>OY728152.1:1148832193-1151602074 GCA_963277665.1 Viscum album
TAAAAACATTTTTTAAATATATCGATATATTCTTAGTAAATAATCATTAAATTTTGGGAAATTTCTTTTTCTTATTCAAAATATGTTTACATCAAAAATTATTTTCATTTAATTTTTTAAAAAATACTATAATTATATTCTAAAATATTGAGAATTTTTATTTTATAATATGAAATCCATTTTTGATATCATTATATCAAAATTATTATAGGCATGAAATTTATATTTTTTAGAATATATTGATTTTTTAGTGAATACAAAAAATAATAGTATTAAGTGAAATTGTAATTTCTTTTGAAAATTAATTAATATAAATTTCCAAATATTTTTTACTTTATTTTATGGAGAAATTAGTATTCTATAGTAATATTTAATTAAATTACCTACATTTAATGAATTATTATTCCATATTTTTTTATATGTTTATTAAAAATACATTTTTCAGAATACATTATAAAAATAAGTAATGTATATATATTTTAATTAATAAAAACAACCCCTAATATGAAAATATTTAAATTAAATGATTATATTATGTATATTTTTTTAATAATTGAAATTAATATAATCAATGTTATGATTTTTTGGTTAACGTAAAATCATTTATTCCTCGAAAGATTGGTTTTTTTTGAAAAATGACTTTCCGTCCTGCTTATGCATTTTTGTTGAATTTAATTATTCAAACTCTGTAAATTGATATTGAAAAAATTTATTTCATATTATAAATCAACATAATTAATAATAGGTAGTAAAGTAAACTTAATTTATTTGGTATATTAATTGTAAATTTAATTATTTTAATTATCACGGGAAAAGGAAAATAGGTTAATTAAGGGTAACCGAGGATTTGGGCCAAAAGGTTGTGCCTACATGCAATGTAATGGGATAAATTCCCACTAGACCTTCACGATATGAAAGGGTTATCCCTCTACACAGTTAAAAGAGGTCATTGATTTGATTTAATAATAAATGTGGCTTCACCCCAAACCTTAATAAAGGGGGTTAAAATAATTTATTAAAGATTCAAAAAATATATCCCAAATGAATATATAACATTTTCATCGAATGATGATAATATTAATTCCATGTTTTTTTATTTATAAATTATAAGGTTCTTATTTTGATAAAAATTTTATTTTGATACAATAAAACAAAAAATGTTGTTTTAGGTAATATTCAAATTCAATTAAGGTATTTATTCTTATCAATTAATGAATTTTTCTAATAAATAATTTTTTTATAAAATATATTTATTAAATAATTAATATTAAATATAGATGATCATATAATTTTTCAAATGTCAAATGTTATTTTTAAGGGTTTGAGAACTCTTTTGTGAAAAAAATTCAAATTTTTGAATAATTGTCGATTTTTTTAAATGTGTAAATAAAAATATTTAAAAAGTTATTTATATAGAATTATTATAATTATAGAAATTTGAAAATCAAAATTATCAATTGGGATATTTTCATAATTTTCTATGATTTTAAAATTATCAGGAATAAATTAAATATGGTTTTAATTCACATTGTTTGTTATGACATCATAATGACACAAAAGTGATGATATAAATCATTTAATCGGAATAAAAGACCAAATATATTATCTTTATTTATAATAATTTGATTTCATGTCTATTTGATTAATTTTATAATGAATTTAGTAATCTTCTAAAAGCATTTATATATTTTTAGGTTCTAAAATAATTTATTTAATAGTATGAATCCCCCCCACAAAATCATTTTTATTATTCTATTATTTTAAGACATTGGACATATAAAATAATTGAGTCTCCTCTAATTTGGGTGAAAACAATAACAAAAACCATCGATAGTTTTTTGTTTTTTTGTTATTTTGTTATATATTGTTCAAAAGCTATGTTTTTTAGATGATAAATAATTTCTTTCTCATATCAAATATAAACTCATTCATGATTTCATTTATATTCCCTTAAAATACTTTGGGGGTATACTTACTCTTCCATCCCATCACTGGGGTCATGAATCATCCGGAGTCAACCTAGAACCGTTCAAACAGGCTAGCCCACGATATATCCGGAGAGGCATTCCCAATCCTCTAGGGACGGCGAGAATCAATGAGGGAATCACTAGAGTATACAAGGGAATGATTTCCCCAAAATATAGAAAAAATAAAATAAATAGTAGAATAAAACAGATAGGAAAAAATAAGTTTCAATAAAAATTTGAATTGAACATTATTTGTACATGAAACCAAAAGTACTATTAAACCAAAAAATCCACCGGCCAAACCTTAAAATTAAATTACTCCATGTGACCCCACTAGTCCCTCTCCAACACAATGCTCACAGATCACCCATGGCGGTCAAACTTAAATTGAAACCTGTACTATGGTAAAAAATAGAAGAAGATTATATTTTTGAGTATTAAAACATAATAGGTTAGCCCGATATTATATTCCCAATTAAATTTCTATAACATAAAAGAAAAATCAATTAAATGTTCCAAATACAAGAAATAAAAGTATGATTTTCAAATGAGGTTCCATGCAATAATAATTAGCAGACAATAACATTAATATTTTATAAACAATATTGCTAGTAACAATTTTACAAAGAGTTACAACTTCAAAATGAAAATAGTTTTCCATAGGAATTCTTTAAAGAAGGTATATATTTAAATAAAACACACATACTGCCGAATTTACTAACTATGCACACTGTATTCTGACAGTGGGTACAAAATAGACAATCTGCACAAGTCTCCGAAACACCCCTTGGCACTAGTACATTATGGGCCCCTGGTACCTCATATCTAAGTGTAAAAGTATCCATAAAGAATATCTATTCTCGTGTATAAGAGACATATTTAATAGAATAATCCATAACCAAGTGGTCCCAAACATCACCATCATCATAGTTTAGTTAGTGTTGTTATCATTAAACTTGCTACGTGAAACAGGGACAAAACCCCTTCGGATCACTAGCATACTAGTACAAGTCTTCCCACCTAAATACCAATGATTTCAATTTTTTTATCCTAAAAAAAGTTACACATAAACAAAATACCATTTTTCTATGAATAATAAAATTAAAAATAATACACATTCAAACAATCCACACACATGTCTCACATTTCTATCACAGATCAATAACCACCAAAATTTTCATAAAATAATTTCAAGATGTATAACGAGGCATGGAAAATAAAATAGATTCAAAAATGATCTTTTAAGGGAGAAACCCCATAAATAATATATCAACCTAGAATTGGAATCCCCAAAATAACTAATAAATCAATTTCACGGACCATAAAATGGAACCAAAAGATAGAACATAATACACACATGGAAAACATTTTTATAAGAAAAAAATGACCACTATTCATTTAATCCATTCTCAAAACTAACAATTGAAAAAGGTATGCATTTCTCATATATTGTGGAGAATTATACACACCATTTACAGCAAAAATACACTTTCATAAATCTTTTAAAACACTCAGGTTACATATTCAAAACACAACCAATTTCATAAAGTTGTGAAACATGCGATTTTATCAACAACTCAGGCCAAAACATGTTGTAAACGAAAACCCATTTGTTTTTAAAAACAAATATACATTGGAATGAAATAAATAGAATAAAAAAAACTCATTTTCATGCTAAAAATGAATTTATAAATTGAATAAAATAACTTTTAAATCAAATTTAACACATAAAAGCCAACTGGGTAATTCACTGAACACATGGAATTAACTCTTAAACAAAACAATTTATTTTAAGAAATTTTCAATGTATAAAAAAAATTTCAGAACATATTATATTAAATATATAGAAAAATGTTACAAATTCTATAAAATAGGTTCTAAACCTCAAAATCTAGTTTTGAAGCATAACATAACATTTAAAAAAACACTTGGTGTGCAATTCTATGAAAAAACAACATTACATTTCCCAAAACAAGGCTTAGAAAACTGTTTTCAAACCAAGTAAATTATCTAAAGGATGAGAAATTATAATAAAAATATATATCATATGATAAAAATAATAAAATGATGAAAATTATATGAAAAATTCATGTGCATGGTATATCCTACCTTAAATCCTTATCGTAAAGGAAACACAGACCCGATATCACCATCTGAGGGTTTATGAGTCCTAATCATTTAAATATCATCCCCAAATGAATGAAACACACATAAAAATCATTTTATAATATAATAATAGTTCTATAATGACTAGAGGATAATATATAACCATGAAATAATGAAACGAAGAGGATGGGGGATGAGGAATGAGAAGGGATCTCAACATAGAAACAAGAAAACTCTGCGTCTTCCCTTATATCTGTACCCATAAAGGAAAGGGAATGGATTGAAACTCTTTTGAGAGGATCCTATGGTCTGGAAGAACTCCAAAATTTTTATTTGTGGAATAATATTACTAATTTAATGTTTTATGAATGAGAAAAATTACCTTTGGAAAATATGGACGATTTGAGAAACATTCATAATGTGTTCCCTAATCCATGACTCAGATGAATTCCAATGATGTAAAATGAAACCTGGGGGTGAGAATATGGTCCATGGCCTTGATTGGTAAGTGTAATAGTAGAAAATTATAAAAAATGAATATGATATAAATGAAACACCTTTTTTCTAGAAACTAAAAATAGGCCCACAGGATGGGCCAATACCTAAATTGATAACCCATATTTATCATGCTTTTGAATTTATAAGGGGACCAAAAGGATATGGTAGTTTTCATAGTTTAGTAAAGAAAATGAGGGAAGTGGAATGAGTGATGTTTTTTTAAAAAAAAGGGTAGTTATAAAAGAAACAAATTTAGTTTTTTAAATTAGGAAATGCTCTCACGTTTGGCCCAAATAATGATGTAACAACACGTTTCTACAACTCTCAAACAATCCATGGGGAACCCATGGTAGGATGATTATACATATAAGGAAGTTCAAAAATAAAAATTAATCTCATGGAAAACCCTATAAAAGGATCCGTATTTCCATTGAACTAGATCAAAACTAAGACATGAAAAGAAAAAAAATGTTGGGACAATTCTCCCCACCATTAATGCTTATCTCCCCTACAAAGCCATACCTCTTTAAAAATGACAGAAAAAAACATAATCATTACTAATCAAAATGATCCAACCTCTCAAGCCAAGTAAATTTCATTTACCATTAATGGTAATTAATCCACTTCCACAAATAAAACACCAACTAACAACCACTTCCAGAGAATCAATGGAAAGATCAAGGCGCCGCCTCCACAACCAAACCAAGAATGAGATTCATGGGCCTTCACCCAATGAACCAAACGATCACCCAAGAAATTTTCACTCACAGAATTCAAGGACATGGTGGGGAGGCTGGAACAAGCTCCCCACCACTAAATCTAAACTACCATCTGACAGATCCTTAATGTAAATATCTTAGGGACAAGCAGTGGGTCTCTCCACCATTAAAGACCAACTAAAAATGAACAAAAACAATTCAACAAGAACCAAAATTTTAGATCTCCCACATAGGGAAAAAATATTCCCACAAAAACCAAAAAACACATGTTAAGAGGGTTACAATATGAAAATATTAACCCCCCCCCCCACTCCCGAATAGAGGGGACATGAACTCTGACAACACTTTCTATATGGATACAGACCTCCACAACTCGAGGACAAGAGGGAAAGGGACCAAATCATTAGGAAATTGAAACCAAAAAAAATAAAAAAATGGAAATACCCCACACTCCCTACATAAGAACAGGTAAAAAAAGACCCCACACGATTTACATAGGCGGTCAACATAGGGATATTGATCAGAAACCCACACCCATGAAGGCATTACCATAGACATTGTAGGAGAGGTGAGTACATCACAATCATTGCAACAAGAGGAAATTCACAATGATGAGGAACAAAAACCTAGCAGAAAAAACCTTACCAAAATAGTGGAGGCTGGAGCCTAGTTGAGAACTCCTCACCTCTGGAGATTTCCTGACTGCGTGAGAAAATTCACTCTGACGCCTATAGCTAGAGCCCTAAATCTTGAAGTGGTTGGTGCACCACAGTCAGGTGCTAAGGAACACACCACTCAATAAAACAAACATTCCCAACCAAACACCTTCATCAAAATAGGAACTTGTATATAGAAAACACAATTATATCTCACTCTATATGCCTAGAAAAATGGACAAAGAATACAATGA
This sequence comes from Viscum album, assembly GCA_963277665.1. Taxonomy (NCBI): domain Eukaryota; kingdom Viridiplantae; phylum Streptophyta; class Magnoliopsida; order Santalales; family Viscaceae; genus Viscum; species Viscum album. The sequence goes on from OY728152.1 coordinate 1,148,838,394, forward strand.
AACACATCAATATCATTGAACAAAGCTTCTATGTTCAAAAGATTTATTAAAACCAGTAAGAATATTAAATCCATCCCAAACAGCTCTATATTCCAACAAACGTCCTGAGGCATAATTCGAATAGGTGGATTTGAAATTTTATATGAATCCTTTGGTGGATCAATAGGAAGGTTTCCCAATGGAGAAATATACATGGACAGATCCCAACATCCCACACATATTGAGAAACCCACTGAACATTACTCCAAAAGCGAGACACCAACAGGATCCCATCTCACAACACAAAATAGTTTATGACTAAAAAATCATAAGTAAGCATACTAAACACACAACTATTCTAATGCAAAGAAAAAACTAGCCACATAACCATCGGTTTATAAAAAAATGCCAAAATGTTTAATCTCAAAACACATTTGAATAATAAATCTAACATGGTGGATTTCCACATTCACCAATTATGTTTCATCAAGTATTACTCCCATAAATATTTCCATGCCACCCCAGAACCCAAACACCATTCCATATCAGCCATCCTTTTAGATGTCTATAAAACCATGCTTGTGAGAACCCATGAAAGAACCAAATGATAAAAAAAATAACAACATTTCAAAAAACATGTACCTTCCAAAGAAATACTAACCACCATGTCTAAACTGTTTTAAGATTTAACAAAACAAACCACACTTCATCAAGAACCATTTTCATAAAAACATAACCCTTTCCATTTTTAAAACATTCAAAAAAACCAACCTACACCAAACAACCCCTTCCTATTTTCTAAAATTCATTGTTGTATCTTTTCATAATATGATGGCCCCTGAGAAAAATACCCTTTATATGAAAACACCAACAGCTCAAAACTGAATTCCATAACCAATTAATTAGATTCAAACACTCTTCAGCATCCCCCAAACACCCCATATAAACCAAAGATACAGAATCACCTTAAAATGACTCACATAGTCAAATATTTTTATTCAAACAAACAAAAAGATTAAATTAGGATTTATCCATTCCTCTTAAATCATTTCCACCTCCTTCTAAAAAAACTTGTTTCACAAAAACACAAAATTAAAAAGGTATTATTATATTTAATTTTCAAAAAACCCTTTTCCCACTTCTCAAAATCCAATACTTCCTTTAAAACCCATTTCCACAATTCACACACAAGGATTTAAAAAAATAGAATTTCAGAAAGGTCCAAGAGACCCACAAACATGAACTAGGGTTGTTGTGTGACTTGACCATATGGTTGGTATCCATATGTCAAAACCAAAACCAACATAGTGGGACATATTAAGACCATTCCCTAGCTCCACATGGATTTCTTGGCTCTACGGGCTCACTATGGCCATTATACATTCTCTGCTTGTCATATCCCAACACAAAACAATCAATAAGAATGAAGGACACTAATAAAACATGATATCCCGATGAAACATTTGGAATCAGAACAAGTGTGAGTTTGTGATGATATTACCATACATACACCTAAAATAAAAACAACCCTAATGCAATTACCTTTAAATCCCCCAAATAGAAAGGGCGCTCTAAATCGAATGGCCTCCTAGGAGCTGACCTCCTTTTATACCATTTTTAAAGAACCAGCCTGAGTCGTCCTTGAATCGGTCACCCATTCTTTCCCACGAAAAGTCCTAAGAGGAATTAATGATGCTCCATGGATAGAGACATGAACATAGGGAATCAATTGAGTTCTCCAGGGAAAAATTTTAACCAATTATAAAAAATCAAACAAATAGTGAAAATAAATGGATAGCCCAAAATATCCATAACAATAAAATTGAACTGAACATTATATTTACATGAAACCGAATGTACAACTAAAACAACAACTCAAAAAAACCTTAAAACCCATTAAATCAATGTTACCATGCTGGTCACTCACGCCCACAGTGATCACATGTCACCCAAGGTGATCAAACTCAACTTCAAACCCGTTCAAGGGTAAAAAATAGAAGAAGACAATAGACATGAGTATTAAAACTCAGTAGGTTAGACTAATATTATATTCCCAATGAACATCCTTAAAAATAAAATAAACAACAATTTCAAATTTTAAATAAATGATATATAAGTTTTTTTTCAAATGAGGTAACACGCTGCAATATTTATCATAAAAAACATGCATGTTTTATAAACAAGATTTCTAGTAATAATTTTTCAAAGAGGTGAAACTTCAAAATAAAAATAGTTTTCGAGAGGGATGCTTTAAATAAGGTACAAATTTTAATAAAACACAATTACTTCTGAATATAGTAACTAAGAACACCTTATTCTAGTATTGAGTAGAAAATAGACGATGAGAACAAGTCTCAAGAACACCCATAGGCACTAGTCCATTATAGGCACTATATAACTCGTAACTCGATGTAAAAGTAATCATAAATAATATCTACTCTCATTCACACGAGCCACTAGTATGAGAATCATCTATAACCTAGTTTTCCCCAAAATAATCATCATAATATTTTAGTTATTGTTGTCACTGTCAAACATGCAATGTGAAAGAAGGACTAAACCACTCTGAATAACTAGCATATTAGTACATGTCTTCCCACCTAGATATCGAGGTTTTCCCTTTTTTTATTCAATCTAGTTACACATCAACAAAATACCATTTTCTCTTGAGTATTAATTTTAAAAATCATACACACATCAAATAGGCCACACACATATCTCACATTTCCATAATGGATTAATAAACCACATAAATTTCATAAAATAATTTCAAGAAGTATAAAGAGGCCTTGCACTTAAAATCTATTAAAAATGTTTTTTTCCAAAAACCCATAAAAACAATATCACCCCATATTTGGATGCCCAAAAACCAATTTATAATTATATTTCATAGACTATAAATTGGAACCAAGAGTTAAAACATGAAATACACATTTAATCCATTTTTTCAAGAAATAAACTCCAAAATGCCATTAATCCTCTCTCAAAATTAAAATTTGACAAAAGTATGAATTTGAATTTTATTGATGAAGTGTTTAAAAAAATTAAAATTGAAATCTGATTCAATAAATTCTTTAAAACACTCAGGTTACATATTCAAAAGTCAACCATTTGCATAATGATGTGAAATGGGCCATATTCCAGCAACTCGGGCCAAAAAATGTTGTAAACCAAATCAAATTTTTTGTAAAACCAAATACACATTGGAAATACATATAAGGACCCAAAAATAAAAACATTAATTCTCCTAATTGTTTTATATATCCAAAAATAATAATTTCTAAATCACATTCAACAGAAAATGACAACCTGGCAATTCACCGAACACATGACATGAAATTTTTTTTAAATAATTTATTTTAAGCACTTGACAAAAAATGAAACCCAAATATCATGCCATATTTAATTAATGGTAATAAAACATCTTCCTAATTCTATTAATCAAGGTATAAACCTCAAAAAATAGTTTGAATGAAAACAGAATGTTTAAACAAACACTCAACGTGCACTTTTATACCAAAACAACACTACCTTTCACAAAACAAGGCTTATACAACCATTTTTTCAAAACAATAAAATAATAAAAAGGGTTAAAATCATTAATAAACAAATATATCAGGTGATAAAAATAATAAAATGACCAAACATAATTGATAAAGGCATGTTCATGGTATATCCTACCTCAAATAATTTAAGTAATATAAATACACACCTAATATCACCATCTGAGGGTTTATAAAACCTAAACCTTTAAAGACCAAACCAAAATGAATGAAAACCCCATAAAAATTATGGGATAACAGAACAATAGGGTTATAATGACTATAATAGAATATAATACCATAAAATAAGGAAAGGAGGAGGATGAGGGAGGACAAATGAGAACGAATCTCACATTGGAAACAAAAAAACTCTTCGTCTTCCATATAATTGAAATACATAGAAGAAAGGGAATTTCATGAAACTACTTGTAGAGGCTAATAATATTTGGAATAACTAGTTAAATGATATTTTTGGATAAAATTGTATGAATTTAATTATTTATAAATGAGACAATTTACATTTGAAAAATCTGGAAGATTTGAGAAAAAATGATAATGTTTCCCTAATACATAACTCAGATGAGCTCCAAAGATGGAAAATAGAAATGGGGGTGTGTTTATGTTTTATGTCCTCAAGTTTGGGGTTTAATCCCCAAATATTATAAAAATTTGAATATGATATAAAATAAATTTTTAAAAAAACTGGAATTGGTCCAATGGGCTGGCCGAATACATGAAAAAATAGCCCAAATTTATTATACATATGAATTTATAGAGGGTCCAAAAGGATATTATGGTTTTCATATGTATGTTTAGGTAACTTGGGAAGTGGAATGTGATATAAATGTAGAAAATTAAGTATTTATAAAACAAACAAATATAGCTTTTTAAATTTGGCAATGGGCTCACAGTTGGCCCAAAACATGAAGTAACCACCATTTTCTCTAAAAATGTTAAAATAGATATGGTGAACCAATGGTATGATGAATAGAAATATATGGTAGTTAAAAATTAAAAATTAATCTCTAAAAAACCCGATAAAAGAAATGTTATTTCTGATGAATAAGATCAAAACAAAGATATGAAAAGAAAAAAACTATGTGTGACAACTGGAGTCCTGTAAAGGTTCCCCCAATCTATCAAGAATACCTTCCAATGAATTTGGAGATAGATTCTCAAGGTAGGGGATTATCACATTCTTTTATTTATTCAATATTCATAATTATCTTATTCACACTACTTTCTTATTTATAATGTAGTGATATATCATTCAATTTCCCTATTATTTAGTTTTTCATATCCAAATTATGAGACTCTTTTCAGTATAATAAACACATTTTGTGATTTTTTATATGGCATAGTTTTGTTGCTAAAATTTCAATGTGATTTTTCCATGACAAAAAAATTTTTGTAGTGAATACCACTAAAATTTCTTATTAAGGGTTTTCACCTTTATATACTATTAACTCTTTGAAATGGGACTTACTTGTATGTATTCCCCAACTGTTGATCGAGGAATAAAATATGATGATTAATGAATAAATGTTGAATGATCTACAGGGCACCCCAAATCATGAGAATTGAAGTAAAGTGAAAGGTTTTACTATAATTATATTGTTCTCCAACTCATTGGGTATGTTTTTATTTAATGATACATCATGTTGTGATAAGGAGTGAACTTGATTTCATTATTGGAATTTTTCCATAATTATTTCATAGTAGTTATACTTAAATAATGTTTATGATGCAGAGTTTTAAGTGGTTTCCAAATCTCAAATTTTTTATTAATGTTATCATGGTATATCATGCCTCAATATTCACGTTACTTTTATTCCCCATTGATATTCCTATTATCTAACACGTATTACCTTATTCCATTTTTTTCCCTTAATAGGCTTTATTTCTCACCCCATTCTAATGTTTGTCCAAAGGTAATCCTGTGTAGTTTTATAATCCATGGAATTATAGAAGCATTTTAGGGATTTTTACAATAATTTTGTTATATCCCAAGTTCAATATGTAATGATATTAACCTAATTCCCCAAAAAACTGGACTTTTAAATATTCTGGAATGTATTAAGTGTAATCATTTGTAATAGATCATTTAATATTGTGTAATAATGAATTTAGTTTACATGTTATCTTGATTAATTACATAAAGTAAATGGATGTTCCAACTGACCACATATAGACACATTGATAAAAAAACATACCATTATTTAGTGATAGATTTCAGTCGTTAATAGATCATTGTGTTTTTCTTAAAATAGTCATGTAATTTACTATACTAATTTGAATTCAATTTTATTTTAGTATCTCTTGTATTTAAAATTTTCTTTATTGTCAATTACATGGATTAGAATTAAATGTTAATAAAAAATATTACATTTTATATATTACCCCCATGTATAATATTTCATTAATACAAATTTGATCATAACGTTTCTTACATCAATTAATTAAACAATAAAAATATATTCTTTACTTTTTTATGTTGAATCAAATATTTAATTCATACCTAATTAAAATTTTATTTCCAAACTCGTATTTAATGCATCATTATTGTGTAAATACATATTAATATCCAAAAATAATATATTCTCTCATTTATTTTCCAATGTAGTATATTAATCTGAAAAAACATTTTTACAATAGCACTTTTGGAAGTTATTCTAAAGCCAACATTTCAGGAGTCATTAACCGTAACAATATCGAAGGGTATAATTCTCTTATATCTCAAATAGAAATGTGATAACTTATTATAAAACTATTGATTTTCATTTTATAATATTAATTCAATGTTATGTATCTAATATCATTCATAACGTTTTGATAACTCATAGAGAATAATTTTTTGTTTCATGATGCAAGATTGTTTCTATTATTATCCTCAACAAAAATATTCCATTTTATGATATGAAATTATGATATAATTGAAACCATTAATATTATAATCAATATGAAATTTTATTTTACATTTTTTACTATCATTTATTATTTATTTTTTTATCTTTGAAGAATGTATATAAAGGGATAAATCAAGATAGTAAGTCCTACAAAAATTTTCATTGATTTATCTATGACTAGAATAGTGTTATTCTTAATTTTACAAACACCATGACTCTGATTTTTACACGTAAGTGTGTGATTATTTAAAATATCCACACTATATTAATTAATTAATTGTTTTATAGTAAAGATATTCTTAAATTAAACCAACCAAAGAATATTTTTCTTATCTTATAGACCACATTCTCAAACTCTTTTTTAATTTATTCGAATTTGTTAAAGGAATGTCATGATATATAAGAATTTACCATTAACATTTACATGAAATATTTTATATATAATATGATAATGAAGTTATATAATATTTATATTCCTATTCCAATTAATACTAAATGTTTTTTGACATTAAACCATATAAGTAGGTATATAAAATACCAAATATTTGTCATCTCAAATGAATCTAGACACCCTCCTTGGAATATATTTGAAATTTTATTTTTTCATATTCTTTTTATAAATATATATATTCTTTTTCTGATATAATTTTTGTCTTATGATATTTATTCATCATTAAATTTTGAAAAAGGATATCAATATTTTAATTAAAAATAAACAATTATTCATATCTTGTTTACCAAACTAATATTTTTTTCTATCTCAAAATAAAAAACACTTTCTGCAAAAAACTAATCCCTGAGAAACATTTATTCATTACTGATAATAAATAATAACATTATTTAAAAACAATAACCATTAAAAATGATAAATATTCAATTTTTCATCTATAATTAATTAAAGATGAAATCTCCATTATCAAATTAAATAATCATAAAAATGTAAAATATTTTTATAAAAAACATTAATTCCTATCTTCTAATAAAATTTAAGGAGTTGGATATTTTATATACCACCCATTAAGAATCAAATATTTAATTAAATGATGAATATAACTGATGTATAATATTCTACTAACTTTTCCTTTGAATATTTTTAATTACACTTTTAATGGACATTATTTCCATATAAAATAAACAAATCACCTTTTTCATTTATGTCTAATTGAGTATTTTATTCTTTGAAATAAAATTGTGATGGTTCCCTCATTGTTTCATTTTCCATTAAATATTCTACCTGGAATTTGATGTTAATCAAAAAATGAATAAATATTTATCTTTCACTATATTCTTGTCAGCTTTTCAAAATTTATCATAAGTTTTTTTTTTGTTATTTTCCAATAATATTAATTATTCACAATTAGACTAGGGTAACCTGGTGATTTGGTTGTATGTATGATATGTATAGATATATAGTTAATCAATATCAATCCTAAGAGAACTATTCTACTAATATACTCTATTATTTTTAGTACAAGTAGACCCATATAAATTTCATCGATTATATTAAACATATATAGAATGATGAAAATCTACTAACATTCTTACCACACATTATTATCATAATATTAATAAAGATGAGACAAAAATAAGTAACCATATATGTCTTCATATATCATAAAAGATCACACGATAATAATGATAACTTTATTATATATAAATCAGATACATTTTTAAGTCTCTTAGATATGAATCTATTTCAACTTAAAATACATCCTGGTATAGATCATTCAATTATAGAGAATGTTACATATATTCATTCAACCCAAGTTATAATACTATTGAATGGTTATGTATTACTATTAAAAAATTCTCACTCTAATTATTATTTTTTAAATGAATTATCATCATGAAATTATTATATTAGTTGAATGTTTTATTAAAATTAAACTATCAATATAGGACATTTTAACATTATTAATAATTATTCAGAAAATAAAAAACAATTAATTATAAATATCTAGATCTAATTTATTCAAATCATTCTATTCCTCAACCATTAGATTATTAACATTAAATCCCAAAAAATATAGTATGGAATGATCTTAAAATCCCATATTTCAAGTCTAACCAATATATAAGAATGATAAAAGGTTCCAAAAGAGGGAAGAGTAAGAGGAACTTCATTGAAGCATGTCTCATGTGTGCAGGTTAAAATTTTTGATCCATAAAGGTGAACTATAGATAATTGGGATATAACCTAGTTTTATCCTATTGCACAAAAACAGTTATTCCATCATTGTGTATCTAAGAAGAAAATCCCTTAAAATTTTTGGATTCAATTGGAATTTTCTATACTGAATAAGAATATTTACTTGGTTTTCATATATGTGGCAAGTTTTTCCTCTTATTTAACACAACCATCTCCTATAATCATTATCAAGATGTGGCGAGTCATGCATTATTCATATAATCCTGAGGTAATTTAGGGTAGGTTAAATCATTGAAAATACACCATCATAACATGAATATCCAATCATGAAGGATTAAAATTGTTACTATTTAGTGACCTTGTTAAATGGATTGTTTAAGTATGGGGGATTGAGAAATTAAGAATGAAGGCCATGGGAAGGGGATAAGTCGACATTGATTTCACATATGGCGAGTATAAGCAGTTTATGTGGAGATTTTGTTCTTCCCCCTTGAGGCATGGAATTCTAATGATACGAGAAAGGAATTTAAAAAAAGACCCCTTAAATGAATGGGAATCCCATATACATGTATGTATTCGTATGTTAATACTCAACTGGTTAAACTCTCACCCGTGTATCCTCTGGGATATTCCATGAAAAGATGGAAATCCATTTAGAGTTGATAAGAAAACTAATAAAACATGCTTTGGACACTACAAAAGTGTCTTGGTTGAAGTTTATGTGGATTCTACCCTAGTTTATAAGGTATTACCCACCATTAGGTATGATAATATTAGGAAAGTGATTTTATATTATATGAATCCAAAATTTTATAACGGTTTTAACATTTTTGGTTATCTCACATCTGAATTAAGTAGGTCTAAATTATGTAGCATTTTTAAATTTAAGGGGACTGATGATACCTCGTATTTAATGTTTATCGATATATATATGTGAATGTCAAAGAATCCCTCTAACTCTGATGAATTTTCATGGCTTTTCATTATGCATAATGTTCAGTAGTCTCATAAGGTGGTTGAGATCTCCTCCCATCACCCATAGGTTCTTGGAAGAAATGACACATCCTCTCAAGTGGAGGTTTTTGGTCTGGATATTGAACTAGATTCTGTAGTTGGAATTTTTGAGTTAGAAGTGGCAAAAAATCCCCTCATTTTAAATAATTAACTACCCCTTATGGTGGTAGAAATCCACATAATCTAAAATTGATAAGAAATTAGGGATTCTACTAACTATCACAAAGAAGAGATATATGCTTCCACTGAGGTAGGGAAACTAGAAATTTTGAGAAGTATATCTTTGATAGTTCCTCTTCCCCTATTTCATTTAAGCTATTTATTATTAATTAATTTTAGGAGGGTTATGTCCTTCTAGAAAAGGATGATATTAAAGAACAATTCTAGGAAAAAATCATACATGATTTATTGAGCCTAACCCTTTTTCAATTTTTTATGTACTCATAATAGGTAATCTATAAGAGTAAAATTTTTAGATATCACCTCATAAAACACATTAAAATATTCAAAAATATATATAAATCCATATGAGGTTGTTGATACCACTAATACTAGTGAAGATAATGGAAAATATAAGGCCCCTTTGGAGAAATATGCAGCTAATTCTCATTCTAGTCTAGTGAATGCAGGTCCATGGATGTGCCTATATTCTATGGTGTCCACAAATTAGAAGTACTATTATTATATTAAATTTCAAGATGAAAATCGTCAAATAAAGGTCCATGACAAATTTATGTATTAACATTAGGACTCATATTAATCTAGGATAATTTTTCACATGTCTAGAAAATTCTCTGAATAGGGGTTTGTCTCTTCTCAAAGGGGTATGTTATTTTCAATATAATAAAATTGCCTAATAGGAAATAATACAAGAGCACTCACTAGATGTAGTTTTTTAATAGTTTGAGTAACTATCCCATAAAAATAATAAGGAAGATACTTTTTCATATGATCATTTTGTAAAATTTTCTAGGATAAATATTATTAATACCCCATCTATGGGAATTTATCATTGTCCCTACAAATTCACACCTATTAGTAGAATATTGTGGGTTCATGATAATGAGTTCCTTCCATCCATTTATTCATCCCCTAAACCCCATAAGAAGAGGTATGAGTGCATGTAATTTGATAATGAGAAGAGGAAATGAAATGGTAAGTGAATGAAAACCCAGGAGGATTTACCAAAGGATGGAAGGCCTCAATCTAGGGAAATAACATATCTTAATTAATGAATATCCTCTTCTAAAAACTTGTAGTATTTTGTATTCTCCAATGGTAATATCCTGATGACACATAATGGTGACTGATAGAACAATCATGAAATCCCCTACTGAACAAAGTATTATGTTTGACAGATGTAATTATTTCAGGGGTCTCCCTTGTTAATAAATTCATTTCAAAAAAGTCCGAAGAATGTTATATTGTAGTCTTGGGGTTTGGAAGAAAAATAGCATTTACAATCACTCATTTAAAAAAATTATAAATACGTCTCTGTATATATTTTTATTTATAAAACATTAAATTCCAAATATATTGAATTATCCTCAACGTTTTATTTTAAAATAGATGACCATTGGAATGATTTGGAAGAGATATCTAATGATATTTACTAATGATGGGTAATTTTTTGTTATTTTAACATAGTTATATGACATAATGATAGAAATGGTTCTCACATCACTTGTAAAAAATCTTCTATAAATTATTTTTATACTAAAAGATATAATCTGGATAATATTCTCATTGTGGTAGGAGGCTACACCTAGAGAAGATACACACTCGAAGCCTGAAAATCGAGAAAAATGGATATATGTTTTGTCTCAGTTTATAATAGGAATGATACAATTGGTATCCATTATATCATAATTCCCTTGTATCACTCTGATCAAAACCCTCTTGTGGTGGATATTATCAATATAAAATTTAGGTCCTCGCCACATCCTTTTAATTTCAACAATCCAGGGATATTTGTTCCTAGATATATGGAATTTTTCATAAATTCTAGTAAAATAGATCCTTATATAAGACATATTAATATCCTATCCATGAATATGATTCATGTAAAAATGATTATATAATAGAGAAATTAAACCTTACATAACATTTAAATTTAAATTAGGGATGTTTAATCTCACCTCTTATGTTGATAAAATACAAATCAGAACTGAAATTTTATTTCAAGATATGAGATAAAACATCTATCTAAACATGATGAAACACTTTCTCTCACGTAAATGTTTTCTAATAATAAATATATCATCATATATATATTGGTGGTTGATATAAACACTATTATATTTCAATACTTTCATAGGGATAAATATTTAATTAGAGGAGTCACAGTCATCAAAATTAATAGGTCCATATTTAGCTCCAAAACATAGATTTATAATGTTTAGGTAAACTATTTTGAAATCATTTACACAATAGAGAAGGAAATAAAAATCCTAATAATTTATTGATAAAATTCATACAACTATTTATAACCATCAAAATATGATGTTAGATGAACCTACTAATGGAGGATAAATAAATTCTTTCATCTTCTCCTTGAACATAAATAGATTAGTAGGGCTATACAGGTTTACCCAAAAAAAAATTATTTAATTATGACACTGGTCTTAATGAGGTCATTTAATATATGATAGAGTTCTATAATTTTCATGAATGCATTATAATGTTAATTCCATATTTATTTCTCTTATCCCAAAATGTGAATGTTTTATGGATATAATGGACTTTAGGCTAATTTCTATTGGAAACTTGGTTACAATATTTATTAGAAAAATCAGTCTATCCTAAAAGGGAAAAATTTCGTGGGTATTATTTTCTTCAAATCAGTTTGGATTTTTCTATAGAAAGTGAATATAAAACTTCATTTTCATTTATTTATATTTTGTCAACATTATAAAGAAAAATGTTAAATATTGGAACATTTACCTATACCACGACATTACCATGGGATTTCAAACAATAAAATATAGCATTGTTTTTCAATTATCATAATGAATGGTGTGCCTTATACTATCTTGAATTAGTTCAACATCGTTCTCACAAAGTTTTAGGATCTATATGTATATTAATTTGACACCTAGAATATTTTTTCAGTGCAATAGGGGATTCAAGAAACAAGATCCTATTTTTGGCCTTCTCTTTTCCATAAATATAAATTATTTTTCTATTCTTCTTAATAAACGTTTTTTGGATTTAATTTATTAGAAAAAAGGCTGTAAGGGATATATTTACCCCTTTAAATCATATCAATGATGATTATATTATTTTTATAGGTTTAGATAAAAAAGTAATAACTTTTTTCCTGAATAATATTTTTTCTCATTTTAAAATTTTTTATAGAAAATTTAAATGATGGAATAATTCATATGAGGTTTTTTATAATGGATTTTTAGTATTAAATAAGAAAATGGTATCTTGAACACTTGTATTATAGAAATTGTCCCTTTGGATCACCTATATTGGGTTGTCCCTTTTTTGACAAATAGATAAAAGATGATACCATGAAAAAATTTATTCCATGATCACAGCCTAGAAGGAATACTAGAAAAGGAAAACCATGTATCATGTTGGGAGAATGTGTCTGGTGAATTTGGTGAAAACTTCCGTGTTTTTTATGCCTTATCTAATTCAAGAAGGACAAAAAAAATTATCAAATAAAAAAATCATTAATCAAGAAAATTGGTTGGACTAGATCTGTACATGATTGCAACCTCATTGTTGTGGATTGGAATGAATATTCCAATCCCATTTGTATAGAAGGATTGGGAAATAAATATTTGATACTCCTCAGTGAATCTCTTCAATTTAAATTCACAATGAATATATTATCCTTCAGTATTATCTCTTTTTAATTCTATTCCAATAGATTCACACCAAAATTATAGAATGGGTACACCATGCATATATCATTACCTCTATAATAAGACAAAAGCACACTCATATAATTATATTAGGAATTTCTCGATGTGGGTGGTTTTCAAGCATTCCACTCTCAATATCTGTAATACTCCATGGTGTTCTAGGACAATTAATAAACACATGAATGTTCCTTCCACAATACGTCAACTCCCATTTTTTGTTATACATTGTAATGATTCATTTAAGGGACTTATTTCTCATTAAATCATGATGGAAGAAAAGATATATTATTATGTTTATAGGGACATTCTTATTTGAGTTCCAAACACCATTGGACAGCTCACTTACATAGATCATTATATATATAAGTCTGACAGATGTATCATGAATCCTTCATGGATGAATAATTAATGAAATACATTCATCCCTCCATCACAAGTGAAACTACTTCAGAACATATTATGGTGTGGGCTAAAAATATAAAACACATTATATAGAATGGGTGTAAATATTTCCCTGGAGTTCTTCCTTTGAATGAAATATAAGGAAACTATTAACCATATTTTCATCCCTGTTGGTTTCTCATGAGGACTTCAAGATCATATTTAATCATTGTTTGGAGTTAAAATGAGTCTAAAAATATTTTAATATATAATTTTATACATCAATAAAATTTATCCAAATTCAAAAATCAAGGGAATTTTTTTCACATTAGAATCTTCCTCCATTTCCTACATTTAGAGAGAATGAAAAGGCCTTAAATTTTAAAATCACTCTACCTCATTGAAAAACGAAATGACTCTCATATTCTATGAGGCCATTATTACATATAAAGTTCAAATAGGATCCCTGATAAATTAATTTTCATACCATGTTAATTTTTAATACCTTTTGTGTCACTATAATTGTCATTAATCCTTTATAGATTAATTCCATTAGATATATTTCACCGATCTAATTATGTTTGAATGTGAATTTGGATAGTGTGGCTTCATGTGAACCAGGTCCCTTAGGTTGTGGTGGTGACATATGAACCCATTATGGTCTCATTAAAGGTTTATTCTATCATTAAATAGGTAATTTATCTTTAATAAAATATGAAATATAGGTGATTATTATGTTTATCTTGTATGATTTCCATCATGAATGGAGACAGAATTCAGTGGAATATGACTCCAATTTTTTTTCATATTTTATAAGACTCAATCCATGATTATTCCATGGATAATGATTCTATCATAGACTAAATTCAATAATATTATTGAGCACCATTATAATGGTGTCACTCATGATTATACGGAAGCCAATACGGTCACACATGATTTTTAAAAAAGTGAAATTATGGAGGGAAGTTTTTGATGATATATTTTTTATTATAGTCTTAGGTTCACATTATATTGATTTAGAGGCGCATGTTGTTTTTAGTTCCTATATTTTTAATCACCCTTAGGATGTCACTTTCTCTATTTTTTATTATATTTTATTAGAACTTGTATTCGATACTACGTATCCTTTTTTATTACATATATGTCACTACATAAAAAGTTTCAGCATAGTATTTCAAATGATTAACACAATTAAAATAATTATATTTGATCAGATGAATGGTATTTTTTCATTTAGAAATCCTAATCATTTATTTACTCAATACTTTTTTTCAAAAATTTGATGAACCTGGTTATGGATATTTCACATATAACTGATATAACATTTCCCTTGAATTAGTATATATGAATATGAGGAATAAAATTTTAATATATATATATATATAATGATCCAATTAATATAAAGGGATTAATTATTTTTAATAAATAATAACTCATTTTTTAGTCAACTCATTTTTCTTCAAAAATATGTTTTCTTCAAAAAATATTTATATTTATATATTTGAATAATTATTATAATTAATTTATACAACATTTAGAATTTTTTAAATAAATGAAAATTATAATTATTATCATAAAATCTAAATTATATTAAGGTAAAATTTTTGGACTCTTATGAAAAATAAATATTATTCATGGTTATGTGGAAAATATAAATATTATAGAAAACTATCAATTATTTTAATTTATTTAAAAATTAATTAAATTAAATAGTTTTAATTTTATTTCATCTGTTTTTATTAAACATAATCAAATTTATTTAATTTGAATCTATATTATCCTTAATTTTTATATAAGTTCTTTTTTATACATATAATGTATTTTTATGGAAAGGTGTTTATCATCAAAATTTTCATGATTATTTTTAAAATTACTCTTGGAAACTTATAGGAATTAAATTTTATAAATTACATTCCACATTTATAAACCACATGTAAATATATTTAACTTACTTTAACTATTTTTCATTATAAATTGTAACTATGCTTAATAATTGGAACTAGGTTAAAGGTATATATCATGTAATTAAAGATAAAAATAATGAGATAAGAATTACATAACAAATCTAAAACTTATAGTATTTATATTATAAGAGTTTAGTTTAACAATTCTAATATAATATTCTAAAATATATAATTTCACTTACAAAAAAAACATAAATGCCCATATATTATATTAAGTAAAGGAAAATTCCTAAATGTCAGTATTTTACTTTTAATTTCTCTTTTATATTCACATGGTGATAAAAATATTTTACGGGATAACATAAGATTTTATTATAAAAATTATTTATTTATGTTTATATTGGTAATTTATTTTTAATTTTTAGTAATGGATTTAGATTCTTAGAGAATGCTAAAATAGTGTTTGAGAAAGCAATATAAAAATAAAAGTAAATGAATTTCAAAACATTAAAATTATCATTTTTTGGAAGAATTATAGATTACGATGACATCAATAGATATTATTTATGTATAATGTATTTCTGAATTGTTTAAATTTTAATTCCATTCATGACATTAGGAATTTAAAATCAAAACATGTGAATAGTTATTGAAAATATTTTTTGGATATTTTAGTTTAAATTAAAAACTAATAAGTGGTATAAAAATTATAAAAAATGTAGAGGAAAATTTGGATTTTATATGGTCTATAATTTCACCACTTGATCATTTTTTCAAATTTTTACATTTGAATTTAATTTAAATCCTGTATTTTTTAAAAGGTTGTTACATTGATAAAGGGTAAAATTGGATTAAAAATGGGATATATGTAAAGGTAAGAAATAAAACTTCACATAAACATCTCGTATTATTAGTAGATGAAATTATTTCTATATTATACTATTCTTACATTAATTTGATTCCACAATGAAAAAATTTCAGATTGAAAATAAAGTATTATATTTATATATTTTATGTAATTTGATATGTATCATTTCATTCAATATAAATGGAAACCACTTATAATATAGTATTCAAAATAAAGGGATCATTTATATTTAAAATACTATAAAAATTTCTAGTAATCATACTTATTACTGATTTGATTGATGTTAGAGATTATGGAAAATGAACGAAATCAATTAAAATAATTACCTCCTATTTTAGACACGTCCTTTGATTTTTTTATAAGGACCATAGGGTTTGTTAATGAATATACTGAATTTGTTTTTCATCACTAACTCCAAATCATATTTATTATAATTTATTTAATAAATATATATTATATTAATGATATATGTATTATTTTATCAAATAGGATATTACAAAACATCATACAAATCCACACAATAAAAAAAATAATGTCACTCCTAAAAATTGGAGGAATAGCACCTGTATAAACAGATGTGATTTAATTTTCACATCTACCATTAATGGGTAATTTTAAATTATTTTTTATTTAATAAAATGATAATTATTCCATTATTATTAATCTATAGACAATGGATCCCCTTTTTCCATGGTAAACAGACTGAATTCATTTTTCCATTATGATCTAAATGCCTTCAAAAAACACAATTTGGACATAAGACATTATGTAATTAAATGTTACATTGAAATAAATGAAATAAATTGTTTAATAACAATCGAAAAAGCCTTAAAATGTTCTTATAAAAGTAAATAGTTTATATGAGATTATAATACATGAGTGGTGGACATATATATCATTTTGGGACTATAGCTAATGGGTTTCTTTAATCAAATTCTATGCATTAGGTTATACATGAACATAATTGGAATATTTTTTAAATGATTATTTATGAAATTACCTAATATTTTATTATGTTTTATTATAACATGATTCATTCAGTTTTTTATATTTATTAAATAATATAATAATTAATTAATTCTAACATCAACGATGCGGTCATTGTAGGGATTATTCATTTCAATATTCATTAATTAAGACATATATTTCACCAAAATCCTTTTATAAGGTGTTTATACTTTTTATTAATATATTTTATAATTAATAAATCATTTATAATGATTTATAATGTTCATTTTATGTTCTCAATTTTTTGATATACTGATTCAAATGTCATAAATTTTTCAAGGGATTTCATGGTCTAAATCTTGATTCATTGACACATATTTCAGGTTATGAACCATGATTTATTTTATATGGAGTACTTACTAGCCCATGATTTTTTTTAAATATTATTTAATGTAAATTTTTGGTTTTACAAGATCACATTAATTACCTTCCTACAATGTATTTGTAATTCAATCATTAATAGAGTTGTAAGGGTTTCTCCTCTCAAAATTCACTCCCTGAAACATATTTCTATTAATATATAAATATTCATTTATAAATATTTAAAAAAATGAAATATAATATAATTTTTCTAAGCGCATGGTATTTTATATTTATATTTTTGTTACTTGATATTATGGTTTTTTTTATTTTAAATAGACATAAAGATATTTTTCATTAAAATTGTTATTTTCTATGTTTTAATGAATTTTAATCATTCTATTCTTCCATGATATTTAAAATTTTCAATAATGTTAACTTGTGAAGATAAATTATTTCCTAATGCTATATTACATTTCATGTTACATTTATTTTTAAGGTTCTAAATGGTGCCTTATTTAATGTCTTCTTTAATGGTTACTTGTGAATCTCTTCAAAAAAGTTTGAAAACAATGTTTATTTTTAAAATTCACAACACAAATGTGTTTTACCTCCATAATTTCTGATCATTGATTTGATTATTCATTTATGATATTCCATGGTTATTTTAAAGTAAAATGATTTTATCAAAATTTCGAAATTTATTACTTTTAAAAGTTCAAAAAATGGAATTCTCACATATATTCTAATAAAAAATTTCCATATTCATTAAAATTATTTTTAATCTATGTCATAATTATTTGATGAATCATATTCTAATTTTTTTATTTGATCATATGGTACCATTAAATTCTATTTTCTAAATAATTTTTGATGATTTTTTCAAGAAATATTCCAGAAACCCATTTAATTTTTAAAATTAAATCAAATTATAATGGTTTTTATGAAATGGAATAATCCATGGGATTTATTTATTTATCTGGTATATGAACATTATTAATGAAATTGGGATTGGAGAATGAGAAAAAATCCTTATAGTACATTGTGTGATATGTGACAAGTGGGTCTAATGTAGCCCTACAATGCATTAAGTAATGAGGCAGAGCATACTAGATGTAATTTTCTACAAAATATATGGTAAAGTTATTTTAATCGTAAGAGATATCATAGTTAAATAATTTTATGTAACTCCTAGGTGATGATAGAGTGTGATAATTAAATATGTAACAACCAACTATCATTAATGAAAATTCATCTTCATCTAAATAAATGTATTATTATTTAAAATGGTGATATGAAATGAGAACTTCATTGGATTTATGTTCTTGTATTTTAAAATATCATTAATAATTGTGACCATTTCTAGAATAGTCATTGAGAAGTGACCACTTGATTAGTAAAAATTTAGGCATTTAGCACATCCAATTTACTCAGACAAAGGAAGTGATGGCCTCTTCCACTAGACTTGCCTCATAAAAATCCCATTTGACCGACCTTGGAAAGGAGGGGGGCATCATTGGGCTTCAATCTTGAAAAATCCCAAGCCTATCATCAACATGTTAAGCTTGAGCAGAACCGCCTACAAGAGAAGTGGATATTCATAGAGATTACCACTAGAGCGACGTTATCCAAACCACTATAGGAGTTTGTCACCATCACTCATCTTACCCATAGATGTAACACCCCAAGCTTCTATGGTACGCTTCTCTTTGAATAATACAGTAGCATGTGGTGTACGCATCTTCGAGTTCTAACACACACTATAATCAATCAAACTAGCAGTTATGAATAGTAATACCCACTTTATAAAATTTTATAAATTTTATCTTTCAAAATGGACTTCATTTTTGGATTCGGAATATAGAAATTAGCCTAGGGTGAAATTTTGGTATTTTTCTGAAAACATTCAATTTTTTATGAATAGCGAAAAACACAGAGTCATTGTTTAAAACCAAATTTTTATTTAAATAATTTTTTATTTTATTTAAATTTAATATAGGTCAAAATTAATACATAATACCTATATAAGTTCAATTTAGTTCATTGGAGTTAGTTTAGAATCATTTTATATATATAAAAATTTTATGGAACGTTTCACCACCTTTTACCAACCTCCTAGGAGAATTTGGAAATTCACATAAAATATTATTTTACAGCTTCTATGAGTGGAATTTAGAAAAGCCGAGAGATATGGTTAATATCAAGGAGTAAAATGTGGTTCAATAAGATAAAAATAATTTTTTTGAATAGTAACTTTTTTCTTTTATTTTCCACAGTTAAAAGTAAATAGGGTAATTTAGGGTAAAAAGGATTTTAATATTACCCTAACACATGTCCTAATTCTATTGGAAAAGTTTATCTTGAAAACAAACAACCTTAGGAATAAAAAATTGTCATTTTGGTCCACATGGATTAGATTAGAACATTTATTATTATTTAATTCAAAGAAGAGTTAAAAGAGTTAAAATAAATGTTTAATTAATAAAACATTTTTAATATAGGGTTATACAGAAGAAAAATTATATTATAAATATTCATTAGAATTATAAAATGATTTAATTCGTAATTGAATTTTATTTTTAATTTTTAGACGTTATATAATTTAATTTATTTATGACACAATGGTGGTGCAGTAATTACATAATTAATGAAATGTTAAAATAATTGATATTATAAATATCAAAATAAATGTAATTTGAGACTTTTTATGAATTAAAATATATTTATAGGTTAATATAACATATTATGATTGGTTATATAAATTCTTTTCTAAGTAATAATTCTGTTATGAAATGATCAAAAACAAAATACTCACTAGTGTCAAAATTGACATAAAAGAGTTTTTAAAACAAATATTATATTATCAATTGATATTATATTCCTAAAAATATGAGGTTCGGAAAAAGAACTTATATCATGATAGGTGTATCAGTAATGGACCACTTGGGTGTCTTTTGTACGTATATAGTATGTTTATTAACTATATAATATAAAAATACAATGTGACATAGTAAATGTCAAACTAATTAACTAAGAGTTAAAACTAAAAGATAAGGTTAATATAATGACCCAAACCTATATAAAATCTATTTTTTTAAAGGATTTAGACCCATAACCACCTTATAATTTGAATAATCTACTTTTTAGCCATTATAAACCTAATATGAATTTATTATAAAATAATATTTAAATATTTTCTTAAGGTGACCCTCACTCCTCTTATAAAAGGACACAACTTCTAACAAATTATTCCCACCTTAAAAGCATTTTTGTTCGACCAAATCCTGGCCAAATATCCTACAAACATCCCTCAATTAATCCTAGAGGCCTTACTTTAGTCATAAAGACATCCTAAGGATACCTGTTGATCAAATCTAAAGGAAGAACTTGAAGAAGATGTAATGTTTTCACCATCCTATTTCATGTTCCTTTCTTCTTCAACTTATTCTTTCTTTGTTATTTAAATTATAAAATAAAAACTCCAGTATATTATATATACTGTAATGTTATTATAAATATGGTACAACCATATTCTGTATTCTATACACCCTTTTAATGACATGTCACCATACGTGTGTACGTACGGCCTACCGTCTCCACGTCGTGGTGTAATTGTAATTCAATACATTATTATTTGAATGGGTATAATAATGATGTTTAATTCATGTAAATAATAAATATAACATTATTATGATTCTTTATATATGATATAAAATCCAATTATATATTATTTTAATAAAAAAAGAATGATATTGTCGCTCGTGCGTACGTACGGACTTCCGTCTCCACGAACCTGATGATATTCATTCCCCATTGTATCCATTCAAGAATAATTTTCATTTGATGGATAAATATAATGTTTAAGGACTTGATATAAATCTGGATATTAATAAGATACAACCAATCCATAAAAAACATGTCTTATGTAACAAAACATATAAAATAAAACGATCAAGTTAACACCCGAAACGACAATAATACTAAGATACTATTAACAAAGACATGTTAAAAGATCATATATGATTTCATATTAATTTATATGATTCTTGTATAATTTAATAACAATTATTTCACCATTATATATGAGGTTAACCTACCCTCAACCAATTCACAGTAAAAGTTATGGGTTTATTTCACAATATCATCATTATCGGAGGTTGTTTATACGTAATTATCTAATGGGACCTCTTTATCATCCACTTGCATGATTCTTAAAAATGTATTTCAAATAATTCTTACTATTTTACAGAATATGGGTTAAATTCATTTATACCCTTGTTTTACTTTTTATGAGATGTTTATAAAGAAATCTTTCCGTCCTTTTCCAAATAAGGTCATTTTTAACCTTTTCGACAAAATTAAGGTAAGAATGTCTCTTTTTAACTTATACAGCGGGTGCACCTATTTTCTACTATTATAAACTCGTAGAAGCCTCCCTTACATGATTATAAGAATATTTTCAAAAGTAAATGTGTTACTTTATAATTATGTGACTCTAAAATTATTTCAAAATAGAAAGATATATTTCTCTAAAATGAGTTTTGATTTCATTTATGTCAACATCCTTTGATGGATTTTAAGTTTATTTGGAGTTGATTTATTATGATACAAAACTTCCATATTGTATTTATGGTTTTGTGATATGATTGACTGTGGATGTTCTATTTTTTATACCATTCATGATTTATGGATAATGTGTTGACATTTCATATGATAGTTTTAATACGAATGTTAATGATATGTTTAAACCTTTTCATACGAGGAAAGTATTTGTCTTAGTAAGTGACAGGTGGAGCCCGCTATATCTCCTCGATGCATCGGTAGGTCTCATGAGACAACTAGAGGTGTAATTTTCTGAGGCCCTTTCCCAATTTGATTTATGGTTTTGGTCGAGGCCTTAATCATTTTTAGACGTCTTTTCTGAGGCCTTGACAAAATGTTTCAGAATTTCTGGCATTATACATTCCCTCATTATGGAAATATTATTGTTGGTTCATGTGGTTATTCGACTAGTAGAATACCCATGATTATGTTTTATTATTGCATTATTTACTTATATCATATTCTTTCCATAAATGTATTCATGTTTATTATTGGTAAAGGAATGTGGTTTCAATTATTTACCATGGTTAATATTTATGTTATTTTTCGTTGTATAAGTTACCCTTACTAAGCATTTGAGCACACCCCATTCTTATTTTCCATTTTAACAGGATATGAAGATGTTTGTTATGAGTGAACATCAGGAATAATCTATGAGGGTTGGATGTTTCTAATGAAATGTATTTGTGTTGTATTTCTTTTCAAGTTGTAACGTAGAACTTATGTATGAATCTTGTTTCCAATAATACTAAACCGATCGGTCTTTCGAGACATGATTTTATTATGATCATGCCAATGCTATGTAATAATTCACTGACTCATGGAAACTGGTTTTGGGGTGTTGCAGTTGGTATAAAAGGATTTTTAGTACAAACCTTGGAATCTAGATTTAGATAAAATCTGATTAGAGCACATAGACCTAAGATGGAATTTGAATATTAGTGTAGAATAACTTTCTAGAATTTTGGTATTGTTGAGATTTTGTGAGTTTTCCGAGCAATACATCCCTGTCTGGATACGAGCATGTAGAGGCAGATCTGGCACAGAAGTACCTAGTGGTAATACTCGAAAGCATTGCTCTGAGCTAGACTCGAACGGGAACAGGTACATGACAACGGGCCTTGCTGCCCTCATGGTTATGACACTCCCAGGGGATATTCTTAGGATAATTCTCATTTTCATTACAAACCATTATGAAAGGTTTATGAGTATATAATTCCTCAAAGAAATCATTTTAATGATTCGGGATTATATCCATAAATAATCCAATTTATGTTAAGTGTTTTACATGTATGGAATTATGTATTTTGATTCATAATCTAATCTTGTTTATGTCATTGTTTAGAAATAGTGCCTAGTAGAAGAAATGGAAACGGTATCAATGCATGTACTCCATGGAGGGATTTCCCTCCTGCTCAAGATAATTATAGTGGAGTCGGTGATTCAACGGGTGCAGATCAGCTAATCACCATACTGGGACAAATCACTCAGGTTATGAATAATAACCTTACCTATATGTAGCACCCTGATCTGCAGCGTGGAGGATCAATGTTAGATCGCTTCATTAGGCAACAACCAGTAACATTCAATGGGGGTAAAAATCCACTAGTATCTGAGCGATGGATAATTTCCCTAGAGAAAATATTTCTGGCTTTGGGGTGTAGTGAAAGGGAAAAGGTAATCATGGTAGTTTATCGCCTCACTGGAGATGCTGATCTATAGTAGTCATTAATTTAAAAAACAATGGTCGATGAAGAATTATCATGTATGGAATGGATGGTGTTTAAATATATTTTCTTAGAAAAATTATTTCCTTATGACCATCGAGCAGATATGGAAAGGCAATTTCTCAGTCTGAGAAAAAAGGAGGATGAGAATGTCGCAAAGTATGAAGCTAACATTACAAGGTTAGCGAGGAATGTAGCAAATTATATACGTAACCTGAGGAGTATAGTTGATAATTTATTTGATGGGTTAAAACCATTTCTTCGTTGAGCATTAGTCTCAAAATCCTTCTCATCATACGAAGACATTATCTTATGTGCTATAATGACAAAAAAGTAATTCTCTAAATCTTATGAGTATAAAGTAAAGAAAGAGAAGAACAGAATGGTGGAATAGGAGACAGATAACGGGAAAAGGGGAAAGAAGGATTTTCCATTTTGTGATAATTGTGGGAAGAAACTCCCTGGTACTTGCCTAAATGGAATGAGATTTTGTTACAAATGTGGAGAAAAATGTCATCAGGCTCGTTATTGCAAGGGAAAGAAAGATGATGTCAATATTGAATGGTAAAATTGTAGATAAATGGGGAATTATTCAAATGAATCCCCTAAGAGCCAAGGAAAATTACCTCAGAAAAGGCCAAGGGATCAAGTCCAATCTTATGTTGTTACTACAGTTGAAGTGGAATAATTAATGTATTTCTGTTTTTGGACTCAAGGATTATATTATGTTTATAGGAATAATGTGATATATATAAGGATTGTACCACAGTGCCTGTTGTTTTCATTATGGTTTTAATATGACTAAGGTTATCATATTTTCAATGTGTGACAATGAGATAAACTTTACTTTGTCTGGGGAATCTGATGTGACAATTGATTTGGGAATTTAGATACCTTTTACAGAGAGTCTGGACAGAGGTACTTTGGATAACTATAATGCGTGGAGTGGATTAAGTTGAACATTGGATATTATTGTTTAAGGATAAAATAATTGTTATGATCAATTTTTGGAATAATATGATACTATAGTTTTAGGAAAAGGAAAACCTACAGGTCAGCCGATAACCTGTCACATCGGAAAAACCGTAGGAATCGAACCTACAACCATAGTTCAACATGCCTTTATTACCTACAACTATCCTGTAGTATTTTCTTGGTCATTAAATATTATTTTTCTTCATTATAATGGTATAATGTTAATTTTTGGATCCTTATACGATTAGGATAAATATAATATTTTTAGTTCTATTTTCTTTCGGAGTGAAAGATGAGTTTGTGGTAGAAATTAGTTGAAGGATGAAACTCTACTTGTCTTGTATATAAATATATATACATATATATATATGTATATTTCTCTTATTATATAATGAAACTAATTAACAAACATTATGTATGGTATTTTAAAACAAAAAATGTGTCATCCTAATACCTTATGTTTTTTTCGACCAATGATATTTTAAATCATCATAGATTGATGGCTTGGAGGCCCTCAATTCTACAATTGTTTGTAACTGATGACCGCAATCACTCCCTATAAATATTTAAATTTTTCCTCTATTTATGTGTCTCTAATTTCCACCAATGTTCTCCAAATCGAGATCATAATTTGGTGGTGACCCTTTCATTTCTCTTTTCCTCTTATTAAGACTAAATTTTATTAACCCAATTTCCGATGTGGGTTTTCCCACAAAGATATTTTCTATTTTCAACCTTTTTTTTCTAAGAACAATTTCAAATTGAGAGGACTAAATTAATTGAAGGTGGGGAGAATTTAACACCCCAAGCTTCCATGGTACACTTCTCTTTGAATAATACAGTAGCGTGTGTTGTACGCAACGTCGAGTTCTAACACACACCACAACCAATCAAACTAGACGTTATGAATAGTAATACACACTTTTTGAAGTTTTATAAATTTTATTTTTCAAAATGGACTTCATTGTTGCTTTCAGAATATCGAAATTATCCTAGGGTAATATTTTGGTATTTTTTCGAAAACATTCAATTTTTGATGAATAGTGAAAAAACTCAGTCATGGTTTAAAAACGAATGTTTATTTAAATAATTTTTTATTTTAATTAAATTTCATTAAGGACAATATGGATACATAATAATTAATAAAGTTCAATTTAATTCATTAGAGTTCTTTTAGAATCATTTTAGATATATAAAAATTTTATGGAACTTTTCACCGTCTTTTACCCACCTCCTAGGAGAATTTGGAAATTCACATAAAACATAATTTTACCGCTTCTATAAGTGGAATTTCAAAAATCCAAGAGACACGATTAATATCAAGGAATAAAATGGGGTTCAATAAGATAAAAATAATTTGTGGTGAATAGTAACTTTTTACTTTTATTTACCACAGTTAAAAGTAAATAGGGTAATTAAGGGTAAAAATGTTATTAATATCACCCTAACACATGACCTAATTCTATTGGACAAGTTTGTCTCGACCAAATACAAACTTAGGAATAAAATATTATCATTTAGGTCCACTTGGATTAGATTAGGACATGTATTATTATTTAATTCAAAGATGAGTTAAAAGAGTTAAAATAAATGTTTAATTAATAAAACATATTTAATATAGGGTTATACATAAGATAAATTAGATTATAAATAATAATTATAAAGCTAAAAATATTTCCTACATAATGGAATTTTAGTTATAACTTTTATACATTATATAATTTGATTTATTTATGACACAATGGAGATGCAGTAATTACCTAATTAATGAAATATTAAAATAATTGATATTATAAATATCAAAATAAATGTAATTTTAGACTTTTTATTAATTCCAATAATTTTCTAGGTTAATATGACATATAATTACTGGTTATATAAATTTTTTCAATGTAATAATGCTGTTATAAAATTATCAAAAACAAATTACTAAATAGTGTCAAAATTGACATAAAAGAGTTTTTAAAACAAATATTATAATATTAATTGATATTATATTCATAAAAAACTAAGGTCAGAAAGATGACTTATATAATTATAGGTTTATCATTAATGGACCACTTGGGGGGTTCTTGGATGTATATAGTAATTTTATTAACTATATAATATAAAAATACAATGTGACATGGTAAAAGCCAAACTAATTTACTATGAGTTAAAATAAAAGATAAGGAAAATATAATGACCCAAACCTGTCTAAAATCTATTAGTTGAAAGGATTTCAACCCATCCCCACCTTATACTTAGAATAATCCACTTTTTAGCCATTAGAAACAGAATATGAATTTATTATAAAATAATATTTCTAGCTTTTCCTAAGGTGCCTCTCACTCCTCTTGTAAAAGGACACCACTTATAACCAATTCTTCACACCTTCAAAGCATTTTTGTTCGACAAACACCTGACCAAATATCCTCTCAACTTCCCTCACTTAATCCTATAGGCCTTCCTTTATTCATAAATCCATCCTAAGGAGCCCTTTTGATAATATCAAATGGAAGAACCCGATGAAGAGGTAATGTTTTCACCACCCTCTTTAATGTTACTTTCTTTTCACCTTCTTCTTTCATTGTTATTTCCATTCTAAAATAATTACTCCATTATATTCTATATAATTTTATGTTATTATAAATATGTTACAACCATATTCAGTATTATATCAACCCTTTGAATGACATGTCACCATACGTGCGTACGTACGGCCTATAGTCTCCACGTCGTTGTGTAATTGTTATTCAATAAATTTTTATTTGGATGGGTCTAATAATGATGTGTAATTCATGTAAATAATAAATATAACATGATAATGATTCTTTATATATGATATACCATCCAATTATATTTTATATTAATTTAAAAATAATTATATTGTCGCTTGTGTGTACGTACAGACTACTGTCTCCACAAATGCGATGAGATTAATTCCCCATCATATCCATTCAAGAATAATTTTCATTTGATGGTGAAAAATAATGTTTAAGGACTTGATATCATTATGTATATGATTAAGATACATTGTATCCATAAAAGACACGTCTTATGTAACAAAACATATAAAATAAAATGAGTAAGTTAACACTAGAAATGACTTTAATACTAAGATACTATTAACAAAGCAATGTTAAAAGATCATATATGATATCATATTAATTTATATGATTATTGTATAATTTAATAACAATTATTTCACAATTATACAAGAGTTTAACCTACCCTCAACCAAGTAAAAGTACAAGTTAAGGGTTTATTTCACAATCCCTTCATTATCTGAGGTTGTTTATACGTAATTATCTACTGGGACCTCTTTATCATCCACATCCATGTTTCTAAAAATTGTATTTCAAATAATTCTTAATATTTTACAGAATATGGGTTAAAGTCATTTATACCCTTTTTTTGACTTTTTATAAGATGTTTATAAAGGAATCTTGCCTTCATTTTCCAAACAAGGTCCTTTTTAACCTTTTCTACAAAATTAAGGTAAGAATGTCTCTTTTTAACTTATACGGTAGGTGCAGCTATATTCTACCATTATAAAATTGTCGAAGCCTCCCTTATAAGATTATTAGAATATTTTCAAAGTAAATGTATTACTTTATAATTATTTGACTCTTAAATGATTTCAAAATAGAAAGAGATATTTCTCTAAAAATAGTTTTGATTTCATCTATGTCCACATCCTTTGATGGATTTTATGTTTATGTGGAGTTAATTTATTATGATACAAAACTTCCATATTATATTGAAGGATTTTTTATATGATTGACTGTGGATGTGCTATTTTTATACCATTATTGATTAATGGTTAAATTATTGACATTTCATATGATAGTTTTAATATGAATGTTTATGATATGTTTAAACCTTTTCATATGAGGAATTAATTGGACTTAGTAAGTGATGGGTGGAGCTCGATATAGCTTCTCGATGCATCGGTAGGTCTAATGAGACAACTAGACGTATAATTGGCTGAGGCCCTTTCCCAATTTGATTTTTGGTTTTGGCTGAGGCCTTAATCATTTTTAGACGTCTTGGATGAGGCCTTGACAAAATGTTTCAGAATGTATGGCATTATACATTCCCTCATTATGGAAATATTATTGATGGTTCATGTGGTCATTCAACTAGTAGAATACCCATGATTATGTTTTATTATGGCATTATTTACTCAGCTCATATCCTTACCATAAAAGTATTCATGTTTATTATTGGTAAAGGCATGTGGTTTCAATTATTTACAATGATTAATATTTATGTCATTTGGTGCTATATTACTTACCCTTACTGACGGTTTGAGCTCACCCCTTTCTTATGTTTCATTTTCCAAGGATATGAAGAAGTTAGTTATGAGTGACCAGTAGGAATAATCTAGAAGTCTTGGATGTTTCTAATGAAATATATTTGTGTTGTATTTCTTTTCAAGTTCTAAAGTTGAACTTATGTATGAATATTATTTCCAATAATACTAAACTGATCTGTTTTTCGAGACATTATTCTCATATGATCATGCCAATGTTATGTCATAATGAACCGACTCAGGGAAACTGGGGTCAGGGTGTTACATTTGATGTTATGTGGGTTTTATATGGGGATATGTATCAATTCTATATCACTATGATTATGTGTATTATTTTTGTATATAATAATGATTTTGAATTCATTTTTTTATTGTTACATGGTAAATAGTTTTTAAATAACAAATAGTATTTTCATTTAATATTCAACTAAGAAATCTATTTTGATAAATTGATGGATTTTTAAATTAATTAATATTTTAATAAAATATTTTTATTATTAAATTAATTTTCATAATGTATAAATGATGATATAATTTTTAGAAATATCCTTGTAATGTTTATTATGGTTTGAAAGCTGTTTTTTCTCAAAACACATGAATTTTAGATAAATGATAATTTTAATTTTAAAAGAAAAAATAAACATATTTATAAAATTATTTAGATAAAATGAATATTACTTTTGGAGTCATGACATTGAAAATATCCCATGGTTAATGTTTCATAATTTTCTAAGATATTTGAATTTTTGGGTAAAAATTAAATATAGTTTAAATATATAATGTGATTTATGACATCATAAAAACCTAATAGTTATGTAATAAGATACCATAAACATTATTTTTGGCCAATTTATGTTTTACCATTAATAAAATGTGATTTTAGGATGATATTATTTATTTCACAAATCCATAGTGTACCCTCCAATACTTATAATACATTTTAGATTTTTAAATTGATTTCCTTGAGAGAGCGACTCACCACCACATTAGACTAATGTGTAGTGTCCCAAACCTAAATAATAAATAATTCCCCTCGTTTCCTATATAAACCCACCCATTCTCCCACTTCCTCTTCACTAAATGTATTTGTAGTTCATCCAACCTCTTCCTTACTCACTCTATAATCCTCCCAAGGTGCCCCATGCTACCAATAATCCTCTCTCAATCCCCCCCCATGCCATTGGAATCACACATCCAAGTACGGGATTATCACATTCATTATTTATGTCCATGTTTCCTTATATTGTTATTCCCTTTTATTTTAAATTATAAATGTTGGTTTATGATTTCCCAACTCCCCAATACTACCCACTTTATGTTTTAATGATTAATGACTCATTCATATCTCATTAATGCGTCCCATGTACACCTGTTAGCATGCTGATATTTAGTAACAAATTTATCTCTCCTCATTTACATTAAATCAATTCATTTATATTATGCACCTAAATTCCATTCCATATGATAGTATATTATGTCCCATGATCCCATTATTGTCCACTAAATTTATAAATGAATAGATACCCATTTCACTCTCATCAACCCATTTTACAAATTTCAATTTGACATCGTTATGCTGCTGAAATTATTCCAAAATTTCCATTCCAAACTCATTGTGTGGTGAATACCATACCCACCCCTATATCAATGGAATTCACTTTTATGTACATTAAATTGTTGATTTAGGACGTAAATTTATGTATTCTACATCTCTTGTTAATTAAATCAATTATGATGTTAATGAATCTATGTTGTATGATCTATGTGTCACACTTATGCATTAAATGAAATGAATATGAAGGGTGAATCCAGATAGCACTCCAACGCATTGGGTAAATATAGTATAATGATATATATTTTGCAATTAGTGTTTAAGATTTCAAATTAATGTACAATGAGTGTTTAATAGTGCATCATGTGTAATGAGGGTTTACTCATGCTCTAGATACAATGAGCCCTAGCTCATGATCACATCATTTTAAATGTTGTTACCACATCTCCATGTTTTGATTATCATTCATTATCATGAATATATGTTCATGCTTCTCTTGTGAACTATTGACATGCCGATTGTCTAACATGTATTTTATTCCTCGTGTTATTCGATTTTTATTACCTTCCTGTGCTTTATAGAACACCCCTTTCATATGTATGTCCCTAGGTTACCATATACAATGCTAAGTATGATGGAATATAGTGGTCATGTAAAGGAAGTTTTCAATAATATGTTTTGTTTTATGGTTTATGTTGTTATTTAATGTTACCAATCCCCAAAGACATTGTACCTATCTATATTCTATTTTGTATTATGTGATTTTTTTACGTAATAATTTATGTTATGTTTGTAATAAATAGAAGGGTTCTTATAGTTGATTTCAAATTATAGGCATAGTTATTTTTTGGATAAGTATTAGAAAACCCTATTGGATCCTTAAATAAAAAACTAATTATAATAAAAAAATCCAAAAATATTGGTGAGTGTTGTGTACGTTGTTTATCAAGAAAATACATCCATTTCTGGATATGAGTATGTAGATGGGACTGTCGCATAGATGTACCTAGTAGTGAAAACTCTGAAAAAGAGTTTAACGCTTGAACTAGGTAGTATGGTACAAAAAACTGATCCTTCATGCACTCTTGGTTATGACACTCTCAGGGTATTTTCTTTTGTAAATTATAAATATTAATATGAACCATTATTAAGAGAATAAAAAAAGGAACCTTGTAATATATGTTTGATAGTAGATAATGGGTAACATAGATTGAAGCCAATAGATTCATAATTTAAGGAAATAGAATTTATTCATAAGTCATTTTTTTGTTTATTGATAACCTTATATGTGTTTCCCTTAACGTTCCTTTTATTCCTTCCAATTCCCGGTAATAGGAAGACTCTAGCTCACAATAGATGTGAAGATCAATATGATGGTTGTTCTAATGAGATTCCCAATCCTATAGGGGTTGGAATGGAAAACATAGTCATGATACTATCATAGCTAACTCAATCTTGGAATAGAATCATGATTCAATGGGAATGTTCATCCCCCCAAATAATGACATGTCAATATCAATAGCTTCAATAGAAAATGGCCTCCTTCTTTTAATAGATCATCCAATCCCTCAATAGTAGTACAATGAATCAACTCCACAGAAAATATCTTCTCTACCCATCAATATTCTGAAAAATAAAAGGTTCTTCATGATGCATATTTTATGGAGGGTGAAGCAGATCAATGGTGGAAAATGATATAAAATATGATTCTAGAGGAGGATATCGAGGTGTTGGAATGGAAGGATTTTTGGAAGATGTTTTTTGATAAATATTTCCCATGCACCGTCAAACTAATGATGGAAATGTAATTCATTTCCATAATGAAAAAAGGTGAATAATCCATATGAGAGTATGAAGAAAACATCACAAGTCTTGCTCAATATTGAGTATAAGTAGGCAACCATCATTAAATAAATTCATATTGTCACAGAATTCGCTAAAGTGTTTCCTGAAAAATTTCTTGGTCTTCCTCCTAGAAGAGATATTGAATTCTAAATTGATCTTATACCTAGATCATTGAAAATATAGATGAATTTGAAGATAATGGTTATTGTGGAGCTCTAGGATATGAATAAATGACTACAAGAGAATCTGGATAAAGTTTATATACGTCTATGTTATTCAAAATGGGGTGAACCAATCCTCTTTGTCAAGAAGAAGGATGGGTCATTGCGCCTTTACATTGATTATCATGAGCTCAACAAAATCACAATAATGAACAAGTATCATCTTCCTCAAATTGATGACGAATTTGATAAGTTGTGTGGAGGAAAATACTTATCCAAAGTGGATTTTCCATCCATATATTATCAGTTAAGGGTGAAGAATGAAGATATCCCCAAGAGTGATTTTTGTATAGGATATAGGAAAAACATTCGGACTCACTAATTCTCCATCAATCATCATGAACATAATTAATTGATTCTTTAGAGATTAACTCAACAAATTTTGGGTATTATTTATTTATCATATTCTAATATACACGAAAATCAAGGAGCATCATGAGGAGCATCTATGAACGGTACTAGAGACCTTACGAAAGGAGAAGCTTTATGAAAAGTACATGATGTGTGAGTTCTGGTTGAAGGATTCCACTTTATTGGGACATAACATCACAAGCAATGGGATATATGTGGATCCCTTGGTGATAGCCACAATAGAGTGATGGCCAAGGCCAACATCGGTAATATAGATCCGTAGATTCTTGGGGTAGCATTATATTATCGATGATTTTTGAATCTTTTATCACGATATTCCAACCCCTTTAACAAGATAACATGGAAGGAAGTAATGTTTCCTTGGAGTTATCAATGTAATTAAAGATTCAAATAGTTGAAAAAGAAGCTTATCACAGTGCTTGTGCTAACATTACCCAAAAGTGGAGAACATTTTGTGGTTTTCAGTGATGCATCGATGAAAGGACTCAATTGTGTGTTGATGCAGAATGAAAATGTAATTGCTTATGCTTCAAGGAAATTGAATTTTCATGAGCATAATTACCCAACACATGATCTAGAGTTGGCTACTATGATCTTCGCATTATAAATTTTATGATATTACCTCTTTCGGGAGAAGTGTGAAATATATATTGATCACAAAAGGCTCAAGTATATATTCACAAAGAAAGAGTTGAATATTATCCAATGAAGATGGATATAACTTATCATGTATTATGTCTTCATGATCCACTACCACCCCAGTATGAAATAAAAGGTGGTGGATTCTCTAAGTAGAATGGATCCTTCATCATTATAAATGATGAGAATTTAAAAGGATACATTCTTCTTAGATTTATAGTGTATGGACATGGGAATAATAAAGAAGGGAACCTCATCAATACTTTCATAAATTATTTCTCAACCACCCCTCATGGAGAAAATAAAGGATTCTCAATTAAAGGGTGTAGAAATTATGAGAAAGGTATAAGCTATCAAAAATGGGAAATCATTTGACTTCAGGGTTGACAAGGATGGAATTGTGAGATTTGGGTCACGATTATGTGTAACATATGATCTAGAGATAAAGAAGAAGCTTCTGAATGACGCGCATAGCTCAACCATCTCTATTCACTTGAGGATCACTAAGATGTATTGGGATCTCTGAGAAAACTTTTGGTGGGACAATATTAAAATTGAAATTTCTGAATGTACATCAAAGTGCAGGGTATGTCAGCAAGTGAAGGCTGGGAGGAAAAAGTCTAAGTAGATGATGCAACCACTACCCATACTAACATAGATGTGGGATAACAATACCATGGACATTTTCACTGGACTTCCAAGGATATCCATCGGAAAAAATTCTATATAGATCATTGTGGATCGTCTTACATTGACATATCACTTCATTGTGATTCGAGTGAACTTCACATTGGATCAACTTTCATGGATTTACATCAATGAAGTGGTAATGCGGCACAGAGTACCACTATTGATTGTATCTGACCGTGTTCCTAGATTCACCTCGATGTTCTGGAAAATTATCCTACATGATATAAGAACTGAACTAAATTAATTTTGTCCTATCATCCTCAAACTGATTTTCAATCTGAGCAAACTATTCAGACACCAGAAGATATGTTAAGATCATGTTTTATGGACTTCAAAAGATGATGGGACCAAAATCATCCACTGGTTTAATTCTATAACAATAACATTTTCCAATCGGGAAAATTGAAGGAACAATATGAATCCCTTTATGGGATATGGTGAAGAAAACAAGTGTGTTGGGATGAATTTGGTGAGTGTAAGCTGCTAGGACCGGAAATGGTCGATGAAATGGTGAAGAAGGTGAAAACCATTCATTACCATATCAAGGCATCCCAATGTCAAAAGAAGTGTTATGTAGGAAACATTCAACGAGACCTTGAATTCAAAGATAGAGATACGATATTTCTACAAATATCTCTATGGAACAAGGTCATGAGGTTCGTAATAAAATGTATGTTATGTCCTAGGAACATTGCACCATTGAGATAATTGATTATGTTAGGGTTGTGGCCTTTCAACTAGCACGTCCAACTACCATGGGAAAAGTACATGATTTCCTTCATGTATCCCTCTTAATGATGTACATACCAGACACTTCACACGTACTCTCTTCAGATTTAGTATTGTTAGAGGATGATCTTTTTTACAAGGAGAAAATATTAAAGATCTTATATCATTGAAAAAAATTTATATGAAATAATACAATTCCTCTTGTGAAAGTTCTATGGTGAAACCAAAATTTTGATGAAGTGACATGGGAATCATTGGAAGTCATGAAGTAGAGTTACCCTCATTTATTTTAGTGTGGGAAAAGGAAATTTTGAAGTTGGAATTTCTTAAGGGCAGAAGAATGTAACGACCCAAACATTCATTAATGAAAATTATACTTGATCTAATTAAATGTATTATTGTGTAAAATGATTATATAAAATGTGAACTTCATTGGTTTGGTGTTTTTTTGTTTTTAATTTCTACTAAGAATTCTGACCGCTGCTAATACAACCATTGAAAAATGATCATAGGATTAGTGTAAATATAGGGCTTAAATAAATCTATTTTACTCAGAGAAAGGATGTGATGGACTCATCCTTTAGACATTTCTTGTACGAAGTACATTGTTCAGAAATCGAAAAGTAGGTGGTTTCATTGGTATTCTCCCTTGACCATGCCCAATCATAGCTTCAACACGTTAATATCGAGCAGAACTGCCTACGGATGATGTGGGTGTTGATAGAGGTTACCACACGAGCGATGTTTTACAAGCCACCCAAAAAGTCTATCACAATTGCACACCTTTCCCATCAGTCTTAGGCAACTGTTATAAGGGGTTTTGTAATAAGATCATAGAACTATTATTATGTGCCTTATTTTTGTATATAATAGAGAATATTGATAAATTTTATTGTTGTTACTTTGTAAATATTTTTTAAAGCACGAATATTATTTTAATTTAATATTCAAATAATAAATATATATTGATAAATTAATGGATTTTTTAATTAAATAATATTTTAATAAAATATTTTTATTGTTAAATTACCTTTTATTTAGTATATATAATTTTTAGGAATACAAGTGTAATAGTTATTATGGTTTGGAAGCTGTTTTTGTCAAAACCCATGAATTTTTTATAGATGTTAATTACTATTTTAATATTTAAATTAAAAAAAATTAAAAATTATTTAGATAAATTAAATATTATTCCTAGAATCAGTACATTGAAAATATCGAATGGTGAATTTTTCATAATTTTCTGAGATAGTTGAATTTTAAGGTTAAATTAAATACAATTTAAATATATTAATTGTTTATTGGTATCATAATGTCTCAATAGTGATGTAATGAAATACTAAAAACATTATGTTAGTCTAATATATGTTTTACCATTTATGTAATATGATTTTAGTTTTATTTCATTAATTTTACAAAGCCATAGTGGACCCTCGAAGACTTATAAAAAAAATTGTTTTTTAAATTCATATCCTCAATAGTGTGACTCACATGTACAAAAGAAACCGTAATATTTTATAACATTCTGCCATAGGCCTTATAAAATATTGTTTTAAATCCCATTGGGATAAAACCACGGGAAAAACTCATGGGTTGGTTTGTGGTTTTGATTAGTTTAATGTGTGGTGTCCCAAACCTCAATAATAATGAATTCTCTCTCCATTCCTATATAAACCCACCCAAGCTCCATCTTCCAATTCACTAAATCCCTTTAGATTTATTCAATATTATGACCTACTCTCTCTATAATTCTCATAATGATCCCCAATCACCCAAGAAGCCTCTCTCAAGCCCCTCCCAAGCCTTTGGGATCAAACTTCCATGTAAGGGATTTTCACATTCCTTATTTTTGTCCATGTTCCCCTATATTGATACGCCATTTTCTTTTCAATTATAAATGTTGGGTTATGATTTTTCACCAACCTGTTACAACTCTCTTTCTGTTTTAGTTATGATATACCTATTTATCCCTCATTAATGCATCCCATGTACAACTATTTTCATGCTGAAATTATGTAAGGAATTTCTCAATACTCATTTACATTAAAACAAATATATTATCTTATTAATCTAAATTCCTTTCCATATGTTTGTGAATTATTTCCCATGATTCCAATACTATCCTTTTAATGTATTAATTATGAGAGGCCCCTTTCACCTTCATCAACCCATTTTACAACTTTCTATTTGACGTCATTTTGATGTCGAAATTACACCAAAATTTCCTTGCGAAAATCATTGTGTAGTGAATACCATATAAATTCCTCTATCAAAGGATTTAACCATTAGGTTCATGTACATGATGATTGAGGACAGAAATGTTTTTATTCTACGTCTATTATTAGTGTAATTAATTATGATTTTAATGAATCCATGTTGGATGGTCAATGTGGCACACTTATGCATGAAATGAAATGATTATGGAGGGTGTGCCCTGATAGCACTCCAATGCATTGAGTAAAGTATTGTATCATGACATGTCATGTGAAATGAGTGTTGACTCATGAAAATTCAATTTCAAGGATGGTTTACTCGTTCTTCATGTGCAATTAGGGTTTACTCTTGATCCATGTGCAATGATTGTTGAATCATGCTAACATCATGTTAAATGTTGTTTCCACATTTCCATGTTATGATTATCATGATTTATCAAGCCATTATGTTAATTATTATCTTGTTCTCAATTGACATACCTATTTTCTAACATGTATTTTATTTCACATGTTATTCCATGTTTATTTTTTTACCAGGTTGTATACCTCACCCCTTTCTTATGTATGTCCTCAGGTTATCCCATGAAATGTTAGGTACAAGGGAATGTTGTGGTCATCTAAAATAAGTTCTCAATAAGATGTTTCATTTTATGTTTTATGTTGTTATGTAATGTTCTTAATCCCCAAAGACACTAGACATCATGATCTTCTATGTTGTATCAATTTGAGGTCTTACATAATAATTTATGATAAGTGCACAATAAAGAGCATAGTGGTTATAAAATATTAATACTTTGAGATATGGAAATTTAATAGTTACATGATTATAAGATAATTGTTACATGTTCCAATATACCAAAAAATATTTTTCAATGATTTTTTGAGTCCGAAAATATCTTTTTCTCAATGAATATTTCTATATGGCTCATGACTTTTGAGTTATACGACTTTTATCTTATGTTAATTATTTATTCAATGTCTCCTAATTTAATATGAATGTTTAATAGGTATGAGTTTTATTATATTATGCTAATGAACATTAATCAGTACATAATATCCTTACTCAAATCATGTTCTCACTTATTAAATAAAATTGTAAATTATTATTTTTACCATTACGGAGTTCTTGAGCTCACTATTATTATATTATATAATTTTTTAGGTTATGAATATTATATTTATGAGTTATGTCTATAATGAATTAATTTGTGAAAAAAATTAGGATATTTTTTACAGAAGTAATTTTAAAAATTAAAAGAGGTGAGATGTGGGAAAAATTACTTGATGACATGGGTATTTTAATATAAGATTTTTCCTTCTTATTTAAAACTCTAGGCATAAAATGTACTTAGGTATCTAAGTGGGAAAATATTTTATACGGTTGTTATATATTTTAAATGAGTAAAATTTGGACATATTGTCAGTATCAAATCATGAAATTCAATTATTATCATTTTTAAAATGAAATCTATTATTTTTTTTCATCGTATAAATACATGGGATCAATATAGGGTGTAGATAATTTTAGATATTTGAATATATTCATGTGAGATTAACTTAAATGGTATGGATATCATAATGGGATTATATTTTTTTACCTTTATCATAAGTCTAAATCAATATATACCCCTTTTGATATCTTTATGTAATGGTATGTTGTTGTTATAAATAATATTTTAGGAGTTATTTTATTTGGATCCATTACCTGTATTATGTGTTTTAACATAACGGATTGTTTGAAAATAATGATATTTTATTTTTTGGATGTAAGATGTATATTATATGAAAATCATTGAGGTTAATATGTTCTTATTGTGGTTTTCTAATAAGTATATTTAATTAATTTTTGAATGATTTAATTTTATTATGGGTATTAATATTAACATTTTGAGATTAATGAATTACTTCTTCATATGAAGGATTACTCATTTTGGGAATTATATTAGATTTTCCTCTCTATTATAGTTTTATTGAACATGGTAGGAAAATTATTTGAACAATTTATATACCTAATGTCAATGAAATATTGATCATAGTGTTTTATCAGTTATTTATTCACACACATACTCCGGATTAAAAGATGAGATAATGGTGGGAAATGATTTCAAAACCCAACAAATGTATTAATTTTTTTATGTATTTTATGAGAATCATGTAAGTATATTTTGGTAAGTTTTTATTCTAGATGGTTAAATAAATAATAAAATCACGGAAGAGGATCTGGATAAAAATCATTATATTAACATCATTTATGATGAATTTATTGTCTTTTTAACACCTCATTGGTTTGTGGTTTTGTAGTCATTAATCTTCTCATGATCATTTAAATTGTTGTGATAAATGGTCTCTTGATTTGTTAACCCATTTTATGAATTGGGATTTCAAAAATGATATTTTTATATGGCAAAACCATGATTACTAAGATGATGATGAAATTAAGATGACATTATTTATTAAATGGTTGGATATTGTAAAAAACATATATTTTAAAATAACCACCAAATATATATTTTTTAATATTAATAAAAGCACTTTTATGGAGTAAGTGTGAAACCAATAAATAAACCCTAGCCATCAAACACTATAGAACATTATGAAATTATTAAAGACTATATTAATACTTGTATACCTAATATCCTTAAAAGTTTTACAAAAGAGATATGTTACCTCTTTTCCAGGGTCATCTCTAATGATGCCTTCAAAATGGGATGCAAACATCCCCCAAGCTTGCAAGAAGTCCTCCTCGTCAATTTTCTTGTTATTGAATCCTCTGATTATGATTTAGTATTGTTTTTCAATCCACTCACTTTGTTACTTGGTCATGTCAACTTGCGTCGATCTTGCTTTCATCCGTTCCAGCATCTTAGTAGAAGCATGGATGTCTACTACCTTCTCATCCATCCCCTCCACTGAATGCCCGAGAAAATCCCAAGGATCTTCCCTTATCACATACTCCCCTTCTAGCTTCCCATGCATCCCTTTCACTCCCACCTTGGTAGGTGATTCCAATTCACTCAGTTCCACCTCCTCTTCCACTACTCCTGACTTTTCAGTTGGCCCGGTTCCTGCCTCCCTCTGCATTCCCCGAGAGGCATCCTCCTACATATTTGCTATCACCTCCTATATATGTAATTGCCTCTCCTCATGCTGATCTCCTTCCTTAGACGGTTCATTCTCATGTGACTCGGTGACCAAGAATGGTTTTCCATCCATTATCCCCACTGATTAGGTCTCAAGATAGTTGAGTTTCCCCTCTTTTTTATCTAATAGGGTCTCCATCAGTCTAGGTAGAAAAGATTAGCCTTTGTGCCCATTCATTTTTGGCATCCTAGAAACAATGCAGCACCCTGGGTCCCTATTCTCTTTGTTAATTTTCTTCCATCTTTGGTTGAGAATGTCTTTCCCCTCCACTCCCAATCCTTTATCCTCAAAAAATGGACCATCACTCTCAGATTCAGTCTCATAAGATCCCATGGAGTGACCCTCAAACTCACCCTCATTAATCAAGTTCCAAAAAAAGGTCATGTGGGGAATACATGAAAGATCACCCCTCTGGTTGAAGTCCTTCCTGGAGTCCAGTGACCTGCTATCCCCCAGTGAAATATGCTCCCATTCCTGGCCTACCTTCGACTTATTATTGTCATTATAAACCCTTCCAGTGACCAAGTTACTTCCATCCCTCACTTCCATTGCATAAGAGCTAGGAATTTGGCTTGCCTCATCCCCAGTAGTGGAGCCATCTGCTTCAGTAGCTCCTGCAACCTCCCTCAGGCCTGAGTGTGAGAAGAAGGTGAGACCCGAGTACCTTCAGCCGCTTCACTATCAATAGCTCCCCGGCCCTTGTCATGTTTCGGGGGGTGAGGGAGTATCCAAGTCACCTATTAGCCTCATGAAGACTGCCGCAACACTTTTACCTGGTGGTACCATGTCTGGTTTGTGCACCCTAGCTTCCCCTGAGTATTTCACCATCTCCAGATTACCCCAGTGCATCTCTTCTTGCTCAGCCCTATCGTCAAAAGCCCACACCCTCTGGTTCTCAACAGCTTCATCCAGCACCACATTCCCCTTAGTTGTTCCAATAACCTCTTGCTGAACCATATGCCTGTGATGAAAGACAGAGACCGAATGCACTATTTTGTGGCATCCCAGGCAGAAACCAGTCCATGATTCGAAGAAAACCCTTTGTCTCGAACGAAACTCCTCACCAACCAAAAACCACATCCACTATGTGGGGGGATTTGAAACATCATCCTCGACACACACTCGAGGAGATATCAGATGACATGTCATCACCATCTGAATATCAAAACACATAAATATTCCTACCATATTGCCTAACATCCTTAAAATTGAGGGGTTCTAGAAAGGAAGAGGTAAATCTGGGAAGCTTACCCAAACAGCGGCCGGGGGTGCATCACGATTCATATGTGGTTTGAAACCACTCAAGAATCAATATTTTTTTTCTATTATTGTTGATAAAAAAATCCAAGGCATACCGTTCAATCCTTGTTATATATTATTTGTATGCAATGATAGATTTCCCTTCCTTTTTCTTCATCTCTAATAATTCTCTCTCTATATTTTTTTGATGAGTTTTAGGGAATTACTTGTTAATAAATATTTTATTAAATTATTCCCACTATATCTATTTAATTTCATCCTTTTCTTGGGATTTCTTAAAAAAGGTCCACCATTGATCAACGTAACTATCTAGATGATAAAAATACAAAATCCCCATCTTCATCTATGGACAATGAAGTATAGAAATTAATTTATACATTGTGTTTACCTACTATTCCATTACTAGTGGATCATAGGATACACTAAATTTTTATGGTAATTTCCATATAAAAAAATTGATATCTAGTTTCTCCCTATTCAATGAAGGAGTATGTTTCACATTATTTAGGTTATTATTCATAGCTTGAGATAGACGGGTAAGCATCACTATGAAATATTGAACTCCACCTCCCAAGGCATTGGGGATGTCATTCATGTAATCATTTCATTGTCCCTCACATGGGTTGATGGCTGAGATTCTCATGGATACCCCCATTTTCTAAAATATAAAAGGTTTAAACAAAACATAATTTTGAAATTAAATCTAAAGGTGTATCTTGTTGGATCCCTATGTATATCATTTTAAAAAAAATCTTTGGTTCTTACATATAAATAGTATCAACCCATTTTTACTTAATTTTATCTAATCCTAATCCCCAAATTGATTAATCATGATTCTCTAACAACAATAGAATCCCGATTTTTTATTTCATCACTATTACATCATTTTATAGATAAAAAATATAATAGAATTACTAAACTGAGATCCAAAGTTATAGTGTATTCAAAATATTAGGATGATAAAAAATTTACATATTTAATAACAAACTCTATTTAATTTATTATTCTCTAGATTCTTAGTTAAAATTTATCTATCATTACTATAATTAGTCACCTGATGATATACATCAATGAATGGGGTGACATAAAATCCAAATAAGTTGATAGAGAAAGGAATGAATATATATAACATGGGGTGAGAATAATTGTGATGACAATAACAGAATCCTAATATCATTATCATAATTATTATAAGAAGAATCAGATAAAATCATAGAATGTGACAATTTAAAAAAATGAAACATCATGTCTAAGTGGTAAAATACCACACATATATGTGAAAAGATATAACACCATGTTCACATATAACATATGTGCATGATTATAAAATCATTACTGTGAACAATGGTGGCATCATTTTCATTCATATTTTACTATTTTTCATGGGATACATCACATTACCCAATGCCTTGGACCGCTATATAATTTCAGATGCATCAGTCACATCATAACATATACATAATCATGCATTCTAGATATAACATATATCAATCCTAGAAATAAAATAACCCTTTGAAAAGAAAATGGGTTTCATGTTAATTTAATAATGCATAAATTCATTAATAAACCATGTGGATCCCAAAATCAAAATGTAATCGAATACTTGGTACAAGAATCGTCAATATTGAGAGAACAAGAAACATCTCAAGATAAGTAAAACATTTATTTTTAGAAAAAAATGTTCTTTTAAAAAATATTTAAATTTTTCATTAAAAAAAATTTCAGGCATGAATATCCATGAAATGAAAATTTAATGACAATTAAATTGAATTTTAAGAAAATTAAAATATCAGACATACTGAAATTTGGCCCAAAAGAGGAATAACCCAACGAAAGTAAATCTGGTT
This sequence comes from Viscum album, assembly GCA_963277665.1. Taxonomy (NCBI): domain Eukaryota; kingdom Viridiplantae; phylum Streptophyta; class Magnoliopsida; order Santalales; family Viscaceae; genus Viscum; species Viscum album. The sequence goes on from OY728152.1 coordinate 1,148,882,436, forward strand.
CAAGAATACCTTATCTTTAACTAAATGCATTCTTCGCCATCATATCCTGGACTATCAAATTGGATTCATTAATTAAAAAATACATAACTAATTATACATATAATTTTCTTATTATAATTTTATTACATTTATATGGAAATTGGTATGTGATATATAGTTCAATTCCATCGTTCTGAGTGTGTTCATTTTCTTGGGATTCATGACCGGTTCACTTGAATAATTTTGTTGAAGTTCATGTCAAATGAGGATATTTTAAAATAATTGAGATTATATGTTTTTATTGAACGTAAAAAACAATAAATCATTTTAAATATTATATTTTATGAGTTTGAATTATTTTATGATACATTAATGACAATCATTTAGATTAATTTTGCAGTTTTTGTATCATCAAGAACTAATTTTATTTTATTATTTAATATTATGTATACATGTCTATTCAAGACCATAAAATGGGTTATAACATATATTTTAACTTTTTAACTATTAATATCATTTTATTATCATAATTATATGAGGTTTAGTAAAATGAAATCGCATCATCCATGATGGTAGTAAATCGACACATCACATATAATGTTTTCATTTAAAGAATAAAAGGCAGAGGTGAAGGGGTTTTATTATTGATTTTTAAATTAAAATAATAAATATATATTATGTATAAGATAATATGATATATAATTTCATTTTTAGTATGTAAGGTGAGGAGAAAAAAGAAATGAAAACAAAAAGAAATTAATAGAAAAATGTAGAGCATTTTAACACTTGAATCCTTCTGCTTGAGAACCCCTTTAGGGAGATTGGTTTTGATGTCTTTATGAGAAAAAATTCTCCTCGATGTGGAATAGGATATTGGGAAATTTAAAAGATATAAATTTTATAATATTCAAGGATTTTGAGGTCATTAGATAAGTGGTTGTATTTAATGTTTAGGAAAGGGGTGTTTTTTTATTATTTTATTCCTTGGATTATTATTTTGTCCCAAGAATATAAATATTTTAAATATAATCACAAAATATATTAAACTAAAATATTAGATCTCAAGAGATTTGGTTACGTCATCCATACAACATCATTTACTCAATAATTCATGAAATTTTAATATATTGCAAATTATCATATTTCACTATTCACTAAAAATTCTACTATTTTAGAAAAATAACAATAATTCACCCAACATATATTAAAATTTTTACAACTAAAAAACTAACTCCATTTTTTGAAAATAATTTTCTAATTATGGTCAATATAATTTTTAAAAAAATTCCTCCCTTATGTGGAAAATACAGATTTTAATGTTATTATTGTTTTAATAAAACGTTGAAACTTTAAATAAGGTCTTATAATCATAAGAACACAAAATATTAATTTATGAATAAAAATTATGAAATTAAATTTTCTTTCAAATCATTATATTAATTAAAAATTTATAATTAAATATTTATAACTTAGAGAAATACTAACACTTAATTTATCATTTCTAAAATGATTATTTACTTATACCATGAAATAAATACATCATATTTTTATTCATAAGATACATAAATTAAATTTATACATTTATAAGTTAGGTTACTATTATATTGGCTAGATTAATTTTCCTAATAGTCAGATTACTATTCCAAAGGTTAAGTTACAATTCCATTAGTATGGTTTAGGTTCCTTAACTTTCATAAATACCTATAATTTCATTAATTATCCATTTATAATGTCTTTACTGTGTTATCTATATGAAAATAAGTGATTTATATAATATGGAAGAATTATAAGAATGTATTTTCACTTTATAAAATTTTGTGTTGTTACACACACATCCTATATGTTTTTATCTCACTAAAATACCAATATATTAAGGCTTAAAGTGTGGTATAATTGAGGATATCATAGGAAGTGGTCATTGTCTTGGTCAAGTTCTTTCAAATTTATTTCTTCTTTAACTTCCTCAAAATCTACAATAAAAATAATTATGTAAAAAAATTAGTATAATTATTATATTTTAATCTAGTAATGTTGATGGGATATTCATTATCTACCTTCCTCCCATCCGTTATAAAATTAAAACATTTCCCATGTTATGGCTTTTTCACAGTCTCCATGATGGTCCAATTTAATTTTCCATTACTACATATAATGGATTTCTATGAAAATGTATGAAATTAATAAAAATGAAATTTTTGAAATTATTAATATTTTATACAGATAAATTAGGTATTTTATTTACAATATTATGAAAAATTTTACAATATAAATTTATCTACCTAAAATGAGAATTCTATGAAAGTTTTTGTAATTTCAATATATATTATACAACCAATAGATATATTTATATTTTATTCTACTTAAAAGATAAATAAAATTGAAAAAAATATAAATATATATATACTTATAGAGATTACTAATATATTTTATAACTCATTTTCTATTGAAAAAATACTGAAGCGGTTTTGGAGGAATTGACCGAACATCCCGAACAGGTTGATGAGTGTAAAAACTATACAATAAATGAATGTAATATGATAAAAAATAATTCTAAAAAATTATATATACCTAAATTATATTTTTACTAAATTATTTATTATAATTAGTTGGGTTATCCAAAAGTTTGTTCCATATACCAGGTGAGTTAGGATTTTTGGTAAAAGTTCTTTGTCTAAACTACCATCTATTGAGAAGTGACTCATATTATGAAAAATAATTAATTTTACATTGTTTAACTACTATAATATTGTATTCTATTTAAATTATTCAAGGATATTTCATGATTTTTAAAAATATTTTCATGGTTCTTTCATTGCATTCTTTTGATTCATTTATTACCCATCCCTTGTAGGTTGTTGTCAACTTAATTTAGAATCATTGAGGAATGACCATTATTATGAAACTACATAAATATTTTTTTTATTCCACCCCATGTGTTTATAAAATTAAATTCCTGATTTATTTTTTATGTTTTTCATACCTTATCATCATCCCACTTCCCATGTTTTATAATTCAATCAAGAGGCCTCCCTTAAGTGAAACTGACCTTGTCTTATAATTTCGACCAGAAATATATCTCATATGGGTATGTATTCATTATATTGATAAGAAATTATAATTCTATATAAATGAATGATTAATTAACATAATTTTATATTTTCTTTTAATATCATTACCATGGTTTCAAAGGGATATTTTTAATGTTTTCTACAGGGGTCATTTTTTACATTCTTTAAAATATTTTTAATTAGAATATTGTTTTTTAAAATTCTAGGAATGAATTTATTTTCCCACTTTTATAAAAAAAATTATTAATTAAACCTCCTATTCATGTTTTCATTGTTTTTTATGTAACTCCCATTTCCATATTATAGTGAATTATTCAATTTAAAAATAATGGATAATTTTTTTGATGAATAAACAAATATATTTCATTCAACCTTATTTTAATATCCCACTAAATATTTATTAACATTAACATAATATATTTTAGGGTATGAATATCTATATTTATTGTAAAATAATGGTATTTGATGTCCTCTATACATCCATTTGAAATGGATTTCTACTGTGACTTGTATGTTTTTTTACATCCATGTTGAAAAAACATATACAAAAATTATTTTTATAATTTCATTTACTATTTATAATAAAATTATAAAAGATATATAATATTGTGGGTCATATTTGACGTTTTCCCCTCTAAATTATTTTATATGTTTACATTTCATACCTTACCTTTTTTGTAAGGGTTATGCCCTCTATCACTATTCATATCACTCTTGTCTTTTTTTATCCTTTATTTCTATTTTTTAATTTAATCGATATATTTTAAATCTATTACAATATTTATATATTTTAGTTTCTAGTATTTTCTTACGATATTCCCATTACTATATACAATGTTAATTTAAATGATTCCTATTATGAAATTTATTTTGTTTACTCATGGGGGTGTTATTAACATTCCTTATATTTTTTATTTCAGTATGGATGTAAATTGATTACTATGGAATGTTAGTTTTGTATTATATTTTTTATTTATTCCCCATATAATTAATTCCTTGGAATTTATTATTGATAGGAGGTCCAATAATTATATAGCCCCTATATGCATCAGTTGGTCTAATGATACAAACTAGTATGTGTATTTTGGTGTATACCTTACATTTCCTTGTATATTTTCAGGGAAGAAGAATTAAATTTTATTATTAAGATTTTTTATATTATCAATTTCATCACTAAAAAATCCGTTATTGTTTTCCATGTTGTAATTATTATTTTCATAATATCCATGGATAAATTTTATATTCAGGATATTAATAATATTTTATTGTTTTATTGTTTTTTATTCCTTTTATATTACTCTTGACTTGATTATTCTTTGACAACTCCTAATTTACACTACACCTTACTGAGTGTTTTAGCTCATCCATTATTATGTTTCCATTAACTAGTTATTTGATGAATATTATTTCAAATGATGTTTCTATAAGGGTATCATATGTGAATTTGTTTGGAAAAGTTAAAGTGTTATTATACTGTATATAATCCATCATTTAGTAGAAAAATATCCTACTGATATTAAAGATATAGGTTTATTTAGTTATTTTTTCATAATTCACTAAAAACTAATCCTAATGTTATTTTATATACAAGGGAGACAATGATGGTTAATAATGTCGTTATTATGGTTGGTTAGGTTTTGGGTTTCATTGGATGGTATCAATGCTACTTGGTAACTAATAATTTTTTATTATTACTTTAATGAGATAAGGTCTATGGAGTTATATTTGTTCTAGGATATTTATCTATAGTGAGAGACATATTATTATTACCATCATTGGTGAGTTGTCAGCTCTTCTTAATATGAATAGTGTACCCAGATATTTGGAGTTATACAGTCGAAGCATCCTTTGGGTTTAGAGATGGAATGTAGAAAGTTAAAGGCGAATTGGTAATTTAGGTAGGCAATGAATGATGTGTGGAAGACCATCGATGCTTCTCAATTATGATAAATGTTATAGTGTTGAATTTTTAATAGCCCACATATTTTACATGGCATTTTATAGAGAAATATTGAATTTTGGTTTTAGAGTAGTGATTATTCTATGAATTGGTACTTGGATTGGATATTCGATTATAGAAACATATTAGGAAGACATTTTTTTATATGGGTAAAGGAATAAAATTTTATTTGGGTTATTGAGTTGATTTTGGTGTGGGTTCAAGGATACACTGATGTTTAATTTCCTCAATTTCAGTAGGTCGTGTTGTTAAACCTTGGATACACTATGAAGGCAATCTATATAAGTATATTGTTGATACAGAGTGAGGGATCCATTTAATTAGTTGTTTTTTAATTGACTCGATGCCTAGGCCACCCCTATGAAGTGTGTAGTACACCACAACCTATAATAGATTTTTCACGGTGTTTTTTAGGAAATGGTATTCCCCTAAACCTCATGGTAGTTTCACTACAACCTAGGGAAGGATAAAATTTGATAAGGAAATGTTGAGGCCTAATACCTAAATATTGTTTCTATTCCAAGACCCACCATAGATAAACTATTTCCATATCTACTGAGGGGTAAAATCAAACCATGACCTTCATAGTTTTGTCATAACATAGGTGTGATTTTTTATTTTTAAATTGGATTTGATCCGTAATTTAATATTCAAAACCCTCATTTTTTGGGGTATAAAAGGCATCAGTAAGTGGAAATTTTGTTCACACTCTCCCTCCCATTCCTCCCTATGATATCCATTGTTGTGGGGTAATTTTTTTGTTGATTTGGTTATGATTCCAATTATATTTCAACTCCACCTTTCATTTTTGTAATCTATTGTATCCTTATGATTTTTGGAAATTATAGTTAGGGATTATTAAAAATTTCCCCAATATCATAGTTAAAATAATCTAGAATGTTGTGGTTTTAATATGATGTCGATAGTGGACATCTATGAAGGTTTAACACATGGTATTGGGTGTGCTATTATTGAAGCATCATTTCTCAGTGATCTTATCATACATTAGGCCCGATTAGTTTAATTTAAATAATTAATTATAATTTTTATAAATAATTATTTGTGGTTTTTAGAATGATATAGTAACTTTAGTGGAGAAAAATACATAGATGAGGCATGGATGGCCTTGGATGAGGTTGAACAGAGATCAGTGAGGATGCATACTGATTTTTGAAGATAGGTGTCCCCTTATATAATTTCAAATGTCTATTTATAGATAAGTGTGAATGATAAATTAATACACATTCTTAGGTGAAGTGGATGGGGACCAATTGTTCTCCAGGAAAAGTTATAAGATGGTGTTGGGACTCTACTAGTTATAAAAAGTTCTTATGACCATATTTTTTCTATTATAAATTCGCATATACTGTGTCACCATGTGATAAGGGTTCCTATCAAGTTAATGAGAAATATTTTGTAGGTATATAAATGTGATATGAAATATGGGTATCCTAGGTTATTATATTAGAAATGGTTAGGAAAGGATGAGAGGATTATTCCATAGTATGATGGGTGATATGTATGTATAATCATTTTCGGTAAGAAGAACACTCATGAGGGTGGATGAAAAATTAATTAACACTATGAGTGGGATGAGTCCAAAAAAATTAAAGGAGGATTGATGGGAAGGTTTTTCCTCTGGGTGACCAAATGAAGGGATATTCCAAGGTCGATGGGAGGTAGAACCTAAAATAGTTTTTTGATGTAGGAATTGTATGATGGTTTGGAATGGCCTCCTAAGGTCTTGGGTTTTTAAGAGTTTATTTATATTGTTGTCACTAAGGGTAATGGATATGAGTTGGTGTCAATGATTATATACCAAGGGCTACGTATATGGTGATTAAAACATTTATTATTTTTTGGTAGGAGAGTGTGACATGCTGCATGCCTTTTATGTTATTTTTTGTATGTTTCTATCATGTACATGTTTTTGAGATAGATTTTGTGACTGTGGATCTCCTGACCTATCCCCTCCATGTATGAGATGGCATTAATAGGACTTTTCTGAGGGATATGGTGTTTTGAATTTGTGTACTATAGGCCCAAATTTGGGAGTTAAGGTAGTGGTCAATCCACCTTGTGTGAGAAGTGGTCCGGTTTATAATGTGATTTGAGAATGGATGGATGTCCTATCCTTGAGTGATAAAGAGATATCAGGGGAGATACCATGTGAGATAATGGGTCCAGATTGAGATGTGCCTTATATTTGGATTGAGATATCCTACCATAACTAGGAAGGTATAGGCCAAGAATTAGATTATATATCTCACCATGGTTATGCATTTTTATAGAAGTTTGTATAGGACCCTACACTTAGGTTGTTAGTGGCCAGGAGTTTATTTGATGCCCTACCCTATACCATAATCTATATGATGAGACTTGTTACACACCCAAACCTATATATTTGGGAATGGTTGGGACTATATTTTAAACTCTAACAAGATTCCTAAGGCATGGGAAAGGATATATTTATAGTAGCATGATTCTATATGATTCTAGTATGTAATCAACGAAGTCATGTTCATGTGTCATTGTGGCCTGGTTAGCACACAATGACCCAAAATGCATGGAGTTATGGTGGCCAAATTATAAAATGATATATGATGTTATTATTTATGCATATTTACTTTATGTAATTTATTCCAAGTTCATAGAAATGTGTTTAATGGTGTATATTAAGATGCTTTGGTGATACCCTACTAGGGTATACACTTACACTCTGCAAAAGAACCCTATTTTCTATAAAAACATAATGTCTAATTTAAATTTTTATAAACATGTTGTGTAGTGGATCATTTAAGATCGCTTAAAAGGGTATTGGAAACCAATATTAGATGAGACTCAGGGATTTCCATACATCAACTCCTTAATTTTTTTATCTATATGTGCGGTAATCCTAGTGGAAGATCAGTTATCTGTTTTGTATGAAAAACTAACATTTGTTATCAGTTATTGTTATTTCTTCCTATGAAATCTAATGTTATTATTTTTAGCAATTTATCATTTTTGATTCTTATGATATTGAGTTCATAGTCTCATCAATTCATGATTTAGACCCATTCCACTAATCAAAAACTTATTTATTATAGGGATACATTCCTATGGTAACTCAGCATGCTAACCCAATCACTTTCAAGTGTCTTGTGGGTCGGGGCATTACATTGAACGTAGATTTTTTTTGGAAAATAGTAAATTTCGTTTTATATAAAAAAAATGTTAAAAGTACATACCAAAACCCTAAGGTAACATAAAATGTGATTAAACACCTCTCTTTTAGAGGTTATTAAAAAAAGGTAACCCCACTGTATCTGAAGGGATGATATTTAATATTTAATATAGTTGATGTACGAGATCAAACTAAATTATTCTTTTATAGTATTGATAAATAACGGTTAGGAATAAATTTGGGGACATTTTTGTAAAACTAGAACATAAAAAATGCAGAGTATATATTAATAATTGGAAATTAAACCAAGTGTTAATAAAAAACCACTTTACTATAATTTTCAATTATAAAATCCATGAATGGTTAGTAATAAAATTCCATTATTTATTCTTGTATATTTATTTAGGATATTTATAAATTAAAATACCCCCAACATCATGATAAAACCACAATAAATAGTATTTTTAGAAAACATTACTATAATGGAATGAATTTTAAGGTATATAATGTATAGTGTCTTATGCCCAAAATATATGAATTTTTATATTTTTAAGGCTTTAATTATGAGATTTGTATAATTAAAACATGGGGTTACACATATTTTAGATTTGGATATAGGGTTATTTATCATTTCTAGGAATTGTTCATGGATTTTTATGGCATTATATGAATTATATAATGTTTTTATTTGTGATTAGAGGTTAATATGGGGTTTTAAATTTACATTTTGAAGTTTCAACATTATTTTATTTAAGTAATAATTATTTTCTTGTTTTGGGGAATGTTTTAGCATTTTATAGGTATGTGGAAATGTTACTAAAGTCATGTAGGATTGTACTGGGTAACATGTACTGAATTATTAGTATTTGGTAGCATGAATTGGTTAGAATTTAATAGTAAAATATCTTACTAGGTTCGTACTGTAATCCTATTAGGTATACAGTGGTAGATGTAAAATTATGAAAAAATGTAACAGAATCCTCCTAGGGAACCCAATGGATGTTTACTAGTTACCAGGTAAGCTATCTACATTTATAAACATGGTCATATGTTAACCACCATGTTATCAGATCGCTCCACTCGTTACATGATAACCCCAGATTCATTTTTTAAAACAAGTGAATTTGTACATTTACATTAGTTATTTTTAACCTATAATGTGTTTATTACTTCATTTAATCCACAAATATTCAATATAATATACCTCATATGGATCTCTTCTTCCCCACTTCATACACCCGGGGTATAATCTCATTCTATAGTGCTTTGGAAAACTACAACTAAAGTAGTTGACTTTTAACCGTATTGTATTCTCATTTAATTCCCCATCCTAAAATATCATAGACCGTGATTAGGTATATTAGTTCATATTTCAGCAAGGCATGTATAACCCAATATTTAATGTGGATTCATTTTCATGTCACAGGTTTAGGAGTTCAAGTGTTTTTTTACATTACGCTGAACATTGTTTTGATGGTAATAATTTATGGGATGAATTTTTAGAAGGATTTAATGATTTGGTATTGAATTAAAATATATTTATTGAGGAATTATTTCAATATATTTTTCATTATATTATATTATAAAGTTTAGTATTTTTTTGATTTATTTTTTTGGGTTTTTATATTCCTAATTTAAAATCATTATGGATTTGGAACTTTTAAGATATAGAAATTGAATTCATGATTATTAGTTTTTTTTGGGTGGATTTAGAGTGGGAGGAGATCACCCAGAATTTAATTTGGTTGTCCGTCTCATCCCTTCTTGTGATTTTAATTTTATACCGATAAAAATATTACAACTTGACTTCTAAATTAATAATAAATATTTATCACATACTTTTTTAAATTTTATATGTGTATTTATCAATTATATTTTGATATATGATGTTATATATTTTCAATGGGACTTCACATGAAACTATGTAATATTTTGGGATTACCATTTCACTCATTAAAATAATTATTTGTAAAATTTTGGAATGTAGATCATGAAAAGATACTTGATAATTAATATTTTAGATTAATTTTAATTAGTATAGTGAAGAATGTCCAACGGTATATTGGAATTAGTTTCCCACTACATCCTTTTATTTTGTCATCTATAATGTATGAGTAGATAAATTATTTCTTATTCATGTGTAACATGGTAATTTTACACATTTTTTACTTAAAACTTATATTGATTCTATTAAGCATGTTCCATTGATTTGTTTCTAATTTACATGAATTTAAATGTATTTCATGACTTCATTAGTCATTTATAAGTTCTCACTTAAGGTGATTCATGTATATAAAGCTTTATAAAATTGAATATGGATTAAATTCATATAAGTGGTGTTGTTTTTCTTATTTTTAGGTTATATCATTTAAATTTATTTTGGATAATTTTATCAAATATTTTTTGACATTGGGATTTCGGTCAATAATGATAGTCAATATTCAATTTATAGTTTGTAATACTATCTTAGTATCTTTTTTTATATAAAATGTCCTTACAAAACTATTTAATGAAATATTTTATGATTCATTAGTCAATTATATTTCCTTAAATCCTTTTTAATGTTTCATTATATAACTGAGATATGTTCACTATCAGCATAATTAATTACACGTCAATGTAAAATAATTATCCTTGGTTTTTAAATATCAATGGTGTTGATGTAATGGATATTTTAATTATGTGAAAATGAATTATTTACTTACTAACATGTTTGGTCTCTCTAACCTGATTATTTTTTAATCTAAACATAAATTTTTTCCAAAACTTATATTAATTTTTTTCATGAAGGACTCAATATTTAATTGGTCTTATGTAATGGAATTTTCATTTCTATAAATTTTTCTTTCTAAAAATTCATTCCTTTATTGATAAAATATATATTACATTTTTAATGATATTCCATTTTACAAATAAAATTACATATATTTGTTCTTATGTGGAAGTTATTTAATGTATAATTATTAACTTTCATTGAATAAGGGTGACTTTGAAAATTATAATTTTTATTAGACACTTTTAATAACTAATTATTTCTCTCAAATTTTGTTTTACAAGTGAAACAATTATACCTATAAATAATTTTCACACATTAATTGTTATTATTAAATTATTGTTTAAGTCAAATCTTTTATATATTTCAAATTTTTTTAGTATGAAAATATTGTGGGAAAATTTATGATTAATATATCAAATTTTTACTACTAGTATAAATTAGTTGTTAATACAATGTTTAGAGATTTGGATATATTTAAATCAGCGTCACTTATATTGTTAATTATTTCATGGTTCGTGGTTTGTGTGGATTAATGTATAAATTGATTAAATTAATGATTATTCCTAGACATACTCTATGTTTATCATGGGGTTAGTTTCCATGATTGTTTTCATGTTATAACTTACCTATTAATTTTATTCCCAGTCATTCCTGGTTAACTTGTAGCATTGTTTAATATCATTTTAGTTTTATTTTTGATGTTTTACATCTATGTCTAATAATTTTCTGTATTGAGCATGTGAATGATATGTTTAGTGATTTATTTAAAATACTTATTATATGGTTAGTGTTGTGTAAATCAATATTTATATTAATTTGATATTAAGATTATGTAAAGTGGAATATATTATTATTATTGACTTAATAAGTAGGTATGTGAACTGGTAATGGATAGGTTGTTAGAAATGTGATGGGAGATAATATTTCTATGAATAGTCATACAATTTCCCCTTTCCTAAAATGATAGTCTCTAAGATTTTCCTTAATCTGTATACATTATTCTTTATCCTAAGGGAAAAGTACTATAGTAACACATAGTTTCATTTATATTCCTCATATTCTTAGCTGGGAAAAAACTTATTTTCATGTATGAAAATTTTTTTTATAGGGAGTTACTTCTTATGAATAATATAGTTTAGTGAATTAATTTATTATTAATTTCTACTAGCCTTTTATTATTGTCTAAAATTTAGATTTCTATTATTTAAGTAATTCAGTATACATGTTACTTAAATACAAATGTTTATTCACTAGGTGATTTGTGTCACCGTTGGTGGTGTTCAGTTATGTATTTTCTCTCACACCCCATATGTGAAATCTATAATAAATTAAATTTACTAGTAGTATTTCATATACCAATAGGTACATTCATAGTTATATTATATTTAGTATTTCTGGGGTCTTGTATGTCATTTTACTTTATTCAAAATTAGTGTGCTATTAGAGAATGAGTGGCCGGTGTTGGTATGATAACTAGTTTTCAATATCACCATATTCTTTATTTTTACAATCATTAGATATATTTTTATTACTATTTATATTTTTTTAAATGTGTATATTAGTTATATTATATTTTTATATCATCTACTACTAGTGTTCAAGTCACTCTATATAAACATATTAGTTTGTTGTTATTATTTTATAATTTTATGTACACAAACAAGTCATATGTTATTTTTGGAAGAATATTTAAAATAATTATTTTACTACATGTAGTTGGTTGGTTGATCCATAATAATAAACCAAACCAAAAATGACATTAACCATTACCTAGGGATCAAGGAATTAACCTAGGGTCCATGATTACCTGATATGGTTACCATTTGTTTATTTAGATATTTAGTGTTGAAAAATGATCCTAAAATATTTTTTATGTGTAAGATGATGATTATTTATATTTTTTAGAAGATTGAATAAATGATTTAATCGAATATTTTAGGTTGTATGGAACTTCTTTTGAGGATTTATTGTACAGTTTTATTTTATATCAATTAAATTATCAAATAAAAGAACTATATTCTTCACAATAAGAAGTGTCATTTCATATTAGAACAAGGTCTAGTTATTGGCAAGGAAGGTTCTAAAAAATCATTTTTATAGGTCCATGTTTTTATGATATCTTCATTAACATATCCTAAGTGTGTAAGAGAAGATAGATCCTTTCTGGACATGTTTTTCTTCATAAAAGGTTTCTAAATTTTTTACTAAGATTAAACTACATTTCACAATGTTATTTTTATAATAAAATTCCGTTGTTTTTAATTTTTAATGTGAAGATATTTTTTATTAGTTATTAATAATATAATTTCTACATCTATCATTAAACCACTTAGGTATGAAATTCCATTTGAGTCAATAACTTATTCATCTAATTTTTTTATTGGAAGTTTTGTTGTCTTAAAAAAGTCAGAGAAATTATCATGAAATATATTATAATTATATAAAATCTTATTCTAATTTAGATAATTAAAATAGAACTATAAAAAAGAATTTGAATGTTTAAATTTCTCTATAAAATTCATATTTTACTTTTTAGATTGAAATTGTTTTGTATTTTCTATAAATGTTTTCATTATATATATCTTTTGATGAAATAAGAAGCTAAATCAAAAAATATTAGATGAATATTAATTCTTCTATAGTTTGATACTGAGATAATAATAGGAGAGGGATAGAAAACATGGTGTTTAAACATCTTAGTTGTATTATGATGGTTAGAGGAATTGAACTATCATATGTTCACCTAATTAAAAAAATTATTTAGGATTTTTTAAAGATCTGAAAACTATTTTTTTCATTGAATGAAAACATTATTTACTAATTATTTTTATATCTACGAACACTATTTGTTTTAATAAACATAAATATGATATGATTTTTATTGATTCTGTTAAGTTTCAATTGGATGAACCATATGTGTTGTATATTGTAATTGTCCAAATGATTGTTATATGAGTTCCAGAGTAAGAGATTCCCCGAGTCTTTATGTTTTGTCTTAATCATTATTGTGGAGGTAAAATTGTGTTATAAAAAACAATATGAAATATTTTTGAATCTATATTATTCTAGAAAAATATTTTTAAAGGCTCAAACGAATATTATAAAGAATGTTCTCTATACCATTATACAAGAAACATTTCTAGGTGAAATGTAATGCCTAATAATATTTTATTAATTAGAAATATTTTTAATGATCATCTTATAGTTTTCATAAGTACCATTCCCGATTATTTGTTTTACCTATATATTATATAGGTTTAAGAACATGTTTCTGAGTTGGTTGAATCCATTCAACATATGACATATATTTCTGATGTGGTATTAATGTTTTTGGTGTCACATTTATTAAATATTTTTGTATTTCTATGGTTTACAATAACATATTAAGAAACTAATTTATATGAACATACATAGTAAGATTGTATTTGGAAATATCTATTTATGTAAAATGTTTCTAGACCATTTTATTTATAATTTTAAAACTAAGAGAAAGTGTCCAACATAAAAATTAATAATATTTTAGAAGATATAGATCATCCATGTAGAAATATTTGATTTAGAATAAAAATATATAATGAAATAAGAATGCTCTATTTTCATATTTTTTAAGGATAATATCTTAAATTTCATGTTGAAGATGAAAATATAATTTATTAGGATATTAATCACTATAATTTGTATATTTTGGATTTAGTTAAGGAAGGAAAAGATTAAATTATAGGAAATTAATAATATTATAAGGAATGAATATTTAAAATCGTGGTTACGCTAATTTAAGAATTTTTTTCATCATTAATCGATTTTAAAGAATTAGTTTAAAATTTGATATGAAGTGTTTCTATATAATTAAATGTAAATGGATCATATGGGTAAATTTTATTTTTATTTTATATGTAAAATTACTATTTCTAGTGTATATCCTTTCAATTTTATACTGGTTTTAGAGGAATCTAAACAGATTTATTTCATTATATTTGTTTTTATATTGAAAAAAATTTAAAAAATAAATTATTGTACTCTAAAAGTTCTCAAACATCAAGATGTTATATACAAATAAAGAACCATGTTGTTACTTTTTATTAATTTTCTTGTGTGTCATTTGAATTGAATATACAGATTTATTTTAATGTGAAGACTATAATAGTTTGTATGATGGGATGAGATAACCATTGTTTTCATGATTTTAATTTATATTTTTTTTATTGATCGTAAAAAAATTAAATTATATTTATCATGTAACATATTGTAATAAATATACTTGAGTTTCTATAATACTAAATTATTTATAATATGATTCTATTTCATGATTTTAAATTATAATTCCTAAGAATTTTAATTAACTATTAAAATAAATTTTTATAAGTACTATTAAATTTAAATTTAATTATCATGTTATGAATTACATACCATTTTTAAGTACACTTACTAATATATATTTCGTGGGGGTATAATGTAAGGATATTAGATTTTGAACATTCTAAAAATTATTTGTAAATACACATAGATTTTAGAGTTCTGTTAAGATGATGAATACATTCAATTTTTTAATCCCTTTTTTGAAACTTATTTAGCTACAATAATATTTTACCATCAATGAAATCAATATAAATAATGAATATTATTATAGTATCCATGTTAAAAGATTATAATTCTTTATTATCTAACATGTTGGTAAATTTAATGAATATAATAAACTATGAGCATAGAAAATGGATTTATTCATGGGATTCAACAATGGTAGTTACATGTTATGAAATAATGTTATGGGATTATTCATTTTTGGGTTGAAGAAAATTATATGTGCATTAAAAAAATTTAATTCATTTTTGTTCCCTAAAAACAAATGAAATAAAATATAATAGAGGAAATAACACTTTCATATAACATCTTAAAAAGTAAATTATAATATGGTATTATGTTTTATTCTTCAATAACCGGGAGTTGAATGAGTAATTTTATTAGTGAATATTAATTGTATGTAATGAATTATAGTTAAATACTAAATATATTATTTTATCTTTCAATTTTATAAAGTTAAAAAACTACCTATAAACCATTTAAAATTGTGATGAAAGTTGTATTCCATGAATTTTCCATTTTCTTAATTGATTAGAAAGTTTATAGATAAAAAAAGATTATAGAAATCAATATTGGGAAAATGAAGTTTAAAACCTTTCATATACGATCTTGAGTGAAGGCAGATACATCACTAAAATTCATGTACAAACAATTCATGGGTTTAAATTGGATATTGAATTAATTTTAACTAAATGGAATTGAATTATAGAATTAAATTTGTATACAAGTAATGTTGATTTTATAGATGAAGATAATTGAGATTATTTTCCATTTCTGAATTGAAGACTTTTAAATTGACTTTATTATATATGTTTCCTATAGAGATAAAAATAAAAAGTATAGGGGAACCAATAAAGAAGAAATTTTACTAATTTTATATAGATATATAATACAAATTATCCAAAATAAATATTATTATATTTGGGAATTTATATAATATTTTTTATCTGTATTATAATTTGATATTAAAATTTTAATTCAACTTAAATATATATTTTTTGTATTCAATATTTTTTTTAATTTAAATTTAATGGGAAAATATTGATATTTACATTTTTATGTTTTGTAGGAGACTAATTAGTTATGTCTAACTATACAGATATGTATTAATAATTCCAAAAATAAATATAATTTATGTCATTATTGATGACAAGTAGGAATTAAAATATAGTGACTCAGCCATGTAAGTAATATTTAGGGAAACAAAAGGCCACACAAGTGAAATACTTGCATGAATAAATATATAATAAGGTAAATAATCAAGATTATTGAGCTCAATAGGGAAGTGTCTTTATATCTTCATCCCTAATAAGAATATTTTTCACTTCTTGAAAAGAATCAATTTTATGAAATAAGTATATCAGTGGGATTTTAGGTGGGATTAACATTGAAATCCATGTATCATTTTTATAAATAGATGAAAATTTTATTTATAAAGGTAATCGCCATTGGAAATAGATTCATATTGGTGTATGTTATAGGACAATCAATGTGGGGAAAGTATATCTCCATTGATGATTCTCCATATCTTAGTTGAATACTATATCAAACATTATGATTTGGGAATACCTCAAAACTAAGGTTATATATTTTATTTGAAAAATGACATTACAAATATCATTATTTAAGGTACCTATATATCAATGTATATAATGTAAGGGAGGAATTTTATCAATCAGAAAGATTAAAAATATTATCTAATTTGATTTATATAATATTTTAGTACATGTGTGTTTTTGAAAAAAAATAAAAATTTAATTTAATTTGAAATAAAAATTGGTGGTATATAATCTTTTATAATAGTTTAAAGCATAATATTGATTAGATATCACTGGTTAGGATAAAATGATGTTTTTTGTTACAATAATAATTAATGTTTTTTAGTTTATTAGGAAAGTATTATTTTCAGAGTTTAACATGTTATACATAATGATGAATATGATATTTTCCTCTTTGATATGTTATATTAGTTATTATGATAAGGAATGATCTATTGTGTAACTTTATAACACCAATAAAAAATTAAAATCATAAAAATATAAAATTTAATCCTAAAGTATTGTTGTCCAATTATTGATATTTTATAATGATGACACTCTATAATTGATAATATTTTTACTGAAAATGAATCTTCAAATAATTAAAGATGGGAGTGTGTTATATTACCCATGTTATAGATATAATCTATACTCCCCGTGGATTGAATATATATTCCTAATAAAAATATTCTTATTACATCAGATATCCACCCCAATAGGGAAATTTTAGGCATATAATAGAATGTTTCATTTAAAAAAGTGATATTTATGTATATATGATTCAGATTCAATTAGATCAGTATATAAGTAGATAATGATCAAAGATGATCATACAAGAATGAGATATATCCATAATTTTTAATAACACCTTTATCCCCATCGACATAAACTAAAAAATATATCTATAATATTCCATTTTTAATTATAAAATGAGTAAAAGTTTAAGAGGAAAAGTATTAATTTTGGAATTTTTTATGAGAATAAATAATGTTGATCTACTAAAAAAAGTAAGGTCAACTTCTAGAGTACCTTACCAAATAGATAATAAAAATATTCATAATTTTACCATTATGGTGTGGGTTGGGGGGGTTTGAATGCGGTAAAATTACAATAAATAGGATTATGATGGTCGTAAACCCGCATCCCATTTTTTAGAGGTATAATACCACTTTTTTCCATTAATAGTTTTGTGGATTAGTAGAATCTATTATTTTTTCATCTTAACCAACATGGGGTAATATATTCCCATACACCACTATATTGATATGGATATTGTATCTTATAATATTATTATAGTAATACATTGCTTTATATGCTCATTTTTAGCAGGGGTTTTCATAAACCATGTGTTCTCTATAATTTTCTCCAAAAAATAGTAAATTCATCATACTAATTTACTAAGATAAGGTCTCCTCTCATGCCATATAAATACTTTTAGTTCTAGTTTTCGGTTTAATTTTTTTTTCTCACATTTATGGATTCATTTATAGTTGGATATCCCAATGTTTTAGAATAATTATTTTTGGGATTGAGAATTGAGATGAAGATCTTGGTTGTCTATGAAAATAGAATGATAATTCATTTTTTTGTTTATTCTAGTTGTTATAACCAACATTATTCTATTGATTCTCTATAAAATATTTTTGTACTATACATTATTCTTGAGGATTTATTTGTTTTTAAATGATTATCGCGATTTTTTTGTTGTTTTCTAGAATATGATTTCATTTTTTACTATTAATCAGTTATTTTTAACTAATATTTCTGTTCCATATTTGATTAAATTAACTAGTATTATATTTTTGAGATTCACACTCACATTCATGTAAGTGATTTTGAATTTAATAATTAAAAATACTTATCTCATTTTATATTTAATGAAAGATAATTATATTTAATATCATATTGAGTCATGTAATGTTTTTTAGTGAATTGCTAATTTAATCTTGAAAATATTTAATGTTCCATGACCTTCCCAATATATGAAACCCTCCTGGTCTACTAATATATATAAGAGTGACCCATAAGGCCCACCTACAAAAGGATAGAGTGGAAAATTATAACATAATATATAAAACAAGAAAATTGGATGCATTTTTCTCATATATCCCATTAACATAATACAAAATCTGATAATAAATTTCATAATATAAATAAACCAAAACCTTGTAGAAGACCAAAATTCATGAATTTTTATACTAATACAGGTCTCTAAAAATAAATTAATTGATAAACTATTAGGTAGTAACCCATATAATAAATCTATTATTTGAGCTACTAATGACCATCCTAATCTCCAAAATATCCCTAGAAACCTAAAAAATAGTTTATCTATATGGATGGTCTTGAATATATAATATGTAATGTCCTTTTAAAAACCACTAATGTAAATATGGATGAAGAATACTAATGCTCCAGTGAATTTATACAACAATTCACACAAACCTATCATGTCAACTATCCCCTAACATCACTAAGGATCCATCACCAAATATATCATCTATATATATTAAAATATTATTAATGAATATAGAAAAATGGTATCCCACTCCACATCCCCACTGGTTTGTTAGTATCACACCCCAAAGTCAAATTCCATGCTTCTTCCATCCTTTTTATATCCTTACAATTAAAGCAATAATTTAACAGTTGATGTGGAGGAAATTCTAACCCGACCATTCCTAATTTGTTTGGGTCCAAAAATATTGTTTTCAATGGTAACAACCAACAATAACCATGAAACAAATTATTTCATTTTATTTAAATCATAATTTTGCATCTTATACCAATCAAAATAAGGTATCAAAATCACGAGGGACATCAACCACATACCCTCCCCCTACCATGCACAACCCCCACTATATATACCATATCATCATCCACTCTAATATTGGTTGGAGTAAAATAGTAAGATGTGGGGGGATTTCCTTTTGAAATTTAAAACAAAATTATTAGGAAATTATTCAATTATGTGGTAAATCAAAATAAAAAACGTAAGATATATATATATATATTTAAAAGTATGAAAATGAAGGAAATATAATTTCATTTAATTGATTCACCAATTTAAATGAAAAATTATTATTTGAATTATGTGATAAATATTATTAATGAATAATTAAATTGTAATAGATTTTAAAAGTAAATAATATATATAGTAAATAAAATTCAAGGCACAAAATTTAATAGATGAGATCAAAAACAGCTCAAAAAGCACTTATTACTCCTTCCCCTTAATTGATTGAGTTGATTTTTATTAAATCACTTTAATTTATTGGAAGAAAATTATTTGAAATATTTTATACAATTACCTTTGACTGGAAGAAATCATGAAACTAAAAGAAGCTACATTTCTACAATAACCAAAAATGCAAAACAAAAGAAAAATAAGAGAATGGTTATTTGAAAAAAAAAACAATGGATGTGGACACTCCCAATTCAAGAAATAGATTAAAGGAATAAATTATAGAGAATGAAATGAATATATTAAAGATAGATGAGTTTTAATACTGGATAATAGTAGATGTATCAATGTAAAGAGGGAGTGTTGATAGAATTGAGCCTAGAGATTGATCATTGTAGTCTTATTAAACAGTTTTCACATAAATATTTATTTAAAAGTTTTCCTGGTGGTTTAGTTTTATCTTATAATGGTTCTGCGGACAGTTTTAATGATTTAATTGTTTAATATTGTTGTTGGATCTTCAAGGGGGACCAGAGACAAAACTCAGTACACGCATTGACCACCTGTCTTGACACCACTAGATAGCCACTACCATTCACAAGGTAAATGGGGGGATTAAAATAACTACACAAGATAATGCCGACTCAACTAGATATCTAGTGAATTTCCTACAGGTATAGTAGTCATTTCTAGATCCACCAACTAAACATTAGTAAAAAACCATTGTATCCTTTTAAAATTACCTTCTAAGATCCTTTGGAACTTGTCTACTGGTTGGTTGAAATCCAATAGTTATTCACATAAAAGAGAGACTAAAATAAATTGAATAAAATTTTCAAAACACCAGATTATGTTTTTGGTCACTAAAACATATCATATAGAATTAGGAATAACAATTATCCCATTTATTTATAGTGTTCATTATTTTTAGAAACTTCTTGGTTATATTTATTTTTGAGATGTCTGTAAATTATTTTATGTTTAGAAAAACCATACCAGTGTTCATATCTATAATATTAATCATCTTTATTGTTTCAATGTATATAGTTACATAAATAGGTATAATAATTATAAGTGTAATAACTAACTAAATAGTTTGTTTATTTTTGGTCCATAATACTTTTTTATCACTATGATCACTTGATTTGGAAAATAATGGGGAATAATAACTTACACTATATGTAAAGGTATTGAAATATTTCATACCTTCCTTCTTATATTTCATATTATTTTTCTATATACAACACTCTAGTGTAATGTAGAATTTTGGTGGAATAATAGTAAGTTGACTCAGGATATTTTTATTCAATATATTTTTGGAATGATAAATATATTTCATTATATTCATTTATTTTTCGCACTTTATTTATAATATATATATTATCCACTTAAGTTATGGAATATTCATCATCTAATTCATTAAAATTAATTTCCTAATTTTCCATTACTTCCTTCAATTCATTTTTAGATTGTATCATAATAGTGATAACATAAGTCAATATAGATGAAATAATCTCTTCATCCAACACGTTCTATATATCTTTGGAATCATGAATTTCCATTAACTTGGGTATACATGTACGTGGAAACACCATAAGTAAATTTTTCACTTGTTTACCTATTGTAAGAGTTTAAAAAAAATAAATTATTCCTTTTAATATATTAGTAAAATGAGTAATAATTTTTATAATTGACTCATTATGATTAATAGTAAAAAATTAAAAATATTTTCTATACAAATCATGTCTAGTATCATTAAATTTATTAGTTCCTTTGTGATTAACATCATGTAATTTATGAATTTCATGGGATGTTTCACATGTTAATGATATATTAAATACATTTTAGTCTAATACATAATGAAAAGAATTCATTTATTTTAAATTATGTTCAAAAGTGTAAAAATCATTAGGATTATATTTTCCCTTTTATTATTTAGTAGGTGTATAATTGTATGTACTAATTTTCTTAATAGAATAAAAAATTATTTTAATAAAAGTAGCCATGTGAGTTTTCTAATAACTATAATATGAACAATGTAATAACAGATCTCGACCCATTGAGTTTCCTTTAAGATAACCATAGATTTTAAAAATATAATAAATCTTTTGAAGATAATTACTTGATCGTATTATGATGTTTAAAAAGAATATTATAAAAATAAATTCTACTTTTTTAAAACAATGTCTTAAAAAAAATTTGACAAAGACTCTTAGGGTAAAAATTATTGGCTGGTGTAAGATAGAAAAGGTTGTTAAAATTAATTATTGAAAAATAAAACTAAATAATCTGAAATAATTATGTAATTATGTGGTAAATGAATATAAAAAATTTATGTCAAATATATATATATATATATATATATTTATATATTGTGGAAGTATACGCACAATAAAAATGATATCTAAATTAAACGAGTAAAAAAATTGATCAAAAAGTTATCGGAATTAATTGATTAATATGATTTCGGATTAAATGATTGACATTAGATTGAAAAAATTATGTGGTATGTAAATAAAATAATAGGAAAAAACTTTATAGGGGATTTTTATAATTGAACGAAAACAACCCCTGCATATCCCACCCAAAATTGCTTGTGAGGATTTATATTAAATGTTGTGTAGTTAGTGGTATCAATGAACCATAAAGAAGGGTGATAATTTCTTCTTATTAGATGAGGGAAAGAAACTGAAATACCCTTCCTTTTTACAATAATCAAAAATGAAATTGTATGGACCATAGGTTCAACAACAGATAATATCATGAAAGAAAAAAAGAATAATAGATGGTCTGTTAGTAAAAAAATTACAGAAGCGCACACTCTAAATTCAAAAAAAAGAAAAAAATAGATGATATAGAATAAGAAGAATATATGATAGGAAAATGAATTTTAAAATTTAATCATAATTTATTTCTCTAGATAATGATAGAGTATTAAATGAATTAGTTCTATAGATTAATCGTAGTAGATTACCTAAATAATAATCACATAACCATTATTTAATAATCCTTCATGGGGGTCTATTTATTGTCTATAATGTTTTTTAGGAGGATTTAGTGGAGTTAATAGGTCAACCAATAAGTTCTAATTTCAAGGGTGCCATTAGAGACAATATTCAATACACCCATTGACCACATATCTCAACACCACTTGTTCGGTACTTCGTTACACCATGTAGCCGGTGGGATATATAGAACCACCCTTGTAGCTACAGACCCACAAACAATCTAGTGAGACTCTACAGGTAACTGGTGGACCTCCTATAATTTGATAGATCATATCCTGGGATAATGGAATGTCGATGGTGGTCCTGTTACTTTTCCCCAGTAATAGACTTTGAATCCTTCTCAAATGACTTTCCAATATCCCTTTTTATTCATCCTTTGGTTAGTAGAAAAACTATAAATATAATCATTTATGAGTGTTTAAAAATACAAAACATGAAATTACTTGAACTCCAAGAGGTATTTTTGATCCAGAAATCGCATATACAAGAGTGAGGTAAAATATCATTAGCACATCAAGCACACTGACCTCTATCCATCACATAAAATCATCATCAATGAGAAGAAGTATGGATGGGGGGTAGTTATACATTTATTCCCTCACCAATAAATATGTTTAGAGAATTATAATGGAACCAAAAAAACATTTGTCCATCAATAAGCTTATATTACTTAGGTTGGGTGTGTATGAATTCAAATTGAAAAATAAAAGTACAATATCTGCACACACAATCCCAACCTGAAAGGTTTAAATCAAAACATCACTACCATAGTCCATGACCATCACTAAACAATGATCGTCACATGATACTAGTTGTTATGCTACATAATAACACCGCATAACATGTAAAAATAACTAAAATTACCATTCTCAAATTACTATTTAGTCTCACTACTCCAATTTTCAAAATTACCATTTAGATTCCACGTTTCATTGATTATTCCATTCAATTACATCTTTATTGAGAAAACCCTTCCCATGCATCACGAAAATTTATTATAGTTATTACCAATTTTTTATAATTAAAATTTCATTTATTTCCAAATATTTATGAAATTATGACCCACAAAAATTATTAAATTCCTGATTACCAATCACATATTCCATTACAACCATGAAACTATAACACCATTACAATAACTCAAAACCAACCATTATAGAATCCACCACATGAAACAACACAATGACCACCATAATAGCTAAAATCCATCATATATTTATGCACAACATTCCATTACATCACTCTAACATCACTTAATTTCCTATCCCATTTTATAAAAAACCAGATCCACCACTTCTACATCAACCATTTAATTTCATTTCATTCATGAAAAAACCATCCACAGTAATTTTATAATCACTTTGAGGCATTTCACATCAATGGAAATACAAAAACACTACAAAAAATAAATAAAATATACATCCAATAAAAATATTCATCCTTTAGAATTACCTTTTTATAATACTTATTCATATTAGTTTATCATATCTTGCAATGGTAACAACAAAAAAATTTCATATCTGAAAAAAATATTTGGTTACCATATTTAAGTATTTAACCTTTTATAGAAGGTCTATCAAACCAATTAATGAAAGAAACAATACCCATATATATATCACTTTAGTAAAAAGTATTTTCAGTAACAAAAATAGCCAGCCCCAATTCATAAGAAATATCAAGAATAGGTAATCACATACAGAACACCCCTTCCCATTTAATTTCATTTTGATCAACCCATTTTATTTATTAATAAGATTATTTTTATTTACAGAAGAATAGTAAATTAATAATGTCTCTATAAATACACGTTAATAAAATATGCAATCCTCAAATCCCCATTCATATTTAGTGCTTTAAATAACCACTTCCCTATATTAATGAAGTAGAATGTCAATAAATGTAAAACATCCTGATAAAATACCTAAAAACATAGAATATAAAAATTACATTCAAACCCACAATAAAAGGTTATAAAATCTAATAACACACAACTTAAATAGCTTTTATAGATAATAAAATTGATATTTTACCCATGGAATAAAAATTATAAACTCTTATTATGTAGAATAATTCTCAGTCCCATGAAACCAAGAATTACAATACCCAAAATGGGGAATTAATATCATCCAGAATGAACCAATGGTAACTTGTCGTTCAATAGAATTTTAAGGAAATTGAAATAATTTAAATGGTCTATGAAAATTATGCATGGATAGAAAAAAATTCATCTTGGCTTGATATGTCATCATAAATCCATGATTGGGCTATATCAAATTGCCCTATGAGAGCTGCATCACTCTGAGATTTTAAAAAATATTTATATATTTTATAAATAAATTCAATATTTTTTGTATATTGAGTCACATGAAACTCAGATATTCTCTTGTGTTACCAACAATAGTAATATTACCTTTATTTATAAGAAACAATGTGTTTAACTTTTATTCTAGATAATATTATGCTTAAATGAAACATGACATACTATTAAAATATTATTATTTATTATAATAGTTATCTCATAGCTATTGGAATGGAAGGTATGAATATGATTAACTAAATTATGAAAATATATGTTTTAAACATGTATATAAAATGAAATTATTTGTAACCAATTAATTAAAATTGAAAATAAAAACAATTTGAAAATAAATCAAGAATTTTTCTATAATTGTTCTTATGAAAAAAAACATGTTTTTCTACAACAAATAAAAAAATTGGGGAATTATTTTAATTAAATATATATTATATATATTTAATAAGCTTTTTAACATTCAACATATTTGTTTTTTATATAATATATTTGAATAAATATAATTTTAGGATTAAAAATAGTATTTTTCTAAAGATTAGTTTTTTGTCTTTTTTACAAACAAATATTAAAACTAATTTTTTAAAAAATTTCAAAGATTATTTGGAAATAGAATGTTTATTTTGGAATTTATAATTTTCAAATTATCTTATGGTGATTTTTTTTTTATTTTTCAAAAAATTATAATTTTTTATTAATGTTTAAAAATACTGTATTTTAATTGAAAGGTTCATTTTTATTTAAATTATTTATAAATTTACATTATATTTAAAATTATTTTTAAAATAAAATTAGACAAATAATATATCTAGTAAGCCAATTTATTTAAATCGAATCATTTTAAGATTTATTTTTGATGGAAAATATTAGTAAACTTTTGAACATTTTCTCTTTGAAAATCCACTTCTAATCGTGTGTGCAGGATTGATTTTCAATTAAAATTTCCCAGTTATGTGAATTTAATTTCGAAAAATAGATTGCATAATTTTAATAAAAATAATTTATATTATCTAATAAGGTCAACATAAATTTATAAAACAATTAATTGTAAAAATAGAAAAAATTATTTACCACAGTTAATGTAAAAATGGGTTTATGAAGGGGTTTGACTAAATAGATAAGGGTAAAAATGACATAAAATATATTCTAAAATATATTTTATTCCCATATTTCTACATATTAATTTTTAATTATTAGTAATACTCAATTTTAGACCTTTTTAGAATTGGAAAAACTCAGGTCAACCATTTTTTATTCCAAAATTAAAATTATTCCACTCACATAACTTATAAAAGGTCACCCCAAATCCTCTATTAATAAAAACTAAAAACCATTATAGATCAAAAAAGATAAAAAATCACTTTCAAACATACCTAATAATATTTTTTAACTCTTAGTTTTGGTATAAATCCCATCTAGGAATGATTTTGGTGCAAACATAAGGAGGTTACCTGAAGAAGAGGTAACCCTCATCAATGAGAATTTTTGTTTTATTTCTATCTTTAGCTCTTTGAATTATTATTTAACTTTGTTTATATAATAATATTTTTACCTCCAATATTCAGATATTTTTTATGATGTGTTAATTACTTGAAACCATCCCCACTTCCATTAAATTTGTTATGAAATAATCATTCGTGTATACAGTGGACTTCCACCCTGTGAACCAATGTCATTTATTTTTCAATTAACACCTCTCAAAGTTGGATATGATGAAGTATATAAACTATATATATATTATTTATAAAAAATTCATAACTATAGCGTAATTATATATTATATACAATTTGTAAATTTCTATTTCATAGGGGATATTATAACGACGCTTCTATGCATGGTGGACCGCCTCCTTTTGAAGCGATGTGATTCATTTTCCACTAACGTATTACATAAAAGACAATAAGGAAAAATTAAAATAATATATGTGATATAAAAGATATATTTTTATATTCATGACATTTTTATCACATTTAATGATAATCTATAATTTTATTTCATACCTTTTCACTCAACGAAAGAAGATAACATCATTTGTGTACGTGTGGGCTACTGACTTCATGAAGTAATGTGAATCCCTCTATTGATCACCACAAAAAAGGGATTATATGAATAATTATATTTAAAGAAATAATATTTTATTTATGATAATGTTATAACTCATTAATTTTAAAATATTATTTACCTTTTCTCGTAATGATCATTAAAATGGAAGAATTAGTTATGAGTATGTATGAACTACAGTATCCATGATCCTATGTACTTACTTTCCCAAAAAACTATTTTATGATTGGTATTAAAATTATCATGGATATATAAATTTTATAATTATGTCAATATAATTATTTCAGAGATGAAGGAACCATGATCAATGTAATATGATCGAAAATAACAAAACCAATCATATATAAAGATGTTAATCCCCAAAACATGATTTTAATAGGGAAATCATAATTGAAATCAAATAAATGGTTGAAAGTAAATAATATATAGTATAATATATAATTATTAATATATAGTATACTAATAAAAAACATATATATATTATATAATATGTTCTAAAATGTATGAAGGATGTTTTGAATTAAGCTAAGCGATTTCTGTTACCTATTTTATTTATAGGAGACATATAGAAATTCAAGACTCATTTATTATATGTTTTTTATATAATTTCACATTGAAATGTTATACAATAAATCTACTTCTTTTGTACTATTTAATTTTTTTAGTTGATTTTATGCTTTTTTAGGGATTACGATTCAAAAGACAACTAAAGCAGTAAGGGATTTCTCCCTTACTTTTATTTTTCTGTGAGACACATGAAATAATAACCATGTGATTCATCTATGTGGTGTCTATAATGGCCATTAGTTCATTTTATGATTCTTGAAATTGAAATTATTGTTATTTACATATCCATTTTATGATATCTCTTTAATAAGGTTTATAGTTAAAAAGTAAATAAATTAGTAAGGGTTATTTTTCTCAATTTTACTTTCTTTGAAACATATGATTATGTTATCCCCCTATATTATTAAAGGTAGTATATATAAAACCCCTTTAAAATTTAATATCATTAATTTATTTATAATCAAGATATTTTATATTTTATTTAATGATATTCCTTCATGGGGTTTATGTTTTAATGTTACCCAAGGGGTAAATATTTTATGTTGCAATCTCATTGTTTATCAAGATTATTTATGATTATGTTTATGATGATATAATTATATGATCCATCACTCAATAAACTTATTACGTTTCTTCTAATCTGTGTATTTCATGATAATAAATATTTTACCATAATTTCTCTCACATTATTTACAGGATAATTCAAAAATAAATTTTTTATAAAAATAGTCTTCTCAGTCAAAAATAATTTTTCTTCCAAAATATTATTTTAAAAAAAATTAAAAATATTTTTTTAAGTGATTTATTAATAAAATGTTTTCTGTTATTTTAATTTTTACAAAATGTTTTAAAATTAATCATCACGTCCTTTTTTAAAACAATTCTATTTTGGATTTTAACAAAAATATGAAATTAAAATTTTTATATGAAATGATCTAAAATTATATCCTTAATGACAATTATTTTATTTGAATATTTCATGGTAAATTATAAAGGTTATCTTGAAAGGAATGTTTTTTTCTAAATTATTAATTTTCTATAAATTATTTTCAATTGGGAAAGAATAATTTCCTCAATAAATATTTTGAATGATTTTTAAATATTATTTTATATTTTTTAATGTTTATTTTCAAAAAAATGGACTCATAAAAATTTATATTTTAAAAGTAGTTTTAAAAGAAAATTTAACTTCCTTAAGAAATGTTCAAAGTGATTTATCCTTCAAAATAATTTTTCATATAAGATGCTATCCTTTTATGTAACATTGTATTTACTGGTTATATGAACTATGTATATTATTCCTATTATTTATTAGAATATATTATGATGAAAATATGTTTATGAAACCCATTTCATTTCCATAGGTCATAACATGATATAATTCATTTGAAACACATTTATTTTTTCCTGGGTTATGATTTGTGGAGAAGGTGAACTTATTATTAAACCAATCTATTTTCTATATGTTATTATATGTTGAAATTTAAATGGAACACAAATATTTTCCATGATTTATGTTATAATGAAATTATTATTAAACTCATCCCTTTTATAGGGTTTATGATATGATGAAATATTTTATGAAACCCATTTCATTTCATGGGTTGTATTATGATGAATTGTCAATTATCTTGTGGTACATAAATATGTGGATTATGTTATGGTTGGGACCTATATCCCCCCCCCCAATTAATTGGGTATTGATTAATGTTACATGATCTCAAAGGGTACATGGGCAGTTATCCATGCTCCAAAAGAGGGTTCAGAAGAGGTTATCCCAATCCCAAAAGAGGCTACATGAAAGGACATCCCAATACTATAGTAGGTACATAGGTGGTTATCCCAAGGAAAACATGTTATGAATGTATTGGTGGGTGTCATTTAATTATGATTTCTTATGCTTATGTGTACACCAAATATTTTTATATTATTCCAATGTTTTGATCTCATAGATCATGTTCTTTTATTACCTTATGATTAATGGCTTATGAACATATATAATTATGTTGTGAATAAATATTATGATATTTTATATGTAAGTTATTGTTTTGAAATGTAATTCTCATGTTCTAATACCCTTAATCACATGTTATGTTTACATATTTTCCTTCTTTACCCTAACTGATCATCTGATCTCACTATTTATTATGTCTCATTTCCCAAAGTTATGTAGAAATTTTTTTGGTGGGATATGTTTGTGTAGAGTTCAAAAGGTGTATAAATTTATAGGATACAGTTAATATCTTTAACCAAATTATAATATTGTGTAATTTTTATTGAATAACACTAAACTATTAAGGTCTATATGTGTGTGTTGTGTAATTCATTGAATATTCATCTTAAAATATTTAATATCTATGTATGATAATCTATGGTTACTAAGGTTGGTATCATAGGAAAGGATTAGTTAACATTTTTAAACATGGACGATAAAACTTTAGTGTGATCCTTAGGCATATTTCAAGGATAGTTTTAGGGATTTCTCTAAGGGTAAGGCTAAGTGGGAGTCAAAGTATAGCAAAATAACCTAGCATTTTTGTAAAGGATAAATCAAGCCATTTCCAAGTAATTGCATACCTCTTTGGATAATACATGTTGATGTGGCTCTGGAATAGTGGTACATAGGGGTAATAAATATAAACATGTTGCATTGATCCCTACTCAATCCACACTTAGTCTATGACAACGGTCCTTACTGCAAACCTAGTATTACACTCCCATGAGACTTTATTTTAGTGTTCAAAAATGTTTTACAAAACATTATGAAAAATTTAAATAGATCATTATCATGGTTAAAGGTGGTTAAAACAATGCTGTCGTAGATTTAAAAAAATGAGTATTTTTTTACACCTACTTTGAATTATTTTCAAGAATTTGTGATTTTCTCCTAATATTAGTGTTTATCACACTATTTTTGTTTGGTTTTTTAAATGGGGGGAAATATAAGGAACTTGGATTAAAATTAATGTGATATAGAAATTGATGATGAGAAACAAAATTGTATAATGACTGGAATGGAGGATATTTTGATTTTTCTTAATTCGATAGCATATAACATGACTTAAAATTTCCACATTAACTAACTCTCTATCTCACCAATGAGGATAAGAATAATGTTTTTTGAGTATTAATGTAGTATAGATGATGGAAGATATAATATTCAGTTTCATATATATTGAGAATGTAGTTAAAAGAACTTATGGTAATGTATTAGAGGAATATTATTATGTTTTTAGTGTGGAAAATAAGGACACAAAGAAATAAAATTCCACATAAAATGAAAATTTTGGATGACACAATGGCTGAGAGTAATGGTTTCCCTATGGTATCATCAAATGTTGAATGTCTTAAATTTTAAATATATGTTAATTTTTTAAATCTATGTCCTTATAGGAAATATCATGAATAGAATTAATGAGGTTGTATGATTAATGGATTTTTTATTTATAAAAAACACACAATGATTGACATATAAAAGGAAATATGTATTAAGGAATAATATGATGATGCATAGTTATGGTTTTGAGAAGTATGTTTCATGATTTAAGTATTAATGTATTGGAATTCCAGAATTAAGTCATATAAATCATGAAATATATAATGATTTTTTAGTGAAAGTTTCTGATTACGTATTTTTAAAAATATTTTAGATAGTGCTGATAGACCTAAAAAGTTATTTAAAGGAAAGATGTAATTTTTATTAAGGTAAGATAGCCCTATATATATTCTAAATTTTTATATAATAATGTTTGGATAAAAAAGA
This sequence comes from Viscum album, assembly GCA_963277665.1. NCBI lineage: Eukaryota > Viridiplantae > Streptophyta > Magnoliopsida > Santalales > Viscaceae > Viscum > Viscum album. Next base: position 1,148,914,392 of record OY728152.1, read on the forward strand.
TTTTTTATATGAATAATATAAATAGATTTTATGGATTACCTTGGAAAAAATTGATGATTTTTTTTTGCGAAGTGGACTATACATTTATAAATAGAGTTTACAACATTTATTGATTTGTTTAATATGAAAGGTGATGGCTTAAAACATTACATATTGTAGTTTTTTTGAACTATAATTCACATTTAAATATTTTTTTAGTATAGAGTTTTAGAGAATTATGAAATACTATAAAAAGTAAACCCATACATTACAAGTTGAAAATTACACTCAGTATCCGTTTTTCCATGTTATAAAATTATTAAAATAAATAATTATTTATTTAATAAAACACATTACGATATTCTACATGAATTCTTACAATCCACAAAACATTCTTAATTCCTATTAAAAACATTATGAAACATGTCATGAACATAAAAATATCAATAACAGAATTAAAAAAGAAGGAAATTGTTAGTCCATTGATAAATATTAAAACCCATAAAATGTTTATGATAATGTTATACTTTCCATCCAAAATAAATTGTAAATATGATCCTTTAAAAATAATCTCATTTCATAAATATTTTTTAATAATAAGATTACCATATATGTAACTCTCCAACCCTAGTAACCTAGAGGAAGTGCACTATTAATTACCATTTTAATGATTACAAGGGATTAAATTCCTAAAGACTGATAAATTTAGTATCATTGTATATAAAATATACAAACATATGTTTTACATTACATTATGAAATGAAAAACAACAACATTTTGTATCATTTTAACACATTAATCTATCTTAGACTATCCCTACAGGTCAGTCATAATATGCTTTTTCACATCCTGGAAAAAAATAAAACATAGAAATGGGTGAGTTCAGGAGCTCAGTAAGGATAACAATATAGTGGAAACATTCATAAATAATCATCAACATTTATTGAAATGTATAAGACTAAAAAAGAGCCTTTTAAACTAAAAATTCAGCATAATATGGAAAAGATAAATAAAATAATACCATTTACTTTTTCACATTGATATTCTAATAGTCGAATAATCACATTTAATATCAAAAGTGAATTTCATAATGATAAAATGTGTAATGAGGGAAATCATAACCACATAGTCAAGCCCTCATGCCAAGACTACAAATAAAATTTTTTCAATAAATTGTTCCAATACACTTGTTTGTCACATGAGACCAACTGATGCATCGAGAAGCTATAGTGAGCTCCACCCTTCACTTACTAAGTCCAATGCATTCCTCATATAAAAATGTTGAAACATAACAAAAAAAATTAATATTAAAACATTTATAAATATGTTAATACTTTAACAATAAACAATGGATGGTATAAAAATAACACATCCATAGTAAAACATATCAAAAAACCTTCAATACACTATAGAAGATTGTATAATTATAAATAAACATTAAACAAGTGTAAAATCCATTAAAGGTTGTTGACATAGATGAAATAAAAACCATTTGAAATAAATATCTCTTTCTATTTTGAAATAATTTAAAAGTAAAATAATTATAAAAGAAAAAACTTATTTTGAAAATATTCATATATTCTTTTAAGGGAAGCTTTAAAGGTGTTATAATGGGGAAAAATAGCCGCACTCTCCGTATAAGTTAAAAAACCATTTTTACCATAATTTGGTCAAAAAGGTCATTAAGGACCTTGTTTGGAAAAAGATAGAAAAATTACATTATAAAAATAATATAAAAAGTCAAATAAGGTTACAAATGACATTAACCCATATTTTAGGAAATAGTAAAAATGTTTTGAAATACATTTTTAAGAAATATGTATGTGGATGATAAAGAGGTTTCAGTAGATAATCATGTATAAAAAACCACAAATAATAATGATATTCTAAAATTAACCCTTACCTTATACTTTTCTGTGATTGAGGGTATGTTAAGATTTTGTATAATATTTAAATCATTTTTATTAAATATTAAAATTACTGAATATATAAATATGAAATCATATATGATAATTTAATATTTCTTTTTTAATAATATTTTTGTAGTATCATCGTTTCGGGTGATAACTGATTCTTTTTTCCATTATATTCTTGGTTAGGTAATCCATGTTTGTTATGTATAGGATGTATTTGATTCATATCTAGAATTATATTAAGTTCTTAAACATTATTGTTAATCATAAAAATAAAATTATTCTTGAATGGTTTTGATGGGGAATGAATTTCATCGCATTTGTGGAGATGGTAATCCATATGTACGCAGAAGTGACAATATAATACAATTGATGGTGAAATAGTATGTAATTGGATGGTATATCTATTACAAAAAATCATTAATATGTTATATTTATTATTTACATCAGTTATACTCATTATTATACCAATCCAAATAATGAAGTGTTTGAATAAAAAACTACACCACAACGTGGAGATGGTAAGACATACGTACACACGTATGGTGACTTGTCATTATTTGGATGAATAGAATAATGAAAATGGTTGTACCATATTTATAATAACATCAAAGTATGTATAAGGTGCTTGAGTTATTTTTCTGTTATGGAAACAACAATGATAGATAAATTTGATGAGCAAAAGATCTTTGAAAGAGGTGGTAAAATTATTACCTCTTCTTCGGGTGTTCCCTTTTTAGTTGATCAAAAGTGCTCTATAGGATGACTTTATGATCAATTTAAGGAAACTAGGTTGTATTGTGGGTAATTGGGAGGAATTATGAGTATGTTTTGGACGTGCCAAATTTCTTTGGAGGTGTGATTTTGAGAGAAGGTGAAGTATACATTTATAAGAGAGGTGCGGGTCACTTTAGGAAAAGCGTGAAATATTATTTTATTTCACAAACATATTCAGTTTATAACAGTTCAAAAATTATTTATTTCGAGGATAAGGTAGGTATGGTTTGAAAAAAATCTCAACCAATAGTTATTAGATAGGTTTAGGTCACCATATTAACCTTATCTTTTAGATTTATCTCTTTGTTAAATAGTTTATCTTTTACCATGTATTCTTGAATTATTATAATACATTGTTAATAATCAAAATTTAAAAAAACAAGAGAACCTCATGTCATTCAATTTTAATATATTAATCCTTATATAAGTCCTTTGGTTAAACCTTATATTTTTAGGAATATTATTTCAAATAATAATATTGTATCTATTTTAAAAACTCATTTATGCCAATTTTGATACTATTTGGTATTCTATTTTTGTGAAATTCATAAAAACATTATCACTTCAAAAAAATTATTTCATCAACACTAAGATGTCATATTATATTATAAATTTATTTAAATTCATCAGAAGTCTCAATATACATTTATTTGGGTATTTATAATATCAATTATTTTAATCATTCATTAATAAGGTAATTAGTGCATCATCATTGTATTATAAATAAATTTAATTATTATATGTGTAAAAATTATAAATAAAATACCATTTTGTAGGAATTATTTGTAGCTTTATAATTAATATTTATAGTTGAATTTATCTTATGTTTCTATATAAAAAATTTTTTAGTTATTAAACATTGAACATAACACTTTAAACTCTTATTTAAATAACATAATAATAAATTTCATAATCTAATCAAAGTGGACCAAAAGGATTATATTTTACTCATAAGCTTGATTTTGGACAAAATACACTTATCTAATATAATTAGTATATCCGTTAAGATAACTATAATATCATATTTTACCTTTAATTACCCTAATTACATTTAACAATGGTAAATAAAAGTCAAAAGTTTCTATTCACCAAAAATTATTTTCATATTATTGAACCACATTTTACATAATAACTTCAACTGTGTCTACATGATTTTTTAAATTCAATTCCAAAAAATGGTAAAATAACGTTTTATGAAAATAGTCAAATGCGCTTGGAATGTGGATAAAAGTCTGTAAAAAGTTCAATAAAATTTTATATAGTTAATATTCATATAAAATAACTCTAATGAATTACATTTAACATATATAGGTAATATGTATCTATTTTTATCTAATATAAATTTTAAAAAAAAGTTGTTTTAAACAATAACATAGTAATTTTCACTATTCATCAAAAAATTGAATGTTTTCAAAATATACCAAAATTTCACCAGAAGCGAATTTTTATATTTCAAATCAAAAAATGAAGTCCATTTTGAAAAATAAAATTTATAGAATTTCAAAAAGTGGGTATTAATATTCATAATAGAATGTTTGGTTGGTCATGGTGTACTAGAACTTGAAGTTTGGTACAACGCATGTTATAGTATTATTGAATGAAAAGCGTACCATGGAAGCTTGGGTGTTACATTCTCCCATCATTCAAATAATTTTCCCTTTCAACTTTATAGAATATTACTACCTAAAAATACTTTTATGTTTAGTCATCATAAGTTCCTCAGGTTCCCATGTTGCCTCATCCATCTTACGATTTCTACAAAGAACTTTCACCAGACGAGTCGTTCGGTTTCTCCACACTAGTTCTATGGTATCAAGAATCATGAGAGGCTCTTCACAACAAGACAGATCTGGTTCCAGTTCAATTTCCTCATAGTTGAGTACATGTGTTGGTTTAGGAATGTATTTTATCAACAGTGATAGGTGGAACACATCATGAACTTTGGAGAGACTTGGTGGCATTGCCAAATGATATTCTACAACTCCAATTCATACTATAATTTTAAAAGGTTTGATGTACATGGGACCTAATTTTTCCTTCTTACCGAATCATAGAACACCTTTCCATGGAGATACCTTTAAGAAAAAATCATCTCCTACATGAAATTATTAATCATTCCTTCGGTTATCAACATAACTCTTTTTCCTACATTGAGCTTCTTTGTTGTGTTTTAGGAATTCTTATCCTTTTCCATAGTTTCCACAACAAGTTCTGGGCCTACAAGATTTCATTCCCCAACATCATCCCAACATGTTGGTGTGTGACATATTTTTCAATATATCTCTTCATATGGTGCCATCTGAATACGTGAGTGGAAGCTATTGTTATAGAAAATTTATTGTAGAGGTAAATATTGATCCAACATACCTTGAATGTCAAGTGGGAATGTTATCAACATGACTTTTAAGGTATTAATAGTATGTTTTGATTGTCCATCAGTTTGAGGGTGGTAGGCAGTTCTCAAATGAAGTTCCATATCTAGGGCCTTTTGAATACTTTTCAATAATCTTGATTTAAAGTAAGGATCACGATCAGAAAAAATAGGTTGGGGTACTCCCTGAAGTCTTACAACATTATTAATATATAGTCTTGATAAATAATCAAGTTGTAATTCTTATCTTATAATAAGAAAACGTGTTGAATTGTTAAGACGATCAACAATGACCCATATTGCATCATTCCTTCTAGTAGTATTTGGTATCCCCATGACAAATTCCATTGTAATATCATTCCATTTCCACTCAGGTATGGGAAGAGGTTTCATGAATCCTCTATGATGTTGTCTTCCAGCCTTCACATGTTGAAAAACCATACATCTTAACACATAAACATCAATCAACCTCTTCATGTTGTCCCAAAAAAATGTTCCAACAAATATCTATACATCTTAGTGCTACCTGGGTTTATAGAGAAATTTGAGTTACGAGCATCATCCAATAATTCTATTTTTAGATCTGTTATACTAGGAACACAAAGTCTCTTTCCATATTTCAATATTTCATCTTCATATACAATGTCACTCAATCTCTTATAATTCAGATCATTAATCATATTTTGAAACTTCTCCTCATCACACATATAAATCATTATCATTTCTAGTAAATATGGTTTAGAAAGAATTTGAAAAAGTGTTGTTGTTTCACCATCCATGGTTATTCCCATATCCATATTTAATAGATCCATGAAAATAGGATCCCTTTCAATTCTCATCATGTTCAAAACTATATGATCCTTTCTGCTCAAAGCACATGCCATCTAATATTCCTTACTCGGGTGGTCTTATATGGTACTGTCATAATCCAAGTGTAGTTCAAGCCATTGTCTTTGCCTAATGTTGAGTTCTTTTTGTGAGAAAATATACTTCAAAATATTTTGATAGGTATATATCTCACATTTTTCACCAAAGAGATAGTGTCTCACTATCATCAATGAAAAGATTTTAGCTTCTAACTCAAGATATTGAGTGGGATAGTTTGGTTCATGAGTTTTTAGTTTTTGTGATGCAAAGTTAATAACTCTATCATTTTTCATAAGGACACAACCATGTCCTTTCCTTGATGGATCACTATAAATATTATACCCATAATTCCTTGATTGTAGAGTCAAAATAGGATCATTGACTAATATTCTCTTGTGTTCTTAAAAACATTCTTCACACTCTATCTTCCAAAAAATTCCCACTATACATGTATCTTTGGTTAATGGGATTTCCAATCCGGAAAAGTTTTGGACAAAACACCAATAATAACCCTCTAAACTAATAAAACTGCATACCTCAGTTATACTGATCGGTGTTTTCCATTCTTGTATTTATCATTTCCTTGAAGGATCAATAGATATTCTATCCATATAGAAAATATTCCCATGAATATAAATTTTATGAAGGCACAATTCACATTTTCTAAACTTCCTATATAATTCATTTCATCTGAGGGTTTTCAGAATAGTGTGCACGTGATTTTCATGATCTGTGTATCTTCTTTAGTATACCAAGATATCACCAATAAATACGACTACAAATAAATCAAGATATTACTTGAAAACTCTATTCATTAAATCCATTAGAACATAGGGTGCATTATCCAGTCCAAAAGGAATTTTTTTTAAATTGTAAGGCCCATACCTGGTATGAAATGAAGTCTTCAGAATATCATCCTTCTTCACACAAGACTAATGATATCCAGATCAATGGTAAATCTTTGAAAAATATGGATCTCCATGAATTTGATCGAATAAATCATCAATGAGAGGTACATGATAATTTATTGTTATTGTTATAGCATTGATCTCCTTGCCATCAATTCACAACCTCATAGATCCATATATCTTCATAATAAAAAAATCAGAGGCTCCCCATGGAGAAACACTAGGGAAAATAAATCATTTATTACTCTATTTCTCTATTTTTTTCTTTTGATACACTAATTCCACAGTGTCACTTCTATAAGGGGTCTTTGATATGGGCCTTGAACCCAGAATTAAATCAATGGAAAACTCAATTTATCATTCTGGATGATGTCTCTGTAAATCCTCTAGAAACACATCAACATAATATTGTACAATAGGTAGGTCCTCTATTCAAACATTCTTTTTCACACCCCTGGTCATTTCATTCTCTCCCTCCCCAATAATTGAATTTAGTTGAGCTACTAGGGGTGGATAAAGATAAGAATCAGGTGGTGACATTTCTTCCCTAATGATAAGGTAGACCGTTTCTTCATCAAAATTTGTAACCTTCAGCTTCTTAAAATATATTTTCACATCATGGTCCCAAATCCAATCGATACCGAATATTATATCAAATTCAATCATGGGTATGACGAATATATCGGTAGATAAAAAACATTTATATGCCCTAATGGGAACTGATTCATAAAACATAATTTCAACGATACATCCCTTAAAATTTTAGACTGACAACTCCCTTTTTAAATTAAATTGGAAAAATATAATTTTATATGAATACTAAGAAGATATAAAAAAGGAAATGATCTATAATCAAATAAAGCATTGGAAAAATTTTAGGAAACCATTAAATTACCTTCCACCATGTCCTTTGGATCTTCAACCTCAGTAGTAGTGATCACATAGGCTTGGCCTTTCTCCCTTGGTCTTGTGTAGATATGTTTCCTTGGAACATAAAACATTCATTTTCATAATTCCCCATTTCTCTACAATTGTAGCATTCAACATTGAAATGCTCTTTCTTTCCCTTTTATTCATGAGCTTGGTGGCCTTTTTCACCAATATTGATTGAGACTCTCATTCCTATCATGTATTTAATAGAGTGTTTCATCAAAAATTTACCATAGTATGGAAATTAAACTTCTCCGTTCTAACTTTTATTTCCATTTCTAGAGCGTTTAGTAGATCTCTTCTTCTCTTGTTTTGCTTTAAATTCGTAAGACTTAGAGAATTATTTTTTTCATTACAACACATTAGAAATAATCGTGTATGATGAGAAGGATTGTGAGGCTAATTATTGATGGAAAAATGGTTTTAACCCAAAAATGAATTGATCAATCTTACTCCTTGGGTAATTTATATAATATGTTTCATGCCTTGAAATCCTTGTAATCATAGCCCCGTACTTTTCAACATTCACTTCCTTTTTTCTTCAAACATAGAATTGTCTTTCCATATCTTCATGATGGTCATCAGGAATGTATTTTTCTATGAAAATCTCTTTAAACCCACTCTATTCCATAATTGATACTTCTTTCTCTTCCTTTTTCTTTTGAATTAATTACCACCATTGATCTGCATCTCCCGTGATGTGATTAACTGCCATAAAAACTTATTCGCTTTCGCTACTCCCCAAGGAATGAATCATTTTCTCTGTGGAACTTATACATTGATCATATACAAATGGTTTTTTATTCCCAAATAATGTTGTTGGTTTTTTCTTTTTGTAGAGGTCTACTAATGATCCTCTGCATTGTGGATCAGGGTGCTCCATATGGGTACGGTTTTTATTCATAACATGAGTGAGTTGTCCCTGAATGGTGATATGCTAATCAGCACCAGTTGCATCACTAGATCCGGTATAATTGTCTTGAGTAGGAGGGAAATCCCTAAATGGATTATGTGCCTCCATACAATTTCCATTACTTCTACTAGGCTCCATTTCTAAACAATGGCATACACTATATTAGTTTATGAATCACAATACATAATTCCAAACTTGTAAAACACAGAACAAAAATTTAATAGATTATGGATATAATCTATAATCATATAACTATTTTCTTTCAGTAGTCATATAATTATAAATACTTTATAATGGAATGTAATGAAAATCTGAATTATCCAAAGCATATCCATTGTAAGTTTCGTAACCAAGAGTGAAACAAAGCTCGTTGTTATGTTCCAGGCTACCCCAGGTCACGACCGAAACTCCTTGTCAGAGTTTTCACACCTAGTTACATATGTTCCAAAGCCACCTCTAACTGTTCGTATCCAGAGAGGGATTTATTTCATAGAAAACTCAAAAGATCTCTACATTCTCAAAATTCTTGTATGTTCTTCAATACTAATCCCCATAGACTCTTAGGATAATATTCTCTAATTAGAGTTTTTCTAAATCTAGCTTCCAATGTTTGTAGTAAACATCTTCGGATACCAACTATAATGCCCCAAACCTAGTTACCTAGAGTCAGTGCATAATTATAATACATTTTCATGATCAGAATGGATCATTTCCCAAATGACCGATCAGTTTTGTAGCCTTGTAAGTACAAGATGCAAATATATGTTTTACATTACATTATGAAATGAAAAACAACAACATTGTGTCCCCTTTTAACACATTCATTTCCATTATAATATCCATGAAGTTTATTAATAATATACTTCATTGCATCCTGGGAAAAATAAAACATATAAAGGGGTGAGCTCAGGTGCTCATTAAGGATAACAATATAGAAGAAACATTCAGAAACAAGAATAAACATTTAAGACAATGTATAAGACTAAAACATAATCATTTTTAAGATAATTTTCAGCATAATATAGAAAATATAAATCAAATAATTTTATTTACTTATTCATATGGATATTCAACTTGTTGAATTACAACATGTAATATCATTAGTGATTTTCATAATGAGGGAATGCATAATGCTAGACATCATATCCACATAGTCAAAGCCTCATTCCAAGACTAAAAAGAATATTTTGTCATGGAATTGTGTCAGGATAGTATTTTGTCCTATGAGAACTACTGATTCATCGAAGAGCTATAATGGGCTCCACCCATCACATAATATGTACAATGAATTCCTCACATTAAATGGTTGAAACTTAACATAAACATTCGTATTAAAACTAGAATACAAAATTTAAATTCATTAACCATAAAACATGAATGGTATAAAAATAACTCATCCATGCTTAAAAATATCACAAAACCTTCAATACAATATGGAATATTGTATCATAATAAATCAACTTCAAATAAGTGTAAAATCTATCAATGGATGTTGACATAGATGAAATCAAAACTAATTTGAGAGAAATATCTCTTTCTAATTTGAAATGATTTAAAATTCACATAATTAAAAAATAAAACATTAATTTTGGGAATATTCTTATAATCATGTACGGGAAGCTTCAAAGGTTTCATAAGAGTGAAAAATAGTTGCACTCGTAGTATAAGTTAAAAAATCACTCTTCCCTTATTTTTGTGGAAAAAGTCGTAAAGGACCTAGTTTGGAAAATGAGGAAAATATTACTATATAAACATATTAAAAAAATTCAAATAAGGTAATAAATTACTTAATCACACAATCTATGAAAGATAATGAAAATTAAATACATTTTTAAGAATAATGGATGTTGATGTAAAGAGGTCCCAGTAGGTACTCACGTATAAACAACATCAGATAATAATGAGATTGTAAAAATAACCCTTACCTTGTAATTTTCCTTAAACGATTGTATGTTAACCTCTTGAATAATAGTAAAATCATTTTTTTTAAATTAGAAAATAAAAACATACATAAATATGATATCATATATGATCCTATGATATTGATTTGTTAATAATATTTCAGTTGTATCATCGTTACGGGTGTTAGCAGATTTGTTTTACTATATTTCATTGGTTACATAAGCCATGATTTATTATTGATAAGATGTATTTTAATCTAATCCAGAATTATATTATGTTCTTAAACATAATTTTTAATCATAAAATCAAAATTATTCTTGAATTTTTATGACAGGGAATGAATTTCATCGTGTTCGTGGATACAGTAATCTTTTACGTACGCACGAGGAACAATATCATTCTATTGATAGTGAAATCGTATATAATTGGATGGTATATCACATATAAATTCTTATAAACGAGTTATATTTATTATTTTTATCTTTTATACTCATTATTATTCCAATTTAAATGATGAACTACTTGAATAACAAACTACACCCCAATGTGGAGACGGTAAGCCATACGTACGCACGTATGGTGACATGTTAATCATATGATAGATAGCATAATGAATATGGATGTAAAATATGTATAATAACATAAAATTATGTATAAGGTACTATATTTTTTATTTTTCTATGAAAACAACAACGAAAGAAGAAGATGATGAAAAAAATAACTTTGAAAGAGGTTGTGAAATTATTACCTCTTCTTCAGGTGTTTTCTTTTGAGTTTATCAAAAGGGATCCTTAGGTTGGATTTCTGGGAAAATTAATCTCTATAGGTATAATTGAGGGTATTTGGGGGGATGTTTTATCTGGGGATGGCTGAGCCAAATGGATTTGGAGGTTTGATTTTGTGAGAAGGAGAAGTACTCATTTATAAGAGAGGTGAGGGTCAGTTTAGGAAAATCATAAAATATTATTTTATTATAAAAACATTTTTTGTTTATAATAGATTAAAAAATATTTATTTCTAGGATAAGGTGGGTATGGGTTTAAATCCTATAAAACATAGTTTTTTTATTGGTTTAGGTCACCATATGATCCTTATTTTTAGATATAACTCTTAGTTAAGTAGTTGATCTTTTACCATGTATTATTTTATTATTATAATAAATGGTTAATAAATATACTATAAAAATCCAAGAGAACCTCATGTGGTTAACTATTAATATATATATAACCTTATCTAAGTCCTTTGGCCAAGCAATAGATTTTCTAAAATATTATATCAATTAATAATATAGTATTTTTTTCAAAAACTCATTTATGTCAATTTTGACACTATTTGGTATTTTGTTTTCAATGAAAGTCGTAGAAACTTTATCACCTCAAAAAAATTATTTAATCAATCCTATCATGTCTTATTAACCTATAAAGTTATTTTAATTCATTAAAATTCTCAATTTACATTTATTTGGATATTTATAATATGAAATTTTAAAATCATTCTTTAATAATGTAATTACTACATCATCCTTGTATCATAAATATATTTAATTATTTAATTTCTAAAAATTATAAATAAAATAACATTATATAGGAAACATTTTTATATTTATAATAAAAATTTATAATCGAATTTATCTTATGTATATCCAGATATTAAATTTTTTTTATTTATCAAACATTGAATATAATACTTTTAACTCTTATTTAAAAAAATAATAACAAATGTCATAATCTAATCCAAGTGGAACAAAAGCATCATATTTTATTCCTAAGGTTTTTTTTTGGTTGAAATAAACTTCTCCAATAAAATGAGGACATGTTTAAGGGTAATTATGATATCATTTTTTAGCTTTAATTACCATATTTACTTTTAACCGTGGTATATAAAAGTCAAAAGTTACAATTAAACAAAAATTATTTTCCTCTTAGTGAACAAAATTTTAAATATTGATGTAAATAATGTCTCTCAGATTTTTGAAATTAAATTCACATAACTGGTAAAATTACGTTTCATGCAAATTTTCAAATGAGTCTAGAAGGTGGGTAAAAGACGGTAAAAAGATCAATAAAATTTTATATATCTAATATTATTATAAAATGAATCCAATGAATTACATTGAAAATATATAGATCTTACGTATCTATTTTTATCTAATATAAATTTAAATAAAATAACTAATTATTTAAATTAAAATTTGGTTTTAAAAAATAATGTACTATTTTTCGCAATTTATCTAAAATTGAATGTTTTCAGAAAAATACCAAAAATTCACCCTATGATAATTTTGATATTCCAAATCCAAAAATGAAATCCATTTTAAAAATTAATATTTATTAAAGTTCAACAAGTGGTGATTACTATTCCAAATGTCTAGTTTTATTGGTCGTGGTGTGATAGAACTCGAAGTTTTATTCATCGCAAATTATTGTATTATTCAAGGAGAAAAGTATCGTGGAAGCTTGGGGTGGTACACTAGAAACCATATAAATAATATAAAATACAAAAAATTATCTTGGTAAATCTTTATACTTTTCGCTCTTCTAAATGAAATAACCATGTGTTTGACTTCAATACATGTCAGTCTTATAAATGGAATAACCATTTGGCTAACTTCTATACTAAATAAATTTGAGGTTATAATATAGCCACCCATAATTGGTTTATTGTATAACCACCTGTAAAATGTCCAAGAACCATTTTATAATCATAACACGTTAGTGCATAAAAATTTCCACCTTTCACTCATAAAATTTCATTTCCACACATAAGAAAATACTTCGTGTGATTGAAATTACAAATCCATTTTTAAAATACATTTAAAACATTTAAAAAGTTTTTTTAAAATCATAGTGTATCCTTCCAATTTGAAAATTTTGAGAGAAATTTTGAAATTAACATTTAAAAATATGAATTTCCATATAAATACATTAATAAAAATCATTTTATAAACATGGAAATCAAATATAGTTATTTAGAAGAATAAAAATTTAAAACACATAAAATGATGTTTTAGTTAAATATACCCTTATAAATTTCATATAATTGAAGTAATAAATAAAAAATTGAATCTATTATATTTATCCAAAATAAATCCACATAAAAACATGGATATACTACATAATATAATAAAATATCATTTCACACATATTCTGAGCATGAAAAAATCAAGAAGTAGAAGTTTGACCCAAAGAATGAAAATTGTGTTAAGAAATCCCTAACTACATTGTAATCAGTCAAATTAAATGCCACACGGAAGACTAACATTTTAAGAAAATTTAAAATAATGTGAATAAATAAATTATTGATATAAAATTTTAGTGGATGTCTAAATACACTTCATAAAATAATATTGGTTCCTATCATAAAAATATTCCTCCACAAAAGAAAAATGGGACAAAGTCCACTACTTTAAGTCTGATTCCACACATTTGACATTTATCTTCTTCAATAATAAACTTTGATAAATAATATAATTTATTGAGAACCATTTTAATGTTTATTATTACATTTATATCAATTATTACCTTTTATAATAGTTACATAATTATTTAAATTCACGTCATGTGTTTTCACGCTAATTGGTACTTGAGTTCCAAATGACATTGGTATGATGTCAATAATTAAATTGGTAATTATTCAATAATATCCATAAAAAAATTCCTGAAATAATAACAACTTTCATTCTTCAATTATAATTTAAAATTCATCCATTACATATGTATAATAAAAATGAACTACTTTACAATAATAGAGATGGTAAGTCGTACGTACACATGAGTAACATTTCCATTTTTCAATGATCATTATGGAAATATGGTATGTATTATTTTATAATTACAAAATGATAATAATATAATTAATAATATATATATATATATATATCATCCATGTGATGTGGAAATGAAAAAAAAAACATCAATTCATGGAGGTGATTTATCACATTTATGCTCAAACGAGGTTATCATTTCCATGTGCATGGAATGGGAATAAAAAATAATATATTTTATTTTAATAATGATAAATATGTAATTAATATAATATATAAACATTAATTATATAATTATAAATGGTCTTGAGAAACTTTTATGGAAATCAAATTATATTGGTTCGTGGGGTGGTAGTCTACCGTGTACAAAAATGAATAATTCTTTTTCATTTTAATGGATGTAGAAATGGAATTTGTTGATAATATTAAGATAAAATAATATAATTATATTTAGGATATTGGATTTATTATTTAATTTTGGTTGAATATTATTTAATGAGTTCAAATAAGAAAAAAAATAGAAACACTTAATTTAAAACAACACATTTTCTTCTGACAATCTTTTTTTCATGACACCTTAAGACCACTAATGATGGTATTATGACTCAAATAAGAGATATAGAATGTGTTTAGGGATTATAAGAAAAAAATTTGGTAATTAATGTCTATTTAAAATGGGTTTCTAAGTGTTAATAAAATTGAATAATTAGTTCCCATTTATAGCACATGGGAGGGGCACTCTTGGAATTTTACAAAATATTAAATTAATAATATATTGAAAATTGATCCAAAATTTTTAATTTATAATATAGGATTATTATGGGTATATATAACTTAATAAAATAAAAATTATTGATTTTTTACTATTTTTAACCCTTATCATTTTATTTTAACCCATATTTAATTTTTTTAATTTTAACCATGATCTCGTGTAATTTTCAGTCTCAAGGTTAATATAATTACTCTAAAAAGAAACAATGCCCATAAATGAGTCAATTCTAAAATTTTGAGACTTATTACTATATGTTAGACTAATTTTATGTTTCCATTGATTTTATATCATTTAATAATGCATTATTTTTTTAAAATATCCTTAATGTCAATATCATACACTATTCATTAATTTAAATTTTAAAAATATAAAAAAGATCAATATATATTGATAAAAAATATTTTAACACCTAAATATAATTTTCTAGTAATATAAAAATTAATTTTTGACATCAACTACTTCAAAATATATTTATTTTCATATTTTTAACATAATTTATCTGATATTCCATTAGTTAAAAAATTATTGCATCATCATTGTGTAAGCCTTTATTGAAAATATTCATTTACTAAAAAATTTAAAAAATAACCATCATGAAGAAGAAAATATTATATTTCATAATACTATTTATAGTAAAACATTTCCACTGTATAACCAAATATTAAAAATGGTATAGTTATGACAAACATGATTATGACATCTTTGACTTTTCATTAAATAAAATATTTTTAAGGTCATACTCTAATCCAAGTGTCATATAAATGTTATAATTTATGGTAAAATATGATTTTTTTGACACTCAATAATAAAATGATACGATTACAAGTGTTAGGGTAATTTTAAAATATTTATAATATTATTTGTACCCTTAATTACCTGATCTACCGTTAACCATGTTAAGAAAACATTATCAATGTTACTTTTCATATTGTAAAAAATATAAGAGAAATATTTTTTAAAAATTTAAATTATTATTCGAAATTTGGGAGCCATTTTTCAAAATTCAAATCATAGAAATTTCAGAAATTAATTATGAATTAATCCCATTGATGGAACGATAAAATGTGTTTTCGAATTAAAAACCATCAAAACATTGAAATGTTTTTATATCCAAATTCAATGTGAAATTTATTCGGAAGACATAAATTGTATTAAATGAAAAAAAAAATTCTAATTGTATTTCCAAAAAATTTAAAAGTATAACTTAACACTATAATTAAATTTCATGAAAAATAGTTTTCAATTAAAATTCAATATTTTTTTTACTATTCATTAAAAAAATGAAACATATCAAAATAATAACAAAATTTCTATCAAAGAAAAATTGAATATTAATATTTAAAATAATATGTTTATTTCATAAAATATAACTTATATAAGTGTATAAAATTTATTTAAAAAAAAGCCACCATTAAAAGGTTGCAAAACTGAATTCTTAGGAAAATATGTCTTTTAAATGTAAAACTAGATTTATCCTTTTATCATGTCTTGAAAATACATAAGATTGATTTAAAACATTATTTTTTGAATATTATATATATATATATTATATTATCTAAAAAGTGTTATTTCATTCATAATTGGTACACATTAATACACATTTAAATATATTTTCAAACAGATTTTCCAAATTTTTTAAATGGATTTTATTTTCATTTATAAGTAATTTTTCAGAAAATATTTAATTATATATACATGATTTAACCATATTTTCATAATTTAGTTTATCATTCTTATACCATCTATTCCAATTGGTAGATAATAATGGTAATATTTAAATAATAATATTTACGCTTGATGTGGCGTAACATCTACGTTGTTGAACAATATTTCATTTTAAAATATAAGGATGTTACACTACCCCGCATTTAATATGTTTTATCCTTTCAATTTGAAATCGGAATCAAAAACTAGTGTTTTGACTTTTCAAAATACTTTTTTTAAATACAACATCAGAAAAAGGATTAGTGGAAAATCCACTTTAAATGAAAGAAAGGGAAATACGAAGGTCACCTGAGATAACACATAATAGGGTTACATGTAAATAAACATGGACATGTGAGAGAAAAAACTATCATTTTAAAATATATGGTGATATAGAACTTAGTCATGAGAAAGTTAACAACAAAAAATATATAAATATTCGATGGGTTAAATAGGTCATTGACTTCATAGTAATAGAAATAATGAGATATTTTTTTGGTTCCAAAATTATTTTTTTTTAAATTCAATGAATTATTTTACTACCTAGAATAAAAACATAAGTAAATATAATTACATGATATGTTGAGATTCATTCTTTTATCAATTTCTACAAGAAAATAATAATTTTATCCATGTGATGAATATTCTAGATTAATAATTTGGAATATAATTTCTAGAATCAATATATGGAGAACCTAGTAATCCAAAAAATATTTACAATAAATTTATCCTTTATTTATATATTAAAAAAACAAAAATGGTTAGTACAAGATAAAATAATTCCCTAAAAATAATAAACCATTTTATGAAGAAAATCTACATTAGTATCCAAAATTCAACTGTGATACCAAATGTTCAATGTAGACCATTAAAAAAATAACTATCCTTAAAATTCCTCAAAATAATCAAAAATAATATTTAAACAAAAAAAATCAGGATAATTTTTTAACATATTCTTCCAAAATAAATTTTAACTTTTATCTCAAAATAATTTTAATCACTCTTAAAGTCTCATAACAAAAATTAAATATCATAATCCACATAATATCGAAGAAACACTAATTATTTCTTGAATCTTCATAACTGAAAAATAAAATCATATATAATTCCAAAATATAATTCAACACTAATTTCTATAATTAAATTTTATTGTATAATTCTTACATCCATCATAAAGGGTTCCAAAAATAGTAAATGTCTTCCAAAATAACATTGATTACATAATTACATAATAATTTTCCAATCCAATGTTCATCTATTAGATAAAATTATTTTCATCCATTAAATCATTTAACTAAAATGAAAAATTCATACTAACTATATCCTCATGTAATATAGTGGTAGAAGATTCCCCATTATTTCCCACCAGTTGTAGTTTTGATTCTAATGACCTTCCCAGGCCTGATAGGTTTCAACCCATCCTATGAGTTGTCCTTTTATTATTAAATAATATAGTTCTTATAACATTCCCAAAATATGATAATGTCATCAAAAATAACTATAACATGTTTTGACATTAAATTTTATCTCATACATTTATTTTTTATCACAAAAATAAATAAACGATAATTACCTCAAAAAAATATGTCTCACAAAATACCATTAATAAAATTAAAATTTCATAACATAAATCCACAATAAGGGATTATAAGACATTAAACATAGGACCAAACATAAAATTATAATCTCTGCATCATATCCCTAACTCTTAAGGATACATCAAAATCTTTTAATTTTTGAAAACCATCCTTCGATACTTATTATGTGGACGTGACATTAAAAATAACATATTATATTGTTTTTTGAACTACCATTCATATATGAGGATACATTTAGTTTACAGTTTTATTGAATTAAGAAAAACTCTTACTAAGTAAACATGTACATTAAAAGTGAACAATTTCACTCAGTATCCATTTTTTCCATAATATAAAACTTCTAAAATAATGAATGTCCTCTTCTATGAAACTCTTCACGACATTCAATATGAATTCTTCCCATACCTTACTCATTCAAAAGTCATATGAAATACATTAGAAATCATGTGGTTGTAATAAAAATATCATTAATGTATTTTAAAAGAAGGAAACCATTTTTATATTAATAAATACAAATACCCATTAAAAAATTAAAATAATGTAACAATTTTTACGCTTAATTAGTTGTAATAAATTTCCTTATAAAATTACCCCATTTCATATCTTTTGTAATCAGAAGATTACTATGAAACATATAGAAATAATATAATTTAAAAAAATGTATCCGATGATATCATTATACTTTTTATATTCTAAATGGAATAACCACATGGTCTAATTCCATATATTCCATTTTTTAAAATGGAATATCCATACAACTAACTTCCATACCTAATTCATTGGAGGTTATATCAAAACCACCCATCCTTGGAATATCATAGAACAACATGTCATTAGTTTTTCATGTAACCACCCATCCAATGTACAAGTACCATTACATAATACTATCACATAAAATATTTCAATTTTCAATATTTCACTCATAAGATTTCATTTTCACACATAATAAAACAATTCATGTTATCTAAATAACCAATCCATTTTGAAAACCAATTTAAAAAATTTAAAAATATATTTTTAGATGAATGTGACCCACAACATTTGGAAACATTTGACAGAGATTTAAATAATATCATTTTAAAAAATTCATGTCCATTTAAATACATTCCAAAAACCCATTTTGAAAACATTTTCATAAAATAGGATTATTTAGAAGAATAAATCATTAAAATACTTAAAATGATGTATTTATTAAAGAAAACCTTACAAATATCAAACCATTTATGTGATCATTAATCAAATGAATTGATTATATGAATCCAATGTAAATCTTGATAAAATAAGTAGAAATATATAATAATATATTCATAAGTCATTTCACACATAGTCTTAGTATGACATAATTAGGAATTATAATTTTAACTAAAAATATGGAAAATTGGGTTAAGAATTCCCTTACTAATTTGTAATTGGTCTAATCGTATTCCACATGAATGAGTAACATTTAATACAACATTAAATATCATGAGAATAAATAAATTATAGATATAACATTCCAATGTAATGTTATATATATTTTAGAAAATAATACAGGTGAATAACATAAAAATATGCCTCAACAAAAGAAAAGTGAGATGAAGTCCCTTACCTTGAGTCACATTCATTACATATGTCCTTTATCTTATAGAATAATAAATTAATGTAAATAATTCACATTATTTAGAAAATTTTTCATTTTCATTATTCCTTTTATATCTCTTATTAAATGTTATAATAACTGTATAATTATTTATGTTCATGTTCGACATTTTGGATAATATTTAGTACTTTAGTTAAAAATGACTTTGGTATGATGTCAATAGTAAAAGTGTTCATTAGTAAATAATATCCAAAATAATATTAATTACATAAAAATAACTCTTATAGATCAATTATATATTAAAATTCAACCATTTTGTATGTATAAGAAAAATGAACTACATTTCAATCATGGAGACATTAAGTCATACATACGGTTTAGTAACATTTCAATTTTTCAATGATCATCATGGAAAGTAAGTAATTATTATTTTATCATTTCATAATTTTAATAAGATAATTAGTATCATATTAATAATTTAAATATATATATATATATATATTCCATGTGACGTGGTGAGTAAAAATGAATCATATTGCTTTATAGAATTTATAGTTCACACACACGCACAAACAATGTAATCATTTTCATGTGCATAAAATGGTAAGTACCAAAAATGATATATAATCCTTTAATAATGATAAATATTTTATTAATATTATATAAAACATTAATTCCATCATTTTAACTAGCCTTGAGAGATGGTGATGGAAAATTAAATATATCAATTTGTGAGGTGGTAGTCCCCCGTATGCATGAACGATAAATTATTTAACTATTTGATGGAATTCAAGATGTATTTTATTGCGCCCAGAGCCCACACATCTGTATTTTGTGAAAAAACATGATGTACAATTTTTTTAAGAAAACCTAAATAATAACACAACATATTCCACAATAGGGGACCTTTTACCGGTCTAGGTTTGGGAGAATAAGAAATCCATTCATTTTTTTCAAAGATGTAGAAGAATAAAATACAACAAAATAAGTTTCTAACTCTGTGAGAGATAAAAAAACATTTGGAAAACTCTGTAGATCCTAAAAATTAGAATTTAAAACAATGTGATAGCATAAAATATGACCATAATGGTGTTTTGAAAATATCATTGGAAAATAATATATTTAAAATATTTCATTCCCAAAAATAATGCATAGAATAGATTTTTCAACTCACTAGAAAATAATAATTCAACTATAATTTTAAAATATATAATTTCAAAAAATAATTTAATTTTAAAAAAATTAATAGGATTTAGATTTATAAAACATCTAGAAAATAAACTTAATTCATTCATAAAATTAGAGAGAATTTACTTTAAAGCTCACAAGTTTTAATTCTCAATGCCACCATGGATTATAATATGGACTCTCGGTTCACTCTCGAGACATGGGGGACATATTACCATGATGGATTTGGGTCACTCTCTAATCCCATAATGTTCATAGCATAAATTATTAGCTTACAATAATGTTCTTAGGATAAACCTCACATGAACCATACAAAACATCTCATGAGATTAACACATTACCCAATGCATTTAAAAGATATTGGGGATCACCCACCATACATAGAAAAAACATCGATAAGTGTTTTGGGTTCAATCCCCATTCTCGTCCTTCATAATATCTAGAGTGATACTTTGGAATTATAAATTTCAATTTTTATTATAAGGATGGTGAATTACCACTAAATTTTGGAGCTTCGATGTACATTTCGTAAAAATGAATTCTCTAGATAAAAATGTGTTAGGGAAAAAATATTTTGGCATAAAATCATACATATATTCAAATAAAAACACATATTCATTTTTTTATATAAATTTTTATAAAACATGATTTTCATACTCACATGCATGTATGTCTATGTTAAATACAATAATAATTCTTTTTATTAAAATGACATATACAAATACATACATATAAAATCCTCAAGAGTAATATATATATACATATATAAATATATACACATGTCTTAAAAAAAATTCTTTTATATAGAAAGATATATGTATATATCATTTTTAATAAAACATAAATATAAGGATTGAAAACAATTTCAAAACAATTTGTCAAATATAAATAAATAATCCTCTTACATAAAATGATAAGTTTTAAAATGATTCTAAATTCATAAAACAATTTAAAATAGGTATATATATATGTATATATATATATATTTACAAATCAAACATAGTTTGATAAATTGAATTTAAAATAATAAATATCTTAAATTATAAATTTTTTAATGGACTTCACTATATGAAAATGTGAAGCCAAAAATGATATTATAAAATGATGACATTCTATGCGCATTTTTTTTATAAACACGGTGATAAATGTATAAACATTAAAATAAAAATTATAACATGTCATTAATCATTTTATCTTTATAAAAATATTTATACATATTCACAAACATATATATATTATGAATTTAAATTCAAAATAATTGAACATGATGTTTCATGATAATCTCTCTGACAGACAAACAGATATATATATATATATATAAAGAGTTAAATACGTGATGAAAAAAATATTTGATATACAGAAATATCCCACGTAATTTAAATGTGAAAAGAGGAAAAATATATTAAATCAATCCTTTAATTAAAAATAATAATTTTGAAATACTTTGATGAAAATTAACACAATTCAATACTAATCATGAAATCAAAAAACCCATTATTTCAAAATATAATTTCACTCTTACAAAATTATTTTGTACATAAAATAATGTTTAATTAATTAATTAATAAATCCTTGCATGAAAACTTAATATATATATATATATTATCATGAGTTAAAACATAGTTTTGGTATATATATATATGTATGTATATTCCTTTTAGTAGAACAACTCACAATTAAATACACTTTTGATAAAACAAAAAAAAATATGAAAATAAAATTGATACACCCTTACATAATTAATTATGAAAATAATCATAAATATATAAACACTTATACACTTATATATGTATATGTCTTTTAAATATAAACATAGTTTGAAAAAAATCAAACAGACACGTGATATTCTCACAACGAAATTTAGATAAACCAAAAACATAAATCATTTAAATAAAATGATCCCTTAGGGAAGAAAAAATTCCATTATTGTTTTGATGAAAATAATTATATCAACTTACTAATTAAATATGGAAATAAAATTGATACTATCAATTATATGAATTTGGGGTAGAAAAAGCACAAGTTATTTCCTTGTCATTGGATACGCACTAAAGCACCCACCAGACAGGAAGATTAAGATGCAAATTTGTTTGCACAAATATTTGACTATTTTCTACATCACACCCAATAAAGTGGATGGTTTTCCAAATTTATTCACAGAAAAATAAAATAAATTTATAGAAAAACCTCTATACAGCGACACACACCAGATTCTATAGTTAGGTGAGCATAAAATGGTAGCAAATTGGAACATATCAATTGTATAACCCATCACTTTAATTTATTCATCCAAGGAAAGTAAAACAACAGAGACCAATGGAAGATATTAATAAAACCTCAATTTAAAATTAGCAGAATAAGAATTCTGTTGACCAAAACAAAGAATATGATGGTCATCGTACAAAATTATGGTGGAAGTCATACCAAAAATAATAAATAATTAAGATAATATAGAAAATTTTAAAATTAAAATACTTCAACAAAGGAATCTAGAATAGTCCATATATAGAATGAAACAAGAAAACTACCTATTTAGGTTTGAGAAGGTAAGAAATAGTGAACATATCCACAACTAGAAAAATTCAAACCCTAACCTTGATTGAAACCCACTGATGAAACAAGGCTCTCATCGATCGATCATCCCTTGCTGGTGTCCGATCCTTTCTTGGTCGAAACCGAATCTAGATCCATGAATAAGAATAATCATCGACAACAGAGACTTCAGAACCTTGGCATTGACACCCCTAATGAAATTGACTCTAGTCATTTATCAGCCGCCTGAGGTCCTTGGATCCTCCTAGGGGTGTGGCACAACAAGATACGAGAATCCCCCGAATCCTAGGCTACAACACACCCATATTCCCAATAAACAAACCTAGAAGCCTATGCCCCAAAATCTGATTTTCCTCTTGTTATTATTATTATTATATCATTATTATTATTTAGTTTCTTTAATAAAATTTTTTATATAAAGATTCTCATAATATAAATATTATATGTTTAATATCAACATAAAAGGAATTATAATTTCATATTTATAAATGATGTATTTTTTATAATCTAAGCATATTTAATAATTAGAAACTAATAATTATAATATAATTATTTAGCCTAATTTTTCATTATTTAAAACTTATAGAAGTAAGGGTTTTATATAAATAATTTATTCAAAATTTATAATTCAATATTAATAATATTAATTTAATACACATTGAAATATGTATATATATATATATAATAAAAATTAATAAAAAAATTATTTTATTAGTATATTAATATAATTAATATCTAAAAAATTCTATTAAATAAAAAAATTTCTCAAAAAGTAGTTATTTTAAAACATTCATTTAGTCAATGAAAAATTCATATTTTTAGAATAAATTTGAAAACTATAAATAATCAAATAAAATAATTTATTTCAAATATAATTTTTAAATAAAATATTCTCAAAAATATTATTTGTTGGGTTTAATTTAAACTTATTCAATTTAATAAAATATTTATATAATAAAATTGTCTTTTGTAATTCAGGGTTTTTCTGTTATTCCCCCTCAATAGAATTGCATCCACATAATTAGTTTCATCAGACTAAAAATAATTCTAAAATTCCGTCATCATAAAAATGAATAACTAAGACCGATAACTTCTGAAACATACAACAACTAATTTATAATGTCGTCAAGATCCTCCCTTTGATTCCAATTATAGAGCCTCGGGCCCGCGCTTTCTGATTCGGTGATAAAACATGTTATACATATTTTTTTATAGGAAAAAAACTACAAAATATATTTCAAAAGATAGGAACACTTAATGGTATATGTTTTGGTGAATAGATAGACATTTAATTTTTTTCAGAGTTGTACAAGAATAAAATAAAATGAATGAAAGTATCTAACTCTATGAGTGAAGGGAACAGCTTTAGAAAACACTACTTATCCTTTTCAATATAATTTATAATAATGGGTGAGCGTTAAATATTCCCATTAAGGGGGTCTGAAATATCTTTGGAAAATAATACATTTAAAATATTTCATTTGATAAAAAAATGTGTATAATATAGTATTAAACTCACCAAAAAATAATAATTCACATATAATTTTGAAAACAATATTTTTCCAAAATAATAACATTTTAAAAAAATTCATTTGTTCTTTGATTTTGGAAACATCTGGAAGACAAACTTCATTCATTCGTTAAATTCTAGTGAATTCACATGAAATCTTATAATAATTAATTATTAAAGTCACCTTGGATCATAACATAGATTCCCATTTTACTATTGATACATGGAAGAAATTATCCCATGGTGGATTAGGTTCACTCTCTAATCCTATAATGTTCTTATGATAATCCTCACACGAACCATAATGTTCTTATAATAAATGTCTCATGCATCATACATAACATCTCATGAGAATAACACATTACACAATGTATTGGTGAGCTTTTTGGGTGTACCCATTATAATTAGACAAAAGTCCCACAAGGGTTTAGGGACCAGTCCTCATACCTTGCCTTTAAAATATTCAGGTGTGATGCATTGGAATTATAGCATACATTTTTCCTAATAAGGTCCATAATTCTTCTATGAATTTTTGAGCTTCAATGTCCATTTCGTAAAAAGGAATTTCTTGGCTTAACCTGTGTCATAATAAAAATATTTTCTCATGAAATCATTCATATATTCAGATACACACATATATCCCTTTTTTAAGAATTTTTTTAGTAAAACATGATTCTTATAGTCTCATGAATGTATATTGATGTTAAAAAATAATAATTATGTTACTTAAAATGACATATACACATACCTATATAGTCATAAAGATAAATAAATATATACATATATATATACTTGTATTAGATAAAATGGTTTCATAAGGAATGATATATGTATATTTCGTTGTAAATAAAACATAAATAGATCTATTGAAAACAATTTCAAAAATCATTGTTAAATAGAAATAAAAAATCTTCTTACCTAAAATAATAATTTTAAAAATGATTTAAAATACTCAATACAAATGAAAATAGGTAGATAAATATATATAAGTTTATATATAAAAATACATACTTATATGTATATATTTACGAATCGAACATAGTTTGATAAATTGAAGTTAAAATAATTATTCTCCTGCATTATAAATTTATGAATGACCATCACTATATGGAAATGTAACTCCCTTAATTTTAATATAACATGATTACATTCCATGCACATTTCTTAAACTACATTGTGATAAATGTAAAACATAAAAATAAAAATTAAAACATGTCATAAAAAATTTTATCTTTAATATATATATATATATTATGAATTTATATTCTAAACAAAATAACATGATGTTTCATAATAATATATATCTCTCACACACACATATATATACATACATACACACACACTAAGAAATATTTGTGTGTGTGTGTGAATAATTAAATTCTTGATGACACAAATATTTGATACAAAAAAATATACCAAGTAATTAAATTCATAATAAATAAGAATTATTTGAAATAAATCTTTTAAATAAAAATATTAATTTTGAAATATTTTGATAAAATTTAATACAATTCATAACTAATGTTGGAAAAAAAATACAACAATTTGATAAAATAATTTCACCCTTACAAAATTATTTTTTACATAAAATAAAATGTAATTAAATAATTAATAAAACCATGCTTGTATAAATAAAATATATATTTCATCATGAATTAGAACATAGTTATGGTATATATATATATATAAATTCCTTTCATCCAAAAAGGTCACCATTCAATCCAATTTTGATAATACAAATATAAAATCTAAAAATAATATTGATACACCCTTAAATAATTAATTATGAAAATAATAATATGTAGTTGGATAGATATACATACATATATGTATATGTATTTTAAAAAAAACTAGATTAAAAAACCCCTTGAGATTCTCAATACATAATTTTGATAAACCCAAAACATAGATCATTTAAATAAAATGGTCCCTTAGGGAAGAAAAAAAATCAATTAAAGTTTTGATGAAAATAAATATATCTCCATAATAATAAAATCTATAAATAAAATTGATAATATACATTAATTGAATTTGTTGTTGAAAAAATACAGGAGACTTCCTTGGCTTCAGACATGCACCCAGGCACCTTCCAGGTTGAAAGACTAAGATACTAATTTGATTACACCAAGGATTGAGGGTTAGATTAATCAGACAAAAAAGGTTGGGTTTTCAAATTAATTTCCACATAGATACAATCCTTTTATACCTAAACCTCTACATAGTTACACACACACCATCTTGCATAGAAATATGGGTATAGAGTGGTAACAAATTGACACATACCAATTGTATAATCAATAACATGAATCTATTCCAATAAGAGAAATAAAATAACCCATACCAGTGCATGAAATTAACAAAATTTCAAAATAAAATTTACACAACTAGACTTCTCTGGGCCAAAACAGAGAACATGATGTTCATATTCTGTAATTAAGTGGGAAATAAGACCCAAAAATGTAAACAGTGAATATAATATAAAGAAATTATGATTTAAAATAAATTAACAAATACATTTGAAACTGCATTTATCTTGAACGAAATAAACCCCCCCCCCCCAAATATTTAGGTTGGAGAAGATCATAAATCACGATCCTATCTGAAACTATTTTTTTTAACTCTAACCATTAATAAAACCCATCGATGACACGTGGATATTATTTATATATCTTCCCCCAATGGTGGATGGTCTTGGATTGGTTGAAACTGATGTCGGATTAACTCCTTAGACTCATCATAGACAATGACAACCCCTGAACCTCAACCTAGACACCCCTGATGACCTCAACTATAACCATTGTGCGGCATCTTGAGAACCTCATATCCTCTTTGTGGTAAGAAACAGTTTAATGCAGGAGTCCCCCAAATCCCAGGCCACGACACACCCTTATTCCCCAAAAACGAACCTAAAACCCCTTGCCCCAAATCTAATTTTCCTCTTATTATTATTATTATTATTTATTATATCATTATTATTATTTAATTTTCGTAATAAATTTATTTATATAAATATTCTCATAAAATAAATATTATAAATTTAACTTCAACATAAAAGAAATTATAATTTCTTATTTATAAAAAACATTTTTAATAATCAAAAAATATTTTATAATTACAAACTAACAATTATAGTATATTTATTTAGAATAATTTTTCATAATTCAAAATTTATAAAAGTAATGTTTTTATAAAAATAATTTAATCATAATTTATAATTCAAAATTAATTATTTAAATTACATAAATATATATAT
This sequence comes from Viscum album, assembly GCA_963277665.1. Taxonomy (NCBI): domain Eukaryota; kingdom Viridiplantae; phylum Streptophyta; class Magnoliopsida; order Santalales; family Viscaceae; genus Viscum; species Viscum album. The sequence goes on from OY728152.1 coordinate 1,148,942,872, forward strand.
ATATATAATTTTTTTTGAAAATTTAAATTTATAAAACCAAATTAATTATAATTGTATATTGACATAATTATTATCTAAAATAATATTTTAAAGAAACATTTTGACAAAAATAGAAATTTTAAAATATACCTTTAAACAATGTAGAATAATATTTTCTTAGAATGAATTTGAAAACAATATATAATTTAATTAAATAATTAAAATCTATTATTTTTTTCAGTATAATCTTTTCATAAATAGTATTAGTTGGTCTTAATTTTAAATTACTCCATTTAATAAAATATTTATATAATAAAACATTGTATGAAAATTCTTTGATATTACATATCTTACAGATGATATTAACATAATAACATTTCACTATATTTAGGATAATTTATTTATTATTTCAACATGTTTTAAATATATTTTAAGGGGTTTAAAGAAGAAACACATAAAAAACAATTAATTAAAGGTTATACCATTTTTTGTAAAACACCTTCTATTCACACCTCGAGACCAATAATTATGGTGTTATTCATAAAATATGATATCTATAATGCGGGGAGGGATTATAGTATGGATCATGGAAAGATCATCGATGATGAAAATTGGTTTTCACTGTCAATAAAAGAGAAGAATGAGTTCCCTTTAATATGAGAGGGGAGGCGAACTCTTGGAATATTCAAAAAATATAATTTATTTTATATTATAAATGGTTTAAAAAATATTAATTTATGACATATTATGATTATTTTTCTGAATCTATTCATCAAATAAAAATTATAAACTTTTGACTATTTTTTAATCCTTATCATTTTTTAACCCCAATTTTTCATTTATAATTCTTAACCTAATATCATGTAATTTACAATTGGATGGATTATTTAAAAACTATAATATGAAACAAGACCAATAAATGTGTAAATTATTAAATTTTGAGACTTATCCTAGCGATTTTTTATAATTTTATAATTCTATGAATTTTATGTCATTTAATAAAAAATTCAGTATTTTAAAATATCATTTATGTCGATTTTGAAACTATTCATTACTTGACTTTTTAAGAAAATCATAACAACATGACATATTAAAAAACTAATTTAACACATCAATAAATTGTCAAATTAATATATAAAATTCATTTATGGAATTAATAAAATAAAATTATATTTATTTTAAAAATTTTGATATTATTTATTTGATATTTCAATTAATTAAAAAATTAATATATCATCATTGTGTAAACCATTAAGGTAATAACTTATCTTTTAAAAATAAAAAAAATAAATTAACATAATTAAGATATTTTTTTGATTTAATATTACTATTTATAGTTAAAAATATTTCCTTTGTAACTTTATATTAAAAATGTATTTTTTATGAAAAACATAAGAAGGATATCTCTGCCTTTTCGTTAAATAAAATATTACAAATGTCATACTATCATCCATGTGGATTAACAACATTATAATTTTCGCGTAAGTATTATTTTGGTAATAAAACTTATCCAATTAAATTAGGACAAGTTTTAAAGTAATCTTATAATATTAAATATTCTATTTTTACAATTAATTACCCGATTTACCATTAACGGTGTTAATACAAAATTACCAAACTTAATAATCATATTTTCTACAAAAGATACCTATTTAAAAAATTTGAATATTCTAATTAAAAAAATATAATTTATTTTTTAAAATTTCAATAATTGAAATCAAAAAAATTAACTAAAAAATAATCTCATGATGAAAGGAGAAAGCATTGTTTTAAAGTAAAAACATTCAAATGATTGAAATGTTTTCATACCCAAATTCAATGTACAATTTATTCCAATGATCTAAATTAAATTAAATGATAAAAAATTGATCTAATTATAAATTTTAACTATTCATAAATATAATTTTAAAGTATAAATTAATTTTTGGAAAAATTTTCTTTTAATTAAAATGTAACATATTCACTATTCATCCAAAAAATGAAACTTTTCAGAAAAATTTCAAAACATTAGAAAAGTAAATTTAGTTAATAAAATATAAAATAAAAATTATATTTAATGAAATATAATTTATAAAGGTGTTAAAAACAAGATTTAAAACAAGTTCACCATTAAAAGGTGGGAAACCATGTTTTTTGAAAAAAGTCATCTTGTATGCGTAAAATTATATTTGTTCAAATATCATATATTGAAAACACATAATATGAATTTTAAATATAATATTGAATATTATATATATGTGTGTTCTTAATATAATATAAATAATGTTATTTTTGTATTAATTGGTATAAAATATAGTTATTCACATTTAAATTGTTTTTCATAAAATCATTTCCTTTTACTGGAAAAATATTTTTTTTCATTTATAAGTAATTAGTCAAAAAATAATTAATTATATATACATGTTTAAACTATATTTTTATAATTGATTTAATCATGTTTAAACCATCCATTCTAAAAGCTATGTTATAATGATAACATTTAAATAATAATATTTAAGCTTGATGTGGTGTATCATGTATGCTGTGGGACATAGTGTTTTCTTTTAAAGACATAGTATGTTACAAAATATATCCATAAATTTGTGTTTTATATATGTAATTTTGATCCTTTCATGTTTTTAATATGGTTTTATGGTCATTCATTTTATTACCATGTTTCAAGATAAAACATGATGACAGTATTCACATGTTTGGTATGTTAAAATAAAGAGACACTTTATGATATATGGGAAATTAATTTTATGTTTATTTTGAGAAACATAGCGAACTTATTTACAAATCATGATTTTAGGAAGCGTTATATGGAAAACCATTTATGAAATGGTTTATGTTTAATGTTGGATGAGGTTTGAGAGATTAGCGTATTAATTCACCATATGAATATTTATCCATATTGGATAACCAGTTATATCAATTTTTTAATAGAGATAGTAGGGATGACTTGTCATTAATTTAGTTATCTTATTTAGTTGTTCATACATAAACAATTCATCTCTTAGAGTAGGATATGATCTATAAATTGATCATGGAACAACCAAATGATGAAATTATTCACATTAAATAAAAAGATATCATGTATGTACATTTTAATATATTCTCAGTCTAGATGGAAACAATCCCATAAATTTAGGGAAAATATCTTTAAATAACATTTTTTCTTAGTATCATCATTTTCATGATATAAATGGAATTTTTTAACTCATTATTTATGTATTTGTGGTTATTATTTTTCTTCTAACCATGTTCTCTATCTCTCTATATCAACATTTTGGTGTTATTTTCTATTATATATTAATGTTTTTAATTCCATTATATAATATACTATTTGGAATCCTAGTATGTGATAATAAATATTACTTTAACACATCCAATAATTATTTTCCATATGACACTTTCTTATCCAATTTTATGATGTGGTTTTTTGTGATAGAATTTTAAAATTTTAAACCTTTCATGACAATGAATATTTTTTAGGGATAAATTCATTTTAAGGGGGGTAGAATATAAAACTCTGAGATTTTGTGAAAAATATAATTTTTTTTAAAAAATTAATCATTTAAAAAAAATAATTAGCTTAAATATGTAGTTTAGATTTCCTTACACAAAAACAGATTTTAGATTTTGTTACAAGAAACGCTATGTTTATATTGAATTACTTATAATATTGAGTTTAGATAAAACATGAAAAAAATTAAAATATTATTATTTAAATTGTTAGTTATCCCATAGAAACTGGAATGGAAGGTACGAAATGGATTAAATACGTTATGAAAATATATTTTCTACCCTTGTATATATAATTAATAATTTGGTTACCAATTATTTTAAAATGAAAATAAAAACAAATTTAAAATTAATGAAATTGTTTTCTAAAAATAGATTTTAATGCAAATAGACATGTTTTACCTCAATAAATTAAACAAACCAATTTTTGAATATAATTTTAGTAAAATTTATTTATTATATATTCAATCAACAATTTTATATTCATATGATGTTTTTTCTAGTTAGTGTATTGAACAAATCCAATTTTAGGCTTAAAAGAGTGTATTTTGCTAAAAAAATTGGTTTGTTGCCTTTTTGTGAACATTTGTTAAAACAATTTTTTTAAAAATTTTAGAAATATTACTCTAAAAAACATTATTGGATTAATAAATTTTTTTTAATTATCTTAAGGATAATTTTTTATAATTTTATGAGAAACTAAATTTTTGGATGAATAGTAAATAATAGTGAATTTTCATTGAAAACTGCATTTTCGGTTAAAATATTTTTAAAGATAAGTTAAATTATAATTACGTATATATTAATATTATACCATATATATATATATATATTCATCCAATTTATTTCATGATAATAATTTTAATATTTCATTTTTATATAATGACTTTGTAACCTTTTGAACATTATCAATTTTGAAAACCCTCTTTCTCATGACATCTAGGTATTAATAATAAAATAAAAAATTTCACATATATGAATGGAATTTGGAAAAATGGATTCCATAATTTTAGTAATCATAATTGATATTATTTAATGATTTAAAATAATTTGTTTTCCATACTTAATTATAAAAAAAGTAAAAAATATTTTCCTTAAATAAGGTAATATATTGTTTACAGGGGGATAAAACAAACCTATTTGGGTTAATATTACATAAAAACGGCCTCAAATTAATTTTATGGCCATAGTGTGACCCTATAATTTACAATACTCGAAAATAATCAATTTTTTATCCTCGTTTCATGCGGAAAAATTGGGTAGATCTTTTTAAAAAAATTGCAGGTGTGCCATTCAACTCAATTATAAATATCCACATGTATCCTCTCTAGTTCACACATTAAAAACCATTTTGGTTGGCCAATAACTAAAAATTAAATTAAAAAAATACCTCTTAACATCATTGAATACTTAATTTTTGAGTAAATATAGACTATGAATATTTTTTTTGAAAACCAAATGAGGTTACCAGAAGAAGAGGTATAGTTCTTCAATGAGAATTTTTATTGTATTTATTCCTCCACTAACTTATTTATTATTTAGCAATTATGACATAATAAAATAATTATATTACTTATACTTAGATATTTTTATGATAATTTAATTACTTATAACCATCCCCACTTCCATAAAATTTGTTATAAAATCATCATTCATGTGTATGACAATATACTACATCATTAACTGATGTAAGTCATTTTTCCATTATAACCTATCAAGGCTAGTCATGAAAATGGTTATAAATTATATATATGATATTTTTTGAATAATTATACCTCTCCAGTAATTATATAATATATACATTTTTACATTCCATTCCATAGGGGATATGATAATGTCACTCGTGCGTATAGCAGACTACCACCTCATGAAGTGATGAGATTTTTTTTTCACTAACACATTACAACGATGATAATAAAGAAAAGGATATTAAATTTATGTCATATAAATAAAAAAATTGGATAATTATGAAATATTTATCATTTTGAAAATACAATATATAATTTTATTTCATACCTTTTCACTCACTGAAAGATGATAACATTGTCCATGCATGTTTCGAATACAACCTTCATGAAGTGATGCAGCTATCTATTCTCATAACCGCAACACATTGATGAAACATATAAGTACATTTTATTTAATTATATATAATTTATTATATTATGATCATTCTATAATGTTATAATATTACTTAACCCCTTTCCATATTGATGGAAGAAAATGGAAATATTACCCATGTGAATGTACAACCTACTGTCTCCATGATTGTAACATACTTCATTTCTAGAAATCATATTTTATGATTGGTTTTAAAAGTATATTTGATTAATAAATATGATAATAATGTTATTATTATAATTCTAATGATTATGGAACCACGATAAAATTATGATTACTAATAATAACTATTAAAATATATACTAAGTAGTTATTCACTATAATATAATAATAATAAGGAATTGGTAGTAAAAGGATAATAAATGGTCATAAGTAAATAATATATGACATAATATATAATTATTATTATATAATATCTTTATATTAAAATTATACTTATTATACATGAGGTTTGTATGTGTATGAAGGAAGTCAATATTGAGGGTTAGGGATTTCTAGTATCTATTTTATTTTTGTGAGACATAGAAAAATTATTTAGATGTTTCTTTTTTGTGGCTAAAATACATCCAATTAGAAAAGTTATATCATTAATATACTTATTTTATAGATTTTTAATTTTTAATTTTTTTTTAAATTTTTTGGTCTTCTGATTCAAAATATTACTAAAGTGGAAAGGGATTTCTTTCTCACTTTTATTTTTTGGTGAGACAAATGTCAGATTCCCATGTGTTTCTTTAATGCGGTGTATATATATTCCATGAATGTATTATAGGATTATTTTAAGTAAAATTATATTTATTTACAATTAAATTTTATTATCTCTCCTTCATGTTGTTTATGGTTCAAATTTTACCAAATATTCAATATATTTTGGTCTCAATTTTCCTTCTTTGAGACACATGATTATGTTAAGCACCTATATTGTTGTACGAGGAGTATATAAAACCCATTTTAAATTTAATATAATAAATTGATATTTCCTCATCAATTTTTTAGATTCAATTTATGATATTACATCATGGGTAATACATTTCAATGTTACCAATGTAGTAAGATTTAATATTATAATCTCGTTGTATATCGATATTATTTTTGATTATGTTTCTGATGATAGATTATTATAATACATATCTCAATAAACTCATGAATTTTATTCTCATATTTATATGTCATGATAATAATTTTTTACATACATTTCCATCTGTTTATGTACTCAATAGTACAAAACAATGTTTTTTATGAAAAATCAACTTTTTGATTGAAAACACTATTCTTCTAAATCAATGTTTTCTAAATAAAATTAAATGGTTTTTAGAATTTTTAACTGATTTTTAATAATTTTTTACCTATTATTTACTTTTTAAAAAAATTTCCAAAACAATATTTATGTCTTTATTAAAAAATACATACAATTTTCCTTTTACACATAATTTGAAAGGGATCTTTTTTTATGGAAAGAATACAATTTTCTACCAGCATGACCATTTTTTCATGGAAGATTCATTCATAAATTTTCACGGTTATTTTTAATGGAAACTACATCAAACAGACTTTATAAAATAAAATTGGAAAGCCTCAAGAGATGTTTTAAATTATTTTCAAATATTCTATTATTTTTTCATGTTTATTTTCATAGAAATGTATTTCCAAAATGTATTACGATTAAAAAATTGATTTTTACTGAAAATTTTTCTTCCTTATGAAATTTTTGAGGGGATTTATCTATCAAAATAGTTTTCTATCTAAATTTAAATCCTTCAATGAATATGTTGCATAATTAATGATATGAATAAATGATAACATTTTTTATCATTGTCTGTTTGTTTTATGATGAAAAGATGTTTATTTATCATATTTATCATTCATGGGTTAAACCGTGAAAAATTCTTTTGAAACCTATTTCTTCATTCCTAGGTTATTCTTTGATGAGATGATGAAATTATTATAAAACTTGTCTCTTTTTCACAGGTTATGATGTGATGAAATTTTTTTGAAACCCAAATATTTTTCATGGGTTATGCTATGATGAAATTATGAAGAAAACCTTTTCTTTTCCATGGATTATTCAATGATGAAATGTATTATGAACCCAATTTATCTTCATGAGTTATGATATGATGAATGTTATATGATGTTGAGAAAATATTGGGACCTTTATATCCCTCTATTTAATTAGGTATTTGTTAATGTTATGTGTTCTCAAAGGGTACATTGGAGGTTTTCCCAAGCTTGAAAGAGGGTGCTTGAGTGGATATCCTAAGATTAAATAGGTCAAATGGGAGGTATTCCCAAGATGAAAGTTGGTATGTGGGTGATTTTCTAAAAAATAACTTTTCTGGAATTTCTTGGTGTGTAGACTAGACATACTATTTTATATGATTATGTTTACACTGCATATTCATGTCTTATTCAAATTTTATGTTCTCAAATATCATGTTTTTTGATTTCCTTATGAATCTTGTCTTTTGAACTTCCAATATGTATACCATGACTCTAGATTATACTATTTAATATGTAGTGTATGGTTTGAAAATTTTATTTTCATGTTCTCATACCCTTATAAACGCGTTATTTTTACATATTTTCCTTTTTTACCCTTAATGATCATCATATTTCACCCTTTCTTATGTTACCTTTCCCCATGTTATGAATAATGTTTTTAAGTAGGGTATATTTGTAAAGAGTACTAATGGGGGAGATATTTAGGGGAGATGTTGAATATATTTCACCATATTAGAAGATTGTGTACCTTATCTCCAAAAACACTAAACTATTACCATATGCAAGCATATGTTGTGAAATATATTGAATATTCATCTAAAATGATGTGATATATATGTATCAATATTCTATGACACATTAAAAATAATGTCAGTTATTCCCATATCTCCTCCATATATAAATCAGTTAATAATATTAGCATAGATATCACCAGTGAAGGTTGTATAATAAATGTTACTAACAAACTATGACATATAAAAAGTATAGAAAATCATCCCATCATGTTGTTATTCTAAGACAGCTGAAACCATGCCAGGACATATAAACTAACAAAACCACTAAAACAACTCATCAGGTCATAATACCATAAAAATGAGACCATTATATTATTTTCAACTGGGATAACTAAGTAATTAAACCAATATGACTTCACATGATGATATATAGGGATGAATAGTGAATTACAATCATGATAAAGTTTCTAAACACCCCTACAGAACTCTCACACCATGAACCAAACCACCCTACAATGGCCCAAAAATTATTAAATTAAAAATCACAAGGTATAAATAAATCATATGGTTTATTTTCTGAAATTTAGGGTTCCAAACATTGATAAAAATAAACCATTGAACACTTTGAGTGGTGACACCCCCTCTATATCTGGACTCACCAACTACAGAATTACTATTTATGGTAACTATCTACAACGCACCAAACACTACATGGATATACATCATCCTATAAATTCAACTAGAATATAACAACAAATCCAAATATTAATCCTCGAAAACTCTATTTACACACCCACCTCCCGATAAAATGAAATGTGACAAGATAGAAGAGTTTTTTCATTATTTTAGGTAACTCTAAAAAAATAACCCCATTAAATGATGTCATACATATATAGAAACCAATGATTGATGTACAAAATGATTCTCCCTAGGAGAGACCACTAATACAAAACAACAGAAATCGAAAATGAGAAAAACACATGAATATATAATATGAAATGAATTAGTCACAAAAATTCAACTCTAACATTTCACCATAGAATTAAATATTTCATCCTATAATAAAAAAAAGGATCAAAATAACTATGGATACTATGTTTTCATGTATGAATAAAGACCCCACATACAATCCTCTAATGATCCATTATTATAGAATCCCTAAAATAATTGAATATATTTTCTACATAATACCTTCTCCGAAGGATGATAGATATTGATCAGCCTCTCCATGAATTTCATGTCATCTTCAACATCACAATAATACATTCAAATATCATGGGGTTCATCATAAAGATATTAATGAGGTTTTGAAACATGGAAGATGCCCTAAATTTGGGAAATCTATAGAGGAATTTCATATCTATATACCACCTCACCTCGAATTCCCATTTTTTATTTTAAATAAGGATAAAATGAGAAGAAAAATTACGGTGGGCGAAAGTGGTGGAGTCCCAGTGCATCACCAAAAACTAGACCCTTACATGAGGGGGAAAAGGAATGAAAAGTGTGAAATAGGACAAGGGGGTCCTCCTGCCAAGAACAGTTGGCCAATTCATCGGATGCTTGGTTTCCTTCCCTGAAAGTATGCCTGACCTCCATACCTTCTCATATCCACTCTCTGTAGTCCCTAAGGATGTACGTATTGTCCCAAGGTGGGGCCTAGTTGCTGACAAGGAGACACATATGAACCGAAGAGTCTTTCTCCACACAGGTGAACTTTAAACTATAGAGTTCTCACAAAATAATGTCGTAGTGAAGAGCTCTCACTTCTGCGCTAACTGTAGTTCTCAACCAAAGATATATGTTGAATCTGAGCTGCACCAAGCTGCTGCTATCAAGAACCCATCCACCACCTCACATAATGCCCTGGGCACAAGAGCCGTCAACATTCATCTCCAGACCTACCCTAGGGGCCTGCCACACGACCTAGGATCCCGGCCGCAAGAGGTGGACCCCTGAAGAACCCCTCCTCGAAGCCTGGAGCAGCCGACACTGCTTAAGTGAGTGCCCCCACCCTCCCCTGAAAGGTTACAGTTCGGCCATAGGTGAAAAAAGATGGACCTTCACACCAAGCCACGAAACCAGCCCTCCATTCCTCTTAGAGTTCCAAGCCTCTTAGAGAACGAAATAAATTGTGGCGACCACAACGGCACAGTCCTTATCATTCCCTTTCGTTACATCTGATTCATTAAAGAAGGTGCCCAAAAAACCATCCACAGACTCTCCATGTAGATCCACTCCAAGACATTGCACTCCAAAAGAACAGAGGTATTGTTCCCACTCGCCCCCAAAGACAAGAATCCTAGGGTACTCACTCCTCGGGTTCTCACAGCACTAGCACCGGAAACATAGGTTGATCCCCTACCTTTTTAGACCGTCATCAGTAGGCTGTGCACTATGCATCAACCTCCATACAAAAAAAAATTCATCGTTGGAATGAATTTCACCCATATCTTTCCCGCCAGAGCATCCGAACCCACAGACCCTTGAAGGCTCTCATCGTAGGCTTTGCTATAAAACTCTCCCAAAACGGAGCCAAAAAAATCACCCCTATCATGCTCTACCTCTATATTTATGTTGTTAAAAACAAGATTCTACTGAGGATTGAGTGTGAAAACAATGAAACACTTGTTCCCACAAGCCTCCCCGAAAGAGATGTTAGGAACTGGACACCGCGGATAAAAGAGTGGCTCATCCCCTGACCAATAATCATTCCAGAACTGATGGTCCCCACCTGACATTGTCTTTCAAGTTGTCCAGGCACTCAACCAAGCCTCTGCACATCCTTGGTATCCCACTGGTATTTTTACCCCAGCTCCTCAAATCATCGCTATATCTCCTTCGCATTAAATTGGCCCAAAGAGACATATCATCGATAATGTACCATGCTAGCCTAGCATGGAGGGTCTACAAGGAGTCTTTAAAACATTGAAGGCCAATTCCTCCTTCATCAATTGGTTTAGAAAGCCTAGCCTATGAAGCCCAATGACATTTACTATTCTGGGGCCCATCCCACACAAATTCAGCTAAAACTCTTTCCATGAAGAGAAACATCCCTTTGGGAGGTTTGACAACCGCCAAGGCGTGCATGGGTATAGAGGTAAGAACACTGTTAACAAGGGTGATCTTACCTACAAAAGACATGAACATGTTTCTCTTGATTTGAATTCATGATGTTATGATACTGTTGATTCCATCAAAAAGCTACTTGTGCGCCCTACCATCGGATATAGGAACACCCAGATTCACAAAAGGTTGCTCCTTCACATGGATCCCGAGAATCTCCCTTATCAGCCCCCTTCTCCTTCCTGAACACTTCTTGGGAAGGAACACACTACATCTCTCCTTATTCACCTACTGCCCACTCCATCTAACGTAATCTTCCATAACTTTTTCAAAATTAGATAGCGACCTCATGCTTCCATTCATGAAGAACAATGCATCATCTGTGAACATTATCTGAGAAATCATGGGGGCACTTGACTTAACACTGAATGGAGTAATGGTTCAGTCCTCCACTTGACAATTAAAAGTTCGTGAGAAGGCCACCTAGGATACAACAAAAATTCTAGAAGATAAGTTTTCCCCTTGTTGAAACCCCCTTACTACTTTGAAGAAGCCAAACACCCGCCCCGACAATGACACAGACAGCCACAACGAACCGTAGCACTAGGAAAATAGATCGCACACCCATTGTGAGAAGCCCATCCTCCTTATAAATCTGATCACAAAGCTAAATTACATAATGTCATAGGATTTTTCCATATCCACATTCACCAGGATATTCTGGCCCACTGCATTCCTTTTAAGATCCTCCATGAGTTCATTACTTATGCCAATTGCTCCTTGGATGGCCCTGCCTTTGACAAGACCATGCTGCTCCTCTAAACTGATCATGGGGAGAAGCCTGCTAAGCCTCCTGCTGAGAACACTAGCCAGAAACTTCTAGATAAAATTGCACAGGAATATCATCCTATTCTAGTTGATACTTGACGAATCCTTCACCTTAGTAATAAGAAACATCTTGGAAGCACACACTGCTCGCGGTAGTCTACCGCCCCTAAAGAAATCCTACATAGCCTCCATCACCAGTCCCCCCACAGCTTCCTATGATTCCTTGTAAAAAACCCCCAAGAGTATGTCTACCCCTGGACCGCTATTCGGATTCAGGCTAACCATCACCTCCATGATTTCTGAACGGCTAGGGATAGATCCCAGAGAATCTTCATCACGGTTCTAAAGTATCCTCAGAAGATAATCTCGTATAGAAGCCTCCCCTATCACCCCTCCCCCCCAGAAGTAGCCCTAACTCATCCCACATATCCCTAAAGTGACGCTCAGCAAGTGACCCAGCCTCTGCAACGCCGGATGTGTAGGATATATCCTCCCTCTTGAAATTTTACTTTTATATCAAGTGGTGTCCTACATAAATAATCATAACACATATTATTAGTTTTCCAGAATTTATCTAATAAATAGTCATTTAAACCTTTTTAGTCATGTGTTGTACCACATTTGGTCCAAGGACTACTAACTCTTTAACCATGGTATAAAATAATTAATATCTTCATATCCACATATACAATGACTCAAACAAGACCATTACAATAGAATAGTTGTAAATATTGTTTGGGAAAACAAAAAAATGGGTATATTCATCTCTATTAACACACCAAAACCCAAGAAAAGTAATTTCAACAATCCTAATGCATTTAAATAGTCTCCTTCATCTATCTATTTTTCTGAGGATGGAAAGAAATGACAATATTGGTCCAAGATCTAAAGCCACACTAAATACCTCCCCAAACATGAAATATAAAGTGATTTATTTGATCAATGATAATAGTCATTAGTACCCCATGGACCTTCACTATCTAATATATATACCACCAATCAAGGACATCCATGGTTACATATCATTAGGAAATTCAATGACTTGAAAAACTAATATAAAATTTCTAAAATAATAGCATACCATCAATGGGATAATTGTAAAATATTCAATAAAACATTTAATATGTTTTCACAGATCAACTCAAGGACATGAAATAACAGTAATAACCCACTAGAAACCCATTTCATTGTTTTCACAAAATTAAAAAACATGTATCACCACATGAACTTATCTATTGAACACTATATCATGGACCACCAAAATAGAATCTTTAAGGCATGATACATCTAGGATAGACTACAATGTATAGAAAAATGCTAACTATGAAACTCATATGGAACCTCCTCCCACACTAAACATGAAATAAACACACTCACCCTAAAATATCATATGATGTTGATCACCTTTGACCACCCCTTATGAGCATCACTATGGTTGATACAATCTCATATCATCGCCACCACTATGTCTCCCCGTTAAAATTACTATACACTTGAAATCAAGGATTATTTCACTATAATCTAGTATATCCAGCCTCTACCACAACCATCCTTCATATCAAGATTTCTTGCAGCAAGATTCTTTATCACCTTCAAACCCTTGATCAACATATCACCATGAATTATTAATCATTGAATCAACAACTATATTACCTTACTATAGGGTAGAAGATCTTGAATTAATAATCAAATAGAAACTCTATCAAACATTACTACTATTGATTTAGATCCTACTTAAGGAAAAAACAATGTACGGTATTATGATTTATGATTACCATAATGTACTCAACGATGATGTGAATCACTATAGTTTCATAGAAAATACAACTTTATGTAACTCATGATCATTGGTCGAATAGTTATTCTCAAGTTAAAATAACTACCAAGAAATATATAAGATCGCTTCTATATTTTTCATTATTATGTTAAACAAACCAAGAAAATGATATTTATATAAAACCAAAAACAATAATTACCACTGGAACTCAAATTATAAGACAACCGATCAACTCCTCCTTCAAGTATTCCATTATTTCCTAGTGCTAAAATGTATATATAAAATAATTTTCCTTCTCAGTCAAGTCTCTAAATAGAGGTAATATTCAATATGAATCTGACATGAACCTATAATAATACCCCATGAGACCAAGGAAACTATGTATCTCTATAACATTCATGGGTGATATCTAAGAAATATCCAACTCAATCATCAAATGATTGACCACCAGTCCATGTCAAGACACAAAATGCACAAAACAATATAACTCACATGTGTAAAATAAGAACTTTCACAAAATTCCATAGATCATGTTGTATTAAGGGCCTTCAGAATATCCCTATAATGATTCATAGTATCCCTCTCTAACATCTAGAATAAAAAAATTTCTCTAGTGAACACTATAATAAAATAATTTAGGAACTCAGAAAACATGTAATCAATGATTCCAATGAACAAATATAGTGAATTTATGACATTGAAAACACAACTATGATATCTAAGAGACCAAAAAAATGGAATGTTGTATTTGAAATATTCTCCTCCTGTACACTAATTTGGTGACTCTTGGACTACAAATCACCCTTCAAAAACTATATAAGTCCTTACCAATATACAAAACAATCATCAATACTCACTTTGTGATAACTATTCTTAAACATAAACTTATTCAAAAACTAGTAATTTAAAAATAACCTTATACTATAATATACCATCTTGTAGAATAATAGTGGAGCACCCCATAGAGAAAAACTAGTCTAGATGAAACTAATCTCTATAAATTAATTGATTTTTATATTCAAATCCCATATCTCATATGGTGTAATAAGATATAAAGTAATCAAGATCATGGAGGAACTATGATACAAATTTCTTCCAAACATAATATCATGTAATGGGGTTAGTATCATAACCTTCTCATGGAATACATGTGAAAACTCCACATTGACTCTTTGTATCTCCTACACCTCCAAATCTACTGAATCCAATGACTCGGTTTCTCAATGAGATAAAAGGTCTATTGAAGGAAAACAATCAATTAGATGGTCCCACTAACTTATAAATATTTCATATTTTCCATTTACATAATACAACATAACCCTACTTTAAATGAAATCAATTATCATGTGAATAATATATATACAATCCATGTTGATAATGAAATCATACAACTGTTTCATACTAAAAAGAAATCCTATTATGGTTGATATTTTATAATCATTAGATCATAACCCTATCACACATCAAATATGGTAAAAGAATGTGATATCACAAGGAATAGACCAAGGAGGGTAAAAAATTATAATGTTATACCATTGAAGAAAACATGGTAAAGGGTAGTGTAGAAGATATGAAAATGGTACATCAAACTATGTCCGGCCCAACTGACTCTTGCATATCCGCTATATGAAACTCTATATATCTTGGCATTCTTCCATGTTGTTCCTAATATAAACCACCTCAATGAACACCCTTATACCTATGTTATTGAGAATTTATTATATCTTAGGGTTTACCTTTACTATCACTATATTCTAATAGGGGAATATAATAATACTATCTCTACTATTGATATAACCTTAATGGAAACTAATATGGGGTAAGATAAAAAATATGGGATCTCATGCCATGTTGGGTCCTAAGAACAATCAAGCATAGATATAACTATTAGATATGTCTTCTATAAACATATAATCTCTAAACAATTCTCATTGTGGATTCACAATATTAACTAGCTACATTGAAATGATAATAAAAAAATTGGGTGAAACTCTATATTGGGTGGAACCTTGACTAACCTATTATCTAATATTCTCCACCTACATGCATATACCACAGGAAGCTTGGATGACCCATATCATGATATGATATTTATTTAAAATGTATTTTATTAATCACATAATCCTTATTTAACACCTATAAATACATAGGAAACGTATGTGGTGTGATTGTATATCAAATTACTGGATGAAAACACTTCTCTAAACATCTTTCTCTAAATTTCTTATTTGGGAAATGATAAGGGAAAATTCTCAAGCTCTACTAATGTAGGGGGAGTATCTCCCTCATATTTGGTTCTGTAATTTTTGATGAAAAAAATAACTTAAAATTTCAAATAAAATCATATTTTGAAACCTATACCTCATTATACTCCCCATGATATAATATAAACCACTTGTGTACCTCTTCATCACTAAATAAAATTGTTAGCAAAACCAAATTAACTACCTTAGCAGAAATCAAACTAATAGTTATGTCAACATCATCAAACTATCTATTAGTCTCCAAATTATATAAAATCCTCTATATCTTTACCAATTCATGATGGTGGAACTCACACAGTATCTTCCTTTAAATATTATTCTCCTCAGTCAGGTTAAACCTATGGCTGACAACTAGATCATAAAATTTCACATCCCAGACATAAAAAAAATGTGAATGGTGAGAAGTATAAATCTTTATAAACATAAGAAAATTCATATTCCAAGTATAATGGAATTCATTTAAGATTCATTTTGATTCCCCCACCCCCATATTTCACATATTTAAACATAAGTAAAAATAAGTACAATGCATGTACTTATCCTAGGTATCTACCTTGTATTCATAATTTTATCACCTATGGTGTTTATTAATAATAATTTCCTTATTTTGGATCAAGTGGGTGTATAATCACATATGTCAAGTCCATTATCCACTTTCAACATCACACACTATATATGATTAACATTATTTCCCTACTAATCCCATGAAATTATCATAAGTTCCTAACTCTAGTTTCAATCCTAAATCTCATAAATATATATAATAACACTTTTTCACAACCATTTCCCATTGGCAAACCCTCATAGGCCTATAGTGTAAATAATTTTTTCCCTCTGAATCCCTAATATAATAGCCTATGAGTTTTTGATGAAAATTTATTTTATAAATCATGAAGATGGGAGATATAAACCTCATATATCTAAGGAATATAATAAGAAATATACCAATAAAAAATAAAAATAAAACTAACATATAATGATAAAATATAGTTAATGAACTTTTATAGTAATATATATCTCTAAAATAAAAAATAAAAGGAACTCATGGTTAATAAATCTATTCACAGGTTCATGATTTGATCTAGTAAGGCCATAATTGATCTCCAAACATAGTCTCGAAAGAAAAATATATATATATATGTTGTAGGAAGAATATAAACTTTGTAGGTTACTCCTCAAGACAACCCATGAAAATTTTGAAGAAGAATACGAATGCTCTGGGTAACAAACAATAGAATCAACAAGAAACTACTAGGACAAATGCAACTTATCCTCAATAAGGCTCACCCTCCACATATCACATCCATTTATAACAAAATAATATAAATGAATATTGAAATGGGGTACCCTATAATACTTTACCACCAATTTATGTCTCTCTTTCCCCATCAAGAAAACATATTTTCCCCCAATTTTAATGATGGCAATGATATAGTTTCAGTCATGACACATCGGATGTGTGAAAACACACATGACAACTATACCCAACCCATATGGGGTTCAAAATTACCATTGGAGATAGTATTAACTGAACATAACCATAATAAAAATATATATAACAATGATAAATATATCATGAAGACGTTATATTTTCATCATAGTAATATATTATGATCATGAAGGACATCAATCTATTTCCCTCCTCCTACCATGTTAGACTACCACTATATATACTATATCATCATCCCATCATCATCACATCAACCACATTGACCCTTAACTATCAGATCCAATCCCTTCACAAAATATAGAGTGTTGATGAGGGATTTTTCAACCATATGATCCCTCGATAGCTTATGTTTAGGGAAGACACCTAGAACCTGATTGTTTTATCCTCAGTCATGTTAGTTGACTCATGTGTAGTGTATATGAAATAATTATGAAGATATAAGTGAAATTTATTCACAAAAAATAACAATATAAAGATATTCTATTAAAAAAACATTATCATAGGCCGCAACCATCAATAAACTATTACATAGACAAACTACTTTTACAGTTGAGTATCATACCACATTTCACCCTAACATCCCACAAAAATATAGCCCAAAAAACATTCCCAAATTCAAATATAATCATAATGTTCCCATTTTATAAATTATTAATTTCAACCCACATTACATTACTTATGAAATTTATTTTTAGATTAAATATGAAGCAATTAATACCCATCACCCAAATTTCTCCCAGCCATTATCTATTTATTTTGAGGGATTTAATTTCATTTACAGTTCATGATTTATGAAAATTCATCCCATATCCTTTTCCGTATTTTTTATTACTTATTTTAAATTTTATTACTAATGTAAAAATATAACACCATACCAAGAACACACAACTATGAACTATACAAGTTACCTCACAATACATGACAACTAAAACCATAACTTCCATAATCTATCACCACTTTCCAAAAAAACAATCCAGGCCACCACTATCACACCACATAGAAATCCATCATTCATACATCAATAAACACCAATACCATTTCTATATCAACCACATTTTTCTATTCTATCCATGAAAAAACTATCCATATAAATTTTACAACTACTTAAATGAATTTCACATAAATGGTAACAAAACAACAATAAAAAACAACAACAATAAAATTAACCAATCACAGTATTCAACCATTAAATTTTCATTTTTACCGTATTCATTAATATTAGTTAAACATTCCTTACATGGGTGATATAACCACTACTTTAGAATTCATACAACTAGTTTGTTAACATATATTGTTATTCAAAATTTTATGAAATTTTATTTTAATCACTTAATCATTAAAATGATGCTTTTATATACATCATAGTATCAAACTGAATTTTTAGTAACATTAATAATGAACCACCAATTCATAAGAAATATCAAGATTCATGTATCAAAATGCGGAACACCCCTTATCCTTCAATATCATTTAGTATATTTAAATATCTATATTAAGACAATTAATTGCATTAACCTAGAGATAAAAGGATCATGATGGTTATATATATTCACAAAGAAAAATGGAAGAATCCCCAAAATACATTACCTCGCCTTTTTTTAAATTAATCAATACACTAGAATAAGGAGAAAATAAAACATCTAAAACATTATGTGAAAATCTTATGACAACAATAATATTACAATTACCATCAAACCCATAACCCAATGATAGAAACCCCAAACCCACACTACTACCACAACCTTCCTGCATAATGAAATGATGTAGAATAATAAAGGGAAAAGAATAAAACCTCTCCTTGGAAGGAAGGATCATCAATCCCACAAATAAAACAGTCAAAATACACTAAAAGGGCATAATGTTCTTTAGGTATACACCTCTAATCACATTAGGATTAATAAAATTCAAAAGAAACTGAAAATAATTCCTGGTTTTTTAATTGATACCTATATAGAAAACACTTTATAATAGAATGACATGAAAATATAAAATAGTGATGTATATTTTTTGAAATTGCCTCTTAAAAATTCACTATGTATCTAAAATATTTATCCCATATTAAACTCAGTAAACTTTATTTAAATTTATATCATCATGAAGGGTCACAATGTAATGGTTATCACTACATTGTGAAATATAACTAATAAATCCACATACACCATCCCTTTATTTCCTTCTGTCATAAATCCTAGAAAACCATTGTGAAATAGAAACTGATAGAAACACAAAAACCATTCTCTTAAAATCTCTCACAATAACACCTATGATTGCATCATGTTGATCAACTAATAGAACTATAGAAAAAATCCATGAGACATCATATCATAACGTACATAGCCTCACTATGAAGTCTATTCATGGAAAATCTCACAAAATCCCCTATGTAAATCTTTTAGTAGGAACCAAACCTCTACACCAAAAAATCATCAACAGAAAAATTCTATGGTTGAATAAAAACATTCATGTTGATTATTTATATAAATATTCGGTGAAACACTTTTATAAATACACACAAATGAACCCATAATACAGTGATACCTCCCCACATGTTGTTAATAACTAACTATATAATCACACTCTACAACATTTAGACCATAATGCTGTGGATCAAAAGGACCTGTGAAGGCCTATATATTCCTAAAAAATATTTTCTCAATAATAACTAGTCTTCCTCTAAACCACTCTTAGAACATCTAAAACTCAAGACACACTAGTTACACCTTTATAAAGTCTATTCCATTACAAAATGTGCATAAATATCTTTTTATAATGATTCTCAATGTTCAAATAACAAAAGTTTAAGAGTCGATTATTATCAATACCTCCCACCAAATAAATGAAAATTATTAAGAAATATATGTATAAATCTTATAGATGATCATATGATTAACTAGTTATTATATAATTTTATATCATATACTTTTTTGTATCCTATAATTGATTTATTATTTATTTTATACAATTTTAAATTTTTTCAATCATTTAAATTACAACATTTTATACTCATACATGTTAAAAAAATTTAAAAAATAAAAATATGACAATTCTAAACATGAATTTATTCTACCATGGTGAGATTGATAGCATAAAAATTATGATATTATATTGTAATAATATATATATTGTGACTTAATGGAAATACATAATTAAATTTTTTTTTCTCTTTCTTAATGGTTATCTTAAGTTCATAATTTAATGTATTAGAATTCTAATTTTCCACCAATATAGTATATTTTTAAAAATTATATGTATAGATCATGTAATTGCATCATGGTTCAATGTGAAAATAAAATTTATCTAAAAAATCAAAAAAATTATGAATTATTTGAAATATGAAATGGAATATGTTAAATTTGTAATGCTAGAAAAATTTGGAAGAACAAATTATAAAAAATTTCAGTAACCATATTTTCTATAAAAATTAAGAATGTTTTATAATTTATTCTATAATACATAAAATTAAAATATTTATCCACATTAGTTATAGATAATCAACTAATAGGTTTCGAGTAACATGAGGTAACTAATGTTTTTTATCATAGTTTATGATAAGTTTACATTTAACCTAAATTTCATGGTTTATAAGGAGAGGAACCTCATAAACATTTAATGACTTTAAAATAGTGTGTGATACTATGAACCCATAGGGAGTTATAAAATATCCAATAATATTAATAGTAGTTCCATTTTCATTAGATGAAGTTGAAATATAATGGTTTTTTTCATAATCCACTACAATTGGGAATTGGTATGATTTTAAAAATATTTTATTATAAAAATATTTCCCATACTTTATATCTAATTATTTTCATATATAAATATCAATGATATAAAAAATTCAGGAGAGGAACATCATGAAAACTAGTATAACTTTAGAAGATTTTGTTCAAGTTAACCCCAACATTTAATTAGTGATAAACATAGTTAAGAACCATTTTCGAATATGTATCTAAATTCTCAATAGTTTAATAATAGAGGGTGATTCAAGATAATGGATTTTAAGATGTATCTAAATCTGACAATGACAAAAATTTAATAGTGGTTATGTTAAGATACTTGTATAATATGGTTACATAAATGATATACATTAATATAAAACTATAACTACAAAATAAATTAATCCATGAATTGAATCTTCCATGTATTATAGAATATGTACTTCATAAAACCAATTTATTTACTAATTTACACAATTATATGATTTACCTGACAATTGATGTGTTCTAAAGAATACATTTTCAAAATCAATATCTAGGATACAACCAAACAACCCTTAACTAAAATTTGGATTTGATGGATTAAAAAAATAAATTAATTGATATTAGGCATTATAAATAGTATAATAGGTTTTTATAATGCAAAAGTAGTAATTGGATAACAAGATAATGTCAATAAAAAATTAATTAATAACCATATAGAGTTTCTAAACAATCATTATAATGGAATGAATAATTTTTGGAAAAAATATTTCCAATAACATATTATATAATAAAATATAATAACCCAATTGGGACGAATGCTTAATGATATAAATGGATTGAAAAAAAACGAATTTTTAGAATTACCTTAAAAACTATTAGGGGATCTAAAAGACAAATATAATTTTATTGATATTATATTGATGCCTAAAAAATAATATTATAATAAATTTGTACTGAAATCACTTCTAAAAAATAATATCCCCTAATTTATGAATATTAAAAAAATAATGAAAAATATCTATATATGGATGGGTAATGAATTATTAGATAATGATTTTTATGGTAATAGAGTTCCATAATCATTTACATGGAGGTAATAAGTTCATAACAATTCAAATCTAACAAAAAATTACAATGAAAATTTAAAATCATTAAGTATATGTTTTTCTTCTATTCCACTACTCGAAGTAATTTACCTGATTTCATAGTATAAAAAATTATTAAAGATTATATGTACTAAAAAAGGGAACATTAAACTATATGAAATGGTCAATATGGGAAATAATTTGTTAGATCTTATTCATCTCCCTTACCTATGAAGTGTGAAGATAATGATAATTTAAACATATATTTAACTATTGTGGAATTCTTAATGAAAATTTGTATTGTTAGCAACACATTCCCCTATAAGTTCGTAGGATCATTGTGAAATATATATCAGTGGGTACTAGGTAATTTCTATCCATAATTACAGGTTGAGTTGATAAATATTTGGCGTAGTTTTTATTGAAATATGTTACTGATATGGGAGAAAATATTTGGTGAATTGTAAAAATATGCATGTAGGATGTAGATTCATATAACATAAACACAACAATAACATAATTTACTTTAACATATAATGTCTAAATATAATTGTGGAAAAAAAATTAAATCTAAAATATCTTTTCCTCTTACTATTATTTCAAGGAAACAACTAAACATAACTTTTAACATAGGGAACTTTTTTAAACTACCCCTATTCAATTCCTATACTGATGAATGAATTCAAAAAGTAACCTAAATTTTTTAAATATAATAACTAATTTCACATTTTAGGTTTGTCGGTGTTAACACTACCTCACAATAATTATTTTATAGTTCGTATTAATTAGGCTTAAGGAGGTATTATTTTCAATCACACAAGTTCATGGTGTTAATCCACTATACTACCATTAATGATAGAAATAGTGATATTCCTTATATTCCCTAGTGTATGTTCATGTTATTTATTTACACAACCCTTACTAGTTACAATCTAGTAGAAATTTGAGAACACTTAATGGATTGTGTATGTTTCTACTTTTCTCTATCACCCACACACACTAGAAACTCCACTAATATAAATAAGATAAACATTATGTTTGAGAGAGAAAATCAAGAGACATAACATTCAAAATAGGTAAACTAATGAAATTCAATTAAAATAAATTACCTATCTAAAATGTATCAATATAGACTATGAAATATGAAAACCAAATATATAAATAAATTTCAACGAAGAAAAATGATCAAAATTCTTCATGAGGATCCTTGGATAGCCCACAAGATTGTGTCTAGGCCCCTAAAATATCAACTCAATCCCCATAATTGTCATTAAATTTAACAAAAAAGTCATCCTCTAGACTACATGAATATCATTCCTACTATTCATGGGTTCTTGATCACTTTTTCTATCATTATCTCTATATTGAATATGCTTATTAATCATTTCGTCCTCATAGTGTGTATGGATTTCATCTATGTTTCATGGGATATTTTAATTAAAACTCTACATGTATAGTGAAACTCAAGAACCATTTCCATCCATGGTAATCATTAGTTTTATAAATTATCCTTTTATTTCCCCTCCCCCCCTCTCACAGAAACATATTTTATTTATGTATTTTTTTAAAAATATTTAACTAATTTTGGTTAATCACGTGGTTAAAATAATAATTTATAGTCTCCTAGGGTGTATGTGTTCCACATGGAATTGATTTTCATCAACTCTTAGGATTCTTATTTAATCTTCCACCACATGGAAACATGATCATCATGTTTCAAAAAAGTATTTAATCTTATGGTAATTACATTGAATAATGTTGTTCATACATAGTTGTTGTTTATTCTTAAGTGTCCCATTGGAACATGTTTTTAATCTTTGGTGGCTACCTTTTTCTCTTTTGATACCAGTTATTATTCTTATACAACCTTCATATATTTTCAATTAATATTGTATTGTTTTATAAATCCCATATGTTTATAGAAATGTAAAAAACCATATGAATAATCCATGTTCAGTAGGGTTACTCTTACATATATTCTATATATTCATAAATAGAACTTCCAAATATCTTATTAATTTTTCATTAGAGATTAATTTCTTATGTTGTTAGTAGTTACTCATCCATAATAATTTGGAAACCCAATTTACTTCAATACAAACCCCCTCCCCTTGATTACTTTTTATTCCTCATCAAAACATTTTCCATCCCTAAATAACTAAAATAAATAAATTTATTAAATATTTAGAAAAATAATTGTATAATTAATCAATGTATTATGATCAAAATATTTTTTCAAATTTTTTTTAAAAATAATAATTAAATTCCCAATATTTTATTATAATGATAAAATATATTCTTTAAGTATAAAAATAAATTTATTTAATTTATTTAAATGTTATATTAAAAATAACTCATATTTGGAAATAAAATCCATTTTTCCATATCTATTACTATAAAATGAAAAAATGATACAATAAATTAACTATATGGATTTATGAAATGAAATAATAATAAAAATAGATATTTTTTGTACAATTTTTATATAATCACTCCTCACATAATTAAATAATTATTTTCTTCAAGAATAAACTTTATCAATGTCAAAATTTAATTCATTACAAAACATTATAAACCATCTACTCATTTCCACAATATAAATACTAAATCATCATGAATTATTATGATAAAAAAATATTATATTTCTATCAAACCTTAAATAGAATCACCAAAATATTCTAAAAAGTTATCAATTAAAAATTTGGTCCTGAATTATTTAATTGATACTAAAATTTTAATTTCATTATATATGAAATGAACATCCACACTCTCCATTCTCTCATATATTTGGTCACACACACCACAATCTTTATGTGTATATATTTACATTGTTTTTTACACTTTTTAAAAAGAAATTTTACATGAATTAGTTTTTTTGAAACTAAAATATTTGAATCACCTAACATCCAATAGGGTTAAGTGTAATATTAAGGTCATATAAGTAGTTTTGGATAACTATCTCTCAAAAAACACTTTATTCATAATGATTTTAACTATTCCAAAAATAATAAATTTCATTAAATTTTCATTAACTATGATTCTTTAAAATAGTAGATACATGGAAGAATAATGGATATGTTTCACTCATGTTTCATTAACATTTATTAATTTTATATATTAACATACATTTTTTTCAAAAATTTCTCATCCATAATTAATGATTAAAAAATATTTTTTCACATAACTCATATTACTCTAAAATTATCAAATACCAACTCATCTTATTAATGAAAAAAAGCTATTTTCTATAAAAAATTACCAACTGACCTATTTTGTTCTATCATAATACAATCTCTATTATTAAATAATAATTCAAGTGTATATATTTCATTTAAATAATAAAAATTTATATGGTACCAAAACCATGTCCATATTGTTATTCCAATAAAAACATATCCCCATGGTTATTAAATAACACATGGTTAAAGTGGGTACCCAACATCCAATATCATCCATAAAAATGAGTCTATAATATATTTTATAAATTAAAATAGATGATATAATAAAATTATTTAAATAATAATTAACATACAAGGAGAAGTTTAAATACTAATGGGTGTAAATAAACTCCCCAAATAAATAGTTCACTCCTCCTTAAATAGTGGGTTAGGAAACTTTTCTTTAGCTTCCCAAATACCCCATGGCCTATATGATAATTTGAGAGTCTTAAAAAATATAGGTGTTTTGTTGAGAATAAAATAAAATATTAAATCAAAAAGGAAATAAATAATGGTAACTAAAACACCCAAAAAAATTTGGGTTTCCTAATTATAAACACATCAGATTATATCCCTTCAACTTTGCTCTCATATATACCTATCACCAATATGATAGAGTACAAAAATGCCTCAAAATAAAACCCCACATATTAATTACTTTTCTACTATTTTATATGAATTTATTTAAATAAAATAAATGAGTAAACATAATAGATACCAAAATATTATATTTTAAAAATATCCCTTGCAGATCATTATATATAGTAAATTATGTAGTCAAATTATTATAAAAAACTATAACATTTTTCCTGATAATTTTCTCAATTCATCTCAACAAAATGAATAAGAAAATTCTTCATTAATACGATATCAACATATTCAATATGTGGGAGCTATTTCAACCTCAAATAATAATAAAACAAGCAATGTAACTTACCAATACTTTTTCATGGTACATATAAAACTTATACTGCCACTCATAATAATAAGTATTTATAAATAAATGAATACTCCAAATTGATGTAAAAATATAATCCACTGAATGAGGAAAAGTCAACAAACATTCATCATTCTCATTTCAAAAAAACTCAATAGAAGTAAAAGATTTCAATTTTTAAAATAAACAATAGAAAAAATACATCACATTAACAAAATAAAATTGGAAATATATCCAAATAAATGTGGATGAATTTTTTGATGCATAATTTCCCCAAGAATAAAAAAAATCTATAGGACACATTACTCTGAATTCTCTATGGAACCCCTAGTCTTGAAACAATATATAAAAATTTTACAGTAACATATCCAAATATGATATTAAACATGTGATAAAATTTTTGGAATATATAGAAAAACATGTCTGTGTATGTAGGTTTTGAACTAAATAAGAAAAATTTGGATTTACTAAAAAAAATATTTTCAATTTATTATATAAAAAATGTCATTAAATGTAGTTTGAATATAAATTTTATATTTTTTTTAAAATGACGGTGTAAGAAAACCAAATCTCATACTATTATCATAAAATATAATCACATAACTTTAGTAAAACAAATGATAACACCACATTGTATTTGAAACGACGTTAAATTATAAACAATGGTATTTTTAGTTTATAGAAATAAAAATACCTTGTCTCTTCATATATGAACATTTTTTAAATAATTTATAATCAATGATCACTTCATTTATATTTGAAAATAATAATTGAAATACACTTTCAAAGATAATATTTTAATCCCTATTTATAAAATAATCATCATCATTTCCTTAAAAATAACACTTTTAAACCATTTTATGAATCAATTTTAAAGTAATCAACAACCTTATTTGAAAAAAATATAAACATAATTAGAACAATGCAATCAATGGATCATAAAAATCCATTGACTCTATAAATAGTTACATGGCACTAAATTAAGGGTTATGGGATAGAACCAAGTGTATAATAAGATCCCCAATAAAATCCTCAATTATAAAAAACATCATGAATGACTCATTGGGTTCTAAAATGAAATGATATTGGACCTTTTTAGTTAGATCATTGGGCCCCTATGTTCACCTAGAAAATCCCATTCAACTACTCTTTTGGGTCTCTTCGAGTACCATACAAGCCCATATGATGGTATAACATTACTTGGAACTATCATGCTTCTTTACACTAAACTAATATAAAATGATTTTAGAAATTTTATTTACCTACTTAGGGATACCATAATATTTCTGAAAAATAGGTTAGAATAAAATTTTTGTGAGATGATCATATAAATAAATTTTAAATAAATTTTAAATAATCATTATCTCACCTCCAACACCCTATTAGGAAATATTACACTTTATATAATAATATTGAACCACTCAGTGGTTCTTTCCTTCACATTTAAAAATAAAAAAATAATAAGGTAAATAAAATTAGAAAAACATTTATCAATCCTTCGACTCTCCTAAAAAATTTATTATCATACCCACCACAATACTTTGTACTACACACCTATTCGGTAACATATTCTGTAACCTACATATAAACAAAAGGAATGCACATCCATCAAGGTGCACATATAAGGTTTGATAATAACACTCAATTTTCATGACCCAACCATCCACAGGATGTGAACATAGTCATCTAAACCCATGGATCTCCTATAATATCTTAGTTTCCTTCTCAACACACTACAATATATTACTCATTAGAGTCACTTATCAGAATAATGAAAGTCCCCCATGCCAACACATATTCATTCAGTGGGTGTTTTCATTATTCACACAAATCCTAGAACGCATGATAGAATGTCACGCATCATTAAAACTACTCCAAACCAATCATGATTAACTAAAATGTTCTATTCAGATAGGATCTCAAAAATAAAGGTGTACCTTTTTGACATGGCTAGTAACATTTAGCCTTTTAGGTCTCTCATTTCTAGGGGTGTTACACTCTCTAACCCTTTAATGAAAAACTCCTCATATAAAAAATTTTAATAAAAATTTTAACCAATTATATTCATAACACCTATAGAATTATTCATTACATGATATGGTATATTGATGATCAACTCATACCAACTCAACTAGTACGAGAATGTGGGATGGTTTTTTCTATAGTATATTTTTCCTACATGATAGTTTTGGGATGTTGGTTACTAGTATTCCCATAAAAATTTTCAAGTGGGTCACATCCTACCTAGAACACTAATATTTATTAGGTAGCATGCATATAATTCATATAACTAATTAGAATTGTGTGTAAATCATTAATCCAATACATTTACATAATTATTGGGTGGAAAAATACCATCCCAACTGGACAAATATTACTTCAGTTTAAAAAATCCATTACATGCTCTATATTAAGGATAATGTATCCAAAATCTTCTCTACCTGGTCATATACATATTAGGTGGAAAAATTTCATACCATTATCACTCATTTAGTATAGGTGGTTTATTTCCACCCTCTCATGTCATGGATACACCTCAATATATGACCACCTTATCATTTGGATGACCAATTAGATTCCACCATCTCCATGTCCCCAATATCCTCCATAATGAACATTCATAGAATGAGGATAGTTGTATAGTTTTCAACAAACAGAATATATAAGGTATTGGGGGGCCAATAGTTAACCCATCATATGGTCAATAGGCTCAATAGTAGCCTCACACTCAATAAAAATATCCCCATTATCATAATAGTACATGTGTCTATAAACCTATATAAATTAACCAAATAACATATTGTACATCTATAAATAGATAATGTTCACTAGCATATCAAAAAAATGAACAAAAAGATAATTACAATATTTGTTATGGAACTCTCCCTTCTTAAAAAATATCCCTTGATTATAACCCATCACACTACATGAATAATGTATCTTAATTAATGTGTCTACATTTCCATAGATATAACCAATAATCACACCATTGGAATCATGAAAATAATTACCCCTATCAGGTTCATCCATACTAAGACCAACCCATCATTATTGAAACACATATCTCAAAAAATGTAAGGCCATATACTATAACAACTTCTCCCACTATAAGGTTATAGAGTAGAAATATAATTGGAAAAAACTGATGGTACCAAATTCTCAAAAGGTAATTATTCATAATCAATTAATTCCACTATTGGTCTATGAAATTATTTTTCTCGGATTGTATGAATCACTTACACTTAGTTGGTGATCAGTAAAAATCACCACTTACTCATCCCATATTATAACCCCCCCCCCCCCCCATATGAGTTATTACTTCTATGGTTGTCTTTCTAGTTTTACCTATGTAGATGTAAATTAAAAATCCTTCAAGACCTATCAATACCTACTAAATAATTTTTAATCCTCTATTAAATATCACTCATTATCGGTAACATAAAACTCATAAGGTTTCTTATTTAATAACTCAAAATACTAAACTACATCCCACTAATCTAGGTAAATGACAATAGTCCTTACATAGGACCCCCGGGGTTGATTGAGACTTTTCTCAATACCATACACCCTTTTTAGGTTCTAATTGTACTCAATAATAGAGTTTATCTTTGGAAAAATATTCATCGGTTGCTTTGTAATCAAGACACAACATGTCAAAAACATGTAATGGGCCATATAGAACTCACTTGTATCACTTCACATTTGAGAACACACCTCCCTTCCATCCCAAACATTTTTCACACATATAAAACTACCAGTATATCAACTAAAAATAAAAACAATAATTGAAATGATAAAATTATGTATAATATATCATAATCATGGAGTTATAACCTTAATAAAGTTTGATCCATCCTCAACTATTCTTGTTGATCATCCTCATCACCAACAAGTCCCACTGTCCTTCATGGAATCCACGAATTTAATAATAAATAATTTATAAATAATTTAAATAATTAATTTAAAATGTTATAATCAATATTAATGTGAAATTACCAAATGATATACTTCATGAGATGTTATTATCCATGTCATATTATATTACATGGGGAAATCATAACCCCAATGAGCCCTTTCCTACATGTGATACATGGATATGTCATATTATACTACATATGGATATCACATAAACACTACATGAATAGTAATATTATATATTTTTTTGTGTTATTTGTGCTGAAAATTGTTTGGTAAGACTCAATGGGCTCTACATAAATTTATTTAAATAATTGGAATTTTAATGATTATAATACATGAATCTCATATACTTTGGTTATTATAAATTATGTGTTACACATGATGAAATTTTCAGGGTCTAATTCATGTAATGGTTTCATGAGTGATCCAAGGAACTAATTATTGTGTTATAATGTATCAGTTAACATATTCTCAATCGAGGTGCATCTTTGATGGATTTATAATGGCCTAATACTAAGTGATAATAGTTTGTACTGTAACACCCTGGGTTTTACGGAAAAATTTAATTCTCTAAACCATATATATATATATAATATATATATATATATTAATATTTTATTAAATTGTTTGAACCTATATATAATGTAAGTAATTAACGACAAGAATCCAAAGTAAAAGTTCATAATATTATTAATCATATTACATGTTCAGAATTGTTGGAATACAGTTGATATAAATTTGTTTTATTTAGTTAAAAAATGTTTGTGAAATAGAAATATCTTATTAAATATAAAATATTTTTAAAGAGGTTAAAATAAAACAAAGGAAATATACCAAACCATTACTAGGTATTTTTTCCATTAATGAAAAATTTTATTGAATAAATTATTTCACATAAAATACGGATCCCAAACGATTCTAAATACGTATTTCAAAAATAAAATTAAAATTATCAATTGAAATCATGAAAATGTAACAATTTTATTTGAAGGTATAAATATAAGTAACTACATTATGAAATATATATATATATATATATATATATGAATAACTCAACTAAATGTGATGTCATGGGGGTGTTTATTTTTCTTAAATAAATGTTTTAGATTAAAGGTTAATGTGTTATAATTTTGATGATTGCAAATAAGTTCTTAAATCCCAATACATGAGATAATTATGTTTAGAGTATTCTCAATGTTTAAAACATGTGAAATTGGGAGAATGAATAATATTTTTCATGATTCTAAGGGAAGATCGTGAATAGAGTCATATTTTAGTTCATGAAAAAAAATATATGAAGAAGTGTTTTGTAATTTATATAAATAAGTTTCATGATTTTAAAAATGTAGGAGTTTTATATTTTTATTAAATAAATTTTTACAATTTT
Organism: Viscum album; assembly: GCA_963277665.1. Classification (NCBI taxonomy): domain Eukaryota; kingdom Viridiplantae; phylum Streptophyta; class Magnoliopsida; order Santalales; family Viscaceae; genus Viscum; species Viscum album. The sequence goes on from OY728152.1 coordinate 1,148,974,842, forward strand.
TTAGGTGCATTGGGAATAGAATTTTATGATACTTTATTAAAATGGTGGTCCAACAACAACTATTTCACTAGAAGAAATTACATTGAGAATAATATATGATAAGAAAAAATACATAGGTAAAATCATATAGGTGTACATTGTTTTTGGGTAATTATGTAGGGGTAAGAGATATCTTTGTGGGTCAATAATTCTAGAAAGTGCATATGGGAATTGGGTGGGGACCTCAGCACTCAGACATGTTGATAAAAGGGTTCATGTTTTCTAATTAATGAGAGGTATGATGATAAAAAAGGATCAATATAGGATTCCATCTTCACATTACTATTAATATCATATTAAATATATGGAATTAATATTGGATATCCAATTTGTTTTATCAGGGATTTAAAATCAATAAAAATATAATCTTCAACCTATTATAAATTTTGAGGGCTCCTATTTGTTAGGTTTTTTACGAATGGTTCCCTGCTAAACAATATGAGCATATATTTGACATGATAATGATCACATGAGATAGTAAGTAGATTGAATATACATGAAAATGATATTTTATTTCTTCTATCAATAAAAATATGTATATAAAAAAGATATAGTGACATGTTCATTCATGTGATTTCATGATTCACACAATATTTCAAGACATTAATGAAGCATAACAAGAATAATGAGAGGCCATATAACATTGTATAAATAAATAGAGTTATTTGAAGTAATGTGGATATAATTTTTTTTGGATGTCATGTTTAATTAAAACTGAATTACTGCATGTAAAGGAAATATGGTGATTTAGATATTTGAAGTGAGGTGGTGAGTAAATAGGTGGTTCTCATTTATAAATACCCAAACTCGATCAATTTTTATTTCAATGATGATTGAAAAATTGTGAGAATAACATAAAAGGTATACATTTAAATAGAGAGAAATTATAGAGATAATAAACCCATGTTTTCAAATGAGCTATAAGAAATAGAAATTTATTTCCACACATCTTTTATATCACATGAATGGGGGTATTTCATAAAATAGAAATTATAAAAGATTTTTTCATACTGATTAGTAACATAAAAAAATAGGTGTAATAGAATATATTATTTATTATAACATGAAGATTTATTAATTGTCATGTGACGTTCATACACATAAATGAAGAATAAAGAAAAAAATGACATTCTGTACACTATTGATATCAATAGAATTTTGAGACTCATGAAATGTTTTATGAATTCATGATAAAACTACTATGGCTGTGAGGATTTCTAAATATGAGTAAATTATGAAAAAAAATGTAAGAATATGATAATATAAATGTGAAATAGAAGTGGAAAAAAATGTACTCTTTATTATAATATTTCAGTTCTCTTGAATTTTTTGTGAAGGGATTGAGTTTAAAAACTACATAATAATATATTTTCATAGTGGGAAGTGGAAAAGAAGAATTCTTGAGTAAATGTAATGTGTCTATCATAAATGAATATAATTCTAATTATTTGGTTGAAACTATATAAATTTGTGATTGGTTATTATTTCACATCAGAAATATGATTGAGGATGAGATTATTTATTGAAAGAATATGTTTCTGTATTCTTGAGCATTCAACATTTTGATACTAATGCCAGGAAGGTTTTATAATTTGAATAGGACATATATAAATATGTTTTCAAGAAATTGAAAATTACAAATCATTTTAATTATCAATGGATAATATGAAATATCATGCAGATGACAATCGGTTGCAAATGTTCTTGAAGTTGGACATCAGTATATAAGGTTAGACAAGTTTTTTTGTGGAGAAATAATTTATCTCGATAAAATACATAGGATATAATAATACAAAACATATATTTTTCATTATTGGATCATATTTAAATGGAAATTAATGACTCTAGTGGGATTAGAGAGTAGGAGAAGACATTTTGGGACTGTGTGTTAAACACTTGTATATATGGGAACTTGTTCTCTCTAATGGGACTCTTAATTGGGATCACTATGGGAATTATTGTTGATGGTAACGAGAAATTCCCTAGGTGAAACCACCTATACAATCCGAAGAATTTGTAACTTGGGTGGTAACTAGTATCCGTAAGCATTTTGTCTTTTAACCCAAGCTTTTAAGTACTATCTTTTGAGCTTCATTTATATTCTACATTATTTTTGTATTAATTATTTAGAGAGTACTAAATATGATCTTCCGAAGAGGAGATATATTATTTGAATTAAAGGTGTTTAAATAAAAATAAATTAAATTAGTAAAAAAAGCACACCTAATTCACCCTCCCCTCACCCCTCTATGTAACTTGATGATCTATTTTAGTAAATCATTTGGTATCATAGTGAAGGTTCCACTTAATGATGGATCTATATTTCTAGTATATTTATTTATATTAGAAATATATTAGTTATATATTTAAGTTTATATATGATCAATAAGAACATCATATGGAAAATACTATTTTTTTCCTGTTGTAAAAATGGGATTGTTTCAACCAAAACTCAAAATATAAGAATAAAATAGTGTAAAACAAGTTGAAGAAAACCTCAACAGTGCAATATGATCAATTACTAGTTGAATTTACTTAGAGAGGTAATTTTTTAAATAATTTAGATTATTATAATTATAATAAATTAAGGTAAAGATTTCACAATGATATATCAAATTCTAAAATAAAATAAAATTTGAATATTGTTCCCAAATAAGTGGTTGCATATATAGTTAGCATATTCAAAGTAATTATTGAATAAAAATCACAACTGGAAGTGGATTCTTATGAAATAAAAAAATTATGTAAAATTTTTTAAATCCAAAATAATTTTTAAAACTTGATAGAGTCAGAAATATAATTCAAATATTATATAAGGCCATAGTTACCATGGATGATGAAAAAAATTAAAATCTATATCACTTTTTAATAAAAAAATTAATTTATTAAATAATAATTTTAAATGAGTTTGTGTTTAAAAGGATATAATAGAAAAGTTTTTATAAAAATTATCCATATACTAGAGAATATACATAATACAAATATTAATGTTACTAAAACTCCATTGGAGGACAAAGAGAAAAGAATTAAATAACCGGGAAATATGTTACTGAATTACAATAAGGTGAATGAAGATAATATTTATAAGAAAAAAGATTTAGTTGGATTGAATCATGAAATCAACTGAAGAAGGTAATATTGATCTCAAATTAATAATGATTGAACTAGAAGGGAAAAGAGAATTATGGAACAGACACAAGTTGATAATTATTTAGCTACTAAGAAAAGAAGTGACTCTAAGAATGATTTTTATTAGAGTCTTATTTCTCAAATAGAATAACATACTATCACCAAGATCTTGATATTATCTAAGTACAAATATATACATGGTTATTGAATTAACATTACCATTTATCTTAATTAATTTTTATAAACTGATGTTATTTTTATTACTAGTGAAAATAAAAAATTATAATATAGAAAAACGTCGATAAATAAAAATTCTCATGAACCCATTATATCTTGTCCAATAATATGACCCATTTAGCAGTCTGTTTTTATGAAAGTTAGATGTTACCATTTCAAATAACATGAAAATTTGTAGAAGATTCACAATCAATTCATAAGTTGTTCTTGTCTAGTTGAATTCTTGTGTCCACCATATTGATATGAAAAATAATTTCAATATACATTGTAAAGGTAATCCCACATGAGCTGTAAAAGAAACCAATAGAATCTCTGGTATGTTCATTAAAAACACCCCCATAACCCACAAGCCATGGATTTCCTCTCGATGACCAATCATAGATTCATTTTATCTATCCTAAAAATGGTGAGTTCCAAATGAATTGAAATTTAATAGGCAGAGGAAGAAAATTTCATACTATTTTGAGGAATCTTAGAAATTATAAATCATTGAAAAAAGTTATATCTATGTCCCCATTGAAAAGAGTTGGAATTTTGAATAGTACACAATGATTTTAGTGATTGTAAAATAAAATCTAAAATGTGACTATTCATGATTTAATTTTTATCAATGCTAAACCATATAGATGAGTGCTTCATAGGAGACCATGAAAAAGTCCATGAGTTTCTAGGAGATCCAGAGATTGAAGCACTCCTTGAGGTGTTCGATAATCAAGTCTTTATTTTGGAGTATTATCTCAAATATGTCAAACATGAAATTATAGTGGGATATGGTAGTGAGATAGATAAGGAAGTGGTGGTCCACATCTAATCTAGGCTGGTGTTAGAGAACACATCGTAAGAATATTGATATACCCATATTTTGATGAATGTAATCAATTGAAATTTTAGAAAAGAGAATACTCCATAAAATCATGGAACTGGATAGTAGAATACTTTTTTAATTAACGGGCTCAGTGTAATCTAAGAAACCCTTCATTTAATTATTTTAGCACAATTTTTCATTTATAATATCGTCCATAATAAGCTCCCAAATCATTAGATCTTCCTAGTCAATGAAATAATAATTATTTAAAATTTATCTAATCAGAAAAGGATACTAGTTAATGTAGGATAATTGGTTACTGAAGGTAGTGGTTGGTTTCTCCATAGAAATATAGTAATTAAGCATGTTAAATAGAGGAAAAACTGTACAGTTTCAAACCAAAAACTGAGAGAACTGTTTTTGTTGGAGATCCTATTATATTTGATTGATATTCTATTAAAAATATATTTAATGGTACACCATATAGAGGATGAAACTGATCATGAGTTCCTAGATTTAAGCCTTCTATGGAACCTGACTCTAAGAAAGTCTAGATAAAGTGATTTAACAATCAAAATCCTCCTAATGAATTGTGCATGAAGGGACTGATTGGTGAGGTAAATCTTTTTAATTCCAAGGCCTCTAAGGGAATTCATCTTGCAAGATCCATTTTAAATAACTATGATGATCCTTCTATCAATAGTTATTTGAAACCCAAAAAAATTATTAATATAGGATTTAATGTTTTTTAATAAGAAAACATTGAATTTTTACACTATAAATATGTAAAATTTTGATAAAAATAATAATGGGTCCAAAATAAATACTATTCCATCCATAGATAGAGACTTTACATTAAAATATCTCAGATTTATTTCAATTTAGATTATAATTTGATTGAATTATATAGATTTGGGTCATACCCAACACATGAGAAATCCTATATAGATGAATGGAATATTTACTTCAATAATTCCTAGCTCACTAATGATGCTTCGTTTCCCTGAAGCTATAATGTTTTTATCAAATTAAATTAATGATTTATTTTAATTGACTTATTTTCCTGAAAATGTTTCATAATTAATGAGGGCCTTTTTATGTGTTCTTGATATTTATTTTAACACCTTGGGTGAATAGAATGATTTCATTATCATAGAATAAATGTGAAGTTCTAGATAGTCCTCTAGAAGTTTTGATAGTATTTATTTCACAATTTTCATCCATTTTAAGAAGAAACATACTGAGATAGTCCCCTATAATAGAAAAGTCAATGGAAGGTATGGGGTAACCTTACCTAACCCTCTAGAGAAAGTGAAATATCCCTCCAGGGTTCCATTAATATTAATTGATATGTGGGGAGAGCCAAGAAGAGTATGAATCGGATGAATGAATCTCATAGAAAAGAAAATATCATTAAATAACCTTAAAATTAATTCTCAGTCCATCATGTCAAATTCTTTCTTAATGTGAAGATTTAAAGAAATATTTCATCCCATGGTAGTTTTTTTGTGTTGTTTGACACATTTATATATGTTTATAAGGTAGTATTGAATGGTTCTCTCTTTAATAAATGAAAATATATTGAAATATATAATTTTTTCAGAGCCATTGAAATTCCTATTTTCCAAAATTTTACTAATTATTTTATGAATGGTGTTAAAAAGGAAATAATACTAAATTGACCAATATCACAGGAATTTTACACCTTCGGTATGAGATAAACTAAATGAGAATTAGTGAAATTATTCAAATAGAAACAATAAAACAATTATTGAAAAAATTGTAGACATCTGGCTGAATATAATACTAATATACATGAATGAAATGATTACTAAAACTATTCAGTATGTGAGAGATCCATGCATTTAATCCAAAGGCTTCCTAATTTATTTCAATGTCTAAAGGGATTGATGTTATCCTCATATTAGCTTCATCACTTACCAATTTGGGAATAATTCCCTTTGTATTTTACAAGATTGTGGGAGATCCTTTGAAAATACTCATGTAGTAAGAGAAAACATGGTTAACAATGTCTTTCCTATCTTTAAAAAATTTATCTCCATTTTGGATAAAATAAGGAGGCCTATTTTTCCATTAAACTTTCTAAAGACAGTTGATGAATTTATTTTTTCTATCACAATCATTTAGATATTTAATTTTGAAAATTATATTCTAAATATTATTTTTGAACATTAGATTATCATTGACATTGGAATACATCACAGTTTTATGATCCAGTCCATTAGAGAAGTCATTCTTAGTAATGGATTCTTGGATAATATGAAGATAGTTTTCCAGAGAATCAATCTCCTTTTCAAGGCTACTGGTTTTTTTTAAAATCCACTACTTAATTCTCATACTGATAAATTTTATCTTTAATATAAATTTTTTTTGATCTTCTTTATGATCTATTGATATCTTGGTGTCATGGACAATTTTTTTACATTCAGGATGTAAAATCCATTATCTATTAATCTTAAAGTGAAATGTAGAATTTCTATCTTTGTAAAGGAGACTCATAATGATTAGATGGTGATCAGAGTAAGCCCTAGCCTGGGAGATACATGAAAGAGATTCCCAAGTATTCATATAGTATTCATTAGAAAAGGAACTATCAATTCAAATGGATTCCATTTTACCCATATTTTTTCTATGCAAGGTAAATTTAGCACATAATATAAAAAATATATCATAATTCAACATTTGATACATGATCTAAATTCTATGTTTGAGATAGAGTAGGATATGGGGAAAAGATTCCATTTATGGTGAAGTATGGAGTTAAAATCCAAAATAAGTTTCCAAGGGTAATTAATGATACTTGATAGAGAACCAATTACTACCCATTAATACCTTTTATCATGGAATTATTTAAGATCATAAACCACATAAAAATATTTTAGCGCTCCATCACTAATAAAGAAGCAATTTATAAGTATTTCACTAGTACTAAAAATAGTGGGACATTTAATGCTAGCATGCACTATGAGGAAAATCCTTTTAATGTATGAAGTATGTTGATTCATCCCAAAAATGTAGTAACCACTTTTCTTAGGAGATGGAATATTGGAAGAGAATCCACTTTTCTGATCTGATAAACCAATAAATTAATCATCATGATTTTAAATGTGAAGCCTGAGGAAATATATTTTATTTGGGATTTTCAAAATCTAAAAATTCTAGAATAAAATATTCATTAATGTTTGGTCCTTAATAGTGTTATACCCCTTCTCATTTCCTAATAAATTACACATTCTATCTAAATTTATGGTTAGTCGATTATTTTTGTTTTCTGTTGTTGTAATTAGTTTCCTATTTCAATTAATAGTAGGGTAAATTTCTATGATTCTTGTAGTGGCCTTGCTCCTTAAGGTATTGGGCATAATAATCCTATCTCTTTATAAAATATGAGTCTTTGTAAATAATGAATTTAGCTTGAAAATCTATAATAACATGGCGTTGTTCTGTATTTTCTTTTATTGTGTCTAGATTCCTGAAATCAATAAGTATGACTGTATTAATATCCATTTGAATCACCTTCAATAGAACCTCCACAGACTATAGGCATGTCAAAAAATTTGTGTTCTCAGTTGAAATATTTAGGTAAATTTCAGAGTCAATATCCAAATGTAATAATTCATTATTATTGAAAATGATAAGCTCGTTAGAATTTGAGCCTTCACAAGAAATATTGGAAAAATATTCATTCTCTCCTTCCTAAAACGTCACAGAACATGATGTTTGGGATTTAGGCTTTGATCCATTTGTATCATCTGTATACATAGATTATTTACACTTATCTAACCATGTGAAATTATTTTTTTTATGGGAACCACATTCCATGACATGGTTTCCTTAGTAGAAATGAATATTTTGTGAATTACTCTATTATTGGTAATAGAAGCTCACACCATCTTGTATACCTCATAGTAGGGAGTCATGTGATCATATCAAATATGACAATGAATTTATACCCATTATCAATAAGAATAATTTGGTATGTGGTCCTTGTTTATATGTTAATTTCAATGAGGAATATATATTAAAATCCCACATATCTATTTATAGTTTGCTGTTCCACTTTTTAAAGAATACAAATACATGATTATAGATCATTGAGAATATTAGGGTCCCAAAAGACCCAAGGAAGTCCATATAGCCTTGCCCAGAATTGTGCATTTTAGTTACTATGGTTGAAGGTGTTAAAATTTCTATGTCATTATGAGATTAGAATTACCCAATGTTTAGTGTTTCGATTTCAAAAAATTTACACTGAGTTCAGATCCTCTTTGTACTCTATAATTATATAGAAGTAACCTTTTTCAATCAGGATCAGACTACAAAGCATAATATTCAATAAATAAGAAATTATGGATTTAAGATCTGAATTTGATCAGGTTTTATCACCATTCCCATATGAAATTCATTCAAGGATGATATCCCTAAACAGTTCAAGAAATATTTGTGGAGAAACTAGATTATGTACAACAAATAAAGATGTATCATCTAATGTTTTGATAATAAGCATATTGACAAGGTTATCCCTAGAGAAATCAAATCCAAAAAGAGGTTCAAAAAAAGAATATACCCATATAGATCCATGGAGATAAATCATTCTTATATTTATTTTTTGAATCCTTTTTATGGATAAAGACCATAATTTTCAAGATAATTATGCACAAAATATTTGAAATATCATTCTTATTCATGAAAAAACAAAGACATGGATCAATGAAAAAACTGGAGGATTGACGATTCACCATCATTAACTCAAAAAGGAAGTGTTCTCATTATTGTGATCCTCTGATATGTTTGAATTATTTTTTCCCAAGGAAAAAAATGAAAATCTATTTTCATTAAAATAATAATGGTTTCAAAATTTATAACATTTTCCACATAAGAATAAATTATGATATTTTTCACTATTATTGATGGTGGAAGTTTTTTCATCATGGCATAAAGTATTGGTAAAATGTTCTATCATATTATATTTACATAAGTCTTGAGTTTTGGGGAATAAAATATGAATAAAATATAAACCCTTCACAATATAATTAAAATTCATTATAAATAATTTTTTCTATGATAAATACTTTTGAATTCTTTGAATATTTCTATGAGAACTCTAAAAAACATTCATTTTTATGATGAGTTATGGGATATATAAATTATTCTCAAATAAAATATTTATATAACGATTAAACCACAATAAAAAGGGTATCCTATATGAAAATAATTTTTTGGGTTGTCCTTGGTATGTGAACAAAAGAATAAGGTTGTTAAAAACTCCCATATAGTTAGAGAATAGTTAAGTGAATGGCGTCACAACTAATAAAAGTTGATTTTGTTATAGAAAAAAGAAATATCTTGGCCCTTTTCAGATTGTAAATGTCCATTGGTATAATTGGAGGAAATATGGAATCAATTAAAGATTCAATAAATAAAATAAACAAATAAGATAAATTTCATGGAAGAAAACTTTGATGAATATTGTGTAAATTTTCAAAAAAATGGTAACATAATTGATGGTAAATATGTTTGTGAGAGATTTAATATGGTCTGTAATTCCAAAAAAATCATGAAATGGATGTCCGGATTAGAATAACTATTACAGAATAATGTGAAATCACATATGACTTTTTTCGGAAAAAATACTTCTATAAAAAAAATTGAGTTTTTCTTGATCATTAAAACTTCTTGATTGTATGGATATAATATTTGGAATAGGAAATGAAGATGTATTAAGAAGATAAAATAATATTTCCATACATTCATGTTTGAAGAATAATATTCTATATAAGAAGATAACATGGATAAGAGGAAACTATCAACCATATTTCTATAACTAAATAGAATTAAAGAACCACATTATTTTGTTGAATATATTGTGTTTTTTATATAGGGAATTAAGGTGTATCCATGTATTTAGGGTTAAACCAAAAATCGAAAATATTTTTCACCATTTTACATCTATAATTTTATCTATAATAGAGTATGTTTGGCATCATATTGCCTCTTTGAAATATTCCAATTAACATTGAAAGAAGCATGGAATATATTATTGATGAAATAAAACCATTATAATGAATAATAAAGTGAATATATCAAGGAAGAGAATATTGGAATGAAAACCATATATATATATATCGTAGTTGATACCTCATGAATAGTAGATTAACAATTTAGGGATGTATCTGATAATTATAAATATTAAATGTTTGCAGAATGATGATTTTCACCATTGGAGTTTGTTGATTATATTATCTCATTTTCACATTCATGGATCTAATCTAATTGGGGAGGCTTATTACATGATTAAAAATGTAAATGAAAATTTATAAGGGGAAATAGATTCTTTCACTTGAATGTTTTAATTTATATTTTTAGATGATTATATAAGATTAGTAAAAAAAATTGAATAACCCTTGAATTGATGTTTCAGTGTTTACATCACATACACAAGTGTATTTGACTGCATTTATGGTAAAATTGATCACTATGGATTTATATATAAAGAATGTCCCACTTAGACCTATATTTGAGTAAATTTATTTCATTTCTATGATTTTTATGATTCCATCATTACCTGGAGTAAATCAGACTACAAATTTCGGAAGAGTAGAAGATGTTGTTATTAAAATTTGAATGATGGAGAAAAGAGTATCCTCTTATATTTTTTAATTATCATATATTTTCATTAATGGGTTGAAGATTTCATTGACATTAACATTAAAATTGGTATTACTAACAAATTCAATGTAGAATATTGAATAAACCAATTGATGGTGATGTTTTGTTGGTGTTTAACTTATTGTTATTAATATTTAGTGATTAAAAATCAATTTTTTCTATTGATAATTAATTTAGATCAATTCACATTTTCCATGAAAACTGTTAATTGTGTTTGGATTTTTCCAAATGTTTACAATATTTGAACGGGTATAGATAAATCGTGTTTTAAGGATTTTGAATGATTATCAATAATTAATTAATATTTGCCATCTAGAAAAATAATATTAATAGTTTAAAAAGTTGTTTGTGTGTTTAATAAAGAAATTACATGATTTAAAAAAAGAGGAGTTAAATATTTTTCAGAAGTTAATTTTATGGATAAATTTGATATGATATTTTAAGAGAGTTTTTCAAAAATGTGGTCTAGTCACTATGTGTCCATTAGGAGAACCATCCTTGAGAATAGTGGAGGTCAACCTCGATAATTTTGTGGTGAGAACAAGGTATTTTATTGGTTAATGATATCTTGTAGTGGGAAGAGATCATGTTGTGAGTCGGCGATACAAGAGGGTTAAAAAAGGAATTAAGATCAGACCTCGTTACTCACTTATACTGATAAAATTGTTTTCATTTTATTATTAATGTGATGAATGGTGAGTGAAATTTCTATATGGGATTCCATCTTCACATTACTGTTACTATAATATTTAAGATAAGGATCTAATGTGGGTCATCTAATCTGTTGTATTTGGACTATATAACTAAGGATGTTGTCATCTTCATCCTTTGATATATGTGATGGGTACTAGTTAATTGGGTTCAACATAGACGAATCTCTAGTGAATAATCCAAACATGTTATCGACATCATATTGATCAAAAGATTACCTATGTAGCTTAAAAAAATTTACATGGATTTTTAAAATGTTCTATATTGAATAATGGGTATAATATATGGTTTTAATGACATATTGTTATATGTGATCAAATGATTCACATGTTAGTAGGAGAAATAAATGAATATATAAATATATTCAAGAGAGGAATTATTCCCTTGTTTAAATGAATGGATTTACATTTAGTGAATACTGAATGGTGATTTTTTGATATTTTGTATTAAGTGAACAATGAAAGTGCATGCATGTGAAAGATGCTAGTGCATATAGGTGAAGTAAGTTATTTTATCAAGTTAGTGACTCTAATTTATAAATACTAGGAATCTCTATATTTTCAGTGAGGATATGAATGAAACATTTGGAAGAGAACCTGACTGAAACATAGTGGATTTAGAGAGATAAGAATCCTCTATTGTTGAATGATTTATACAAAAAAATGATTTAAGTTCTATGCATAATGTTTTTAGAATCCATGAGGAAGTTTCATGACTATAAATCATGAAGTATTTCCATAAATTTATTATATTCTTATGAAGAATAAGTGAAACTGCATATCATATTTACTATAACGTGAATGAATATTGTTTCCCACATATATAGCGTACACTAAAGAAAAAAATGAAAGAGTAAAAATGATACTATGTATTGTATTAATATATCAAGAATAGTGATACTCATGAAATGATTTATTTATTAAAGTTATAAATAATATGAGTGTGAGGATTTGTGAAGCTATGTGAAATACATGATTAAGTATAAGCATCACATGATATAATTGTGGAAATGAAATAGAAAAATCAGTACTCATTCATATAATATTTCATTTTTCCTGAATATTTGTGATGTTATTGGGTTAAAAAAAATGAAATATTTTTTTCATAAGGATTATTTAAAAAGAAACATTTTTGAGTTCATGTAATTAATTTTTCATATAAAAATATTATTTTGTGTAGTTGAGTTGAAGAATTTTAATCGAAACTCCATCATTTTGTGATAATTTATTGTTTCACATTAGAATAAACATTGAGGATGAGATTCTTCTTTGAATAAATGTTCTTGTATAATTTATAATTTAATATTTTGATACTGAATTTGTGGTAGTGTTTTAATTATATGTGAAAATTCAAAATTGAGTACTCAGTGAATTGAGAAGGTCTATATCATTTGTAAGATCAATGGAAATTCTCCAAGATCAGGTACTCGATAAATAGTTTCCGAAGTTATTGATGTTTTTATGGGAATATTAGGTGGTCCAGTTTTTTCATGGAGGAATATTTTTTCTGGAGGAAATGGAAAAGATATTAGAATATGATAAATATCTTTCTTATCATTGGTTCATATTTTTTTGGAAGCTAAGAATCTTGTGGGATTGTGAAGAAAGTGAAGTTGTAGTCGCACTCTATGCTGATCACTTGTATATGTGGTAACAAGTGAAATATAGTGGGTCAAAGAGGGAGCACACAATGAGACTCAGTGTTAATGGGAATAGATCATTCCTTATATATATCCTGTGATGACCCACATCATCTCTTGTTATGAAAAATATGAAAAATTTGAATTATTATTTCCAAAAGTGCTTATGGGGGAAAATTTAATTTACCTTATGAGATGGTCATAGATAATTTTTTTGACCACTTTTATGGCCCTGGAATAGGATTCTACACATGAATGGGAGTTTGGTGGATATATTTTCCATTCAAATTTTCATAGAATATTTAACATTTAATTAACAAAATATTAACATATTCATGTGTTCATACATGATGCTATATTTTATATGGATAATAATATAGGTATTTTATCTCTGTGTTTTTTCCATATTGTGGGTTTCTTCTTAGGTGAGGCATAATGTTATCATGGGCATCGGGACCGGGACTGGGCCCCTTTTCTTTTTCTTTTCATACTTTTTCTTTCATTCTTCATATATTATACAATTTACATTTTCATATATTCCTAAGGTGATATCCCCCTTTTGGGAATTTCTTTGATATATTATAGGGAAATAAAATGGAATATTAGGAAGGGTCTCTACCCAGGAAGCTCGTCTGATGGATGATCGGGTATCAGTGGGTGGGTGGTGCAGATCTTGTGAAATATTAAATGGTTTCTGCATAGAGGTAGAAATTTATCAATTTTTTCACCCCAATCCCACTAGATTAGTTTATTTATGTATTAAATTCATTAAAATATATTTTTAAGGGGTCCTTGGGGTGGTTTTTGGGCCCTTGGGGTATAATCAGGAGTTTTTGGTCCATTTTAGGTGTTTTATATTCAACAAAACCCATATACACAATGAAGATTTCATCGAACACAAATAGTTTGTTATTCCTAATGGAAAATTTGCGGAAGAAGGGGATAAATTATTTTTATTCTTGGTGGAAACATTGTGTTGGGGAAACACATATGTATGGTCATGGGTACAAACAAACATTTAGTGTCTAAGGAATTTATCTATTTAGGGTTCACGACCATAACACATGTGACATACATGGCCATTGGATTTGTAATGTACTTGTCCACACACCACATAGGGTAAACTGATGGGTACCCTATATGGGAGAAACTCCGTTTTTGTTCAGCACATGGTTTGTATTCATGTTTTTATATACCGAGTGGGGTTGAGGTACATGTGAAGGTGCCCCATGTAGGGGACACAATATGAATTCGGAGGACACACAATGTACTTCAAAAAAGTACATGAAGAGTGGGATGTAGAACATGGTTTGGTATGACAATTGGGAGTACATGTTATGTACTCTGTATACAAGTCATGCACATTCCCATTCTCTAGTATATCATCCAGTTTTTCAACCAGGAGTTGGAATTAGACATAGAATTATTCCATTCTAAGTGTCTTTTCACATAGATAATGATGATGATATCCATTTACTGTATAAGGATCATATGAATGGTTTTTTTGGTTATAGACAGAATTTTTTGGATAATATCATTATTATTAGGTTTAGGAATCTTATAGTATTATGGGTTCTGAGTTGTGATACCTAAGTGTAGGTCACAAGATCATTACTGAGCTTGATTTTTAGATGTCTGGTTGATTTTGTTGAGATTCTTTTATACATATACTAGAATTTGGCATCAATTACTATCTATGGTTAGACATTGGTTTTTTCATGGTTATTAGGATTAGTTACTATAGATTAGTCTAATTGTGTTTATAGATCCTATGTTTGAGAAATAGGACTTGTGGAGCCTTCGTGATGGGTTGATGTGGTCAGATGGTGGTTATGGTCTGATATAATTATAATGACTAAATGATTCCAAGGGACTCTTGAGGTTGCCTTTCTGGGTGGGATTCTAATCAAGTGATCAGTTTATGTTGTGGTTAGTTGTTAAGAATTTCTAGGGGGCGTAGTGTTTCTAGGGATATTATTTTTTAGAGTGATAGTACCAATGGACGGGTTGCTTGTCGTGGAGGTTGGAAAAGGTTTTCTTACTATCAAATATTCCTTGAGGATTATCTTGTGTTTAAGATTACTTGTAAGGTCCTTCTATAAGTTATTTATAAGGATCAATTAGAATTCCCTTGTATTAATGCTCGTTATTTTTGATTACCTTTTTGGAGTGTCGTTATTCAAGTATCAATTAGAGGCCACTGAGGGACACCTGTGGATGTTTTCCCATCAAGCTTGTCGCATGATTTGGATGAGATAGTGAAACCCATAATAATTTTTCCTTCTCTTTATATTGACTTTGAGATGTTTATGGATCTTTTTAAAGGGGTGGAATAAGAGATTGTGTGTAGTGGTGGAGTCCCTGGTAGGATGTTGCTTATGTTGTGAATTGGGGGACCTTGGGATCCCTAAGGTTAGTTTATCCCTAATGTTGGATACTAAGAGTATAGAGTTATTGTTTTTTATGATAAAATCTATGGTACCAACCAGACCCTTTTATTTGTTAACCTATATTTTATCTTCACTAATTGTATAAATTATGGATGTTGGTATTGGTGTTAGATCGACCCACATTCTATAGACTTTAGTAGAGACATTTGAGGCAGTTTATGCTCAAGACATGGTTTGATAAGGAAACCCTTGAGATATCTTTGACCGAGTGTTTCCCTTGAGTTATGATCTACTTATTTTCACTATTTACTTGTGGTGGATAAACATGATTATTATGTTAATGGGTGATATGGATGATTTTACACATTCTAGTTGAGTATTCACCATAGCTAGGGGTATATCAATCATGGTTTTTGGGTTTTATAGGTTTCATTGATGGATCCCATAGAACAGTGCATCTATAAATTCCATTAGAATGTATCCCATAAGGCGGTCTATATGTTAGGATCTTTTTAAATAATGATTTTTTTACTAGTATTTTAAGGACATAAATTTCTATATGATGTGTTGAGTGGGATATTTATCTAGTTCAGATCGTTCCATTGGTTTCCTTGATCTTTGAAGATGAACATGTTCAGGTGGATATATTTTTCTATGCTTTTGTGTATAGAATTCATCCCTATATATTTAGACATCATGGAAATCGTATATTGATATTCCATACATGCCTTATGTCACGTGTAAGGGTGATAAAAATGCTATAAATCCACGATTGTGTGAGGGAGAGAAGGTAGGTTTACCTCAGGTGTGAAGCTAGAACTCACAGTTGGATGTTTTCATTGTTTTTGGTTTCCAATTTTTTTTAAATTTGATTATTTTATATCATATTTTTTTAGTTTTTACTTGGATGTGCATATCACATCCACATGAACATGTTATGAAAATAGATTATATTTTTACCATTGGGGTATTCTATTAAGGGGTTTTCCCATGATATATATGTGCACATCCGTGTGCATGTAGAACTGATTCATAATTTCAGGTTAGAGAAAAAAAATTTAGTGAAATTGTTCTGAGGCCCAATGTTACTTTATCGAGGGGAGATACTCATATGGATTCATAGGATTAGTCTATTTTCGAAAGAGAGTCGTGGAGAATATGTATGAGGTTCGTATCATAGTTAGTAGTAGAGGTTAATGTATTTTTTTGTATATATGGTTGGCCTAGTGGGTGACTAGTTGGTTATGTATTTCATGATTTGATTCTATATGAATGTATACCACATTAAATTTATTATATCATGTTTTTTTGTTTCTTTTATTATTCATACTCTAATATTTATCATGGGGGATGTTTAGGTTATTTCCATTTTTTTAGTTTTTCAAGAGGGTATAGTCTCCCGTTGTTTCTTTTAGACCCTTTACCCTTATTGGATTCCCCTAGAGTATGGTGAATCATATTTGAGGCCTTATTTTTGGATTTATTTGGTGAAATTCTTGGTCAAACCTAGATGTTTTGTTACAAAATGGTATCAAATGTTACTAGTTTTCTAATTTTTGGTGTTATTAAATATCTAGTCTCAGAATCTGTTAGAAATTTTGATGGGTGAAGACTTGTGTGTCTTGTGAACCTTTATTGATATGAATAACAAGATTCCATGTCATGATATTGATGGTATTGTCTTTTTATGGTTGTGTAATTTCACCTAGTTTTATACCTTTGGGTTTTTGGATTTATGGTTTATTTTATTTTTTACTACTTAGATGGTGTGAAATATCAAATGATCATGTATCATTCAAGGAACAAAGGATTCACATTAAAAATACATATATGTGTGTGATTCCAAGGAAGATGGAGGTTTCTTTTTTTAAAACTTCTACAATGACCTATATGGTGCATCATATATAGCTTCACTGTGGAATTTTACTCACCTTAGATGCAAGTGTGTATTTTATTATAAAGATAAGTCATCAAAATCTTTTGGAGAGTTATCAGTGGTGATGGAGATGCATTCAATTCATTAAAGGATGCATAAAGACCCTTATGGGTCATTGTGAGATATGAGTTCCCTATTGATGGCTCATTGAGGAAAAGGATTCATAGTAGATGTATTCATTGGGCTTACGTTTCCCAAAGGTTATGGTTCCCCTAATGTCCTAGAATTGAGTTGCATGTGAGTTTTTATTTCTACATGTTTTATTTCATGTCATACAGTGGGGATTTTGTGCCTACTATCACCAATGGATTTTTTTGGATGTTGGCGTTCTTCATTGGTGGGTCCATCATGGTCTGCATTCACTAGGGTGTCATTAGGCATACGTATTACGGGTGTTTGATGATTATAGAACTTTGAGTTTCATAGATCTCATAGGATTGATGATAGGGAAGGTTTGATTAGACACATAGCCTTACTCATTTTGGTTATGCATTTTGTAGCACGGTGGGAGAACGGTGGTATTTTTATATCTTTCAATAAATTATATAGGGGAGGTTAGTCTTTTATTTTTTCTTTGAATGGGGTGGATTCCATTATTTTGAATAATAATTATAAGGGTTCTCTGGATTGTTGGAACTGACTAATGTGAGGAACCTGGTTGGTGGTTTCAGGTGTGTCATCCTAGCTTCGTTAAGACCTGACCTTTGTTTTCATGATTCTTATTTCATCTTCAAGATATATTTAATTAAATCATTATTGTGGGGAGTCCACCACAAACTATTAGAGATTTGGAACCTTTTTATGCCTTTTTTTATCCCAGATGTTATTATTCCAAGAGAACTAGAGATGAGCAGTAGTTTTTTTAGTTTTTATTTTGGTACATATGTGTGATCTGTTTGGAAATGTATATCCATTATGTTCAGTGATGCATGTCTCCTGGTCCATGTGGGTTTTCATTTGGGTAGTGGGGTGGAAGTAAGGCTACCCCTATGATGGGGAGCATCAGATCGGTCCTGGCTGAATGTCTATCATGTTGGGAAAAAGTAGTAGACATTGTAAGACCAGTCATTTCATGGTCATGATAACATTAGTTTCACCCATTATTAAAGTGACATCTTGGTTACTATTTGACCATAGAGGCTTCTCGTGGGAGAGAATAATATAGGATGGGGATTTTTTGATGACCCACTTCATCACGGGTTGAAAAAATCATGATATATTTGATTTTTTGTTATTTGAATTATTTTCATGGGAAAATGTATTTTCTCCTACGATATTATGTCATATATATTTTATATGTGTTGGATTAGTCACAGAGTTGGGTGTTTATCCTTGGAATGATGTTCGGTGGAAATATGCACCACTATAATTTGTTTAGAATATTTAATTTTTAATTAATTAAGTATTTGTTTATTAATTAATTTTTATTCATTGATATCTTTTAAATAGAGAATAATATTGGGATTATGTCACCTATTTTGAGTTTATAATGGGGGGTTTTACCCTTTTAAGGCATAAACCCACCATGTGCACTTGGTTCCAGCCCGATCCCATTTTATTTTCATTTTATTTTTTTCTTCAATTGTCCATTATAGGATATCACATATACCCAAGGGACCCACCCATTTTGGTGTCCTCATTCAAGAGTGAATATGGATATAATAGGAATTATGAAGAAGATTCACTAACAGGGGAGCACGTCTGGTGGTAGATTGGGTGTTGACGAGTGTGTAATGGAGATCCAGTACGAAGCATCAACGGTTGTCACTACAATTTATGCCAGTTTTTGGTATCTTCACACCAATTCCCATATAATAATTATTTTTATGTATAATAGATATTAATGGAATTTTTGGGACAAATTAAGGGTTGTTTTTTTGTCCTCTTTATATAATATAGGGTTTTGTACTATTTTTTGAGTTTTCTGTATATAAAAACTCATGTACACAGTGTGTAGTTTAGAAAAAACACATCATGTGTTTATCCTCATAGGAGATGTGAGTAATAAGGGAATATAAGAGATTTAGTCCTACAGAAAACACCATTTATGGGTGACTCAAGATGCAGTAGGGAGCAGGACCGGACACCCCATATTGGGGGAACTTAGCCATGTGGTGTACACTACTAGAGCCAATGTGATGCAAAAGTCTAGTGGCCTTATACTAAAAATGGAAATTCCCTATGTATGTTTTGTGTCCTTGTACCTCGTGTGGGAGACACATCATGTATTTTTGGTACATGGGGTGTTTTTGAACATTTTACACCATGTTTGGGGCTATGGTACATTGGATGGTACCCCAAGTAGGGTATATTTCATTTACGGGGTAGAAACACTGTATATTTTGGAAAATTACATGTAAAATGGACTATGGAACATGAATATGTGTGAATCTAGGGGATTCACACCTTTTACCCAATGTAAACAGTATTAAATTTTCCTTCGTAGATATTTTTTTCATGTTTTTTCCCTATAGTAAGAATTTTATGTAATAGGGGTCCATTATGATCATTTTTTCACTAAGATTGTGATGGTGGTATACATTCAGTGTTTAAACAACATTTTTATTGTGTTATTGTTTGGGAAAGAGTTTTTAGGGGGATAGTGTTGAGGTTAGTATTTAGAATCCTCAAATTGGTTGTTATGTGAGATTTGAGTCCCAGGTGAGGGTAGTGATCTCGATATTTGGGTTACCATATAGTTAAAAGGTCGATATTTTTTTTGCATTCTTTTATATGGATCCTAAGAGGTGTGATCGAGTATTATATCTAAGGATATAATTGTTTTTCTTTAAGTATCTGGACTAGTATTTCAATTTTAGAGTAGTTGTAGTTTTAGATCCAATGTTGGAGGATCATTGTAGTTAAAGACTTTAATTTTGGATTTATGTTGTGGGATGGAAGTGACATATGAGGGCAATTTTTATGTTTAGATGTGTCTAAGGGGCTGTTATGGATGAACATTAGGGATATATTATAATTAGTTGATTCGATTAAATAAAGGTAGAAAGTGAGTAATTCATAAGGGTATTTTTTCATTAGATATCCTTTTTGGGAAAGATAGTAGTCATGGATGGGTTGTTTTCCAGTGAAGCTGAGTGAGGTTTTCTGGTATGGGAATTTACCCCTAGGATTATCTTGTGTTGAGGTACCCTTTTATTGTCATTTGAGGTGGTCATGTTGTCCATAAACAATTACTTTATAATCATTCTTGTTTTTTTATATTCCTTTGAGGGTTCATGGGTTGCAGGGGACCATCTATAGGCCATTGAGGAGTATTTGTGGATGTTTTCCCATCAGTATTATCCTTTGATTTGGAAGATATATAGGAACCCTTTATAGTTTTTCCTCATTTTTTGTGAATTTTATCATATTTAAGGAGATTTGGATGGTTTTTTTCCATGTTCCTTGGGGTAGTAGGGCTATCCCTTGTATGATTTTGGTGTATGTTATGCCCTCAGGGTCTATGAGAGCATCGAGTTTTGTCTTACCATGAGGTGTGGAACTAATATTCAATGGTGGATTTTTATATGGAAATATATTGGGGATTTAGGGAGCCATATTCATTGGTAGTTGAGTTTTTATTTACACTTCTTGTTCATATTTTTAATATTGGATTTAAGGTCAGATTGACCCATGTTCTGGTGGAATTTGGTCAAGGTATTTAAGGCTATTTTTACCAAGGAAATATTTTGTGGAGGAAAACCATGGGATATCTTAGACTTATTATTATCCTTTATATTGTTTATGTTTCTCTATTTTTTGAATGGATTTGGTTAGATGATTTTAAGGAGATAACGACGGATCCGAATGATTGTGCGTCGTCGAATTGATTACTCACCTTATTTAGGGGTATATTTGTTGTAGATGTTGTATGGTCCAAGTTTCATGGATTGAGCACATATGAAACTGCATCTTTTGGACCCATATGGATACATCCCATGTGGAGGAATATATTTCGCGTCCATATTGGATAAATATTTTCTTAGAATGATTTTAGAGACACGAATGATTCTAGGATCTATGAAGTGGAGATCTATCAACAATTAAATATCATTTCATTAGATTCCTGGACTCTGGTAGATAAGATTGTTCTGTTGGATTCCAATGGGTTCGACCTGGGGTTTGGTATTATTGCCTCATAATGCATAAATCTAGGATCTCTTGTTTAGATAAGGAAAACATGCATGATAGTGTGTGGGAGGGAGTTCCTGATGGTTTAAATCTTTATTATAGGATAGAACGGGGTTGTATTTCCCTCAGGTTTTATGCTAGAACCTACAGTTGGATGTTTCCTTTGTTTTTATCCCCCCCCCCCACCATTTTATCAAATTGTTTAATTTAATAAAGTTGTTATTTGTTTTCAACTATATTGGGTATATCAGGTGTGAATTCACATCTAATGATGGTATATTATTGCTTCATCATTGTGGTTAACCTACTATTATTTATTTATCTCCCCCTATACATGTGCCTCGGTGTGCATATAGAACTAATGTGTACATTGATGCAAGAGAAAAATTTGTGCAGTGGAATGTGAAGAGGCCCAGTGTTTCTTGATTAACCGGCGCCACTTGGGTTGATTCTCAAGACTGGGATAGTTCAACTCAATATTCATGGATATCGGGTATGTGGTTTGTCTTGGAGTTCACATTAGAACATGATCCATTTATTTTCAGTTTTGTGTTTTTTTATACGTGGTCAGGCTAGTGGGAGATCAGATCTCGTATGTTTTTCATGATTTAAGTATGTATGATTTTATTCCACATTTCATTTAATATATAATTTTTTTTATTTATTATGCAGACTCTGATGTTTTTCATTGCGGGTGTTTAGGTTATTTCTGCATTTATTTAACTCAGACGGGATGTTATAGTCTCCCCACTATATCTATTAGCCCTTCCTTTCTAGGTGATAGCCTCTAGCATACGTATAGTCAGGTCAAAGTCTTGTTTCAGGCCAAATCATGTGACATGATATGTTAACTTGCGATTGTTCATTTGAAAACTATTTAAAGTTAAAAACTTGTTACTAGGGGGAATAACCGGTTGTCGTATAGAATAGGTATTTTGGCCAAACCATGTAAATATTTTATACTGAGATTTATTTTCATTCTAAATTTCATGTTGTCTAAATGTTTCTATTAATTTATAGGATCTACTCATCCTAACATGTGATATTGGTCTAAATTAGAAGGGGTAAGAGAAAAAGGAATCAATTCTTCAAATCATGTCTCACCTGATTTACTGCCACCCCCTCTCACTATGATTTTATGATCCATTAGTTACATCAAAACATTAACGTCATTTTTAAAACTAATTAATTCGTAAAATTCAATTATTGTGGCTAGATAACTAATAAGATCATTTTATACATAAAATATTTTTTTCAAATTATTACATTTTTATGTGCTATGAATTCTTCTTTTAAGAATCTAAAAAAATTTGGTCAGCAAATGATAAATTAAATTATTCATCTATTAAAAATAATTTAACAAGTAATTGATAGGAAATTAAAATTGGAAAAGTTAATATTTAAATAGTTGTTTTCATATAAAATCATAATTTAATTATATAATATGATTCCATTTAAAAGATAAATCCTTAATTTTATAATTTTAACCGGAATAAATATAATTCATTTAACGATTATTCATATAAAAAATATCTTACTATGAATACTTAATATTTTTCTAAAATGAATAATTTTTAAGCGAAAAATTCAAAATACCATTTTAATAATACCGTGAATTTTGTGACATCATTAGAATATAAACATGTTTTAAAAAATAAATGAAAGTTTTTTTATTGAAAAAATATTTATTTAATAAGTAAAATTATACATTTAAAAAAAATAATTCGTGAAACTATGTTAAACATTTTAGATCTATGTTATTTTTTTTATAAAAATGTAATTATGTATCCGACATTTTTTTATTTTAGATTAATTTTTATCAATATTAGAAATTTAATATTAAAAATTAATTTTTATATTTATAATTAGAACATAAAAATTAGATAATAAGTATAATTTTATATTTAGGAATAAAAATATGTTTCCTGGTTAAAAAATTCAGTTACCTACATAAAAGTAAAGTTTGATAAAAAATGTTAAATTATGTTGAAAATGACTAAAATATCTCAATCCAAATCCATTATTTACATGGATGAGAGGTATATTTTCCAATAATTAACCATATAAAATATTTTCCCATTTCATTATCCACATTCCTTTGAAATTTACAATATATTATTAAGAAGATGTAAATATTTACCCCTCTCACTTATAAAAGGAACTCTTCACCACCCAACTTATCACCCAACCAAAATAACTTTAGATTAACTAAAATATACCCAAATAACTGTAAAACCCTATCTCAATATATAAATATATCTATCAATTTAAATTTGTGTTGGTTTCACCAAAAGACCATATTAATAAGGATTGAGGATTTATCCTGAGGAGTAGTGTAAAAACTCTTAATAACTCTCATTCAATTTATTTTCCTATATTTCTTATTTTAACTCCTATAATATGTTATATATAGGATGAAATAATTACCTCAATATCATGAATATACCAAAATTTTATTAGGTAATAACTATTTTCTAACATTTTCCAATTCATTATAAACATTAAATCATCGCATGTGTTACATGTAGACAATGACCTTTGTGGGTATTATGCATTATTTTTCAACATCAAAAAACATAGCTAGTAATAATAATTTATTTAAGGAATAATTAGGATATTTATTTTATAATTATATTTTTGAAATGAAAATTATAAATTATATTAATAATATCATTCATTATAAAAAGAAAATGTTGCTTGTGTTATATGCAGACTACCACCTCCATGAATGACATATTTCATTTTTCATCCCAACCTCATATTATATCTTCTAAAATATATTTGATGAATGAATATGATATTTTGGATTAATAAATTTCGATAATATGGATTGTAAAAAATTTAAAAAATTCAGAAATAAATATAAATTAATTCATTAATATCAGAAAAATACATGAAAAAAACATGTCACTAATTTAATATTCACGAATTGTAACTAAAAATATCATGAAAATATATTTGTACTTATAAATAATTAGGGAACATATATTTACATACCATTAATAATTTTTCAATGATGATAATTTTTTTAAAAAAATTGGATTGATATTTCCTTTATAGAACTCACACAAATCAATCGATGTTACTAACATTAGAAGTTGAAAATAATAAATAACTAACTAATAAAGGAATCATTAATTATTTTAATTAATATATGTGACTATTTTTTTTTCTTGTAATTCACTATACCTATAATTTATAGATAAATTATTATTATTATTTTATGGTACATGTAATATAAATAAATATTTTCTTAAATGAATCTTTATGATAGTTAAATTTATTTTGTTGGAGGTTAAGGTGATTTCATGGAATTCTTGAGTAACGCTAAGGGTTTATTTATCTCAATTTAAATTTATTGTGATGTTTCATATTATGCACCATATCTTCATTTATATATTATACCTACTTCCACATGAATATATTTTGACATATTATCTCAGTATATTAATGGGTTTTATGGAACCATATCATATTTTTTTTTCAATAACTATTGATTCAAGCATTAGTAAATTTATATGGTTTTTCACATCTCAATTTTTCTTTTTTGATACATATTCCTTATAAAAAAATGTTTTTTTATGTTATATATACTACCCATGTATATTTCCATATCATAATTTTCATATAACTCAAGGGTTTAGAAAAATCCCACAAATTATTTTTCAATCAATGGATTCCGATCCAAGACTTACCAAGTCCATAATGGTTTTTCTTAACTCAATTTCTATTCATTGAGTTATTATTTATGAAATCCATTATTATAAGTAGGATAAATTATACATTGTTAATTAATTATATTTTACACCATATTATTTTTCAATAGAATTATATTTATTTCTAATTTACACCTTTCTATATACTATTACATAAATTCTTCTTCTTTGATAAAATATTTTCTTCATAATAATTTAAAGTATTTAATTAAAATCATTGTCTACTTTAATTTTTTCTTATACTACA
This sequence comes from Viscum album, assembly GCA_963277665.1. Lineage (NCBI taxonomy): Eukaryota > Viridiplantae > Streptophyta > Magnoliopsida > Santalales > Viscaceae > Viscum > Viscum album. The sequence continues at coordinate 1,149,000,512 of OY728152.1, forward strand.
TATATATATTCTTTCATTCAAATTGTTTCCTTTTTTATTTTTCTAAACCAATTTTTTATTATCTCATATGAACATCTTATTTATCATAACATCATTCAAAAAAAGTGTGTTATCATTTTTACAATGTGGGTTTCAATAATGGTTGTTAAAAAATGAAATTGGATTTTCCTTTCATGATCATATATTTTATATTTCACCCAACATTTAATTGGTGAAACCATCATTTATTTGTCGAAGATAAACTATTGGGATTTATTTTATAGTAGGTTTTTTAAATATTCATGTTAACTTCTTGAAAATTATTCATGATAGTGTTTTATAACATCATATCATTATAATAATGTGATAATTGTTTCTGTAATAATACGTTAATGGTTGTGATTCCATATTTTTGTTAACTAAATAATATTTTTTCTGGTTATATGGAATTTTATTTGCTAAATAACCCAATATAATTCTCAGAAAATACTCATTTTGAATTAATGTAATTTTTGACTCAACTAATCTATCCCCTATATTGATTTTATCCAATACCATATCAGAAGTTATATGAAACTAATCATTATTCCTAGGGTTTTTCATGATACGGTTTATGAATGTTTTCTGTGTCAAAAATTTCTATATATTATCATTATGTATTATGAGGTTCCTGAATAATCCTTTAATGAATTGTTAATGATTTATATCTGTTGAGAAAATATTGGGAAATGAGTAATATTCTCGATCAACTACCAGAAACTAGTTGAAATTCTTGATCCCCAATGGGGAAAAATTTGTGATTCCTATTCCACTATGGGAACCATAAATTGATTCCAAGTACACAAAGATATAATTTATATTCCCATGTTTTGATACATTTATATGTTATATTAAAATCATATTACACATGTATCTTGATTATACACTCGTGAATATGCTTTCTTACACCACGGTATATGTTCAATCATGCTCTTTTAATTAAATATTTTTCCCATTATCATGTTTCTCCATATGATTATGATCTAACCCCTAATAAAAATTTGATAACCTTTCCCTACTGAGAGTTTTAGGTCAACCCTTCTTATGATTTATATTCCCCATTATGTGAAGATTAGGATAACATATGTCAGGACTTGAAAGGGGTATATTATAGGGAAATTATGGATGTTTTTTCACAATTATATGGAATAATTATTTATGAATCTAGAATCTAAACACAATAAACCTTTGGGTTATGAGATTTTGTGATTATTATGAGATTTAATGTAGGAATTATTCATATATATGTAAGTGTGAATTGTGTTATCTCACTTGGTATCACTACTTGTTTCTAAATTATGGTTTTTATAACAAAACCTAAGAATTTGGGTCTAGGGTGTCTCAATTGGTATCAAAAAAAGAATTCCTTATTATTTGGGATTCGTTTACATATTTTTTGGGATTTGAATGGGATACAAATAGTGAAATATCTTGGGATAATCCAAAATATAAGAAAATAACATTAAATATTTGTAATGTATTTAGTGTATGCTTCCTAGTAATGAAATCATTATCTGGATACGAAAGTGGTGATGAAATATCTAGCACAGATGCACCTAGAAGTAATAACCATGAAGAAGGTTGGTTTACTATTAACTAAATCTTCACTCCATTCATGAAAAGTAAGACTAAAAACAAACTTTCTTTTGAAAATATCAGGGGATATGATTTTTTAATTAACATGCACTTTAAAAATAATTATGATGGATTTAAATGGGATTTGAGGATATAATAAATAACTACATAGGTTATATAACCTAATATTAATCATACCATGGATCACCTAGTTTATACTAAAGGATTTATCGGTTGATCTAATTATATCATATATCAACTAAAATTATTATAGGTTAAAATTAATGTGTTGTAGGAGAAGACATCTTAGGTTTGAGTTCTTAGATTTATATGATCAGTTACTCTGATTTTATTGGATATTTTCATAGTCATTTTTTTAGTATTTTTATAGGAAATAGGATCATGTGATTGAATATACTAATGGTATGCATCTAGAATATCCAAATACTTTTAGCTAGCTATAGTGGTATATTTGGCACAAATTGTTAAAAATATCATTATATGTCTACTATGAAAGAATATATGTGTTGCATTGAATTACACAAGTTAATTAATTTTATAATTAATTATAAATTATAAATTTTTTCTTTTCTATGTTTTGAATATACTCAAATATTTTCATTATTGGAATAATTAAAATTGTAAGGATTCAATTTTTTTAAGGGGATAATGAAAATCAATAGGTTTTAGGAAAAAAATTATTTCCTTAAATAATATTTCTATCATTCATAAATATATTTCTATATTTTATTAAGGGATTTCAACTTATGTAAGAATTAAATCATATAAGATAGTAACTTAAATTAAAATGTTGTAATACCATCATACAAATTATGAGTTCATGGATTTTGTTATATAGTACATATAAATAAATTTAATTTGGATAAAATATATATTTGTATTAAATTAAATTATATGAAATAAAATATAAAAAAAAATATATAAAAAATATATAAAATCCACACATTTTACTATATAATTATCTACTTTAATTAAATAGTTCTTTCAATAACTAGTTTCACATGAAACACCAAACAATAACGAACAAAAAAATTAAGATAAATGTTTTTGTATTAATTAAAACCATTATAATGTAGTTGTTTAATTGTAGGGTAAAAATTCAAGTTACCAAATTATTAATTATATGTTTAAATAAAAATAAGTTTCAACTATAATACCAGTTTAGAGATAAAATTCAATTTATATAGAGAAATTAGTAACATGATCTTTTAGGCTTGCATTATATTTTTTCAAATAAAATTCATTCTATGTGCTACTGAATTCTATTATCAAAAAAAATATATATTATGGTTAATTTATGGGAAATTATTTTGTTAAAAAAAACTCTAATTTCAATAGTTATTTAGAGAAAATAAGAGAAAGAATAATTAATATTTATAAATTCATTTTCCTCCAAGAAAAATTGGTCATTATATTTTTTTCATTTAAAAGATAAATTACTAAAATTATTAATTTTAATTTGAAAATTGAAGATTATTTATGATTTTATCAATTCAAAATTATCAATAAATGAATTTTTTATATTTTCTTCAAAATATTACATTTTAAGTGAATAGTTCAAAATGCTGTCTTTATAAATTCCATCACGTGTATGACATAATTATGATATAAGCATGATATAAAAAAATTATAAAAAACTATTTCTTTAAAAATATATATTTAATAATTAAAATTATACATTCAAACTATTACATTTAATTTAAGAAGTCTCTTTGACATTTTAAAACCAATTTTATATTTCTTTTCAAATTAATTTTAGATGTTATACACTTATTATTTTAAAATTAAATGTTTTCACTTATAAAATAAAATTTATTATAAAACGGATTTAAAATTATTAATTATAAAATCCAAATTATGTAAAAGGGTTAATTTTATTTTTGGTTACAACATTTTTTTACTGAGGTAAAAAAAGCTATCAAGGTAATAGTAAATGATGGTAAGAAGATAAATTAAGGTGAAAAGCCCCAAAATACCTCAATACGACTCCCTTATTTGTTTGAACGATTGGTGGATAATCAAATAAATACAAAATTTCTATTATTTTATACATTTTTAGACACTATACATTGAACGTGACTTTCCATCAATATAATATTAAGAATATTTACAAAAGTGCCACTCCTCTCACTTTTAGAAGGATCCTTTTACCACCCCACTTATCATCACACAAGAAGCCCATTAATTCGACCAAATTTTTTCAAAATAAATCCCAAAATCTTTCACTCTCTCTATATTTATCTATCATGTTTTTTTGGTCCTACACTAACCAAAATATAATTTTAATAAGACTTAAGGATTTGTTTTTATGATTAAGTAAGGAACACCTAATCACTAATTTTCAATTTATTGTCCATTATTTTTTCAATTGCCTATACTTATATATTTTGAAATTGATAAAATAATTAATACATTAACATAATTAAACATAAATCTTATTATGTAATATCAAATTTTCACCAAAAAGGTTTTCTCAAAAAATTGAAAATTTCACCCATGTTATGTGGAGACTATCGCCTATATGGTCAACATGTTTCATTTTTCATTTCCACCTTACATGGACAGATATAAGAGTGTATCTAATGAATAAATATGATATATATGAATTTTTTTTATAAATATGATTTATGTATTCAACAAATAATCATTTTCATTAAAAATTGAAAATTTTGTTTGTGTTACATGTGGATTACCACCTCCACGAATGAAATTTTATATTTTTTATCAAATAATTTCATGGATAGTTCAAAATATAATTTATAGATATATACTAGATTAATAATTAAAAATTCTTGGAATATATTTCATAATGGGTGAAAAAAATGTAAATGATCATTATTAATTAATCAATTAATATTGGTAAATTACCCAGAACAAGATCATCACTTTTTTCATTACCTAAAATCAAAACTAAAACACTCCTAGGATAGTATTTAAACTAATTAAGAAAAATATATTAAATAAACATTAATAATAATTCAATTGATATGTCATAAAAAATTGTTAATTGATATATCCAACAGGGAACTCACAAGAGACATTCAAGGTTACTAACATCCTATGATCAAAATAAACAATAAATAATTATTAAAGGTATAATGAATGAATATAATTAATATATTCTAAATTTAATATACTTTAATATAGATATAAAATTATTTATTATGATTTATTATGTTTATTATAAAGTAATTTAAATTACTTATTTGAAAATCCTGAGTAATGGTAACTTTTTTGTCTCGATTTCAATTTCTCGAGACATATTTCATATTGAGAACTATATTCTCCATTATATTGTGTACTTAATAACCCAAGAATGCCTTATTAAATATTCTTAAATGAAAATAATTGTATTTATATAACCATGTTATGTTCATTATATAAATGTATATTGATTCCATCAATACTAATTTCATAAGGGTTTCTCGGATCTCAAGTTTACTTCTCTGAGTCATACGACATATTCACGACTTATTTTATTTTATGTGAGTTAAATAATAATCTTTTATTCCATTATATCATATTTATAACGAAATTAATTTTATTTTAAGACCCTATATTGTTTTCTCAGTCAAATTATTTTTATTCATAACTTTTTTACATATTAAGTGTTTTTTAAGAATCTTTTTGATCATTTTCTTATGGTCATTCTTCATGAACTTTATTCTTTTAAATTAAGAAAATTATAAAAAATTACTATATTATTTTTCACTTAATATTATGTTTTGAGGATTAACATTTATTTCTAATAAAGTACTTTTTCATGTATTAGTACTTCAATTCTTATTTTTTTGAAAGCATCTTTCTTCGTAGAAATGAATCATTATTAAGAATAATGATAATCATATTTGAAGGATTTACCTCTCCCATGACCATATTATTTTATCCACAATTTTTCCCTTTTTTATATTTATTCCCTAATAAATTTCTTCTTCATAGAACTTTTTATTTATCTTTACCACTTTATAAATAAATTTTCAGTGTCACTTTTATGTTACCTATTTCATTAATGCAATATTAAAATATTCAAGACTATTTAATATTAAAAAATTATTTATATTATATTTCAACATAAATTTAATATTAAAAACCATTATATATTTTTCTTAGATCCGTTATTTTTATTTCTATTATATTTGCATTTAAAAATATTTTAGTATTACTTTCTTGAAGATTATTCTGGAAAAAACGTTTTCTGAAACTCCTTACAAGGTTTCACTTACCTTTTACACTTTTTCTCTAAAACGATATATCTACCAATGATTTATGGTTAATTAATCACTCTATAAATGAAATTATGATATAATACTTTTGGGATGTTATAATTTTGGTATCAAATTATTTAAATATTGTTGGAATTTGATGTAATTCCCTTTTAAAAGTGATATGAAACACATTTTATTTCCATGAGTTTTTTTTAATATGATGTATGAATGTTTTCATGTAGTGCATATGAGTATATATTATCTTTATATGGAATGTAATTATTATATAAATAATAAGTTAATTTGATAAAGCTTTATATGTTATGATATAATAATGAGAAACATGTAATGATGCTCAATCAACTATAAAAATGATGGTGTGGTGCCTGATATACAATGGGAAACAAGTTGTGGTGCTTGATCCATTGAGGGAAGTATGAAGTGTTATCCAATATTATATGTTATTATATTAATTCCTATGTTATTCCAAATTTATATTTTATGTGTCTATGACATGCTTTAGGTATCTTAATTATTGTCTCATGTATATCATTTCTTATGTCATTTTATATATTGAAATATTGGGGGTTATATGTTTATGAGTTAGATTAATGGACACATTTTATTTCTCCATTTTAAATTATTTTAAATTATTTTCTCGTGATCATGTTTTCTCATATAATTAATATCTACCCCCTTATTACACATTGATATGTTTCCCTTAATGATTTTTTGATCTCACGACTTCTTATGTTTGCCATTCCTCAAGATATTAAGATGAGTATAACATGTGGGACAACTATAAATAGTTATATTATGGTGAAATTATATATAATATTCAATATCACAAGAAATAATATTTTTCTGTAGCTAATATTTAATGTCCTGAGACTTTTTTGAATGAAAGACAATGTTCCATAGTATAAAAGAAATGTAACACTGAGCATAAACAAACCACCAAAAAATATTATATGACTACTATAACCTATCTATTAAATTGGATAGTTTGAATATGATGTCATAATTTATGGAAAACAAATTATGGTCCTGATCAATATAATTTTTTATTAATTCTTATAAAATCAAAACTCAGTTTGTATTAAAGGAATTTGTTTCTTCAAAAACATGTTATCTTCAAAAAAGGTTTTTATTAATTTTTGTGAGAAAATAATTATAATTAATTTTTTGAACATTTATAAAATATATATAATGACAATGATATTGTTTTTAAAATGACATTATCAAACAAAATTGGTTGATTTTTTTTCTTTTTATAAATGTATTTATTCTTCTATAACAAGTGAAAAATAACAATTCTCTAAAACTAAAATGTTCAATTCATTAACAATTATCATTATTATTTGAATATGAAATATAATTAAAATAAATATTATTTAATTATATATGATCTAAATAGATTCATTAGATTCACCATTATACCTAATTATTTTTTTGTTCATTTTTTGGCTTCCAATTTATTTTTCTTAAAATAGTTTTTTTATTTAGTTTTACAGATTTATATGAAAAATAAATTTTTCCACATCTTGAAATTGAATATTTGAAAATAAAATACATACTAAGAATTATTGGGTCCAAATGTGGTAAATATTTCCCTTTTATTTGTTAGACATTATGAATAGAAACTTTAGTAATTTCCATACCACGGTAAATAGGTAAATTGTGTATTTTTGGAAAAAATATAATTTGATAAGGAACATTAGTTGACATTAAAACATTAATTAAAATTATTTTATTATTCAATTTTGTCCATAATAATTCATTATTCAATTATATGACCGTTTGATTCCATTTTATGTGAATATGACCTTTATAATATTTTATGTAGAGAAATTCAAAGATGTCACACTCTTGCTTTCAATAACCACGCTATTTTTAACATGATGATAACCAGAGTATGGCTTTGGTTATAGATAATATTTTAAAACAAAATCAATTTATCTTCATCATCATGATTTATTTTTAATATTTATTTATGAAATAATAACCTCATATTTGTACACAATACAAATGCAATAAATATTCATATAACGGAAAATATAATAATTTATAATTAATATATTAAAACTAGTATATTTTAAAGAATTAATATAACCTAATAATTTTACAGGTAAAAATAAAATTTTATGTATTTATTTAAAAAAAATAAATGAATTTAGTTTCTTTTAATGAGGTGAAGATATTCAAAATAAATGAAATGTTCTAAAATTGACATTATTTATATTTTATTAAATTATTATCAATTTAAAAAAATACTTTATTAGAAGAAGTGATGATTATATGGTTTAAAATTTCAACCATGGTAAATTTATGATCCTTTTATCTATTTATAGTTAATATCATGACCCTCAATGTTTGAAAAATTTTGTTCATAGTATAACTGTAAAAAAGGTTAACCGGGGATTGAAAATATAAGATAAGGGTAAAAACATAGTCAAAACATTTAAAATTTTAATTTAATGAGATTATTTTGACACTTCCTCTTCTTAAATTCTATTATTATAATTTTGGTTCCCTTTATACATCAATATGTTTTTATATTTATTTAATATTTTAATAAATTCTAATAGTTCCCCTCTCTATTCGTATAAACAATACCTCTAATTCTCTTTTAATTGGACTTATATGACAATTTGGTTCATCAAATACCTTCCCAAATACCATCTTAACGTTCCTCCCCAAATTTTATATGTATTATATTTATAAAAATATAAATCTTAGAGGGATTTTGGTGTAAGGAAAAGAAGGTTGTTCGAAGAAGATGTGTAGTTATTACCTAAAAGTTTCCATATTATTGCTTCTTCCACGCCCTTATTTTTTAAAAAAATATGACGAGATAATAAAATAATTCTATAATATATATATATATGTAATTATATTAGTGGAGTAACCAATATCCACATCCCACCTCTAAATGTGAAATGAATTCATCATTCATTTGTATAGTGGACTACCACCTCACAAATCAATGTAATTATATTTCTATTAAAACTTATAATGGAATCTTATAAGGATAGATTAAATTTATATATATTATATTAATGAGATATTTATCATTCAAGGTAAATAATATATCATCTTTTTTTAATAAAATTCCATTACATTAAAAACGATAAAATTGTTTGTGCGTACGAGGGGACAACCCCCAACACAAAGTGATGTGATTCATTTTTCCTCACCACATCACATTTGTAACATCTCATTTTAGGATCCACTAAACCAATGCCTCAATATATTGGGTCACATGGCCTCAAGCGTGCCTCCCAGCATTCTAGAGGATATAGAATTGTAGTGAGGGTGTGAAGGTGCTATGGTGGGGATACTATAACCTCTAATCAGAGTGGTGAAACAGATGATAGCATAAAAATTCCACAACTGAAGCATATATGAATAGGAAAAATTATAATGTAGTTTAACAATGAAAAATAGAATAACTAAATAGTAATATCAGAATCCTCTATGGAAACATCCATAAATGGATTCATGACAGGATGATATACAATAACTAAATTAGGGGGAAAACCATACATTTTAATTATAAAAAAAACAAAAAGAAAAAAAGATACTCTACTATAATCTCTAGTCCATACATGGTCCTTATCTCTTGAGTCCAAAATAAAATAAATCATACCAATAACCTAGATTATGGCCTTTTCCATTGTCAATACTTGTAAACAAATAATTTTCTTGAGTACCATAGGAAACCCATGCAGGGTGTGAGATAAAAATATAAGCAACCCACAACCAAAGGTTCATTGAACAGAGTAGTTCCCATAACTAAACAGTTTGCATGAATAAATGAATTAATAAAAAATAATTTAAATAAATAACATCTTGATCAGTTCCTAAAAGATACATGGATATTCTACCTGATTCAACTCACAGGTGAAGAGAAATGTTTGACCAGTCATAGTAATTATATGTGTATATAGAATATTTATTCTTTGAATTAACATATATTAACAAAGTATGTGTGTATGTACTTACAATTATACCAGGAATACTAGTTTCTAGCTATATAGGGGTGTAACTCATACATCCATGGCCAGTCTACATGTTTGCATGCTTAAGAAATAGGGTACATTCCCTATATCTCACAGTGAGTGGGAGACATCATGCTCATCACACAATATTTTGAGTACTCCATCATGTCAACACTATAAAAATATGATAAAATTTGGAAATACCAATGCTCGGAGAGTGTCAAGGGTGTGAGAGGACATCCTCAACACCATATATAAGGGATCAAGAATCTTTCATGCTCAACATAATCCTTTGAATCATATCAGAGCCTATATCAGGGAATAAATAATATTTATAATTATAGGAATGAATAAATACCTCCCATTTATCTCATTTATCATGACAAATATAAAAAATGATTAAGAATTCATTTTTTAAAATTTTATCAAATGTGATTTGGAATATCGATACAACCCTTATAATTCATTTCATTTAATTCATCCAATTCATTTTAATAAGGGAAACTATAATGCATTATCCATTACACTTAATCAAACAATTTAAACCATTGAAATTTGTAAATTTAATTTATATATCTCATTTGGTTACATTGGAGGTGACATGGTCAAAGAGGGAAACTACCTATATGGTAAATTCCGTCTATATGTTTCGAAAAAACCTAATAGGTGCTTCGGTTCGATTAAAATTTTCATATCCAAGGAAAAACCATTTATAATCAAATATGAATGCTAATATTAGACATTTAAGGCCTTTAATACAATTAACATTAAGGGTAAATTCATGTGGCACACCCAAGGGGTGTCTATAGGAGAGGTCGGAATCCTCTATACCAGAATACAAGGATCAACATGAATGTTTCAAGGTGAATGGATCAATTTAATATGATGAAACCAAATAAAATGAAACACCAAAAAATCTATTGTCATTTATGAAATTATATCTACGAGATGAAATAAATCATGGAAAAATTATGTGGCCACATAACTCAATGTTTTAGACAACTCCTCAATCGACATCGGCCTTAGATTCGGAGTAGGTAGGAAGATATTTTGGAAACAGTGCAACAACCAAAAAAACAGATAAACCAATAATGAATCTAAATAGAACAATGGATTCAATGATAAACATATATATGAAGGGATAGGAATCGATATCTTACCTTAAGGAATATAAATCCTTTAAAGGATCTTTATTTAGACACCAGATGAATAAGATATAAAATATCTTAGGTTGAGGAAAAATTTTCTATGGAAGGAAGAAGGCGCTTCCCACCACTAGAAATAGGATAGGTAAGAAAAAAAAATTGTATTAAGATTAAGTGATGTAAAAAAAAGAGTTTCCACCAAAAAAATATAAGGGTGCATGTTTTGGCCACATGTTTGGTCAAACCATGCACCGATCATGTGCCATTGTCTGCAACAAAGTGGAAACCCACACGGTTAGTCAAATAGTTTATCTAATTGTTCACAGAACTTGAAAAACATTTCTGTTCCAAACACTGTAACACTACAAATCAATTCATCTAGAGTTTCATTTATGAAAATAACCGGATGGGTCCCCAGGTCTTTATTGTGTAAAAATACAAGGTTTATGAGAAACCATATAGGCTAGGATGTACAGTTTCATCCAACCATGGGGCTGAGTATTTTCTTCTCATTCTGGGGATTTGGGCTTTTAATGAGCCTTTCATTCACCTAATAAATTCATTACATGGTTGGGAATCATTAATAGGTCCATTTAAAAGAACAAAATATAAAAAAAATGATTCATACCATAATGAGAAGAGAGGTCATTATAACCTCCCCTCCATAAGGTAAGTCATCCATGTGTCAGAATTATAAGGATAAATAAGTGTCATCTAAAAACAGCTCAGACCATTGGCCTTATAAACTAGGGTCATATTCCCATGTCTCATCTTGTACTCGGTTGTGCAATCATAACACACATACCAAAGGAACTAACCTTCCTTGGAGTGTCTTCATGCATCAATTAGAAATACAAACATGATACTCCATGAAAGATGAATTTACACCATGATCAACCTCATCAGGCTGAAAAATGTGTGACAGCTCTAGGTAGTATTAGCAAAGGTGAGATACATGAATTAAATCATCCATATATGAGTATATCTATGAAAATGATATTTGGTAAGCCACTGGTCTGATCCATTTCACATCCATGAAGGGTCCAACAAACCTGTGTGAGATCTTACACTAAATCTGATTAATTATGTGGCTGAACCTACTTGAGTGTCACAATATTACACGGTCATCAACTTGGCACATGAGAGTTTATTAGTGTCTATTGGAATATTACTTCTATCTAGAATGTGATGTCATCATGTGATTTATTTTTAATTAAACCTTTTCTATTGTCTCTTGCACAAGACGTGGTCGATGAAATGCATCCCCTTCCTCTATCTATAAAAAATATTAGTGGAAAGGCCTACCATATAGAGTTTCATAAGGATTTATCTGGATGGTATCCTAAATTTTGTTATTATAAGAGAACTCAAAGGTGACAATTTGTTTCTCCTAGTAACCACAAAAATTAAGTACATGTGCATAGATAATGTCTTATATAACATATACCATATTCTCAATCATTCCATCAGTCTATGAGTGATAGGACATGATCATAATAATCTATGCACCAAAGGGATTCTACAAACCCTTCTAGAACTGTGTTGTATAATGATAATATCTATTATAAATGATAGAATGAGGAGCTACATGAAGACATATAACCTTCCTAATGTAAAACCTTCCCCACTCATATACTAATATAGTCTATCACATAGGAGAGATGTGTTTGACTATAGTCAAACAATCAATAAAAACCCACACTATATAGTTGACATGAGGTACTCTGGGTAGACCAATCACAAAATCCAATGAAAAAACATTCCATTTCCCTTTAGGAATAGAAAATGGCTATAAAATCCCTTATGTATGATTATGTTCCACCATCACCTACTGATAAATGGAACACTGAGTAATGAAGTCAGATATCTCCTATTACATACATGGACACAATTTCAGGAATCATAAATAATTATAAACATCCATGACACTGGGGTGATCCTCCCATGACGAGGAATGAAATTCCCACATCCTTTCCTCTCTAATGCCTTCTAGGACCAATTATGTCCCATGTAATTATACAGAACAGAAAAAACCAACCCAATTTGACCATGAATGAGTCTCCCGATCCAATTTGTGCCAAGGTAGGAGAGGCATTCCTGATCCTCCTGGGATGGCGACAACTGCCAAGGGAATCAACATATTCGCTAGAAAATAGTTTCAACAAATAAGATAAATAAAGGATGAAAAATACATAAAAGGACAAACCAAAAAATAATTGATTTCCAGATTCTATACCATTTACATTTACAACGAAATATACAACAAAAGTGAATAAGAAAATAAACATTAACAATGAAGTTTAACCTGACACAACAAAAAATCCCTATGTGACCCCAAGGGTAACTCTCCAACCAAATACAGACCATCTCCTATGGTGACTGGAACAAAGTTATAAACTATAGTATAATCTAAAAATAAGAAACACTATAGGCACTGGTATTAAAACTCATTAGTTAGTCCTAGATTATTATATTTCAAATTCATGGCCTTTAAATAAAGAATCATTGATTTTTAGGTTTAAAATAAAAACATTAAACAATGTTTTTTCAAATATTACAATTCAAAATAATAAATCACAATCAATTACCCTCACATTTTAAACAAGGATCACTAAAAGGAGAGATGTTATGCTCAAAGGGAAGTAGGATAAAGGGGACCGGATATGAAATATTCATTTTTAATAGATTCTTTCAAAAAAGAATTCTTGAAATGTTTTTAACATAACACACATTCATAATTTACTAAGAATATTCTAAAACCAAGAACAAGTGATATAGTCGCACAAAAAGGGAAGTGGATAATTATACGAGAGTCAGATCATTATAGGAATACCTAGAACCTCAGAGGAGAACCAGAACTTACTATACATGTGACTCATCCGGACTGTATTCCTTAGTTGATGACACCATAATGCCCTAATACCCAACCATCACTCTACCTAGCCTGGTTTAGGGGCCTGATCCCATAGTAATAAATCCAAGTATCCACATGTCATCGGCCACAAGCTAGTCTAATATCCTTGACCAATGCATTTATCATTCTCAGAAAACCTCTTTTGTACACTAGGTTCACATGCTATATTCGTAAGGGTGTGTTCTAGGCAATTAAAGTAAAAAGTAACATATATATATATATACAATTATCAACTACCAGAACCGGCTCCAGCCCGACCACCTCAAGGAGAATCTCATTCCTTAAAAAATGAATTACATGGTTGGAGTCTCATGCTGATGAAATCCATTGCAATTTAACAATCAGGTGGGCAATAAATCACTCTTAGTGGGTTTTCCAAATACGTAATTGAAGATTCAAAATAGGACTTATCATGTTTTCTTAAAAATAAGTCATTTCATAAATACCTATACACAACCCACTTCCCCAACCAAAGAAACCTATTGAATCCCTTTTTATCAATCCCACACACCATTCAAATCAAAAAACAATTACAAGGGCCCAAGGGGCATTTCCCAATAATAAATTGATGTGAAAAAATCATTTTAAAGAATTAAATCACCACTTTTAACATCAAAAATGTGTTTATAAAAACTAAAACATACCATTACGAAACACTAGTCAATTTAAATAGCCAAAAAACCCATTTTCAAAACACATGGCATGAAAAATACATTCTAACTACTACAAACCTTCACCAATAATGATATTTCATAAAAATATATTATCCTAACAACATTAATTGTCTATTTAGAAATTAAGGGAGGTGAAAACATCAATAAACCAATGTAAACCAAATTTAAATGGTAATACGAAATGGGGCCCTACCTCAAAGATGTAGAAACATCTAGAATCCAATGAAAAATCACATTTGAACCACCACCACATCCAAGGTATATTTAAACTATCCAAAAACCAAATGATCAAAACCAACATTTATGGTTCTAACCCTTTAAACGAGTCATAACCATTAGAGAAGAGGAAGTCAAAGAAAGTGGATAAAAAACATAGAAAAAAAGTAAGTGAGTAAACGATGAAGAACATAATAGGATATTTATTGAATAAATCGATCCATAGACACCCAAGGATATGAGATCCAAGGAGAAAATATAAGGTGGAAGAGGTTATAATGTCAAAAGAACCCAAATGGGGAATAGAGGGCTGATTTTTGGTTCAAAATTGAAGGGGGAGAAAAGAGAAAATGACTTTTTAAAACTGGGTCGGCCACATGGTCTTCCAAATCGTACAAAATCCATTTGATTGTTTTTAATGCGAGACCAAGGTACCACATGCTTTCTTGGGCCAAGTTGTACAGCCATACAAAGCCCATGTGGTAGTTTATGTCTCCTACGGCATAGTTTCATGGGTTAGTGCATGGTTACCTCTAATTGTGTGTAAACCATATGCATATCCTATCTAACCCAAAACCTAATAATTTCAACCAAACTTCAATGAAGATAAAAATATGTGATCTAGTAAAAGGATAGAAGAGAGTAACTCCTCCAGAATCTCAAACCTTTCACTCAAGGTTCCTGATAAAGGATCATAAAACAAAACCAAACCGAAATCCAAGATGAATTTCAAATCCGGGGTGTCATAATTCTACCTACCCTAATGATTTTCTCCCCTAGAAAGACTACTCAATTTTTACACTAAAATAAGAACCAATACTCTTTTACACCCAAAGGAGATTCACAAGGAATTAAAAATAAATAAGCAACCAAAACATTACCATAAGAACAAAATAAAAAAAGCTGAACTCGTGGAACTAAATATGGAATCCCTACAAAGATCCACCAACCCAAAAAAGATTAAACTCCTACAGTTGATTTGTAACATCCCAGTTCCAGAAGGCACCCAAAGGTGCCCAGTACCCGATTTGTCACATGGCGTCAAGTGCATTTCCCCGAACGCCAGAGGATGCCGACTAGCAGGGCGGGACTTGGGTGTGATATTGGGGTAACTATTCCCTCATTAGAAGAGTATATAGTGGAAGTGAAAAACATAGACAATTTCAGAAGTAGTAAATATCCAAAAATAGTAAACAGCGGAAGACTAGAATAGTAAATAGTTATAGCACACATATATATGAAATGATGAATGATACATATGACTAGGAAAGCATCCAAACAAGTCAAAATGCTAGAAAACTACTGTGCTAAACCCATGTACAAAAAAAGATAAATAGATAAACTCCTCAGCATCGCAAGCCATAGCTTGGTCCCATGCTCTCCAGCTCTACAACAAGTTAATTACCAAAAGTAGAAGGGCTCTTTCCCTTATCTATACCTGCAACAATATAATCATTTTGGGCGCAAAATCATTAACCAAACAGGGTTTTAGACTAAATCCCAGTAGAAAACCACCCAAATATCTATGCCTAAAAGTCAGTGAGTATATGGTAGGTAAAAGTATAGTAAATAGTAAACAGAAAACACAAAATAGGACATCACTCAATAGTAAACAATCTACAGTCCAATCAAGAAATAGTGAGTCAAACAGCTAACCATAAGCAGGTAACCCTTCTAAGAAGTACTCACATCCATCCCTGCAGGTCATAACTAATAAATACAGACAACCCACTGGGCAGCACACTCAGTCTAACCCCTCTATTACTGTATAGTAATTTAATAAAGACTCTCTGAGGAAGCACTCATAGTCTATCCCCTTATTTTCATAGAAAAGCAAGACTCTCCGAGTAACATCACACAGTCCATTCCCCGCATATTATAAGGTAGTCAAGGACTCTATATGGAAGCTCACATTTCAATTCCCCTTATATCCCTCAATGTCTAGGACTATCTAAGGAAGCTCTCTTGGTCAATTTCCCTTATAACCCAATTCATTCAATTATAATAAAGACTATCTGAGGAAGCTCACGTAGTCTCGCCCCTTTTAGTATAATGAAATAATGGACTCTCTGAGGAATCCCACTCGGTAAATTCCCCTTTTATCCCTAAGTGGTAATAGGCTCTCTGAGGATTCTCATTTGGTCTATCCCCCCTTATAGCCAAAAGTTCCCAAAGACTCTCTGAGGAAGCTCACACGGTCAATTCCCCCAATAGACTACTACACCAGGTTCTCGCCACCCTGTGTAAGTCAACGAGCATAGTAGTGCAATATAGAAAAAGTAAACCTATAGAACTACATGTCTAAACATTCTAAAGAATATCAAGCAAGTCAAAAACACATACCTTCCTTCCTACAGCAACAAACAAGGAATCTGGAAAAGCCACCAAAATCCCAACAGCACAAAACTGTCGTAAACAGTGAATGCATGGGAAAGATGCATCCAAATAATAATAGTAAACCTTATTATTTTCCAAATATCCTCTACACAGGCATACAATCATGTTAGGAAAACAATAGGTGCAAAACAGTTCACACGCAATACCTTGTTCAAGGGTATTGGTAGAATTTGCACATAAAACTCAAAGACTTCGAACGAAAAGGCACAAACCACCTACCTCTGTGTTAGGATATCAATATACATGAACCTAGAATCTTGAATCTCTATTCAAAGACATAGATCTACAAAAATGATTAAAAAATTCAACCCATAAAAACATGGAAAAGATGAGGAATTGGAAAATGACGAAATAGAAGAAGATAAAAATCATTGATGTGATTCCAACGCAACCGACGGAGTTTGATTCGGAGGACGGGAGGAGGCTCGGGGGTTCATCGAAGATCCGTAGCCATGAAGGTTCTATCGAATGAAGAAAGGCTAGATAAAGATGATTCTATCCATCAGACGTGGCCTAGGTGTGTTTAATGAAAAAAAAACTACAAAATACACAGCGTGTACTTTTGTACTACACGGTGTGTACTCTCCTTTTCCGTAATCTGCTTTAGCCGGCCCCCACATCACCCCACATGACCATTTTTGTTGAAATGACATGGCTAGAATGCGTCCTTCTGTGGGAATGAAGTACATGGCGTTTAATCATAATGTACAGTGCGTGTACTTCAAAAATTTCTAGAAACTCCCCTTTTCTCAAAAACTCCAGAAAATGGAAAACCATACCTGAAAAAAAGATCTGGGTTCTTAAAAACAATCCCCCTTAAAGAAATTCATCCCTAAATTTTCCTAGTGTGGCATAAAAGATGAACCCTCAAATAGTTCCAGCCACTGTGCTCATACATCAGCCTCCCCCTCCCAAGTCTCGTCATGTACTCGCATGTGCTGCCACAACAGTCATACCAAGGGGACAGACCGGCCATGGAGAACCATTGTACTACAGTCCACAATCTGGATACGATGCTCTTCAATTGACGCATCCAATTTGAGCTCAACCTCATCGGGTTGAAAGACATCAGAGGGGCCTGAAAAGTAATGTCGGAGCTGAGAGATGTGAAAAACATAATGCATATCTCGGTACCTCTGAGGTAGCTACAACCGATAGGAAACCTTCCCAACTCTCTCCAACGCCACAAATGGTCTGTTGTACCTTAGTGAAAGATTACCCTATCTCCTAATCCTCTTGTGTCCCAACCTCAGTGTGACACTCAGTAAAACCTAATATTCGACCTCAAACTCTAGGCGTTGTCTCTGCTGATCAGCATAAGACATCTGTCAAGACTGTGCAGTAGCTATCCTCTCCTGAATCAACTATATCTACTCTAAGGTCTCCTGAACAAGATAAGGTCCTAGCAAAGCTGCATCTCCTGCCTCCAGCCAACATAAAGGTGATCAGCATGTCCTACCGTACAAAGCCTCATAAGGTTCCATTTGAATAGTTGCTTGAAAAATATTTTTGTAGGAAAACTCCACAAGAGGTATATGTTTCTCCCATAAACCTCCAAAAACCAGAATGCATGCTCGAAGCATGTCTTCAAGCACTTGAATCGTATGCTCGGACTGGCCATCTATCTGGGGATGATAAGCTATACTCAAAAGTACATGTGTACAGAAAACTTCTGAAGCCCCTTCCAGAACCGAGAAGTAAAATGTGCATCCCTGTCTGAAACAAAGGAGTGTGGAACTACATGAAGACGTACAATCTCATGAATTTACAACCGTCCCATATCATCAACACTAAAGGACTCCTTGATCGGAAATAAGTGTGCAACCTTCTTTAGTCATTAAATCACAACCCAAACCATGTAATTCACTTGAGGTGACCTCAGAAAACCAATCATGAAGTCCATCGCAACATTGTTACACTTCCACTTAGGAATGGGTAACTGTTGTAAAATCCCTAATGGTCACTGATTCTCTTCCTTCACCTGTTGACAAGTGTAACACCTCAGGATGATACTAGCAATGTCCCCCTTCATACCTGGAGACCAATACTGATGGTGTAGATCATGATACATCTTGGTGATTCGATGATGAACATCCCAAACTGAGGAATGAAAATCATGCATCATTTCCTCGCATAGGTCTGCTGGTACCCACACGCGTCCCTGGAAATGTAATTTCTCATCAACGCCTATTGTTCATAAAGGAATAGTGTCCTCTCCTAAAACGCTTTATCGTAGTACTGGGCCTTCAGAATATGATAGCCTCCACATTAGAACTCGATCCAGAAGAGTAGAAGTAATAACTGCGGAAGAAAGGAATGTCTACCCATGTTTGTCATCGACCTCTAAATGCATCTCCGAGAACAGGGCCATAAACATCCACTCACTACTGGCCTCTCGAACTACATGTATTTGAGTCCTCCTACTCAATGCATCAGCCACTGCTTTGCCTTTCCCAGGAGTATAGTCAAGCTCAAATTCAAAGGACTGTAGGTTCTCAACCCACACACGCTACCTCAAATTCAAATCACGCTGAGTGAAGATATACTTGAGAATTTTTTGGTTTGTGAAAACCACAAAGTGCTCTCCGAGTAGATAATGTCTCCAAAAATGTAGGTCATGAACAACAGCTTCCAACTCTAGATTGTGCGTCGGTTAATTTCTCTCATGTGGCCTCAAATACCGGGACTCATATACAATGACTCCATCTCCCTGCATGATTATATCTCCTAGTCCAATACCTGATGCATCACAAAAAATAGTATAACTCTTGTCTGGCTCTCACAAGACTAGTATTGGTGCTGAAGTCAACCCCCCTTTCATCTCCTGAAAGGATGACTCACAAGAACATGACCATAATAACTTTGCACCATTCTTGGTCAGACGTGTCAGCGGTGCTGATAAGCGTGAAAAAATCATTTATGAAATGTCTGTAGTATCCAGCCATCCCTGTAAAACTCCACAACTCAAAGACGTTCATCAACAGATCCTAGGAAACTACAACTCTCTCTTTCTCTAGGTCAACTGATACTCTTTCCTCTGAGATTACATGACCAAAATAGTGAATCCAATCCATCCAATAGTGGCACTTTTAGAGCTTAGCATATAATTGATGCACCCTCAGCGTACTCAAAATGATCTCAAGATGGGTATCATGGTCATGTCCAGTGTGTTGGTACAGAAAGATATCATCCATGAAGTCCACCAAAAAGGAATCAAAGTATGGAGGGAACACTCGGTTCTTCAGTTCCATGAAAACTGTAGGCAATTTCGTGAGACCGAACGGCATAACCAGGTAATTGTATAGACCATACCTACACCAGAAGGGTGTATGAGGTATACCTGATGGATTAACACACAACTGATGATAACCAGATCTCTAATCAATCATCGAGAACACTCAGGCTCATTGAAGCAGATCAAAGAGATCATTGATCCTTGGAAAGGGATATTAGTTCTTGACCATTAATTGGTTCAACTTCTGATAGTCCACACAATTCTTGAGGGTACCATCTACCTTCTTCGCAAATAGGACAGGAGAACCCCAAGGAGAAGTACTGGGTCGGATGAAACCCTTTTCCTGCAACTCATCTAACTTCTTCTTGAGCTCTTTCAACTCAGGTGTAGTCATCTTATAAGGAGAAATGGACACCAGTGCCACTCCTAGAGGAAGCTCAATCGAGAAGTCTACATCACGCTCCGGGGGCAAACCAGAAAATTCTTCTGGAAAGACCTGTCTGAAATGCTCCACCCCTAGTGGAAATTCTAATTGTGTTGTCCCCTAGTCATCCAGATAAATACTAGCAATCTAGGATGTAACTACTCCCAACCCATGATGCTCTGGACCTGCTCTGCTCGTCAGGACATCCCATTCCCCCCTATGAAAAAAATATCCACCCTCTGGTGATATGAAACTCACCCTGCGGCGATAATTTTCAATGACTGCCTGGAATGAAACTAACCAGTCCATCTCAAGAATGATATCATAGCCTGTCATCTCTAGGAAATATAGTTCCTATAAAAAGTGATATCCAACAACCAATAGAGGGCACTCTCTGCACTGATGTACACTAGCTGTTCTATTCCCCAACTGAGTGTCTAGCATCAATATATCTTCATAAGAAAAGATGTAAATCCCAAGTATCTCCACGATAGTAACAGATATTAATCTATGGGAAGCCCCGGTAACAAAAAGAGCATAAGCTAAAACTGAGGATACTAAGATAGTACCTCGAATGGCAGAAGGTCCGAGATCCTGGTCCAACTGGGTATGCTACACTACAAAAGTCTGGCCTATATCACGGCCATGTGAACCATCCTAACCACTCTGAGATGATCCTCCCTAATGTCACTAAAAATAGGCAACAGGATACCACGACCTCGACCTCCACCTCAGCCTAAACGGTCGAAATAACTCCACTCCATGACTGGTGAGAAACTGGTGACGCTGATACCAAATGAGGACTCATAGAAGAACCCCAGTCACCAGCTGCTATTGAGAAAAACTAACAAAGGCACTGAAGGTGACCCATCTTGTTGCTAGATCAGCACTCTTCTAGGTCTCTCAGGCAGCATGGCCTCATATGCCCACTTCTCCCACACTAGTAAAACACCACCTGGATACCAAAAGATGCATCCCACCTTCTCTGATCTCATCATGCAATGCTTCCTACTATCAGCTGGCAGAGAACTAACTCTAGATGCTAAACCACCCTGGATAGTAGCTCTAGAATCTTTTAGATTGTTCTATGTGATCATCGCCTAGTTGATGATAGATTATATCGAAGTCAAAATTAATATTTTCACTTGAGAATTGATGTCGTGCCTCAGGACATCCTCAAACTTACGTGCAAGGAACAACTCATCGCTTCCTATAATAGGCGTGAAACGCAGCAGCTCTGTGAAATGAGAGGAATACTCCATAACAGAAAGAGTACCCTACTGTAGACTCCTAAACTCCAGAGCTTGATCAGCCCTAAAGGTCTATAGGTAGAAGTAATCGTAGAAGATGCGCTGAAACTCATCCTAAGATATATTCTTATGGCGTCCCGCATATGAGACAACATCCCACCATATCTTGGTGAAGTCTCAGAGCACATAGGTATCAAGCTTCACCCTCCTCTCTAGAGGTATCTCCATATGCTCAAAAATTATCAATGTGGCCTCTTGCCAAGACTCAGCATCCTGAGGTCCTCCATCCCCTGAGAACGTTTGAGGATGCTGTAGCTGGAAGACTAGCATCAAATCATCCAACGACGAGGTAGGAGGTGGTGCTCCCTGAAAGGTCTGAATCATCCTCAAAAATCCCTCCCTGAACTGTGCATCGACACCTATGTCAGGTAAAATGGCTAGTTCTAAAGCAGGCACAACGGGAGAATCTGCAGGTGGTCCCAGATCGGTCATGTCCGGTGTCTGATCACCGTCTAGCAACTGGTGCACAACCAGAGAATGTCTTGGAGGCCTAAATTTGTAGAGTCATGCACAAATTTTAGATAAACATTATAAAGGGCCTAAAATAAGGAGTGTAACAAGGAAATAGGATAAAGAAAGAACTCATGTATTAAAAAACATGACTACATGGCGTGTACATTTACTACACAGTGTGTTCCCTAAAGTCATTCTCATGGGCGTCTACATTTTTCCAGACTGGTCGTGTAACACCCCAGACACACGGCGTGTTTTCCCCAAACACAGAAAATACTTGAGTCCCCTTTCCCTACCTGAGTCCTTCTACATGGCTAAAACACATGTCTCTCTCCAATGGCAATACTACACGGCGTGTAAAATTCTTAGACGGTGAGTACTAGACAAGCTTCACATGGACCATGTTGTTAGTGACATGGCCTGACACACGGCTCACACTACACGGTGTGTTCTAGACGGACACATTGTGTATGAGAGAGGATAACATGAGCCTTTTTTTTCATGACACGGCCGGGTACCTAGGTCAGACTACACGGCTTGTTCAAAGAAGACATGGTGTGTACGCAAAGGGTTGACACCAAATCGTGTTGTTCGTGACTGTACACCGTCGGGTACCAAGGTCAGACTACACAGAATGTTCAGACAGCACACGGCTAGTATTAGACATGACTTGGCCAACCTGTGTTGTTTGTGACACGGGTAAGCACGAGGTAGAAACTATATAATGTGTATGGACAATACGCAGTGTGTTCACTCCAGTGTTTTCCCATCTTGCGTCTCTTCCCAAATAGCCTAAGACATGGTTTAGAGATTACACAGAGTGTATATAATGTACATTGCGTGTACTTATGAAAAATTGTTTCTTCCAGAACAAAAGAACACACGGTGTGTACTTAACATTACATAGCGTGTATTCTAGTTTTTTCCAGACAGTAAGCCTCAGAAACTATTCTGGAACACAGAAAACGCTAAAACGAGCATTAAAAGTGCCAAATTCCGATCTGTGAGGGCCCATACTCCCCGTAAATCAATTTTTGGAATCTTATACATATTATAAAATGGAAAACTAGTCCATGATCCTCAAAATTCCAGTCTGTGAGGGGCGATAACACCTTAAGAACCAAAGTTTGGTGTTCATTACCGCAAATCTCTACAAAAAAATACCCTATCAAACAAAAGGTATTTCTATCAAGCCAACTATCACAATAACATGCATATTTTTCACATCACCTACCACAACAACATGCAGTCACAAATGCATCCTATATGGCATGGAAAAAATGCAAGACATGTGATTTCTAGCAGGTGCATATATGATGCATGAGATGGAATACCCTCATATCATTAGGTTGCAATAGAAATAGAACCTCAATGACATCAACAGTAACATAAAAAATTATTTGAGTCACTCAAGGTGAAATCAAATCAATAGTAAAAATTGAAAAACTAAAACAATTGCAAAAAAATGTTGTAGATTTTATTTTCCCTATACATGGGTTAGCTACTCCCAGGCACAGCTTAACACCAAGTACCATTTCCTTCCTATCACTGGTTATAGACTCTAAATAGTAATTCAATAGAAGAGAAAACCTATGATACCACTTTGTAACGTCCCGGTTCCAGAAGACACCTAGAGGCACCCCATACCCGGTTGGTCACATACACTCAAGTGCATTTCCCCGAACGCCTGAGGCTGCTGACTAATAGCGAGGGCCTGGGGTGTGATAGTGGGGTAACTATGACCTCATTGACAGAGTACACAGAATAAGTGAACAACACATACAATAGTGGAATCAGTAAATATCCAACAATAGTAAACAACGAAATACTAGATTAGAAAATAGTTAGAGTACATATATATTATAAATGATTCATGATACATATGTCAAGGAAAGTACCCAAACAAGTCACAATGCTGGAATAAAACTATGCTAAACCCAAGTACAAAAATAAAGATAAACAGATAAAATCCTCAGCATCACAAGCCATAGCTTGGTCCAATGCTCTCTAGCTCCACAGCAGGTCATGTACCTGAAGTAGAAGGGAGCATTACCTTATTTGTACTTGTAACAATATATTCTGTTTGGGCCCAAAAGCATGACCCAAACAGGGTGTGAGACTAAATCCCAGAAGGCAACCAACCAAATATCTGTGTCTAATAGTCAGTGAGTATATGGTAGCTAAAAGTATAGTAAACAGAAAATAGTAAATAGAAAAGAGGACAGTACTCAACAGTAAACAATCCACGGTTGAATCAAGAAATAGTGAGGCAAGAAACTAACCATAAGCAGGTAACCCTCTAGGAAGTACTCACAACCATCACCTCTAGTCCTACCTAATAAGTACAGACAACCATATGGACAGAACACTCGGTCTAACCCCTCTGTTACTTTATAGGAATTTAATAAAGACTCTCTAAGTAAGGACTGACAGTCTATCCCCTTATAGTAATAGTAAAGAAAGACACTTTGAGGAAGCTCACACAGTCCACTCCCCGTATAATATATGGTAGTAAAGAACTCTTTGAGGAAGCTCACATGTCAATTCCCCTTATATCCCCAAGGTATAGGACTCTCTGAGGAAGCTCGTGAAGTCAATTCCCCTAACAGCCCATGTCGTTCAATTCTAATAAAGACTCTCTGAGGAAGCTCATGCAGTCTCTCCCCTTTTATTCTAAAGAAACCAAGGACTCTATTGGGAAGCTCACTCTATCAATTCCCCTTATATCCTTAAGTGATTCTAGGCTCTCTAAGGATTCTCACTTATTCTATCCCCCCTTATAGCCAAAATTTCTCAAAGACTCTCTGAGGATGCTCACCCAGTCAATTCCCCCTATAGTCTACTACACCAGGTTCTCAAGGCCCTGTGTAAGACAATGAGCAATGCAGTGAAATATAGCCAAAGTAAACCTATAGAACTACATGGATAAATAGTCTACAACATGTCAAGCATATCCAAAATACAAACTCGCCTTCCTTGAGCAACATACATGGAATCAGGAAAAGCATCCAAAAGCTGAACAAGACCAAACTGTCGAAAACATTGCATTCATGGGAAAGACACATCCAAAGAATAACAATAAAACCTATTCATTTCCAATTATCCTCTAAAAAGGTATTCAAGTAAGGTAGGAAAACAATATGGGAAAAAGAGTAAACACGCAATACCCCGTTCAAGGGTATTGGTGGAATTTGAACATAAACCTCAAAGACATCGAACGGAAAGGAACAAACCACCTACCTTGGGGTTAGGAGATCAATATACTTGACCTTAGAAGATTGAATCTTGTTTAAACATCATAGATCTATGAAAATGTATAAAATTTTAAACCCATGGTATCTTCGAAAAGAAGAGTAATTGGAAAATGATGCTCTAGAAGAAGAGAAAACTCACAGTTTCAATTCCAATGCAACTGACGGAGTTTGATTCGGAGGATGGATGGAGGATCGGGGGTACGTCAAATATTTGCGGTCGTGTGGGTTCTCTTAGAAGAAGAATTCTTAGAAGAAGATGGTTTTTTCCATCAGAAGCGACCCCGATGCGTTTAATGAAAAAACAAAATACCTGGCACATACTTTTGGAGTACACAATGTGTACTCGCCTTTTCCGTAATACACTTTAGGTGGCCACCACATCACCCTACACGACCGTGTGTGTGGCCGTGACATGGCCAGCTCGCGTCCCTCTGTGGCAACGAAGTACACGGCGTGTACTCATAATGTACACGATGTGTACTTAAAAAATTTCTAGAAACTCCTCTTTTCTCAAAAACTACAGAAAAAGGAAAAACATACTTGAAAAAAAGATCATGGTTCTTACATGATTGATCAAAAAGGACACCTAACTCCCAAAACAAAAAAAAATGTCCTCAAAACATGAACACCTCAAACACCGACAAGTGGAACCTAAATAGTCTATTTATACAAATAATGAGTGAGAGACCTCAAACTGTACCATGATGAGCATTACCGAAATCCTAATACAAAAAAGCTATTGGGTGTACATCGACCCCAACATTAATTCGAAATATTATTTTGTGCTAGGAATTTCTGAATGATACAACCTCAAGAAAGTCCAAATGGCTAATGAAACTGAGATACATACACTGGTAGGCCTGAACGGACTCCCCACCCCAAGGATCGGGCTTACAACACTTCAATCCTTAGAAAATTTAATGGGACCCATAGTGGGTCCCCTCACCATTGAAAATAGCCAGATCAATGAATTCGATAACCTCCTGCATGAACCAAGGACTCCAACAATAAGGGTAGGATAGGAAGGCGACCTTATAATGGGTCATCAAAACCATGAAAGACATACACCAACCACTCAATGATCCTAGATAACCACCAAAAAATAAAAATTAACTTGAACAAACAGATGAATTGGTCATAAAAAGGAGACCTACACTCAATGGGACACAACCACTGAGGTATTTAAGAAAACAGGATGACTATTCCTACTTATAACATTAGAGAAAATTCTTACACCTAGATGAATCACAACACTGTAACAGGGTTCCCATAGATAGAACATAACATAAACCTAAACCTTTCCACATTGTTGGGGTTCCACGAACAATGTACCAGATTTACTCTAGGACCTATGAATTGATATATAACGACTGAAGCATCTCATGCCTTTCAGTCAAGCTTCAGAAACCCCCAAAAATATACACAGACCAAAACATCACAAAATAGACTTCCATTGAAATTGAATTTCACAAGGATTCATCTGAAACTGTTCTTACAAAAAAAATAAAAAAAACCACCACAAAACACCACCAGACACGACTATTGCAATGATGAAAATTATAACAATAATGATCCCAAACAAACCTAAAATAGTTCCCTACTCTTAAAAATGGGCTTCGATGTACATCAAAGAGTTGGGTATATCTTCACAGTGCCTTTTGGAAACACCCCAAAAGAACCTTTTCAGGTGGAACAAGCATCCACATGTGTGGAAGGTTCTTGTAGAAATTGAGAAAGGTGGTCTCTTATGACCATGCTTATCACACTAGTGACAGGTCACAACTTTACACCCTAAAGAGGTTGACGATAAGTCCAATAGACTCTTAGTCCCTCTACCATCCCTTCCGACAAAAAGTTGTTTCCCATTATTCTTACATGACTATCCTTCTTCCATTTCAGGTAGACCGTAGGAAGACCAATCATATAAAACCCTCATGCTTTCCCTACTGCATCATGAAAGGCTTGCGACACAACATTGTAGAAGGTGGTTGGTTGAGCTCTTCCACCTTCGACTGTAGCTTAGGGTGTATCCCGAGCTTGAAATTTCATGAATTCATGATATCATTCCCAAAATACACTAGTTCATATAGACGTAGGTCTAAGAAGTGACAAAATAATTCTAACACTGATCCAACACATTACTGAATAATACATAACTCTATCCACATCCTTTATTTCTTAATCTCAAAAAAGTAGTATTGGATGAATGAAGACTTGAATAACTCATAGGTGATATATTTATATAACCTTCTTCTAGAAAAATACTTTCTATATTTCTAGGATGGGACTTCATGCATAAAGGTGATAATATTTAACTTCAATGTCTCAGTTAACTTGTGAAAACTGAAGTCCCTCTCAATCTTCCCCATCCATTACGCTAGCTCAAGAGGGTCAAATTGACCATAGAAAAGTGGAGGATTCAACTTCCTAAACTCAAGAAAATATTCTATGGGTTGACCAAATAGAGAGTTCACTAAGGACATACCACCCAAAGATGGAACTTTTATATTCATCAAACTTTTGTGGGGATGGACACTAAGAAACAAGGAAAATATTGAACTAAATCAAACCCAACCCAAAAATATGGAACCTTCACATCAAAAATTAAAATATAAAGCCCACTTTCAATAGTAAAAGATACATGAAACAGCACCAAAATCTATCAAAACAGTAAAATTACCATGTTTGTTTTTTGAAAATAGACAAAGACTGCAAGAATTACACACCCACTAATGGTGTCCCATGGCCTCACCCATGAACATTACCATGCCATACTATCAACCTGACCATTTTATCATAAATATATATGAATGTGGCCGCTCAATGAAACTATAAAGGAAAAACATCTAACTCACCCTTCCTTTTCAAATCTCACAATTCACTTTTCTAAAATTAAATAAAAGAAGAAACCAAACTAGAATTGATTTCTAGATTCTATACCATTTACATTTAGAAAATAAAGATACAGAAAACAAATCAATAATGGAAACTAGAAAAACTAAGATAAACCTGACACAACACAACATCCCCTTGTGACCTTAGGGGTCACTCTCCATCAAAACACCAACCATCGCCTATGGATACTGAACAAAATATGGAACCTACATGTGAATGTAAAAACAAGAAATGTTATAGGCATGAGTATTAAAACTCATTATGTTGTCTTGAATTATTGTATTCTCAATTCATAACCATTAAATAAATCAATATTGATTATTAGGATAGAAATAAAAATAATCATCATATATTTTCCATACATTACATTTCAAAATAGCAAATCACAATTTATTACCCTCACCTTTTAAATAAGGATCATTAAAAGAGATAAGTTATGTTTAATGGGGTGAAGGTTGGAGGGGAATGAATAAGAAACATACATTTTTCATTAAATTCAATCAAAATAACATTATTGAAACCTTTTTAATACCTTGGAACACAGAGGAGAACCATAGAATACTATATATGTGACTCATCACAAAGTCACGACCTACACGATGACATCATAAATCCCTAATGCCTAACCTTCTCACCACCTGGCCTGGTCTAGGGGCCCGATCCCATAGTAATAAATTAAAGTATTCACCTGCTATGGGACACTAGCTTGAACAAAATCCTAGACTAGTGTAGTAATCATTTTTAGTAAACCTATTTTCTATTCTGGGATCCCATGGTATGTTTGTAAGGGTTTGTGCTAAGAAATTCATGTATCAGGACACGTATATATAGAATCATCCACTACAACAACCAGAATCACCCTAACCTTCTTAAGGAGCATCCCATGCCTTAAATGACAATCACATTGGTGGAGTCCCTTGCCAAGGACATCCCTAACCATTTAATAATAAACTAGGAAATGAATATATCCTATATGGGTTTTCTAAAAAATAATTGAAGATGCCATATGGGCATATCATGTTTTCAGAAAAACGAATCATTTCATAAATACCCATACACAAATGACTTCCAAAACTAATCACACCTTCAGAAATCCTTTTTATCAATCTAAAAAACCATTCAAATCCAATCACACATATAGGGTCCAAAGGGGAATATCCCATTAAGAAGATAATGTGAAAAAACTCGTTTATATGACTTAAATTATAACTTTGAATATCAAAAACGTGTTTATGAAAACCAAACAACGCCATTGTAAAACACTTCTAAATGTAATGATCCAACTGATCCATTTTCAAAACACATGGTCTAAAAATTCATTACCAACAATTACAAACCATCACAAATAATGATATTTCATAAAATAAAATTATCCTAATAAAATAAAATGACTGTATAAATTAAGGTATTTGAAAACATTGATAAATTAAAAAAACCTAATTTAAATGGAAATATGAAATGATGTCATACCTCAATGATGAAGAAACTTCTAGAATCTGTTGAGAAACTTCTATCGCCCCACCACAGAACCTGAAGGAAACTTAACCTACATAAAACCACAAGAACAAACCCAACATTAATGGATATAACCCTAAAAAAGAGACTCAACCATTGGAGAAGAGAAAATCCAAGAAAGGGGAGATAAAAACCTAAAAAAAGGAAGAGAGAAATGGAGGAAAAACATTCATGGAGATTTCATGAAGAAATAAAGCCAAAAACACCCAAGGAGAGGATAACAAAGGATCCAAGAGAGTGAGGTGGAGGAGCCTAGATTGAATGAACCCAAATGGGGGAGAGAGGTCCAATTTTAGTTTAAAAATCGAAGGGTGTAAAATGAGAAAACACATTTTTAAACTGGGCAGGCCACATAGTTAGTCTGTATAGTATTCCAAACTATGTAGGGTTTGTGAGACTCTCAATCCATAGGGACAAAGGTACCACATGATTTCATGTGTTTAGGAACATTATCATACAGAGGATGTGAAATATGTTTTATTTCCTACCGCAAGGATTCTTTGGTTGGCACATGGTTATGACAAACTGTGTGCATGGCCTGTCTATCCCAAAAACCACTAATTTCACCCAAAGTTATTGGAAGAACTCAAAGATGTTATCTAAGACCTGGATAGAAGAGATTTACCCCTATAATATCTCAAACCCATAAGTCCATGTTCCCATGGAAAGATCCAGAAACCAAACCAAACTATAATCAAAGTTAAATTTCAAAACCCATGGGCGATAAGGAATCATCCCAACACATGGTCCATCCTGAAGATGTTTCATCGTCCAAATTACTCTCACATAGTTTAAGGCCTTCATGATCAGATAAATAACTCATTATTACCTATTCCAAAAGAGTAGGTGTCACTCCTAAGGCTGAGAGGATTGTCTGATCATAGTCCACATAAACCAGAGTGTTAATCTTTGATAATAAGTCCAAGATATATTATTCTCCACTTTCCTCCAGAACAACCTATGTATGAGTGATCCGGATTAGTGCATCAGAATATTTATTTCCATTACCAAGCATGTGGGTATTATTGATATTGAAAAACTTTAGGTAATCAACCCACCCACATTTTATGATATTTATATCCTGTTGTGTAAAGATGTACTTGAAAATTTTGAGATCTAGTAATACTAAAAAAAACTATCCAAGAAATTCTTGTCTCTAACATCATAGATCATGCACTACAAGAACTAGATAGAGGTGATGTGTTGGGTAATTTCACTCACAAGGAATCAACTAACGACTCCCATGTGCAATGACTCACTCATCCAATATTAGAAAAAATACAAGACAGATACCAGATGTGTCACAATATAAAGTGTAGCTCCTTATTGGGTCTGGTAGAAACAGTATCATCACTGAGTTTAAACATACCTTCAACTCCTAAAAGGATTCTTTCTATGATACTGACCACCTAAATTCCACTCCCAAACTTTTCAATCTCATAAGAAATGCTGGAAGGAATGAGAAATCATGGATGAAGCATCTATAACAAACAGATCATCCAGGAAACTCCAAATGTCAAATTGATTCTATGGATTCTCCCTAGAAAATATTTTCCTAACATTCTTCATGTCCACTAAAACATCTATCACTGAGAATATGTTAACCAATAAGTAGACTGTGTGGATCCGAATGTAGTATTTACTGAGCTTACCCTAGATTCTAGGCTCTCTCAATGTATTCAGTATGATCTCAAGATGAGTGTCATGTTTATTTCTGTAGTGTTAGTACAATAATATTTATTCTATAAATACTACCATGAATGAATACATGTATGGGTAGAAACCCTGATTCATAAGATCCATAAAACAACAGGTGCATTCACGAGTGAAAATGGTAAAACTCGGTACTCGTATAGACTGTACCTAGTTCTGAAATATATGATAGATATATCTGATGACTTGACACACACCAGATGACAGTGAAAATATAAATAATTATTTGAAAACACTCATTCTTCTCAAACCAAATAATTGTGTTCATATATTATATAAATTGGATACTGATTATTTATCATGATCTGATTCAATCGATGGTAGACTATGTTTATCCAAAGGGTACTACAATCCTTTTCAAGAAAAAGGGATTTGTTTTCCATAAGGAGAAGTGTTCGGGTTTATGAAAAATTTATCCTCTAGATCCTAAAACATCTTCTTGAGCTCCAGAAGATTCTTAGATGTCATCCTATAAAGAGGAATGATCACAACTGCAGCTCCAGGAACAAGATCAATAGTGAATTCTACATCTCATACTAGAGGTTGGATATAGAATTAATGAAGGAAAAAAATGTCTAAATCAATCCACTACTGGATGGAAAATAGTAGGTTACAACCTCTACTCATCCATGAAAATATTTTCGATCTGTGTTTTCACATCACTGACTATTTATTTCTCATGCTCTATTCGTGTAGCTTACATTCCACATTCCCACTTATGTACATTCCGTCCACCCTAATGTGGTGTAAACATCACCCATCAATTATAGTAGTCAATAAGGGCTCGATAAGAACTAACTAGTCCATCCATATGATTAGATCATTTCCCATTAGGTGAAGGATGAAAATATTCCACATAAAAAGGAAACCACCTATCTTGAGAGGAAATTACTTATAAATATGAACACCTTCTGATTCGATAACTAATAGTGTATCCATCATCATGACACTATTAATTTTTTGATTGTCAGGTTCATGACATCACATAATATTATTATTTATAAAATTGTGATACATGCCCTTGGAAAAAATTAGACACTAAGGAATAGGCTGCCTGAATAGTACATCATATAATAGAAGGTATGGAGATTTGATCCTCGATCATAGCTATACAACATCTAACTAGTCTTGACTGTGTCCCTAACTCCCTATCTGAATGCCATAAGAAATCCTGCTCTACTGGCACTGAGAATCATAATTATAACTGAATCTACCTCAACTACCACATCATCATGATCAGTTGGTGGTATTCCATAAACCTACAAGTTGTGATCATTCTGGCCTGTCTCCTTATCGAGGAGTAGGCATAGACCCCTTCAAACTAAGAAATGATGGAATGGTACATAAAAAGTTTTTTATTTGCACCATCCTATCATATACTCTATGCTCTATTGGATAACACAATAATTGAGTCTTCATGTTTTTCAATGTCCCAGAATGGTGACATATCCAAAAGATGTTTGCACGAGGAGCTTCTCTAATGATACCTTTGTGAATAGCCTTAATATATATTTTTCTTCCAAAATAAGATGTTCTAATAAATCTATTTTCCAAACCTCCCTGACTCACCCCATTTGTGTCCCTCAAATTCCAATTTGTAATAATGGCCTAGTAGAATATTTCAGAAATAGCAGTCATCCTGAATATGTCAAACTACGATAGGATGGAGTATTCCATCACATCCTTGCATCAAGAGGTGGTCATAAGACCATTAACACATAGAGATGGATAAAACCACTTAAGATCTTTGAAATTAAAAGTTTACTCCATAATTTACTTCCTCCCCTACTATATATTTATGAATTCTCTATCTCTATCTCCCCTCATATTCTAGGTAAATATGTAGTCAAAGAAGATCACATGGATGTAAGCCCAACCCTTATCACAATATCGATCTTCCGGGGTTCTGACATCTCACCACCACATAGAAGAACCATGTAGAATCTACGCATCTAGTTTGAATATCTTATATAGATTCATATCTAGATATTTAAATATGCATTTAATATCTTCGATCCATGATTAAATGTTGTGTGTTCTAACATCCCATGAAAAGGTGGGAGGATGCTGTTGTTGTAACTCTGTAGTCAACTACCATACTCAAGGTAGATTGAATTACACCATTAATTGAATGATATATACTATGAAATTCCTTTAATAAATGGGAATTTATTCCCATATAAGCAGAGTATATAGTTACCCAAGATTTCATTATATGAGGAATCACTAGAGGCTCACAGCCTCCTAACTCAAGTACATGGTCATAATTTCTTTTAGGGTGTGTGACTATTGGAAATCATGGAGGTATAATTATACAATGTCAAATTAATTCCTCATAAGAGACTTGAGAAACTAAAATACTTATAGTTAGAAAGGTATGAAGGGTATAAATTCATCATATTCAAACGATCGTGCATTTTTTCCTTGTCAAAAGATAGCTCTAGTCTCTAGAAGAAACCATAGATGGTCATAAAAACACATAAGATACCTCACTACCTATTACTAAGGTCAATTTTGGATCTATGTATCAATTATCCAGGTAAATTATATCTAGTTTCACCATAACAACCATTGTTATTTTAAACATGGATTTATTAGAATATTTAAGTTACATTAAAATTGTTGGAAAAGATGGATTACCATTTCTGATTCGTAAGGGACCATAATCTTTATGAACCAAAATATTAAATCTACATAACCTACACAGATCACATTCTATTACATGAAACCAATTTTCTATGGCTCAACATTCCATAATTGATCTATTAGGGTATCAACTTTAACCAATTTAGGGAAATACTATTATGTTAAAGGAGAAACATTACATATAAATTCTGTTTTTCAGTACCTACAAATAATGTTAGAATAATATAACGGAATATCAAATCAC
The DNA here is from genome assembly GCA_963277665.1 of Viscum album. Lineage (NCBI taxonomy): Eukaryota > Viridiplantae > Streptophyta > Magnoliopsida > Santalales > Viscaceae > Viscum > Viscum album. The sequence goes on from OY728152.1 coordinate 1,149,035,367, forward strand.
TATCAATATGTAATATTAAAATTTATGCTAAATAACAAATCTGGCATAGATAAATTCGTACATATTAGTCATAGGGTGCATATGATGATTCATCTAATGTATTTCCTTGTTTCATTAGGTAAATGAACAATAAATATCATTTCAATCATACCCGTAATAATTACGCCATAAAAAATTTTGTCACCCAATGGTGACGTTATTTCAACTATAAAAATAAAAATCATTCAATGGAATTTACCATCCTAGGTAATTTGGGATTCCCTTGTACATGGGATAGCTATGTTTAAGAATATGATCAATTTCAAATCCCATTATCTCAAAGTATCCGATCTAATTCCTAAACAGGGTGATAAAAGAATAATTATCTATACAGGAACTTTTTAATTTCCCAAAATGGGATCCACTAAACTCGTACCCCGATTCGTCTGGTCTCATGGCCTCAAATACACCTCCCCATATGCTAGAGGCTACTGACTATATGCAAGGCTGTGAAGTTGGAATAGTGGGGAGACTACACTCTCTAATATGATTGGATCAGTGGATGAAACCATTAACATAAAACAAGAGAATCATATATTAACCAACTGAATAATAAAGTAGTGGAAGAATAGAAAATTTAATAAATGAATAGTAATATGAATAACCTCTTCAAATGTTTCAATACAAGGATTTATGGCATGTAGATATACAAAAATTGTAATAGGAGAAAAAAAATACATTAATATTATAAAAAAAGTACAAAAAGAAAAAACAATCCTCCACTAGAATATATATAGTATGATTTACCCTCTTCTCATAAGCTCCAACTAAAAGTAAGCATATGAAAACCATGTAGTGGACAGTTTTTCCTTATCAAAACCTACAGACAGATAATATTATCTGGTTCCATAGGTGGATCGACTGGGGTGTGTGATAAAAATCTCAGTAGGATTCCAACAATGGTGCATAGAAGTAATCTGATTTCATATTATAATGAAACAGGTTGTATGCATAATCTAATTAATATGAAAAATAATTTAAATAAATAACCATCTGCTCATGTTTTTAAAGGACACCAAGCGGTTCTACCTTCTTCATCACATAACTGAGATGTAATGTCTTATCAGTAACTATATATGCATATATAGTAATGATATATATATATAATATCGTTATAAATATAATACACCTATATAAACCTAGTACGTGAAGATGTATGTGTCCATATATCAGGAATACTAGTTGTTGGCTGAAGCGGGGTGTAACTCTGACATTCAGGACTAGGCTATGAGCCTGAAATCTCAAGCAATAAGGTACATGCCCTAAGTATCATAGTGAGTGAGATATGTCATGACCAACACTTGATATGGTGGGTGTTCTATCATTCCAGTAATCTAAATAGGGGGAACAACATGTCAAACACAATTCCCAACTAGTGTTAATGGTGTGAGACGTCATGCTCAACTTCTGATGTAAGGGATTGTGGTACCTTCTTTCTCAACTAAACCCTTACCATCATATCATATCCACTATCAAGATGTAAGTATAATTTAAAATTTTAGGTATGAATAATTACCTCCCATTAATCTAATTTATTAAGCTCATCATTAATAAGTGTTAACAATTCATTTAATTACATTTGATCAAACGTGATTAGGTGTGGCCATACCTCCCTTATAATTCATTCCATTTAGTGAATCCAATTAATTTTAAGATGGAAAACCATCATGAATTATCCATTACACATAATCATACATTTTAAACCATTAAAACCTGGAAATTAAATTTATAAATCTTAGTGGGTCACTTAAGAGGCGACATGGTCAACTAAACAAACTACCTCCATGGGAAATTTCAACTATAGGTTGAGAAAAAAATATAAGTGGTTATTTGGGTCCTATAAAAATTAATATATAAAATAAAAATCCTTTTATAATCTAATCATAAGGAAAATATACGACATTATGAGAATTTAATACATTTAGTCGTTATGGGAAATTCATGTGTCACACCCAAGTGGTGTCCATAGGTGCAGTAAATATCCCATAAACCACTAAACAATGATCATCCATCATTTATCAAGGTTAAAGGATTTATTTTATATGAAAAAACGAAATAAAAGAGGATACATGGAAAAAATTGGTGTGTAGCAAAACCTTATATCTACAATATGAAAAATCTCATAGGAAAATGATATGACCAACTACATCATGGTTGTTGATGACTCCTTGCTCAATATGGACCTTAGATTCAGAGTAGGTTAGAAGAGATCTAAGAAATTGTCAAACACCAAGAAAATAGGGAAAATGATCTTTTATATACATAGTGAAATGTATTCAGAGATAAACTTATATATGAAGGGTGATAATTTGAGTTCTCACCATAATGAATAAAATGTCTTTAACATATCATGATCTAGACACTAAACAAAGAAGATATTGAAGATCCTAGGTTGAGTGAAAATTGAAATACATGAGGAATGTGTTGCTGGACACCATAGGAAATGGAAGTGGAAATAAAATAAAATAAGGGTTATAAGATTAAGTGGTGGAAACAAGGATTTTCACCTCAAAACAAATGGGCACATGGTTAAGCTGCACAGTTGGACAAAGCATGTGCCAAACATGTTTCATTCACTACATCAAAGGGGAACCCCACATGTTTAGGCACATTTATTTTCCAACCATGCACAAACCATGAAAAATGGATTTTTTCCAAAGCAATGCAGTACTACATTGTCTAACCATACACAAACCCTGATCTATATTATCTTAAGCTGCACAAATTTAGAGAAACCATGTGGACTAGATTACATGGTATCCCCAAACTATGCAACCCAATTTTTTATTCCCATTCATAGTCTCCAGGATTTGAAAAAACCCCAGATATACACATTCCATTCTTGAATTTTCCAGACATTAATAATAGGGTCGTTTAAAAGAAATATAACAAAAAATAATAATATTTACCTTCTTGATATTATAGGTCTTTATAACATGGATGATGTATATAAGTATATTTAAAGAAATAATATGTTATTATGACCATTATGTAAATATAAAGTGAAACACATCATCTTTCTATAATGATAAATTAGAAAAGGGAATCATTTCGCATTCATGTGTATGAACTACCAAATACATTATTATAACATAGTTTATTTTTCATAACCATCTTTTCTGATTGGTTTTAAATGTAAAATTTATGTATAAAACTGATAATTATGGAATTATTATTATTCTTGGGATGATGGAATAGTGACCCCTTTTTCCATGGTTAACATACAGAAGTCATTTGGAAATTAGGAACTAAAAATCCTCAAAAAACACAATGTGGAAATAAATAATTAAGTAATTTAGTATTTCATTAAATAAAAAATGGTTTTAGGATATCTGAATAAACCATGAAAATTTTATTAAGAAATAAAACAATTTATATGAGTTTATTATACATGATTTAAACTACATACATGAAAATTGTGGACTTGAGGTGAGATATTTCATCTCAATTTCCTTTCATTGAGGCATATTTTAATATTATGCAACAATTTATTTTATATGGTGTCACCAAGAGTTAAAGGGTTTTTTAACTCAATTTCTTATCATTGGGTTATAATTCTCTTCGTTGACCTTGTTATGAAATGTATATTTCAGAATTGATCTACAATTGTTTACTAATTATTTCCATTCTGTGTGAATTTATATTTTTTACAAATATTATCTCCATTGATTAAATCATAATTCAATGATAGAGTATTTTTAATAGTTATTCATCTCAAATTCCATTTCCTTTGGATATATGTTTCTGATATGCATGTATATTAATTCATATAGTTTATATAAATCCCCTTTGAAATATTATATCATTAATATATTTATGTACATGATATTTTTATATTAATATTATGTTATTATGTCACATGTATTATGATTGAAAATCTACCAAAGTGGAAAAGTCTATATGCCATAATCTCCATTCTTTTTAGGTTTTTTTATGTTCAAGGTTCATTTTGGGGATAATTATATGATATTATTTTTTTAGAAAAATATATTATCTTCTCCTATGGTTATGAATATCTTTTTAATGATTAATTTACATTTCTTCCCAAATTTTATTAATAATCATCATGAAATTGTTCTGTAATAGATATTGATCGTGTATCTTCCTTTAGATTAGGAATTTTTCACTTTCATATCCATGTTTTTTAAAATGTTTCAAAGCAATATTCATTTATAAAAATAAATGATTTATTAATTCTATTTTACATTATATTGACACTTCTATTAAATGTTTTTAGAAATAAAATTTCATAATGATTCCCAAATGGGTTACTTAAGACTCAGTTGACAAAATTATTGAATATAGTGTTTTTTTAACATTTACAACATGAATTTATTTTCTTTTAATCATTAAAATTATATTCATTGATGATTAATTTATAAGTTTCCATGATTGTTTTCAAAAGAAAAATAGTTTGTATAATATTTTATGAATTTTTAGATTCGAAAAGTTATTTTCAAATTTAAAATTATATTTTCCTCAAAAATGATTTGGTGATATATTAATGGTATTTCCATTCATCAAATTCAAAAATCCTTGATGTTATTTATGATCCAATAGAGATCTTTTGTAATGAAACCATCCTAATTTTCTCTAAGGATAGATAATAACTATTGAAAACAAATTTTTCGAGAAACTATTTCTTCTACATGGTCTAATTATTTTATAAAAGGAATAACAGTTTTTCCTATTTATTTTATGAAGATATTAAATATCAATTTACTTTTATTCATTTTATAGTTATTGGAAATGATTTATGATTATATTTGTTCATGATACGTGTTATATGACTTGTGATCCCCATTATAGCTCTTTAGTGTCTTGGGTAAATGGATAGAATAAACTAATTTGGTTTCTCCATAGATATTAATGGAATATAGCTTAATGGTTATTCTAATTGTAATTATGATAGTTATTTTAAGTCTAATTGTGATGATTACTCAAACTATAACCATGATGGTTATTCCACGTGTAACCATGAGGGTTACATTACATATAACTGTAAAGGTTACTCCATATTTTAGAGTAATATGAAAATGTTCCAAGATACCGTCACATATGTTTTTAAACATGATTTGGGTTATAAATGTTTCCATTGATCAATGTTGACATCACATGGATAATTAGTATTAATTATTATGACTCTTTAATTTCTTAAAATATTTAAACCATGTTGCGTGATTGATGATCTAGGAATTGATGGGTATGATGTGTTTTATGTTATTCTCCTAAAATTTGATTATGTCATCGTACCTTTATACACATCTTATTCTCATTTATGAAATACAATTGAAAATTATTATATTTATCCTTATTGAGAATTTAATCTCCCCATTCTTGTTTTTTCATTTCCCCTAGTTATGATGAATGGTTTTTAGTATTTATTTCCTAACAAGGTTACAAAATGTAAAGAACATAGTGGGAAATTACGTTGATCATTATGAACTAGTTACTTATGAATCCATGTTTTTAAGGATTCTTCCTAATTATCTAAAACATTAACCCTAAATGGCCCTTTGGAATGCATATGATCATATATTATATTTTGATGTTTTGATGTTTGGATATAAAAAATAACTTCAAATTTATCGGTACCAAATTGTAAACGAAATTGTTTTTTATTTTGGCACTGGATACGAGAGTACAGTTTGATGGTTTTACATAATTTCCAATACATTAAAATTTTGGGTTTTGTGATTTTGGAATTATTGTGATATTTAATATGGGAATTATTCATATATATGTCATTTTTACATGATTAATTCACTAGGTATCAAATCCAGTTTGTAAATTTTATATTTTTAGCATCGAAATCGAGAGTGAGGGTTATGTGTGCCTCTAAGAAAATTTTCCAGAGCCTCTATAAAATTTGTTTCATCATGTTCATGTCTTCTCCTACCACCTTAAAATTGTGAGATGATAACACATCGTGTAGGACGGAAGATCGTACTTGTATAAAAAATTATCCAATCAACCAATGTATACATCATAAAAATAGGAGTCCATTGACTACCCTTGGTTGATATTCATCAAACCATATAATTAACTATGATGGACGATGCAATGTCTCATTCATATAATTTACACATTTCCATAATTTCTTCATTTCCAAGTTCACTTTTTTATGTATCTTGCACCAATATATTGGTTTCAGTATATTAATTAATCTACCTATATAAAATTAAAATTATTGCATATCTTCGAAACTAAATGGTCATATCAGATGTTTCCATGAATATAGATTCTTGAAATCATGCATAAAATGATGATTTTTAACATAATATTTCATGTATGACTACCAACCAAATATTATGATTAGAAATTTTTTGTTCGGTTGTGTCATAGATTTTTCTATTGGGATACTATAATCTGTGACAAAATACAAAACATGTGGTTGTTTTATTAGTTTCAACATAGATCTCCCTTATATCATATTCTATGATAGATTAAACCTTTTTTTAGAATAATGTTTTTCATCGTTACTACCCAATTTATGTGAATGGTAGGATATGATTGTAAATCATATCATATTATTTCATTACAAGTCATAAAATATATCTAATAAAAGATAGACTTTTTTGTATAACAAACCTATCAGTCATATTCTAAAGATCCCATTGGATTATAACATATGACTTATGGACAAAAATATTTTTATTAAAATTCCATTATGAATTGAAATTTATTATTTAAATATTGTTTATAAATAAAAAAATATTATATAGATATATTTTAATTTTAATGTGGTTATAATTTAATTAATTATATATAGTTTATAATTATTAATTAATATTTATAAATCATTTTTTATTATAATTTTATCAATATTAATGGTTAATATTGAAAATTCCTTTTAACAAACATGGGATAAATTTTAACTTAGAAATAATGTGTTTTTTAGAAATCATAATAGTAATTTATAAAGATTTTATAAATTATAAAATAATAAAAATATTTAAAAGTATATATACATATTTTTTTTATTAATTGATTAATTTGAATTTTACAAATTAAAATTTTTTATTTGGGATAATAAATAATATTTTTAATCATTTTTTTGTTAGGGTTTAAAAAATTACATGCATGTCATATTTAGATTATGAAAAATACTTATATAAGAGAAATGTGATTATAAATGATTAAAATTTATGAAATATCATATATTTAGAGTATATTCTGTATAATGAATAATTTGATGGAGATTATATTATAAAATTAATAAAAATTATACAAATTTAAAATTATAGAATTTACATAATGACTAGTTACATTATAAAGTGTTCATAATTTTAATTTAATTTATGAGCTGTTTATAAATGTTTATATATTATTCTAATATAAGAAATATTAATTTATTTAAAATATATTCCCTAATTTATTATTGTTTATGAAATCTTATATTGTCATTATATATTTTATTTAGTTTATATTGTTCACCTGCTTGTAGATATTATCTTACATGCATCTAAAGAGTTGCCTGAAAGGCCTGATAAATAAATTTATCTTCTATATTCCTTGAATTTCGTTTTTAATTAAATTTATAATCTTGAATTTACTTTTTTCACTTTTAATATTATATATATATATATATATTCGGTATTCTAGTTATTATAAATTTTAATCTCTCTTCAATAAAGTATCTATGAGTAGAGAGAATTTGGGTCAGACTTCCCACTACCTAGAAACTTATTAGTTTTTCTACAACGTTAGGGGTAAAATATTTATAGCACCATGATGAATCATGTGGAGATTGTGAATTTTATAGAAATGTAATTATTTATATTAAAATATTCTCGTACCTTAATAATGTCTACATGAGTCAGCCTGATGCTATAAATATATTTGTCTACTATCTTCTCCTCTAAATGATTACCAATTTTAATTATGTTCCTATTCTTTATAGGATTTATCCCATTCGTTGTATAAAACCCATCCCCTGAACATTGAATGTTCCTGGAGTCTCTAAGTCTAGGTAAATGTTGTTGGTTGGACCACCCTCACATGACATCAAAATCTGAGTGGAAACACAAACTAGTCTCAAGCCTCTATATATGAGGGCTAGAATAATTTATTGTTGTTTGTTACAACAATCACCCCATATGTCCACCCTAATCCATCATGAGTTTTCATTATCGAATTAAGGTCACCCAAATGACACCCCAGATGACAATATTTTTCCAAAATCTTTGGCTCAGGATGGATGGTTCTTACCTCTATCAGGATGATAAGAGCATAGACCATCTTATTGTTATCTTTTGGTTACACCTCATGGTTATTGAATAACGTTACAAAATATGACTTATTAAATACAATATCTCATATATCTTAAAAAGGTTGAACCTCTACCAAGGTGTTTTATTGGAAGGAAAAAATAATTTCCAATCATTCTTTTCTTATATATGTTTGTATCATGTCCATGATTTCTACAAGATGAACAAAACAACACAAAAAATTCCTACAATACATTTTGATTCCAATGAATATCAATTTAATCATTAATTTCAATATTATCCATTAGGTTATTGGAAATTTTAACATCAACATAGATCCTCAGTGAAATAGGATAACAAATAGCAAGGGTATGGTGATCCAAGTAGAGGAAAAGATCCCCCAGATTAATGATCAAAGGAAGAATCATTTGATACTAAAATGGTAGAGGAATAACTAGAAGGGAAATACAAGTACCCATGACTGTGGGATAATGGTTGAACTAAAAATTTAATGAAAACTATAGTAGAAAAAATGAGATCTTTATATGACACCCAATGCATTCATCCACGTGGAGATTCGGCCATCTTATATCAAGAATCAAATTAGAAAATTCCTCGATTCCAAAATAACTACAATATATGGATCATGAAACTTATAGTAAAAAATCTTGAATATGTTTAATAAATCAAAAAGTGTATTATCTTAATAAATTAGACCACCAATGAAAGATCCATCATTGTGGAGGTGTTCGTGAACACCTAGGAATAAATCAGAATTTTAAGAACCCCATGCACACACGAATGGACGTTAGGGAAAAAATATATTTAGGGGAAGCTATGGAGGTGATAAGTATCCCTGAATGGAGTGAAAAAAATAAGTTCAATGAACCATAGGATGTGGAGGAGGACCTCCCCATATCGGGAAGGACTGAGGAAGGGACGCGATGATGCAACCATCACCTAGGTCATCCGAGGTGAAAGGGAGTGGGGATAAAACTTCTATTCTACATTTTTATGACTATATAAGAGTCATATTTTGTATGTATAATTTCCCAGGATAAAAATTACATAAATATTAAAATATTATCATGATTTAAATTATATTTCTCATAAAAAATTTCACAACACAAGGGCCTAAAGTATTAGTGTCTTGGAGATTATCTACATTGGAAGCATAGTCTACAATCATTTATCTATAAATTAACTCATCTATACTACTATTATACTCTCCCCAGATTATAAAAATCTTTATAACTAGGTAAATTAAAACATAATAAATGGGTGATGTAAAACACTTAATAAGGGTGTCAATAAGAATTTCATAAATTATAAGTTCATAAGAATAAGTAAAATATGAGCATAAAAGAAGAATCATAAACTCATGAGTGTTAACCTTAAAACATAAGTGAGATTGAATGCTCATGAAATAAGAACATAAAGACACTATATATCAACATGGAATCATAATATCTAAAACATGGCATAGAATAATTTAATATAAAAATTGAATTGTTAGAGTATAAGATCATAATAAATAAAATCCCTTAACTATGTAACATGCACTATAATAATAAAATATTACTTTCATCATCCACATGATTATTTGACATGATTAAGAGAAACTAAAATGTACCTATGAATACTTATCACCTGAGATATAAACTCCTAACCAATGAATTAGATGGTGACATAAGACCCCAATCATCATTCACACATACTTATATATGTCACTTGAAAATCATTCACCTTTAACATCCTAAAGAATCCATGGAAATAAAATGGGTTTTATAAAACATCCAAATATACGACATTCAATTATCATAAATTTCCAATGAAAATAAAATAGGTTTCAAAGAAAATCAAATGTAAAACATTCACCTTTCTTGAAAAATCCATGAAAATAAAATGGGTTTCATAGAATAAAATAAATTCTATAAAATAACATCATGAATTAAATAATTAAATATAGATTATTTAATTACATAATAAAAGAAAATATATGGTGAAACAACAAACATAACTCCATTGGAGAAATATTACTTTATAATAATTAAAATAAAATAATTAAATGTTCTTTTTATTAACATTTGTTATTAATTTGTTCAAAATTCATATTTTTTGGTATAATTTTAAAAAGTATCCTTTATTTTTTTAATGAAAAATAATTTAAAAGAAAACATTTTATGGAAATAAATTTGGATCAATGAAACTTTTTACCCACATAAAATTATAAATCATCCTTTAAAATATATAATTTAATTAACATAATGGAAATGAAATTAATAAGAAATCATATAACTCAATGGAAGAATTTTGAGTTACCAAGTACCATACCATTACTATTGATTTAAATGGAATAGATCTAAATACTTCTATCATCAAGTTAAAATTTAAATTGTCTCATTCAAATCATTATTAATATAACATTCCATTTATAATCATAAATGAAAAAAATTCACTTCATGTATTATATTATTATAATATTTTTCAACATCTACTACTAATATTCATAACAGTTTTTAAATAGGTTAATAAAAGTGGTATAGATATTACTTTCTATCCCCATTATCATCATTGGACAACCTGTAGAGGTACTATAATTAATTTATTTATGACAAACTATAATTTTATGCTTCATTACATGGGATCTGGAATCACATTTCATGTAGATTAAAAAAGTGATCTGCTGGTTTAAATATATTTAATGACATTGATGGATTGCCTTATAATGATCATTAAATTTTCATTTTACCTAAAGAATACTATTAATTGTATATATTAATTATATATATAATAAATATTCATCAAATAGAAACTAAAACCATCCATGATGATGGTAGTTAAAAACCTAATGCATCATTCCATGGAGGAGGTAGTCTACATGTATGCACGACTAATGATTCAATTTATCAAAAAATAAAAATTAAGGTAGTATATGAAAAATTATAATTTTATAGTTTTATTAGTGGAATATAAACATTATAATTCATTAAATATGTCATTTTTACCGTCCATGATAGGAAAATATGATGAAAAAACAACATCCTTGTGTGGAGGTGGTGGTCTACAAGTAAACATGGTCGATGTTTTCTTCTAAAAGAATGAAAATGATTTGAATAATTATTTTCCAATTAATATAATAAATTTTAATAATGATAATTATACTTACATGATTATATCAATATGGATATATAAGATTTAGGAATAACTAGATTAAATTACTAAGAGAAAGTAATACTCACGTTGAAAGATTGAGTTTTATCTTGGAAAACTCTATTAAAATAGGGAATCAAGAATGATAAATGTGAGAAAAATAATGTAGAAGTAGAATATGGTTATAAGAGGTGAAATGCGGTAGTTTTTAACAATAATTTTGAAATATAGGTGATTATTTAAGTGCTGTAATTGTTACCTTTATATAAGTGAAAAAGGTTGTTTTGTAGTTAACTATTACATTTTCGATAATGAAAAGTTAAATTCAATGTTCAATGGACAAAAATATAAAAATATAATATTTTATGTGATTTTGGGTTGGATCTCACCTAATCCACTAATTTTAGAGACAACGTTGAGTGTTTTTTTTTTCTCTTTTAATTTTTTATTTTTTACCCTAATTTACTTTTACCATGGTAATTAATTTTTAACCATAGTAATTAATTGAAATGAAAAAAAATTAAGATTTTAACATTTAACTAACAATTAACAAATCATTTGAAATTTTTAAATCATTTTAATGATTATAATTTTTAAGGGTTTGAAATGAAAATTTTAAAATAAATACATATAAAGCATAAAAATAGTTTTACAAAAGTATTTTTTAAGTATAAAAATTATATATACAAGATAAGATTATCATGGATTCGATATTTTTTTACATAAAATAAGTTTTTTAGAAAAAATAAATGATATGTGGAGTTCAATGAAATAATGAAACAAATTTCACCATCACATCACCTAATAAGAAGAAAATACTAATACATTTATTACTAATGTAACATTTTAATTTAATTATCAAATTATTTGAAATATGATTTATAGGCCAAAATAATTTTCTAATGTTCATAATTTATTTCCTTAAATATATATTTTATTAATTAAATGGGTAATAATTATTTTAGGATATTTATATATATTGATTAAATAATAAAACATTTAATTTATGAGAAATCATATTTTCGACTAAAAACCAATATTTTCAAAAAAACACTCAAAATTGTTTTCTAAGTAATCTTTTTTTGGAAATTCATATTGAAAAATATGTAAATTATGTTTTTTATATAATTAAAAATATAATGAAATGGATTTTATTGAAAATAACTATGTCCAATATTAACTCATATTAATTATTTATCTTTTAAATGTTATAACTTTTAATGGCTTACCATCTTAGTGATTATTAAAAATTGATAAATATTGTTATTCTAGTATTTTATGGTTCATTTATAAAATGTTTATCTTGCAATAGATGTTTTTGAACACAAAATCCATTTTACAAAGTACATAATATCGGGTCATTGCAATATGATTGGGATGATGGAAAACCTAAATAACTAACTAGTGAGATAAACATCCTATAGAAATCATTTATTAATGAAATTTTGGAATTGGACCACTAATGGATTCAATTTTATAAAAATTGGGTCATCATATTAGTGGGATCCCATTTATAAAAATTCATCATTAAATGGTGAAAAAATGATACTCATCTCATAAAATATTATATTTTATATAATAACTCTATCATTGTGAAAATTAAGTTTTAAATATATTGTTAGATTGAGAGTATTAATGTATGAGTCTTCTTAGTGTGGTAACATAAGAAATGGTCTTATGTAAGGAGAAGATCTATGTTTTATGGAAACACCATCTTGAGTAAAAAAGTGTTAAATTGGTTCAACTGGTGAATCTAAATGCTTGTGATAAAAAAAATGGTTCTCTTAATGTTTCAATGGAATTATAAAAAAATTGCCTAAGGATTTAAACTCTCATATAGTCAATATGATTGGTAATGCCACTGAAAATTAATAAAATTTATTTTTCTAATTATATGGCGAGGCTATAGGCTTCATGATACTGTATTATGGTTATAAAATTAATTTTTTTTCATTTATTGTGTTTTTTGGAAAATATTATTTATTTCTATAAAATTTTATCTCGTATTCTCATATTGTTGGTAATAAATGAACTGGGTATATGATGTCTACGTCTTATTGTTTTATATATACATCACATTGGTAAAATATTAAATCAGATGAATGAAATTTAGATGGAGTGTACAATGATGTTTACATAAGTATATAATCAAGGTCATTGACTCATAAAGCTAAAATTAGGCTAGGTGGAGTAACTATTCTATAATGTGGAATTGTTTGGGATACCTCATGTGGTTTCTAAAACTCAATGGACTATTTATGTTAGGTAACAATGATGTATAAATTAATTATTTGGTTTTGAAGGGTACATAACAAAAAAATTTACATTAATAGTGGAATAAACATAATAAACCTCAAAATGAAATGATATGTTGATAGAGATTATCATTTTCATTAAATTGATAATGTTAATATTTTCTACAACAATGGTTTGAGAGTTATGCTAAGAGGAATTTTATTACTAAAAATGTGTTTTTATGAACAATACGAGATGATATACATGGTTTTTTATTCATCAGATTATATACTATGTTTTGAAATGGAGACAATGATAAAAAAAAGTTTTATATAGGAAAAAATTTATACGTACATTTTTGTTAAAATATAAAAGAAGAAATTTATACTATCGAACGGTAGTATATTTTAATGATGAAGTTATTTTTTAGATATAAATGATATAAACAAATAGAATAACATATATGATATGGATATAATATTTTATTTATTAAATATTATTATCGAAAAAATGTATTATTTTCTAAACTAAAATTAGTTTTTGTATGTTAAAATGATATTATAATGATGATACAGAATATAAGAGGCCAGTTGGATTATGTTTGAACATTGAGAATTTCAAATTTAAAAAATAAAATATTATAAAAATATAAATATAAATTGAAGTACACTTAATATCATATGGATTTTTGTACGTAAAATTTTAAAGTGAAATATAATTATTTATATTTCATTTCCATGAGAAATTGAATATTACTATTTCATAATTAATTATGCATATAAAATAAAAAAAACCCCACATCATATCCTAAAATAATTTTTGGTTAAGGTGTTAAGGAAAAATTTAAAAAGCTATTTTTAGCTATCATGGAATAAGTGAGTGTAACCTTATTCTAAAAGATTTTATAATTTTTTGGCTATGTAATAATATAAATAGTGAAACTGTTGACAAAAATATCTCAATAAAAAACATTGATTGTAAGAGTTCCAAGGATAATTATGTTTAGTGTGTAATGGGGTGTATGTAGAAAATACAAGCAAAAAACGTAACGTTTTTTCATTTATGATGTTTCAATATGATCAAGTATTTAAAAATGTAGAATATTATTCCTCAATATCTCAATTGTTAAAATATTATTTTTTATATATATTTTACTCAGTAAAATGTTTAGTGGAAGTATTTTATCAGGTTTTCACATAGAGATGTGTTATGAATAACAAAATCATTTAATGAGATAATTAAACCCTATAATGTGAAATAAACATATATCAGATCTAGAAATCTATCATATATGATATGATAGATTGTTGTATATATGGGGTTATTTAAGTATTCTTGAAAGAGTTTTTAGAATTTAAATTGTATCATATAAATGGAAATCCCCAAATTTATCATTCCTTCTCACTGTATATATATATATATATTGATATATGTTCCATGAAATGTAGTGATAATTGAACTCTCAATGTATAAATTGTAAATATCATCAACTGATGTTCAATATTATGTATTATTGGTTTAGAAAATATTTTAAGGTTATTAGGATTTATATTCTTATGCGGAGATATAGAATAAGCTTATGAGGCATGAGCACTACTTTTTGTGTGAGGGAAAACCCACTAAGTATACCACATAGAGTGTCATATACTCTATATTTGGTATACATGGAGTGAATGGATGGTATATTCCCTTTTTATTATGGTTAGATAGATAACTAGAATGAAAACATATATTTTGTGACAATTTTGATTCAAAATCCTTGAGGATTAACTAATCAGTGGTTGTTGGTTATATTTCTTATCAGGTCATCGGTTGGAGCTCAGCCAACACTACTGGAAATACTGTCTTTCCCAATTGTTCTAAACCATTGGTATATGCTATACCAACGGTTCTGCAAACCGAAGGGAAGTATGTCATTGGGAAAGATTTTCCCAATGGTTTACAATGAACAGTTGGGATAGGGTGGGGAAAACCTAACCTATCCCAATGGTTGTTCCAAACCATTGGGATACTTTTTTCCAATGGTTTAGATTGAACCATTGGGAAATCACAAGGACTCTCTTCTTTCCCAATGGTTACTAAACCATTTGGAATGGTTTTTTACCAACGGTTCATTGAACCATTGGTAAAAAAATCAGAGATGCTATGCCAACGTTTTGAAACCGTTGGCATAGCCTATGTTGTGCAAATTGCACAGCATCTTGCAATTTTCACAGCAGCTCTTCAATTTTCACAGCAGTCCTCATTTTGTGCATTCCCTCTGATTTTCAATCCAATTATTGTACCAGAAATAAACTAACACATACATATACAATTATTGTACCTGTAATAACCAACTAACACATACATATAGAGAACAGATTCATACATATTTAACATATAATGCATCCTAGAACTATACACATCCATAATTAAATTTGAATTAATAAACATACATAATTCATTTATAATTCAATTTAAAATTTAGATGATAATTATATGTGGAATCCGGAATTCAATTCATTATTTGATTGGTTTTTTGTATACCATATATTTTTACCTGAAATGATGTCCATTTTAAACAAAATACATACACCTGGACGGATACTGGCCACACCGTTCCTTAGATAGAGGTGGGGATAACACGTACACGTCACAAATGACCCATCTATCATTGTCCTAAAGTATCATCATATTCCGAAAGATTTTGATCAGTTTTTCGTAAGCCAGTTGATGTTTTTCACTTAAAATGATGACCTCTTGAATTAAAATACAGACACTTTCAGTGGTTCTAGCAACACCACGTCTCATATTGAGGCGAGGTTGATTCTTACACATCACATATGACCCATGGATCGTTCTGCTAATGTTCCAATGGAAACCGAATGTGTTTCGTCGGTTTTCCATATGTACAAAAAATGTTGTCCATTTTAAACAAAAGAGAGCCACTTAGAGTGATCACGGCCACACCATGCCTTGGATTAAAATGGGATTGACTCATTCACATCATATATGACACATGCATCGTTGTCCTAAAGCATCAACACATTTTTAATGAATTTGGTCAGTTTTTCGTGTTTCATTTGTTGCTTTCACTTAGAATGATGTCTATTTAAAACAAAATAGAGACACAATGAATGGTGTCTACCACACCACATCTCGGATTGAGGCGGGGTTGACTCATACACGTCACATATGACCCATGGGTCTTTGTGCTAGAGTATCGACACAATTAGAATCTGTTAGGTTGGTTTTCTGTATGCTAGTTGTTGTTTTCACTTAAAATGAAGTCAATTTTAAACAAAAGATAGACACTTTGAGTGGTGCCAGCCACACCGTGTCTCAGATTGAGGCAGGGTTGACTTGTACACATCACATATGACCCATGGATCGTTCTCTTAATGTTTTAATGGAAACCGAATGTGTTTGGTCAGTTTTCCATATGTACTTAAAATGTTGTCCATTTTAATCAAAAGTGAGCCACTTAGAGTGATCCTAGCCACACCGTGCCTCATCTTAAGGCGAGGTTGACTCGTACACGTCACATATGACCCATGGATAGTTTTACTAAAGCATAAAAACATTTCAAATGCATTTGGTAAGTTTTTCGTATGCCAGTTGTTGTTTTCACTTAAAATGATGTCCATTTTAAAACAAAGAGAGACACTATGAATGGTGTCAGACACACTGCGTCTCATATTGAGGCAGGTTTAACTCATACAGGTCACATATGACCCATGGATCGTTGTGGTAGAGTATCGACACAATCAGAATCTGTTTAGTAAGTTTTTTTGCATGCTAGTTGTTGTTTTCACATAAAATGAAGACAATTTTAAACAAACGAGAGACACATTGAGTGGTGTCGGCCACGCCGCACCTCAGATTGAGGCGAGGTTGAATCGTACACGTCACATATGACCCATGGTTTGTTCTCCTAATGTTACAATGGAAAACGAATGTGTTTGGTCGGTTTTCCATATGTACTTAAAATGTTTTCCATTTTAAACAAAAGAGAGACACATAGATTGATCCCGGCCACACCGCGACTCGGATTGAGCTCGGGTTGGCCCATACATGTCGCATATGACTCATGGATAGTTGTGATAAATTATCAACAGATTCTGAATGCGTTTGGTCAGTTTTCCATATGCCAGTTGATCTTTTCACTTATAATCATGTCCATTTTAAACAAAAGAGACAAAGTTAGAGTGGTGCTGGCCACACCACATATCATATTTAAATGGGGTTGACTCTTACATGTCTCAAATGACCCATGAATTATTGTCCTAATGTATCAACACAATCCGAATGCATTTGGTCAGTTTTCTGTATGCCATTTGATGTTTTTCACTTAAAATGATGTCCTTTTGAAACAAAAGACAGAAACTTTGAGTGGTGTCGTCCACACCGCATCTCAGATTGAGGCAGGGGTGATTCGTACACGTCACATATGACCCATGGATCGTTCTCCTAATGTTTCAACAGAAACCGAATGCATTTGGTCAGTTTTCCACATGTACATAAAATGTTGTCCATTGAAAACAAAAGAGAGCCACTTAGAGTGATCCTGGACATACCGTGCCTCGGATTAAGGTGGGGTTGACTCGTACATGTCACATATGACCCATGGATCATTGTCCTAAAGCATAAACACATTTCGAATGCGTTTGGTTGATTTTCTGTATTCCAGTTGTTCTTTTCACTTATAATCCTGTCCATTTTAAACAAAAGAGACATAGTTAGAGTGGTGTCGGCCACACCGCATCTCGTATTGAGGCGGGGTAGAATTTTACATGTCACATATGAATCATGGATCATTGGGCTAAATTATCGACACAATCTGAATGTGTTTGGTCGGTTTTCCATATGTACTTAAAATGTTGTCCATTTTAAACAAAAGAGAGCCACTTATAGTGATCCCAGCCACATCGTGCCTTAGATTAAGGTAGGTTTGACTCGTACACGTCACATATGACCCATGGATCGTTGTGATAAATCATCAACAGAATCCTAATGCGTTTGGTCAGTTTTCTTATGTTAGTTGTTCTTTTCACTTATAATCCTGTCCATTTTAAACAAAAGAGAGAGACATTGAATGATGTCGGCCTCACCGCACCTTGGATTGAGGCAGGGTTGACTCATACACGTCATATATGACCCAAGGATCGTTGTTCTAAAGTATTGACACAATCCAAATGCGTTTGGTCGGTTTTCCGTATTCCAGTTGATGTTTTTCACTTAAAATGATGTCCTTTTGAAACAAAAGACAGACACTTTGAGTTGTTCTGGCCACACTACGTCTTCGATTGAGGCGGGGTTGATTCATAGACGTCACATATGACCCATGGATTGGTGTGCTAAACTATCAACACAATCAGAATCTGTTTGGTTAGTTTTCCATATGTACTTAAAATGTTGTCCATTTTAAACAAACGCGAGCCACTTAGAGTGATCCCGGACACACCGTGCCTCGGATTAAGGTGGGATTGACTTTTACACGTCACATATGACCCATGGATCGTTGTGATAATGTATCGACACAATACGAATGCATTGGGTCAGTTTTCTGTATTCTAGATGATGTTTTTCACTTAAAATGATGTCCTTTTGAAACAAAATATAGACACTTTGAGTGGTGTCGGCCACACTGCATCTCCGATTGAGAAGGGTTTGACTCGTACACATCACATATGACTCATGGATTGTTGTGCTAAAGTATCGACACAATCCGAATGTGTTTGGTCAGTTTTCCATTTTCCAGTTGATATTTTTCACATAGAATGATGTCATTTTGAAATAAAATATAGACACTTTGAGTGGTTCCCGCCACACTGTATCTCTGGTTGAGGTGGGGTAGATTCATACATGTCACATATGACCTATGGATTGTTGTTCTAAAGTATCAACACAATCATAATTTGTTTGGTCAGTTTTCCATATGTACTTAAAATGTTGTCCATTTTAAACAAACGAGATCCACTTAGAGTGATCCCGGCCACACCATGCCTCATATTAAGGTGGGGTTGACTCATACACATCACATATGACCCATGGAGCGTTGTGATAAATTATCCACAAAATCCAAATGCATTTGGTCAGTTTTTCGTATGTCAGTTGTTCTTTTCACTTATAATCTTGTGCATTTTAAACAAAAGAGAGACATTGTGAATGGTGTCATCCACACCACACCTCGGATTGAGTCAGGGTTGACTCATACACATCACAAATAACCCATGGATCGTTTTACTAAATTATCGGCACAATCTGAATTTTTTTTGTCCATTTTTTGTATGCCAGTTGATTTTTTTCATTTAAAATGGTGTCTTTTTGAAAAAAAGACACACACCTTGAGTGGTTTTGAGCACACCACATCTCCGATTGAGGTGGGGTTGATTCATAAATGTCACATATGAACCATGGATCGTTTTCCTAAAATATAAACACAACCCGAATCCGTTTGGTCAGTTTTCTGTATGTACTTAAAATGTTGTCCATTATAAACAAAAGAGAGACACTTAGAGTGATCTTGGCCACACCGTGCCTCGGATTAAGGTGGGGTTGACTCATACATGTCAAATTTGACCCATGGATCGTTGTGATAAATTATCAATAGAATTCGAATGTGTTTGTTCGGTTTTTTATATGTCAGTTGTTCTTTTCACTTATAATCCTGTCCATTTTAAACAAAAGGGAGACACTATGAATGGTTTCGGCCACACCGCGCATCAGATTGAGGCGGGGTTGACTCGTACGTGCTATATATGACCCATAGATCTTTTTGCTAAAGTATCGACACAATCCGATTGAGTTTGGTTGGTTTTCCGTATGCCATTTGATGTTTTTAACTTAAAATGATGTCCTTTTGAAACAAAAGATAGACACATTGAGTGGTGCCGACCACACAGCGTCTCTGACTGAGGTGGGGTTGATTCATACACGTCACATATGACCCATGGATCGTTGTGCTAAAGTATCAACACAATCAGAATCTGTTTGGTCATTTTTCCGTATGTACTTAAAATGTTGTCCATTTAAAACAAAAGAGAGCCACTTAGAGTGATCTCGGCCACACCATGCCTCGGATTAAGGTGGGTTTGACTCATACAAGTCACATATGACCCATGGATCGTTGTGATAAATTATGGACAGAATCTGAATGCGTTTGGTCGGTTTTTCGTACGTCAGTTGTTCTTTTCACTTATAATCTTGTCCAATTTAAACAAAAGAGTGACACTGTGAATGGTGTCGACAACACCGCGCATTTTATTGAGGTAGGGTTGACTCGTACACGTCATATATGACCCATGGATCATTTTGATAATGTATCGACACAATCCGAATGTGTTTGGTCAGTTTTCTGTATGCTAGTTGATGTTTTTCACTTAAAATGATGTCCTTTGGAAACAAAAGACAGACACTTTGAGTGGTTCCATCCACACTGCATCTCTGATTGAGGCGGGGTTGATTCATAAATGTCACATATGACCCATGGATCGTTCTCCTAATGTTTCAATAGAAACCGAATTTGTTTGGTCGGTTTTCTGTATGCACTTAAAATGTTGTCCATTTTAAACAAAGGGGAGCCACTTAGACTAATCCCAGCCACACCGTTCCTCGGATTGAGCCCAGGTTGGCTGGTACACGTCACATATGACCCATGGATTGTTGTGATAAATTATCAATAGAATCTGAATGCATTTGGTCAGTTTTCTATATGCTAGTTGTTCTTTTCACTTATAATCCTTTCTATTTTAATCAAAAGAGACATAGTTAGAGTGGTATGTTAGTTTTTTATTCACATTATTCAAATAATCTATTTGACTATGGGTCATTAAATTAACTTATTTATGAAAATTTTACATTTAAAATGGGAATATTAGAAAATTAATAGAAGATAAAACTTTTACTAAAAATCCTTGTGGAAATATTAAGGTAAACATGATTTATGAGAATCCGCATGTGTCTATTAGTTGAATGGTATTTAATTGAAATATTGTGGACATTCATATATAATAGTTTTATATCATTCTTAGTATGGAATATATTTTAGTTTATCATGATATGAAACATTTCAGAGCTAACAATGTCATGCCCAATGAATACATCCCTTTAATAACATACCAAGAATCTATGATATTGATTAGATGTGTAAATGTGATATACCTTGATTATCATTATGAAAATAAATAAAATATATATTATCGAATTTATAGTAGTAAATGAAATCAAAGAGGGTGGGGGGGGGTTGTCCGGGGGGCTGTCCGGTGGCTGTCCGGGGGGTTGTATGGGGACCAAGTAGGGTGGGGGGGGGGCTGTGTGGGGGGTTGTCCTGGGGGTGTTCGGGGGGTTGTCCGGGGTCCAAGGAGGAGGGGGCTGTCTTGGGGGCTATCTGTGGGGCTTTCCTGGGGCTGTCTAGGGTCCATGGAGGAGGGTGGGGGCTGTCTGGGGGATGTCCGGCGGGTTGTCCGGGGGCTGTCCGGGGGGCTATTTGGGGACCAAGGAGGATAGTGGGGGGGCAGTCCGGGGGGCTATCTGGAGGGCTGTCCGGGGTCCAAGGAGGATGGTGGGGGGTTGTCCAGGGTCCATGAAGTTGGGGGGGTTCCCAAACGCAGAACCAATAAAAGACAACAACATTTATAAAAACAGATAATATATAAACATAACTCAACTCCAATACTATACTACGAGTCAAGATAAAACCAACAACTAGAATAGATTAAATATAAAATCTCAGTAATATTAGTCAAAAATGTAATGGATAAATTTTTCCCACATAAGAATCACCATCGTCACCATCATCATCACCCTCATCCTCGTCCCCATCATTGTCCTTGCCCGCCTCAGCGCCCTCCTCCTCGCCCTCGCCCTCCTCCTCACCCTCTCCACCCGCCTCACCCTCCTCCTCTCCCTCCTCTTCCGCATCAGACTCCTCGCCATTATCATCGTCCAGATGGAAATTGTATGGACCACCACTAGAACTGCTACTCGTTGCACCATATATAGAATGCATCGATGAAATATATTCATCAAAAGCTGGGTTGGCCTCTGTTGGAAGTGTTGGACGTAGAACTTCAATAAATTTTATAAATGCACTCTTTGCCCTAGCAGACTGTTCCTTCGTCTTTGTGGCCATTTTCTTAGACTGTTCTACCTATGCCCTGACTTTCTGTAGCTTGGTGGCACTACAGCTCATACCTGAGGAGGGCCAATACCTCGTCGGGGCTATCCTAGGTCGACAGCGTACTCTGCCATGATGCTCCTCTCCCAACACCTGATGTAAGTGATCTGTTGGCCCAAAATTGTCTGGTTCTTGGGCATCAAGGGCCTCTAAAGCAGCCTGTTACAAATATAAATATATCATTAAGTTACAAAATAGATATTAAAATATAAATTCAATAGATTAAAACTTACAATTTGATCTTGAGTCACTTCGTTGATGGAACTTCCATCCTTTTTCCGTCTGCTCGAGCAAAACAGTTTTTCTCGAGGTACACGTCCTTCAATATTTTTTGTTTTCCTCTATAATGAAAATGAAAACTAACGTTATATGAAAACATTATCAAACTATTAAATAATTGATGAAACAAAATAAAGTGTAAGTAGTAAAGAAAACTTATAAACAATTGTTATACATGCTTCCTCTCAGGATCAAGCATCGTAGTGCGTCCCAGTGTGTGGAGGTATTTTTTTGCATCAATGTTCTTTTTATTTTTTCCAGATGATTCCTAAATAAAATTAAAAAATGAAATATATAGTATTAATGAAAATCATGAAAGTTATTATTTAAATACCTAAAATGTAATTAATACCTTAAACATGGTACTCATCCAATGAGTAATCATCTGACGATACATCTCTATAAGAAAATCATCCACCACTGGTACTACCTCTACTCAGTGCCAACTCTAGCAAACCAGCCAATATACAACGCATGCTTTTAGGCTCTCCAAAACTCACCTAAATCCTTTAGAAGTTCGGGTCGTGCACCCTCACCATTGGGAAAATTAAATCAAAGATAACATCAAAATATTAATTAATATTAATAAAAAAATAATTCTTGGCATTAAATAGAACATTATTTTTTACCCATATCTCTGCCCAAGATTTATCCTTGACCTCATGTGGAAAATTTCTCCATGATAGCGGGCTGACGGGAATGGTCTCAGAGTATTTGGAAAGCGTCGCCAAAATACTCCGACATTGCTACCCTATTTTCTCAACTAGTTGGTTGTCTTCAGTATAATCCACCATAACCTGTGTGCGGCGGTTCCACACCGAACGCATGCGTGTACGCCCCCACCCACGCCTCATGTCAGTAGATGTATCGGTCATTAAAGAGAAAAAAATATTTTATCAAAATATGTTATAATGAAAATAAATAATTCTATAAAAATTTGTTAGGGTTCTACAAATATACATGTGCCGGCCTGATCGATGAGCGCTGCTGGATCCATAGAAACTGATGGAACACCCTATGGTGGAACAGGAGTCGAAGACGATGGAATATAGAAGCTTGGAAAGACAGAAGTAGAAGGAAAATAAGATGGGACAGCTGTCTGAACGAATTCTGACTGGGGAGTGGGAATCGTCATGGGATGTGAAAATGATGGGCCAGAAGATGCAGAAGGTAGCGAAAACATGGGAGGCTTAAATGTCCTGTGTGTCCGTAACGACACAACAGGATTAGAATGTGGGAAGGATGACATGTCAGTGGGAGGGGCAGGCTCTAGTCGGGTATGCGCAACTACTCTTCCAACTCTGGTACGAACCCTCCTCGTACCACTGACCTAAGTACTAGGACCATTACTAGGATCCTCGTCGAATAACTGTCGACATACAGGTAGATCCTACAAAAATGTTTACAAAAAAATTATTCACATTACATTATATGTTATTTAAATATAACAATTTGAAATAAATTACTCACTACATTCACTAATGATGGAATTCCAAACTCCGTCATTCGACGATTGTTCTCCATCATATTTTTTCCTTCGTCTCTCTTCAATTGGTTTCATTTCCTGCTTTTGAAAAAAAATATGTAATTAATTAGAAAAAGGAAACTAATGTGTAACCCAAAATACTAAATATATGAGGGAATAGGGGGATTCATTGGTAATTTAGCTATAAATTGTTTTAGAAGAGCTTGAATGGATTTAATAAATCATACAATTTGTAATGTTCACCATGTTAGAAATATTTTTAGACAAGGTTTGAATAAAGTTCAATTCCAAATTAGAAAATGTAATTCAAATAAAACTACAAAAAATAAACATTGAAAATTCACATAATGGTCAAGTCATCTAAAACATATTTGTGATCAATACTAAATGAATTTGAATATTACCAACCTTAACAACCCAACTCAAGGTAAACCAAAAGAATTGAGAACATGGATGAATGATTCTATATATTTTCAACCACAACTTGAGGTTCAAAATCAGATCATAAAATTGAGCTATGGGAGTCATCAAAAGAAATAAATGGATTGGTTCCAATGTTACTAGGGACAGTGTCAATTCCATCATCACCATCATAAAAAATAACACTTGGAATTACTTCAACTATGACACCAAATTCAGGTCAAAGTTGGTCTTTGACATAAAAAACTTTTTTATCCATTGATGCCAACACATATGGTTCTTCGGTAGCAAGAGTGTGAGTCATATTAATTACTATAAATCCACAATCATCAATAAATGTTCCATTTATCGTCATCAAATCAAACCAATGGCAATTAATCATTGTGATTCTTCCATGAGAGTAATAATACAATATTATTATTTTCTCAACAACTCCATAATAACCCACATTTTCAAATCGCGGTCTACTATCTGATGAACTAGCATAACAATATATTGTGGAAGTAACCATAATACCATCATGTTGTGTTCTCAGGTTATTTTCTCGTTCAGTGACAATAAATTTGTACCCATTGATAAAAATTGATTTACAGTCACGAACCACAGTATTAGGACCAAAAGCCAACACTCTTATTTCCTCAGAGACAGAGCCAGCAGACAGACTCAATACCTACAATATAAATGACTATTAAACTTAATTAAATAGTGATATAATTATTTTAAACATTAATATTTTTACCTTCAATTTTATCCAAGAATAAAACTCTTCGCTATGAAAAGTCTCTCTCCTTCTAAAAGATAATGAACGATGCTTCCTATTTATCATTGTTTTATGTTCCCTGTAGATAAAAAATATGAATAGTTTAACAGATATATATTTAAGATATATATAATCAATTTAGTTACCGGATATAGTCATCGAACCAATCACAGTTGATCAAAACTGTGTAATGTACCATCTCCCGCTCTTCATGGCTTAATGTATTCAATGTATATGATCTAGTAATTCCTCCTGTTTGAGGAAGTGATGGAAAACTGGGTTCAATTTTGTCATACTGTTTTTCTTCATTTCTCATTGGTCTGTTCAATCTTGTAGTAATATCAGACAAATACATCAAGAATAAATCCATATATTCTTGAGCCAAGTAACCGTTCACTATAGAACCTTCGGGATGATTTCTGTTTAGGACATAAGACATTAATGTGAACATATTTCTTTCAATTGGAGACATCCAACGAAAAAAACAGGTCCTCCAAGAAGTATTTCAGTTGTAATATGGACAGTCATATGCAGCATGCATGTGAAAAATGATGGAGGAAATATTTTCTCCAACTCACACAAAATTAATGGGGCATATATCAACATTTTTTGCAAGAAATACTTGGACAACTTCTTAGCACAATGATCTCTAAACAAATGGAACTACTGAATAACAGCCGCCCATACATTATTGGAAGAAACATGACGGATTTCTATTTGAAGAAACTCATGCAGTATAACGTGATAATCATGAGGCTTCGAAGATTTTAGCTTCAACTCTCTTCTATTGACCCGTTTAGATATCTTTCTTGAATATCCATCAGGAACTCTAATATTCTCTACTACTTCCAGAAATTGTTTTTTTTCATAGGTGTCATCGCATAAGAATCACATGGTAGTTTCCATTTATTTTCACTGATACACAGAGGATGTAATTCTAGTCTGATGCCCCAATCCACCAAGTCATGCCGAGATCGTAAATCATCTTTTGTATTCCCCTTGAAATTTAGAATAACCGAAATCAAAATTTCTCTTATATTCTTTTCAATATTCATTACGTCTAAGCAATGACGTAACAAATTGGTTGACCAATAAGGAAAATCAAAAAAGATACTCCTCTTCCTCCAATTGTAACAGGTTTCAGTGGAAACATTCTTTCTCTTTCCAGATTTCATTTGACCCTTCCCAAATGAAAAACTGAAAACTTTCAATTCAGTAAGCATGTCAGTTCTAGACATATGCTAAGGTAGATCATCGGTCTCTATGGTATTATCAAATCATCGATGATTCATTCTATATGGATGATCCTTTGGAAAGAATCATCGATGTACCATAAAAGTAAATCTACAATGATGTTTTAGTCTTTAGGATCGTGTATTCTTCATAAAAACTGGACATGACAGTTTTCCTTTCATGCTCCGTCCAGACATCAGTGCATAAGCCGTAAAATCCTTGATCATCCACATAAGCGCAGCACGCAACTGAATTATGTCTTTGGAACATGCATCCTATGTGCACACACCCACATCCCAAAGAATCTTCAACTCTTTAATTAAAGGTTTCATGTATACATCAATATCAATTATGGGATCTAAAGGACAAAATATGAGTATACTCATGAAAGTGAAAGGTTTTTTCATACACAACCATGGGGGAAGATTATAAATGTGTATAAAAACTGGCCATGTGCTGTTCGAAGTAAGAATCTACCCAAATAGATTAAAACTGTCGCATGAAAGACCCAACCTCACATTACACACGTCATCTGTAAAATCAGGATGTCGAGAATCAAATATCTTCCATGAAAATCCATCTGAAGGATTAACCAACTCATCATTAGACTTCTTTCTCTCAGTATCATGCCATCTAATTTTTATTGATATGTCATTAGACATAAAAAGATTCTGGATTATTGAGATCAATAGAAAGTGCCACGTTACTTTCTGTGGAACCCAGGATGTTGTTCCATCAGATTTTGACTTCCAGTGGGATGTGCCACATTTTATACAATCATTTCGTTTAGCAGTTTCCTCCCAGAATAAACTGAAATCTTTCGGGCAAGCATGAATTTTGTTTCTTGAAAATCTAATTTCCTTAACTAACTTTCATTCCATATAGTGGTTTGAGGGATTATCGGCATCATATGGAAGTAAATCCATCAAGAGGGTAAGAATGTAATCGATTGTTGTATTAGAAATCCCATCCATAGTTTTCCCATGACACAATCGGATTAAAAATTCCATCTTTTTCATTTTATCGCATTGTCGATATACTGGAGTCATGGCAGCATCATTCAATTTTTTCACCCTATCAATATCATCATTTTCACTAGATGCATCAGCTGTCCTCATATCGAAGACTTATTGAGTCAAAATCCTTTCTTTTTCTTGATGATGAATAAATTGAAACTGATCATCTAACAAATTATCCATTACGATCATTTCATTTCGATCATCAACAATTTGAGATTTCATTTTCTCCCCATTGTGATACCAAACAAAGTAGTTTGCTTGATTACCATTTTTGATTATGTGGTAGTTGTCTTCTTCACGGCTAAACCAAGGTCTACCTACACAATTGGAACATGGTAAGTGTATGAGACCACTATCTGAAGCATTGTGAAATGAAAAATCTATAAATCCTTACAAATTGTTTTGAAAATTGCTTGAGATCCAATCAGTTTTATACATCCAACTACTTTCCATTCTGTAAAAATAATTTATATAAGTCATTTTGTCATAAAAAATTCAATAGGATTGAACATTAATAGAAAATACTTTTATGTAAACGATAAAGGAAGAAAATAATCAATGTATCAACTACACATGTGAAAAAATAGACAAATTTTATACTGAAAAAATGCAAAACCAACAAGAACATAATGTGTTATCACATCACATCATGCCTCATCCCATAACCTTATTAGTAGGGTATCATGAACATGAATAACATCAACATTGTGCCATCCTCCTACCCTACATGACCCCAACCACATGCCACTTCTTATTATAGCCTTATCACATCGCACCTCGCCTAAAAACACTAGGGAATTCATAGTACATATCACCTGAAGACACATGGACAATCACATCGCATCTTGCCTAAAAACACATGGTCAATCACTTATGAAGGAAGAGTAGGGAAGACATGGTAGATATCCAACCATATAACCACCATCCTAGATATTAGAAAAAATACCCATAACTCAAAACCCTTGATTGTTGGTAATTTTATCCAACTCTAGTTGGGAATGTGTAGAAATAACATAAAATACATGATATATAGATAGCACAAAATACCCAACCTATGGGTTCACATTAACTACATAATCACACACTTCACTACTACCATACAACACATAAACCATCACAACCAATTTCACCACTACATGCAACACACCACACCACCACCACACAAGACACATAACATTTCCCCCATTCATTTATAAGCCACTTCATTCACACTTACATTGTCCATTCAGTGAAAGATAAATTAATTAAATCCATTTACCACACATCCATTTCTATTCCATCTAATTTATTTACTATCTTGTTTTTTTAACAACATAAGTTATTCCATAGATAACCAGGAATCTAATAAAACCACAACACAAAAACTCACCATATCACAATAACCATCGTCTCCATGTTACATCGGCCAACCATCTCACCACAAAAACCACATATCACAACAAAAATATTGCACATCACAAACCAACGCACAACCAAAACCACCTCACCACATCATACACCACAACCTCATCACACAACACCTCCACATGGTACAACACCACCACATATCATCACTATCACACAAATTCACATGTCACATCCATGCCCACTAACCATCACATTACGACCCCACAAATCACAAAGCCAAACTGGTCACCTCAATCACCATAAAACAGCCATCAACATAAAATGAAACACAACAAAAAACCTCTCATAGAAGAAACATACCCCAAATTCCACAATTTATCCAAGTTCTTCTATTAAATTACCTCATTAATTTTCATGGAAATTATAACATAAATGATATTCCACGGGAAACTAATTAATTAATAAAATATTCATTCATTTACCTTTTTTTCAGGGTGAAATCACATCAAAATCAAAACATAAAACAAGAATATTAGACTAATAACAATGAAAAAAGGTAGCATATTTGTATAAAGAATAAAATACCTGATTTGAGATGATTTAGATGGATTTTCACTTGTTCGTATGGGGGATTTCGAGAGAGGAGCCGAGCGCCGGATTGATTTTAGGGTTCTGTCGCGACTGGGGGAGAGCAGCGACCTGATTGTATTTGGGGAAAAGCTTTACCAACAGTTTTTAAAAACCATTGGGATAGGGGTGTTCAGGGTACCCTTTCCCAACGGTTCAACAGAACCATTGGCAAATGGTTTTCCTTTCCCAATGGTTTTATGAAACCTTTGGGAAAGGGTAACTTGAGAACCCCTTTGGTTTTATGGAACCATTGGCAAAGGGGTACCCTTTTCCAACAGTTCACTAGAACCATTGGGAAAGGGTTTCCTAGCCCTTCTTTACCAACTGTTTAAGCAAACCGTTGGTGAAGAATCGTTGGTAAAAACCAAATTTCTAGTAGTGCTATATGGTATTTTTCCTCTTGTTTGATGAGAATGACAATTGGGCCCTAGATTGAGATAGACTAAGGAGTGTTCATACGTTACTTAAAATGACATATTATTTGAATATCTATTAAAATGAAGAGTGTATGATATGGACATCCACAATGGTGAATGGAATGTGATTTATTCCTCAAATCCATTAGTTTATACATGGATATTCAAGAACATATAATTTAGCTATATGGATCTGACATATTCTTTATCACATGGTCACTATATGTAATGTAAAAAAGGGAGTGTATAAGAATTAATGTTAAAATGTGATATGATTGGTGGATATAAGTATAGAGATACATGGGTCTGATGTATATAAAGATAGATAACTTCATAGAATGAGTAGAATTGACACATTTCTTGAGGGAACTATTCTCTAAAATTTATGGATATAAAGATTCCAATTTTTTCATCATTATGAAGGCTCTTGGTATCAAGCATTATCGTTGACTAAACAGGGATTAAGTATCTCCTAGATATATATTCTAAATTTTTTAATTGTTAGTCTAAAAGAGTTTTTGATGGGTATTCACAAAGGTATTGTGTATGATGTGATACTTGGTAAAGTAGATAATAGGATTCCAAATAATTTTTAGAATATATCCATAATATTCTCCATTTCATGGGATTTAATTGGCCATATCATATTATATATGATGGGAATATCATAAAATATGTGATCAAATTCCTGTGTTGATGCATGAAAATGTCATATTATATGACATAGGGATATTATGTACACAATATATGGAAAATTGTAATACATGATAGAGTGGGATCATAGTTCCATGAATTGTAATGTATGATCCCTTTGACATAGTAATGATTCATTTGAATAAGTGGAGTCTTGTGAGTTTAACCCCTCAATCTTCTACATATTGTCAATCATAAACAAATTATTCCATATAGGGAAATTATCAGGGGTTCATTCATATAATAATTTCATGAATTCTTCGAGATTTTTATTCATGTGTTATAACAATGTAATAAATTTTTTCCCACTGAAGACTAATCCTCACGTGATTTATAATGGGCATCAACCATATGATGGTAGGCTATATAAATTTCTCAACACTTAGTTAAATATCCATAAACCTATAAATTTCTTCACCTACCACATCTTGATAAATCATCACACCATTTAGGGTGGAGGATCCTACTTTTATGACTATTGATCCAGTTGACTCAAGGATACATCATAGAGGGGGTAGTATATTGACTACCCTTCCATGACCTTCATTATACCATATTATTAGGAAATATAAATATTTTAGAGTCCCTTTGGTGTAACATATAAATTTATATTGTTTATTTATTTTCAGTTTCACATGTTTTCATTTTTCATGTATAGACATCTTTATTTGGGTTTCATAATCACTTATTTTGAATTTAAAAACAGTTATTATCCCTTTAAAACCATGAAAAACTCATCTATAATTGAAACCAATTTGAAAAATCCAAGAAAATCCCACAACATTTTTTAAAAAGAACTTTCCCAAAATTTCAAAAAATAATAGATTAATTACAACTATTGAAAGGATATAAAACAACTTAGTTTCATACTTATCAATCCATGCCTACCATTGATTTATTAAATCCCCATTCTTTAGTGTGATTTCATCATTATTTTTTGACCTCGCACACTCCAATCCTTAATAAAAATTCTTAAAATCACAGGTCATGAATGGAGAATAGAAGGAACATAAAAGAGGATAAGATCCTACAACAACTAATTCCAATTTTTGTTTTGATTCCCAATACATCATAGAAAATAAGGGGGATAATTGATTAAGGGAGTTGGTTTTCCTCCCATATAGATGGATGAAAATGGAAAATTAAAAAATAAGGATTTTATAATAAAATCCCCAAAATGGCCAAACATCCTCTAACTTTAAACGAGGGTTGAGTAGCCCCACTAGAAGTTAGGTAGCCTCTGTAGTATTTATATTGGACCAGAATGTCCAAAATTACCTCCTTAAAGCCCTCAATAGAAGGTTTTTGTATATATTCTATACCATCAAATAATCAGTGTCCTCTTTTGGACTTTATATGGATTACAACTACATCCACCATCTCCACCTTCTTTAAATGATTCTATATATATCTAATCGGTTCATTTATACCACATGAACCATTAAAATATAATATCACTTAACATTAATAGACTCATACTAGTTTTTCTCACACAAATATTTTACCAAAATCAGTAATATTATCTACTCATTGGATGAATCATTCTCCAATCCCTCATATACAATATTCAATCCTCAAATATTGCGACTTGATTTATATATGAGCATGCGTGATCAATATCATAAAAAATACCCGAATCAATTATTCATAGAATTGAATTTCCTTTTAGAACATAATAAACTAAGCAGTAAGTGGCTGACTAGACTCACTGACTCAAAAAATTTATGTCATTCAATTGACATTATTGTGTTATGAAATCACTGAAATCCTACTACAACAGTTGAAAATGATAGTATGTCATAAAAACTATATGGTTATATATAAAACCAATAATTATATAATAATCCATAATTATTATTTATATTCACTTGGATAATAATTAATCCATATTTTAAATCCTTTGTTCATTAATATGGATACTATAATCTCATCTGATTACCAAAATTCCTTATTTTTGAACGCCATTTTGGGAAACTCTCAAAATAAATTCATTAGCTAGTAATAAAAATGACTCTACCTAATCTTCATATATCAATAGTAAAATTTGTGTATTTACCTATAGAATAATATTTCAAAGACTCTTGTATCTAAGAGATAACATTAAGCTTTAACCACTGCTGGTTTGTGTTATTAGTTAATATTAGTTTTGATTCTCACTAAAATTTCATCCAACATAAGATTCATAACCATAAGAATATGATTGTGTTCACTTTTTCATAATATTTCCATAATTATTAATCAATGAGTGTTAACCATTCATAATTCCATCATTATTAGAATTTCATCACTCCAGAACCACAAAAGGCCACTTCAATGAACTTTTCTCTATGTTATATAACTATCATAAATATCCAAACTACATCATACTATTTATGTTATTGATCCACCACTATAACACCATTTCAAAAAAATATATACACATAATGTTTTGATATCGATCATACCCATGAAAATATATTGTTCATACACCCTATGTAATCCCTTATATCTTACTGACATTTCCAAAGTCGATCTATTTCCTAATTCAATGCATTTAAATAACTCACAAGATCCCATGTCAATCACACCACGACAGATAAATCCTTACTTTTTTTGTTAAAATAATTTATTAATTAACTAATTTCCAATTTCATCAAGATGATTCATATATAAAAAAAGTAATATCATAGATAATAAATTCTCATTTTTTAGTTCCCACTAGAAAATTGTCATATCAGTTTCTACTTTTAATAATGGAAGATATTACATTAAATTGATACATAGTTTATCTATTTCACAATAAAATCAAAGTTCCTTGTACCTATATATATTCAATCCCATAAATTTACCACCTAATAGATTGATCATTATTTAAGTATCACTAAAATTCCCTGACACGTCTCCAAAAATTGTTGAAAATATAGGATTCAAATACATTGAGATGATCTCATTTCCTATGGAATTCATCATCATCCTGAAATATATATTAATCACAATATAAAAAAGTAAATGATGCATTATTGGTCACTAATATCATCAAATCCATGTTTTTATAAATCTATATTATCCCACATACTAATAATATTGTTTGAAAAAAAATATTTTTGTCTCTATAATAGTAGTTTCCCAATATTCACACTTTTAAAAGTGAATTATTACAATTTTCATCAATCAAGTCTTATCCATGTGCACAAATACCATATTAAACCTTTGTATTACATACTCAACTCAATCTATATTGAGTAAAAATCCACCAATTCTAGGTTCCCACACCAAACCAAATAGTTGATCACTCCTCTTATGTGTGTAAACTACCTCTCATTAATGAATCAATACCCATGCCTTTAAACCCAATGTATGCCCAATAAAATTATTCAGGCATGAACTAATAATTTATCACCCAAAAAGTATTTTTTTTCTTTAATAAAATAAAGTATCTAACCATGTATTCTATCTCAATAAGAAATTTAATATGTGATCCAAAAATCTATTATACAACTTGACTCACTACAACTTAATTAATATATCATCATTTATAATATTTTATGCATAGTCTGTATACTATGAAACCATATAATTCATAGCCCACAATTTGATATAAATTATTTTAAATCATATATATATATATAATTATCTCATATGTTACTTCATACACTATAAGGGTATCACCTTCATCATGTTTCCATATTAACAAATTACCAAATCTAGGGTCATCAAAATATCCAGGTACATATCGATGAAAAAACCATATAATGATACATTTCTCATAATTCATCATAATTGAGTTCATTTATATATATCACAATCAATAAGTTATTCATGGAAACAAAAGATAATTTGTGTTTCACACTTTAAATAAATAAATCCTCTTTCTTTCTTATAAACCATTTCCTCATTCACATAAAATAACGCACATGTCATTTGATCACACACCAAGTTTGATCTATGAACACATGATTATTTTTACAATCTTCCATGAGAAAACAATAAACCATAACCACAATATCATATTTTATAAAAAATAGTCCAATGATAAATGTAAAGGAAATAAAAACAATTTCAACAGCTTAGAATGTGATTTTTCCAAATATACATGTTATTTATAGGAATTAATACGGATCACATCTCAAATTATTACCAAAACTAACTCCTTTCCCCAAGCCCAAACTCTTATGATTAATAAAAAATTATCGAATATTACATTATATTATCCCTTCCCTTTAATCTATCTATAAGACCTAAGCTTCATTATTGTAAAACCTCAAGAACGCCTCCCTTTACACTAAAGGAAATATAGTAGTGGAAACGATCAGGTAATACCTCATCATAAAGCTATATCCTTAAATAATTGTATACTACATCAAGTAAATAATTGACCCACTTATAATAAAAATATCATTATATGAAAATTCAAGGAATTATAGTTGTAAGATAATCATAAATAAACCAACCACAATAGAATAACATATGAACCCATGCTAGATACGAAAACATAAATCAACAGGGTAATTCCAAGCAGGACAGTCCCATAATATTCATAAGCAATATAAATATAATAAATAAAATAGTAGATGTTTTTATGAGTATTCTTTGTATATTGAAATTGTGTCATAATCCCAACCAAGATACTTTATCCCAGTTACCTATGTTAGGGCTCGTTACCTAAAATACATCCTAATATAAGGACTGCATATCCAGTGATGATTACATAAAGGGTGTGTTCATAAACATAAGTAGTCCTTAATGAAAAATAATCATGATAATAACCATTATATATGTATATGAATATAAATTATAAAAATAATGAAAAATATCAAGAATAACACATATTGAATCATTAAGTACCGAGAAATAAATCGTTGTGGTCAAATCATATCTACATTAGCTTGAGTTGAAATATAGGATATATTTTTCACGGAATTTTATACTGTTATATCCATGTTATGATAGAGTTTCTCAACATTCTACTAGAATGAACCATTTTATCCATATTTATCACCAATAAACTAATAAATATATGGCTTCCCATATCTATCATATTTGAAATATAAAAATTGCTCATCCCAAATCATATTGTGTACATACATAAGGACAAATTTCCTAGAATTCATATTATCTGGTAACATAAGAATAATGTGTCTATAATCCACCATATACTCATTAATGAGGATTAAAAATCATATATCCATCAAGTTTGGTCTCATACACAATAAATTATTAATTTACATACCATGGGTACTCAAGTGAATTGGGTAGCTTAAATCTATCCTATCAAATAATTCAAACCCCTCAATATATAGATATCTTCGAATTTGTGTAATTAAATATATTTTTAACCTATTCATATCAATGGTTTCTCAAATAATACCCACTCTTGTAATGGGGATGGTTAGATAGTCTTCAAGACACCCTGGACTCTAAGGTATCATTTGGACAATATTTATCACATTCCACTTCTAATATGATCGATATAAATCTTACACCCTTTTCCAATATCTACCAAATCATAGAAACACACATGTGTTTGATCCATTGGAGATCACCCAAATAGTAGGAGGACCACCATCTATCCCTTGGTTCAATTGACATATAATAAAAGTACCAATATCTGTATAATCGATGGAATAATCAAGGATATTTCCCTACTTGAAACATATCTATCTTTTATAACCCATCACATATCCTGGATAATATATCAAATCCATTATATATCATAGACCAAAAGTATCACTAATAATAACACCATATTCCTTAGAGAAATTGATACACTGAAGTAGGATCAATCATACTAGGATCATCCCATCACTATTGGAACAAAAATATCTTGTAATGCATGGCCCTAAGACATGACACATAATCTTACAACCATCTAATGGAGTAGGAATATCATCAAATAACCAAATACAAGAACACCATTGGATTATTCCATTATCCCATTTATATCTAACTAATCGACTCTATCTTAGTGTCTTATACATATAGATCACCACTAACTCATCCCATTCTCTAACCCCAAAGATATATTAACCACTTGTTTGTAAACTCACTACTCCTCCCTAGGGGTTTGTTTATTCATAAAAATTTTAATATTCTTTGGGAACCTATCAGTCATTCAATGTACTTACTGAATGATTAATTATTTTTGGTAACTCAACTCTCAAAAGGTTTTCTAAACAACTAGTCAAAAGGTTTTTCCTTATCTTACTACTCTAGGTAAATGGAAAATGATGTTACATAATAACTCCATATGTTACTTATGCCTTTATTCAAGGTTTTATACCCTTTTGTGTTAAAAATTTACTCTAATACAAACTTTACCATAGGAAACATAGTCATTCGTGATTGTATAATAAATTTATACCCTTATGTGTTAAACATTCACTTCTCTCAACTCAGACATGAAAACCCACCAAAAGTACCTCCCATGTAATTTTCATCTACATACTCTCCTAAAATATCACATTACATATAAACACATTTATAAAAGTGTTAAAATTATGGGAATCCTATCTGAACCACATTATTCCCCCCTCGATAGTGTTATTTCCATCCTTTACCTTAACCATCTATCATCATCATTATCTATGATTCCATATCTCCTCTAAGGACTCCACATAATTAATTATAGTTAGATTTTAATTAATTTATATAATTAAAACACAGTAGACCAATCATGATAAATATTACCAATTGGGAAAGCATCAACATAATCATAGTATCAAATGTATAGAATAATTATAAGAGACACATAAATTCCATATTTTGAAAACTAAAAAATACAATAATTATTTTTCAAATTATTTCCCACAAAATTAATAAAAATTGAAGAATTATTTGTGGAAATTAACTTTACTCTAGTGAAAAAATTCCCATTGACTTGATTCCATAATTATCAAGTCACTCATTTAAAAAAATGTGGGTACCATTATTTATAGATAATTAACCATGGTTAAGTTAAATAAACAATGTTATTCCCTATTACCAACCACTCCATTTGAACAAGTGGAAAGGAGTAGGAAAAGAAGAGAAGATAGGATAATATCTCAAAAAAATTTATAAACTAGTACGTCTCAATTTAATTGGGATAAATTGAAAAAAGTGAGATAACAAATTATTAAGGGAGAAATATTCCCTTCAATGCTGCTGGTTGGATGAGGAAAATACTAGGGGTGATTTAAAATAAACCCGCAAATGACCATCCCACCCCCAACATTAATTGAGATTAAAGATGCTTCAATAAGAGTTTGATGAAATCCAAAATATTTTTAATGGGATATAGACACCTTTATTATCACCACTATAAGCATAGTGGAGGGGTCTACAATATCTTCAAGGCTACCAAAAGTCTACTGGTTTCAACCGAGCTTCCACTGGATTTTTTATGCCCAACTATACAATATTGGTTACTTGTTTTTTCTTAAAAACATTATTACTCAAATTATCTACACCACAAGATATGTTTTTTATGTTAATAATATATATAACAACCAATTATTTATTTAAATTTAAAAACTAAAATTATATTCTATATTGTTCCACTAAATTTCAACCATTACCTAATATCACTGACATCAAAAAACATGATTAATTACATAGAAAAACTCTCTAGTAATGTTGGTGTAAGAATATCATATTATATATAAATTAATTTATCTCATTGACTAATGGAATTTAGAGATGATGAAGGTCGATAATAAACTATTCTTATTTAGTGTGTAAGACAGCAAATTTTATTAG
Source organism: Viscum album (assembly GCA_963277665.1). Classification (NCBI taxonomy): domain Eukaryota; kingdom Viridiplantae; phylum Streptophyta; class Magnoliopsida; order Santalales; family Viscaceae; genus Viscum; species Viscum album. The sequence goes on from OY728152.1 coordinate 1,149,074,160, forward strand.
CTGAATTTGGAATGAGTAACTATAAAAATATAAATTTCAACACATGAAGTGAATTTTAAATTATTAGGAATCTAATATTGGATGGAATACATATTTTTATAGAACCATTTATTTCAATAAAATTAACTCATTATCCATATTTCATTTAGTAATGAGATTATGAAATACTATTTTCATTCTCTATAACTTATACAACTAGGTTAATCCTAGATTTATAATTATTATAAACATCAATATTGGTAGCATTGAATTGGGGAAGGGGAACTAAGTATTTATATCATTACTTCAATTTTAATCAAATTAATACATAACATCAATTGTCTCGTGTTAATAAAAACCAAAAAATACTCTTACCTTGAAGTTGGATTGTTTGTCCCTGGATTTTTTTATTCGACAGGCATAAAATTATCATTGAAATAATATTATATAGTTGATTAGAGATTAGATGTCCAAATAATATCATATTATTCAAACTAATATGATTTTTAAGATAGATAATTTAGGGAAACAATATATTCTTGAAATTATAAATTTGCATTTAGTGACTTATACTATTGTTTTTAAGACCCTTTATTTACCAATTATTTTTAAATGACTCTTCAAGAAGCTATTCACACTCATTTTAAATTTAATATAATTTATTTTCATCGAACACATGGTAATTAATAATGACCTACTGTAAAAAAATATTATATTATTTATAATTAATTTCTCAATTTTGTGGTATTATAAAAGATACATCATTAAATGATAAAAATTATATATAATAAAAATTATTATACTTTCATTAAGATATCACATTTTGAATTAGTTTATTTATTAGTCCCACATAAAGAAGATAACCTAAGAGGGGGTAAATCATGGTATGTAAATTTCAATCAACACTTTTAATAATAATGATCTATAACTAAAATAAAAACTTATTTTTCCCAAATATAAGAATATATAATTGAAAAATAAATAAAAGAGAGACACCAATTATTTTTACTTGGATAACCTACACTGGGATATGTGAATGCAACATTGATGTGTAAATGAATTAAACTAATTAATAATTATAATTGCATTAAAATTTAGAGTGGTTATACTGAAACGTCAGTTTCGAAACAATTAAAAAATTTATAAATACCTACTTCCAATATATTATAATTCACAGTTCTCCTATAAGTGAAATAATTTTTATCTTCCGCAAAAAAAGAATGCATATTAAACAAATAATTGTGAAGCAATCAGTTTCTCCATTAGAGAAATGAAAAATTTATAACAAACCTCCATTGAGATAGACTCATAAATATCATTTCATCATTATTTTTTTATTCAAAAAAAAACTATCAATAATGCTATAATTTATCCAAAATTAACGTTCCCAAGTTATAGAGAAAGTAATTTATTCAATATTGAGATAATATCCATATTTTCATTGAAATTGATCTTTATTTATCCTTTATTATGATGTGTAAATTCATCCAAAATGGATCTATAATTTTTAGTTAACCATAAAAAATATCAGTTTCAAAAAAACACCTAAAATATTTGAACTTTTAGTTATAAAGAATATATTTGACTTGACTTCTTCAGAGCATGATCACTTACTTTATAGCACAACATACATGTCTTCTTAAAAACATAGAATTGATGCATTTATGATGTTGGTATGACTGAGACATGGATTCCATTATTGTATCATTAATTTCCTCCCATCCAATAATACCACAATGAACATCAACATTAATGATGCCTTGAATTAATAAGAAAACTACTTTGGTGTATTATTTTCAATGAAATCCTATTTTAAAGTGCAGGATATGAATTCTATGTAAAACACTAAAATACAAATTATTTTACTTCGTGAAATAATTCAATTATTCACAATTTCAAATGTTTCATCACAACACAGTATCAAACCCTAAGGTATAATTTCCATTAAATCACTATATAAGACAAAAATAATATTTCATGGGGGGCCTGACATAATTCATCACTGTACCAACCATCCATTTAAATTAAATACATTTACTTTTATGTGAAATAAGTTTCTGTGTGAAACATAATATTATTCCGGGTTCTCCTTCCTTGAGATCAAATTTTCATAATTTCTTATAGACTATTCGAACCCATATGAAATTCATTATACCTGAATTATCGAGCCTTATTAGTATAATTTTCACGTTAGTTTTTTTACAAAAAAAATTAAAAATTTTTTAGGAGGAGTTGGAAACCCCACAGGTTGTGTTCGATTTGTTTAAAAGTTGTTTCAACTCATCCAAAATTGATTAGATGAAAATGTGGGGATATTGATTTAAACCTGATGTGTACGTTGGATTTAATGAAAATAAGTATGAATTGCTATGAATTGAAATTTTCATGGAGATATGATCTTCATATGAAGGAATAAGGCCTTGTGTCATCACATGAAGAATTTATGAGATGATATATGGTGGCTTGTAGTCATGGGAATCAAAGATGGGGGCTTTTCATATCTGATCTGGAAGAGAAGTAGAAATCATGAAAAAATTCTTATTCACATATACAAATTTCACATATAAGGGAATTAAAATGTTATTTGAATCTAGATACACATAGGTTCTATGTTAGGGAACACCATTGAAGTATATGAATTATTCAATGTTAGGGAGTTCACATTTTCAAAACTCTAAATTTAAGTGATTCCAGTAATGGACTGATATATGCGATTTTGGATAAATGAGGGAGTTTACATAGGAGAATCTGAATATGTATGAAAATTATTATATGTGATGGATATCAAGTATGTAAATTAGTGATGTAAGTTATATTTTTTATGTTTTACACCACATAAGGGGTTTCAAATAGTAATTTAATGAATGCATGGATTAAGTAACCAAATTGATTGATGTTTGGAAATTCTCAACAACATAGGGAATTATCAAAGTGTGTTTTAAAAGAATGTTGATCAATAGTGAAATAAATTTAGGTTACACAAGATATTTTCATGAATACTTCTAATATATTGAAATATCAAATGAATGTTATGATCAAGGATGTGAACTTCAGAATTAGTACCATGTGTGATGTATTGAATTTAATGAAATATATTCACATAGAAATGTGTGTTTGTAATTAAAATAAATGAGATCCATCCACGAATAAACCTTTATAAATGAATATAAATGATATTATTTTATTTATTCAGTCCATTATTTTTGAAGCTGTTACATTTATGGGAATCACAAATTTGGAAAACCAAAATGTTATGCATGTATATCATCATAAAATAATGGATGTGGAGATATAGAGGTTATATCAAGAAAATGAAATGAATATATTTTAAATAAATTCTTATTATTTCCTATGGAAAAGATGGAAATAAATTTTAAAATATGGTAGATCTTGTATGTCCATGTAAAAAAGTTTTCTCAGGTTTACATTTTTGTAAAATAGAAAATAACTTGACATTGTAATCTTTTGTATTAGAGATGAGAATGCAAAAAGAAGATTTCAAAGTATATATTCAATATTCTAAAATATAATAGAAAAAATAATTATAAAGTAGAAGATATTTGATGAATATAAAATTATTAAAAGATATATATGTGAGAAGACAATAATGGTCTCTAAAGTATACATTGAAACTTATATATATAGTGGGAAGATGAACCCATATGATGATTAAGATCTAATTTTATAGTGAAAAAAATAAAGAAATTCTAGATGACTGTCTGTAATGAAGCTAGAGTAACTATGTGGTAGAAAATATAAGAGGATTTCCATCTGAAGCACATCAAAAAAGGTTTTATTCATATATATTCATGAAATAAGAAGCTATTTGATGATATATTTATAGAAAATATGTTAAAGAACATCCAAGAAAATATTAAAAGAGAATATATATATATTTAAGGACACAATAAAATAAACTGATGTTTTTAACTGACCCACGTGTCTATAAATAGTGTTTGGAGAACCTATAACACCCAAATAATTTATTATATATTTTTATTCAAATAAATTTAATTTCATTAATTTCTTGTGATAAACTAAACACTAAGTCTAAATGAATCGTAATATAAGAAACCATTATAACATAACAATTAAATTTTTATGGTGAATATGAATAATGAAATAATAAAAATTAAGAATAATTGTTTTCTATAATTTTAATATATTTGTAAATAAGTATTCATTTTCCAATAATGTCACAAAATTCATTAAAAATACATTTTCCCCTAAAAAATTTTAACACTTTTTATGATAAAATAATATATTTAATTTAAAAAATTGTTAGAAATTTTATTTGAAAAAACAGACTTAATATTTGAAAATATCTTGTCATAATTATCCTATAGTGAATTTTTCATAATTTTCGTAAAATGTTTATTTTTTGGAGAATTGAGAAAAAATATTTATTTTTATTGAAAAATGTCTTTTTCAGCTAATTTATAATGTTATAATTTATTTTAAATGGTTTTAAAATTTAATATTTATGTTTAACATTATTATTATTCATATAATGTTTATTCTAATTAATTTTATATTGTATTTTTTAATAAAAACATTTTATACATCAGAAAAAAAAATCTGAAAAATGTTTTTCATCGCATTTGTAGGATTAATATTAAATTAAACTCTAAAATTTCATTGAATTGAATATAAATGAATGTATTACATTTTTTTAATTATTTTTAAAATAAATTAAATAATGAGATTATATTTTTTCATTATGAACTATAACCTATGTGAATATTTCTCACATTAGTAATGGTAAAACGATTAAAATGGGGTTAAAACTCTGAGATAAAGCTTTACAATTTCTCTAAAACACGACTTAATACAATTTTGTCAGTTTATCTTGACCAATATCATATAATTATTGAAAATATATTTATTTGTTTTCATTTTATTTTATTATTAAATTTAATTAATTTAATAAAATGATAAATACATAATATCAATCTCTTGACTTGAATTTCTCAAATAATTTTTTACAGTGATAAAATATATTTTGTTCTTATCTATAGATTACCATTTTTAATATAATTTAATTTTTTATCATGATAATTTATTTTTATTTTTTAAAATTAATTAATTAACTCCAATGCTTATGAAAAATAGACCCAATATTTATTCAATTAGTTGAAAAATAAAATAAATAATTTTAAAAAAAGGTAATGCAATTTTGATGAATTATTTAATAATTTTTTTAAGATAAATATAAAATATTAATGATGTGTTAAATTTTTTTATTTTAATTATTCCACTATATTGATGAAAAGTTAATGTAAATGAGTAATTAAAAAAAACATTAAAGATATATTAAAATAAAAAATATTTTATTAAATGATTTATAATTCATGAAAAAACATTTCCTAAACTAAATGAATTTTATATCAATTAATATATCAACCACGGTCTATTTATGTGTTAATTTCCAATTATGGTCAGATGCATGACCCATAAAGAGTAGTAAACCGTAATATTGAGGAAAATTTCAAAAGGATTAATTAGGGTTAAAACTAATAGATAAGGGTAAATATATCACTTAATGTTTTAATATATCACTTGATGATATTATTTAAAATTTTCCTCATACTATATATTAAATATATCCGTTTATAGAGACATTTTATTATAAAATTTATTTTTATTAATTTTTTACATTAATTAATTTCAAGGGTGCACCACCCCTCACTTAAGAAAGTGTTAATTTCATCCTCTATTCCTAAAACAATTTGAGAATTTGGGATCTAAAAAACATCTGTAAAAACATAAAATATTTCTTAACAACATCCATGAATTTATTATCTTTACCAAATACTATCTCTTCAATTCTTCATGTGTAAGGAAAAACTGGTTTCTTAATGAAGTAGTATAACTCTTAACCGAGCGTTTTCAGTTCTATATCTTCTCATACCTCATTTAAATTCCTGGTATTCATCCATAAATAATTAATTAATTATATTAAATACATTTCAATTTTACTATGATGATTTAATAACCATTATCCATAATATTTCCATCCTTTGTAAAGAGAAAATATCTCATGTGTGTACATACAACTTAACATCTCCATATTGGGATTCAATTTTTTTTTGATAACCAAATTTAATTTATGGTAATTATGAGGGATTAATATTTATATATGATATTTATAATTCTTAAGGAAATATAATATCATATCTTCTTTTTTTTCTATCCAATCTATTGGAAATCAATAATGTCGCTCGTGAGCATGGGTGGACTACCACCTCCATGAACAAATGTGATTCATTTACGTTTTTCTATTTTTATATAGAGTATTAAAGATATATTTAATGAATATCTATGATATAATAACTATATAATAATTATTCTATAAATTATATTTATTATTTAACTTTATTTTGTTCCATCTGTATAAAAGTCAAAACATTATTCCTGCATACATACGACATACCATCTCTATCAATGGTGTAATTCATATTTATATATATGACTTTTATGGATTAATCTAAATATATAGTTTTATAATAAAATTATATTATATTTATATCATTATTGAAATTTTATATATTATGGATTCTTGATCAAAGTACAATGATCAGAACTACTAAACTGAAAAATTCATTAAAAATATAACAATTATCACATTGAATATTAATTTTAATTAAGAAATATTTTTACAATGACAAAAAAATATAATAATTTAATCATATATAGTATGATATATATAATTATGGATATGAAATATTTTTATAATAAATATTTATTTATTATACATTAGGTTCAAATTTATGTGATACGAGACAAGACTTGAGGTATGAGATTCAGGTTTCAATAACATTTTAATTGTGGTTGTTTATGTTTCCATTTACATTGAATAAATTTTATCATCCTTACCTAATATATAAATTTCATTCTATCCAAATCTATTTATTTATATAGAATAAATTTTTTCCTTTTATTTTCCATACTTTTTCTACTCAAGATACCAAAAAAAATTCAATGAAACTAACTATGTTTTACTCTTTAGTCAGCAATCTTATTATTCCATGACCATGTTTTAGCTAAAATGTGTTACATAATATTTTTGATACACTCATGTGAATGTTTAATGTATTTTTCCCATTATTTTTTTAAAAAATTATTTAAAAGGAATATTCATGAAATTTTTTAATCCATTTAATTTTTTATTTTACCAATAAATTTAAAAGAAATATTTTTTGTACATACATGGTAAGAACAAAATTTCTTACCTTCATGTTTCCCAATGATTTTAAGATTCGTCTATAAGTTTACGAGGTTATTCAAAAATAATATTATTTCAATAATAATTTGAAATTTTTATATTTTAAATAAATGATTACAAAATGAAAAGGGGATTTTCTTAAATAAATAATCCAAGTGGCCTCTTAATGAAATTTTTATTTATGATAACATCATTTTATGTTACATATTTTTTACATGGAATATGATTCAAGGATACCATCATTATTCTATCTCTATGTGTTTTATAACTTTGATTATGATATTTTTATGAAACCATTTTATTTTATATGATTTATGTTATGATGAAATGTTGAAATGTTTATAAAACTCATTTCCATTCCATGGGTTATGATATAAGATGAATGATTTATGATCTTGTGAAACAATTAAGAATGTATTACTTTATAGTGGTTTGGGGGCCCAAAATAATATATATCACCAATGTATTGGTTAAATATGCATATCTAATTATATAATATGGAATTGAATACGATGTGAACCTAGTTAAGTGAGGAACATTGTCCACTATGATATTATTGGGAGTGAACTATGACTAAGGATATGTTAGAATTATGAGGTAAACTTATCCACAATGATATTCTTAGAAGTGAGATTTGATAAATCAAATCATTTTCTATGAAAATGTGTATGCCACAAATTATTTTAATTTTCTAATGTTATTAAGGAATATTTTATTTTTAATACATTACATTTAAAATAATTCCTTAACAAATATTAAATTAATAACTTCAAATGATCATTTGAGATCCAAAGTCTTAGAAACTACGTAAATAATAAATTTATTACAAATGGAAGACCTAAAAATAAAAATTAATTATTACTTTTTAAATTCTAAAAATTAAATCCTCCCTAGGTCACCTCACTGCATGTAATTTCCTATAGACATATATCAAGAGAAAATGGTGAGCCAATAGCCCAATAAAGGAGAAAAAAGTAAAAGAAAAATGAATGATCATTATGGATAAATTATGATTCACAAAATTAGATAATGAACATATATACTAGATTAATAAAATGTAAATGTGGGTATAATTTAAAATGAGACATTCTCAAGCATATCACCATGGTTTATCACAGAGGTTTCATAAAACATAATTATCAAGGTTATTGATAAAGGTATCATAAACAATGTCCTCTAATAAGGTTAATTATTTATCAAAATTGTTGATTCAATATAAAAATACACCCATAAAATTTATTAATCCATTTGATTCATAATTATCATGATAAATCATTTCATCAATAATCTGGGGATAATAAATAATGGGTTTCATATAATATCATTAGGTCTATAAGTGCTTAAATACTTCAACAACACATCATTTTTTTCCAATGAACAGAAAATGTGGATTTTATAAATGTAAATCTAAGATCAATAAATTATGTTTATATCTTGGTGATTAACAATTTATAGTGATTGGATTTGTGTATTTATGATATAAGAATATTTCATGGAAAGAGATAAATTCAAGATATGAATCTAGTATCATGACAGTATACAAAAAAGATTAAAGAAACAATATAATGTGATAGAACGAAGGTATCCCATTTATAAGACACTATTTTGGATGGAATGGGGAAATAAAAAATGGTATAAAAATAAATTAATTCAACACATAGAAAACATTTTTTAAAATATGAACTTCAATGGAAAAATGAACTAGAGAATTACCTTACCTTGAAGAGTAGTTTCCTAAAACATGAGGACGGTGCCTTAAGACCATAAGGGGAAATATGGAAAGAATAATTGGTATGTAAAATGACTATATATTACTATATAATAGATTTGGAGTGTAGCGTAATGGTGTTATTTCTGGTTATTTATAGAAAAAGAGTTAGAATTTTTTAATTGTATCTTAATATTGGTCTTTGAATTCTAGGTTATGGAAAATATAAAACCTTGTCTTAACCATCATTTTTGTTCATGGTTTTATTAATTTAATCCATTTATTATAATATTTTAATCTATTTAATCCAAAATATGTTTTTTAATATAAATTGGGATAAGGAAAAAAATTCCCCAAAATATTATTTTTTAAAACAAAATTTCCATTTTAGACTTCAGAAAGTTATTTATTGGTTTTGAAATTGATTTAAAACATCAAAAAACATAATATCAATTAAAAATTTAGATTATATAAAATTAAATATTACAGAGTTATTACATATTTATTATTTCATAAAACATGTCAAGAACCCAAAACGTTATGTTTTACTATTCACTAATAATTTTTTATTTTTCAAATTTTTAAAAATTCTGCCTTAACCTAATTTTCTCATACTGAATAAAAATATAATTTTTATTTTATTATTATAATTTACTAAATATTTTATTTTTAGAATTATAATGATATATCCTTATTTCTTGAAAAATAATAGTTCTTCTGACATAGTCATCTTTCTAACACTTATATAAATTTTCTAGGATATTATAAATTTATTTTATTATTATTAATAAAATAAATATTAATTTATAATTCAATTTCATGAATTTAAATTATATTTAGAATTAAAAATTATAAAATTTTATATATATTTCAAGAAATAAAATTAATTTTTATTTACATTCATATATATATTCATCCAAATTATCTTCCAATCATTTGTATTTAGTTAAATAAAAAAATACTGAAAATCGATTTGAAGAAATAACTATTCCATTTATAAAAAATAAATTAAAAATTATGTTACTATTTTCTAGATACATAACCCAATATTACACCAACATATTCCCTAAGGGTATGGTGTGTGATGGTGGTAGTTTAATGGGGTGTATTAGTTATCATTAACCTAGTGGCGATCTAAAATAACTTGAAATTAACCTATATTCGATTCCACTCATGACATAATTTTGGAATCTCTACTTGGGATTCATCAAGGGAAAACCATATTATATCTACCTACCTCCCATGATTCAAAAAATTGCCTTTAAAAAAATGTTTCAACTTTTTGAGGCCATCATTTCTCCTTTCTGCATTTGTTGTCAATTTTCATTACCATTTATAAACACTAATTATTATGGAAATTTTATTACCCATAGTTATAGTGCTAAAAAGACATTATTTAATGATAGTAATATTAAACAACATCTATATCTTAATGGACGTATTTCTTCTTACAGCTTATATATGTTTCATCAAATAGTAAAATTTACTACATCATTCTTAAATGGTTTTTACAATTTCATTAACAAAGCCTATTATTTTTATAATGTTTCTTTTTTATTTAAAACTTTTTCATAGATGGTGTAATATTATTTGAATATTTTGATCTTATAGAGTACTAAATAGTATTACTATTATTTTTTGGGGTATCATCTCTATAGAAGTTTTATCTATATTAATTAGTATTAATACTTGAAAACTATATATATTGTTTGTAATAATATTTCTATGTTATTTTATTTCGCAATATAAGAAAATATTTATTATGAAAAATAGTTATTTCATTATTAATAGAAGTATTTTTTAGGTCATTATATTATTTGTCCACCCCTTAATAAATTTCATATTTTAAATTTTTCCCTTACCTAAAAAATAAATTGTGGTATTTTTCATTTAATATTTTCATAGGTTCCCTAATATATTCTTCAAATTTTTTCTTTCTCTATAAGAAATTCACAGTCCATTTTGTCTTTTTCCTCAATACTTGTTCCCTTCAATCAAGAATATGGATTGGTCCCTCTATATAAGACAGGTCAGGTGCGGGGTTTACAACATTAATATCAATTAAATATGTTGGGTTAGACATATACTTTCACAATAGAGACATGTTCAATATATCATGGATATTGTAATGACTTGGAGGAACTGCTAGTCAATAAGAAACTACTCCCACATGATCAAGAATCTCAAATGGTCCAATGTACCTTGGGCTATGTTTCAAACTATTTTAAAACCTCATGAACCTTTGTTTATGGTGATATCTTGAGAAATAAATGATCCCTAACATGAAATTCTAAGTCCCTCCATCATTTTTCAAAATATATTTCCTTTTAAATATAAGTAACCTTGATCTATTTTAGAATCACTTATATCTTTTATCTAGTATCCTTCACAATTTATGGTCCCAATAGTTTTTTCTCCAACTTCATCCAAACATGTTTGAGTTGTACACCTATTTCTATATAGATATTGAGAATGTTCCTTTTAAATTCTTGACTGTAAATTAATTATAATAAAATAAAACTAAAGGAAGATGTTGATCCCAACTCTCTTGAAAATCAATTTATTTATCCCATAACATGAGATATAATGTTTGAATTTTCCTCTCTAACATCCCATTAGATGTAGGATGATAGGTTGTGATTAATTTTACTTATATATTCATATCCTTTAGAAATAAACTTAAGAGCATAGAAGTAAATATTATTTCTTTGTTAGAAACAATCGATAACAGTACGTCGTGTAGTGTCCCTAATTCTTGAATATAGAGGAAAGCTAGAAAATCTTGGGATAAATACACATGAATCATAATGAAACAGTAAGAATTATTCAATCTATCACTGATTACCCAAATAGAATTTTTACCCTTTAATTTCTTTATAATTCCTGTCAAAAAGACCATAGTGATGTTATCCAACTTTCATATACATATGGGTATTTGTTGTAATACCCATTTAAGAATTTTTTACTCCACCTTCACTTGTTGGCACACCAAGATCCTTAAATTATTATCATAAATAGATCTTTTCATATTATATCAACAATAATTATTATGAAGATCCCTAAACATCTTAGTGCTTCCGAAATGTATATAAGATTTAGAGCTATGAGCTTCACCCATAAAAACCTTTTTTAGATATGTAATTATTGGAATGTATAACATTTTACCAAATTTCACTACACCTTACTAAGAAATATTGAATGATAAAAACTTACCATTCTACAAATAATATATCATTTTCTTCATAAAAGGATCATATCTTTAATATTTTTTGATCTTCACTAGTAATGATGTTTGATTATTAAATTGGTATGGGATTGACAATATCCATTCCACAATAATTTCCATGTATAAGCTTACTAAGTCATTCATAAATGAATATCCTTGAATCATCATCATTTAAAAACACAATGATCTGACCAAATCAGTGTATCAGCAATATTTTTTTTCTTATACGGTGATGATTAATTTGAAAAACACAGTCCCTAATAATCTCCAACCATATCATTTTTCACATGTTCAATTCATTTTGTGTAAATATTTACTTCAGAATTTGGTGTTCTATATATATATCATACTTTTATCCTTATATATAATGTCTCCGTATATTAATTGAAAAAAATACTATATCTCACTATAAGTCTTCAGTGGGTTAATTCATCTTATGAGTATTTAAGTATAAATATTCAGAGGTGATAACCTTTCCATTTTTCCTGACAACACATGCAAGAGCATTCAAATATTCATCTCAACAGTTAAAAAATACCTCTCTATTAAGGGGAAGAGTTAGCATAGTTTCACTAACCATCCTCTTCTATAGTTCTTAGAAAATTTCTTCACACTCATTTTCCTAGGTGAACATATCTCCCTTTGAAGTTCACAAGGTACATGGATTATAAAGACACGAATTTTTTCAAAAACCTTCTATAATATCATGTTCAACCAAGCAAGTTAAGAATCTCAGTTACTGTTGGAGGATGAGTCCTCTCTTCAATATCCAATGCCTTGTAAGGATCAACTGATATTCCACATTCATTTATAATGATTCCAAAATAATAAACTAGTCGGTACCAAAAATATAATATACTAAATTTACCAAACAACTGATCCTTTCTAAAATTATATAATATGAACCATATATAATCTTCATGATCTTCATGACTTTTGATATATATGAGAATATCATTAATAAATACCACCATGAATTTATCAAGATAGTATAGTGTCTATACATTAAATAAATATATATGGTAGTATTATTACAAAATGAAAAGAGAATTAAGAAAAATATGTAATGATTATATCATTATTGAAAGGTTTCATTTGGGATATCTTTTTTCATCACCCTATTCTAATGATATGTTTATTAGAGGTCAATCATTGAGTTTAATTGAGCAACATGAATCTGGTTGAACAAATAATCAATATTTGGAAGAGGATATATGTTCTTCACTATGATCCAATTAAATTATCTATAATAAAATCATAGCCAAATAGATTCATCCTTCTTCATTAAAAATAGTAAAGATACTCCCTAACAAGACACATTTCGTAAAAAAACCATATTAGAAAGATCTTGATATTTCTTCTTAAATTCCTCTAAATCTATAGATACTATTCTATATGGTAAATTTTATATTATCATGGTTACAAGTATGAGTTTTATTAATTAATAAAAATATTTCTAGGGGCGTTCTATGTATATATTTAGGAAATTTATAGGGAGTTGTCGTGGGCACCCTCAAATGATTAATGTGATTTTGGGGTTCTTAGGTGCAGCATAGTGGCTGACCAAGGTCGTCTCTCAAAGGAGGAAGTGAATTTAACAATTTATTAAAGTTATTCTAAAAAATATATAATATAATATAACAAAAACACTACATGAAAGGATGGGGGTTGGTTATATTTTATGGATCTAGAAGAATATTTCTGGAAGGAGATTGTATTTTTTTTTTTGTTTTTACTTATGAAATGAATTTCGATTAAAATGAAACAACAAAAAGATGTTTTTTAGACAATATTTAAAAGGTGTAATCGATCTAACTCTACCTCTTAAATAATTTATTAATCATTATAATTTAAATTAATATTCACTTAATTATTATCCCTTAATTTGTTAAATCCCAAACCCTATGAGAATTAACTTTACCACGAAGATTGAAGTGAATTTAAACTTAGGCTAACTTCGGAACATGAAATCGAAACACCCTGCTTTGATTAATGTTCTAAAATTATCTTATGGTCAGTGGTAAATTAAGGCACATAAATACTCTGGAAATTAGGATTAATTGAGTTTAGGGATTATATTTGAACTCTAGAAATTGATCCCGTGTGGTTTTGAATTACCGGTTAAGGTTGCGCTCTCACAATTCACACAATTCCTGACCACGCGTGTTTTGTGTTAACTATTCTATTGCTTGAATACATTCATTTAAATTAAAAACTCAATTAATAGATCATAATAGGTGAATTACAGTATCTCATTGATTCAAAATAAATGAATGAATAAGGATAGAGGTTGATCGATTACTAAAAATAACTACTCTTCTATGGGGGGCGTAATCATCGTAGAAGCATTTTGCATGTGCAAAGGTTTGTAATGGGTATAACCCAATAATGATTCTACTCAATAATTCCAGCCCAAAGTGGAAGATTAAGAGAATAAATTTAAACAAAACATAAGAAAAGAGATGAAATAAAAGAAGAACAGTGAAGTTTATTTCATAACCACAATCATTACAAATGAAGGAGAAGAAGAAGTATTCGTCGAAGGGATCCTTGCTTCAAGAGCTACCCTTATTAAAATGGTTGGATAATTGGAGTGTATACACTTCTATAATTCCCTAAACTTCAAAAATCACGACACAACCCCACCAAATTAGAAAAACACCAATTTATAGTGTGGTGGGGAGGCTTGGTTCAAAGTGGTTTCAAGTGTGATTGGAGAATCTCGGACAAATATTTTATGAAAACATGGTTCTCTAATTTGACCCCCAAAACGTGTGAATTGTCCGTCCTTCCATAAGGATAAACTGTGATTATATGGGTTATATATCTCCTATCCAAATTTGGGCTCAATCCAGGCCCATATAAAGGAGTTATGACCGAAATACAGAAGCTTCTCCATTTTGGTGAGTCCATCCCAACTTTGACTTCATGGCCCATTTTCAACACACACATGGACTCTTTAGCTGTAGTTTCCTTAATAAAAGTTTTAGATAATTAAGTTAGTAACAATTTTACATAATTTCAAATTCAAATAATAAATATACAATTATTTATCTTCGAAATACTATAGTGAACTATAAAGGGTAAAACTGGAATTTTCATCAAATATTCAAATGAAAGATCTAATCCCAAATACTTTCTAATTAAACATATATAACACAATGTGAGGAAATTATATCATTTATTATCAATAAAATATTCAATTAAATAGTTTTTTATCAACTCCCCCACACTTACCCTTTTTCACTCTTGGGAAAAATCTCATATCAAGTAAACATCAATATCAAATCAAAACCAATTTTAAAAAACATATCCTTGAGATCAATAAATTTCACACCAAGAATCAAAAGATATCATGCCTCATAAAAAACCTTATTTCAAGTTTTCCATTTATATCATTCAATATATTTCCACTACATTTATCCTCCCATTCACAAAACACTTACCTCGTTTGAATTTTCTCTCGTCCCTCAAATATCAATTTTTGTGCAATGTATTTCTCATCCAAACTCATAAAAGGGTCACAATAGGCTTGATAGATTCCTACATCGCTACCCAATGTGAGTCAAGGACATAAGTTTATCATGAGGACTTTTCAGGGTTGTTCTGTGGCTTTCGGTTGGTAGGATTAAATGTGAAAAATTCTAAGGCTAAATAAGGAGGGCTTGACTCTTTTTGAAGCAAAATTGCAATAATCTAATTTTCACTTAAATATGGTCTACTCATTAATCACCATAGTATCAATTCAGCTCCATCATCATGAAAAGTCATGAAAAGTTTACACCATTCTTCATTTAGGAATAAAAAATTGTCAATATTCTCAAACATCATTTTATTGAAAGCTCCAGATAGGCACAGCTTTCCACTTCAATTAGAAGCTACAGAAAATGCACATCTTCACTTGTCGTGAAAGCTCTAGAAAAGGCACAGCTTTCAATATAATGACTTTCTTCAGCAGAAAACACATCTCTTCAGAATTTAATTTTCCACCCAATGTATCACAAAATGTGGTAGCACAACACAAGACAGCTTCCCCCACACTTAAGCTCAACTAGATTATGCAATTTAACTTCAAGAGTTGGTTGCATAGGGAAAATTAGGTTGTAATGTGGCTAAAATAACAGGTTGTGCATGGCTTCTAAGGGATAAAATGATTTAATATTCCAGGTAGGCCATTATAAAAAACGATTCTTTGAAATAGGGGCTTTAATACCAAACAAATTCCTCAATCATTTAAACATAAGTACCTCAAACCCTCAAGTTTTGACAGGAATAGATCAAATTCTGGTTAAACCAAGCATGGTCTGGTTCTCTCAAGAAGTGAGGTGAATGTAATGAATATGAAAATAATGGTTTAGAAGCCTCATGGGAAATTGATTTCAAATATAAAGACAGTGAGATGTGGCATGGGATTCAAAATTCAGTGTACTTTTCATGAAATTACTAAATATTTTAACTTGAAACAATGTCATTTCAGCATTCATTTAAGCTTAGTTTCAAGGGATAAATCGTTTCACTCATTGATACACATTTCAAAATTGTGATGAGAATAATTTCATCTCAAAAATTTCAAAAACACAAATAAAATTGAAAAATAAACACACAAAATTTGAAAAACACACAAAAATATTTTTGGTTTTTTTAAATAGGAAAACAAATTTAAATAGGAAAACCATTTAAATTACTAAACTAAAAGGTTCCCTCCCCCACATTTAAAATATTTCATTGTCCTCAATGTGAACCCATGAGATGATATATGCACATGAAATGCTGAATTTTTAAATAGGACAAATAATATAAAAGTGAAAGGGTTAGGAACAGCCTGATGTGCTCAAGTGATGATGGGGTCATGCAATGTGATAAAATTCACTGCATTAGTAGGAAGTCCCTCAATGTATCTCTTAAAACTTTTCCCATTGACTGTAAAGCTCCTTCCAGTTTCCTCTTGTGTGATCTCCACTTCACCATAAGGAAAAACATCAGATACAATATAAGGACCTAACCATCTGGAACGCAAATTACCAGGCATTAGCTTCAGTCGTGAACTGTAGAGAAGGACTTTCTCTCCAACATGAAAATCAATTTGTTGGATGATTTTGTCATGAGATGATTTTGATCATTCCTTGTAGAGCCTTGAGTTCCCATATGATGACAGTCGAATCTCCTCAAGCTCTTGAATTTGGAACTTCCTTTAAATTCCAGCTTGGGCCAATTCCATGTTGCATTTCTTTATAGCCCAATATGCCCGATGCTCGACTTCCACTGGGAGATGACATGATTTACCAAACACAATCCGAAATGGGGACATACAAATGGGGGTCTTGTAAGCTATCCTATAAGCCCACAATGCATCATCCATGCACTTGCTCCAATCCTTCCTATTTGGCTGTACAGTTTTCTCCAAAATTTGTTTCAACTCACGATTTGAAACCTCAGCCTGTCGATTTGTTTGGGGGTGGTATGGTGTTGATATTTTTTGTGTCACCCCATACATTTGAAGGAGGGAAGAAAAATTCCTATTGCAAAAGTGTGTCCCTTGGTCACTAATGATGGCCTTTGGTACTCCAAACCTGCAAAAAATATGTGCTTTGTAAAAGTCCCCAACAACATGAGAATCATCAGCCCTAGTGGCCTTAGCCTCCACCCATTTACTCACATAATCAACAGCAACCAAAATGTACAAAAATCCAAAATAACTTGGAAAAGCACACATAAAATCAATGCCCCATACATCAAAAATCTCACAGAATTGTATGGGTTGTTGGGGCATCTCATGTCTCCTAGAAATATTCCTAGTGTGTTGGCAACAAGAGCATGACTTACAAAACACATGGGCATCATGGAACAAGCTAGGCCAATATAATACATAGTCCAAAACCTTTATAGCTATCTGTTGGGGTCCAAAGTGTCCACCATAAGCAATTGTATGACAGAAATGCAAAACAGAATCAAACTCATGATCGGGAACACACCTCCTAATGACATGGTCACTACACATGCCCCATAGGTAAGGATCATCCCACACATAAAACCTAGACACACTTTTTAATTTTTGGACTTGATGTTTCTTTAAATTTGCAGGGATTTCAGAGGAAACTAAGTAGTTAACTAAATCTGAATACCAAGGATGCGTACCTGAGATGGAATAAAGATTCTCATCAGGGAAAGTGTCCCGAAGTGGTACCTCGTCCAAGGTGTCATCCTATAGTGTGTGAGTAAGCCTACTCATGTGGTATTCCACCAAATTCTCTAAACCCTTCTTGTCCTTTATCTCTATATCAAATTCCTGAAGAAGGAGCATCCATAATATCAGCCTGGGCTTTGCATCTGGCTTCTTTAGGAGGTACCTCAAAGCTGCATGGTCAGAAAAAACAACTACTTTAGAGCCCAATAAATATGAACGGAATTTATCTAAAGCAAATATGATTGCAAGAAACTCCTTTTCCATTGTAGTGTAGTTTTATTGGGCTGAATCCAGTGTCCTTGATGCATAGGCGATCACATGTGAACTTCCCTCCACCCTCTAAGATAAGATAGCTCCAACCGCGAAGTTGGAGGCGTCACACATAAGCTCAAAAGGAAGGTCCCACCACGGGGGCTATATGATCGGTGGAGAGGTCAGACACTTCGTTATATAATGAAATGATACCCTACATGAATCATAAAAATTGAAGTCAATATCGTTTTGAAGCAATCACGATAAGGGTAGAGCGATCTTACTAAAATCTCTGATGAAGCATCGATAAAATCCAGCATGTCCAAGGAATGATCAAACCTCACACACACATGTAGGATATGGGAGGGATGAAATAATGTCTACCTTAGATTTATCAACTTCAATGCCACGTTGTGAGACTATATGACCAAATTCAATTCCCTTTTCGACCATGAAATGACATTTTTCAAAATTTAAGACCAGATTGTTCTCAATACAATGATGCATCACATCACCCAAACTAGAGAGACATTCATCAAATGAGGATCCATAAACTGTAAAATCATCCATAAATACCTCCATATAGGTCTCAATGAAATCTAAGAAAATACTCACCATGCATCTCTAGAAGGTACCTGGGGCATTACAAAGTCCAAATGGCATCCTTCTGTAAGAAAAGGTACCAAATGGGCAGGTGAATGTCATCTTCTCTTGGTCCTCTACTGCAATGGGAACCTGAAAATATCCAGAGAAACCATCCAAGAAGAAATAATGCGTCCTACCAGTAAGTCTCTCAAGCATCTGGTCAATGAATGGATGTGGGAAATGGTCCTTATGAGTGCATTGATTTAGTTTCCTATAATCAATACACACTCGCAAACTGTTTTGAACTCTCACAGGAACTAACTCATCATTTTCATTTTTTAAAACAGTGAAACCAGTTTTCTTAGGCACAACCTGAATTGGACTTACCCCCTGAGAATCTGAAATAGGATAGATTATACCTGCCTCGAGCAATTTTGAGACTTCTTTCTTAAAAACCTCTAAAAGTGTTGGATTGAGTCTCCTTTGTGGTTGCCTCACCGGTTTAGCCCCATCCTCCAAGAGAATCCTATGCATGAAAATGGAGGGGATAATACCTGATATGTCTGCCAATGTCCAACCAATTTCCCTAATGTTATCTCTAAATAGATTCAAAAGTTTTTCTTCATGTTCAAAAGAGATATTGTTAGAAATGATAATAGGTAATCTATCACATCTCAGTAAGTATGCATATTTAAGATTTGGTGGAAAAGTCTTGAGTTCCAATGTAGGGGTGATGTATGGATGGAGAAATTGATGCAACATACATATCTGCACAATGAACATCAGTATCAGAATAAAAATCATCACAATCAGAGAATAAATAACCAAATCCATCAGCATACTCAATCGCCATGTCATAATCAGAGTTCACATGATCAAAATCAGAATATGATTCCATTTCAAAATCAAATCATATAGAGTCTTGTTCCTTAAAAATGGGTGTAGACGTACTCATAGACATCAAACTAGAACCAATACTCATAATCTCCCTAAGCATAGAACAATCCAATTCCATGGTGTTTTTACTTGGTGGTTCAAAATGGGAGATAACAAAAGCATAATGGTCCACTGAGGGTACTTCATGGAATCCATAACATTAAATATCACAACTTCATCTCCAAATTCCATGGAAAGTGTACCCTCATTGACATTATGATAGTTTTTTCAGTTTTGAGGAAGGACCTACCTAAGATAATGGGGGCATGAGAACTTACGTGCTCATCCTCCATGTTAAGCACATTGAAGTCTGCTGGAAAGATCATGTATCTTACCCGGACAAGTACATCCTCAAGGACTCCAAATTGATATGTCGTAGCTCTATTCGCCAATTTCACCACTACTCTTGTTGGCTTCAAATCACCAACCTACAAGGAAGAGAATACATAGTGAGGCATCACATTTATTGAAGCTCCTAAATCACAAAGATCATCAGAGAAGTGAAACTCCCCTATTGTACATGGGATGGTGAATGTCCCGGGATCCTTGCACTTTGTTGGCATTGCTAGAGTTGGTGTAATGAGTGCCAAGACATTCCTTCCAAGGGTGATCCTCTCATTTCCCTTGATCCCTCTTCAATTGGTGTAGAGTTCTTTTATGAATTTGGCATACCTTGGGATTTGATTAATGGCTTCTAGTAGAGGAATGTTGATCTCCACACGCATTAATGTGTCCAAAACCTCCTTTTTCATTGCTTCTTAAACCATCTTCTTGGTTTGAACAACCATGTTTTGAAAAGGAAGTGGTTTAGGAGGAACATCATCAATATTTTTCCTACCTTTATCTTTCTCCATGGATTTCTCATTAGTTGGTATGGAATTTGGATTCTCTAGAGTTGAGGTGAATCCTGGTGGAATGGTAGGTACAGATGTATCGTTTATTTGCTCTCCACTTCTCAATGTGATGGCACTAACATTCCCCTTTGGATTTGGAGTGGGTTGGGAAGGTAGATTTCCTGAATTCTTACTTACAAGTTCATGGAGGGCGGTGGCAATCTGGCTCATTTGAGTCTTTAATTCCCTCAGCACTGAACCTTGACTCGTTAGCTCATTCTGTTGATTAAGAACAATTTGTTTCAAAATATCATCATTGTAAGATTCTACCTTGTGTTGGAGATACCCGTGTTGCAGACTCGTTGATGTTTGAGCTTCAAATATCCATTGGGGTTGTTGGAAACCCTTTTGGTAAGGTGGAGGCTGCTGGAAGTTTGGTTGAAAAGGGGGACTTTTTTGTTGTCCAGAGACAAACCTCATGTCTGACTGATCTTTCCACCCTTGGTTGTATGTTGGATCAAACTTCTTTTGGGGATATGGTTGTTGTTGCTGCTGCTGATATGGTCTCCCAGGGAACACTACTGCACAATCTTCTATTTCTTGGAGTTGTGGGCAACAGTCAGTTGGGTGGCTTGTCTTAGTGAAAATACCACAAGGCCTTGAAGGAGGGGGTAGAGATGTCTTTTGTTCTAATGAAATTTGCCTCACCATAGTGGTAAATTATTCCAACTTAGTATCAATCAAATGACTTTCAAGAGAAGAAGGACTTACATTATGTACTCCCCTGACATGTGGTGTACCTCTATCACCAAATTGTTGGATGTTTTGGGCTATCTTGTCGATCAACGCACGTGAAGATACTGGTGTCTTGTCCACCAATGCTCCTACAGACGCAGCATCTACCATGCTTCTCTCTATAGGTGTGAGTCCTTCATAGAAGTAGTGGATGAGTAATTTTTCACTGATTTGGTGATGTGGGAATCTTGCACGGAACTTCTTGAATCGCTCCCAGTACTCATACATTGACACCCCTTGGGGTTGCTTGATCCCCGATATCTCCTTTCGAATGGATGTTGTCCTTGATGCTGTAAAAATATTTGCAAGAAAGGACGTTTCAAATCATTCCAACATGTTACATCTGCAGGTGGAAATTAATACATCCAATCTTTTGCAGCTTCATCAAGTGAGAATGGGAATGCTCTTAATTTAATTTGATCTTTAGAAAAATTTCATGGTTTTATAGTTGATCAAACCACATTATATTCCTTAAGGTGTTTGTTGGGATCCTCACCAGATGAGCCATGAAACTTTGGAAGGAGGTGAATTAATCCAGATTTCAATTCAATGTCTGATTTGAGATTTGGGTATGCAATACAATTTTGTTGATAGTTAATATCTGGTGCATCCAATTCTAGAATGGTTCTATTAAGTTCATTTCCATTATTTCCAGCCATTGGTTCCTCTTTTATGTTTGAATTTGAATTACTTCCAATTTCAATGTTTCCAGAAGAGATGAATTCACCAACTTGTTGAATATTTAAACTCTCATAGATTGAGAATGTCTGATTTGTGCCTGAAGGCTACGTTCAATCCCAGGGTCAAGATCTAAGAGATCTTCGGGATTAGTTCATGTCGTAAATCAAATAAAAATGAAAATAAAGAAAGTGGACCATTGTAAAATAAAAATGAGAAGTTTGACTTGATGGTCCAAAAAGAAGTAGAAGAAAATAAAAGAAGAAAAAGAAAAATCAGATTGGGTAAAGAAGGAATAAAGAAGAGAGGAAGAGAATAATATGTAAAATAAAATGAATACCTCTAATTGGTTGAAATAATTACTTTCCTCCCCGGAAAAAGATCCAATTTGATAGGGCGCTGTCGTGGGCGCCCTTAAATGATTAATGTGATTTTGGGGTTCTTAGGTGCAGCAGAGTGGCTGACCAAGGTTGTCTCTCAAAGGAGGAAGTGAATTTAACAACTTATTAAAGGTATTCTAAAACAAATAAAATAGAATATAATAAAAACACTACTTGGAAGTATGGGTTTTGTTTATAGTTTATGAATCAAGAAGAAGTTTTCTGTAAGAAGATTGTATTTTGTTTTGTTTTTATTTTTGAAATGAAGTTCAATTAAAATGACACAAAAAAAAGATTTTTTTTAGACAATATTTAAAAGCTGTAATCAATCTAACTCTACCTATTCAATAATTTATTAATCATTATCATTTAAATTAATATTCACTTAATTATGATCCCTTAATTTTTTAAATCCATAACCCTATGAGAATTAACTTTACCACGAAGATTGATGTGAATTTAACCTTAGGGTAACTTCGGAACATGCAATCGCAACACCCTGATTTGATTGATGTTATAAAATTAGCTTATGTTCAGTGGTAAATTAAGGCACATAACCACTCTACAAATGAGTATTTATTGAGTTTGGGGATTATATTTGAACTCTACAAATTTATCCCTTGTGGTTTTGAATTACCGGTTAAGGTTGCGCTCTCACAGTTCGCACAATTCCTGACCTCGTGTGTTTTGTGTTAACTATTAAATTGCTTGCTTAGTTTCATTTAAATTAAAAACACAATTAATAGATCATAATATTTGAATTATAGTAGCTCATTGATTCAAAATAAATGAATGAAGAAGGATAGAAGTCGATTGATTACTAAAAAGAACTACTCTTCTATGGGTGGTGTAATCATCGTAGAAGCGTTTTGCATGTGTAAAGGTTTATAATGGGTATAACCCAATAATGATTCTAATAAAGAATTAAAGAAAAAATAGGAAAATTAATAGAAGAAATTAAAACAAAATAGAATAAAAGAGAAGAAATAAAATAAGAACAATGAAGTTTATTGCATAAACAAAATCATTACAACATGAAGGAGAAGAAGAAGGCTTCGTCGAAGGGATCCTTGCTTCAAGAGATACCCTTATTGAAATGGTTGGATAATTGGAGTGGATACACTTCTCCTCTTCCCTAAACTTCCCAAACGTCTGAACCCCACCAAATGAGAAAAACACCAATTTATAGAGTGGTGAGGAGGCTAGGTTTAAAGTGGTTTCAAGTGTGAATGGAGAATCTCGGACAAATATTTTATGCCAAATTTCACCACCCATTTGACCACCAAAACGCGTGAATTGTCCAGCCTTTCAGTAGGATAAAATGTGAGGATATGGTTCTTATATTACCTATCCAAATTGGGGCTCAATCCAGGGCCAGATTAAGGCGTTATGGCCAAAATATAAGAGCTGCTCCATTTTGGCGAGTCCAGACCAACTTTGACTTCATGGCCCATTTGCAACACCCAAATGCAGTCTTTAGCTTTAGTGTCCTGAATAAAAGATGTAGATAATTAAGTTAGGAACACTGTTAAAAAATTTAAAATTCAAATAAAAAATATAAAAATATGTATCTTCGAAATACTACAGTGAACTATAAAGGGTAAAACTAGAATTTTCATCAAATATTCAAATGAATGATCTAATCCCAAATACGTTCTAATTAAACATATTTAACACAATGTGAAGAAATTATATCATTTATTATCCATAAAATATTCAATTAAATAGTTTTTTATCAGAAATACAATAATGTATTCCCAAATAATTGATGTATCTCCAATCATTTGAATTTCTCTTTCTTATCTTTCAAAATTCATTTTCATAAAGAATGAAATATGAGGTGATTATTGGTAATTCATGTGTTGATATATCAGGAATTTTAAGATAAAAAGTGGTTTTCCATTCAAGATAACAAAAATATCATTTCATATATAGTTTATCAATAAACAATAATTTGATAATTAGCCATTGACTAGTATTATGTCTGATTCCACCATTGTAATGACCTCTAGGATTGTGGATAGATTTTACTAACTAATGTTAACATGGGTGTAAAAATAAGTTTGTGATATGACCAACGCTGAAAGGGGGAGTGAATCAGTTTTTGGGAATTTTTAATCCAAATCCATCTTTTTATCCATGTACCTCTTGATCTGTTAGGATCTAGATTCTCTTATTCTCTTTTTCCCAATCTCATGCAAGTATATGAAAGAAGTAAATATAGAAAATGATATTTTTACAAGGTTTAGAACATAAATAGAGTATCTTGTACTTGGAATTGTCTCAAAATATTCATGGACACACTAATACTTGAAAACAATTCTTTTTATGTGGTTAAAATGAGTAAGATACACCCTTACACTCATGGGGAACTTTGAGAAATACAATATTGTATGATTCATATCTCTTAAATTGATCTTTATACTACCTCCTAAGATAGTATTCTACTTATTTACAAGTTTTTGTAATAGAAAGAATGTATTCCACCTATTCAGACATGTTGGATGTCATCATGTTTCTTTGTTCTTCCACAACCTCATTATCCACTTTGTGACTTCCTTAGAAGAATGAAAGAAACTTTATCTTACTTCTTCCCAGAAGAAAACATGATATATACACTATCATAATCTTCATTCAGTCATAATAATATTGATGTAATATACTATGGAATTTAATTCTCTATGAACCAAATTATGAACAACAAATATCAATCTAGCTGGTCACTTCTTCCCTTATTTTCTCTTCCGTCTTCAGTGCAAAATAAACTCCACTAAGATCTTTTCTTTTTCACTCTTACTTGAGTCACAAACTACCATTGTGATTATTAAAACAAGGAAGTACATATCATTTTAACATCATCACAATTGATATTTCCTAAATGATTGAATATAGATTGGCCACTTTATTATTCCTTTAATACACACAATAATATGGAATAGTGAAGGAGGTCCTTCTTCTCCTTCTCAATACTCAATACCAACACATGAATGTATTAATTTTATTCAATTATTTTTTTTAAATGGTTCACCTAAACCAGTTATTCAAAACTATTATTCCCGGAGTACCATCACAAAGATTATATCCTTCATGATGCTAACTTCCTTCAAAAATCTCACTACCTTTGCGATGTTATCTGCTTCCGTGGAGAAAACTGTCTTCATGAAACTCCCTAAGTTATCACATAACATCCCATAATCATGAATCTCCCATTATATAGATTCATTAGAATCAGTCAAGACTTAAGAAGTAATTTCATGATGCTTAATCTCACATATAAAACCAGGTTCATAGAGCTCCCACACTTCACTAAATGAGAGATCATTTAGATTTTCTCTGATAATTTTAGACCCAAATGATGTGGGGTCACCTGATATTTATATAATCTCTCGTTCACAATGCTCCACTACCTCTAGAGTGTTTTTGAAATCACTCCAAAATATCTCTGTGATGATCCTTTATTCCTGATGCTACTTTGATATTTTATGTTTTCATGGAGATCATCGCCAAACCATTGCGCATTAGTTATGCTCCCCTTCTCAAAATCGTGGATATTACCATAATCAATTGTGATATTTCATATATATGAGGATCTGATCCCATCCTTCATGAAACCCATATCATTATCCTTTTTATGATGTTTCATTTCTAGAATGAAAAATTTCTCAATGCTCCACTTCTCATAGTCTATTAATCGTGAAGCTTTCCATGAAAACTTTACACATTATTGAACCACCCTTCATGAATCCCATTATTCACGAAATTCAAGACATTTCCATATTTTCATATGGAATTCAAGAATATCCAGTTTTGTGATGCTTTCCATATTCCAAACATTGGGCAGAAATTTTTTTACGAATAAAGGGAAACTGTGAAATCTTAAATATCTACTTCAACAAGAATGCCCACGCTGCTTCACTGTCATCTGGCTTATCCATAAAACCAATACATTCATCATGAATGACATCTAACTGGATATATATTCTTTGATGTTTCACATTTACCATCATCATATTTTTTGAGGAATGTTTTGTCAATTCCCTTACTTCCAGCACCATATTTCTCTACAATCGAACCGAAAAATTATTGGCAAAACCATTACTCTGTTTTCCTTCACAAAGATTTCATCACAAGTCAGCAAAACAAATTGTGATATTTTTCAATTATAAATTCTCAAATAATATTTATATTTTCAAAGGAAATTATTGTAATTTCTTTTTTCCAGTATCATATTTTCTTCAAGTCAAACCTTAATAATATTAATGAAACAACTTCACTTTTAAACAGATCCTTAATACGATTATCAGCACCATCTCTCTCCCCTATCCTTTATCCATCATTTCACATTCATATTTGTATTGGATCCATGCTCAATCCAATTATCATCCTCATTAAAATAAAAACATCATTCTAAACCCAAAGTGTGTTTGATGAACCTATACCAAGGTCCTTCTTAAGAATAGTGAGTATGATTTCAAGAAAAAAAAATTCATCCATCCAAACACTTTCTCCATCCATCATCATGAAACACAATTTCTTCAAACCATTCACAAATTTTTTGGTACTTCAAGAATTGATGACTTAATTTAAGCTCTATCTTCATTTTAACTTCTTCATCATATTGATATCAATGTAATATTCCTATAATAGTGATCATCATTATTTATCAATGATAAAAAAATTTACAAAAAATAAAATCCATACACAAAGAGGGCTCTACAATATCCCCCTTTGTATCTGTTCGAAATAACTTTAATGTTCATTCTAAATGAATGGACAATTATGTGAAACTATTATATTCTCTCTCCACTTGACCTTTCCAACTTTATTTCTCTATCCCCTCAAAATTTCATTTCACTACCCCCCCACCCTTATAGAAATAAATAATAAGTTTATTGGAAAAAGGGTATCAGCCCATATATAAGAAATGTGTCATCCATCATTTCACTCTACGTCTACATGAGAGGTTCTCATTGTAGAAAACATGATGATTTGATTTAGACAAAAATGTAATCCAATACCAACTGATCATGAATCATTTGAAATGAGAACATGTATACTTGTATTCAATGATAATTCACACTCATATAAGGTGAAAATTTCTAAATTTAAGGTGAAACTCTTTAATAATAATCAACCTGAAAATATTTCACTCATTTCAAAAAATGGATCAAAATCATTCAAGTGAAATAGGTAGGATAAGTGACCTTGGGGAACATTCACACTTCTTATTCCATTGATTAATTCAATCCCCCTTATAAAAAGTTTTTAATTTTGTGATAACTAATGGTGGGATATTTAGAGAGACATACCTTTTCCAATTACTTCATCATCGTCGAATTTCTAGAGTTAATCAGGCATGATACTGATTGGAATAATAATTCTGGAAGCATTTTCTTTTGTCTCCACCCTAAGGAAGAAACATCTCATTATCTTCATAATAGTGCATCTCATCTAGAATTTATTTTAAAAATTTTCAGTATGAAGAATATAAAAAAATGGGTCATTACCCAAGAAGGAATCCTTTTTATCTTGGATTTTAAGAATTGATAGAATTCACAACATCTCAGGTTCGCCCCTTGTGAGATTACTTCACCATCAATTACCTATATAATAAACCCAAATATTTTAGGGAATAAGGAGGATCCACCTTGGTTAATTAATATCAATATCAGATTTGATATGTTTTTCTCTACAATGTTTATCCAATTGATCTAGTATTTAGCCATTCACATCTAAAATTATATTCTGATATATGTTAAAGAAGCATGAAACTCTTCACATCATCTTATTCTTTGTGTGGTTAACTTTTTTTTGACATCCTTCTTAGATGATACATTATTACTATTAATGGGGACATCTTCATGTTCTGATAGTAATGTTAAACAACCTTTTGTAGTGTTTACATATTTCTTGCATCTCTCACAAAGAACATATTTAACACAAGATTTTCTTTTTATTAGAAACATTTAAAAAACTATTTCATCATAATGTAGAATCTTTTAATTTATTTTTTCATTATCCTTAGCTTTTTAATCTTCAAGTTTCTTCATTATTTCCATGTATTCAATAAAATTAACTCACATTTCATTAGGAACTATTGAAATATGTTTGGATCTTCCACATGAGTTATTCTTAGTATCATCACTCTTGGTAGTACTTTTGGATGCACTACCTTTCATCTTCTTGGATTTAGTATTCAAGTTTGTCTCACTATTATTCATTGAAATTTTATTGGGATAATTTGTTTTTACAAAATAGCTTGAATTTCATCCCAAGGTAGATTTTCCATTCTGGGCTTGATATTGTGATCTTATTTTCCTATATAGTTTGGATACATTTTGTTAGAAGCATGTACCAACCTTTTTATCACTTCCATTTCATAAATCACAGATGTTATGAAGCATTCCAAATTTTATTGCATTATACATATGCTTCTAGACCCATGGATGTTTCTTCTTCTGATCTTTCATTCTCCCCCTTGAGGTTGGATTCCTTTCTACTTTATTATTATGAGGATTTTATAAACAATTTAATTCCTAGTTCCCAAAAATTTTGTCATACCCACATTTACCCAAAAATTCGGATTTCCTAATATCTTCTGTTTTAGATTGTTGGGTCTTCTTCATGATTTTTATTCTCTTTCTGGGGAAACACCTTTCACATTCTTCTTTATATCCACCCAAGACAAGGCTATAGGTATTTTGTAATCTCTTTAATCCATACTTTTCTATAATTTTATTGCAAACCTACATTATTCATAATCATAGGTTTAGAAACATTAGTACAAGATAGTATGGATGGTACATGAGTTTTCTCAGTTGCTTGTGATAGATCATTGAATGGGTTCATGATATTCTAATAACATATTGGGCGGTCTTTAAACCTTATAATCCTCCAATGAACATTTAATACCAATAGAAATTACTTCCTTCTACTGTAATGTCTCAATATATTTCTTCTCCAAATTGGAAAACTCAGCTTCCAAATATAGACATGTCATATTGAGGAGGATTTTATGATATTAAATCATAATAATCATCTCTTTACATGCCTTATTCATTATTTCAAATTCATCTTCATGTAGCTAAGATTTTTTTAACAAAGATTCATGTTCCTTGATCTTCTTCGATGTTTCATCCAAATATAAACCATTGACCATTGTGCCAATCTTCTACTTATCATCATGTTCAGGGATCCTTTCTTTCAGATTATTATTGACTCCATATTTATCTTCAACATATTTGATATATTTTGAGGAACTCATTTCATGTTCTCTATTTATTTTTTCAAAAGTTTCAACCAATCTAGAGAGCCTTAAATAATCATTAATTTTTTTCTAGCAATCCCTTATCCATGATTTCATCTTCTACTTCCATCTAGGTGATATCTTCCTATATACATTGAAAGTTTCCAAAAATTAGGGAGAATATTTCATTATAAATATCATGCATAATAAAACTTAATCTATCTAATGTAAATTCTTCAGAATTTTTAGATTGATCATCATATCCACTTGTGTGATCATCCTTATCTTAAGGAAATCTATTGAATGTACAGAAAAAACCTCTTCGTTAAAATGGGTATGATGGTTATCCAACTTCTTGTGGAAACGTATTCCACCATATCATTACATTCTACATCTAGTATTTCATCATTTTGAGAAAGACATTGAGAAATAGATACTATCTATTCTTTAGATAAAATGGACCTCTTCTAAAAATTTTTCTTATATTTATTTTTTTGTTCATCATGGTCTTGGTAGATAAAAACTTCTGCTTAGAGATAACTGAATCTTCACTAAAACTACACTCTAATAATGACTTGGGAATGAAACTAATGTATTTAAAAGTTAATATATTTACTATAGAGAATATAATAGAGTGAACATGTCCTCTAATACCGATTGTAAGGACCGGTTTGGGATATACCTAACACTAAGAGGGGGGTGAATCGATATTGGGGACTATTTAATCCAATACAAGCCTTTTATCCCTATACCTCTTGACCTATTATGATATTGATTCTATTTTTTCCAATAACATACACGTATATACAAGAAGTAAATATATAAAATGATATTTTTACATGTTTCACTACTCAACAAGATTAGCTTGTCCTTTAGATGGTCTGGAATTATCAGGAGCACAAAACCACTCAACATAAATCCTCTGAATGTGGATATAATGAGTTGGATATACCCTTACACTAACAAGGAACATTGAAAACAATACAATAGTTAATGTTTTACAGCTCTTGGCTAGGTATTTATACTACCTCCCAATATATTATTATCGTTGTTTATAAGGGTTTTTAACACAAAGAAAGTATGCACCTATTGAGACATGTTGGATGTCACAGTACCACTTTGTTCTTCCACAACCTTATTCTTCACATTTTTACATTCTATACAGCATGAAAAAAACTTCTTCTAACATCTTCCCAACAGAAAACATGATACCTAATATTTCTTTTTCTTATCTGAGTTATAATAATATAAATATAGTATACTAATGAGCTTAATCCTCTCTCACCAAAATTATGATAGTCGGATATCAAACTGGATAATCACTTATTCCTTTATTTTCTCTTCCTTATTTAGTGAATAATCACATTCAATATGATATCTTATTCTTATTACTAATATAGAATCAAACTACCAATGTTGTTTTTAAAAAATTGAATATTAGCTCAGTTTAGCATCGTTACAATTGATATTTCAAGAATAATTGAATATAGATTGATGACTCTATTATTCTATTTTGAAACATAATAATGTTCAATAGTGATAAAATGTCTTATTCTCCTTCTTCAATACTCAATAACCACACATGAATGTATTGGTTTACTTCTCTATGTCCTTTTTCACAGGTTCACATAAACTAGGTATTTGAAAAAAAATCGTAGAGCACCCTTGCAATGCTCACATCCTTCGTGAAGCTATTTTCCGTTACAGAGCTCTATTCCTTTGTGATGCAAACTAATTTCATGGGGAAAACGTTCTTCGCGATGCTCACTGATTCATAAAGTAAGATCCCATCATAATTAATCAATGATTATATAGAATATTAATCATCATTCAATAATTAATTAGTCTTTTAATGATTCTCAATCTCATATATAAAACCATGTTCATGGAGTTCCCCTACCTTCACAAAATTAGGGATATTTTATATTTTATATGACAATTTATGTCACCAATAAAGTGGTGGTCTCCATACATTTATTGTCTCACTCTATATTGACGTTCCACCACCTCCAGATTAATTTTTAGAACACTCAAAAATATCATCACAGTGCTCCTCCATTCATGAAGATCCTTTGATATTTGATGTTTTTGAGTATATCACCATCAAACCATCGCACATTCGCAATGATCCACTTCATGTAATCATGGAGATTACCATAATCATTTGTGATGCTATGTATCTTCATAGAACATATCTCGTCCTTCCCTACACTCATGCCTTTATCATTTTTATAAGGATGCATTTCTAGATAACAAAATTTTGTGATTCTCTACATATCATTATTTTGTAATCATGAAGCTTTCTATAAAACCTTCACACCATCACGAAACACCCTTCATGAAACCAATTCTTCAATAAATTTATTCATTTTCAATATTTTCATCAGGCCTTCAAGAATATCCACGTTTTTCAATTATTTCCATATACCAAATTTTGGAACAAAAAATGTGGCAAACACTGGGAAACTGCACCACATTAAGTATCTTCTCTTATAAGAACAACCATGCTGCTTTTTTTCATTTAGAGTATTAAATAAATGTATTATTTCATCCAAAACCATATCTTTCATGATATATGGTCTTTGATCAATGAACTTTATAATCATCAAATTTTCTAAGTAATGTATTGTATCTTTCCCCTCTTTCAATACCATATTTCTTTACAATCAAATTGGAAAATGATTGGAAATAACATTACTCCACCTTTCCTTCACAAATCTTACATCGTAAGTTCTCTAAAAATATATTCTATTTTAGAAATACAAATCATTAAAGAGTCATAATATTTTCAAAGGAAATTACTGTAATTTCTATTTCTTCAAGTGGCATAATTCCTTTTAATTAAACCTTAATAATATTGTAAAAACAAAATATCATTAAAATTTATGTGAAATTCTATTATCAGAACCATATCCCCGCTTTCCATCATTCCCTCATTTCACTTTTACATTTTTATTAGATCCATGTTGAATCCAATTCTCATCATCATTACATTTAGAACCTCATTCGGAACCCATGGTGTGTTTAATGAACCTATACGAAGGCCTTTCTTAATCCCAGGGAGTCCAATTTCCAGAAAAACCACTTCAAACATCCAAACTCCTTCTCTATATATCATAATAAAACTCAAAGTGTTTAATCCATTTACATGATTCTTGTTTTATCAAGAATTGATGACTTCATCTAAGATCTATCATCATTGTAACTTCTTCATCATACTAAATTCAATGAAATATTCATATTTCATTGATTATCATTATCTAATAACAATAATAATTTTATAAAAAAATTCAATCCATATTCAAAGGGGTCTCTATAAGGGGAATCACGATATATCTTTGATGCTTAAATAGTTCCTCTATTAGTCTTAGCTAAAAATTCTACTACTAGTAGTTCAAGGTTTAACATGATTTTATTTTCAACTAGGAATGAAATAAATTAATTCATCTAACCAAAATAATACAATATTCCTTCTATATTTTAGTGTGTGATGAAATCATCTTTAACAACATCATTTGGAGACTTGACTTCAGCTGTTGTGAATGAAAATTAATGAACCTACTCCCATGACCTTTTTTTGGGTTGGGAGAAGTTTCCCACCATTATCTTATTAATATGAAATTGATTATATATATTTATATACTCCCATGACATGAATAATTTCACGGATGATTTTGTGTGCACCATATTACATTTTTCATTGGCATTTAAATGTTATGAAAAAACATATACATAACAATTTGATGATATATGTCCATCTCCTCCACACTTTTTGATCTTTCTACTCACCTATAGAAATTTACCAAAATTATTCTTCCATCATTAGTTATATATGGGATATTTTAATTTCTTTATATCTACATTTCTTCAAAAAAATTACTCCATTGTTCTTAACATGTCATTATATCTATGTGTCCAATTGGAATCTTAAAACTCCATTTATAATTTAACAGAACATCCTATTATCTCATTGTAACTACAAAATTCTCATATTTTAAATAATTTCAATAGATGGGGTCTCTTTCTTCCAAATATTAGATTATATTCCACAGATAATTAATGGCAAGGCTTGAAGCATAACATTAAATCCTTGTAAATTTCATTTCAATGTTCCCTAAAAAGTCATTTTATATTTATTTAAAATAATATGATTCCCTCTATATCTTGGTCCAAAGGGTATGAGGAAAATTCATATTAAAAAATACCTTTTTGAAGTCTTCACATTCCATGGATTCCAATTTATCCATTAACATCATGTTATTGGTTAGTGTCCACCACTGATAAAGTTATCCCTCTAATTGATATACTTCCATTGTAACATTCTATTATTCAGAAAAATAGAGAACAAAAAATCTATTTTCAATACTATTGATACATTGTTTTATGATCTGTGGATTGAAGGTTCCACTATAAAATGCTGGTTATTGAAAAAATAATGATTCAACTACCAGTTTCTTCTTCCTTAGGGAAGTTAGACACTCAATATTACATAGGTTGATATTCATATCCATAGTTAACTAATTCATCATCATGATGTTTTCAACTCCAAATCCCTCATATCGGGAAGGTTTTCCTGGTTTTTTCCATTATATCCATTGTCAAAACGATTCCGTATATTAATATCCATTTCTCTAGAATAGGAAAACCTATGTGATAATTTTTTTTACTATTTGGAATATTATAAAAAACATTATAAATGAAATATTAATCAAAAAAATTTATAATATCATATTCTAGGATGATATACATAATTTTTTTAACAAATTGTTTACATTATCATTATATCCTTCATAATGGGTTGTAAAAAAATGTGAAAACCCAAAGAATATGATTCGAGAGTTTCACCCTAGGTGCATAGTAAGGGCCCATTAACTATGCATTGGAATAATGATTGGGATATACTTGACCAACTGTTTATGGGGTTATAACCCCTATAATAATCTACTCCAAAATAATAACCCATTTCATTATCTACAAAGGAAGTATATTTCTTGGAAACCACTTGCTTTATACTTCACCAATAATAAAATAATTTTTCTGATAATTAAACATAACCATTTGGATCTTACTAATATTTTTGTAGACATAATTTTCCAAGATAACCAAACCCTTTATTTGATACTGATTATGGTATCCTTCATTTTTAATGCATGACTTATAATATAATTCTTTAACAATCATTACTTTAATAACATGAAAAATATTTTGAGGTCTATTTCCGTTGAATCTTTTGTAAATACGTAATGAATTAAATAAGAAAGATATAAATATAAACATTATATGATACTTTTTAAATATTACTTTATTAATCCTTCATAGGTCATCTAACTACAAGTAATTTCCTATGGATATAAATTAATAGAAAATGGTGATAAAAAATCCTAGTAAGGGGTAAAAATGAAAAGGAATATGAATGGTCGTCATGGGTAAAATAAAGGGGAATAAAATGAGAGAATAATAATAAGTATTTGATATATAACATGGAAGGGTATATATAAAATAAAATTAAACGTTCATTAATATATCACCAAGTTTGTTCACTAAAGTTTCATAAAACATAATTGATGAGGTTATTCACCAAATTGTCATAACAAATCTTATATATAGAGTTTATCTATTCACCAAATAATTGGAGTTATGTCCTGGTGTACCCTTCATCTCTCTTAAATCATGTGAGCCAAATTGATCAAAACAATCCATTTCATTAGTATCCCAATTAGAATAAATAACATGGTTCATATGAAACAATTGGGTACATAAGTTCTTAAGGACATAAACATTACATAAATTTTAACCAAAGAAATTGGAATGTGGGTTTCATACATGAAAATTCCCAATAAATAAATTCTATTTACATATTTGTGAATGAAAATTGATATGGAAGGGTTTGGGTGTTCACAATATTACAATATTTCATGTTAATAGAGAAATTCAAGAAATGAATTCGATAGATTGATGGAATAAATATAGATTAAGGAAAGGGTATAATAGGAGGGAATGAAGGTATAACATTGATAAAACCATATTTTACTAGTAATGGTTTAATGAAATGTGTAAGGAAATAATGTAATTTAACACTTATAAAAGATACTGAAAAAGAGGTACTTGAATAAAAAAATTGGATGTAGAGAATTCACATACCATGAATATTTGCTTCCTAGAACTTGATGGAAACACTTTATGACTCTAGGGAACACATTGAAGTACTCCTTGTTTGGTAAATGAAAAAATATCACGTATAATGAATTTTTAGTGTAGAGGAATTGTGATATTGGTTGGTATTTTTAGTAAAAGAGGAGTAATTTTTTGATAATTTATAAATACATTCATTGGAATTGTAGGTTGTGTAAAATGTAAAACCAATGGTTTACCCCTGGATTTTGAAATTTTTTTTGTAATTTATGCTTTTTTATATTTCAATACATTAGAAGAATAATAGATTTTTTAATATTACATTGGATGAGGTGAAGTAAATTTTAAACAAAATATTGTATTTAAAACATAGATTTCGATTATAGAAATTGGAAATTCATTTATTGGTTTGAATATTGATCTTCCAAAGGATTGTAAAATAATTAAAAAGGGGGGGTTAGAATTAGTTGGTCAATTTTTATGATTTTTAAAACATATTGAAACTTTTCCATAGGTTCCTCTTAAGATTAATTTCATTGTTTCCTTTTACTAAATTCGCATTCATGAAAAATTAGCAAAGAAAGTAATGCACAAAATATTTACGAGGATTAACTTCAGTGTGAGGACCTATAACCTTTAAATAGCCACCCTCATGGTTCTATGGAAATTCAATATTAAAAATAAGTGAAGGAAACTAGTTCCAACTCCCATTGGAAACCTTATATATCCCTATAGAAATTATTCTACTAAGTCCCATCAATTTAAAAAAACGTAAAAAATTTGATCTAAAAAAATGAGTAAAGGCTTTCTTTAATATGTTCCACAAAATTTCTTGGGTATGATGACCCTAAGTTTGATGGTCTTATTTCAAAGGATCCCGGTCTGATTAAATCAGTAAAATCGAGTAAATATGATATTACTTATATAAATATTCACTCCTTAAACTCTGATTAAAAAAAGCATGATCATCCTTAGTCCAATCAACATTATATGATCATCTCAATATGATATTTGTTAATCTGATTAATAAGAAAACTAATGTAGGATCAACAAATGATATATCTATCCATAGGGAAATCTTTATCAAATTAATCACTGCTCCACCATTTATACACTAATGAAAAAGTTACAATGTTAAATGAGCTATCCATCTATTTATAAGAAAATCAGAAAATAATTGGTGGGGAACTAATATTTTTTTTCCTATGTACTCAAATTTTAAAACACCAAAAATAACTCGCACTTAAACTCCAATTTTGAATTTTTTTAATCATCTCAATATTTGTCTAAAATCAATCATCTTGAACTTAATAACAATTAATAAATATAATTATATTTCTTATATTATGTCTGATTATATTGATTAGCTTCAAACTAATTATCTTGCTCAGATTTAGACTGATTAGCTTGCTCAGATTCAGTCTGAATATCTTGCTATGCTTCGGTATGATTATCTTACTCAGCTTCAGTCTGATTATCTTGATCATCTACTGTCTTATTATCCTTTTCAGATTTATTCTAATTTAATTGATCAGCTTTGGTATGATTATCATTATCATCTTTAGTCTGATTAACTTTCTCAGCTTCAGTATGATTATATTTCATAGATTTAGTGTGATTATCTTGATCAGCTTCAATCTGATTATATTTCTTAGCTTTTGTATGATTATATTTCTTACTTACAATCTAGTTATCTTTCTCCACATCAGTCTTATTATCTTTCTCAACATCATTATGATTATCTTGGCCAAATATAGTCTAATTTTCTGGATTAGCATTATTATGATTTTTCTTATCAGAGCCAGTTTGATTTTTCTTCTCAAAATCAGTCTGATTTTCCTTCTCATAGTCATTCTGATCTTCCTTTTCAAAGTTAGTCTAATTGAACCACATTATTTCAGAATTTCTGTTATGATTGGTATTATTCAAGGTGACTCACCTTATAAACTTCCAACTGTTTTTAATAAAACATTATTTTAAAAAATATTTTTTATCAACAAATACAAAAACAAATTCATGACAAAACATCATAGAAGTTATGTAATCTCCCCCTTTGGAATTGTTGGAATCAGTCGATAAAAATTTTTTCATTTCTCATAAAATTTTCATAACTCAAATTTTAATGTTTTACTAAAACACAACCATTCTTGAAAGTGTTTCCTCAAATAATACAACTATATAAAGTACTGTTTTTTAAATAATTCTATCCTTGGGGGAAATAAAAATTTTCATCCATGTTATGACAAACTCCCCCTCACATTTATCATTTACAACTTTCCTTTTTCTCTCCTAATTTTATGATAATCATAGATTCATATTAATAAATGAAATATAAGTAAAAAATTCTTACAAAGTACAAGGTTTTTAATCTATATCCCTTTTTTTCAACATAATTAAAATCATGTTAGTGGTTTCTTCCATAAAAGATTTTGGAATTCATTGGAGGAGGGTGAATAGGAATTTGAAGCCTCAAATAAAAAAAATTTATTTTTAAATTTCATTCATGAAGATATTCCAAATTTGACACTTCATTTATATATATTCTAGAAAAACACCTCCAGAAGTAACGTTATACTTCATAATGATAAAATTTATATCAATTTGTTTTCATATTGGATATTGGTCAATATTTTTAGAAATATCAATTGTATTATAATTATCACAAAATAACATTAATGGGTTAGAAAATATTACATTAAAATCCTCCATCCAAAATTTCATCCACAACATATTTATACAATCTTGAGTATTCATGAAAAATTATGATACCATTATTCTTAGTTTTATTGAACCTTTTTTCTGACTATTCCATCATACACAACGTTCAACCACAAATAATGTTCCTATATTTGTTGATTTTATATATTTGCAATCTTCATCCAAATCCACATAAGAATAACCCTAAAACCTCGTCCCAAGTTTTATTTATAATAACCCATGTGATGTTTTTTTCTTTTGACATATCTTACAATTCTCTTTGATTCCAATATATGTGATTCTTTTGGAATACATTGATACCAGGTACAAAATTTCAAAACATAAAAAATATAATTCCTTGAAGAAATATTGTATTTTTGGATTCCTATTAGATTCCAAATTTCATTATGATTCACACTTTTTAGAATCATCATTTCTCATGTTTTTCCTCATA
This sequence comes from Viscum album, assembly GCA_963277665.1. Classification (NCBI taxonomy): domain Eukaryota; kingdom Viridiplantae; phylum Streptophyta; class Magnoliopsida; order Santalales; family Viscaceae; genus Viscum; species Viscum album. Next base: position 1,149,113,470 of record OY728152.1, read on the forward strand.
GATATAGGATTAAAAACTTTTTTTATTCTTCTGTCCAAAAATGATATAGAAATTTCACGGATTTATTTTCTTGAGATTAGAAAATTTAATTTTTTTTAAATATGTAATCTATTTAATAAATTTAGTTCTCCCAACATTTACATTTATAAACACTTATTTATTTCATTATTAAATTATTAACAATCTTATTCTTTATCCCAAAAAAATATATCATCAACATAAAAAATAAAAATTAGAGTTCTAAAGTCAACATAAGACATATATAAATTGATATCAACGTTTCCATTAGAAAATATAAGCAATACTAAATTGCTATCAATTTTGGAATACTAAACATGTGGGGATTATTTTAATTCATATAACTGTTCTATTTACAAAATCTATTTTCATACTCATCATGTAGAAACACACAATTTTGTTCAGTGTAATTTCCTTCTTCAATATATCAATTGAGAAATGTTGAATATAAATACATCTGATATACTTTTTAATTTTTTTTGATCATTTACTACTAGAAAAATTCAAATAGTTTCAATCCTTGAAATGCCGGAATGGCCCAAAGGCCATATTTTAATTGATTTTTGATGACCCCCCTTTCATGGAATGAGGAGTAACCCTTATAATTCCTGTAGAATAAGAGATTAACTGACACATATGTATTTGGAAATATACATACTATACATGTAATTTCTCCTCCCTAGCTTCTCCATCATGATATCATATCTCCACCTTCACAAGGCTTGTTCGGCTAGGCTTCCCATGCATGCACAGGCTAGTCAAGATAGAAATATCATACCCTCTCTTTCTCACAAATCATCTTAGATTCTGCTCAACTAAATGTGCATGATCTGATTACCCATCTATATTTTTCTTCTTGTAGAGTCTATCAGGTCATTTATATAGCATCACGCCTTTTTATCACATAAACTTTCATTACATTTTACAAAACCGAGGATATTTAAGGTTTAGTGTCTTAGAAACCAGGAACTTAAAACATGAAAACATAAAACATTATTCTTAAACACTAGAAAGGATTATCCTTATGTTAATCATAGGATATTTACTGCATCTCATAACCTGGGGACATACATCAAAATAAAGGGTGAGCAGAAGGCCCAGTAAGGAAAACAAAGGGAAACATTTAACATGTGTACTTGAGATACATCAACAATGTCATGAAAAAGAACATTAATGAATGAGAAAGAAATCATGAGGCATATCATAATAAAAATAACATATTTCATAACATGAATATGTGGCTAAAAAATTTAATATTTACAATCATTTCCGTTTCACCATGGTCCATCCCCAAGGCGTCATTAAAAATTACCAAGGTTATTCACCAAGGCGTCGTTAAAAATGGTCATCTCTAGAGATTAAGTCTTTACCCAATGCATTGGAGCGATATCATGGTGCACCCTAAAATTTGTCTTTATTATCATGTGATCCACATATATCATCATCAAAAATTTCATTAAAAACCCATATAGCATAAAAGAAATGGTTTTCATTTCATAGTCATCACATTTAAAAAAAATACTTCTTTAAAGATGTGATCCTTATGTCACTTTAAACCCACGGAAAAATTAAAGTGGGTCTCATGTATGTAAATTCCAGAACTAAAATAGAAAATTTTGATATATATGTGAATAACCTTATAGAAGATATATCTATGAGTATTCACTTAATAAAATAAAATAAATTGAAAAAATATAAATACATTTTGAGACGAAAATTCTGCAGCATAACGGCTATGATACATGGTTTTAGAAAACATTAAAAAGAGAGTCGACATGGGTCACCCACTCTTAAATGATAAATAAAACAGTAGGGGAATAGAATATAAAGGATTTATGAACATGTTAATGAAATTTTAATGATATACCATATGAAGTTAAGAACTTGAATGGAAGTAAAAAAAAATAAGATTTCTCTTATTAGAATTCGGCAGCCTAACGACGTCACTTAATTCTTCCAAAAATGGATTGATGAGATCAAATAGGGTCTCTCATAATATGAACATAAATTATCAGTATGATAGATATAGAGATCATACCCCAAAATAATAAAAATGAACTTTAAAGACTTCACCAGAAAATAGAACTTGAAAATGAGAAGGGTGAACGAATCCCTTAAAAATTTGGCAGCCTAACGACATCACATAAACTTCAAAAAAATGAATTGACGAGATAAAATAGGGTCTCTCATCATATGAAAATAAATGATCAGTATGATAGATATATAAATCATACCCCAACATAATAAAAAGGATCTTGAAAGACTAGACCAGAAAATAGAACTTTAAAATGAGAAGGGTGAACGGATGCCTTAAAAATTCGGCAGCCTAACGGCGTCACTTAAACATCAAAAAAATGAATTGAAGAGATAAAATAGGTTCTCTCATCATATGAACATAGATGATAAGTATTATAGATATAGATATAATACCCCAAAATAATAAAAAAGAAACGTGAAAGACTTGACCAGAAAATAGAACTTGAAAATGAGAAGGGTGAGCGAATCCCTTAAAAATTTTGCAACCTAACGGCGTCACTTAAACATCAAAAAAATGAATTAATGAGATCAAATAGGGTCTCTCATTATATTAACATAAAATATTAGTATGATAGATATAGATATCATACCCCAACATAATAAAAACGAACTTGAAAGACTTGATATGAAAATAGATCTTGAAAACGAGAAGGGTGAAAGAATCTGTTACAAAAAATTTGGCAGCCTAACGGGGCCACTTAAACATTCATAAAACGAAATGATGAGAGTAATAGTGGATCTCCCATCATATTAACATTAAAATTTAATTAAAATTAATATAAATGAAAATCATCCAACATAAGAAAATGGACCATAAAATAAATGACATAAAAGAGAGTATTTGAAAAGAAAGAGAGAGTTTGGATCCCTTACCTTAAAACGTAACTCTTAAAACTCAATGGTTGGGACCTTGAGGGCTTGGGGAAACCTTTGGAGGACTCCATGGGAGGTAATGAGACCAAAGCTTCGTTGGGGGGGAGTTGGGAGTCGAATGGATGAGAGGATTCCTTGGTATTTATAGGGAAATTGAGGGGACAAGGCATTAATGGCCAAGGGACACCTCATTGGTGGTTTTGGAAAAACCACGGGCTTGCCCATGGTATTTTCCAATGGTATTGGCCACTTGGAACACCTCATACCTTATATTACTATTAATAGGTCAAACATATTGATTAAATACTTAATAAATCATTTAATGTTGTCATTAAACACCCATAACATAAAAACTGTATTTTCACTATACATTGAAAATTCAACTTTCTCAGAAAAATCCCAAAATTTCACCTTAACCAAATATAGATGCTCTGATTTCAAAAATTAACCCCATTTTATAAAAATAAATTTTTAAATATTTTTAATTTAATTTTTAAATAAAAATCACTATTCACCCGAAAAAACTAATACTTGACTAATAATTTATGAAACCATTATTTAACCATTTTATTGAATCAAATTACTTAATCAAGGTGCCTCAATTATATTAATAATTTATTTAAGTGAAATTACTAATCCATTTGGTCACATTACTAATCTTAAGCATAAAATCACTATTCATAATTTATTATTCATCAAAAATTACGTTGATCTTATTAGACTCTAAATTTAGTACTCAACATAATTGTAGAAGACCATTTTTTGAAAATCAATACACATTTTTAATTATTTAATGATTACATAAACATTTTTTAAAATATCCATTCTCTAAAATTCCCCAAAAAATATTTATACTATATTTATCCGGACATTTGAAAATTCATAAACTTAATCATAAGAAGAAATAAAATTTTTTATTTAAAACAAAGGATTACACAAGGCAGTTACGATCTCCTTACATAGCCCCTTATCACACCAGCATTGGACCTAAGTGTAAGGTGTGATATGGTGAGAGAATCTGAGGGAGTCTCGGCCAACATCGCACGAGTACTAATTTCTATCAGTTTGAACTTTTTGCGAAGGCGATTCTGTTCTAGCTTCACACGATGAAGTTCAGCTTGGGTTTGGTCCAGAGCAAAGCCCAGTGGTTCTACCTCCTTCCCAAGTTCTGTTAGATGGGATTCGATCAGTCCAAGACTACTGGGTGAGGCCATCAAATCTTCATTATATACTAATTAACCAAGATCACTTGTATTTAGAGACAATAATCGAAACGTTTAGTTTCCAGTGGTCATATTGACCAATGGTCATATAACAGTCAAAATCCAATGGTCTCATTTTATTTATACTCATATTATCAAATGAAACAGTTTTGTTGAGTATAAAAAAATAAAATAACACAAAAAATTAGGAAACAAGATTTATTTAAAATTTCGGGCCGTTACAATCTTCCCCCCTTAAGAAATTGCATCCTCGTAATTTTTAAAATTTGGTTTTGAAATTTCATTGAAAGTCCCACATCAGAAAAGGAGTCAGTAAAACTATTACTTTAAAATAAAGAATGGGAAGTACAAAGGTCACCCGAGTTAACCCACACTAGGATTCAATGTTGGAAAACATGGACATGGAGGAGAAAACAATGGGTCAAGTTCTAAGGAAGAGTGATAGAAAACATGATTTAGAGAAAGTTAACATGAGAAAATCACAAAATTATGATGTGTGTAAACGGTATTTGATTACATAGTAGGAAACGTAAACCAATAACGTTTTTTATGTTCCTTTTCATAATTTTTAGGAATTAATTTACTACATAGAACAAAAACATTAGGAAATATACCTACCTTCAAGTAGAGTTTCATCCTTTAATAATTTTCTACCAAAACAAATCTTTTCTCCAAACGATGAGCATTAAAAAGCACTTGGTCTCATCAAAACACAAGAATCATCTTCTTGAGAGTTATGTAATCTACAAAAGATGAACTATCAATTTCATCTATCTTTAAAAATTATCCCAAAAACATAAAGGGATAGATAAAATAACTCATCAAAAAGAAATGATCCCATATGAAGGGAAACTAATTTTAAATCTTCCAAGTTCCATGGTACTACCGAAAGTTAATCATAGACCATTCCATTAATAACTGTCCTTAAAATTACTCAAAATAAACCAAACTAAGATTGAAACCCAATTATTTGAACGATCCCATAACATAGTCTTCCAAGATAGTCATTATCGTTCATCTTCAAACAACATCAACCACTCTTATCATCTTATAAAAAAAGTAACTACCCTAATCACATTTTCCCCATGATAGGTTAATCATTTCCATATGTAACCTAAATTACTATAAGTCTACCATAAATTCATCGATTCTTCAAAAATATATGTCAAGCATTACTCCTCAAATAAAATAACGTAGTAATCTATTTACCTCGATCAAATAGGGTTCCCAAAATAGTGAAAATCTTCCAAAATAATAATCGTCTTTTAATCCCCTAATCACTCTTTTTTTAAGAAGAAAAGCTTCACTAAATCAACATGTGGTACATAACAATATATGTTTTCCTTAATGATATAAAATCATCATAGGTAGTGACTCGATGATCATAGAAAACATAAAAGATATGCTCATAGAGAACGAACTAAAATACAACATGACATAGACAATTATTGTGAAGAAGTTACATGTACTTCAGTCATCATGCTCCATCTCAGCATAGGACTTGCATTGCTCCCTTGTCCTCAAAGATTGTTGATGTTCATCATGCTTCTCATCCATTCTAAGACACCATTTCCTTGGATATTGTCTAACTTCTCCACATTTACGACATCGAAATGTATAAGGTAAATTAGATCGAACGTTATTTCCATTCATCACATTATCCATTTTTTTAAAGCAATTGGCTACATTATGCCCTATCTTCCACACTTAAAACATCTCCCAGTTCCTTTGTGACATTTTCCTTGGTTCCTCTTCCCACACATTTTGCAAAAAAGAAATTGGGTCTTATTTCCCTTATCAACATTATCAGATGAACATCCTTGAGACTTTGTCTTCTTCTTCATAATGAATTTGGGCATTCGACTAGGTACCAATTATTAATTGTGAATTTTGATACCTGGTTTGGCATATTCAAAATATGTTCAACTTGATCTTTCGTCATCTCTGTCACATTAATAGAGATATCATCACATTTCCTATCACATTGGTTGTTAGGACATGCTCTTCCATTTCCCACCATTAACTAGGAAAACAACGTATAATTAGGGGGATTACATACATAGCCAATAATCATGAAAAGGAAACATAAAGCATATAAGGATAAACTTGTAGAATAAAAGTATACCCAAACTTGTGATCCCCTAGGTCCCAATCTAGGTTATCCATGATCATATATTCTTATGTGAATCTTTATTTTATTTTATCTTTGTTACTTTAATAATGGTTCATACCAAGCTTATGAATTTACCAAAGAAAATCCCTTGGGAGTGTCTTAACCAAGAGCGCTGCAAGGCCTGTTGTCATGTACTAGTTCTCATTCGATTCTAGCTCAAAGTGTTGTTTTCAGGTTTTACCCCTATGTACATCTCTTCCAGAGCCACCTCTACCTTCTCGTATCCAGACAAGGATGTATTTTCTTGGCAACCCATTACTCAATACTCACCAAAATATCATGAAGATTTCCTATATTTAAACTTTTCTATAGGTTTTTCATAAATTTTTCATATCCTAATTTCCACAAATAAATAAACCATCCTTTGATACCAACTATAGAATCCCGCCTTTTTATCATATAAACTTTCATTACATTTTACAAAAACGAGGATCTTTAAGGTTTAGTGTCTTGGAAACCAGGAACTTAAAACATGAAAACATAAAACATTATTCTTAAAAAATTGAAATTATTCTCCTTATGTTCATCCTAGGTTAATTACTACATCTCATAACTAGGGGACATACATCAAAAGAAAGGGTGAGCAGAAGGCCCAGTAAGGGAAACAAGGGGAAACATTTAACATGTGAACTTGAGATACATCAACAATGTCATGAAAAAGAACTTTAAGTCATGAGAAAGAAATAATGAGGAATATCATAATAAAAATAACATATTTCATAACTTGAATATGTGACTACAGCATTTAATATTGAAAATCATTTCTATTTCACCAAGGTCCATTCCCAAGGTGTCATTAAATATTACAAAGGTTACTCACCAAGGCGTCATTAAAAATTGTCATCTCTAGAGATTAAGTGTTTACCCAATGCATTGGAGTGATATCAGGGTGAACCCTTAAATTTTTCTTTGTTATCATGTGAGACAAATATATCATCATCAAACATTTCATAAACAACCCATATAGCATGATAGAAATGGGTTTCATTTGATAGTCATCACATTTTAAAAAAACTGCTTTAAAGACGTGATCCTTATGTCACTTTAAACCTAGAGAAAGTGGAAAGTGGGTCTCATGTATGTAAATACCAGAATTAAAATAGAACATTTTTTATATATTTGAATACCCCTATTGAAGAAATATCTTTGAGTATTCACTTAAAAAAAATAAAATAATTTGAAATAAGAGAAAGACTTTTTGAGACGAAAATTCTGCCGCATAACAGCTATGATACATGGTTTTAGAAAACATTGAAAAGAAAGGGGACATGGGTCACCCACTCTTAAAAGATAGATAAAACATTAGGGGAACAGAATATAAAATATTTAAGAACATGGTGATGAAATTTGAATGATATGCCATATGAAACGAAGAACTTGAAAAGAAGACAAAAAAAATAAGATTTCTCTTATGAGAATTCGGCAGCCTAACGGCGTCACTTAAATCTTCCAAAAATGGATTGACGAGATCAAATAGTGTCTCTAATAATATGAACATAAACGATCAGTATTATAGATATAGAGATCATACCCCAACATATTAAAAATGAACTTGAAAGACTTGACCAGAAAATAGAACATTAAAATGAGAAGGGTGAACGAATCCTTTAAAAATTCGATAGCCTAACAGCATCACTTAAACATCAAAAAAATGAATTGACGAGATCAAATAGGGTCTCTCATCATATGAACATAAATTATCAGTATGATAGATATAGAGATCATACCCCAACATAATTAAAAGTAACTTGAATGATTTGACCAGAAAATTGAACTTGAAAATGAGAAGGGTGAACAAATCCCTTAAAAATTCGGCAGCCTAATGGCGTCACTTAAACTTCAAAAAAATGAATTGAAGAGATCAAATAGGGTCTCTCATCATATGAAAATAAATGATCAGTATGAAAGATATAGACATCATATCCCAACATAATAAAAATGAACTTGAAAGACTTGACCAGAAAATAGAACTTAAAAATGAGAATGGTGGACGAATCCCTTAAAAATTCGGCAGCCTAACGGCGTCACTAAAACTTCAAAAAAATTGAATTGAAAAAATCAAATATGGTCTCTCATCATATGAAAATAAAATATAAGTATGATAGATATAGATATAATACCCAAACATAATAAAAAGGAACTTGAAAGACTTGACATGAAAATAGATCATGAAAACGACAAGGGTGAAAAAACTGTTACAAAAATTTCAGCAGCCTAACGGCGCCACTTAAACATTCATAAAACGAAATGATGAGAGTAAGAGGGGATCTCTCATCATATGAACATGAAAATGGAATTAAGAGAAATATAAAATAACAACCTCCAACATAAGAACATGGAGTATAAAATAAATGACTTAAAAGAGAGTATTTAAAAAAATTGAGAGTTTTGATCCTGAACCATAAAATGTAACTCTTAAAACTCAAAGGATGGGACCTTGAGGGCTTGGGGAACCTTGGGAGGACTCCTTGGGAGGTAATAAGACCAGATATTAGTCGGGGGAGAGTTGGGAGTCGAATGGATGATAGGATGGCTTGGTATTTATAGGGAAAGTGAGGGGACAAGGTATTAATGGCCAAGGGACACCTCATTAGTGGTTTTGGGAAAACCATGGGCTTGCCCATGGTTGTTTCCCATGGTATTGGCCACATAGGACACCTCATACCTTATCTTACTATTCATAAGTCGACCATATTGATTACATACTTAATACATCATTTAATGATGTCATTAAACACCAGAAACTTAAAAAATGTATTTTCACTATTCATCAAAAATTCAACTTTCTCAAAAAATTCCCCAAATTTCACCTTAACAAAATATCAATGCTCCAACTTCGAAAATGATCTCAATTTTATATAAATATTTTTATAAATATTTTTAATTTAATTTTGATATAAAAACACTATTCACCCGAAAAAATCTAATACTGGACTAATAATTTATGAAACCGTTATTTAACCATTTTATTGAATCACATTACTTAATCAAGGTGACTAGATTATATTAATATGTTCTTTAAGTAATATTACTAATACATTTGGTCACATTACTAATCCTAAGCATAAAATCACTATTCATAATTTAACATTCATCAAAAATTAAGTTGATCTTATTTGACTCTAAATTTCATCATGAACATAATTGTAGAAGACCATTTTTTGAAAATCATTACACATTTTTAATTATTTATGGTTTACATTAACATTTTTTAAAATATCCTTTCTCTAAAATTCGCCAAAAATATGCATACTATATTTATCCGGACATTTGAAAATTCATAAACTTCATCATAAGAAGAAATCAAAAAAAAATTTAAAACAAAGGATTACACAAGGCAGTTAATGTCTCCTTACATAGCCCCTTATCACACTAGCATAGGACCTAAGTGTAAGGTTTGCTAAGGTGAGAGAATCTGAGGGAGGCTCATCCAACATCGCACGAGTAGTAATTTCGATCAGTTTTAACTTCTCCCAAAGGCGATTCCGTTCTAGTTTCACACGATGAAGTTAGGCTTGGGTTTGGTCCATAGAAAAGCCCAGTGGTGCTACCTCCTTCCCAAGTTCTATTATATGGGCTTTGATCGGTCTAAGACTACTGGGTGAGGCCATCAAATCTTCTTTCTATATTAATTAACAAATATCACTTGTATTTGGAGACAATAATTGAAAAGTTTAGTTTCTAGCGGTCATATTGACCAATGGTCATATAAAAGTCAAAACCCATCGGTCTTAGTTTAATTATACTCATGTTATCAAATGAAATATTTTTGTTGAATATAAAAAAATAAAATAACACACAAAATTAGGAAACAAGATTTATTCAAAATTTCAGGTCATTATAATTTAAGCACAATTTTAGGTGTCCAGAAGGCCTTGAGGTGGCCCAATGATTTGAGGTGGCCTAAAAGCCTTACTGGCCCAAAGGCCTTCGGTGGCGCATAGGCCGTAAAGGACCCGAGGCCCAAACAGGGGGCCTCAAAGATCAAACTAATGAATAGTTCTGGCTACTGCTCTAACCTTGAAATAGGGGTAATGGTTTCATCAAAATACACACCTTCCACTAGTTATGTTTCAAGAAAATTTTCCCAATAAATTATAATATATTTTTTTAAACCACTTTGTTCCAATAACAGTTTCGTTAGATGGTTTTGGAATAAGTTCTCATGTTTCATTTTTATTAGTCTGATATAACTATTCATTCATAGAATCCACCCATTCTTTTTAAGGATTATCTTCTAAAACTGATTCCAATTAAACTTTTTAGATAAGAGAATTCTAATTTCCTAATCTCATATTTCTTATAGTCTAAACTGGAGAATTCTGATTTCCATTTTTTTCTGATTCGACATGTTCTTTTAATGTGGGAAATTTCAATTTTTTTCATTATGTTGAACTTTCCACATTACATGATTCATATAAATCTTGGTATGGATGTTTTGACATACTTTCACTATCGATTAATATATCCAATTAATATTACTCATCATTCTTAACAACATTTGTTACGTAATTTTTATTTTCAATTAAATTGAAATTATATGTGCTCTCCAACCCTAGTATGTGTTTTTTCCAACATTTTAACTCCTTCCATTTGGTGAATAACCCATTAAACTTCCATCATCATCCTTATCAACAAACATTCCTAGATCTAGATTTTTTATTTTATGTAATCATAAAATTCCAAAAAAAATTGAAGTACTCCAATGAAGGTTTTTTGTAATATGAAATTTCATGAGAAGTCATGTTTGTTTTTGGTCTTAAAAATTATCTATTTTTAACATGTACAACATTACAAACATCTTCTCTCGAATAATACATTGAAGGTTTCAATTATTCTATCATTATTCTTCCCATTTACACTAAACTTATATTCATTCTTTATTCAATTGTATTTCATTATGGAGTGTACGTGGAAATATACTAGTGTTTGATACCATTATTTCTTAGATACGATGAAAAAGTATTTCTTGTGAATTCAGAAAAATTATCTATTCTAAAATTCTTTATATAATCTCTCATTTTATTCTCATATACTTTTTTGAAATACCTAAACACTTCCACAACCTATGACTTCAGTTTCCTAAAAATGATATTTTTCATCCAAGTGAAATCATCAGTAAAATCTATAAAATATAAATCACATTTATTATTTATGTTTCATTGGCCCACAAAAACTAGAATGGATAAGTTCAAGAGGTCTGGTAGAATAAATATCAAATCTATTTTACTTTTATTATTCATATTTCCATTATAAAAAGTTACATAAACATCTTATTCACTCCATTTCAATTCTCGAACGCTTTGAATATCATCAAACATTGATTTATTATTTACTGGTTTTTTCCAAGGTGTCCAAGTCTTTGGTGGCACAAAATATATTCATCTTTAGAACTTATGTAACAGGAGTGGTTGAATTCTCCATTTTTTAATAGATCCCCACTTGTTTTTCTCATTTTCTGATAGCATTTCCATATTTTACACTATTGATAACATATGAATATATTTTAGAGATTACTTGTTTTCTATCATCAAAATGTTTACATATACTATGTTATGTTTTAATCCATCAACAAAAAAGAATTCCTTATATTTATACTTCTCATATATAATATCATCCATTATGATTCCACTAATTTTTAAAGAACAATAATTCCAAAATATAACAACACCTACAACATGATTTTATACATGTTTCGAGCTATTTAAATATCCATTCATGTGTGAAAAAACATCACTATTTGGTATCCATGTTTTTTACATTTATTACATTATTTTGTAGAAGTCTCCAAAATAATAATCCTTCTTCAACATTATTATTTCCATATTCCTTTTATTTTCTGAAATAAGAATCTTAATTCCGAATGGGTGTCATAAATATTTTGGCATGATGACCAGACTCAAAACAACTCCCATAAACATATTCCAATAATTTGAATTTATTTTTTGTTCTAATTTTTCTAAAATCTTGACATTTCAATCATTTCCAACTTCTTATAATTTGGAAAGTTACTTATACATCTTCCACAATAACATTGAATTTGTTTAATCCTTCATATAAGAAGTAACAGGTTATGCTAAAAATTATAATCCCTATTACCTTAAGTTCTAAAACACTAAAAATAGCAATCCAATATTTATTTTCAATATAAGAAAGATATTTATATGTAGAATAGTTTTTGGGTTTGATAACTTCTTCTTACTCTAAAAATCTCTTGACATGTACCATCTTCACTCCTAAGTGAGAATTCATCTTCTATAGATGAAAGAGTTTTTTCACACCCTTTTCCCACCTATTCTTTACAATACCTTTTCCCGATCATAATTTTTTTCAAAAATCATATGAATTTTTTTTTTCATGGGGGTGATTATTTCATGTGATTCTTGATTTTTTCATTTATAACTTTTTTAGATGTCTACTCTTTTACTTTAGAATCCTTGTTGAAATTTTCTTTTATCTCCCTCAAGGTAATTCCTCACTCAATAAGTTTTTATTGAAACTTGTTAACTTCATCTACCTTAGATTTCATATTTTTATAGAGATATTCAATCATCCTTACATATTTAGAAATTCATTGTTTGTAACATAAGACCTCCAGAATGTATTATTCCTCCTACTTGAGGAAATATTTTCTTCCTTCAAAAATTGCTTCACACACTTCCTTTATTACATTTATTTCATTCTTGGATGTTTGGTTTTACTCAAGACATGAAACATGTTCTACTGTGAGTTTATACTCTCTTATTGATTCATTTTCACCTTCTTCATTATCTGAGGAATATGATTTTTCTACTTTTATAGTGAAGGTTCATAATTTTTCTGAACTTTCATATCTAAACAATTATTTTGAGTTGATTTGGATTCGAACTTCTTACTCAGAAAACTTCTTCTGCCTCCCATAAGCTTATTCTTATAATTTTTTGATTATTTTTCTTTTTTATAACATTTGTTCCACTTATTTCATTCAATATTTTCATCAAAATCGAATTGATATTCTCTAAATTTATTCTTGGGAATATTAAAAGTAAAGTGTATTATTCCACAATACTCAAAACATTTGACTGGATGTTTACCTCTATGCTTTAAATATCACCTTTGATAGTTTTTGGATATAAGAGAAATTATTTTACCATTCAACTCATCCTATTATTTATCTTTAGAGTCCAAAAGACCAGAATATTCAACATCTTGTATTTTCATTTTTCTCATGGATTTAAAATCTATTTCATCTATCATATTATTTTTTAACATTGAATATTTCATTATTTTATAATAAAAAATAATTTTATGAAATTCATAAAAAGAAAAATCATCATTATCTTCTAAAGATAAATTATTTGAATCAAACCTGTTTGGATAGATTCTTATAAGATTATTCAAAATTGTACAATCTTCCAGGACATCACTTAATACTCTGATGTTGCATGAAATTTCCATTACTTTTGTGATGTATTCAATAATAGTTTCTTAATATCAAACCCTTATGAGTTCATGTATACTATGTTGTAATTTTATATTTTCTTTATTCACATTATTATTCCCTCTGAAAATAAATTCCAACTTATCCCACATACTCTAAGATGTTTTGGGATAGATCACCATCGTATAATCATTATTTGACATGTATAGAAGGACAAATTGTATTTTTCCAAACAATATAAATATTTATCTTATCAGAAAAAATCATTATGGCATATTTCACCATATGTGATAACCCTATTGTTGTAACATCAAAAACAATTAGGACAATAGATAAGAGATAATGAATCAACTAATTTCTCATCCATAATAATTTTTCCCCTATAATTTAACAATTATGATACTTTTGAATGAATTGATATTATACATGATAAGGATTCAACAAGGGACACATGTCTCTGATACCAATTGAAGTTCTAATGGATTGAAAAACAATTGAGAAGGGGGGTTGAATCAGGGGTTCACTTTTTATGAGTTTCCATACATTTATAAACATAATCCCTATAACATATTCAGAATAATTTCCTTATCGTATTTTAGTAAATAATCATTCAAGAAAAAGTAGGAAAAAATGTAAATCACATAAGATTTAAAAGGATCAACCACTGTGTGAGAACCTACATCCTTCCCATATCCACTCTTTTTGGTCTATGAAAATTCTCTATTAAGAAGATGTGAATACAACTTCTTCCAATTCTGATTATACACCTTCTATCTCCAGGTATAAATGTTTACCAACTCGCGTCAACTTACAAAGTTTCTTACAAAAAATTTGAGCCGAAAAAGTGTAAATACTATGTTCAATATGCTCAACAAAAGTTCTTGATCCCGATGAAATTTAGTATACTGAACCTAGTCTAGTTTACATAGAATTATTGACTCAATATGTTCTACCATTTCACAATATTTACTCTATAAACTCTGCTAAAAAACATTTTCCATCATCCTCAGTTTGATCATATAAATATTATATTCTCAATATGATGTTTCTCATGCTGGTTAACAAAACAACATATGTCTTATAAACTAATGAGATCTCATCCTTGAAGGAACTATTTCTCAATTTTATCAGTTCTCTTCATTTTATACACTCATGATAAATTTATAATGCATGAATTAAATGTTCCAATATTTATAGGCAACTCATAAAATCAATGGTGGGAAACTGAAAAACATTTCCTTCTTACTCAAATTTAAAAACTCTAAATGTAAATTACATTTGAACTCG
This sequence comes from Viscum album, assembly GCA_963277665.1. Taxonomy (NCBI): domain Eukaryota; kingdom Viridiplantae; phylum Streptophyta; class Magnoliopsida; order Santalales; family Viscaceae; genus Viscum; species Viscum album. The sequence goes on from OY728152.1 coordinate 1,149,128,501, forward strand.
AACATTTAATTCTCAAAAACATCTCAGGATTTATCTAAAATTATTCTTATTGAAAATAATAACCTTTCTTCAGTTATATTATCTTGATCAAATTTAGTATGATTTTGTTTCTTAGCTTCAGTATGATTATCTATCTCAGCTTCAGTCTGATTATATTCCTCATATTTAGTCTGATTTTCCTTCTCAAAGTATGTCGTATTAAACTTATTTTTGAAGGAATTTCCCATTATGATTGAATGTATTTAATGGTGGAGCCCCTAAATAACAGTAGCCTTTTTTCAAAGAAAAATATTTTATAAAAAATTAGTTTTTAATAAATACAAAAACATTGATAAGAAAAAATATCACAAATGTTCTTCTTATATTTATTTTAAAAAATTAAATTATATAATATTTTTAAATTAACATATTTTTTCTCATGGATTTTTAATAACTACTTTTTATATCATTATTACATATATGTGAAGTCATAAAACATACTAAAAACAAAAAATTGTATTTTTACTATTAACTATAGAATAATGTATTTTTTAAGATTCTCAAAATTTTACACTAACCTAATTTAAACCTGATTATTCTAAATATAATTTTTTTTATTAAAATAATTTTCATTATTTTATAATATTTACTTTTAAATGAATTTTATTATTGGAAAATTACACTTTTTATGAAGTAGTCAACATTATGACACAGAAATATTTCTCATGACATTTTAAAATTAATTTATTATTATTATTAAAATAAATTATATTATTAACATCTTTTTATGAAAGTAAATTTTTTTTGAATATGTTATTATAAAAGTTCATTTATTTTTCTAAAAAATATTTTTAGTTTTATTTGTTTCCAGAAATCTATTCACCAAATTAATTATACATTCATTTTTATTTTATTAAATAAAATAATAATAATAATGTAATTATTTAAATAACTATTTTATTTACAAAAAAATAAGTTACACTTTTATGATAAAATGCATTAATAAATAACCCTTTATTACTCCATCATATTATCTATGGGTAAGTATTCTAATGGTGGTATTTTCATGAGGTGTCTCTGATAATATTGACCTGGTAATGATTTCTACAGACATTAAATTGTCTTAGAGTCAATTCCATTCAATTCATACCTGTTAAATCCTTAATTGGGATTTTTTCTATCAAAAACCCTGGTGACACTTCATCCCTCATATGTTCTGGAGAATAGGATTCAAAATTCACGACTCCACTGGATGGGGCCATTATTTATCCTTTCTTTATCTACTATAAATTATTATTAACCTTTATAAACACTAACTATAATGTTAATATTATTAACAATAGTCATAGAACTCAATGATCATATTGAACAATGGACATATTAACCAACTATTATATTAATCAAATTTCATACTAACAACTATCATATTGACCAATGATCATATCGACCAATATACATATCCAAACAGTCACGTTTCCGATTTCAACATATATATATTCAATCAAACATAAATATTCCATACATTATTCCAAATGGGTTTTTACAATTTTGTTAATAATGACTATTATATTCATAATATCTCTATTTATTTTAATAATTTTCATGGAAGGTGTAGTATTCTTATTATATTTAGATCCAATGGAGTAAACCATTATGTGGACTTTATTTTTTGGTTTTTATATCCCTATACTATTTTGAGCTATAGTAATCAGTATTTTTACATGAAATGTATATTTTTAGTGGAATTTCTATGTACTATTATTATGAAATGTAATAAAATTGTCATTATATAAAATTGGTCTCTTTATTAATCATAGACTGAATTTTAAATTCATTACAGTTATGCTCTCATGGATCTTGTTCTATGATTCCATTATGATTCATGTCCTATGAACTTTGAATCTTTATTCCATTAATGATGATTTTGATCTTTCATATAAATGTAAAATTTTAAAATGTCAAGATCATGTTATCATACACTTATTCTCATGTTATGTTTAAGTGATCATTTTTGTCTCCCATATTTACCCTTACTGATAATGTTAGCTCCCCCATTATTTTGTTTCCTTTTTTCGGGAAGTGAATAAAGGATTTAAGTATGATATTTCTAATAAGGGTGTGAGTTATGAAAACAATAGAGGGATATATTATAGATCTCTCATGAGAAAGTTTTATATGTATCCACGTATCATTATATAACAAACTTAGATGATTCTGGCATGTATATTAATGTTATGTATTTACTATTGTTTTAAAAAGATGTGAAATTTATGTATTATAATTATTGGTGGGAATAGATAGTATCATAGAAAACTTTAGTTACCTATGAAAACTAAGATGAAGAAACCTTATTTAAAACCCTTAAGATAATGATAGATATAAGATAATGTCAAAATTTATGGTAAAGAAATGAGTTTGGGTTTTACAAGAAAAAAAATACAATTCTAGATACTATAAGTTGATTTTTTTGGCATAGATGAATCTAGGTCTAATCTCCTTGAAAAGTGTTGTTTGAGTATATCTCAAATATCATTATTGTTCATGGTGACTGTACCCTTACATAGAACATAGTTTTACACCATTGGGGGATATTATTTTTTTAATTCACTTTTAATTTATAACCCATTATTAAGTATTTGAAGAGATGATGACCATGAATTCCAATGGTTAAACATTATCTTTCACAAATTGAAAAGAAGTTTACTTGATTTATATAGCCTATAAATGATTTTTCAAGATTATTTGTCTTATAGATATGATTATTATTGAACACACCATGATTTATGGTTTTATTCAATGGATAAATCCTGAGGGAACCGCGTTAATGATGAATTGGATGGATAATGTAATGATTTTCACCCTAAAAACCAAATATTATGTTATATTGATCATAAAATATCATTTTTATTCATAATAAAAATTCCCATGATATGAATCGTGTTTATATTCCAAATGATCAATGAATAGAACAACGTTTTATTGATACCGCTGTGACACAACATCCAATTATTTTAGTGGGTCTAATAAACCACTCGTTGTTGAGAAAAGGATCAGTACCATTGAAGAAATATTTTTTTTTTATTTTCTAGTGTTTATGTAACAAACATGACTTATTTTAATGTTATTTTTCTTTTAATTTCCATTCATTCTTTGTTTTGGATGTTTCCCATTCATTTCGGTGGAAATTGTGGGTTTTCAAAATTTGGGCCAAACTATGAGCCCATTTTCTGATTAAAAAATAAATTTTGTTTCTTTTATAACTCCTTCAGTTTTCAACATTTTACACTAATTCCAATTTCCAATTGGAATCCCATGGTATATTAATACCACTATATCAATTTTGACCCCATAAGAATCCAAAATAACGATGGATTTGGGTTTTTTGTTAAGGTTTTGGGCCATCCCATAAACCCATTTCCTCTTTTAAATTAGTTTTTTTATTTTTAAATATCTCATTCATTGTTTACTTTTTTCAGTGATTCCACCTCCCACAAAAATCCAGAAACCTGATGATCACTCTCATTATCTATTTTACAACTTTAGAGCTCATTTGGATCGCAAATTAGTGCAAAAAACATCAATGTTTCTCACATCATCCATATTTGTGAATGTAATTTGATTCTTTCTTAAACCTTTAAATTTTCCATCTTTCATCCCCATTCCATTCCCCACATAAACTATATATCCGCATTTGGCCCTAACTATCAGTTTTGGTTTCATGGAGATTCAATATTCGGTGGATTTGGCTTGATTTTTTCATGATTGTTCAAGGTAAGTGATTCCTTCTTGGTTTATTCCAATTTCCTTAGGGTTTCCTCCCTTTTTTAGGATGTTCTAAAATATGAAGAAGTTAGGGAGAGAACCTATGGTATTATATTTTGTCTTTTTGGTCAAATATTGTGGTTTGGGGTTGTTTTTCACCCACTTATGGTGTGGCGGTGGAGCGGTTGATGTTGCACAACATGTTTTAAGGGATTCAACCCAAAAAGGTAAGTGATTCCCTGTTTAACCATTTTATGATAAGTTAGATTATGGTATTTGCTCATTTTCCATATTCCTCATATGTTTTTTATGGTGAAAAAATTGTTTATGATTGATTTATTTAAGCGTTTAATTTTGTAGTTCCATTTTAGCTTGAAATTGGGTGTTTTTCATGTGTAACTCTTATGGTATTATTTGGGTTTATTTTATAACATATGAAATTGGATTATTAAATCTTTTTGGGGAATAATAATCTTCTTTGGTAGGGTATTCGTGTTCCATTGGGTTTGAAAGAGGGTTTTGGAATGTGTTTTAAGTGTAAAACCATGTAATTCCTCTTGAATGTGTTTTCTAAAAATGTGTGTGTTTTCATGTGCATATGTTGTGGTATTATTAGAATTTATTTTATAATACTTTAGATTGGATCACTAAATAATTCTAGGGATTCCAGTTACTTTTTGGATTGATATTGGTGTGATTATTTCCTTGAAATATGGTTTGGAAATGGGTTTTTTGTGGAAAGCTTGGGTATACTCCTTAGAATTTTTGTATGAAAGATGTGAATGGTTTAATGATTTATGTAAGAGGTGAAACCTTATTAGAAAACTATTTTGGATTGTTTATATTTTGATATTGTCCCTTATAAATTTGAAAGGGGGTTTCATGTGATGTGTATCCTCTTGGAAATGTTTTGTAAAAATGATTAAAGGAATTACTGAAATGTAAAATTAATGTGAATGTGATGTGGGATGTTTTGTGTGAGTGTGTTTTAAAAAATGGATATTGTTTATGAAAAGGGTATTATGTAACATGGGATTGGAATTTTATGTGTTGTTTATCTTCATGGGTAATATTTTATAAAAATTTTAGTGGATGCATTGAATTGTGAAAGATATGCAAAATGTGTTGTGGGCTATTTCGGTGTGAGTTTTATTTCTAAATCAATTTGAATGAAAAGGGGGATGATGTGCTTGTGTGATGTACATGTGGGATGTTTGATGTATATGTGATGTTTTAAGTGGTATTTTCATGTGAAAATTATATTTCTTGGCTTGTTGAACTCTTTTGACCAAAAGAGGGTAACCCAGGTATCTAGGATGGTGTGTACTACTATAAAAGTGTTCTCATGGGGTTTGGACTTAGTTTCAAGTTGCAATATTAATGCATACAACACTAACTAAACAATAATTATGATGATGATTGAGGACCACTAGGTTATGGGTATGTTCCCTACTAATGGCTCGTGCTCGAGAACAGATATTGTGATAGTTACTCTCACTGAGATACAATGTACCTGGGACCAACATCGGGCTAGTGCGTTGGAGTTATTTCATGTAGTTGTGCTCATTTTATGATTTTATATTACCATCAGAATATGATATGTTTGTTAGGAGATTTCAGTGGATTTGGTATTTTATTTTAACATGTTGATTCTTTAAAATATTCCACGTGAAAACTTTTTTAATTTTTAAAGTTAAATCTTTTAGAAATTGTAACTAGAATTTAATGTTTTTAAAAACATTCTTGCTTTTCATATTTGAATGTTTATTACAAGGAATATCATAGTGGAGGTATCCTATTGGTATTTTTCTCACACCTTACATATAAATTTGGGAGTAAGTATACTTGTTGATTTTTTTGTCGCAGGTTTGGGTACAACATTGTGCATATGGTTCGGGTTTTAGTTGTCCAACGTGATGCGGTTTCATGGAGATTTATTGAGGGTGGTTCCTCTTTCCATGTGGTAGTACTTGGGTGGTCATTTCTAGTTTTTTTAGCATATTAATATAATTTTATCAATGTTTTACATTTTGTGATTAAATTCTAAAATTTTATAAAAGATGAATTTGTCGGAAAAATCCAGATTCGTTTTATTGGATTCATTTACTATTTTAGGTTTATAAACTCGAGTAAATCATTCACAACTTTCAGTTTGTGATACCCAGGCAGTTGTTCCAACCCGTGGGGATTATGGACACCCTTCGATCATTGTCATTGGCTAGTTTTGGGGCCGGTTTAGATGGTGACAAGATTTGGTTGGTCAAAAAATGGTATCAAAGGAGGTTCTCTCTTTTGGGTCATGTTATATGGGGAACAGTCAGGATAGTCTGGATTTGGGACTTTTGGGAATTGAAATTCTGGTTATGGTTAGTGTGCCTGGCCAACACACCCTGTGATGGGATTCGAGTCACTAGGGGAAGTTGGGATTTGTCTGAGTCCTTTGGTTTCCATGGTTTAATGATGATTAGGGGAGATGAAAAATGAGTTGGGTTAATGGTCTCAGTGAGCTCATCGGTCCTGGAAAGCCATGGGGAGCTGAGGATATTTCCTTATAGGAATCTTTGTGATAGTGAAGTGATTCACGTATGTCCACAAACTATATTTCCAAGTCACCCACTGAAACTATTTTCCTTCTACATTGTATTGTGTTCTTTAGTTTTGAAATCATGGATTTTTGGTTTTAAAGAAAAAATGACTTAGATTTAAGAAGCATAATGTTTTTGTGAAATAATTTCCTAATAAAGTAGGAATTATTTTATTTTTAATATGGGGGAATAAAATTTTCAGAATTTTATTGAAATAGAAAATGGTGTGTTTACACCTATTTTGAAATCAAGAATTTTTGATAATGTTGTTTTTGAAAAAGTGTTACAAATAGAGTTTTCTAAACTATTGAAATGTTTTTTAAAGGGATGATATGTTTTGAAATTGATGTGCATGAAATGAAAGTTTGTATTCATTTTATTTATTGGGATTTTGGTTTCATGGATAGCATTCTAGAGAAAAAGGAAGTATTGGTTGATTGTTTTGGTTTTGAAAAGTGGAAGGAATTTTTGATTTAACCTTCGGTATTTCAATGAGTGACCACTTTCATGCGGTTATATGGGATGAAGGATGGTAATGGCATGAATGGATGTGGTCTAGTATTGATATGAGTAGAGTTCCTTATGTGGTATAGAAACATGCATTTGTGAGGCCCACTGGGTTCCATTGGTGGATACACTAAACGCTGAACCATTTTTTTTCAAAGAAATCTTTTTAAAGGAAGACATGATGTCTGGATTCCTGGTTTGTGATGGTGTGTATTATGTGTTTTTAAAAATGTTGATATTTTGGGATGTTTTGAGTCTAAGAATGACTCCTGTTTGAACCATTTTTTGTGTTTGTGTTTGGTTGGTAAGCTGGGTGAAGGGCTGGTTAGTGGTCTCTTTTGAGAAAAGTGTAGGAAGCCTTTACGGTGGTTCCCCTCACGTGGTTGGTTCTAGTTTGTGCCACATTTCGATTAATGTACCTGCATGGTTGGGTTCTTTGGTTCTTTTGTTGGATAAGGTACACCCCCATTAAGTATTAGTGTACAATTGCACTGCAACCCGGATTCTTTCACCATTTTAAAATACTCTAGTTTATCAATATAATGAATCTATATCACGAGCTTGGGAGATTGAGTTTACATAAATTCCATTCATTATTTTGTAGATCCTCTTGTGGAAAGAGTGTTCTTGTGAAAGGTTTAAAGAGACCTTGGTTTCTTAAGATACGTGATTCATTGAAGGTAGAAGTTCTCTGGGGTTGTTAGTGTGGATGAGTATCTGGATGGTGTCTAAGAAGGCCTCTGGTTTCTTCATAGTCTCTTCAATGCATTGGTTTATGTTAAACAACCAGAGTGGGAAATCTGGACATTATAGGTTATTCTGTCCACATGATGGAATTGTGTGTTGTTTGGTGAGTTATCATAAGGTCTCCTTCTATGTATTTTTTTCTCTCAATCACAATGATCACATTCAGTGATGCCTTGTGATGTCGTGTACATGTTAACAATAAAGGTGAAGGTCGTCCAATCATCTGAGAGTCTCTGACAAGTTGGGAGTATGTATCTCAAGGGAAAAAATTAAAATCCTTTGTTTTAGAGGAAGGTGATTATATGATTCCTTTCCTTATGTTTTTTCTCACATGAAGAAATAAATTGTGACATGTTTGTACATCTTATAATCCATTGTTTTAGTGAAATGTCGGGTTTGGGTAAAGTGAGTTTTGGAATGTGTTATGTCTTGGTTTAGCCATCAGAGAATAGGTATTGTTTTCAAGGCACCAAAAGGAAATTTTCATTTTACGGGTTTCTAAAGCCTAACTAAGAGGCCAAAGATGCTTCAAACATTTTAGCTCGAGCCAGAGGTCCCAGAGAGAAGCTGTTGAATAGTCATGGAAAATCCCAAGGTATTTTAAAACCATTAACAAAGCCATATCCTTGTTATGAATGTTGGGGAATAGTTTAAACCTCTGATGTTTCCTTCTCAATTTTTTTGTTCACGTTCGATGGAAAGGGGTGGGAGGACCTCATGTCTGTGTTATCTCCCAATGTCATTTGTTTACCCTTTGGTTTCCATTGATTTTTTTGAGTATGGTTGGTAATTTGGAAAAATAGGTTGAGTGCAAGGTTTTCACATGGTTAGTAATAACCATTCCCCAAAAAACCATGAAATTAGAAGGATCCACATGGTTAGCGCAGGGGTTCTCAAACTGTGCAGATTAACAGTGTGACCATCCCTACTCATTTAATTTGGATTCTTCATATACCATCCCATGCTGGTCGGTTAAGATTCTTGGTTGTTATAGTGGGGAGACCCACTATGATTATCATGTTTGATCCTTTGGAAATTTTGACTGGAGGTCTACCTACTGTATCGGGGAGTCTGTTTGGGCCTCTCCCTATAAGTGTCCAGATCCTGTCCTGGGAACATTTGAGTTGTCTATTATGGTGGGGAGCCCATTTGTGTATCCCCATACAATAAAATTAAATTGGTATGTGGTCTTGGCTTTGCAGTAGGTAGTCCGGTTTATAGCTATCAAAATACCTAAATATTCCTTGTTTAAATGTTGGGAGTGTAGAACTCCCAATGGCCTGGTTAATGAAAGTTAGGTGTAACCTTGTTTGTTGTTGTTGTTCGTTTGGGTAAATTGTTGGAATCCTTTTGGGATAGTGATTGAGCAGTATTCATTTGGGATAAAATCAGAATATGAAAGATCATTTTAGGATGTGGTTTATTTTTTTTGGGTGAGAGTATTCCTTATTTTATTGATCAATTAGAGTTGTTTTGGCCTTCTGGGGGTGAGTGAAACATGGAAAAGGATTATATTTTGGCTATTCCGTTGGGTTTAGTTTTTTCCTTTGGCATTGTTATGGATTTATAATGGTGGATAGTTTTACGGTGGAGAGAATTCGCACACCCATGACTTATTTTAAATTTATTTTTCTTTTAATTTCTATTCATGCTTTGTTTCTAAGGATTCCCATTAATTTTTTTGGGGAAATTATAGGTTTTCAAAATTTGTGCCAAATTGTGTACCCATTTTTAGATTTAAAAAAATAATTTGTTTCTTTTATAACTCCTTCATTTTAAAACAATTTACACTCATTCCACTTCCAAATTGGCATCCCCTGGTATATTAAAACCACCATATCAATTTTAACCCCATAGGAATCTAAAATAATGATGGGTTTTTTTTTATTAAGGATTACGGACAGCACATAATTCCATTTTTTTCTTTAATTTATATTTTTATTTTTCAATATTTCATTAATTTTTATACATTTTAAGGTTATCCCACATACTACAAAAAGAAAAAAACCTAACGCTTACTCTCATTATCTATTTCCACATATTCGAGCTCATGTGGAACGTGGAATAGGGAGAACATTTCCAGGGTATCTCAAATCATCCAGATTTGAGAAAGTAATTTGATTCATTCATAAACCTTTCAATTTATACTCCTCCCACATTTTCTTACTTAAATAACCAAATAATTTTTAGTTGATCTTACCTATCAATTTTTGTGTCTAGGAGATTCAGCCATTGATGGATTTTGGGTGATTTATTCAAGATTGTTCATGGTAAGTGATTACTTCTTGGTTTCTTCAATTTTCCTTAGGGTTTCCTCCCTTTTTCAGGAAGTTGTAAAATATCCAGAATATAGGGATTGAACCTAGGGTCTTATTTGTTGTATTTTTGGTCCAATATTGTTATTTATGGTTGTTTTTAACCCCTTTTTGGTGTGGCGGTGGATCAGTTGATGTTTCACACCATTTTTTGAGGGTTTTGACCCAAAGAGGTAGGTGATTCCATGTGTAACCATTTTATGATGTGTTATCTTACTGTATTTACACATTTTTAATATTCCTCATATGTTTTGTGTGGTGATAAAATTGGTTATGATTGATTTTGTTAAGATTTTTAGTTTATAGTTGCATTTTAGCTTGCAATTGGGTGTATTTAAAGTGTAACTCTTGGTGTATTATTTGGGTGTATTTTATATCATATGATATTGGTTTAATAAATCTTATTTGGGCTGAAAATTCTTATTTTGTAGGTTCATTGTGTGCCATTAAGTTTGAAATAGGAATTTTTAATGGGTTTTATGTGTAAAATCATGTTATGCCTCTTGAATGTGTTTTATGAAAATGTGTGTGTTTTCATGTGTATCATTTGTGGTATTATTCAAGGTGATTTTATAATACATAAAATTGGTTTATTAAATCTTTTTATGGCTGAGAATTATATTTTTTATTGGTATTGGTGTGATTTTGTCCGTGAAAGATGGTTTTGAAGTGGGTTTTATGTGAAAATCTTGGGTATACTCCTTATAATTGTTTTATAAAAGATTTGAATGTTTTAATGATTAATATAAGGTGTGAAACCATATTGAAAAACTATTTTGGATTTTTTATATTTTTAAATGGTCCATTTTAAATGTGAAAGGGGATGTCTTGTGTCGTGTATCCTTTGGGAATTTTTTATTAAAATGTTTAACATGATTGCTGAAATGTGAAAGTGATTTGAATGCGATGTGGGCTATTTTGCGTGAGTGTGATGTGAAAAATAGACTTTGTTTATCTAAAGGGTATTATGTAACATGTGAGTGAGCTTTTATGTAATTATTATCATCTTGGGAAAGATTTTATAAAATTTTTAAAGGATATATTTAATTGTGAAAGATATAAAAAATTTAGTGTGGGCTATTTTGGTGTGAGTTCGATTTCAAAATCAATTTGAATCAAATGGGGGATGATGTTCTTGTGTGATTTACATGTGGGATTTTTGGTTGATGTGTGATGTGGAAGTGGTATTTTCATGTGAAAATTATATTCCATGTCTTCTTGAACTTTTTTGAGAACAAGAGGGGAAACTCAGGTGTCTAGGTGGGTAGATGTGTACGAGTATGCTAGTGATCCCATGGGGTTTAGTCTTAGTTTCACGAAGAAATATTGACAAATACAACACCAAATAAACTTTAATGATGAATATTATTGAGGACCAATAGGTTATGTGTATGTTCCCTATTAGTTTCTTATGCACTAGAATAGATATTTTGATTCTTACTCTCACCGAGATACGAGGTAACTGGGACCCACATCAAGCTAGTGCCTATGGGTTATTTCTTATTAATTATACTCATTAGATGTTTTACTCTTACCATCAGCATACAGTATGTTTGGATTGAGATTTATGAATCATTAGAATTTTATTTAGTTTTTTTATTTCTTTTAAATATCCCCCTCGAAAACTGTTTTAATTTTTAATATGGCATCTTTTAGAAATTGTAACAACCATTTCATGTTTTTGATAACTTTTCTGGTTTTCATCTTTGAATGTTTATCACATGGAATCTCTTAGTGGCGGTATCCTACTAGGATTTTTCCCACACCCTAAATTAACCATTGGGTGTAAGTAGACTTGATGATTTTGTTTTCATAGGTTTGGGTACCTCAATGTGCATATGGTTCGGGTTTTTTCAGTCCAATGTGATGCGGTGTTGTGTAGATGGCATGAGGGTTGTGCCTCATTACATGTGGAGGTTCTGGGGATATCATTTCTAGTTTTTAACCTTTTTAATGGTCTTTGATCATTATTTTCTGTTCTGTGATTTCATTCTGAAATTTTATAAAAAATGTTTTTGTTTGAAACATCAAGATTCGTTTTATTGGATTCATTTGATGTTTGGTGTTTTTAAACTCGGCTAAATCATTCCCAATTTTCAATTTATGATACTTGGGATATTATTACATACCATGGAGATCTGTAAAAATCTTACGTCCTTGTCATAGGATGGGTTTGTTTCCTGATTATTTGGTGACCATATTTGATTCGTGACAGTTCAGGACATCAAAAATTTATTTTGGGTGTCTGTCATTAGAAGGAAAATCATATCAATGGATAAATTTTATCAATAAAATGTGGAAATTGGAGGAAGTTGACTCTATGGCAATGGATGATTTTATGATATTATCTTTCAATAAGTGATCTACTTATATTCTTTTTACAATGATAAATAATGAATTAATTGAGATAAAGTAGAAGGATGATGAATCTATAATTACATATAAGGAGAATCTGACAAGGCTTGTGACATGTAGTTATTCTATTATCACCCAACATGAATGTAAGTTTTATTTATTATTTGAGGGTTTAAAACCAAGACATTGAATGTATTTATCCATAATGGACTTCAATAACTATAAATAAAACATTTAATATGCTATCAAGGTGGAGATTGATATTAGATCTACCAATCAATCTCATTTTTTTTACAAGAAATAAAAGAGGTAATTAAAATGATATACTAAAAACCCTAGAGAGAATAAGATTATCTTACTTTTAAAATAAAAGTGTGTAAGAAAACATAGAGTAAATAACATAGTGGGACTGAAATGTTTTTTATATATGAATGGGAAGGACAATAGGTAATCAAATTTTGATATGATGGGTAGAAAAAATGCTATCTAATGATGAAGAGAATGCCCCATAAAATGAACCACGCACACTTTAGTGTTAAAAATATAAATAGTGTGTCATAGAGCTAAGAAATGAAGAAATATTAAGGTTAATGCTAATAATTGATGTCAATAACTACTTAAGTCCAATGAAAAAGTTATATCTCTTACTATCACTATTGTAGATGTGAATAAAGATGTGGTGAATGGAATAAATATCATCCACACAAGAACTACTAATGCATTATTTTGTTCTAGATTTATCGACACTTTTAAATCTAAATATTTATACAAGGATATATACACAACCCATCATTGATTGGATGTTCAATTTGCAAGGAAAATCCTAAATGGTCTGATGATTTCATCTCAATTCTATGAATCTTCTCTAATTAATTTCTGTGGGAATGTTATTCCATAAAATCTCATTATTCCCTATCTAGTTTAATTTTATGTCATATTAAGAATGGATTTTATTTTTTTACATAAATCCCACATAAACTACTATGGAAGGGATGTCATGTTTGATATTTTGAACTAAACTATGATCATTTATTAGTGTGATGATAAATTTAAAAATCCAATGGAAATTGTATCCATTATATGGGTCTATATTTCTCTTCCAAAATGTTTTTCATCTTAGATTTTTGGGTGAAACTCAATTTCAATGAGAAGCCTATTATACGAGAGTATTTTAGAGTATTTCTGGAATAATTTCCTAGTATTACTCTAAATCATAAAATTAAGTTTTGAATATAAATAATACATGGTGGTACATTTTTTTCAAAAAATCTATATAGAATAAACCTAATTGAGTTGTAATAATTAAAGAAGAAACTATAAGAATATCATGATGAGGTATTCATTTGTCCAAGTATATCACAATGGAGTGAACCTATTCTTTTTGTTAATGAGTAAGATAGATCGATGTTAATATGCATTGATTATCAAGAACTGAGTAATATAACTATCAAGAATTAGTATCCAATGACTATTATTAAAGAATTTTATGATCAACCATAAGGAGATGAACAATTTTACAAGAATGACCTTCATTTTGGATATTTACAATTTAGGGTTAATATGGAGAATATACCTATGATAACCTTCCATAAAAGGTATAGAAAATATTAATTTATATAGACTCCACATGGACTTACTAATTCACTGAGTATCTTCCAGGATATAATAAAAATATTATTTAGTGATAACATTGATCAATTTTTGGTTTTTATTATAGATGATGTTATTTTTTATTTAATGATAAGGATGTTCTTATAGATCACTTTTGGATTGTTATTATAACCGTAATAAAGAAGAATTTGGATGAAAAAATTTCCAAGTGTGAATTTTTGTAATAGAATGTTTCATTTTTTTGGGTCATATAATATCCTGAGTGGGTATATTGGTGGATATATCAATAACCTAAGTTATTGAACATTGTCCTAGACCATCCATTATGAATGAGATATTTTTTAACTTGGGATGGCTGGATATTATGAATTCTTCTTAGGGAATTTATTATAGATATCTAATCCAATATTAAATATGACTAAGAAGGGGTTAGATTTATTTGAGACATATTAATGTAATGAAAATGACATGGAATATGAGTGAAAGTTCAAGAGAACCATTGTTCTTACACTGAGCTACATTGGTGAAGGGTTTTTTTATCTATAGTGATGCATCATAGAAGGGATTGTGATACTTACTCATGGAGAATGACATGATGATAACTTATGCCTCACAAAAATTAAAGGTTTACGAGGAAAATTACCCAACTAAAATTTTGGAGTTTAGTACAGTAAATATATGGTGTAATTATCATTATAGATAAATGTTTCAAATATATACTGATTATAAACTTTTGAAGTATATAATCACTTGGAAAGAGTTGAATATTCACTATAGAATATTGTTTAAGTTGATTAAATATTATGACTCCTCAATACATTATTATCCTATGAATGAGAACAAGGGGTCAAATGATTTAATTCAAAATTAAAATGCATGATTATATATGATGAGGATCACAGAGGATCTATTATTTCAAGATTTTATAATTATTGACTTGGAAATCCTAATGGAAGAGGATAAATGTAATCTTTATCAGATGAATATTCAATCGTCCATATATCTTGGGATTAATGAGGCACAACAGATAGCTGTAGATCTGAAAAATAAGGTTATAATGTTCCCAAGTTCAACCTTTATTATGATGAATGATAAGGTTCAAGAACCATGTATTTGTTTAGTCCATAAAATATTTTAATATGTATATGTTGGATGAAGCTCATAGTTCCAAATTATCTATTCTTCATAAAATTATGAAAATGTATAGAGATATAAAAGAATATATCTTGTGGGAAAATATGGAAAGTTATATTTCAATGTATTTATCTAGATTCCTAGTACATAAAAATGTTAAGGTTTAGAGATTGAAGTGTATAAGAATGTAAAACCCATTACACATACATAAATGAAAATGGGAAAATATTACATAGATTTCATCATCGAACTACCAAAAACATTTAAAGGAAAAAATGATATTTCTGTTATAGTTTATTTCCATATGAATTCACCACACTTAATTTCAATAAGATAATTTTTCTCCCTTGATTAGAGTATGAGAATATATATTAACAGAGTCTAAAGGTTACATGGAGTTCCAAATACATTATTATTTGACTAAGATCTATGGTTTTCCTCGAAGTTCTAGAATATTCATTAGTAATCTCATGATTCATAATTATATTTCAATAATTCTTATATTCCTCTTATTGATGATAAGAATACGAGAAACACTGAAAATCTAGAGGATATTATAATATCTTGTTCTATGGAATTCAAAATGTGGTTGGGATCAACAACTTCATCTTGTCAACTAGTTAAACAACAATAACCTTCTCTCTAGAATTCAGATGGCTCTTTATGAGGTATTCTATGGAAGGAAGTGTAGAAATACTTTTTTATAGAACTAATTAGGTGAAATAAATATATTTTTACATCAGAAAGATGAGTTAATGTTAAATAAAGTCATATTCATTAAATAGCATATCATAGAAGCTCAAAGTCAACGAAAATGTTATAATGGAAGTTGTTTGGAAAATATGGAAGACAATGTTGGTTATGATGTATTACTATGAATTTAAAAATAAAAAAATTATATGATATTCTAAAATAATGGTATGTTTATCCCTATGTATATTTCAAACATTGAGATTCTTCAGTGAGTAGGAATGGTATATTATCACTTAACACTTCCACCAAACCTATCTCAACTTCATGATGTGTTCCAAATATCTATTCTATGAATGGGCATAAATTATCCTTCACATGTACTAAAATCAGAGATTGTAAAACATGATAATGAACATTTAAATGGTGAAAAAATATTCAAACTATGGATTATAGAGATAAAATGCAATAGAAAAAGACTACTCACCTCATTAAATTTCTCATGTGGGATCTAAAATTTGAATAAAATGCCTTGGAACATGAGGATGTAATGATGTAGAGATATAATCATTTGTTTGTATTATAGTAATGTAATTTTGAGGTCCAAATTTATTTTAAGGGGAATATAGTGTTACACCGTGATATTATATGAAAAATTTATCTTCAAATAAATTTAGTTTCTTTAATATCTTGTGATACACCAAACCCCAAGTCAAAATAAAGTATAATATAGTATAATTTTATAACCTAGATGTTAAACTAGTAGAGTGAGTAGGAATATTTTTCTATCATATAAAAAGTTTTAATATCAATAAAATATATTAGTAAATAAGTACTCAATTTTTAGTAAATTTGTTATATGTTATAAGAATACATTTTTTCCTAAAAATGGTTTTTATATATATTTTGGTAAAATAATATATTCAATTTATTCCACTTTTATAAATATTATTTGAAAAAATTAAATTCATTTTTTGAATTATCATGTCATAATTACCTTGGAGTGAATTTTTTATAATTTTTTTAATATTGATTATTCAATGAATACTCAAAAATAATGACTTTTATTGAAAAAATACTTTAATTTAATGAATTTTCAAAGTTTAATTTTGTTTTAAATGGTTATAAAAGTAAAATTGGTTAATTTATATTATTAATAATTAAATTAATGTCATTTTAATTAATTTTATGTTAAATTTTGGATTAAATACGTTTTATGCTTTGGAGAATATATTTTTTGGATAACTACTTTTAATTATGCTTTCTTGGTTAAATTTTAAATTAAACTTCCCCACTTGATTGAGTTTAATCTTGAAAAATAGATTTCATACTTTTAATAATTTTAATAAACTTTTGTAAATAGGCGCTTCTTAATTTTTTTATTATGAATAGTAACCATGTAAAGTATTTGTCACCTTGGTAAGGGTAAAAAGGGTAAAACAAGGTTAACATTTTATCACAAGGCTTTAAAATTTCACTAAGACATTATATTATCCTATTGAATGGGTGTTGTTTAAAATGTGTCATAAAATTACTAAAAATACGTCCATTTGGTTCTATTTTTATTAGATTATGAAATTTATATTAATTAAAGAAAATTATAAATAAAAAATGAGTCCCTATTGACATTAACATCTCTAATAATTTTTTATAAGGACAAAAAGGGGTTATGTTAGGGTACAAATAATTTTTTCAATGATAAATTAATTTTTTATTATGTTAATATAATTTTAATTTTTAGTGGTTGATTAATTATATTTAATTCTTATGAACCTCTGTCATAATATTTATTCAACTGGTAAGAAAATAAATAAATATTTCTAAAATTATTTAATGTAATATAATATAGGTGAACTTTTCTATTCAATGTTATTTTTAAATAAATATAAAATATTAGAGATTTTTAAAAGTTTTATATTCAAATTAAATTATTATCTTGTGGATTTTAAATTCAAAGTAAATTAGTAGTTCGAAAAATAATATTAATGATATTTTATAATAAAAAATATATTTAATTAAATGATTAAAAATTTAGAAAAAAATACTATCATCATCCTAGTTAAAGTGATTTGTTTTAAATTATCATCCATGGAATATATAAGGGTAAATTTCCCTTTCTATGGTAACATTATTAACCCTTATACTGTAGAAAATCATTATATTGTGTTAATTATCAAAAGGATTAATATGGGGTTAAAAATGAGGGATAAGAGTAGAAATATCACATAAACTGGTCTAAATATAATTTTATGGTATTATTTATGTAAAAAAATATATTTAAAATATATCAATTATTAGTCACATAATTATAAAAAATAATTTATATTAACATAATACATTATGTAATTACAAGAGGGCCCCTCTTCGCACTTATAAAAGTGATGCTCATATACTCTCTTTCGTATAAATTTTGAGCCTCCTAACTCATCCAAGACCTAAAATAATACCTTAATAGATTCTTTAACTTCATTATTGAGCATAATATCATTCAAAAATATCATCTATTTAATTAATAATGTCTAACACCAAAGAGGGATCTCACGAAGAGGTACAACTCTTGACCGAGTGTTTTCAATTTTATTTATCCTTATGACACCTTTAAATCAATGGTATCCATTCTAAAATAATTAATTAATTATCTATAATATAATTAATTTTTATTACGATGATTCAATAACCATTATCCACCTTCATTCCATCATCTCGAAAGCAAAAACATCACTCAGGCCTATAGACGGCTTATCATCTCCACGTAGTGGGGTAATTTGTTTTCCATAACCATATTTCATGGAGGGTTATATCAATGGGTTTAAGGTTATATTTGATATTTTTTTATTATTATATGACTATAATATGACATATTCCTTCTTACCTTCTGATTCATGGGAAAACAATAATTTCATTTTTGTTTATATGTGGATTACCACCTCCACAAAATGGTGTGCTTCATTTTTAGTTTTTTATTATCATAGAATGTAATAAAGATATTTTGAGTCACTATATATGGTATATAATATATAATAATTTTTCGTTAAATTATTATTATTATTTATATTTCATTTTTTGCATCTTTTGAAAAATGAAAATATATTTCATGCGTACGTACTAACTACTGTCTCCATGAACAGTGTCATTCAATTTTTTTCTCTAACACATATAGATTACTATAAATATTTATACATATATATATTGAATATATATGATATTTCTATAATTATTAAAAATATTTTGATTAAGTAACCATGATCAAAGAATAATTACCGAAACTCCTGAACTGGATTATGCATGAAAAATGAAGCAGTTATCGCATGGAACAGTGATTTTAATAAATTATTGTTAATACACTGGTGATAAAATGTTATAAGTGGGTAATCTATAGAATAATATATATAATTATGGTTCTTAAAAATAATTATAATAAATCCATATTTTTCATACATGAGTTCTGAATGTGTATGAAGTCATAAATTTCTTGAGGTAAGGGATTTATGTCTTATCTTATTTTAATTCGGATATTTAACCATGAATTCCCATTATGAAAATTATAGGATACATATATAATAAATAAATTTAATTATTCTAAAATTATGAAAATTTATTTATAATATTTTTTTAATTTAATTTTCATCACATTGAGAACATAAGATATCAAATTATTTTTTTTTAAGAATCCCGACAATGTTTTTTTATTTGGCCGGATATCATTGTCTTTTAAGGGAACATTTTCTATAAAAAAATTTCCTGAATTTTTTTCATAATATTGTATGAATTTTTAAATTAATTTTTACACGTGATTTAATTTTGAAAAATGGTTTAAATAAATATTCTTTATTTTTCTGAATGTTTTACATTTAACTTTTTACTAAAAATGTGAAATAAATATTTTTTTATGTAAATGGGATAAAAATAGTTTTCCACCATCTTAAATTCTCAATTATCATAATAAACCATTAAAAGTTTCCAGGAATCTTGTCATTGAAAATTATTACCCTAATATAATGGAAATATTTATATTTTAAATAAGTTATTCCAATTTGAAAAGAGTATTTTCCAAAATAAATATTCCAAGTGATCTATTAAATAAATGTTCATTTATGATAATATTGTGTAATTTTATTTATGATTTACTAGTGATATGATACCAAGATAAAATCCTTATTTTTCTGGATTGAATATAATTATTCTTATGGTATTTTTTGAAACATATTTATTTTCCAGGAGTTACGTTCAAATGAAATGTTGAAAATTTGATGAAACATTTATATTCTCTAAAGGTTAGGATATATGGTGACTTATTTATAATCTTAGATTACACATAATAATGGATTATTTTTGTTTTATGAGTGGTCCGATAATTAAATATTCCTCCAATGAATTATTTAAATATAGATATCTCATGAGATAATAAGCGATTGAATGAGGAGTAAACCTAGTTCAATAAGGGAAATTTTCCACTATGATTGCATTGGGAGTGAAACATGAATAGGGATATGATAGAATGAGGATTCAAACCAATCCACTATGATAGTCTTAGTAGTGAGCGTTGATTATTGACATAAATATATATACATTTTTTAATGCCAAAAATTGATGTCTTATTCAAATGGTATTCTCTCATGGATTATATTCTTTGATTCACTTATGATTCTTGTTTTATGAATTACTAGTATTTATTTGATGAATAAATATTGTGATATTTGAAATACAAGGTATGGTTTTTAAATGTTTATCTCATGGTCTCGTGAAAACGCAACTCCGGAGCAGGTGTTCCTAAGAAATTACCGGCGCTACGGTTCCATCGGTGCCCTCAGAATCCGATTCTGATAACCAGTTCAAAAGTTAAAGATTCACGCTCATTCGTTCACTGAACGTACCCGAGCTAAACTTCGGTTAGAAATTTCAGGCACACCAGGCCTCGGAATCAGGTGCCGTCTGAAACTGCGTTCTTGTAAAATCCCAAAGAAAATTTATAAAAAAATTTACTTGAATTTTACGGGTCTTTACATAAAAGGTATGAGATAGACATCGAGTTTAAAACATTATTTAATGTTTTGGTTATTGAGGTTTATTATGATGTAGAGTAACTTATTTATGGAATAATCTATGTTGAAAATTTGGTGTTATTTTTGAAACTTTGTTGTAAAATGTATTGTTTATTCATATAAAGTATTATATATTTTGTATTTTATCATACCTTACAGTATGAATTTTTGTTTTTGATAAATATAAAAGATATTAGTAATATATATTTATCCTTTTTTTAGAATATATAATTCATTTTATGTTTATTTTAGTGCTTCTAGAATGAATAAATAATCTTTAATGACCAAAATTTGGAGAATAAAGGTAGAAATTTTACTTCTTAAGTAAGTATATTTACTTATATTTTAATTCTTAAAGCTAAATGAATTCATCAACTCAAATAAATGGATCTCAAAAAAATGTTATCTTATTATTATAATTTTTGATGAACCGATGTTTTTTTCACCCATAAAATATTTATGGTTTTTTTTATGTTAGCGTTCTCTTGACCATATTCTGTATCAATATATATTTATCCTTGGAAATTTGGTTTATCCTCTCTGTTTATAGTCTCACTTCCCACACATTTTCACATATTTGGAAACCTAGTTTTGCATTATTTTATATAACATTACTATTTCCCATTTTCTCTTTTTATGATGAGGTTTCGTTAACCCTTTTTACGATGTGTGTTTTCAAAATATGGTATTATAAAATGTATAACCCTTGATTATAGATAACAAGTTCAAATTACATGGTTGAAATTTATTGATGGTAGGAGAATGAAACACTGAGATATTATAAAATAACACTATGTTAAATAGCATATACAACACAAAACATTGTGCTAAAATGACGCAAGAAATATTATTAGTCAAATATAATTACTATAAAAAATTTAATTGTTATGTATGAATAAAATTAAAAATATTATGAAATATATATAAAGAACCAAACAAAAAATAATTTATTTATTAATTATTAGCAAATAAAAAATCATTTTGTATTAAATATTTTTTATTATTTGAGATACATTTTCTTCAAAAACGGTTTTTTATTTTTTAATATGTGAAATTATTAAAAATATTTTCATGAAATTTTAAAAATTGAATTTTATAAAATTAAAATAATTTAAAAAATTAGCATACAAAAATTATATTACATTAAATTTAAGGAATTTTATGAAATTAATGATTTTTTCGTGAGTACAGAAGAATAAAATTTTTTCAAGTATAGTCTTTTATTTTCATTAAATAAAGTAATATTAATGACCCATTATATTTTTTATTTTTCATAAAGCATAATTTTACTTATTTTATTTTTAATAATATAATTAGAATAAAAAAAATTATGGTTTTGATGTATGTTAATTATTAGGCTTAAAATAAATTTTTGTAAATTTTTTTTCGAATAATAACTAACACATTCATATTAAATTAATTTCTTACAGATTTATAAAATGAATCTTGACAATTTTATATATAGAATTTTGGATCCGTTTGACCAAGTTAATGAAATTTATTTAATTTAAATAATGAAAATTCCAAAATTTTACTCTATTTATCTTGAAAGCATTCAAATGTTCACATAAAAAAAGAATTTTTTATGAAATAATATAAAATATTTATTTGAAAATAATTATTTTATTTTTATCCTGTTAATTTAATTATAATTTTTTATGATTGAATAATTACTTTAAATTGTTACACAAATTGACATAATATTTATTCAATTAATATATTGATCAAATAAATGATAATGAAATATTAAATGTAATAAAAAATTTTTATTATTGAATCCCCAAAAAATATAGAGAAAAATAAAATATTAGTGATTTTTAATGGATAATATTATAATTCAATCTTTTTCTTGAAGTTTTTAAATATTAATAAATGAAATTGTGTAAAAATTTAAATTAATGATATTTTCTAAAAATAAAATTTTATTAAATTATATAAAAATAAAGAAAAATTTGATCTAGATAAATGAGATATGATATAGTAAAAAATTCAATTAATTTCACATTTATTATCCAATTTTAATTTTATGATAAATTTTTTGGAAAGTCTAGTATTGGAAATTTTTTTTATAACGATAGTAGTCAAAAGGGTCAATATGGGTTAAAATAAAGAGATAAGGGTAAAAAATCATATAACGTTGTCCAGTTTATTTTTACTGAAATATTTAGACACATAATCATATTATATTTTAATTATATAAATTTGGATTCATTTTAAGACAACAGTTATTTTATAATAATTTAATAATTTTTGAAATTCCAATAATTTCCCTACCCTTACTAATAAAAGGATTCATATACTCTCCATTATTTACAGCACATTGAGAAATCCAGATCAACCAATCCCTGAATATTTATCTTATAAAAATCATTATCTATGTTTTATAGGTTCATCACTTTCCAAAAGACCAACTATATGTCCCTTAATAAGATATCTAAATAAAGTCTATCAAAGAAGAGGTAATTTTCTTTACGGTCTCTTTCAAATATCATTATTCTTCAAATTCATCTAAATATTTTGTACCCATTATACACTATTTAATCTAGTCTGATAAATCTAATATTATTATGGGAAATCTATTTTCAAAATTTTTATATCCTATGGAAATCAAAATCATGGCTCATACGTATGTTTGGCTTACCCTCTCCTCATAGAAGTGTAATTCATTTGACATTTTTATTTCACATTGATGTTTATAAGTATGTAAATAATAAATAAATATCATATTTATAAAATAATTAATATTATATCATTATAATATCATATCTACCATCTTACCTTCTAGTTAGTTGGAAGACGACAACGTTGCTTATGCGTACGTATGGTCCACCGCCTCCATGAAGCATTGCTATCTATTTTTCATTGATGCAATACTAGTGTGGTAATAAGGTTCTATTTTATTAATATATATTACATTAATATAATTATTAAAATTATGGTGGTAATGTAACCACAATAAATGTACAATTAATAGAACATATTTGACAAAGCATGTGTCAGAAAATTTAGCAATTAATACCTGAAACAATGATAATAATGAAATGTTGTTAACAAATGGGTGATAATATATTCTATGAGGATAATATATGATATTATAACTACTAATATGGTTCTTTTATAAATTAATTACAAGCTTAAAACTATTATATAGTAGGGTAAATCGTGTTCAACTATGGGGAATCAAAAGGCAAGGTGCTCATAACTCATTTTATCTTCATTGGGTTTTATTTCTTATACATTATCTTTAAAATGATAAGATTATATATCTCATTATCTCTCGTTATTTTACATTAAATTTTGAATTTAATATTTTTATATAAATTTATCTACACATAATTACTTCACGGATTAATTCTCCATCAATTTTATGATTATTTTATGTTATTTTGTCTCAATCTTCACTCCATTGAGACATATTTTCTGTTATGAACTTATTTATTTTTATGTGGTGTATATACATACCCTTTGAGGTATTTTACTAGAATATATATAAATATCTTTTGATAAATTTCTCTTTGTGTGTTTAATATTTATAGTGGTCACAATTTGAATGTTACCAAATATGTAATAATTTATTTTTCAATATCATTTATTTGGGATTTATCTTATTTTCATTGAATTAAAATTATTATATACGCTTATTAAACTCAACAAATTTTATTATCCAATGGATATTTAAGGATTTTAAATATTTTATTCAATAATTTACTCTCATTAGTAGTGGAATCATTAAAATAATTTTTAAAATAAATTATGATCTTATTTCTATTTTGATCGGGTATATATATATTTTATGTCCATATTTGTAAAAATTGTTATACAAAATTAATTTTTCCCTCAAATGATTTATAAAGTACATTTTATTGATTCCTTGAATTTTGAAATGTTTTGAAAAGAATATTTAAAATAACATAAAACTGATCATTTTTACTAGAATTACAAAAATTCAAAATGAATGTTTTCTTTCTAACATATATGGAATTAGGATAAATTCCCACCACCTTAACCATTTTATACTCTATAAATTATTTACATGATTTTAATGATTTTATAAAAAATCATTGTGAATTTTTTAAAATTTTCTCTATTCCATTTTATTATATTCTATAAAAGAATTTATTTTACTATAAAATCAACTTTTTCGATGATCATCTCTTATCTCTTAATTAATTTTCTCTATTCCATTTTACTTTAAAATGTTTTTGACTGATTAAAGAAGTATGGATATTTTATATTTTTTACTCAATATGAAAATTTATTTATAAAATATTTTTATGAAATAAATTTTAAATTCAATCTATGATGACTGAATTGTTCATGTATTTATGGGTGGAGACTCTAATTCTATTTCCCCTTAATTTATCGACATGTCTCTTAAGATAAACCAAATAAATAGCCTTATTAAGTAGTATTTTGTTTTATGCCTTCCGATAGATTAAACATTCTTAACACAATCTCATGCTGGTAATAATATCATGGTTTCTCATATCATTAAATCAAATATTAATCATTACATTCCTTGATAATTTAGTTTTTATTATCCATGGTGTTATTTCACTGATATTATCCATGGATTCATTTTTTTCTCATGTTATTGATTAAATGTCATTGGTTTCTATTTATTTAAGTTTCCATATTGATTCTACATTATTTACTCATAATTGATTTTGTTGTACTTATCCCTTACATAGAATTTTATCTCACCATTATTTTTTCTTTTTTCCTTAGGATATGTAGATTAAATCATTGAATGAGTTTCAAGGATGAAAAAAAATTCATGTTTTATATTTTATTTAAAATTAAAAATGGTAATCAAATATGTGTCTATTTTATCGGGACTACTAATCTAATTGATCTTTCGGGATGATATCCTTTTTGTACTATGAGAATTTAATAATGTAAGAACAATCATTGGGTTACTTTATTAGGTTTTCATACATAGGATATTTTCTTACTCAGCCTTTATATTAAGTTGTTGAAGGGAAATGGAGTAAAAAATGAAGGTGCCATTACTTGATGGAAAAAAATTAGAACATGGAAAAATAGTTTATTAACATTAATGGAAGATTAAAATTGAGTTCCTCGAAATGTTTTTCTATATGTAATTGTTTTATTGAGATGAAATGGATTTATCTTTGATATTGATTAATGTAATATTGAGACAGATGCCACAGTTAAAATGGAATTAAAGGATTAT
Organism: Viscum album; assembly: GCA_963277665.1. Taxonomy (NCBI): domain Eukaryota; kingdom Viridiplantae; phylum Streptophyta; class Magnoliopsida; order Santalales; family Viscaceae; genus Viscum; species Viscum album. Next base: position 1,149,154,425 of record OY728152.1, read on the forward strand.
CATAAGGATGATGTGTACATGGATATTGGTCATTGTAGATTCAAAAATGGAATGTGTACTTAGTCGGAATCTTCATTTCGAAATGAATAAATGGTGGATATAAATTTACTTATGTCTATGGGACATAATTATAGGAATACTAGGAGAGTAAATTCTATAATCGATGTAATGAATTTTATATCTATATAATAATCTAATACTAGTTTAGATAAATAGTTTGGTTCTTTATACAATTTAAAAGAGATAAAAATGGGATGTGAATTTAATTAATTTTAAATAATATTACGTTTCCATTCAAATATGTTTTCATTTTATAGATAATAGGAGATATTATCCTTACATGAATGTTATAAAAATGGGAATTTAGGAATGAAATTTATATTTCAGTGATTGAATACTTTTTCTAGTAAAATAACAGGGAAAATATAGAATAAATGTCCTTGAATTTAAACATAAAATTGTAAAAATTTGAAGTAATAAATTAGTGTGCATGAAGAGATCTCCCCCTATATTTTTTAGTGCATTTTCATGATGAAGGAGTTTGAGGAAATCATCATTACACTCAAAATGTGGCTTGAAAAAATAATAATATTTGGGATGTATAATGAATAAATTTTTAAATACATTTATACCAACTTAAAGAAAAAAATATAGGATAATTAATGAAATTGAGGAGATTAAAAACACCTCAAATTTGAAGATGAAAACCCCTCAAAAGTTATATTCAAAAACATAAAGAAGTACATATTTGAGATCTAGATGAAATTAAATATCCATGTAAAAACAAGAAGAGTGGTTTCAAAACGTAAATTGGTACCCAAATTGTAGCTCCTAATATTTTAAATTCATTAACTTTGAAATAAATGTATATTAGTTCATATCATCCCTTACACAAAACCCAAAGTTTAAATGAACTTTTATAATTTAGTCCTTTGTAACCTAGTCATTAATATTGTAGGTTTGATTATTAATAACCACATTATGAACAATAGGTATAATAGTTTTTCATACAGAAAATAATTCATTAAATAATAATAAATAAGAAATCAATTATCAATAAAGTCATTTTAGGTGATGAGGATAACCCTTTCCATCATCGATATATGGTTCCCTTTATGATAATTTCTTTCTATTTTTTAGATTCGTGTCTCATGTTTCTAGATAAGATCATATGTGGAATCGTTGATGACGATGGTGATTTTCATAATTCGTATCATGATCCTACATTCTTCTCCAATGTCATTTACTGGGAACCTCATAATGGTTAGTTTGTTATTGGATTCAGTTCTATGATTTTGTGTCACAATATTTTCATCTTATTAGATCACCAGCCACTAGAAATGACTGGCCTTGTTCCTAGATTTGGTTTCAAATACAGTCCTCCATATAATTGATTAGTATTCATGGGAGTGTCCATGTAACAAGGATCTTAAATCATTGATGATCTAGTGGAGGGTGTCTCCCCTAGGAGGCGGTATTTGAGGATTTGGTGATGGCTTGGTTTTCTTTGGATGATGATGTCCAGTGGTCAGGCATCGGTCATCGGCTAATGGTCATGTGAGGCTTGTTGTGGTGTGCTTGATGTTAATGATAGTGGGTCCCATGGATGAATGTGTATGGGAAAATAAAGCTAATGTTATGGTTGATGACTAGATTTTAACTCCATTATAGTTACTTTGACTAGTTAAATTCGATATATTTTTTGTTTTCTAGGTTTTTTTTATTTATCTAGGTGAGGATTTCTTCACGTGAGTTAGTTTCTTCCACAATTAATTTTAATCAAAGTGAGCCATATTTTAGGTTTCATTGGGTGGCATCCTCAAACAAGAGAGGGGTGTGATGACATCCATAATTCCACCATTATTCATCACCTTTGATGTATGGTTGTATACCTTTCTATTGACTCTTTCTTAGTGTTATCAATCATGTTTTTCCTTGCATTATATTAACATTATTATGATTTCCATGCATGTGTTTTTGGGGGGAATCATGAAAGAGGGAAGGGTGTGCTGGAATCCTTAATTTAGATCTCCTCTATAGCTTTTTGTTGGTTGGATTGGTGTTCTAACATATTGTGCTTATATCACCATGAAATTTCTTGGATGATTTTATGACATAGCATATTGGTTGAACTCTCCATTTCACTATCCGTTGAGAGTGGTGAAAATTATTTCTTGATGCCTTCCTTGATGTTTTCTTCCATTTGGACTTGAGGGATCATTATAACCTTTATTTATTCTTTATTTCAGGGATTCCATACTTTCATGTAATTTTTTCACACATTTCCCAGTTTTAAAATAGGTCTTTTTATGTTCAACAAAAGTGTATTGACCCTCAAACTTTTCAAAATAATGTAATTTTATGCTTTAAAAATTTGTTATTTCGAAAATAAAAAATCTTATTTCATTTTTTGTAGGAACAATATAATTAATATATACCATTTTTAAATTTTATTTATGTAAATTAATATCATTTCTTAAATAATAATTTCAATTATATCTTACGATGATTTTTTTGGATTTTTCAAAAATGTTTTACTTTTAAGTGAGCTGTGAAAAAAATAGATATTTCTATAAAAATATAAAAAAATTTAAAGTAAAAGTATCATTATGTTTTTAATTGTTGTTACATTAAAATAATTATCATTTAGTTTTAAATATTATAATCAATTACCTATGAATCATTATTATATTTTATTTTGCTATGAGTTTATTTTTCTTATTAAAATTTCATTTTTCTAGAATCTATTATTTTGTTCACAATGAGTTTTTATATTAATATATTAACTTAATATCTACTTATTAATTTATTTAATTAAATTTATAGAGTATATATTCAATAATATATTAAATCTTTCATTTTCATACAAGAAATTAATGGATATACATTCATTTTCGTTCTTAAAAATACTTTTTTATAAACAATTTTTCATTGCGGTTTGTGTGTTTATTTAAAATTAAATTCCAAAATATAAAGAATTTGAATATAGTAGAATATATTTTATATTTTTAGTCATAATAATTAATATAATTTATTCACTTGAACTTGATTTTTAGTCATATTTAATAGTAAAAGTAGTTAAATTATGTTACTACGATTAAGGTTAAAGTAGTATTACTATGGGTTAAGAAAATATATAAAGGTATTATTACCACATAAACCTACATAATTAATAATTTTTACAGATATTTCAACCTTATATTATCCTAAATTCTATGAAATTTCTATTGGACACTGTTTCACATGAATGTTTCCTTATGTCATAGAAATAATTTATGGATTTCCATGTGTGTCCCTCCCCTCACTAATATGTGGGAACATCTTATCTTCCATTATTCGCACAATTTAAGCATTTTATCTTGAAGAATACCTACTCAAAAAACATCCTTTGATCCATTAATTAATCCGAGATATTACTTTTTTCTCATAAGACCAATCCTTCAAGTATTACATTTTAATCCAAAGAAGGCCATTCAAAGAATAAATATAAATCTTATTAAATCTCATTGAATTTTATTTATTCCTTTAATTAATATAAAATTAATGAATCTATAAAAATGTAACACCTAGTGTTTTTATTAATTATTATCTTTTGAATAAATTAAATTTATTTGATGTATTTAGTTATACCCAATAGTAATTCAATCATGCATTACATAAAACCTTGGTTATATTTCACTACATGCAACACTTGATTACATTGTGTGACATGAGACCCAGAGTTCAAAAAAACCATGGTATATTTTTAATATTATTCAAATGTGACAATTATAACCTGTGAATTTTACCTTGAACTTTGAATTGTACTAACTAATTTATAAATATTAATTAAAATTGTTTTACATAATTATCATATATTTAAATTAAAATATATAATTTTCGGTAATGTATTTGTATATTTGAAAAGATTGTTTTCTCAATAAAATTATTTTTATTTCATTTTTAGAAATAAAAAAAATAAACTTTGTATAATTTATAAAATTATTATTTTAAAATTAATTTTACTTTATAATTTAAAATGTAAAAATTATATTAGTGTGAATTTTAAGGTTTTTTCTGAAACATTTAATTTTTTGATGAATAGTGAATAATAATAAATTATAATTAAAAAAGGTCTTTTCACCTAAATTATTTATAAATTAAAACTATATTATTAATTGGTTTTAAAGTATAATTAGTTCATGTATTATTCTATTTATCTATTTTATTTTATTTTAAACAACTTAATTTTAGAATTGGATATAAAAACTATGTAAACCTTGGAACATTTTCTCTTTAAAAACCCACTTTCTCCTTGAGTTAGCAAGATTAATATTAAATTAAATTATGAAAATTATGTTAATTGAATTTTAAAAAATTGATTACATATTTGGGATCATAAATATTTACATTATATAATAATTTTAACATAACTTTTTGTCATAATTATTAGATAAAATAATAAAAATTAATTAACGAGTTTACAGATAAAACAAGGTTTTGAGCATTACAGGAATTTTTATATAAAAATATTACAAAAACATATGATTTTTAACAATAAATTGGATTTAATATATATATATATAAATCATAATAAATATATTTTTAATATTATTATTAAAATATTAATTACCTAGGTAAATAAAAAGATGCAAATTACCTTGATAAAACTTATAAAGATAAAATCTAGGAAACTGAAAGTCTAAGGAACAAATTCATAAAAAATATATCTATTTATTTAGGATTGTTTTACCATATAATCTGTTCCCTCAATTATTAATCAATTTATGAGGAACCTTAGGTAAGGGAGACCTCCCAATATTTAATACTATTATGTATTTACAAGAATGTCACACCTCCTCAATTATAAAAGGGAACTCACTCTCTCCCATTTTTAACAAGTATAAAGAACTTTTCCTCAACCAAAACCAACCAAAAACACTTCCCAAGTTTCCCAAATCCATCCTAGAAGAATTATTTTTGGAATAAATCCATTGTAGGATGTGTTTTAGTGAAATCCTAAGGAAGATACATCTAGAAGATGTATGTTAATCAACGATTGTTTTTATTTCATCCGATGTACCCTTCGATTTTTTAATATCATGATTATATAATAAAATAAATATCTTCCATATAATTATATTTTTATTATGTTATGTGAATTACCTATAACCATCACCAGTTACATAAATTGGGTTATGAAATCATCATTCTTGTGTACGGAGGACTACCACCTTGCAAATTTTTGTCATTTTTTCCCATTACCACCTATCCAAGATGGTCATAATGATTGATTTATAATTTATATATGATATATATATTATATTTAATATCTTTTTATGATTATATAATTATTATATCACACATACATTCATGATTTTCATTTTGTGGGAATACGATAAGGTCATTCGTGTGTATGGCGGACTACCACCTCATGAAGCGATGTGATTCATCCATGCATTACATGGAATGTATTAATGATAAATTTAATAATAATAGTCGAAATATATAATATAAATATGATTATATAATTATAATATTTTTCACTTAATTTTCATTCCATCATCCCATAAAAAAATTAAAAACATCATTCATGCATACATACGACCTACTGTCTCCTTGAATGGTGAATTCCATTTCCTATCACTAAATTTAATCAGATTATATAAATTATTATATACTAAATATATATTATATTTATATAATTTTTATCATTATAAATATTATGGAACCCTGATCTAAGTAAGAGTACCCAAAAAATAATAAATCGTAACATATATGAAAAAAGTGATTAATACCCAAAACGTGACATTAACAAAGAATTTTTAATAAATGTGTAATAAAAGGTCCTAAAACCATATATTGTATGATATATATAAATATAGTTATTTAATATATTTATAATAAACTTATATTTATTATATATGTGGTTAAACTTGTGTGAATAAAGTCAAGACTTAAGGTAAGTTAGATTTATCTCATTTTATTCTTGGAGATTGACATTATGTTATGAACCTATAATATTACATGAGTTGTATATAAATCCATTTAACATGTAATATTATAAATTTATTCATCATTATGATATTTTAACTTTCATTTAATATTTTTGATTCCCATGGGTCATTAGTTTTGGATATCTCCTCCCGGTTAGGTCAAGGTTCCTCCATACAGGACGAGGCCAAAGATTTTCTTATAGGACATATAATTTTCTACCTCAAGAAATTTATGGTTGAGGATGTAGGAACTAAATCTTGGATTCATCATTATTTACTTCATGGACTTTTCTAATCTTATTGGTCCATCGTTTACCTCATCAGAAAGTGCATGTCAATTCCCAATAACAACATCAAGGTCAAGCACACTTTGCGATAGGGGAACCAAGTCATGGACTTTCATGTTTCTTTGGATGTTTTGGGCCCTAACCCAATATCACTAAATATGGTGATCTCTCTAAAACCTGATGGTTTAAATCAGGTTAATGGGGATGGACTTGGCCTTAACTATTTCATGTCTCCATAGAGACCATCTAGATGTGTGCATTTTAATTGGGCTTTGGTTGTATCTATTCTTTATTAATAAAAATTCACTACCAATTTGTTTCATTTTATAGAATTTCATACTGGTGAATATGAATCAATGTTTACAAAGTGGTTAAGATTTTATGTTATAATCACATCGTTTGTCAAGATTGTTTTGGATTAAGTCTCCAATTTTGAAATATCATGATCTACCTCTTAGTAATTATCATGATGTTTCTTTTTATAAAGTTATTCATGATATATAAATAAAGTTTTTTCATTTTTCTCCACTTTCATAATTCATATAATTAATATAATGTTTTTTAGGATAACATAACTTTATTTCTCTCTTCAGTCAGAATATGTTATTTTTAAAAAAATATTTTCAAATAATGTTTTTGAAAATGTTCTATTACTCTATTATAATTTTATAATAAAAATTATATCCCAATTTTTACTTTTAATTATTTTTAAGAAATATTCATTTCATTTTTGAAGAAATTACCCGTTTGTATTTTAAAATAAATGTGAAAGTAATGTTCATTTTAACATGTAAACCATTAACAAAATTTTATTACATCATGAACAATAATTTCAACGATGATTCTTTATATATATTTTTTTCCAAATAAATGTTATTTAAAAATTTTATTTTTTTATAAAGATTTTTTAATGTGGAAGTGATGTTTTCCTCAAAACAAATTTTAAAATTAGTGATCAAAATCATTATCCATCTATGATTAAACTCATTGTTGTAACATATGACTTAATGGGGATAGGATCCAAATATACCATTCATAATCATTATCTGAAAGGTTAATTAATATAATGAATGGTTTTTCGTGAAAAATATTTCACTTCGTTGGGTTATACCATGATAAAATTATTAATAAACCCATTTCTTTTCACATGTAATTATATTATGAAATGATTATGAAAGCGGTATCTTTTCTACTCGTTAGGATATGATGAAATGTTCATTATAATAATTTAATTTTATTATTTATTATGTGATTAAGGGTTAGGATATTGTAGAGCACATAAATATAATATTCATTATGTGATAATTGGGACCTATATCTTCTTCCAATGCATTTGATGAAGATTAATATCCCATGAGATAGAAAGAACATGAATGATGAGTGAACTCGGTTCTGTAGGGGTCTTTGTCTACTATGATGGTCTTAGGGGTGAACCGTAAAAACTATGATAGTTTTGGGATTGAACCCAATATAATATGATTTCTTTAAAAGTGTCCCTTGAAAAATATTTAAATGGTTTCCTATGCTTATGTGTATGTAATAATTCGGTGCTTTTATTACAATGTTATTATCTCATGGATCACGTACATTATTTACCAGAATAATCGTATCTAGTTAACTTCCAATATTTTTTCCTAAACTCCTTTGTATATTTTTTTATATATTGGGTTTGGTTTTTAAATTTCATTTTCATGTTCTAAAACCCTTGTGTTTATGTTATTCTTATGTATATCCCATGTTTATCCTAATTGAGAATCTAAGTTCAACCATTCTTATGATTCATTTACCAATTTTATGAAGATATGTATTATGTGTGATATGTATAAGAAGGTTTATCATTATGAATAAGGTGGTTTTAGGTGAAATGTCCCACTTATGGACTGGTGTATATGATTCCAAGTTTCCATGACAATAAACTATTATGGTTCTCTTGTGTGTATTTATGTAATATACTTAATATTCCTAAAAATGTTATATTTTATATATTTGAAAAATCCATGGTAACTATTTTTGGTATAAAATGATTCTTTTAGTTATCCTTTGGATACTAGGATGATAAAACCCTAATGATATCCAATGTACATGTCTTAAAATAAGTCTAAGAATGATTCAATGTAAAATGTCCTAGAATTTTGGTACAAGATAGAGTGAGTTGTTTCCATGAAATTACATCCATGTCTCGATACTACAAGTGGATGTGGATATAGAATAGATGTACCTAGGTGTAATAACCACAAAACGCCATATTTATATAGACTTTATCGGGAACCATTAGATGATATTATGCCTTCTTATAAACTAAGTTTAACAGTCCAGGGGAATACGCATTGTATATTTAAAAATACTTTACTATCCATCATGATGGATTTAAATTGAAGACGAATATGAATGACCAAGTATAAAAAAAATGTATCATAGCTTAAATAATATGTCATTATTTATATAACTATTAGGATATTTTTTATTATTATGTTGTTCCCTGTCATGATTATTATTTCTAACACTATGTTTTTTTTGTTTTAGTCGATGGATGGAACATGAAGGGACCATGTTAATTACAAGTGTGGTAGAAAATGAAATTAATTTCCATATACTAATCCAAAAATTATGGTAGATGGAAGGATGAATTTTTTTTCTATTATCATAATGATTTATCGTGATATAAACGATATTTTACATATAAATGATAAAAAGTGGTAACAAAGTTTTGTTGATTCCTTCATAATTCAATGTCCACCTTCCTTCAGTGGGACTATTAGTCAACTACATTCTATAAAATGGATCAGTACCACTAAATTGATATTTTCCATTCTATAGTTTTCGATGCATGAAAAATTCATTTTTGTTGTCTACTATTAGGTAGGAAAAGCAAATAAATGGTGTAATATAAACAAAAACATGATGAAATAGGATGAAATTCAATCTATGGATTGTGATGAGTTCAATAACATATTTTTCAATAAGTACATTCCTAGTGTTACTATTAAAAATAAGAAGAAATATTTTCTTCAATTAAAAAATGGATAATGAATCTATTTGTACGAACAGGGCTAATTGTATGAGAATTTTAAAAAAAACTTATGGTATTATAATACTACCCAAAAGTAAATTTGATCAATTCTTTACTGGCTTAAAATAATGTATCTGAAGGGCTATATACGTAATAGACTCCAGTATCAATGAATAAATTTTTTGATGTGCTATCAAGGTGGAAATAGATGTATTATTTACATATCAATATCATAGTTTATACGAAAAAAGCAATATAGTATTCAATGGAAAATCTATGATCCATGAAGAGAACAAGTTTATAATTCCTTTATGCTCAAAGTGAAGAATAAAAAATGTAGGAAATTCTCTTAAAGGGACTATAAAAATTATTAATTGTGTAAGGGAAGGTCATCAGGTATTGATTTAGAAAAGTGATGGGACTAAGCTACTTAACAATGTTGGTCGGATGGAATGTCCTGAAGGCCTTCATTTTTTATTATTTTTTGATAATACACCTTTTAAGGGGTGAGGTGGAACCCCTACAAGGCTCTAAGGCTTAGAGACAATTACAATACCCATAGGCCTAAGAGGAAATATCCCAGACCAGACAACATGGAACTGCTCCTCCCTAGAAAATGTCATTATATCAGTACTCCACCTTCGCAGTGCTGGTCGGCTAGTTATCCAATGAAAAGCTACACATTCCTAGTATCGATTGATAGCTATACACTCGCATTCTTCTAATTCTGGTTTTCTCTGCTCTAGTGAATGCGCCTGCCATGTATCTTCCTCTGAAGCCATTCCCCATGTAGTATCACTGGTACATCTATATTCATGTGGATCAAAGGCCTTGGGGTGTCCTTAATGCCTTAAGGTGGCTTGAAGGCCTTGAGAAACATTATTCCTGAAGGCCTTAGGTGGCCCGAAATCCTTACAAGACCCGAGGACCAAACCGGTGGCCCAATGGCCAAGATAGAAGAATAGATTTGGCAACTATAGTACCAAATAGTACATCCTGATGTACTGCTACAGTACCCCGGAAATACGCCTCCACTAGAATTTGATCTCGGGTCTATTGGATGCACCTGCCGAGTCCCCACCAACTAGGCTCAGACTCATGTGTAAAATGTGAGTAAGCTTAATGATCGACTCCCATTGGGTGGGCACCACCTGGCACCAAAGCGCTCCGCACATTCCCCCGCTAGGAAAATGGATTTGAATCTCCTTGTGCATAATACGCACAGTTTCCGAGTCTAGTAGGATTCGAGCATAGTTCATTTCCCATAGAGATCGAGGGGAAAAACCAGTGGCTACCACTCAACTAACACCCCATTAGTTGTAAAACGTGTGTAAGGTTAATACTTGACTCCCAATGGGGGCCCGTAGGGCCCCAGATCATGCCACATGTTCCCTAGCTAATAAAATGGCTTTGAATCACCCTATACATAATATGCACAATGTCCAAGTCTGGAAGGACTCGAGCCTTGGCTAGTTCCCACAGAGACCAAGGGGTATAACCAGTGGGTACCACTCATCTAACACCCCATGGGAATAGTTAATAACATGAATAGAGATAAATAGTCATTGAATGCACCTACCAAACTTCATTTCTTCATGTGTAATGAAAATGGGAAATATACTTACCACTTCCTAAACCTGAGGGTTAATGAAGATGTTCCATGTTTGAAAAATCATAAAAAGAGGGACAGCAGTAAATATCTTGTGATTTTTTTTATTGAGGGGTTCAATAATGACATGGTAAAAGGTACACTTACAATCCACTTTAGAATTTTTAATGTCTTATTTGACTCGATATCTACCCATTATTTAAAAAATTAATGAATATTTTAATGGTATAAAGATGCTGAAAAAATGATTAGATATGTAATTAGAAGTGAAACCCATTATGGTATAATGATCACATCTCAATTATATTATTCTTCTAAGGTTGATGTTGTTGTCAATGTGTTTCCTATAAGTTGTTTCATTCTTCATATGGTTGAATTTAATGTCATCATAGGCATGGAATGGAGTTCTATAAATAAACTCCACATCAAATTTCATGGAATAGAATTCATGTTTTATATTCCAAACCAAACCAATTATTTTATATCAACGTGATGATAAGTATTAACATATGATAGAAATTACATACATTTTGTGGTTCTTTATTACCATTTAGAATGGTTTTTTGTCTTAAATGTCTGGGGAGAAACATAACATTGATAATATTTGTATTTTTAAGAAATATATTATTTTATTTCAAGACTATTTTCCAAATATTCCCCCAAAATGTGAAGTTCTTTTATCAATTAAACTTAAACATAGTTCCACAAGAATATCAATGATTCCCTATTGAATGGATAGGATTAAGTTGTTGGAATTGAAGAATAAACTCTAGGACAACCATAAAAAGGGATTTATTTAGCCAAGTGTGTCACCTTGCGGGGTACTTATAATTTTTGTCAAAAAGAAATATGGATCAACGAAAATTTTCATTGATTATCAAGATTTAAACATCATCATGATCAAGAACAAAAAAGAATAGGTGCACCACAAACTTTTCAAGGTGATCTCTAAAGAGGATATACCCAAAAGATTAATTCTTCAATATCTACCATGCTCTTTGAGTAGATAACAATATTTTTTGTAAATACTATCACCAACATTTTAATGTAATCTCTAAAGACTCTATTAATTGAATCAAAGAATAAAGTAGGGGAATTAATAAGACTAAATGTCATCACTATATATTTATTGTGTTTATACATTATATGGAATGATGTCCTGGTTATATCCTCCTTATTAATCCTCAATTGATGATATACCCGAGACAATATTCCATAAAATTTATATACTCTATAAATATAGAGTAATGGAATTTAGTATTATTAATTCTCCTATTATCTTCATAGATTTAATTAAAATAGTCTTTTGAGATTACCTTGAGGAGTTTGTGATAGTATTAACCAACAATATTTCTATCGACTCAAATAGAATTTTAGAGCATGAAGATCACACTGTAATGGTACTAAAGAACCTAAGGAAGGTAAATTATATGAAAAAATTATAAATTGTGAATTTTAGTAGAAAAAGATTCCATTTTTTGGTCACATGATCTCAAGAGAGAGTATATCAGTAGATCTATAAAAGAAAGATGCTACTAAATTTTGGTCCAGACCAACCATAGTGAATGAAATCCATAGTTTTATTGGTTTGGATGGATATTATCGATACTTTTTAGAGAATTTATGTTGACTATCTGTTACTATGACAAAGTTAATGCAAAAGGGATCTCAGTTCCTCTAGACAGATGAGATTGAGGTAAATTTCATGGAATAAAATAGAAGATTAGTTATCACAACTATGCTTATATTAAAATATAGTAGAGAGGGGTTCATAATATATAGTGATGCATCCAGGAAGTGACTCGGAAGTTTTCTTATGTAAAATTACATAGTTATATTTTATACCTCTTGGAAATTGAAAATTCATGGGAAAATTTTCCAAAATCGGATTTGCAGTTAGTACCGGTAATTTTTGAATTAAATATATAGATGCATTAACTTTATGGAGAGATTTTTTATATATGTAATAATCACTAAAGTTTAAAATATATATTAACATAAAAGGAGTTTAACATTCCCCAAAAATATAGTTATTGATGATTAATTTTTTTGAATTCTCAATACAATACCACCGTGGGTAAGAGAACAAGGTGGATGACTATTTTAAAGAATGGTTCTGGTGGGATAGAATGAAGAGAGATTTTATAGAGTTTTTATCTCATTTCTAAGTATGCCGAAAATTTAAGGCTAAAAGAAAAAATTCATAGGGAATGTAGCATCCATTACCCATACCAAAATTGAAATTGAAAAAATCCCCGTGTATTTTGTTGTTGGAATCCCCTAAACATATAACATGAATAATTATATATTCTTTTTAGTCGATCACCCTAATAAGTTAACACACATAATAGCAATGAGAGAATATTTCTCTCTAGATTATTTTTTCGGATAATAATTATGGGGAGGTGAGGATATATACAGTATCACATTCTATTATATCTGATTAGGATCCATGGTTTACCTAAATGTTCTATCCAAGGCCTAAACATTCCCTTAATATAGACTTGAGTTTTATATCTGTGTATCATCCTCAGACAGATGGTCAGTATAAAAGAACAATTTAAACCTTATAGGTTTTTCTGATATCTTTTTTCAGATATAAAAAGCGTTTGGAATTAACACATTCCTATAGTTTTGTTTCTTTAACAACAATATCTTTAACTCAACCATTCATTTTGATCCTTATGAAGGCCTCCATGGAAAGAAATGTAGAGCTCCAACATGTTGGAATGAAGATGGATAAATAATGTTATTGGGCCCTCAGATAGCTAAAAAATGAAATATAAGGTTAAATCCATTCATTAAAACATTATGGAATCTTAAAGTAGATAGAAAAGTTATGATGATAATAATTGATGTGATATATAATTTTATGGTGGTGAAAATGTGTTTCTATGAATTTCCCATTGAAAAATGGTTATGAGATTCGTGAACAGAGGAAAACTTAGCCCTAGGTATATTAGTCGATTTGAAATTATTGATCATATGTAAACCATAAATTATATATTATAACATCCAAAAAACCTCTCTCAATTATATGATGTGTTCTATGTATCTCTCCTAATGAAGTACATACTTGACCCTTCACTTGTAATGAATACAAAGTTCACTCCACTAGTGCAAGATCTTTCTTTTGTGTAATAACTAGTAGATATTCTGGTCTATATAAATAATGTCCTATGAAACAAAACCACTAACCTAGTGAATTTTTTATAGTGAATCCACCATTTTAATAAATATACACAGGAAATTTAGGATTTTATGAGATTAAAGTATCTTTATTTATTTGAATCATTGTGATGAATTCGAAAGGTGAAATTCATTCTCATTGGGGTAGAATGTAACACCCCAAGTTTTGATGCATTAATTTTTTTTAAATAAATTAAATTGAATAGATAGATTTCATTAAAATAAACAATATTTTAATAATTCATTACATGAAAACTAGGGATACCTTGCACTACATTCAACACTCAGTTATCTTGCGTGACATACAATGTAAATATATAATAAAACAATGATATATTATTAATATAATTCAAATATGACCATTATAAAATAAATGTTAAAATTAAAAAACTAAAAAGTAATAAATAATTTTTAAATACAAGTTATAATGTTTTTTCATAAACTAAACATATTTATAAAAAATAAATAATTTTTTGTACACTCTTTAAATGTTTGAAAATATTATTTTCTCATAAAAATGCGTTTTATTTCTTCTGGGAACAATAATAAAATTAATTTTTAACACTTTTAGAAAATTAATTTGATATAATATAAATTTTCCTAAATTAATAAGGAAAAAATTCTATCAGGAAGAATTTATGTTAATTTTTTAAAATGTTTCATTTTTTGATGATAAGTTAAAAATACTGAATTTAAATTTTATTTTTTATCCTAAATTATTTATATGTTTAAATTATATTATAAATGGTTTTAAAAGTATATTTAGTTAATTTATGCATATATTAATCAAATTTAGTTAATTTTTATAAATTTCATATTGAAATTTCATATAAAAATATTTAAATTTAAATCATTTTCACTTTAAGAACTTGTTTTATTGTTGTGTCTATGGGATTAATTTTAAATTAAATTCTTCCACTTATGTGAATGAAATTTGGAAAAATGTATTCTAAAATTGTAATCATAATAATTTATTTTATATAATAATGTTAAATTAATTTTTTACCATGATTATTAGTGAGAATAATAAAAATTAATTAACATGGTTAATTTTAAAGAAGGGTTTTTGGCATTACATGTGTTTGTATGAAAACTGATTTTAATCACACAAAACAATTTTTGTTAAATAAATTTTATTTAATATCTAGAATAATTATGTATATATTTTCAAATAAATATCATTTTTATTTTACTATTGAAAGATAAATTACCTAGGTAAATACAAATATTCAAGTTATCTTCGAAAAAACTATCAATAAATCATTGGGTAAAAAATAAAGACTAAGGAAAACATTATTAAAAAATGTATTTATTTTGTGTGGTATAGAGTTGTATCATCCAATTCACTCTTAAGTTACATTATTAATAAATATTGTGTACCTGAGGTAGTGGTTCCTCCTAATAATTAATAATTTTTGATATTTACAAGAATCTACACCTCCTCTGTTGTAAAAGGGAACTCACTCTCCCCCTTCTTCACACCTCTCAAGCCATTTCGATCAAACAAACCCTACCAAAATAACTTCCCTAATTTCCTACCCTCATCTTATATGCATTATTTTGGTCATAAATCCATTCTTATTAATACTTTTAATGAAAATCTAAGGATAATACTCGTTGATTAGGTAACATTCATCAACGAGGGTTTTTATTTTGTTTCTTCCTCCACCGCATTAAATTAAATTTATATCATTATTATGTAATAAAAAAGTAATTTCAATATAATAATGTTTTTTTATGTTAGGGTATTTATCTTCGACAATCTTCACTTCCATAAAATGGGTCATGAAATCATCATTCATTTGTACGATAGACTGCCATCTATTGAAACGATGTCGTCGGTTTTTTATTAACACATCTCAATAATGATCATAATGATGGATTTTTTTATATATATACAGTATATATGATATATATTATTTTATTAATATTATTTTATTATTATATCACGCCTATCTTCATTCATTCTATTTTTGGAAATACGGTAAGATTGTTTGTGTGTACTGCAAACTGCCACCTTGTGAAGCGATATGATCCATTCACACTTTATACAGAATTTATTATGGATGGAATTAATAAATATTTATTATATATACGACATAAATATTATTATTTAATGATAATATATTTCATTTAAATTTATTTCTTTAACCCCAATAATAAAAGGGGAAATAATGTTCATGCATACATTTGGATGATTGTCTCCATGAACAGTAAATTTCATTTCCTATGACTAAATTTAATGAGTTACTCTAAAAAAATATATAATGAATGTATATTATATTTATAAAAAAATTAATCATTTTTTATATTATGGAACCCTGAGGATGATAAGAATAAAAAACCAATACATACACAAAAAAGAGAAAGACTAATACCCAAAATGTGACTTTAAAATGGTATTATTAATAAACGGGTAAGAAAATGTAAAAATAAAAGAATATATGGTATTAAATATTATAATATGGTTCCTTAATATATTTACAAAAAATATATATTTAGTATGTAGTAATTTGAGCATGTGTGGCAGAATTCAAGAGTTAAGGTAAGGGATTTATGTCTAAATCTTCCTTTTTTAAGATATATATTATGTTATGTGCCTATATTCTTTCATTAGGTGTATATATATATTTGAAATGAAAAATAATGAATTTAAAAATCCTAATGTTATTTCATGTTTCATTTTGTGTTATTCCATCAGGGGGTTTGTGAATAAATGTTACCAAATACATACTGATTTTATGTTACAATCAAATCATTTATCGAGATTATTTACGATTAAGTAGCCAATTTTGAAATCTCGTGATTTACCTCCCCGTAATTCTAATTAATTTTATTATACTATATTAATTCAGGATATTTTGGATAAATATTACCATTTTCCACTATTTTTTACTTAATATAATTAATAAAACTCTTTTAATAATATCCAACTATATTTATATCTTCGATTGAAAAAAAAATTTCTTCGAAAATGATGATTTCTTAAAAAGTTGATATTTTTACTACTCTATTATGATTTTTTAAAAGGACTTTTTACCAATTTTTTACTTTATAAAAATGTTTTCAATGTAATATTCATGTTATTTTATAGACAATACCATTTTTAATTTGACTAAAAATGGGAAAGGAATCTTCATTTTATAATGTACTGTATTAAATAAATTTTATAGCATCGTTACCAATAATTTATTCAAATATTAATTTTTTTGTTTTCAATTTAATTTTAAATGAAATTGGTTTTAAAATGTTCTATTTTTTAAATTTTTTTAAAGTGGAATGTATATTTTCTTTAAGAAAGTTTTTAAATGATTGGTAAAAATCATTCTCCATCTAAGATGACACGCATTGATGATACATATGACGTATAGGGGATATGATCCAAGTATAAAATTATTAATCTTTCTCTGAATGGTTTATGATTGTGATGATTTTTTTTTATGAAATATGATACTATTTAGTGGGTTATACCATAATAAATTAATTTGGAAACCCATTTCATTTCAAACATTCTAAAATGATGAAATGATTATGAAACCAGTCACTTTTCCACAAGTTATGATATTGTGAAATACTTATGATACCAATTTAATTTCATGGGTTATGATGTGATGAATTGTTTTAGTATTTTTGAAATTATAAATATGGTTCCATTATGTGGTGGGACTTATATCTCTCTATAATTAATTTGATAATGATTTATATCTCATGAGATGACTGGACTGGAATATGGAGTGAAATAGATTCAGCAAGGGAATTTGTCCACTATGATGATCATGGGAGTGAACCATGACTACTATGATGGTACAGGGAGTTGACCCATTCCAATATGTTTTCCTTTTCAGTGGTCTGTGGCTAATATCAAAATGTTTCTCGCTGCTTAGGTATATTCCAAAAGTCCATGTATTATGCCAATGATATTCTTTAATGGGTCAAGTTCACTATTCATCTTATGATTCATATCTTATGAACATCCTATAGTTAATACATGACTCTTTTATACATTCCATTATATGCAATTTATGGTTTTCTATTGTGATATTCATGTTCCTACACCCTTATGTTTATGTTATGCTTGCGTATATCCCTAATTTACCTTTACTAGGCATCTGAGCTCACCAATTCTTATATTTATTTTCCCCCTGTTATAAAGATATGTATTATTTATGATATGTATAATTAGGGTTATATTTATTAATAATGAAGTTTTATATTACATATCTCACCTAGGGACCTATTTTTATGTTTCCATGTTTCGAAAGACATTAAACTATTATGGTCCTCAAGCATATGTTTGTGTAATATATTAAATACTCAAAAACAATGATGTAATATCTAAGTATGAAAAGAAAAGGTCACTATAAAAAATCATTTATACAATATCTTAAATATATTAAGACGTTATTATGATGATTCCCAACCATTTACCACCTATTATCCATCATATAGTAGACGAAATTATCGCTCATGGATACGTGTGGACAACCACCTCCATGTAAAAACAAGATTTATTTTACACAACCATATTTTATGGTTGGTTATTATTTTTTATTTATTTTCTATAGATTATATTAAATATATAATAATGGTTCTATAAAGAGGAATTATTATTTACCTTTATTCCAATCCATCCATTAAAAAATAGAAAATCCCTCATGTCTAGAGAAAGAAAACCATCCCCGCATAGTGATGTAATTAATTATTCCTCATCACTTTATGTGAGTGGTTAGAAATATATATATAATGAATATATTTGATATTAACATCATAATTAAAAACTATATACTAAGGAACCATGATAAAATTTCAAGGAAAAAAACTACCAAACAAAATCATGCATGAAAAATAAAGTAGTTGACACCCGAAATGAAGATGATAATGAAATAAAGTTAACAAAAAAGTGTTAAGATGTTAAAAGAAAACCATTTATTGTATTCTAGGAATTAATATGGTGTTTTTATAGAATTATAATAAATTTAAATCTTTTATAAATAATCTTATAATACTTACAAATTAAAGTGAACATTGGGTAAGGGTTTTATGTTATAATCTCATTTTTTACTTGGATTACTTATGATAAGATTTCCTAATGATAAAATTTTATAATATATATATAAATAATATTATATATTCTATTATAATATATTTATTTTTGGATATTAATTACTATAATTTCATGTTTTACTCATTAATTATGCAAAATAATAAAAGAAATTCTTTATGGAAACCCGACATCATTCCTCTCTTCAGTCATAAATCATTCCTTCGACATCCATATTATTCATTAAAATGTTTTCAATAATTTTTTTACTATTTTATAGTAATTTATTAAATTTTCTTCTACGCGTGATTTAATTTTTATGAAAAAAATTAAATTGAATATTCTTGTAATTTTTTGAATGAGGTAGATATTAGTTTTATAAAAAATGTTAAAGATATTTTTTTTCTAACATAAACTGCACAAACATCATTCCTAGAAAACCTGAATAATATTATATTGAAATATTATATTATAATTTTCTTTTTTTGTTTTCAAATAAAAATTTATTGACAATTTTTTCAAAAATATATATATTAGATAAGGGATTTCTAAATAGAAATGTCATTTTCATGAAGATATGTCCTAGTGATATATAATAGGTATTTTCATCTATAAAAAATCATTGATGATTATTAAAATTTAATCTAGATATAATAAAATGATAGAATATTTATTATTTCTCTTTATGGTTTATTATTTGGAATATTAAATTTTTATGAAATTCATATCCTTTACACATGTTTTGATTTGCTGATATGATGAAACTTTTATGATCTTGTGGAAGACATGTACAGTTTTCATTATTTAATAGGTCGTTCTAGAAAAATATAGCCTTAAGATGCATTGGATAAATATGAATAACCCATGAGATAATAAGTACTAGAATAGGGATTGTACTAGTTTTGTAAGGGACTTTGTCAAATACGAATATCTGGGGAGTTAACCATCACTAAGGAATTGATTGAATGAGGAGTGAACTGAATACACTATGATAGTCTTGTATCTGATCCTTGACTAAATACATATTATTTTTTATTATGTTTATTACACAAATTTATTCTTTCTTTTTATTTTATACACACATGATTAAAGATTTATTGTTGGTTATTTCAAACTCATATTCCTTATATATTTTAGTTGACAAACCCATACTCTATCTTTCATGATTAATGTTATTTGACTGATTGGGTATGATTATTGGCATTTATTATCATGTTATCATACCCTTATTCTTATCTTATTATCGGTTAAGATTATTGATTGATATCTATTATGTTTACCCTTTTTAGGAATCTGATCTCGCCATTTCTTAG
Source organism: Viscum album (assembly GCA_963277665.1). Taxonomy (NCBI): domain Eukaryota; kingdom Viridiplantae; phylum Streptophyta; class Magnoliopsida; order Santalales; family Viscaceae; genus Viscum; species Viscum album. Next base: position 1,149,174,849 of record OY728152.1, read on the forward strand.
GTTTCCCTTATTAGGTTGGGAATAATGGTCTTAATTACGATATGACTAATAAGGGTGATGGTTGTGAAGAACTAAATGGGAAATTTTTTTCAACTTTTATGTTTTATTTTTTTTATGTATACAATTTTCCAAATTCATAAAACACTTAAGGTTATTGTGTGTATCATATTGATATGTAATTAATATTCACTTAATAAGATTTAGTAATTAAATATATAAATTTTGGATCTCTATAATTGCTATTAGATCATCTATTTTTTAAATTTGAAAACTATGATGAGGAAAATCCATTGAAAACCCTTAGGATATGCCAATTTATAGGTTTGAATCCCAAGTATTTATAAATAATTGTGTGTGATTTTCCTATAAATACATTCCTTTCAAGATACTTTATGTGTACATGGTGTTGGAACATATTTATCTTGTGGTAATAACCCTAAAAAAGAATTGTTCGAGTATATATATTTCATCATTTAGGTGTATGGTGAATGGACCCTTACTACACACGTGGCTTGACACTTACAAGGTATATTATGGGTTTAATTCAAAATCTTTTTATAACCCATTAGTAATGATTTAAATAATTGACAACTATGGGCAGAAAATATTAAACTTAAGGTTTCACATATTGAAAACAAGGTGTTAATATTTTGGAAACCTTTAAATTATTATCATGATTATATGATTTACCACCATGATTATTGTTTTTCATACTATGATTTTTAGTATCAGTCGCAGGTTAGAACCACAATAAACCTTGTTAATGATGAATGTGATTAAAAATTAAATGATCTCCTTCCTATGAAAATAAATTTTAATGGAGATAGAATAAAAAAATCGTGTTTTTTTTATTATATTTTTTTACCATAAATATTTATGGTCTTTTAGATAATCAAACTATGAAAAACATATGATTTATTCCTTCATGGGGAAACATCCTCATTCTTTTACTGGTCTTCCAATCTTCTAATTACTGAATAGTAGATTAGTACCACCAAAAATATATTCTATATTCTCCATTTCACAAAACATGAAAAGGTTATCTTGGAAATTTATCAATTGGAAGTTAAAGTCGATCAATGGTGGACACTTATCAAGAATATAATACAATAAAAAGAAATTTGCAATAAGGAATGGGACAAAACTATGATATTATTTTTCAATAATTAATTTACCCATATTCTTTGTATTATGATAGATAATAAATTAGTTTATATTATATATAAGGATGATAAATCCATTAGTACCCATAAGAAAATTTTAACCAGACATTCAAGTTACACTCTTGGTATTATTATTGAACAAAAAAGTTAGAGCGGTTGATTATTTATTGTATTAAAACAAATATTCTAAAGGATGATTTCCATAATAGATTTCAGTAACTATGAAGAAATAATTTGATGTGATATAAAGCTGAAAATGGAAATTTGAGTCACCCATAAATCTAATAGTTTTGAAAAGAAATAAAATATGGAATTAAAAGTAAATTATAATAACAAAAAATGTGGAGGGAAGAAGCTTATTATTCTATTATGATGAAACTAGGGAACGAAAAATAGAGGAAATTTTATTAAGGGGAATATAAAATTATTTAATTATGAAGAATTAGTCTATCATGTAATCAAATTATGATGTAATGGGAATGCGTTAGATAATGATGAAAATATAAATAATGTTTCAGAAAATGAACCACCCACACTGTAATGTTTCAAATATAAGGAATATGAGAATTGTGTCAACTAGTTCTCAAATAATAGGGTTAATTATAATGATATATTATAGAAAACGCTTAATCTCTAATAAAAATATAATTCTCATGTGAATGTATTGCTAATATGGGGTATGATAATTAATTGTAGAAAGGTAAACTTATCATCCACTTTAGAACTATTAATATCTTATTGTATTCTAGTTATACCCAATCTTGTATAACTAAATAATTTACTATGTGTATCACATTACCACCTCGATGAATATATATTTAATTAGTAGTAAAAAACTCCCAAGGGTATGATGCAAATATCTAAAGTCAATGATTATTTCCAAATTAAATTATATGGAAATGGGATCCCTAAAATCATGTTATTCTCTATATAGTTGAATTTGATGTGATTTTGGATGTGGATTGTCTATCTTTATATAATTCTCATCTAAAATTATTTAGAAATTTATGTAAAATTTTATATTCAAAACTAAACTATTATTTACTATTGCTGAAATAATAAATTTGGAATTCCAATAGAATTTACAACCATTCCACGAGTCTTCATTCCTATTTAAAAGGAAACTTCTATCTCAGATAGTGGTATAGAAACTACACATTGAATATATTCCTATTATATTAGAGATTTTTATGTCTTTCTGAATATTTTTTTATTCACCCTCCAAACTCAAAAGTTGGGTCTGAAATAGAACTCATACACATTACTACACCTATATCAAAGAATCAATCTATAATATCGCCAAATGAGGTGTAGTAATTGAATAAGAAAATCCTAAAGAATCCTTATAAAGGATTAATTTAGACATGTGTGTCAACTAGGGGTTCACAAGTTCATATTATTATGGAAGATGGATCAATATGGATCTATATTGATTATTGGGAACCGAACAATATCATGATCAAGAATAATTTTCCACTTCCCCATAGGGATGACATTTTTTATCAATTACAATGATCTCAATATTGTTTCATGATTAGTATTCAATTAGTATGAAATAAATTGAGGTTCAAAATTGAATAAATATCCAAGATAGCCTTCCATTCTAGGTATTGGCATTATAACTTTATTGTGATTCCCTTTGGACTTACCAATGTACCTTCTTTGATTAGGGATTTAATGGATAGAGTCTTTACTGATTACCTTTATTATTTTGTAGATTTATTTATAGATGATATTCTAATACATTATAATAGATTTTAAAAACAATAATATCACTGGATGATTATACTGAATATCCCAAGGGAGGATAAGTAGTATGAAAATTATACAAATTATGAATTTTGGATATATAAATTTTCCTTTTTTGGTCTTCTAATCTAAACTGAGAGTATATGGTGGATCCATCAAAGATAAAATTTATTGAAAATTATCCCAAAACAAACATTGTGATTGAGATACATGGTTTTCATGATTTTTTTAAACTATGAAATTTTTTTGACGGATTTCACTTGGATAAATAATCCACTAACAAGGACAACTTGAAACATTGTTATGAACCATTAGACTGATGAATGTGAAGAAAATTTCGAGGAACTAGAGAGAAGGTTGTTCAGTTAAAATGTTCTCACACTACCTTGTTGTGTATAAGGTTTTGTAATGTATAGTGAATCATAAAATAAGTGGATTGGATGTGTTATTATACAAAATGAAAAATTGATAGCTTAGTCCCCACACCAATTTAATGTTCATGGGAAAATTTACCCGAATTTTGATTTGGAGTTACCAGTGGTAATAATTACATTATAGATATTGAGGAATTATAGTTATGGAGAAATGTTTCATATATATATTAATCATAAACTTTTAATGTATATATTCACCTATAATGTTATGAGTATTAACAATAGAATATGTTTATAGCTGATTAATGATTATGACTTTTCAGTACATTACCACCATTAGAATGAAAATACGGTGGTTGATGCTTTAAAATGACCGGATCGATCTACTTTATCTATGATCATAAGAGAGATAATATTTATAGATCTATAGATTATGGATCATGAAATCTTGAAGGAAAAGGATAAACATAATGTTTCCCTTATGATTGTTTGAAAATATGTCCTTGAAAAGAATAATGAGGGGTGGAAGGATAATGTGGAGTTGAAAAAGAAACTAAGAACCATGTTCTTAAGAACCATGTGTTGATAAGGATCAATAAACATGATTTTTCCTCATCAAAAAACAAAATGATAAAAGTGTGATTGCAAGTATCTTATAGCTAACCAATCTCTATTCCTCGTAGAATTATGAATATTTATAGAGAAATGAAAGAGTATTTCTGGTGGAAAAATAATATGAGGGATACTATCAAGTGCACATCTTGATTCTTGGTATGTTAGTAAGTTAATGTTGAGAGATATATGTCTAAGGGAATGCTACAACCATTACCCACAACATAATGAAAATGGAAAAAAACATCATCTTTTTTTATAAGAACCCCTGCAACATATATATCCATTTTATTATTTGTATTGTAGTTTATCACATAACAATTTCATCAAACTTCATTTCTATCAAAGAATATTTCTCTCTTTATCTCCTTTCCGTTTTATACATTAACAAAGGGGCCGGGTTTCATGGACTAACACATTATATTGTATCATATTGAGATCAAATGATTACATCATATTTCTAGAGATATATTTAGAAAGATCTTGATTAAGAGTTGGGTTTATGTAATCCTTATTATTCTTATATAGATGCTTAGTTTGAGAGGATCATTAAATACCAAGAAGATATGTCGATATATTTTTCTCTATATTTTGACGGTGGTTGGGATTAACACCTTTCTCATTTAAAATTATCTTATAAAAACATCTTTCATAGAATAATTTTGAGGGATCCTTATGAATCCCTATGTGGAAATAAATGTTTAACTCTATCCTATTAGGATGAATATGGCTAAATAAAGATATTAAACATCACATCAATGCATCTTAAATTAGACAGAAGTGTTATGATAACAATTTTATGTGTCATATAGAATTTGAAAAAAATTAGATGGTTTTCGTAAGAATTTATTAACTTAATAAGGCTACGAGATTTAAAGACAAGAAAATATGACCCATATATATGTATTTCCCTCTATATTCTTGATCGGGTAGGATCTGCAGGTTATCACTTGGGACTCGCACCAATTCACTATCAAGTTCACAATGTGTTGCAGGTATCTCTATTGAGTAATTATATACCTGATCATTCAAATGTACTAAAAATAGAATTTATACCAATGGATAATTATATATATTATTAATAACAACTTTTATAAATCTTGGATCATATAGTTGATGGTCTATGGATTAATATTACTAAATAGTTTAATGTTTTTTTGAGGAATCAAACATTTGAAAGAAGCAACCTGGGAACCCTAGGATGTGATGATGCATAGAAATCATTTTTTTTATTTTAGAGTGATGTAAATTTATGGTTAAATTTCATATCAATGGGGTTATAATTTCACAGTACAAGATTTTATATGTATTTCCTTTGAAATAAACTTGAAGTGTTTGATAGATTGTATTACATGTAACCCTAAGTCAAAATTATCCCTAATAAAGTATTCCTTTATAACCTATCAATTCAATTGAAATTTATGTATATCAAAAACAAAATTATCATAACTATTTATAAATATATTAAAAATTAAATATTTATTGATTAATTCACGAAAAATATGTACTCAATTTTTAAAAGTCAATATGTGCATAAAAATATGTTTTCTTTAAAAATGGTTTTTATTTCATTTTTGTACAAAAATTATAATTAATTTCCAAAAAAATTAGAAATTTTTTTTGAGTAAGTTAATATAATTTTTTAAATACGCAATTAAACATTATCTTACAATGTTTTTTAATATTTTTCTAAAATGATTCATTTTTCAATAAATGGTGAAAATATTAATTTTTTAAAATAATAATTTCTTTTAGATTAAAATTATCATTACTGTTTAAAAAAAAATTAAATTAAGACTAATTTAATTAAAAAATATATTTAATTACATTTTAATTATTATTATACTTAATTTTGGAATAAGTTCATTTTTTCTCTTAAAAATAAATTTGTCTAAAAACAATTTTTATGGATGAAATATTTTTTTCATTTTGTTAAATTAAATTAATATATAGTTATTAAGGGTTTTAAATAAATTTATAGATTATATATTCAATATTTTACTTTAATATTCATTTTTACAATTTTATAATGTAATTAATAGATGTACATTTAGTTTTTTCTTTAAAATTAAATTTTCTAAACTGGTTTTTATTGTGGTTCCCTCACTTATTTGATATTAAATTTTACCAATTGTAGAAATTTAATCTGTTAAAATATATTCCATTTTCTTAATAATTATAATTAATGTATTATAGTAGGTTTAGCTTAATTTATTTTCATAATGAAAAAAAATATAGAAAAATTTGCTTACCATGATTAATGTTAATAAGGGTTTACTAGTAGTTAAACTGGGAGATAAGGGTAGGATTTCCAATCACACTTTCCCACTTATTGTTTTTTAAGATATTAAAGCCTTATATTAACCTAAATTTTAATCATTGTCCATTTGGATCCACTTTCCCATGGAAGTGGCCTTAAATAATTGAAATGTTTTACGAAATTCCATGTGGGTCCCTCCCCTCATGTATAAAAGGGAACCTATTCTCCTCCCTTATTCACACCATTTGAGCCCCCTATATCAAATAATTACAACTCTAACGATTTTTTATATTAATTACATTCATATAATATTTTTTTTGTCCTCCAAACACCAATAATTCAAGGCTTATGGTGTAATCCAATAGATCTCTTCGATTGCAAATTTACAAAACATTACCAAACTCGTTCAATTTTATTTATGTTTATAATTATATATATATATATAATAATGATTATTATAGCATAATAAATATATTTATATGTTACTTTGATAATTTAAAACTCATTTATCACCTCTTCTTCATCAAATGAGAGATGAAAGTGTCACTCATGCGTATGTGTGGACTAGTGCCTATACATAGTAGTACAATTAATTTTACACCAATATATCTCATGGTTTGTTATTATCATATATTTAATATATATATATATATATTATAAATTAATAATGGTACTATAAATTTTAATTATTATTTATGTTTCTTTCATTCTATCAATGAAAAAATAAAAACACTACTCATGTTATATATGGATTGCCTTCTCCACATAGTGATATAATTCATTTTTCATCAAAAAATTATATAAATGTTTATAAATGTGAGTATAATGAAAATATAAGATATTTATATCATTTAATAAAATAAATTAATTATCCATAATAAAAGTTCCAGGACCATAAGTTCTGAACCAAACCAAACATGAAAAATGAAGTAGTCCACACCCGAAATAATGATGATAATGAAATATTGTCAATGAATAGCTATTAAGTTATTATAACTAAAACATGTATGATATTATAGGTATTAATATTGTAATTATATATAAGTATAATAAATTTAAATTCATTTTACCGAATCTTGGAACAATTATAAGGAAAGATGGACTTGAGGTACGAGTTTTATGTTACAGTCTCATTTTTATAGAGATTATGTATGATAAAAAATATTTTATGAAATTTTAGGATCTACATCTCCAAAATATTATATATTTTATTATAATATATTTATTTACTGATATTATATATTTTTAAATAATTTATCCCTCTTAAAGTACTCAATAGGATGAATTGTTATTTTTAAGGAAAAGTTTCATAATTTTTCTATTCGGTTGGGAATATTTGCTTCCATTTAATTATTATTATATAAAAAAATCAATTTTTTTTTCATATTATGAAATTATTTTTACATTTAATTTTTATTCATGTTTTACATTCTATGGAAATTTTTAAAAGGAAATTTTTTTCATTTCATTAAACAATGAACTTCTTTTACCAAAATTGTGAAAAAAAAAATTCAACATACCCCAAATGAATTGATTTACATGATATCATGAATACTAATTAATTTGAATATTAATTTATAATTTTCATTAGTTATTTTCAAATCAAATTTTTTAATTAATATGTGATAATGTTTCTTATTTTAAATGAGTTATTTTAAAATAAAAAGTGTGTTTTCTCAATTAATGCATTAAATTTATTTTAGAGGTATTTTCATATATGACAACATCTTTTGAAGTTTCATGTTATTAAATAGGTATATTCTCTAATATTATAATCATTATTATTTTTCAAATTGTTTTATGACTATGATGATGAAATTTTTATAAAACATATATCCTTTTCATGGGTTATGATATGATTATATGATGAGTGTTTTATGATATTTTGGATCAAATATGTATGGTTTTCATTATTTTATTGGAGAGACCATAATTATATATCCGTATAATGAATTGGGTAAATATGGATATATAATGAGATAATAAAAACTATAATGGGGAGTGATCTCAATTATTTAAGAGACTTTGTCCAGTAAGATAGTCTTGGGAGTGAACCATGACTCAAGAAATGATGGAATAGGGAGTAAACCCAATCCACTATGATAGTCTTGGTAGAGAACCTTGAATAAGTAAATGATTTTCTATTCTTATGTGTATTCTAAAAACGTTTTCTTCATTATTATTCTAGAATTCAATGGGTCATGATTGGTTATTAATGATTTTTTACTCCTATGCCTTATGTATTTTGTTTGGAAAAAAATTATTTCATGTTTAATAATTAAATATTTTTCACTAATTTGTTATGGTTATTTTATTTCATTAATGTGTTCTCATATCATTATACTTATCATATTCTAACACATGGTCATTCATTAATTTCTCTTATGTTTACCCTTACTGATCATATGACCTCAACATTATTATATTTCCCTTCCCCAAGTTATGAAGAATGTATTTACATATGATTTGAGTAAGAAGGGTTCTTGTTGTAAATAACATGATGTAAAATGTCGTTCATCTTTTATGTACCAGTTTTTTATGTATCAATGTTTCCAAATACACTAAATATTTATATTTGTGTCATGAATCATATTAATATGTTACAAATACTCTCCTAATAAGTTATAGTATTTATTAATGGAATGTTTATATCACTATATAAATGTTACTTTTTTGGAATACATTGTCGCATTATGATTAGGTATTTAAAATTCCAAAAGTAAAATAAGAACTTCAAATGTTTTAGAATATTATTCAAGATAATACCAAATGAGGTATGATTATTATGGTAGTTGTTCTTTATATGATATCCCTGGTTATATGGAAATTCATTACATATATAAAAATTCATGTAAGGATAAAGAGTCTATATAGAGACACTTTAATCCTATTACATACAAGTATAGATTTAATCTCTGGAAATTAACATTTAATATATTAACATTTTTATTGTTTTGGAGAAAAATATTGATCCTTAACATTAAGTGCACTAAGTACCAAAATAAATATACCTATAAAAACTTACTTGTATGGAAGTAAATAAAATCTAAAAATAATATCCAAGAGTTGTACAAGTGGTCTTAAAGTATTAATAAAAAGAACAACAAATCCACTAAGGAAGGAATGAGAGTCCAATATGGAACTCTGGGATATCATGAGGGGGTTTGGCTATGTGGTCTCACACAAACCACTAAAACTAAATATTTAAATCCTAGAGGAGTACTCATTCAATAGAGAAAAATTCATAAGGTATATATACTAAAAAATAAACAGAAGAATAAATTTTCACAAGTGTATTAAATCCCAAAATTGTGGAAAATACAAATACAAGGAATGATGAAAATTTTTACATCCACAAAGAAAATAATATAAGTGGATTCCTATATTTAGGTAAATTTTGAAAGAGGTTGTACAATCTCTCTATCATGTATAACAAATAAGGGGTTGAAAATTTGATGGTATTCCTTTCCACGTATCTAAAATTTGGGAATAAATATTGGGATATAAAGACTAAATCCATCATAACTAGATCTGTTCCATAGCATGAGATTATACTACCCCACTCCCCATGTATTTAATGTTATCTAACTGTTTTTGATGTGATGTTATTAGATGGTGGAGAAATGATCCATGGGATAATTTTTCTATAAAACCACAATAAATATAGCTTGGAGAAAAGTATATCGAAAATAAAAAAGTACATACAATGAGATAAATTCAAGAGAACTAAAAGTACCAATTGGTATTAATTCTAAACAGTATTTACAAATATTACTTGACTCAAATACTGGAAAAAATTCCAAATATAGATAAAAAATATGATCACTGTAATGAAATAGTAATGTTGAAAAAGGATCCTAAAATGAAGCTAAAATAGGGTGGTGTCAATCAAAATAAAACGTATAAAAAGTTGTATTATACCATTGGTATTAGGACATAATATATAAGTGGACATATTTAGATCATCCAAAATAACTATTTTTTATTTTGTGATTAATTGTTTCTTTGATATAACAATTGGTATTAGTTTTATATTTTATATATTGTAACCATTTGTGTTATCCTAGATATGATTTTTCTACTAAGAATACCATTCTCAATAAAATTTCAATATTGAGTGACAAGAGTTGACATTGGAATTAAATTGGAGTAGAGGATGAATATTCATGTTTTTGAATCCTTATTATGTTTTTTTGTGGCCTATGAAGAGATGCAAGGCAGGGAGTTTGATGGGTATAAAATTTTCACTTTTGTTAAGAGTTATTAATTAATTGTTTAACATGTTTTATAATTCTCACACAATGATGTTTTCTATTTATACACTAACTATTCGGTGTGAATGTTTCGATGATATCACTTGTAGTTTTTTAGGAATTTCAATGATGATGCTACAATAATTTTATTAGATTCATGAGTGAAATATAAAATATGTATTTTGTTTAAAAATCTTGTGTTCCCTATATTGAGATTAATATCAGTGTTCCTAGGGGATTTTTATGACAAACCAAACTCCAAGTGGTATATTTATTCATCGTGCTTCTTGAGTGTTGGAATATGAAAATTATAGATTCTAGAGTCATGTTTTCTAACTTGAATGTTATAATAATCAGTCCATAGAGCCAATGGATGAATAATATCAATAAAGGGGGAGATTTCAAGATCTATAGAGACTTGAAAAAATGTGGTATATCATTCTCTCTCTTTATAAAGTTGAAAAGGGATATCCCAATTTAGTGTGGGTATGATCAGAGAAGGATAACATTATCACCAAGGTGGAGAAGATCCGATCAAGCCCTGAGGGGGCGAAGAATATGAAGTAAAACTTTCTTAGAATTAGCCCAATTTTATTTCATTAATATATAAAGAGATATATTGGAATGTTTATCTCTCAAAAAATATATAATGGGGTAAATTATTAGACATCCCTTAGGGGTTTTTGAATATTTGGAAATTATGTGTGGCCTTTTCATAAGGTGATTTGATGACAATATGGGGAATTATTGAACACCCCAATATATTTGTTGGATATTTTTGAAAAAGTGGCCAATTTTATTCATGGAACATATCATTGAGATATAAATGAATAAGACCATGTTTAAGTACATAAATAGTTAATAGGATGATCCAAGATGGTAGGAATTTATTAGAACTTATTCAAGATTCATTTCGTCTTTTATCTATAAGAGTTGTAGAAATATGTAAAAATAAATAAGTATTAACATATAAAAAATTCCCATGTAATGTAATTTTCCATGTATTTGAATAAGATTATATAATGGTTAAATATATGGAAACTCCTAGGAAAAAATACAAGAAATTATTTATATGTGATGGATTTCCCTTATACAATACATGAATCATTGGAAATTTCAGAAAAAAAGATGACATAAGTGATTTGGGAATCATGGGGGACAAAACATATTGTAATTTTATGAAATATGAAAATATAAATATGTGAGGGAGGTAATGTAAGTTAATTATTGACATAAGTAATTTCATTTATGTAATCCATCACATATGGGTTTCGATATATTCATTTTTTGAACTCATGGTCCATGTAACAGAATAGATCGGTGTTGGAAAACTCTCAGTGATGTTGGGGATTAATCCTACATATTTTCTAAAAAATAATCCATCATTGAAATGACATTATCTAATTAATTATTAGTTATTTAATTCCTACAGGATCATAGAACATTTAATGGAATAATGATCCACACTAATAATGTAGAAGGAGGTTGCGGGTGTAATGTAGTGAATTAAATAGAATATATTCACACTGTAAGGAGTGTTTCATATCATAAATGAAAGATATATAGCCACCAATATTATTTCCAACAAAAATATTGAGGATACTATTTTATTTGTTCAATCTATTATTTTTTTAATTTTCAAGAATTATGGGGATCAGATATTTAGCAGATCTGAATGTTTTCCATGTAAATATCCAAAAAAATATGGGTGGTGTTGGTTTAGATGTTTCAGTGTCCAAATTAATTTAGTTTATTTTAATTTCATTGTGGAATATTTAATGATATTTTAAACTAGGTGATTTATAGTATCATTATATAGAGATGTTTTCTTGGGATTCCATTTTTGTAAAATTTAAAATACCTTCACATTAACATCTTCTTCAATAAGACCATGGAAGAAAATAAATTTGACCACAATTGAGATATTCTCCCTTAAAATGAGAAGATAAAAAATAAGGGAGAAGTATAGAAATATTGAATTTTTCATAATTCTATGACATATCCATAACAATATGAGATGGTTTTCTATTTAATATATTGACATAATTGTGTGTAGAGGAAGAAGGAACCAGTATGAAGTTGATGATTTTATTTCTTTGAGCAGAAGAAGTAAATTAAATATGAGTAGCTAGATAGAAGGTTTCATTTTTTTGTTATGAAAACAAGAAGTGGATTTTCAATTACATAACTAAAATAAGGATTTTAAAATATATTTTACAGATAAAATTTTCATTGAGGATACATTCACAAAAAATCCTTTAAAGATCAACCAAGAGTAGATCAAAAAATATTCTACATATAATTAAGGATGAAATAAAAGAAGTTAATGTTGATTATGGGACCCACATGCCTATAAAATATGTTTGGAGAACCTAACCTAGAGTAGTGAGTGAAGTAGGAGGAAAAAATTTATCGAGATGGAAATAAGTTTTGTGAAATTGTGAGTTGAATTGAAACATTTAAGGTGGTGAACAATGGAATGTAGTGGCTTATCCTTGATTAGTAGTGAGTTATTATTCCAGTGTGGGTGAACCAAGTAAAAATATTCATGTCCTATTTTGTAAAGACCCGAAAAATTCAAGGAATTTTTTTTTTATTTTTCTTGGGAATTTTACAAGAACGCAGTTTCTAACGACACCTGATTCTGAGGCCCAGTGTTCCCGGAATCATATTCATAAGTTTAGCTCGGGTACATTCAGTGAACGAACGAGCGGGTTTTTATAAATTTTTAACCGGTACTCGAAATCAAATTCCGAGGGCACCAATGGAATCACAGCGCTGGTAATTTCTTAGAAACATCTTTTTCGGAGTTGCGTTTTCTCGGGTGTGGTTTTTAATTTTTGGGGTTAAGTTAAGGAGTAAAATAAAAGTGGTGCGACATTTTATTTTTATTTTACTTAAAGCGGCTTAACCTAAGTTAATCGAATAAGTTGGGACCCACAATATCCTACCCACTTGGTAGGATATTTGTGAGGTGGGGCCCGCAGGAGCCCCAATGTTTCTTTCCTGCTAAGTAACGCACCCGCACCCCCCCCCCCCTTTAATAAAGTCAAACCATGCGTCTTTTCTAGTTAAGAAATGCCTCATTAATTTGGGTGGTTAAATCATTACAATTAATTAATTGAATTAATTTTTCGTTTCGTTTCTTTTGAAATTCAAACATTGGCTTGTGCGTTAATAAAATAAGACAACTCTTAATTTATTTCTGTTGTAACTTGTTGCATGGAGATGATTGGGAGAAAAGCCTTCTTCTACGACGATGAACGCGAAGAACGTGAAGAACGCACCGACATCCGACAAAGAATGCCAATCCATCGAATATCGACTTCCACGACGCTTCTTCCGTGATGCTCATTCCGCGACGCTTTTCTGTGACGCTTCTCCGCGACGCGACGATCCTCCCACCACGATGCCTTCTTCCATGACGGTTATTTCCGCAACGAATTATCACTCATCGAATTCGATGAGGTAGGGGTTTATTTTATTGGTTTGTTCATGATTAATTTCATCCCCATCTTCCTTTCATTTTGAGCCGCCTGATATCGCAATAACGGGAGGAGGTCGGACCGCACGAACATGGCCGACCCTCCTCACCCTTGTTGGTTTGATTTTGATTGGGGCATGGGCAAGGCAACGTGGAGCCGAAGAACCGAATGGAAAATATTAAAGAAAGGGAAGAAGCGCAGTTCCTTCACACCACGCCGTTGAAAACGAACCAAAGATGCGGTGCCGTCGCGCCACATTAGAGAACTACGAAAGCACCGCGGCCGGAGTTGGGCCGCGGCGGATGGGTGCGACGTCATCGCGCCGCGCCGGATGGATCAAGGTCGCGGCTTGGTTCATGGCGGAGAAAGGAGATCTGTGAATGCTCTAGGCCACCGGCGGCGGACCCAGGGGACCGGCCCTTGCCGGTCCCGTGGCGGCAGAAGCCGGCCGGCCGGTCAGGGGGAATCCAGGGGTCCGTAACCCCTGATTGGCCAGCAAAGGGGCACCCACGTGGGGCCGCGGTTATAAAGGAAAGCGGGGGGAAGTGCCCCCCCCCCCCCTGCGTCGCTTCGCTTGGCCGAAACGGCCGAGCCACCCGCTGGCCACTTTCCACACCGGCGCGCCCGGGCTGGGCAGACCCTGGGGGCATCGGGCCAGGTCGGACCGGGCCCGAACCCCTTAATACCGAACCTCTTTCGGTCCATTGCCCATAACATGAGCTACGGGCCTCCGATCGACACACCGTCAGTTGTGTAGCGATCTTTGGACCGAGACGGTCGCTTCGGTATATTACACTTAGGGTTTCAGAGAATTTTGGGTTCAGCCGGGTTGGTTCGTACACGAAACCAACTGGACCCTCAAAGCGAAAACGCTTATAACTTGAGCTTCGGACGTCCGATTGATGTGTCTTCGTATTTTTTGGATTCCTCTATGTGAGATGGACCTTTTGGCTTACTCCGCTCGAGGTTTGGATGCAGTTGGAGTATGGTCGGGTTCGTTTTGACTTAAAAAACAACTGGGCCCCTGGGGAGAAAAGGCCAATAACTCTCAGACCGGGCGTCCGATCAACGCCCCGTCTGTTGCGTTGAGTTCCTGATGAAGATACGGGACTCTTGGATACATCATCTCCAGAATGTGTGTCAGTTGATGTATCAGCCCCCCGGCTCGTGGAGCGGACCCTCCCGAACGAGCATGTTGTGTGCGGGAACCCTAGAGCTAGCTACGACTACGACGACGATGAAGACAGTGCAGAAATCCTCCCTGGACTCGACGGAGACGACTACAACACTCAGCGATCCTACGTCGATCAGTGCCACTGATCCTGTGTGGGTCAGATCCTGTGTGGGTCAGCGCTCAGCGGTCCTGTGTGGGTCAGCGCCTACAGATCCTGTGTGGTTCTGATCCTGTGTGGGTCAATGCGGGGGTTAGTTACATATTGATCCTGTTTGGGTCAGATCCCTTGTGGATCATTGCGAGGGTTAGTTACCTATCGATCCTGTGTGGGTCAGATTCGTTGTGGATCATTGTGGGGGTTAGTACCTATCGATCCTTTTTGGGTCCGACGACTTAGATGAATTAGTGGCAATATCTAATCATCTCTATCGTCATACGAAGAAGCATACATGTGTGAGCACAATCCTATTTTTCTTTCCTATGTGGATTGTGTTGTGATATCCTGTGTGAATTTCATTTTTCTTTCCTGTGTGGACTAGGTTGTGGTTTCCTGTGTGGACTCGGTTGTACTTGAGCTCGGATGTTGGAGCTGAACTGGAATTGATGACTTAGGTATAAGTATGGGCATATACCTAAGTAGTGTCATATTTTACTTCGTGATTGTATCTTTCCTTTGTGGTTTATCCTTTGTGGATTATGGGAGAACTTCAGGGGTCTCGGGGTCCCTACGGAGTAGCTTATACTCACCCCTGCACGGTCTATGCCCGCACTATCTTGTGTTGGTTGCAGACGACAGATAGAGCTGATCGTGGTTGAGGCTTGCGGAGCAGGACAGTACCTGGAGGTGGACCACTGGTCGGGACGTACTCGGAGGGGATGGCTGGACCCGAGGAGCTGTAGAGGAAATCTGTACTCACCCTTTAGGTGGGACTTCCAGTTGACGGCTTGAGGCTGCGGCTTTACTTTCAGTTGTTTTTTCCCTTTCCAGTTGTACTTTACTTTCAATTTGGGTTTGTATTCTTTCCCACTTACTTTTCCGCACTTACTGTTGTACCTAGTTTTTACTTAGTGTTTACTTCTGCTTGCTTGTTTTGTGGTGTTTGTTTACTTTACAAAGGAAATGCCTTCCCTTTTATTAGGAATTACGCCTTGGTGCTAGTCGCCAGCCCCTGTCCTATGGAAGATGGGCTTGGGGTAGTCACGGCACGGGCCCTGAGGACGGGTCGTGAGAAATTGGTATCAGAGGAGTTCGGTTCTACCGCAAAACTTAGGACTCTGATCTTTTTCTATGTGAAGCAATAATGTTAAGAGTATTGATTGTGGTTCTCAGTCCAGGGAGTCCAGTGTTGGTTAAGCGGCCGACGTATCTGTACATCATGACCCTGACTTCTGATTTCCGACTTAATGCACGAAAACATTGATTGCATGTGTGTTTCAAGTTTTCTTTTTGATTACTTTGTGTCAGCTCACCAGGTATACTGTTTGACCGTGGCGCACTTGTTTCTTTTCAGGATGGCCCCACGATGGTAGCGAGCTAGGGTTCCAAGCATTTTACGTGACGACAGCCCACCGAGCGATGAGACCTTGGTACAGGGCCCTTGGACAGTAGAGGCACCGACGGTACCTCTACCCACCGCGCAACCGATGCTACCAGCCCCAGCCGCTGACGATGCACGTCGCCTTAGTGCACTGCACGAGTTTCAGCACCAGCGACTGCCCAGGTTCCATGGGGAGATGGACACCCAGGCAGTCGAGGATTGGTTGGACGCAGTTGTATGGGTTTTTAGGTTAGTGAGGACACCAGCAGACCCCATTGTGATCCTCACAGCGAGCCTACTGCACGTGGAAGCAGGCAGATGGTAGAGCTTGATGCTCTAGGTGCATGATGAGGAATCTATCCTCTGGACGGAATTTGAGAACCTCTTCCGTTTGGAGTTCGTCCCATCCACCCTCAATGCGGTGCCCATCCAGGAGCTTCTACAGCTGCGGTAGGGCAGCTTGACGGTCGCCCAGTACTCGGCGAGATTTACCGATCTCTCGCGCTATTCGACGGACATGTTATGGGACCCATTCTTCCGGTATCGGACCTTTGAGCAGGGATTGAGGAATGGGATCATGGAATCACTGATCTTCCTCAATATTCCGACTCAGGTAGGAGTACTGGAGAGATCCCTTCTCATCGAGAGCTTTCTGGATGAGTCTACATCAGCAACGAGACCTACTGCAGGGCGGCACGTAGTAAAGTCTTCTGCAGTAGGCAATCGACGGATGACTCATGGGTCCAGGTAGACCAGACCCTCAGGCAGACGACCTCAGGACACTGGCCCAGCAGTGCGGGGTACACAGCACGAAGCCAGTCTTTCGAGAGGCAGACAGTGCTACGCATGCGGTGGGCAGGGCCACATGGCTCGTAACTGCTCGACCCGCCGTGCCGAGGAGCAGTAGACGGTTGAGGGGCCACCCAGGCAGAGGCAGAGGGTCAACTGTGGCAGTCCGCAGGGAGAAGGTGGACGAGGAAGAGGATCTGGTCGAGCAGCATGTGGTTGGCGATGGTTTGAGGCTCTACCACCACCACCACCAGGAGGTCCACCCCGACCATAGGGAGCTGGCGGGCAGAGACAGGCACAGCTCCAGGCAGCGGAGGCCTACAACCACGACGCGCCCGAGATGATTCGAGGTACTATCTGTGTCTATTCCACCCTAGTTTCAGTTCTTATAGACACATGAGCGAGTCATTCTGTCATATCTGTTGCCTTTGTTTGGAGCTCGGAGATTCTGACAGAACGGTTGGCTCGATCCTTACGGATATAGACTCCTACGGAAGCAGACTCGACGATTAAGCACTGGTGATGGAAGTGTGAGATTACTCTAGGAGGCGAGAGCTTCATCTGGGATCTTCTTGTAGCAGCGTTGAGGCCTTACGACGTCATCTTGCTCATGGATTGGTTATCTACAGTCCATGCTCAGATTGATTGTATTAGGCGCAAGGTGCGATGTGTACGCACCGATGGGAGCAGGTTCACCTTCACCGGCGAGAAAAGAGCCTTCACAGCACAGGATGGACTCTCACAGAGGAGAGGACAAACCATCACTCATCAGTTTTCTAGCCTCATCCTAGGAGTACTTGACGTGCGGAGTCCTTGTTTTCCTACAATGGTGTATCAGTATGCGGATGTTTTCCCCGACGACGTTCCAGGACTACCTCCTCGCAGAGAGGTAGACTATTATATTGATTTGTACCCCAGGACAACCACGATATCCACTCCATCATATCGGATGGCTCCCGCCAAGCTTCGAGAGCTACGAGTATAGTTGGAGGACTTGTAGGGAAAAGGATTCATCTGACCCAGTGTTTCACCCTGGGCTTCCCCAATATTGTTCGCCAAGAAGGCGGACGGGAGCTTGCGACTTTGTGTCGACTATCGTCGCCTGAACCAGGTGACAGTGAGGAACAAGTATCCGCTACCGAGGATTGATGACCTCTTCTATCTGCTCAAGGGAGCATGGTGGTACTCAAAGATAGACCTCAGGTCAGGCTATCATCAGCTCAGAGTTCGGGACGAGGATGTTCAGAAGATGGCCTTCAGATGTCGGTATGGCCATTATGAGTTCTTGTATATGCCATTCGGCGTAACCAATGCTCCAATAGTGTTCATGGGCCTCATGAATAGGATCTTTCAGCCATACCTAGATCGATTTGTCATGGTCTTCATCGACGAAATTTTGATATACTCGACGACCGAGGAGGAGCATGCCTACCACTTGTGGGTTGTACTGGACACACTCCGAGAGCACCAGCATTATGGTGAGCTCTCAAAGTGACAGTTCAGGATACAAGAGGTCCACTTCTTGGGACACGTCATCTCTGAGGTGGGAGTTGTGGTGGATCCTGCGAAGATCGAGGCAGCGCCAGATTGGGAGCCACCCAGGAGCATGACGAAGGTGCAGAGTTTATTGGGACTAGCTGGATACTACCAGAGATTTGTGCCAGACTTCTCCAGAGTTTCGGCACCACTCTCAGCTTTGAAGAAGAAAGGTAAACCCTTTCTGTGGTCAGACATATGTCGGCAGAGCGTCCAGGAGCTGAGACAGAGATTGACCAGCACACCTTTCTTGAGGTTTCCGGAGGAGGGAGTAGGGTACGTAGTATACTGCAATGCATCAGGGACAGGACTCAGATGTGTCCTGATGCAGGAGTGGGCAGTGATCGCCTATGGATCACGTCAGTTGAGGCCTCATGAGCAGAACTACGCTACCCATGACCTGGAGTTAGCAGCAGTGGTCTTCGTTCTGAAGATGTGGTGAAATTATCTGATGGGCGAGCGCTTTACAGTCTATTCTGACCATCATAGTCTCAGGTACATCTTCTCTCAGAAGGACCTGATCCTGAGACAGTGGTGATGGATCGAGTTCCTCCAGGACTATGACTTTGAGATAGTATATAATCCTGGGAAAGGAAACGTAGTAGCTGATGCTCTCAGCAGGAGGACGGGCATTCACCTACTTGGGGAGGCGATAGATCAGCTAGCCGCTTTCTAGGTATCCTTCGTGGATAGAGATGGAGCATCCTTCCTTCAGTCACTCATAGTCACTCCTCCACTATTACAGCGGGTCAGAGAGGCACAACGTGGGGATGCTGACTGTGAGACGCAGCATGCACAGATATCCTCAGGACAGGCACCTGATGGATTCTCCGTGGGAGGAGAGCACGATGTCCATTTCAGAGGACGTACCTTGGTACCAATTTCTTTACGAGAGGAGGTGCTGAGATAGTTTCACACTTCCCCTTTTGTGGTACATCCTGGCGTGGCGATGATGTACCAGGATCTCAGACGACAGAACTGGTGGTCGGGCATGAAGAAGTTTGTGGCAGAGTTCGTTTCTTTATGCCTCACCTACCAACAGGTGAAGGTAGAGCACCAGGTACCAGTAGGCTTGGTACAGCCCTTGGAGGTCTCGAAGTGGAAGTGGGACGACATATCTATAGACTTCGTGACTGGACTTCCATGCACATCCAGAGGTCATGACTCCATTTAGGTGATTGTCGACCGACTCACCAAGTCGACTCACTTCTTACCAATCAGAGAGCATGGCTCAGTAGAGAGCATGGGACGTCTCTACATTCAGGAGATTGTACGGATTCATGGTGTGCCATCATCTGTCATCTCTGATCGAGATGCTCGCTTTACTTCCCAGCATTGGAAAGAGTTGCAGGAGGCGTTCGGGACGCAGCTACGTCTAAGCACCACCTTTCACCCCCAAACAGATGGTCTAATGGAGAGGACCATTCAAACTCTCAAGGAAATTCTCCACGCATGTGTCCTCGACTTTGGTCACAGCTGGGAGGACCACCTACCCTTAGTGGAGTTCACGTACAACAACAGATACCACTACAACATCAGGATGGCACCATACGAGGCGTTGTACGACCAACCTTGTATATCTCCTCTGTGCTGGACAGACCCTGGGGAGTCAGCACTTATGGGGTCGGAGATGCTCCAGTCCACGACAGAGAAGGTCCGGGTCATCCAGGAGCGGATGAGGATAGCTCAGAGCTGGCAGAAGTCTTATGCTGACTGGAGATGGAGGCCACTAGAGATCGAGGATGGTGACCACGTCTTCTTGCGGGTCTCACCTCGACGTGGATTACAGAGATTTGGCAGAGGCGTAAAGTTATTTCCGCGCTTTATAGGACCTTTCCAGGTCCTCAGTAGGATTGCCGAGTTGGCTTATCTCCTGGCTCTACCACCTCAGTTGCACTGGGTGCACGACGTTTTCCACGTATCTCAGCTGAGGAGATATGTGCAGGACCCGACGCATATCATTGACCATTGGGAGCTGGACGTTGATGATGGGGAGACTTTTTCAAAGGTCCCTGTGGAGATTGAGGATCGACAGGAGAGGGTCCTACGTGGATGGTCGATTCCTCTAGTGTGCATCAGATGGCAGCACAGGAACCTCCAGGAGAGCACTTGGAAGTGGGAGGCTCATATGTGTGCTCAGTACCCACATTTGTTTTCCTAGTTTTTTATATATCTTTATGGGGACGTAAATCCCTAAGGTGGGAGTGATGTAAAGACCCGAAAATTTCAGGGAAGTTTTTTTTATTTTTCTTGGGAATTTTACAAGAACGATGTTTCTGACGGCACTTGATTCCGAGGCCCAGTGTGCACGGAATCATTTTCCGAAGTTTAGATCGGGTACTTTCAGTGAACGAACGAGCGGGTTTTTCTAAATTTTGAACCGGTACTCGGAATCGAATTCCGAGGGCACCAATGAAATCACAACGCAGGTAATTTCATAGAAATATCTTTTCCGGAGTTGCGTTTGCTCGGGTGTGGTTTTAAATTTTTGGGGTTATGTTAAGAAATAAAATTAAAGTGGTGCGACATTTTATTTTTATTTTACATAAAGTGGCTTAACCTATGTTAAGAAAATAAGGTGGTACCCACAATATCCTGCCCACTTGGTAGGATATTTGTGAGGTGGGGCCCACATGAGCCCCACCAATTCTTTCCTTCTATGTAACGCACCCGCACCCCCCCCCCCCCGCTTTTTAATAAAGTCAAATTGTGCATTTATTCTGGTTAAGAAACGCCTCATTAATTTGGGCAGTTAAATCATTACAATTAATTCATTGAATTAATTGTTCTTTTCATTTCTTTTGAAATTCAAACGTTCGATTTTTCGTTAATAAAATAAGACAACTCTTATTTTATTTCTGTTGGAACTTGTTGCGTGGAGAGGATTGGGAGAAAAGTCTTCTTCTTCGACGAAGAACGCGAAGAATGCGCCGACCTCTGACGAAGAACGCCAGACCATCGGAGATCGACTTCCACGGCGCTTCTTCCGCGATGCTCCTTCCACAATTATTTTTCGCGAGACTTCTCTGTGACGCGACGATCCTCCCTCCACGATTCCTTCTTCCATGATGGTTATTTCCGCGAAGAATCCTCGCTCATCGAATTCGATGAGGTAGGGGTTTATTTTATTGGTTTGTTCGTGATTACTTCTGTCGCCATCTTCCTTTCATTTTGAGCCTCCTGATATCGCAATAATTGGAGGAGGTCAGACTGCACGAACACGGATGACCCTCCTCCCCCTTGTTGGTTTGATTTTGAATGCGGCACGAGCAAGGCAACGCGGTGTCGAAGCACCGTGCAGAAAATATTAAAGAAAGGGAAGAAGCGCATTGCCGTTGCGCCATGCCATTGAAATTGAACCAAAGATGCGGCGTCATCGTGCAGCACTGGAGAACTATGAAAGCACCGCGGCCGGAGTTGTGCTGCGGCGGAGCGGGGAATCCGGGGGTCCGTAACCACTGGTTGTCTAGCAAAGTGGGCCCCACGTGGGGTCGCGGTTATCAAGGAATGTGGTGGGGCAGCCCCCCCCCCCCCCCACGTCGCTTCGCTTGGCCGAAACGGTCGAGCAACCCGCTGGCCGCTGGCCATGCCAGCGCACCCAATCCGGGCTGGGCTGGGCCATTCCCAATAAGGCCGGACCCAGACCCGGTTCGGGTCGCCCAGTTCGGGCCGACCCTGGTGGTATCGGGTCGGGTCGGACCGGGGTCGAACCCCTTAATACTGAACCTCTTTCGGTTCGTTGCCCATAACATGTGTTACAAGCCTCCGATTGACGCACCGTCAATTGCGTAGCGATCCTTGGATCGAGACGGTCGCTTTGGTATATTACACTCAGGCTTTCGTAGAACCTTGGGTTCAGCCGGGTTGGTTCGTACACAAAACCAACCGGGACCTCGGAGCGGAATTGCTTATAGCATGAGCTCTGGACGTCCGATTGACGTGTCGTCGACTTTGTTGGATTCCTCTATCTGAGACAGACCTTTTGGCTTACTCCACCCACGGTTTCGATGCAATTGGAGTATGGTCGGGTTGTTTTTGACATAAAAACCAATCGGTCCCCTGGGACGAAAAAGCCAATAACTCTCAGATCGGGCGTCCGATCGACGCGCTGTCTGCCTTGTTGAGTTCCTGATGACGATACAGAACTTTTGGATACATCAAATCCGGACTGTGTGTCAGTTGATTTATCAGCCCCTCGGCTCGTGGAGCGGACCCTCATAACGAGCTTGATGTGTGCGGGGACCCTAGAGCTGGCTGCGACTGCGACAACGATGACGACTCTGCAGAAATCCTCTGTGGATTTGACGGCGACTACTACAGCACTCAGCGATCCTACATGGATCAGTGCCACCGATCCTGTGTGGGTCAGATCCGGTGTGGGTCAGGGCTTAGCGGTCCTGTGTGGGCCAGTGCCTACAGATCTTGTTTGGGTCTGATCCTGTGTGGGTCATTGCGGGGGTTAGTTACCTATCGATCCTGTGTGGGTCAGATCCTTTGAGGGTTATTGCGGGGTTTAGTTACCTATCGATCTTGTGTGGGTCAGATCCTTTGTGGGTCATTGCAGGGGTTAGTACCTATTGATCCTTTGTGGGTCCAATGGCTTAGATGAATCAGTGTCAATATCTGATCATCTCTATCGTCATACGAAGAAGTTACCTGTGTGAGATGAATCATGTTTTGCTTTCCTATGTGGATTGTGTTGTACTATCCTGTGTGGATTGCATTTTTCTTTCCTGTGTGGACTGGGTTGTGGTTTCCTATGTGGACTCGGTTTTTCTTGATCTCGGATGTTGGAGTCGAACTGTAATTGATGACTTAGGTATATATATGGGCATATACCTAAGTTGTGTTGGATGTTACTTCGTGATTGTATCTTTCCTTTGTGGATTATCCTTTGTGGATTCTCGGAGACCTGCGGGGGTCTAGGGTTCCCTACAGAGTAGCTTATACTCTCCCCTACATGGGCTATGCACACACTACGTTGTGTTGGTTACAGACGACGGACATCGCTGATCGTGGTTGAGGCTTGCGGAGCAGGACGGTACCTGGAGGTGGACCACTGGGCGGGACGTACTCAGAGCGGACGGCTGGACCCGAGGAGTTGTGGAGGCTATCTGTACTCACCCTTCAGGTGGGACTTCTAGTGGACGGTTCGAGGCTGTGGTTTTACTTTCAGTTGTTGTTTTTCCTTTCCAGTTGTACTTTAATTTCAGTTTGGGTTTGTATTCTAGCCCACTTAATTTTCCGCACTTACTGTTGTACCCAGTTTTTACTTAGTGTTTACTTATGATTGCTTGCTCTGTGGTGTTTGTTTACTTTACAAAGGCAATTCCTTCCATTTTATCCGGAATTACGCCTTGGTTCTAGTTTCCAATCCCTGGCCTATGGAAGGCGGGCTTAGGGTAGTTACGGCACGGGCCCCGAGGACGGGTCGTGACATATTTAATTACATTATTCTGACCAAAATGTGGTCAAACAATCTAATGAATATCTAGTAAATGGTAAAGTTATGTTATTCTAAGTAGATCACCATCCAGATAGAAAATTAAATAAATTGAGCCTTAAGGTTATGAGAACAATATCTTTTACGGAGGTGAGGGGAAAAATGAAAAAAAATTAAATAGGTTATACATTTCATACCCTGAATCCCCCCCTCCACTCAGCAAGGAATATCGTAATCTCAAATCCTTTATTGATAAACAATTGGTCTTCGGGATAAGGGTTATTTTATTTGATTTCTTATTTATCTAACTTGTTCTAAATTTACTTAAGAGAAAAGAAATCCCTAGTTAAGGCTCTCTTATTTTATGGATATCATTTCAGGAAATAGAAAAAGGATTTCATGGTATTCATGGATGATTCAATTGGAGTTACTCAAGAGTTTGTGCTTGATGGAAATTTTTTATTGATCTTACATAGAGTTCTCTTTGAGCATAATCAAATAATTATTGACATTATTTACTTAATAAAAAAAAATTAAAGGTTTATATTAAGGATGATGTGTATGAATATATTTATCAATATAGATTCTCTAAATGCATTAATATGTAGTTTGAAGATTCATTTGAAAAAGAATAAAGGGTAGATTAAATTTGACTTATATGTAAGGGAAATAAGATGAATAATACTAGATGATGGAACTCTCTAATCAATGAAATGAATTCTACTTCAATATCTACTTCTAACACTTGATTAGGGAAATAATTTGTGGTTTTAGATACTCTCTTAGAGATAAGAAGAGAATATATATCTAGTTAAGGTGTGTAAATATAATGTTTGAATTAAATGAGGTGTTATTTTTATGAAAAATAAGAGACATATCCATAAAAGTGAGGCTAGAATAATGGGAATTGATTTTTTAAATTTATTATTTAATTACTAGATATTTTAACTTGGGGAACAAGTGGAAAAATAGAAAATAAGTTACCTGTAATTTCTACATAAAGAAAAATGGGATCAAAAATGAAGGAACAAAGTGATATTTTTAAATATATACTCCATGAAATATATAAGAATATGGTCCTAGTGAAGGAGGTGAATGAAATTGTCATTCATCTGAAAAAATATCTTGAGGAAAGAAGACTATTCAGGAGAGGGGTTGTATCACGTTTGAAATAAATAGCTTCTAAAATGAAGAAGAAATATTACAGAATTAGTGAACATGAGGAAAGGATAAACACCTCAAATGATAAGATGAAAATCCATCTAAAATAATGCATAAAATTAATAATAAGCCCTTATTTTAAATCTATAATAAAGAATATTATTCATGAAAAATATTAAGGGAGATTTTATTAAAGAATGTTTCACCTGAATACTACTTTTTTAGAATAATTGGGCACATTATAGAATTATTTTCTTATAATAATTCCCAAAAGTGAAATAATAACTCCAATATTACCCCTACATTATTCATGAGAATATTATATGAGTTATGATTATTATAGTTAATGATTTATCTTTTCTACCCTTATTCGTATAGAAAGGCATTGTAGCTAGAAAAATACTTGGAAGGGAAAATCTATTATAAATATAAAGTCCACTCCTATGACATTTAGGGAGAATGTTCATCAAAAAAAATATCTATTAATCTATAAAATGGTTTTAATGTTTTGGATGACCAGAATGAAACAAAATATCATGTTCACCAAGGACAAAAATAATCTACTCACAATAAATCTCTTGTAAGGAAATCAGGTAAATTTGGAAAAATATTCTAGGAGTTATAGTAAGTTTGAGAATAGAGGAATAAAATGAAAACGAGAATCCAATGAGAAATAAAATGGAGTAAAAGATGGAACTCAAGGCTATCAAGGATGATTTTTGACTAAGTTGTCTAAAAACTAAAAGGAATGACATGAATCTTGGAGGATGAGTCCTTCAATGGATAAATAAGATGGAAAGGATAACCACTAAAAAATAAACACAAGAATGAATTTTCAAAAGTATTATATTTTCCATAATTGTGAAAAGTCGCATGATAATTAATGATAAAAATACTCATATCTTTAAAGATAAGTATGTGAGTGTACTCACAAAAGGGAGAACCATTTTAAAGAGGTTGGTTAATCTGATTGTTTTGGATGATGAATAAGATTTTAAAGAGATGATAGTGTTCATTTACAAGCTTGTAAAAATGGGAAATAAAAAGTGGAAGAAAAAGTATTGGTTCATCATGACAAGCCCCATTTTGAAACATGATGATGTTTGATGTACCCCTTTAAATATGCATAAAAAATTTTCTATCTATTTTTTAGGAACTTTTATCTGATGGGGGAGAAATATTCCATGTAGTAAGTGTTCTCGAAAATCAAAATAAATATATCTTAAGAAACAATATATTTATAATTGGGAAGTGAGTGAAACAATATAAAGTAAATATCATTAAAATTTAATGTTTGTATCTAGCATAAACAAATGTTTCAAGGATGATCTAACTCAAAAACATGAATAACATTTCAAATAATTAACCAAAAATATACTCCCTAAGATGTATAAGTTCAGTTGATAAAGGATCCTAAAATGAAGTAGAATTGGTGTCAAAGACTATATATTAAACACACAGTGGTATAATTTATAAAAAGTATTAAAATATGTGTTATCACTCCATTGAATGAGTGGTATCAAGCCACAAAAAATAACTTGGTAGATTGGGAGAATTAGTTGAAACATTTTTTAATTTCATGTTTATTTATATAATAGTAGGTATCATATTTCTACTACCCATAAAATACCCATAACTTCTAACCTGGAGATTTTTTTTATTAATTAGAATAACCCCAGAGTAGAATAAAATTTCAATATTTTGTGTTGGGGACAAAATATAGAATTCAAGGGGAGTTGAATATGAATAATAAATGTTGTTTCTCTATAGAATAGATTTTGGTTCCTATAAATAGATAAAAGGCATGGTGTTTAACTGGTATCATTAATTCAATTTTATAATGTGGTCTAAATTAATTATTCAGTATACGGTATTTTCCCCACACAAAGTCTTTTACAGTTTATACACGAACTGTTTTGTGTAAATTTTTGATAAGATCAAAGGTTTTTATTTTTAATAATGTAAAAGATGAAAAACCTAGGTTTTTATTAGTATCACAGGTGAAATAGATTTCATTGGTGTTTTCTACAAAAAAAATAGTCATTCCTGCACTAATATCGGGCTCATTATTCTTAAAGGAATTGATTGATAGCTTAAATTAGAGGTGGAAAATTCACTCATTAATCTTACTTTGAAATTTTAGTTGTATAAAAACTAGTGATTATGGAATTGGGTTGTCCAAATATAAAGTTATAAAATATTAATCACCAATCTAGAAAATGAAGTGGATCGATATTGGGGTAGATTATAAGAGCTAGGTATAATTGAAAAAGGGAGAGAATATTCTTTCTCTTTCTAAAGATAGAAATATATTAATCCATTCAAAATGGGAGTACCATCTTAGAAGGATAACCCTATAACCAAGGGGGAATATCTTATCAGACTCTATGGAGGAGAAGAAAATGAAGACATATATGTTCATTATTGGACCCAATATATTTCAATGAAAATGTGGATATGTTGAAAATATATTATTACCAAAAAAAATCAAAACGGGGAGATTTTTGGAAACCCCTTGTTTAATGGAATGGATCTATGTGGTCCATTATATTGTAATAAATTCAGTTCTTGGGGTGTTTTTGTAGGAAAAAATGGCTCATTTCAAGAGTTTTTCAAATTTTTTCCATTGGTGAGCGTCGTCGGTATCATGGAGTTTATAGGTTGGTGTTGGTTTCTCAATTTTGGTGACTGAGGGCGTCGGTGTCTCAGGGCATCAGTGACTCAAGGAGTAGTTAGGTCAAGATTTTGGTAGGATATGGATTTGGTAGGTCGGGCACCAGTAGGTTGGGCATTGGTAGGTCAGTCATCCGTGAGTGGCATTAGTAAGTGTGATATGTGAGTGGCGTTGGTGAGTGGCATTCGTGAGTGGCGTTAGTGAGTGGGGTCGGTGGGTGGCCTCGGTGAGTGGTGTCGATGAGTCATTTTGGTGACTCTCATTGGTGACCCACATCAGTGACTCGCATCGGTGAGTTAGGAGTCAATGACTCGCTTATGGTGACTCACATCGGTGAATCACCCATTAGTGACTCATTTCCAGTTTTTCCTAGTTTTTCATGTATCTTGATTTTGATGATACCTTTGACATTAAATGAATTAAATTCCAATTTTAATGAGTTTTTTCATCCATTTCAAATGTCATTTATCTCTTGAAAAACCTAAATCTTCCTTTGACTCATAAACTATATTGTCTTAATTATGGTCCAACATTAATGTAATTTGAAATAGTATCCCCCGTAGATTTATGATATGGCCTCTATAAATCAAAATCCCATATTCCATTGAAACATTATTCTTTCTCTTGGTGATTTTAGAACATTTCTTCCTTGATGATTCATGCGTTTGGGCTATAAAAATTTTCCATGTATTCCCCTAGAGACATTCATATTATTCGCGCAACCCCCGGTTTTTTACATAATGAAGAACTATTGATATTCTTTTGTTCCAAGTATGGATTCCTTCTTCTCTCTTACCTTTATGAATCGTGTGGGATGGGTGTACTGATATCTTCCTATTTAAGGGTTGAAACCAATTTAATTAAGATAATAAGAAGTAATAAATGAGGGGATGTTATTATGATGGTGATGATCACTTAGTTTTTTAGGATATACTTGATCCATGTCATGTTTTGAAAGGGTTGAATGCTTTCTAAAAATTATGGTCAATGGTGGTCTCTATTTGCACACTTTTTTGGCATGGTAATTCATGTCATTTAAAATCCTTGAATGAACATATTATTATGAAATTGGATAACAAGGTATATTCAATTAAATAAATGGTAGCCCCTGGATTGAACTTGTTCTGTGATAACACTTGTTTTATCATGTGGAATTAAACGATGAGAGTTTTCTAAATCTAAATAATCATTTCCTTGTGGGTGTGGTTGTGTGTTGTGTTTGGTTTGGTTAGACCTTGTGTTTGTGTTGTTCATGTGGTGTTGTGGTTGGGAGTGTGGCTATATGTGTGGGGTGGTACGGGTGGTGTAATGGTATCTCAGGCTAAGATATTTTTTGATTGTAGAATGGATTAACATGTTATTTTGTAGAACTATATCTGGGTAGTGGTTGGGAAGCATGGATGTAGGAATGGGTTATGTCATATTCAGGTTTATGGGTGTGATGGTTTTGGTGTTGTTTTGTAGTGGTGACGCAGAGTATTGTGATAATGAGGTGTGTTGGGGGTTTTTCTTTTTTAGAGGAAGTATAGGAAGGCATGAAATTGAAGAATGATGGTAAGGGTTTCTGGGAAAGGGGAGTGTAAAGTGGGAATGCAAGTTGGTTTAGTTTTGTTTCATTATGAATGTGACGATTTACTTGAAGAATGGCTATTGGAAATGGTCTACGATGGATGATTTCGAAGAGGGGTGGTGTTAACTTGTGAGGGGATTTATCCCGGAGTTTCCAAAGATCGTTATTTTATGAATGGGTCTTATAATTGATTCTGTTACCTTGTAAGTTCCATATTTTTTTGGCTTTGGTAGTGGATGGTATGTTTTCTTCTCCTTATAACATTTGCAGTGTTTGGTAGCTTCCCAGGTAGGGATAGAATAAATAAATGAATGATTTGATAATACTGAATGACAACTGGTTAATTGAATTGGAAGGGGTATATTTCAT
Source organism: Viscum album (assembly GCA_963277665.1). Lineage (NCBI taxonomy): Eukaryota > Viridiplantae > Streptophyta > Magnoliopsida > Santalales > Viscaceae > Viscum > Viscum album. The sequence goes on from OY728152.1 coordinate 1,149,204,999, forward strand.
GTTTTGGATTGTAGTGAAGCAGTGTTCACTTATCGAATTGGGAATAAATGTAGGGGACCAAATTTTCGATGTGTTTAATATAATACTTTACTTTAATTCCGTTATTTGGTGAGCAATCCTTAGTGATGATGGGGTGGACATTATACCGTTTTTGGTTATTTTGAGTTTTCTATTTTCTCGTAGGGGAATTAGTATGCTTCCCCCACTTATGTAGGAGTAACATCAGTTATTCCCTACTGAGTATACTTTGATGCTCACCCTATGTTTATAAAACTATTTTCAGGTTTCCATGAAGATTATGTGGACCATGATGGACCTTACTAGCTTAGACATTGGGGATAGTTAGTGTGTCCTTGCTCAGTTTTATTTTTTTACTTACATTTATGTTTTCATTTTATTTCAAGCAGTTTTACTTTAAACATTCTTGTGGGATGCATTTTGGTTTCATTATAAATATATATGATTCATGACATTGTTTTAGGTTGATACATCTTATCTCGTAATCTTGGTTTCTGTAAAAAGGTTAATGCCTCCCATTTTTCTGATATTTCTATACCCTTGGTTTTGGTCACCATCCTAATGTCTATTAGAGGAAAGAAACAGGGGGTCATTATCTCTCCTTCATCTTGAGGAAAGAATTTTTTGGTATCTTTATATACCTTCCCTCATCTTGAAGAAGGCAAGCCATGAAAACTTCATTTATCTTAATTTTTGGATAAGTTGTGTGGACTCAACTAAAGGTGATCTGTTGAAATGATGTGGATATTGCCACACAATCTCATATTTATGTAAGATATTTTTGAAAATATTCCTGAAATATTTTTCATGCAGTATATAATTGAGATATATTATTCATATAAAAGAAAAAGGACATGATTCATCACTATAAGAGTTCAAGGGATGATTCATTTAGACTAGACGTTTTTGGAACGAAAGATGAAATAATTCCAAATATGATAAAGGAGGAGAATAAATTAACAAAAATGGAAAAGTATTCACATATGTGAATTTCCCATGTAAGGGAATTGACCAATTATTTGAACCCAACTATAAATATGTCTTATATAATAGAACTATAAGGATCTAGTCATATGTCTCTATATTAGGGAGTCCACGTATCCAAAACATGAAACCTCAACATTTCAAGTAAATAACTATTGTCTAAAATTTTAGCAACATGAGGATGTTCATGTCTGGTAATCCAATGACATATACAAAAATATATATATATATGAGAGGGTTCTCACATCTATGAATTAGTGATGAATGAAATTTTTTGTATGTGATCCACTACTTATGAATTTTTATATATGAATTTGTAGAAAATTTTATTCCATATAAAAGAATGTATTGAAATTAATAAATGAGTCAAAATTTAATTTATTCTTTCTATCTAATTTTTCGGAATGTTGAATAGTAGTAAAATTCCATCTGGTGATACAAGAGGTATTTGAGAATGCTACCAATAATAGGGAACTTAAAATGAGATCCCTGGTCCATTCAAGAATGAAGAATGAAGTTGTTGGTGTGATCCAGTAAATTAAATGAAATATTTTAATACTACAAGGAGTGTCCAATCCAGCAAATTAAATATATCAACACACTAGGCATACATCTTACATAAAGCTTTATGATGCTATTTTTTATTCAATTTGTCATTATTGATGCTTTGAGATTTATGGGGATTAAGTATTTCTCTAGATCAGAAATGTTCCCTAGAAATTCACTATAAGATAAGGGATGTTGTGACATAGAGGACTCAACAACCAACTAAATTGATTTTATTTTAAACACATGATTTTTCATCATGTGGAAATCTATAATGTTTTTTAGAATTAGTGAGTTCCAATATGACTATATAGATATTCCTTCTCTATATTCCAATTTAGTTAATGGAAAATTACCTCGTGTTTATATCATTTGAAATAGGATCAAGGAAGAAGTAAGTAAATCTCATAAGAGACACTCTATATTAAAAAATATAATAGTGAGAAAAAAAATCAGAGAGATGAACCTTTTCTAAGAATTAATTGATATATCTATGAGAAGATGAGAAGAATATCTAGTGCATACAGTTGTAGGGGAACAAGTATCATTCATGAATTTTGACATCATATTTCCTAGGGAAGAATAATGATATTCTAGATGAGGGGATTAAAAAATTATGAGTTGATATGTAAATTAAAAAAGAATATTTTTTATAGGATTTTTCCTAAAAGGAGGAGTTCCAGATATATTTTTGAAAGAATATGTTGTTTGAACTGATGTAAATAAAAGATCTATAAAATAGAATCCAAGAGGAGATCAACAAAGTATCTATATAGATTATAGGATTTACATAAATCAATTGATGTTATTTAAGGTATCCACATATCCATAAAATGTGTATGGAGATCCTACTATTAAACAATGAGTGGAGGAGGGGTGGATGGTAGGGGGCGACAGTGAGCCTTTCTTGATGATGAGTCATCCCTAAATATTATCTGATAGGTATCCCATGAAAAAAGTGACCTATAATAGACCTATTGAATAGTATTGAACCTTTATTGATTTTTTAAATTGATACAGTATCGATATCATGGTCCTTAGAGTATCCCAATTAGGGTAACCCAAATGAAAATCTCTATTTTATATTTAATTTCTACATGTACACCAAAGGGAAGTCAAAAAATATCTGGTTAAATGGACAGTCAGGTGATTTTTATCAAATCAACATCCAAATAAAAGATAATAATATGTGATAGTCAAATTTGTGTGGTCATAATTTTTTAGGTAAGTGAGAGGCTTGAATAAAAAATTTGAATTATTTAACCATTGAATAGAATGATTCTCCTACGCCCAAGGGTATAGATCACTCTAAGACCCTTTAGGTACTAACAAGAGGATTTTTCTTAAAAATATCACCCATAGAGTTTTCTAATATTCCTTCAAAACACCATTAGATGAAAACATTGGTATAATTTCTTACCATATTAGAGTGTATAATTGATTAAATAATCATTAACTCGATGTCTAAATGAATTAATATTGAAATGAGGTAATAAATATAAATAAAAATTTCATCATGGAAAAACTGTATTTTGCCTTCATTATTCATGACATTACTTATCTCAAAATCATAAAGACATGGCTCCATGGAATATAAATACATGATTTATACGTTGAGGAAAACAATTCTTCGCCATTCTAACCTTGTATAGCTTCCATGTTTTCTGTAATAGAGAATATTATTAACACCAATAAAATCTGAATCCATGTATAATGTGTCCCCCTTTTCCGAAAAACAAAAGGATAATTGTAAATTTTGTAATGTTAGGATTATAAACTAAAAATAATAACATCAAGATAAATATTATACCATTCCCTAAACCATATTTTAATGAAACCAATTATTAAATGAAAAAATGAAACATCAAATAAGGTGTAAAAAACATTGTAGGGTAATAAGGGTCCCTTATTCAAACAATCTAATTAAATGGATATGGTTTGACTCCCTAAGACAATAGGTTTCTTTTAAAACAATCATTTGGAAGTTCCTTTGTCACTATTTTTATAACTTGAAATTATGTAGATATATACTCTAACATTACTTTGGATTAATACATCTTATCATTGATGAAGTGATATATTACATTTATATTTCTTTTCCTCGATCTATTGTTATGATTTTTTTCAATGATTGATAGAACTTGAGTAATCATGCTTTATTATTATAGTATATTTCATAGTAATTATAATGTCCTCAATAAGTTTCTACATCTATATAAATTGAGTTAATTCTTCATTGGATTAGATATAATCAACATCTGAACTGATAAATGTGATAAAACTTTTCTTATTTATTAGTTAATAAATATAAAAGCATTTAATATATAATTTTCCTCTCAATGTAGACATTTGATCATCCTTTAAAAAATTTAAATTTACATTTTTAAACTCCCAATAGCTCCTATTATAATTTAAAATTATAATCATTCCCATAACACACCACTCTTTTAATATGATATAGTTTAATTTTTTACTACATTCATGTAACACTATTTATTAGTTATTCAATCCACAACTCCTATAATAGGATATCCTCTTATATTATTATTTGTCCATAAATATTCCTCTCACAATGATTCTATCATAGAAGAAAAAGTTTATATTTTTCAATTTTATTCAATTTTAACCATATTCATTATTTTTTCCTTTTTCTTCTTTTATTTTCCCCATTCACAAGTTAATATTTCAATAATAGTTATTTAATCACTTTAAACACCCTCTATCAAATTATTTCATGGTTTCTATGTTATATTTTTTCCTTGTCACTCTATCTGGTGGAATTAAAGTTTCCTATCAACTCTTAGTGTCTCTCTCTCACTACTTATAGGTTATCGTTCATAATTCCTAGTGATCTTGAGTTCTACTTTATTTAGGATTCAATTCTCTAGATAATGTCTCACCTTTGGTGGATTTGGTTTCCCTTTTCATCCTTCAATATCAATGGATTTGTTTTTAAAAAGTTTTTATTCTATTATTCCTTTTATTCTTCATCTCCCCTAAGTATTGTTGGTTTTCATAGTTAAGGGTCATTTCAGCCTATATCTCAAATATTTATTTCTCTCCCATTATGTGATAACCCATGTTTTTTAGAGAATTATGGTGTTAGTAATAGCTTAGAACTATTAGGAGGAGCATCTGTTATAATCCCTTTATTACATAGGGGTCTTTATTCATTCTGATTATTTTGTTTTTTACATATTTTTCCCACTTTTGAGTACTACTTTCATTACAAATTTTACTATTTATAGAATTTCTAAAATATTAAAACCCATTTTTGTAAAATATTTTTTTTTATAGTATTTTGGGACCATGTTTTACAATCAATAATTGTAAATCTCGTGAAAAAACCAATGCGAGAAATGTCTCCTCTCTTTGATGTATTTATCCTATTTCTACTATCATCTATGCATGTAAGGAATTGATTAAATGGTGTTTGTAATTTTTGGTAGCGTAATGTCATTCTATTTTTTAGATATTCAATATAATAAAAATCTTGTGACAAGAAATGTTTCATGGAAACAATTAAATAAATTTATATTTCATGGATAGTCACTATGGTTGAGGCCTCTGATGGTGTCGCCTAGTTTCTCTCATCATCATTCATTATAATGTTCCTATTTTCATCTTATTATATAGGGTTATTATAAATTATTGTTTTTTCATCTGAACTGGTTATGATTCTTTTATTTATTTGTGTTAAGGTTTCATGCTACTGTACAATTTGGTGGTGAAATATTTTTGTTAGCATTTCTTGAAGAGGATGAATGTTTGGTGTCGTTGATAGTGTTTTTATGATAATTGTAGGTGATTCAGATAATGTTTTTTGGTTACATGACCCCCCAAATCAACATGATATATTCCATTAATGGAATTTGTGGAATGAATTATAACTTTAACTAATGGATTTCATTCTCCTTTGTTACCTTTAGTTAGTTTTTGTGCCACCTAGGATTCCATACATGGGTCCTAAGTATTCTAATGGTTTTCCCATTGTAATATAATATTTTTCATGTGATTATCACACCTAGAATACCAAGATACTCATGTATGCTTCACCCCACAGAAATATTTCTTTAACTATAAAACATATTTTTTATCTTATGGAATGAGAAATCCTTAAAGGAGTTCAGTTAACTCTTATTTGTAATGATATATATTAAGGAATGGTAATTGGACATCCACTTTAAATCCTTTTTTTCCACTTTTCACTATAATTTCTACGAAAATTTGGATCATTATAATCATAACATGGGAGAAAACCTCCCATCTATATTGATTCCTTTAATCATGGAATACCACATGCACACCTATCATGATTTTTTAAAATTACCATACATACATTAATGAGTATTTTATAACATACCCATTTGGTTATGATGATAGTTTTGTTCTCCAAACATAAAACAATTTCCCTTGTTTGATACTTCTCATATCTCTCATGTTCTTCATAGATCTCTTTAATCTAATTCCCATTATTAGTAGCCTCTTTAATGATTTTTTCTCTACCTAATATAATGGATGTGATTTTTTTAGAGTCTCCATCCTTCCTATTTGTACTATATTTACTACTATAAATAGGACATATACCAACAGTTTGGAAAAAACATTGTTATTTATCATTCATATAGACTTATACCAGTGGTTCATCCAAAACTGTTGGTATAGTCACTAATTCAGACCTATTCCAATGGTTTTTCCAAAACCATTATTATGGGTCACATATTCTCTATAAAAATGGTTTCACCAAAACCGTTGGTATATCTCAAAAAAAGAAAGAACCAATACCAAGGGTTCTCAAAACTGTTGATATAGATACACATATTTTTTATCGATTATATTGTCAAATAACATTAAATGAATAATTAATTATGAATATATATATATATGTGAAATTATGTTCACAAAATCCATGTAAGGTTAGTGGTTAGGTCATTTGATTATAAATGGGAGGTAATGAAATCAAAACCAACCTGAGTTTTGTTTTGAATTACCTATACCAACAGTTTGAAAAATATTTTTTTGTAGGTATATAGCAATGGTTTTCTCAGAACTATTGGGATAGACCTATCCCAACACAAAATTATCCAACAGTCCTCCAAACCATTGGTATTGGTTATTTTTATATTAGTGAGTTATACCTTCACCAATTATCTTTCCTTTAACAAATTCATCAACAATTTTTTTATTCCTTTTAACTCTTGATATTGTTTTATAAAATTCACCATTGGTTTCTTCCTCGAAGTCACCCACAACTCCCTGTTTTCCATTTGTGTTACACATATTGACATTAAATTACTCAATATTTTCCCCATTAGTTTACAAAATTTTATACAATTTTTATGACACTATCATCTATAATTTTATTGATTCTTCTAATACTTTTGTTACATCCTCTAAATTATTTTATGATATAGGAATAAAAAAAATTGCATTTATCTTGAAGATATTTTATCTTTTAGAAGTTATTCTTTTAGTTGAGAATAATACATTTACTTCTATAAGTTCAATATTATTTCAATATTGTATTTCCACGAAATATATTTTCAAATAATTATTATCTTCACCCATTAATAAAAATGTCTATTTTTTTGGAATACTATTGTCAAAGCATCTTCCTTATAAAATAGTTTTGGAAGTTAATTCCCAATGAGAATCTTTTAATCCATGTTTGTAATGATAAAGTTTGCTATTTGAATATTACTATTTAGTTGAGTATTCATTACCACTAAAACTTTTTTCCTTAACCCATACATATTAATATAATATTAAAATTGAATATTAGTAAATATCGTGTCATTTTCAATCGGAAATTTATGAATTTTTATCTTGATCATATTCTTTTTCTAAAAATTGATATCATGAAATAATCTAGAACACATTGATTTTATTAGATATCTCTAACAAACATGGTATGTTATTATAGTCATTAAGGAATGAAACATGTTACATGGTTACATCAATGGATTTAGCTAATATTTCTCTACATACATCTATATCCACTGACTCAATAAAATTTATTGACTTATATTACATCAAATTATAAATCTTCAAAATGATAATTCTCATTTCTAAAGTATTACAAGTTTGAGTTTTATCATGTGACATGTTAAGGATATCACAACCCACTCTATACATAACTAAATATTCAAATGAATTTTGGACTAAGTGGATGGGTATTTTATGAAATCATTATCTTACTTGGATATAAATAACATACCTAATTCTAGAATAATTAGGTTTATATTCCACTATTTTGTATTTTATTTCATCACAATTATGTCATATCGTCCTAATAAAATGAATGTTTTATTAATAAAATTTAATTCATTCACCAATTAAAAAAATTATGTTTTTTCAAGTAAATTATATCCAAGGCATTCGAGAAGCAAGAATTAATTATACCTTATGGCTTTGTTTGCAATTTTTCATTCTCATAGTGAATAGTATTCGTGTCTTTAACATTTACAAAGTGAATGAGGTCTTATTTCTCATACTTGATGGTTGTACCAAGATACATGTTTCATGTCGTGTTGAAAATATACCCACCACAGGGATCTATACTCCAACTTGATCTATTTTCTTGAATGTGAATTGTAGATTATTTACCTTCTTAACACTTTCTCTTTTGATCCATGTCCACTACTTTACATAATTATATATAGAACATTATTTATCATCATATGTGCATGATGTTTATTCTTAATATTACAAGGATAAAAAAATTTGAATTTGTTTCCCTCATAATGATGCCCCAAGCTACTATGATTTTTCACATCAAGTCTTCTTTGGCACATTCCTTTACATTATTGAGGATAAATTCTATATTTATGACTTCATCCTTCAAACAAAAAATGATATCAATTAATAAAAAACTTTGAATAAATGTTTATTCTTACCTATTATTGAATTTTTTATGACTTAAAGATACACTTTTTTATAGAAGACCTATATTTTATATGTACCATCGTTCAATAATAATAAAATAGGACATGTTGTATATTTTTTAAACAAATTTATTGATAGTCTAACAGCCTTTCAGGTCCTGGATTTTTAATAATACCAATATACACCTTTTTCAGAAGTGTTGGTTCTTCTTCCCTAGTATCCATCATCACCATATTATACTTTCATCCAATCATGATACCTATTTTACCATAATTTTCAAAATGTTACAATTTTTGGTTGTCCTAATTCATTTTTAGTAAAATATTTTCATCACTTTATTAAAAAAATATATTTTCTAACATCTTAATGCAATATAAATAATTAATAGTAATTTTTATACTTAGTATTTATCCACATATCAATGATCTTTTATTTATTGTCCATATTTAATTAAATTTGGTCTATCTTTGATTTCATGAATCTATTGAGGATCTAAACCTACTCGTTATTTTGGTGTTTATACTCAACTTTCATCTTTGAGTTTTATATATTTCTATGTTTTATTCATTCAATTTACAAATTTAATTTAGAATTATCATTTTATTTATTTTGTTTATAAATATTTTATCAATTAAAATACAATGTTTATATTCCTTGTTCTTTCCCTCCAAATATAAATTTCTTTGAGAGATACTCCTATTTTTACTTTTAGATCTAAACGTCCCAAAACATTAGAGTATTTATCATCACTTTAATTCATTGTTTTCTCTATGATATTGAAAAATAAATTTTCTTTTGATTCCTTATATTCATAAATACGTTAATATTATATCTATTTTAATATAACATCATTTTATGAAACAAATTTCTTCATATTGAAAATTTTTTATTGTGAAATCCCTTTTACTTTCACATCTTATAATTATTTTTTCTTGTGTGGTCCATAGTTTTCGTCATTTTTTAATTTAATGGGAAAATTTATATTGTGGTTACCATAATTCTTACACCAAAGGAATGTGACTGTAAGAATTCCCTTGAATTTTCTATTTCCCTTTATTTATGTTTTAGGAAATTAAAGATATTGTTTCACCAACTTTTACATCATTGATATCATCCTCCGATGAGAGATTCTCTGTTTCTTTGAATGAAACATCTTAAGACCCTTCTTTTTCCAGAGAATCATTACCATTTTTTGTTATCTTGTGTAAAATAATAGTTTTGTGAAGGAAATCTAGTGTGAATTTATTTTGATCCTTTTCACCAGAACTAAGACCCTCACATTGATTCATGGTGAAATATTTATAGGATTTTTTTCAAAAAAAAATTATATCATCAAGATATTTCAATGTCCAAGACTTCCCTCCATAATTATGTTCACACAATCAAATTATAATTCAATATGGTCAAGAGGGTTAATCCTCTATTCCTCATACTTATTCTAATGAAATGGAAATTTATCTTCACATGACTTGGATTCACCTTCATGGATTTCAATAAATTTCTCCCATGTAACATATTAATATTTTTATAACATCATTTTCATAAAAATTTCATTGTACCAATCCCTTTATTTATCATTTACTGTTTTGGTATCAACATCTACCTCCATTTGGTCTCTCATTTATAATTCTAAACTTTCCATATTGAACAACATCCCATGTGTGGTAGTCTTGTAGTCATCCATTAATAACTATTAGAAATAATAGTTTATATAATTATTCCAAAATTGAAAAAAAAAATCATCAAATATCAAAATAGAATTTTCATTAACGTCCATAGATAAGGATTTAAATACTGATTTACAATAAATCTAAAAATTATAATAATATTCAAAAAATATTTCCCACACATGTAATATATCCTTATATCAACATGAATTAGTGTTTTTCTATTACAAATGACCCTTCTAATGATCTTGTTTTATGAAAAAATGAAACAATATTTTATATCCCTCACATTCATATTGAACATGAAATAAATGTATATATAGAAAAAGTTGATTCTTTACTTGGTTCACCCACACTATGTTATTTTTAAGGTTAATAAAATGGTGATGTTTCATTATACTAAATTCATAATCACACAGATTGTCTTATAATTTTGGGTGGTCACACTGACCCTCCTTGTTTATAACCCTTATGAAGTATAATACTCACCATGCATAATAAATCTTGAAAATTTATACTCTTACAAGAAAAAATGCATAAATAATCCTTCAATAAGTATATATATTACACCAAAAAAATTTGTAGCCATTATCCTATCCTTTATAAATGTGATTAATTTTTAATGAAACTCCATTTATATAGACTACTAGATCTCCTTTTATTTTCTAAATTTCTTTTCTAAAAATATCTAGAAGAACACACTTTATCCCTGATCCACCTTCCCTCATTGAAGAGACTGATATTTCATCAATATTGATATAATAACTATGTTTTCAGGAAAAAAAATTTCAATTCCTCTTAATTAGGATGGGAAAATTTAATCAAAACAGATCTCTAATTTTGAGTCAACCATGAAAATTTGAATCTCGAAAAACCCCTAAAATACAAGAACATTGAATTATAGATACTCAACATCCTCATTTCATAATTACTTATACTGGAGCATAACCTTCTCAACTTCTTGAAAACATAAAATTTAGGTTCTACCAATTTTGGTATTACCATGGTGTGATTTTTTCCATTTTTGAGTTATATATTTACCCAGTAATGACTTGAATCCTAATATTAACTTCATATCAATGTAGTTTTAAAAACAACCTTATCCAATTATTTGAAATGAAAAATGTTCTTCATAAACTGGGCACTAATTTCAATGTAGAATACTAGAACCCTACTTCTTCTGCATCATGGTGTAACACAATTTTTCATAGTGTCATTTTTTATTATGGGGCAGCAAAAACCACTACAGTGTGATTTCCCTCCCATCACTAGTGGACATAGAACTCTTTTTTCATATGGTACATATCAAGGAATGATCCTTTCCCATGGTATATATATTTATAATATTTTGGTCTTAAATAAAAATGGTTGTGAGATGGCCTCATCATTCATGGAATAACTTCAATACAGTTGTAAAAAATTTACTCTTATGTGGAAAACATTTGGGTTTTACACATAATGAAATATTTCCTATAAATAGAAATATCATAGCTTCGTCTTTCCAATTTCATCCTTCATGAAATCAATTCCCCAAGAGTCCATGAGCCTTATTTTTATATATTTCAACTAATTTTTCAGTAAACATGAAATTACCTTTTTTTATTAGTCTTATTTTTCGGTAATAAGTGTTAATATGTTTTTTGGATAATTTATTGGTGATGAAGTGAGAATCCAAAAAATAATGGAACTGAAAGGCCAATCAATTCCTTCATGTGTAATAAATTTTCTTACCATGAATATCCATATTGATAGGTTCAAGTGGCTATAACTGATATCAAATGATTGCTGAGTTGGACCTCCTTTAAAATAAATTTGATAGTGATATGAAACTATTTTCTATGAAATTTTTTAAAGTATTACAATGTCTATTAATAAAAAGCATATAGATTTATTGTTAAATAATATAAATTTTTGTAAAATGATAAATGGGTTTATAGATAAATCAACCTACTGTCATCTATCATGTAAGATGGTGTTTACTATGTTAAAAATCATTATAATGAAGGATACAAGTAATGAGTTTGAGAGTGAAGTGAAAAGGTTGTGATGTTATTGAAATACTTTGTATTTTATATCTAGACGTTAAAAATAATCATGGAATAAATCTACCGAATTTTGGATTTATTCCTTTAGTCTATAAAATTATTTAAAGCTATTATAATGTAATTTATATATTGTTGTGAATGTTGTAGATTATTTGAGAATGTTGTTTAGTAAATTCCAAAAAATTATAGAATCTAAAAAATATAGGTGAAAATTTTAGAAAATATTAGTGTTCACATATCAAAAAAAAAATTATATAGTGTATGAGTGATTTATAGAAGAATGATTAAAATTAGTAAAATAATTTAGTCTCATATGAGTGACTGTGATTATGTATAAAAGTCAGGAATATTAGTGTATGAGTTATCTGTAAGAAAAGTAACTCCTACAGGAATCATATGGACTCTATGTATTATGTATACGAGATAAGTAAGTGCCAGGTTACCGTATATGAGTCTTATGAGTTATATATGAGACAAAACAAAATGAATTTTTTTATATTTCTATATATTGTAACATGTGTTTTCATAATTAAATTCTTAGTAGGGAAACAACATTTGAATATGCATGTTTTATTCTATAATCCTCTAAATATCACAAAATAATATATGATATATTCAATATATGTTGAATAGTTACTAGAAGTGATAAAGGATGTGTTAAAAATAAAAATATTATATAAATAAAAATGTTTTAATGACATAATGAGAATTTTTTATGTCATAACCTGATATGTTGTATGATTTTTCCTTTAGAAACAATGAAGGTTATATTGGTAGGTGTTTTGGAATATACTAAGATGACGTTTTTGAATCTTATTTTGGATTAAATTATGATATGTTGATTTCAGTTTAATATGATAAAAATAATAATAATAAATAACTTCTATAAATATCATTATACAAGGTACATCCATTGAGAAATGTCCAATGAATATTTTGGGAGAAAAAAACAATAGTTTTATATACAGTTCTTCTGTGCATGATATTATATCTATATTTTCATGTGTATAAATTTTTAAAATAACCTAAAAATTATAGTGTCCACTTGTATCAGAAAAATTAAGTCACTATAAAACAAAAAAAAAAGAAACAACTCAATAGTGTATGGGGATATAATTGAGAATCTAACCCAAACAAATCTCACTATAAAGAAGAAAACGTAGAAACAAATATAGTGAAAAAAAATAATCCCCACATGAAAATTTTGAATAATATAAGATGTCAAAAATAGTTATATTGACCTTGAATTTTGAATTGAGAAATATCAAACAATTCAATATATGATTCAAATGTTTTTTAGTGAAGAGATGTCTATGTCTTAAGTAATTATTTTTAATTTAACTAGAGAATTTCAAGATGTTACCTAAGGAATAAGATTCGATCTATTGATGCAGTGACATACTTTTTATAGTGGAATATATATCAAAATGTTTATAAGTTGATTTTTTATTAAATTGTGAGAATCGGTGATGTATAGTGGGATACTAGATATTATTGACATGGTTGGATGTAATGTTGGTGTGTGATTCATCATGATTTAATGTGAAAATTATATACACAACTTGTTATTACTGATAATATTATTAGTAGAGAACCTATGATTGGGTTGATTAATTGATCATGATAAGTAGTGGGGTTTCCACATTAGGGCCAAAACTTATTAAAATTACCTTGTTCTTATCTATATTTAAATTTTTTTTTACTGTATGTGGATTTGTGGGTGGGATTGAATTCCAAATAATCTATTTGTATCCTATCAAGTAATAGGGGTTTATAAACTAAATGGGGTAGTGTTAAATGAAAACACGGTATTATAAAAAAGGATAATGGCACCTAATTCCACCCAACCATCAGGTTTATATACTAATACACTAGTTCTAACAAGTTGTACCATATCTAACCATGTTCCCTCTAGATAAATATACTTTCATGACATGGGTGTTTTTATTTTAGTATATTATGTGCATATTTTAATTGTTTTAGAATAGCCTAAATAAAAAAACTTGTTTACATTCCTATTATAACAAATGTAGATGTCATAGATATGACGTTTATAAACATGAAAAGGATATAAGTAAAGATTCTTATGAAGAGATAAAAAATACCCGAGGAATCGCCACTGTTGGATGGCATGCTTATTGTAAAAAAAACTACTAAATCTGTTGATTATTATTACTATGATCATACAAGTTATATTTATGATGAATATGAATTTTATGAATCACTATGTTATTTCAATTATAAAGTCAAGGATTACCTGAATAAAATTCCTATTGATTTGTTTTCATGTATTTGTTCTCAGATCAGAAGGATATAAGATCAAAATTAACAATTAGACATATAAGTTTATAAAATATTGTATGAATAATATAAATAGGTAATCAATTTTTTCACCCTCAAAATACTAGTAAAATCTATGGAACAATCAACATCACTTTTAAATTAAAGATATTTAATGATCAATTATGAACTGAAAAGTGCTTTTTCTAAGAAGTAGGTTTTTTAAAATGTTTTTGAGGAAGTGATTTTTTCAGTAGAGAAATTATATATGGTCATAATGAATATCAAGAAAGCTCAGCTAAAAGTTCAAAGAAAGAAAATAAATGAGATAAATAATTCAATTTTTCGGAAGAGGAACATGCATAATGATAAAAAGTTTATGTTGAAGAGATGATAATAATATAGTTTGAAATTTGTTGAGGACAAGAATAATTTCCCCAACAGAAAGTGGCTTTGGTAGAAAATTAAACTGAAAAATATAGAAATAGAAAAATCATAAACTTTCCAAAATATAGATAAAAGAAATAATGCCACATAGGATTCAGGGAAACGTATTACTCATAAAAAGATGCAGAGTAATCTAAAAATATATTCAAATCATCTCATTATTAGTCCACTATAATATTATTAAAAAAAGAATCCCATTATTCTCAAAAATCTGTTTTCACTGAATCTATTTTGAAAAATTTAGCATGAAATAATTCAAAATATGAAAAAATATGGAGGGATAAAAATGATAGGAAATCCAAAAATTTATCATGGGATGATAAAATCATGTTTAATAAAAGAATATCCAAAATCCCATCCTAAAATAATGGGTTTCTACTTAAAAATAAACATAGTCTTGATAAACCATTTTTAATGAAAATATAAGATAATTGGTTTGACACAAATATAGGTTCTATATATTTTAGTATAAATCTATAGATTTTATGAAAAATAAATTAGTAAATGGGAATTAAATAAGTCTTAAAGCTAGTGGGGTGGATCTCAACAAAAGTGAAACCCTGTTACATGGAAGAAAGAAACAATGAATATAAAGAATCTATCCACATTGAAAAAATTTGAACCACATGATAATTTCTTTGAGAATTGAAAACAAAAGTTGTCACTAATTTAAATATTTTTTGTATTTACCAATCAAATACAAATCTTATTCAAAAGATAATAAAATACCCTATAAAAAAGATCATTTGAATCTATATTTCACATCTGGTAGAGGGGGGAAACAAAATAAAAGGCTTAATCAATTACACCCATGAATTAATTTAAGAGAGATAATTTAGGGTGTATCATTAAAGAAAATATGCTTCCATTTGGGAAGTAGAGTACATATATTATTATATTTTTCTATGTCAAAAAAATATTAAATTAAAAAAAATTATTAAGTTATGACCAAAAAGGGAACCAATACAAAAGAGTGATGGTAATATTGGATCAAGAATTGGTATCCCTAATGGTGATCCTCAAAGTATACGCAAAAGGGTAGTTCAACAATTGTAAAATATGTGTGTAAAGGTAAAAAATAGGTTTTTCATTGTTTTTTTCATGTGTTTCATGGATTAATATTCAAAACAAGTTGATTATAGACAAATAGAATTCACCAATGAGTCATAATATCAAAAAAAATTCTTTGAATATACAATAAATACAAAACAAATAAGTATGATCGTGTGGAAGAGTAATGATTAACAATATTTGGAGCCAAGTTAACAATTAATAAGAAAATATAATAGGGAAAAAATTAATGTACGTTGATTTATAATGTAAAAATATCTCTCTATATAAAAAGAACGTTTAAATTAAGAATAAACCCATGTTTTTCAAGGAGGAAAGTGTTTTTAAAACTCTGAGGCGTATAAACATTTAATATATTCACTTAAAAAAGTTATTTAGTGATATATACAAGTCCCAACCCTAATACCCAAAATGAATACCTGGGTGTTGATGACATTATTACCTTATTTCATTATCTATGTTACTTCGAAAGAGGGTTTTAATGTGTTGAATGACAAAATAGGTGATGAAAACTATAATTATGAAGAAGAATGAATAAATTGTTCATTATGTTGATTATTAAATTTTATCGTGTTTGTTAATGAATAAAATAAATAAAAGTTATTTATAGATACAATTTTATAAGGGGGTTTTATCAAAGGATTTCAGATGACATATATTTGTTCCTTTTAATTAACGCTGGAATTATAGATAGTGTTTGTATGAATAAATATTAATATATTATTTTCACTCACATAATTTTATTTCTAGTTTATATTGAATATGTTTATAAATTGTGAGTGTTCATAAAAAAATAGAAAATTAAAGAAAACCTTCACATGAATTTTATTATGTGTTTGTTGAATTTGACTATAGGTTTAAAAATATTAATTAAAATATGTTTGAATAAACCCGAGAAAATGAATAAGTATTGGTATTAATTAATATATCAAATATTGGAAGCTTCTCTGTCATAATTGGTCACTAATTTTCTTATAATGGATTATAATAATTAGACATGGGTTTTCTATGTTGACAAAACATTTCGTAGAAAATGTGGTGATAATATTTCTCTCATGTGGTATTGACAGACTCTCTCGATAAAGAGAAGAAATAAAATGGGAGATGATATTTCATTGAAAATGGGGGAGAAGAACATTTCCTTAGAGGAACATCCCCATACATATGGTTTTAATATAGGAGTGATTAAAATTTCTTTATTTTTTAATTTTAATTAAGTGTAAGATGAAAGGTTGGTATACATTAAGGATTCAAAAAATTTATTAGTATTAACAACAATCACAAATGGGGAGATTGAAGGGACCTTGGGTTGATTGGATATATTTATTTTCATTATTTTTCAATATGTGTGTCAAGGTAAATGATGGGTAATGGAATGAGAATACACCCCATGATAAAAATAAATTATTTTTCTATAATTTTATGGGTAATAATTTTTTTCCAATGAATAGTGAGATAGATAGAATCATTCAGTACCCTTGTATATCAGATGATTATTGAGGTGAACCACTTTCCAATGTGTTAAAGCTATAAAGGTGTCATTTATAATAGTTAGTGAAGGTTTTAAACTATCAATATATAAACACATTGGAGATTAATTTTTAAACAAGTTCTATTTTAGGAGAAAGAAAGTTCAATTTGGGGAGAAAATTCTCTTGTATCATCTAGAATGTAGGTGAATATATTGTAATATTCCCATTGTTTAAACAATAACAAAGCCCATTTTGGTAAATTATGATCATTTTTATGTGAAAATGTACTTTTTCGATAAAAATAACTTTTAAAATTTTTTAAACACCTTATGTAAGGGTAGATTCCCATCTGAGGCAGTGAATATATTTTTTCATGAAACACTTTGGAATATTCTCTAAAGGATTTTAGAGTTATGCATGGAGACATCATGATATATTGATGCATGTAGATCCTAATTATTAATATAGTAAAAATAATAAATATATTATATCACGCAGAAGTAGTTATATGAAATAATAGAATATCTCATGAAGGGTGACTCAGATGGGAAATTTAATATCACTATTAAATCATAAATGTGGGTTTTACCCCAGTCAGGATATTACCTTTTTGTATATCGGGTGTTTGGTTAAATCACGCATAAAAGTAAATTCATACCCTTTTATTTAATTTCTTTATTATTGTTTTTATCATTTTTATTTTCCCTCTCATTCTTCTTCCACACATCGTAGCCATTTATTTTTCACGCCCCCATTGATCTAAATTCCGTAAAATTATCTAATTTGATCCATTTTAATTTGAAATTACTTGATGTGGTAAAATAAAACCATCCACATTCAATTTTTGATTAAATCAAAAAAAATAGATATATTAAATTGGGATTTTGGAATGAGATGATTTTGGTTCTAAAACAGTTGAATGATTTCATATCTGATGTTGGTTTATCATTTTGATTCAAGGAAATCTTGGAACTCCCCTACACGAGATTGGTGAATCTCTATTAATCTGATCCAGTTATCTATTTTTAAATACATCCATGGCCATGTGGACTATATCTTCACCTTAATAGGGCACTTTATATAAGAGGAAATTAGGTTTGTTTTATTTTAATTTTTAGTTTTATTTTTTACCATTTTTATTTTTTCTCATTTTCATTAAAAAATGATTAAAGTTTGAAATAAATCAATAAAACTTCATTTGTAAAAGGATAAATATGAAATAAATTTTAATGATAAAAAATAACTGTCCAAAAATATTTAGAAAAAAATAACAACGGATAATTCCTAAAAAATATCAAAATATAATTTTTGTGAAATTTTCAAAACAAACTATAAAAATCATATAATGATAATTTCATTGAATTACCCAAAGTTAATTATAAAAGTACAATAACATCGAATTATCAATGAATAAATTATTAAAATTATTAAACTATAATTATAAAAAATATTGAAAGATAGTTATAATGAATTATATGAAGATAATTGTACCACATCATGAATGGATAATTTATAAAAAATTATCAAATGATAATTATGAGATATTACCAAAGTATAATTTTTAAGAATTATTAAAAGATAATTATATCATATTATCAAAGGATAATTTATGAAACAAGATAATTATGAAAGTCTAATTTATTGTTGAAGGATAATTAAGAAAATTACCAATGATTGTTATATATAATTATCACACGATAATAATAAAAAAAGTACGCCATATTTCCAACTTTAATCTAGAGATATATTCTATATCAAGTGTAGTTTAATAATTATTCAGGATATTAATATTTCTAGTGAATTAATTGGATAGATGTGATAATTTTTTAATTATCTAAAAGAGATAATGTACCATCACATATGTTGTATTTCTATTTGAAATAAAATAGCTAATTTTGGTTCATGGAACACTTTTAAAACTGAGAGAGCTGACATGTCAAAAACTATAATAATAAGGCCCACAGGGAGGTTCTCTTGACTATTGAGGTTGTTGGATCAAAATATATATGCAGATGACAAACTATAAGAGGGTAAGAGATTTATACGTTTCAAACCATTCATTTTTATTCTTAAAAGAATTTTGTTTAAATGAATTTAAACTAAAGGAATTCACAATACTACTTATCAATAAAAATAAAAAGGTCCTTAGGTAGGATTAAAAATATATTGAAATCATGTTGAATATGATATGTATTCCATGTGTCATATTTAATCATATTCCCATTAAGAGTGGTAAATCTCTTAATCATTGTGGTTGTGATAATCTAAGTAAAACAAAGTAATGATAATATCATAAAGAATTTATAATCATATTGAGTAATTGAATAACTGTAATCATAGAAATGGTAATAATAATGTAATTAAATAATATCATAATCATATTTTTTATGATAAAAAAAATAATATTAAAAATAATATATAACAAATTAACCGTCTATTAAAATAGTAGCATAAAGGAACCAAAATTAATTGAATAAAATTTTTTTTACTCAAAGATAATGATATACTATAACCATAGATAAAGGTATCTTGATTTATACTTTTATCAAAGTATGTCTTTCCCACACCAGGGTAATCCATCGATTTGATTTCCATATTTGGTGTGTCTACCTATTGCAGGCAGCGCTCGATCAGGAAGGTGATGGGAACATCTATATTCCTAGCCTCAAATTCCCCTGATATGAAAAATATTGGCACAACTATATTTCTATCCATCGAAAACCTCATTCGTAATCACAATGATCTATGTGGCACAAATATATAAAATCACCTGAATGTTATATGTATATGGAACAAGTTGTTCAAAACTTGTAAACAATCATAGTTTTCACACATATCAGATTCAGAAGAGCTCTCGCATAGTTTCTCGAAAATCCAACAACAGTGAGCTCATTCAAATGACCTGGAATTTATATGTGTTTGTCGTAATGGTCATATTTTCTCTTGAAATCTCAGAGGGACTTAAACAACTATCATTATAACATTCATATTGAAATATAAATCTAGAAATATTTTTGATTAGCATATAATATACAACATCATTTTGACTTAAAATAAAACAATTTATTATGATATAGTTTTCTGTGTATAATAGTAATGGTTCCAATGATTTCCATTATGGAAGTTAGTACAATTTATATCATTTAAAAAATATTTTTAGTATGAGATATTGGAAAATTTGTAGGATATGAATCTTATTTTGTCTGTACGATATAAATCATATTCAGGCTCACTACAACAATCAAGGAGTTAATTATTACTGAAATTTTTATGAGTATTATTTTATTATAAGATCATATGAAAATATTAATGATAAAATTTCAATTAGTTTTTTTAAAAAAATGTTTGGTAATAGTTATTTGGACATAAAAGAGTTTTTAATTAAGTATTTTAAGATATTTTTGTGATTTAGAGGAAAAAATAAATAGAAAATCCCCAAAAATAATCTTGAGTTAACAGAGGCTTCCACTCCATGTTTCAAAACCACATGATGTGGATTATTCTCTCTGTTAACATTACTGACTTTGTATTGGGAATTTTCTTAACTATTTTGAGTTTTGTTACATATGTAACCATGTAATAATTAGTGTGTTGGAATAATTGATATTTGTTCTTGACTTGTTCTCACATGTGGGTGGGTGTGTGTAGCCCATGGGGATCATTAAGATGTTGTTTCCATGAAAATTATTAAAATATATATATTTCATGTATTATATGATTCACATGTTGAGTATGGGAATAATATATATCTTTTTATGTCTTTCTATGTTTTTTATCAAGTTATACCCTGTTGAGTATCATCTTTCTGTTGGTAGTTTTGTGCTTAGTAAACATAACAGGTGACCATCATGGTATGTTTATCCCATAATTGTTGAGTGTTCTTGATGTGAGATGATGGTGGTGATGGTGTATAATATCATTATCATCCATTCAAAACTCAATGACTTGAGGATTATGAGGAAACTTATTCATACGTGATTCCTAGTGGATTCATAGTATCCAAAAGACTCAGTTCCTTATAGATTCTAAGTAAAATATCAACACTTTTTCTTAGCGATTATATATACCATGGCTACCCAATTCTATTAGAATTTTGAGGGGAATGTTTAAATAATTTTTCCAGCTTATAATATATTTATGATGACTCATTATCATCATTTTGACATGGATGAAAGAAGGTGTGGAATTGGATATGTGGTTTATTGGTTAGTGAAAGATCACTTTTTTCAATGTATTATATTAAACTTTTTATGAAATTATTATTTTTAGGGTATAAAATTTTTATACTTGAGAAAACATGGTTAAGAACACATTGGTGGTAACCTAAGGAGTCTTGTATTCACAACCAACTAAATAATTTTTGATCTTGTAGATTTTAATACAAGATAACTATAAAAGGTAAATATCCTATTAAAGGATGGATGAGATGAGGAGTGTAGAGATATTAATATATTGGATAAACTCCAACGTACCCCACTATTGATTTCATTATTTATCTTCACTTATTATGTTAGACCTAACCCACCGAGGGCCTCCTAGACTGCCGAAGGTCCATCCATCATAACCCCAAAATTGTATCCACACTCCATAGGCTATAGATAATAGGTAATAAGGAATAACTAAATTGGGAGGTTTTTGATAATATACATGTATGTACAAAAACAACCATGTCCCTTCAATAGTGCAATGGAATATAATGTAAAGACTGCAACATATAGTCATAATGCATGAATTTAATAAACTCTATGAAATACAATAGAATCAAAACCCAAGTGTAAAGGGGAGAAATAAAGGCCCAACAATAAATAATGTCTCAACCTGAAAAAAACTGAAAATAAAGTAATCTGATAGATCCCTATACAAGATCACGAAGCCCAGCCACCGTATGTTGTCAATGCACCCCAGGAATTACTATTGTCAAACATAATTACCACTGATCTATTTTTCATCTAAAAAAGACACAACACATGTTGGAAAATGTAATATATGTGGGGGTATATATATACCTAGTAAGACTGCCCATTATATGAAGGGATTGATAGGGAGATATAGCAATTCGCATCTCAACCCAAATTAAGAGTGAAACAAACCACATAAGACACACACACACACATACATAGATTCATATATATATATATATATATATGCTCATAAATAAATCTATCTAAGAGAAAAAGGGGGTCTCCATCTTATAGCCTAGTGAAATCAATGAGTATCCCTAGAGCTCTAGAATTCTATCACTGATTACCAGTATCAAAAAGAACCACACTAGAATATGAATGGAGGTTCATGCATCTCAAAACTACACTCCATAGTCGAGGGAGAACACATCTCCTATAGAGAAACCTCACCACTCTTGAGATAAAATACAAGGGTGTACCACCTTGTAGGTAAAGAACACTTTCCCAATAGTAAGTGGAGTAAATACCATAACTATGTTGAGAAATGGGTAACTTGTTCCCTTGTATGATAGGAGAGTCCTAACATCAATATCTCTCTGATATCCAAAAGAACCCACACTCTAATGTAATAGGGTACCACTGACCCTGTAATTTCCCTAATAACATTGATAAATATCTCCCTTATAAAAAAGGGGGTAATGAACTCGTTATATATTTGATAGAGTTGTGAACCAATTCACTTGTGTAGTAGCGGAGTAGTAACCCTAGCACCTATCAAATGATCCCAACTGATCACTGTCATTGTCAAGAATCTGCTGAATAAGAACCATGATTGGAATGGATCACACTACATATCAAAAGCCTCTATAAAAGCCTTTATCAGGTTCTATAAAAAAACACGTAGGATTGGCTACTAAAAGGAAAAAATCTAAGTCAAAATGAAGGATATATGAGAGGATGAAGATTTACAAAGGAGTACATGTCATATATATGGAGTCCACATGACGTGTGGCCCCACTTCTCTACCCAACCATGTTTTAAATGTAAAAATATTAGGAATCAATTTCAGTGTACAAGTTGTATACTTTGGGATACATATTGTTAATGACCACCTAGTGTCCTGGTCATGTATCTCAACCCATGTCCATGTATTCATGCTTCTGTTGGTATACTCTGGTATATGGAATTTCCATCCACATAGGGAACTATCCATGTATGGATTGCATAGATGTTTCACCCAAGTTCTTCATTAAAGGTACATATATTTCTTATATTTTTATCCAAACTTTCCCCTTTCTTCCCCAATTCGACCATTTCATCCATAGAAGCCTCCCAAGAACTTCAAACCATCCTTGGAACTCAATTTTTAAAGTTGATTTTGTGGAGGAACATCACAATATCTCTAGTACATGTTTATCCATCTTAGTTCTTCCCCTTTTCATGAAGTTTATTAAAATTTCCTTGAGGAAAAAAATTTCTATAGGGTAGGGATTCGAACCTAGGGTTTAACCATGGGTTTTCTTGGTCCAATATTCAATTTTTATGCTCTATCTACCCTCCTTGAGGTACAAAGGTGGGGAAATTAAATTTTAGCACAAAGGATTCAATGTTTTCACCATTTCGGTAGGTTATTTCATGTGTATGAAATCCTTGTGGGATAGATTTCTATGTTTATATCATTTTCAAGTTTATTTCATTTGATTATTGGTCCAAAAATTGGTTTTAGTTGTATTTTTAAAGAAAATGATGTTTAAGTTCCGTTTTTATGTGAAATTGGGGGGGTTTTCATTGAAATCATTTATTGATAATTTAGGGATGACATATGGCTAATTAGTTGATTATATTGAAATTTATTAGGGATGAAATTTATGTTTTTATTTTTTATATCCTTTGGTTTTTTCTGAAAATAAATTTTACAATGGTGCTTGTGAAGCATATGATCTTTAAGTGCCATATTTGTGTGAAAATGGAGGTTTCACAATGATATCACTTCTTAGTTAATATGTGGATGCCATATAAATGGTTTTTTGATTTTATTTAATGGTATTTGGATTCAATTTCTATTTAGGAGACTTATAATTGTTCACATGGTGTGTAATGTGGGGATTTCAAGGAGTTTTGGGTGCAAAACAATGCGATATTTTAAGAAGTTGTTTTATTAAAAATCAAAATGTTTTGTTGTGGGTTTCAAGTGGAATAAAGTGTGTATATATACTGAATTTTTTGAATCTGGCCAGTAGTGGTGTTTTTATATGCAATGTTATTTATGTAGCATGATGAAATTGTTCGAATAAAATGGGGAAGCTCTGGTATCTAGGTCGGCAGATATGTACTAGTACGCTAGTTATCTGGATGGGTTTTGTCTACGTTTCAATGAGAAAATGGATAAAGACAACTCTAAATAAACTATATGGATGATTTTTAGGGACTTAAAGGTTATGGGTATCTTCCCTACTTGTGTCTCATGCATGGTAATGGATTGTGCCATGGATATTTTACACCGACGTACGAGTTACATAGGGTCCAAGACTGTATAGTGCCTAGGGGTTTTTTCAGTTATGGTGATCATTGGATTTGTGGTATTTACCATTGTAATAGGGTGTGTTTGGATGTAAATTACAGTAGCTATAATTTCTTATTAAATATTTTTAACATTCCGAATGTTTTATTTTGAAAACTGTTTACTACGAAAAGTTGCATTTCTTGGAATTTATCGTCGCATTTCCTTACGTATTAAAACTGTATGATTTTTCACCTTGTATTGCATACGCTTTGGAATATTTGGGTGGTATACTATTGGGATTAATCTCAAACTCTAGTTACACCACATGGGTGTATGTATACTTGATTATGTTTGACATAGTTAAAGGAAAATCCTCGATTGAAGGTGGGTCAAGTTATTAGTCCCCTCCTGCTGTGCGATGTCATGGAGACGGCTCGGGGGTGATGACCCCTTATCGTGTGAAATCATGGTGGATGATTTGATTATGTTTTTATTTATGTTTGGAACTCTTCTACTTGTTTTATAAACATGTATTCAGATCTGTTTTATGTTACGGTTTTTTTGTCATTAATATTTAAGATTCAAATTATTGATTTTTTTAATGTTTTATGCTTTTATACTCTAGTAAATCATTCCCAAACCAAATTTGATGACCTACAGGAACATGTGAAATCCCATAGGGATAGGTAACACCCATAGGTCATTTTCATGGGTGGGGTTTGGTGCCGGTATTAGTGGCAACCAGATTCGGTTCGTGAAAAAATGGTATCAGAGGAGGCCAATGTTTTTGGGTTATATTACTATTTTGGGATGATTTGGGATAGACCAGAGATAGGAATATCATGACTTTGTATTTTGACCACAATTAGGGTTCCTGGAATGCACCTCTCGTGGAAGACCTTTAGTCACTAGGGGATGTTGGAATTTTCTGATTTACTTCGCTTCCAGGTGAGACGTGTGGGTGGAAGACCACACATATACATTGGATGGGGGTGGAGTAGTTGTTTTGTTTATTACTCTAATGTGTTTAGATTTTTTATAATTGATGTATTTGAATAGTATATTCAGAATTTTGGTATTGACTATTTTTGTGCCTCTTACATTTTGTAGCAACATGCCTCCCCAGAAAGCTCCCATGAACCAATGGGAGGAAGCCGTAGAGAGTTATCCCACACCGACTGATCAGAGGCTAGTCGATGCAGTCGTATGGGCTATCCAAGCTCTAGGACATGAACCAGATCTTATTATAGATCTTTTTAAAGAAAATTATATTTTTTTTAAGAAGGAATAGTCCAAGGAGTTCTTGAAAAATAATCCCCCTACCTTTAGAGGTGGCAAAGAACCCCAGGATGCAGAGGAATGGCTCGAAAAGATCGATCACATATTCATGTTTCAGGATACAACCAATGAGCTTAGGGTTATGTGATCATATTTTCTGTTAGAGGGTCTTAGCCAAAGGTGGTGGGAATTGGTACTTCAAACTGGGAAGAATGAGCCTATGCACTAGGGATATTTTAATGTCGTATTTAATGAACATTATTTCACCGATGTATTGGCTTATGCTAGATACTGAGAGTTCATGGACCGTGTATAGGGGAATATTTCTGTGATGTATTACACCAACAGTTTCACTGATCTATTTTGGTGTACCCCTGAAATCCTCACGAATGAACAAGCGAAGGCCCAAATTTTTGAGAAAGGCCTGAGATCAGAGATATACTCCCTTATTTTCTCATCCAATCTGAGCTACTATTCAGTGGTCATTGACTGAGCATGTATGGTGGAGATTGAACATAATGGTAGGGTTGGTTTCTCTTTGTCAGTATAAGTAGTGGGTAGTGGAAACACTTCAGAGAAGAAAAGGTTGTGAGAGGAACAGGTGATGAATGGAGCTGGTAGTTCGGGCCACTCTTCCAGGAAGTTTCCATCTGTGGCTTTTGATGAGAGATTGGTCGTGTTCCACTAGTGTGGGAGGTTGGGGAACATCCGACCATCATGACCACTTCTTCCTAATCCCCGTTACAAATGTGGAGGTATGGGTCACTTGCATTGCTTTTTTTGGGTGGAACGTCCACTTCAAAGTGGGACAGGGTTAGTGGATTCAAGAGAAGTGTCAGCATAGTTAGAGCCATCGAGGATAGGGGATCTCAATTTGGTGGTTTTGGTGGTTGGGTTGGGTTATTTTCTAGTCATATCATGTTCGGGGCATAGCCATAGACTAGAGGTCGTCCTTAGAAAATCATTGGACATCTCCATATGGTGGATCAAGCACCAGAAGGATCAGAGGCAACACTATTGACAACTTGAGGTACCATTTTGACTGCATCTTCTATATATGCTACTATTTTTGATATTGGTGCCTCGGATTCATTCATTTCTACCTGCCTTTTAGACATGCTTAATTTTCAAACCAATTTGTTGTCTTTGGCAATGGATTTGGTAATATTTCTCGGTAGGACGAAGGAGCAAGGTCTTAGCTGCCCGTCTTGTGCACTTTCTGTGTTAGGGGATATGATGGAGTGGGACCTTTTGGTCTTAGGTATGGAACATTTTGACATAATACTTGGCATGGATTATCTAGTATAGTTCCAAGAACACATTGATTTCAACAGGTGGCGAGTGAGTTTCACGACACCTGATGGGAGTCGTTAGGTATTTCGTGGAGAATGGGATCCTTAGTTGGGTTGTGTTGGACTTCGAATCCTAGAGTTGAGAAGTCCTATCATCCATTTATCATTGGTCATGCTAGAGAACGATGTTATTTCCCCTGATGGTTCACTACATCATGTAGTGAATGAGTTTCTGGTGCTATTCCCAGATGATTTTTTCATGTTTTCCCCCCGGATTAGGATGTTGCGTTCTCGATTGATCTATCACCAAAAACACAAATGATATATATTCCCTTATATTGTATGTCCCTCACTGAGTTGAGGGAATTAATGATACATCTGGACAACTTATAATCAAAAGGACTAATTTTCCCGAGCGTCTTCCCTTGGGGATCTCCTATTTTGTTCGCAAAAAAGGATGACGAATCCCTTAAGTTGTCTGTTGACTAACAGAATCTGAATAAGGTAACAATTAAGAAGAAATACCATTTTCCTAGAATAGATGATTTTTTTATCATGATGAAGGGGAAGAAGTGCTTCTCGAAAATAGACTTCTATTCGGTAAACCCTAAACTCTGGGTGAAAGAGGCAAATATCTCGAAGACAGCACTCTGAAGTAGGTATGACCACTTTGAGTATTTGGTCATGCCCTTCGGATTGACCAATGCTCTAGTGGAATTTATGGATCTCTGGAAAAGGGTGTTCCTCCAATATCTGGATTCCTTCATTGTGGTGTTGATGGATGACATTCTTGTATACTCTGGATCTGAGGAGGAATTCAAAAATCCCATGATCATGGTTTTGGGAACTTTGAGAGATCACTTTCACTATTCAATGTTGTCAAAATGCACTTTATGGATCATGGAGGTGAAATTTATGTGCATGAGATCTCGGATCTAGGGGTTTCAGTGGACCCTGAGAAGATTAGTAAGGTCATTTACTGGGAGAAACTGAATAATGTGTTCGAGATCATAAATTCCCTCAGCTTGGCTGGTTATTATAAGCGATTTGTCTGGGATTTCTATCATCTTGATTCATCGATGACCATCCTAACCTAGAAAGTAGTGATGTTTCTATGGGGGCCAATATGTCCGGAATCCTTCGAGGAGCTGTAGAAAATATTCTCTACCACCCTCGTTCTGATTTTTCTAGTGGAAGGGGAAGGTGTGTGTGGTTTATTCTGATTCTTTAGGTATGGGTCTTTGGTGCGTGCTTATAAAGAATGATAACATGGTGGTGTATGGATATCACCAACTCCGACCACATGAAAATAATTACCTGATCCATAACTTGGAGTTAGTAAGTGTGATGCATGCTCTGATGACTTGGCATCACTACCTCTTTAGGGAGAAGTCTCTAGTCTACTTTGATCACAAGATCTTGTCCTATATCTTCTCACAGAAGGACCTCGACGAGTGGTAGCATCATTGGATTGAGTACTTGCAGGGGTTATACTATGAAATTGTATATAACCTAGGTAATGGTATTGTGGTGCCCGAAGCCTTGAGCATAAGATTTCCAATGAAATCCTTCATGAAGTCTAGTGACAAGTGGACATATATGGGCCTCATTTCTCTGATGCATGTGTAGATAAAGGAGAAAAATGAGGGTGCATTTTTGGAGAGTGTTTAATTGAATCCTTCTCTCTTGGCTTTGATTCTATTGGAACATCCCAATGATGAGATTTTTCAGTGGTCGAGGGAGTTTCTTCCTGGTGGGGAGACCTCTTCTAATTGTTCGTCGTCTCCTGAGGGCATATTGTGCTTCAAGGCCTGTTCAGTAGTGTCTCTATCTCTACGGAAGGTGTTCATGGAGGATGTCTTCCATTTTCAATGGGATTTCCATCCAAGTTCCACCAATATGTTTTATGTTGTACGTCGGTAGTTCTGGTGTCTTGGTATGAGGCGAGACATCATGGAATTTGTGACAAGAAGCTACAAATGCCAGTAGGTGAAAGAAGAGAATCAAAGGCCCTCCAGTTTATTCCATCGATTACCCATTCCTACTTGGATGTGGGATGAGGTCACCGTCGACTTTATTTTTCACTTACCTCATACACCTCTAGGTAATATTTCCATTTGGGTGGTGATCGACCATCTAACCAAATCATCCAACTTCATCCTGATCATAGATACAACTAAAGTGGATGAGTTGGGCTGTTTGTATCTTCAAGAGGTATTGAGACTACATGGAGTTCATTTAGTTGTAGTCTCAGTTAGAGACCCATGATTCACCTCTCGGTATTTGGATGGTCTTTTGAAGGCCTTTGGGTCTTAGACTAATATGGGAACGGTATACTATCCTCAAACGGATGGTTAGACAGAACTGACGAACCATATTCTAGAGGACATGCTTCGTGCATGTTTTTTGAACATTGGAGGTTTTTGGGATAGCCATTTGGGAATGGTTGAATTCTCTTATAATAATAGTTACCAATCCTTTATTAGAATGGACCCTTTTAAGGTGCTCTATGGTCATCCATGTCGGTCCCCTGTATGTTGGGATGTGGTAGGCGAGACTTCACTATTGGGGTCGAGCCTTGGGCAGGAGACTTCTGAGAAGGTCAAGTTGATTAGGAAGTGATTGCTGATATCTCCAAGTCATCATAAATCATATGCTGACCGGAGGCCTCGAGACCTATAGTTTTCTTTGTATTAATAGTTATTCTTGAAAGTGGCCCCTCGTCTAGGCCATCATCGATTAGGGAAGAAAGGGAAGTTGACGCCTCGATATGTCGTCCCTTTTGAGATCACTAAGAATATTGTCAAGGGGGATTATAGGTTTCCCTTACCTTACCAGCTGAAATCCATCTAGGATGTCTTCCATTTTCCCCAGTTAATTTAATACAACCCAAATCCGTCCCATATTCTGAGTTGGGTAGAACTGGAGATAGAGCCTGATTTGTAATTTTTTTGAGTTGCCAATAAAAATAGTGGACTCAAAAGAGAAGGTGCTTTGAGGGAAGTCTATTCTGCTGGTTCAGGTTCGTTGGAAGCATTTTAGTGATACACATGAGACCTATTAGTAGAATTCAAAGGTAGAGGATGAGTACCTAATCTTGTTTTTTGATCAAGCCACTAGTCGACTTTCCAGGATAGAAAGTTTTCATGGTGGGTAGATTTTTCATACCCAAGTTATTCTTTAAAGGTACTTATATTTATTATATTTTTGTCCTAGAATCCTAACCTAAGTTCCCCCAACGCTCCCACAAATGTTTGTGGCATTTAGGGATTATTTAGGGGATAAAGGAGGGTGCACGGTTTAGGTTCTCGGTTTTCCAAACCATGCGCCCATGTACAACTCATTAAAAATGTTTTGGATATCCAATTTTTTCCTTCATGGATTACTCCAAACATGCCCTTTCCTTACCCCATTCAACCATTTCATCCATGGAAGCCTCCCAAGAACTTAAAACTCTCCTTGGAACTCCATTTTGAAGGGGGATTTGGTCGAGGCACTTCACAAAATATCAAGTAAGTGTTTCTCCTTCTTAGTTCCTCCCCTTTTCATGAAGTATCTTCCAATTTCCATGAAGTCGCAAATTACTAGATGGTAGGTTTCAGAACCTAGGGTTTAACCATGTGTTTTTTTGGTCCAGTCGTATATTTTTAGGCTCGATCTCCTTTCTTTGAGGTGTGGCAGTGGGGCGATTGAATTTTCACACAAAGGATTCAATGTTTTAACCATTTTGGTAGGTGATTTCATGCGTATGAAAAACTTGTGACATAAATTTTCATATTTATAACATTTTTATGTTTATCTCATTTGATTTTTGGTGCAAAAAATTGGATTTTTTTAATTTGTAAAGAAAATGTTGTTTAAGTTCCATTTCATTGTGAAATTGGAGGTTTTTCATAAAAATATTTTATTGGTTCATTTGGGGATGCCCTATGGCTACTTAGTTGATTCTATTTAAATTTATTAGAGATAAATATAATTCTTTGAATGTTTTTCACCTTTGGTTTTTGATGAGAAATTTGATTCAATGGTATTTATGAAGCATATGAACTTTAAGTGCCTTGTTTGTGTGAAAATGGAGGTTTTACCAAGATATCACTTCTTGGTTCATATGGGGATTCCCTATAACTTATTTTTTGTTTTATTAAAATTTTATGGGATTAAATTTATGTTTTAGTGACTTATAAGTGTGAACATGGTGTGCAATGTGGGGATTTCAATGAGTTTTGGGCGAAAAACAATGTGAGATTTTAAGAAATTTTTATTGAAAATAAATATGTTTTGTTTTGTGTTTTAAGTGGTATAATGTGTGTATAACTACTATATTGGTTTTATGTCACCAGTAGTGGTGTTTTTATATGTAAATTTAAGTATGTATAATTCTCAAATTTTTTGAGAACAAAGGAGGGTGACCATGTACATAGGTACGAGGTTATGTACTAGTACGCTAGTTATCTGGATGGGTTTTGTCCCTATTTCACTGAGAAAATGGATAACAACAACTCGAAATAAATTATATGGATGATGTTTGGGGACCACAAGGATACGGGTATCTTCCCTACTAGTGGATCTTGCATGGTAAAGGATTGTGCTATGGATATTTTACACTAATGTACGAGGTACATAAGGCCCGAGAATATCTAGTTCCAAGGGGTGTTCTTTGTATTGGTGATCATTGGATTTTTGGTATTTAACCAAGTCTTAGGGTGTGTATGGATGTAAATTAAATTTAATAACATATTTTATAAAATTTTGTTAACATTATGGATGTTTTAATTTGAAAACTGTTTGCAATTGAAAGATTCATTTCCTGGAATTTATCACTGCTTTTCCTTGTATGTAAAAACTGTGTGCTTTTTCACCTTGTATTGAATAATCATTGTAATATTTGGGTGGTATAATATTGGGATTAGGATCACACCCTATATAAACCCCTTGGGTTTAACTAGACTTGATTATTCTTGACACAGGTAAAGGCAAAGCCTCAGGTGAAGGTGTGTTGGGTTGTTAGTCCTCTCTTATGGTGTAGTGTTGTGGAGACGGCTCGGGGGTGATAACCCCTAGTCATGTAGAGTCATTGGTGTTAATTTTAAATATATTTTATTTATGTTTGAACATCTAGTACTATTTTTAAAACCATGTATTCAGATATTCTATCTATTATAGATTGTTTGGCATGAAAATTTCATATTCATATTATTGATTATTTTTAATGTTTTATGCTTTTATACTCAGTTAAATCGTTCCCAAACCAAGTTTATTGATACTCAAGCACTTTTTCCAGTAGTGGAAATAGGGAATTCCATTATCGAATTATCATGGGATAGATTTGGTTCTGGTATTAATGTAAAGATGATTTGGTTCATGACAATAGATCTTGGAAAACTATACGGGGTCACAAAGTGTATAGGACCACCAACATGGGGTGTGATATTTAACTTCACTCAAAACCCTATAATTTCACCCAGGGGATATACATGATGTGTTATTATGGGTTACAAGTAATTTAGTCGTTGTTTTCAGGGAAATAAAATAAGTTTTCACTTGTATTCAAGATCATGTCCATCCACTACTAATCATGCAAAGAGATAACCTAAATATGATGGAAATCACCTCTATCAATCAATTCCATCCATCTAGTGCTCTGATTTGGAATCTGGTGATCCCCTTGAATCCCTAAACGTGACATGTTTCCCTCCAATCATTGTACACTCAATCTCTTTTCAACTTTGGGTTCTATATCCACAGAGTATGAAACATATACAACACCATTCCTTGATATGTCCATGAACCATCAATCTTCATGTTTATTGTCATACATAAATGAATATGGGTGTTCTACCATGATCTAACCCACCCTAAAAAAGTCTAAACAAGACCCCATAAACCAATATTGAACAATCTGTTTAATATATATGGGGAAAGAACAATAAAAAATAATAAAACGTCATTGGAAAAGTATTCATTGAAAAAAATAATAGATCAAGAATATCAACGGTGAGAACATAGAATAAATCACCATAAAAACAAAAATAATAATTTAATCTATTAGATATGATCATGAGAAGTGTGTGATACCATGGTTCAAGAAATGAAGATACAATCAATGCTCAATATTTTAATCAAAAGGGATGAAATCTAAAATTAAAGTGACCTAACTCAAAAAAGGATCAGTATTTTCTGAATAATTCATTTTCCAATAAAGAAGAAGAATGGATGCATCTATTTTCTCTTGAACCACCGTGTTCTAATCTTAATTAATCATCTAGTTCTGATTCTCAAATGAGTAATGTGTAGGTTCTGGGTGCATTTGATTCATGAGATGGGTGGTTCCGACCTTTTTTGTTTTCCATAATCGATGATCAACCTGAGATCAATATAGTGATAAATGTTGTGATACAAGGAATTGAATCAAAGAAATAGACAATGAATAATTACACTAGAACTAGTTATTGGATCATCACATATTATTTATAATTATTTAATTAAATAAATAAATACCTTAAAGTAATTCTTTCTTAATTGATTAATCTTGTGACAAATCTATGATCCACCATTGTTGCGTTATAGAAAACCAGAATATATTTTCTCTACCAGTGCTCCAAACATGTTCCCTAAATCTCTAAAAATCACCTGAGGAATCTTTATGTGCTTTCATGGTAGATCCTTGTTCTTTCTATGTCCACCTTTGATCGCTTTAAGAATCGCTTCCATGTAATTCTCCTTGATCTAGGGGGGGGGATTAATCTCTGTTCTTAAGATCATTCTTGGAGAATGGGCTCTCTAAGCCTGAGAGGATTCTCCAAATCTATTATGCACAACCAAAAAAATGAATTTGATATCATTGAGAAAATAACATAATTGGTTATATATATTTCCGAGGTTAAAATAATATAATTCCACAAGTTCCATTAATTATTTATTTTATCCTATAAAAACACATTTCAAATAATATTATCATATCTTGACATGCACATAACATTAAAATTAAATTAAAATATTATTTAACTAAATAATATTCAGTATTTATTATTAATTATTGGGCCATTAAAATGTTCTACCATTTCTCCACAATATTTATCCATCCGTGGATAATTTTTATATATTTATTAAATAAATATCGTTGTACTATTCACCAAAAATTAATTAAATATTATATTCACTAAATAGTATATAAATATTTATATGCGATCAAACATACATGAATAATTATTAAACCTTATACCATAATAATATTTATACAACCTGTTAAATAATAAATAATAATATATTATATAACTGAGATTTTGGAAACACATATTGTGTGACCCTCTAGGGCTCTTTCTCAGTGGTATTAGGTAAAGCAGCCAAAAGTCCAGGGTAAGAATCTAGAAACATGCTAAGAAACCCATATATAAAGAAGTTAAAGCAGCCAAAATATATTACCTCATGTAAATTCTTACAATGTAATATAATCCCATTATCTTGATTTCCTTGATTAAGCAGGTTGCATGTTTGTTCCATCAACCATTGTGCTCAATGTCACTTTCTTTTACTACCCCAAAAATGAAATTTCCATTAAAATCCATGTCTGTTGATTTATATAGGCAATACCATTTCCATCAAAGGTACTAAGATATCAACTACCATTAATACACAGAAGGTACAAATCCTTTATCATATTGTTCATTAATTTAATATTTCTTGTGATGCACCCAACATATCTTACTTCACTGCGAACATATTTTGTTACGGTTTTCATCAATACATCTATGTGCGCAACTCATAATAATCATAAAGTATAAGGACCAATACACGCATCTGATGATAGGAACATCCAATGGAACATATAAATATATATTTCATACAGGCATGACTTGTTCTCGTAATATCTTATTGGATGTTACCAATGTTGTACACCATGAGAAGGTTCCTAAAAGTCCTATGAGTCTCTACCCCTGACAGCCTGTATCATTTTTGTCCATCAAATGATATCATCAATCTATAGAAAATATTTTCCAGAACAGTGTTGTTGTACTTCCGGTTTATCATAATAGTGGGTAACTACTACGCCCTTTTAGTTCGACAACTACTCTTAGGAAATTATCACATACTATGTCACACAAAAGAACAATCATGATGTGATAAGTAGTTTGTTAATATTCAAAACCCTGGAAACAAGTTATCATAAACTACACAAAATTTGGTTATTGTGCACCAACTCTAATAGACTACCACATTCACTAGAGTCGATCACTAACAACCTTCATTCCTCTAGCTCTCACATGATGATCATGCCTAAATTGAGATATAAATTTAGTCAGGGGGTCTATCGCATTCTCTTTTTTAGGTACTATTCTTACTGCATCTTCCCCACTCTAATAGAAATCCCATAAGAGTTTATAATTCTGGAGTATGTTAGTTGTCTATTGATGTGACCATTTCTCTTTTTCAAGATCCACCGTTGTAGTATTATCATAATACAATGTGATGGGGTCTTCAATTCTAGGTACCACACCAAGCCCTTAGACAAATTTTTAAATCCAAACGGCTTACTTGGCTATATCAACAACCATTGCATACTCATACTCGACTGTACAATCAGGTAAATTGGCTGCATTGAATAGTTCTATCTCACAACTCCTCATTTCAGATGGAAAACATATCATGATTTCAACTTTAGATCATTATGATATGTCTAAAAATTAGTATTATTATAACCTCATACGACTATCTCCTCTTCTACTATGTGCACTCGGGACATATCTATAATTCTTCTTAGATACTTAAGGATATCCATAAAAATATTCCAATTTTTTTCTCCAAGATCTTCTTGATATTTTCCTACCTTATTTAGTGCATATGAAGTATCATGTCTAGTAAACAACATGTAATTGATGATTGATTCTATCTCCAAATAATAGGGGATCTTACTCATTCACTCTTTCCAATGATGTGTCTAAGGAAACATTTTCATTGATAGATGTAAACCATGTTAAACTATAACTAATATGCTCTAGGATTGTTCCATTATAAATATCTTTATTATATGGTCAATATATATACATTTACATAGTGAAAGAAACCACCTGGATCAATCACAAACGATATAGATTCTTACATTATATGTTTCTTTTCCTAATTCCTTCTTGGAGAAAGACTTGTTTAACCAGTCCTTAACTGACTATAAGGTTGTTATGTCATTTCCAATAATTATTACATAATCAAAATATACTACTAGTATAATGACAACATTCCAACTAAACATACTGTAAACACACATCTCACATTGATTTTCTATAAAACCAAATTTTTTGATGTATTCATCAAATCAAATGTTTCATGACCTGGATGCTTGCTTCAATCCATAAATGGATCTTTTCATCTTTTAAATTCTTTTGGAACCACCTGGATTCAAACACCCTTCTGGTTGTGTTATATAGACATCTTCATAAAGGATCCCATTAAGGAATGTAGTTTTTACATACATATTCCAAATCTCATTGACTTTGTAATATATTATAGAAAGTAGAATTTTAATGAAACTATACATGGAAACAAGAAAAACGGTTTGATCATAGTAAATTCCTTGATGTTGTTTAGACCCTTTATACACTAGCCTTTATTTATTGGTATTTACTTTACCTTACATTTCTAGTTTCTCTTGAATAACCACTTGCATCCAATAGGATTTACATTAATCGGATCATCGATGATAACCCATACATGGTTCTAATAAATGAAATCCAGTTTAGATTTCATGGATTCTTACAATCTTGCATTTTCTAAGATTTTTACAACCTCTTTAAATGATAGTGGTTCATAATTTTCAACCAATAATGAGTAAAAATCCTTAGTGACTTAAAAACCATATCTCCATGGTTCTCTTGCATATCTTATGCTCTTATGCAGTACATTTGTTTTAGGAACTACTTCTTCCATGGGGACCTATGAAATCTGTTCCTATACCAACTCTTGTGTATCTTGAGAATCATCTTCATCTAATTAAATCTTTCTCCCACTAAACTTTTTGAGGATTCCATCCCTCTCAAGAAATATGTATTGTATTTAAATGGTCACTTTCTTCTCTGAGGGGTTATATAGGTAATGTCCCCTTGTTTCATTTGGATACCCTATAAAGATACACTTTGTGCCCCAAGTTTCTAGTTTTTTTCTCGATAAGGCCTTAAAAAATTCCTCGCAACCCCATAGATGTATGTGTGACAAAATGGGTTTCTATCCCTCTATAGCTCAAAGAGAATTCCATTTTCCTCTTTATTTGGTACTCAGTTTAATTTTCATACCACAGTTCATAATTCATATCCCCAAAAGTACAATGGAAGATATACAAGAATCATCATTAACCTTGCCATGTCTAACAAGGTGTGATTCCTCCTTTCACTAACACCAAGCCACTACAGTTTATAAGTTCGAGTGAGTTGAGGAAAAATCCCATACACTCTGAAAAGTTCGATGAACTCTTGGTTAAGATATTCACCACCATGATTTGATCAATGATTTTTTATCTTCTTACCAATTTTATTCCCTAATTCATTATTGAATTCCTTGAATTTCTAAAAATACTTAGACTAATACCAAATCATGTGGATATAGAAATATCTACTCATGTCATCTATAAAATATATAATGTCATAACACCCTCATCTATATTCTACTAGAAATATTCCACATATATCTGTGTGTACCAATCCAAGAATTTCTTTGTCCATTTCAACTTGTTTCTGAAATTGTGTTTTGGTTATTTTTCCTTGTGAAAAAATAAGTCATCACTCAAGAGTTTTTGACATAGAAGACTCTAAATATCCATCTTGACAATGCATTTTCAAACTGTTCTCATTTACATAACCAGATGATGATTCCAAAGATTAGTGTTTTATGAGTCATGTGAACATGATTCTTTTTCAATTGTGAAGACTTGGTTTTATAATTTAATAGATAAATACCATTAATTAAATATTCCATTCCATAACATATTTTTTCTTTATAAAAGAAAAAAACATTATTTCAAATTAGAAAATAAACCCATTTTAATCTTGTAATGATACAAAAATTGTGTATTTTTTAATTTTAGGTACAAAAAATAAATATTTAAAAACCAAAATCATTCTCATTAGTAATGAGAGTTTGTAGTCACCAATGGCTAGAGCATCCATTCTCACACCATTAAGAGATCTTAGATCAACCTTTCCTATATAAATATTTTAGAATATACCTGGTTCCTACATTTGGATACATATGTGAGCCTCACAAGATGTATTTAACACAAAATGTGTAGATATTGAAAGATTACACTAGATAATGAACACACCTTTAGCTTCCCTTACTTTTGGGTATAGTTCTTCTACTAGTGCCCTGAATTTCCACACGCAAAATGTATTTCCTCCTTCCTCATTCCATTCCATTGGAACTTATACTTCTTGAATGAAATGTTCTTGGGAGCTTTAGTTTGTTTATAATTCTTGGTTAACTTTTCCCTATTCTACCTTTTCTTTTTCAATATAAGGTCTCTAGGTTTTTATTTCCCCGTGTCTTTAACAACATGGAGAATTAAATTATGATGTTCTAAAATACTCTTCTAAATATTTCTTATATTGTATTTAACAATAAATCTAGAAAAGGCCTTGGAAAGGGATGAATTTATTAGATCTGTATACAAATAATCTAGGAATTAAATCCCTAAGATGTTCAGGTGTTCAATGTATCCAATAAGGTTGACTACCTGAGGCCCAGCTTGCACAGACTATCCAAGTTTAGTTTTGAACAAAGAATTGGTGATCTCGTACATTTCTTTTCTCACCTTCCCTTGAGAGAGATACTGAAGTTGAGACATCTTTCTATACACATCCATGTCCTCATGTTGCTTTGAAATATCTTTGGACATGGATAAAATCATAAAGCATTGAACATCTGTAGAAACATTCAGATTTTCCTCATAGAGATACTGCTCCTCATCACATACCTCATTTCCAAGAACAAATAGAAAACATTTGTCAAACACATATAATTTTCTTTCATGTTAAATGATAGAATGTAGACACTTTTTCTACTCTTGTAAATTTATGTTGTTGAGAAGGGTTTCTTCCTCAAGTTTGGATTGCAACGATATGTTTGATTTCAATTGAATGTTATTTCTAACAAATAGGATACACAAAAATTAATACTTTAACATTTAAAATTTATTCAAATAAATAAATATTAAATTTATTAGTCTCCCACTATTTTTTTGAAACATAGTATCTGCCACCATTGTCATCGAAATATCATGTTTCATGGAAATTCAAGTGGAAAGGATCCGTATTCCCCTTCTCATTCCCCCAACATGGGTTGTTTAGGAAACTTGAATGGTTTTAGGTGGAAATTCCAAATTCCAACTGCATTAACTCGATGTTCCTTGAACTACTGAGTGGACTCCCCAATACTAAAATCCTTAAATGAATTTCCATAACCTTTTCATATCAGTTGCAATAATTCAATATTTGGTAGTCATCATTTTATGTGATCTATGTAAATTCAACCCCAAATTTTTTTGTAATATCCTTTGATAATTGAAGGCACATCAAATTGGGTTGGTCTAGAACTTTAAACTATGGTTCACTTTTATCCAAAGTAATGGAAGGATATACTGAATTAATATATTTAATTGAGATATTTTATCATTTTATACATAAATTCAGAATTAGTATATTCATCACATGCTTTTTAATATGAATTGGATTTACTTAAGTGATTAAAATTGTCCTAGATAATATTTATGCATATTCCAACTTGTTTCAGTTCAATATTTCATGCTCATTAATTTCATTAATTTATGTGATTATGATTAAACATCCATAATGAAATAACCGTGCAACTGATAGAAATATAATAATAATGGGTATGATCATGAGTGTATATAAATGGTTATTTTATCTAGGGATTGATAGACTAACAATTGAACTAGGGAAAAACACATTAAACCAATTATGGTTCATGTTTATAGCTTTTCACATGTCCACCTTTTTAACTCCTTGGATTGGTCTCACCTCAGCCCCGAACAAGAACCACCTCCACTAGATTGGGAGTTCCATCAATTACATATTCTTTTTACTCAGACATGGGTGAGGGGGGAAGGTATTTACATAAAAGAAACCATAGGCAGATAGGACCAATATAATTAGAGGAGAAAATGAATGCATTCCAATAATTTAATTTAATAATAAATTAAATGAAAGCTGTCGAATACAAAGATCTGGTCTACCTCATGATCATCCACATGCATGAAATGAATTATACATTTAATAAAACTGTCACTAAATTATTACTCATTCATATTTAATATTATTTTTTCTTGAATTAATTAATTATTATATTTAATTAATCAATTATGTATCTTAATTATTATTTCATTTTCCTTGAGATTCTCATCCATTATAATTTTATTAAAATTAAATAATTATTTAAAAATTAATTGTGTACATAAATATACCCTGAAGGAAACAATTGGAATAATCATCTGATTATTCATATCATTTATTATACTCATATACTATTTCAATCTTGGGATATATAGAATACATGACTTATAATGTACTTTCACAGTATGTAATTCAGTGATGATTACATGAATTACATGATTTTTCATTCACGTGTTAAGATTAAATGCATATACAGTGACATATTATAATTGAAATAATACATGATATGAAGATATTAACATTATGTAGATAATAATTAAACATTTAAAAATTTTTGTATATTAAAACATGCCACATGGGGTGTCTAATCTTTATAACCACAAATAAGTACATGTCTCATGGCTTACATATTAGAATGAATAAATTTCAAATATACATAACTTGGTATAAGTACACAACATATACATCTGTGCAACATAACATGTACATCTATCACTGCCTATCCTACAAAAATGACTAGGGACTCAGCATGCAAATCAAACCTCAAGAACTAGAGTGCATTCTGTTTCCAATGGGTTACATTCCATGTGATTTCCAAATTACATGGTCACCAGTCATGTAGGTCATGTAATGAAAAACACGACCTGTATTTGACTCAAAGGGACTATATGTTGTTTACATGGGATACATTAAGTGTACATAGGATACATGTCTTGTAATCTTACTCACAATGAGCCAATATATTCTGGTCAATATGAGGGGAAATTAAATCGTGTAATTAAGGGATAATATTAAATTTATTTCCAAATCAATTCTAATGCATTGAATACGACTACACAGTGTGTAACTCCATTTAAACAACTTATAGTCCATTGTTGTTTGGCCAAAAACCTTGGAACCTCCAGATGAGATCCTAATTTTTATTTAACCATAAAACTAATCATTTCGTTTAGATCTATGTGAAAGGAAATGGAAAGAATCAAATCTATAAATTTTGATTAAATGAATGATGAAACTTTAATTGAAAAAATAAATTTTAAATGCA
Organism: Viscum album; assembly: GCA_963277665.1. Classification (NCBI taxonomy): domain Eukaryota; kingdom Viridiplantae; phylum Streptophyta; class Magnoliopsida; order Santalales; family Viscaceae; genus Viscum; species Viscum album. The sequence goes on from OY728152.1 coordinate 1,149,246,824, forward strand.
TAAATCACCAACAATCCCTAAATAATTATAAATAATTATGAGACCTAGATGATAACACTTGTAGGTTTCGGACATAGCGGAATCGTGTGATGGGTGGTTCCCAGGTATTATTTTTACATAATTGATGATCAATCCAAGATCAATATGATGATACATTTTTTGATCCATGGAATTTAATCCATCAAATAGACAGTGAATAATTATGCCAGAACTAGAGAGAGGATCATCACATATTATATATAATTAATTTCATTAAAAAAAGAATTAACTTTAAGGAATTATTTCTTCTTTGAAGAATCCGATGACAAATGTGTGATCCACCATTGTTTCTTGTAGAAACTATGTTTATATTTCCTCTGGAGGTTATCCACTAATTTTTCACGAATCTCCAAACATTTTGAAAGGAATATTGAGGTTCTATCATGGTATATCCTTTCATCTATGTCATCCACCTTTGATCGCTTGGATAACATATTCTAAATAATTCTCCTTGATCTGGTGGATAAGGATTTCTCTACATTCATAGGAACATTTTTGGAGGAGGATCTCTTCAGGCTTGAGAGGATTCTCCAAATCTCTTGTGCGCAACCAAGACAAATGAATTAGATCTCATTGAAAAGATTACATAATTGTGTATTTATATTATTGGGGTTCAAATAAAATAATTATATAGGTGCCCTTAATTATTTATTTAATCATTGCAAGACCTCATGTAAAATAATATTATCATTTATCGACATGCGCTTAACTTGAGAATTAAAATCAAATATTATTTAATTAATTAGTATTCAATATTTTTTATTTCATACAAGACCATTAAACATGGTCCACCATTCCTCCACAATATTTATCGGGCCTTGAATAATGTCTAATTATTTATTAAATAAAAATAATTGTGTTATTTTCTAATAAATAAATATATTTTATTTTCACTAAATAGATTATAAATATTTATATGTGATTAATCATACATGAATAATTATTATCCCATGTACATGAATAATATTTATAAAACATGTTAAGTAATAAATAATAATATATTATTTAACTGAGATTCCGAACACACCTATTGTGTGACCCTCTTGGAATCTTTATCAATGGCATTAGGAAAAACAACATAAAGTCAAAGGTTAGCATCTAACAACATGCCATGTCACCCATAGAGAAAGAATCTAATTCTACAACAACATGTTACCTCATACAAACAATATTTTGTAATATAGTCCCTTTATCTCAATATCTCTAATCATGCAGGTTGCATACTAGTGCCACAAACCTATGGGATCTATGTATTTTTTTTGGATTCCATGAAAATGAAATTTTTTTTAAGACAACACATTCATGGATTTATTTAGCCTATATCATTTCCATCAATGAGAATGAGATATCAATATTTGTTAATAAATAGATTGGACAAATACTTTCTCATATTATTCAATAATGAAATATTACTCATGATGCACCCAACATATCCTACATTGTCGCTAACATCAATCATCATGATTTCCATCAACACATCTATGTGCTTTAAAAATAATACTAATTAATAATAATCATAATTTTTAAGTACCAATACACACACCCATAGCTAAGAACGTACAATGACACATATAAATGTAGATTTCCTACTGGTGGGACTCATTCTCATAATATCCAACTAGATATTACCAAGGGTTTTCACCGTGATAAGGTACCTTGATGACCAATGCGTCTCCACCCATGATATCCTATATCATTTCAACCTAAAATGTTATCATCTAGCTATATAAAATATATTCAAGATAAACTTCATAGCACTTTCGGGTTCTCATCATAGCAGCAAAGTATTATAACCATTTAGTGTCACAGCTACTCTAAGAACATTATTACATAATGTGTCACAGATAAGAACAATAATTATATGATAAGTAGTTTATCAATATTCAAAACCACAAATTAAAGTTATCATATTGTACAGAGAATTTGGTTATAGGGAACCAACACCAAGAGAATTCTCTAAATATCCTCTCAAATATCGCTAGGTTTAGGCAGATAACCTTTGGAAAATCATTATAAGATGTTATATATAGTGTATTTTTTGATCATGTATATTTAATCTAAAATAATTAAATCATTTTTTTCTTTTTGTTAAAAACCCTGCAAAATACTATTTCAATCAGATATCTGATTCCATCCATCAATAGGTCGATCCTTAGGTAAAACTTATGTCCCATACTCAACTATAGACTCAAATTTCCAATATGAGAGTCCATTTAGGAGATAACAGATTATTTCTGAAAATCAATGTGAACATGATTTTAGTATATGTAATATTTTAAAAAATATTATGTTTGGGTTCATTTGGCCTTATAATATCATTTCATCCCAGCACCTGGATTTGAAAATATTTCATAATATATTTCAAAGTATTACATGAAATAAATATGGTCACTATATTATTCCACCAATCAAGGAACTTCTTCAAGGAAAAAACTAGCAAAAAGGTGGAAATACTAAGCCCACATCCAGATCTTCTATTCTTAGGATTCCCCCTGAATGCTTCTTTTTTTCATCACACATCAACCAAGGGGATGGTTCGACCTCACATTATACTCTTCTTTTGATCCTCTATTTCTACTGGGTACTCCATGAAGGTTCCTCTATACTAGATTTCATGCTCTCCCTAGTCAATAATGTGTGTTGGATCACACATGTATCTCCTAAGATGCGACACATAGAATATTCCATTAACCAGCTCTAATATTAGGGTATGATGAGGTGGTAAGAAACCTAGAAATCCCTATGTAGGATCATGAATGAACTGAGGAACCATATGGATCGATTTTCTATCATAAAAACCATTGAAATCTTCATTATGGGGAGATTCTCTAGAGAACATGCTCTCCCTACTCAAACTATAAGGGCATGAGAACTTGATATGCAAAGAATTATGTTAGATATGGACTATCCTCATGCATTAATGGATCACCTAAACATTCTCCATCATCATCTGCACAAAGATTAACTCGACTAGAGATGCTTCACCAATCTAAGTCTAACACAAGGGTGACATATAGGGTCTCATGTATAAGTCCTCAAAAGGTTCCATGCAAATCGTGGAGTGATATATTTTATTATCAACATTTTATACCCATTTAATGTGATCCTCAAATCTCTGAATTAAGTCCAAAACATAAGCTCTAATAATATCCTCCAACACCTAGATAGTGAGATCGATCTTCACATCGTTCCTTGAGTGAAATTATATCATCATCCCAAATTGGGTATTGAATTCTTCTAGTATGCCTCTAAACACCTTTGACATTAACCATGAATTATGGTTGGATATAATAATCATGGGTACCCCATGGAGTTAGATGATCTCTTGCATATACAACTATCATATACTACCCACAAAAAATATTCTCCAATTGTAAGGAAGTGTGCTGACTTCATGAGTCAGCCATAAATCACCTATCTGTCATTATGAACTCATGTTATCTAAAAAATCCCTATCATAAATTCCATGTATATTCCATCCCATTTACATTATAGGATATCAAGAGGTTGGGAAAAATCTACCAGAACTGATGGCTCAACCTTCTCCTAATAACATTTGAGACACCAAGAGATGAACTCGCCAACACTCCACCTCATGTCAACCTAAAAAAGATAATAATGAAAGTACATATACATCATACCATTAGTGGTATGTATACATAATAGAGAATTATGAACCCCCCACACACCACATCTATCATTTCAATTGGAACCACCATCCATCCATTTAAAAGGATGACTAGTTCACCTCCAAAAAATACATCCAGTGAATCTTCTAATGATATCTTGTCATGGAGATCCTCACAGTCAGTTTCTCCCAATTGAACCTCCCAAACACACTAGAGAAATTTATTATTCAATACCATTAACTAATGATAATTTTCACCCCTCTCCACTACTAGGGCTAGTTGCAAAAAACCGAACTACTCAGACACCTCTTCTACTGAATGATAATAGGAATTCCGAATAAGGGAATCTTCTACCACATTTACCTTCTCATGAGTAATGACTATCTTAAAGTCATATACTAGAATGGATTTAATTAGTCCCTCTATATCGGGTTCAAATCTCTCCATGAGAATATATACCTTCAATTCTGATGTTCTGGGTAAACAATAAATATCCCTCCCAAATGATAGTGTTGCTAAATTTTCAGAGCGAACACTACCACCGCAAACTCTGGGTCATAGGTCAAGTATTTATTCTCATGGGGTCTCATATATCCTGAACCATATGCAATAACTACCTATCTCCACCTCAAAACACAACTGAACCCTTCTCTAGAGTCATCACAATACACTATGTACTCCATGCCCTCTTTTGGTAGTATCAAAATAGAAGCACTTTTCCATCCTCTGACTGAATTCCGCAATAACTCTCTAACATTTCTCATTCTATGTAAGTATCTTACCCATCCACATTATGGTTTATAAAGTGGCTGAAATCCAGAATAATTACACCATGAAAATCTTATAGTTCATTACCAATCCTTTTGAACTCTTCACCTCTAACATGATCTTGGGTGGATCCTGAGAATGAACTACATCAATATTCACCAATTCTATAGATAATACATGATAAGAAATGGCATTCATCAGAATGTGAACCTTGAAAATCTAGAATATTCACTTTGAGATATTACCATAAATATGGTTCTCCTAGAGAAATTATAGGAGCACCCTCAATTCCTTTTCATGCTCCTATAATGATGCAGAGTAGTTGAATATTTCCTCAATGATGAAAAATAAAAATCAGTCTATGTGTGACTAGAATATATAGCTCATAAAATAAATAAACATGGTGGGTGAATTAATCACAGTAAAATTCATCAATAGGAACTCATAATTTCTATAGTGTTAATGGAATGAAAACATCATAATATCATCCTCGTAAACCCTTCATTGGAGGTAGATAGAATTGAGATCAATAACTGTGAACCAAATCACACATATAAATTGATCAAATAGGTCATAAATCCTTGTAAATGGACAATTATTCTTTATCATGTAATGGATAAAGAGATTATAATAAAAAAATGTTGTAAGATCTCATCCTCATTTTTCATAAATAAAATCAAACTTGTCGAGGGGACACACTGGGTCTAATAAAACCTTTCTCTCAATGGTCCTATAATTGCACCCTCAGATTCCAAATATAAGTAGGTTGCATCTTGTACACCACAAAATATATAAGTTAAGTATCGAGATGAAGTTTGATGATTAACTTCTTCAACCACCACATAGGTAACCTCATAACATCCTCATTGAATACATCCAAATACTTCCCTCCCATAAAAGAAATCTATATGTCTTAATAGCCTATTATTCCAATGGATAAACTCATAATTATTTGGTTTATGGTATGAAACCTCCTACAAATAGTACAAACTCACACCACCCTTTTAACACTCTTTCATGTAGCGGAGAATCTCATCTCTTCCATCTATAGGCATCTAACCCTTCTGCAATGGCAGTTAATATGGGATCGAACCCTAGAAACCCAATCCATATCCAAGAAAATTTCATAAGGTTTCATCATGATGACCATGAGGTCCCACATGAAACACTCTACACCATTTGAGAACTCTCGCTACTGGAAGAAAAGAGATTTCATGAATCCCTTCTAGTGTGAATATCTAGCCACATATTCTAGGCCAAGTTGTCAATTGGAATTTCCATCAATCACACAATGAATAATGATATGAAGGAATGTCTTGTACATGTGTTTAATAGTACTGAGTAAATATTTTAATAAAGACATATCATTACTCATATCATATATTGTACAACCAAGTGATAGACCTCCATGGACTATTATTTCCCATAGCCTTGATCTATAGATATGTGATCCAAGAATGGGCCACCTAGTGGTGGTAGTGGTGGTAGGATCTCATAACATCATCCATTATAAATTGATCCTCCCTCTAGATCATTTCATGATCCTCTAGTAGCACCATTTCCATAAGCTCCCCCATGAACACATTTAAGGTATCCCTAATCCTGGTTCCACCACTACAATGGTGGTCCAACCACTATTCATTGGTCTTTCGTAGTGTGATGAGTCAGGAAATAATCAGAAAAGAGACCATGATTGTTGTAATAAAAGAAACTCCCCAATATGGGATGACTAGATTATATATGTGACACCTAAGACACTAACCCATATTTCTATGTCCGAGAATTTCTCATCTATAGAAATCATGATGTCTGATGACTGGTACCTATAGAAAATTACTCAGCCACATGATTCCCACCATCAGATCCAACCACATGACATCTCAAATCAAGAATGGTCTCATCCACTTTAGCACACTATAGTGCACTAGTATAAGTGGGTAGTCATAAACAGACCACACTAGCATGAATTTCTCTATAGATACCCTAATCAAACTTCCATTACTGGAAGTAGCAGTATCATTCCATGTCTATGGAGTACCATATAAACTCAGTGAACCTCATGGCATACTAAGCTATAGATCTACTACACCACAAAAACTCCATAAGCTCCTGAATATGAGCATAGAAAAATCATGATGTGTAATAATCCTAATGAAACTATTGTTGGAAGGCATACCATGAAATTTTCATCTCATCATGGGTCTGCATAACTAAACACCACCAATTCCCATCTACTCCATGGAATAGGCTGATTTCTAGTGCATCCATCTGATCTATCAGGTTCTGAACCAGCCTAAAGACATAAACCACCGACTCAAGAAAATCCTCCGCTACTTGGGGATCTATCTTGCCATGGAACCACAGTGGCCTCTAGAAATAGAACTCAGAGTGTACACAAATCTTATGCACATCCTTAGCCAAAAATATCGACAATAACTAATGTAAGATAAGTTGGGTTATCAATTCGTATCCACTTGGAGGATATAAATTGTGGGATGGCCTCTAAACTGAGGCATCATCACTCATTGGTTCACTCTTAAGATCCTGAATTGGTAACCTAGATGGTTGTATTTACAGAGGTATCATGAAAGTAATCACAATGTACCATATTCAGATGAGTATATATATATATATATATGGGGAGATGACTCTCGAAGGATTGTTAAAGTACTCAATATTATGTGATTCATGTACAATTGTTCCCTACAACCAATGTCTTGGTATGTGGGGTCAACAAGAAGGTAGTATGTGTCCTGGTGTATAGATACATTGGATGTTTCACCAACACTGGGTTCCCCGAACTGAAAGACGAACTTGGGTTACTTTGGCACCATTTCCCTTTGTCTCAACCTATCCTTATAAGGGTAAAACTCAAAATACCATCCCAAGTAATGAAATACTCTGATACCACTATGTAAAGAGCCAACCCACTAAGGGCCCCTTAGAGGGTGGAAGTCTGATCCATCACAACCCCAAGCCCACCTTCATAGGCCATGTGCTAGAAACATGAACCGAAAAGTCATAACTAAAATGGAAGGTATTTTAATAATGTACCGGTACATAAACACAATATTATATCTCTGAAATAGTTCATATTAGTATAAATTAAAGACAAAAACATATAGAGATAGGCAATGAATGCAAAAAACTGTAGGGAATAAAAATGAAAACAACGAATGTGTAAGGGGGAAAATACACACTCAACCAGAATTGAGGTCTCAACCTGAAAAAAAAACTGGAAATAATGTAATCTAATAGAGACCTTCTTTTCATCTCCAAGATGAATAACCATAAAAGGTAAATTCCCCTAGCATTCACTATGCTCTAGCAGAAACATCATCATTTTGTCTATCGTCTACAAAATACGTAACACATAAGGGAAAAGCCTATATAGGGGTGAGTATATGAAAACCCAATAAGAAACCTAGAAACAAAAAGTGGGTGATATAGATATAAAAAAATAGTATTCTAAACCCAAAGAAAAAGAGAAGTGAAACTCATCAGATACTGACATATATATTCTCATAATGAAACCCATGTGGGAGAGAAATTGGGTCATCATCTCACAGTGCAACTAAAGTAAATGTGTAAGCATATATCCCTATAATTTTATCACTAATTCCCAACAACAAATGCGACCTTCCCAGAATATGAGTGGAGGGGAATGTACCTCGCAACTGATCTCCATGGAGGAGGGAGCAAAAATCTCCTTTGGAAGGCCCACAACCCATTAGATCTCAATGATTAAGGAGTACCCCTCCATATATATTGATCCCACACCCTGTCGTAAGTTGAGTATTGACCCAACCTATATAATGAATTGGGTAACCTATGACCTAGTGTGATATGGGAGTACTGACCTCAATAACTCTAGGATAGCCTAATGAACCCATTCCCTGGTGTTCCAAGGGAGTACTAGCCCCTTTATTTCTTAGGTTGCATGGGGAACTTTCAACCTAGTACGAGAGGGCGGTACTGACCCTAGAATATCTCTGATAGAGTGGAGAACTTGTTCCCAGGTGTATTAGAGGATTACCGACCCCGTCATTAATATAATGATCCTGTCTAATCACTATCATCATCAAGCATAGTTTAAATAGTCATAATGCTCATAATATCTTACATCATATCTCAAAATTCTCTAAAAATTACACCATTACAATCTATGCATTAAAAACTCAAGATAGGATACTCATTAGAAAAAATAAAAGTCGAAATAAAGGATATGTGAGAGGAATAATAATAAAATATGAGTAGATTGCGTGTATTGGGTCCACATGGCATATGTCCCTACTCTATTGCCTAGTTGTGTTCTCCCTAGACACAAATCAGTAATTCATGCCTTTATACATGGAATATTTTCTAGGATACATGTCATTTATGACAACATGGGGTCCAGGATATGTATCTCATCATCTTCCTTAATATTCTAGCTCTTGATCATGTACTATGGTACATGATGTGTCTACCCACATGGGTCTATGGGCTGGTTTGGCTTTCATGTAACATGTCCACCTGGGAAGGGTCACACAATGTTTAGGACTACCTACATGGAATGTGATATTTAAATTCACCCAAAACCCTAGCACCATATTCAATGTTACCCTATTTGTAGTCAGAAGTTTTACATAAATCAAATAAGTTTTAAGATACCTACCAGATCTGGTACTACAACTATATATCATGCCAAAATACCACCCAAAACTGATGGTAATCACCTTTATCTACCAATTATGTTCCTCTAGTGGCCATAAATTGGAATATTTCAGTCCCCCTAAATCGCAAAATGTCATGTCTCTCCCTCTGGTGTCCTTTCACTCGATCTCATCAAATATTTGGATCCAAAATCCATGATGTATCACTTGTATCCCACATCAGTTCTTTATTTATCCTTAAACCATTATTTTTCATGTCACACATGCTACAGTAATGAATCTTTGTTTTTTATCGCACTCGAACCTACACCAAAAAAGTCGAACTTTGAACCTGTAGTCAGTTGATGAAAAATGTGATGAACAAATAGGGAATAAGCATAAGTAAAAAGGGGAAAACATCATTGACCAAGTTTCCATCTAAAAATATCATTTATTAGGAATTTCTATGGTTGTAAAATGAAATTAAAAGAAAAATAAATGAATAAATTAATTAATATTTTAGACTATATCATGAAAAGGGTGCAATAACACAAATTTATAATAGATAATGCATTCAATTATCAATATTTTATTAAACATCTTGGAAATAAAATAATTGATGAGTTGTGCCTCTAAAAATGATTGATCATTTGTGAATAACACATTCTATAGTGAAGAAGAAGTGACACTACATTCACTGCCTCTTGATCCATCCTGATCTAATGGTTGTTTTGTGTTCAATTCTAATTTTACAATTAGGAACACTCTAAAACACCTATGAACTATTTCAAGGGATATTTGATAACCCCTTGAAAATCGTAATAAGAGGGAATTTATTAATGAATTATAGGTCATCACTGTTTAAAATAAATAATTTTAGTTATCTATTTTAATTAAATTCACCACCAATGACTACCTCAATAGGAAATCTGACAACGATAATCCTTAATTCGCACTTAGGTTAAACCCCACATTATTTACTCAATAGTGGCCTTATATTTCCAATCCATGAATATATTTCAGAGATAACTCCTTATTTATAAAAAAAATCATTCTTATGTGATGTCAATATAATTTATATTTTTATAATATCAATTCCAAGATCATCGAACTTCAGAATCTCGCACCATCTCAGCTCCAAACTCTAAAAATATTTCATAATATATTTCATAGTCTTCAATGAAAAAATAGGGTCACTATATATTTCACTGGGTTGTATTAGAAATTAAGAATCCCATTTATTTGTATTCCATGTATTTCATATTTATATTTTTACATGTATTATGATGATATATATATATATATATTGTTGTTGTTTAATAAATTTATTATTATTACGATTATTGTATTATGAAATGATACTAAGGGTATATTCCCCACAATTATGGACTTAGACATTGGCTTATATTCACCATCCTATTGCATATGGGGACACATGAATAAGATCATGTGACCCTCCAAATCATACCAAATGGTTTGGGTCGAGGGGTTATAAAATGTTATCAAAAGGATAAGAATCCCTATTTTTTCTCATGCATTCATTTGGGATAGGTTAGATAGGATATGTGAAATTTGGTACTCAGGTAGAAGAATTATAACAGTTTCAAGCAAGCAATATATAGTGGGACTTCTAATTTCCATAATGTTGGGAAAATTATATTTTGTTATTACTGGTAATTAAATTCACTACAGGTTATTAAATTGATGTTGATATTTTATTTATGATATTTTGAGTGTGTTAATGAATGATGACTAGGCATGTAGGTTCACATGAAATATATATAACTTTTCTTGTGTTATGTATTATTTCTTAATTTAAATTACTTCATTTGTGATATATTTTTAGGATTGTTATCATGGAATTATATAAATTTTATTCCATGTTTTTTTGATGTATATTTATTAGAATTAAATTTTTGAACTAAAAATGATGTTTTGTTTTTATATATATATGATTATTGTGGCAGACATGGAGGGATATGAACTATGATTAGTGCTATATGGTTTATTACTTTGGTTAATGGTTGACTCCTAGGAGATCCTTGGGTGTTCCCATACACTACTTAGGGTTTATCCAATAAAATTCCGTGTTATACAATGTTTCCTTCTTGTTACAGAAGATTTCACCTCTACATTGTCAAATGGGACTACCTATGAAGCCGGTTGGAAGACACCTATAAGGGATGATGTTTCTTCATTACCACTAGATGTGTGGGAGAATTTCATTAATCCTGTTCTAACCCCTAATCTATGGTTTTGTGAGAAACGATGCTTCAATAATAAGTATTTCTCTTAGTGCATGTCTTATGGGTATGCGTACAAAAATCTGTTCAAATATGATATGACTTTCAACTATAGAATTATTAATCATTACAAGGAATAATAGTCCCTCAAGATATTGAATAACAGGTTGAAATATTTTTGGAAATATTTTACATGGTAAAATCTCTGAAGGGCTAACAAAATAACCTGATATAGATTTCGTACTAGGTGTGAAACCTAGTTCAATACCCACGTATTGTATGACATCATGTGAATTTAAAGAGATCATTAATCAAAAAGATGATATGGAGTGGAACAGATTTATCATCTTGAGTACTTCACCAGTAGGGGAACATATATTTTTCTCCTATACAACATATGGTAGTTTTCAACAGTATGTTTATTACCGAAAGTTGAACTTGGTGGTGGTGAAGAATATATATCCCTTTTCAAAGATTGATTATATTTTTGATCAATTATGGGGATCTCAATTTTTCTCTATTATTTTTCTTTGATCAAGATATCACTCAATTTAATTTATAGAGGAGGAAATTCTAAAGACAGTATTTAAGAGTTTTTATGGGATATAAGAGTACATGGTGATGTAGTTTGGACAAACAAACATTATGAAAGTTTGTTTGGATTTCATGAAAAAGATAGTCAAACCATGCATATACTCATTCATCATGGTTTTCATCGATAAAATACTCATATACTCTCCCACACTAGAGTATCATGTTCAACACGTCGTGTTAGTCTCCATTATTTTTCCCGAAAATCATATATACATGAAGAAGTCCAGTTGTAACATCTGGATTTAGTAGGTGGAGTTCCCATTAAACGTGGTTTCTAATATGGGTATATTAGTTGACCTAGATAATGTAGAGGCAGTCATGTCCTGGAAACTTCCCCGGAACAAGTTTGAGATTAGGATATTTCTAGGATTAAAATAATATTACTAATAAATTATCTATAAATTTTCCCAACTATCAACACCCATGACAACACTGAAAAATATTCAAGTGAAATTAAAGTGTTCAAACTAAAGTGAAGAATTATTCCCCAACATAAAGAGAATTTTAATGATATATCTAATATTTAAACTCCCTGAGCCTGTAATTGGTGATACAATACACTATGATGAATTATTCATTGGTCTGGGAGTGGTGCTTCAGTAGAGAGGGAAATTAGTGGAATATGGTTCTCATCAACTATAACCCCATGAGTGAAACTACCCTACTCATTACATGAAAATGGAAGTTGTGGTTCAAAATACGAACAATTTTAGATATTAACAATCTGGTGAGAGACTTTTTGTTTACACTAACAATAAGAGACTTTGTTATATCTTCACATAGATGGACCTAAATCTAAAACCCATGAATTAGAAAATGTATCATAGAAAATTTCAAGTAAATATGCCTTATGCACCAAGTAAGGGAAACATCATTGAGGATTCTCTTAACCATAAATCGTAGGTTAAGAATGGGATCTATGAGTTTATATCAGAGGATCGAGGGAAATTGATGAGTTTATCAGCTAGTTAGAAGAAAGATTATTATGAAGATCAAGGATCAATGACTTATTCCCCTTTAGTGATCACATAATCACTTTTGGACTGGGTGAATACTGGTCCTGAGTTATTCCCAAAGTATGTTTTATTGATAGAATAGATAATTGAAGGTGACATAAAAACTGGATAGTCATTGGACAATAATTATGTGATCATGGTACATGGGATATTTGTAGTCCCTACTTCCATCATAGAAGATATTATATGGAATTTCCATACCTCTATATGGTAGATATATATTACTATAGGAAAGATGTTCCATACCTTTAGGTGACAGTTCTTATGACTAGGGATAATGAGTGGCATCACTGGATTTCTATCTCAATGCCTTACCTTTTAGAGGGTAATGGTTGAGTACCGGAATCCAGGTGGTTTACTTTAGCCATTTATAGTTACCATGTAAAAGTTGGAAGAATTAATTATGGCCTTTTTATGGAGTTACCCAAGACCTGCACCAGTCATGATGCTATATGGGTGATTTTTGATCATTTAGAGAAATTTCCCCACTTCTTTACAATATAAGAGACTCGTTGAATGGATAGTATGGGAATTCTCAATGTCAACGATATCATGTTCTTACTTGAAGTTCCCTTGAGATTTTTTTGATAGGGAAACTTGTTTCACGTTTCCCTTTTGGAAGGGACTGCAGAAATACCTAGGGACACATCTGTGATCATGGATACTGCATTATCCTATCATAGATTGATAGTCTGAGAACATAATACCCATATTATGGGATATACATTGAGAATGTATCCTAAACATCAATGGTTCTTGGAATGATCATATATCCTTGGTTATGTTTCCATTCAAGAATAGTTACCATGCTTATATTAAACTAGTACCACAGGAGGCTCTTCATGGGAGACCATGTGGTTCATCACATTGATTGCATGATGTTGATAAGGAAGTACTGGTGGAGCCTAGTTTGGTTTAGAAGATCCCTAAGAGGGTGAAACTATTTCAGATTTGGTTGATCACAACTGAGAGTAGGTAGAGATCATATATTGATCATATGGGGAGACCATTGGATTTCACTATGGGTGATCAGGTCTTTTTAGAGTAACTCCTCATTTAGGACACTGATATTTAAGTATTTAAGACAAGCTACCAAAAAACTAGACCAATTATATTACCAAGAAGTTGGGAAAATATCATACCTTTTAGATTTTAATTCATGATATTGAGGTATGCATGATGTGTTTCATGTGTCATAGATCCATTGGTATGTTCCCGATCTCATACTTTTCATTAATAGTGAATATGTCAATCTAGAGATTGTTGGATCACACAAGGATCACCTATTTTATATTATTTTCCTTATTGAGAAAGTCCTTCAAGGTAATATGGTACCACTTGTTTGAATTTAGTGTTAGCATTGATAGATCCTAAAGGAGATATGGGAGTTGGAGCCTCATGTTCAACATCATTTCCCGGAGTTGTTCGATCCATATTACTAGAGTCAATTCTCTGGGTTGAGAAGTTGATAAAGTGGGATAACTATATTATTCAAAAACAATTAAATGATAATAAATCTATATTTTCATTGTAAATTATCATTATTTTTGTATGAAAATTTATGTTTTTCAGTAAAAAACACTTTTTAAATGATATAAAGTCTTTAGGTAAGAATATAAGGTTAGATGATGAAATGAATCTATTTTTTCTCGGAAACACTTTGGTATTTTCTATTGAATATTTTCAGAGTTAGGTGCGGAGTATGAGAAAGATTCCAAGGCCCACAGAGAATTATTATTAATATAACAAAAAAATAATTATGTTATATCATTTATGCACAAATATTATGAAATAATGGAATATCTCATGAATGGTGTCTCCAAAGGGAAATATGTTGCCTCTATTAAATTCATAAAATGAGTTTTATATAGGTATGGTATAAACATTTTGTGCGTCGGGTCTATGGTTAAATTGAAAATATGGGTAAATTTTTACCCATTTATTTTTTATTTTTAATTATTTATCTAATTTTCCCCCTCTTTCTTCTTTATTATGTTGAATCCCACCATTTTTTACACCCAACTTGATCTAAATTCATGGAAATTATCTCTTTCGACCAATTTTAATTTAGAATGCCTTAATAGAGTAAAATTAAAATGTCTTCCATCAATATTTGGTTCAAATAAAAATAACATAAAGATTTTATATTGAGGATTTTTAATGTAAATATTTTGGATCTAAAATAGGTGAAAGACTTGGTTTTGAGTGTAGGTTGATCTCGTTGAGTCATTGTTGTCCTTGGAAACCTCTTCACATGATCGGTGAAGCTCTTTTCATATGATCAATGTTTCTGTTTCTAATTCTAGGTGTTTTATGGTGACCTGATCTCCACCTTCTTGGGGAACTAAGCATAAGAGTAAATTAGGTTATTTATTTATTTTTTATTTTTCATCCATGTTCCTTTTTTAAAAATTATAAAAAAAAATAATGAAATTAAAATTAAAGCAATAAAACCTAATTTCTCAAAGGATAACTTTGAAAAAAAATTAAGATAATAATAATGAATTATATAAATAGATTTAGACTAAATTATTAAATGAATAATTTAGAAAAATTATTGAATGATAATTATTGTAAAATTATCAATCCAATATTAATCATAGGAATTATAAAAAGTTAATTTCAATGAATTTTAAATAGATAATTATAAAATTATAATCACCTCAAATTATTAACGACTAATTCATTAAAGTTTTAAATGTATAATTATAAAAATTATGGAAATATAATTATCATTAATTATAAAATGATAATTTTACCAATTTATTAATGGATAATTTATAAAAAAAATTATCAAAATATAACTATGAGAGATAACCAAAGGACATTTATCAATAATTATCAAAAGATATTCACATCAAATAATCTAAGGATAATTATAAAAAATATCATAAGATTGTTGTGAATGGATTATTTTTCGTAAAAGTATAATTTTGAAAATCATCAAGGCTAATTATATATAATTATTAAAGAATAATTATAATTAACTACCACAAATTTATTTTTTTACTCTATAGATATATTGTTTATAAAATATAGTTTAATAATTATTTTTAAGAAGTGGACTTTTAGAAAATGGTTTTTCCTAACATGATAATTTGGAAATTATCCAGGAGAGAGATCGTATCATTACATATGGCATTTCAATTAATTTTAAATGAAATATCTTTTTTTTAGATCTAGTAACCCTTCAAAATCCCCAAGCATTGATATGTCAAAAACAATAATAATAATAAGGACATTGTGGAGGTGTTATTATCTATTGAGGTCTCCATTAAAAGATTCAAACCATGAAGGGTGGTTTATCCTTACTACTGAATAAGGATAATTGATACTTGTGATTCAGTTTTGATCACATGGGGTTGTGTGTGTAAATAAAATGATACTTGTTATGACACTATTTCCTTGATAATTGTTAGAAAATCTAGATTCCATTTTTAATCTTATTAAAATATTTAAATTGGTTTTACAACATATCTCATGATGTCATGTTATGTTTTTTATCATGCAAAAATTTATTGTGTACCATCTTAAATTTGGACATTTTGGGCTTGGTATATGTGATAGGTGAACAATGTAATATGGATTTTTCTTAGAGTAGGAATTTTCTTGATGTGGGATGTTGATTATGGAAGAGAATTATGGCCTTGTTGGTTTAAATTAAATTTATTCCATCATGATTTTGAGGAAGATTTTAAATACTCGATGACTTTTGGATTTTGAGTAGCCAGTTGATTCAATACAATGTAAACTCTAAGTACCATGTCAAATTGATGCCTTGTGGATTATGAGTAGCACACCCACTTGATGACTTCTGTATTTTGAGTGGAATTTTGATAGCCTTATCGATATCTTGTAGTCTTTTTCTGATAAATTATGATCATCATTCTGGCATGGAGTTGAAGTAGGTTTGCTTTGGGGTTTATAATGTCTTTTTTAGAACATGAATTCTTGATTTTGGGTTGTATAATGTTATTCATGTTATGTATTTATTTTTTTCATGGAATAAACCTGTTATACTTGAATAAATTTAGTTAAGAAAGAATTGGTGGTTTCCCACTGAGTCTTTTGCTCACACACTACTCGATCATTTCGTTGTGCATATAGATTTCAATACTAGTGAACAATAAAAGGGAATGGTCCTTGTGGTAGATTCATATGAAGAGGATTATAGAGCTGTTAGAAGATGAGGAAAGACTCCGGAGGACCCTTACATTTATTTATTTTTTTATCTACACTCATTACAGTAGTTTTTCTTTCCACCGTGGAAGCATTTTTATTTATATGATATGTTTGAAATATTTAGATATTTATATGTACTCTGATTAAATATATATGATCATATTGTTTAATATATTTATAATTACGATGATTGTTAACTTCTGACCTAATATTGTGGTTATAGTCTCCCCACTGAAAGACATAGACCCTCACTTTTATTATGTTCCATATTGTGTACTGTGAGGTATGAATGATATCATGTGACCCTCCAGTTCGAACCCCATGGATTAGGTTGAGGGTTTTACAGTATATTATGATTACCATCACTTGGATGATGGCTGATAGGTAATGATTTTTAAGATGTAGTGAAAATTTACTAAAATTATTTAAATACTCTATATTGAGTATCTTAATGTTGCAAAGTACCTTGGAATGATTCTAGAAATGTTTTTAATTATTCCTATAATCCTTTCAATTATTTAATTCTATTCAATGGTGATTTTAAGAGTATTTTTAAAGATGAAAATAATTTTAGAATTACTAAAAGTTAATTTTGAATAATTCTATAATCTAGAATTATGGTTTAACATTTGGCTAAGTCTTAGTGTTTCGTATGAGTAATTATTCACTTTACAAATGATTTATTCTAAGGGGATTTTTGAAAAAATGGAAATGTATTGAGAAATGTACGAGTGAATGAGAGCCCATATACAAGTCTTGTTGAAATAAATATGATTAGTTATTGGGTAAATTCACCCTTTTTAAAGATATTAGGACCCACCATATGTGTCATATGAGCTACACGTTTTTCATCAAGACATTATGTATGGATCATAAAAGTTGTAGATGAGTCAAAATTTGATGAAAATATTGATATTTCTTGAAATTTACATATGAGTTACATGAGTTAAATAATAAATACAAAAACAAAATTTGATTTTGTAAATTGTTTTCTTAAGAATTTAAAATATGACAAAATCATTTCAGATATCATCAAGTGGACATGTTGTAGATATGGAATTAAGGGTTGTTGTGAAAAAAATAAAAGTTATTTTGGAAATAAAAATTTTTCAAGGATATAGTGAGAAATTTACATACTATATCCCAATATGTTGTATGATTTTTCAGACAGTAATAATTAATATAGTGTTTATTGGTGGTTTTTACATATATTGAGATGAAGATTCTCGATTATGTTCTGGAAAAAGTATTGATCTATTCAATTGGTATTAAAATAAAAAATATAATAATGTGTAATTTTAAAATTCTACATAGGAAACCCATTGAGAAAAATACAAGGAAGATCGTGTGAGAATAAAAACATGTGTTTTGTAAGTGGTTTTTTCATGCATGATAGTAATACTATATTTCCATGATTTGGAATTTATAAAAGACCAACAAAAAAGTGTGTGGCCTCATATGAAGGAAAAAAGTCTTTAAAAATTAAAAAATATATATATGGACCATAATAATAGTTGGTGATAGAGTATATATTCTAATTTAATATTGAATCTCAAGGAAAAAGAAGGATAAATTGATTTTGTGAAAAATAAGAATATATTCTGGGTATCAAAGATGAAAAAGAAAAATAATTAACAGATCCTGATAAGTAAATCCAATAAAATTAGTGAGAGTAAATAAGAAGAATAAAATGATTATAGTAATCATTTTTACTATTTTACTAAATATTTTTTAAATATTAAATACCATGAAGTGTAAATTGAGAAATATCAATAAAAAATTATAAATAGGATATTAAATCTATGAAATAAAGTAGAGACTGAGTTGAAAGGATTTATTTATAATGAACCTAAGGTATTCAAAGACTCTGGGCAAGGAATCAAATTATATTTTTTATTTTAGTGAAATAAATTTATTAATAGTATTTACTTCAAAATGGTTGGAATTTAAGTTTGTATCTTACATTGAGAAGCTATGAAGTCATGAGGGATATTGCCATATGTAAACATAGTGATGTTATATTTTAGTTTGTGAACCACTATGGGTTTGGATGATAAATTCCCACACCAATTGTAATTAATCATAATATTATTAGTGTAAAATCTATTATCGGGGGGAATATATGGTCATAATAAGATGTAGGCATTCCATATTAATGATTAAACTGGTAAAAACACTATATGACGGACACTCTTTATATTTTCATTACAAGAGTTATTATGGGTTGGAATGAAAAAAAAATTATCTATTTAAATCAAATAATTTCACATTGAAATAATTAAAATAAATCATAGTTTATGGAAAATGAATAGAAACACTTGATTCACCTCCCTCTCATGTGTCAACATTGGTCCATTAGTACTAACAAAACAAAGCCCTAAAATACTCTGACTATATTTTTCTCTAACATTATTATTGAAATTTATGGGTCCCTTTATGTTGCTATTGAGTGGGTGAGGTCTCATTATTGGGACTTAACATTGTAAAATGGATTGATGGTAATATTTAGTTCTCCCTGAAACATTTAATGATGATGCAAAGTTGATAAAACTTTTACATGGATTAATTTTGATGACCCTTGGCATTCATAGTTTGTGATTATTTATTTCAATGTTTTCAACCCCAACTAGGATATAAGAGACTAATTAATTATGGAAATCCAATTCCAATTTATATCTGTCTATTTGATATCATGGAGTGACATATAGAACAAACCTACCAAAATGAAATTTCCTCAAAAATGATATCAATTCATATTATATTACATATATCCTACTTTAAAAAATATCTTCCTAGTTAATTTCACATTGTATTTTAGAAATATCAATAATTCTAGAGTGATACCACCTTTATATGGAAACCTATCAAGATTCATGGTCATCTGGATAAGGTGTTATGAGAAAGGTTTATTCCCATTAGTTAGGTGCATTGGCATCCCTAAAGGGATAATTATAGAAATTGGGAATGGGAACTAATAATAAAGGCTAAATGGACTAATCAATTTTTTAATAATGAATACTTATGGATTTATAATGGATTAGAATGTATTGGTTCTGTCTGTTGGGACATCTATGATGTCAATAATGCGTATTTATTTTCTCTATTATTTATTTTCTATAATTTTAATTATTTTGTAATAAATGTTGCACAATTTGGAACTTTTCATAAAATTAATGGGTAGGATGAATACAAAGGATAATTCTGGATTAATATTTTTCAATGTATATTTTCATGGTCAGCCACATAGTTTAGTAGATCATAAATTTTGATAACTAAACATTTTAAAATTTCAGTTATTTTA
This sequence comes from Viscum album, assembly GCA_963277665.1. Classification (NCBI taxonomy): domain Eukaryota; kingdom Viridiplantae; phylum Streptophyta; class Magnoliopsida; order Santalales; family Viscaceae; genus Viscum; species Viscum album. The sequence goes on from OY728152.1 coordinate 1,149,267,230, forward strand.
AATCTAAATAACCGAATTTGAGTATTCTACCTCATATTTTCTTCAAGGTTATTTAAATTTTGGAAATGGGATTCCACTAATTAGTCATAATATTCCCCATTTTGAAGGATTTGGTTTTCTATACATTAATTATTTTATGTGTTTGTGATATTTAGACATATCGGTGAAAGAAGCAGTGAGTTATGTTGTGAATTTTTGGATTTATATATGAAATATGAATTTATAATAGGAAATAAGTCATGGTAGTTAGTTCAATAAATTTTTTCTTCTAATTTGTAATATTTTCTTATGCTCGTGTTGGATTAAATTTTGGGTTTGACAAAGATGATAAAAAGAGTTAATGTTCACAATCAAGAGAAAAATTATGTAATGATTTTGGTAACTATGACATGGTTTATAAAAAATGTTCATAGTGGAGGTTATATTGTAGAATTAAATTTATTATTGGTACTATTATAAAAGGAGAGGTATTAAGTAACATTATTTCATTATGGCTAGAAACATAACATGGTTGTGTGAGGGACATCACAGTTTTATCTCATAAGCTAGATTGATTTTGTAACATTGTAGGTAAATAAAGAAATAATACATTTCCATTTTAATTAATATTTTGTGAATTAAATAATAATTATACTTTAAATTTGTTTCTATGTTCGATGGCATACCCGATATGCAACAACAGGTTTCTTTGAAATGTTATGTTACACAATAATAAAATAATATTATTATTTTAAATGGTTGTTAACTCCTAGATATTATATTGGAAAGAATGAATAGAAATAACTAAAATATGATTATACAAGTTTGATAAATGTTTTTACATTTATCCAATAAATTTTAGAGGATTAAAGTGTGAGTGATTCTAATTTTAAGCATAATTTACTTTGAAAGATTGATTTACTTCCTTTTGATGGAGAACCCTATTTAAATCAAGATCTGGTCACCTTTATATGTTCTATTTTACAAAATAAAATTCTTCTTTAGAATAGGGAGATCAAATTTAATTTGGGTAAATTTTTGGTATTTTTCTCATAAAATTAAATTTTTATGAATAGTTGAAAACACTATATTTTAATTCAAAACTGCCTTTTAATATAACTTATTCATATAAATAGATTAACTTCATAATTTTTTTTAAATATTAATTATATTATACTTTTAACATTTATAAAAAAATTCATTGTAATTAATTTCACATTGAAATTAGACATAAATAGCTGTCAATCTTTTGATAGTTAGTATTTCTTAAAAACACGTTTTTTGTTTTGACAACGTGAATTAAATTTAAATTAATTAATCCAACTTATATGTTTTGAATTTAGTAAAATAGAATTCATTTTTGAATTTGGAATATCAAATATATCTTAGGCTGAATTTTTGGTATCTTTCTGAAAAACATCAATTTTTAATGAATAGTGAAACCACTAAGTAGTAGTTAAAAACTGTCGTTTTCATTTAAATGAAATTTTACCACTTCTGTTAATTGAATTTTAGAAATCCGAATTGCATGGTTGTTATTAGTAGGTAAAATTTGGTTCAATAAGATGAAAATATGTTTTTATGAATAGTAACATTTGACTTTTATTTACCGTTGTTAAAGGTAAATAGGGTAATTCAAGGTAAAAAGAATATCATAATAATAAATAATTACCTTCACACCTATCCTAACCTTATTGGATGAGTCATGGACAACCATTTCCATACTTGGGTCTATTTTGGGACCCCATGGAGCCACTTAAGAGTGATAATGACACTTTATTTCAATTAACATAATGTAAAGGAAGAAATGACATAAACAAATATATTTTAGTATATTAATTTTTACATAGGGATATATAAGTTATCATTTTGATTATAAATATTATTTGGAAGGAGAAAACTATTTCCTACATCATGTTTTTTTTTATAATTTTTAGACTTCAAATAAATAAAATTATTTAGGACACAATAATGATGAAGTGTTTACCTCATAAATAAATGATTTAAATAAATAATATTATAAAGATTAAAAAAATATCCAAAACCTATCAAATTATAATTAGACGATTTTATTTTTACCATTATTAATATTATCTTCTACTTTAATTAGTTTTGGACCTTTAGAATCTGAAAATCATTATAAAAAAATATTTTCACTCTTTCATGAGGAGTCTCTCCTCCCCCTTATAAAAAGTTCTCACCTCTAACTCATTCCTCACACCTCTCAATCTCCTTTCCTCATCCAAACCCTACCCAAATAAACTATAAATATCCCTATATTCCACCTAGAAGCCTTAACTTATGCATAAGGCACACCAAGATGTCCTTTTGGTTCAAACCAAAGGGAGTTGCCTGAATGAAAGGTAACAATTTCTCTTAAATTCATTTCTTTTATTTTACTTCTCTAACCCCTTAACGCTTTTAATTCTTGTCTTTAATAAAAAACACAAGTATCATAAATATACTAGGATGTTTTTATGATTAGTATTTGAACTACACTTACACACACCTCCATCTAATGGGTAACAAACTTGCTGTTTTTGTGGATGGCTAACTAAGCCTCACGGAACGATGATTTTTCAATTATCTCCTACTGACTCTCATGGTGTCCATTAATATGGAACTGTATTTATATATGATACATAGTATGTTTATGTTTTCTTTATTCTTCTTTATTATTCATTTATATCATACCTTTATTGTTTCCATTATTGGTAAATGTGATAATTTCATTTTAGGAAGTGCGGACTACCACCCCCTCAAAGTGATATGACTCGTTAATGCCATATGTGGGAAGTATAAGGTATGGAGTTAATGATATTATATATGATATTATACTGGAATTAAAATATACCTATGTATCATTATGTTTTAATACCATTAAATAAGATATAGAAATAAATGTAGGGTTTATGCGTACGTACGGCTTACTGTCTCCATGAATGGTGAAATTCATTTCTTACCTCCAAATGTTATGTACTGTTATAAATACATATATATACAGGATATATAAGATATATATGATATATAAATCATTAATATAATTCTGGAGATAAATTAGTTTTGATCTCATAGACAACATGTAAATATAAGAAGTTCATTTTTTACTCAAGTACCAAATACCGACAAAACGACCATTATTAACATAAATGATTACATAATGTATATATCATGGTAATATGTTATAAAAAAGGAATAATAAACATGAAAAAGGTTCTTAATAAAGTAGAAATAAACTTTATTTTATTATTCAAGAGATTAAATAATGAATGAGTCAAGTCGGACACGAGGTAAGGGACTTCGTCTCAATCTCCTTTCATTGGGGAATATATTGTTTTATACACCACTTTATTTTATACGGTGTATAAAAACCTTGGAATTTTACTTTTATTCAAAAGGAATATTTTCCTTAGTAATAATTTTACTAAATAACAAAAAAATTAATGGTTCGTTTAACGTACGCGCTGAAAATGACCCTTTCGTCGCCACGAGTATTATTTGATCTTTGAAATCCATAACAAGTCGTATTGTGTTTGAATGGAAAATAAATACCATATACTCTTTTATGTATTTTGGTATTGAAAATTGTTTTTATAATGGATTTTTTATGTCAATATATTTAAAAGATATATTGTGATTTAAATGTGGAAATTTTATCTTTCCATTATGGTTTTTTATGTGTTATGAATATGTTTTGGTTCTTGGTCATTGTATATGTATATGGGTGGTTCTGTGATAATCCTATGGCGGGTGAGCCCGATATAGGTCTCCAATGCATTGGGTGACCTGAAGGAGGTAAATGTGAATGTTTCTCCTAATATATTTAGGGAATATACTATGATGGGTATTCCAAATGTAACTCCCTATGTAGCTGTGAAAGCTGCAACGTAAGTATGTTATGGATGACACAAGTTACCTTTATGATATGTGTTTAGTATGTAAATATTATGATTTCATGAGGTATGCTAAAGAGCTTATGTTATGTATGTATTGATGAACTAATGATTTCTTTATTTTTTTTTTATAACAATTTGTTATATTTTTATTCTCATCCCATGTTTTGAAATGTTTTCATAGTACTTAAAGATGAATAGGGTCAAGGATGGAATCAAGGTAATGTCATGTTGTCTAAAACATGGAACTAGACATGACACTTTTTTTCAAGAGTTTTTATTTTATGAAAAAATGGAAACTAAGTAGATTTGTCTCATTTGTATCTTTTGAGATGAAATGTAATATTTATGTCCTAACTCTCTAAAACATTAAACCTAAAAAAGATCCTCAATGTGAATTATTCATTTAATTAAAGATTATGAAATGTTTAAGTATGGGTCCTTATAGTTAGTATCACAAGTCAGTTTAGATAAATTTAGAAGATAGGATACTGTTAAATTAATGTCTATAAATTAATTTATGCTATGATTGAAGTGATATAGCATTTAAGGATTTCCATTTTTCTTTGTGTAAGATATTTATGTGTTCATAATGGTTTTCCGTAGTGGAGACAGGGCAGTTTTAATGGGATGAAAACCGGAGGAAGACAACCTTCCAAATTAGCAACTTGAGATGGTCAGAATCAGAACAGAACAGTTTGTTACAGTGATGGCATAGTTGACTTAGTCTATAAATGGTGGTGGTATCAATGCATGATATCACCCAGATAAACCCCATAGGAACATGTTAGTAGTGGATCATTTCATGAGCCGATATCCCCCATCATTTAGAGGATTATCTGACCATGTTCTAGATGAAAGGTGGATTAAAGAACTGGAGAAGATTTTTGATGTCATGGGGTGTTCAGAACAACAAGAGGTTGGTCTTTTTGTTTACCATTTAGAAGGTGAAGCTGATCAGTGGTGGTCGATGGTGAAAAATATCAGGGATAGTGAGAAGATTTATGCTCTTTATTTGGATGAATTCAAAGGTATGTTTCCTGAGTAAAATTTTACTAAGTTGGTTCATCTTAGGATGGAAAACACTTCCTGGAATTGAGGTAGGAGGATGACTCAATGGCTGGTTATGAAGAAAAATTCACTCAACTGGAAAGGTAAGCTTCAAATTTCATACAATATCTTGATAGTAGAATTAATTGATTTTAATCAAAACTGATGTCGCAATATCGAAGAGAATTAGAGTCTCGTGAATTCAAAATCTATGAAAAACATGTCAGATGTGCCAAGAATATAGAAATGGGTTTTTTTAATGATCAAGTGTTCCAAGAGAGAAAACCAAAGAAGATGTCCAGTTGGCAGGCCAAGGGAATGAATTCATCAAAGAATCCTGGAAGTAAGAAAAATAAATATTCATCTAGTAAGAAGAGTGGTAAAAATTATCCAAGAGAATGTTTTTGAATTTCTATAAAGTGCTTCTGGTGTTGTAATTCTGGTCATATTACTAGTAATTGTAAGGAAGATGATCAAGTAGGAAATGAAAAAGTAATGGAATGATTTTTTAAGTGCAATGAAATGGGTTATTATGAAAATGAGTGTCCAATGAATAACTCAACTGAGGGAAAGTAGCCGGACTAAAAGAAAAAATGGGTGGTGAAATCCTTTGCAACTACTTCAGGAAATGGTGGGACATAAAATGATGTAGTATCAGTTACAGTGTTTGTTTGTTCAGATTATTCAAAAATGTTGTTTGATTCTGTTTCTACACATTCTTTCATTTATGAGAATATTTCTACTGAATTTGGAATTCCATCTCAAGAAATGAATCTTGAACTTATGGTAAAAACACATGGAGGAAATGTTGAGACAAACAGAAAACATAAGAACCTTCATGTACTTGTGTGCGGAAATAATATGCTAGCAAACCTTATTTTTTTTCCTCTAGTAGAGTTTTATGTTATTTTGGTTTTGGATTAGATTATTGTTTATCATGCTAAGATTGACTGCAGAGCTAAAGAGGTTTCTTTTCAGAAATATTTTCAGTTTGCAAACCAGAATAAACCCTTACTTTTGATAACATATCATGTAGCTGAGAAACTAGTAAAAGATGGAAATTAATGTTACCTATCACATATTATTGAAAACAAAGGAACTATTCTGATTAATGATGTGCCAGTGGTAAATGAGTATCTTGATGTTTTTTCTGATTAGTTTCCAGGTATTATACCTGATCGAGAAGCTGAATTTACTATTGGCTTAGTTCATAATGATAATCCATTTTCAAAACCTCCTTATCGAATCTTTCAATTTGAACTTTTAGAGTTAAAGAAGCAATTGCAGGAGTTATTAGACAAAGGTTTCGTTCGACCTAGCACATCACCATGGGGTGCCCCTGTCTTATTTGTTAAAAATAAAGATGGTTCAATGAGACTTTGCATTGATTATAGACCATTGAATAAAATCACTCTTATGAACATGTATCCTTTGCCTCATATCGATGATTTGTTTGATCATCTCTAGGGTGCTTAGTATTTTTCAAATATTGATTTGAGGTCAAGGTACCATCAGTTGAAAGTAAAAGAAGAAGACCTTATGAATACCAAATTTAATACTAGATATAGCAATTATTAATTATTAGTTATTCCTTTTGGGTTAACCAATGCACCTACTATATTCATGGATTTTATGAATAGAATTTTCTGTGAGTTCTTGAATAAGTTTTTGGTTGTGTTCATTGATGATATTTTGGTTTATTCTAAAAGTAAAGGGGATCTTGAGAGTCATTTAACTGTTTTCTAGAAAACCATAATAGAAAATAAAGTTTATGATAAATTCAAAAAGTGTGAGTTTTGGTTAAAAAAATTTTATATCACTGTTCACGTTATTTCAAAAAATGGAATAACTGTTGATCCTGCTATAACAAAGGTTGTTGAAGAATGGCCAAGACCCACAATAATAACAGATATCCTTAGTTTTCTTGGTTTTAAGGGTTATTAACAGAGGTTTGTTGAGAATTTTTCAGGGATATCTAGCACACTGACTATGTCAACTCGAAAAGGTGATAAGTTTGTTTACAAAAAATAATTTGATGTTTGTTTTTAGGAATTGAAAAAAAAAGATCAGTAAATGCTATAGTTTTGGCACAGCCTTCCAGAAATTTTGAGTTTTTTATTTATAGTGATGCTTCTTTGAAAGGACTCGATTGTGTCCTTATGCATAATGATCAGGTAATTCCTTAAGCTTTACGTCCGTTGAAACCTCATGAGTTAAATTACCCTAAATATGATTTAGAATTAGATGTAGTTGTTTTTGATTTAAAAATTTAGAGGCATCATTTATATAGAGTAAAATATGAAATATATAATGACCAGAAAAGTTTGAAGTATATATTCACTTAGAATGAATTGAACATGAGACAGAGGAGATTGATGGAATTTACCATGTATTATGATTACACAATGCTTTACCATTCTGGAAAAGCATATAAATTGGGTGATGATTTTAGTTGAAAACGTAATTCTTCCTTAACCATGCTATGTTTGGAACGATATCCTTTGTTTTTGATTTGATGAGATTTGACATAGATGTTATTAGTGAAGTAAATTATTTCGTTTTATTTTGTTGTCAAGGAAATTATCTCTCTCAGATAGAATTAAGAAAGAACATAAGGTCGATAGAGAGTTGCAGAAAAAGGTAGAGTTGGTTCAGAATGTTAAGTTGCATGAATATAACATTGATGGTGATTGTGTTTTGAGATTTGAAAAGAGATTATGTGTGCCTTGTGATTCATAGTAGAATAATGAGTTGTTATGTAAATCTCATAGTTCCCTATTTTTTTTCATCCTGTATGTACTAAGATGTACGTAGATCATCAAGAGTATTACTGGTGGGATGGAATGAAAAGAGATATTTTTTACTTTACTATGAGGTGTTTGACTTGACAGCAGGATAGAGCAGAGCGGCAGTTACTGAAAGGGATGCTTCAGCCTTTATTTGTGCCAGATTGGAAATGGAAAAATATATCCATGGACTTGATTTTGGGATTACCGAAGCCAACTCGAGTTAATAATGAAATCTGGGTTATTTTTGATCGATTGAATAAATCATCTCTTTTCCTTCCTATTCGAGATACTTTTTCTCTAGATCAGCTTTCTTTGTTGTATGTTAAATAGATAGACAGCTTGCATGGTGTTCCCATCTCTATTGTATTTGATCGTGATCCCATGTTTACTTCTAACTTTTGTAAAGTCCTTTAAAAGAAGTAGGGTACTGAATTAAATTTTAGTACATCTTCTCATCTGCAATCAGATGGGAAGTCAAAACAAACAATTTAGACCTTGGTGGATATGCTACATGCTAGTTCACTAGATTACCAAGGAATTTGGGACTAACATATTTCATCGGTTGAATTTTCATAAAATAATAGTTTTCATTCCGCTCTACAGATGGCTCAATTTGAGGAATTATATGGAAAGCGTTGTCGAACTCCAGTTTTTTGAGATGAAGTAGGTGAAAGGAATCTGATGGGACTAGAATTAGTAGATTATATGGCAGAAAATTTTTAGTAGATTGAAAAGTACATGTGAATATCTCAGAGCATGCAGAAATGTTATACGGATAATCAGGGGAAAGATCTTATTTATGAGGTAGGTGATCATGTATTTCTCAAATTTTCTCCATGGAAAAGTATGATGCGTGTTGGTAAGAAAGGAATGTTGATTCTGAGGTTCATTGGACTTTATGAAATCATGGATAAAGGTGGATCAATTGCGTACATAGTATATTTACGTCCAAGTTCGTCCCAGGTACCCAATGTTTTTCATGTTTCAATGTTGAGAAAGTATATGCCAGATCCATCTCATGTTTTAAGTCCAATGGTTTTTCAGTTGGAAGAGAATCTATCTTATGATGAACAGTCATTCCAGATTCTTGACCGTAGAAAGCCAGTGTTGTGGAATAAGGTAATTCATCAGGTTAAGGTTTTGTGAAAACCCATATGGTTGAATAAGAAATGTGGTAATTTGAAAATTCCACAAGGGATAAATACCCCCCATTTATTAGATAAGTGAACAAAATTTCTAGGACGCAATTTCTATTGAGTCAAAAGTCCTCTTTTGACTTATATCTTGTTTTGGAAATCAAAAATGTCCTTTATCATGTTTATCGTATCGTACTGAGCATGCTGATCTTACTGACCATACTGATCGAACTGACCATGCTGATCGTACTGACCATGCTGATCGTACTGAACATGCTGATCGTACTGACCATGCTGATCGTACTGAACATACTAATTGTACTGACCATGCTGATCGTACTAAACATGCTGATCGTACTGATCATGCTGATCGTACTGACCATGTCAATCGTAGAATGCTTATCTTACTGATCGTACCAATCGTACAATGCTGATTGTACTGAATATGGAAATTGTATTGACTATGCTACTCATAACTTTCATTACATACATGTTTTGGTACTTAGTCAAAAACACATGTTTCATATAAATCGTACTCATGATTATCTTGTTCATATATCCTATGTTTTAACAAAAACGATGTCGTTGAGTTAGTTGAAAATTAATCAAAACGATGTCGTGCTTTCTGTTTCAATATGACTGTTATAATGACAGGTGTCCATGTCCCTCCGAGTTTTTCGGAGAAATATGACCGTTCGAGGCAACATGACCGTTGGAACCCGAGGCCTATAAATAAGAGGTCATTTGAAGCTGAAAGTAGAATAACGAGAGACTTTTGGAACAACTGCGATACTCTACTTCTATAAAGTTCTAGAGAGAGACACTGTGACTTCTCTCATCTTCTTTGTGCATCCGATCATCGTATCGAGGGCTTTAAACTAATTTAAAGACAGAGGTGTCGATTACCTACACAATCGAGGGCTACCAGGGATAGGCAGACGGACGGTCCGATCATCATATCGAGGGCTGCTGGGGATAGGCAGACAGACATCCCGATCATCGTATAGAGGGCTTACCAAGGTGTTGGTGAGACAGACCTTTTATCCTAGGTGAAAGGATAACCCTCCTCTTTGGGTCAAAGGAATTTTAATACTTTTACTTTTCCATTTCTGATTGTATTAGAAAGGAATTTTTATTGTTTCCTTTCTTCATTACATATTCAATTGTAATTGTTTCAATTACAATCATTCTATTACATATTGTATTGATTGATTCTATACGCTTTAAGGTAGAATCAATCATCTTTATATTACTCTGATTATTGTGTTCCTCTCGAATACAATTGTTTTACATTTCATTAGTATTACATTACATCATACCATTTATATTCAATACAATTTTGGGTGTTTGTGTTTGTATTAGTTTAATATCTTTTAAACTAATCTCTTAAGTGTTTAAAAACAAAGTTTTTAAACATACAATTCACCCCCCCCCCTCTTGTATTGTTCCATCTAATATACATATACATCTACATATTCAATCCAACATTTGGTATCAGAGGATTTTTCCACTGATTTGTATTACTAGCTTTATTTATTTCAATTTTTTTTAAAAAATTACTTACTACACTAACGTGTGGAGTGGAAATGTTTTTTTTATTAGATGGAAGGAATGAATATTGGGTCAATAGACAATATAAATCCTTCTAGACCACCTATCTTTAATGGGAATGATTATGAGTACTGGAGAGATCGTATGAATACTTTTGTGATCAATACTGGCGTAGACAATTTTATTATGCTTACTGGAGGTTACAAAATTCCTGACAAAGAAGTCAGTACTTTCACTAACCAAGATAAGCAAGAATATCAAATGAATTACAAGGTACACAATACTTTGTTATGCTCTATGACCAGGAATATATACAGTCAGATATCTTCATGTGAAGCATCCAACTATATTTGGAAGAAATTAGAAGTCACTCATTTTGGTACATCCAAGGTTATAGAAACAAGAAGAGCAATTCTTCGAGCAGAGTATCGTGGATTTGTTTTTCCTTATGGAGAGCCAGTATGTAAAGTGAAACAAAGGTTTATGAAAATTGTCAACAGCTTACAATCTATGGGAGAAAAGGCCTTCATGATGAATCTCTAGTAGATAATATTATAGATATAATTCCGAATGAATGGGAGTCAAAAAGGACAGGTATTGATGAAAATAGAAAAGTTTCCCAGATTACTCTTGATGAACTTTTTGGAACTCTTTTATAGCACAAGACATGAATGAAAAGAGATGCTGACTTCAACAAGAAGAAGAATGGAAATGGAAGTGTAGCTTTTACATCTAAAGCTAAAACACCTGAAAGGATAACAAGATCCAAATCCAAGAAAGTAGTTATATCTGACTCAAGTGATTGTGATCTTTTGGATAATGAGTTAGCCAATCTCGCTCGAAGGATGAACAATATTGTGGGAGAGAAAGATTTCTAATATAGATTCAAAAAGAAAGATAGGAAGGACAAAAAAGATTCATAGGTAACCTGTTATGAATGTAAGAAAGTAGGGAATTTAAGGACTGATTGTCCTTTACTAAAGAGAAAAAACATAAAGGAAAAACACTCTGAAAGAAACAAGAAAAAGTTTTACAAGACAAAGACAAAGAAAATCTTGAAGGAAAATGATACGTGGAGTGCAAGTGGAAGTGATTCTTCAAAAGATTATTCAGAATATAAGTGCTCAGGCTAGAGAAATATTGGACTAATAGCCATACTACCAATTGAAGATCATTGTCTCATGGCTAAGGTACATAATGCTGAACCTGTCATGACCCATCCTCGGGGCCCGTGCCATGACTACCCCAAGCCCGCCTTCCATAGGCCAGGGGCTGGCGACTAGCACTAAGGCGTAAATCCCGGAAAAAGGGAAGGAATTGCCTTTGTAAAGTAAACAAGCACCATAGAGTAAGCATGCAGAAAAGTAAACACTAAGTAAAAACTATAACAAGCTGTGCTGAAAGTAAAAGGGGTCAGAAATACAAGCCCAACTGTAAAGTACAACTGAATGGGAAAAACAGCAACTGAAAAGAAAAGCCGCAGCGTCGAGCTGTCCTCTGGAAGTCCAACCTGAAGGGTGGGTACAAATAGCCTCCAATGCTCCTCGGGTCCACCTAACCGTTCCGAGTACATCCCGCCCAGTGGCTCACCTCCTGGTATCGTCCTGCTCTGCAATCCTCCACCACAATCAGCGTTGTCCGTCGTCTGCAACCAACACAACGTAGTACGGGCATAACCCGTGCAGGGGTGAGTATAAGCTACTCAGTAGGGACCCCGAGACCCCCGAAGGTCTCCCAAAATACACAAAGGATAAACCACAACGGAATGATACAATCACGAAGTAACAACTGACACTGCTTAGGTATATGCCCATACGTATACCTAAGTCATCAATCCCCGTTCGGCTCCAACATCTGAGCCCAAGCACAACCCAGTCCACACAGGAAAGCAAACGTATACCCACACATGATAGCTCAACACAATCCACAAAGGAGAGTAAATCATAAATCCACATAGTATAGTTCAACACAATCCACAAAAGAGAGTAAACTGTAAATCCACACAGGATAGTTCAACACAATCCACAAAGGAGAGTAACACAAGATTCAGCTCACACAGGTATACTTCTTCGTATGACGATAAAGATGATCACTGATCCATCTAAGTCGTCGGACCCACAAAGTATCGAAAGGTACTAACCCCTGCAACGACCCACACAGGATTGGACCCACACAGGATCAATAAGTAACTAAGCCCCGCAAAGACCCACACAGGATCGGGCCCACACAGGACCCGTAGGCGCTGGCACACACAGAACTGCTGAGCGCTGACCCACACAGGATCGGATCCACACATGATCTGTAGCACTGATCCACGTAGGATCGCTGAGTGCAGTAGTCTTCGCAGTCCACTGAGGATCTCTGCACAGTCGTCGTCGCAGTCAACTGAGGATCTCTGCACAGTCGTCGTCGCAATCACAGTAGCAGTCACAGCCAGCACTAGGGTTCCCGCACAAAGCAAGCTCGTTCGGGAGGGTCCGCTCCATGAGCCGAGAGGCTGATACATCAACTGACACAAAGTCCGAGGTTGATGTATCCAAAAGTTCCGTATCATCAACAGGAACTCAACGTCGTAGACGGCGCGTCAATCGGACGTCCGGTCTGAGATTTATTGGCTTTTTTGTCCCAGGGGCCCGGTTGGTTTTTAAGTCAAAACCAACCTGACCGTACTCCACCTGTGTCCAAATATCAGGCGGAGTATGCGAAAAGATACGTCTCACTTAGAGGAATTCAACAAAGTCGACAGCACGTCAATCGGACGTCTGAAGCTCAAGATATGAGTGTTTCCGCTCAGAGGGCCCGGTTGGTTTCGTGTACGAACCAACCAGGCCAAACCGAAAGTATTCCGAAACCTTGAGTGTAATATACCGAAACGACCGTCTCGATCCAAGGATCGCGTTTACGCTGATGGCACGTCGTTCGGAGGCCCGTAGCTCAAGTTACGGGAAGAAGATCGAAAACGGTTCCGAAGACGGGGGTCTGGGCCCGGGCCGACCAGGCCCGACCCCTCCTGGGTCGGACCCGGTTCGGCACGGCCCGGTCCGGCCAGGGCATGGCCCGGCCGGTCAGGCCGGCCCAACTCGGCTCGGCCGAGCGGCCGAGCGAGGCGACGGCGGGGCGCCGCCCCTACGGGAAGACAGTGTCGCGGCCCTGCGTGGGGCCGCGCTGGAAGCAACGGACGCGGCAAAGGCCGCGTCCCGTGCCTGTGATCCGGACCCGTGCGGCCGCGGGTCCGATGGCCACTGCCGTCGCGGCTTCAGCCGCGGCGGCCTTGTCCGGCGGCGCGTCGGGGCGCCGCCGCCTCTGGCCGCCGAAGACTTCCGCGGGCCACCGGAGTTGCTCCGGTGGTCCGTTTTCCTTCCTGTATGTGCCGCTGCTCCTCCCGGGTCCCGTTCTTCACTGCGGAATCCTTAAATCGCCCTTGCGCCACATTTTTTCATTGCCCTCCAAATACGCACAACAATGAAGAACTGCGGTGGGTTGTCGGGCCGTGTTCGTTCGGCCCGCACCCTCCGCGTTAGGCGATAACAACCGGGGAGAAATAATAAACATATCAAACAACAATTTTAATGAATTAAAATTGTTCTTATTAACCAGGTTCTTCATTTTAAAAGAGACGTTCAGGGGAATATAAAACATTCAAATAAAATCCCTACCTCGTCAAGTGTCGCACGCGCGTTCTTCACGGAATTTCTCGTCGCGGAAGGAGGGAACCGTCGCGTCGTCACGGTATCCGGCGTTGCGTTGATGAAATCCGAGGACCAAGAAACAACATATTTAATTTTTATAATTAAATCCATATTGAAGTTATAATCCTCAAAGGAATTAAATAACCTCCATCTCTCACCTCAACGGATGATCGAAGATTTTGTCGCGGAGGAAGAGACGTCACAGAAGAACGTTGCGGGAAAGGAAACGTCGGCGTCGCGGCACACGACGTCGCGTCGTCGATTTCCGCCGGTTCAGCGTTCTTTGTTGCAGGCCGGCGTTCTTCTCATTCTTCGCGTTCTTCGCGAAGAAGGATGAAGATCATTATAGGTTCTTCAAATATACAACATTTCAAAAGGAGGGTGTGTTGGCCTTATTTTATTAACATGCCAACAAAACGAAAATGTGTTATGAAACGAATGAAATTAATTCATTGAATTAATTTCAACGAATAAACCGCCCATTTAATTCATGAATAAAACCACCCAATTAAATGGTGCATTAAGAAATTAAGAAAACGCGTCAGTTGACTTTCTTAATGACGGGTTTTCGCAGGTGCATTACTTAGCGGAAAAGAAAAGGTGGGGCTCGTGCGGTCCCACCTCACAAATATCCTACCAAGAGGGTAGGATATTTTTGGATAGCACTCTATCCGCATCAGCTCAGATTAAGCCACTTTAAGTGGCTTCCGAGGGGCTTAAGTGAAATAAAATAAAGTTTGTTGTACAATTATTTTATTTCTTAACCTTAAGCCCGAAAATTAAAAAAAACACACCTGAGAAAACGCAACTCCGGAAGAGGCATTTCTAAGAAAATATCGGTGCTGCGATTCCATCAGTGCCCTCGGAATTCGATTTCGGTCACCGGTTCAAAGGTTAGAAAAACCCGCTCGTCCGTTCACTGAACGTACCCGAGCGAAACTTCGGAAAATGATTCCGGGCACACCGGGCCTCGGAATCAGGTGCCGTCAGAAACTGTGTTTTTGTAAAATTCCAAAAAAAATTAAGAAAAAAATTTCCTTGAAATTTACTGGTCTTTACATTACTCCCACCTCAGGGCTTTACGTGCTCGTAAAGATACATCAAAAATTAGGGAAACAAATATGGGTACTGAGCACGAATCTGAGCCTCCCGCTCCCATGTGCTCTCCTGGAGGTTCCCGTGCTGCCATCTGATGCGCACAAGAGGAATCGATCGCCCACATAGGACCTGCTCCTATCGATCCTCTATCTCCACCGGGACCTCCGTAAAAGTCTCCCCATCATCCACCTCTAGCTCCCCATTGTCAATGATGTGCGTCGGGTCATGCACATATCTCCTCAGCTGAGATACGTGGAAGACGTCGTGCACCCGGTGCAACTGAGGTGGTAGAGCCAGGAGATAAGCCACCTCTCCAATCCTGCTGAGGACCTGGAATAGTCCAATGAAGCATGGAGACAACTTGCCGCCTCGTCCAAATCTCTGCAAACCACGTCGAGGTGAGACATGCAAGAAGAGGTGGTCACCATCCTCGAACTCTAGTGGCCTCCGCCTCCTGTCAGCATAAGACTTCTGCCGTCTCTAAGCTGTCCTCATCCGCTCCTGGATGACCTGGACCTTCTCTGTCGTGGCCCGAACCATCTCTGGTCCCACAAGTGCTGACTCCCCCAGGTCTGTCCAGCACAAAGGATATCTACAAGGTCTGTCGTACAACACCTCGTATGGTGCCATCCCGATGGTGGAGTGGTAGCTGTTGTTGTACGTGAACTCCACCAAGGGTAGGTGATCCTTCCAGCTGTGACCAAAGTCTAGGACACATGCGCGGATCATGTCCTTGAGAGTCTGAATGGTTCTCTCCGTCTGACCATCCGTCTGAGGGTGAAAGGCGGTGCTCAGACGTAGCTGCATCCCGAACGCCTCCTACAACGCCTTCCAAAGCCAGGAATTAAATCGAGCGTCCCGATCTGAGACGATAGACGATGGCACACCTTGAAGCCATGCAATCTCCTGAACGTA
Organism: Viscum album; assembly: GCA_963277665.1. Classification (NCBI taxonomy): domain Eukaryota; kingdom Viridiplantae; phylum Streptophyta; class Magnoliopsida; order Santalales; family Viscaceae; genus Viscum; species Viscum album. Next base: position 1,149,283,330 of record OY728152.1, read on the forward strand.
GAGATGCGCCAAGCTCTCCACCGAGCCCTGCTCTCAGATGGGAAAGAAGTGTGCCGACTTGGTGAGTCAGTCAACAATCACCCAAATGGAGTCGTGACCTCTGGAAGTGCGTGGAATTCTAGTCACGAAGTCCATATATATCCTATCCCACTTCCACTCTGGGACCTCCAAGGGATATACCAAGCCTGCTGGTACCTGATGCTCTGCCTTCACCTGCTGGCAGGTGAGGCATCGAGAAACGAACTCTGCCACAGCCTTCTTCATGCCCGGCCACCAGTGCTGTCGTCTAAGGTCCTGGTACATCTTCGCCACTCCAGGATATACCGCCAAAGGAGAAGTGTGAAACTCTCTCAGCACCTCCTCCCTTAAAGGAACTAGTACCAAGGTACGTCCTCTGAAAAGGACGTCATGCTCTGCTCCAAGGGAGAACCCATCAGGTGCCTATCATGAGGATATCTGTGTACGCCGTGTCTCACAGTCAGCTTCCCCATGTTGTTCCTCTCTGACCCGCTGTAGAAGTGGAGGAGAGACTGTGAGAGACTGAAGGAAGGCTGCTCCGTCCCTATCCACGAAGGATATCTACAAGGCGGCTAGCTGATCTGTCACCTCCTCAAGTAGTTGAATGCCTGTCCTCCTGCTAAGGGAATCAGCTACTACATTCCCCTTCCTAGGAGTATAGACTATATCAAAGTCATAATCCTGGAGGAACTCGAGCCATCGCCGCTGTCTCAGGTTCAGGTCCTTCTGAGAGAAGATGTACCTAAGACTCTGGTGGTCAGAAAAGACTGTAAAGTGCTCGCCCATCAGATTGTTCCGCCAAGTCTTCGATGCGAAGACCACTACTGCTAACTCCAGGTCATGGGTAGCGTAGTTCTGCTCATGCGGCCTCAACTGACGTGATCCATAGGCAATCACGGCCCGCTCCTGCATCAGGACACATCCGAGTCTGGTCCCTGATGCATCGCAGTAGACTACGTATACAACTCCCTCCTCAGGAAAACTCACGATAGGTGCGCTGGTCAATCTCTGTCTCAGCTCCTGGAAGCTCTGCTGACATCTGTCTGACCACACAAAGGGTTTCCCCTTCTTCTTCAAAGCTGAGAGTGGGGCCGAAACTATGGAAAAGTCCGGCACAAATCTCCGATAGTATTTGGCTAGACCCAAGAAACTCCGCACCTCTGTCACGCTCCTGGGTGGCTCCCAAGCTAGCATTTCCTCGATCTTCGCGGGATCCACCACAACTCCCGCCTCAGAAACGATGTGCCCCAAGAAGTGGACCTCACGCAACCAGAACTGGCACTTCGAGAGCTTTCCATAAAGCTGTTGCTCTCGGTGTGTGTCTAGCACAACCCGCAAGTGGTAGGCGTGCTCCTCCTCCGTGGTCGAGTATATCAAAATGTCATTGATGAAGACCATGAAAAATCGATCGAGGTATGGCTAGAAGATCCTGTTCATGAGGCTCATGAACACTGCCGGAGCATTGGTTACGCCGAATGGCATAACCAAGAACTCATAGTGGCTACACCAACACCTGAAGGCCGTCTTCTGCACGTCCTCGTCTCGAACTCTGAGATGATGATAGCCTGACCTGAGGTCTATCTTCGAGAACCACCGTGCTCCCTTGAGCTAATCAAAGAGGTCATCAATCCTCGGTAGGGGATACTTGTTCCTCACTGTCACCTGGTTCAGGCAAAGATAGTTGACACACAGTCGCAAGCTCCCATCTGCCTTCTTGGTAAACAATATCGGGGAAGCCCAGGGTGAAACACTGGGTCGGATGAACCCCTTTCCCTACAAGTCCTCCAACTGTACCCGCAGCTCTCGAAGCTCAGCGGGGGCCATCCGATACGCTGGAGTGGATATCGGGGCTGTCCCGGGGTACAAATCAATATAAAATTCAACCTATCTACGAGAAGGTAGCGCTGGAACGTCATCGAGAAAGACGACTGTGTACTGATCCACCACTGCAGGAAAACTAGGACTCTTCATGTCAACTTCTCCAAGGATGAGGCTAGACAACTGATGAGTGATGGGCTGTCCTCTCCTCTGCGTGAGCCCATCCTATGATGCAAAGGCTCCCTTCTTGTCGGTGAAGGTGAAACTGCTCCCGTCGGTGCGTACACATCGCACCTTGCGCCTAAAACAGTCAATCTAACCATGGAATATAGATAACCAATCCATGCCCAAGATGACGTCGTAAGGCCTCGACGCCTCTAAAAGAAGATCCCGGCCGAAGCTCTCACCTCCTAGAGTAAGCTCACACTGCCGGCACCCGTGCGTAATCGTCGAGTCTTCTCCCGTAGGAATCTCTAGCCGTAAAGAATCGAGCCAACGGCTCTTTCGGAATCTCCGAGCTCCGAACAAGGGCAGCGACTATGAAAGAGTGACTCGCTCCTATGTCTATAAGAACTTCAGTAAGGGTGGAATAGACATAGATCGTACCCCGAATCATCTCTAGCATGCCGTGGTCATAGGCCTCTGCTGCCCGGAGCTATGCCTGTCTCTGCCCGCCAGCTCCTGGTGATCGGGGTGGCCCTCCTGGTGGTGGTGGTGGTAGAGCCTCAAAGCGTCACCCACCACCTGCTGCTCGACCAGTTCCTCTGCCTCGTCCGCCTCCTCCTTGCGAACTGCCACGGTCGACTCTCTGCCTCTGCCTGGGTGGCCCCTCCATCGTTTTCTACTCCTCGGTATGGCGGGTCGGGCAGTCACAAGCCATGTGGCCCTACCCGCCGCAGGCGTAGCACTGCCTGCCTCTCGGAAGACTGGCTCCGTGTTGTGTGCCCCGCACTACTGAGCTAGTGTCCTAAGGTCGTCTACGAGAGGTTCTGGTATGCCTGGAACCCTGATTTCTCCGTCGGCTACCTGCTACCGAAGACTCCGCTACCCGCTGCCCAGCGGTAGGTCTCGCTGCTGAAGTAGACTCAGCAAGAAAGATCTAGATCAGAAGGGCTTGCTCCAGTACTCCTGCCTGGGTCGGGATGCTGAGGGAGATCAATGATGCCCTGATCTCGTGTCTCAAACCCTGATCAAATGTCCAGGCCCGGAAGTAGGGGTCCCGTACCATGTCGGTCGAGTAGCGAGAAAGATCAGTAAACATTGCCGCGTACTGGGCGACCGTCAAGCTACCATGCCGCAGCTGAAGAATCTCCTGAATGCGCACCGCAAGGAGGGTGGCCAGGACAAACTTTGAGAAGAAGAGGCTCTTGAAGCCCGTCCAGATAAGTGATGCCTCGTCGTAAACCTGGAGCATCAAGCTCCACCATCGGCCCGCTGCTGCGTGCAGTAGGCTCGCCGCGAGGATCACCATGAGGTCTGCCGGTGTCCTCACTAGCCTAAAAACTCGAACGACCGCCTCCAGCCAGTCCTCGGCTGCCTGGGGGTCCGTATCCCCATGAAACCTGGGTTTTCTCTAGTGCTGGAACTCGTGCAGAGCTCTGAGGCGATGTGCATCATCAGTGGTCAGTGCTAGAAGCATCGGGGGCTCGGCGGGTAAAGGTACCGCCGGTGCCTCTGCTGTCAACAGGCCCTGTAGCAAGGCCTCATCGCTCGGTGGGCTGTCGTCACGCTCTACTCTCAAAACCATAGCTAGTTGTCATCGTGGGGCCATCCTGAAAAGTAAACAAGTACTCCACGGTTAGAACAGTATACCTGGTGAACTGACACAAGTAATCACAAAGAAAACCTGAAACACACATGCAACCAATGTTTTCGTGCATTAAGTCGGAAATTAGAAGTCAGGGTCTTAGTTCACGGATACGTCGACCGCCGCACCAACACTGGACTCCCTGGACTGATAACCACACCCAATACGCTAAACACTATTGCTTCACATAGAAGAAAGATCAGAGTCTGCGGTAGAACCGACCACCTCTGATTCCAATTTGTCAAAACCCGTCCTCGGGGCCCGTGCCGTGACTACCCCAAGCCCGCCTTCCATAGGCCAGGGGCTGGCGACTAGCACTAAGGCGTAAATCCCGGAAAAAGCGAAGGCATTTCCTTTGTAAAGTAAACAATCACCATAGAGTAAGCAAGCAGAAAAGTAAACACTAAGTAAAAACTGTAACAAGATGTGCTGAAAGTAAAAGGGACCAGAAATACAAGCCCAACTGTAAAGTACAACTGAAAGGTAAAAACAACAACTGAAAAGAAAAGTCGCAGTGTCGAGCCATCCTCTGGAAGTCCCACCTGAAGGGTGGGTACAGATAGCCTCCACTACTCCTCGGGTCCACCTAACCGCTTCGAGTACATCCCGCCCAGTGGTCCACCTCCAGGTATCGTCCTACTCCTCTAGCCTCCACCATAACCAGCGTTGTCCGTCGTCTGCAACCAACACAATGTAGTGTGGGCATAGCCCGTGCAGGGGTGAGTATAATATACTCATTAGGGACCCCGAGACCTCCGAATGTCTCCCAAAATCCACAAAGGATAAACCACAACGGAATGATACAATCACGAAGTAACAACCGACACTGCTTAGGTATATGCCCATACATATACCTAAGTCATCAATCCCCGTTCGGCTCCAACATCTGAGCCCAAGCACAACCCAGTCCACACAGGAAAGCAAACTTATACCCGCACAGGATAGCTCAACACAATCCACAAAGGAGAGTAAACCTTAAATCCACAGAGGATAGTTCAACACAATCCACAAAGGAGAGTAAACAGTAAATCCACACAAGATAGTTCAACACAATCTACAAAGGAGAGTAACACAAGATTCAGCTCACACAGGTATACTTCTTCGTATGACGATAAAGATGATCACTGATCCATTTAAGTCATCGGACCCACAAAGGATCGAAAGGTACTAAACCCCGCAATGACCTACACAGGATCAGACCCACACAGGATCAATAGGTAACTAACCCCCGCAAAGACCCACACAGGATCAGGCCCACACAGGACCTGTAGGCGCTGGCTCACACAGAACCGCTGAGCGCTGACCCACACAGGATCTGTAGCACTGATCCACGTAGGATCGCTGAGTGCAGTAGTCGTCGCAGTCCACTGAGGATCTCTGCACAGTCGTCATCACAGTCCATTGAGGATCTCTGCACAGTCGTCGTCGCAGTCACAGTAGCAGTCACAGCCAGCACTAGTGTTCCCGCACACAGCACGCTCGTTCGGGAGGGTCCGCTCCACGAGCCGAGAGGCTGATACATCAACTAACACAAAGTCTAAGGTTGATGTATCCAAAAGGTCCGTATCGTCTACAGGAACTCAACGTCATAGACGACGCGTCAATCGGATGCTCGGTCTGAGAGTTATTGGCTTTTTCGTCCTAGGGTCCCGGTTAGTTTTTAAGGAAAAACCAACCCGACCATACTCCACCTACGTCTAAACCTCGGGCAGAGTATTCCAAAAGATCTGTCTCACTTAGAGGAATTCAAAAATGTCGACGGCACGTCAATCGGACATCCGAAGCTCAAGATATGAGCATTTCCGCTCCGAGGGCCCGGTTGGTTTCGTGTACGAACCATCTCGGCCAAACCCAAAGTATTCCAAAACCTTGAGTGTAACATACCGAAACGACCGTCTCGATCCAAGGATCGCATTTCCGCTGACGGTGCATCGTTTGGAGGCCCGTAGCTCACGTTACAGGCAAAAGACCGAAAACAGTCCGAAGACGGGGGTCTGGGCCCGGGGCGACCCGGCACGACCCCCCTGGGTCGGCCCGACTCGGCTCGGCCGAGCGAGGTTGCCGCGGGGCGCCGCCCCCATGGGAAGACAGTGCCGCAACCCTGCGTGGGGCTGCAGTGGAAGCAATGGACGCGGCAAAGGCTGCGTCCCGTGTGTGTGAGCCGGACCCGCACGACCGCGGGTCCGCTGGCCGCCGCCGGAGACTCCTGCGGGCCACCAGAGTTGCTCAGGTGGTCCGTTTTCCTTCCTGTCTGTGCCGCTGCTCCTCCCGGGTTCCGTTCTTCACTGCGGAAACCACAAATCTCCCTTGTGCCACGTTTTGTCTTCAGCCACCAAATCCGCACAACAACGAAGAACTGCAGAGGGTTGTCAGGCCGTGTTCGTTCGGCCCGCAACCTCCGCGTTAGGTGATAACAACCGGGAAAAATAATCAACATATCAAACAACAATTTTAATGAATTAAAATTGTTCTTATTAACTGGGTTTTTCATTTTAAAAGAGATGTTCACTGGAATATAAAACATTCAAATAAAATCTCTACCTCGTCAAGTGTTGCATGCGCGTTCTTCGCGGAATTGCTCGTCGTGGAAGGAGGGAACCGTCGCATCGTCGCGGTATCCGGCGTTGCGTTGACGAAACCTGTGGACCAAGAAACAACAGATTTAATTTTTATAATTAAATCCATATTGAAGTTATAATCCACAAAGGAATTAAAGAACCGACATCTCTCACCTCAACGGATGATCGAAGATTTTGTCGCGGAGGAAGAGACGTCGTAGAAGAACGTTGCGGGAAAGGAAACGTCGGTGTCGCGGCACACGGCGTCGCATCATCGATTTATGCAGGTTCGGCATTCTTCGTCGGAGGCCGGCGTTCTTCGCGTTCTTCGTGAAGGAGGAAGATCCTTAGAGGTTCTTCAAAGGTACAACATTTCAAAAGGAGGGTGTGTTGGCCTTATTTTATTAACATGCCAACAAAACGAAAACGTGTTAAGAAACAAATCAAATTAATTCATTGAATTAATTTCAACGAATAAACCACCCATTTAATTCACGAATAAAACCGCCCAATTAAATGGTGCGTTAAGAAATTAAGAAAAGGCGTCAGTTGACTTTCTTAATGACAGGTTTTCGTGGGTGCGTTACTTAGCGGAAAAGAAACGGTGGGGCTCATGCGAGTCCCACCTCACAAATATCCTACCAAGAGGGTAGGATATTTATGGATAGCACCCTATCCTCATCAACTTATATTAAGCCACTTTAAGTGGCATCATGTTGCTTCCGAGGGGCTTAAGTGAAATAAAATAAAGTTTGTCGTACAATTATTTTATTTCTAAACAATAAGCCAGAAAATTAAAAAAAACACACCCGAGAAAACGCAACTCCGGAAGAGGAGTTTCTAAGAAAATACCGGCGCTGCGATTCCATCAGTGCCCTCGGAATTCGATTTCAGGCACCGGTTCAAAAGTTAGAAAAACCTGCTCGTCCGTTCACTGAACGTACATGAGCCAATCTTCGGAAAATGATTCCGGGCACACCGGGCCTCGGAATCAGGTGCCGTCAGAAACTGCGTTTTTGTAAAATTTCAAAGAAAATTAAGAAAAACATTTCCTTGAAATTTACTGGTCTTTACAGAACCTATTACAAATGTCTCTTTAAATGAAAATTAAAATGATAATGGATATTATGAATCTTCAAATGATGAATCTTCATCATCAGAAGATGATACATTACCTTCTTTTGAAGAAGTGTCTAGATTTGATAAATTACTCTAAAATGAAAATTCCAAACTCAAGAAGAATCTTGAGAAAGAAAATTCTAGATTTTCAATTTTTACTAAAGAAGTGTCAGATATTTCTAAGGATCTTGATGTGAAAACTTTTGATTTTGAAAGTATTTTAAAAACCCTTGAGAAAGTCAAATATTATAAGGATAAACTTTCTAAGGATCTTGAAAATGTGATTTCGAAGAAAAATGTTTTAGAATCTAACTCTATATCAAATTCAAACGTCTCAGAGAATTTAGTTTTAAAATTAAAGTCAGAAAATTTTTCCTTGAAAAATTGTTTGTCAAAATTTTCTCATGGAAAAGAAAATTTTGACAAAATGTATTCCCAAATCCGACCCTAGAGAAATCGTTCTGGGCTTGGTTATACTTATTCCAAACCCGTTTTTAGCAATAACTATTTTATTCCTCAAAAAACCTCTTTTTTCTCTATGTGTCAATATGGAGGACACTGTAGAAGACATTTTTCTCTTAATAGAACTCAATCATTAGGATTTCAAAAAGCTCATTTTCAAAACAAATGTGGATTCCTAAAATTATTTTATCTAACCCTTCTGGATCCAAACAAGTTTGGATTCCGGAAAACTAATTGTTTCTTTTTCAGGAAAATGAGAAGTGTACCAATAAGAAAATTTGGTACATGGATAGTGGTTGTTCTCGACACATGACTGGAAACAAAGATCTCTTTGAAAAGTTTATCAAAACAAAAGGTGGAAAAGTTACCTTCGGAGATAATGCTCAAGGAAAGATTGTTGGTATAGGTAATATCAATTTTTTTGGAAAAGTTCTTATTTCAAAAGTTTTTTTGTTAAATGTCTTAGGCACATTCTCATCAGCATAAGTCAATTATGTGATGAAGGTTACCTTGTGAATTTTAGAAATCATAATTGTCTAGTTCACAATTCCAAGGACGAGTTCGTTCTATCTTCTCATAGGCAAGAGAATGGTTACACTATTAACTTAGAAGACCTTAGGAGCCAAAATTTACCCTACTTAATTGTGATAGAAGACCATTCATGGATTTGGAATAGAATACTAGGACACTGTAATCTGAGAAACCTTAGTAAACTCTCAAAGAAAAGACTTGTGAGGGGACTACCGGATCTTAGATATGATTCTTCAAAAGTCTGTGATCCTTGTCAATTCGGAAAGAAACATAAAACTATCTTTAAATAAATTAATGAAGTTTCAACTTCTAATACAATACAGCTAGTGGATATGGATCTTTTTGGTCCCACACAAACTGGAAGCATTGGAGGCAAATACTATGTATTTGTTTTAGTTGATGACTTTACTAGATTTACATGGGTCTATTTTCTAGCAAGGAAATTTGAAGACTTCTCCTATTTCAAAAATTTTAGAGACCAAGTTAAAAATGAAAAAAATATACCATTGATAACTATCCATAGTGATCATGGTGTTGAATTTCAAAACTCAGATTTTGAAACTTTTTGTAGTAATGAAGGTATTAATCACAATTTCTCAGCTCTAAGAACTCCACAGAAAAATGGTGTTGTTGATAGAAGAAATCGTATTCTTCAGGAAATGACTAGAACCATGTTGAGTGAATACTCAATTGTTAAGCACTTTTGGGCTGAAGCTGTTAGTACTGCTTGCTATACTATAAATCGTGTTTTAACTAGACCATTTCTTAATAAAACACCTTATGAGTTATGGACTGGCAGAAAACCTAAAGTTTCATACTTCAATGTTTTTGGGTGAAAAATATTCATTCTGAATACAGAAGATAATTCTAACAAATTCGCACCAAAATTTGATGAAGAAATCTTTCTAGGCTATTCTACAAATTCTAAGGCTTATAGAGTTTTCAATAAAAACATTTGTACTGTTGTGGAAGCAGTACAAGTAAAATTCGATGAAACTGATCCTTTTGTTTTCATCCAACCCAATCCTACATCCTCGGATGTGTTTTCTAAAAATGTTTATCAACTGTTATTAGAATATCATTCTGATGGGGAAAATGTTCAAAAAAGTATTCCTGATACATTAACCACAGAAGAATTTCTACCATATGTTGATGAACAGGTTTTACAAAACCCAAATCAATTGTTTCTTATCAATCATCCTAGTGATAACATCATTGGTGATGCAAATCAACCTGTAAGGACCAGATATTCCTTAAGAAATGAAATAGAACATCTTTTTTTCTTTCCCAATTTGAACCTAAAAGTCCAAGTGAGGCCTTAGGTGATGAAGATTGGATCAAAACAATGCAAGATGAACTAAATGAATTTTAAAGGAATCAAGTCTAGACTTTAGTTGATAGACCTAAAGAAACAATTGTAATTGATGTATAATGGGTTTTCAGAAACAAATGTGATGAAAATGTAATCATTATAAGAAATAAATCAAGACTTGTTGCTAAAGGCTATAATCAACAAGAGGGATTATACTATGAAGAAACATATGCTCCTGTAGCTAGACTTGAATCTATTCATATTATATTAGCCTTTGCAGCATAATTTAATTTCAAACTATTTCAAATGGATGTAAAATGTGCTTTTCTAAATGGTTTTGTTCAAGAAGAAGTTTTTGTCGAACAACCTCTGGGTTTTCTATACCCAAAACATCCTGATCATGTTTTTAAACTTACCAAGGCTCTATATGGTCTTAAACAAGCCCATAGAGCATGGTATGATAGACTTACATGATTTATTTTACAAAAAAATTATACAAAATGTACATCAGATCCAACCCTTTTTATAAAAATGGAAAATAAAGATGTCTTGATTGTTCAAATCTAGGTTGATGACATCATATTCAGATCAACTCAGATATCTTTAACTGATTCATTTTCTAATTTAATGAAATCTGAGTTTGAAATGAGTATGATGGGTGAGTTAACATTATTTTTAGGTTTTCAAATTTCTCAAAAACCAGCAGGAATATATATATCTCAATATAAGTATATAAAATTTTTACTCAAAAAGTATGGTTATGACAAGACTAAAAGTATTAGCACTCTAATCGGTACCTCAAATACACTTGATCCTGATAAAACTGGGAAACCAGTAGATCAAACAATTTTCAGAGGTATGATAGGAAGTTTGTTATACTTGACAGCTAGTCGACCAAAGATAATGTTTTCTGTATGCTTATGTGAAATATATCAATCTAATCCAAAATTGTCTCATTTAAAATCTGTAAAGAGAATATTTCGGTATTTAAAAGGAACTATGGATTTAGGTCTTTTTTACTCTTCTGGGAATGATTTTGTTTTAAAAAGTTTTTCAGATGCTGACTTTGGTGGTTGTCGAATGGATAGAAAAAGTACATCTGGAACATGTCATTTCTTAGGAGATTCTCTGGTTTCTTGGTCCTGCAAGAAACAACAATCAGTAGCACTATCCACTGTTGAAGATGAATATGTAGCAGCTGGAAGTTGTTGTGCTCAAGTATTGTGGATGCAACACACACTCACTGACTATGGATTGAGTTTCTCCAAAACTCAAATTCTATGTGATAATACTAGTGCCATAGATCTCAGTAAGAACCCAGAACATCACTCACGTGAAAAACACATAGATTTTAGGCATCACTTTCTTAGGGATCACACACAAAAATGAGATATTGTTTTACAATTAATCGGAATGCATGAAAAACATTCTGACATTTTTATAAAACCATTTCCTTCTGATAGGTTTGAGTTTATAAAACAGAAACTAGGAATGATTACATTAAAATAATCATTCATATCCACTTCCAATTTTACTTTTCTCCTTACAGCAAACAACTTACTTTGAAAGGGGGAGGAAATTTCTTACTATGTTTTTTTCTTACTATGTTTCTTTTTATCTTATAGTCTTTAATTATTTACTCTCCTGGTATATATTTTTGCTTTTCTGTTTATCGTATTGATAGTTTTATCGTATCATTTACTTTTATGTTCATCGTATTGACAGTTTTATTGTATCATTTACTTTTCTGTTTATCGTATTGACAGTTTTATCGTATCATTTACTTTTCTGTTTATCGTATTGACAGTTTTATCATATCATTTACTTTTCTATTTATCTTACTATCCGATGATGGTAATGATTTTCTTTTCCATCGTACTGTCCGATGATGGTAATGATTTTCTTTTCCATCGTATTGTCCGATGATGGTAATGATTTTCTTTTCCATCGTAATTTCCGATGATGGTAATGATTTTCTTTTCCATCATACTGTCCGATGATGGTAATGATTTTTTTTCCATCGTACTGACCGATGATGGTAATGATTTTGTTTTCCATTGGCTTGTCAGTTCATGGTAATGAGATTGTTTTCCATCAGCTTGTCAGTTTATGGTAATGAGATTGTTTTCCATCGGCTTGTCAGTCCATGGTAATGAGATTGTTTTCCATCGGCTTGTAAGTTAATGGTAACGAATTTGTTTTCCATCGGTATGACATTTTTTTTCATCGTACGATTGTGTTTTCTTTTTAGCTCCACTAAAACCAACATTTACCTTACGTTCACCGGCAGGTACTTTCCATTTTTTTCGTTCATTTTAATCCTAACCGTTGATCATTTTTCCTCTAATCTTGACCGTAGAAGATCAATGGTCACCCCTATATCACCTATAAATATACCCCCCCCCTCCCCAAACCCACATTGGTTTTCCAGGTTTTGAGGCGAAGCTCTGCTCCACTGTTTTTAAGTCATCGTACAATCCTTCATCAGCAACATCCCTATGTCTCAGTCTTCTGCCAACACTAATGCCGATATTTCTTCAAAGGCTTTCTCGGAAAAAGACCTTTTAAGGGAAAGGTTAGTCTCCTGAGAATTCTATGATTCATATGATTCTACTATCAAGAGGATTATCTTGTTTCAAGGATGGGAGCATTTTTGTGTTGAAAAGCCTGTTTCTCAAGATTCGGTTCTCTTTGATGAAGTCTGTCAGTTTTATAAAACCGTATCTTTTGACAAGAATATGATTATCAATTTTTTTGTGTACGATATAATGTTATCTATGTCTGTAAAACAAGCGGCTCATTTTCTAAATGACCCAATAGAAGGGGATTCTTTTTTTCCATCTCATAAACTACCAGAGGAAGTTGGTACGTTTAATAGAGAAAGTGCTGAGAAGTCTTTGTTTGTTATTAATGAAGAAAAGAGGAAAGCGGCTCATCTTTCTCCGGAAAATAGGTTTGTGGATTTATGGATGCAATGTTTTCTTATCCCAAGAAAAGGGGATAGAGAAACTATGAAAGTTTCTGATATCTTCATGTTGGACTACCTTGTCAACATGAGAAAAGTGAATCTCATGGGGTATGTTTTCGAAACAGTTAAGAATTTAATGTTAGGGGAAATCAAATCTCATTTGATTATGTATCCAGCCATTCTTACAAAGTTAATTCTCAAGAGTATGACGTTTTGCAACATTCCTTTGAAAGGAAACATGATAGATCTGAAGCCATCTTGGATTAGTAAGATTACGATGAAAAATCTGAATGTTTGTTTTGATCCAAATTCAAAACATTTTATAAGAGATGTAGAAGTTGAATTGGCCCAAAATCAATCGGCACCTATGCCAGCCAAAGACATTCCTTCTTTTTTTGTTCCTCAAAAGTATAATCCTCAATCCAGCTCAAAGCCTAAGAAGAAGCTAATGTAAAGTAAAGAAGTTGTAGCCAAATGGAGAAAGGATAAGGAGCATAGAAAAAAAGGTGATCCAAAGTTCGGTCTTGACCCAACTGAGGCTTTTGCAGAAAGAATAAGGGTAGAAGAAACCCTTAAGGCTAAAAAGAAAAAGAAAACATTTTTGAAAAGAAAGGCTCAAGAATTTGATATCTCTAATGTCTTGAAAATGGTTGAGGATGCTAGTGCTCAGCTGACGAAAGAAGTGCATCAAGAACTCATCGTATAGAGTCTTCCAGAAAAAGAAAGAGGAAAACAAATTTTAGAAGAGATTCAAGAAGTTCAAGAAGAGGAAGGATATTTTCTTTTGGAATTTCTTCAAAGTTCGAAGAAGAGTAGAGAGGAATCGGTTCAAAAGCAAAGTGAAGGTATTCAACAAGTTACTCATGCCGATCAAGAACATTTTCAATCTTCTGAAAATCCGGATAGAATTTCATCTCAAGTAAAGAAAGGTGCACAATCATCTCACACTGATAATGTTTTTGTCATTAGTAATAAAGTGGAAGAAGAAAGAAAGCAGAAATAAAAATAAAAAGGAAAATAACCAGTTGTAGACTCAAGCTGATCAAATGAACTGGCTTCGTACGTTGAAGATACTGATTCTGAACACACAATCTCACTCAAGAAGAGTGATTAAATTGTCCATGTTTTGAGAAGGGTTGAGAAGACCATTCCATTTTTCCCTAGGCTGGAAGGAAAGATTTATTTTATTACTGACAATCAGAAAAAGATGGTTGGTTCTGTAAAAGAATTAAGAAAGAAAGTTTTTTCAGTCGAATCCAATTTGAAAGTCCTTTTAGAAAGTTCGACTACCCATAAGAAGACCTGCAACAAGATGACCAAGTGGTCGTACAAAACAGACAGCTCAGTCAATAATCATGAGATAGAGATTGAAGATATAAGAAGGTTGTCAAATGAGCTTGCAATTTCTTTCAATAATCTTGACAAAGAAACGGTTGAATGGTTGAATCTTCTGTCTTCCCAACGAGTCGATGTTCCATTAGTAAAAGACTTGCAGGAGAGAATGAATGCCTTTCAGGCTGATTTTTCGAAGGTTCCATCTTTCAAAGATGAAATAGTTCTCTTGAAGAAACAGAACTCTCGGTTATCCAAAGATAACAAGAATTTGCATGACAGAATTGATACTCTTGAAGAAGTAATCAGAGTTCATGAAGAGACAATCATAAATCAGGATCAAATCTTTTCTGATCAACAAGACCTTCTCAGATCTCAGGGTGATGTTATTTCTGATGAAAATAAGGAGATAAAAAAGATGAAGGAATTTCTTCATGAGTTGATCAAAAAGAATAAGGAAAGAGAAAACAAGTGACTTGTATTTGTTTTCAAGATTGGTCTTGATTGTTATCGTAAAGAAATTTCTTTTATCCATTGTCTTGTATTTATTTTCTAACACTTTCAGACAATTCAAGTTTACCCCTTTATTTTTGTAAATCACAAAGGGGGAGAATGTTTTATCTAGGGGGATAATGCTTTACAACATTTAAGGAAAATATAAGAATATAATCCTTAGGAATGTCGATACCTAAGGGGGAGTTAGTTGTATTCAATTTCTTATTCAGAAGAGTTTCCAATAACTCAGAGGGAGACAAGTATATCTTTTAGTTTTTATTTTGTGATTTGTGATTTCCAAAAAGGGGGAGACTGTTGAGTCAAAATTCCTCTTTTGACTTATATCTTGTTTTGGAAATCAAAAATGTCCTGTATCATGTTTATCGTATCGTACTGAGCATGCTGATCGTACTGACCATACTGATCGAACTGACCATGCTGATCGTACTGACCATGCTGATCATACTGAACATGCTGATCGTACTAACCATGCTGATCGTACTGAAAATTCTTATCGTACTGACCATGCTGATTGTACTGAACATGCTGATCGTACTGATCATGCTGATCGTACTGACCATGTCAATCGTACAATGCTAATCGTACTGATCATACCAATCGTACAATGCTGATCGTACTGAATATGGAAATTGTATTGACTTTTCTACTCATAACATTCATTACATACATGTTTTGGTACTTAGTCAAAAACACACGTTTCATATAAATCGTACTCATTATTATCTTGTTAATATGTCCTATGTTTTAACAAAAACGATGTCGTTGAGTTAGTTACAAACTAATCAAAACGATGTCATTCTTTCTGTTTCAATATGACCGTTATAATGACAGGTGTCCAAGTCCCTCCAAGTTTTTCAGAGAAATATGACCGTTGGAGGCAACATGACCATTAGAACCTGAGGCCTATAAATAGGAGGTCATTTGAAGTTGAAAGTAGAATAACGATAGACTTTTGGAACAACTGTGATACTCTACTTCTATCAACATCTAGAGAGAGACACTATGACTTCTCTCATCTGCTTTGTGCATCCGATCATCATATCGAGGGCTTTAAAGTAATTAAAAAACAGAGTTGTTGATTACCTACAAAATCGAGGGTTGCCGGGGATAGGCAGACGGACGGTCCGATCATCATATTGAGGGCGGCCGGGGATAGGCAGACGGACGTTCTGATCATCGAATCGAGGGCTTACTAAGGTGTTGGTGAGACAGACCTTTTATCCTAGGTGAAAGGATAACCCTTCTCTTTGGGTCAAAATAATTGTAATACTTTTACTTTTCCGCTGCTGCTTGTATTAGAAAGGAATTTGTATTGTTTCCTTTCTTCTTTACATATTCAATTGTAATTTTTTCAATTAGAATCATTCTATTACATATTGTATTGATTGATTCTATACTCTTTAAGGTATAATCATTCATCTTTATATTACTCTGATTATTTTGTTCATCTCGAATACAATTGTTTTACATTTCATTAGTATTACATTACATCATACCATTTATATTCAATACAATTGTGGGTGTTTGTGTTTGTATTAGTTTAAGATCTTTTAAACTAATCTCTTAAGTGTTTAAAAACAATTTTTTTAAACATACAATTCACCCCCCCCCCTCTTGTATTGTTCCATCTAATATACATATACATCTACATATTCGATCCCACAATTTCCAAAAGGGGGAAGGATGTAACATCCCAAGTTAATAAAGAAATAATACATTTTAATTTTAATTAATATTTTGGGAATTAAATATTAATTTTACATTAAATGGGTTTCTATGTTTGATGGCGTACCCGATACGCAAAAACGGGTTTCTTTGAAATCTTATGTTGTACAATAATAATATAATTTTATTATTTTGAATGGTAGTTAATACCTAGAATTTTTATTGGAAAATATAAACAGAAATAACTACTATATGATTATACATGTTTGTCAAATGTTTTTACATCTATCCAATAAATGTTAGAGGCTTAAAATGTGAATGAATCTAATTTTAAGCATAATTTATATTAAAAGATTGATTTACCGCCTTTTGATGGAGAACCCTAATTAAGTATAGTTTTGGTCACTTTTATGTGTTCTATTTGAAAAAATAAAATTATTTATTCGAATCGGGACATCAACAATACTTTGGGTAAATGTTTTCGTATTTTTCTGATAAAATTCAATTTTTGATGAATAGTGGAAAATACAGTATTTTAATTCCAAACTGCCTTTCAATATAATTTATTTATTTTGGTTTATTATCTTTTTAATTGGTTTTAAAGTGTAATTAGATTATTGTTTTACCATTTATTACAATTTTGGTCATTGGAATTAATTTGACAATGAAATTGGACATAAACAAGTGTCAATCTTTTGATAGTTAATATTTCTTAAAAATCCCCGTTTTGTTTTGACAATGGGAATTAAATTTAAATTAATTCACCCAAATTCTATGTTTTTAATTTTGTAAAATATACATATTTTTTTAATTCATAATATCAAATATAGTTTATGCTTAATTTTTGGTATTTTTCTAAAAAACATCATTTTTGATGAATAGTGAAACCGCTAAGTTGTAGTTAAAAACAGACTTTTTCATTTAAATGAAATTTTAACACTTCTGTGAATTAAATTTTGAAAATACAACATACATGGTTGTTATTAGTATGTAAAATTTGGGTCAACAATATGAAAATAATATTTGATGAGTAGTAACTTTTGACTGTTATTTACCGTGGTAAAGGGTAAATAGGGTAATTCAAGGTAAAAACAATATCATAATAATACAAAATTAGCTTAACACTAGTTCTAACCTTATTGGATGATTCAGGTCCGACCATGGCCATCCTTGGGTCTATTTTTGGACCCCATGGGGCACTTAAAGGTGATAATGACACTTTATTTTAATTAACTTAATGTAAAGCCAAAAATGACAGACAAATATCTTTTAGTAAATTAATTTTTACATAGGTTTATATAAGATATCCATTCGACTATAAATATTATTTGGAAGGATAAAAATATTTCCTATATCATGGTATTTTTTTATAAATTTTAAACATCAAATAAATAAAATTATTTAGCACACAATAATGATGTAGAGTTTACCACATAAATAAATAATATAAATAAATAATATTATAAAGATTACAATAATATCCAAAACCATTCCAATTCTTATTGGATGATTTTATTTCTACCATTAGTCATCTTATCATAGACATTAATTAGTTTTTGACCTTTAGAAACCGAAAATAATTATATATAAAAACCAAAGTTTCACACATTCATAAAGAGACCCTCCTCCCCCTTATAAAAATATGTCATCTCTAACTCATTCCTCACAACTCCAAAGCCCCTTGTATCATCCAAACCCTATCCAAATAATCGTTCATTATCCCTCTCTTCTACCTATAACCCTCATCATAGGCAGAAGGAACTTCAAGAAGTCCTTTTGGTTCAAACCAAAGGGAGTTACCTGAATTAAAGGTAACTGTTTCTCTTAAATTCTTTACTTTTATTTTACTTCTCCAATGCCTAAACCCTTTTTATTATATTCATCTATAACAAAACCAGTATCCTCATTATACTAAGGGTTTTTATGAGAATTATTTTATGTACACTTACCCTCACCTCTATCTAATGGGTAAAGAACACATGGTTTCTTTGGATAACAAACTAACGCCTCACGAAACGATGATTGTTCAATTATCTCCTACCGCCTCTCATGGTGGTCATTAAGATGACACTATATTTATATATGATACATATTATTTTTATTTTTCCTTTATTCTTCTGTATTTTTCATTTATATCATACATTTATGGTTTCCATTTGGGGTAAACGCGATAATTTCATTTTAGGTTGTACGGACCACTTCCCCCTTAAAGTGATATGACTCATTAATGCCATATGTGGGACGTATTAAGGATTATTTTAATGACACTATATATGATATTATATATGAATTATAATATTACTATTTATAATTTTGTTTTAATTCCATTTAAATAATATATAGAAATGAAATTAGCGTTCATGTGTACGTACGACTTACCGTCTCCTTGAATGGTGCATTTCATTTATTACCATAAAATGTTATGTACTGTTATTAATACATATATATATGCGATATATAAGATATATATGATATCAAAATCATTAATATCATTCTGTATATAATGTAATTTTTACCACATAGACAACTTTTAAATATAAGAAGTTCATTTTTGACTCAAGTACCAAATATCAACAAATCGGTCATTATTAACTTAAATGATTACATTATGTTTATAACATAGTAATATGTGATTTAAAAGCAATAATATACCTGAAAAATTTTCTTAAGAAAATATAAATTTACTTTAATTTATTATTTAAAAGACTAAAGAATGAAGGAGTCAAGTCAGACACGAGGTAAGGGACTTCCTCTGAATCTCCTTCCATTGAGGCATATATTGTTTATACATAGAATTCATTTATACGGTGTATAAACCCCTTTGACTTTGAATTTTATTCAAAAAAAATCTTTTCTCTAATAATTTATTTACAAAATGAGAAGAAAATAATGTTTCTTTTAACGTACGCAGTGAGAATGAACTTTTCACCATCGCGATTATTATTTGATCTTTGGCTTCCTTAACAATCCGTAGTGTTTTTAAAAGGAAAATAAATACCATATATTCTATTATGTAATTTGGTATTGAAAAATGGTGTTTATAATGGATTTTTTATATCAATATATTTATAATATATATTGTTAATGAAATGTGGGAATTTTATATTTCCATTATGTTTGTTTTATGTGTTATAAATATGTTACGGTTCTTGGGCATTGTTTACGTATACGGGGTGTCCCGTGATAATCCTAGGGTGGGTGAGACCGAGACAGCTCTCCAATGCATTGAGTAACGTGACAGAGGTAAACATGAATGTTTCTCTTGAACGATTTGGGGAATATATTGTGATGGGTATTCCAAATGTAACTCTCTACATAGCTGTGAAATCTATAACATAAGTATGTTATGCATGCCACAAGTTAGATTTATGATATGTGTTTGCTATGTATATCTTATTATTTCATGAGTTATGTTAATGAACTTATATTATGTATGTATTGATGAACTAATGCTTCCATTCTTTTTTTATAACCCTTACGGAGCTTTTTATGCTCATCCCAAGTTTTGAAATGTTTTTCATAGGACATAAAGATTTATAGGGTCAAGGATGTGATCAAGGAGAAGTCATGCTATCTAAAACACAGAACTATACATTACTCTTTTTTTCAAGAGTTTTTATTGTATGAAAAAATGGAAACTGATTAGATTTTCCAACTTTGTATATTTTTAAATGAAATTTTATAGTTATGGCCTAAATCTATAAAAATATAAACCTAAAAAGATCCTCAATGTGAATTGTTCATTTAATTCAAGATTATGAAATGTTTAATTCAAGGTCTTTATAGATTTGGGGAAAACAAGAGTTGGTTTACTAAGCCTTGTCAGGTTTTTTGTTAACCTGTAAATTTTGAAAGAAAAATAGTTTTTATATATTTTAGGGGTTCAATTTTTAAGTCATAATGGTATTTCAGATATTCCTTGATCAAGCTAAACCATGATGTGGTTTAGGACAGAAAACCATGTTTGGTATATCTTAATTTAATTATAAATCAAATATCCCTCATTTCTCTCATTTTGTTCTTTCTTATCCTTAACGACCTTTTTTGGCCTAGAGATCCTTTTATGGGAATTTATGCAATCTTTTTTTGAATTTTGAGTTTCGTATCCAGTGATTATTAATCCTCTTTAGATATGTATACCTCTTTTTATTTCATCATATATTATCTATTTTTTTTTATCAAGGGTCCATATAATGTTCTTGGTGTGTTGTGGTGGGATAGTGTTGATAGATATTTGATTAATTCTAGATACATTGTAGAAAATTCATCGGAATATGATATTTTTATATTTATTATTCATCATTCTATGAAGCTAAAATTTAATTATAAATTTGTGATAATTTATTAATTTAATCTCTCTTTTTATTTACATTTTTTTATTCAATAAGTATGATTTCGTTTAAATTGAGTAAGTAGTGAAAATTTATTTAATTGAATAAAAAATAGAATCAAGGGCGGGTGAAATATTTTAATATTATTTATATTATTTATGTAACTTATTACATGTTTAATGTGCTAATTGAAACATTGGTTTATTTTTAGTTGTGTATATTTGGTTGTAGTGTGGTATTTATAAGGTCGAAATATAATGAGATCGATGTAGCTAAAATGATGAGGATAGTTGTTCCATTTATATTAATATAGAGTGAATAAAAAATGATCAAATAAGTTGAACATGATAGGATATGCGTTTATAAATGAAATAAATAAATTAGTTATTGAATTTAACTGTTTATTATTGTTATTAATATATATGGTAACTGATGATGGATTATGAGTTATATGTAATGATGTAAAAAACATGAAACATTATTTTTAGAGTGTTGTGTTGAATTTTTGTTAACTGTGTTCAGAGGGAGTTGTGGTCATTGTCTGTGTAGGAGTGGTATTGAGGTGAACATGATAGGATGAGAACCCCATTTTGGATTTTTTAGAAATAATATACTCTTTTATTTTTTGATATGATTATATTGTAGTTTTTTTATGGATTTATTATGGAGGAATTAGTATGTAGTTATGGTTTATGGATTTTGTATAAGGTTGTGGTTATTGTTTTATGTATAATATGGAATGAGAAATGATGATATTTCTTGAACACATTCTTTTAGGATGTTTGTGTGACTCTATCGGTTGGAAAGTGTGTTTGGGGAACCTTATTTGTTATCATGGTAATGGAAATTATAAATACAGTTAAATTGAAATATTTTATGAAAAATAATATTTATTAGACAAATTTTGATTTTATTAAATGTATATACAATTTAATTTACAAAATAAATAAAAGAATTATTTTTGAAATTTTTTATAATTGAAGTTTAATAATATAGATAATATGAGTAAAAAGTAAAAAAACACACTACATTATAGAATGGTAAATAAATTCATTATTTAAAGAAGATATAGGATATTAATGGAATTTTAAATAAGAATTGTCTACAACACTTTTTTTACTAGTGAAGGATACCATGTTTATATGATTTGAATTTATTTACTTTTGACCCAAAAAAGATGGGGAATCTTATTCTAAGGTTTGGTTGACCAATATTGAGTATAAGTATCACCAACATTTTTAAAAATTATATAATAAAGATTAATTTATTAATGAGAATTATGAAGTTATAAAAATGGTTAAGGAACGAAATTCCTTTTTGAAGTTATAATGGTAAATAGAGAAATAACATAAAGGATAAATATTAAAAAAATGAAAATCACAAGTACAATGATTTTTATCTTTGAAGGTTGAGAGCACTTTAAAATATTGAATCATTTTATGAATAGGTAGAAATTCTCATTAAAAAAATTCATAGGGTGTGTAATAAATTTTTGATTTAAAAATTTATCATGTCTATATGTATTACACTATTTATTTTTTAGTTAGATACTTTTTCTATTATATAGGATTCAGAATATAAACATTGTATAGAGTGTTCATTGGATAATAGAATTTGATTATTCAATTAATTCTACAATAGTTTCATGAAATTATCTATTAAATATTGAGAATTTAATATTACCTCAAGTAAAATAGAATATTCAGGTTTTGGTGTTCAATATTATTTTACTTCCATATAAATCCATTATAAAACAAAATAGTTGATGAATTATTTTTTCATAAATATTTTATTGTTGTCTGGAAAAATAGGCTCTATTAGGTTAGTCATAACTTTTTTTTATTTGATTGGTTAACATATTTAGTATATCCAAGTCATTGACTTGTCATTTTGTATTATTCATATATATAGAAGGTTATTTCAACTTATTGATAAACAACTTTATAATATTCCAATACTCATTAAATAGTTTATGTTACTATTATAAAAATTTCACATACAGAATAATTTGGGAATGTATTTATCTAAAATTTCTCAAATAGAACAATTAGTGAAAAAATAATCATATATTGTGATTATCAAAATCAAGTAAAAAACTAAGAGTATTCAAAGAATAACCCAACGATCTCCCTATTTTTTTATGATCATAATACATGGTTTGTTAAAATTATGGTAGACTTTTAGAATTCAGAAACTGAATCAGTTTTATTAAAATAATCCCCAAACATTACTATAATGTATAGCTTACCATAAATATTATAATCCATTGTGATTATCAAATATAAAAAAATTATAAAATTAAATAGGAGATATATTGTAAAAAATGAATGTAAAAAATACATCAAAAACATGATAGAAAATAGATAAATATTATTAGTTACTAGATGTATAGTAACCTATAATATTCATACATAAATATTACATCCTTTTATATTAATATTCATTACATTACACTATGATACACTAAAAAAACTATATTTTTAGTGTATTTGTAATCATAGATACATAAATAACTTATTAATAATAGATCTAAATCATCTCAGAATTTGTTAATCACAACTAGAACCCTTCTTAGACACATTATACTTAAAACATTTGTTCATATCCTAGGGAAATGAAAACATAATAAGGGGTGAGCTTAGATGATAAATATTTAAATAAAGGATTATATCAATGATAATTTAAATATATAATTGTCATAAAGGGTTTTATAACATCATATTAATATTTTGAAAATCAAACCCAAAACTTCTTATATCATAATCATGTGTCATTTAATAAATCTTGGTATTTCATAAGACATGAATTATAAAGAAATTAAAGAACGTGAGCTAAAAGAACATAACCTTGGTATAAGATGAAATCATCATTTTTTTTGAATATGTGTGAAATAATCATAAATATGGATATCATATGTGAAAATTATGCACCAAAACATTCATAACATGCTAGGCTTGGGTGAAATTCCCATGTACCTATTTGGGGGCTAAAAAACCTCATGTTTTCCCTCCTTCAGGCTTGGGACAACCTCCCATGTACCCTCTTTCAAGCAAGGGATAACATTCCATGTACCCTCTTTCAAGAAAGGGATAACATTCCATGTACCATTTAAGATCATATAACATTAATATTTAACCAATGAATTAGATGGACATATAATATTAGTTCTATCTATCACATAATCATAAATACATTCATATGTATGCCATAAGATCATTGAAAAACAATTATCATAACATAACTTATGGAAAATAAAATGGGTTTTGGTGATATTTAATCATCCTAACCATAAAAATTCATGAGAAATAATAATTATGGTATCATTTGAACATGTCACGACCCATCCTCAGGACCCGTGTCGTGACTACCCCAAGCCCACCTCCCATAGGCTAGGGGCTGGCGACTAGCACCAAAGGCGTAAAACCCGATAAAAAGGGAAGGAATTGCCTTTAAGTAAGAAAACAAACACGACAGAGTACTCAAGCTGAAGTAAAAACTAATCAAACAGTGTGCAAATACAAGTTATGGAAAAGTAAATGGGCCAGAATACAAACCGAACTGAAGTAAAGTACAACTGAAAAGAAAGTACAGCAGCAGAAAAGTAAAGCAGCAACTCTGAGCTGTCCTCTGGTAATCCCACCTGATGGGTGGGTACAGATAGTCCCCTCTGCTCCTCGGCTCCAGTCGTCCGCTCCGAGTATGTCCAATCCAGTGATCTACCTCCAGGTACCATCCAACTCCATGATCTATCACCTCGATCAGTGTTGTCTGTCGTTTGCATCCAACACAACGAAGTGCGGGCATAGCCCGTGTAGGGGTGATTATACACTACTCAGTAGGGAACCCGAGACCCCAGAAGGTCTCCCAGAATCCATGACAGATAATCCACAAAGGAAATATTCAATCATGAAGTAACAATCAACTCTAATTAGGTATATGCCCATACATATACCTAAGTCATCAATCTTAGTTAGGTTCCAACATCAAAGCCCAAGTTCGATCTAGTCCACACAGGATAGAAAAATCCAATCCACACAGGATAACACAACCCAATCCACACAGGATAGAAAAACAATCATATCGAAGATATTGATTTAAATTCAAGTCTCAGATCACACAGGTATACTTCCTCGTAATATGATAGAGATGATCAGATGTAGCCACTGATTCATCTATGCTATCGGACCCACACAGGATACAAGACCAGCTAAGTTGTCGGATCCACAAAGGATACAATACCAGCTACTCTACCGAACCAATGTAGGATACAAGTACAGAGTCAAATACTACCGGACCCACATAGGATACAAGAACAGTAGTACTTCCAGACCCACATAGGATACAAGAACATTAGTCATCGCTGTCGAGCCCATGGTGGATTTTAGTATGGCCACCGTCGCTTTCGAACCCACAGAGGATCCCAGTACAGTCGTCATCGGCGTTGCAGTCACAGCCAGCTCTAGGGTTCCCGTACAAAGAATTCTCGATTATGGGAGGGTCTGCTCCACGATCCAATGGGTTCAAAACATCAACTGACATGTAGTACGGATTTGATATATCCCAAAGTTCTGTCTCGACAAAAGAAACTCAACGTGACCGACGATGCGTCAATCGGATGCCCGGTCTGAGAGTTATTTACTTTTTTGTCCCAGGGGCCCGGTTGGTTTTTAATCAAAACCAACACGACCGTACTCCAACTATGTCCAAACCTCGAGTGGATTAATCCAAAATAACCGTCTCACTAAGAGGAATCTAACAAAGTCGACGGCACGTCAATCGGATGTTCGGAGCTCAAGTTATAAGCATTTCTGCTCCGAGGGCCCGGTTGGTTTCGTGTTCGAACCAACCCGGCCATACCAAGTTCTCCAAAACCTTGAATTTAATATACCAAAATGACCATCTCGATCCAAGGATCTCTATGCAACTGACGGTGCATCGATTGGAGTTTCATAGCCCAAGTTGTGGGTGTTTGAACGGATCTCTCCGAAAACAGGGGTTTGGGCCCGGTCCGACCCGGCCCAATACACCCTGGGTCGGCCCGAACCAGGTCGAGATGACCTGGGTCCAGGTTCAGCCTGGTTGGCGCGGCCCAGCCCGGTGTGGGGGTCCAGCCCGGTGCGGGTGGCCCGGCCCGACGCGGGCGGTCCGGCCCAGTGCGGCCGGTCAGGCCTGGGGCGCTCACGCGCTGAGCAGAATTTGGGGGGGGGGGGGGGTGCTGCCCCCCTTGCTTTGAAACAACGGCCTCCCACATGGAGGGGGCCAGCCTTGTCTGCCACTGGGGGTTACAAACCCCCGACCCTTCCGATTCCGGCCGGTCGTGATGGCCGGTCGGTGAACCTCCGCGGGTCCCGCCTTCCCTTGCGCCAGTGGCCGGATTTCCAGCCGCCCTTCCCTGAACCACCGCAGCCTTAGGCCGCGGCCCTTGTCCAACCGGCGTGGCACGACGGTGCCACAGCCCGACTCCGGCCACGGCTTCTTTTGGCCTCAACAGCGCGGCGCGACGGTGCCGCCCTCCTTCACCGTGTGTTATTCCTCGTTCCCGCTCGGTGCTGTTTCACCACGCCGCCTCTGTTCCAAGCCAAAAAATATTCAACAACAAAAGGGGAGGAGGTTCGCCCGTGTTTGTGAGGTTCGACCTCCTCTATTATTTTGATAACATGCGGCTTATTTATTTTACAACAAATTTCGTTAAATAATACCTGAACGAAGAACAACCCCTACCTTGAAGTGATTCGTGGAAACTTGCATCGTGGAAGAAGGCGTCACGGGGTGAGGCTCCAAAAACATCATCGGTGTATGTCTGAAGAAGGGTTGACATCTCACACTGGCTGAGGATAGGAGAAGAACGGAACATCGATCTCTCCTTGCGGTGACGACTTTCTTCGTCGAAGTCTTGGCATTCTTCATGAAGAAGATGAAGTTCTTCAAGGAAACCCCAAAGAGTTCTATCCTCAAATCCACACACAAAAACCAACCCAAATAAAATAAGTTTCATCCTTATTTTATTAACTCATTCCATGAATTCAAAAATAAAATATTCAAATGCTTATTCACTAAATTTAATTAGGTGAATTGGCATTCAATTAATGAGGGTGAGAGGGTGAGTTAAAAAATAAATGAGAGAGTGTGTTTAATGGGGAGTTCGGGAATTTGAAAAGGTGGGGGCTCATGTGGACCCCACCCCAACTCCCTCACAAGGATGTTAAACCACAAAGTATAGAGGAATTATGTTGTGAAACAACTTAATTTCACTTAACACTTAAACCACCTAGTAAAGAACAAAAATAAAACTGTAAAACAATTATATTTTTATTCCTCACTTTTTTTTAAGATCTCCTCCCGAGAAAACGCACCTTCGTAAAAGGTTTTCCTAAGAAATTACCAGCTCTGTGGTTTCATCGGTGCCCTCGGATTTTGATTCCGAGCACCAGTTCAGAAGTTAGGAAAACCCGCTCATTCGTTCGCTTAACGTACCCGAGCTAAACTTCAGAAATTGATTCCGGGAAAACCGGTCCTCGGAATCAGGTTCCGTCTGAAACTACGCACTCGTAAAATCTGAAAGAAATTATGATAAATAATTTCCTTGAAATTTATAGGTCTTTACATTACTCCCACCTCAGGTATTTACGTCTCCGTAAAGATATATCACAAACTAGGGGAACAAATTAGGGTACTAAACACACATATGAGCCTCCCGCTCCCATGTGATCTCCTGGAAGTTCTTGTGCTGCCACCTAATGCACACTAGAGGAATCGAACGCCCACATAGGACCCGCTCCTATAGATCCTCGATCTCAACCAGGATCTCCCCAAAAGTCGCCACGTCATCAATGTACAGCTCCCCATGGTCGATGATATGCGTCGGGTCGTGCACGTATCTCATCAGCTGAGATACGTAGAAGACGTCGTTCTCCCGGTGCAACTGAGGTGGTAGAGCTAGGCGATAAGCCACCTTGTCTATCCTGCCGAGAACCTGGAATGGTCATATGAAGCTCGAAGATAACTTTCCACCCTGACCAAATCTCTACAATCCACATCGAGGTGAGACCCAAAAGAAAACGTGGTCTCCATCCTCGAACTCTAGTGGTCTCCGCCTCCTGTCATCATAAGACTATTGTCTGCTCTGAACTATCCTCATCCGCTCCTAGATGACCTAGGCCTTCTCTGTCATGGCCTGGACCATCTCTGGTTCTACAAGTGATGACTCCCCAGGGTCTGTCCAGCACAGAGGTGACCTGCAAGGTCGGCCATACAATGCCTTGTATGGTTCCATCACGATGGTAGAGTAGTTGCTATTATTGTACGAAAACTCTACCTGGGGTAGGTGATCCTCCCCTCTATGACCAAAGTCGAGTACACATGCACGGAGCATTTCCTCGAGTGTATGAATGGTCCTCTCCATCTGTCCATCCATCTGAGGGTGAAAGGCAGTGCTCAGGAGTAGCTGCATCCCGAATTCCTCCTACAAACCCTTCCAAAGCTGGGAAGTAATGTGAGCATCATGATCGGAGATGATAGATGATGGCACACCATGAATCCATACAATCTCTTGAATGTAGACGCATCCCAATCTCTTCACTAAGCCCTGCTCTCTGATGGGTAAAAAGTGGTCCGACTTGGTGAGTTGGTCGACAATCACCCAAATGGAGTCGTGACCTCTGGAAGTACGTGGATGTCCAGTCATGAAATCCATAGATATCCCGTCCCACTTCCACTCCAAGACCTTTAAGGGTTGCACCAAGCTTTCTGGTACCTGGTGCTCCACCTTCTCCGGCTGGCAGGTGAGACATCGTGAAACGAACTCTGCCACAACCTTCTTCATACCCAACCACCAGTGCTGTCATCTGAGATCCTGGTACATCTTCGCCACTCCTGGATGTACTACTAAAGGGGAAGTGTGAAAATATCTTAGCACCTCCTCCTATAAATAAACTGGTACCATGGTACATCCTCTGAAAAGGACGACGTGCTCTCCTACTATTGAGAATCCATCAGGTGCCTGTCCTGAGGATATCTGTGCACGCCGCGTCTCATAGTCAATGTCCCCACGCTATGCCTCTCTGACCCGCTAAAGAAGTGGAGGTGTGACTGTGAGTGACTGAAGGAAGGTTTCCCCATCTCTATCCACGAAGGATATCTGCAAAGCGGCTAGCTGCTCTGTCGCCTCTCCATGTAGATGTATGCCTGTCCTCCTGCTGAGAGCATCGGCTACTACGTTCCCCTTTCTAGGAGTATAGACTATCTCAAAGTCATAGTCCTGGAGGAACTCAAGTCATCAGTGATGTCTCAGGTTCAGGTCCTTCTGCAATAAGATGTACCTGAGACTCTTGTGGTCAGAATAGACCATGAAGCGCTCTCCCATCAGATAGTGTCGCCACATCTTTAGAGGGAAGACCACTGCTGCTAACTATAGATCATGGGTAGCATAGTTCTGCTCGTGCTGCCTCAACTGTCGCGATCCATATGTGATCACTGCCCTCTCCGGCATCAGGACACACCCGAGTCCGGTCCCTGATGCATCGCAGTAGACTAAGTACCCTACTCCCTCTTCTGGTAGCCTTAAGATGGGTGCGCTGGTCAATCTCTATCTCAGCTCCTAGAAGCTCTACTGACATCTATTTAACCACTCGAAGGGTTTACCCTTCTTTTTCGAAGCTGAAAGTGGTTCCTCAACTCTGGAGAAGTCTTTCATGAATCTCCGGTAGTACCCAGCCAAACCTAGGAAACTATGCACCTCTGTCACGCTCCAGGGTGGCTCCCAAGCTAGCACTGCCTCGATCTTCGCAGGATCCACCGCAAATCCCGCCTCAGAGATGAAGTGTCCCAAGAAGTGTACCTCACGTATCCAGAACTGACACTTCAAGAGCTTACCATAATGTTGGTGCTCTCGGAGTGTGTCCAGCACAACTCACAAGTGGTAGGTGTGCTTCTCCTCAGTGGTCGTGTATATCAACATGTTGTCGATGAAGACTACGACAAATCGATCGTGGTAAGGCTGAAAGATTATGTTCATGAGACTCATGAACACTGCTGGAGCATTGGTTACGCTGAAAGGCATAACCAAGAACTCATAGTGGCCATACTGATATCTGAAGGCCATCTTCTGCACATCCTCGTCCCGAACTCTAAGGTGATGATAGCCTGACCTAAGGTCTATCGTCAAGAACCACCATGCTCACTTGATCTGATAGAAGAGTTCGACAATCCTCGGAATTGGATACATTTTCTTTACAGTCACCTAGTTTAGGAGATGGTAATTGACACAGAGTCGCAGGCTCTCGTCTGCCTTTTTGGCGAACAGAATCGAGGAAGCCCAGGGTGAAACACTGGGTCGGATGAATCTCTTTACCTACAAGTCCTCCAACTGTACTTGTAGCTCTCATAGATCAGCGGGAGCCATCCAATATGATGGAGTAGATATCAGGGCTATCCTAAGGTACATGTCAACATAGAAGTATACCTCTCAGCGAGGAGGTAGTCCTGGAACGTCGTCAGGAGAAATTTCTGCATACTGATCCACCACTACAGGAAAACTAGAACTCTGCACGTCCACTGCTCCAAGGATGAGGTTTGCCAACTGATGAGTGACTGGTTGTCTTCTCCTCTGCGTGATTCCATCCTATGCTACAAAGGCTCCCTTCTCACCGGTGAAGTTGAACCTTCTCCCATCAGTGTGGACACAGCGCACCTTGCGCCTAAAACAGTTGATCTGAGCATGGACCGTAGATAACCCATCCATGCCCAAAATGATGTCGTAAGGCCTCGACGCCGCTACAAGAAGATCCCAGACATTTCTCTAGCCTCCTAGAGTAAGCTCACATATCTGACACTAGTGCATAATCGTCGAGTCTACTCTCGTAGGAGTCTCTAGTCGTAAGGATCGAGCCAACGAATCCGTCGGAATCTCCGAGCTCCGAACAGGGGCAGCGGTAATGAAAGAATGACTCGCTCCTGTGTCTATAAGAACTACAACAAGGGTGGAGTAGACACAGATAGTACCTCAAATCATCTCTAGTGCACCGTGTTCATAGGCCTAAATTGCCTGAAGCTGAGCCTACCTCTGTCCGCCAGCTCCCTATGGTCGGGGTGGACCTCCTGGTGGTGGTGGTGGTAGAGCCTCCAAGCGTCTCCCACCACCTGCTGCTCGGCCAGCTCCTCTGCCACGTCTGCCTGCTCCCTGCGGACCGCCACGGTAGAACCTTAGCCTCTACCTAGGTGGTCCCTCAACTATCTGCTGCTCCTCTGCATGGAGGGTAGGGAAGTCACGAGCCATGTGGCCCTACCCGCCGCATGCATAGCATTGTTTGCTCCTCGTAAGACTACCTCTGCACCGTGTGCCCCGCACCTCTAAGCCAGTGTCCTGAGGTCATTCACCTGATGGTCTGGTCCTTTTAGACCCCTGTGACATCCCTCTACTGCCAGCTACAGAAGACTAAGCTACATGCCGCCCTGCGGTAGGTCTCGCTGCTGTTGTAGGATCAGCAAGAAATCTCCTTGCAAGAAGGGCTCACTCCAGTACTCCTTTCTATGTCAGAATGATGAGGGAGATCATTGATAACCTAATCTCATGCCTCAGTCCCTACAAAAAAGGACTGGGCCTGGAAGAATTGGTCATTTACCATGTCTGTGGAATAGCGTGAGAGGTCGGTAAATATCGTCGAGTACTAGGCTACCGTCATGCTGCCCTGCCGCAACTGTAGTGGCTCCATAATGCGCACCACACGGAGGGTGGATGGGAAGAAATCTGAGCGAAAGAGGCACTCGAAGATGCCTCGTCGTGCACCTAGAGCATCAGGATCCACTATCTTCCTGCGGCCTCGTGAAGGAGACTCGCTGCAAGGATCACCATGAGGTCAGCTGGTGTCCCCACTAACCTAAAAACTCATACAATAGCCTCCATCCAATTCTTAGCTGCCTGAGGGTCCATCTCCCTGCGGAACCTGGGTGGTCTCTAACACTAAAACTCATGCAGTTCACTAAGGCGACGTGTACTCTCAGCAGCTGGGTCTAGTGGCATCAGTGGCTCGGTGAGTAGACGTACCGCCGGTGCCTCCACTGTAATAGGGCCCTGCACCGAGGCCTCATCGCTCGGTGGGTTGTCATCTCGTACAAAGCTCGGAACCCTAGCTGGCTGCCATCATGGGGTCATCCTAAAAAGAGACAGGTGTGCCATGGTCAAAACAGTATACCTGGTGAGTAGACACAAATTAATCACAAAGGAGACTTTTGAAACACAGATGCAATCAATGTCTTTGTGCATTGAGTCGAAAATCAGAAGTCAGGGTCCTGGTGTATGGATATGTCGGTCGCCGCACCAACACTGGACTCTCTGGACTGATAACCACACTCAATACCCATAACACTATTGCTTCACATAGAAGAAGATCAAAGTCCTGAGTTCTGCGGTAGAACCGAACTCCTCTGAAACCAATTTGTCATGACCCGTCCTCGGGACCCATGCCGTGACTACCCCAAGCCCACCTCCCATAGGCCAGGGGCTGGAAACTAGCACCAAAGGCGTAAAACCCGATAAAAAGGGAAGGCATTGCATTTATGTAAGAAAACAAACACCACAGAGTATGCAAGATGAAGTAAACACTAAGCAAATAGTGTACAAATACAAGTGCTAGAAAAGTAAATGGGACAGAATACAAACCCAACTGAAGTAAAGTACAACTGTATAGCAGTAGAAAAGTAAAGCAGCAACTCCAAGCCGTCCTCTGGTAATCCCACCCGAAGGGTGGGTACAGATAGTCCCCTCTGCTCCTCGTCTCCAGTCGTCCGCTCCGAGTATGTCCCATCCAGTGATCCACCTCCAGGTACCGTCCAGCTCCATGAGCTATCACCTCGATCAGCATTCTCTGTCGTTTGCATCCAACACAATGAAGTGCGGGCATAGCCCAGGTAGGGGTGATTATACACTAATCTGTAGGGAACCCGAGACCCCAGAAGGTCTCCCACAATCCATGAAGGATAATCCACAAAGGAAATATTCAATCACGAAGTAAAAAAAATCAACTCTAATTAGGTATATTCCCATACATATACCTAAGTCATCAATCCTAGTTCGGTTCCAACATCTGAGCCCAAGTTCGATCTAGTCCACACAGGACAGCAAAATCCAATCCACACAGGATAACACAACTCAATCCACACAGGATAGAAAAACAATCATATCGAATATATTGATTGAAATTCAAGACTCAGCTCACACAGGTATACATCTTCGTAATACGATAGATATGATATGATGTAGACACCGATTAATCTAAGCTATCGGACCCACACGGGATACAAGACCAGCTAAGCTGTCAGACCCACAAAGGATACAAGACCAACAACTCTGCCGGACCCACGTAGGCTACAAGTACAGAGTCAAATACTGCCGGACCCACATAGGATACAAGAAAAGTAGTACTGCCGGACCCACATAGGATGCAGGAATAGTAGTCATTGCCGTCGAACCCACAGAGTATTTCAGTACGGTCGTCGTCACTGCCAATCCCACGGAGGATCCCAGTACAGTTGTCATCGTCGTCGTAGTCGCAGCCATCTCTATGGTTCTCGCACACAGCATGATCGATTCCAGGAGGGTCCACTCCACGAGCCAAGGGGCTCGATACATAAACTGACATTTAGTTCGGATTTGATGTATCCCAAAGTTCTGTCTCGACAAACGAAACTCAACGTGACAGACGGCACGTCAATCGGACGCATGGTCTGAGAGTTATTGGCCTTTTCGTCCTAGGGGTCCGGTTGGTTTTTAAGTCAAAACCAACCCGAACATGCTCCAACTACATCCAAACCTTGAGAGGAGTAAACCAAAAGAACCATCTCACCATGAGAAATACATCAAAGTCGACAGCACGTTAATCGGTCCGGAGCTCAAGTTATAAGCGTTTCCGCTCCGATGGCCTGGTTAGTTTCATGTTCGAACCAACCCGGCTGTACCCAAAGTTCTACGAAACCTTGAGTGTAATATATCAAAGCAACTGTCTCGATCCAAGGATCTCTAATCAACTCACGGTGCATCGATTGAAGGTCTTTATCCCATGTTATGGGTGTTTGAACGGATCTGTCTGAAAACAGGAGGTTTGGGCCCGGTCCGACCCGACCCAATACGCCCTGGTTCGGCCCGAACCTGGTCGACCGGACCCGGGTTTGGGTCCGGCCCGGTTGGTGTAGCCAGGCCCGACTTGTGGGTCCGGCACGGCGCGGGCGGCCCGGACCGGCACGTGCGGTCCGGCCTGGGCGCCCGCGCACTGAGCGGACACGGGGGGCGGGGGGCTGCCCACCTTGCTTTGAAACGGCGGCCCCCCACATGGAGGGGGCTCGCTTTGTCTGCCGCCGGGGGTTACAAACCCCAGCCCTTCCGATTCTGGCAGGCCATCATGGTCGGCCGGTGAGCCTCCATGGGACCCCCCGCGGGTCCCGCCTTCCCTTGCACCGGCGGCTGGATTTCTGGTTGCCCTTCCCTGCACCGCTGCGGCCTTAGACTGTGGCCCTTATCAGACCGGCGCAGTGCGACGGCGCCATGCCCCTCCACTGCAGCCCGCCCCGGCCGCGGACATCCATGGTACTCCAGCGCGGCGTGACGGCGCCGTGCCCCTCCGCCACTGGCTGACTCCGGCCGCGACTTCTTTCGACCTCAATGGCGTGGCACGACGGTGTTGCACTCCTTCATCGCGTGTTATTCCTTGTTCCCGTGTTGTGCCGTTGCACCGGGCCGCCTCCGTTCCAAGCCACAAAATATTCAACAACAAAAGGGGAGGAGGTTCGGCTGTGTTCGTGCGGTCTGACCTCCTCCATTATTTTGATAACATGCAGCTAAATTATTTAACAACAAAATTCGTTAAATAATACCCGAAAGAAGAACAACCCCTACCTTGAAGTGATTCGTGGAAACTTGCGTCACAGAAGATGGCGTCGTGGGGTCAGGCTATGTAAACGTCACCAGTGTACGTCCGAAGAAGGGTTGACGTCTCACACCGGCTGCAGAGAGGATAAGAATGGCACGTCAATCTCTCCTTGCGGTGACGATGTTCTTCATCGAAGTCTTGGTGTTCTTCGTGAAGAAGATGAAGTTCTTTAGGAAAACCCCCAAGAGTCCTCTCCTCAAATCCACACACAACAACCAACCCAAATAAAATAAGGTTCATCCTTATTTTATTAACTCACGCCATTAATTCAAAAATAAAAAATTCAAACTCTTATTCAATTACTTTAATTAGGTTGATTGGCATGCAATTAATGATGGTGAGAGGGTGAGTTACAAAATAAATGATAGAGAGTGTTTAATAGGGAGTTAGGGAATTTGAAAAGGTGGGGGATCATGTGGGCCCTACCCCAACTCCCTCACATGGATGTTAAACCATGAAGTAGAGAGGAATTAAGTTGTTACACAACTTAATTTCACTTAACACTTAAACCACCTAGTAAAGAAATAAAAAGAAATTATAAAACAATTATATTTTTATTCCTCACTTTTTTTTAACATCCCCTCCCGAGAAAACGCACCTTCGGAAAAGGTGTTCCTAAGTAATTATCGGCGCTGCAGTTTCATCGTTGCTCTCGGATTTTGATTCTGCGCACTGGTTCAGAAGTTAGGAAAACCCTCTCGTTCATTCACTGAATGTACCCAAGCTAAACTTTGGAAATTGATTCTGGGCACACCGGGCCTCGAAATCAGGTGTCGTCTGAAACTGCACACTCGTAAAATCCCAAAGAAATTAAGAAAAAAAATTCCATAAAATTTATAGGTCTTTAGAGAACATATCCCCAGTAATTCAAAATTAACATCAAATGATGTCTTCATGGAAGAAAAATTGTTTTAAAATATATGTGTAATAATTCATTAAAAGAATACCATTTTCATATTGAAATCATAATTTTAAAATCTAAAAATTCCCCAAATATTAAGGAAAAAAGTTATTTAAATATATAAATATAAATAAATCTTTAAATCACCCATTTTTCATGATAGTATGAACTTATTTTCATGTGGTGTACATTAAAACCAATATTTATATCTCTTTTTCGAAAAAAAATTCAAAATTACCTCATTCAAAAAAATGAAAAGAAGATTAATTTTAAATAATTTCATAATAATTCAATAATTTAAAAAATCACTTTGAAAAAATATAGTATAATATTAAAAACATAATTTAAAACATTTTTATAAAAATTTACATGGAATAAATAAGATTTTTGAACGAAGATGGAAATAATCTCATTTTTACTTAAATTTATTTTTCAATATCTTGAGTTCATAATTTGTGGAAAATGAAATTCAAAAGTGTATTATCAATAAATAACAATATGAAGAAATTATTATTGGTATTTTCAGGTAAATAACTAATAATTTCCATCAATGTAAATTCAATCCTAAACAATTCCGATTAAAATGACAATGAAACATAAATCCTTTGCCTCAAGTTTGACATGATTTGAAAGCACACTAAACTTATATATAATAAATTTAAATTAATTATAATTCTATCCCATAGTCATTTAAAAAAATTTTAATATCATATATTATCCACTTAAACATTTTAACATCTATTTATTAATAATTCATTATTAAAATCATCGTTTTTGGGTGTTAATATTTTCATTTTTTCACGAGAATTTCTATTCGATTGTTATGGTCCTTGTAATTTGATAGTGGTTCTATAATATTGATAATTTTAATTAAGATATATATATATATATATATATTATTCATTATATATATTTAGATTCATCTATAGAGGATATATATATATATATATAAATATAATAAATTACATCATTCATAGAGATAATCGGTCAAACGTACATATGAATGTTTTTTTACATTTTTAATGATGGAAAGAATGAAAAGTAAATAATAAGTTACCCTTGAATGAATCATTGTTATATCATAAATATAATATATATTCATTAAATCTATCCTTATTAGCATCCATCAAAATCATAAATGGAAACCGAACCACATCATTTCATAGAGGTGGTAGCCCACAATTATTGACAAGTGACATCATCTTTATCCAAAGGTTATGAAGGTGAGAAGGTAGGTATAATATTATAATTTCATAAGAATAATTATTCCATAAATATCATATTTAAACTTTAAACCCATCATAATAACAATCCATTAAATATGGTGATTTAAAATTAATTATATTGCTACATGGAGGTGATAGTCCACACATATGCATGAGTGATACAATAACATAGCATTTGATGAGACATATGGTTTATAAAGGTTGTTACATACTCATAATAAGATTTAATTATATTTATAATAAAAAATTAATACTTTTTTATGAAAACCAAAAATTTATATGTGGTTGAAGAATAAATAAACTGAAATATGTCGGGTAAGATGATTACCATTTCATCTGTAGGCTTCCATTAGATCAATTATTAATCCCACTTGTAATATTTTTTAAAAACTAATATAACTGATAATTCATGTATACTATGTTTATATTATAATTTTATAGGTTTTTTTGATCTTGATTTCACAATGTGGTGTGAATAAAAGAGAAAATGGGTGTCCTTTCATAAGGGATGGAAAGGATACACTTGGAATTCCGAAAAAGGTAAAAATATATCTAAATAATTCTCAATAAAAATTGTTCAAAATTAACATATATTAGAATATAAAAAGGATAAGTTCTAAATTTCATCATCCAATGTAATTTAAAGAGGTTTTGGTGTCATTGAAAATTTAATCTTTTGGTTTAACCCCTTTGTTAATTGATTTTAAATATAACCAATTTAATGAAATTTTCAATATTAAAGGGTTATAATTTTACTTATAAATTTAAAATTACCTCATTAATGAAAAAGTGATGAGAATTTTTATCATTTTATATCTAAATTATCCTATTTAAAAAATAATATTTTAAATTAATTTAACAAAATAGTGTATAACATTAAATATCAATAACATCATTATTGACTCAATCCATTTAGTATAACATTAAATATATCAATATAGTTATAGAATTATAATGTAACCCTTTTACGCATCCCTAAAATGTTATATTTATCTATAAAATTCATTTAACACAATAATTCATCCAAATTTTATTACATTAAATGTTTTTAATATCATTTATTTTATTTTTCTATTAATTGAATAAATAGTGTGTCAAAGTAGAATAAGAATTTAGGGTGATTACTCAATCAATAAAATTTATAAATGAATTACCATAATAAAAAATCTAATTACAAATAAACATTTATTATAGGTATTGATCCTTAAAAATATAATAATCTAGTCTCCTTAGACTAGAATTAATTGTCATTGATTTCGAAATATCTTTTATATTTAGAGTATTAGATAATTATGTTATAACTCGTACATAACAATACAATATATTAAAAAGTGGGAACATTTACTATATAACTATTTTTCCAAAATATAAAACATTTAAAGTAAAACATGATTTCTTTTCAAGGAAAATATTAAATACTTTCAACTTGACATCTTCTTTTCCCTTACCCATCCTTAAACATTATGAAAAACATTCTAAAAATATGGGATGATCACAAAAAGATCAATATAGGACATAAAAAGAATAAATCTGTTATTGTAATGAAAAAATGATAACACATGTAATTTTTACCCTTATTTAAATTTTATTTTAGGGAATAAATCATTTACACATGAGAAAAACATAATTTTTATCTCAAATAAAACATTTACAACCCATATAATGAAAATAAAAACCTTTCAAGAAACTTATAGCATTATATTCATAACCCATGTAAAAAATAACTACATCCCAATTAAATATATATGATAAAACTCCTAAATAACTACATCCATCCTTCCTATTAAGATGAGAAACATTAACCAAATAATTA
Organism: Viscum album; assembly: GCA_963277665.1. Taxonomy (NCBI): domain Eukaryota; kingdom Viridiplantae; phylum Streptophyta; class Magnoliopsida; order Santalales; family Viscaceae; genus Viscum; species Viscum album. The sequence goes on from OY728152.1 coordinate 1,149,321,626, forward strand.
GAGTGTTATGTGGTTTTACCCATCATATAAACTATATCAGGCTCATAAGTTGTATAAGATATATCAGTCTCACCTATTCATCATGAGCTATAATGGGTTAAAATCCACAAATAATTTGTATCAAGCTCACATTTTTATCACATATAACAATCAAGTTCCATATCATTATTTAAACATGTTATTTGTGCACCATTTCCTCAAAAATCGTTTGAAAACTCTTTTGAACTAATATGAAAAACATTTTCAGATATCAAAACAGCTTTTCCTTTTAAAAATCCATTTTTCAATACTAAAATACACAAAAACTGGGAAATAGGGTTTATCATTGAATAAAACATAAAATATTATAAATAATTCCAAAAATAAAATAATAGTTATAGTATTGGTAAAAGTTCTTGTTTCCATATATGGTAAAATAGAACATTCATTTTTTCATTTTTTTCATTTTTTTCAAAACAATCCATAAAAAACATGTAGAATTTTTTTTAAATTCAAATAAATTAATAAATAATATAAAATAATATTTATAACTCTTCTATTTCGATATTAACAAAATAAAAAAATAAATTAAGGAATATGAACATTGAAGAGAGTGATTTGGAAAACAAGTCATTAAAACATTTAAAATGAGATTTTAAGTTAAAGTGTTCCTTACCTTGGGTCTGACTCATCCCATATGTTCTTTAAATTTATAACTAAAAAATATATAATTTATTTACATTATTAATTACCTTTTCCATTTTCAATATAAATTTTTTTAATACTATATTATATATAATTACTTAATAATTCATGTTTAGGTTGGAAGTTTTAATGATATTCATCTCATATGTCAAAAACGAATTTGGTAGGTTAAAAATAGTCCAAGAGGACATTATTAACTCATATATAAAATAATAATAATTAAATAATTATAATTTTTATACATTAATAATAATTTTAAAACCAACCATGGATGGAGAAAGTGAAAAATTAACAATGTTTCAATCATGGAAACAGTAGGTCGAATGTACGCATGGGTAACGCTTATATTTTTTAATGATCCTTATGGAAAAAATAAGTATAATTTTATATTTAAATAATTTTAATATTATCCTTAATTCCATATTAAATCTTTATATAAACTTATATATATCATCCATGCAATGTGGTGATGGAAAACAAATCATATGGCTTCGTGGAGGTGGTATCCCACACATACGCACAAATGATGTTATCATTTTTCATTGAATGAAAAGGATATAAAATATGTGTTATATTATTTAAAATAATGATAATTATTTCATTAATATAAATTATATACACAAAATCCATCATTATAACCAAATGTGAGAGGCAGTGATGGAAAATTAATTACATCAGCTTGCAAAAAAATAGTCCATCGTACAACTAAATGATGGATTTCTTTCTCATTTGATGGATGTTGAAGATTGATATAGTTTGTGATAATAAAATAATAACATATTAGTATATTTTATATACTAACATAATTATATAATCATGTTCAAGGAATATTTTAAGGAGGTGGAATAATAAATAAAACAAAAATTATTGGTTAAGAATGTTACCTCTTCTTCATACGACTTAAGGGTTTAACTAAAATATCTCCTATGATGGATTTCTAATCAACCCAAGGCCTCTAGTATGTGTAGAGGGATGTAATAAATGAATTTTTTTAGGGTTTGGAAAAATAATAATTTCCAATGTGTATGAAATACGATAGGATGTTCCATTTTTAAGAGAGGGGAGGGCCACATTCAGAATTTCATCATGTGTTAAATTAATATAAAATAATATTCATTTTAAATTGGAAAAAAATTTATAATATTTGAATATAGTTTTGTTATTATTCAAAATAATAACATAAAATATAATTTTTACAATTTTAGATTAGGATTTTATCCTTATCTCTTTATTTTAACCCACTTTAACCCGTTTTTGACAGTTGCAAAGATAAAAAAGTGTTTACTGTATAAGGGTAAATATATATAAAATAAAAAGAAAATCCCCCAATAAATGTTAAATGGTTTATATTCTCAATTATATTTCAATAAATTGTTAAAATATATAAGTTTTAGGGATTTTATGTCATTTAATGAAAAAAAATTATTATAAAATATGATTAATGTTAATTTTGACAATACTCATTTAGTTGGACATTCAAAACAACAAATAATTGATGGAATTAAAATATAATATTTTCAAAACCCTAAAAAAATTATTTTTATCTATAAAATTCAAGTAACATGGAAATTATGTTAAATTATTCAAATTTCTATATTTCTAAAATCATTTATTTTATTTTTATTTTAATTGAATAATTATTGTTTCATCATTTCTTAAGCTTTTAATGTAATTATTTCATCACAAAAAAATTAAAATAAAAAAAAATACTAAAGATGGTTTATATTTCAATGTAATACTTGTAGTCCAATATTTCCTTCTTTCCAAATTTTCAAAATTTAAAGATAATAAATTAAAGAGATTGACATTTTTTATTTTTTTATATAAAATAATGTAAATGTTAATATCATGAAAAGATGGAATATAAATTACATATATTAAAATAATTGATGATCATGGATGAAATATAATCATTAAATAAAATAAACTTATGTGTTAGTGTCATTTTTAATCCTTTTTAAATTATTTTTACCCTTAATCAACTCATTTTACCATTACTAAGGTAACAAATATTTACTATGGTTACTAATCATAACGAAAAAAATAAAACAAAAATATTTAAAATTTATGGAACTACTCTTCTAAATATGGAATCCATTTTTCAAGGTTTGAAATGCATAAGTGGAAGAATTTATGTAAAAATTAATTTGAAAAAATGCGATGAAAAAGTGTTTTTCTCAAAACTTATTTTAAGTATTAAAATATTTTATACTAAATGAAAGTATAGATTTAATTTAAAAACCAGAATTGGATTATTTTTAAACAAAATTAACTTATTAATTTTTTAAAATAATATAAAATAGAATTTTACTTCATAAAAACTCAAAAAAAATACATATTTCAATAAAAATAAAGATTTGTCACTATTTATTGAAAAATAATTCATTTCAAAAACATAATAAAAAATTCAACATAAGATAATTTTGACATACTGAATTAAATATTGAAATTATTTTTTCCAATTTAAATTATCCAATTTGAACATTAAGCATCTAAAGAAAATCTTAGAAGAAAAGGGTTTAATAAAAGTATTTTATATTTGATTAAAAAATTTGTTAATATATTAAGAGTGAATATAACTACATAATTTGTGAATGAAAATAAATATGAAAATGATTTATTCTATCTTTATCTATAATTTTACATTAATCCCGCCTTTTGGAAATTTTGTCCTCATAATTTTATTCACTTATTAAACAAGTGGTGAAGTCCTTCCCTCAGAGGATTTTTAGATTGTCGTGTTGCTTCTCCAACCATATGGTTTTCATCAAAACCTTTACTTTGTGAAATAATTTATTACACAAACCATGCTCTCTATGGTAAAAAATATAAAATGTTTATTCATCTTGTCAAAGGTTATGTTCCAATTGAACTACTTTAGGACAAAAAATTTGAGTTGAATATGACACATATTTTATTAACATCGAAACAAGGAATACATTATGTACCTAAGATAAACAAAGAGTCAAGGATACTAAGTAGTAAATAGATCCAACATTCCTAGGATTTGATACAGTTTAATGAGATGTAGAATTAGCCTTCCCTTTTTACCTAAACTCATAACAGTTTTCAATAGAGATACTTTATGAATAACATGATCACCCACCTTGAATAAAATATAATTCATCTTGTTATCTGCATAACTTTTCTACCTAAAATGAATAGTCCTAATATCTATTTGAATTATCTTTACCTTTTACACAAATTCCCCATCCATTTCTAGTCTCATCAACTCTGTTTCTTCTACATAATCCCAAAAAGATGGGTTTCAGCACCACTTTCTATAAAATTCGTCAAAAGGTCTCATCAGAAAACTAGAATGAAAACTATTATTATAAGAAAACTCAACTAATGAATGGTGCTGAAACAAACTTCCATGGTCTTCCATTGAATAGTCACAAATCATCTCTTCTAAGGTATAAATTGTTCAACCATAAATTCTATCAGATTGAGGATGAAAAGATATACTAAAATTTAATTTAGTACCCAATTAATTATAAAGACAATTAAAAAAATGAAGTGAATATAGAATCATGATCATAAAAAATAGAGATAGAATCTCTATATAACATGTCTATCTAATTTAGATACAGTTCATAATGATGATCTTAATACATAGTATCTCTAATATGAATAAAATGAATAGATTTAGTTATTTGGTAAAAAATAAACCAAATTTCATTATTAACTCATAATTTATTTGGCAATCAAACCAAGAAATAAATGGATATAATTTTATATTTTCACTCTAACACAAGAAAAGATTGAAACTTCCACTTTAGAAATATTCATTCAACATTTACCAGTTCACAAGTTAAATATTTCATGGTAAAGTCAGCAATATCCCTTTTCATTCCATCCCACCAGTAATTCTTGTAAAGGTCTCTATAAATATTTGTGCTTCTTGGATAAACTATAAATGATGAACTGTGAGCTTTAATTAATGATTCTCTTTTAAAATGGTAATCGTAGGGATTAAATACTCTATTTTAAAAACTCAAAACACATTCATTGTTAAAATTAAATATAATTAACATTCCATAATTAACCAATTATAACGTTTTCTATAACTCATGTTCAATCATTTTGAGAATTCTTAATTATTTCTCAAAATTATTATTATACTGAAAAATTAAACTAAAAAATTGGATGTTCCTACATCCACAATTTAGAGGAAAAAATAATAAAATAATTAACCAAAGGGTTTTTTTCTTAATGTAATTAGGTTAATGAGGCATGATCTATTAATTTCAAATAATCATCTATATTTTTGTTATTATATACGATGTAAATGAATCCTAAAATCATAATAATTAATCCATTCTAGTCATTTTTTCTGTCTCATGTTTATCTATTTATAAGAGAATATATACTTAAAACTTTTATGATTAATATATATTTTACATTGTACTCCATGAAAATGATTCCTCAAAATTTTTAAATAAAAAATTACAACATATAATTCTTGATCATGTGTAGGATAATTTTACTTAGGAGGTTTTGGTTGACATAAATCATAATCAATCACCTGATCATTATTCATTAAGATAAAACCAAGTCCCTACAAATAAGAAGCACCATTGATGAAAAAATCACTATTTATAAAGGGTAATTCAAAAACAAGATCATTAATCAATCCTATATTAAATTCCTATAAAAAATCATCACACTCTTTTTTCTATATAAATTTAACTCTATTCATGTTTACATGGTTAGTGGGGTATACAATCGTGAAATTTCTTTGACAAACTATCAGTAGTATTCTGTTAACCCATGAAAACTATAACCCTCTATGAAGTATTTTATTTTTGTCTATTCACAAATAAATTTAGTTTTAGTTGGGTCAAAAGTTATGCATATTTCAAAAAAAAAAATCCCAAGGAAAAAAATTTATTTTAACCAATGTTAACACTTACAAAATATCAGTATATTTTCCTTTGGTTTAAGGATTGTAAAAAAATAATAGGTGTCCTTAATGATCTACATGACTTTTAGAATATAGAAATATATCATTAATAAACATAAATAGAAACCTTTATAAATATTCATGGAAAACATAATTCATAACATATATGAATATAGTCAGAGTATTAGTCGACCAATAGGGAATAACTAAAAACTTATAATGCCCATATCTACTCTGAAACAAATGTTTTGGAATATATTCATAATTTTCCTACAACTATAGGCATATCGACCTTAGATCAATCTTTGAAGAATATTTTAACCTTATATTTAATCAAATAAATCATCAATATGAGTAAAAGGATACTTTTTCATAAAAGGGGTGTTATTCAAGGAACTACAAAAAAAATTAATGTCTCATTGAACGACATTTCTTTTTGATAATAAAATTGGATCACCCCATGGTGAAGTGCTTGGATGAATGAAACCTTCATATGGAAACTCTTTGAATTTTCTTTTAAATTAAAAATATTATACTTGGACAACTTAATAAGGGGTATTTTAAATAATATTAGCATTATATACTATTTTAATAGTAAACTCACCCTCCTGATCAAGAATAAAACTAATAAATTCATCAATAAAAACATAAATATATTTATCTACTACTAGGAAATCACAAATTTGAAGAAAAAAAATTTCTTCCAAAAACATAATTTATATAAATTTAACTACCATATCTAATCAATTTCTCATGTTCTTTTTAGGTTATACAAGGTACAAAATCATTGAATAAAACATTATTAGATCTTTAATCTGTCTTATCATGATCAAACAAAATCCAATCCATACCCAAAATAATATCAAACTATTATTTATTAATCTCAAATAGGGTATTAGAATAATTTGAATAAATAAGTAACATACCTATCACTACTTAATTAGATGGTTTATAAGTAGCTTTAATAGTATAAAATAATTTTTCCAAACCATTCAGTTTTCGATATTGATGATTTCCAAAAAATGTAACTAAATTTTGAAACATGTTATCATAATGTTCTAACTCATTACAACTAAAAAAATCACTATTGGTTATATGTCTATTACCCCATTGTTATATTTTTCAAGACACTTTTCTCTGTAGTCACAAGCCTTTTAAACAATCTTTAAACACTAGTAACACATTCTAGATCCTATGACAAATTCCATGAAATAACATTTTCCACACTGGGAACATGTTGGGGTATTGAATTTAGATATTTTAGTTCATTGATTCTCTATTTCATATCACCTTGGACATTTTTTACTCTTTTCATACAAAGGAATGTATGTTTCATAAAAATCCATCTCAACTTTCTCATCACAATGAACAACCTTTTCTAGTTTTTTAGTTCTTTGAGGGATTAATCTCTTTATAAATGTTGTTTAAATCATGAGTAATATAAATAATTTTTAAAATCTTTGGCCTAAATACAATTTAGTACATACAATCATAATATGGAAAACTTTTATTCAAACATAGCTACAAAATCATCATAGTTTTTCCTTAATTCTAATAATTATTTCTCCATCCTATGTTGAATTCTATTTAAGAAATATTACTTTATAAAAATATTGACAAATGATACTCTTTCCATATAATTAATCTGATTTATTTATTTTTCATTATTAGCCAAATTACACCACCGATCATCCTGAACTTCAAAATGATATATGTAAATAGTTACATTTTAACATTTTGTATATCTCATGACATCGAATATCTTTTTTTTATCATTGATCTACCCTTTTGATTCAACTAGATAGAGGTTCCACTTAAATCTAGAGGGTTAAATTTCATGAAAATTTCAAATGTAGACATGTACTATTATGTTAAATATGTTTGATCTCTAACATATATGCCTCCATAATTTATAGTCCACATCAACTGATCCATAACATACAAAAATTGTCTAGTCCTAATTCCAAACACTCTAGGATTCTTATTTAGTAGGTTATTTTCCTCCTAATACCTTCCTATTTTGGATTCCATTTTCCTCTTTAGAAAAAAATTCTAAACCGACATGTATTAGAAAAAGAAACATTGTAATCTTAAAATTATATATCATTTAAAATTAATCATAAGTATAATATCTCATTGATATTCTATTAACACTGTCATAAACTCCAAAGGAATCTAAAACATTTCTCTAATGTTAACTATAAGGACCCAGTCTTAATGATTACATAATCGAGTGTATTTAGACTATAATTCATGTACATTAATTTGAAAAGAAATTTCAGGTTTAGAGTTTTAGATAATTTGTTCATAAATATTATATAAATATCTCATATATTATAATGTGTACACTTCTAATCATTAAAAAATTTCATATAATACAAAAAATTTAATGCAATTCATTTTTTCTTTTCATGAAAAATCTTCATGACATTCAACTTGAATTCATTTTTTCCCTTACACGTCTTTAAATCTTGTTACAAATATTTTAAAAACGTAAGATGAGAATACATATCTTATAAAGGGATATAAAACGAATAAGACAATTAGTATAGTGAAAAAAATCAATATCCATGAAAGTTTTACCTTTATCTTAAAATTATTTGATAGAATAAATCATTTCTAGATGAGAAACACACACAAAAAGTTCTCAATGAAACCCTTTAAAACTAATAACATTCAAATAAAAACATTATAGGATACTTAGAGCATTATATTCCAAAACTCATGTCAGAAATAAATGGTGACCAATTAAATCTATAGGATAAACCTTCCTTGAACACTCCCTCATTCTTGCTGAAGAAAATCAATTTTACCAAATTAATTAGATCACTATCTGGGTTCACCCATCATATAATATATATCTGGATCATTTGTTTTATATGTTGTATGAGGCTCACCCTTCCATCATGAGCTATAATGGGTCTCAACCCATTATACAATCTATATCGGGCTCTTTAAATTCTCATATATATGATTAAGTACTATATCTTGAATAAAAAATAATTATTTCTCCTTTTAGTCATAAAACCATTGAAAACTCTTTTGAACTAATATTCAATAAAATTGAATATCAAAAGATAGTTTCCTTTTAAAAAACAATTTCATTTCCAAAATACCTAAATAATGTTAAAATTGGGCTTTAGTTGAAGAAAACATGAAGTCTTGTAAATTAATCCAAAAAATATATGAGTTGCAGTTATGAAAAAATTCTTTATCTTTGTATATGTTTAAATAGAACATTCTGTTTTCATTTTTTTCATAACATTTTGTATGAAACCTGTAAAAATATTCGTTTTGAAAAGATTTGAAATAAATTCAAAGGGAATATAAAATTCTTTTTATAAATCTTTCAGTTCCAAATAAATATAATCATAAATAATTTTATGAATATGTACATTCATGAGAGTGATTATGAAAATAAATATTTAAAAAATTTAAAATGAGGTTTTAAGTTAAATATTATGTTACATCAAGTCTGAATCATCGTGTATATTATTAATCTTCCTGAATAAAAAAATAATCATTTACTTGATTAATAAAATTTTTCATTTTCATTATTCATTTTATTTTATTTTATTCTATGTTTTATGTAATTACTTATCCAATTAATTTTATGTTGAATGTTTTGAAAGTATATGGCTCATATGTAAAAAATTACTTAGGTGGGTTAGCTATGGTCAAAGAGGTCATTTTTTATTCATCTATATAATAATAATAATAAAACAATTATAATTTTTATACATAAAATTTTCTTTTAAAACCAAATATTAAATTCCATTATATGAAATGAAGTACGTTGTAATCATGGAGTTGACTTGCCATACGCACACTTGAGTAATGCCTCCATTTCTCAGTGATCATTATGAAAATAATGTAAGTATTATTTTATCACTAAGAAATTTCCATTATATAATTAATACAGTATTTTCTATTTAAATTATAATATATATATCACCAATTTCATGTGGTGATGAAAAATGAATCAGATCGATTCATAAAGGTGGCAGTCCACACGTGCACATAAATAAACTTATCATTTTTTAATGAATGGATTGTTAAGAAAATTGATGTTATATTATATTTAAAAAATGATAATTATTTCAATAATATAATATATATACATAAAATATATTTTTACAACCATTTGAGATAGGTAGTGATGAAAAATAATTACATTAGCTCGTGAGAAATTAGTCCAATAAACACACGAATAAAATATTCCTTTCAAATTTGATGGAGTTTGAAGATGGACATAGGTTATTAAAATAAAATAATAAAATATAATTATATGGTAAATAATTATGTCATTATATAATCATTTTTATTTATGATTTTAAGTGGGGGGAGAATAAATAAAATAAAAATGCTCGATTATGAATAATACATCTTCTTTAGCCAACTACTGGAGGTTTAAACCAAAATCAATCCTAGATTAGTTTTAAGATGAGAAAAAATACTCTAAGATGTGGATAGGGATTTAATTAAGGATCATTTTGAGGTATTTTGTAATATAAAATGATTTTTAAGTGTGAATAAAAGATGATAGAATGTTCCCTTTTATAAGAGAGGGGAGGCTCACTCATGGAATTTTTAATATATTAAATTAATATAAATTAATTTTAAAATTAAAATTGATAAAAAATGATAATATTTGAATATAATATTCGTATAATTAGAAATAATCACCTGAAATAAAACTTATACAATATTTTATTGTATTTTTTACCCTTGTCTCTCTGTTTTAACAAACTTTAACCCTTTTTGATAATTAACATGATAACAATGTTTTTACTCTATAAGGGTAAATATAGTTACAATAGAAAAATGGTCCCCTAAATGGAAGATTTTTTATATTTTCATCCATATCCAAATTACTTGGTCAAATATAGTAATTTTATGAATTTTAAAAAACTAAATAAAATATTATTTATCATAAAATATCATTAATTTCAATTTTGACACTATTAATTTAATTTGACTTTATAAACATAAAGAAAAATATTGAATTAATATATAACTATTTAAAAATTCTCTATAAAGTTATTTTTATCTATAAAATTTATGGAATATGAAAACTATTTCAAATTTTATTACTTTTAATATTTCTAAAATAATTTATTTTATTTTTATACGAATTGAATAATTACTTGTCAGTGTTTTGTTTGCTATTAGGGTAATTAATTCACTAATAAAAATTAAAAAAATTACCGAAAAATCATTTAGATTTTAATTTTATACTTATAAATGAAAATAACCTATTTTTATTTCTACGTAAAAAATTTATAAATAATAAAATAAAGAGAATGCAAATTTGGTCTTTTCATTATATAAACTAAAATAAAAGAAAAAATCATGGAAAAATGTCATAAAAAGGTCATACATTTTAATTGTGGATGATTATTGATGAAAAATAATTATCCAAAAAATTAAGGCATGGTTTAGTTTCATTTATTAATCCTTTTCATATTATTTTTACCCTTAACTAACGGGTTTTACATTTACTATAGTAACAAATATTTACTACAGTTACAATTCATAACAACCAAAAAAATAAAACTATTTACTAGATTTGGAACTTTGGTTTTCAAATATGAAATCCATTTTTCAATGTCCAAAATAGAGTAGTGGAATAATTTAATATAAAATTATGTCAAAAAAAAGCGATAAAAACTATTTTTTTAAAATTCATTTTATGTATAAAATGTTTTTATACAATATTCAAGTATAAAATTCATCTAAAAACATTAATAATATTATTTTAAATAAAAATTAAATTTTAAAATTTTAAAACTAATCCAAAAAATAATTTTACTTTATAAATACTTGAAAAGAAAATACAATTTTCAATAACAATCAGTTTTTTCACTATTCATTGAAAAATAAATCTTTTCCTAAAATTATCTAAATTCCACCATAACATGATTTTCACATAATGAATTGAAAAATTAAATTCATTTTTATAAAATAAAACAACATAATTTTAAAATTGAAATTTCAAATAAAACCTTATATGAAACGAGTCTAATAAAATTGTTTTCCTTTTGATTAAAATAATTTTTAATATTTTTATAACAAATATAACTCACTAATTCCTGAATAATAATAAATATGAAAATGATGTATTCTATCATTACCTATGTTTTTACCTTTATATATAAACATACCCACTATTTATACTTATGTGATAATTTTAGTGTTATTAAATTGAAGATAGTGCCTTTTTGAATATTCATTTTAGAAAATAATATAAATTTCAATATGACATGAAAATAGAAAACAATTTCATGTATAAAAATTTGAGACATCTATATTTGAATTTATTTCTCCCAATGAAATAAATTCCAGTGTTTGGTTCCTTTTGAGACCATATTCCATTGTTTTAACCCTATTTCTCCCATTTTATCCTTATCAATGATAAAAATATTTACCACAGTTACAATTCATAATGAAAAAAATTAAAGGGCACAACATTCCCAATTTGAGCCTCCTGATTCATAATGTGGTAACCCTTGATAAATATTAAATCTATAAAATTTAATGAAATTAATTTTAATATAAATTCATAAAAGGAATCCAAAAATAATTTTTTTAGAAAAATGTTTTTTTATGTATAAAAAATAATTTATATTAATATCATGAGTATTCAATATTATAATGGAATAAATTTTATTTTTTAATAGACTATATTTCACATTAACACTAAATAAAAAATATAAATAGGCCTTAAAATTACCTTGTTTAATGAAAAGAAATAAAAGTATTTGAGAATTATGTATTTTCATTATTCACTAAAAAATCAATCCTTTCCAAAAAATCCCAAAATTTCACCCTAATTTAATTTTAATTGGATGATTTTAAAAATAAATTCCATGTAACAACACCAACTTTGGAAACCCATAGATATAGTATACTTTATTACATTAGGATAGATATAATAGGTCTCACCATGGAGGATCAATCAGTTTAATAATCATAGTAAACAAGATACCTACTTGATTACCATATAGCATTGGTATTATAAAATATGAAAAAAATTTAAAAGTTATGCATCCTTGAATCTCATTCAATGATTTTATATTTAAAACATTGGAAAAAGAAAAAAAATAAGGTTGGGTTCAAATTCTCAGTAAGGGTTACATATAGCAGAAGCTGTCATTAGTAAATAAGTAGTAATCAATATATCATGTTAAATAATTTAAAAAACTTTCCATTTAAACAAAATATAATCATTAAATGAATCCATGAATAGAAAAATTATGGTAATCTCATGGATGAAAATAATTCAATCCTAAGTGAAGAAAATGTTTATGATTGGATTCCATGATCTCAAACATTATGGTATTTATACCTTCGTGACCTTATGAAATGGTAGTTTAAAAGTATGGGTAAATACCCATAAAATATTTCCAATTGATTTTTTCAGGGGACATATCGATGCATAAATGGGCCATATAATTCTGGGCCCCACCTAATCCATCATATCCATTTCATTCCTCATATTTTGAATGATAAATTTAATTCACAAACAATATGTATTATAAAAATATATATGTATTGAATAAATATTTTATATTTGTCAATAATTACCCACTAAATAAGATAATTTCAAATTATAACATTTTATGTAGAATTGTTATATAGTTTAGGAAATAATCATATCCATGATATAAATAATATGGAAATATAAGACAGACGTAATATCCCATTATAACAATTTAGTGAATTATTCATTGGATAGTATAATTATAACATTAACCCAGTGGTGAATAAGTTAAATAATGTTTTCTTATTATTGATGAATATAATATCCATTAAAATATCTTTAAAACACTATTGAGTAAAATAACCTTTTCATTTATTGAAATCACTTTAAAAAAATATGCAATTACAAATTAAAAATTTTCATAGAAAATTAAAATATAAATATTTAAATGAATATTTAATTAAAATATTTGTTTTTCATGGAAGTAAAATATTACCATGTCTTATAGGTTGAAAACATTCCTTAAACATTTTTTATAGAATCCACAAAGTACCTAATTGGGAAAATTCTAAAAAGATTCCATTCAAACCATTTTTTAAAAATTTAAACATGGGTAGAAATGTATTTTAAAAAATCGTTGAAGAAGTTTCAATGAATTTTCGAAAACATTTTATAAAAAATATGTATATGGAAAAAAATATATGATCAAATTATAAATAAGATAAGTTTTTCTTTTAAACGTTTCTTTTTTTGATTCCAGTTCCAAAAAGGGAACAAATTGGAAGAAACTAAGTAAAATATTTTAGAGAGTAAACAAGAAATGAAATTTAATCATCTTTAATACATATATATTTATCTTAATTACCTATAATGTATATTATATATACCACATAAAAATAAACAAGTGAATAAAACCAAATATGTCTCAATGGTGTGGAAATTGAGATGAAATCCCTTACCTCACATCAGACTCCTCGTCAAGTTGCATTAACATTATATATAATAAATTAAAAATTATTATAAATAAATACAAAAAAAATATTCATATATTTTATATCACATATTATCCATTTATAAAATTTTATCATCATTTTCTTAATAATATTTTATTATTATCATTTTTTGGGTTTAACTACTCTATTTTCCAATTTATTTTGATCCGATTATAATGGTACTTGTAATTTATTATGGTTTCATAAAATATATAATTTTAGTAATGGTATAAATATCATATATATTCAATACATATATATTTATAGTCATATATGAAATATAGAGATATAAAAATGAATTACACCGTTCATGGAGACATTAAGTCATAGATACGTATGAATGTTGTTTTCATTCTTATACGGATGGAAAAAATTATTAATAAAAAATAATATTTCTATAATAATTAAAATATCATATAAATAATATATATTTTTATATATATCCTAATTACCATCCATAAAATTCAAAAATGAAATAAGGATCATATTGGTTTGTAGAGGTGGTATTCCTTACGTACACATGCTCGACATTATCATTTTCAGCAGATTAGAAGTTAAAAAGATATAGTTGATATTATAGTTTCCAAGTCATAGTTATTTTATAAATATTATATATACTCATTATTTCAAAATTTATAACCAACCAAGTAAAGTGATGATTAAAAATGAATTACACTCCTACGTGGAGACGGAAATTCATATGTACGGATGAGTGATGTTTTCTCTTTTTTCATATGGTGGAAATGATATGGAATATGGATTTACTATAATAATAATAACATCATTGTATATTCATGATATCGTATTTATTATCTTATTTTGGGTAAAATACCAAAAAATAAATTATAAAAAGAAATATACTTGAAGGTCTCGGTAAAGATGATCCCCTCTTCTTCAGTAGTCTTGAATTTGATCTCATATTAAGGGACTCATGATAGGTTTTTTGGAATGAATAGAACCTATTAAACCTATATAAGGTTTTTTAGAAGATAAATGGTAAGGGTTTCTAAAATTGGTTTAAATAAGTTTGGTCGGAGGTTCCCTTTTAAAATTACTGTGGGGGTCACTTTTTTAATTTCTTAAAATATTTAGTTATAATAAGTTTATTATCAATAAAAATGAATCCAAATGAATAGGGATTAAAATCGTGAGTATTATATGGTTTATATTTAATAAAAAAAATTAATTATAGGTTTTAGAGGTGTTCTAAACATTTTTATTTTGTTTTATTATAATATTATTCATAGTAAAAAACTCTAGATGAATGTTAAAATGTTTGATTAAATGTATAATATATAAATTTCTTTAAAATCATTTCACAATAGTGATAAATTTAATTTATTAAAATAAAAACACAATATCCACACATAAAAACAATTTTTCATGAAAATAAAATATTTTATATTCTATTAATTGTTTTATTTTATTGGATAACCAATGAATTTATTTTCTATTATTGAAAATAAAATACTATTCATAATTTATTTAGTCTTATTCATACTAACCAATTTTAATGTCTAGGTTACGAAATTCATGTAATATTACTTTAACATAAGATTATAGTTCATTTAAAATTTGGGTTATGTGAAATACAACCTATTGAAGACATTAAATTTATATAAAAAGAAACAGACCATAAAATCGTGGTGTGTAACATTCTTCCCAACTTCAAAACATTTTTTCCTAAACATTTATATAATTTCACCATAATAATAGATTTTTTAGTTCATCATCATAATTTATAAGGTTCCCAAATCACCACATCTATCTTATGATTTCTCCAAAGTACCTTTACCGTCCAATTCATCCATCTGTTCAACAATTATTCTCTAATGTACAACATCTGGATAGGTTATTCATAGTAAGATAAATCGGGTTCCAATTATATTTCATTGTATGTGAGAACATGCATCGAGTCTAGCATGTACTTCTTTAACATGGATATATAAAACACATCATGTAATTTTGAGAGGCTTGGGGGATTTTCCAAAATATTAACCTCCACTATATTTATTTCTAGAATTTCAAAATGTCTTATTTACCTAGGGATAATTTTTCCCTTCTTACAGAAACTTATAACACCCTTCAATTGAAATACAATCAAGAATACATGATCTTTCACTAGAAAATAAAAATATTTCCTTCTGTAATTGGAATAACTATTTTCCGAACTTTTATCCTCTTAGATATGAGTCTGAATAGATTTTAAATTTTCGATAGTCTCCTTGTAATGATCAAGACCCTCATGTTTTTCTTCACTAACTTCTTCCCAAAATGATATTGTACAACATCTCATACCATATAATTCTTCATATGACGCCTTTTGAATACATAAATGGAAGATTTCTTTATACGAAAACACTAAAAAAGGTAAATAATAATCTTATATACCTTGAAATTCAAGTGGGAATGACTCTAACATATATTCCAATGTTTGAATAGTCCTTTTGGACTGCCCATCTGTTTGAGGATGATAATATGTTCTCAAATGAAGACCATTATTTAGAGACTTGTTGTGTAATTTCATTAATTTGTATGTATATCATAGATCATAATAAGACATTGTTGAAATAGGTGAACCATTAAGCCTTATTTATTCATTAATATAGAGTCATTCAAGCAACTCTAGAGGATAATATTCTATTATAGTGATAAAATTTTTAGATTTTCTACGGTGATCAACATTAACCCATATCCCATAATTATTTCATGGATTAATTTGTAATATAATGAAAACTTTGATAATAATTTCAACCCATATTCTTATAGAAATATGTAGAGGATTAATGACTCATTTAAGATGGTTCATCTCATCCTTCACTTACTGAGAAACCAAATATCTTGACACATAATCCTCAATTCCTGCTTCATATTATCCCACAAAAAATGTTCCTTCAAAATCTATACATTTTGTTTGTGCCTGGTTTTATAGATAAATTAAATGTATGGAAATTATCTAATAGTTCCATTTTAGCTCAAGTATAGATGCAATATATGTTATTATTGAAAATTTCAAAATTCTATTTTCACAAGTGAAGTTTTAAAATTTATAATCATTCACAGCTTTAAGTTTCCTTTGAATTTTCACATCATCAGGCTGAGAAATTTTTATGTTTTCCAATAAATAATGTTTGGAAATAATTTGAAAATTTTGTTATTTTCTTCATTCCTTAATCATTCTCATATCCAACATTACAAAATATATGAACATAGGATCCATGTCAATCCTCATTTTAGCCATAACTCCCTGAACATTATTTCTCAGTTCATCTTCTACCTTATTTTCTTTTCTCAGATGGTAGTGTATTGAGAAATTTTAATCCTTAAGTAGCATGATTCATCACCTTTATCTCATTTTGAGTTCTTTCTATGAGAGTATTTACTTCAAAATCTTATAATTTTTTCATATCTAATATATTTCACTATAGAAATAGTATCTCCATATCTTTAGAGAAAAAATTACAACTTATAATTCAAGATCATGGGTGGGATATTTTTTTCATTTTTCTTCAACAAGTTAGATGCACATGTAATAACTTTGTCATTATACGTAATGACACAACCAAGTCCCTTCTTATATACATTGAAAATATATCACAAATCCATCATTTTTAGATATTGGATTTAAAATTGTAGAATTCCACAATACTCTCTTCAATTATTAAGAAAATATTCACATCCATTTTCCCATATTAACATTACCCCTTTATGAGAAATATTAGTTAATGGGATAAGTATTTGAGAAATATTATGAAAAATTGATAATAATAACTTGTTAACTCAATGATACTTTGTACCATATTATTATTTTACTGTGTAATAAATTATTGGGATACATTTTTATTCACAGGGTCAACTAATATTCTATTGTTAGAGTCAATATGGAAAAGAAAAGAAACTTTTTGATGTAAGAATTCACATATTCTAAGTTTATGATATAACACTTTTCTACTAAGATTCTCAAGAATAATATACAATTGATTCTCATGGTCCTCGTGTATTTTTATGTACACCAAGATAACATCAATAAATTCCCTTAAAATTATTATGATATTATTTGAATACTCTTTTCGTTAGATCCATGAATATAGAGGGTGAGTTAGTCCATCCAAATGGAATTTATGTGAACTTGTAATATCCATACCACATTCAAAATGTTGTATTTGGGATATCTTCCTTCATTAATCACAATTATTAATATTGAGAATGAAGGTCAACCTTTGAAAAATAAAGAGCACCATGAATTTTATAAAATATACAATCAATTTCAGTAAGTGTATACTTGTTCTTTATCATAATAACATTGATTTCCTTATAATCAATGCACAACCTCATAGATCTATCTTTATATTTAATGATAAGAAAAATGGCACCCAATGATGAATCACTAGAATATATAAATATCTAACTACAAAATTACTTTAATTTTTTCTTTATATCTACTAATTCTAATGTGGAAATTCTATTGAAATAGTTTTCTATAGTTCAATAATCGGGAATTAAATCTATGGAAAACTCGACTTCATTCTCTTGTGTATGTCCATGTAATTCCTTAAAAAATAAATAAATGTATTCTAGTACAGTAAGTACAACCTCTAATTTATGATTACCTTTTCTATAAAGAGTTTTTTATACACTTATTCCCCAATAATATAATTAAAAAGATATTTTAGGAATGGGTATAGATATGATTCAAGTGATGAAGCCTCCTCTCAAAAGATACAAATACCCAAATCTTCACCATGAATCATAACTTCTCTCTATTTGCAATAATTTTTTTATTCATATTTTAAAAGACAATAAAGACCAAAGATCATTTCAAAATCAACCATATGTATAATAATAAATTCTGAAAATAGGGATATTTTGTGTGTTATAATGGTAACTAGATGAAATTTCCTTGTTGTAGTCATATTTTCACTATGACTTTTGACTAAAAACTGCATTCTTAAGGTTCTAGGGAAGTATATAATATTCATGGAAAATATGGATGATATAAAATATTGTGATGATTTAAATTTAATAAATCATTGCATAGATTTTTGTCTATGATTAATGTATACACCACAACATCATTGGTAATTTCAACATCAGCTATATTGATTGCATACACTTGGCCTTCTCCCCTCAGCCTTATTTGTAGTATGCTCCCCAGAATCATTGTTCATTTGTGTGAATATTTCCCCATTTCTCTATTATTAAAACATTGTAAATCAATTATTTGTTTCTTCCCATTCACTCATTATCCAAAAAACCCTTATCTTCATGTTTGTAATAATTTCCCATGCACTTAAATCATTTTATAGGATGTTTCATACAACATATTTCCCATGATAGTGATTTATTTGTTCCCCACTTATTCATTTATTCTTTAACTTTTCTATGGTTCTCAACCGACCTCTTATTCTATTAATTTCCATTAATGATATAGGATCTATAAAATTCCTTCTCTTTTTTGAGGTCACATAATATTATTTTATCATATGATAAAAAGGATTAAAGAATATGTCCCATTTAGTGGAATTTTAGGCCATTAAATAAATGATCAATATTTATCTCTTGATTATATATATAATATGTAGCATACATATCTAGTAATGTAAAGTTATCCTCATAAACAGTAACATTTTTTCCCTCCTTTTTCATTAATATTAGGAACATTAACTTCATTTTAGTTCATTTCCATTGAGGTAAATATTAATCTATGAATATTAATTTAAAATATCTCTACTCTATTTGCTTTATTTCCTTTTCCTCCTTAGTATTATTGATCAATAACCACTATTGATTAGTATAAAATCTCAGAAAATAAATTAATAGTATAACATTTTCCCTCTCATTACGTCCCAAGGTGATAAATATATTTTCAATAGATTGGATCAATTTATTATCAACCATAAGATTCATATTTCCACTTATTTACAGAGTCTTATAATGCATGAAATGGTCTAATATAGGTGTATCAGTTCATGATACAACATGTTTCTCCATACGTACAGGGATATTAGACCTCAATTGGGTCAAATTCTCTGATATATTCATCGTGTAATCAGCTCCAAACCCAACTATATTGGCTTGATTGGTAGGGAAATCACTAAATTGACCTAGGTTATTAATTCTTTATATTTTTTAGGCACCATCACTAAATAATTTCACACACTGAGTTGGATCGAAATCATCATGAATATTGAGACATAAAATAAATTCCCTATAATGATACAAATTCTCAAACACTATAAGTGATTATCATTGTTCTCATGTTATCTATGTTTATTTAAAATATTGCTCTCATGGTTTTTAATATACTTAATTTGATACCATCTATAAAATCCCATACTCTAGTAACCTCGTGGTACTGTATACATTATTAAATTGGTAAATATAAAAGATATCTCACCATGTAATATTAATTAATTTAGTAGTATTAGTAAACAATATATATAATTGATTCACATATTACATTGGAATTATAAAATACAAACATAAAAATGTTAAAAGTTTTTCATCCTTGAAACTCATTCAATGATTTATTCATCATGATTTAGGAAAAGGACACAAAATAAGGGTAACCTCAAATTCTCATTTGGGGTGACGTATAATAGAACTCATCATTAGTAGGTAAAGAATAATCAATATGGAATGGTAAGTAACTAAAAACAAATTCCATTTAATAAAAAATTAGAATAAAAATTAATCAATATATATTATCAATGGAGTAATCTCATGTATAATAATAACTAAATTATTAATGAAAGAAATGGTTATTATTGGATGCCAATATCATAGACATCAGAGTATCAATTCCATCAAGGTCTTATACCAGTACCATTTAAAACTATGGGAAAAGACCCATTTAATTTTTTTCAACGGATTTTTCTCTTGAGACTTGTAAATTAATTTAGGGAATGTATAATTTTAGGCCCCACCCATCACTACATATCCAATTTATTCCCCATATATCGAATGATCGATTTAATTTAGGAAAAAATTTCATGACAAAAAAAATCTATATTGAATAAATACTATGAATGTTTCAATAATTCCCTAATAAATCAGACACTATCAAATTAAAACACCATATGAATAAGTGGTATATGTTTTAGGCAATAATCATATCCATGATATAAAGAATATTGATATTTAAGATAAATGAAAAATGCAATGATCACAAGTAGGTGAATGTTCCAAAGGATAGTATCATTACATCATATTCCTAGTGTATAATAAGTAAAATAAGGTGTTTTTTGATTAATAATATAAATTCCATAAAAATATCATTGAAATATTTTTGAGGAAAATAACCTTTCCATTTTTTGAAATCAATTACTTAAAAAACTATACAATTATAAAGTAAAACGTTTTTATTCAAACTAGACTTGTAAATGAAGCTTCAAAAAATATATTATTCATGAATTATAAAAAATACACCCATTCTATAAAATTTACAAAAACAATTAGTTTATAATTTTTTATAAAATTCAGAAAGTACATGTTTTAGAAAATTAATAAAAGATTCCTTTCAAACCATTTTGTTAAAAATCAAACATGAGTAAAAATGTATTTTTATGAATAATAAATGAAATTTATATAAAATTTAAAAAAAATAGTGAAAATATAGATATTGAATAAAAGTAGTTCTTATCGAAATTAAATTATGATAATTTTTTATTTTAAATAATTCTTTTCTTGATTCAAGTTCAAAAGATATGAAAATTTAGAAAAAAATATGGAAAATATTTAAGAGAGTACACTTGAAATAAAATTTTTGCATCATGAATATAGAGATATTGATTTTAACTACTTAACAGGGGAATTATATACATGATATAAAAATAAATCAGTTAATATTACCAAATATGTCTCAATAGAGGTGAAAATGAGATGAAATCCCTTACCCCTAGTCTGACTAGTCACGTAGGTTCTATAACATCATATATAATAATTTTAAATTTATTATAATTAAATAATAGAACATTATTCATATCTATTATATCATATATGATCCGTTTGCAACATTTTATCACCCATTTGTTAATAATTTTTTACTACTATCATTGTGTTTGATATCAACTTATTTGTTTTTCATGTATGTTTTGATTTAGTAGTTATGATACTTGTACATTTATTATGGTTTAATAATATAAAAAAAGTTTTCAATGGTATAAATATCATATATATTCAATATATTAAAATATATAGTCTTCCATAATATATAGAGATATAAAAATGAATTACACCATTCATTAATACGGTAGTCTGTATGTATGCATGAACGTTATTTTAATTTTTCTAAGGATGGGAAAAAAGAAAATTGAATAATAATTAATATTTCCAGAATAATTATTATTCCATTAATATAATATATATTCATTAAAAATATCCTTATTACCATCCATGTAAAACAGAAATGAAAAATGTATCGCATCTCTTCGTGGAGGTCATCGTCCATACTTTCGCACAATCGATGATATCATTTTCTAATGGATTGGATGGTAAGAATTCATATATGATATTATCACTAAAAATTATTATATATTTTATAAATTTCATTTATAATTATTAATTATATCTTTACAACCATCCAATTAAAGTGGTGATAAAAAATAAATTCCACCACTATGTTGAAATGGTAAGTTTTACATATGCTTGAGGAATGTTTTCACATTTTATAGGATGGAAAAGATAAATAATATGGTTTTCCCATAATTAAATTAATATTTACTCGTAAATGTGAAATTAATGAATTTTTTTACCATATATTACCCCCTTAACCTCTTTCAATATATTAATTATTTTTAAATTATTTCATAAATATTATTTTGATAAATTATCGTAATGTCAATTTAGACATTATTCATTCAATTTGACTAAAAATACCTCAAGACAAATTTTTGTTTCAAATATAATTTATTGATATGACACTAATAATTCATATTTATCTTTAAAATTTTGGAACACTATAAATCACTCAAATTATATCACTTTTAATATTTTCATTATCATTTATTTTTTTCTATTAATTGAATAAATATTGTATTAGTGTTGAGAATACATTTAAGTTAATTATATATTCAATAAAAATTATAAATAAATTAGAATAATTAAAATAATTTAATTATTCACAAAAATTACATTTATATCCAAACATAACATTCTTTTTCCCAATTTGGACACATCATATATTTTTAAAACTAAGAGGGTGACATTTTGTAACTTTTTTATTTAAATATTATATAGGTCAATTTCATGTAAAAGTGCCCATTAAAGGTCAAAATTATAAGATAATGTGATATGGGTATAATTTCCATATTAAAATTTAAATTACTATAAAATATTATGGGTATATTACTTAGTTTTATCCTTGATTAACCTGATTTACCCTTATCCAAATAGATAAAGTTTACCACAATTACTATTCACATTGAAAAAAATAAAAGGGACCTATTTAAATAATTTGAACCTTATTATTCCTAGTAAAGAATCCATTTTTCAATATTTAATTTCTATAAATTTCATAAATTAATTTTAATATTATTGTGTATACATAATGAATATTTCTTTTCAAAAAAATATAGCTTTTAGCATAAAACATGATTTATTATAATATTATGCCCAGTAAAAAATCTAGATGATGGTTAAAAAAATTAGTAAAAATATTATATGTAAATTTATTTGATATAATTCTCCACTATTAATATATTTAATTTATTAAAATTAAAACATATTTTTCGCACAGAAAATAGTTTTTCGGAAAAATCATTCTTTAGATGGAAAGGAATATTTATTTATAACGATTATATTTATTTATAAAAAATTTTCAACTATATAATTTTCATAAATTAATTAGTATTATTCATACCCTCAAATTTAAATTTCTAGATTATAATAGTAAAATAATAATATTTTAAAAATAGATCACTATTTATTTAAACTTAATATTGCGTACAACGCAAGATATTAATGTGATTAAATTTATTTAAAAATAAACATGTTGTAAAATCATGGGGTGTTATGGTTAATTTTTCCAAATAGTTTTTAAAAATTTAAAAAAACTAAACTATATTTTTTTCTCACAAAAATCAGTAAAACCCATTTTTGAAGAAAACATATTTTTGAAGAATAAAATGAATTTACAAAAAAATGAGTTCTTATTTTATAAAAAATAATCAATAAATTTATATTAAATAAAATCTTTATATATATTTGATAATATGGATATTTCTATCCATATTTGTAAATTCAATGGGTATGTAATAACGACCATGAAATAATAATATTTCATGCTTTGTTCATACTCTCCATTTCATGTTTTATACCGTATTGAGCATAGTGTTCACTTAAAATCTAGGGTAGATACATTCTACAAGAATTAATAAATTCTATCCTAAAATTAGGAAATTGTTCTTGGTAATAAATGGGTTAATATTGGATTTTATAAAAAAAAATACCCATTATAAAAAGGGTTAATAAAACTCTATCTTAAAAAGATAGAAAGTGAAATAAGATGGTCATTTAGAATGACCCATAACAAGGTTTCCAAATATGAGAATATTGGGGGGGAATGAAAATATTGAAATGGAGGAAAATCAAAGTCTAAATAATTTTACATTGTTATAGAGAACATTGATCAAAATAAAGTGAATGATCGTGAGAATGTAAATGACGAAAACAACATAAATCAGTTAGGTGTAAAAAATACCATCAAATCATAAGAAATAAATGTAATAAAAATTATTTCAAGAACCTTATTGTATAGTTGAGGATTTTATTTTCGATATAAACTAAAAATATAAGATAATAAGCTTAATTGACAAGTATAATTTTATCCTTTAATCAATTTATACCACAATATCATCTGTAACTACAAATAATGAGTATTCATGGAGAATATTTCTTATGCATGAAAAAAACAATTTCTATCAAATCCCATTAACTATAAAAATAAAAATAAATATTTATATTATCCTTAAACATTAATAAAAACAAAAAAAAAGAACAAAATAATATAATATCCAAAATTTATAATCATTTATATCAATAATTAATATCTAAAATTAAACAATAACACTGAAGGTTCTACATTGATCATTCCATAAATAAATAACATTAAAATTATTCAAAATATTCATAGCCAAATTTAAAATCAAAAAATATATAAATACGAG
This sequence comes from Viscum album, assembly GCA_963277665.1. Lineage (NCBI taxonomy): Eukaryota > Viridiplantae > Streptophyta > Magnoliopsida > Santalales > Viscaceae > Viscum > Viscum album. The sequence continues at coordinate 1,149,346,856 of OY728152.1, forward strand.
ATCATATAATATTCCAAATTAAATATAACATGTACCTTTAAACAACATTACTCGCTCATAAATTTATATAAAAAATGTATATTACCTAATCCTATAATCTCTAGAATATACTGATCTTTTCCAAAAATAACCCATATTACCATAAATATAAAATGAAATCATTTATACTTCCAAATTATAATTCAAATTTAATTCTATAAGTAAAAAATCCATCTTACCAAAAATTATTTCTATTTACCTTAATCATAAATTTTTTCTTAAATAGTGAATTTATTCAAAAAAATAACACTATTGATTTAGTCATTTAATCAATTTTCAATCACATTATTATATAAATGTTAAATTATATATTCCAAACACATAATAACCCTTTTTACCAACAAAACATTATTTACTCATCATAAAGAACATATAAAGGTTAATATTTACCTTAATCATGTATTCTGTAAAACTATAACCTTACCGTTAAACATCTTTTATATGTTATCAGTACCATTAAACAAATGCTTAAAAAACCTTAATGAAAAACTTATGAACAATAATCCATAGATATTTCATGATTTAATTAACCAAAATATCATTTCTATATAACTTTTACAACATAATTCTGAAATATCAATACATAAACCCTTCAATACAATCACTTCAATCATTGTCATAACATTGGTCCTTTCCTGGTCTAGGATTTAACAAATTGATTAGGGAATTGTATTAGATAATTCCCATATTCTCCACACATAAGACATTGAACTATAAAATTTTTCTAAGCATGAGCATCATATCCCTCCTTGGAACTATTGATTTATCCTTGGAAATTAATTTCCATATTCTCATTGTTTACACATAAAACATCTTCACATTCCTCTAACATAATACCTTTAGTACTTTTTCCATAATTCTAATCATATAGGAAGATTAATATTCATTCCTCCACAGTCTTAATGAATATCCACTTTTCTCTTATTATGTGTGTTATGAAACTCACCCAAGTAGATTTTGTTAGTTATATAATGGGTTAGTTAGTTAGAAATAATCATAAGGTTTCACATTCTATCTCCTATTTCATTTGGTTTCTCATGAGGTAAATCACTCTATGGTCTATTACATTTAATTTTAACATGAATCAACCTAGTTAAATCCACTAAAAAAAATGAAAAAAATATATGGTGATCCAAAATAATCATAATGGGAAACCACATAATCATGAAAAATAAATCATTGTATATCTAAATCATGATACAATATTTTTTATCTATGATACATTATTTTTAACCTAATTCATCTATGATCATCATCTGTTCAAATCCTTCATGTTGGTTTGTAAATAATATGTGAATTAATACTAGTATATCCGTTAAGAGTGTTAAAATATGTGTTAAACAAGTTGGTACTTTCCATGCGCCAGAATGATAGTCGATATATAATCAACCAACTATTTTCTAGGTTATTATCCCTATACTAATATATGCTAAAACCAAACCCAGTATTAGTATTCAAAGAGGTGTGTTTTTTATGAAATAAATACACCTTTATTTTCCCTAAAATAGTATGTTCTACTATAAATAGGTTTATCCTAAGGGTTACCCCTAATGTTTTCTCATCCTAGTTTTGAAAGGTAACTAATCCTTTCTTTGATACCAACAATAGTGACCTATAATTTTCATACAAAAATATTACATCTTGTCATATGAATATTCATTACATAATATTTCTATCCATTCCAAAACTATATAGTTTTAGTGTCTTTGGAAAATTAGACACATAAAGCACTTATTCATAAAATATCTACATCATATCCCACTTAGTTCTTAAAAACTATCACCTTTCTTAGACACATCATACTTAAAATTATTATTCATATCCTAAGAAAAAGAAAACACAATAAAGAGTGAACTCAGGTGCCCAGTAAGGGTAAAAAAGGAGATATCAGTGATCATTTAGACATAACATGAGAATAAAGTGTATGATAAAATAATTTTAACGCTCAAAAATCATACTGAAAAAATCATAGATCATAAACATGTGACATTGCATAAAACATGTCAGTTTAAAATACATGAATCATAAAGGAATCAAAGAACATGATCTATAAAAACATAAAAATATCTCAAGATCTTGTCATAAGTGTATGGTATAAGTGTGTAATAATCATAAACATATAAATTTTATAATATTTCTACTCACTAATATATTAATAACATGTTTTTTTTTTGGGATAAATACCAATATACATGCTTCGTGTTTGGGATAACCTCCGGTATACCCACATTCAGGATTGGTATAGCCTCCCATGTTCCCTATTAGCACATATGAATATAATATTTTCCCATTTAATTATAGGGATATATTATTTTGGGCCCACCTTTCACATAATCATAAATTAATTCATAAATATTCCACAATTTCAAAAAAAAAATTCATCATAACTTAACGTGTGGAAAAGAAAATAGATTACAAAGATATTTCATTATCATAACCATAAACCGTATAGAGAAATAATAAATATTATATTATTAGATAAAATTCCCAATAAATTTTATATAACATAAAAGTATGTTTTAAAAGAAGTAAAGATACATAAAAATATCACAAGAATATTTTTTGTGGAAAATAATATTTTCTATTTTAAATCGCTTGTTTAAATTCTAAAAATCTACTAATTATTAAGGAAAATATATTCATTAAAAATATAATTATAAAATTATAAATTAATATTAAAATAAATTATTTTTCATGATACCAAAGAATTATTTTCATGTCATGTACATTAAATCAAACATTCAATTCATATTTTTTAATAAAAAGTCAAAAGTACCTTGCTCAAAAAACAAAAATAAGATTTATTTTAAACCATTTTCTAAAAAGTAAATCATGGGTAAAAATAAATTTAAAAAAAATATATTATAATATTAAAAAAACTCATTAAAAAAATTATAGAAAGCATATACATGGATGAAAAATGATTTTTGATTGAAGAGATAAATAAATTCATTTTTCATTAAAACATTATTTTGATCAATGGGGCAATTAATGTTAATAAAATTAAAGAAAAAATTATTATAAATAAATTAAAATTTTATAATAAAATTAAATGGATTTATCATGAAACAATCATATTATATTCTTTAAAAGAAATTCAATTATAAACAATCCTGTTTAAATTGAGATTGAAACATAAATCTCTTACCTCAAGTCTAATTTACTTCGACTGTAATATAACCTATTTTATTATAAATTTAAAATAATTATATTTATATACCATCGAAATTTAAATACTTTTAATATAATATATTATCTAATTATAGAATTATAAAATGCATTTATTAATCAATCATTATTAAGATCATCGCTTCGGGATGTTGATGATTTTATTTTTTCAGGACAATTTCATTTCAGTACTTCTAGTCACTATATTTTTATCATGGTTTCAAAATAACCATAATTCAAATTATGATAAAAATATAATATATATTCATCATATATATTGATAGATATATTCAACCAAAAAGTGTAGAGATTAAAAAATGACTTATTCCATTCATGAATATGATAGGTTTTATGTACGCATGAACGTTATTTTCACCTTTCGATGTCTAAAATGAAAGAAGGATATATAATTGTAGGGTCCTAAAACATCCGCAAAGGAAATTCTACCCAATTTCTCTGAAGAATTGAGGGGAAGAATGGAGAAAACTCAAAGGATGTACAAAGATGAACCGTTCCACAGACCGGTCCAAATGATGCGGCCACGCGGCCGGTTGCACAATGCACCGCCTCTAGGGACTACTGTCATTCACGGAATAGAGGCGGAGATCCTCCGCCGGTGTGAAGCAGGACAGACACCAAACCGGTCTGCCATCACGAACTTCCCTAGCCGCGGACCGCCTCAACCAACTCGATCTGCATCCTCTTTCATTCGCGTAATGGAGGCGGAACCCTATGTGGTCGCGAAGTGCTCCCCAAGCTCATTTGGTTCATGGGGGAGATGCGCTCGATGCCCCCCCGCGAGTTGCGGATTGACCGGGTCATCCTTGAATCGAGTTTCCGATCATGGGCCTCCGCAAAAGGTGTTGCATGACCATAGATACATCCCTTCCCCCACTCTATAAAAGGAGATCGAGGGAAAAGAGAAGGAGGATTCAGAAAGGAGTTCAATCAGATTTGGGTGGAAGGATTTCGAAGGAAGGAGCTTAGGATTTCGCAAACAGCAAAGTTCTAGTTTGCGAACCAGAACAGGCATGAACCTAGAAGAGAATTAATAAGGAATAAAAAATCCATAATAACTTGGTGAAATGTGAACATAAAATAACAAAGAAAAGAAGACCGCGAACCATGGCCCCTCCACGGATGCACTCCTCGTGGACTAGGGAGTTTATGCCCCATTTCCAATCTGTCGCATCGCGTAGCACCCTCCTACGTGGGAAAATCCCCGACTGACGAACCCCCGACCGGTGTCTCCCTTGGCCACCGCTGCTCGCATGGATCACACTGTGTACCAGGCTGGTACGTGGGCCGAACCCGAAGCCACGAACCACCCTGGTTCATGGGATGCCCACCAGGCCGTGAACCACCCTGGTTCGTGGGGTTCCCATCAGTCCATGGACCACCCTAGTTCGCGGACGGCCTCTCCAGCCGCATAGCACCTCCCTGCGCAAAGGGATCCACTCCTCCTATACCCACGTGGCCCACCAAATACTTCGGGGTTCCCATTCCCTGATCTAGATAAACTCCTTCCAATCCAGCCTGATCCTCCACGGCTCTCTCATTGGCCTACTCATCGGTCCTGAGCCAAGGCCTCCATCGGAGCCACCAGACCCATGTGATGTAACCTTCAAGAGAATCAGTGTTCTGTTTTGAGTTCACGTAACCATTGTAAAGAGGGGTGAAGGGGTTGTTCCGACCCTTTAGTGGACTTTCAAAGCATTATTGGGTTCACATTCCCATGGTAACGTGGAGTCTGAGCTCGGGATCCCCCTTCTTTCCCCTCCACTTGTTGGGGCTAGGGCATTTCTCCTTTCTTCAGGGGTAGTAAAATACCCATCATAAGGAAGCCCCCATGAACTTCTGTACTTCCCCAGGGAACAAGAGGGTGACGGGAACAGGAGAACCTCTTTCCCTCTCCCTCTGCGCTTCGTCGCCATGGGCGTCCATCCTAGAGTAAGCCCCGACTTTCTGGACCGCCCTCATGCGTAAGCCCCACTCCACTTCCCACGGATGAAACTTTCATGATGTCATCATCTAGTCCCTTCTTCCTCTTGTTTCTCACACTAATCATGACTCACATGGGCTATAGTAAGCATCGACCATGACATCCACTTATGGGCCTCCCCAGAGTGTAATCCCCAACTCATCACCATGGTCCTCCTCAGAGTGTAAGCCCCAATCCTTTACTCTGGGCCTCCTCAGAGTGTAATCCCCAATCCATAACTCTGGGTCTCCTCAGAGTGTAATCCCCAATCCATCACCATGGGCCTCCTCAGAGTGTAAGCCCCAATCCATCACCATGGGCCTCCTCATAGTGTAAGCCCTAATCCATTTCGAACTACGAGGACTTTGTTTCCCCACGACAGGGATACGTAGGAAGCCTCCAAGAGGTTCAATCCCGATCACCATCGGACCCCCGGATTCACCTTCACGTCATTCCTCCGACACACCAATTCGAACTACGTGGACTTTGATCCCTCTCTCCTAGGCAGGGAATGTAGGAAGCCTCCATGAGGTTCATGCCCGACAATTTGCTGATCCGACTATCTTCACATCGGTTGACCGCGCCACTCCTAGTACAGCCTCAATGAGTCCCGACTCCTCGGGGTCATTAATCTGACGAGGGATGGTAAACCTAGGGCATAAATGATTACAAACCCCTACATCCAGCTAACCATTTCCCACCAGGAGAAGTCCGTGGAAACTATGCTTGGGTATAAACCAAAGATTTGCGAACATATGAATGCGTCTTAAATCTATAAGAGAGTCCCGAAACAGGAAATAATTCTCCCCAAAAGGGTGCGATTAGACCGACGTCCCATTCTCTCGACCAATGTGAGTTCTTAAGCATCGCTGGTCAACCCACCCAACAAACACCTACCTTTGGAAAGTAGGTCCACGTGTCATCGGATATGGAACCGTTGGGCGTTTTAAGACGGACCCAAAACAAAAATGGTGAACCTGACGTGAATCTTTAACCAAGCATGACAAATTTAACCTAATTCCATTATGTTCCCCCTTTATACTCACAAGGGGGTCCAAGCAAGGTCGTTAATTGCACATGGGATCATGAGATGAGGCTTTGACGAGTTTTTGTTCATATTTGTTAAAATATTCTACAGGTACCACACAGAACTCCCTTCGATCAAAAGGCATCTTGAAGAAACTCACAGGTGTGTGATTCCAACAATGCAATGACAGGACTTCCTCCCCTACGGAGGACCCTGTCTCCTACCCAGCATCTTCAACATTGGGTCTCAGATGCATTAATCTGAGAGTACCATGTGAATGGTACTCTCCTGACGGTGGAGGTGGCAATGCACATCCTTCAATCCGCCAGAACTCACCGGTCTCCTACCCAGAAGTAGCCACAAAGGCAGATCCAGACAGCCCCTATTGCTGTCACCAACCGTTTCGGGAGCCTATCCCTAGAACAGGATAACGTGTACCTCCATTGTCTTAGCGAGGCAGATGAGGTTGATGTTGAGGACTTCATCCCCACCTAATGGGGATTCCGCTCCAAGGCCCCCACTGGCAGATGTCATCGCGGTCACGCCACGACTCAACATCCTCACGCTCATGAGGATGTAGCCCTGAGGATCTTGGTCCATGCTCCCCGAGCTCCGGCCCCTCGAACCGCCCGACGAGGGAAGAAAACATACAACCGGGGACCGGTCATCACCCTTGTTCCAGAGGAGGATCTCTGCTACCCAGTCATAGAGACGCATCACGAACAGGCACATACACCTATTCATTCCTCCAAGGACCACTATCCAGACATGGTGGCCTCATATGAGCAGGCGTGCATCCCCACCGAGCTCCGCCAACCCCGTCCCTCACACAGGACGACACCTACCCGGAAGGCACCTCTCCCTGCCCAGGGTCGTGAAGCCCACCAACCCAACATGGTGGCGACCCAGCACCTGCATGACCAGCTCCTACGAGATGCTTCTGATGCCTACCATCCTGATTTGGTGGCGATCAACAAAGCCCGCCATCCAGATGTGGTAGTAACTCATAGGCGGGCACATCTCTCCGCCAATAAAGGCCGCTGAATTGATATGGTGGGAAACCAATATATGCAGGGCCAGCTCCCTGTGGATGCAATTAAAGTCCGCCATCCCGATGTGGCAGCAAATAGAGAGATAAACTGACACATCCTAGTACAGGGGCAAATTCATTCACCTGCCTCGACACATGAGAATTGTGAGTACCCACTGACCACCGGAGGACCGGAGTAGGATATTCCTACACTGATACTGGAATGGGCCTTCATACCCGTTCCATCCAAATACTTCTATCTATATATCTTGGAAATGATGGAGGAGCAGGAATAGATCCCAAATCATATCTTGCAAACTCACCAGACTGTAATTGCATCAGTGGAAATAGTAAGGACTCGGGCCCGTGAGCCCACTCCCCAATTGAGGAGACTCATCTAAGAGACGAGAGAGCCACCTCCGAGCAGATCTGCATCCTGGCTTCCGCCCAGGAGGGTCTCCAACCATATTCCGTGACGCAATGGCAACCAGATCGAGCATCTTCACTCGTTCCAACTAGAGGACACCCGTCCATCATGGTGGATGCTCCAAAGCAGGCATATATCCCTGCTAAAAGTCAAGATGTTCGTCGTCGTATCCCAGTAGCATAATGGGACCCAATTAGATAGGGAACCAAAGGTGAAGGTCGTTTTGATCAATAGACGGTCCCCGCTACCCGCAAGAAAGCACCCCGAACGCGCTGAAGGCAGTTGGAAAATAAAGAGTGGGTTCATGAATCCGTTCTGCTGGAAACTGGGGTTCTCGATGCTTCTAAGCGCATATCAATGGCTCAAAAACCTACCCACCCATTACCATATAATGGGAGTGGCAATAGCAGTTTCGAAGGTCATCCCCACAATCAAGCTACCAGCACCTCTGAAGGTCCTCCCCAAAGCACCCATTGGGGCCTACCCCGCAGGAACATAATGATTGATCATGAGATCTCTTATTTTGACGCGAGTAATAGAAACCCTCTACGTGACAAGAAGATCGAGCAGTAAAAAGGTCCTCTACTTGTTGTGGTCCACCCTGAAGGTCCTCCCCAGGGTATACACTGTAAGCACTCTCCATGCAGTGGGACCACATATTATGATATTAGTCCTCGCTATCATAGTCGCAACTACGGAGTCCCTCCCCGCAGTGACGTCTCATCACGACAACAAGTCCCTCCCCTTGTCGTATCCTTCCCTGATGGTCCACCCAAGGGGTTACGCTGCTACGACACTCTGTGCATCCAGGCATCAAATCATGGTGGTAGTCCTCACCACCCTGATAACGGAGGTCCTCTCCATAGAGACGTCAAGCAATGAGAAGTCCCTCCCCTCATTGCGGTACATTCTGAAGGCCCTCCCAAGGGTTTACCCCACAGATATTATCCCCGCGGAAACTATAATGGTAGTCCTCACCATTACAGCAGCTGTGATGGTAGCCCTTTCCACAATGGCCACCATTGCGATGGTCCTCCCCATAGTGGCCCCAAGAAACAAGAAGGTCATCCCCTTGTCGCAGTGTGTCTTGAAGGTCCTCCCCAGGATGCACATCGAAAATCAAACCATAATGGTCATCCTCACCATAATGGAAGTTGTTGCGAAGGCCCTCCCTATAACAACACTACACAGTGAGAAGGTCCTCCCCTTGCTGCAACATGCCTTGGAGGTCCACCCAAGGGTATGCACTACAAAATTACTCTATGCAGTGAGGCGTCAAGAAGTAGTGTTAGTCCTCACCATTCTGTCCACCATTGCGGAGGTCCTCCCTGCAATGACATATCATATTGATACGAAGGTCCTCCCCCTTCCGAATCAAGCACAAAAAAGCCCTTGTATGTCGAGGCACTCAAAAGGATGGGATCAAGCATGTCAGATTCCCAGTTAATCGCTAACAACATCCTTCTTCAATCGGGAGACGTTCTAGGGCCACGTTCATCTTCGGAACCACCTCAGAATCGCCCACATGATGATTCAGCACCAACCAGTACCACTGCCTCCGACCACACTCTCGGTGGGAATCTCAGTTGGGCTGACCAGGTAGAGGAATCACTAGAGGAGTAGTATGTTGACATGTTGCACTTGAGAAAATGACAGGTCAGGGATGATATACCAGTTATGTTTTGGCCCATGGCTACCTCTCTGTTCGACATACCCAGAGAGTTGTCGGAAGAATGCATGCACGGCATCTGCCATAATATATGGACAACCCTCTGCCGGATAAAATCAAGCTTCCTTCAATACGACGGGTATGTAGACTACATAAAGACAATTGGAGACCTCCTATGTCACATCGACCTAGAAGCTCTTCCTTCATCACGGTAACAATGAACCAATAGGCGCAAAGGAAACATGGAGATAGCTTGCCTCCGTGCGCTGCACCAGCTGTGTCGCCTCATCGGTGACGCTTTGACGGGAGTCCATATCATAGGATGGGGGAACATGGAGCTTTTCATTTCACTCTACTACCCACCCAGAAGAACCCATTAAGCATGGTGTCTTACAACATCATCACGTCAAGATGGTAATTGAGTGGTCTCCCTATTCGAGAAAGGCATCACACCCAGAAGAGTCAATCCTTGAGTAAGTCGTAGAAGTGTCAGGCCCAACGGGAACAATCCATTCAAAGACTCCTGAATCAGGCCACCGAGAGTATACAAAAGGACTTTCGCCTAAGAGAGGTCAGTCAATGACCTTTTCCTGCCTCCCTAGAAGTTATTGATTCATAGAACTCGGCACCAAACCCAGTTCACCACCGAATGGGGGAACGCAAGATAAGGTAGGTAGCGATAGCTGCAGCCACTGCCGCAATCCAGGGTCAACCCTAGCCTACAGAGTTGGGGAATTTTTAACAACAAATTCCCCCATATGACCAATAAAATGGGAAGAGACTCAACGTCCAAGTAACGGAACCAACTCCAGCCCTCAGGGCTGGGGGAATTATTACCCCCACAATAGCAATCTCCCCCACGAGAATCGGTATTCTCTTATCTCGAAAGGACAGTCAAGAGAGGAGGTTCCTGCCCTATCCCATCGTGTGAATCATTGTCCCCACCCATAGGGAGGCATAATGTAAGGATGCATCAAATGAATCTCTGCATAACCCTTCGTCAATTGGTCCAAAGGACTTCCCGGTACATGAAAATGATGTCCAGTAAAAGACGCGGGAGATCCTTTTCCGATTTGGATGATGAAATATTCTCCTCCCCACGATATGAATCTATCAACGTCATAGAGGTTAACCCCACGGGTGACACCAGAGATGGTGCAAATCAGGATTGATCAGGAAATGATGGTTCCGGTCAGGCTACCACCCACAACGAACCACCAGATGTGCACACCTGGAACCAGAGGGCTGCTTTAAACATGGCATCCCCTTCAGCAAACCTCCCTCTGCATACCCATCGAGATTCCAACAAGGATAATAACAAAGGACTGGTAGCCCTTAATTTGTCCCCTCCTATTGAAAAAAATGAGCCATTCATGCTCTAAGAGAGGTTCGATCGACAGGAAGAGGAAATGAAGGAATTGAGGTGGCTTAACGTCGAACTACTCCAGAGGAACCATCTTATTGAAAGCGCGCCCCAAGAGAATCCACATCTTGAACTCCCAGTAAGTGCACCTCAAGGACCTAGGTTTACCCGGCCCAATGAGGCGCCCGACCCATCCAACTACCTAAATTTGGATCTAGATGAATACCAAGACTTCCCTACACTCAGGAAGCAACCGGAGCGAGTATGCTTGAACCCTCTAAAGGTATCACAAAAGGAACATCCACCCCAGGTGCCAACTGAGATGGATCCTCAAGGAATTACTTGGTCTACACCTACTCAGGACTAGGCCCAACAGGATGTAAACAAGGGTCTCACCAACACCATCGAGGAACTAATGGCTCGATTGGATGCAATGTAACGTCAACGTGATCTGATACTGCCAGAGCGGAAACCCTACCTGGATTGGATGAGCAGCACACCACCTCCAGCAATTTTTGGGAGCCCTTTATTCGCTATCTTCAATGGATCAGGTGATCCAGAACATCATTTTATGCACTACGCATCATATTGCGACCCTGTTATGGGGACTTCGGAACAACAAGAAGCAGTGAAACTTAGATGCTTCGTGCGGACCTTGCAAGGATCTGCCTTCGTCTGGTATACAAGTCTGCCAGCCCAGTCGATAAAAAGCTTAGAAGACCTTCGGCAGCAGTTCATGTTCCACTTAATCTCAATGTTTCATAAGACAATGGTCAGAGACCTAATGAAATGCAATCAGAGGTAGAATGAGAGGGTCTCAGATTTCATCGCTAGATGGAAAGGTCTGACCTACTCTATGAATAGGACAATGCCTCAAGATGAGTTTCTTGCCATATGCATCAACAATATTTGAGATGAGCTACGAACACTGCTCGTACCAGTGGAGTGCACCACTGGATTCCTCCATCTCTCAGCCATTTCCCAGATAATTGAGGACTCCCTACATCAGACCAATTTGATGTCCGGAATAGCCTCGCGGGCTCCCACAAATAAAGCATCCAGGGATAAAGCATCCTCTTTCACGCTCAAGCCAGACCTTGTGCCTGCTCCACCGCTCAGGCCTCCCCCAAATCGTCATCGTCCCCCTGTATATCAGCGGCTGCCTCCGCCTTGGCCGGAAGATCTGAATGGGGCGAAGCAGAACCGGTTTGAGGAACAAAGACTTAAGCATACTCATTCCGAGAGGACCAAGTCCCTGGATACTTCATCGCCTCCATGAATTGCAACATGATCCACTTCACAGAGCCGAGGAAACCTACATAAGTTGGTCGCGATGATAGGCTAGACTACTGTCCCTACCATCGAATGTTGGGGCACAATAGTCAAGAATGCTTCATCTTCAAAGACCTCCTACAAAGGATGGTAGACTCCAGGAAAGTCAAGCTGGGACCACCCCCAGCACATGTGATGTGTATGTCTACCACTGACTCAGAAAAAGGTGATGGGTGGAAGGAAGTCACCAGAAAAAAAGGGAAGAAATTTGATAACTGGATGACTCAGAAGACTATCAAACGATCCCAGGGCATACTTCAAGCTCAGCTACAGCAGCCCGTGTTTCCAACAACAGCCCCTGATGCCACTCATCCAATAGTGTCGACCTCACAACCCTCCACGAGTCGGTCATCCAGGAGTAATCAAAATGGGAGGAGACATGTTCAAGATGAGAAGTCGACGTCGTGGCCAAATTTATCCCCGACGCTGTCAGATTTCATGCCCTCGAATTTGGCACCATGAGCACCGACCCACCAAATGGCACCATCAGGGACAACTGACCATGGTGACCTATCAGAGGATGATTTTCCAATATTTGGTTTGATCAATGTCATCTATCTTATGGAATCATTCCCTGACGAAGGGTATGGTTATGAACCCAAGCTCCCAATACGAGGAGCCAGGATGAGGAATCGAAGAGGCAGGGGATATCAGGGAAGGTGCAGTCACATCCAAAACCAACCCTATGGTTGGAAGTCGGCCCGAACCGTCAATATCATCGAAAACCATGGGAGAACCCTTCAACGGACTCAACAGGAGAGAGAACATACCTCCCCCTATGAAAGAAGCCACCCTTGCCCCATTATTATACGATAACCATCAGAGGAGGAACAATCATCTATCCGCCTAGTGCGCACAAACAGACCAGTCGGGCTAAGTCCCTAGAACATGGGAACATCGTCGACATCTGACCCCGCGACCGGTCCCTCCTCTTCATGTACTCCAGCTCACAAACCGCCTGTCAGAACTCTCCCACCAGTGGATAAGCATCGGCCGTTGGAGAAAAAGTTTGACATCCTTAAGCAGCTGGCATCAGTACCAGCCATGCTGTCAATCCTAGATGCCCGAAGTCTATTAGCCGACCTCAGAGAGGTGCTTATTGAAGTCGTGCTCCACCCCCAAGAGTTTCAAGTTGAGGTAGCTGCAGTCAAAATTTACCAGACGGAGACTGGATCATCTTAATGCAATGCAGTGATTTCTTTCACCGATCAAGATGAAGATTCCATCATATAGGGACACATCAAACCACTATATGTGTCTGGCACGCTAGATGAGGTTGAGATCTGCAAAGTCTTTATTGATAATGGCTCTAGAGTTATCCTCCATCACCTATGGAAACTTAGTAAGTTGGGCTATAGTGAGGGTGATTTAATACCCTCAGCCACAACTCTGCTAGGTTACGACATGAGAGAGCAGAAGTCAATGGGACAAATCAAGCTAAAGACCCATTTTGGCGACCTTGTGGGCTACTCGGAATTCATGGTTCTCCGGCAGAGCACAACATTAAATTCCCTTCTAGGAAGTTCTTGGCTCTATAAGCACATGGTTGTTCCTTCATCCTACCACCAGTGAATTAAGTACTGCATCAATGGGAAAAGTGGGACACTGCATGCCGACAAGGCCCCTTTCAAGCTCTATAAGTCACACTACATTGACGGTGGGTTCTATGAGCAAAAGAGGAGGAAGCCTTTGGCCGATTGTGTTGACTGGATCCCCACTCCAAATGGTCTATAAGTGGTTCCTAACAACCCCCTCAGGAAGCTTGGCAAAGACTATGTACTTCCCATCAACCATATTGAGAGAAGGGGTTCAAGTTTAGACACACACTAAGTTGTCTTCATGTCTTTAGCCACAACGGCTGAGCATGACAATACGGGAACTTCCGCCAACTCACAATATGGGGACGAATGCTTGAGCGGGGATGCCCATGATGCGTCTCCCTCACCTCCAGATTCCCAAGAACCTGTACTGGGAGCTCTCCCCCATCAGATCAAGAAGACGAGGGTTTGGGAGAACAAGAGGAGGAAGATCTCAGGGATGCACCTGCATTTGAAGGAGGGTATCTCCACCATGGTGGACGAGCTCAGGGAAATAAACCCAGGTACCAAAGATGATATGAGACCTACTCTGATTAGTATAGCCATGTCCCCCGAGGAGCACGAGGCCTATACCTCTTTCTTAAAGCAACATCAGGATGTTTTTGCCTGGAATTACACAGAAATTCCAGGACTCGATTCTGAAGTGGTGACGCATCACTTGGGTCTTCCAGAAGACCACTGGGGCTATAAACAGGATGCCAAAAGGACACATCCATCAAATGTGGCCAAAATAGAGGCTGAAGTCGAAAAGATCATTAAATTATGTTTCATTCGGAAGGTAAAGTACCCCATTTGGTTGTCCAACATCCTCCCCGTCAAGAAAAATAACGGGAAAATATTTGTTTCCAACGATTTTTGATATCTCAATCAGCATTTCCCGAAAGATGACTTCTTGGTCCCGATCACCAAGTTATTAATTGATGTGATGGATGGGTATTAGGCTCTATCCTTCATGGACAGCTATTCTGGATATAATCAAATTAGGATGGCCTGAGAGGACGAATAATCCACCGTCTTCAGAGCCCCCCAAGGAGTATTCTGTTATAGGGTCATGTCCTTTGGTCTTAAGAACGTTGGTGCCACATATCAACGCTCCATGCATGGTATCTTTAAACCATTCTTGGGGAGAATCATCGATTGTTATGTAGATGACTTGGTGGCCAAATCAAGACAGCACTCAGATCACCTGTTAGACCTTGAGACCGTATTCAAAAAACATTGACAGTATATCCTGCAGATGAACCCCTTGAAGTGCGCCTTCGGGGTTATCTCATGGAAATTCCTTGGCTTCGTTATATGCCATCGCAGCATCAAAGTAGACCCTAAAAAGAAAAAGGATATCCTTGGCTGGCCACCACCCCGCAACCTCACTGAGTTGAGATAATTCCAAGGGAACTTGGCCTATATCAGGCGATTCATAGCCAACCTAGCCGGAAAATGTTTTCCATTTACCTGGTTAATGAAGAAGGAAGTCATGTACCAATGGACAGATGACTTCCAAGAGGTGTTTGACAGCATAAAGAGGTACCTTTTAAGCCCACTGGTTCTCATGCCCCCAGTCGAAGGAAGATCTCTCATATTATACGTGACAGACCTAGGGCTATCAAAGGGAGACTTCCTCACTCAAAATAACGATGCTGGCAGTGAAAACAGTCTCTATTACCTCAGTCGAACGATGATTGATGTTGAGACTCGATACTAAAACATCAAGAAGAGTTGTTTGGCCTTGGTCTTTTCAGTTCAAAAGTTGTGAAATTATCTGCATCATCATGAAGTCCATTTGGTCTCGCGTAATAACCCGATAAAGTACATCCTCAGCCGCCCGATACTGACTGGGTGCCTATCTCGATTGGCAGTCATCTTGCAACAGTTTGACATCCAGTTTGTGCCTCAGAAAGCCATCAAGCACCAGTAATTAGTAGATTTTCTGGTAGAGAACCCCTAAATATGTACCACTGCACCGGACATCGAGCTACCGGATGAAGACATCTTCACAGTTCAAGAGGATCTCGCAACATGGTAAATGTACTTCGATGGCGCATCACAAAGCCCAACTGGGAAGAGGATGGAAGACCCCAAATTTAACAAGGTGGGCTTGGGGATAATACTCATGTCCCTGTAAAATGAAGTCTTGCCATATTCCTTCCTCCAGTCAGAGGGATGTATGAATAATGAAGCGGAATATCAAGCCCTCATTTCAGGCCTAGAAATCACTCTCCAGGAAAAAGTACAACACCTTAAGGTAAAAGGTGACTCAGAACTGGTCATTAAGCAAGTCAATGGTGACTATGCTATTAAAAAGGAGGAGTTGATCCCCCTATTTGACCGTGTCCAAGGGTTAATGGAGGAATTTTCCACAGAACCAACATTGACCTATGTTCCTCGGTCTCAGAATGCCTAGGCCGACTCATTAGCTAATGCGACCACAGCCTTAGACGACCCAAACCGGGATGAAACATTAATCAGTATTTCTCACTGCTGAATGGTATTTTTGTTTGTCCAGACCAAGATAGAGGAGATCCACGAAATTAGTCCTGTCCCTGAGCCATATGCACTCGCCACCGGTTGGATGACCCCCATTGCAAACTACCTTCAACGGGTAGAACTTCCATCAGACAAGGCTGAATGAGAGAAAATACGGAGAAGGGCAATCTACTTTGTCATATATGGCGGCATGGGTCAACAAGAGGTCCTCTACAAATGAGGCCTCGACGAAGTCCTCCTCAGATGCAATTACGGAGAAGAAACCGTCGTCGTCATGACTGAAGTTCACGACGGAGTATGTTGAGCACATCATCTAGGGACCATGATTTCCCATCAGGTTCAGAGGTTTGGGTACTATTATCCCACAGTGGCATAATATTGCGAATTCTTTACCATAAAATTCTACTCATGACAAATTCCTGCCAACTTCATACACCAACCCCCAGAGTTACTTCATCAGGCCAAGTACTCCAGGCCATTTACCTTCTGGGGAATGGACATCATGGGACCATATCCCCCCGCCACAACCAAACAGTTGAAGTATATCCTCATAGAAACCGACTTCTTTTCCAAATGGGAAGAAGATCTACCCCTTAAATAAGTTGGGGCAAGAAACGTTGTAAGCTTTTTGAAAACCAATATCATCACCAGATTTGGTGTCTCTCAGACCATATTGACGGATAACAGCACCAAATTCTGCCCTACTGAATTGGAGAAACTATACCAAGAATATGGTATCAAGGCTAACCACTCATCCTGCTACCACGCAGCGGCCAATAGACAGATAGAGGACTTCAATAAGACCCGGTCCAACATTCTCCAGAAAATGGTGGAAAAAGACAAGAAGTCATGGCCGGATAAACTCCTCCATGAATTATGGGATTATCGAACCACAATCTGCACCGCTACTCGGGCCACCCTATTCTCACTGGTATACGGTGCAGAGGCGGTCCTCCCCATTGAACTCCAACTTCCCTCACTCCATGTTTCCATTTGCGATCAATTATCTGACAATGAGAAATCAGAAAAGAAGCGGGGTGAATTGGAATAGCTGGATGAGAAGCTGCTGCACACTTTGCACCATCTGGAATTCTACCAGAATCAGATTGCACGCGCCTTCAATAAAAAGGTCCGTCTCCGGTCTTTCATGTAAGGAGAATTAGTGTTGGTCCTCCGGACCCCAATGATACCTAGAAGGAAACCTCCAAATCTGGATCCCATGTGGGAGGGATCATAAATTGTACACAAGGTCTAATCAAATGGAGCATACACCCTGATCTCCATGGATAGGCAATTCACCACAGCTTCTACCAATGCGAGATTCCTGAATAAGTATTTTGCATAGAGAACAAAAGTTTTACTTCATCCTTACCACACGACGTTTAACTACATGGATAATAAGAGTTAATAATTCCCTTTTCCCTTCGTGTACGGACCAGACCTACATGGGGTGTATATTTTTGTATCCTCACCACACGACGTTAAACTGCATGGATAATGAGATTTAAAAATGTCCCCCTTTCCCTCATGTATGGATCAGACCTACGTGGGGTGTATTTTTCGTCCGTATCGCATGAGGTTAAACTGCACGGATTTCAGAGAACTACGTGAGGATTGATTCCTGCCCTCGCAAGATACGTAGCGACGTTATAACCCCCTATCCTGGCCCAGCCACCACCTAATATATATATATATATATATATATATAATAATAATAACAAAAAAAATTCTCCCTCCCCTTGTGTATGGACCAGACCTGCACAGGGTGTATTCTTCGTCCGAGCTGCATGACGTTAAACAGCCAAGCACCCAACGGTCCAAACTCTATGACCTTAAACTAAGAGTATTTCGTCCTCACTGCACGACATTAAACTGCATGGACAAGAAGTTTTAAAAATGCTCCCTCCCCCTGTGTATGGACCAGACCTGCACGGGGTGTACTCTTCGTCCGAGATGCATGATGTTAAACTGCCAACCACCCTACGGTCCAAAATCTAGGACCTTAAACTAAGAGTATTTTGTCCTCACCGCACGACGTTAAACTGAAAGGACAAGAAGTTTTAAATATACCCTCTCCCCCCGTGTATGGAACAAACCTGCACGGGGTGTACTCCTTTCATAGAACTACGTACAGCTTGATTCCTGCCCTCATAGGATACGTAGCGATGCCAGGGTCCCCAATCCTGGCCCAGTCACTCCTCAAATAAGAGTTAAAAAAATGCCCCCTTCCCTCATGTATGGACCAGACCTGCACGGGGTGTATTTAGAAGAGAACTATGTACAGCTTGAGTCATGCCTCTGTAGGATACATATAGATGTCAGGATCCCCTATCCTAGCCCACCCACTCCCAAATGAAATAAAATAAAAGTCAACAATGCCCTTTTCCCCCGTGTACGGACCAGACTAGCTCGGGGTGTATTTTTTTTACGTCCTCACAGTACGACATTAAACTGCATGGATAATGAGATTTAAAAATTCTCCCTTTCCCCCATGTATAGACTAGACCAGCATGTGTAGTATTTTTGCGTCCCTACCACATGAAGTTAAACTGCATGAATAATGAAAGTTAAAAATGCCCCTTTCCCCCGAATATGGACCAGACCTGCATAGGGTGTATTTTTCATCCTCACTGCATGACGCTAAACTGCATGGACCGCGTGCTCACCGAACGACGTTAAACTGCATGGATTTTGTCACAAACCACCTAAGATATATGGAGAAATAAGGTGGAAATACTCCTGACACATTTGGATTCATCCTCCCCATACATCAGACTCCACGGCCCGGATAATTATGGATCTTCGTAACCATTCATGGCTATCGGAAGTGTTAAGCTATCGACCAGTGGAAACCTCTTCATTACTATGCATACCATGCCCTCAGCGGCTCTGCATATTGATAGCACTTGTCCCGTCTACCAAAGGCAATATTTCCATAGGCTAGACCAGCATGGGTTGTATTTTTGCGTCCCTACCACATGAATTTAAACTGCATGAATAATGAAAGTTAAAAATGCCCCTTTGCCCCGAATATGGATCAGACCTGCATAGGGTGTATTTTTCATCCTCACCGCATGACACTAAACTGCATGGACCGCGTGCTCACCGCACGACATTAAACTGCATGGATTTCGTCACAAACCACCTAAGATATATGGAGAAACAAGGTGGAAATACTCCTGACACATTTGGATTCATCCTCCCCATACATCAGACTCCACGGCCCGCATAATTATGGATCTTCGTAACCATTCATGGCTATCGGAAGTGGAAAGCTATCGACCAGTGGAAACCTTTGCATTACTATGCATACCATGCCCTCAGCGGCTCTGCATATTGATAGCACTTGGCCCGTCTACCAAAGGCAATATTTCCATAGGCGACACTCTTCCTAGCTCTGTACACATATCATCCTCAGATCCCCCATACCATACCTCCCGATCCAGAAATGTATGGCGTAGTAGTTTAAAAGTTCGTCCCCTTTTCACATCCAAACATCACCAGGGTATCCCTACCCATCTAGCCTATGTATCCGCATGTGGTTCACATGACGACCTGTATCTATGAAAATCAAGCCAGGACTAGGCTACTTTGACTCAACGGACAACTGTAGTGAACATATTTCTTGTATGCTAAGACACCATTATCCCCACATGTCGAACTTTGTACTGTGAGAACTCTCGGGTTTTCATAATCATTCATGTACATTAGAAGTGGAAAGTTATCTACCTAGTGACACCTTTGCATGACTATGCATACCATGCCCTCAGCGGCTCTGCATATTGATAGCTACTGGCCCATCTACCAATGGAAATATTTCCTTGGGCGACACTCTTCCTAGCTCCATACGCTTACTGGCCTTAGAGCCCCCACACCAGATCTCCTGATTCGGGAAACCTCAAAGTTACAGTTTACAACCTTCATCCCCCACCCTGTTCAGAGTATATTAGAGCATGGTAACTCACTTATC
The DNA here is from genome assembly GCA_963277665.1 of Viscum album. NCBI lineage: Eukaryota > Viridiplantae > Streptophyta > Magnoliopsida > Santalales > Viscaceae > Viscum > Viscum album. The sequence continues at coordinate 1,149,366,944 of OY728152.1, forward strand.
CTTTGAGTGACTGCAGCAATATTCACCCAATGGTCTGAGATCTATGACCGCTAAACTAGGAGTACTTCTTCCTTACTGCATGATGTTAAACTGCATGGAGTAAAGGTACACCCCTGTGCGCAAGATAAATCAGCACAGGGAGTTCTCTATGATTTAATAGAAACAAGGTACGAACATCCCCGACATGTCCAGACATTTCTTTACCAAATGATAGACTTCATGAACCGGATAATTATGGATCTTCATAACCATTCATGGCCATCGGAAGTGGAAATTTATTGACCCGTGGACACCTTTTCATGACTATGAATACCATTCCCTTAGTGTATCTACATATTAATAGCCCCAGGCTCATCTATCAAAGGAAATATTTCATCGGCTGGAACACTTCCTAGCTTCGTACGCTTACCAGCATCATAGCCCTCATATCATTTCTCATGATCCAAGAGGCCCCGGAACCATGATTTACACCATCATCCCCTCTCCACGTCTTGGGCATACCGGGATGTTCAAGCCCAGTTACATGCTGACGAATAGTGGACTTTTAAACAATGTCCATACCGCATGATGTTAAACTGCACGGAACGTCTTGGCCGCTTAGCATAAAAATGCAGAGACCAAGAATTAACCATCCTGGGAAATGCCTTTAACAACAAGAATTTTCACTAGTTTAAAAATTCCCCCGTCCTCACTGAAAGATGTTAAACTGCACAATCATCCTTTAATAATACCCCTTGTCCTTACTACATGAAGTTAAAATGCACAGAATCTAATAATGATCCTCTTCTTTACCACATGACGATAAACTTTATGGAAGTCATCCTTACCGCATGACATTAAACTGCATGGCCAATCCTGTCATGGGTTCAGAAATAAATAGAGGCTTTTCCCTATCCCCTAGTGGCTGGGTCAGACCTGCATGAACCACTGTCTCACACCAACGTGAGATGCAATGACTTCACCCATTCTTGTGATATTTGGCCTAGATTCTCCTCCCGTATCCAGGAACCCTCTCCTCATAAACCATACTCCGTACTCAGATGATAGCTGAACTCTCATAAGCCACCCCTGGTGGTCCTAATCTCAACATCCCTGAAGTTTCTCAGCCATCGAATGAATACAATCATTGACCAAAGGACAACTTTGCATGACTATACATACCATTCCCTTAGCGGCTCTTCATATTGATAGCCCTTGGCTCGTCTACCAAAGGTAATATTCCCTCATTCAATGCTTTTCTTCATACGTCTCTTGGAACCTAGGCCCCTATGTTCATCCTGGGATTCGGAAACCCTCTGAGATATAGTTTTCCATCCCCTTTCACAACCCATCCTAAATATGGTGGAACATCTCTGACGATATTACCAAGGACCAGGAGAAGCCGTTCTATTCTAGATGATGTCCCAACAGCATGACTTTAAACTGTGTCAAGCCCCAACCATTCTTTACACTAGATAAATGCGTAGGATAGGAACCTTGCTTCCACACTCTTGATTGATACTGATGTTCTCAAAACCTTTCAATCATCACATACCCTTCCCAATCCACCCCAGTGGTTTTCATAATTCTCCAAGCCACCCATGCTGATTTCCCTAAGCCAGACTTTCATGAATTCCTATGGCCATTGGAAATTGAGAGTCATTGAATTAAGGACACCTTTGAATGACAATGCATACCATTCCCTCAGCGGCTCTGGATATTGATCTCCCCTGGCCTGTCTACAAAAGGCATGATTTCCTTAGGTGATGCTCTTCCCACCTCTGCATGCCGATATGGCTCCCATGCCTTGAGACATACCCTACATGTCATTCAAATCTAAACATGCTCCATCCACATGCATCTAAAGGATATAGAGACATATTTTAATCAACCAAACCTCATTGGGGCCCTCGCCCCACCATACTCGGTCAAAGCTATTCGACCTAAAACATCAGTAATGATAATCTTGATGGCGGGACTTTAAACCGCTCACAAAAAGAGGCACAAATCGTGTTTGGAAGAAAACCTGAAAAGGGCGACCTATGAAAAATTCGGTCCATACCCATTGGGCCCAAAATAAATGGGCCCCAGAAAAATTAGGGCATTAAAAGAAGAGACAAAAGGTTTTTGGAGATTTTCTACAAAGCCCTAGCAATATTCAAACTATACTCTCTAGATCCCATGGTCCACATAAAAGTGAAATTTTGTTTTCCTGAGTTATGATTAATTTTGATTCAGTGAGTTGTTATTTACACAACAATTGTTCTAGTAACAATCAAATTTTACTGCATCAAGAGATTGATAGAGATTGTATTCCGTTTGAACAAAAATGGAGAACGTCCACAAGCTGGGTCTCTCCCTCACAAAAAAAAAGAGGGGTAAGTAAAACAGAGAGTACAAGAATGGATCAGATAGTCAAAAAGGAGCCCGACTCGGTCTCTCCACCAGATCAACAACCGAGCGGTGAAGGTTGTTGCAAGACAGCTCCAGCACGACCTTCTCCCTGGCTTCAACCTCAGTCACCGAATGATTATGCTCCACAATTGATTGTAGATCATTGATCCCTTTCCTATTGGCTTAAAGACGACCAGTCATAGTTGATAACTGACCCCTCGGCATCGCTGCCCATTCTTCACATTCATGCAACTCAGAGGATAGGACGGACACCTGATCTCGAGAGATCGCCTCCTTTGCTATCGGCTGATGGAGTTGTATCATGGCTTCCTCTAGGGCTCGGGTCCCGCAATGAGTGGCAGCAAGGTGAGAAAGTTTGAGTTCACTAGTGGAAAATTCCTCACGGGTCATGAAAATTTGGAAAGCAAGAGAATGGAACTGCCGATAGTCAAAGCCACTTGACCCCAAACCCAGGAAGAGATGTCGAAGAGCTTCGGTTTTAGTTGGCATCTCAGCTAGAGGAGTTTCGGCTACAATCTCGTAAATCCGGGGCCAGGACCACCTGTGCACTGCTCGGTGGTCCACCATGACATGAGGATCATTGGTATCCTCACTGGATAGCATGAGAGAAATGTCCGGAATTGCAATCAGCATAGGCATGTGCATGCCAAAAGACTATTCCAATGCAGGAAGGTCTGATGCTTCTAACCCCTACTCGGGCTTGGGAATCAAGTTGCTGAGTCCAGTATCGGTCGGTAAATCTTCAAGAATTGTCTCATTAGGACCCAAAGCCACCGGGTCATCCTCATCTGCGTCCATGAATTTTGGGTTCATTTGAACTTCGGCCACAGAGGGGCTGGGAGAGGAGAATCCCTTGAGTCGCTTTGACCGACGAGCCATCAGTCGGTCCTCCCTCAGAGCCGATGAGTAAGGTACGGTAGAACCAGTAGCCGAAATGACTCCTGACTTGGGAACCTACTGGACAGCCTTCCCCAGGATCTCATTGGGGTAATGTTTTACCCATATCCTTTCATACTCCAAGGATAGGCTGGGAGCAGCTCCTGTATCAGTCAAGAGAATTCTTGTGTCAGATCCCTCCCGCATCAACATCAACCACCATTGACAGAGATTGGTCGGGTGAAGTCCTCAATCTCGAGGAGGGGGAAGGGAAAATTGAAGTTTCATACATCCAAATTGGCAAGAGAAACGATAGGGGCGTACAACTCGCATAAAGAAACCACGTCGATTAGTGCAGACACAAACCCATCCCACAGTGAAATCAGGTAAGAGAGCTCCTCCAGGATCCCCCGGCGGTTATCAACCACGACGCTAGAAGGGGAAGGGTAGGGAGTGAAGTTAAACTGGGAGAAGTAACTTAGGAGCTCAATGATTTCATCAGAATTGAAGGACTTCAGACGAACCTTAGCTATATCAAGCAGGGTCGGTCGGAAAGTAGGAAGCAGGATGACCATGTTATGAAAATATTCATAACAGTGACAATGATCCACGATCTAGTCATATAAAAATTGAAATGGACCACTTAGACGGTAGTGTGACCTGCCCTCCTGCATGTGGCTCAGCAGTTCGTAAATACAAGCCAAAGTGGGAATGACCAAATTCACTGGACGACCCTCTGCCAACTCAACTGCCATCATCAAGGTGAAAGCCCAGACACCTGGGTTGATATCCTAAGAAGGGAATATCCACCCGCTCAAAAACATAGAAAACATACCTGTCGGTCGGAGCATAGGCGACACACCGGGGCACACCTCGTAACCCCATGAAAGGTCATCGCCCGCCTCCAGAACTGCCCAGTAGGAACCTGGGATGGTTCGTGACTGTTGAGAAGGATGAATCCCGGGGCGTTTGATCTTCGGCACAGGACCAGTGATGTTCAGAAATAACCCTATCCATGAACTATCGGTAATAAGAGAGTGGGCATGTAAGGCCTAACCTAGTGGTTGTTCCGCCATAACCAGCAGATCCCTCGCCAATGAAGGCACTTGTTCGACGTCGTCCCATGCACCAGGAGTGGGCAGTAACCCCTTGTACATCTCACGGATAATTGGGATCCCTCATAATTAATAGATTTCCCACAGCCCAATTCCAACTTCTCCATGGTCAAGGTGAAAAGAATTAGTGCATGAACACTAGAGACTGAGCAGGTCAGGAAGGATCAGAGATGGTGGGTAAACAGCAAACTATGAGGCATATAAAGCGGAGTACAAATTGACTGCTTCCAACGACTCAGGAATTTCCTGGCAATGATGATGAACCCAAAAGGCCCAGGCTCAATCATTCAAGAAAATCCCACCAGACCACAGATCCAACCTATAAATCCACCCCGTTTTAGGGTCTACTCGAGCAAGGTTGATTATGGAGGGGTAACTCTTGAGGAAAACTTCTTGAGAGAATTCTTGTGTGTAATGATAGCTTTCGATCCAGATAGAGACTCTCAAAATGAAGGTATCTTTAGAGTCATGATCAGAGATTATCTCCCCCGATTGGGTGAGGTTTGCCTGAATACACCTTGGCGATACTTCCAAGCAAGGTGACGGAAGACCAGAGAAAGTAGGGGGGATAGAGACATCGTCTTGTAGACCGAAGCTGTAAATTGGAAGTTGATTTGATAGTGGATAACTCAAGATCTCAGGAGAGAGCAAGTCCTTAAAGACACCGTCGTCAGGAATGATCGGCCGACTAAGGTCCTCTTTGATGCTCTCCGCTCTGCGAATCATAGCTAAACGCCTACCTGAACTAGTCAGGAGAGGCTCTAAAACAGGTCTATGTGCATGGCGAGGAAGAACCATATTTTCTCCCTACATTATAGAAACCAGGAAAATGGTTAGTCTGGAGTAATAAAACATGGACCAAAATTTTTGTTGTATGGAAAAGAAAATGAGAATCCTTCGTGAGTAGGCCTCATAAAGTGGTTTGCAATGACGAAATCCCACGAACCAACCCTACACGGAAGGGATTCGCGGTATGCTATCCCACTAGGAGTTGTCCAGAAAACCGCGAACCAGGTTACTCCATGGGATCCTAATCCCAGATTTAAGTAATTAATTTCAGAGGACTTAAAAAAATTCTAGTCAGCATGACCTCAGTCCACAAAGCATCGAAACCATGAAGCGAATTCCTCTACATCCTGTCATGACTTACTTTTTAATTAATTAAAAGTACTGGTTCGCTGTTGGGAAATTGGTCTGCGGGTGAAGGAAACTGAAAAGGAGGAATGGTTCGCAGAAATAGAAGCTGGCTCGCGGACGAGGAATTTTGCGAAGGAATGGGCACGCAGAGACCAAAAAGTGAGAGGGCTCTAGTTTCGTGAAGAATTCAAAATAAGGCAAAGGAACGGCCCCCCGTATTTATGGGCATGGTCCCCTACTGGGTCCACCCCTCTACCGCAAACCATCCTAGTTTGAGGACCACTTTGCATCGGAATGGCCTCCTCTTCGTTCCGATCAAACCTCATTATGATGGGGGCATTTGTAGGGTCATGAAAAATCTGCAAAAGAAATTATACCCAATTCCCCCAAAGATTTGAGTGGAAGAATGGAGAAAAATCAAAGGATGCACAAAGATGAACCGGTCCGTAGACCGGTCCAAATGATGTGGCCACATGGCTGGTTCTGCGAAGCACCCCCTCCGCAGACTACTGTCGTTCGTGGAATGGAGGTGGAGATTCTCCATAGGTACGAAGCAGGACAGACGCCGAACCGGTCCACCGTCACGAACCTCCCCAGCCGCGGACCGCCTCAACCGACCCAGTCCGCATCCTCTGTCATTCGCAGAATGGAGGCGGAACTCTCTACGGTTGTGAAGTGCTCCCCAAGCTCATTTGGTTTGCAGGGGGGAAAGATGTGCTCGATGCCCCCCACGAGTTGTATATTGACCGGGTCATCTGGGAATTGAGTTTCTGATCATGGGCCTCCGAAAAAGGTGCCACATGACTATAGACACATCTCTTCCCCCACTCTATAAAAGGAGATCGAGGGAGAAGAGAAGAGGATTCGAAAAGGAGATTAATTTGATTCGGTTGGAAGGATTTTGAAGGAAGAAGATTTGGATTTCGCAAACAGTGATGTTCCAGTTCGCGAACCAGAACAGGTATGAACCTGGATGCGAATTAATAAGGAACCGAAAATTCATAATAACTTGGTGAACCGCAAACTTAATATAACAAAGAAATGAAGATCGTGAACCATGGCCCCTCCGCTGACGTACTCCCCGAAAACCAGGGAGTTTATTCACCTTTTCCAATCTGGCGCACCGCATATCACCCTCCTACGCGGGCGAAGCCCCGACCGACGAACCGCCGACCGGCGTCGCCCTTGGCCGTCGCTGCTCGCATGGATCCCATCGCATACCAGCCTGGTACGCGGGCCATACCCAAATCCGTGAACCACCCGAGTTCGTGTGATGCCCACCAGGCCGCGAACCACCCTGGTTTGCAGGGTGCCCATCAGTCCGCGGACCACCCTGGTTTGCGGATGACCTCTCCAGCCGCGTAACGCTTCCCTGCGCGAAGGGCGCCACTCCTCATATACCCATGTGGCCCGCCAAATCTTTCAGGGTTCCCATTCCCCGATCCAAATAAACACCTTACAATCTAGCCTGATCCTCCGTGACTCCCTCATTGGCCTAGCCATCAGTCCCGAGCCAAAGTCTCCACCGGAGCCACCAGACTCATGTGATGTAACATTTAGGCGCATCAGCGCACCATTTTGAGTTCACATACCCATAGTAAATATGGGTGAAGGGGTTTCTCCAACCCTTGAGCGGATTTCTGAAGCATTCTTGTGTTCACATTCCCATGGTAATGTGGAGTCTCAGATTGGGATCCCCCTTTCTGCCCCTCCACTTGTTGGGGCCGGGGAATTTCTCCTTCCTTCAGGGGTAGTAAAATAACCATCAGAAGGAATCCCCCATACACTTCCATACTTTCCTCAGGAGAAAGAGATGTGACGGGAACAGGAGAACCTCTTTCCATCTACCTGTGCGCTTCGTCACCATGGGCGTCCATCCCGAAGTAAGCCCCAACTTTCTGGGCTTCCCTCATGCGTAAGCCCCACTCCACTTCCCACGTATGCACCATTCATGATGTGATAATCTAGTCCATTCCGCATTTGGTTTCTCACACCGAGCATGAATCATGTGGGCTTTGAGTAGGCATCGACCATGACATCCTCTTATGGGACGCCTCAGAGTGTAAGCCCCAATCCATTACTCTCGGCCTCCTCAGAGTGTAAGCCCCAAGTCATCACCATGGGCATCCTCAGAGTGTTAGCCCCAATCCATTACTCTATGCCTCCTTAGAGTGTAATCCCCAATCCATTACTCTGGGCCTCCTCAAAGTGAATACCCCAATCCATCACCATGGGTCTCCTTAGGGTGAAAGCCCCAATCCATCATCATGGGCCTCCTCAGAGTGTAACCCCAATCCATTGCGAACTACGAGGACTATGATTTCCCACTATAGAGATACGTAGGAAGCCTCTAAGAGGTTAAAGCTGGATCACCATCGGACCCCCGGGTCCACCTTCACGTCGGTCCTCCGATACCCCAATTCGAACTATGTGGACTTTAATCCCTGTCTCCTAGGCAGGATATGTAGGAAGCCTCTATGGGGTTCAAGCCTGACAACCGGCTGATCCGACTATCTTCACATTGGTTCACCACGCCATTCCTAGTACCGTCTCAATGAGTCCCGACTCCTCGGGGTCATTAATCCAACGAGGGTTGGTAAGCCTCGGGCGTAAATGATTCTGAACCCCTGCGTCCAGCTGACCATTTCCCACCATGAGAAGTCTATGGATACTATGCTTGGGTATAAACCAAATATTCGCGAACATATGAATACATCTTAAATCTATAATAGAGTCCCTGAAAAGGAAATAATTCCCCCCAAAAGTGTACGATGAGCCCGACTTCCCATCCTCTCGACCAATGTGAGTTCTTAAGCGTCACTGGTCAGACCACCCGAAAAATGCCTGCCTTTGGAAAGCAGGTCCACGTTTCATCGGATATGGAACCGTTGGGCATTTAGAGACCGACCCGAAACAAAAATGGTGAACCCGAACCAGTCGCGAGAGGCTCGGTAGCAGGTCTGGGTGCATGGAGAGGAGGAACCATATTTTCTCCCATCATTATTAAAACCATGAAAATGGTTAGTCTTGAGTAATAAAACATGGACAAAAATATTGCTTGTATGGAAATGAAATTGAGAAGACTTCATGAGAGGGCCTCATAAAGGGGTTTGCGATGACGGCATCCCACTAACCAACCCTACATGGAAGGGGTTCGTGGTATGCTGGCCCGCGAGGCGTTGGCCAGAAAACTACAAACCAGGTTGCTTCGCGGGATCCTAATCCCAGATTTAAGTAATTATGTTCAGAGGGCTTAGAAAATTTTTCTATTTAGCATGACCTCAGTCCGCGAAGCATCGAAACCACGAAGCTAATTCTACCATGGCCCGTTGTGAGTTACTTTTTAATTATTTAAAATTACCGGTTCGCAGTTGGGAAATTTGTCCGCGGGTGAAGGTGACCGTGAAGGAGGAATGGTTCACGGAAATAGCATCTGGCTCACGGACGAGGTGTTTCGTGAAGGAATGAGCACACAGAGAAAAAAGAGCGAGAGGTATCTGGTTTTGCGAAGAATTCGGAAAAAGAAAAAGGAACGGCCCCCCGTATTTATAGGCATGGTCCCCTACTAGGTCCACCCCTCTACCGCAAACCATCCATGTTTCAGGACCACTCTGTATCGAAATGGCCTCCTCTTCATTCCAATCGGACCCCATTCTGATGGGGGGGCATTTGTAGAGTCCTGAAAAATCCGAAATGGAAATTCTACCCAATTCCCCCAAAGAATTTAAGTGAAGAATGGAGAAAACTCAAAGGATGCACAAAGTCAAACTGGTACGTAGACTAGTCCAAATGATGCGGCCACGCGGCCGGTTTCGCGAAGCACCCCCTCCAAGGACTACTATCATTCCCGGAATGGAGGTGGAGATCCTCCGCGAGTGCGAAGCAGGACAGATGCCGAACCGGTCCGCCGTCACGAACCACCCCAGCCGCGGAGAACCTCAACCAACCCGTTCTGCGTCTACTGTCATTGGTGGAATGGAGGTGGAACCCTCCGCGGCCGCAAAGCGCTCCCTGAGCTCGTTTGGTTCATGGGGGGAGATGCGCTCGATGCCCCCCGTGAGTTTTGGATTGACCGGGTCATCTGTGAATCGGGTTTCCGATCATGGGACTCTGTAAAAGGTGTCGCATGACCATAGATACATCACTTCCCCCACTATATAAAAGGAGATCGATGGAAAAGAGAAGGATAATTCAGAAACAAGATTAATCAAATTCGAGTGGAAGGATTTCGAATGAAGTAGCTTAGGATTTCACAAACAGCGAAGTTCCAGTTCATGAACCAGAGTAGGTTTGAACCTCGAAATGAATTATTAAGGAACTGAAAAGGCATAATAACATGGTGAACCACGAAATTAAAAAAGAAAAGAAAAGAAGACCACTAACCATGCCCCCTCCGCAGACGCACTCCCCACTGACCAGGGAGTTTATGCCCCCTTTTCAATCAGTCGCACCGCGTAGCACCCTCCTACGCGGGCGAAGCCCCGACCGACGAACCCCCGAACGGAATCACCCTTAGTCGTCGTTGCTCGCATGGATCCCACCGTGTACCAGCCTGGTATGAGGGCCAAACCTGAAGCTGCAAACCACCCTGGTTCGCGGGATGCCCACCAGGCCACGAACCACACTGGTTCGCGGGGTGCCCATCAGTCCGCGGACCACCCTGGTTCGCGGATAGCCTCTCCAACCACGTAGCACATCCCTACAGGAAGGCCGCCACTTCTAATATACCCACGTGGCCTGCCAAATATTTCAGGGTTCCCATTCCCCGAGCCAGATAAACTCCATCCAATCCAGCCTGATCCTCTGCGGCTCCCTCATTGGTCTACTCATCGGTCCCGAGCCAAGGCCTCCACTGGAGCCACCAGAACCGTGTGATGTAACCTTCAGGCACCTCAGCACGCCATTTTGAGTTCACATACCCATGGTAAACAAGGGTGAAGGGGTTTCTCCGACCCTTGAGCGGATTTTCGAAGTATTCATGGGTTCACATTCCCACGTTAATGTGGAGTCTGAGCTCGGGAGCCCCCATTCTGCTCCTCCACTTGTTGGGGCCGGGGATTTTCTCCTTTCTTTGGGGGGTAGTAAAATACCCATTATAAGGAAGCCCCCATGCACTTCCATACTTCCCCCAAGAAAAAGAGAGGTGATGGGCACAGGAGAACCTATTTCCCTCTCCCTCTATGATTCGTCTCCATGGGCGTCCATCCCGGAGTAAGCCCTGACTTTCTGGGCCTCCCTCATGTGTAATCCACAATCCCCTTCCCACGGATGCACCTTTCACGACGTGATCATCGGGTCCATGCTGCCTCTTGTTTCTCACACCAAGCATGACTCATGTGGGATTAGAGTAAGCATCGACCATGACATCCTCTTATGGGCCTCCTCAGATTGTAAGCCCCAATCCATTACTCTAGGCCTCCTTAGAGTGTAATCCCCAACTCATCACCATGGGCCTCCTTAGAGTTAAATCCCAAATCCATTACTCTGGGCCTCCTTAGAGTGTAATCCCCAATCCATTACTCTGGGCCTCCTCAGAGTGTAATCCCCAATCCATCACCATGGGAATCCTTAGAGTGTAATCCCCAATCCATCTCCATTGGCCTCCTCAGAGTGTAATCCCCAATCCATTGCGAACTACGAGGAATTTGATTCCCCACCAGAGGGATATGTAGGAATCCTATAAGAGGTTCAATCCCGATCACCATCAAACCCCTGGGTCAACCTTCACGTCGGTCCTCCAACACCCCAATTAGAACTATGTGGACTTTGATCCCTGTCACCTAGGCAGGGTACGTAGGAAGCCTCCATGAGGTTCAAGCCCGACAATTGGCTGATCCGAATATCTTCACATCGGCTCACCACGCCACTCCTAGTACCGCCTCAATGTGTCCCAAATCCTCGGGTTCATTAATCCAACATGGGACGGTAAACCTCAGGCATAAATGATTCTAAACCCCTGCATCGAGCTGAGCATTTCCTACCAGGAGAAGTCCATGGATACTATTCTTGGGTGTAAACCAAAGATTCACCAACATATGAATACGTCTTAAATCTATAAGAGAGTCCCGAAACAGGAAATAATTCCCCCTCAAAAGGGTGAGATGAGCCTGACTTCCCATCCTCTCAACCAATGTGAGTTCTTAAGCATTTCTGGTCAGACCACCCGGCGAACGCCTGCCTTTGGAATGAAGGTCCACGTGTCATTGGATACAGAACCATTGGGTGTTTTGAGACCGAGCAGAAACAAAAAAAATTTAAATTTATAGAATAATTATTATATCATATATATCATAAATATTCATTAAATAGACCCTTATTACCATCCATGTAAATTTTAAATGAAAAACAAATCACATTGATTCATGGAGGGGGTTGTCTGCATGTATACACATGCGACATTATTGTTTTCCAATGGATTGGATGGTGTGAAGGTACATATGATATTAAACTTACATAAACATAGTTATCGTATAAATATAATATATAAAATTTTATACTTACATAATAAACTTTAATGAAATATGATTATTTAAAATGAATTGTATAGCTATGTGGAGACGATAGTAAACATGTATGCACGAGTGATACTATAACATTCCATTTAATGTAAAATAGGGTAGATAATGGTATTTTTTTAATCATAATAATATTTTAGTAAATTAAGGGTAATTAATTTATTATATTATTATTGATACCACTAATTTGGAAAAGTTAGAAGAATAAATAAATTGAAATAGGTCGGGTAAGATGATTACGTATTCTTCGGTAGGATTCCTTTATATCTCTTATTAAGTACCATCGGAATGGTCATTCAAGAATTGAATAAAATATAATTAGAGTATAGGTATGTTGAGAAGATAATTTGGTAGGTTCCTTTGCGATATATGGCTTAATGTAGTGTAATGAAAAGGGATAGGGGGTATCCATTTATAAGGGAGGGAAAGGACACACATGGAATTATAACAAAAATATTATAATATAACTAAGTCATTTTCAATAAAAATGATTATACATGGAAATATATTGGATTATAAAATTATAATGTATAAATATAAATATCTAGTTAAATTTATATAGGTTTTTGATTCATTTTATACCGTATCATCTATTTTAACCCCTTCATTAACTGATTTTATCCTCAACCACGATAACAACTTTTTCGAACTAAAAAGGTTTTAGTTTTACTGATAAGTTAAAAATTATCTTAGGAAATAAATGATATTTTAGATCATTTAAAATATTACTTGTCTTATTTTAATATATTTATGATTTTAATGTAACTTAATAAAATATTATTTTATATAAATTTTCATTAATGTCGTTTTGGATGTCATTCATTTAACTTGACATTAAATGCATAAAGATAGTTGTTGAATTAAAATACAAACATTTCACATATCCCTAACATGTTATATTTATCTAAAATAATTAAAACATAATAACCCACCCAAATTATTTACTGTTAATATTTTTAATATCATTTATTTTGTTTTTAAATTAATTGAATAAATATTGTGTCAACGTTGTGTATTCATTTAAGGTATTTATTTAGTAACTAAAAATTAAAAATTGATAACAATTTTACAAAAATTATTATTATTTTAAATAATAATTTATAACCAATATTGTCCTCTTTTATTTTTATTTAACATTTTTTAGATATATTAAATATAAATGAGTGACATTTTTAAATTTTCTTTACTTACAATAATGTAAATTTCATTTTCAGGGCAATATGAAACCAGAATACCATATATTAAAATTTGGGATCTCTGTTGTTAACCTAGGGGATCTTTGGGACATAAAATGGGCTTTCAAGCCTCGTATTCAGGTCACTTGTCCTTGGGCCTTCGGTCTATGTAATGGGTCTCCCTCTACCCAATCAAAAGAGATCTTTGCTTTAAATAATAATGAGGCTTTGGCCCCAACCTTTACAAAAATGAAAAAATAAAAAAAGGTGACTATATACCTAATTTTTAACATATTAATTTTAAATATGGTATCAATTAATAAAAATTTAACATCTATAAGTTTCAAAAATCAATTTAAATATTAATTCATAAAATACAAAAAAAATTGTTTTAAAAAATTGCTTTTAAGCCAAAAAAATAACATATATACAAACAATGAATATTTAAGATTAAAATGGAATAAATTAGATTTTTCAAATAGATCATATAAAAATTTAATACCAAATATAGTATATAATGGTAATTTTAATTTACTTTATTAAATTAAAAGAAATGATAGTATATGAAAAAACTGTATTTTTCATTTTTCCCTTAAAAATAAATCATTTCAAAAAAAATCCCAAAATTTCAGGTAAAGTTAATTTTTGTATTATTATTTAAAATATAAATTTCATTTTCTAAAATAAAGTTTTTAAAAATTTCAAAATTTATTTATATTACTTACTCATAGAAACAATAAAAACCATTTTTTGAAGAAAACAAATTCTTAATGAAAAAAATGACTTTACTATAAATTAAGTGATTATATCATAAGAATTAATTAATAAATTTATATTTCATAGAAAATTTATATATATATATATATTTATATGTATCAAAATTAGTTTAATTCTATTAATACCCATTAATTCTACAACTATGTAATAATTATCATAAAATAATAATATTTTGTGGTTTATTTAAGATCAGTGTTGTGTGTTGCATACTCTATCAACCGTAAAGTTCTATTAAAATATCATGGTATTACAAGATGATTTTTTTGGTAGTTTTTTATTTATTTAAATCTACTAATATAGGATGTGAAATATCAATTTATTGGATTCACAACCCTTGTATATATCTATTAGAGAAAAAAAATTCTCTTGTTTCTATATTAATAGTTTTCATCGCATAGTGGATGTTCATATTATAATAGTTAATAAGGGAAGTTAAATGATAAATATGGTGTATAATGGTTATTATAGATGAATAAAATTATACATGGATATTTTATTGGTTTGGTTGAACGTGAGGGTGCTAAATATGGTACTAATGGTAGGTATAAGTAAAATAAAGGCTAGAGTGTACCTTTTTTACAATTTTTTTGAAACTCAAGGGGTTTGAGAAAGATGAATACTATATATAATTTAATGGATATTAGTTTATATTGGTATGAATGATGAATAAAATTAATTTTAGGGTGTAGAAAGGGAAAGGTTTGGAGGACTCTATTTTGGAGGTGGGGTCGGTTAATTCATCAAAAGAAAAATAGTGTATATTAGGAGTAGGTGGATGGTCATCATATGATTCAAATAAATACAAGGTAGTTTATAGAATTATTTGGGATATAAGGGGTCTATATTGAAAGGGTATGTAACATGATGGAATAAAGTCTAGGGTTATTAAAGTTGTATGAAACTTCTTTTCGATCAATGGAAGAGTGATAAAGGATTGAAGTTTTTAAATTAGTGCAGTGGAATGTAAGGGTTAGTTAGTTTGGATGAGGAATACTAGAAAAATATGTAAAAAAATATTTGGGGATGGTATTGGGGAATAGGTTTATTGGAAATGATTTCTATAATAGAAATAATTTCGATAAAACTAGATATTGTGAAATAATTTACAGAATGGTTCTTGTAGAAATGATAGTACAAAAAGATAAAGGGGTATAAGCTATAGTGGATTGATATATGGGTTATATAAATATTGGTAAAGAGATAATGGGTGAGGAAGAATGGGGACAGATTGAATTAATTGTTTAGTTATGGACGTATATTTAAGTGAAGATGGAGAAAGGAAAGGCTAAGGTGGTGAAAGTAAGGGAGGATAAATTTGAGGGGAATTTTAGGTATTGTTACCTCATCTATATTCCATTATAAAATTTTCCTTAATTTATTTTCCTATTATTCACTTCATTATATCCCTAAAATCCATAACATCATCTTCTTATTCAATAGAAAAATAGGTAAAATATTTCTACCTATAATAAACAGCCTATAAAAAATATTCCTAAAAAAGAAGGATATCTTCAAACATAACAATACTAATGGTCATAAGATTCTCTAAGGAATTCATGTGTTAGGAAAAAATAAGGAGAAAATCATTCAATCGGGAGCCTTATTGTTGAATTTATCAATAAATAATTTATTCTTAGTTATAAAATGAGTTATATATTGGTTCTATTATGTTAATTTATTGGATAATCATTGGCATGAGAGGTAATTCCCAACTCAATTTAAATTTGATTATAAATAATATTTAATAGAATCTGGGAATTTAATCTCTAAAATGGTTGAATCTTAACTCAAATTTTTTATAATTTGATGGAAATAATGTAATCATACATAAACTAGTTATTATTTAATTCTCCCTTTCCAATCATAAAAACCCACATGAAGCTATATTTTACCTTATTAGTGAATATTCCCCATTTTTTATGAAAAAATAATGTCTACACCCACCTATAGAACAATACAAACTTATACTTAATGAGTGTTAAGATAGTGGCCTAAGTCCATTTTACCAAGGAGATATATCATATATTCATTCTTATTTAGTGATCATAATTTATCAAGGAGTATATTTAAGAAAAATATTATTTTTCTAGAAAAAAATTCCTAGTTCATTAGAAATTTTTTTCAAGGGAATATATAAACCCTTAAATGCGATATTAAAGAAAAACCGTGAAATTACAAAAATAAATACAATCTTGATAGTGGTGAAGAATTCTTCGATGGATTCTAGTCATTAATATTCAAATTAATGTTATGAAGTTCGATTTTTGTTCAATTATAGTCTATGATGTTATACATTTATAGAGATGATCGATGATATTATAGAAGAAGAGTTTTTCATTACTATTTAACCTAATTGTTGGAGATGGTTAATATAATTGGGATTTATATTTCATGAAGATATTCACATTAAAATATATAGATTTTATGATTATAAGTTTTAGATATCTGGTATGATAGTTTTAGAATCAATGTAAAGGAATCTATTAATGAAGATCTTATTTTATAATTTTAGATTCAAGGTAATGCAAGACATTAATAAATTCATAGAAATTAGGGTCTTTCCTAAAGAATTATATACTGGTCTTACTGTGGTGAGGTACCCATTTTCTATTCTTGTAGCTTGAGGTTTTAGAATAAGTCATAGAATGAATGGATTTATTTAGAAAAGTATGTTAGTACATTTAGTAAAGAAATATCAGATCACACTGATATGGTATTTCTCACACAACAATGTAAGTCATGTAATAATAATAATATGTTACATAAAATTGATTTTTGAGAGTACATTCTATAAAAAAATTCTATTCTATGAAGGATTGTATGAAAGATTAATCTAGTATGTCTAATGGTTTTATAAGATTAAATATAAATCTTTGAAAGAATAAACTAAATCTTCAAAATAATAATTTCTTGATCAAAAGGTTTCATTGAGATGTGGAGATATTTTTTCATAATATAATTGGTCATGTATCAAAATAATTATAGGCTACGTATGAATAATTTATTGAGAGACACTATATATTGTGAACCTGGGATAAAATGATTTGGATCTATAATGTGATGGATTGAATAAATCACACCAAAGTTTGTGTGCCACACCACAATAGTTTGAGTGATTAAAAGAGACAGGTTTCAATGAAGGTGGCTAGAATGATTGAAGATGTTTTTTATAAAGACGCAATTGTCAATCAGATGAGGATATAGAAATTTGTGTTATGAAGAATATTTTCATATGAAATTAGTCCAGAATTTTATGATATCACATAATTATTTTATGGGTATATTAAAATGATATTTATCTTGATTTTTTGGACCTAGAGTTTAACTAAATATCCTACCACAATTGAGCATGTCAAATCACTATATAGATAATGTTGAGGAAAATTATTTCATAATAGATATTATCACACCATAATAATTTTGTTTGAAAAATATTAATGAATATTTAATTTTAATTATAAAATAAAAAAAAATTAGATCAAGATTAATTGGATTGAATTTTCTTGAAGTGGAAAATTTTTACCACTCTAAATGAGTATGGAACATGAAATAATCATAGAATTTATTAGAAGGAACATTGATCCTAAACATATTATTAATGGTTAAAATCATGAATGATGTTTTTAAAATTTCTCGTTAATGTTATATAATGATTATAGAAGAGTGATATTATTATATCCGGTAGAGAAATAAATAGATAATGGAAATAGTAGAGTTCAAATTATCACATCAGGTGTAGTTAAGTAAAAATCCTCAAAGTTGAAATGATTCCATTATTATATCCAATTATTGAAGATAGAGTGTATTAAAGATAAATTAAGTGTGTAGTTATTACCATATAGGGGTTTTATTTTCAATAATATTAATTTATAACATAAAGAATCATCCCTCTTAATTAAGAGTTCATCTCATGGATTTTTTTATGTTTAAATGAATTATGAAGTGGATCATAATAGACTATTAATTTTTTTCCTAAAGATGAAAGGTGTATGAAAAATATGTGCTAGACTAGAGGAGTACTCTATGTCTATAAGTTATAAAAGATACCCTCATGTCTATAAACTGAAGAATCATTCCCCAACATTTTTCACATGAGAGTAGTAGATGGAGTTACCCCTCTTTGGTATTCCCCCATCCCTGAGTATTTTAGAGGCATCGATCCTTAGAATAGAGTGACTATTACCAAAATTGTATCCACATAATAGTGTATAATAGTATATTTTTTCACATTGACACATCATTGGTATGTTCTCCTTGGACCAAGATCTGGGGGGTGAACTAATTAAAATACTTTTATGCTTTCCTCTTTAATTTTATTTATATGTGTTTAATGTTTTTATTTGAGAACCATCAAAGAATTGAGAAGTTTAAAATATTCCTTCCAATGAGGGAAAAAGAACAAGAAAATGCGTTAATATAACTATAGGAAAAAAATCTATATAATCCAACACACAAATTCACCCCTTTTTATGAACCAACTCCCATACACACTTGATTAGGGTACCTGATCCATATCATTATGTGGAATGAGTTGCATTAATGATCACACTAGTATAGTGATAAGCACCATGGTATCAATTAAACTATAATAGGGAGTGATTCCCCCTTGAAAAATAAATAAAAACCCTAAACAATTCCAACTATAAGCGTAGTATAACCTTCCATTATCTTTTAAGGTAACACAAAATAGTACATAGATAAAAAATAAAATTGAAAAAAAAATTATAAGATGAATTAAAAATATAATAAAATAATAATAAACTAAAATAAACCACATTCCCAAAAAATAAACATGCTCTGAACAAGATACTAGAAAACCAAAGTGGTTGATACAAAAATTACACACACAAAATTCGGAAGAGAGAAATAAACTTCTACCCATAACCAAGGTAATGTGGAACACAACTACCTTCACCTCTATCACCCCAAACAAAGAATCCAATAAAAAAATATCACAATTTAATGGAACCATCTAGACATATATTGGGATATGTGTGAGAAAAATATTCCCAATAGGTATCCTCTACAGACCATGAGCACACCCTTTAAAAATAAATCCATTTTATACCAGTTTGAAATAAATTTAGAAAGTAATATAATCTATTTATATTTAAAACAAGTAAAAAATTAATTTTCTCTAAAAAACATTTTTAAGAAGAAAACAATTGATATTTTCAAATAAAACAATTATTTGGATCGTTTTTTAGAGGATCCTTTTTATATGAATGAAAAATGGTTTTTATAATCCTTTTAAAACAAACCAAAGTTCATGATAGTAAAAAAAATTATAATAATTGTATAATATAAGGGAGAAACAAGTATATATATATATATAATCATCTTGAACAACATCATAGGAACATAGTGTCCCTGTGAAAATAGAGACCAGAGCTAAGAAAAATTATGTTGAAAATTTACAATAACCGATACTAACAAACCAAACCTAACAAATTGAATTACCCTACCCAACCTAACTGTGTGGTTATCCCATAAGAAAATATAATTCAAAACTCTAGGACATTAGATAGTGTGTAATACTAAAATATTATATCAAGTGCTTCTAGATTTTCCACCCATATACTAATGTTTTCATTCATAATAAAAATGAGTTTATCACATAAATTATCAAATAATAATAATAATAATAACAATAACGACACTCAATTCAAAAACAATCACCATAATCTCTGAACATCCTACACCTAAACAACTCCAATATTCATCAATAATAAACAATAACACATAAAATAACTAGTAGAGGTATAAATATATGAAAAATAATCTTGTATAAATTTCACAAAACGTAAAGGGGGTGTTCCATGTGTTTATCATTTTAGAATA
This sequence comes from Viscum album, assembly GCA_963277665.1. Lineage (NCBI taxonomy): Eukaryota > Viridiplantae > Streptophyta > Magnoliopsida > Santalales > Viscaceae > Viscum > Viscum album. The sequence continues at coordinate 1,149,386,774 of OY728152.1, forward strand.
AATTTTTTTTAGAAAATTGAAAATTCAGCCTTTGATTGTTACAACACCTTTTAAAAAAACACATAAATATCATAAAGTACATCAACCCCTTAAAATTTTTGATACACCCGTCTAAAATGCTAATAACAGTCATAATTTTAAATGAAAATCTATAGGAAAAGTTTTTATCTGACCAAAACATCTCTATGAGAAGAAGAAACCCTCTTCATGATCAGTGTAGGTTTTTCACCAAACACGTGGTGTTCATTTCATTTGAAAAGAGATTAAAAAAATAAGTTACAATATAAAAACACTTTACAACATATTTAAAATCATAATGTGACTACTTTAATTTAACAAAACTATTAAACATACTATATGGAGATTATATAACATAAAATAAATCAATTATAGATCACAAGAATTCGTGGGTATATGTTCAAAAAAATATAACATACCACCTACCCATAATATTTTTGTTTTTATAAACTATAGTCTAAATTCACTTTAAAAATTAAATGAGAGCCTAAAGTAGTCAACAATATCCCATAAACCATAAAATCCCAACATAAAAATTGATCTAAGATAAATTCTATACCATTATTGCAGGTATCGAGGTGCACAACAAAAGATTGTTTTCTGTGGATTTAAAAAAACATCAATATAGGGATGAAACTTCATCATCTCTAGTGATCTGAGCCTCAGTATGGTCTGATAATGTCATCAAAATTATCATAGGGAAAAAATAATATAAAAATAGATACCTTGTAATATATATAATAGAAAAAAAATAAATACTATTTATATTTTTCAAATACTTTTAATATATGTTAAATATATTACAAGATAAGCATAATTCCTTAACTTGACTCATAATTCCTGCTAATATGAAATGATCCCTGAATATTAAAATAATATTCATTGGAAATCTATTATTCCTTTTATTTACATGAACACTTGTAAAAAAATTTAATAAATAAATTCAAGCTAATTATTCTATACTTGAATAATAATGAAATTATGTATTCATCATTGATCGATAATACTTGGACAACTCTAGGACCTTGTGGTGGGGCCCAATGGGTCCTATATACCTATTCACCAAAATTTGGTATAATTGTGAATGCACTATTGTGTGTAACGCTCTAGTTCCTTTTCTAATAAGAAGTGAATAGCATTTATAGAACAATAGTGGAGTCTAAAGATTCGTCAATTCACCTAAATTGGTAAGGAATAATTATAGAAATGAAAAAATTTCTTATGAACAAACACTATGTATTATAATCTATTTTTACCATGATATTCCATAAAGAAGGATGCATATCATGTTTCATTATCCATTCTTGAATTGATTTCTTTATCTAACTAGATGGAATAACCTTCAACTTTCATGGTCATGGATCTATGAAGGTAATACCATGTTTATAAACTATCCCATGATATCACTTCCACAAAACGAAAGTGGAAAAAACTATCATGATCATTCAACCAATTCCATACAACCAAAGATACACCCAAAAAAATCTATCTCACCACAACATCAATGTCATGGTTTTTTTCATACCTCAAATTTGGGGATCAATGGGAACACAATGATAACTATCTCAACTCAGGAGACCAATACACATGTTCATATATTGTAACAATCAAGGACACTTGAAACATGTGATGTTTCTATTAGAGGGTTTGTTTTCATGATCACCCCTATTAGAGATTTCCAAGTAAAAAAACAGGAGAATAAGTATCAATTATTATGATCCCCATGAATCTAATATTCACACATAATATGTGTCTTATTATTATCATATATCTAGACTATAGGACATATGTTTAATGTTACCATCATGGTATCTCTTGGTTCTCATTATATCTGAGGAACTACTATAACCTTTTCATAAGTCATTTAATTTATAGAAATTACCATTAATATAGGGGACACCGAATTATCAACACTAATCTGGTAAGATAAACACATGTATATATTAAACAGTATACATGTCATGGTAATAAAAGTACATACATATGTTGGGTCTAGGGAACCCACTTTCAACACTCCCACTTCAACTAGATCCAAATTCTAACAAGTCTCAATCCTCTAGTTCTCATCTAGGAAATAGTAATTTGCTGATATATGGATTTATTCAAGGATTATGCCACATTATCCTCTATGGAAACTCTAATAATTGTGACATCACCTCTTATAGTAAAATTCATCAATATATGAAACATCCAAAGTATATGATTTGTCTTATGGTGTGACTTGGGATCCTTGGAAAGAACCACCACTACAGTATTATCAAAACAAATATGAATAGGTTCTGTACTTATAGGTTGAATAAAAATGTCTAAGAAAAATATATTTATCCAGAATTCATCCTTATATACATCATAAATCATTTTATAGTTGGATTCTACAATATAATTAGTGACCAGAAGTTTCTTCAAGATTCTCCATCTCACTACACCAAGATTTATGAAAATTACATAGCCTGGATGTTTTTTCATATCATCATGGTCTATCTAAAAACTAGAATCAGTTTATTTTATCACTAATCCTTTTTCATCTCCACCGTACAACAGGAACATATCCTTGATACACCTCAAGTACTTAATTATAGTGTTTTATGTTTCCTAATTAATATCTCCTGACATAACTTGATATCTTCCCACGGTGATTAAGGTAAATGAACAATCCAACCAAGAATGTATAATAGAATACATGATAGATCCCTATACTAAAGAATAATGTATTATACTCATTATTTTGATCGCATATTATATTTTTAGACACATTTTCTTAGAGATATTGGTACCATGTTATATTGGAAACAACCATCTCCTACATTATTCTATAATGTATCATCATATAACTGTCAATATATATACTTTAAATTAGCACATGTATCCTTTGGGATCTATGTCAGTAGATCTGGATCCCATGAATATAGGCTGCTTCCCCTAAGACTTTCATAAGGAATCACTAATTTTACAAAGTTTTAACTAATGTAAGACTTGAACTTTGTTTTTTATAGTTAATATGTCTACAAAATATAATACCAGGAAAATGACATTATTCACATTAACCTTCATATAGACACATTTCTTTCTTTTGTTCTTGATGAAACCAAATTCTTTTATGGCCTGATAAAAATGATCATTCCATTATCATGATTCCTTATTCAACAAATTAAAGTGTTTATGCAGCTTACAAATTTTTTTGTCATTATTTCATGTTATAAACCATTATGGTTGGGTCATATATATGTCTTCAACCAGCATTCCATTTGGAAAAGTAGTTTTCATATCTATTTTCCAAATCTCATAAACATGAAAGGTTTTTATTTCAAGTAATATTCAAATATGTTTCGACATTTCTACTAGTGAGAATGTTTCATCATAATCTTTTCATTAACGTTTTCTAAAACCCTTCACTACCATTATTTAATTATAGGAATTTACCTTACCATCCATGTCCATATTTTTCTTGAATACCCATTTTCAACAAACGGTTTTACATCATTTAGAGGGTCTACTAAAATCCAAACATGATTTTGGTAAATTGACTCCATCACAGAATGCATATATTCTTTCCATTTAGAATTATCCTTTCCATATATTTATTCCATGAAGCATATAGATTAATCATTATCTTAGAGTAGTGGTTCACCAGAATTCATGATAGGAAAAACATAATTCTCTAGTTCACTAAACTCCCATGTTGACCTAATTAGTACTTGTGTCTTTGGAGCATCTTCATCTCCCACTATATCTTGTGGAGATTGTTCCCATACTAACTCTTGACCACCCCGAGCATTATCTTCATTGAATTAAATATTATTCCCACTATTTACATTGTAAATGTGTTCCTTTTATAGAAAAATGGCATGTATCACCACAATCACATTCTTATCTAAATTATTAAATATGTAAAATATTTTAGTTTCTTTAGGATAACCTATAAATATTCACTTCATGCTTCAGGATACTATTTTTTTTACTTTGAATTGTCTTGAAAAAAGTCTTCAATTCTCATATATTTATGTGTTATAGCATAGTTTCATTAAATTCCACAACTCTTATCGAATCACATATATATCATTAGTTGGTACATAGATAAGGGTATATAGCACTGTCTATAAGGAGTATCCCCAAAATGTAATGGAAGAGTTTCATGGCCAATTGTTGATCTAACCATGTCTAGCAGGTTCTTATTACTCTTTTCAATTACACCATTTCACTAAGTTGTATAGTGATGTGTGAGTTTCGATACTATCCCACACATCATTATATGATCAATGAATTATTGGTTAAAATATTATCCTTCTATATCTGAGTGGAGTGACTTAATTTTCTTACTGATGTGGTTTTCTATGTCATTTTGATATTCCTAATAAATCTTAAAGGAATCTAAATTATACCACATTAAGTAGATATAACCATATCTACTTAGTCATCCATAAAATTAATGAAGTTAAAAAACCCACCCTTGGACTCTATTATAAATGGACCACATACATTAGTATAAATTAATTATAGTAATTTTTTGGCTTCTTCTCCCTTACCAAAAAGGGTGTTTTGGACATTTTGCCTTATAAACTAGAGTGATGTGCATATAAGGGTTTAAACATAGTTGATTCTAAAAATCCTATTTGATGTGATTTCTTTAATCGATTCACATTTACATGAAAAAGCCTTAAGTTCCATTTATGGTACTTATATGAGTCAATTTTGTGGGTTTTTTCATTGATTCCCATTATTGGGCATTCATGTTCAAGTATATATAACAAAATTTTAAGATGTCTCACACCATAACACATTTTATCCTTTTAAAAGAGGCAAAAATAATTTACAAAATAAAAAATACCATTTTTCTAGAATTGAAATAGATATTATGTTCCATGTTACTCAAGGAATATAATACAAAAAATAACAAAAGAACCACACCACTAGGAAAAGTTATGTTATATTATCTAAATAAAAAGGCTTCTAGACTTTCACTAATCATGGATCAAAGATCCACCTCACCCTTTTTAGTCTTCATGAATCTATATAGTTCATGTATATGAATATAAATGTGTATTCCACATGTTGTATCTAATATCCAACTTTTAGATGATAATATATTGAATTAAATGAAAAAAAATACCATAAGTAGAAGTATCTCCTTAATTGTTCTTCCCAACTCTATAGTTATTATTTATTATCTTTTCATACAAAATATAAAGTATAAAACTGCCTGCTAATTTCCCTCCATTTGTATCTTTAGATTTTTGGAAGTATGGTGTGCCAATATCTATGGAGTAGACATAGCCATAAATCGTTATGCATTCCCTTCATCATATTGTTCACCATAAGGACCTATGAATTAGTATTATTCATATCCATATCATCTTCGATAAATAAATTGAAAGGATCTATGAGAAAAATATTCTTTTTATTCTAATTTTAATTAAAATTAAATGTTATGAATCCTGTCGATAAAGAGGAAATAATGACACTGGTCTCTAGTTCTTTGATAAATTTAAACAGAAGGGATTCAACTCTCTCATTGTACAAGGTCATATTGAGTACATGAGGTCCTGGTTGATTCCCTCCCACAAGTATTCAACTATATAGTGCATGGTCATATTGAATATCTCATACCTTTATTTCCTCTCCCACTCTTGAAAAAATTCTTGAGATGAGTTGGTAGGTTATGAAATCTTCATCCCCATGCATTTTTTTCAATTGACTAGAAATAGGTGACAACATGATATATTGTACATATAGTGCATCATTTACAATATTTTATAGTTTTCTTTATCTTTCTTTCTTTCTCCCTGAGAGGGATCATCAGGAAGAGAGTAATCCAACACATAAATCTTCCTCTCTTAGTTTGGTACAATATGCAAGCACCTTAAACACTCTTAGAACTTATGAATAGTTGGTATATTTCTTTTATCTGTTACTAACCATAGTGATAATGTACTTGTGATTTTGGAGATTCCTATTTTAATCTATGAAAAATAAAATTTCTGTATTAGTACTATATCTTGAAAACATTTAAGACATTATAGATTAATTAAATCATTAAATGTATTTAACTATTTTATAGAAATCTAGTATCCATCACTATATGATTCGGAATACTCTATCACTTGAGTATTATATTTCCAAAGATCCTAGCGACCTCACCTTATTATCTACAAGCTATGGCTATGCCACTACATGAAGAGTTCTAAGGTAAACTCAAGATAGGCTAACCGCATTAACTCATAGTTCATTAATCTATTGAGTAAAGTCCAAGATTATCAAAATTGTATCCTTGATTCCCTCAATGATATTCCTAGAATGATTTATCAAACTATATATGGAAACTTATTTCTTACCAACATTAGTTAATTCAACCCATAATTTACATATTAACACCATAGTATATGGATCCACCATCAACTATGCCTGATGAGCACCTCTTACACCCATTTTATGTTCAAATGTAAACGATGAAAGGAGTTCATGACATTGTTTTACATTGAGGGGTTTTTAATATTTTTTAATGAATGTAATAATTTTCTCCAAATATGTTTATTCTATTTTTTTTCTCACAGCTAAACATGAATTAATAGAATACATTCATTATGTATTTATGAATTTTTTTCTGTTTATTATTTTATGTGTTCTCACAGTAAACATGTGCATGAATAAAATAATAAACAATGCATAAAGAAATAAAATATCCAACTAGTTTTGATCATTTTATATTGGTTGATCCATTTAAACTAAATTGAGGAACCATGACCTAGGTGTATCATACCTGAGATGAATCCTCACTTATATTACATCTCATTCCCATTCGGGTGTTGTGAAATCTCATCTTGGTAACCCCTTATCTTGACATGGTTCTCTAATTACCTCTTCATCATAAAAAAGATACTCAAACGGAGGAGAAGGGGTCTCAAGAGGTAAAAAATACATAAATATATGAATGGACATGAATTCCCTAATTCAAATTTAATATATTAGGATGATGTGAAGAACATCAATAAATTAATTAATTATTACAAGCCCCACACTATGGTAATAAATAATTAAGTAAAATCAACACATACAGACACAGGTTTGTTTACTGCTCAAGACCAGCCAATGGGTAAAATAAAAGAATGATAAAAATAAATTGTAATAAATTTAAAGTATAGGGGATTTTTTATAAATTAAATGAAGTATTTAAATAAAAATAATTTAGTCTCATTCTGTCCCACTATTAATTTTTTTATTCCAAAGATTAAATTAATTCAATTAATTCAATTAAATAAATTTTATAGAACATTTAAATTAATTATTTGAATACTAATATCATTATAATTTTTATTCCAAAAAATTATTTATTTATTTATTGGTTGCACATAAATTAATTGGACCCATAAATGTCTTCCATCCCCATTTTGGTTCTGGTTGAACCCACTCATTCATGTTTCAAGCCTAGCATAACCCGTTCATGGATGTTCTAGGCTAGGCTAGCAAGACATGACCCATTTTTGGGTCAAGGCAACCTACACAGACCCACTGCAGGACAGGTTGGGTCTAAAAATACCTGAGGGAGGTTGTGGAACCTGATTACACTACTGTAGATAGTGCTTTTGACAATGCTAGACCCCTTCCCTATGCGCACCCCTGCCCCTCCTTGGATTTGAACTCGAGACCTCTTCCCTACAAGATGGACACTTTACCACTCCTACGTGCTACTTTTTTCTCCATTTAATGATATATATATATAGTTATATTTATTTGTATATTAAAATATATTTATATTAATATATATATAAATAGTTAAATTAATGTGTATATAAATTTATTTATTTATTTATTCATTTATTAATATCTATTTATATTTAATTATTTTTATATTTTTATATTAATATTTTTTATCCATATATTTAGTCATATATTAATAAGTATTTATAATATTAGTTTTAAATTCATTTCAAAAAATATTTTTTTTGTGGGTCTATAAATAAATAAATAAATATATACATACATATATACAACATACATACACATTTATATATATTATATATGTGTCTATCTATAAGTATAATTATACATAATTATACATATTTATATATATTTATTTATATTTACAATATTATATATTAATATGTCTATTTATATGTTAGAATATATAGATAATATATATCAGTTTGCTAAAACACACATATACACTAATACACACACACACACCCTAACATTATATAGGTATATAAATATTTATGTTCTTAATTTTAAATAAAATGGATATTAGTTTTTATTTAGATAAGGCTTCTATATTGAAAAATATATTTTATATGTAAATATGTTTAATTAATTATTTATAAAATTAATTTTTTACGTGTGAATTTAAAAAAAATATGATTATATTGTTATATATTTGATTATAAATAATAGATCATTATGAAAAATGGAAAAAATTTTAATCCATTATATCAATATGAATGTAAGACTTGTGACTATATTTATTCCCCACCAAAAAAAGGAAAAAACCCCTGTAAATTAGCTTGAAAATCCATCTAATGTTAAACAAATCAGAGTACGCCGACTAATAGCTCAGTTTTAGAGGCTTTATGAACATTTATTTTGCTTAAAAAAACCTCTACCAGGGTTTCCATGGGTCAGTAGGGGCACAAAGAACATCGCAATTTTCGATTTGATATGTGTTGGAGATCAAACAGACACCCAGATCAAAAGTTATAGTCATTGGATGTTTGAGATTTTTTCAACATAATTTAGATATTTTAATTATTTATTTATTTATTTTATCTGAAAATTGTTATTAAATGGATATTTTTTGATAAAAATAAAAAAATTAATAATTAAAAATATTTTTTAAATTAATTTTTATGGTTTTTTATTAAATATATTTTATATTAATTATAAATTTCTATTTATCCATTATCAAAAACACATTTAAAAAATATATATTATATTTATATCAATATAAATATATTTATATATTAATTTATTAATATATTAAATTTAATGATTTTTTTGAATTATACCCTTTATCAGCTCTAGTAAGAAAGCGCTGATAAAGGGTGGGGTCTTTTTAAGTGGTTTTAAAAAGGAACTGATAAAGCGGTACTTTTAGAAACTCTCTTTCTAGTGCTATTAAAAGTACTCATTAACAGTTCTTTATTAGCACTGTTAAAGGTGTGGCACTGTGAAAACCCGAATCGGTGGTAGTGTTAGATGGGGCACACCAGCCTGGGGGTATGTGCATGTCATTCACCTTCAATAATGAAGGAGATCAACCTAGGTAAACAAATCGAGGAGTATTAATGAGGGAATGATATGGTTAGAGGAATGTGAAAAAATGGGTGTTATGGACTGTGGAAAATTAAAATAGTGTCAATGGTCATTGTGGGTAGCGGTTGACCTAGGCGGTGGTTGTGACAACTAGTGGGAGAGCCAACACTGGATCTGCGAGGTGGTGTGGCTGGCCAGGAGAGGGTGTTGGCTTGAGTTGCGGTCGTGGGTGCCAGTCTCTCACTCCAAAAAATATTCATGGAGGGGATGGGGATTGTAGTGTTTCCAAGTGGCTGGAGGAAGATATATTACATTTAAAGCCACTTTTTTATTTTTTATTTTTTATTTTTAATACTTATGACCATAGTTCATGCAACCCCTTGGGTTTTCTATAAAAAAATAACACCTCACACCCTATTTGATTATTAAAAGTCTTTATTATTTTTTATTATATTCCACATACTTCTTCACACCTTTTATTTTAATAATTTCCTAATTCATATTTAATGAAGGATATAAGAAAAATAATGAAATTTTCATTCATGGATGTCTCCTTGATTGGTAAAATTTCAGTTTCTAAATGATGGCCAATACCTAGCGGGAATTATCAGGGTCACCTAAATTAAATTTTTCCTTCTAATTTTTCATTGAAACATTGTGAAGTAACTTATATATATAATACATGTTCTTCAGTTTTAATACCCCTAAAATTTTAATAGGATCTATATTAAAATTTCCATATGACCCTAACATGGTCATCCGTAATCAGATCGACGCACAGTTTTTTTTGGGAAAAAATTGGATCCCTATAATTAAATTTAAGGGAAAAAATTTACTATTAGATTTGAAAATCCTTTTGATTGCTTTGATACCAATTTTACATTATCGTGGTTCACTTCTAAAGCCACTGGGATGGGTATTTTAACAGAAATATCATTGGAGTGCATACAATTCATCATCTTTAGTGATATGATCCCCAATAATGTATAAGGATATCACATGCATTTTTAGAGAAAAAAATAATATAAAATGGTTACATCATATGTACTTTTTGAGTGTTTAACTGAAGATCATCATCCGTGATCTTTGCTAGAATTATTAGATGTTGAACCCCTATAGATCATCCAAAGACACTTCAAGAATTTTAAAGTATTTCTATCGTCTAATCTCAAGTACTAGATCAGAGCTTCGATGATTTCATCAATATCACAATGATCACCTCGATCTCATGTCTTCAATCCACCGAGGCATTGTTCGATTGATCAATCAGATTTACCCTTTCTTTATCTTTTATTTAGGAGAAGAGAGGGTCTCTCAATATATTGGAACAAATAGTCTAATGAATATAACTCCTCTATGGCTTATATTTTGGGTTTTTGAAGTACTTGGTTTTGGTTCACTAGCCCATGTATATTTAACATCTAGTAGATGAGATATAAATAAATAGTTATGATTAACATAATGCATCATAAATATTTTTTATACTTTATCACCTACATGAAAGATATAATAAATATATTATGTGGAATACTGAATTCATTAAATCGACTCGTATTTCCAACTAATATGAAATAAACTATGAATATTTTAATAATATTCATTTGTATAATTTATTCAATGTATTTAAATAAAAAATTTTAATAATTTTAATAAATAAATTAAACCCAATAGTTCCATATTGGAATAATAATTAATTCAATTATTCATTGATGATTGATAATACATGGAAAAATCTCAGACTTTATGGAGTGGTCAACCATTTACTATATACAAATTCACTAGAATAGTAAAGAATATTGAATGATCTATTATGTGTGGCCCTCATAACCCTTATCTCAATAGTAGTGAATTATAATTATATATAAATACTAGAGTCTAGAAACCCATCAAGACCCTCAAATAGTTAAGGGATAGTCATAGAAACTATAAACATTCTTATAAACATGCACTGTGTAATATAATGTCTTTATCTTGTGATATATCATAAAGAAAGAGGCACAAATTTTGTCATCATCCATTATTGATTTATTATTTTTTTATCTAACTATACGGAATAACCTTAGAATACCATGGCCATGTATTTACTAATGTACTACCTTCCTAATAAACTTTTCCCAATATATCACTTCCTCAACACAGAAGTGAAAAATTATGTCTTGATTATTCAACCAATTTCATGCCACCAAATACATACCCAATACATTCTTCCTCTCCCATAAATCAATATCATGGTTTTTTCCATGAATCAAATTACATGGTCAAATGCAACACATTGACAATGTTCTCAAGTTCTAAGAACAATACACATGTTCATAGATAGGAACTACTAATGATACGTAAAACATGTGGTGTTAATATTGGAGGGTTTGTTAACATGATCCCACCTACAAGAGATCCCCAAGTGAAATTTTTTAATAGAAGACATCTCAATGCTTACGATCCCCCAGCACCTGATAGTCACTCATAATTATTGTCCTATCAATATGATATATCTGGACCATGGTACATATGTTTAAGATTACTTTTAGGGTATCTTCAAGTTCTCATTATAGCTTGGGAATTTCTATAACCTTTTTATACGACATTTAATTTAAGTAAATTACCATAAATATAGTGGAAATGTAAGTATCAACACTATTATGGTAAGATAAGAACATGCATATAAAAAATTTTATACATGTAATGGTATTAAAAGTACATATATAATTTGGTTCTTTGAATCACACTTTCAATACTTCCTCATTCACTTGAGCCAATTACTAACAGGTCTCAATCCACTTTCTCTCACATAGGAATCATGCTTCTGCTAAGATATGCCTTTAGTCATGGGGTATGACACTTTATCCTCCATAGAAACTCTGAAAAATACTACTTCACCTCTCATATTAAAATCCATAAATATCTTTAACATTCAAACTATATGATTTTTCCTCTCGTGTGATCTAGGATACTTGGAAGGCACCAATACTGCAGTATTATCACAATAAATTGGAATAGGTTTTATTATATTAGGTACAACACCAATGTCTAAAAGAAATATGTGTGTCTATAAAACTTCCTTAGTTTCATAAGAAGGCTCTATATACACAAATTATAGTATATAATTAGTAAAAACAAGTTTCTTGAAGCTTTTTTATCTCAGTACACCACAATTCTGGAAAAATTCCTATACTAAATGAAATTTCATATCATCGTAATTTTTCACGAAACTAGAAACAATTCATGTCTCACTACTAGTTCCTCATCTCCCCCATGAACCATGAATATATCCTTTATAGGACTAAAGTACTTCATAATATTTTTGATATCTTCCCAACACTACTTTCATGGATTAGCTAGATATCTTCCCACCATATGTAAAGCAAGGGAAACATAAAACCTTTTATATGTCATAGAATATATAATAAATCCCACTACTAGAGCATAAATAATTATACTCATTCCTTAAATATCTTCTTGTGTTTGAGGATACATTTTCATGAATATATTGATATCATGTGACATTAACAAAAACCCACACTTTGATTTTTCAATATAGTACCTTTTAGGTACCTTTTAAATAAATATACTTTGACATAGAACAATCATCATTTGAGAACTATATTAATAGATATTGACCCCTAGAATGTCGACTCCTTTACTTAATTCATTCATGCATAAATTTTTATTTAACAAATTCCTAACATACTAAAAGACTTTTACTTTTTTCCAATAATTATCATGTCAAAAAATATATAACACTAATAAAATTATGGAATTCGCATCTACCTTATTATAGACACTCGGATCACTTTCATTCATGATGAAAGCAAATTAATTTTTGTCCTGATCAAAATGAACATTACGTGATCATGATTATTGGTTCAATCTATAAATGGATCTATGTAGATTAAACACTTTTAGGAATTCTTTGACTTTATACACCCTTCTGGATGATTCATATATATGTCTTTGACGAACATTTCATTTATAGAATTTATTTTTCACATCCATTTTTAAAATCATATAATCATAGAAGGCTTCTATTATATGTAGTATTCTGATGGATTTCATCAAAGATAAGATTGAGAATGTTTCATCATATTAAATTCCATGAATTTTCTTGAAACCCATTGATACTAGTATTTCCTTATAGGTATTGACTGTACCATCCTTGTATATATTTTTCATGAATACTCATTTTTTCTTAATGGTTTTTACATCGGATGGAGTTTCTAAAAAAATCCAACATTAAATTTGGTAAATATATCTATCTCAGAATGTGTGGATTATTTCTGTTTAGCATCATGCTTTCTACCAATTACATTCATATAGGTTATAGGTTCATTATTCTATAATAGTACTATGTTACTTGATAAAGTGAAAAGAAAACCCTAATTTTATGGTTCTCTAAAATATCATGTTGACCTATGCAGAACATGTGTCTCATGAACATATCCATCTCCCACAATATCTTTTGGAATTTTTTACCATACACACTCTTGTGCATCTGCAGTATTAACATAATTGAAATCAATATTTTTCCCACTATTTCCATTTTAAAAATGTTCCATTTCTATAGAAATGGCATGTATTTACCCAATAACTTTCTCATTTGATGGGTTATACATGTAATATATATTATTTACTTTAGTATAACCTATAAAAATGATATTTGTTCTTTGGAATGATAATTTTTCACTAGGTATAGTCTTGAATATTTCTTTGCATCCCCATACATGTATGTTTTAATGACATTATTTCTTTCTATAACGAAACTCATATGAAATCTCATCTATACCATTATTTGGTACCCAGTTCTGGGTATATATCATTGTTTGCATGTTGGATCCACAAAATGATAATTTGAGATTTATTAAAATCATCATTGATCTGACCAATTCTAGCAGGGTCTGATTCCTCTTTTCACCAACACCATTCCAGTGAGGTTTATAAGTATGGGTGAGTCGAGATACTCTCCCACACTCCTTTAAGTGATCATTGAAAGATTTATTAAGATATTATTCACCATGGTCTAAGTGGAATGACTTAATTTTATTACCAAGATGATTTTGTATTTCATTTTAGTATTTTGTAAGCATATGAAAGGAATATGACTTACACCACATTAAGTAGATAAAACCATATCTATTATAGCCATCATAAAATTAATAATTTTTAAAAACCCACCCCTGCACATTAAATGAAACAAAACACATATATTTGTATTAATTAATGAATTGTATCTTTCTCTCATTCCATAAAAGGTTTCTTCTATCATTTTCCCTTATAAACAAGTGTGAAAAGCATCTAGGGGTTTTAACTCAACTAAATCTAAAAGTACCTTCTATTTTAATTTCATGAAATGTTTCTCATTTACATGACTAAGCCTGAAGTTCCAAAGGCATGTGTTATACACTTTAGGTTTGTTATTTTTTTCATTAATATCCATTATATCATTTCCGAGTTGAATTATATTCAACCCATTGTTATGATGTGTCATAACATAACACGTGTAATCCTTATAAAAGAAAAACAATATTTCAAAACCTGATATAAAATCCCATCTCATATTGACTTGACATAGTGATTATGTTTATGGTTACTGAAGGAACATAATAACAATTAGACAATACAAGATCCAAACATATATGGAAATTTAGGAGATAATATTCAAATGCCCAAGCTACTAGACTTACACAATTTTCATCTCACAGATCCACCTCACCCTTTTTAATATTCTTGAATCTACTTTGTTCCTATATATGAATTCTAATTTTTGATCCTCATTTCATTTCCAATACCCAACATGTAGATAATGATAGATTGAATTCACTGATAAAAAAACCTAATGTGGAAGAAATATCATTTCGTATTCTTCTCATCACTGTAGATCTTCTTAAAGTGTCATTTCTTGCCACAGAGATAGCAGAAAACCTACTACTCATTTCACTCTCTTTTTATCTTTATCTTTTTGGATGGATGGTGCATCAGTTTCTTTTTCTTGGGCATAGCTTTAAACCCCTTAGCCTTTCCCTTCCTCCTCTTATTCACCATAAGGATTGAATAATTTTTATTCTTAATATCCTTATCATCTTGAATAAATAAATCCAAAAGATCTTGTAGAAACTTTATAATGATCACCATATTTTTCATAACAATAAATTTTCATAAGCTTCATAGCGATGAGGAAAAAATGAGATCGGTTTCTGGTTCTTGGTTCATCTTGAACACCTGGAATTCAAGTCTCTAAATTTACCTGATCATCTTATGTACATTATGTACAACCTTATTCCATTCTACAATAATGAAGCTATAAAATTTACTAGATATCTCACACCTTTATTTCCATTCTCTCTCCTTATATAATTCTTAGAGATAATTTAGCATTTTATATGTATCTTCATCCTCATTCATTTTATGTAATTAACTTCACAATGATGGTAGCATGATATAGTTTACATCCTGGGAAACATCTACATTATTTTTATAAAATTATTTATTTATATTTGTGTATCCCTAAGGGGGATTTGTATGAAGTTATTACTCTATCACATAATGATTCCCCTCTTTTCATGGTGCTATGTACAGGCACGTATTTCACTCCTGGAAGTTACATCCAGTCAAAATTTTTTCTATATCCATCATTGATTGTTGATATAATGTCCTAGTGTTGTTGATGATTTCTATTTTAATCTACAAAAAATAAACATTAGTAGTTATCACTTTATCTTGATTACCTTTTTGATATTTTTTTATTAATTAGATCATTAATTGACCCTCACTATTTTATCTAACTCTTGTTTCCCTCAATACTGGATTTAGTATACTATATAACTTCACTATTCTAGTAGAAATGATCCTTGAAACATCCCATAATGGTCAAAAAACTATGGATACTCAACTACTTGAAAATTTATAATGGTGGATTTTTGATATCCAGCCACATTAAATCATATTTCCTTGATCTATTGAGAAAATTCCTAGCTTATCAGAATAGTAACATAGATTGTCTAGATGTTTTCCCCCTAAAATTATAGCATGCTTGATAGGGATACTTATTTGCTACTAACATTATTTAATTCTACCCATCACTTGAATAATAACTCCCTAGTAGCTGGATTCCCAGTCAACCATGCCCGGAAATCAACTCGTACACCTGGTTTTATTCAAATGTAAATGAAGGATAGCATTCATGACTTGATATTACATTGAGTGGTTGTTAATATTTTCCATCAATGATGTCATTTTCTATTAGTTGTGATTATACTATATTGTCACACCCATAGATAAACATTAATTAATAGAATATATTCATCACTTATTTATAAGTTTTTCATATTTATTGTTGGATGTGTTCCCATAATAAATATGCAAATGCATAAAAAATTGTATAAAAGGAACTCTTAGGACCACTAGGTCGAGTACGCTGAGTGGGGGGTGAATCGGGGTATGGAAGATTAAAACATCACCCCTTTCAGATCTTATTTCATTATAAGACAAAACTCAATTCCCTCTTCCTCTCATAGAAATATATGAACAGATATGAAATTATGCACATGAAATAGAAATTATTACATGGTTCAGCCTCACCAGGTTACGTCTAAGGAGCATACAATTGAGGTGTGAAAATGTACCAAATTCACTAAGGCTCACTGGTAATAATGATTACAATGTAAAGGCTAGATCTCCTATTCCTAGGATAACTACCTTTTCAGGGTTTAGGGTTAGCTCACTGCATTCTCAAAGGTCACTCCATATGCCACTTTCCCTGGATCACTACTGGTGGAAAGGGTCACCGCCTCCCTCTTCCTACACCCACTGCTATTGGAAAGGAATCCACACACAATTTATCAACTTGTAGGTCAAACAAAGTTTATGTAAATATAGGTCAATTCATTTTCATTAATTCCTACATCCTCAACTATATGTAGATGCTCTGTTGAAGTCTCTTCTTCACATGTAGATGAAGTCCACCTTCTTGAGTACTACTAGATACCTAAAAATACTTTCGCAAACTGATTTGAAGCTTTCGCAAGATTCCTTTTTCAAATCCAGAACCAACTTATTCTCCCACGTACTGAGTACTGATTTTGGTATGTGGAACACCTCCTTTGTGAACTACTTATGCTTTCACGAACCTCCCTTCATCCATGGACCGCCTCCACCTTCGCTATCACATACGACCTCTGCAAAATCCCTTATGTCTGTGAACTATTCTTTGTTCATGGACAACCTCTGCGAATCACCCTATGTCTAATAATTTTTCTATGTTCATGGATTTCCTTCGCTAAACACTTGTGTACCATTCCTTCGTCCTCTGCATACTGCGTCCTTTGCGGGATATAGTCTCTCGTAAAAACCTTCGGTGGAATTTCTTCCACACGAACCACATCAGCCTTTTTGGAATTATCCCTCATGAACCTCCTTCAGAATTTTTTGAATTCTCAAATCAAAAATATGTTCTCTAATGATATTCAATCTCTATTATAATTAGTGTAATTAGTGATTATTTTTTAGGAAAATATATCTAAAATATTTGTTGATCCAAGATTAACCAAATCATTGATCCACCACATACCGATCCTCCTACCACTAAAAACATCAATCATTCTAGTGAATCATTAATCCTTCCTATCTCATACCATAGCTCATCCATAGTCTAGTTTTTTTGCCTCTCATTTGGGTTACCTCCTTTTCTTGTCATGGTCCTCAACTTACATCATCATCGTAAACCTTTACTCACATATTGGGGAGGGGGTCTCAAGAGCCACAAAATACATACAGAAATTAATGGATGTATGAGAACATATACATATTAAATAAAAGAGGATGATGCACTAACCATAAATAAATTATATAATTATTAAAAGTATTTCACACTATTAGTAAATAATAAAATAAAATTAACCCCAACATGAATAGGTTCAGTTAGTGCTCAAGACTAGTCATCGAGTAAAATAAAAGTGTGTTAATATTAAATAATAATAAATTTAATGTATGAGGGAATTTATATAATTTAAATGAATGATTTAAATTCAATTATTTTAATCGCATTAAGTTATTGTATTAAATAAATTTTTCTAAAATATCATTTAATTTTATTTTATTTAATTTTATATCAAAATTAAATTATTTATTTAAATAATAAAATAATTAGTATTTTTAATAAAAAAAATTTGTTAATTAATTAATTTTGGTATATATAAAATTTCATAACACAGAAACCTCTCTCAGACTCATTGCAGTTCATGTCGGACCCACATAGAGTGGTTTCGATTCAAACAGACCTCGTACAGGGCTGTTATAGGTCAGGTCAGCCCACTCATTCCCATTCCTAGTCTGTAATATCAACCCAGACCCATTTTGGTGTGGGTAGGGTCTAAAAGGACCCAAGGGCAGTAGTGTAACCTAATCAGATATGGCTATATCATACATGGGGATTCATACACACTGCTCATCATCAACAGGGAAGGAGTCCGACTATGGGAAACATGGAGGCATGTGGATGGAATGATCCATTCATAAGGAGGAAAAATGATGGGTGTATAAAATATGTAAATTTATATAAGAGATGGTGGTTTTTTGAAGGAGGAATCTGAATTAGTTGTAGGGGAACCAATATCGACATGATGAGGTGGCAAGGATAACTAGTCGAGGGTGGTGGCCAGAGATGTGGTTACGGACGATGGTGTTTAGATCTGGTGAATTAACATGGTAGTAGCAGTGGTGTGTGGTTTAACTAGAAAGTGAGAGGGAGATTAATTTTATGAAAACATGCTTTTTTATGAATAATTGTTTATAGTTTTTATGATTATGAACGTCTGTCATGCAGACCCTATATTTTTCTATGGAAAAAACAACACCCACCACCCCAATTTTATTTTAAAATATTATTATAGTATATTTGAAAGACTCCTTCCTACAACATTTGATTTTTAAAAATTTTCCAACACCAATTTTACATAGGAATTTGGAAAAAGACTCAATGGTTCATCCATGAAACACTCTCTGACTGATACTAATATGGTGGTCGTATTCTATTCATCACCTAACCCAAATTATCAAGGTCACTAGAGTTAATATTTTCTTGTAAATTCTCCACATTTACATCATGAAATAAAAAATATATATAATATATGTTCTTATATTTTAATACCCTAAAAAATGAATGTGATCCATATTAAAATTTTTGGATGACAATAACATGGTCATCCATAATCGTATCGACGCATGTTTTTTTACTGTAATGAATCCCTATAATTAAATTTATTGAAATATAATTTTTCATAGAATAAAAAATCCATGGAATCACTCTGATACCAATTCTGATATCGAGGCACATTGAAGAAGATAGTGGGACTAGGATTTAATTTTTTTTATCATCATAGTGTTCAAACATTATCGCTCTAGAAATCTGAACACTGGTAAGGTCTGAGGATATCAGAGTAATTTTTCATGCAAAAAAATAATACCTAATGGATACATCATGCATTACCTCAGTGTGTTTGATGGTAGATTTCTACAAGAATTTTTTTTTGGAGGATTTGATATATAACCCTACTATATCATCCACAAATTCTTCAAGAATCCTCACTTCTATTTTCCATCAATAGTCAGGTGCTAGTATGGAGCTCCAAAAATTTCTTCAATGTCGTAATGATCAACATGATCTCATTCCTTTGATCCATGAAGGAGTTCTTATATTGATCAAATATATTGAGTCTTTCTATCACTAGGATATAATAAGAGACAGGATCTCTCAATCCTTTATAATGAACAGTCAATTGAATAGAGCTCTACCACTGGTAAAATAGTGGGTATCCAAAATACCCTGTTAAGGTTCCCCAACCCCTATATATTTAGTTTCTGTTAAATAATCCATAACTAAATTGTTATAAATAACTAACTACATCATAAATATTATTTATATTTTATCAATTAAATATAATATATATTTAATTTATTATGTGATAAACCTTAGTCATTAAATCGACTTGTAATTCCCACTTATATTCAGTGAACAATGAATATTAAAATAATATTTTTTTCCTATAATATTTTTGATGTATTTATCTAAACACTTGTAAATATTTTTAATAAATAAATTCAACCCAATTTTTATATACTTTAATTATAATGAATTTATTTACTCATTGATGATTGATAATACATTGAAAATTCTATGGCCCTATAGTGGGTCCCACCATGTCCAATATAATTAATCACCGGAATATGGTTGAATATTGAATTCACTATTGTGTGTGACCCTCTAGACCCTCATCTCAATAACAGTGAACTGTATTCAAAAATCGAGAGTGGAGGCTAGAAACCCATCAAGGCCCATAAATATATAATGAATAGTCATACAAAAATTATCATTTCCTATGAACAGGAACTATGTAATATAATCTCTTTGTGTCATGATATCTCTTATAGTTTTATGCACATCTAGTTCCATCATCCATTCTTTCTTTATTATTTTTTAATCGTACAAGATGGTCTTACCTTTAACTACCATGGCTATAAATTTATGAAGGTACTACCAAACTGGCCAACAAGGCCCAAAATATCACTTCCTAAACATGAAAGGGAAAATTTCCATCATGATCATTAACCCAATGTCATTCCACAAAATACACACACAACACAAGATGCCTCATCACTACTTCAATTTCATAGTTTTTTTCATTCTTTAATGTACAAAATCAAATGGAACACATTTACAATGATCTTGTGTTAGAAGGATAATACACATGTTCATACATAGAAACAACTAATGAAACCCAAAACATGTGGGGTTTATATTGGTGGGTATTTCCTTGTGATCATACCTAGTAGATATTTCCAAGTGAAAATTTCATGAGATGAAGTCTCAATGATTATGATCCCCCAACACATAATAGCCACACATCATCTGTTTCCTATTAGTATGTTGTATCTGGACCATAAGAAAAAAATTTAATATTAATATCATGGTATCTTCAAGGTTATTATTATAGCCTGGGATCTATTATAACCTTTTGATATGACATATAATCTAAGTAAATTACCATAAATATTGTGGATGTAGAAGTATCAACATTACTTTGGTAAGATAAATGCATGTATATATCAAACTATATATATGTAATGGTAATAAATACACATACATTATTGTGTCTATGGAACCAACTTTCAACATTTATAACCTCTATATTGTAATAAAACATGAATGAATCCTGAAAAGGAAGAGGGAGGATGTTAGTAGTGATTTCCATGAGAACATGAAATCAAAACCCATGTATATTCCCTAGAATATCCAAGAGGAGTGGAGAACTAAAAGAGGGAATCTAATAGGGTCAATTGATCCAAATATAAAAGGAGATGAGTGAATTTGGTTTTAAAAATATAAAGGGTCAAAGATGTAATTTCCAATTCCAAATAAACAGGACATTATGCATGGTTTGGAAAATGATGCACCAACTATGAGATAATTACTAGACCAACATTGAAACTAAATGTGTTTTGGATGAATTTTTTTAAAACCATGTTCTAACCATGAAAATAAGTTCTATTAAAACTACTAACATACATGAATTGTTGCTACATAGTTTTTACTATCCATGAAACAATTGTGTGATCGGGAAAAAAATTACTTTTTATAAAACAATAATTGAAAAAAAAAACATGAAATTATAGGGAAACATAAAAAATATATATATAATATTATATAAATTAAATTTTGGTGTGTGATACATCCCCCTAATTTAACAATTTCATCCATTGTAATGTTCGAAGACAATCAGTTGATTAAGGGAAGGGACAATAGGTTTGATTACTCTTAGAGAAACGACTCAAGAAACAATGAATTCAAATTAATCTTGAATTCCACTAAAAACATGAGACACTACCATAAATAAGATAATTTGGAATGCAGAATGCACCGAAAAATTAAATATATAAGAAACCCTAAAGGAACATTTGTTAAATTAGCAAGGAACTCAAAACTAGAAATGTGTCTATATAAAAAATAGGAACAATGATTTCCTTAATAAATGGACCAAAACCCAAGGAACACCCCCACAAAAAAATGAACATGATATATTTTGATCAATATCCCTATTATAATTCATAACACAATCCAAAATAAAAAACTATCCAATATACTAAGATAGAGGTTGGATTGGGCAGAGATAAGGGTCTAACCCAATAGATAGACACCACTGCTCCAAAAAAAGAAGGCAAATGAATAACCCACACCATGACCTCCCATAGATTGATCTATAGTGGTTTTCCCACCATATTAAGAATCATCATCGATCCCGGACCACCAAGTCTTATGAAAAATCAAGAAAAACTAACAAAACATGAAGAAATAAAGAAAATATAGATGATCGAAAAAGCCACCAAAAACTACCATAATGATTAAGAATTATCCCAAATAAATTTACCCATCAATATATCCCCATAAATACACATGTTTCATCATATGGAAAATCATATTTCGAGGTATAATAGTAATGTAAATTATAAAATGATAAATAAAATCTGAAATGGATTCTACACTGACATTAAATTTAGTAGGTCAAACCAATGGATCTTCTAAAGAAGTAGATATAGGTCTAACCATTTTTTGAGAAAACCCTTTAAAAAAATTAGGTTTCCTATATAACCAAATATATTTTTGAATTAAATCTTATTATTCCCTATCTTCATTTATTAATAGATCACTAGGGGCTCTCTCCCATAAGAATCGGAAAATGAAATGTAAGATGTCCTTTGGATACTGTAGCCCACATTGCCTGATTTTGGATTTATTCTTCTTTCCCATACTAGAGATTCCATAACTCCATATAAAAATTTGAGAAACCTAAATCACCTATATCCTTATATTTATTATATATTTTATTCAGACTTCCTACCTCACCACCTATTCATAGGCGTCGAGGATAACCATGGACATTATTGTCAGGAGATCTTGATGAATACATTTTTTTGAAATACCAAGACTCCAAGGATTTTTTCAAGGATAGTTAAAGAATATATTTAACGAGGTTAGGAAAATAACAAGTATACTCCAAAATTAATTATCTACCCTTATCAAGGAAATACAATCCATTTCCCCTAAAACTTTCATAACCTTGAGGATTTACTATTGGAAGAAACATGCCCTTAACTATTTCTAGGAGTATTCCTTATGTGGTCTCAATAATATAATGGACTTAAACTACCTCCAACTCATACTTTCATATGTAATGGCCACGAACATAATCTTAAAAACTTCAAAATTCCTGGCCAAAGGAATATCACTTTGTTCTCCCACAACCAATCCCCTACTCCCCTGGATTCTTGTTGACCAAGTAAATGTAGAGTGTATAGAATTTTAATCTATAAAATTAAATACCTAAGAAAATATAAAAGAGGATAAATAGTATACTCTGTAACAAGAGTAAATTGAAGGATAAAATCACACATAACATTATCAATAAGCGGTTCTGCATGTAGTGAACAATCCATGGATCCCACTAGAGATTCCACCAAAACATGGTGGGGGTATATTCAAAAATTAAAAAAATCATAGAACCCAGTCATAACAATCCTAAAACTATAATAGTATACTAGAATATATAAAAAATTAATTCATTCTAAAAATAACCAAATATAATCAAAATAAAACTTAAAATAATTTATAAAAAAAAAATAAAAACAATTATCACTATTTTTAATCAACCTTTTCAAGAAAACATTATATTACAAGTGAAACCCATCTTTAACACATTTGGTTTCCTCAAAATTACCATGTGGAATATATTAATTTAAATAGACCCTTTGAAAACCCTTTACATTATCTCTATATAAAGGAATTTAGAAAATTTAATAAAACAATAATGTCAATTAATGGGAAAATTCATTAATGAATACACTTTTTAATGAGAATCCAAAGCAATTTGAAAAAATTTCTCAATTAATCAAAATTAACCTCTTTTGAAACACACACACCAGTTAGGACCACACGTTTTAAATTAATTTTAACCAAATTAACATAAATAACCTATTTAAACCATATTAATCCATTATAATTCAACCATAAGAATGAACCAAGTTACAAAAAAATTACAAGGATCCAAAATTTAAAAATTATTGTGAAATCACAACTTCACATGGTATGGTTACAAGTTCTAGTAGACTATTGTTGCCAGTTTTCCAAAATTTCCCACCCAGCTATCAAAGGATTTCTAGGATATCAAAAAAGAGGTTATCACGTCAATTATTACATCTTAATAATAATGTTCATGATTATTATTATAATGATGATGGTGATGAATTCATATCATTCAGTAAATAAACAACCCCCACCTCTATACTAGCTTTATAGAAAACAAAACCGATTCCATAAAAAATAAAAATACCCCATAAATTTGGAAACAAAGGAAATATATACCACATATAATATTGTATAAATTTTACATAATATAAAGAGTTGTATTCCAATGGGTTATCAATTAATAATGAACCAATTTTAGGAAAATTTGAAGTGGGCCTTTGACATCCATTCTTTATAAATTCTCTCAACAAACCATATTGAAACCCAAATATATAAATCTCCTTTAGGGGATAATCCCCTTAATGATTCTCAAACATTCCTCATAAAAGACATTAACATCCATAATTTGGGATAAAACCCTTTAAGAAAACCTATTACAAGACCAAAACTCTACATTAAGTAGAATAAATCATCTTCAAGATCCATATGGTCATTTAATCAAACACATTGTCTGTATTACATTTTAAAACAGATTATAACTTTATGTTTCAAGAGAAAAACACTTTCACATCCATTAAAAATCATGAAAACTATCATTCTTCAACTAAAAATTTAAACATACTATGTAGTGTTTATAAAACATGAAATAAAATTGATATAAAACACAATCAGTCAGGTTTATACATTATAAGAGCTATACAAGGGACCATCTACCTTTAATCTAGTTTTTCTTACAAACTATGACTTAAATAAGCATAAATATGGAAAATAGATCATGAAAGAGTAAAGAGGATCCCCTAAACCACAAAACCCATGATTAGAAATTTGTCTAAATGAAACTAGAGGTATTCATGACCTCACCTGGACAAAAATAGGAAATAATGAAAAAAGGAAGAGGGGAGGAAGATAAAAGATATTTACTAGAGAAATCATAACCATAACCCAAGAAGGATATGAGAAATATCTAAGAGGATATCATAAGTTGAGGGTGGGGATACTAAGTTCGTGTAAGCCTAATGGGAGAGAAAATAATTGAATTTGGATAGAAAAATATATATTGTAACAATAATTTACAATTTTTAATTATCTACAAAATTTATATTGTTATTCCACATGTTTTTGAAAAATTTGTGCTGACTATGTGAAGTTTAGTAGATCAACATGGGCACTATACGTGGTTTGGAAAACGATGTCCAAATTGTATGACATATATCTATAAATACTCGTTACATATATTCACGTTTACTGTGTGAATTATACAAACTATGTGCAAATCGTGTGAGATGAAAAAAATTAGTTTTCTAAAAATATAAAATTTAATGTCATCAAACTCAAGGTAGAAATAAAAAAAATGGATAAAATAATAATTAATTTAAATGTTTGTGTGTTATAATTCTCCCCACCATAACACTTTATACCCCCAAAAATTTCTATAATAACTCATTAACTAAACGAAAGGACCTGAGGTTTAGATTCGTCTTAGAGAAGGGACTCGAGAAACAAAACCAAAAAACAATAAATGATGCTAAGAAAACTCAAGAAACTACCATAAAAAGATAAATGTGTTTTTATAAATTCCCTACTTATAAATATATAAAATACCCTAAAATTCCTACGATCAAATTGGAAAGGAACTGAAAACTGGATAGACAACCATACATAGGAGAGGGATAATTAATTACATAATGAATAATCCTTATTGAAAATAATACACCAACCTGAATATAGAGAATATTAGATGAACCAAATATGGTTCCTCAAAATTCCCATGAGAATCCATAACATGATACATAATCAAGAACTAACCAATATATTATGTGTGGGATCTATATTGATGGGGGAAAGGTTCTAACCCCGTAGATAGACATAATTAATCCAAAAGAAAGGATAAAGAGATTCCTACACTAAGCCCTCCCAAAGATTATTCTATCACAGTCTCCCCACAATTTTATGAGTCCTTGTTGAACTCCAACATCAAAATATTATAACAACACATGAAATACTATGTTAATTTAAGGACTTAAATAAAAGATAAATGATATTAAAAACCAAAAAATATAACCATCAATATTCAAAATTATTAACAACACATTTTACCATTAATTAATTCCCATAAATACACAAGATTCACCATAAAAAATAATAAATATCTAGGTATAAGCACAAAGTAAATTAGAAAACAATAAAAAATAACAAATGTTTTCCACACTAACATTAGTTTTAGTAGGGTAAACCCGGTGATCTTTAAAAGAATTTAATCTGGATCCACCCATTTATTGATAAACTCATTTAAAAATATAAATGTGCCCATGATGACAATATCTATGATATGTATTGGGATTTTTTGGATAAAAGTTCTTCTTATTCCCCATATTCTTTTATTTTTTTCACACCAAAAGTTTACTCTCATTATAGTCCAATAAGGAATATCAAGATGGACTTCTAATATCTCTAACCACTTTATCAAACATGGATCACTTCCACTTTCCCCTATTGTGGCTTCCTCTACTAACTTTTAGAACTTGGGAAACAACAATCACTTCAGGCATTCAAACTATACCAACCATTATTCTGAATGAAAATATCACCCCCTTTTCATAGGTATTAAGTTTGACTGAGGAAACCAATTCCAATAGATATGATTGAATCTATTTTCTGAAAACATCAGAATTTAAGGATTTATCCATTCCAAGTTCTAAAATTTATGTCATAAGGTTATAAAAATTGAAATCATACCCAAAAAATCTATGATCTTCCCCACTAAAAGTAAAATAACTCTATTTTCCTTTGTACTTTTAGAGATGTAGGTATGTACTTTTGGATGAAAATAACCTAGAACCCTTCCTAATAGAGGTCCCTCTATGACTTTCCAAAGATAAATTACTTCCTCCACTTCTAATTATAAACCTCCGACATATAGTTTGAAAACATCAGCTTAAGAAACATTGAATGTTCAAGATGAATAATGATCACATAATCTCCCACAGAAAATCCCCTACTACCTTATGGTCTAGTTTTATGAAGAAATGAGGAGGGTTCGGTCTTTAAAATTCTCAAACAAAATCTTCACATTGATCTAGAATTGTAGAAAAATTATTCTCCTCACTGGAATTAATAGAAGGATCGACTCAGTCAAAATATGATCAACCATAGGGTTTTAATATGTGGAACCACCCAAAAAATATATCTTGAGATTCTATCAAGTCATTATAAAGTATTACTTTAAAATAAGATAAAAAATGGAACACAGTTATAACAAGTCTCAAACAATAATCACAAAGATCCAAATGCAAATCAGTGAGTAAATTTCAGAATACCAAAAGGTAACCAACATAAAAGATAACAACTTTTGAAACACACAATTTATGAAAATGAGAATGGATTTTCACAATACAATTCCTATATAGGATCCAAAAAAAATTGAAAAACTTTATAAATTTATGAAAATTAACAACTTATGAAACACACACACAATTTCTCACCACAAATTCTAGATTAATTTCACTAAAACAATATAAATAACCCGTAGAAAACATATTAATATAAAATAAATATACCATATTAAAATACAATGTTAATTATAAACTATAAAAAACAAAAATTTCAAAATTATAGAGCAACAAAAACTGTAATATGTTTGGCCAAATGATCATGTAGTCATGTCCAAACTGTGTAAAGATAACTATAAGTTTTCCCAAATTTGTTGGCCCTTGGTCTTTCAACAATCCATCATGAAACCCGAGGTTCCTTCCCAAATTAAAAATCAAAACCATGATCTCTCAAAAATATTTCATAAATAATAAATATAAAAACATTTTAAAAGGAAACCAAAAACATTCAATAATGGAGCTCCATTTTGAGATACATAAATCACAGATAAACCAAGTAACTCAAGTGTCATACCAAAATGTAGTGATCAAGAACCTACTTGTAACATTACACTATAATTTCAATGATAATATGTTCCATCTACTAGACATACCAAATAATAAGGGTGAATATTGAACTTTTCCCCTCTAATGAACGAAGGTTTTGATACCACTTTTTCATGAACCAATATATGGAAACCCCGGATCAGGGTTCGTGAAACATCTTACGACATGGACCAAGGGGTATTCCTAATCATAGGGGTATTCATAATCATCCCAAGAAGGGGAAATGTTTTAGGGAATCAATTAAACTCAAATATGGAATTATTTAACCCAATGAATAAATAAAAAACGACAACATCCACCCATAAGCTCGGTATGACCCCCCCCCCCCCCCCAATAGTTTTTAAGGAACATGTAAGAGTTTAAAGATGTAGAATTTAAGTAAAACTAGACATTACATTAGAAGAAATAAACATCTGAAAACATAATCATAATCTAAAATCAACCACTTTCCCATGAAAATAAAAAATTTATAAATAAGATAAATGAATATTGAAGTGGTTAATACCACAATAACACCAAAAAAGTCAAAATATAATAATACACATTTATCCTTATCCAAGTGAAATAAGATCACCTTCACTTAAAAATCCATTACCCTAATCTATGAATCTGAAAATATACCATCGCAATTGAGTAGAATTATATCAACTTGTAATATGATAAGTGTTATAAAAATATTCCTAGTAGGTATCCTCCCCACACCTTAAGCACACATTTTAAAAATGGAACCATTTCATGCAAGTTTAAAATACATTTAGAAATTTGGTTTATATAATTCAATTTAAAATAGGAGATGTATTTATTTCATCTAAAACAGCCATTTTAAGATGAAAAAATAGAAACATTATTTTCACCTTTTAAAAAATAAGTTTTTTATGTGATAAAAAATATTTTAAGACTTGTTTTGAAATAAAGCAATATGCATGATCTTAAAAAATGATACAAAGTGTACAATATCATGGATAAACTAACACACATATATATAATATCAAACCTCATCACTTGAACCTATGATCCCATATAATATCCAAAATATATTTAAGATAATATTAATAGATAAATACTAGTGTTAGATACAAGGAAACCTTCCCTAACACTCAATATTACCCTACCTAGCCTAATCGAAGGGTGAATCCTATAAGTTGATAAAATTATAAACTAATGTATAGTATTCATTTCTTGATATTAAAGAAAGTGACACATGTGTTCCAAACTTTTCTACTAATCTAATCATGGTTTTCCATTATATCAAAACGGAGTTTAGCACCTAAATTTTCACATAATAATAATAGCAATATTAATATAATCATGTCGTTCAGAAAATAAACTCACCCTCACCTCTATGCGCCCTTAATTGAAACAACGCTTTTCCAAGAAGAATAAAAAATGTATATAAATTCCCCAACCATGGTAAACATCTAACCCACATATTTTTATATCAATTTTACAAAACACAAAGGATTATGTTCTTGGACATTGTCTTGACATAATAAATCACTTTCTTGAAAATTATAAACATATCCTTGAAAAATATTTAATAGAAATTAGAGTTACATACCTTTTTTAAAAACAAACACATAAATCTCATAAAGTAGATCAAACCATTATATAGTCTCAAAAACCCATCATAAAATCCATGAATACCTTTAATTTTGGAGGAAACCATTTATTAAAAGCAGTTTCATGAAAAAAAATGACTCTTTAAGTAGATTAAATCATATTCAAGGTCTATAGATGAAATTAATCGATCACATATAGTGCATTTCATTTGAATATATATTCGAAATTTATGTTCCATTAGAAAAAACCTTTCACAGCTATAAGAAATCATGAAAAAACTACCTTTCATTAATAGAAATTAAATATACAAGGTAGAGTTTATAATACATGAATCAAATCACTTAGAAAACACATGTAGTCATGTTTATAAATTTTAAGAGATATAAAATGGATAACATACATTTATTTTTTTCTACTAGAAAAATCACTATTTAAATTCTACTAAATGAGAAAATAGGAACATAAAGGATTAAAGGGGATCCCCTAGAATAAAAAAACACTAATTGAAAATTGAGATAGGATAAACACTACCTCACCATGACCAAATGAGTTTTATAAAATAGTAAATAATTAATAAAAGTAAGATTATAGAAGATAATAAGTGATTATCATTTTAAATCACTATAAAAACCAAAGAAAAATCCACTAATTTTCAAGGGGAATGTATAATTTGAAAGGATTAAATACTAGGGTAATGCAAGCTTAATTTGCGAGTAGAGGAGTAAATGTGGGTTAAAATTCATAGATGGGAAGTGAATTGATATATGATTTTTAATTACTTGGATACTTCACATGGTTTGTACACATAGTTTGGAAAACTATACACTAACCATGTGAGACTAATTTTATCTACAGATTCCTTATTCATGGGTTGGCTTCACAATTTGGAAAACCATATTCCAACCAAGTGAAATATCAATATTAATACTGTGGAAAAATATATACAGTTTATACATGGTTTTTACTAACCATGCAAAAAAAAATTCACCAAAATAATTTAGTTTTTCAGAAAAATTAAATGTAAAATAATAGAAACATATTATAAAATTAAAAACATAGAAATTTATAAAATAATAATAAATTTAATGGTTAGGTTGTGGAACCACCATCCCCTTTCCCATTAAAGGTTCATATATTTAACTTTTTCCCAACTAGTGGTTTCAGAGTCAAAGGTTCTAATTTTAGGATCAATCAAAATATTCTATTTATGGATTTGTTGAAAATTTTTATTCATTAATAAAGGACCTTGTTTTCAATGTAATGGGTATGGTGGACAGGAGAAGGAGATAATCATATTTCTATAGGATTTTGGTGAAGAAATCATGAAATACATATATAAATATATTTACTTGACAAAGGGCCATGAAATAATTGGTAATATAAAGACACATAAGATATTGTAAAGTTTGATGTCTAGTGAGGTGCATAAAACAATCCATTGTGGTACTAAATTTGAAATGTAAAAAAATTTATATGTTATTTATGTGATCTTACTGGATGTTAGGGGTGTTTTAGTATCATACCCAATGATTTAATAAGACTATATTATGTCAAAAAGTGATAAGTGGAGAATTAATAAGAAGAAGTACACTCAGAATAAGGATATACCGATTAAGTAATGTTTGATTGGAATTTAGGATAAATCTATATATAATGATTTTAAAGAATTTTTAAAAATATATAATGATATTTTTAACCACATATATTTGGAATGAAGTGATAAATATATTTAAGAAAATGAAAAAATGGGTACCTATTTTTGAGAATGTTCGTGGAGTGACCAAATGAGATCCAAGAATTATATAATAACTTAATTAAATGAGAGATAATTTGTGATTTGGACTATTCTTTCATGGTGGATTTATTATTAGAGAATATAATATTATGTAAAAATGGGTCCTTGAATGAATCCATCATAATGATGGGTGAAACTTTAAATGAAATAGTGACATAATCGAAACAATTGAATTAAAATTGGAAGATACAATTGACACAATGAATGTTATAAAGTGAAAATATATCCCTCTCAAAACATGGCATGAGGAGGGGTTACAATCTGAGAAATAAGTTGGATTTAAGATTAAGTATATGTCTTCCCAACTAAAGGAGAAGGACATGAAGATCATGGATTTTTAAATGAGTCTAAAATACTCAAATTTATAGATAAAGATCCATCCCAAATCATCCTTAACTGGTTAAGTCCATAATGGTGGAAATATAGAATCAATATAATTACAAGATATTCATAAGAAAATAAAAAGTTATTGAATTAAAAGGAATGTAATGATTAGGTAATGTTTCTTGAAGCATGGGATATTCAATGTGTGTGTGTATAGAATCCCCAAGGTTCAATAGTTGAAAAAAATCGGTTGTGATATCTCTACAAACGAATAACTATATAAGGTGTTACATTAATGGAATATGTTTTATTTTCACTAACCATGAACATAAATAAATATGGTTTAATAAGATAAGTAATAGAGAATCCATGATAAGAACCCTTATTCCATGTTTTGCGGGATTCATGTAAGAAAAGAAGAATAATTTTTGTCATTGAAACAAAAATCACGAGAATGAATGAATTTAAAGAAGAAATGAAATGGAAGTTGAAATATACATCCTTGGATATTTTTTTTGATGTATACCTTTATGAAATAAGGAACATCAACACATAGAGATAAAAAAAATAAGTTAAATTCCTTGGAAAAAAGGTGTATGAACTTGTGAAGAAAACTCACCATATACAAAAAAGTATAAGTTTCCTTTGATTGATATTGAGAAGCATAAGCATGATGATTTCATCAGTGTCCTCATAAATAGCATTAAATGTAAAGAGTAAATGGTCAAAAAATATCCCTCCATTAGTAGAGGAAGAATGATAAAGGATGTAGAAATCATGAATTAATTGAGAAAAAACCCAAAAGTAATTTTATTCTCACAATAAGGGTAAATCATGAGAAAAACTAAATAAAGGATGACAATGAAATTTTACAAAATGAAATGTGTGCATGCAGTGTTGAAATTAATACCACTAAGAAATTTTGGAAGATATTTAAAAACAAAGGGTTGGTTCATCAATACTAACCACATTCCTCTACTTGATAATATTTAGGAAATTCAATTATCCATATTATCTTTATTGTTATAACTAATTATTTGAGTGAGGCATCTTTAAGGAGGATATATGACCCATGGTGATGAAATAAGATATAAAAGTTCTGAAATAAGATACATTTAAAAAGTGAAGTCATGAAAATTTATTTTATTAATTGGTATTAATCCTAAATGGAAATTAAAATGGCATCAAGGAAATATTTGAATCAAAAAGTTTTTTTGATATTCCAATGTGGATATCAAAGATGAATTTATAATATCACATTGTGATAACTATGTATATATTTTATTGGGACTAATTCGTAGAGAAATTGGTATCAAAGCCTAATATGTAATTTTATTAAAGGTATTAAGAAAACTTTGGTGATGAAAACATGATATCATGGTATATTTAAATTGGTATCAAACCAAAAATAAATATTGACATATTGAGGGACAATTGGTGCTATTATTGGAGAAATTCATTTTTCAACTATTTTAATTATAACAAACTGATATCATTTAGAGGCTTTTTTAGAATACTAAATATTTCTAAAAGGTAACTCCCATGGTATATCTTGATAAGTGGTAACATAGATTATAAATTGTTCGAGAGATAAAAGGAAAGGAAGGATAAAATGAGGATAAAATTCAAATGGTTGATCACCTCATATGGAATGGATGAAGCACCCTGTGTTGATGGAAGATCATGGATATTATATGGGATCATGAATTAATCTTCTAAGGTGGCATAAATTAGTAGAATATGTGGAACTAATAACACACATAGTGTCTCCTTTCTTATTTTCTGATGTTATTGTGTAAGTCTGATTAAGATCACAGGGTATTTTTGAAGGAATTAAGAGAAAAAGTTCCATGAAATTATAGAACTAGTTAAGTTACATAGAAAGAACTATTGTTTCTAACTTAGACTCATGTTTATTAAATTGAGTTCCAAATCAGTATTCCAAGAGAATTTTTTGATGAATCCTTGAAAAGTGGTAAATTAAATCTTTTAAATCATTGAGATAATATATAAATATCTAAAATTTGATGATTCCTAATAGAAAATATGGATATTCATTCCAAAAAGAAGTATCAATAAAATATATAAATTGTGTTTAAGAAGAGGACAAAGCCTCAATGTTTACCAAAGGAAAAAAATGTTACATATTATAAAGAATGATCTAAAATTTTTATAAATTGTGAATAGTGTTAGAAGTTTTAGGAAGTATGAGGCATCAATGAGTGTTTAAATTGAAAAGTATCAACCAATATCAATGTATCATTGAGAGGGGGAGGGGTGAATCAATGGTATATTTTTCATTTATGTTATCTTTATTTTATAAAAATTCTCACCTCCTATTAAAAATTATCACTTTTTTGGACAAAAAAACAATCACACATCCATTAGAACACAAGTATTTATAATATTCACTACTCAATAAGAGTATTTAGTCCTTAACATGGTTTTGAATTAATACAATACCACGTAATCCACTAGAACAAAATTCTTTTTTTTTTTGATAAAATTAGTAGGAAATACCCTTACACATGTGTAGCGCTATGATCAATAAAATAGAGAATCTTATTATTCTTGCATGAATGCAATAAAAATGTGTGTCCTCATGCATTAATTATTTAAAATATGTCTCGTAACAAGTTTATAAACCTTCTCCATTTGGTTCCAAATAATTCATTATGCTACATCAATAACTTCTGCTTTTTTTGACTCTTCAAAATAGAATTTTTCACTTTCCTACCCATCAAAATATAGAAAATTATTATATATAATTCATACAAAAAATCATCCAAGTGGATCTATCTAATTCCTAATTATTATTTCACAGTCTAAAAAATAATTAAGAATAGATACTCCATAAATTGGTCTGGACTGCTTCTTTCTTTCCCCAAAAATGTAAGTCTGATGGCTCGGTCAGATCTGGTAACCTATTTCTTTTCTTTATTCTATCCATAAAAATTATTAAAGAAAATTCTATCTAAAAATTTATCTCCTTGAAAAACATTTGGGGCACTCACTCTCTCCAGACATGAATTTTTACAGAGTACATTATACTATGACCTTTATTTATAGGTGTTCTATAATTGGAATGGGCAGGAATCCAAATTTTTTTATCACTCAACCAAATTTATAGTAACATGAATTTCAAATTAATTTAGAATATATATTTGACTATTTTAGAGAATCTAAACTAATCTATATTCTTATATAAACTTATCCAATCTTCTCAAAACTCTAACCTTATTCAAACATATAACAATTTATTTAGTCTGATGAAATTTTTGTTCTGATAGTGTTTTCATTATGATGAATCAAAAATAAACCTGAATACACCCATTATGATGTTCTACCTAAACATGTTCTACCATAAACATTATTTCAACATTGTTAGACTTTATTTTATTTAAATTATCTTTCACACATTAATAGCTATTCTAAATTACTCTAGAAAACAACTCATTTTATTCATCCCAATTAATTTATTTAAATATTTTTCAAAAACATCATTCCAACTTATGAAGACTCTGAAAACCCTCAACAACTCTTCAGTAGCTTCAAAAAAATTTCTTTTTTTCAATAAAAATCTAGACTAATGATCCTACATCCAATCGCGTCCTGCATCCAATGACTAACTGGTGTTAACATGAGTTTGATGGATCAGTCTCGGTTTCCCTCTTGTGTGATAGAATCACATCTAGTCTGATGACACTTAACCATGAAATAATTCAGAGATTTTTTAAAATATTTCACTATATTTTTGGGTTTCATCTGATTGATTTGTCTCTAATCATATTTCCAAACATTGGTCCCAAAAACTCTAACTTAATCATTAGAGTCAATAGATTCTATTCTTATCTTCCCCAAAAAATTATTATAAACCTTTAATAGAACCCTATATCTAATTCCCTATTGATGTCAATAATGTCTTTGATGGATCGGTGTCAGAACTCCTCTAATGGATTGGTGTCCCACCATGTCTAATGAATCAGTGTCAGGAGTGAATTATTTCATCCATATTATCTTCAACAGATGATTGATCAAATAGATTGGATCATTTAGTGAAGTGAATCGTCTCATGAATCATCTCATCTGATGGATCAGTCGATCAACATTTCAAAATATCTTCTAACTTCAGCAACATCAAACTTCTCTACCTTTATACAAAATCTGCATATGGTGATTCTAAAACTGATGATCTATGTCTGGAATTCTTTGACTTTGTGTCATCTTCTTCTAAAAACTCCTACTTCTAATATGGATTCCTCAAGATGTTAGGAACATTCACATTGGTAAATAATCATCTAACTTACAAAACCATTTCTCCTCATACTATTCACAATGATTGGATCATAAGTTTCTCAATAAACTTATGATATTGAAAACTTACAAAATAGAAAATCATCACTATATTTTGCATCTAATCCATTGAAAGACATTCAAAATTTCTTAAAACATCTCTTATTGATCAAAAACTTCATTCTAGACATATAGGTCAGAAAACTACTTCACCGTGAAATATTATCCAAAATAGAAAACTAAAACCAATGGATTATCATATAAAAGGTGTATTAGATATTTTGAGTTTGGTACCCCTTTCATATGATCACCAAAATTTAAAAATTGAATTTATTTTTTTGTAATAAAACTACACATACAAATCAAATAATTCATTTTGAACATATTGTGACTCTAAAAACCACTTCACCCATAAAACATCTCCAGAATAGAAAATTGAAACCAATGGATTTTATTATCAAATATGTTTTTATATTCTAAAAATGATACTTCTTTCATCTAGTCATGAACAATTAAAAAGTGAATTTATTTTTCTTAATGAAAATATATAAAATAATCAACACAAACATCTTTTAGCATCTAAAAACCACTTCCTGACATATTGGTCCCAATAATCTCCCCCTTGGGATTTTTTTTCAACCCAGGTTCACAAATTGATAAACATTGTAACCTCAATCTATTGATCACTAGTAAATAATTCTAAGACTACATGAGAGAACTCATTATAGGAATTAATAATCATCGACATTAATACCATGTTGTCCAAAATTAGTGATTTAAGAAACTTTTTCTTAAATCCTAAAAAATTCAATCTTTCCAAATAACTTCAAAACAACTTTCTCTTTCATGTAACAATTTCCTAAGAGAAAATCGTTAAACATTTAAAATAGTTCACACACAATACATGCTGAGTTCAAAGATCACCTGCAACTCCCTCTCAATAAATTATTACAATAAAGTTTTGACACATATCAATGGAAATATTTATAAAACAAAATTATTCTCCCCCTTGTTAACACTATTAAAATACAATATGTGATGGGGGATAAAAACACATACCTCATCCTTGGAGATAAAGTGGAAGGATTCCCATGTTCAAATTTTGTTTGAAAAATGATTCCTTTTTGTAAAGGCCTTATGAGACCTTTAATGTGGTATTCTACATGTATGTGCTAGAAGGACCAGGTAAATATGGTGGGAGTAAATAGTGATTTTACGGAATCATGAATATCTCACTTTTCTACTTTTATAGTGCACTTTTATTAGCAGTTTTACTCAGAGACCTTGAGGGTGGAGATGGTCGATGAGTTTCTGAAGTCGGAACAATGAGATCTTTTGATGATGGTGTTTTTCACCATATTCAGATAGCAGGTTTATGTTTATTTAGATATCCTCACAAATTATTTCTTCAACTATAAGAATTTAGATATAGTTTTGAGGCTAGAGATCATTTTTATACTTATTATTTTATTTCTACTAACCACCTTTGTGGTGGCTAATAAATTTTTTTTGATATTGGCCACCTTTGTTGTGGTTAATAAAGAAACATTGGTAGAGTCTGACATGAATGAAAATAAATGTCTATGTGGTGATATTTCAATGGGTGGAAATGACATTTCTTTATCTGGGTATAATAAGAAGTGGGATGAGTATTATCAAGGTAGTGGCAATAGTG
Source organism: Viscum album (assembly GCA_963277665.1). Lineage (NCBI taxonomy): Eukaryota > Viridiplantae > Streptophyta > Magnoliopsida > Santalales > Viscaceae > Viscum > Viscum album. The sequence goes on from OY728152.1 coordinate 1,149,424,840, forward strand.
TCTAGAAGTTATCATGGTAAACTCCTATTGATTCTTAGATGAATAATCCAGTAGTGAGTTATCATTGTGGAAAATCTGACCACACTGGGATTCAATGCTAAGAGACTCTATGTATGTGACACTAGTGTGGGTAGTCAGGGTATATCCATCGCTTCAGTTAGTTGGACTTATGGGTATGTGGTGTGGGACCAACTCTTTCAAAGGGATCTCAAGTGAAGTCAGAGGTTTCCAAGGGTGGGGTATATTTCACTCATCTCAAGGGGGATTCTCAACAACTAAGTAAGATGTATGTAATTTATGATCTATGGTGTCTCCATGCAATAAAGGTAATTCCATATGATTAGATATCGAGCTAGCCAATGAAAGAGGTACGGTTTTTACAGCATCTTTAATGGAATATATTTTTTTTACACTAACACACCTCATTCCTTAATTTCATTTAAATAGGAGTATTCTATGGGTATTTTAGAAAATTTCATTCCATATTTGATGTATTTTATAACCACGTTGGGTAGGAATAAAGAGTAGATATTCGAGTTTTTATAGTTTTGTGTTTCTCTTGCTGATGTTGAAGTAATTTGGGACTTCCTTGTTTTGTACCTTGATGTTTTCAACCTTATTATTAGCATGGACTATTTGATCAACTACGAGGATATTATCCACTTGTATTATCATAGGTTTCAATTACATACACCTGAATGGGATCCTTACATCTTTCAGGGTGAGTTGGATCGGTGATTAGGAAGGACATGACCTTTTTCTTTAGAGGTAGGTTTGATCTCATGTTAGTATTTCATGTTGTTTCTAAAAAATATGAAGAACAGATCATTTAGTGGATATCTAGTGGTCTTGGATCAGTCAATATATGTGTTTCTAGAGTATTTTTTCAGACTACCTCCCCAAGGATATATTGATTTCATGATTTATCAACTCCATGGGATGAACGTGATTTCTTTATCATGTTATGAGATGGCTCCAGCATACCTAAAATAGTTGAATATTTAGTTATAGGATCTGGTGGGTAATGTATTTATCTACCACAGTGTGTCACCAAGTGAATTTCTAGTTCCTTTTAGAAATAAATTTTTCAATTCCTCCATCTTTTCATAGACTATCATAAACATAATTAGGAGACCATGAAGAATAAATAACCATTACCCAGGAATTGTTGGATTATTTTATTAGATTTGGGGAGATAGTTGGTTTTCTAACATCGTCCTGAAATTTGGGTACCCATATTTGAATGTCTAGGAAGATTTTGTTATGGAGACTACCTCTTATATTTAGTATGGACATTATTATTATTTTGTTATGGACTTTGGGATTACAAATTATCTTATTGTGTTTGCGGAGTTAATGAACTTGATCATCCCTCACTTTTTATACACCTTCTTCATCAAGTTTTTAAATGAAATATTGGTTTATTCCAAGTTGAGGGAGTATTATTTTATCCACCTAGAATCTGTTTTGGGTTTTGGAGGAGGCATTGTAAATATTAAAAGTTATCCTAGTTCCAACATTGGAATCAGTAATTGATGTTTCTAGTCTATGTGATTTCCAAGTAAATATTTTATGTGGATCCATATAAGGTTTGAATAGTCATTTCTTTAGAGAATCCCAAGAATGGGTTCAATATTTTTGGTTTTCTAGGCTTGGTCAGTTATTATAGAAACTTCATTTATAACTTCTCTATACTAGATTATCACAAAATATCATTAACTATAAAAGGCATGAAGTTTTAATGGGATGATAAGTGTCAAAGTAACTTTGATCAATTGCGGGATCGTCTGACATATGTACTAGATTTGATTCATCTTGATCTTAGGAGTTCTTATACTCTGTACTTTGATTCTTCTAGAATAGGTTTGGATTGTGTGATGATGCATAATGTTGATGTGATGGACTATGTCTCACATAATCTAATCCAACATGAGTAAAATTATACCACCCATGGCCTAGAATTGGTCTCAATGATACACATTGAGAATTTTGTGATATTAACTCTTTATGGATGATTTTAAAGTGTATTCATATCGTAAGATCATGAAGTTCATTTTTACCTAGAGGGACCTGAATCTCAAACAGAGACATTGGGTATAATTTTTTTAGACTTTTGATTTTTAGATTTCTTATACACATATTAAGACAAATGTTATATCATACATAGTGAGAAGGAATATTCTAATGAAAAAAATATTATAATATATAGATGAATCGGGTCTGGTGATATTTTTTCTGATCTTAATCTGTAGGTGAAGGAGAATAGAGGGTAAGTGTTCCTTCTCACTGTTTAGATTACACCCTCTGCTATTTATCAGTTTGTGGGTGATTTGGTAACTGGACATGATTTGTATAAGATTATAAGTGTTTTAAATGGTGTGAAAACCACAGGTGATTGATCTCAATCTCCCAATATTTCCCTACTCTGTTGGAGGTTGTTGTATTTACACTGAGTTTAAGTTTGGAGGTGACACATGATCAGCACCATTCCTAGTGGGTCATGCACCACGGGGTGACTAATATGTTTTATTCCTTGATAGAGTGGTACTAGTGGCCCTAGATGAGTCTTAATGTGGTATAAATTGTTTCCATGTACATGAATTTATAGAGGACCAATGTTGGGAATTATAGACCTGCAAGGTTGTTGCAACCATATCTTATATCAGTGTGTAAGTTAGATGAGATATTTATGGATTTCGTGATTATCCTACCTCATACTCTGAGTTGGAAAGATAACATATGGGTTATTTTCTCTAGTTTTACTATATCAAACCACTTTCATCCATTGAAGGAGTTGATGAAGGTAAAGGACCTTGAATAACTATATATTTAAGATTTTTTTGGCTTCATGGAGTTCCCTCAATAATAGTGTTAGAACTAGATGCTGATTTTAATTCTTAATTCTAAAACGGAATCTTTGAGGCATTAGTATGAGGGATGAAGTTTAGCACCACATATCCCTAGAATATGGAAAACCAGTCTGAGAATACCATATATAATCTCATGGATATATTGTGAGCATGTGTTCTTGATTTTAGAGAGTCATGGGAAAGGTGCATTCCATTGGATCAGTTTTCTTATAATAATTTTTATCCACCGTATATCAGGATGGCCAAGGTTGAGGTGTTATATGTATGTTCAGTCTAATCACCTTTCGTTAGTATGAGGTAGGTGAACATTCCCTAGTAGTATTGAACCTCCTACATAAGATGACATAGACAATTCGGCTAATTTAGAAAAGGTTAGAAATAGCTCATAGTCACCATAAGTTGTACACTAACTATCTTCATCACCCATTGGATTTTTTTGGTTAATGATTAGGTGTCTCTATGGGTATCATTGTAATTTTTCAATAATTTCTTGGGAATGTAGGGAAAGTTGGAACCATGTTATGTCAGGTTATTTCATGATATGGAATGTCTAGTAAAGGTATCCTATCGGTGGGATCTTCCTCGATGGATAACATTGATCTATGATTTTTTTCATATCACCTAGATAAAGAGACACCATTTGGACCCATATGATGTGTTAGAGTGGGAATATTTGGAATTTGATGATGATACCACCATTGTGGAGCATACAGTTCACATCTTAGATTATCATAACAATGTGCTTCATGGTATTTTGATCTCATTGGTCCAATTTCTCTATCAATTTTGTGGTGATATCCACAAGTCATCATAATGGGAATATTTTTAAGAGTGAATTTTTCTCCCCTATTTTCTTTTCCAGACTTCTTATGTACTTTTTAGGGGCATAAAGTTTCATGGTTGGGAGTTTTTGACACCCACCAGGTCATTAGTAAATCTAATTTTTAGTTTTATATAACATTAGGTTCATTATTGGTTTTGTGATGTTCTAAAGGTCATAAATTTTAGTTTAGGGAGTACATAAAAAGGAACAAGGTTAGAAAATGGTTTTTCAAACCTTGTGGATAACCAATAGAGGGGGATATAGAGGGTGATAGTGGGGTTTTACATGATTCACCTATGGTTTTTCAACCATAAAACTTCTAAGAGTAACTATGTGGTCTATTTTTGGGTGGATAGAGTCACCTACATGGTTGGAACATGATTTTCCTAACCATACGACCAAACCATGTGGAATATATGTGTCACTTAAAAGTGGGTTTTTACCATTTTACCCTTGGTTATTTTATAACCCCTTGGCCTAATTTTTCTCCCCACATAATGTGAAGCGCCTCTCTAATGAATTGGAGCTTCTTACCCTCTTACATGGTGGGTTTCCCTAAGAAATCATCGTGTTTTTCCTTGAGGTAAGCCTTTATATTCATTATTTTCTCTTCCTTTCACCTATCCTTCACTTTTTCTTCCATTTTAATGGATATTTAAAACCATATAAGGGTTTTTGGATGAATCTAGATTTTATAATGGGGGAAATTATTTTATTTCATATGTCTTCAGTTTTTGAGTCCTTGTTCTACCTCATATAGGTGGTTTTCATTAGAGGTGATGATCTTTTTACCAAATATAATGTAAGTGTCTCTATTTAAGGTTATTTTACATTTAATACCATTAAAGTTATGAATATTATTTAGTTTTTGTTTTCCCAATTTCCCCTGAAAAGCTTTATGTTTGATGTAACTTCCATGTTTAATGTGATTCATGGGTTGGTTTGGAAATTTTTGTGTTTAAAGAGGGTTTTCCAAATGGTAGTGGATTGCACAGACACCAATAACTTTATAAAATGGATCAAGGGATTTGGTGGTATGAAATAGATTTCTAAATTGTGTTTAGAATTTTTTTTACCTTTTTGAGAGTTTTCTGGTTAAATATTAAATATTGATTGTCTAAATGGCTTGTGTGATGGCTTGATTTATATAAAACATGTTGTGATAATGTTAGAATGGATTATCACATGGGATAACCAAGGTGTGAGTGAGGGTTTTGTTCAAGGGTCCATGATATTCTTCTTAGGGAAGACCATGTGAGATTCTATTTTAGTTTCCAAGGTATGATGAGAGGCATGGGGTAGAAATACCAAGATATCTTCCACGATTGGTTATTGAGAGACCACGAGAGCTCTTAGAGTTGAACCTGGGGAAGATCGAGAGAGTATAAATTATTTCTTAACTAGCTAAAAAAAATTTCAAACTCACTCATCACAATACTTATAGTTATAGAACTGTGTTATCATTACTCATTCCATATTAGTTTATATGTCTTGTGAATATGATTGGAGTCGTGTTTCATGTGATGAGGTATGTTATTACCATTTTCTTTTACTGATTATTGGATGATGATGTTATGATTTCCATTTTTGTGTTGGGTATATTGAGAATGTTATGCATCGATTATTTATTTGAGGTGTGTTGGTAATTGTCTTGGACAATCATATTATATTGAAATGGAAATAAATAGGGATTTCAATGGCTTATTAGAAAATGGTAGGTTTTAAAATATGTTTAGTTTTGTAAAATGTTTTAATACAATTTTATTAGTTTTAGTGGGTAAAATCCTTAAATATATTTATGATGATATCTTACTAGGATTTATACCTCACACCCGTCACGGGCCTCTCTTTTTTGCAGGTTTTATTTCACCGGACATAGGTAAAAGAAAGGGCACCATGTAATAGGGCAGTTTTTCTTAATCATCATAATCCGTGTTTTATAGAATATATATGACCTCACAAAGTTGTAAAATGCGGAGTCATGTCTATATTATATATATATATCTGGATATTTTTAGACGATTCATTTGGTTTTGTGCTCTTTCGTTTGGTATTTGATCTTTTGACTCGAGAAAACATGTATATGACCTTCTAGGGCATGTTTTGTATATTATTTTTGATTATAGTGTAAACATAGTATTTATTATGTACATGGTATGTTTATTTTTATTTTTGGTTGACTTTGATGATAACGGTGTGTTATCCCCATTTCATGGATGTTTTGTGCCTATTTACTAGTGGTGAAACCATTACCAAAGAGATTATTGGTAATTCCATGTGCTTGATTCCATCCCATAATGATCAGGAAAATCACTTTGGGTCACATGGTAGGTTGTCTTGTGTGAAAATTCGAGTCGATTTGGTTTTTTTTGTTATGATATAAATATTACCATTGATTACATAGCCAATATACATTAAATTAATGGGTAGGTATACACTGAGTACCCAAATAAACCATGAGGATTTCTAAATTATTAGTCCCGTCAAACCATACATGATGCATCAAGGGGCTATAACAACATTATCAATTACTTATATGTGTCTAGGGGTTATAATGTACCCAATTTTCACTTACACATGTCTAATTAATTCCTTGGGTATTGAATGAATATTACAATACATATTCAATATGGAATAGTAATCAATAAAAAATCTATATTGAATTAAATGTACATTTTATCAGTATTCCCCAATCAACAAAATAAATTTCTTAGTAAGATTCCATAAAATCACTCTATATATAAAAATGGTTATATTGTTTAGTTAGTATTTAATAAAGGATATAATTCTATATATATTCATGATAAAAAATAACATGGATATGTTGTATAAAAATAATGTCAAGAAGTGATGGAGAGTAATAGATAACATAACTTCAAGTAAGTGAATGATATGAGACAATATTGTTATAAAAAATGTTTTATAAACCATAAATTATAAATAGATGAAATTAGACAATCAATTCATTATAAAAAATTATTTATAGTAAAGTAGTTTCTTCTTGAAAATGGACAAAAAAATGAAATAGATACATTAAAAGGAACTTTATTTAAATTTTTTTAGCTTTTTTGAAAAATTGAATTCATAAAAAACTTCCATAAATCATTTCATTAGGTGTCAATAATAATTTTAAAACATTTTTAGAAAAATAAGTTAAAATGAAAAATTCTTGAAAATAAATAAGTAATCGCATTTGGAGGGGAATATAAAAATCAATATAAGTGAGATGAAATCCCTTTCAAAATATTTTAGAAAATAATACCCTTTAATTTTAAAATAAAATCAAAAAATTACAAGAATAATTGGTATAGATATTACATTTTAATACCAAAAAATATAAATCTATCTAAATATTTAGGAATAGTCATGACGGTAGTAAAACTCATCCATGTGGTAAATGATAAAAATAGATTCTTTTCATACATTTGTAAATAATTCCAAAAAAAATTATATGGAAGATATTAAGAAAATTCATTTTAAATTTTTTAATATAAATAATAATTAAAAAAACTATTTAAATCATTGAAGTATATAAAATATCATTCTTAAAAAAATGAAGTATATGGTCACTGAAGTGAAATATTCATGACCAAAAAGGAGAAGCATGGTTAGATTTTATTCAAAGAATTATTTTAGTGATTTTGAGTACCAAAGAGGGTAAAAAATTGAATGAATATTTTAACACCCCAGAAATAACTAGATTATAAGAAAATATACGATTTCAAGGATAATAATAACAAATAATTTCCAAAATTGAAGTTTAAACATGAACGATCCTGATAAAAAGTGATATTTTAAAATAAGCCCTTAACATGGATTCATGCTTGGTCATTAAAATTATAGACTCTTATATAATAAATTTATAAGTGTAATTAATCTATATAAGATCAATATTTTTGCCTTTATTTATTGATATCATCCATTCATAACTTTTTATTACTCATTTTCTCATAATTATTTTTTCAACTCAATTATTTATATGTTATTTGTTATGTACGTTTTGATTCAGTGGTTCAATTACATACACTTTGTACATGGTTTCATCATGTCCATAATGTTAATCATATCATATATGTCATATTTATACATTAAATGCACTTATAACCATCCATTTTAGGAGGTTATGAGAAATTTAATGAATCATTCAGGGAGGTGTTAGTCCGTACATACGAATAAGTTATGTTTTTATTTTTAAATGGATAGATATAAAGGTAAGTGAATAATAACTTTTTAGTATCCCTGTCCCGATTGGCCATAAAATTAGTACTATTTAATTGGGTGTCACTGCCCTTAGTTGCGCCTCCCCATACACCATATGCTACAGACTGGTAGTGAGGGAGTAAAGAGGGAATATTGGGGAGGATATACCCTCAGGTTATGATGTATAATACTGGTCTGAGTAAATATATATAACATGAAATGGAAATTTAATATTAAACAGACTCAAACCAGGCCCACAAAGGGTGGAACCACATACAACATCTGCAAAAATAGAAGTGACAAAAACAATCACCGTGGGAAAAATAAACACATCAGTATGCCAAACCTAGCACAAGTGGCTGCTAAAAGAAGCATGCATAAAACAGTTCATACATACAATATCTAAATGGGTATCTAATGTAAACCATAGTATAATACATATATAGTCATTCTGAAACAAAACAGAAACTAAAATAGAAAATACATCCAAGGAAAGACCTCTTGCTCCCCTGACAACATCCCATGCCAATAGCTAATTAGGTCCAACTCCTGAAGTTGATCCCTTATGAGAACAAAACAACATAAAGTATACACACATACCAAAGGAACCTTTCTAGGTGTTAGAATGAGTCTTATGAGGATACCACACAAGTTTGTGTGCCCAACAAAAGTGTTTAATTTTGTTTTTAATATAAAAATAAACAAAACAGCTCAACGGAATAAAATTAAACAAAATCTTCCATGGTGATCAATAGCCACCAAGAATCATATACCTACCTCAACCAATACCATAATCACTAAAGATGAATGGATCCTTGGCCTATGGCCCAAGGTATCTCCTAAAATAAAATATCTTAGGTGAACCCTTATGTTCCACCTCAGAAAAAGTAACACAGCCCCATGTGCCTCCTGACACCTCATGTCTCATGTTAAATCACTAAGGACCCAAAGGCACGCCCAAGAATAAATATGGTCCCTCAAACCCCTATAAAAAATAATCATCATCATGAATCCTAATTTCTAGAGGAACATTGATAATTTTCTTCATATAATAATCATTTTCTCATAGCATAATATCCCAAGAAATGACGATTTTCATTCTCTAAAATCATCTTAGCCCAAATCCCTCAAGCACGATGAGCCTCAACCACTAACCTATATCCTCGTCACTATTAACTGAAGGATTCTCACATTCGTCATAGAGTTATATTGTAATCATCCCAACACAATTTCTTGAGATGCGCTATCATGGTATTATACCTACACGAGTTGTCAAAACCACATAATCATCCGAGTCAACCTGTGTACACATGATTCCAATTGGAACTTTTTCATCATAGGTGAGTGAAAATCACCAAATTATTACTTAATATATATCCAATATAACATCCCGGTTCCGTAAGCCACCCAGTGGCGTCCTGTACCTAGTTGGTCACATGGACTCAAGCGCATTTCCCCGAAAGCCAGAGGCTGCCGACTAGCAGCGAGGGTCTTGGGTGTGAGAGTGGTGAAACTATGCCCTCATTGGAAGAGTACACAATGGAAGTAAAAAAATATACATAAGAGAAGAAGCAGTAATAATATCATACATAAATAAATAGTGGAATACTAATAGAACAAACTGGACCACATATATAAAGTGATTCATAATAGATATGTCTTGGAAAGCATAGAACAAGTCATAATGATGGAATACAGTAGTACTAAACCAAAGTGCAAAATAAAGAAGGTAAACTTCTCAGCATCACAGGCCATATCTTGCTCCCATGCTATCCAACTCCACATAAAGTCAAGTACCTGAAGTCGAAGGGTGCATTCCCTTATCCATACCTACAACAATATAATATGTTTTGGCCCAAAATCATGACCGAGACAGGGTGTGAGACTAAATCCCAGTAGGAAACCACCATGAGATCTGTTCCTAACAGTCAGTGAATATATGGCAGGTAAAAATACATGAAACAATAAAAAGGAAGCCAATCAACAATAAAAAAATCCACAGTCTCAATATCAAGAAACAACTAAACAAGAAGATAAACACAACAGGTAACTGTCTAGAAGCATACTCATTCTAACCCCTCTAGTCCTTCCTAACGTGTACAAGAAACCCTCTGGGAAGCACACACACTCTCACCCCTCCAGTTCAGCTAAAATATAGAATCTCTGATGAAGAACTCACCATAAATTCCCCATATAGTCTCGTAACGTAATTGAAGGTGCTCTAGGGAAGAACTTAGGTCACATTCCCTCTATGGACCACGTCGAGGAACTGCAGACTCTCTATGGAATCACTCAACGTCAATTCCATTGTGGTATCACATCGTAATATTATAAAAGACACTCTGGAGAAGCCCTTACATCCATTCTCCCTATGGTCTACTACACTAGGTTCTCACGGACTTGTGTAAACTAGTAAGTATAGAATCACATATCGGCTAAGGTAAACCTCAAGAACTACTTGGATGGTATTCTACAGCATATCAGCATGTCCGAAAAATAGTCACACCATCCTACAATACTAGGCACGGGAACATAAATAGCAGTCCAACAGGAAAACAAGACCCAGAGGTCAAAACCGGAAAAACATGCATGAGCCACACTTCCAAAGCACATCAATTCACCCTATTCACAATCAAATATCCTCTACTCAATCATACATGCATAGAAGACAAACAATAGGGATAAAATAGTAAATACACAATACCATGTTCATGGGTAATGGGTAAATTTGCTCATAAAATTCAAAGACTTCAACAGAAAGGCACAAACCACCTACCTCATGGTTAGTAGATCAAGATACATGAACCACAAGGCATGAATATCCTCGGAATGTTGTGGATCTACGAAATCAAATAAAATTTTCAACCCACGATAACTGATAAAATAGGATTAATCAAGGGATGTTGCTCTAGGATAAGAGAGGACTCACTGATGTGATTATAGTGCAACCGTCGGTGTTTGATTCGGAGGACGGATGCTCGGCCAGGGGCCCATCAAAGTTTTCTGGCTGCTCGGTGCTCTCAGATGAACTATGTTGAGAAGGAGATGGTTCTGTCCGTCAGACGCGGCCCTGTTGTGTTTAAAGAAAAAAAATACACGGTGTGTACTTTTGTAGTACACAGCGTGTACTCACCATTTCATTACTCCTCTTTTGGAAGCCTCCAGGTCATCACACATGGCTGTGTGCGAGGCCACTAAATGGCCAACACACGGCTACCCGCACTAACCGAGTACACGACGTGTACTTCAAAAATTTCAAGAAACTCCTCTTTTCTCAAAAAATCCAGGAAAAAGAAAAAAAAACCTGAAAAGAAGATCCGTGTTCTTAAAAACTTCCCCACATAAAGAAATTAGTCTTCGAATTTCCCTAGTAAGATTTTGTAGAAGAATAAACCCCAAACAGCTCCAGCCACTGCGATCGTACATCAGCCTCCCTCTCCCAAGTCTCGTCCTGTACTTTCCCGTGCTACCATAGCACCCGTACCAGTGGAACAAAATGACCATATAGAACCTTAATACTTCGATCAACAATCCAGATTGGATTCTACTCAAAAGATGTGTCCACTTCCAACTCAACCTCCTCTAGTTGGAAAACATGAGACGGTTCTAAAAAGTAACATCGAAGCAAAGAAACATGGAAAACAACGTGCATAGCTCAGTACCTCTGAGGTAACGACAACCGGTAGGAAACTGTCCCAACTCTCTCCAACACCTCAAACGGCCTAACATACCACAGTGAAATCTTACCCTATCTCTTAATCCTCTTGTGTCCCAACCTCGGCGTGACAGGTAGAAAATCCTGATCCCCAACCTCGAACTCCAGAGTTCGTCTCCACTGATCAGCATAAGACTTCTGTCAAGATTGTGCAGTAGCCATCCTCTTCCGAATCAACTCTATATGTTTCTTAGGTATCCTAAACAATACGAGGCCCCAGCAAAGCTTCCTCTCCTACCTCTATCCAACATAAGGGAGATCGGAATGGACTACCGTACAAAGCCTCAAAATGTTCCATCTGAATAGTTTCTTGAAAACTATTGTTGTAGGAAAACTATATAAGAGGTATAAGCTTCTCCCAAGAACCTCCAAAATCTAGAATTCATGCTCAGAGAATGTCTTCGAGAACTTGAATCGTATTCTTCGACTGTCCATCTGTCTGGGGTGGTAAGATGTACTCAAAATTACATGTGTACCCAAATCATTCTAGAGCCCCTACCAGACCCAAGAAGTAAAACGAGCATCTCTGTCAAAAACAATGGAGTGTGGAACTCCATTTATGCGCACAATCTCTCGGATTTACAGCCATCCTATCTCATCAACAATGAAGGTCTCCTTCATCGGTAAGAAGTGAGTGACCTCCGTAAGTCTTTCAATGACAACCCATACTGCATCATTCCCACATGGTGACCTTAGCAACCCTGTCACGAAATCCATCACGACGTCATTCCACTTACACTCGGGAATGGGTAACTGCTGTAGAATCCTTTCTCGTCACTGATGCTCCACCTTCACATAATGACAAGGGGAACACCTCATGAAAAAACCAGAAACATCCCTCATCATACATGGCCACCAACACTGATGGTGTAGATCATGATACATCTTGGTGACACCAGGATGAACTACCCAAAATGATGAATGAAAATCCGGATTCATCTCCTCGCGTATATCTACTGGAACCCACACGCATCTCAGGAAATGAAAGATCTCAACCTCACCTATGGTACATCCAGGAATAGGTTCCTCTCCCAACACAGATTCCCACTGGACTAGGCCTTCATAATCTGATATATGCCTGATTCGAACTCAATCAAGAAGGGTAGATGTAATAGCTACAAAAGAAAGAAAGGTATTCCCATGTCTATCATGCACCTCCAAATGCATCTCCAAGAACATATCCATAATATACCACTCACTACTGGCCTCCTAAACTACCTTGATCAGAGTCCTCCTGCTCAACACATTATCCAATTTGTTGCCTTTCCCGGGAATGTAGGCAAGCTCAAAGTCAAATGACTGAAGGTACGCAACCCACCTTCGCTATCTCAAATTTAGATCAAACTGAGTGAAGATGTACATGAGGCTCTTGTGGTCATTGGAAACCACAAAATGCTCTCCCAGAAGGTAAAGTATCCAACAACTTAATGAATGAGCAACAGCTACCAACTCTAGATCATGCGTCGGGTAATTCCTCTCCTATGGCCTCAACTGCTAAGACCCGTACACAATGACTCAATCTCCCTACATAAGCAAAACTCCCATACCGATTCCTAAAGCATCACAATAAAAAATATAGCTCATGTCCGGCTCTGGAAATACTAGTATCAGTGGTAAATTCAACCTCCCTTTCAGCTCCTGAAGGTCTGATTCACAAGAATCTGACTATAAGTACTTCACACCCTTCTTAGTAAAACTCTTCAGTGGTGCGGCTAAGCATGAAAAGTCTCGAATAAAATGTTTTTAGTATCTATACATCCCTAGAATGCTATGCACCTCAAAGATGTTCTTCGGATGCTCCCAAGAATATATTGCTTTACCTTTCTCTAGGTCTAATAACACTCCTTTATCTGAGATAATATGACCGAAGATGTGAATATGATCCATTCAAAAGTGACATTTTGAGAGATTATTATATAACTGATGCTCCCCCAGTGTACTCAAAACAATCTAAAGATGGGTAGCGTGGTTGTGTCGAGTGTGATAGTACACCAAGTTATTATCCACAAAGACCACCATGAAGGAATCCAAGTATGGATGGAACACTCGTCTCATCAGTGCCTTGAAAACTGCAGGCGCATTCGTGAAACCAAACAGCATAACCAAGTACTCATATAGACCATACCTGCTTCAGAAGTCTGTAGGAGGTATATCTAATGGTCTAACTCACAACTGATGGTAAACAGATCTCATGTCAATCTTCAACAACACCCGAGATCCTCAAAGCTAATCAAAGAGATCATCAATCCAGGGAAAGGGATATCAGTTCTTGACCGTCAACTAGTTCAACATCCAATTTTCCACACAAAGACTGAGGGTACCATCTGCCTTCATCACAAACAAGACTGGAAAACCCCAAGGAGAAGTACTGGGTTGGATAAAACACTTATTCTACAACTCCTCCTACTGCTTCTTGAGATCCTAAAACTCAAGTGTAACCATCCTATAAGGAGGAATGGACACTAGTGAAGATCCTAGAACAAACGAAGACGAGAAGTCTACCTCAAGATCTAAAGTAAAACGTAAAAAGTCCTCTAGAAAGACATCTATGAAACAATCTACCACTGGAGGAAAGACTAAATGTGAAGTCCCATGATCATCCAAATAAATACTATAAATCTGGGTTGTAACTCCACCCAACCCATGATGCTCTGGACCCGCACTGCTCTCCTGGACATCCCATTCACCCATATGAAGAAAGGATCCACCCTATGGTGATATGAAACTCACCCATTGGGGATAACAATCGATGACTATCTAGAAGGGAACTAGGAAGTCCATTCCGAGAATGACATCATATCCTGTCATCTCTAGGACATAATGATTCCCTAAAAACTGACACCCACCAACTTCTAGAGGGAACTCCTTGCACTGACGTACACCAGTTATCCTAGTCCCCAACGGAGTGTCTAACGTCAAGATATTGGCAGAGGAAAGGATACAGTTCCTGAGGATCTCCACAACATCAATGGATATAAATATATGGGAATCCCCTGTATCGAAAAGAGATAAAGATAAAACCGAGGCAACTAGGATTGTACCTTGAACAATAGAAGGTCTGGGATGCTACTCCTGCTGGGTCTAATCCACTACAAAGGTCAGGCCTACTTCACATCCCTGTGAACCTACCTGACCACTCTGAGTTGATCCACTCAACTATCGCTGAATGACTGGAAACTGAACACCATGGACACAACCTCCATCTCGGCTAGAACATCTGGAAGAACTCCAGTTCCGTCACTTGTGAGAAACTGGTGGTGATGCTCCCAAACACGGAGTCATAGAAGAACTACTATCACCATATGGTGGTGAGAAGATCTAACAGAAGCGCTGAAGATGACCCATATATCTGCAAGATCAGCACTCCACTAGGTCTCTCTTGCACTGCAGCCTCATATTCCAAGACCTTCCAAACTTGTAGCATACCACATGGATACATAAAGGTGTCTATCACCTTCTTGGATCACCATGATAAGACTCCATGTGGCTCTTCGTACTATCAGTAGGAGGGATTCTAACTCTATATGTTGTGCAACCCTAGCTCACAACTCCATAATCCCTTAGATTGCGCTCTACGATAAGCGTCTGGTTGACGATAGAAGTGATAGAAGTCAACTGGAAGATGTTCACTTGTGATCGTATTTCATGCCTCAGAACATCCTCGAACTTCATTTCCATGAAAAATTGATCAACTCTTAGAATAGGCGTGAAGTGCTGAAAATCGGTAAAGTGGGAGGAATACTCCATAACAGAAAGAGTACCATGCTCCAGACTCATAAACTCTTAGGCTCAATCAGGCCTTAGTGTCTCCGGATAGAAGTAATTAAAGAGGGTACACTGAAACTTGTCACACGCCATAACATTCTGGTGTACCGCCTGTAAGATCACATCCCACCTCCTCTTGGTAGATTCCCGAAGCATATAGGTAGAGATATTAACCCACCTCTATGGAAGAATCTCCAGATTCTCAAAGATCTTCATCATGGATTATAGACATTAATCTACATCCTGATGTCCTCCTTCCCCTGAGAAAGTGGGAGGATACTGCTGCTGAAAGACCCGCATCAAATTAGCTATCGACGGGGCAAGAGGTGGTGCTCCCTGAAAGGTCTGCATCATCCTCAGAAATCCCTCCATGAACTATGCATCAACACCCATGTTAGGTACAATGGCTGGTGCTAATGCTAGAACAATTGGAGGATATGTAGGTGGTCCCTAATCATCCATGTCTACTGTCTGATCACCTCCTGGAAACTGGAATACTACTGGAGGACGTCTCGGTGGCATGACTCTGCAAGGTCATGTGAACACCTTAGATCATGATTATCAAGGACTTAAAACAAAGAGTATAAGAAGAGAAAAATAGGAATAAAGCATTCATATTTTACAAAACTTGACTACACGGAATGTAAAATTCCTACATGGTGTGTTCCCTGAATTCATTCACATGGGTGTGTACTTCTGCCTTATCTGGTCGAGTAACAACCCAGACACACAGCTTGTTGTCTTAACACATGACGTGTATATGAATCCTCTTTACCTTCCTGAGTTCTTCCACATGGCTAAGCAACATGGATCTCTTAAAACAAGACTACACGGCATGTTTAATATAGACACAGCGTGTACTAGACAAGATTCACCTAGCCCGTGTTGTTAGTGACACGGCCTAAAACACAGCTCACACTACACGGCGTGTTTAGAACAAACACGGTGTGTCCGTGAAGGGATAACACTGACCCGTGTTGTTTGTGACACGGCTGGGTAACTGGGTTAGAATACACGGCGTGTTCAACACAGACATGACGTGTATAGATTAAAGTCTTATCCATTCATGTTGTTGGTTACATGGGTTGATAGAGGGTCGACACTACATGGCGTGTTCGTCTTGTACACGGCATGTTCCCACCAAACATTCTCAATCCCGTGTTTCCTCCCACACGGCCTACGACATGGTCAGAGACAACACAACATGTACATGAAGTACACAATGTGTACTTAAGAAAAACAGTTTCTTCCCGAACATAAGAACACATGAAATGTACCTAACACTACACAGCGTGTATTCTAGGTTTTTCCAGACAATAAGCCTCAGAAATTACTCCGAAACCCAGAAAACACTGAAATGAACACTGAAAATGAAAATTTCAGATCTCTGAGGGCACATACTCCCCACGAATCGAAGTTTGGCATCTTGTACACATTATAACAAGACAAAAAAGGCAAGGATCCACCAAATTCGAGTCCATGAGGGCCCATAACACCTCAAGAACTAAAGTTTGGTGTCCAATCAAGAAAAACATAACACAAAACAATACCCTATAAAATTTCAGGTATTTTATCAAGTAAACTATCACAACATCATGCACATTTTACACAACATCTATGACAACAACATGAAATCACTAATTCATCCTAGATTGCATGGCAAAGAAGCATGACATGTGATTTCTAGAAAGTGCCTATATGATGCAGAAGATGGAATACCCTCATCTCATCAGGTTTCAAAAGAAATAGAACCTCAATAATATCAAGAACTGTAGCACAAATCATGTGAATCACTCAAGATGAAATCAAATCAACTATAATAATTTCATAAGCAGAGAAATCACAATAAACGAGGTGGATTGTATTTTCCATATACATGGGTTAGCTACTCCCGGGCACAACTTATTACCAAGTACCTATTCCGTCCTATCCCTAAATATAGGCTCCAAACAGTAAGTCAAGAGAAAATAATCCTTTGATAACACATTGTAACATCCCGAGTCCATAAGCCACCAAGAGGCGCCCCATACCCGGTTGGTCACATGGCCTCAAGCGCATTTCCCCGAACGCCAGAGACTTCCAAATTGCAGTGAGGGACTTGGGTGTGATAGTGGTGAAACTATGCCCTCGTTGGAAGAGTACACAATTGAAGTAAACAAATATACACAAGAGCGGAAGCAGTAATAATATCATTCAAAAATAAACAGCGGAAGACTAATAGAACAAACTGGAGCTCATATATAATGTATTTCATAATACATATGTCTAGGAAAGTAGCGAACAAGTCACAATACTAGAATACAACGGTACTAAACCAAAGTGAAAATGAAAGTAGGTAAACTCCTCAATATCGCAATCCATAGCTTGGTCTCATGCTCTCCATCTCCACAGTAAGTCAAGTACATGAAGTACAAGGGAGCATTCCATTATCCATACCTGCAACAACATAATCTGTTCGGGCCCAAAAGCATGGCCCAAACTCGGTGTGAGACTAAATCCTAGTAGGAAAGCACCACGAGATCTATGCCTAATAGTCAGAGAATATATGGCAGCTAAAAATACAGGAAACAATAAACTGGAAGGTACTCAATAGTAAACAATCCACAGTCTCAATATCAAGCAACAAATAAACAATAAGATAAGTACAATAGGTAACCCTCTGGAAGCACACTCATTCTAACCCATATGGTCCTACCAAACTAGTACAAGAAACCCTTTAGGTAGCACACACTATCTCACCCCTCTGGTTCAGCTAACGTATAGACTCTCTGAGAAAGAACTCACCATCAAATCCCCCTATAGACTCGTATCGGTACTAAAGGCATTATAGGGAAGCACTTATGTCAAATTCCCTCTATAGACCATGTTTAGGAACTAAATACTCTATGAGGAAGCACTCAAAGTCAATTCCACCTGTGGTATCACATCGTAATATTATAAAAGACACTTTGGAGAATCCCTTACGTCCATTCTCCCTATGGTCTACTACACTAGGTTCTCATGGCCCTGTGTAAACCAACAAGTATAGAATCATGTATCAGCCATGGTAAACCTCAAGAACTACTTTTCTAGAATTCTACAGCATATCAGCTTGTCTGAACAAAAGTCACACCATTCTACTAAACTAGGCATGGGAAAATAAACAGCTGCCTAACAGGAAAAAAAGACCCAAAGGTCAAAACAGGAAAAACATGCATGAGAAACACATCAAAAAAAATCACCCAATTCCCAATCAAATATCCTTTACTCAAGCATAAAAGAACAACATATACACAATAGGGCATAAACGGTAAATGCTCAATACCCCATTCATGGGTATTGTGCAAATTTTCACAAAAAATTTAAAGACTTCAACAAAAAGGCACAAACCACCTACCTCGGTGTTGGGAGATAAAAATAATTGAACCACGGGGCTTGAATCGCCTTAGAACACCATGGATCTATGAAAACATATACAATTTTTAACCCATGATAACTTGAGAAAGAGGATAAATCAAGGGATGGTTCTCTAGGAGAATATAGGACTCAGCGATGTGATTCGAACGCAACCGTTGGTGTTTGATTCGGAGGATGGACGCTCGGCCTAGGACTCATCAAAGATACACTTCTAATAGGCGCTCTCGAACGAACTAGGTTAGGAAGGAGACGTTTATGTCCATAAGACGTGACCCCTATGCATTTAATGAAAAAAATACACAGCGTGTACTTTTGAAGTACACAGCATGTACTCACGATTTCCGTACTCCCCTTTTGGTGGCCTCCAGGTCATAAAACATGGCTGTGTGAAGGGATGCTACATGGCCAGCACATGGCTACCCATGGTAATCGAGTACATGGCGTTTACTCATAAAGTACATGGTGTGTACTTCAAAAATTTCCAAAAAACTCCTATTTTCTCAAAAACACTAAGAAAAAGAAAAACATACCTGAAAAGATGATCCTGGTTATTACATCCAACTTGCACCTCGTGGCCCTAATACCATATCCCTCAAGTTTGATCACCATTCCTTTTAATATCAAAGAACATTCATTTTTCAACGGATGTCAGATCTAGAGTACGTGCCTCACGTGCCCCCTGTTTTTTCAAATTTTTCACTCGTTGCTCTTGCGCTGGGGCGTCCCCCGGTACCATCGGAGGCAGTGGCGCCCGCTGTACTCGACCCATACTCTAAGGATGCTGGCTCTTCTCGTCCACCATGGTCCTTTGTATCTCCTCCTATTCGCCTTGGCACCCCGCTCTTCTTCAAAGAAGCTCTGGTTTGTCCGTCATGAGAACCCTTGTGGCCTTGTTTCCTGGCGGTTCCCCCGGTGGCTCAAAGGGCGTCGCTGGAGGGTTCCTGTCTGTCCCTAGGGTATCCTACGGCGTCCTTTGATGTGGTTGTTGAGGGGATGAAATGGATGCTCATGGATCATTTCGGTGCTTCGAAGCCTCCCATATAGGTCTTTATGAGTTTTGTGGAGTCCTGGGGTCTGCAGGCATCGGCTCACATTTTGGACATACACCGAATATCTTTCTTCTTGGTGTGTCAATCGGAAGCTGACTTCATCCATGCCTGGTGTTGGTCCCCCCGATTCATTGGATGTTGGCATTTCAACCTTTCGTGTTGGTCCATGGGTGGCCACAGAGGGAATGAGGGACCCAAGGCCACGGTGTGGATCCATCTCCTAGGTATCCCCCTTCCCTTTCAGAACGTGGATCTCCTACAGGCTATCGGGGATGCCCTAGGTGGTTTCCTATGTATGGATTATCTCACTTTCAATGGTGAGGACTTGTCCATGGCGCGGATATGTGTCGAGCATGACCTGTCTTCCCCTCCGCCAGACAGCCTACGCTTGAAGGTCCAGGGCCTCTTTGAGTGGTCCCAGGATGTGGTTTTCCCAGTGTTCCCCAGGTTTTTCCCCTCGTGCCTTCTCCAGGGGCACTGCATGTAATTGTTCAGGTCCCAATTTCTAGGTGTCCGTCGTAGAGTGCCCAGAGGCGCCCAGAGGAACACTACTCCTTTCCATGAGGGTAGATAAGGGGTCGCTTTGGCATCGGCGGTGGTCTACCGTGAGGCCACATCTCTTGTTGATGATCAGAGCCTGGTCCGACCTCTACACGGTGTGGACTCTACTTCCCTAGGGAATGGCCTCCTAGCGTCAGGTTGGCCTCCCCCCGATGGCTGGCGGAGATCTTTCACCCAGGTCACGGTCCGAACCTGTTTCTGTCGGAAGGCTGCCTGCTAGAGTTCATTCTAAGGCCCCCAGCCTGTTATACCCTATTGGACCGAGGGGGAAACAACTTCTTCTACCTTCAGGACCGGTTGAGGGGGGCAGTCCGAGGGATCTCCCTCTTCCCTTCCAGGTGGAGGTTGTTGTTAAAGATGATGGGGTGGTTACCTGGTGTGGGGAACCTTCTTCCCCCAAATCTCAGAGTCAGCATCACTCCCAGGTCTGCTCTCCCCCAAGAGGCACTCGTGAGAAGCGGCTTCCAGCGCTACCCCGGAGGCCCTCTTCCTCTCCCTCCCTAGACTTGAGCCCAGGGGTGCATACTCGTTCGCGGTCGAAACAGGACCTATATGGAACCAAGGTGTATTCTGGATCCTTCTAGCTGATGACCAAGGAACCTGGGGTCAATTCCAGGTCTCCCTATACTTAATGTATCCCTTGATAATATGGAATGCCCATGCTCTCGGAGCCCATGTTAAGACAGACTTCTTGACATTAGAAATAAATAAGAACATGGTCTTCATCACTGCAGTTCTCAAACAAAAACAAGCGCCATCCAGACTCAACCTGATTTCCCACAAAATAGGCATGCATGCGTCCATGCTTGCAGACCCAGCCAACTGAAACATCTGGATTTTCAAGAAGAGGGACTTATTAGTGGTCCTCCTTCAGGAGAGTGACCAATACATGACCACGAGGGTGAAGTTGGGTACTCTTTCTATCATCGTGACCATTTTTTATATTAGTTTTGATAACCAAACGAGGGAAGCCTTGTGGTATGATATCAGTGTGTTTGACCCAGGGGAGGTACCCTAGATCATCGGTGGGGACTTTAACATTATAGCAGAGCAGACTGAGAAAAAAGGAAGAGGGGCCTTCCCTCGCAGAGCTAGCATGGATTTCTCCAAGTTCATGGAATTAAATGGTTTGTTGGATTTGGGGTACATGGGGGATCGCTTCACATGGTGTAATAATCAAAAAGGGGACCACAGATGCTAGATCCGCCTTGATCGCTGCTTGGAGAACCTAAAGGATACCTCGATGTTTCATGTTGCACAGGTTAAACACATGGTGTGAGGCATCTTTGACCACTATCCGATGCTGGTGCAACTATCGTCCAGGAAGGGGGCGCATTGAAGTTTCAAGTTCCATGCCCATTGGTTCGACAACTCGGACTTTCCTAACCTGTTCCGCTCGTCCTGGATAGAACCGATTCAAGGGGACTCATGGGTGGTGATTCATAACAAGCTCATAAGATTAATGAAAAAACACCAGTCATGGCCTGGGGATCTCCCCCTGCTGATCAGGATCTTGACGAACTCAAGAAGGATATCGATAACATGGAAGGTAGCCTAGAGGACATGTGGGATGAGTCGGTGCTCACCGACCTTGCGGATAAAAATATAAGGTTGGCAGAGATGATCCTGGGTCAAGAACGAAGGGATCAGGATTGTGTAAGGATCAAATGGTTGAAGGAGGTGGATAGGAATACAGCTTATTTTCATGCATGTATCAAGTAGGAAAGATGTCATATCACACCCAACATCATGTACGAGGATGGATCCTACAAAAAAGATAGAGAGGGGGTGGGGTATGGATTTATACTTCCTCAAGGACTTAATCGTGGGCCCGAACGAGAGGATGAATGTCGGGTACCCCAGTGGAAATGCTGAGTTGTGGGAGACGATTCCCTCCGGTGTATCTCGGGAGGATAATGGTGTGTTGGAGATGGTTCCCGATGAGGAAGAAGTCCATGCAGCCATGCTCAGGCTGAATGCAAGTAGGGTTCCAGGTCCGGATTATTTCCCAGGTAATTTCTACAGAGAGGCGTGGGGGACGATCAAAAGTGATATTGTCTCTGCCATTCAGGACTTCTTCCGAGGGGGATACTTTTCAAGGGTGGCAAGTTCCATGACCCTCATGCTCATTCCGAAAGTTAAATATCCCTCGTCTCTCTCTCTCAATATAAGTCTTTTAGCATGTGAAATTTTCCTTACCAGATACTGGCATGAACTATTAATGAGAGGTCGTCCGCGCGGATAGCATGATGGATCTCCATCGAACAACATGGATTCTTGAGGGGGCGGACTATCCATGGTGCGATGGAACTTTCCCAGGAAATGCTGAGGGACCTCAACTGTTAAACCAATGGTTCAAACATGGCGGTGAAGCTCAACATGTGTAAGGTGTACAACAGGGTTGAATGGGGGTTCATTAATAGGGTCCTTGCTAGCATGGGAATGTCTCCAAAAGCTGTGGATATCCTATTTAGGTGCTTTAGCTCTGTATGGATGAATGTAACCTTATTGAGGAAATCACACGGATTCTTTAAGGCAGTCTACGGTCTCCGTCAGGGAGATCCTATCTTACCTAGCCTCTTCATCATCATGCAAGATACTTTAAGCTAGCTACTCAATAGCGGGATGATGAGTGGTAGGATCATGCCTTTCAGGAGAAAACAGAGTATGCAGCCCATTTCCCATTTGATGTTTGTGGATGACACTATAATCTTCTCTAATGCGGGCAAGAGGTCAGCGTGGGGAATCAAGAGGATCCTTGAGGAGTACTGTTTTTGGAGCGGGCATCTTATCAACAACTCCAAGAGTAATCATTACATCTCTAACAAGTGTGCTTCCTATCGGGCCAACCAAGTCTTCAACAAAATGGACATGAAATAGGGTATGTCCCCCCTGGTCTATCTCGGCACCCCCATTTCTCTGGGCTACTTGTGTATACAGTACTTCGACATTGTGGTGAGTAAGGTCACGGGATGAGTTCTCAACTGGAAGAACCACCTCTTGTCCTTTGGGGGGTGCATCGCCTTGGTTAACAGTGTCCTATCTGTTGTCCCGGTGCACGTTCTGGCTGCCACCTCCGTGTCGAAGGGAGTGATCAAAACTATTGAAAAGGTGCTGGCTAGTTTCATTTGGGATTCCAAGTCTGAAAACAAGAGGCATTGGGTCTCCTGGGAGAGGATGGCCCGACCATTCCATGATGGGGGATCAATGTGCGAAGCATGGGTGGAATGGTCACCTGCATGAATGTGAAACTCGCATGGGAAGTCATTGAGGAACGTACCCTGTGGGGTAGCACTATGGATCAAAACTAAAGCGGTAATATGGATTTAATTACCACCCGAAGATCTCCCTTTTGGGAAAGGATTTTCCTTCTCATCTAGAAGCTTCATCAGCATGATCAGTGGATGGTGGGGGAGGGGAATATCCTGTTTTGGTCCCATAATTGAGCTGGCTTGGTGATCAGATATCTGAGATTCCCAAGACCTCTTATCTCCTTTCATGAGACGAGTCTACATCAATCTTTCATTAAGGAAGTGCTAGATAAGGATCAACATGCTATCTTTGAGGTGATCACCCTTAACGTAGAGCCTGAAAGATGTGTGTTCACCCCATAGAGGTCAGGGAACTTCACCATGAAGGACTTTCGAATTCTCTTCCCCAATTCGGAGTCCAATAACAAATGGAACATGATAACATGGGTTAAGGGGATCCCAAGGAATTACGTCTTCCTCTTTTGGAGGCTCTGGAACAGAGCGCTTCCTACTGACGACAACATCAAGAATGTGGGGATCAACCTGGCCTCATGCTGTCATTGAGGCAAGGGAAAACATGAAGAGAGCATGAACCACACATTTTTTGAAGGTGAATTGGCTCAGATCATGTGGAAGTATTTTGGCTCCCTTACCACCATCCCTGTTGCGGGCACGAGTGCGGCTTCATTCCTGGACAACTGGTTCCAGGGGGTGATGAACCTGGGCCTGGAGTGTTTGGCTTGGGCGGTGATCCTTAATGTCGGTTGTTGGTGTTTATGGCAGGACATGAACCAGGCTAGGTATGAAGGGATTCCATCCACTGATAGGGCCGTCGTTATGAGGATGAAGGGCCTCCTAGTGGACTTGGTTACGTTCTTAAGAAACTGGTGGGAAGCCCCATCCCTGAGTTTTCTCCAGTCTGCCGCTTGAGGACCGCTTGATCGGGGAAAATGGATCAGTTGGCGCCCTCTTTCAATGGCCTCAAATTGAACATGGATGGGTCCTATATCTTGGATGACACGCGGGGAGGAGGGGTGGTTCGGGACACAGGGGGAACTGTCTTCCTTGCTTTCACTGCATATTATGGTAGGGACACCCCAATACAGGAAGTGGCGAATGCAGTTCTTACTAGACTAACCCTGTGTAAATAGAGAAACCTGGCGCTCATGTAGGTGGAAATAGAATCGATGATTCTACATGACTCCCTACATGGCACTAGATCCATCCCTTGGTCGATTGAGTTTACCCTCAGAAGATGAAAGGCGTTTCTCAACCATAACATCCAGGTTACCCATACATGGCGGGAGGGTAACAGGGTTGTGGATCACTTGGATACGATAAAAGAGCACAGCTCTAGCATCAAATGTCTCTCTAACATTACCTCTCTTAAACCATAAGGCATCAATTTGATCGGATGTGATTCCCTTGGCCTTCACTATTTTAGGCCCCCATAGGGAGGGGACCCTTGCCTCATCGCCTCCTTTCCCACTTGATTTGCACATGTTTTCCTAGAATAAATTTAATAATGATGATGAATATCAAGGAACAATCCCTCATCATGAGGTCCTCATCACCTCAAAACAACACCCACGACACACAACGGATGATTTAAACCACCCAAGTAATTAAAAAAGATCCCAACCAGATAACCATGTCACATTAATATTCATGGACTTTCCACCTAAATACCTTCTGAAGGTCCTGTCACAATACCATGGATAGCAACAACTTATAAAAAGAAATAACATGTGTATAATTTACACATGTCACCAAAGAGGTCCGACATCTCATCAGATGTTCAAAATTCATGGTGTCTTTCACCTCAATAAAGTCTCACACTACAATGGGGCCCAGATTCCAATGAACCTCAATAAACCACATCTCATCAATGCTCTGATGCCAATAAAGTGAGTAAATCTTGCACCCAATGGTTCTCCAACATAAAATCTGGTTCCCCAAACCTCACACACACACACACACACACAGATATATATATATATATATATATAACACCCGAGAAAGTTCCAACCTCCTATCCAATAGCTACTTACTTTATACATATCGTGCACATCATGCACCCAAAAAGGGAATGATTTAAAATAACATGCCAAAAGAAAACTAAAAAGTAAATAATCTATTCCAACGACATACCTCTTATCATCATCTGATCACAAGCCTGGTCAATATCTAGCAGCTCCACGGAGTGAACATAGACTAAAGCTCGACTGCTTAAGGCATGACCTACCTAAAATGATGCACCATTCACCAGACACTAACCCCGCTACTGGGTCCCTCTATCTCTACCATGTCTTCTATGTGAAGATGATTCCCAAATATCATCCCATGATAGTGATCTTAGTCTTTCCTTAGACACATGATTCTACCAGGTTCCCTGATTGACGGTTGTCAAAAACAGCTTCTTATATAACCTATAAAGATGCACAACCTATCCACATGCCTGAAACTCCTTTGGAGTCCACTCACACTGTGTCTGGACATGTCTTGACTACCCACACTATATTCAAACCATAGAATTCCCACTATGGAGTGGCCAAGCCAAGTCCTTGGTCAGACTACCCTGTTGGAAATTATCCTGGCCTCACTTCCTAAAATCTGAATCGTCATCACTGAAATCACTGGTAGTTGTGGGCCAACTCGAGTATGGCCTATCTGTTAGTTTTCCCTCTGAAATTAGCATTGGGTTCACCGCCTCTGAGAATTAGGCTAACGTAAGTATGTTTACCTACACCTCAATGGAACTCTATAAAACATCCTCAAAGTTCCTCTCCCTCAAGATGTTTTCACTCACCATGTCAGGTGTGAAGAGATACAATTCAGTGAATGTCTTTGAATAATCCATGATGGACATGTCACTCTATTGATGGATCAAGAACACTTGATTCCTCTCTTTCCTTCGCATCTACGAGAAGAAATTCATAAAGAAACAAGCCTCAAAATCATTCCAAGCCATACCCCTGTGACATCCTACCAGATCCATCATATACCACCATCGATTAGCTGACACTCTAAGAATATATAATGCCAGTTTCACCCTCCGCCTTGGGGGTGTCTATAGCTTCTCGGAGATCATCTACTTGGGATTGATCCATTTAATCCAATTAAGGACCACCCATACCATAAAAAAGAAGTGGGTGTTGCCACTGGATCTCCTGAGTAAGATATGTCATAGATGGATCTGATCCCTAATCATTCTTGTTGATCACCTATATCACATGTATTGGGATCACTCAGAGCTTCTCATTTATCCACAACCCAATCATTGTAAGATCTATCCCTACACCGCCTGCATTGGAACCTTTGTTGAAACATGTGCTTATGGTTTTGCCTAACCTTGATCATGTACCTACCCTACCTAACCCTCAAGGGTCTAAACCTGCTCATGATCTTATCACTACTACAAAACAAGGCTTTAATAGTGGTGGTATTTATCAGTGCTAGAAAGAAATACTGATAAATGGCATCTTTATCCGTGCTGAATATATTACTAAAAAGTTTAACCACTTATCAGTGCCTTTTTATATCACTGATAAAATGTACCCTTTATCAGCACTTTTTTAGCACTGATAATGGGACCCTTTATCAGCACATTATTTTTAGCACGGATAAAGGGTACCATTTATCAGTGCTTTATTTTGAGCAATGATAAATGGTACCCTTTATCATCCCTATATTTTTGACGCACATAATGGAATCCTTTATCAGTGCTTTTTTAGCGCTGTTAATTGTCCGAATAAATAAAATGATATAATTAAATAAATAAAAAGTAAAAAATGTGTTTATTAAAAAATATTGCAAATTTTATTAATTAAATAATTATTGTTAAAAATGAATAATCTGATTTTACTATTTATAAAATATAAATACTAATAAATAGTATGTATTAAATATATAGATATATAAAAATGAAAATAAAATAATCAAAAATAAAAATAAATAAATTGGGAAAAATATTAAACATTTTATAATTTAGATAATTATTGATAATGCTAATAAATAGTATATAATATATATATATATATATAAATGTATATAAATATGATTTACCTATTACAAAATAATTATGATTTTTACATTAAATCATCATATATTTTTTTGAATAGTGGTTTATAATTTAAAATTAATATGAATTAAAAATATTGACTAATTGCATAAAGTGATGGACATATTATTGAATGTTAGTTGACTGCTCAATTTTACATAGATCTAATGTATGTTATATTGATTTCATATATATATAGTTAATTCATTTTTATATACAATTCACAAACACAAAACTTATAAATTTTTTCAATATCGTTAAAGTGTACTTATTTTTAATTTTTTCACTTTCACTCATTTTTAACTAGAATTCACTTAAAATTAGATATTCATTAATAATATTACAAAAAAATTATTAAAAAATTATTTATAAATAAATATATTTATAAATTTACATTTAAAATATTTATAAAATTACATATTTATAATTATAAATAAATAAATATTTTTTAAAGTATTTATATAATTATAAATAATTAATTATATATATTTATATTACTATTAAATTTATAAAAATTTTACTTTAATAAATTATATATTTAATATATTAATATTTATATATAATTATTAAATATATATAAAAATATATATAATGATATGAATATTATTTTCAAAAAAAATTATATAATTATAAAAAAATAGTTAAATAATTATAAAATTATATTATTTATATTTATAAAAAGTAATATATTTACTAAATTTATATTTATATATATTTATAAATATATATTTTTATAAATTCATTTATTTAAAATTATAATGATAAATCCTTTACCGGTGATTATTACTTATGCACTAATAAAAGGCATCTTTATAAGTGATTTTTGGGAAGCGCTGATAAAAGTTTCCTAATTTATTTATAAACTCCTAACCATTAGCAATCCCATCACTATATCACAAGATTTCAGTGGAATCCACCAACTGTCGGTGCTCCTCCTCGGTGAATCGAAGCTCAGATCAAGGCTCAAACAAATCCAAGGCTCAAATTCAAAGCTTGAACGATTAATGGGTTGGATGAATCAAAGTATCAAACTTATGTCTTTCTCTAATTTCTCTTGAATGTAATTATTTTTTAAATTTTTATTGGGGTACTCATGGTGTAAAACATCAATGTTTTATGGATGTGGTGGAGGTTTTTTTGTAACTATGAGTGTGGTGTGTTATCCATTTTAGAGATTTGGTTATGGAGATCATCCATTTTGATACATGGAATTTTTAGAGTGTGAAACACCTTTATTGTGAGCCTTCGCAGCTTTTATCCTAGACCATATGAGCATCTCCTTCCTTCTCAATTTTATCTGTAAATTAATGTAGGGGATTTGTGACATACTCTTTTATTTATATGATATTGTGGAAGTATCGTTCTCTATTGTTATTGGATACATAGTGGAATTAGCCATATTGTAGAAGTCACATCCCATTTTTTATTATCTATATAATTTTCTATGTATCAATTTCCATTATGGAGGTTGGGTATCCTATCAGACTATTTCCTAGCTTATTAAAATGACTAATTATTTTCATATTTTTTTAGAAGAGACTTTAGATGGTATTGTGATGTTTTATAGATCTATTAATTTTCTAATTCCACTAAGATTTCTGATTGAATTAAGGGTATTACACTTTAAAAATGTGATTATAGAGGAGTCATTCTGTCTTAGTAGATCCAAGTGTGTCTGGGATAGATGTTGCAAGGGTTGGTGTGTTTTTCTCCCTTTTTTGTGATCAAACTTGTTGATGTTTCTATTAAATTATGCCAACTTATTTATGAAACTCCCTAGAATCTAAATCATGGGTCAAAATTTATTATATGTCCTCCCTACAATCCTTGAAACGTTTTCAAATATTTGATATACCATTAATTATAAATGTACTAATTCCATAGGTCACCACATCACTTGTTCCAAAAAATAAAATTAAAGTTATCAAATTATATATATCATCAATTATTTTTATGTATTCATCATTTTAGGTCTACATGTATTTGTTCCCCCCCAATGAATCTTGTATTACTATCCCCGTATATGAAATTACTATTTATTTATTAAAATGTTTTTTCAATACATTTTTATATCTTCTAGTTGATTGAATGAGATTTTATTATTCTTACTTTTCATATTAGGGTTTATTATTACTCCTTAATTACATGTATTATATTTTCATTTATTTAGAGGATTAATGAAAGACTTGATGTGTTTCAAACAATAGTTATTATTGCAATGTTTTTCTTGAGACTCATCCCCCGCATCTTTTATAGACAATTGTCAACCTCACAAACATCATCTCCTAAAGAGTTATTATTGATTTTTGTTGCTTGAAACTCATACCCCATCTCTATTGTGTTTATTTTAAAACTCTATTAATTAGTCATCCCACAGATGAATACTTATTATATTATTTCAAGCAACATAGGTTCACATTCACAATATATGGGGGATGTGTTTCAAACAATAAAATATACTGATAAATGATTGGGAGATGAATTGATGGGGATGAAAGTTCTCAATAACTTTCACATTTGAATGAATCCATAGGATAACACCGTACATAGTGGATTATTTATTTTATTAATTGCAATTAATCATTTTCTTTAACATGCTAAAATTATTTGAAATAATCAAATGTTCAGTTTCCCTTATTAGAATTGTCTATAACTATCACCTTTGATAATTAATATCTTATGAGTATTTGTATATTTATTGTACAGAAGTAATGTTTTATAAAACCAATAATATGGATGTGAATTTAAAATGGACTCATGTTAATAATTTAAAAAAAGATAATGAAGATGGAGTTCAAGAGTTTATCATGTTTTCAAGAGAGAATGCAAATGACACACCTCAAATCCTCTATCTGTGTTTACATTGTTATTATTCATGACAAATTAGCCTTGAAGAGTTGTAAGAACATTTTATTATTCATGAAATAGTTCATAGATATAAAATTTTCACTATAAATGAGGATAAAATGAATTTGGACACCTATTCAGGCCAAAATCTGTGCTTTAAGAGAAATAGAGTAGGTTACGGCCGGTTTGAAGGTAAGTCAGACTCAAACGACCCCAAAATCCATCAAAGGAATCTATCTCATGAAGTTCCATTGTAGAGACCCCTCGCCAGTGTGTTTGCAAAGGCATATGAAGGTAAATCTGTGATTTTGATGAGCATTGTGTCCATGTCAGCCTCTTTGACCGTACCTTTATAAGTGCAACAGAGCCATTCGGCTTGGTGGAATCCTTTTTTCTTCGCAACATGCCATGTGAGAATCATGTGCCTTATCACCTATAAATATGAGGCTCACCCCCACCTCAAATGGATCGTCACCCTGACCTTTCAACTTCTGATATACCATCTCACAATCTCCCAATCACTGCAAACCTAACCCAAAAAATGGATCGCCGAAGGTATATGATCACTGCGAACCAAAGTTCACTTTGTTCCACATAGACCCTACATATGGTAGAGATTCCCTTTGTGAATTCCTCCACTAGCGAAGGAGGGATCCCCTTCGATTTTCTTGAGGCTCCATGAAGCATTAATCCTTCACGAAGCACTCTTCTAATAATATCCATACTAAGGTAATAGACCCATGCTTCGCAAGGGTCTTTTATTTTTGAATCACCTTCCCTTCACAAAGAACCCTTACTTCCCAAAACTCATCTTAGTGAGCCCATGGATACAAGAGCCTCTATCCCTTGTGCCCTCTAGGATTGTGTGAAGTTATTTTATGTTTCCTATGTTGGTATCCCTTGTTTTTATTCCCTAGATCATTATTTTTGGCATAGTTACGCAAATGGATATTACTTTTTGGCATAACCATTCTAAAATGGACCCCATGACTAAACACTCCTCCACCCCACTCCTGTCAGGAATTCTAATGCCTTCCCTTCCCCATGTGTGGGTGGGTATCAGTTATATAAGTCCAAGGGGTGAGAATAATGCCCTCCCTATCTGAGTTATAGGTTGTTAAACTGTCATGCACCATTATCCTCAACACATGATGTTAACTATTGTCTCTCCCCAAGAAATGCACATGGGGTGTCGCACCTTGGGAATTCACCATGCCCACTCATCTCCATGGTAGTGAGATCTTCCTCACCCTCCTAGAAGGTAATAACATCCTCCTCATTCATAACAAGATCCTCTTCAGGCATCCCTCCAAAATTAATCCCCAATCTTCATATCCCTAGGTCATATTAGCGTGTAAGCCCCATATCACCTCTTATGGATGCAAATTTCGAGACATAATATACAATTGTACTACTACCTCCTATTTCTCACAATGATTATTATTCACTTGGGATTAGAGAATAATAATGACTATGACTCCATCTGGGCCACCTTAGAGCATAAGTCTCGTGACCCTTCCCAACTGCATGGGGTTTGATCTCTATCTTCTAAACCGTGAGCATAGAAAGCCTCCACGAGGTTCAATCCCAATAAATAGTTAACTATGGTTCTCCATACATGGTATGTACCCTCAAGATTTTACATCTCCCCTTTATGCGATCAAATACCCTGGATCACCCTCCCTAAGGTGTTCTAATCAATTTTCAATCACTTCATCCATCACCTCATCCTTTTCTTGGTGATATCAATTCATCCACATCTACCCATTTGGGTTCTAAAAATTGTGTAATCATCACCAAGTCCAAGGGCCTCTAACCATGCGTAATCCATGGACCATCAAACTTTGTGGGTTTTTATCCCTGTCTAATATATAGGTTATGAGAGAAACCTCCTCAAGGTCCATGCCATGTACCATCATATTCACATTGGTTCATTATTGTCCTTACCGCATGATGTTAAGAAATATGGGATACCAGAACAATGTGGACATTGATTCCCAACAACTAGGATACATAGGAAGACTCCTTGAGGTTCTGTCCCATTACCCTACATATTCAATCCACTCCACTTCAATTCGTCCTCCATTTCCATCCAGATTCATACCCAGGCCACATCATCCAAGTAAAATCATGCCATTAATGTCATCACTGATCCTAGAATATCCTGGGAAGATAACCATGCATAATCCCCAAACAGTCCATATTTATCTAATCAATAGTGGACCTCTTGCGTTGGGTCTGAATCCATGTGTAATCCCCAATCCATGCCCCTTAATTATGTGGGTTTTGATCTCGGTCTTCTAAACAGGGGTATAGGAAGCCTCTATGAGTTTAAACACCAAAAAATGGTAATCATTGGTTCCCCCCCCCCATCGGGTCCACCTCCCTGATCCACTCTCAATGGTGTCCTGGTCATCCTTCATGGTGTGACATCTTCCCTTTATGGGACACATCACCTGGGTTCGTCATCAGAGGCATTCCCACCAATCCAATGGTAATCCTCAGTGCCTCCCTCATTGGGATGTATAACCTGATGGTGTGAAATCATCACCTTTTTGGGATACACCACTCTCAGGTCTGTCCTCAAAATGTATTCTAATCCATCCATCTGGTAAACCTTCCAGGTGCTCCCTCCTAGGGATCCACCTCTATGATCTATCTACAAGGGGCATTGTGATCGAGCTGTTAAAGTCTCAGCCTACCATTTTTTGAACATGAGATTCCTGAGGAGAACCTTGTAAGGCATCTATTTTCAATAACCATCTCTGCAAGATGTTAAACTCATGGTCCACCTCAAGTTAAATATGAGATTCCTAATAAAACCTTGGAATATATGAATATGGAAAAAATATGACTCACGATAGAAGTGGTATGCCTCAAGTTTCTTCAACCTTGAGAATACCTCTTATGAGGAAAAATACAGGTTCTTCAATGATTCATCATCCAGACATGCTCAGTGATGCCCAACGTGACAACTTCAATGGTCGAAGGGTGCTTCCTAGACTAGACCATTTGAAATGTCTAGACAAAAGCAACATAATTAATAGGAATCCATGAAGATATGTCACCATGAATTTGGTTCATGAGGAACATCTTAATCTATAATGGAGACCAAGACAATGAGATAAATTTCAAGGAGTAATCCATGGAAAGAGGGACTGAAATCCCATCATCCAATTTCAATCAAGGAGTATACATATCAAAAAAAGATGAATGTCTCCTTCCTTTATAAAGTGGGGATGCAGGGAAGAAAATGTAATGTGCCAGTGTGAGGCAGCACACAAAGGCAGGTGTGCCCGGTGGAAAGTGTTAGAAACAGAAATAGTGAACCGATATTAAATCTTATCCTTAATATGGGATTGGTATAATTTGTAAAATTAGTCGATGATCATGTCACCAGATCTAGGTATCTGATGCCTGGTCCTATGAAGAAAATTGTGGGCCTGGCATGAAAATCACCAAAATTTGGGGCAGTAAATCATTGGTCATTTCAGATGGAGACATCATTAGTTTGGATTTCTCTCTCCATACATGGAAGATTAGATAATGATGGGTAGTTGGTAATTTATTTCCATTTATCCCTATTAATAGTATAATATTCCTTCATTGTAGGATCCCAGATATAGGAAATCAATCTCCCCCTTCTTATAGATATAGGTCATAAGGAACATCAATGCAGCAATCCTATATGATTCCACCGCTTCCACGACTTCATCTATGTCCATGGATATTAGGCTCCCACACCCCGTCTCACCTTCTTATATCATCTACATAAGTGTGATAGACAAATTTTCCATTGATACAAGAATGAGGGGGTCATTCCTCTGATGGTCATGGACCATGAGGACCTAGGGGCTTCTGCACATCACCGTCACCACCAACCCCAAGGGCTGCATAGGGAGCCACTACTCCCCAATCCCACATTCAATTTTTTATGGAGCCTCTCCTATGAATGATCCTTTGACTCACTCCTCAATTATGATGATTTAAGGTATATTCATGTCATCCACTCAATGAATACTTCCCGGGAGCTATCAAGGATGTATCCAAATAGGCCATGTCAACACTACCATTTACCAGTCCCTCCGGCAGAAGAAGAATTCTATATCCCTGATCCACAATCCTTGGACTGGATAACCTGACACCAACATCAGGAACAAGCTCAAGAAGATTCCCATAATGGGGAATTTCCTTGAACATCTCTTGTAGACCATTTAACCCTTGTTTCATTCTACAAGATCCCTACCATTAAAAACTAGGAATTCACTAGTTTCTGATTGGAATTGAGGCCTCGATCACCCCCACGGGTGGGGTAGGATGAATCTTATAGTCACTAGAACAACTACCAATCATCATGCTCTAATCCATGATGATGAGATCTAGTACATAGGCCCTCCCAGTACCATATCCAATCAGAGTTCAGGTCATCCCTACTCTCATGATCAATATGGAGGTCCTCCCCATGTTCTAAGAACCCTTAAAAGTGGAGTTCCTCCCTGTCTTATCAAAAGATTCACTATAGCTTCTCCCCATGTAGATGGTTCCTAATATAGAGTCCCTACATGTGTCATGGACTACCAATGAAAATGTCTTCCTTCCATCATTTTTTTCTTAAGCCGA
This sequence comes from Viscum album, assembly GCA_963277665.1. Lineage (NCBI taxonomy): Eukaryota > Viridiplantae > Streptophyta > Magnoliopsida > Santalales > Viscaceae > Viscum > Viscum album. Next base: position 1,149,459,997 of record OY728152.1, read on the forward strand.
GGTTGTCCCTACAGCAGCATTGACCAAAGTTAATACCCTCCTCGCATTATCACTTGTCCCCATAGAGGCCCTCCCTATACTGAAACCATATTGAGTGGAGGTCCTACCCACCATAGAAACCTCCAAAGTGGATACCATCCCCACTACATTCACAGTTAGTTTAAAGCCCCAAATCATGTGATCATTACCAATCAGCACTGAGGTTCTCCCCGTGTCACTAGCAGCTAGCATGGTGGTCCTCCCCATGGTCTTCCCATCTCCAGTAGAGGTCCTCCTCAGTCCAGTACCCACCACCACAGAGTCCCTCCCCACAAATCAGGAATCCAATATAGATTTTTTCCCCATATACTGATCAACACATGTCAAGGTGCCCCTCTCACCTCATCTCATCAATGTGGAGGTTCTTCTCAATCCAACAGCAGTACAAGAAAAGTTCATCCCCGGTTCGATGAAAAAATATATGGAGGTCCACCACATATCCCAAAAAATCAAATTGGTGGCCCTCCCTACATAATGAACAGGTAGAATTATGGTCCTCCTCATGTAAAAAATGTTCTATGACCTGATGAACCATCTTGGGGTTGAAGGGTGATTCATCACTACTAAAGGAATAACTCCAAGAGGCCCCAAGTTTTCATGAATCACATTCCCTTATATGATTATGATGTTTAGTAGGACCCACTAATGGATCCTTACCCCCAATATTCTTTGTCATGTTTTTAGAAAGGATCCCAGCATGTTAGTTTTGTTTTTATTGATTATGGCATGCACCAGATCCCTAAATACCTTCACAAGTACATGCAAGTGAATGAATATTTGGCTCCCTTCTAAGTTCTTGCTACGAATTCCCGACTATCATCACCAGTTTCATTCTCTACCTCAACACGAGATCCCATAGAGTTGTTATGAGGCTTGGTGCATGATGAGAACCTTCTAGAACTACCACCAATGGCCGCCACACACTTTATGTAGTGTTCAACACCCCATCCTATAGGGACATGATGATGTGGTCAGTACTGCCTCTGAGGGATAACCCAGTGAGTAGTGGATTGTCTTATCATGAAATTTTTTATCCAATGGATAGTCCACCACTGCAATGATTGTTATCAGTTCCTATTCCAATTCATTAGACATCCCATATTGAATAATGGGGAAACAAATAGAAAGATATCACTTCCAAACAGAGGATCTTCTGCGACACTCTTACAGCGGATTAGTTTTATGAGATGTTCTGGATGATATCTACTCCCTAATTAAACATCTTAGTGACTATCACCCAATATGAGGTCATGTGTTTCCATCAAACCATTTGGGTGATGTATTTATGCCTGAATATCCATCAATTGGATTATCCAAAGATATAGGAGCATTGAAATTACATTGGTCAGTAGTGTCGCATGATTGAGCTAGCAGTGCTTCCCATGGATTAACACCCTAAATCACTAGGATATCACCAAACCCTTCATAAATGTTTTTTAAATGATTCCTTATTCTCCTAAAAAGTATTTAAGAGGAAACCTTGCGTGTTCATATATGTGGCTTGGGTCACCATACATATCTCCACTTCAATCTCATCCTATGTCAACCTAACTTGTTGGGTGATATAGAGGATATGCCACTAGGTGTAGTCATAGTGAATATGGATGACCTTAATCCAATAAAGGAGAAAAAAACTGAGGTAGGTTTTTATGAAGAGGAAATTCCCCCTAGGGTACCACAATACCATGTAGACACTCATACAGGTGTCATCAATCACCAGCAAACGTAGATACTTGGCCTCATAGAGACCTCCCAGTCATTTCCCATGGGTTTAGAACCCAACAAGGGAAAAGGACTCACTAGGACCTATAAACCCTATAAACCATATAGTTTAGTGAAAAATATTGAGGATGATCCTACTATATTGATACTTTTCTATAGAAGCTTGAAAAACAGAATAAGTTCATTGATGAGCTTCTTACTGAGCATGTTGTAGCGAACATCTGGAATTTAGTGATCCTAGATAAAATTGTGTCCCTCCCTCATTGGGGCAGTAGGGACAACCACAAGTCATCCCTATCTAGTTTACTCCCATTAATCTGGATAATCACATGCATCTTGATAGGATAAGGACCAGATCCTAGGGAAAATGGACACAACATTTTTCGTTGAATCTTTTCACATTTCATGAGAACCCTCCTTGAGACCCAGATCATATCAATCCCTTAATAGTTACATTGTCTTATATAGATGCTCCACGATCTGTTGACCCTGCCTATTTTTTCTATGATCCCATCAATGAACTAATGGATAGGGCTCCTCAACTAGATAGGAATACTTTCTAGGAAGACATTATGGCCACTATAATCACCCTCCTCTAGGTCCTTGAGACACGAAAGGTGGAAATACCACATAATGGTAAGTCGTATCGGGCATGAGTGGATGACATGTAGGCACCCCCATATTTCAGGAATCCTACCTTCTCCCCTTTCAATGGGATGAGAGACCCGCTGTAGCATCTAGACCACATTATTTCAAGGTGTGGACTCATGTTCGGAACTATAGCATTGTAGGAATTATCCAACATCTAATTTTTTGTATAGACGTTGGACAGGATCATGTTTTTATGGTAAGTCTAGTTTCCCATTGGGTCTATCACTTTTTGGGAATATCTTCAGAGGCATTTTATTTATTAGTTCAGCTCTACCATCCACAAGACAAGTATTTCTAACCTCTTAAAATGAAAGCAACAACTAGATGAGTGATTCAATGAATTTTCCCCATGTTGAAGAGCCTCACATATTCAATCGATATGCCACTAACTCAAGATCAGCTGTTAACCATGTGAATTGGGAATGATAAGACTAAAATGGATCCCTCCCTCATCACTCAGAATTTCTAAAGTGGTGTTCCTAATTTTTATGATTAGGATAAGTGACTAGAGGTGGCCTTTCATTAGGCTAAAAAGGTATTCTCATTTCCCCCATCTCCTAAAAAAAAGATTCCAAGGTAGATGCTTTTTCAATTGCACAGATAGAGGCCCCCAGGACCTTAGATTTGTTATCGGTAGAGCTGAAACCACAACCTTGTTGAGGTAAATAGCTGTAGATTCATCCCCAGGAACAACATATCCTGACATAGAATTGGTAGCTGAAACTGTGTAATACAAAACTTCCGCTGAGGAAAGAAAATTAGGATTTGGCCCCTCGTTAGAAAATAAACCCTCTTCTAGGTCAGCCGACTAGAATTACATTTCCGGATATGAGAAACTAAACCTATTCATTCAATGAGGCCTAGGTTCTCATTTATTTTTTCTGTGAATTCTATCAGAGGATTTTGATGTTTCCAGAATACAATAAATACTCAGAGGATAAACTTACTAATCTCTCTGACTACTACCCATATCATAGGCTCCTTGGGAATACCATTATGATATTATATATTTTCATGTATTGGATCCATGTGATTTATTTGATACCAATTTCCTTTATCGGGGTTCACTATAGAAGCCAGTGGGATGGGGATTTAAAAACAATATCATTGGAGTGAACAAATTCATCTTATCTAGTGACTTGAGCCCTGATAACATCTAAGGATATCCCATGAATTGTTAGAGAACAAAAATAATATAGAATAGAAATATCATATATAATGACAGAGTGTTAAACTAAAGATCATCGTCAGTGATCTTTACTAGAAGGATTCGATATTGAACCCCTCTAGATCATCCCGAGACACATTATGAATCTTCATGTATGGTGATTGACTAATATTGGGTCCTAGAGCACAGATCTGATTATTTCTACAACATCAAAATGATCACCTCGATCTCATGCCTTCAATCCACAAAGGCATTGTTGGATTGATCACTCAGATTGATCATTTCTCTATCTAGGATGTAGGATGAGATAGGGGCTCTCAATCCATTCAAATAAATAGACTATGGAATATATATCCTATCCATATTATATAGTGGGTCTGTGAAGTACTTGGATAGGGTTCATTGGCCCAGGTATATTTAACATCCACTAAATAGGAAATAAATAAATAGTTATGAATAACTTAATGCATCATAAATATTTTTTATATTTTATCACCTAAATGTAAAATATAATAAATATATTAGGTGGAAAACTGAATTCATTATCTCTACTCATAATTCCGAATAATATTAAATGAATTATAAATATTTTAATAATATTTGTTTGTATAATTTATTCCATGTATTTACTTAAACACTTTTATGTAATTTTAGTAAATAAATTAAAACCAATAATTCTATACTTTAATAATGAAAAATTTACTTATTCACTGATGATTTATGATACTTGGAAAACTCCTAGACCGTATGGTGTGGTCCACCATTTACTACATACTAATTCACTATAATTAGAAAGAGTATTAAATGATCTATTATGTGTGACCCTCTTAACCATTATCTCAATTGAAGTGAATTATATTTATAGAACAATACTGGAGTATATCAACCCATCAAGGCCCTTAAATTGGTAATGGATAATCATATAAACCAAAAACATTCTTATAATTACGCATTATGTAATATAATCTCTTTGTCTCATGATATCGCCTAAAAAAGAGGCACAAATTGTTTCATCAACCATTCTTGATTTATTTTTTTTTCATCTAACTAGTTGGAATTACCTTTTAATACCATGGCCTTGTATTTATGAAGGTACTACCATCCAAATCAACTAGTCCCAATATATCACTTCCTCAACTCAGAAGTGAAAAATTCAATCTGGATCATTCAACCAATTTCATGCCACCAAAGACACACCCAATACATTCTACCTCTATAAGAATTAAATATCATGGTGTTTTCCATGAATCAAATTACATGTTCAAATGGAACACATTTATAATGTTCTCAAGTTCAGATAACAATAATCATGTTCATAGATAGGACTAACTAATGACACCTAAAACATGTGGTGTTAATATTAGAGGGTATGTTATCATGATCTCACCTACAAGAGATCCCCAAGTGAAAATTTTTAATAGAAGATGTCTCAATGCTTTTGATCCCCCAGCACCTAATAGTCATGCATAATCAGTGGCCTATCAGAATGATATATCTGGACCATGGGACATATGTTTAAGATTAATTTTATGGTATCTCTATGTTCTCATTATAGATTTGGAATTTCTATAACCTTTAAATACAACATTTAATGTAAGGAAATTACCATAAATATAGTGGAAATGTAAGTATCAACACTGTTATGGGAAGATAAGAACATGTATGTATAAAATTTTATGTATGTAATGGTAATAAAAGTTCATACATAATTTGGGTCAACAAAACCCACTTTCAACACTCACACTTTCACTTAAGCCAATTGCTAACTGGTCTCAATCTGCTAGCTCTCACATGTGAATCATGCTTCTGCTGAGATATTTCTTTAGTCATGGGGTATGCCACTTTATCCTCTATAGAAACTCTAATAACTACTGCTTCACCTCTCATAGTAAAATCCATCAAGATATGAATGTTTCTAATTATATTATTTGTCCTCTAATGTGACCGGGGATCATTGGAAAGCACCAATACTGTAGTATTATCACACAAAACTGTAATAGTATCTATTCAGTTACGTACAACACCAATTTATAAGAGAAATATGTCTATACAGACTACTTCCTTAGTTGCATCAGAAGGATCTATATACAAAAATTCTACTATATAATTAGTTAAAACAAGTTTTTTCAAGCTTCTTTGTCTCACTACACCACCCTTCAGGAAAAATTCTTATACTAAATGAGATTTCATATCATCATGATTTTTTCATAAACGAGAATCAGTACATGTCTCACTAATAGTTCCTCATCTGCCCCATGAACCTTTAATATATTATTTATAGGACTCAAGTACATCAGTATATTTTTTATATCTTCCCAATAGTGCTTTCTTAGATTAGCTAGATATCTTTCCATAATACGTAATGCAAGGGAAATATAAAAACTTTTATATATCATAGAATAAATAATCGATCACACTGCTAGAGCATAAATAATTATACTCATTCCTTCAATATCTTCCTATGTTTGTGGAAACATTTTCAGGAGGATATTGATATCATGTGACATCGACAACAACCAACACTTCGATATTTTAATAAAGTGCCTTTAAGGTACCTTTTAAATATATATGTACTTTGACGTAGACCAATCATAATTTGAGATCTATCTCAATAAATATTGACCTCTAGAATGTTGGATTCTTTACCTAATTCACTCATTGAGAAATATTTATTTAACCAATTCCTAACATGATGTAAGACTTGTACTTTGGTTCCCATAATTATAATGTAAAAAACATATAACATTGGGAAAATTATGGAATTTCCATTTACCATATGATAGACACATGGATCACTTTCATTAATAATGAAACCAAATTATATTTTGGATTGATTAAAATGAACATTCCATAATCTTGATTCATGGTTCAATATATAAATGGATCTATGTATATTACACACTTTTAAGAATTCTTTTACTTTATACACCCTTCTGGATGAGTCATATAGATATCTTTGACCAACATTCCATTTATAAATGTTATTTTCACATCCATTTTTAAAATCATATAATCTTGAAATGATTATAATATAAGTATTATTCTGATGGATTTTATCATAGCTAATTTCAAGAATGTTTAATCATAGTATATTTCGTGACCTTTCTTTAAACCCAACACTACCAGTATTTCCTTTTAGGTATTGACCTTATAGTCCTTGTATATATTTTCCTAGAATACTAATTTTCACTTAATGGGTTTTACATCATCTGGAGGGTCTACCAAAGTCTAAAATTGAATTTGGTAAATATAACTATCTTAGAATGTGTGGATTATTTCTCTTTAGCATCATCCTTTATATCTATTTCTTCCTTATAGGTTATAGGTTCATCATTCTATAATAGTACTTTTTAACTTGACTAGGTGAAAAGAAACCCATAATGATATGATTATCTTAAATATCAGGTTGAGCTATGAGGAACATGTGTCTCATGAACATCTCCATCTCCCACAATCTATTTTGGAATTTTTTCCCACACCCACTCTTGTGTATCTAGAGTATTAACAACATTGAAATTAATCTTGTTCTCACTATTTCAATTGTAAATTTGTTCCATTCACAGAAACATGGCATGTGTTTCCCCAATCATGTTCTTATATGAAGGGTTATATATGTAATATATTTTACTTTCCTTAGGATAACCTGTAAAAATAAACTTTTTTCATTAGGATGATGAATTTTCACTAGGTTTGGTCCTTAAAAGTGCTTCGCATCCCCATACATGTATGTGTAAATTCATGATTTCTTTCCATACAAAAACTCATATGGAATCCCATTTGTACCTTTATTTGGTACTTAGTTTGTAGTATATGTCATTTCATGCAAGGTGTATCCCCAAAATGATAATTTGAGAGTTATTAAAATCATCATTGATCTGAAAAATTCTACCAAGGTCTGATTCCTCCTTTCACTAACACCATTACATTGAGGTTTATACAAATGGGTGATTTGGGATACAGTCCCACACTTCTTTAAGTGATCAATGAATTATTTCTTAAGATATTATTCACAATCGTCAAAGTGGAGGGACTTAATTTTATTTCCAAGTTGATTTTCTACTTCATTTTAGTATTATTTAAACATATGAAAGGAATATTACTTGTACCACATTATGTAGATATAACCATATCTACTATAGACCTCATAAAATTCATAAAGTATGAAAACCCACCCCTACACTTTACATGAAGCAAAACCCACACATTAGAATGAATTAATTCTTTGGATATTTGTCTCATTCTAGAAAAGGTTTCTTCTATCATTTTCCCTTGTAAACAAGTGTGACATGCATCTAGGGGTTTTAACTAAACCGAATCTAAAAACACCTCCTTATATAATTTCTGGAAATGTTTCTCATTTACATGACAAAGACTAAAGTTCCAAAGTCACGTGTTATATGATTTAGGATCTCTAGTTTTTTTATTTATTTCCATTATAGGGTTTCCAAGTTGAAGTATATGCAGCCCATTCTTATGATGAGTCATATCATAAAACATGTTATCCTTATAAAAGAGAAAAAATTTATTTTGAAACCTGAAATAAAATCCCATTGCATCTAGAATTGACATACTGATTATAATTATGGTTACTAAAGGAACATAATAACAATTACACAATACAAGATCCCAAAAACTATGGAATGTTAAGTGATAATATTCAAATTCTAAGGCGGCTAGTGTCAGGACCCGTCCTCGGGGTCCGTGCCATGACTACCCCAAGCCTGCCTTCCATAGGCCAGGGGCTGGCGACTAGCACCAAGGAGTAAATCACGGTAAAGGGGAAGGCATTGCCTTTGTAATGTAAACAACAAACACCACATAGTAAGCAGGCAGAAGTAAACACTAGGTAAAAACTGGTACAATAGTAAGTGCGGAAAGTAAGTGGGCCAGAGTACAAACCCAAACTGAAAGTAAAGTACAACTCGAAAGGGAAAACAAAAACTGAAAAGTAAAACTGCAACGTCGAGCCGTCCACTGGAAGTCCCACCTGAAGGGTGGGTACAGAAAGCCTCCACTACTCCTCGGGTCCAACCGACCGCTCTGAGTACGTCCGCCCAGTGGTCCACCTCCAGGTACCGTCCTGCTCTGCAAGCCTCCACCACGATCAGCGCTGTCCGTCGTCTGCAACCAACACAACGTAGTGCGGGCATAGCCCGTGCAGGGGTGAGTAGAAGATACTCAGTAGGGACCCCGAGACCCCCGAAGGTCTCCCAGAATCCACAAAGGATAACCACAAAGGAAAGATACAATCACGAAGTAACATTTGACACTACTTAGGTATATGCCCATACATATACCTAAGTCATCAATTCTCGCTCGGCTCCAACATCCGAGCTCAAGTACAACCCATTCCACACAGGAAAGAAAAACATAAATCCACACAGGATAGAACAACACAATCCACAAAGGAAAGAAAAACAGGATTCATCTCACATAGGATATACTTCTTCGTAAGACGATAGAGATGATCAGATGTAGCCACTGATTCATCTAAGCCGTCGGACCCACAAAGGATCGGTAGGTACTAACCCCCTCAATGACCCACATAGGATAAATCATGAAGTTGAAACCATATATATTGGGAAACTCCTTCTCCATCAAGTACAGTGGTTATGCCGCTACAACCAAGCGCTTCTCTCTAACCTTGGACTGCTGTAGTACTCCACCTATCGAGTACTGTGGGCCTGCTGCTACAACCAAGCGCTTCCCACCATGGGTCTGCTGCTACAACCAAGTGCTCCCCCTCATAGCCTCTAGAGATACTCTTTCTGTTGAGTACCACGGTTCAGCCGCTACAACCAAGCGCTCCCCCATGCTGCTACAACCAAGTGCTCCTCCGTAATGGGTCTGCCGCTACAACCAAGCGCTCCCCCATGCTGCTACAACCAAGCGCTCCTCTGCTGTGGGTATGCCGCTACAACCAAACTCTCCCCCTCATAGCCTCTAGAGGTACTCCTTCTTTTGAGTACCGCGGGTCTTCCGCTACAACCAAGCGCTCCTCCGTCGTGGGTCTGCTGCTACAACCAAGCGCTTCCCACTGGGCTATCCGTAACACACCGAGTCGTTCGATCAGCAGTCGTCAAGTCTCAATCGGCTCTAGGGTTTCCGCACACAGCATGCTCGTTCCGGGAGGGTCCACTCCACGATCTAAAAGTTCGACGCATCAACTGACATGTAGTCCGGAGTTGATGTATCCCAAGATGTACCGAAGTGGTCACTGCCGAAAACACGGAGGATTCTCATACTGTTTTCATCATCGTCGTAGTCGCAGCCAGCTCTAGGGTTCCTGCACACAGCAAGCTCGTTCGGGAGGGTCTGCTCCACGAGCCGAGAGTCTGATACATCAACTGACACAAAGCCCAGATTTGATGTATCCAAAAGTTCTGTATCGTCAACAGGAACTCAACGGAACAGACGGCGCATCAATCGGACGCCCGGTCTGAGAGTTATTGGCTTTTTCGTTCCAGGGGCCTGGTTGGTTTTTAATGAAAAACCAACCCGATCGTACTCCACCTGCACCCAAACCTCTGGCGGAGTAAGCCAAAAGATCCGTCTCACTTAGAGGAATCAATAAAAGTCGACGGTACGTCAATCAGATGTCTGGATCTCAAGTTATAAGCATTTCCGCTCCGAGGGCCCAGTTGGTTTCGTGTACGAACCAACCCATCCGAACCCAAAGTATACCAAAACCTTGGGTGTAGTATACCGAAATGACCATCTCGATCCAAGGATCGCGTTGCAGCTGACGGTGCGTCGATCGGAGTTTCGTAGCCCATGATATGGGCGAAAAACCAAAAAGGGGCCGAAAACGGGGGGTCTGGGCCCGGACCGACCCGGTCCGACCCCCCCTGGGTTGGCCCGAACCGGGTGACCCGACCCTGGTCCAGGTCCGACCCGGTTTGGTGCGACCTGGCCCGGCGGGTCGGCTCGGCTCGGCTCGGCTCGGCCGAGCGAAGGAACCGCGGCCCCCGCGCGGGGGCCGCTCCGCAGCACCCGGACGTGGCATGCCGGCTGCGTCCCTCCTCCCGGTTCTGCGTGGCTGCGGAACCGCCTCGCCGCCGCAGCTTCAGCCGCGGTGGTTTTTGCCGGCGGCGGGCCAGGCGCCGCCGTCGTGCCGGCGTGAGATTCCGCGGACCACCAGACGTGATCCGGTGGTCCGTTTTACGTGCGGTCTTCACCAGTAGTCCTCCCGGGACCCAACCTTCACTGCAAGGCCCTCAAATCGCCCTTGTGGCCCCGTTTGTCGTCGTACGCCATTCCATACACTAAGAATGAGAAATAATGTGGTGGTTCGGACTTGTTCATTGGTCCACACCCACCGCGTTAGCGGTTTGAAACAACACCATAATATTTCCCATCAATTTGATAAACCCCAAACCGCAATAATAATCCATGGACCAACTTGTTAATTAGTTGGTCCGCATTCAGGCCTTGAAGGGAAACAAACATGGAGTATTATCATTTTCAAAACAACCCCTACCTCGTAACTGTCGTCGGACGAGTGCGAGTACATCGCAGAATTGACCGTCGTGGTAGGAGGTGATCGTCGTGTCGCGGAAGGGCATCGCGTCGACGATCTCCGAGGGTTAAAGAAACACACGGATTTAATTATAACAATTAAATCCCTGTTTTTGTTATAAACCCCAAAGAATTAAAAGGTCTGCAATCCCCTACCTCAAGATGCCGATCAAAGATTGTCGCGGGGATGGTCCGTTGTGGAAGAAGCGTTGCGGAGGGAGAATCGTCAGTGTCACGTCGTTGATCTCCGGGGGTTTTCATTCTTCGTCGCCCTTTGTCAGAAGTCGGCGTTCTTCGCATTCTTCACATTTTTCATGTTCTTCTCTAAGGAGGATGAAGATCTTAAGTCTCTGTCAAATCCTCTCAATAAAACGCACCCCAGAAGAAAGGTCTGTTGGTTTTGTTTAAATAATATGCCAACGGTTTGAAAACAAGTTAAGAAATGAACAAATTAATTCATAGAATTAATTTCAATGAATTAACCACCCAATTAATAGGAGCGTTTAATTGTTTAAGAAAACGCCCCAGTTGACTTTCATTAAAAAGGGTTTTCACGGGTGCGTTACTTAGCAGAAAAGAAATGGTGGAGCTCGTGCGGGTACCAACTCACAAATATCCTACCAAGAGGGTAGGATATTTTTGAGTTCCACCGTATCCGCTTCAACTCAGCTTAAGCAGCTTTAAGTGGCTTTTAAGCGGCCTTAAGTGAAATAAAATAAAGTTTGTCGTTCCACATTATTTTATTTCTTAACTTAAAGCCCAAAAATTAAAAACCACACCCGAGCAAATGCAACTCCGGAAGAGGCGTTTCTAAGAAAATATCGGCGCTGCGATTCCATCGGTGCCATTGGAATTGGATTCCGAGCACCGGTTCAAAAGTTAGAAAAACCCACTCGTTCGTTCACTGAATGTACCCGATCCAATCTTCCGAAAATGATTCCGGGCACACCGGGCCTCGGAATCAGGTTCCGTCAGAAACTGCGTTCTTGTAAAATTCCAAAGAAAATTAAGAAATTTTTTTTTTGAAATTTATGGGTCTTTACATCGCTCCCACCTCAGGGCTTTACGTCCCCGTAAAGATACATCATAAGCTAGGGAAAAAAATGTGGGTACTGAGCATGCATCTGAGCCTCCCGCTCCCAAGTTCTCTCCTGGAGGTTCCCGTGCTTCCATCTGATGCGCACTAGAGGAATCGACCATCCACGTAGGAGCCGCTCCTGTCAATCCTTGAAATCCACCAGGACCTACGAAAATGTTTCCCCATCATCAACGTCTAGCTACCCATGGTCAATGATGTGCATCGGGTCATGAACGTATCTCCTCAGCTGATATACGTGGAAGACGTCGTGCACTCGGTGCAACTGAGGTGGTAGAGCGAAGTGATAAACCACCTCACCAATCCTGCTGAGGACCTGGAATGGTCCTATGAAGCATGGAGACAACTTGCCGCCTCATCCAAATCTCTGTAGTCCATGTCGAGGTGAGACACGCAAGAAGACGTGGTTGCCATCCTCAAACTCTAGTGGCCTCCGCCTCCTGTCAGCATAAGACTAATGTCAGCTCTGAGCTGTCCTCATCCGCTCTTGGATGACTTGGACATTTCTGGTCCTACAAGAGCTGCTGAGATTTCTTCTTTGCCGATAAAAGAAATCCGGTCTCATCCCCTGGATAAACCATGTTCTTCTCCTAATAAATTCAATCCTGACATGGATGATACTATTCCATACCAAGGATGATGTCGTAAGGCCTCGACACTACTACCAAAAGATCCAACCATTACTCTCGCCTCCAAGGGTTGAGTCACACTGTCGGCATCAGTGTGTGGTCACTGGGTCTCCTCCAATAGGTATCTCAAAGTGAGGTTCAAGTCAACGGTTTTTAAACCGGAACTTCTTAGTAACAACTAAAAGAGAGGACAAGAAGGTAAACGCCACAAGAAAAGTGTCTTTTATTACTGCAGCTCAAAGTACAAAGACACAAAACATCTACAAACAAACATCAACAACGCTAGAAGCAGCATAAACAATAGTCTCCAGGGATGGATCCAGTCCCGCTCTTGTGCATCTGCTCCTGGAGCTCCACGATTGTAGGCCTCACCTACCTGAAGCTGAGATCTACCATGTCCACCAGCTCCCTGTGGTCAGGGTGGACCTCCTGGTGTTGGTGGTGGCGACACCTCGAAGCGTCGTCTACCCCCAGCTGCATGGACAGTTCCCCTGCCACGGTCTCCTTCTCCATGCGATCCGCCTCGATCGAACCTCTGCCTCTTCCTGGGAGGTCCTTCATTCATCTTCTGGTCATCTGTATAGCGGGTCGGACAGTCACGAGCCATGTGACCAACCCCGCCGCAGGAGTAACACTGTCCGCTCATGGTAAGTCGTTGTCCACCCCGGGTGCCTCGCACAAACGATCCTGTGTCACGCGGTCGACCACCGGTAGGTCTAGTCCTCTTGGACCCTTGCGTCATATGTCTACTGCCCGCTGCAGAAGACTTTGCCACATGCCGTCTAGTGGTGGGTCCTACTACTGGAGGCTGCTCAGCAAGGAAACTCTCCACTAAGAGGGCTCGCTCCAACACTCCTGTCTGCGTCGGAATGCTGTGAGAAACAACTGAAGCTCTGATCTCTCGCTTGAGCCCCTACTCGAAGGTTCGGGCCCTGAATAATGGGTCTCATACCATGTCCGTGGAATAGCACGAGAGATCGGTAAACCTCTCCGCGTACTGGGCTTCTGTCATGCTGCCCTGTCGCAGCTGTAGTAGCTCCTGGATGTGCACCGCTCGGAGGGTGGCTGGGACGAACTCTGAGCGAAAAAGGCTCTCAAAGTCCGTCCAAAGGAGTGATGCCTCGTTGTGCACCTGGAGCATCAATCTCCACCATCTTCCTGCTGTCGCATGCAGGAGGCTCGCTGCAAGGACCATCATATGGTCTTTTGGTGTCCTCACTAACCGGAAAACTTGTACAACCGCCTCCAGCCAGTCCTCGGCTGCCTGGGGGTCTGTCACCCCGCGGAACCTGGGCGGTCGCTGGCATTAGAACTCATGCAGTGCACTAAGGTGACATGCATCGTCAGCGGTTGGGGCTAGAAGCATCGGTGGCTCAGCGGGTAGAGGTACCGCCGGTGCCTCTGCTGTCAAAGGGCCTCGCACCGAGGCCTCGTCGCTCGGTGGGCTGTCGTTACGCTCAACTCTCGGAACCCTAGCTGGCTGCCGTCGTGGGCCATCCTGAAAAGGAAACAGGTGTTCCATGGTCAGAACAGTATACATGGTGAGCTGACATAAAGTAATCACAATGAAAACTTGTAACACACATGCAATCAATGTTTTCGTGCTTTAAGTCGTAAATCAGAAGTCAGCGTCCTGGTGTATGGATATGTCGGCCGCTGCACCAACACTGGGCTCCCTGGACTGATAACCACACCCAATACTCTTAACACTACTGCTTCACATAGAAAAGATCAGAGTCCAAAGTTCTGTGGTAGAACCGAACTCCTCTGATACCAATTTGTCAGGACCCGTCCTCGGGGCTCGTGTCGTGACTACACCAAGCCCGCCTTCCATAGGCCAGGGGCTGGCGAGTAGCACCAAGGAGTAAATCCCGATAAAGGGGAAGGCATTGCATTTGTAAAGTAAACAACAAACACCACAGTGTAAGCAGGCAGAAGTAAACACTAAGTAAAAACTGGTACAACAGTAAGTGTAGAAAGTAAGTGGCCCAGAGTAGAAACCCAAACTGAAAGTAAAGTACAACTCGAAAGGGAAAACAACAACTGAAAAGTAAAGCCTCAACGTCGAGCCGTCCACTGGAAGTCCCACCTGAAGGGTGGGTAAAGAAAGCCTCCACTGCTCCTCGAGTCTAGCCGACCGTTCCGAGTACGTCCGCCCAGTGGTCCACCTCCAGGTACCGTCCTGCTCCGCAAGCCGCCACCACGATCAGCGCTTTCCGTCGTCTGCAACCAACACAACGTAGTGTGGGCACAGCCCGTGCAGGGGTGAGTATAAGCTACTCAGTAGGGACCCAGAGACCCAGGTCTCCCAGAATCCACAAAGGATAACCATAAAGGAAATATACAATCACGAAGTAACATCCGACACTGCTTAGGTAAATGCCCATACATATACCTAAGTCATCAATTCTCACTCGGCTCCAACATCCGAGCTCAAGTACAACCCAGTCCACACAGAAAGAAAAACGTAAATCCACACAGGATAGCACAACACAATCCACAACGGAAAGCAAAATAGGATTCAGCTCACATAGGATATACTTCTTCGTAAGACGATAGAGATGATCAGATGTAGCCTCGGATTCATCTAAGCCTTCGGACCCACAAAGGATCGGTAGGTACTAACTCCCGCAATGACCCACACAGGATCGATCATGAAGTTGAAACCATAGCTATTGGAAAACTCCTTCTCCATCAAGTACAGTGTTTATGCCACTACAACCAAGCACTTCTCTCTAACCTTGGACTGCTGTAGTAATCCACCTATCGAGTACTGTGGGCCAGCTGCTACAACCAAGCGCTTCCCACCATGGGTCTGCTGCTACAACCAAGCGCTCCCCCACATAGCCTCTAGAGTTACTCCTTCTGTTGAGTACCACAGGTCAGCCGCTACAACCGAGCGCTCACCCATGCTGCTACAACCAAGCGCTCCTCCGTTGTGGGTCTGCCGCTACAACCAAGCGCTCCCCCATGCTGCTACAACCAAGCGCTCATCCGTCGTGGGTTTCCCGCTACAACCAAGCGCTCCCCCTCATAGCCTCCATAGGTACTCCTTCTGTTGAGTATCGAGGGTCTACCGCTAAAACCAAGCACTCCTCCGCCCTGGGTCTACTGCTAAAACCAAGCGCTTCCCACTGGGCTATCCGTAACACACCGAGTCGTTCGATCAGCAGTCATCATGTCTCAACCGGCTCTAGGGTTTCCGCACACAGCATGCTCGTTCCGGGAGGGTCCACTCCACGAGCTAAGAGGTCGATGCATCAACTGACATGTAATCCAGAGTTGATGTATCCCAATATGTACCGAAGTGGTCACTGAAAAAAACACGGAGGATTCCCATACTGTTTTCATCATCGTCGTAGTCGCAGCCAGCTCTAGGGTTCCTGCACACAGCAAGCTCGTTAGGGAGGGTCTGATCCATGAGCCGAGAGGCTGATACATCAACTGACACAAAGTCTGGAGTTGATGTATCCAAAAATTTCATATCGTCAACAAGAACTCAACGCAACAGACGGCGCGTCAATCAGACGCCCAGTCTAAGAGTTATTGGCTTTTTCATTCTAGGGGCCCGGTTGGTTTTTAAGGAAAAACCCACCCGACCGTACTCCACCTGCATCCAAACCTCGGGCGGAGTAAGCCAAAATATCCATCTCACTTAGAGGAATCCATTAATGTCGACAGTACATCAATCAGACATCCGGAGCTCAAGTTATAAGTGTTTCCGCTCTGAGGGCCTGGTTGGTTTCGTGTACGAACCAACCCGGCCGAACCCAAAGTATTCCAAAACCTTGGGTGTAGTATAGCGAAATGACCGTCTCGATCCAAGGATCTCGTTTCCGCTGACGAAATGTCGATCGGAGGTCCTTAGCCCAAGATATGGGCAAAAAACCAAAAATGGGCTGAAAACGGGGGGTCTGGGCCCGGACCGACCCGGGTCCGGGTCTGACCCGGTTTGGTGTGACCCGGCCCAGCCTGGGCGCGACCCGGCCCGGCGGGTCGGCTCGGCTCGGCTCAGCTCGGCCAAGCGGCCGAGCGAAGGAACCGCGGCCCCCGTGCGGGGGCCGCTCCGCAGCACCCAGACGCGGCATGCTGGCCGCGTCCCACCTCCAGGTTCCACGCGGCCGCAGAACTGCCTCGCCGCCGCGGCTTCAGCCAAGGCGTGTTTTCCCTGCGGCGCGCCGGCGTGAGATTTCTCGGACCACCGGACGCGCTCCGGTGGTCCGTTTTACGTGGGGTCTTCGCCAGTGGTCCTCCTGAGACCTGACCTTCACTGTAAGGCCCTCAAATCGCCCTTTCTGCCCTGTTTATCGTCGTCTGTCATTCCGCACACTAAGAATGAGAATGAATGCGGTGGTTCAGACTTGTTTGTTGGTTCGCACCCACCGTGTTAGCGGTTTGAAACAACACCATAATATTTCCCATCACTTTTATAAACCCCGAACCGCAATAATAATTCACGGACCAACTTGTTAATTAATTGGTCCGCGTTCATTCCTTAAAGGGAAACAAACATGGAGTATTATCATTTTCAAAACAACCCCTAACTCGTAGCTGTCGTCGGACGAGTGCGAGTACGTCGCGGAATTGACTGTTGCGGTAGGAGGTGGTCATCGCATCGCGGAAGGGCGTCACGTCAACAATCTCCGAGGGTTAAAGAAACACATAGATTTAATTATAACAATTAAATCCATGTTGTTGTTATAAACCACAAAGAATTAAAAGGTCCGCAATCCCCTACCTCAAGATGCTGATCAAAGATTGTCGCGGGGATGGTTCGTCGTGGAAGAAGCGTTGTAGAGGGAGAATCGTCGGCGTCACGTCGTCAATATCTAGGGGTTTGGCATTCTTCGTCTCCCTTTGTCGGAAGTCGGCATTCTTCGCGTTCTTCGCGTTCTTCGCGAAGGAGGATAAAGATCTTAAGTCTCTGTCAAATCCTCGCAACAAAAGGCACCCCAGAAGAAAGGTGTGTTGGTCTTATTTTAATAATATGTCAACGGTTTGAAAACAGGTTAATAAACGAACAAATTAATTCATAGAATTAATTTCAACGAATTAACCACCCAATTAATAGGAGCGTTTAATTTTTTAAGAAAACACCCCAGTTGACTTTCATTAAAAAGGGTTTTCGTGGTTGCGTTACTTAGTAGAAAAGAAACGGTGGGGCTCATGCGGGCCCCACCTCACAAATATCCTACCAAGAGGGTAAGATATTTTTGAGTTCCACCCTATCTGCTTCAACTCAGCTTAATCAGCTTTAAGTGAAATAAAATAAAGTTTGTCATTCCACATTATTTTATTTCTTAACTTAAAGCCCAAAAATTAAAAACCACACCCGAGCAAACACAACTCCGGAAGAGGCGTTTCTAAGAAATTCTGGCACTGCGATTCCATCAGTGCCCTCGGAATTTGATTCTGAGCACCGGTTCAAAAGCTAGAAAACCTGCTCGTTTGTTCACTGAACGTACCCAAGCCAAACTTCGGAAAATGATTCCGGGCACACCAGGCCTCAGAATCTGGTGCCGTCAGAAACTGCGTTCTTGTAAAATTCCAAAGAAAATTAAGAAAAAAATTCCCTTGAAATTTACGTGTCTTTACAGCTAGACTTGCACAATTTTCATCTCGAAGATCCACCTCACACTTTTCAATATTCTTAAATCTACATGGTTCCTATATAAGAATTCATATTTTTGATTTGCATGTCGTATCCAATATCCAACATGTAGATAAAGACAGATTGAATTCAATGATAAAAATACCTAAAGTGGAAAAAATATCCACTTGTATTCTTCCCAGCATTGTAGATCTTCTATTAGTGGAACTTCTTGCCACATTGAAGGCAGAAAACCTACTACCCATTTCACTCCCTTTGTATCTTTAGATTTTGGGAAGGACTGTGTATGAGTTTCATTTTCTTGGGATTATCCTTAAACCCCTGAGCCTTTACCTTGCACCTCTTATTCACCATAGGGATTCAATAACTATTATTCTTCATATCCATATGAGCTTGAAAAACTAAATCCAAATGATCTTATAGAATCTTTATCATGGTCTTCATAATTTTCATAATAATAAATGTTGAAAATCTTGAAAGTGATGAGGGAAGAATGAGATTGGTCACTGGTTCTTGGTTCATCTTAAACCCAAGGGCTTCAAGTCCCTCAATTTACCTGATCATCTTAAGTACATTTTTTCTTCTTTATTCCCTTATGCAAGAATTAAACTATAAAATGCACTAGATATCTCACACCCTATCTTTTTTTCTCTCTCCTTATATAATTATTGAAGATGAGTTATCATCTTACAGGATTCTTCGTCCTCATGAATTTTATGTAGCTAAATGCACATGGATGGAAGCATGATATAGTTTAAATCTACTTCATTATCTGCATTCTTTTTATAAAATTATTTATCTTCATTTTTGGATCCATAAGGGGGCTTTGTAGGAAGTGATTACTCCATCACAAAATGACTCCTCACTTTTCATGGTGCTATGCATAGTCACCTATTCCACTCTTGGAAGTTATGGCCAGTCAAAAAAATTTCTTTATCTGTCATTGATCACCGTTATAATGTACTGGTGGTGTTAATGATTTCCATTTTAATATTTAAAAAATAAAATTTAGTAGTTATCACTTTATATTGATTACCTTTTTTATATTTTTGATTAATTGGATCATTAATTGTCTCTCATCATTTTATCAATCTCTAGTGTCCCTCAACACTAGATTCAGAATACTATATTATTTGAGTATTCTAGTGGAAATGATCCTTGAAACCTCCCATCATGGTCAAAAAAACTATGGATACTCCACTACTTGATGATTTCTAAGGTATGATTTTCAATATCAAACAACATTTACTCATAGTTCCTTGATCTATTGAAAAAAATCCTAGATTATCGGAATTTTAACATAGATTATATCAATTTTTTCCTCTAAAAACATAGAAATCTTGATATGGAAACTTATTTTCTACTAAATTTATTTAATTGTACCCATCACTTACAAAAGAACTCCCTAGTAGTTGGAGTCCCAGTCAACTATAACCGGAAAGAACTTCGTACACCTAGTTTTGTTCAAATGTAAATGAAGGAAGGAATTCATGACTTAATATTAATTTAAGGGGTTATTAATATTTTTAATCAATGAATTCATTTTCTCTTAGTTATGATTAAACTATGTTTTCACACCCATAGATAAACATAAATTAATAGAATATATTCATCATGTATTTATAAATTTTTCTTATTTATTATTTTATATGATCTAATAATAAACATGCACAAGCATAAAATAATAAAAAAGGAATAAAAGGAATTGTTAGGACCACAAGGTCAAATACCTTGTGAGGGAGGTTGAATCCTGGTATGGAAGATTAAAACATTCCCCGTTTTTTATCTTGTTTCACTGTAAGACAAAACTCAATTCTCTCTTCCTCTCGTAAAAAAATACGAATAGATAAAAAATCAAGCACAGGACATAGAAATTTTTACTTGGTTCACCCTCACTGGGATACATCCAAGGGGAATACAATGACATGTGCCAATGTACCAAATTCACTAAGGCTTACTGCCAATAATGAGTACAATGTTCAGGCTAGATCTTCTATGCCCAGGGTCAATTCCATTATAAGGTTTTGGGTCAGCTCAATGCATTCCAAAAGTTCACTCCCTATGCCTCTTTCTCTAGCTCGCTACAGGTGGAAAGGGTCACCACCTTCCTCTTACTGCACGCATTGCTCATGAAAAGGAATCTACACAGAGTTTATCAACTTTTAGGTCAATCACAGTTTATGGACATGTAGGCCCTTCATATTCATAAATTCTTGCATCCTAAACTATAGGTAGATACTCTGTTGATGTCTCTTTTTCAAACGTATATGAAATCAACATTCTCAAATACATCTAGATACCGAAAAATAATTTTGCAAACTCATTTGATGCTTTCGCGATCTTCCTTATGAAAATCATGAACCACCTTCTTCTCCCACGTACTGAGTACCGAGTTTGGTATTCTAAACAACTCCTTCGCGTACCACTTCCTCTTTCTCGAACCTCCCTTCATCCACAGACCGCCTCCGCCTTCACTATCACATACGGCCTCTACGCAATACCTCATGTCCGAAAACTATTCTCTGTTGGTGAACTGACACTGCGAATCACCCTATGTTCGCGAACTACTCTATGTTCATGGATTTTCATCACTAACCGCTTGCGTACCATGCCTTCTTCCTCTGCGTACCACATCATTTGTGGGATACAATCTCCCACAAAAACCTTTTGTGGAATTTCTTCCATGTGAACCACTTCAGCCTTCACATTATTATCCCTCACGAACATCCTTTGGAATTTACTAAATTCATGGATCAAAAATATGTTCTCTAATGATATTCAATCTCTATTCTAATTGGTCGAATTAGAGATTCTTATGTAAGAAAAGATATATGTAATATCTGCTAATCCAAGATTTATCAAATCTTCGATCCACCGTATATTGATCCTCCTACCGTCGTGAACAACAATCCTTCAAGTGAACCATTTTTTATACACAGTTTGCGTACTTCATTTTCTCCCACACGGCCAATCTCCTCCGCCGACGACAAACAATCCCCATACTGCACCACATTCTTCCATTAACCATTTTCAGTTTTGTGAACCAATCTTGTGTACCCTTCTCGTTTCCTAATATTCATCTACATACCCATCCCGAACAAGGTACATAATCCTTGTCTTGGGCTCCACATTTCTCTTCCTTTTCCAATTTTGTTCACCATTCATCACTCTGTCCAGTTTTATGAAAAAACCATACATTGTCAAAAACCATCCATACACATTTTCTGTTGATAAAAAACATTTTAATTTAATATTTTATTCATAATAATTGATTAAATTTCCTCACATTGTGTTAAATATGTTTATTTATAAAATATTTGGGATTAAATCATTCATTTGAAAATTTGATGGAAATTCCAGTTTTACCCATTATAGTGCACCATTGTATTTCAAAGATAAATATTTTAATATTTATTATTTGAACTTGAAAATTTGTAACTATGTTCTTGAATTAATGGTATATGAATTTTGTTTAAGAAATTGGATCTAAATCATGCATTTGGTTGGACTAAATAGACCATAAAGTCAAAGGTGGGATGGGCTTGCTAGATTGGACATTGGTTCTGTATTTGGACCATAACATCTTCATGTGAGCTTGGATTATGCCCAAATTTTGAGAGGATCTCGCCAACCCAATTTTTCACAAATCATTATACTAGAAGAATAGCTGGTTCACGTTGTTTGGAGGTCAAATCGGTGGTGCAATTAGGATTAAAATATTTGGCTAAGATTCCCCATTCACACTTAAAACGTCTTTAAACCTACCCTCCACTCCACTCTATAAATTAGTGTTTTTCTCATTTTCAGGGGTTGGGACATGCATTAGGAATTTGAGGGTAGAAGATAAGTGTATCCACTCTACTCTATAAATTATTTTCAAAATACATTTAATAATTTGTCAAATTTACTTCCTCCCTTGAGAGACGACCTTGGTCTACCACTCTACAGCACCTAAGTACCCAAACATCACACCTCATTTGAGAGTTTCCACAACAGTTCCTTTCAAATTGGCACCATTTCTATGTAGGCAAGTAATTATTTCAACCAATTGGAGGTATTTATTTTATTTTACATTTTATTTTCTACTTCTCTTATGTCTTCCTTCCTTAGCAAATCTGAATTTTTTTCCCTTATTCTTCTATTTTCTTCTTATTTTTGGACCATCAACTCAAACTTCTTATATTTTATTTTATTATGATCCAATTTTATTCTTTTCATTTTTATTTGATTTATGACATGAAATAATCCCAAATATCTTTTAGATCTTGTTCCAGAGATTGAACGTAGCCTTCAAGCTCGAATCTGACATTCCTAGTGTACGGGGAGTTTTAACATTCAACCATTTGGAGAATTCCTCCACTCTCAGAACATCTAAATTGGAAGAAATTCAAATTAAACCATAAAAATAGAACAAATGGATGAAAATAATGGAAATTTACATAATAGAACCATTTTATAATTGGTTTAATCTGATATTAATTATCAATGAATATATATTTCATACCCAAATCTCGAATTGTACTTTGAACTGAAATCTAGGTTAATTCACCTTTTTCTAAAGTTTCATGGATTATCTAGGGAGGAACCAGACAAAAAACATAAAGAATTTAATGTGGTTTTCTCATCCATAAAACAAAATAATTTTTCTGAAGATCAACTCAAACTAAGAGCATTCCCATTCTCACATGATGGAGCTACGAAAGATTAGAAGTATTATTTACAACATGAAGATGTAACTTGTTGGAACGATTTGAAACTTCTTTTCTGGAAGAGATTTTTTCCAGCTTCAAGGACCACATCCATTCGAAAAGAGATCATTGGGATCAAGAAAACACAAGGAGTGTCGGTGTATGAGTACTGGGATAGATTCCATAAGTTGTGCGCAAGCTTCCCACGTCACCAAATCCGTGAGAAACTCCACATCCAATACTTCTATGATGGAATCACACTTATGGTGTGGAGCATGGTGGATGCAGCAACTTGAGGATCATTGGTGGACAAGACACCAGTAGCTTCGGGTGCATTGATTGACAATATGGCACAAAACTCTCAACAATTTAGCGATCGAGGTGAACCAAATGTCAGGGGAGTACATTAGGTAAGTCATTATTCTCTTGAGAGTAATTTAATTGATACCAAGTTAGAAGAACTGACCACTATGGTGAGTTATATTTCTTTGGCTCAAAATACATCCCAACACCTTCATTCAAGGCCTTGTGGAATTTGCACTGAGACAAGCCACCCAACTAACTATTTCCCCCAACTAAAACAAAAAGAAGATTGTGCAGTATTGTTTCCTGGGAGACCATATCAACAGCAACAACAACCATATCCATAAAAAAGCATGATTACTTTGCACCAAAATACATCCAATGATGTAATGATTAATCAGACCTAAGGTATGCTTTTGGACAACAACAAAGGCCCTACTTTCAACAAAACTTTCAGCATCCTCCACCCTACCAACAAGGTTTCCAACAACCGAAAAAAGATTTTAATCTAAACCATAAACAATTCAAAAAAAAGGGGAAATCTAAACCAAATATAGATTCTAACACTGATGGAATTTTGATACAAATTTTTCTTAATCAATAGAATTAGTTGAATAATCAAGGATTAGAGATGAGGGTGTTGAAGACTCAAATGAGCCAGATTGACACCACCCTCTATGAACTGGTAAGTAAGAATTCTGGAAATATACCTTCCCAACCTACTCCAAATCCCAAATGGAATGTCAGTGCCATCACATTGGGAAGTGGTAAGAAAACAAATGATACATCTACACCTATCATTCCATTGGGATTCACCACAACTCTGGAGAAGATCCATTCAAAACCAGCTAATGAGAAACCCATTGAGAAAGATAAAGGTGAGAAAAATGTTTATGATGTTCCTCTCAATCCCCTTCCATTTCCAAACATGATTGTACAAACCAAGAATATGGATGATGAGGAAATGAAAAAATAGGTTTTAGACACATTTAAGTGTGTGGATATCAACATCCCTCTACATGAAGCTATAAAAAAAATCCCAAGGTATGTGGGATTCTTAAAATAACATTGTACCAATCGAAGAGGGATCATGGGAAATGAGAAGATCAATCATGGAAGGAATGTGCCAGCACTCATTACACCAACTCTAGCAAAGCCCGCAAAGTGAAAGGATCCCGGGACATTCACCATCCCTTTTCCATATGGGAGTTACACTTTTCTAATGCACTTTTTGATTTAGGAGCCTCCATAAATGTGATGCCTCACTCTGTATTCTCTTCTTTGTAGTTTGGTGACTTGAAGCCGACTAGAGTAGTGGTGTAGTTGGAAAATAGAGCTACATCATATCCAGTGGGAGTCCTTGAGTATGTACTTTTTTGCGTGATATACACGGTCTTTCTAATAGAATTTTATGTGCTTAACATGGATTATGATTAGGTAAGTTCTCATGCTCCCATTATCTTAGGTACACCCTTCCTCAAAACTAAAAAACTATCATAAATGTAAAATGAGGGTACACATTCCATTGAATTTGGGGATGAAGTTGTGATATCGAATGTTATGGACTCCATGAAGTACCGCTTCAGAGGACCATTATGCATTTTTTTATCTCCCATTTTAAACCTCAAAATAAAAAAAACTAGGGAATTTGAATGTTCTATACTGAGGGATATTATGAGTATTGGTTCTAGTTTGATGTCTAAGAGTACTTGCACACATGTTTCTAATACACAAGACTCTCTTATATTTGATTTTGAAATGGATTCAAATTCTGATTTTGATCATGTGAACTCGGATTAGGAAAATGCTATTGAGTATGTTAATGGATTTGATGCTTTATTCTCTAATTTGGTTGATGTAAATTTTTATACTGATGTTCATTGTGAACATATTTTAGTTCCTTCAATTTCTCCATCCATACATCACCCCCTTCATTGGAACTCAAGCCATTTCTACCTAATCTAAAATACTCATACATGCTAAGTGGCGAGATATTACCTATTATAATTTATAATAATCTTTCTTTTGAACATGAAGAAAAGATTTTGAATCTTTTGAGGGAGAACATCAGAAAAATAGGGTCGACCTTGGCTGACCTATCAGGTATTAGCCCCCCATTTTCATGCCTAGGATTCTTTTGGACTATGGGGCTAAATCGGTTAGGCAGCCACAAAGAAAACTCAATCAAAAACTTCTATAAGTTCTTAAAAAAGTGGTTGAAAATTTTCTCAAGGTAGGTATAATCTATCAGATTTCAGTTTCCCAGTGGGTGAGTCCTATTTAGGTTATGCCTAAGAAAAGTGGTGGAATTGTTATTAAAAATGATAGATATGAGTTAATTCTAATGAGGTTGCAAAACTGTTGGCATGTGTGTATTGATTATAGGAAACTAAATCAATCTTCTTGCAAGGACCATTCCCACTTCCATTTATTGATTAGATGCTTTAGAGACTAGCTGAGAAAACACACTATTGTATCTTGGATGGATTTTCTGGATTTTTTTTGTTTTCTATTTCTCTGTAGGATCAAGAGAAGACAACATTCACTTGTCAATTTGGCACATTTTCCTATCAGAGGATGCCATTTAGACTTTGAAATGCCCCAGGTACCTTCCAGAGATACATGGTGAGTATTTTTTAGGATTTTAGTGAGACCTGCATGGAGGTATTTATGGATGATTTTACAGTGTGTGGGTATTCATTTGAATATTGTATCTCTAGTTTGGGAAATGTTTTGAATAGTTGTTTTGTAAAGAATTTGGTCTTAAAATTCTAAAATTGACATTTCATAGTAGATCATGGGATTTTCTAAGGCATGTACTGTCAAAACATGGTATAGAGGTTGATAGATCTAATGTAGATTTCATTTCATCCTTACCCTATCCTTAATGTGTGTGTGATGTTAGATCATTCCTAGCGAATAAAGAACTTTATCGGTCCTTCATTAATGATTTTAGTAAGATTGATCCACCTATGTCATGATTACTTCAAATGGATTATGATTTTGTGTTTGATGATTCTTGTTGGACTTCCATTTATGAGGTGAAGAAGTGAATGACCACTCCACCTATCATACATCCCCCATGGTGGGAGCTTTTGATCTTATGTGCGATGCATCCAACTTCCCAATTGGGGATGCCCTATCTTATAGGGTGGAGGTACATTCACATGTGATCTCATATGCATCAAGGACACTGGATTTAACCCAATAAAATTACACAACCATAGAAAAAGAGTTTCTTAATGTCATATTTTCTTTAGATAAATTCTGTTTAGATTTATTGGTCTCTAATGTAGTTGTTTTTTCTGACCATGCTGCTCTGAGGTACCTCTTGAAGAAGCTATATGCAAAGCCCGGACTTATAAAATGGATGCTCCTTCTTCAGGAATTTGATACTTAGATAAAGGATAAGAAGGGGTTATAAAACCTAGTGGGGAAACACATGATTATGATCACTCACACACTAGTGGATGACACCTTGGACCAGGTACCACTTCAGGACACTTTCCCCAATGATAATCTTTATTCCATATCAGGTATGCATCATTGGTAGGCTGATTTAGATAACTACCTTATTGTATCTTAAATCCCTGCAAATTTAAAGAAACATCAAGTCCAAAAATGAAAGAGTTAGTCTAGAATTTATGTGTTGGATGATCCATACTTATGGCTCATGTGAAGTGACCATGTTATTTTGAGGTGTGTTCCTGATCATGAGTTTGACTCTATTCTACAATTTTGCCATACACTTTATTTTGGTGGGCACTTTGGACCCCAATGCAAAACTAAGAAATTTTTTGACTCTGGATTGTATTGGGCTAGTTTATTCCATGATGCTCATGTGTTTTCCAAGTCTTTCTCATGTTTCCAACATACTGGTAACATTTCTCGGAGACACGTAATGCCCTAACAACCCATATTATTCTGTGAGATTTTTTATGTATGGGGCATTGATTTTATGGGTCCTTTTCCTAGTTCATTTGGGTTTTTTTATATTTTGGTTGTTATTGATTATGTGATAAAATGGGTGGAGGCTAAGGCCACCAGGATGATGATTCTCATGTTGTAGTGGGCTATGTAAAGACATATATATTTTTTAGGTTTGGAGTACCAAAGGCCATCATCAGTGATCATGGGACACACTTCTGCAATCAAAATTTTTCTTCACTCCTTCGTAAGTATGGGGTGACACACAAAACATCAACACCATACCACCCCAAAAAAATGGTTAGCCTGAGGTTTCAAGTAGGGAGTTGAAAAAAAAATTCTAGAAAACCATGCAGCTTAATCGGAAAGATTAGACCAAGTGCTTGGATGATGCGCTTGGGGATTATAGGATAGCATACAAGACAGCCATTGGTATGTCCCCATTTTGGATTGTTTTTGAGAGAGCATGCCATCTCCCTGTGGAAGTTTAGAATTGGGTTTATTGGGATATAAAGAAATGAAACATGGATTTTTCACTAGGTGGAATCTAAAGGAAGTTTCAAATTTAAGATATTGGGGAGATTTTATTGTCTTCATATGAGAACTCAAGGCTCTACAAGAATGATCAAAAGCAGATCATGAAAAAATGATCCAGAAAAGAGAATTTCAAGTCGGAGAGAAAGTCTTTCTCTATAGTTCACGACTAAAGAAGATTCTTGGTAAGTTGGGTTCCAGGTGGTTATGTCCTTATGTTGTGACTAATTTATTTCCTTATAGTACAGTGGAGATCGCACAGGAGGACACTAGAAGGATCTTTATAGTCAACATGAAATGATTGAATAAATACATTGAGGGACTTCATACTAATGCATTGGATTTCATCACACTGCATGACCCCATCATCACTTGAACATATCAGGCTGTTACTAACCCTTTCACTTTTATATTCTTTGTCCTAATTAAAATTAAAAATTTCATGTTCATATATCATCTCATAGGTTCACATTTAGGACAATTCAATATTTTAAGTGTGGGGGAGGGGATAACATTTTGGGGTAGATATTTAGGATTTCCATTTCTGTGTTTTATGTGTATCCTCTATTAAGTTTTTCCTTAAAATTTTCAAATGAAACATAAAAAATAAAAAAATAAAAAAATCCATAAAATGAAATAAATATATCATGTAACATTCTCATGTGGAACATATAAAAAATGAATGTATTCAAAATTCATTGGTAGAAATATAAGCACGAGTAATATTTCACAATCAAGGGTTGACTTTTATAAAAATTGAATTCATCGATGATTTTAATGGTTGTTTCATTATAAAACCATTTAGATATTGACCTCATTATTTGTGATATTTGTTTATAGTAAATTGTGTCATTTATTTCTCCACACAATTTTTCACATAATCATGACTTGTGAGTTTCTCTTACCCAATTTAATGTATATTCAGGGTAAGTAATCCTTTTCAGATTAAAACATGGTCTATCCATATGTTCAATTATCTTCTTATTGTTTCCATTATTGTACCAGATTGACCTATGTGTGTGCATGTCATGACCCGACCATACCCGGGCTCGAGCCGCAACAACCCCAAACCCGCCTCCATAGGCCAGGGGCTGGCGACCAGCGCCGAAGGAGCAACAACTCGGGGAGGCCTTTGCCTATGCACCTGTACACACACACGCATCACACTCAATGCAAAAGTGCAGAGTAAAAGAAAGAACAAGCAGAGTAAAAAAGAACAACTGCTATATATATAAACCACAAATATGCATCGACCTCTAAATAGTACAAAGTACAAGCTGATGGTAAACTGAAAAGAAAAGGGGAAAACACGCGCCCAACCAAAAAGTGCCACAACCTGGAAATAGGTAAACAAAATAAACGGCTGGACGAGTCCCCCACCTCGAACCCGACTCCGACCACCGCACGCGGTCCAAGCTCCCAAGCTCCTAAGCTCCTCGGAAGTCACACTCCACCTGTCCATCATCTGCAAGGGCACACCAAGTGTGGGCAAATCCCAAGCAGGGTTGAGTATAAAAATACTCAGTAGGATACACCGAAGGCTCGAGGGAGCAACAAAGGAGGTACCGAATGGTGGGCAGCAGAGCGAACAGGAAAAGTAAAGGAGTACAACCAAGAGTGCAGTAAAGAGTAACAGTAGAGATTCCAGCTCAACCCAACAAGAGGAAAGAAGGTAGACTCGTCCAAACACAAGGATATGGAAATGGTGAGAAGATGAACTTCCCGTAGAGTCTTCACTACCTATAGCCGGAGAGTACACTCGTCCAACCACGAGAAGCTAGACATGGAAAGCACGTGGCATACCCCGCGCGTCTTCACCTCTCCTGGAAGGAGAGTAACCAAACCCAAGAAGTGGGTACTAGAACAAGGTATATACATATCCTTATGCTCAATCAAGAAGCCCGAAAAACATCATAAGGGGATCTCAGTCCCATAGCTCAGCCCAAGAAATAGTAGCGAACAGTCCTAGAAGTAACAGCATCGATGCCCAGCATCCAGCACGTCTTCCCCAAACTACAAGTCAAGGGCTCAATAACCTCACCTTGACACTATCCTCAATCACAAGGATGCATCTTGAGGGGGAAAGTGCTCCTCGTACTTGAGAGTTCTGGGGGAACGTCAAAC
Organism: Viscum album; assembly: GCA_963277665.1. Classification (NCBI taxonomy): domain Eukaryota; kingdom Viridiplantae; phylum Streptophyta; class Magnoliopsida; order Santalales; family Viscaceae; genus Viscum; species Viscum album. The sequence goes on from OY728152.1 coordinate 1,149,490,007, forward strand.
CACAACTCATCACTTCCCCCAGTCGAGAGTTCTGCTCAAAGTCGATAGGCAACCCCCTGCCCAGCCCCGCTGGAGGGTCCCTGGATGTCGACGGGTTCCCACCATAGGGAGACCCAGAAAGTCGGCGGGTGCCACACTGCCCAGTCCCGTAACAGGGTAATCCACCGGAGGGCGACCCGGCTAAAGTCGGAGATGGGGCCACTGCCCAGCCCAGCTGGAGGTAACCAGACATCAGGGACCACTGCCCAGCCCAGCTGGAGGTAAGCCTGGCATCCAGGACCACTGGCCAGCCCAGCTGGAGGTAAGCCCGACATCGGGGACCACTGCCCAGCCCAGCTGGAGGTAAGCCCGGAACTGCTCTGCCCATCCCTACTGGATGGTACTACTCGGTGAACATCACTATACTAGCCATCCCTTCTGAATAGTAACCCACTGGCGAGCCCTCCTCGAAACAACCTCAGCCCTGCTGGAAAAAACCTCAGCCCTACTAGAAACAACCTCAGCCCTGCTGGAAACAACCTCAGCCCTGCTGGAAACAACCTCAGCCCTGCTGGAACAACCTCATCCCTGCTGGAAACAACCTCAGCCCTACTGGAAACAACCTCAGCCCTGCTGGAAAAAACCTCAGCCCTGCTGAAAACAACCTTAGCCCTACTGGAAACAGACAAGCACAGAGGGACCCTCTACGTCGCGAGAGGTCAAAAGCACGTAAAGTAGAACACGGCACGCACATGGGGCCCACACGACGTGTGGCCCCAATTCAACCCCAACCAAGCGCACAAACATTCCCAGGTACCAACATCCACGTGTACCTCCAAGCGTTCTCGTATACTCCATAGTATATCACGTCTCCAGCCCAAAGGCTATCGTACACACGACAACCAATGTCAATGTGAAGGCATGAACGTCACAAATACACCGCAAAGGTTGTGGCACGGCCACCCACATCTCTTTAAACACCAACATCACTCTCACGAGAGTGCATGCGATCACACGCCAAGGGTCCGCTACAAACATAGTAAGACGAACCACCACCGATACACCTTTCACATTCCACATTTAATAAGATCGCAAAAGAGGCTCCACATAGCCAAACGAATCACACCGTTGTAATCCTCGTGGAAAAACACGCAATTTATACTACTTACTCGCCTCAAACAGATATCTGACGGAAAAGGTCGCCAATACCGCCTCATGCCCGAACAACGTCTCGTGATCCCGATCCTGGGCCCCGAAAACAGTCGGGCGCATCACACCGTTGTGATCCCCTTGGGAAAACACGTCAAAAACACTACTCACTTGAGTGCAAAGGATATCCGGAGAAAAGGGTGCATTTCAGCACACCGCACACGAGCGGTGCTTTGTGGGACCCGCAACCCTGTCCCGAAACACACCGTTGTTATACTTATGAAAAAGCACACAAGATGGACTATTCACTTGTCCAAAATGGTCACCCGATGATAAAGATGTAAAATCACCGTCGACGCCCGAACGACCCTCATGGGCCCCACACCATCGTGCCGAATTAGAGAGGGCGGATTGCACCATTGCAATCCCCTTAGAAAAACATCCAGAATAGAATACTCAAACACCCCAAACGGATGTCGGGTGAAAAAGTGGCGTTACACCATAAAATGTGTGAAGTAGGCCCCGTGGGGCCCGCACCTCATCTCCAACCCAAATGCTTCGGAAATCTCCTCAAAAAGTCTGCACGAGGACTGGGATCATGCTGCCACTGAAAGCGCGTCAATCGGACATCCCAAGCAGGAGTTAGGTCTGACACAACAACTAGTTAATTAATTAAATAATTAATTAACTATTCATATTGTGTTTCGTGCTGCAGAGCAACGAAACCAACCCACAAAGGTTCCGAACCACATTGGAAGGACCGTCTCAGCCTCAGGGCGACAGTGCCTCCGACGGCGCGTCAAACGGTCGTCTGGCTTGTGAGCCACGCCCGTCGCAACTTTAATAATATATTAATATTATTAAATTAAAAACTCTCGAGTTACCCGCCTTCGGGCGCATAGCCGAAAAACCCCTAGACCCACCTTACAGGGACCGACTCGTCAACATGGTCCCACAGCCGTAGACGGCCTGTCAATTGGACACGTCGTTTAAGAGTTACGGCCCCCCGAATGCAAGGGGGCCTAACCGGGCCGGTCCACCCCGGCCGGCCCGGTCCGAGCCGCCGGCCCGCTGGCCGCAGCCCGCCTCAAACCGCCAAACCCGGGCGGGTCCGTCCCTCCTCAACCGACCGGCCAAATGGCCGGTCTCCGTCGCAACGAAGGACCCGCGCGAGGCGGGTCCTTGCCTCCTCTAAAACAGACCGGCAGAAGCCGGTCTTCGTTGACCCCAGGACGACCCGCGCAGCGTGAGTCCTTCCTCCTACGCCGAACGCGACCGGCACCCTCATCCGGCCTCCTCCACGTCCGCTCCGCCTCAATGCCAGCCGTCGACCGCCTGTGCTGCCCCGCTGCCGAGACGCCGCCTCCACCTCAGCCTGGAGCCGCTCCGCCGCCGTCCAGCTCACCGCGCCGCCGCCTCGCGCTGAACACTCGTGCTGCCCGCTGCCCATCGGACCGCCTCTGCTACCTTCGAAAACCCACAATCATCGGAAGATGTCTGCGGGGTCCTCAGAACTCGTTTTTATGAACCGAAACAAGCGATGGAAAGGGGAAAAACTATAATATGCATTCATGTGGTTCGTTCAAAAATCCAACAACAATTTGAGCATAAAATTTAGGTTCAAAGTAGGTGCGGGAAAGAAAAACGCAACAAGACCCTACCTCGATGGGCTTTGCCCGATGCTTCACCGCAATCCATCGGAGCCGTGCCTCGTCGGAGAGGAGGAGGTGATGGAGGAGAGCTTCCTCCTCCATTGTTGGGAGCAGCTGGCGCCAGGGGAGAATAGGGGAGGAAGGGGAAGGTGTGTGTAAATAAATTAATTAACAATTTAATTAATTAAAACCCCCGAAAAGACCCGCATCCGAAACTCCTGACGGGGTCGAGGTTAAGCCTCCCCTAGGGTAAACACCACCTCCCGAGCACAACATAGGTCTTGGAATTTTAATCTGAGACCCTGTTAAAAAGTTATTAAACTCAACTCCCGAGGTTTCCAAATTACAAAAAATCCCCTGGCTCCATTTTTCACTGACGTCCCGCGCCCGCAACACTTATACCCCTCATATGGTAAACGACACGCTCTGAACTCAACGGTGCCCTTGGTTTTCCAATCCGAGCCACTGTTTAAGAGATACTTTCGTTTCAACATTAAATGAACAAAGTAATTAATTAATTTATCCGTTTAACATTCCGAAAGCGAGCGAGGGGTCCAAACATCTGGTGCCGACAAGTTTTATGTCGTTCCTAGGGTAAAAAACTCATTCCGGACCCATCCGTATACTCGGATCACTAATCTGGATCACCGTTTAGGAGTTATCGCATTTATTTGGTGGTTCCAGTGTGAACGCACTGAAAACTCAATTTCGGCCACACCGGGGCTCAGAATCGCATGTCGTCTGAAGGCGCTGCTCTGGAAGAATATTCCAAAGTCCTCCGCAGAAAAAACTAGGATCTTACATAATTCCTTCCTTCAAGAATTTCGTCCCCAAAAAGCAAAACTAGGGAACAACTCACCTGGCTCTCCTGTACCCAGAAGAACTCTTGCACAGTTCTGTGTCATCGCACATAGACCAAAGGATTTGATCTGTTCACGCGAGGTCGGCCCTTGCTGATGTCGTGCATAGGAGCACACACACTTCTCTTCAGTTAAACCACGCGGAAGACATCGTGCACCCACTCCATACTTTGGGGTTAGGGAAAAGCGGTAGGGAACATCGTCATCCCTTTGCATGGTCTCAAACGGATCGAAGGCTCTCGAGGGTAGCTCACCTCCCCGACCGAACCTCTACATCGCATGTCGTGACTGGAATCACCGCCTGCACCTGGAACAAGGCCCGGTGATTCCCTCCTTCAGAATATCCATATTGTGAAACACCCAAGGATATCTGGTTATGTGATATTTCATAGTCGATGTCTCACAACCTTGACTCTCTTACACACTCACAATGTGAAGGACTCGACACCATCGACTAAAGAAAAAGGTCTCATGCATTTTATCATACCAACACAGGGTTTCACCGACGCCTCGCGCCACCATGGTAACACCTCAAGAAAGGATCAGGGAGAAAAGAATTCCACACATAGAGTCTAACAATTCTACTGCAAGAATTAGAAGAGTTGTATAGTGTACCTCTTATCACCTCAAGCTCTGCAGGATCATAGACATCCAAAGCTCGCAGCTGTCCGCGGTCCCAACTGTCAGCTCCTAGAGATTGACATGGACCACCTAGTGGTGATGAGGAGACCTCATAATGTTGTCCCCTACCACCATCTCCTCCCGCTCCTCTTCTAGCACCACCTCTCTGGGTACTACTCCGATCACGGCTCTACCTCTGTCATGGTGGCGCACCTGCTACCTGCACGAAGCTCTCTGCATGCCTGGTCGAGCAGTCCCATGCCAGGTGACCTCTCCCATCGCAAGCATAGCACAGACTCTCTATGCACTGCACTGGTTCCCTCCGGTGCCACTGTGGTGTACGACCACGCCCCTGAGTTCGGTCATCAGGAATCCACTAGTGTTGTGGTTCTGCTTGCCGACGCCCGCTAGTTGTGGCAGACGTCTCGTCTCCGACGTGCCTACTGCCACCACCAACTCTAGAACGTGACAGGAAGCCCTCTGTCACCAGCGCCAGCTCTAGCACCCCGACATATGTGGAAATGCCCAAGGGTACTATGACAGCATGAATCTCTCGGTGGAGAACCTGTTCAAACTTCCGCGCTCGGATGTTGTCGTCATAGACCAAGTTCGGGTAAGAGCGTGCACTGTCTGAAAAACTAAATGCGTACTCGGCCACCGTCATCCCTCCCTGCCGAAACTGCAGGAGCTCCTGATTCCAAAAGGAGCGCAAGCAAGAGGGGAAAAACTCCTCATGGAACAACAACTGAAAGTCGCCCCACGAAAGCGATGACTCATCAAGAAACTGAGTCACAAGCCTCCACCAACGCCGAGATGCTACATGAAAAATGTTGGCTATAAAATCCACTCTCTGATCTGCCGGTGTCTGCACAAGCCTGAAAAGGTGAACCGCTACCTCTAGCCAAACCTCTACTGCCTGAGGGTCTGGCTCACCACTGAACCTCAGCGGTCTCTACCGCTGGAACTCACGGAGCGCGCTCAACCTGCGCTCAAGCTCAGCCTGCTCTGCTGAAGCTGTATGCTGCTCAACGGGTGAGGGTACTGCTACCGGCCCATCCAGAGAAAGGGTCTCGCATGATGGGTCCTGGACGGTGGCCTCATAGCTCACAGGGTCATCGTCACGAACAAAAGCTGGTATCCTGGCTGGATGTCCTCGCGGAGACATCCTAAAATTATCAAGGAGTGTCGTGGTCAGATGAGCATCTATATATATACCAATAACGACAATGGGGAGCTGACTCAAGAAAGATAGTCAAAGACCCAATCCTACGCGATGCACAATCCAATTTTTCCCTGAAACGAGTGTCTCAGCATACCGAGTCGACAAGCGGGTTATCATGGTCCTGGTGAATGGATACGTCGGCCGCCGCACCATCACTGGACTCCCTGGCCTGAGAGCCTCTCTCGAGACACGTTAACAATGTTTCCCTAAATCCCTACCAATTCCTTTTTAGGTACGTCTGAACAACGTATCAAGGAAAGAACCACATCTGATACCACTTTGTCATAACCTGACCCTACCCGAGCTCGAGCCGCAACTACCCCAAGCATGCCTCCATAGGCCAGGGGCTGGTGACCAGCGCCGAAGACACAACAACTCGGGGAGGCATTTTCCTAAGCACCAGTACACACACATGCAGCACACTCAATGCAAAAGTGCAGAGTAAAATAAAGAAAAAGCAGAGTAAAAAGAACAACTTCTATATATATATAAACCACAGATGTGAATCGACCTCTAAACAGTACTAAGTACAAGCTGAAGGTAAAATGAAAAGAAAAGGGGCAAAAACGCGCCCAACAAAAAAGTGTCACAACCCGGAAAAAGCTAAACAAAAGAAACAGATGGAAGGGTCCCCCACCTGGAACCTGACTCCGACCACCGCACGCTGTCCAAGATCCTAAGCTCCTCGGAAGTCACGCTCCACCTGTCCATCGTCTGCAAGGGCACACCAAGTGTGGGAAAAGCCCAAGCAGGGGTGAGTATAAAAATACTCAATAGGATACCCCGAAGGCTCAAGAGAGCAATAAAGAAGGTACCGAAGGGTGAGCAGTAGAGCGAACAAGAAAAGTCAAGGAGTACAACCAAGATTGAAGTAAAGAGTAATAGTAGAGAGTCCAGCTCAACCCAACAATAGGAAAGAAGGTAGACTCATCCAGACACAAGGATCTATAAACGGTGAGAATATGAACTTCCCATCGAGTCTTCGCTACCTATAGCAAGAGAGTAGACTCGTCCAACCACGAGAAGCTAGACGCAGAAAGCATGTGGCATACCCCGCACGTCTTCGCCTCTCCTGGAAGGAGAGTAACCAAACCCAAGAAGTGGTTACTGGAACAAGGTATATACATATCCTTATGCTCAATCAAGAATCCCAAACAACATTGTATGGGGATCTCCTTACCATATCTCAGCCCAAGAAAGAGTATCCAACAGTCCCAGAAGTAACACCATCGATGCCCAGCATCCCGCACGTCTGCCCCGAACTATAAGTCAAGGGCTCAATCACTGCACCTTGACATTATCCGCTTTGGGCGGCACTGACTCACCCGCACGGTTTTAGGTTGCATCACAAGGATGCGTCTCGGTGGGGAAAGTGCTCCTCATACTTGAGAGTTCTGGGGAAACATCAAACCACAACTCGTCACTTCCCCCCAGTCGAGAGGTCTGCTCAAAGTTGACAGGAGACCCCCTACCCAGCCCCGCTGGAGGGTCCCTGGAAGTCGACGGGTTCCCACCACAGGGAGACCTGGAAAGTCAACGGGTGCCACACTGCCCAATCCCGTAATAGGGTAATCCACTGGAGGGAAACCCGGATAAAGTCGGTGACAGGACCACTACCCAGCACAACTGGAGGTAACCCGACATCAGGGAACACTTCCCATCCTAGCTGGAGGTAAGCCCAGCACCGGGGAACACTTCCCAGACCAGCAGGAGGTAATCCCGGCATCGGGGACCACTGCCCAGCCCACCTAGAGGTAAGCCCGGAACTGCTCTGGCCATCCCTACTGGGTGGTAGTACTCGGTGAACACCGTTGTACTGGCCATCCCTGCTGAATGGTAACCCACTGGCGAGCCCTGCTCGAAACTACCTCAACCCTGCTGGAAACAACCTCATCCCTGCTGGAAATAACCTCAGACCTGCTGGAAACAACCTTAGCCCTGCTAGAAACAACCTCAGCCCTCCTGGAAACAATGTCAGCCCTGCTGGAAACAACCTCATTCATGCTGGAAACAACCTCAACCCTGCTGGAAACAATTTTAGCCCTACTGGAAACAACCTCAGCCCTACTAGAAACAACCTCAGTCCTACTGGAAAAAAATGAGCCCAGAGGGACCCTCTACGTCGCGAGAGGTCAAAAGTACATAAAGTGGAACACGAAACGCACATGGGGCCCACACGACGTGTGGCCCCAAGTCAACCCCAACCAAGTGCACAAACATTCACAGGTACCAACATCCACATGTACCTCCAAGCATTCTCGTATACTCCCATAGTATATCACGTCTCCAGCCCAAATTCTATCGTGCAAACGGCACCCAACGTCAACGCGAAGGCGTGAACGTAACAACTCCACCTCAAAGGTTGTGGTACGACCACCCACATCTCTTTAAACACCAACATCACTCTCACGAGAGTGCATGCAATCACACACCAAGGGTCCGCTACAAACATAGTAGGATGAACCACCACCGGTACACCTTTAACATTCCACAGTTAATAAGATTGCGCAAGAGGCTCTGCACCGCCAAACAGATCACACCGTTGTAATCCTCGTGGAAAAAAATTCCAGTTAGACTACTTACTCACCTCAAATGGATATCCTACGGAAAAGGTCGCCAACACCACCTCATGCCCGAACAACATCCCGTTATCCTGAGCCTCGGCCCCAAAAACAGTCGGGCGCATCACACCATTGCGATCCACTCAGGAAAACACATCAAAAACACTAATCACTTGAGTGCAATGGATATCTAGAGAAAAAGGTGCATTCCGGTGCACCGCACACGAGCGATGCTTCGTGGGACCCATAACCCGGTCCCGAAACACAACGAACAGATCACATCATTGCGATCCTTACAAAAAAGAACACAAGATGGACTATTCACTTGTCCAAAACGGTCGCCCGGTGATAAATATGGAAAATCACCATTAACGCCTGAATGACCCTCGTGGGCCCCACACCATCATTCTAAATTAGAGCGGGTGGATTACACCATTGCAATCCCCTCGGAAAAACATCCAGAATCGAATACTCAAACACCTCAAACGGATGTCGGGTGAAAAAGTGGTGTTACACCGTAAAACGTGCGAAGTAGGCCCCATGGGGCCCGGACCTCGTCTCCAACCCGAATTCTTCGGAAAGCTCCTCAAAAAGTCCACACGAGGACTAGGATCACGCTACCGCTGACAGCGCATCAATCATACATCCCAAGCAGGAGTTAGGTCCGACAAAACAACTTGTTAATTAATTAAATAATTAATTAACTATTCACATTGTGTTTCATGCCGCATAGCAACGAAACCAACCCGCAAAGGTTCCGAACCACATTGGAAGGACCATCTCAGCCTCAGGTCCACAGCGCCTTCGACGGCGCGTCAAATGGACGTCTGTCTCGCGATCCACATCCGTCACAACTTTAATAATAAATTAATATTATTAAATTAAAAACTCTCGGGTCACCCGCCTTTGGGATCATAGCCGAAAACCTCTAGACCCACCTTACATGGAATGCCTCGTCAACACGGTCCCATATCTGCAGACGACGCGTCAATCGGATGCACTGTTTAAGAGTTACGGCCCCCCGAATGCAAGGGGGCCTAACCGGGCCGGTCCACCCTAGTCGGCCCGGTCCGAGCCGCCGGCCCGCGGCCCAGCCGCGGGTCCGGCCCTCCTCAACAGACCAGCCAAATAGTCGGTCTCCATCGCAACACAGTACCCGCCCGAGGCGGGTCCTTTCCTCCTCTGAAACAGACCGGCCGAAGCCGGTCTTTGTTGACCCCAGAAAGACCCATGCGGCGCGGGTCCTTCCTCCTCCGCCAAACGCGACCGGCGCCCTCAGCCGGCCTCCTCCGCAGCCGCTCTGCCTCAACGCCATCCCCCGACCACCCGTGCTGCCCCGCTGCCGAGACGCCACCTCAGCCTCATCCTGAAGCCGCTCCTCTATCGTCCGGCTCACCGCGCCGCTGCCTCGCACTGAACACCCACGCTTCCCGCTGCACGCCGGACCGCCATCGGCACCTTCAAAAACCCGCAAACTGCGGTGGACGTCTGCGGGGTCCTCAGAACTCGGTTTTACGAACAGAAACAAGCGATGGAAAGGAAAAAAACTCTACTACTCATTCATGTGGATCGTTAAAAAATCCATCAACAATTCGATCATAAAAGTTAGGGTCAAATGTGGTGTGGGAAAGAAAAAGGCAACAAGACCCTACCTCGATGGGCTTCGCCCGATGTTTCGCCACGATCCGTCGGAGCCGCGCCTCACTGGGGAGGAGTAGGTGATGGAGGATAGATTCCTACTACATTTTTGGGAGCTTCTGGAACCTGGGGAGAAGAGGGGAGGAAGGGGAAGTGGTGTTTAAATAAATTAATTAACAATTTAATTAATTTAAAACCCCCGAAAAGACCCGCATCTGAAACTCCCGACGGGGTCAAGGTTAAGCCTCCCCTAGGGTAAACACCACCTCCCAAGCACAACCTAGGTCTTGGAATTTTAATCTGAGACCCCGTTCAAACGTTATTAAACTCAACGCCCGAGGCCACCAAATTACGAAAACGCCCCTGGGGCCATTTTTCACTAACGGCCCGCGCCCGCAACACTTATACCCTTCTTAGGGTAAACGGCACGCTCGGAACTCAAAGGTGCCCTTGGTTTTCCAATCCGAGCCATCCATTATGAGATACTTGCGTTTCAACATTAAACGAATAAAGTAATTAATTAATTTATCCGTTTAACGTTAAGAAAGTGAGAGAGGTGTCCAAACATCCCGTGTCGACATGTTTTATGTCGTTCCTAGGGTAAACACCCCATTCCAGACCCATCCGTACACTCTGATCACTGATTTGGATCACCGTTTAGGAGTTATCGCATTTATTTGGCAGTTCCAGTGTGAATGCACTGAAAACTCAATTACGGCCACACTGGGGCTCGAAATCGCATGTCGTCTGAAGGCGCTACTCTAGAAGAATATTCCAAAGTCTTCCGTAGAAAAAACTGGGTTCTTATAGTGCACCTAATATCTGACTGTTGTACTCCCTCTAATAAAAACAAAAAAAATAAAAAATAAAAAATAAAAAAATAGTCAATAAAGAGGGGAGTGATGAAATTTACAACATGTGGTGATATTTAGGTTGGCAGCTCATGGTTTGAATCATAGGAATACTTAAATGAGTGGGTTTTGGAATTTTATTGTAAATGATGTTGAACAGGTTTAGTGGAATAGAATCATTTTAGAATTGAAAGTTTTTATTTACCATAATATACTATATAAAGGGTGGAGAGACAAGCTTTGAATGGTTGACATACACGCACGTTGAGAATAAGTGGCATGGTAGACCCATGACTTGTTTCACTATGATTGGTGTTATGAATCTCATTGGATTTTGTTTTGACAGAATTTATGAGACAATGAATTTAAAATTTATTGATATTAACCCTTTATTTGATTCTTACTTTGCCTTTATTGGCACTGTAGATTGAGAAATTGGAATGTGCATATCTTATCACAATTTTTTCGAATACATGATATGAGGTTTTTCCCTGGAGTGCAAAAGGGTAAGTGTGGGATAGTTTATAAAAAAAATTATTCAATATTTTATAGATAATAAAATGTAAAATTTCCTCAAATTGTGTTTAATATGTTTATTTAAAAAATATTTGCGATTACATCATTCATTTGAAAATTTGATAAAAATTCCAGTTTTACCCTTTATAGTGCAATGTAGTATTTCAAAGATAAATATTTTAATATTTATTATTTGAATGTAAAATTTTGTAACTGTGTTTCTGACTTAATGGGGTATAACTTGTTTTTAGGAAATTAGAGCTAAATCGTGCATTTGTTTAGACTAAATAGTCCATGAAGTCCAAGGGGGGGTGGGCCTGCTAGATTGGACATTGGTTCAGTATTTGGGCCATAACTTCTTCATCCAAGCTTGTATTGGGCCGAAATTTTGAGAGGATCTCATAAATATAATTTTGAACAAAAAAATTTGCTGGAGGAATAGCTAGTTCCTGCGTTTTAGAGGTAAAAGGGGTGGTGAATGTTGTCATAAAATATTTGTCTGAGATTCCCCATTCACACTTGAATCCTCTTCAAACATAGACTCCCATCCACTCTATAGATTAGTGTTTTATCATTTGGAGGGGTTGGGACATGAACTAGGAAGTGGAGGGTAGAGTATAAGTGGATCCACTCTAATTATCCAACCATTTCAACAAGGGTATCTCATGAAGCAAGGATCCCTCCGACGAAGCCTTCTTCTTCTTCATGTTGTAATGCTTTTGTTTGTGTAATAAACATCTTTATTCTTCTTTTATTTATTATCTTTTCTTCTTTTCTATTAAAATTTATTCTTCTATTAATCTTCCTAATTGGTCTTTAATCAATAGTAGAAATTATATTGGGTTCTATCCTCTCTAAACCTTTTCAAATGTAAAACGTTCTTACGATGACTACACCACCCATAGAAGAGTAGTTATTTTTTGTAATCGATCTAACTCACACCTATTTTTTTCATTTATTTTGAATAAATGATCTACATTAATTCACATAATATGACCTATTAAGTTATTTTTTAATTTAAATACTATGAATTTAATTGAACAATAAACACAAATCATGCGCGGTCGAGAATTGTGTGAATTGTGAGAGTGCGAGCATAATTGGTAATTTAAAACCACACTGGATCAACTTGTTCTGTTCAAATATAACCCTTAAACCCAATTATTTCTAATTTCTAGAGAAGATATTTTCATTAATTTACCACTGAACATAAGCTAACCATAGAACATCAATGAAATTACGGTGTTTCGATTGAATGTTTCAAAGTTATCTTAGGGTTCAATTCACTTCATCTTTGTGGTAAAGATAATTCTCATAGGGTTCATGATTTTACAAATTAAGGGATTATAAATAAGTGGATAAAAATTTAAATGATAATTATTAATAAATGATTGAAGTGGTATAGTTATATTGATTATGACTTTTAAAAATATTTTCTAAAATACATCTTCTTGTTGTGTACTTTTAATCGAACATTATTTCAAAAATAAAAACAAAAAAATTATACAATATTCTTCCATCATACTTCTTCTAGATTTATAAATGTTAAATATCCCCCCACATCCTTACATGTAGTGTTATTATTACATTTTATGTTATTTCCAAAATACCTTTAATATTTAGTCAAATTTACTTCCTCCTTTGAGAGACGACCTTGGTCAGCCACTATGCTAAACCTAAGTACCCAAAAATCACACTTCATTTAAGAGATCGCATGACAGTTCCTTTCAGTAGTCATCTAGCTCTTTCAACAAACACAATCACACCCAAAATACACCAAGAGGGCATATTGAGGTATTTTTTCCCAATAGGAATAAATTACCCAACTAGTATTGAACATTTAATATTGGTTGGTCCATTTAAACATAATGGATCAACTCTGACAAAGGGGTATCAAAACTGAGTCGGGTCTTGTCTCATACCTTAGCTCATCCCTAGTCCAGTGTGGTCACCTCTCATTTGGGTTACCTCCTTGTCTTCGCATGGTTCTCAACTTACATTATCATCATACAAATATACTCACATATTGTGGAGGGGGTCTTAAGAGGCGCAAAATACATGTAGATATGAAAGGATGTAAGGGACCTTTTACATATTAAATAAAATAGGATTATGCATTGAGAATCAATAAATTAAATAATTATTACAAGTATCGCACACTGGTAGTAAATAATTATATTAAACTAACCCATACATACATAGGTTTAGTTAGTTCTCAATACTAGTCATTGAGTAAAATAAAAGTGCATTAAAATTAAAGTAAAATAAATTTAATGTGTGAGGGAATTTAAAAAATTTAAATGAATTATTTAAATTAAAATAATTTTGAAGCATTCAGTTACTGTATTAATTAATTTTTTATCAAAAAAATAATATAATTTAATTTAATTTACTTTTATAGAAAAATTAAATTATTTATTTAAATAATATAATAGTTAGTATTTATAATAAAAAAATTAATTAATTATTTTTTTTGTATTTAAAAAATTTCATATCACATAAACCTATCCCAGAACCATTACTGATCGTGTTGAACCCACATAGAATAGTTTTTATTCTAATAAACCTCATACATGGTTGTTCTAGGCTAGGTCAGACCACTATTTCCCATTACAGGTCAGGAGGATCCACCCAAACCCATTGTGGTGTGGGTTGGGTCTAAAAGGACCTAAGGGAGGTAGTGGAACCCAATAAAATAGGGCAGCATCAGACATGTGGATTCTCACACACCTCTCGTCATCAATAGGGAAAGTGGATGACTGAGGGAAACATGGAGGCATGCAGATGGCATGATCCAATCATAGGGAGGAACAATGATGTGAGTCTAGACTATAGAAAGTGACATGAGTGATGGTGGTTTTCTCATGTGGCATCTGAGTTAGTTGTAGGGGGCCAATATCGACATGATGAAATGGCAATGATAGATATTCAAGGGTGGTGGCTAGAGTTTAGGTTTGTGACAACGGTGTCTAGATCTAGTGAATTGACATGTTTGTAGCAGTGTCGTGTGGTTTTACTAGGTAGTGAGAGGAAGATGTATTCCATGAGAACATAATTTTCTTATCAGTACTTTTTTATAGTTTTTATGATTTTAAATTTCTTTCACGTAGCCATTTGTTTTTTCTATGGAAAAAACAACACCGACCACCCCAATTTATTAAAAAAAGTTTTTTTTATTATTCTAGTATATTTCAAAGACTCTTTCCTCCCTCATTTTACTTTAATTATTTTCATACAACAATTTTTTATAGGATTTGAGAAAAATACTCAAAGTTCCATCCGTGAAATATTCTATGATTGATACTGTTATGGTGGTCGTATTCTGTTCGATACCTAACCAGAATTATCTAGGTCACCAGAGTTTATATTTTTTTTTTAAATTCTATACTATGACTTCATGAAATAACAAATATATATATAATACATGTTGTTATATTTTAATACCCTGAAAAATTGAAAGTTATCTACATTAAAAAATTTAGATGGCCATAACATGGTCATCTATAATCATATCGACATGTGTTTTTTTATCGTAATGAATCCATAAAGTATAATTTAATGAAAAATAATTTTTCTTCGAACAAAAAATCCATGCGATCACTCTGATTCCAATTTCTGGTATCGGGGAACATTTTAGAAGACAATGGGAATAGGATTTAAATTATTTTTCATCATCATATGATGAAAATTCGTCACTATTGGAAATCCAAACCCTGGTAAGGACTGGAGATCTCAGAGTAATTTCTAGAGCACAAAAATAATACAAAATGGATACATCATACCTTACCTAAGTGTATTCGATGGTAGCTTGCCACAAGAAATTGTTTATTGAAGGATCTGATGTATAACCCCAGTAGATCATCCACAAATGCATCAAGAATCCTCACTTATGATGATCATCTATGGTTGGGTGATAGTATGGAGATCCAACAATTTCTTCAATTTCGTGATGATCAACTTGATCTCATGCCTTTGATCTGTGAAGGGGGCCTTGTATCAATCACATAGATTGAGTCTTTATATCTCTAGGATATAAGAGGAGATAGGATCTCCCAATCCATTATAATGAACATTCAATTGAATAGAGCTCTAAACCATATTAAATAGTGGGTATCCAAAATACCCAGTTAGGGTTCCCCAACCCCCATATATTTAATTTCCATTAAATAATCCATAACTAAATAGTTATGAAGAACTAACTAAATCATAAATATTATTTATATTTTATCAAGTATATATAATATATTATTAAATATATTATGTGATAATCCTGAGTCATTAAATAAACATGTAATTTTTTCTTATATTCAATGAACCTTGAATATTAAAATAATTTTTTTCCTATAATATTATTTTATGTATTTACATAGACACTTGTAACTATTTTTAATAAATAAATTCAAACCAATTTTTATATTCTTGAATAAAAATGAACTTTTTTATTCATTGATTATCGAAAATACTTGGAAAACCCAATATCCCTATAGTGGGTCCCACCATGTCCAATATACTTATTCACCATAATAGGGTTGAATATTGAATTCACTATTGTGTGTGAACCTGAAGACCCTTATCTCAATAATAGTGAATAGTATTCAAATACCTAGAGTAGGGGCTATAAACCCATAAAGGCACCTAAATAGATAGTGAATAGTCATTAAAAAAACATCATTTCCTATGAACATGAATTGTGTAATATAATCTATTTGTCTCATGATATCTCATAATGTTTTATGCACATCTTGTGCCATCATCCATTATTTCATTATTATTTTTTAATCTTACTCGATGGTCTTACCTTTAACTACCTTGTCCATAGATTTATTAAGGTACTACCATCCTATCCAACAACTCCCAAAATATCACTTCCTAAACATGAAAGATAAAATTTCCATTAGGATCATTAAACCAATGTCATACCACCAAATACACACCCAACATAAGATGCCTCAACACTACTTAAATGTCATTATTTTTTCCATTCGTTAATGTACATGATAAAATGGAACAAATTGACAATTATCTTGTATTATAAGTCCAATA
This sequence comes from Viscum album, assembly GCA_963277665.1. NCBI lineage: Eukaryota > Viridiplantae > Streptophyta > Magnoliopsida > Santalales > Viscaceae > Viscum > Viscum album. Next base: position 1,149,506,099 of record OY728152.1, read on the forward strand.
CACATGTTCATAAATAAAAACAACTAATGACACCCAAAACATGTGGTGTTTCTATGGGTGGGTATTTCCTCATGACCATTCCTACTAGATATTTCCAAGTGAAAACTTCGTGAGATGAAGTCTCAATGCTTATGATCCCCCAACACCAAATAGTCACACATCATATGTGTCCTATTAGTATGATGTATCAGGACCATAAGAAATAATTTTATGATTATTGTCATGGTATCTCAAGGTTCTCATTATAGCCTGGGAACTGTTATAACCATTTGATATGACATATAATCTACCGAAATTACCATAAATCTTGTGGATGTAAAAGTGTCAACATTACTCTGGTAAGATAAAGCATGTAAATATCAATATATATATATATATGTAATGGTAATCAATATAATGACATGTTTGGGTCCATGGAACCCACTTTCAACATTTATGCTATCCCTGCTATAGTAAAACATGAAACATGAAAATAAATAGGGGGGAGGTTAGTAGATAGTTCCTTGAGAAATCACCATCGAAACCGAAGTGTAATCCTTAAAATCACTAGGAATAGAAGAAAAGTTAAATAGGGGAACTACTAGGGTAATGTGATCTAAATATAAGAGCAGATTATGGAATTTTGTTTTAAAAATATAAATGGTCAAAGAATTAACTTCCAATAATTAATGACTTGTACACTTTGCATGGTTTGCAAAATCATAACCAAAATTTGAGATAATTACTAGATCGACCTTGACACTACACATGTTTTGGCTGAAAATTTTGTAAAACCATGTTCTGACCCTGAAAAAATGTTCTATTAAAACTACTAACATACATTCATGGTTGCTACATAGTTTTTACAATTCATGAAAAAATTCTGTGATGGGAAGAAAATTTGTTTTTCAAAAACAATAAATGGAAAAAAAGATGAAATTATAGGAAAACATAAATATATATATATATATATATAATAATATATAAATTATTTGTTGGGGTGTGATACTCCTTCCCCCCCACCCCCATTATAACAGTTTTATCCCTTGGAAATTCCTAAAAGAATCAGTTGATTATGGGAAGTGACAATTAGTTTGATTTCTCTTAGAGAAGTGACTCAAGAAAACATGAATAGAAATTAATCATGAATACCACTAAAAACATGAGACACTACCCTAAATAATATAATTTTGAATGCCACATCCACCCAAAAATTCAATATATAAGAAACACTAAAAGACATTTGGTTAAATTAGCAAGGAACTCAAAACTAGAAATTTGTCTATCTATAAAATTGAAATAATAAATTCTTTAATACATGGCCCAAAACCCAAGGAACACCCCCACAAAAAATTAACCTAATATGGTTTGATAAATATACCTATTCTAATCCATAACAAATTCAAAAATTCAAAACTATCCAATAAAATAAGATAGAGGTTGGATTAGGCAGAGATAAGGGTCTAACCCAATAGATAAACACCACTGCTCCAAAAAAAGAAGGCAAATCAGGAACCCACACCAAGACCTCACATATATTACTCTATAGTGTTCTACCCACCATATTAATAACCCTAATAGAATCCCACTCACCAAATATAATGACAACTCATGAAAAACTAACTGAAATTGTGGAAATAAAGAAAAGATAGATGATAGAAGAAGTTCCCAAAAACTGCCGTAATGATTAAAAATTATCCAAAATAAATTTCACTATCAATATATCCCTATAAATATACATGTTTCATTATATAAAAAATCTATTTCATGTTGGTTCAGAAAATTAAATTATAAAATAATAAATAAAATCTCAAACAGAAACTACACTGACATCATGTTCAGTAGTTCGATCCTATAGAAATTCTAAAGAAGTGGATCTAGGTCTAACAATTTTTTGAGAAACCCCTTAAAAACATTTTAGGTTTCATATATAACCAAATATATTTTGTAATTAAATCTAATTATTCCCTACCTTATTATATTAATAGATAACAAGGTGCACACTCTGATACGAATCCGAAAATGAAAAGTAAGATGTCCTTTTGATACTGCAGCCCACTTGCTCTGATTTTGGATTTCTTCCTCTTTCCCATAATAGAGCTTTCATAACTCTATCTAAGAATTTGAGAAACTTAAATAACCTCTATAATTATATGTATAACATATTTTATTCAGAATTCCTACCTCACCACTGCTTCATAGGTGTCAAGTTTAACCATAGACATTACTATTAGGAGATATTGATAAATACATTTTTTGAAATACCAAGACATAAAGGATTTCTCTAGGGATTGTTATAGAATATATTTAATTAGGATAGAAAAATAACAACTATACTCCAACATTTATTATCTACCCTACTCAAGGAAATACAATCCTTTTCCCTTTTAAACTTTCATAACCATGAGGATGTACTGTAGGAAGAAATATGCCCTAAAATATTTCTAGGAGTAGTCCTTATCTGGTCTTGATAATATAATGGAATCACAATACCTCCAACTTAGACCTTTATATGTAATGGTCATGAACATAATCTTAAAAAACATCAAAATTCCAAGCCAAAGGAAGATCACCTCGATCTCCAACAACCAATCCCCTACTCCCTTGGATTCTTGTTTACCAAAGAAATAAGCAGGGTTTAGAATTTGAATCTATAAAATTAAATTCCTAAGCTTATATAGAAGAGGATAAATAGTATACTATATAACCAGAGTAAATTGAAGGATCAAATCACACATAACTTTATCAATTGGAGGGTCTGTATGTTGTGAACCATCCATGGATCCCAGAAGAGATTCTATCAAGACTTGGTGGGGCATATTCAAAAATTACAAAAAACATGGTAACCAGTCATTACAATCCAAAAATTATAATATTAAAATGTAAAATATATGAAAAATAATTCATTCAAAAAATATCCAATGATAATCACCATCAAACATAAAATAATTTATAAAAAAATTATTTTCAAAAAAATATCACCATTTTTAGTCAACCATTAGAAAACATATTATATTACTAGTGAAACTCATTGTTGACACATTTGGTTTCATCAAAATCACCATGTGGAACATATTCCTTTAAATAAACCCTTTGAAAACGCTTTTAATTATATCTATATAAAGAAATTTAGAACATTTAATAAAATAATAATGTCAATGCATAGGAAAATTCATTTATAAATACACTTCCTAATGATAATCCAAAACCTTTTGAATAATTTTCTCAATTTATAAAAATTAACCTATTTTTAAACACACACACTTGTTAGGGCCACAATTTTTAATTTAATTTTAACCAAATTAAAATAAATAACCCAAGGAAAACATCTTAATCCATTATAAGTCGACTATATGAATGAACCGAGTGACTTAAAAATTCCAAGGATCCAAAATTTCAAAATTCATGAGGAATCATAACTTCACACTGTTTGGTTTTCTGGTCCTGTAGACTATACACCAACTGTTCAAATCACTCTTAAATGCTACCCATATTAGTTTTTAGGGTATGTCAAGGATTTTTCAAATAATCAACAATAATTTTGCAACCCAAGATTCCTTCCCAAATTACACTTCAGAACTAAGATCTCTAAAAAATAACTCACATATCATCTATATAAAAAATAATCACTTTAAAAGAAACTAAAAATGGTGAAAACATTCAGGAACCCATCATAAATTTGTGATTTACAACTACCACATAGCCCTTGTTACAAAAGTTTCATCCAAAAAGGTGGTGATTAGAAACATTATCATGTAGGAAAAAATATACATATATATGAAAAAACTCAAACATAATAATGGAAACCTAGGAATATAGGGGACATATAGAATATAGAAAACATAATGTCAATAAAAAATGATCAGTGATTTGTAGGAAGAAATCATCCCAAACAGACAACATTACCCTAGCTGGCCTATATGATGGGTGAGTCTTATAAGTAAATAAAATTAAAAACAATGCTAAATTAGTCATAGCATGATACATAACTAATGTTACAATTTTTACAAAATATCACACCCATCTATCGAATGTTTTCCAGGATATCAAAAAATATGCGATCACATCAATTATTACATCATAAAAATAATTTTTATGATTATGATAATGATGATGGTGATAATTAATTCAAGTCATTCATTAAATAAGCACCCCCCACATCCAAAAAAGCTTTATAGAAAAAAAAACCTCTTTCATAAAAAAACAATAATGCTTAAATTTTGAAACCAAGGAAATATATACCGCATATAATATTATATCAATTTCACATAACATAAAGATTCATATTCCAATGGGTTATCAATTAAGAATGAACAAATTTTAGGAAAATTTTAAATGGGCCTTTGAAGGTTATTCTTTATAAATTATGATTAAAAACCATTTTGAAACCCAAATATATAAATCTCATTGAGGGGATCAACCCCCTAATGATTCTCAATAATTCCTCATAAAAGACAAGAACATCTATAATTTGGGATAAAACCCTTTCATAAAACCAGTTACATGACCAAAACACCACTTTAAGTAGAATAAATCTCCCTCAATATCCATATAGTCCTTTCATCAAACACATTGTGTGTTTTACATTTTAAAACATATTTTAACTTTATGTTTCAAGAGAAAAACAGTTTAACATCCATTGAAAACCATGACAAACTATCATTATTTAACCAAACATTTAAAAATACTAGGTAGAGTTTATAAAACATCAAATAAATTTTTTTTAAAACACAATCAGTCATGGTTCCATATTCTAAGAGCTATACAAGGGACCACCTACATTTAATCTAGTTTATTTTACAAACTATGACTTAAGTCAACCTGAATAAGGAAAATATATCATCAAGGAGTCAAGAACATCCCCTAAACCACAAAAAAATTATTAGAAATTGATCAAAAAGAAACCATAGGTATTCATGGCCTCACTAAGAAAAAATAAGAAAGAAGGAAAAAAGGAAGAGGGGAGGAGGAGAAATGATATTTACTAGAAAAATCAGGACCATTAGCCAAGGATGATACCAAAAATAACTAATTGGATAGTAGAAGTTTAGGGTGGGGATACTAAGTTCATGTTAGCCTAATGAGAGAAAAAATAAGTGAATTTCGATAAAAATATAAATATGGTAAAAATAATTTTCAATTCATAATTATCTATATAATTTTTATGGTTATTCAAAATGTTTTTTAAAAATGTGTGCTGACTGTGTGAATTTTAGTAGATAGACCTGGGAACTATATATGGTTTTGATGCATGGTTTAGAAATCCATGTCCAAACTATATGAAATATATCTATAAAAACTATTTACATCTGTACCCATTTACTATGTGAATTCTAAAAACTATGTGCAAATCATGTGTGATGAAAAAATGTTAGTTTTCTAAAAATATAAAATGTAATGTCACGAAACTCAAGGTAGAAATAAAAAAAGGATAAAATAATAATTAATTTAAAAGTTTTTCTGTGATAATTATCCCAAACCTAACACTTTCTACCCCAAAAAGTTCTATAAGAACTGATTAACTAAAGCAAGGGACTTAAGGTTTAGATTTCTCTTAGAGAAGGGACTCGAGAAACCAAAAACAGAAACCAATAAATGATGCCAAAAAACCTCAATAAACTACCATCAGGAAGATAAATTTTTTTTATACATTCCCAACATATAAATATATAATAAACCATATAATTCGTATAATCAAATCGACAATGATATGAAAATTGTCCAGACAACCATACATAGGAGTGGGATAATTAGTTACATAATGAACAATCCTAATAGAAAGGAACACACCAATTGTTGGAGTTTCTGGTCTAGAACCAACTAATTTCTACTTTAATCATTAAATAAAAGACTTATCACATCTTGATTGTTATTTTTCATGACATGTAATGTGATAATGTCCTAAGGACAGTTGTTTCATTAAAGGGTCCTAGCGGATCCCTGCTATGATGAGAACCTGGAAGTGCCATAACACTGTTCTTGAATGTATGTTCTATGGCCGGATGATATTATTTGAGGGACACAAATAATATAGGTCATTAGGGGTGAGGACTCATAAAACATTGAGGCACCTTCTCATGGTGTTCTCCCTTGATAATATCCAAGAGGATATTATGAGAACGAGACCCGCCAGTAGGAAATCCACATTTCATAGTGTCATTGGATGTTCATATCTGCGGACGTGTGTATTGGTCCTTAGACTTTAAGATTATTATTAATGGGTATTAAAACTCGCGCACATAGATGTATTGATGAAAACTGTGACGACACACTGTTCACAGCGAGTTAGGATATGTTGGGTGTGTCATGAGTATTACCGCATTAATAGATAATGCGAGAAAGGATTTGTCCCTTTCGTTCCATAATGGAAGTATATCTCTCAGGCCCTTTGATGGAATTGATATAGCCTAAATAAATCCATGGCCATGGTAAGGTATGGTCAAGTTCAATTTCATGAAGTCAAAGAAAGAATAATCAAGCACATGGGTTGATGGCAGTAGCATGCAACCCACTTGATTGGAGATATCGAGACAAAGGGATTATATTACACGGTAAGCATTCGTAGGAGGTGACATGTCATTTCAGCGTTAACTTCATTCTCTATGGGTACCTTGGAGTGTTTCTAGATGCTAACCTTGGACTTTAGGCAGACTCAGCTTAATGTCGCTGAGAAAGAGGCCTAGAGTGTCACACACTAAGTGTGTCCATTTATCTCAGTTAAATATTAATTTAACAAGTTAAATAAATAGTATTCTCGACTGTAGTTTAATAATTATTTAAGGATGTCTAATCACATTTATTTTGTCACTAGTTATTCAAGAGAATATATTGTGGATGAAATAATATATTTATTAGTGAGTAATTCAGTTACATTTATTTAATAAATAAATAGTCATTACTCAATGTCTAATAAATGTGGTGGAGAAAAATGGAAAATAAAAGTACACGCCGTGTATATTAAATATACATGCCGTGTAGTTTTATGGAAAACTAGTACACGCCGTGTATTAATTCATACACGCCGTGTAGTTTTTCCAGTTGGGATTTTGGGGATTTAATATTTTTTTATTAAATGATATTTATTATAATCAGTGTGGGCACATGTCAAGGAATTAATAATTCGACATGGGGGTTTTCAATAAGAGTTAATGGAATAAATAAAACACGTAACACGTTTATTTATTGTCATAACTCTATTAACCTCAAACTCGATTATAAATATCCTTGCAACCCCAACATTTTAAAGAGCCATTATTGTGCACACTGGATTTGGAAATACTCTAAAGCCAAGAGAGAATTCCCTTTCCACCAAGAACGCCCTCAAGTTACAAGAGCAAGATCCTCCACCATATCAAGGCGGTCGAAGGTGGACATCGCAAGCGAAGGTTCTTCCACGCTAGCACCCGAAGATCCCTTAGGCGACGTCCGGAGATACGTGACACACGTGTGGATCATCGCTAGAGGAATCCTACACATGGATTCTACGACGCAACGATGGATCACCGAATCGTGACCGGACACATCAACGAAGAAATAATTCCAACAAGGTAATTATTATTCATTAATTAAATTAATTATAATCAATATAGGATGATCCTCCTCAAGGGTTATGGGACTCTTCTTTTCATTTATTCTTCGTTCTATTTCGAAGATTCAGCGTTTTATATCGTGACGGATCTTGGATTGAACGTTGTTTAACGTTAAAATTAAAGTTGGGCAAACCCACCAACGCACTTCCACTGCGCCCAGAACCTACAAGTGGTATCAGAGAAGGTCATATCGTTGATTATTATTATTTAGTTTTTCGTTGGTAATTTGCACATTTAATAATTTAGTTATTTTAATTCAAGTTTAATCATTCTGGAAATCTGAATATCGAGATCTATTCCACCTCCCTCATTTCTCGTTCACCTCACAGAAACAAATTTTTCTTTTAATTTTGATTAAAATAAAATAGAGGAACTCATCCGGAGGAGCCAAACGTTTCTGGCCTTATAACACGAGAATACACGGTGTGTATTCGGAAGTTCACACCATGTAGTCTAGGTTCAATGCATTGACTGATCCGCCAAATCAGGCCGTGTATTGGATTCTTTCTAAGAATTTAAGACACCGTGTGTTCACCAGAAACAGTTGGCACACGGTTTCCGGAATACACGCCGTGTGGTCCAATGAACATGGAGTGTAGTCCCTTCGGGTTAGGGTTGGGTCGTGTACTCCGTACACAGCTTGCCCGGCTGGAAAACGTGTAACACGGAAACTACACGGCGTGTGTCTCACTGTAAATGCTGTGTACTCCAAAAATTTCTGAAGTACATTAACAAGCCCTATCCCTGGGCGTGTACTTCAGAAGGATGGTGAAGAAAAGTACACTCTGTGTAGTCGGAACTACACACCGTGTACTCACCCAAATTATGAAGATTTATTAAAATTTATTATTATATTATACAAACCCTTGAGATGTGTACCATCGTGCAGGAGTAAAGCTAAGGCACAACACGTGATAGGTGTTTTATATATATGTGTTTAATTTAGAATCTGTGTAATAAATGGGAATTCACCGGGTTGCCTCCAAGGTACAAGTTACATACAAGGAGAATTTTAAATGAATTTATTTGTTTAAAATTATGATGGATGAGAATCTCAAGGAAATTCAGAAAAGGGATTTAAGATAAAAGGATTGATTAATTAAAGATAATTAATTGATTCGAGCGTGACTTATCTTAAACATGAATGATTAAATAATTGAATGCTAGTTTTATTTATGCGTAAATATCGTTGCATGTATGGATGATCATGAGCTAGACCGAGACCTTTGTATGCGAATGGTTTCTTTTAATTTATTTATTTAAATTAAATTTTTTGGCCTACGAGCCATCTCCTCATTAATATGTAGGGCATGCGCGCCCAAGGATTCTTTTATGTAAAAACCCCTTTTACCCCTCACGTGCGTGTGAGACAAATGCATATGTAATGGATGGAGCTCCCAAACTAGTGGAGGTGGTTCAAGTCAGGAGTCATGGTGAAACCAATCCAAGGAGATACAAAGGTGGACAGGTGGAAAGCTGTAAACACGAACCTGAAAGGTTCAAGGTGTTTCTCACCTAGGTCTTGGGTTAGTTTTGTCACGACCCATTCTCGGGGCCCGTGCCGTGACTATCCCAAGCCCGCCTTCCATAGGCCAGGGGCTAGTGAATAGCACCAAGGCGTAAATACCGGTAAAAAGGGAAGGCATTGCCTTTGTAAAGTAAACAACACCACAGAGAAAGCAAGCTGTAGAAGTAAACACTAAGTAAAAACTGAGTACAATAGTAAGTGCGGAAAAGTAAGTGGGCTAGTATAAAAACCCAAACTGAAAGTAACGTACAACTGGAAGGAAAAACAGCAACTGATAAGTAAAGCCGCAACGTCGAGATGTCCACTAGAAATCCCACCTGAAGGGTGGGTACAAATAGCCTAAACTACTCCTCGGGTCCAGCCGACCGCTCCGAGTACATCCCGCCCAGTGGTCCACCTCCAGGTATCGTCCTGCTCCGCAAACCTCAACCACGATCAGCGTTGTCCATCGTCTGCAACCAACACAACGTAGTGCGGGCATATCCCATGCAGGGGTGAGTATAAGCTACTCAGTGGGGACCCCAAGACCCACAAAGGCCTCCCAGAAACCAAAAAGGATTAACCAAAAAGGAAAGATAAATCACGAAGTAAAATCCGACACTGCTTAGGTATATTCCCATAAATATACCTAAGTCATCAATTCTCGTTCGGCTTCAACATCCGAGCCCAAGTACAACCCAGTCCACACACAAAATCAAAACTTAAATCCACACAGGATAGCACAACACAATCCACAAAGGAAATCAGAACAGGATTCAGCTCACACAGGTATTCTTCTTCGTAAGACAATAGAGATGATCAGATGTAGCCACTGATTCATCTAAGCCATCTGACCCACAAAGGATCAGTAGGTACTATCCCCCGCAATGACCCACCCAGGATTGATCATGAAGTTGAAACCATAGCTATTTGGAATATCCTTCTCTATCAAGTTCAGTGGGTATGCCGCTACAACCAAGCGCTTCCCTATAACCTTGGACTGCTGTAGTACTCCAGCCGACCACTCCGAGTACATCTCGCCCAGTGGTCCACCTCCAGGTATCGTCCTGCTCCGCAAACCTCAACCACGATCAGCGTTGTCTGTCGTCTGCAACCAACACAATGTAGTACGGGCATATCCCGTGCAGGGGTGAGTATAAGCTACTCACTAGGGACCCCGAGACCCACGAAAGTATCCCAGAATCCACAAAGGATTAACCACAAAGGAATGATAAATCACGAAGTAAAATCCGACACTGCTTAGGTATATGCCCATAAATATACCTAAGTCATCAATTCTCGTTCGGCTTCAACATCCGAGCCCAAGTACAACCCAGTCCACACAGAAAAGCAAAACTTAAATCCACACAGGATAGCACAACACAATCCACAAAGGAAAGCAGAACAGGATTCATCTCACACAGGTATTCTTCTTCATAATACAATAGAGATGATCAGATGTAGCCAATAATTCATCTAAGTCGTCTGACCCACAAAGGATCAGTAGGTACTATCCCCCGCAATGACCCTCCCAGGATCGATCTTGAAATTGAAACCATAGCTATTTGGAATCTCCTTCTCTATCAAGGTTAGTGGGTATGCCGCTACAACCAAGCACTTCCCTCTAACCTTGGACTGCTGTAGTACTCCACCTATTGAGTACTGTGGGCCTGCTGCTACAACCAAGCACTCCTCTGTCGTGGGTCTACTGCTACAACCAAGCGCTCCCCGTGCAGCTACAACCGAGCGCTCCTCCATCATAGGTCTGCCGCTACAACCAAGCGCTCCTCCGTCGTGGGTCTGCCGCTACAATCAAGCGCTCTCCCTCATAGCCTCCAGAGGTACTCCTTCTGTTGAGTACCGCGAGTCTGCCGCTACAACCAAGCGCTCCTCTGGCGTGGGTCTGCTGCTACAACCAAGCACTTCCCACTGGGCTATCTGTTAACTGTGACAACTAGGTCCCGGTGACAGCACAACCACCCCGCCTTAACATGGTCGTCGGGTCCTGGCCCACCATGTACCACCCAGTTACCCCGCAGACACGTGGGGCCCACCCCAGGGTCCACCCACATGCCCGAACGGGTCATCTAACTAATGATAGTCCCCACAGGCTAACACATGTCCTTTCTAATGTGTTTTGTACTCACTCACACACACCCTAGGAAACTTCCCAGGAGGTCACCCATCCTGATCACTACTCCAGGCCAAGCACGCTTAACTATAGAGTTCTAATCAGACAGGCTCCCGAAGAGGAAGGTGCACCTTGTTGACATGAGTCATATCATTTATTCATTTAACCCTTTATCATTCTGGGATGTTACAATCACCCCCCCCCCTAAGAGAACAACGTCCTCGTTGTGGGCCCTGCATCTCAACCCAGGCAGTGCACCGCACTTAAGGCTGGGTTCCTGTTCTGATACCAAATGTGACAACTACGTCCCGGTGACAACACAACCACCCCACCTTAACATGGTCGTCGGGTCCTGGCCCACCAAGTACCACCCAGTTGCCCCGCAGACATGTGGGGCCCACCCCAGGGTCCACCCACATGCCCGAATGGGTCATCTAACTAATGATAGTCCCCACAGGCCAACACATGTCCTTTCCAGTATGTTTTGTCCTCACTCACACACACCCTAGGAAACTTCGCAGGAGGTCACCCATCCTGATCACTACTCCAGGCCAAGCACGCTTAACTATAGAGTTCTAATCAGACAGGCTCCCGAAAAGGAAGGTGTAACTTGTTGACATGAGTCATATCATTTATTCATTTAACTGTTTATCATTCTGGGGTGTTACATTAACACACCGAGTCGTTCGATCAGCAGTCGTCAAGTCACAACTGGCTCTAGGGTTTCTGCACACAGCATGCTCATTCCGGGCGGGTCTGATCCACGAGCCAAGAGGTCGATGCATCAACTGACATGTAGTCCGAATATGATGTATCCCAAAAAGTACCGTAGTGGTCACTACCGAACCCACGGAGGATTCCCATATTGTCTTCGTTGTCGTCGCAGACGCAGCCAGCTCTAGGGTTGTTGCACACAGCAAGCTCGTTCGGGAGGGTCCGCTCTACGAGCCGAGAGGCTGATAAATCAACTGACACAAAGCCCGGAGTTGATGTATCCAAAAGTTCTGCATCAACAACAGGAACTCAACGCCACAGACGGCGCGTCAATCGGACGCCCGGTCTGAGAGTTATTGGCTTTTTCGTTCCAGGAGCGCGGTTGGTTTTTAAGGAAAAACCATCTTGACTATACTCCACCTGCGTCCAAACTTCGGGCGGAGTATGTCAAAAGATCCATCTCACTTAGAGGAATCCATCAACGCCGACGACACGTCAATCGGACGTCCGGAGCTCAAGATACGAGCATTTCCGCTTCGAGGGCCCGGTTGGTTTCGTGTACGAACCAACCCGGCCGAACCAAAAGTATTCTGAAACCTTGAGTGCGATATGTCAAAATGACCGTCTCGGTCCAAGGATCGCATCGCCACTGATGGTGTGTCGATCAGAGTCCCGTAGCTCAAGTTATGAGCAAAAGACTAAAAAGGTCCGAAAACTGGGGTTCTGGGCCCGAACCGACCCGTCCCGAGAACCCCTAGGTCGGCCCGGTGGGGCGCGGCCCGGCCTGGCGGCCGGGCGCGCTGGCACGCGGCGCTAGATGGCTCGGCCGAACGGCTGAGCCGTTCGGATAGTGGGGGGGGGGGGGGGGGGGCGCTGCCCCCCTTAATGGGGGCCGCTCCCCGGCTTTCCCCTGTCCGGCCGTCCCCCCCCCCCCCCCCCCCGGCCGGCCGGTTTCTGCCGCCACGGGACCGGCGACGACCGGTCCCCTCCCTTCTCCGACACCGGCAGCCCGCTTCCGGCTGCCGATTCCCACGCTCCGCCGCGACCCGGCATCGACCGCGGCCTTCATTCATCCGGTGCGGCGCGACGGCGCCGCACCCCTCCACCATGGCCTCGCTCCGGCCGCGGTGCTTTTGCGGTTCTCCAGCGCGGAACGACGGCGCGCCGACTTGGTTCAATTTCACGGCGCGACGCGATGGCACCGTTCATTCCTTGCCGCAAGATCCCGCTTGGTGTTGCGGCACCGCGTCACTCCCTTCATACTACAACAACGAGAAAATAATAAGGGAGGGGGGTCGGCCATGTTTGTGCGGTCCGACCTCCTCCTCTAAATTGATAGCATGCGGTCCAAATATACGTGGATAATGAACGGGAGTAAATCACGAAAAGAAAAATCAAATAAACCCCTACCTCAAGCGTAGCTTGTTTGGAGGTTCGTCGAATGAGGATTCGTCATGGAATATACGTTGCAGAAAGAGACGTCGCGAAAGAAGACGTCATCGGCGTCGCGGTATACGACGTCGCGTAGTCTGTTTCCGTGGACTCGACATTCTTCGTCGGAGATCGATGCGTTCTTCGCGTTCTTCATCGAAGAAGAAGAAGTTCATCAAGTTCCTTAGCCTTTTCTCCCCAAATACTCCACAACAAGAATCCAAACCTTAATAAAATGAGCCCACACTTATTTTATTAACTTGACATTAGTTTGAAATTCAAACACTCACATTAAACTCACTTCATTAATATCATAAGTTATTAAAACTTAAGTTATCAAATTTAATTGTGAGTTGAGGGAGTTATAGAATGTGAAGGGGTGGGGTTCGTGTGGGCCCCACCACCCTCATAACCTCCCATGGGAAGTTGGGTAGTTACCCAACATCCACCCAAAGCTTAAATCCACTTAGAGAAAATAAAAAGTGTAGTTAAATTTTTATTTTAACTTCCACAATTTTTTATCAACTTCTCTCATGAAAACGCAACTCCGGAAAGGTGTTTCTAAGTAATTACCGGCACTGCGGTTCCATCGGTGCCCTCGTAATTTGATTCCGAGCACCGGTTCAAAAGTTAGAAATTCTCGCTCGTTCGTTCACTGAACGTACCCGAGCTAAACTTCGGATTGAAATTCCGGGCTCACCCGGCCTCGGAATCAAGTACTGTCAGAAACTGTGTTCTTGTAAAATTCCAAAGAAAATTAAGAAAAAAATTTCCTTGAATTTTATGAGTCTTTACATTAATCTCACCTCAGGGCTTTACGTCCCCATAAAGATACATCATAAACTAGGAAAACAAAAGTGGGTACTAAGCACGCATCTGAGCCTCCCGCTCCCAAGTGCTCTCCTGGAGGTTCTCATGCTGCCATCTGATGCGCACTAGAGGAATCGACCGTACACGTAGGACCCGCTCCTGTCGATCCTCGATCTCCACCGGGACCTCTGCAAAAGCCGCCCCATCATCAAAGTCCAGCTCCCCATGGTCAAAGATATGCGACGGGTCGATCTTGTATCTCTTCAGTTGAGATACCTGGAATTCGTCGTGCACCTGGTGCAACTAAGGTGGGTGGGTCAAACGGTAAACCACCTTTCCTACCCTGCTGAGGACCTAGAAAGGTCCGTTGAACCTCAGAGATAACTTGTCGCCTCGGGCACATCTCAGTAACTCATGTCGAGGTGAGACCCATAGGGAAACGTGGTCACCAACCTCGAACTCTAGTGGTCTCCGACCCCTGTCAGCACAAGAATTTTGCCAGCTCTGAGCTGTCCTCATCTACTCTTGGATGACTTGGACCTTTCTGGTCCTACAAGAGTTGCTGTGATTTCTTCTTTGCCGATAAGAGAAATCTGGTCTCATCCCCTGCATGAACCCCGTTCTTCGCCTAATACAGTCAATCTCGACATGGATGATACTAATCCATACCAAGGATGACGTCGTAAGTCCTCAACACTACTACCAAGAGATCCAACCGTTACTCTCGCCTCCAATGGTTGTGTCACACCGTCGGCATCAATTTGTGGTCACTGGGTCTCCTCCAGTAGGTATCTCAAAGTGAGGGTCAAGTCAATGGGTTTTTAAACCGGAACCTCTTAGTAACAACTAAAAGAGAGGAAAGGAAGGTAAATTCCACAAGAAAGGTGTCTTTTTATTACTTCAGCTCAAAGTACAAAGACACAAATTATCTACGAAAAAACATCAACAACGCAAGAAGCAGAATAAACAAAAGTCTCAAGGTCAGGAGCTAGTCCCACTCCTGTCTATCTGCTCCCGGAACTCCATGATCGTAGGCCTCAGCTGCCTGAAGCTGAGCTCTCCCATGTCCACTAGCTCCCTGCGGTCCACCTCGATCGAACCTCTACCTCTGCCTGAGAGGTTCTTCGTTCATCTGCTGATCATCCGTATGGTGGGTCGGACTGTCACGAGTCATGTGACCAACCCCACCGCATGAGTAACACTATCCACTCATGGTAAGTCGTTGTCCACCCCGGGTGCCTCGCACAAACAATCATGTGTCACACGGTCGACCACCTATAGTTATAGTACTCTTGGACCCCTGCATCATTTGTCTACTGCCCGATGCAGAAGACTCTGCCGCATGCCGGCTAGTGGTGGGTCCTACTTCTGGAGACTGCTCAGCAAGGAAACTCTCCACTAAGACGGCTCGCTCCAACACCCCTGTCTGTGTTGGAATGCTGTGAGAAAAAATTGAAGCTTTGATCTCTCGCCTGAGCCCCTGCTCGAAGGCTCGGGTCCTAATGAATGGGTCTCGTACCATGTCCATGGAATAGCGTGAGAGATTGTTAAACCTCGCTGCGTACTGGGCTACTGTCATGCTGCCCTGCCGCAGCTGTAGTAGCTCCTGGATGCGCACCGCACGGAGGGTGGTTGGGATGAACTTTGAGAGAAAAAGTCTCACAAAGTACATCCAAAGGAGAGATGCCTCCTCGTGCACCTGGAGCATCAAGCTCCACCATCTACCTACTGCCGCATGTAGGAGGATCACTACAAGGACCACCATAAGGTCAGCTGGTGTCCCTACCAAATGAAAAACTCGTACAACTGCCTCTAGCCAATCCTTAGCTTCCTGAGGGTCCGTATCCCCACGGAACCTAGGCGGTCGCTGACGCTGAAACTCGTGAAGTTCACTAAGGTGATGTGCACCATCAGCGGATAGGGCTGGTAGCATCGGTGGCTCGGCACGTAGAGGTACCGCCGGTGCCTCTGCTGTCAAAGAACCCTGTACCGAGGCCTCGTCGCTCGGTGGGCTGTCATCACGCACAACTCTCAGAACCCTAGCTGGCTTCCATCGTGGGGCCATCCTGAAAAGAGACAGGTGCTCCACGGTTAGAACAGTATACCTGGTGAGCTGATACAAGTAATCATAATGAAAACTTGAAACACACATGCAATCAATGTTTTCGTGTATTAAGTCGGAAATCAGAAGTTAGGGTCCTGGTGTACGGATACGTCGGCCGCCGCACCAACACTGGACTCCCTGGACTGATAACCACACCCAATATACTTAACACTATTACTTCACATAGAAAAATATCAGAGTCCAAAGTTCTATGGTAGAACCAAACTCCTTTGATACCGATTTGTCACGACCCGTTCTCGGGGCCCGTGTCGTGACTACCCCAAGCCTGCCTTCCATAGGCCAGGGGCTGGCGACTAGCACCAAGGCGTAAATCCTGGTAAAAAGAGAAGCCATTGCCTTTGTAAAGTAAACAACACCATAGAGAAATCAAGCAGTAGAAGTAAACACTAATTAAAAACTGAGTACAACAGTAAGTGCGGAAAAGTAAGTGGGCCAATATACAAACCCAAACTAAAAGTAAAGTACAACTGGAAGGAAAAATAGTAACTGATAAGTAAAGCCGCAACGTCGAGCTGTCCACTGGAAATCCCACCTGAAGGGTGGGTACAGATAGCCTACACGGCTCCTCGGGTCCAACCGACCGCTCCAAGTACGACCCGCCCAGTGGTCTACCTCCAGGTACCATCCTACTCCGCAAGCCTCAACCACAATCAGCGTTGTCCGTCGTCTGCAACCAACACAATGTAGTGTGCACATAGCCCGTGCAGGGGTGAGTATAAGTTACTCAGTAGGGACCCAGAGACCCCTGACGGTCTCCCAGAATCCACAAAGGATTAACCACAAAGGAAAGATAAATCACGAAGTAACATCCTACACTGCTTAGGTATATGCCCATACATATACCTAAGTCATCAATTCTTGTTCGGCTCCAACATCTGAGCCCAAGTACAACCCAGTCCACACAAAAAATCAAAACGTAAATCCACATAGGATAGCACAACACAATCCACAAAGGAAAGAAGAACATGATTCAGCTCACGCACGTATACTTCTTCGTAAGACGATAGAGATGATTAGATGTAGCCACTGATTCATCTAATCCATCTGACCCACAAAGGATCAGTAGGTACTAACCCCCTCAATGACCCAAATAGGATCTATCATGAAGTTGAAACCATAACTATTTGGAATCTCCTTCTCTATCAAGTTCAGTGGGTATGCCGCTACAACCAAGCGCTTCCCTCTAACCATGGACTGATGTAGTACTCCACCTATCGAGTACTGTGGGCCTGCTGCTACAACAAAGCGCTTCCCACCATGGGTCTGCCGCTACAACCAAGTGCTAAACAACACCATAGAGCAAGAAAGCAGTAGAAGTAAACACTAAGTAAAAACTGAGTACAACAGTAAGTGCGGAAAAGTAAGTGGGCCATTATACAAACCTAAACTGAAAGTAAAGTACAACTGGAAGGAAAAAATAGAAACTGATAAGTAAAGCCACAACGTCGAGCATTCCACTGGAAATCCCACCTGAAGGGTGGGTACAGATAGCCTACACTGCTCCTCGGGTCCACCCGACCGCTCCAAGTATGTCCCGCCCAGTTGTCCACCTCCAGGTACCGTCCTGCTCTGCAAGCCTCAACCATGATCAGCGTTGTCCGTCGTCTGCAACCAACACAATGTAGTGCGGGCATAGCCCATGCAGGGGTGAGTATAAGCTACTTAGTAGGGACCCTGAGACCCCCGAAGGTCTCCCAGAATCTACAAAGGATTAACCACAAAGGAAAGATAAATCACGAAGTAACATCCGACACTGCTTAGGTATATTCCCATACATGTACCTAAGTCATCAATTCTCGTTCGGCTCCAAAATCTGAGCCCAAGTATAACCAAGTCCACACAGGAAAGGAAAACGAAAATACACACAGGATAGCACAACAAAATCCCCAAAGGAAAGAAGAATAGGATTCATCTCACACAGGTATACTTCTTCGTAAGACGATAGAGATGATCAGATGTAGCCACTGATTCATCTAAGCCGTTGGACCCACAAAGGATCAGTAGGTACTAACCCCCGCAATGACCCACACAGGATCGAACATGAAGTTGAAACCATAGCTATTTGGAATATCCTTATCTATCAAGTTCAGTGGGTATGCCGCTACAACCAAGCGCTTTCCTCTAACCTTGGACTACTGTAGTACTCCACCTATCGAGTACTATGGGTCTACTGCTACAACCAAGCGCTTCCCACCATGGGTCTGCAGCTACAAACAAGCGCTCCTCTGCCATGGGTCTACTACTACAACCAAGCGCTCCCCGTGCTGCTACAACCGAGTGCTCCTCTGTCGTAAGTCTGCCGCTACAACCAAGCACTCCTCCATCGTGGGTCTGCCGCTACAACCAAGCGCTCCCCCTCATAGCCTCCAGAGGTACTCCTTCTGTTGAGTATCGTTGGTCTAATGCTACAACCAAAAACTCCTCCGCCGTGGGTCTGCTGCTACAACCAAACGATTCCCACTGGGATATCCGTTAACACACCGAGTCGTTCGATCATCAATTTTCAAGTCTCAACCAGCTCTAGGTTTTCCGCACACAGCATGTTCGTTCCGGGAGGGTCTTCTCCACGAGCCAAGATGTCGATGCATCAACTGACATGTAGTCCGGAGTTGATGTATCCCAAAAAGTACCGTAGTGGTCACTACAGAACCCACAGAGGATTCCCGTATTGTCTTCATTGTCGTCGCAGACGCAGCCATCTCTAGGGTTCGCACACACAGCAAGCTCGTTTGGGAGGGTCCGCTCCATGAGCCGAGAGGTTGATACATAAACTGACACAAAGTCCGGAGTTGATGTATCCAAAAGTTCTGCATCGACAACAGGAACTCAACGCCACAGATGGCGCGTCAATCGGACGCCCGGTCTGAGAGTTATTGGCCTTTTCATTCCTTGGGCCCAGTTGGTTTTTAAGGAAAAACCAACCCGACCGTACTCCACCTATGTCCAAACCTCAGGCGGAGTAATCCAAAAGATCTGTCTCACTTAGAGGAATCCATCAAAGTCGATGTCACGTCAATCGGACGTCTGGAGATCAAGATACGAGCGTTTCCGCTCCGAGGGCCCGGTTGGTTTTGTGCACGAACCAACCCAGCCGAACCCAAAGTATTCCAAAACCTAGAGTACGATATGTCAAAACGATCGTCTCAGTCCAAGGATCGCATCGCCGCTGACGGTGCATCGATCAGAAGCCCGTAGCTCGAGTTATAAGAAAAAGACCGAAAGGTCCGAAAACGGGGGGTCTGGGCCCAGACCGACCCGGCCCGAGAACCCCTGGGTCGGCCCGGCTGGGCGCGGCCCGGCCCGGTGGCCCGGCATGCTGGCGCGCTGCGCCAGGTGGCTCGGACGGACGACCGAGCCGTTTGAAAAGTGGGGGGGGGGGCTGCCCCCCCCCCCCCCCCCGCGGTTTGAAACCACGACCTCCCTTAATGGGGCCCGCTCAGCTAGCCAGTCGGGGCTTTAAACCCCCGGCATTCCCCTATCCATCTGGCCCCCCCGATCGGCCGGTTTCTGCCACCATGGGACCGGCGATAGATGGTCCCCTCCCTGCTCCAACACCGGCGGCCCGTTTCCGGCTGCCGGTTCCCACGCTCCGCCGCGACCCGGTATCGGCCGAGACCTTCATTCATCCGGTGCGGCGCGACGGCGCCGCACCCCTCCACCGAGGCCCCACTCCGGCCGCAGTGCTTTTGCGGTTCTCCAGCATGAACTGACGGTGCCGCGACTTGGTTCAATTTCACGGCGCGTCGCGATGGCGCCGCACATTCCTTGGTGCAAGATCCCGCGTGGTGCTGCGGTACCACATCACTTAGAAATTCCGGGTTCACCCGGCCTCGGAATCAAGTTCCGTCAGAAACTGCATTCTTGTAAAATTTCCAAGAAAATTAAGAATAAATTATCCTTGAATTTTACGGGTCTTTACAAGTTTATCAACCGCTAGATACACTAACCAATAGAAAATCTCATGAACATACCATTTATTTGATTTCTGTCAGTTGCATGGTTTATTTATTGTGGGTTTGTTGTCATGATCACCCAATTAATGAATTAAACGAGCATGCAAGATGGAACTAAAATAAAACCTTCTTATACGTAAATATTATCTTAGACATGGTTAATCACTTAAGTATATCCCAATTAATATTTACAAGCCTATAATCAAAGATAATAAAATGTCAATTTACGTATAAGGATAAAATCCCTCAAAATAAATATTAAGTCGGCATAGCCTTCCATAATCTTGGTTAGAATCGAACCATAGTTCAAAGTGCTTGACCAACCCTAGTTGGGGTGATTTCAATTATCTGGGAATTCTAATTCAAGGTTTCGGGTTGACTTGACTTGGTTCGCATCAAGGGTTGACTGCCACAGCAGGACTTGGTGTGACCAAGAGGCAAAGGTTGAGTAATTCCAAAAAGGATTTCAGGATTGGGGAGTCCACTCAGCGGATCAAGGAGATGCAAGTTAATGCAATTAGCCTATGGAATGCCTACCTAAAACCCTTCAAATTGTTTGACCAACCCTAGTTGGGGTAATGTGAAGGTAAATATGGATCCTTGCCACTAGAATATTCTCACAACAGAATATTCTGAAGTCAATGGTGAGGGCTATTGGATTTCGATAAAATAGTGGGAGACTAATAAGTATTAATTAATTTATTTGTCTAAATTTTTGTAAAAAAGTACTAATCCTTTGCTCATCTTAATTTGTAGAAATGGAAAGAAAATGACTTCAAACATATCATTGTGCACCATAATCGTAAAAGAAAACCTTCTCATCGCCACCAATTTCCAAGAGTGCCAGAGGCATTTACGCGTCTTCCTTCACCAAAAAAGGAAATTATATGTGCTGGAGGAGCCTATTCCAGTTGCGCCTGGGAAAGAGGATAGTGATGAGGAATTATCTCTCTACATGAAACACATGGATGATGCCACAGATGTCCAGTTTTTCATGCTATTGGCCATGTCTAATGAGCTCTTGAAGCAACATGAAAACATGGACGTGTATAGAATGATGTATCACTTTAAGGATTTCTACCAAGAGAAGGAGTGACAGGAGAGGTATGAGATATCCAATGCTTTGTTTACCACGAAGCTGGGAGAGTCTACGCCAGCTGGGCCTCATGTAGTCAAGATTATTGGCTACATTGAACGCCTGGATATCTTAGGGATTAAATTCCCAGATGAGTTGCGTACAGATCTCATCCTATCATCACTGCCCAAGACCTTCTCTAGATTCATTATCAACTATAACATGAGCGGAAATGAGAAGAGTCTATCAGAGCTTCTGACCTTGATTCTCCAGGTAGATAAGCACATGGGGCATGAAAAACCCACGGTCCTTATGGTGAACAAGAAAAGGAAGGACAAGGCAAAGGGGCCAAAGACTTATAAATGGTCTGAAGCCCCCAAGCACCGTCCCTCCAAGAAGGGGAAGATCTAGAGGCAGGGCAAGGAACGAGAGGCAATGTATTTTTCATGTGGCAAGCAGGGCCACTGGAAGAGGAACTGCACCCAGAAGCATGGGGATGCTAAAGGTGCATTTGTTATTGAGTTAAATCTTTCTATTTCTATACATTTGGTATTAGATACAGCTTGTGGGGCACACATATGTATTCAAATTCAGGAACCAAGTAGATTTAGAAATATATCCAGAGGAGAGGTGGATCTTTGAGCTACCAATGGTGCAAGGCTGGCTGCGTTGGCTATTGGTGACTACCACCTCTCATTGCCGACTGGGATGATTTTGGTTTCACATAACTGTTATTATGTGCCTAGTGTTACCAAGAACATAATTTCTATATCTTGTTTGGATATGGATGGATTTGATTTCAAATTTGGAAATAAGGGTTGTCTTTTTTATAAGAACAACGTATGTTATGGTATGACACATTTAAATAATGTTTTGTATGTATTGAATTACAAAAACCATGTGTTGTCAATCGATAACGAAACAAAATCACATGACTCATACATCACCCAGTTATGGCAACACTGCCTTGGTCATGTGAACGAGAAGCGTTTGACAAAGCTCTTCCAAGATGGCTCTTTAAACTCAACTGAGCTAAAACCACTTGATAGATGTCACACTTGTTTACAAGGAGAAATGACCAATATGCCTTTTGGTGGGCAAGGTGAAAGGGCCACAGAGCTTCTAGGATTGGTACACATAGATTTGTGTGGACCATTTCCAGTAGAAGCTAGAGGGGGATATTCTTACTTCTTTACTTTTACTGATGTTTTGAGTAGATATGGCTATGTCTACTTAATGAGGTATAAGTCAGAGTCCTTAGAGAAATTTAAGGAATTCAAGAATGAAGTAGAGAATCAGCTTGGTAAGAAGATAAAGAAGCTTCAATTGGATCAAGGTGTAGAATATCTGAACCTAGAGTTCATCGATCTTCTACAGGAGTCTGGGATTCTATCTCCGCTCACTTTTCCTTATACACCACAGTGGAATGGTGTTAGTGAAAGGAGGAACCGCACCTTGTTGGACATGGTGAGGTCGATGATGATTCATGTGGAACTTCCATTATCCTTTTGGGGATATGCATTACAAACTGAAGCATACACATTAAACCGAGTACCAACTAAGGCGGAAAATGGAATTCCATCCGAGTTATGGAATGGTAGGAAACCCACTTTGTCGCACACACAGGTATGGGGATGTGAGGAATTTGTTAAGGCCTTAACAGGCAACAAACTAGCACCCCGGGGAACGAAGTGTATCTTTATGGGATATCCCAAGGAAATGAAAGGATATTACCTATATAACCCTCAAGACAAGAAAGTGACTGTTGCTAGACAAGACTTCTTTCTTGAGAGGGAGCACATCCTCAAGAAAGATAGTGGGAGAAAGATTGACTTAGATGAAGTTGATACTAAAGATACACAGAAGTTGGTAGAGAAACAAGTTCCATAGGACCCCGTGGAAGAGGTTCCAGAAACACAAGTACTGCGTAGGAGCTCAAGAGAGGTAAGAGAACCAGATATATTTGGTTTCCTAGTCACCGAGGATGGTGAATAATTATTGTTGGACAATGATGAACCTCTATCCTACAAGGAAGTAGTAGAAATCTCAGAATCTGCAAGATGGATAGAAGCTATGAATTTTGATATGGATTCCATGTATCAGAACCAAGTTTGGGTTCTGGTCGATGAGACAATTGATGTAAAGCCTGTTGGATGCAAATGGGTATTCAAAAGAAAGCTGGACATGGAAGGTCAAGTTAGCACCTATAAAGAAAGGTTAGTGGCTAAAGGATTCAGATAGCATCAAGGAATTGGCTATGATGAAACCTTCTCACCAGTTTCCATGTTTATATCCATAAGAATCATACTTGACATAGCAGCTTACCATGACTACGAGATTTGGCAGATGGATGTCAAAACAACATTCCTTAACGGGAACCTTCAGGAAGATGTCTATATGACACAACCAGAAGGGTTTGTGATGCCAGGTGAAGCCAAACGGGTTTGCAAGTTGCAAAAATCCATTTAAGGATTTAAGCAAGCATCCTGGTCATGGAACTTTCGATTTGATGAATCCATAAAGGAATTTGGATTCATTAAGAACGAATGTGAGCCATGTGTTTATAAGTGGTTTAATGGGAATGCGGTCGTCATCCTAGTGGTATATTTTTATGACATATTGCTTATTGGAAACGACGTACTAGCCTTACAGTCAGTTAAGGACTGGTTGAACAAGTGTTTCTCCATGAAGGACTTAGAAGAAGCAGCCTACATTCTAGGGATCGAGATCATTTGTGACAGATCCAAGAGGCTGCTTGGACTATGTCGGGGTACATATATTGACCAGATACTAAAGAGATTTAGTATGGAAAAATCCAAGAGGGGATTGGTTCCAGTGTCACATGGCTTACATCTTTCTAAGAAAATGTGTCCCCAGACACAACAGGAGAATGATAGGATGAGAAAGATCCCATACGCTTCGTCTATAGGATCCATCATGTATGACATGTTATGTACTAGGATTGATGTTTCCTATGCACTGAGCATGGTAGGCTGATATCAAGCAGATCCAGGAGAACATCATTGTACTGCTATTAAGATTATCCTTAAGTATCCGAGAAGAAATAAGGATATGTTCCTGGTTTATGGAGGATACGAGGAGCTTTTCATCCGAGGGTATGCTGATGCTGGTTTTCAAATAGATCAGAATGATTTGAAGTCGCAATCTGGATATGTTTTCTGTCTCAATGGAGTATTTTTGAGCTGGAAGAGTTGAAAACAGCCAGTTGTCGCCGATTCTACAGCGGAGTCCGAGTATATAGCGGCTTCTAATGCATCCAATGAAGCCATCTGGATTCGGAACTTTGTCCAGGAGCTTAATGTGGTGCCTAGCAGTAAAGATCCCATTACACTGTTTTTTGATAATACTGCTGCGGTGACTCTTGCAAAATAACCAAGGTCACATCAACGGACAAAGCACATACTCCGTAAGTATCACCTCTTGAGGGATTTCTATCAAAGGGGTGAAGTTGCAGTGAGTAGAGTGTCCACAGATGATAACGTGGTGGACCCCATGACTAAAGGCCTATCTCAGCAGAAGCATGAATATCATCTGAGAGCTAGCGGGTTAAAGGTTTTTAGTAGTTGGCTCTAGTCCAAGTGGGATTCTGTTGGAGTTGGTGGTCTAGAACCAACTACTTTGTACTTTATTCATTAAATAAAAGCCTTATCACATATTTATTGTTCTTCTGCGTGACATGTATTGTGATAATATCCTAAGAACAGTTGTTTCATTAAAGGGTGGTAGCGGATCCCTACTATGATGAGAACCTGGAAGTGCCATAACACTATTCTGGAATTCATGTTCTATGGACGAATGATAATATTTGAGGGACACAAATAATACATGTCATTAGGGGTGAGGACTCATAAAACATTGAGGCACCTTCTCATGGTGTGCGCCCTTGGTAATATCCAGGAGGATATTATGAGAACGAAACCCGCCAGTAGGAAATCCACATTTCATAGTGTCATTGGATGATCCAATCTGCGGAGGTGTGTATTGGTCCTTAGACTTTAAGATTATTATTAATGGGTATTACAACTCGCGCACTTAGACGTATTGATGAAAACTGTGAAGACACACTGATCGCAGCGAGGTAAGATATGTTGGGTGCGTCACGAGTAATACCGCATTAATAGATAATGTGAGAAAGGATTTGTCCCTTCCATTCCATAACAGAAGTAGATATCTCAGGCCCTTTTATGGAATTGATATATCCTAAATAAATCCATGGACATGTTATGGTATGGGTAATTTCAATTCCGGGAAGTCAAAGAAAGAATAATCAAGCACATGGGTTGATGAAACTAGCATGCAACCCGCTTGATTGGAGATATCGAGACAAAGGGATTATATTACACGGTAAGCGTTCGTAGGAGGTGACACGTCATTGCGGCGTTAACTTCTTTCTCTATGGGTGCCTTGGCGTGTTTCTAGATGCTATCCTTGGACTTTAGGCAGGCTCAGCCTAATGCCACTAAGAAATAGGCCTAGAGGGTCACACACTAAGTGTGTCCATGTATCTCAGTTAAATATTAATTTAACATGTTAAATAAATATTATTCTCGACTGTGGATTAATAATTATTTAAGGATTTCTGATCGCATTTATTTTGACACTAGTTATTCGAGAGAATATATTGTGGATGAAATAATATATTTATTAGAAAGTAATGTAGTTACATTTATTTAAGAAATAAATAGTCATTACTCAAGGTCTAATAAATGTGGTGGAGAAAAATGGAAAATAAAAGTACGCGCCGTGTATATTAAATATACAGGCCGTGTAGTTTTATGGAAAACAAGTACACGCCGTGTATTAATTATTACACAACTTGTAGTTTTTCCAGTTGAGATTTTGAGGATTTAATATTGTTTTATTAAATGATATTTATTATAATCAGTATGGGCGCATGTCAAGGAATTAATAATTCGACATGGGGGTTTTCAATAAGAGTTAATGAAATAAATAAAATGCATAACGCGTTTATTTATTGTCATAACTCTATTAACCTCAAACCCGATTATGAATATCCTTGCAACCCTTACATTTTATAGAGCCATTCTTGTGCACAACGGATTTGGAAATACTCTCAAGCCAAGAGAGAATTCCCTTTCCACCAAGAACGCCCTCAAGTTACAAGAGCAAGATCCTCCACCGGATCAAGGCGGTCGAAGGCGGACATCGCAAGTGAAGGTTCTTCCATTCTAGCACCCGAAGATCCCTTCGGCGACATTCAGAGATACGTGACACACGTGTGGATCACCTCTAGAGGAATCCAACACTTGGATTCTATGACGCCACGACGGATCACCGAATCGTGACCAGAGACATCAATGAAGAAAGAATTCCAACGAGGTAATTCTTATGTATTAATTAAATTAATTATAATCAACATATGATGATCCTCCTCAAGGGTTCCAGGACTCTTCTTGTCTTTTTTTTCTTCGTTCTATTCCGAAGAATCGGCATTTTATATCGTGATGGATCTCGGATTGAACGTTGTTTAACGTTAAAATTAAAGTTGGGCAAACCCACCAACACGCTTCCACTACGCCCGGAACCTACACCAACCTGAATATATAGACTATAGGAAGAACCAAATATGGTTTCTCAAAATACCCAAGGTAATTTATAAGACAATCCATAATCAATAACTAACCACGATATTATGTTTGGGTTCTGGATTGATGGGGAAAAGGTTCTAACCCAACAGATATACATAATAAATCTAAATGAAAGGATAAGGAACTTTCTCCACTAAGTCATCCCAATGATTATTCTATCATAGTCTCCAAAAAATTTTATGAATCCTTGTTGAACTCCAACATCCAAATCTTATAAGAACACATGAAATCCTAAGTTAATTTAAAGACTTAAAAAATATACAAGATTTTAGAAACCAACAAATTTAACCATCATGATTCAAAATTATGCACAATAAATTTTACCATTAATTAATTCCCATAAATACATAAGAGTCATCATAAAAAATAATAAATATCGAGGTATAACCACAATAGAAATAAGAAAAAAAATAAAAAATCACAAAATTTTCCCACACTAACATTATGTTTAATAGTTTAAATCAGGGGATCTTCAGAATAAGTGGATCTAGCTCCACCCCTTTTAAGAGAAAATCATTTAAAAACAATAAAAGTGACCATGATGACCATATCTATGATAGGTATTGGGATTTTTTGGTTAAAAGGTATTTTTTTCCCATATTATTATATTGATAGCACACCAAAATCTTACACTCATTAGAATCCAATAAGGAACATCATGATGGAATTTTAATATCTCTAACCACTTGATCTAACTTAGATCAATTACCCTTTCCACTACTAGGGCTTCCTCCACTACCTTTTGGAACATGGGAAACAGAAATAGCTTTGGGCATTCAACCTATACCAACCATTATTCTGAAATACTATATCACCCCATTTTCATAGGTTTTAAGGTCAACTGAGGAAACAAATTCTAAGAGATATGGTTGAACACATTTTCTGAAATCATCAGAATTTAAGGATTTATTCATTCTATGTTCTAGAAGATATGTCATAAGGTTATAAAATTGAAAACATACCGTAAAATCTATGATATTTTCCACTGAATGTAAAATAACTCTATTTACCTTGGAACTTTTAGATCTGCAGGAAAGTACTTTTGGATGAAAATTACCTAGAAACCTTCTCTAGAGAGGTACCTCTATGACTTCACCACGATAATTACTTCCACCACTAGTAACTTTAAACCTCAAACATAAAGGTTGAATACATTAGCTTAAGAAACATGGAATGTTCAAGATAATGAATGATCAACTAATCTCCCACAACCAATCCCCTACTACCTTATAGTCTAGTTTTTTGAAGAAATGAGGAGGTTTTATTCTTTATAATTCCCAATCAAAATCCCCACATAGAGATAGAATTGTAGAAACATTATGGGCCTCAATAGAATTAATAGAAGAATCGACTCAGTCAAAATATGATCAACCATAGGGTTTTAATATGGGGAACCACCTAAAAATCCATCTAGTGATTCCCTCAAGTCATAGTGAAGGAGTACATTAAAATAAGATAAAACTTGGAACACAGTTATAACAAGTATCAAACTATAATCCCAAATATCCAAATGTAAATATGTAATTAAATTTTAAAATGCCAAAAGTTAATCAACATAAAACACAATATATTTTATAAAATATTCTTCAAAAAAATAATTATCACCATTTTTTATCTCACCTTTTGATAATACTTTACATTACATGTTAGAACCACTTTTAATTTTTCAGTGTCCTAAAAATCCCCTTCCCCAGTATTTTCATTTTAATTCCCCTGAAAAACCCCAATCAATAAAATATATATAATATAACATAAAAAATTTATCAAAACCACACTCTCAGTGAATAAGAAATGGATATTCTAAATCCAATTCTTATATAGGACCCAATGAAAATTAAAAAAAAATCAAAATTTATGATAATTAACCACTTATGAAACACACACAATATTTCTCACCAAAAATTATTGATTAATTTTGCTAAACAATATCATTAACCCATAAAAAAAATATTAATATAAAATAAATCATCCATAAGAAAAAACAAAGTTAAATATACATTATGAAGAACAAAAATTTCAAAATTATAGAGCAACTGAAGTTGTAAAATGTTTATACAAATGGCCAGGCAGTCATGCCCTAACTGTGTAATGATAACTGTGAGTTTTCCCAAATTGGTCAGCCCATGGTATTCAAACCATCCATCATGAAACCCTGTGTTCCTTCCCATATTAAACAAAAAAACCAAGATCTCTCAAAAATATTTCATTAAAATAAATATAAAAATCATCAAAGGAAACCAAATACATTCAAGAATCAAGCTCCAATTTGAGATACACAAATCATAGATAAACTAGGTAACTCAAGTTGCATACCAAAATGTGGTGATCAAGAACCAAATTGTAACATTCCACTTGAATTTTTATGATAATATATCCCATATACTAGACATACGAAATAAAAATAATGAATAATGAACTTAATCCCTCTTCATAACCAAGGTTTTGATACCATTTTTTCATGAACCGGTATTTGAAAACCCTTGGTCTTCATACCTGAGGCATCCTATAACATGGAACAAGGGGTATTCCTAATCATCCCAAGCTGGTGAAATGTTTTAGGGAATCAATTATACTCAAATATGTAATTATTTCACCCAATTAATAAATACAATAATGATAACATCCTCCTAGAAGCTCAGTATTACCCTCCCAAAATTTTTTAAGGAACATGATAGAGTATAAATTTTTTAAATTTAAGTTAAACCAAATATTACAATAGAAGATATAAACATATCAAAACATAATAATAAACTAAAATCAGCCACTTTCCCAAAAAAAATTATAAATAGGATACATGAATACTGAAGTGAGCGATACAATAATAACACCAAAAAAAGTCAAAAGAGAATAATACAGATTTAACCTTCTCCTAGTGAAAGAAGATCACCTTCACTTAACCATCCATTAACCCAAACTATGAATCAGAAAATAAACCACCACAATAGAGTACAATTATATCAACTAGTAATATGATAAGTGGGATAAAAATATGCCCAGTAGGTATCCTCCCCATAACTCAAGCACACCCTTTAAAAATGGAACCATTTCATGCTAGTTTAATATAAATTTAGAAATCAGGTTCATATATTTAAATTTAAAATAGGATATGTATTTATTTCATCTAAAATAACCATTTTAACATGAAAACATAGAACCATTATTTTCACCTTTTAAAAAAAAGTTTTTTATATGGGAAAAATATTTTAAGAGTAGTTTTTAAATAGAGCAAAGTACATGATATTAAAAAATGATAAAAATTGTACAATATGAAGGATAAACTAACATACATATATATAATATCAAACATCATCACATGAACCTAGGATCCTATAGAATATCTAGAAAATATAAAACATAATTTCAATAGAAAAAGACTAATGGTGGATACAAGGAAACCTTCCCTAATACTCAATATTACTATTCCTAACATAATCTATAGGGAATCCTATATGAAGATAAAATTCAATACTAATGTCTAGTATTCAATTCTTGAAATTAAACTACTTCCACAAGTGTTCCAAAATTTTCCACCAAGGTACTCATGGTTTTCCATTATATAAAAATGGAGGTTAGCACATCAATTGTCACATAATAATAATAATAATAATAATAATAATAATATAATCATGTCATTCCACAAATAAACTCCCCTCACCTTTAAACACCTTTAATAGAATCAACTATTTTCCAAAAAGAATAAACAAAAGTACATAAATTCCCCAACCAGGGTAAACATCTACCACCCATATTTTTATATAAATTTTGTGTAACACAAAGTTTCATGTTCTTGGAAATTGTCTTGTTAAAATAAATCACTTTCAATAAAATTTCAAAATTGACTTTGAACAATATTCAATAGAAATTTGAGTTACATACCCTTTTGAAAACCAAACACATAAATCAAATAATGTAGATCAAACCATTCTAGAGTTTCGAAAACCCATCTTAAAATCCAAGAATACACCTAATTTTGGTGGAAAACCATTATTAAAAGTAGTTACATGACCAAAACACCTCTTTAAATAGATTAAATAATATTTAAGGTCCATAAATGAATTTAATCAAACACATGGTGTGAATTTCATTTGAGGATAGATTCAAACATTATGTTTCATGAGAAAACCCCCTTTTATAGCCACTCGAAATCATGAAAATCTATCTTTATTCAAATAGAAAATAAATATTCTAGGTACGGTTCATAATTCATGAAATAAATCACTTAGAAAACACAATTAGTCATTTTTCTAAATTTAAAGAGTAATACAGGGGATACCATACATTTATTTTTTTCTATTTTACAAATCACTATTTAAATCCAACTAAATGGGGAAATGGTAACCTAAAGGATTCAAGAGGATCCCCTAAAACAAAAAAACATGAATTAAAAATTGATATAATAGAAACCCAACATCACCATGACCACAAGTGTTTAATAAAATAGTAAATAAATAATAAAAGGAAGAGGATAGAAGCTTATAAGGTATTACCATTATAAATCACCATCAAAACCTATAAAAAATCCATAAAATTTACATGGGGAAAGAATAAGTTGAAAGGAGTAACAACGAGGTTCATGCAAGCTAAATTTTAGAGGAGAGGAGTAAATATGGGTTAAAATTCATAAAGGGGAGTTGACTTTATATATGATTTTTAATGACTTGGATACATCACATGGTTTATACACATGGTTTGGAAAACTATGCAATAACCATGTGATCCAAATTTTATTTAGTGATTCTCAATTCATGGTTTTGTTTCACAATTTGGAAAACATATCCCAACCAAGTGAAATATCACTATTAAAACTATGGAAATATATGTTCGGTTTCTACATGTACTTTACTTATCATGTATAAAATTTGTGACCAAAATAATTTAGTTTTTCAGAAAAAATATAATTAAAAGACTAGAAAAAAAAATGTAAATTTTAAATAATAAAAATTTATAAAATAATAATAAATTTAATGGTTTGGGTGTGGAACCCCCTCCCCTTTCCCATTTAAGGTTCATATATTCAACTTGGTCCCAGCTAGTGGTTTTAAAGTCATAAGTTCTAATTTTAGGATCAATCTCAATATTCTATTTATGGATTTGTTGCAAATATTTATTTGATGATATAGGA
Organism: Viscum album; assembly: GCA_963277665.1. Lineage (NCBI taxonomy): Eukaryota > Viridiplantae > Streptophyta > Magnoliopsida > Santalales > Viscaceae > Viscum > Viscum album. Next base: position 1,149,538,165 of record OY728152.1, read on the forward strand.
CCTTGTTTTCAATGTAATGGGTATGGAAAAAATAAGAAAGAGGTGATTAAATTTTTATAGGATTTCTGTGAAAAATCATCAAATAAATATACAAATATATTGACTTGAAAAAGGACCATGAAATAATTGGTGATGAAAATACACATAAGATATTTTAAAGTTTTATGTCTAGTGAGGTGCATAAAAAATCCATTGTGGTACTAAATTTTAAATTTGGAAAATTTTATAAGTTATTTATGTGATCTTAGTGGAACTAAATGGTGTTTCAATATCCTCCCCAAATGTTTAATAACACTATATTATTTCAAGAAGAGATAAGGGGAGGAGTAATAAGAATATGTACACTAAGAATAACGATATACCGATTAAGGTATGTGTGGTTGGACTTCGGGGTAAATCTATGTATAATGATTTTATAGAATTTTTTTAAAAAAATATAATGATATTTTTAACACCACATATTTTGAATGAAGTGATAAATCTACTGATGAAAATGAATAAATGGGTAGCTATTTTTGAGAATGTTCATGGAATGAAAAAAAATTATATCTATGACTTAGGTAATAATTTAATTCAATGAGAGATCATTTGTGATTTGGACAATGATTTCATGGTGGATTTATTATTGGAGAATAAAATTTCATGGAAAATGGGTCATTTAATGAATTCATTATAATTATGGGGAAAATTTTAAATGAAAAAGTGACAGAATCAAAAAAAATAGAATTAAAATTGGAAGAAAAAATTTCCACAAAGAAGGTTCTAAAATAAGACTTTATCCTTCTCAAAACATGTCTTGATGAGGTGTTAAAATCTAAGAAATAAGATGGATTAAGGAATGAGTATATGTATTCCCAACTAAAAGAGAAGGAAATGAAGAACATATATTTTTTAATGAGTCTAAAATCCTCAAATTTATTGATAAAGATCCATACTAAATCATATTTAACAAGATAACTCCACAATGATAGAAATATAGAATCAGAAATAATAGGGGAGATTCTTAAGGAAATAAAAAGTTATGGATGTAGAAGGAAGGAAATTACAAGGTACTGTTTCTTGAAGTATGGGACACACAATGTGTGTGTTTCTAGAATCCCAAAGGCTCAATAGTTAAAAAAATCAGTTGTGATATCTCAACCAATGAATAACTATATAAGGTCTTAAATTAATGGGAGTTTTTTTATCTTCACTAACCATGAACATAAATAAATATTTTTATTATGATATGTAATAGAGAATCCAAGAGAATAAACCTTATTCTATTTTCTAGGGGTTTCATGTAAGAATAGAAGAATAATTTATTTCATTGAAAAAAATAAATGGAATGAATGAATTGGAATGAGAGGTTAATTGTTAGATGAAATATACACCCTTGGATATTTTTGTGAAGTATCCCTTTAAGAAATAATGAAAATGAACACATAGAAATAAACATTAATTTAATGTCATTAGAAAAAGTATGTATGAAAAATTTGAAGAAAACTCACCATATAAAAAAATTTATATGTTTCCACTAATTGATATCGATAATAATAAAAATGACGATTTCTTCAGATCCCTCTGAATTACCATTAAAAGTAAATAGTAAACGGCAAACAAAATATCCCTCATTTTGGAGAGGAAGAATTATAAAGGATGTGGCGATCATGAATTGATATAGAAGAACCCAAAAGTGGTATTAGTCTCACAATAGAGGTAAATCGTGTGACAAACTATACAGATGATGACAATGAAATTATCCAAAATTAAATGTGTGCATGCAGTGTTGAAAGTAAAACCACTAAGAAGGCATGGAAGATATTTAGAAGCAATGGGTTGGTTCACCAATACTAACCACATTCCTATACTTGAAAATATTTTTTAAATTCAATTATCAATATGAACTTTATTATTATAACTAATTATTAGAGTGATGCATATTTAAGGAGGATATATGACCCATGGTGATGAAAGAATGTATAAAAGTTATGAAATAAGATACATTTAAAAAGTGTGGTGCTGATAATTTAGTTTATTATTTTGTATTAAGCCTAAATGAAAATTAAAATGGTATCAAGGATATATCTAAATCAAAATTTCTTTTTGAGAACCCACTATGGATATCAAAGATGAATTTAAATTTTCACATTGTGATAAATATGTCTATATTCTATTGGGACTAATTTAAATAAAAAGTGGTGTCAAAGCCTAATATAGAATTTTATTAATGGTATTAAGAAAACTTTATAGGTGAAAACATGATATCTTTCCATATTTAAATTGGTCTCAAACCAAAAAATTAATATATGACATATTGAGGGATAATTGGTGATATTATTGAAGAAATTCATGTTTCCACTATTTTGATTCTAGAAAAGTGATATCATTTAGAGGTGATTTAAGAATACTAAATATTTCAGAAAGGTAACTCCCATGGTATATCTTGATAAGTGGTAATATATATTATTAATGGTTCATGAGATAAAATTAATTGAAGGTAAAAATGAGGATAAAATTTTAATTTTTGATCACCTCATATGCAATAGATGAAGCGCCCTTTGTTGATGGAAGAGCATGGATATTATTTGGGATCATGAATTTATCTTAGAAGGTGGAATAAATTAATATAATATATGGTATAAATCACACACTTAGTGTCTCATTTATTATTTTATGCTGTTTTTTTGTAAGTGATATTAAGATCACAGGGGTATTTTTGATGGAATTAAGAAAACAAGTTTAATGACTTTATAGGAGTAGTTCAGTTACATGGAAAGAACTAATGTTTATTACATAGAATTATGTTTCTTATATTGAGTTCCAAATCAGTAGTCCAAGAGAATATTTTGATGAATCCTTACAAATTGGTAAATAAAATCATTGAAATCATTGAGATAACATAGAAATATCTAAAATTGGATGAATCCTAATATAAAATATGGAAATTAATTCTAGTAAGAAGTATCAATCGAAATTGGAAATTGTGTTCAAGAAGTAAAGTTTACAAAAGGACAAAATTGATAGAGATTATAAAGTATGTTCTAAAAATTTTATAAATAGTGAATAGAGCAAGAGGTTTTAGCTAGTAAGAGGCGTCAATGAGAGTTTATATTGAAAAGTCCCAACCAATATCAATATATCATTGAGAGGGGGAGGGGTGAATCGATGATATATTTTTCTTTTATGTTATCTTTCTTGTATAAAGATATTTACCTCCTATTAAATAATAATCACTTTTCTGAAGAAAACAACATTCACACATCTATAATAACATTGGTATTTAAGAGATTCACTACTCAATAAGAGTATCTAGTCCTTGAGATGGTTTTTAAATAATACAATACCACATAATCCACTAGAAAAAAATTCTTTCTTGTGGATAAAATTAGTAGGAAATATCCTTACACTTGTATAGTACTATAATCAACAAATTAATAAATCTTCTTATTCTTGGATGAATGATATAAAAATGTGAATCTTCATGGATTAATGATGTAAAATAAGTTTTCGTACAAGTTAAGAAACATTCTCTGGTTGGCTCTAAACAATTCATTCTGCTTCTTTAATAACATTCACTTTTTTCTATTCATTAAATCAGAATTTTTCACTTTCCTACAAATCAAAAGGTAAAAAAAACTCTTCTAGAAATCATAAAAAAAAAATCACTCTGATGGATCTATCTAATTCCTCAGCATGATTCTCCAATATAAAAAATAAGTAAGAAAAGATACTCCACAAATTTAACTGTACAACTTCTTTATACTCCCCAATATATAAGTTAAATGGATCAGTCAGATCTGGTAACCCCTTCTTTATCTTTATTCAATCTAGAAAAATTTCTAAAGAAAACTTTTTCTGAAAAGTTATCTCCTCACAAAACATTTTTTCTTATCACCCTCTCCCACACATGAATAGTTTCAGAGTACATTTTACTATGAAATTTATTTATAGGAGTTCCTAGAAAAGTTATGGGTAGGAATCAAAAAAAATTATCACTCAACCAAATTCCTAGAAACTGGAATTTCACATTCATTTATAATTTATATTTGACAATTTTAGAGCTTCTCAACTCTTATGTATTATTAAAGAAACTTATCAAATATTCTCACAACTCTATCTTTATTCAAACATATAAGCATTTATTATGTATGATGGAATTTGTTTCTTGATACTTTTTTCATTTTGATAAATCAAAAATAAACTAGAAGACACCCATTATGTTGTTCCACCTAAACATGTTATACCATAAACATTATTTAAACTTTGTTTTATTTAAGTTTATTTAAATTATTTTTCTCACATTAATAGTTCTTCTAAATCACTCTGTTAGACTACTCATATTACTCATCCCAATAAATTAATTTATTTAATTTTCCAAAAACATTATTTCAACTTATGAAGACTTTGAAACCCCTCAACAACACTTCAGTAGATTCAAAACATTTCTCTTTATTTTTTCAACAAAAATCTAGACTAATGATCCTACATCCAATCACATCCAGCATCCAATGACTAACTGGTGTTAACATGAGTTTGATGGATCGGTCACTGTTTCCCACTAGTGTGTTAGCATCCTATTTAGTCCGATGAAACATAACCATGAAACTATTCAGATATTTTTTTAAAATAGTTGACTATATGTTTTTTCATTTGATTTATTAGTCTCTAAACCTATTTCCATTCATCTGTCCCAAAAACACTAACATACTCCTCAAAGTCAATAGCTTCTCTTTTTTTCTTCCTAAAACAATTATGATCTTCCTTTGATAGAACTATATATCTAATTCCTTATTAATACCAATATTTTCTATGATGGGTTGGTGTCAGAACCCCTATAATGGATCTGTGGCACACCATGTCTGATGAATTGGTGTTATAATTGACTTCTTTCATCCATATTCTCTACTACTAATGATTGATCAAATGGATTTGATCATTTAGTGAAGTGAACAGTCTGATGAATCGTCTCATCTGATGGATCGCTCAATTAGCATTTTGGAAAATCTTTTGACTTCAACAACATCAAACTTATCCACCTTTAGACAAAATCAGCATCTGGTGATTCTATAACAGATGATGTATGTCTGGATTTCTTTGACATTATATCCTTTATTCTTCTAAAAACTCATAATTCCAACATGGATTCCTCATGATGTTAGGAGAATTCAGATTGGTAAAGCATCATTTAAACTAGAAAACCTTTTCTCCTCCATCCATTCACAATGCTAGGATCTTATGTTTCTCAAGAAACTTTTGAAATTGAAAACATACAAAATAGAAAAGAAACACCATATTTTTCATCGAATGTCGTGAAATACATTCAAAATCTGATACAACTTCTCCTATCGATCAAAAACATCATTCTAGACATAATTTTTGTCTGAAAACTACTGCACCAAGAAACCTTATCCAAAATCCAAAACTAAAACCAATGTATTTCTTTTATCAGAAATGTATCTGATATTTTGAGTATAATACCCCTTTCATCTGATCACCATAATTTACAAATTGAATTTATTTTTTGTAAAAAAAACTTCTCATACCAATCAAATAATTCATTAGGAACATAATGTGAGTATAAAACCCACTTCACCAAGAAAACATCTATAGAACATAAAACTGAAACCAATGCATTTTCTTATCAAATATGTGTTTTATATTCTAAGTATGATACTCCTTTCATCTAGTAATGAACAATTAAAAAGAGAATTGATTTTTCTTAATGAAAAAAATATAAAACTATCAACACAAATATGTTTAAGAATTGAAAAAACACATCCTTCCCTCTTGGTCCTAGTAATCTCCCCCTTTGGATTTTTTTTTCAACCAAGGTTCATAAATTGATAAACATTGTTACCTCAATCTATGGATCACTAGTAAATAATTTCAAGACTACATGAGAGAAATCATTATAGGAAATATTAATCGTCAAGAGTAATACCATATTGTCCTAAATTAGTGATTTAGGAAACTTTTTATTAAATCATAAAACATTAAATCTTACCAAATAACTTCCAAACAACATCCTCTTTCATGTAACAAGTTTATTAAATGAAAATCATCAAACTGTTAAAATATTTCACACACATTCCATGATGAGTTCACAAGTCACCTACAACTTCCTCTAAATAAATGATTACATTAAAGGTTTGACACATATCAGTGGATAGATTAATGAAACATAATTTTTCTCCCCCTTGAAAACACTATCCAGAGACAATATGAGATAGTGGATAAAAACACATACCTCAACCTTGGAGAGAAAGAAGTTGGATTACATTGTTAATCTTTATTTTGAAAAATGATTCCTTTTTTAAAGGCCTTGTGAAAATATCAGAAACTTCTTCTATTGTAGGAACATACTCCATCTTGAGTTCATCTTGTCAACATGATCTTTGATGAATTGATAGTTAATATCAATATATTTTAAACAATAGTTTTTTGCGAGATTTATGGTATGGATTATATAACTATGATTATCACAACCCAATATAATAGTTAACTTCACTTCAATAAGTATGTCTTCCAGCTGAATCTTAATCAACATAAGTTGTGTTATAGCTAGAGTGTAAGAATCATAATCAGCTTCATCCATGCTAGGATTTACTGAATTTTGTTTATTATTATTCCAACATACATGTATTTCCCCAAAAAGAAAACTCCACAATATATTGAGATTCTATCATAAATACTTCCTACCCAATCCCCATTTGTGTAACCAAAAAAATCAATTCATTAAGAGCTATCATACCTAATTATGAAATATGTTGTGCCTTTGACATAACTGAGAACTCTTTTTCCAACCAAGATATGTGATTATTTTGGAGCACTTTAAAATATTCCACACAATGGTAGATCATAAAAAAATTTGGTCTTGAGGCAGTCTGATACAATAAATTCCCAATCAGCTTCTAAAACTCTTTAGATTTTACTTCCTTACCTTCTCTATATTTAGTTAACTTGGTTTCCACTAAAATTTGTATGGAAAGATGTATTTAATTTTCTCTTACAAAATTCCTAAGAATATTTTTATCATACTTTTCATGAGAAAGAAAAATGTATTTCTTCTTTTGTGATAATTATAACACAAGAAATTATTTCATTTCACCAAGCATGGAAATTTTAGAAAGCTACTTCCTTTTTCAGAATATATCTCATGAATTCATTATTAATTCCAAACAAAGATAATGTCATCAAAATAAATATTAAAAATCAAGTAAATATATTAACTTTATTTGATGTAGATATTAGTATCAACACTCCATTTCATAAAGATCAAATTCTTTAAGTTGGTATCCAATTTGGTATACGACACCCTTAGAGCATGTTTTATCCCATAAAAGTATTTACTAAACATGAACACATTACTTTCATCCTTCTTAATAACATCACCACATGATGGTTCAATATAAACTTCTTCATCAAGTTCCCTATTCAGAAAATCAGAATTAACATGCATCTAAAAAAATTTATAACTTCATTATGTAGTAATTTCAAGAAAAATTATAATTATTTATAATATTTCCACAATATAAAAAGGTTCATCAAAATAAATAGCTTCAATTTTGTGAGTATAATTTTCACACCAATCTTTCTTTGATTCTTATCATGTCACAATCTTCATTCACCTTGTTCTGGAACACCCACTTTCTACCAATAAAATTTTTATCATTTAGTTTATTTATGAGTTCCAAAGTAACATTATTTTCAATATGATCCAACTATTCATTCATAGTTTGAATCCCTTTTGGACACTCAAAAGATTCATTCACATCATTTAGTACAACTTTTGAATACAAATAAGTGTGTGTAACAACCATTGATGTCCTTGTTTGAACCTTTTGATGTCGATCACTGATAATGTTTCGATCTTCCACCTATTTCATCAACCTAGTATGAATTGAGAATATTTATTCCTCATCACTATAAATTGTTGTGTCTGATACTTCCAAATGTCTAGTATCACATTTTTTGGAATCTTTTTTTTATTTCTTAATAAATATTATTTCATATTCGTCATCTTTCTCATATTCATGTGATTGTGAAAAATATTACTCATCCTTTTTAAGAACCTTTAAATTAAATGATCCAACAATTATTTAGGTATATTTGTTAAAACATATATATCCTCTTCTATCTGTATCATATACAATAAATATTCCATCTTTATCTCTCTGATAAAACATTCCAAGATTTCCACCTTTGTTATTTATGATTAAAGAACTCCCAAAAACTCTTATGTTCTTCAAACAAGGAGCTCTATCATAGAACATTTCATGTGGATTCATATTATATCATTCCCTATAGAAACAAAAATTCAAAATATAAATAGATTTTCCCATTTCTTTAATCCATAAATACTGATAAAGACCATGCTCAATCAATACTGTATGCCTCATCCCAACTAAACATCAATAATTAATCTAAGAACACTATTTTTTTGTGGTGTGAATGTTGTACTGAACTCATGAGTAATTTTATGATTTTAAAGATAAATTGTGAACTCTTCATTCTTGTATTCACTACTTTAATTAATTCTCATCTTCTTCACATAAGACCCACATTCCCTCTTATCTCTTCCCCTAAAAATCTTATACATATTTAGAGATTCAGATTTATATTTCAAAGAAAAAATACAGGTAATGAGGTTCAAATAATCAATTAAATAAATGAATTACTTGTCTCTAAAAGTTGATTGCATTCTCATTGGCACCCAGATATCCTAATTAATTAGTTATAGGGCTCGATTTGAACAAATATCAACTTTCTTATGCACATAGATTGTAATCAACACTTTCTCAAAAATTTAAAAACAACGGTTTCTTCTTCTTGAAATATTGGGAATATCACAGAAATTATCTCAAATTGACAATTTTTTATGTTTATCTGAATCATATATCCCAACCTTTAATGCCACAACTTATATTATTTCATCATTCTTGTGTAACACAAATTCTAAACATCAAAAGATTGAAAAAAAATCTATATCATGCATTTTCTTTTTATAAAAATTGTTCCATCATCCTCTATTTTCATAAACAAATCTTCGTTAATAAAAAAATTGCCTTCATTGAAAAGTTAGGAAAAAAATAAAATATTATATTCCAACCCATCAACAAAAATAGATTTATTTTTTCCATATTTTCTTCCCCAATAACAGCAGAACCAACACCTTTAATTCTGATATATTCATTATTACCAAGCATCATTGTCCTTATATGAAATCTATCAGATTCTTTAAAAATTTAAAATCTCCTGTCATAGGATAAGAATACCCACTATCCAAAATCTATCATTTTTATCCTTTTGATTCTTTGAGACAAGTTTCAAAAACGAGAGATTTTTCTTTCTATTTATATTTATTCACATCCATGTTTTGAGAATTTTTATGAACATGTTGTTCTTCTATTAAGAAAATAGGACATATTTAGGTGATATGTCTAGGTTTATCACATATTTCTCAAATAACATCCAAAATTTTGAACTAATTGTCAACTTCCAATACATATTTAGTAGAATTATTTCATTGAGAGGATTGACTCCCCAAAAAACATTTATTTCTAAAACTCAAGAAATAATTTTAATGTTTTCGGTTAAATCGATACATATTTTACATATGACCAAATCCACCACAATACTAGTCACAATCATAGAAATAATATTTACCTCTATAACTACCATACTGTCTAGATTAGTGAAATTATTTTTCATAAAAGTTATTATCTTTCACATTGAAACTTTTTTGACCCCCAAATATTCTATTATCACACAAAATCTTTTTATTAAATTCATATTTCTCTCAAATATTATTTGAATCATAAGTGGTAGAATTTGTTTTCGAACTCATAATTTTTAGAAAATGTTTAACATCAAACAATGTTGGTTTTTTCCATTTACACAATTTTCTCACCCATCCTTTTAATAGGAACATTTTTAACATTTTTTCCAAACTTTTAAGGAAAATTATATAGATAATTATTAGGTTCTCCCTTTCTAAGAATTCCACCAACTTCTTATATAGAGTTCTTGAAACATGCAACTTCATGGTCATCTTTAGAAACCTTTTGTTGAACAAGTTCAAACTCTTCCTCTTTTCTTTCTACATTACATCAAGATGATCATTCAGATTATTTTTCTCTTCAAGATAATTCTCTTGAAAATAAACCTCTAATAGAAACATAGATTTCTCTTAGGAATAAATTATTGATTCTTTATCATAGGACTTTTATTATTAAACTTCTTGATTTCTATTTTAATTCTTACAATCTTTCTAATACATTATTTATTCCCTCTTTTCAGATGAAATTATAACTCATTCTATTCCTACTCAAATCTATTACTTCCAAAATAATCATCATTAACTATTATTATAAATGTATTTTATCCATCAACATTAGCAATTTTTTATGCCTCAACTTCATTGTCTTGAACTTCATCATCTTTGAAAAAAAAATTCTCCTTTTGAATTTGTATAAAATTTTATCAATTACCTTAGATTAAGATTTTGATGTATCCCCATATTTCGTCCATGATCTTCATGTCCGTCTGTCATCTTCATCACTATCTTCTTCATTTATTTTTTGATTGAAATTTGCAACAAAGTTCTCAATAGCTCCACATTAAAAAAAATAATGGTATCTTCCATTTATACATTTTTGTACCTCATCTAAGAATAATATAAAACAAGGATAAAAATCCATTAAGATTATTACTAATCACATTTTCTGATTCATAATCACCAAATTATTCATCTTCAAGAATCATCTTAGATTTTCCTTTCTTAGAAGCCTTGAAGGAAATATCTTGATCAATTTTTGTTTTTTCCATTCCCAACATTCTACCTTAAAATTTCATAAGTAATTAGAGTACTATAAATTTCATCCAGAAACTTCCAAAGATGAATCTTGGGCATCACATTTATTAGGAATAAATCTCCAGATTTTTCTAAAAATAGTTGAATATTCCATCTTATCTCCAATACATCTTATGGTGATAAAAATATCATTCACCCTTGTAACTAATTTACCAATAGATTCATACTCACCCATTTTGAGATCATCATACTTCCACCTCCAAACTTGAAACATACCTCTATTCACCTTTTTATTACCTTTATAAATGTTTTTATAGTTTTCCTAGATACATTTATCACAAGAAACTCCCTTCACTCTAAGGAATTAACATTTAGAAAGTGCTGAGAGTAAATCATTCATAGAAATTCCATCATTCCCCTGATTTTTCTTATATACAGATGTAAGAAAATAATTATCAATAAAATGATGAAATTCATATGTAGATTCTTCCAAAATATCATACCCAAAATAGATAAGATATTGCAACATTATTTCTTTCTAGAAAAGATATTTATTTCCATTGTTGACTGGAATCCCATTACTATTCACATATCTCAAATTCTTTATATCCAATTCTCTTCAAAAACATCATAAAAGCGTAAAAAAAATGAAACTTACTCTAATACCAATTTAAAAGTCCCAAATATGATCAATTTATCATTAATAGGGGAGGGGTGAATCATTGATATCCTTTTCTTTTATGTTATCTTTATTGTATAAAAACCATCTCCTCAACTAATTAATTCTCACTTTTCGGAAAACAAAACATTAAAAAATACATAGAAACACAGGTATTTAAAAGTTTCAATACTAAATAAGAGTAGAAAATCCTTTTAATGGTTTAGAAATAATCTAATACCACAAAATCCACTAGAAAAAAATCCTTTTACAAGGATTCAACAAGTAAAAAATATTGTTAAACTTGTTTGTCACTATGATCAATACAATAGTTCATGTGATTCTTTTATCATGAATTATGTAAAATAATTTTTGTAAAAATTTAAGATACTTTCACTAGTTGGTTCTGGACAAGACATTATGCTGATTTAAGAACTTCCATGTTTTAATATTCTTAAAAACATAGTTATTCACTTCCATACCTAGGAGTAGGTAATAAACTCTTTTAGAATTCATAAAAAAACTCATTTTGATGGCTCTGTCTAATTACTCAGTCTGATTCTGCAGTCTGAAAAAAAATTAAGAATAGATTCTCTAAGAACAGATCTAAAACAATTCTTTATTTCCATTAAAATATCATTCAGATCGATCAATCTAATATAATAACCTTTTATATTTTTCAGTCCAAAAAACGTCATCAAGAAAACTCTATATAAAAACTTTTCTTATTTGAAAACCATAAACTCTCTTGCACTCTCCCACACAGAAACATTTTCAGAGTACATTGTACTTTAACCTCTATTTATAAGTGTTCCAGAAAAGGAATTGGTGTCAATCCAAATTTCTTTTTCAACTCAACCAAATTTATTTTTCAACTCAATCAAATTTCTAGAAACTATAATTTCATATTCATTTCAAATACATATTTGACCATTTCATTGCTTCTCAAATAATTTTTATTCTTCTCAAAATATATCCAATATTCTCACAACTCCATTATTATTCTAAAATTAAAAAATAAATTTTGTCTGATGAAATTTTCATTTCGATACTATTTTTCATTATGATGAAACAAAAATAAACCTGAATTCACCCATTATGATGTTCCAAATGAACCTGTACTTCCAGAAAAATTGTTTTAACATGGTTTGAAATTAGTTTCTTTTCTATATATTTACCACACTAATAGTTATTATCAATAAATATGGTAGACCACTCATATTAATATACCCAATTAATTTTTCTAGATTATTTTACAAAAAACATCATTATATCTTTTGAAGAATTTGAAACCCCTTGATAACAGTTAAGCAACTTCAAAACATTTTTAATTATTTTTTTAAAAAGCTCAAACTGATTGTCCTACATTTGATAAAGTCCAATATCCAATGACTAAACACTATAAACCTAATGGATCGGTCTCTATTTCCCATCTTTGTATCAGTGTCATGAATAGTTTAATGAAACTTGACCCAGAAAAAAATCATAGGTTTTTAAGATTGTTTACTTTATGTTTCTACCTTTTTTGATTGATCATTCTCTGAACCTCTTTCCATTCATCAGTCTGAATAACATAGACTTAATTATCAAAGTCAACAACTTCTCTAATTATCTTTAAAATGAAATTTTTATCTACCTCAAATAGAATTATGCATTTGATTCCATGTTGATACCAGTGGTGTATCTAATGGATCGGTGTCAGGACTTCTCTGATGGATTGGTGGCACACTATATCTGATAAAACGATGTGATTAGTGGATTATTTATATCAGATTCACTATAAATTATCATTTGTCCTATGTATTGGATAATTTGGTAAATTACAAAGTTGGATGAATCATCTTGTCTGATAGATCGTTTGATCATTGTTTTAGCAAATATTATGGCTTTAGCATCTTAAAACATCCCTACCTTTTGAAAAAAACAATATCTTTTGATTTTCACACTTACGGGATATGAACATAAGTCATTGACTTCATAGCCTTTCTTCTTCAACAAACTCCTAATTATATCATAATATCCTCATTATTTTAACAACATTCATATTGGAAAATCTTTATCTGACATATAAAACCTTTTCTCCTCTTTTATTTCATAATTCTTGGATCACATGTCTCTCAGACAACAAATGATATTGAAAACTAACAAAAAAGAAAGGAATCAAAAAATTTAGAATCGAATGTCTTTAAATTCATTAAAACACTAATACAACTTATCATGCTGGTCAAGAACTTCAATCCGGGCATAATGTGTTCCTAAAACCCACTTCACCCAAAAAAAATATCCAGAACTGAAAACTGAAACATTATATTTTCTTATTAAACATACATCTAAAATTATGATTATGAGAATCCATTATTTCTATCACAAAAAATTAACAATTAAATTTATTTTCCATAATAAATCTTCTCATTCTGATTAAAAACATCATTATAGATACAATGTGAGTCTAAAAACAACTTCAAACAAAAAGCCTCTCCAGAATAAAAAACCAAAATTGGTCTATTTTCTTATCAAACATCCATCCAATATTCTAATTACAATACTACATTCATATGATCACCAAAAATTAAAAAGTGAATATATTTTTCATAATGAAAACAAAATAAAAAAAATAAACACAAAATTCTACCAGCAACTAAAAACTACTTCCATCCAACATTTTCCCAATATAGTTTAGCCGAAACAAATTATGTAATTTAAGTACCTAAAAGTATTTCCAATATCCCAATGGTGTTAAAGATTAATTATTAGTGGTTGTTAGATCTAGGGGTTTTATATTTCAACAAGTGGTATCTAAAAGGGTTCTTATATGTGATTTATTCCAAGGGTATAGTTATAAATATCTTAAATAGAGGATTTTTTTATGAAGTTAAAAATTGATAAGATTCAAAAAATATGACAATGGTGGATATTTTTCTTCCTAAATCTAGTAAAAGAATTACCCTAAATGGGTAGAAAAAATTCTGGAATATGAACACCAATGAATTTTACTTGCAAAGGGGGAAATAAATACACCATAAATCCAAATATTTCTATGAAAAAATTAGAGTTAAATGATGGATCTATGTTTATGGTAGAATTAGAATTAAATTCATAGGCAGGAATATTTCAACCCAAATTTTTTATATTTATTTTTTTAATTATTTTTTAATATTTTGTCAATTGATGATGTTATAAATTTGTTTAAGATAACAGTAGGTTGACATTTTTAGTTAACCCAAGGGTTGGTGATAGTTACCATACATGAGAACGATATTTTCATAAGAGTTTCACAACTAAATATATGGTTTTTATAAGGATGTTAATGTAAGAAATAGAAATATGGTTTTAGAGTAATGGAGATGGATTATATTCTAGAATATCTGTGGATTAATTTTATGTTCAAGGTAAATTAATTCTTTCATGAAGGGGTAGACAATGAGGGATATTTCTAGATGAATAATGGGTTGAACCAGTGTTAATGAGGTAAAAAATTACTATTCTAGTCTCCTAAGGTGTTAGAATAAGTCAGAATAAGCATAGAGTTTTTTGGTAAATGTTGGTAGTGGTTTTTGTGAAGAAAAGTAACCTCACAACAAAACAGTGTTAATTGAGATTTAATATATTTCATGTAATAATAATATTATATTAAATAAGATTAATTTCAAAGTGGTCATGTCTTCAAAATGTTGTCCACACCATGATGTATGGTATGTAAGATTAATCTGGGAATTCAGGAGGCATTATATGATTAAATAGAAGTCAATATAGAAATAAACTGATTTTTTATAAGAATAAATTCTTTACTGGATGAATTACCTATGTCATGGAGTTATTTTTTCATGAAGAAACATGTAATGAATAATAATAACATTGGTATTTATAATAATAAAATATTTAGAGAAATGTAATAATTAGAATCTGGGATAATTTTGTACATATGTAAAATATGATGAATTATATAAACCACACCACAAAATGTGTGTCATGGAATTGAAATGTGAGAGACAAAAATCAATCATTACATAATCAATGTGGTTTTGATGTATGAGGATCATTTTGTAAAAAACCTAAAACCTTGATTGGATGAGTATGTATGGATTTATTCCATGAAGTATGCTTCCATGTCGCAAATGTTTTGATATTTTAGAAAATTTGATGTAATCACACCCAATTTTATAGGTATTTAAAAATAAAATTTACGTAGATTTTTTGGATCTAGGTTTTAATTAAATATCATTATAAAAAAGAGAATTTCATGCTATAATCTTGCTGAAGATGAGGTAAATAATGTTGTAATAAAGAGGATTATATGATGTTCAAATAGCTTCAATAATATTAACAAAGATTTTCTTCAAATTCAAAAGGAGGATATTTAATTAGAGATGAAAGGAATAGGATTGACTTGAAGAGGCACATTTTGAACACTATAAATGATTGGGTCACATATTTTTATCATGAAATATTACAGGAAGGAATAGTAATCAAAAAAATTATATTAAGGGTCGGTGACTCAAATAAAATTTCCAAAACTACTCATAAAACATCTAGAAAGAACATAAAAGAATGATATAGTTATATCTTATAGAAAATATTATGAGAGGATAGACACATCATAGTTCCAATTATTATATCTGATTAATCATATAAATAATGATCATATAGGGAAAAATTAAATTAGTAAATATTATGATTCAATACTAAGCATATTAATGATAACTTAAATTAGAATTTATTCTCATCTCAAGAATGTTATTTTTGTTACATTCATTTAGAAGAAAAAGGATATACCCTCACATAGAGTTGTTGATATCAACCTGATTTTGTAGTTTGTAATCTTGTTTAATTAAATAATAATTGTGTATCTATTATATAATTGAACTTTCAAGGTGTATCATAAAATTATAATAACCTCGAGGATACCTTCTTGTCTCTAAACTATTGAATAGTCCATTAAAATTATAACCTAGTAAAGCCTTATCTAAAGTAATGTGTAGAGGATAAGAAGAGGTAGTGAACCTTGGGAGGTAGTGTGGAATTTGTAAACATTATAAAGTTAGTGATCCTTATAATCGAGTGGTAATGGAATAAATTATATTTTATATATTGTATGATAGTGTTCAATGTGAAAGAGTAGGAATCATATCTAAACCTATCAATTTATCTACTATTGGATAATTATTGATCTATGATATTATCATTTGTGATGGGATTATGAGGATTCAGAGGAATGGAGTTTTAAATATCAATATAAAGTGAAGTAAATAAATGTATAAGATAGAGAATAATGATTATATGGTATAATTGTTAAATTAGATTAAATTAATTTAAATAAATGGAATCTCCCTCCAAATCACATATCTAATAAGGATGAAAATCTAGTATTGAATCTCATTTTCCAATAGTTTCATATGTATAGGATTTCAAATAAATATATATTTAACTAATCACCCATAATCCATTCATGATTATTAATATCCCAAGGAGTAATTTTATGGCATGTTGACACACACCTGTCGTGGGGCATGGAAAAACAATATTTTATTTACATAAGTATAGTATAGTAGTTGATCCTAGGTAGTCTCCCAAAGAGGAGTGCACAAAAAACAAGGTTGTCAATTTTTATTGGTTTTCTGAAAAAGACTGGTTTTAATTAATTTGATATACTATGTGAGAATCAAATAAAACTTGAATTGATTGATTTTAACAAATGATAAAGACAGTGATCAGAATGGGATCGGCTAGACCTAGTTTTGTGCCATCATGGTTTTCCAAATTTACCTCTTCTTTTTCCTTAAATAGGTAAGAGAGAGATTCATCTACCAAGTCCTCTCTCTCCCTTGGTCAGATAGATGTGATGAGAATTTCCATTTCTAAAACCTTATATTAGTTTATCCTCCTTCCAATGTGTTTAAGGTTGTAAAAGGTTTCTTGACTAATTAGAGAAATCCTAGACCTGGAATTGGTGTTCCCTAATAAACCATGATTCTGAAATACAATCCTACACATGTGCTTGAAAACCGCTGAGGAATCACCACCAAACCCTAATCTTCATCCACCGTATACTGATTAGAATTGGGTGGAGGGAGATGTGATCATCGAACAAAGAAATTTATAATTTCATAATTAAAACCTAACACTACCGCATTTGGAATTTAATAATGAATTATGAATTGGAACCAGAATAAGAAAGAAGAAGAAATTTGATTCATTTCAAGCACAAAAACTAAAGAACCCACATAGTTCCAGCCTCCCCTCTTTCCTATCACTCAAATGAAACTACCCCTCCATGGATGGGGTAAGGGAGATGATACGGGAGAGGAGAGACATTTTAAAATAAAAGAATGAAATAGAATGTTGTTGTAAGAGAATTTCCCACAGTTTCCCTTGACTTCTGCCCATCTCCAATTTTGGTGTCTCACCCCTCCCTCAGAATGGGTGAACTCCTCTTTATATAGGCCAAGGGGGTTCCATCCACCAGTCTTCAAATTTATGATCTTTATAATTCCTCTTTAATATTTCTTGCAGATTCTGTTCAACGCAAGTTTGACCATGTTCGACTAATTTAATGGCCGAAATTTAGAATGATTTATTCTTGAAATAACTTCAAAAATATCTTTAACATTTCATCCCAAAATATCATATTCATCATCCCTGTATAGCATGAGATATGGCCAATTTAATTGGAGAATATATTCTGGATAAATGTTTCCTTTTTTCCTTCCCCAAACTTTCCACATCCATGGGCCGCCTTAGTGATGGGAAATCTTCATGATTTTCAACATTGGAAATCCCCAATTATTTCTCGTTCCAATACTATTGGAATCTTAAAAATTGAATTTATGTAGACTGATTTATGATCAATTTATTGAGGTGGGGTCCATGCCATCTTCCAGAATAAGTTTCCAACTTTATTGAATTCGTCAGACCCATGGATGGCCAAATTAAATCCTGGTTCAAAAACAAAATATGAATAAAATGAATTTATGAACCCAATAAAAAAATAATAACATCAATTGGAGTTATATTTTAAAATATATGCACGAATTACTAAAGTGATTAAAATCTGTCAATATTTCAAAATTAAGATGTTTTTCAATTTTAGCCCAAAACACATCATAACTCCAAAATGGATGTAATTAACTCAACCTATTAAATTTTTAGTGATTAAAACACTGAATTACATCTAAAAATGATGAAAATATTATCTCTATCAATTCCTCCCACACTTAATCTATTCTTGTCCTCAAGCATAAAATCTCAACATGGAATTCATAGGGCACCATTGTTACCAATATTTAAATTTCAATGCAATAAAATCAAACAATTATCAATAAAAAATAAAATTTTCATGTTTCACAAAAAATATCAATTTAATTTCCCATTTTTGAAAGAAGAAATCAATTCATGTATTTTACTTTTCCCCTTTGAAAAATAATGGAGCTTCTCCTTTCTTTCATTCAAGATTCTAAATTTATTATTATTAAACATGCCAAATCATGATCTACCTATCTTTTGAATCTTTTCTCTCATCACTCATGATACAATTAATAGTGGAGTTGGAACATTCTCTTTATCCATATGCTTGTAAAGGAACTAATTTATCCACTTTTTAAAGACAAAACTCATATAAAATCACGAGGACTTGCAAAAAAGGTTCAAATGACTCTGCAGCTAAGGGTTAGTGGGTAAATTATTGAAATAATTTAAGGCTAGAAGTATGAGATATGACTCTTCAGTACAATTCAAGATTAATCAAGTGAAAAAACATGATTAACCTCACTCAAATGCCTTTTGATAATGAAAAACACAACACCACCCCCTTTTAATGACATGGGTCATGAGTCAATAAATGATTACAAAGAATGACATCATCCAAGTTCCCCTCCTCTTTCTCTAAAGCTCCAGAAAGGCACAACATTATTTTTATCTTTTTTTTAAAAGCTCCATACAAGCACATATTTATTTTGATTTTTTTTTCACTTTTTTTTATGGAGAACTGGATGAAATGAAAGAAGCATAATTAAATGATGACCCATGCCCAATTTTCTAGAAATACATTTCCCAAAATGATGACGCACACCTCATAACACCCACAAAAAGATACTCATCCCAATGAAAGCACACAAAAGTACATTCCCCCACACTCAAACATGAATAATCCATGAAAAAAAACTAAAAGAGTGGGAAGGTAAGGAAACATTGTCTTGTAATGTGTCTTAAACATATAAGGAAATTAATGGCTTATATGGACTAATGAAGGATAAATGTAAGGGTGGGTCTCAAGTAAATATGTGGCTTGACAAATTAGTGCCTCAATCATTTTAAATTTGTTTTTGTTCAGTCATAGCTTTGACAAGTTTCAATACATGTTCTGGTAGGTGGCATGTCCCAAGATCACTCAAGAAATATGTTCATGATAAAATAAGAAATATTTGGTCTATAAATCATCTCAGGAATGGGAATATGATATTAGACAATCACTCATGGTAGGATTAAAGATAAAAAATTAATTCACATGAATTTCAGAATGTCAAATAATGAACAATGGAAGGGAAATTTCATTTAAATGAATCATCTAATTCCCTCAAATCATGAGTCCTTATTTCAATATCTATGTTTCACTTTAATCATCCAATTATCCATTTTAGTAATTCATTCTCATTAACATTTAATTCTAAAACATGGAATTATCGGAATCCTATGAAACTCATTTCTCCTAGATAAGTCAAGTAAAACATGAATTCAATCGTGGGAATGCATTTTTTATTTTACTCTTTAAAAGACTAAAAAATATAGGGAATAAAGATGGATAATATAGAATTGAAACTCTTACTCCCCTTTCAAATGGATGCTTTTTTTCACGATGTGTAATCCCACTACAACTTCATCATTAATGGACCTGAAATATAAGAATGAAAACAATGGATAGTGTAGGCATGTTCAATCATGTTGGTATATGACTAAGAGGACAAGTGGACAATGGGGGAAATGTGGGTTGCCTCCTGATAGCGCCTTTGTTTAATGTCGTTGGCTTGACTAAAAAAATTAAAAAAATTTCAAAATCCTAGACTGAAAGATTCCCTCCCCCATACTTAATTGATTTGGTGTCCTCAATACAATTAAATTGATTTAACACGTAATAAAATTTGAAAATGAATCATAAAAAAGTAATTAAATGTAAAGGAGAGGTACGACCTGATAGATTTTATTGATAAACAGGTTGGACAAGTATGATCTTCAACACTGTCTCTTTCCTATTTCTTAGTAAAGACATGTTGTATCAACAAGAGTATGATTTATGTCCATGGATACCACAACACCAACAAAATCCTTGAAATATTGTTCTTATGGAATGTTTTTCAATATTTCATGATATTTGTAGCTTCCTTCTTGCAATTTGAACATAACTCTTTTAAAGGGGTTTCTGTGTCCTTTGAAAATTCCTCTCTCTTCTTCATGCGGGAGATTCACCCTCAATTGTCTTTACCCATATGAACATGGTTTTGGTTTTTGCCTCTTTTTATTATGATCCACTCTTCCTATTGGTTTGAGAATATCCTTTACATTCCTCTTTAGTTTTAATGGGGTTTTCCCTAACCTTTTTCAGCTCATGTTACATTGCAAGGCATATGGAATTCTTCTCATATAGTTCTTCTTCCTTCGCAGCATGTTCCTTTCATAAATATCTGATAATGTTTTCATTTTCATCCTCGTTGAGTTTATATTTCTTGATATCAACATATTCTACCGATTTTGACTCTTCTTCCTCTACTAACGAACTATCCCAGAATTCTAAGGTTGTATATTCTAAATTTTTAGTTGGTTATTTTCCTTATTTATTGTAGATTTTATTTAGTGAATGAAAATCTGACATATTCTTCATGGATTTGAGTATATTGAAATTCACTCGACTATCTTCAAGTTCCATTGAGATTGTTCCCTTGTGCACATTAATGATGGTCTTCACAGTCTTTAAGAATTTTTTCCCCAAGATAATGGCAGATTGGGATGGTGCTCAGTCTTCCTCCATGGAAGGGACATAGAAGTCTATTGGAATGATTAATCCTCTCACTCCTACACGTACATCTTCAATGACTCAAGCTGGGAAAATGATGGATCTGTTTGATAATTGTACCACCACCCGAGTTGGTTTTATTTCTCTAATCTGCAAAGATGAAAACACTGAGTGAGGCATCACATTTATTGAATCTCCAAGATCACATAATGCACTAGTAAAATTTGAAGAACCGATAGTGCAGGGAATAGAGAAAGTCCCTGGATCATGACATTTTTTCGGTATCGGTGGTGTGATCAATGATGACATGCTTCTTCCTAAGTTGATTCTTTCATTTCCATCCATCCTCATTCTTTTTGTACACACCTCCTTTATAAATTTTGCATATTTAGGGATTTGTCTAATTTCATCCGGTAGTGGGATGTTAATCTCAACTTTTCAGAATGTTTTCTGAATTTCCCGTTGAAGCCATTCTTATTCTCCCTTATTTGACTCAACCAATGAAGATGGTAATGGTGTTGGGATATCCTTTTTCTCCCTCTATTGTTTCTGAAAAGGTTTTTCTGTTCTTTCCTTCTGAAAACATGTTCTTTCTCCTTTGTTGTTGACTTCATATTTTGGTTGGACAGGACGAGCTTTAGAAGATACTCTGGAATCATCCTCCTCCCATTGTTCTGGTGGTGTGAGCTCCTTCCCGATTCGGGTTGTGATTGCATGAACTTTATCCTTTGGATTGGGAATTGTTTGTGAGGGAAGCTTACCTTGGTTCTTGGTGAGAGAATCCATAATGATTGAAAATTGATCATCTAGATTGTCCATTTTATCTTCTATTCCCATAAATCTTATCTTCAACTGTTCATCTTCAGTTGTGGGTGCACTGGTGGATGGTTGCTCATAATTCTTCCACTGGAAAGGTGGCGGTTGGAATGTTTGTTGTTCTTGGAAGGGATTCTGATCATGTTGTTGGAATTCTATCGGGTTATGATATTATTGCTGAAAAGGTTCTCTGGCATGGTTATGTTGAAACCCATACCCTAGTTGGTTTTACAGTTGGTATTGCATTTTTTGATAGGTTGCAGGATAACTTTCTGTCCCCTGGACTTCTAGACCTTGATCAGTGTAATGAAAATTAGAAGAGAAAAAACCACATACCTGATTCTGGCCTTGGTGTTCCTTCACATGGTTCACAACTATTTTTCGTACTAACCTAGTGAGTTCAGCCATTTTGTTTCTAATTAAATATATTGAATCAGATGTTCTTACCTCATGGATTCCTCTAGTGATCCTACCTCTGGTGCCAAACTACTATGATTTTTGTGCAATCTTTTCAATCAATCCTCTGGCATCCGTTGGTGACTTGTCAATCAAGCCTCCTCCAGATGACACATCTAGAAAGTTTTGATCATTTTCAAGAAATCCATGATAGAAGAAAAAAATGAAATGGTGTTCTTAAACAGTCTGGTGTGGACAACTGGCGCAGATCTTCTTGAATCGCGCCCAGTACTCGTAAAGTGTTTCACTGGTTGATTGGCGAATGGCATAGATCTCTTTTCGAATATCTGTGCTCCTAGATGTGGGGAAAAACTTTTCATGAATAATATTTGATGATCTTACCATTCTTGGACTTCTCTTTGTTGTAGACAATACAACCATTCCTTTGCTTCCCTCTCGAGTGAGAAGGGGAATGTCGTCCACTTCACCTGTTCTTCTGCAACACCTCGGGGACTGCATCTAGAGCACACAATTGTAAATTTCTTGGATATTCCTGCTGGGGTCATCACCTACAAGACCAGGGAATTTAGGAAAAATTTGAATCATGTTAATGAACAATTAAAAATCATTTTATATGGTAGGAATAGCTAGTTGATTTCGTTGGTTAGATAATTGTTGGGCGCAAAGATCGTGCAATTTTTGGATGGGATTGCCAGCCATTGGAGGTTAAGAGTGATCACTGGATGTGTCACTTGAATATATAAGTTGAATTTCTTAAAAATATAATTGCAAAATTTTCTTTCTAAATTGGGTTATTGTTCTCTCAATTTCGAGATTGAATTCTAATAAATTTCTATTTGAACTATGGGTCATTCAAAAGAGATTTTCATAAAAAAAAAGTTTCAAGACACTCCCTCCCCAGTGATAGTGCCATGTTTGACTGTAACATCCCAAGTAATTAATGAATAATATAATTTCTTATCTATGTATATTTATGAATTATATAGTGTTTTAAAGGCTTAAAATGAGGATAAATCCAATCTTAAGCATAAAATTCTCTAATATTTTAAGAAGATTGTTTTACCGTCTTTTGATGGGGAACCATTTTTAAATATATATTTTGACAGTTTTATAAGATCTATTTGTCAAAATAAACTTATTATTTGGTATTGGAACATTTACATTTACTTTGGATAAATTTTTGGTATTTTTCTGACAATGTTCATTTCTTAATGAATAGTGAAAAATACTACATTTTACTTCAAAACAGCTTTTTCATCTAATTTAATTATATGGTTATATTATCTTTATAATTGGAATTAAAGTGTAATTATAATATATTTTTACCATTTAATCCAATTTTGGTCATTAGGATTAATTTCACTTTCTAATTGGGCATAAACAAGTGCCAAACTTTTCATAGACATTGTTTCAAAAAACCCATTATTTGTTTTGTCAACGGGAATTTTTTTTAAATTAATTATTTCAATTTCTGTGTTTGTAAATTGGAAAAATGGATTCTATATTTTGAATCAAAAGGTCCAAATTATTTAATTAATACTCTTTTGTTTTTGGACATTATGAATAGTAACGACAGTAATTATCTTTAATTACCGTGATTAATTAGTAATCGGGTAGTTAAGGTTAATAAAATAATAAAATAATAATATAAAATGACCCTAACATGTTTCCTAATTCTACTGGTTGTATCATGGCCGACCACGGGATGCCTTGTGACAAACTTTGGGACCCCATGGAATCACTTTTGTGTGATAGTGACTTTTTATCTTTTTATTTTTAAAGAAAGTTAAATATAAAAAAGTATGTAACACCTAAGTAAAACAATTTTAATTTTGTCTACATAGATTATCTCTTAGACTATAAATAGTCATTCTAAATATAAATATATTTCCTACATCATCGAATTTGTTTTAATAATTTTTAGACATTAAATAAATTAATTTAGTTATGACACCATGATGATGCAGTGATTACCTCATTAATGAACGATTTAAATAAAATGAAAAGATAATGTAAAATATAAGACATACACTTGTCAAAAACCTATTGGATGAGTATATTTATAACCCTTATCACCCTATACTAGAAATATATCAATGTGGGACCTTTAAAATCCGAAACTCATTTTAATATAAAGGATCATTTCTTGACTTTCAAAGAGTGCCCCTCCTCCCTCTTATAAAAGGCCCCCACCTATACCACCTTACCCACACCTCTCAAGCCATTGGATCGGACAATATCTGATCATTTTATCTCTCCACATCCCTCTATTCATCATAGAATCCTTACCTTAGGCATAAAGCTTATCAAGAAAGCCTTTTCGTTCAAACCGAGAGGAGTTACCCGATTTAAAGGTAATGTCTTCACTTGTGTTCTTTTGTTTTATTTTGCTTCTCCAACCCCCTAAACTCTTTTTACTCATTTATTTTGTAACAAAAACAGTATATAAAATATACTAGGATGTTTTTATAATAAGGATTCGAGCTTCACTTACACACATCTCCGTCTAATGGTTAAAGAACATACTGTTTCTGTGGATGGTGAATTTCTGCCTCACGAAACGATGATTGTTCAATATTATTTTAACACCTTTCATGGTGTCCATTAAGATGTAACTCAATTTATATATGATATATATTATGTTTATATTTTCCTTATTCTTCTTTATTTTTCATTTATTTTATACCTTTATGGTTTCCATTATAGGTAAACGCGATATCTTCATTTTAGGAAGTGCGGACTACCGCCCCCTCAAGGTGATTTGATTCGTTAATTCCATATGTGGGACATATAAAGGATGGAGTTAATGAAATTATATATGATATTATACTTAAATTATAATATAACTTTATATAATTATGATTTAATTCCATTAAATATGAAATATAAATGAAATTAGCGTTCATGCGTACGTACGACTTACCGTCTCCATGAATGGTGCATTTCATTTCTTACCTATAAATGTTATGTAATATTATAAATGCATGAATATACTGGATAAATATGATATATATGATATCTATATATTGAATATAATTCTTGATATAATGGATCTTTTACCACATGAACAACATTTAATTACAAGAAGTTTATTTTTGACTCAAGTTCCAAGGGTCGACAAAACAACCATTATTAACTAAAATAATTACATAATGTTCTTAACAAGGTAATAAGTGATATAAAATTAATAATGAACTCGAAAAAGGTTCTTAAGAAAGTATAAATTAACTCAAGTTTATTATTCCAGAGGTTAAAGAACGATCGAGTCAAGTCATACATGAGGTAAGGGACTTCGTCCCAATCTCCTTTCATTGAGGCATATTTTGTTTTATACACAACTTTCTTTTATATGGTGTATAAACCCCTTTGACTTTTACGTTTATTCAAAAGGAATATTTTTTATATGAAACATTTTACTAAACAACTAAAGGTAATTCTTTTGTCATATGTATGAGGTGACAATGACTTCTCCACCGCCGTGACCATTATTTGAGTTTCGGCTTCCTCTACAAGCCATAACTTTTTTTAATGAAAAATAAATACAATGTTTTACTTTCTTTTATTTTGGTACTTAAAATGGTTTTGATAATTTTTTTATTATATCAATGTGTTTTTGATATCTTGTGATTTAAATGTGGAAATGTTATGTTTCCTTTATGCATGTTTTATGTGATACGATTATGTTATGGTTCTTGGGAATTTTCTATGAAGACGAGTGGTTCTGTGATAAAATAAGGGAAGGTGAGCCCATGATAGCTCTCCAATGCATTGGGTAATGTGAAGGGGTTAAACTCTAAGGTTTCTTCGAAGAGATTTAGGGAATATACTGTGATGTGTATTCCAAACGTAACCATGAGGGTTACTCCCTACGTTAGAATGTTATGAATGCCTCAAGTTAACTTTTTGTCTTATGATTTATATGAGTTATTCATGATTTGATGAGGTTTGTTAATGTGCTTATGTTTTATGAGTAAAGTATTATTTCATTGATTCTTATGTATACATGGACTAATGTTTTCATTCCATATTTTTTTATACCTTACTGAGCTTTTTATGCTCATCCCAAGTTTTTGAAATGTTTTTCATAGGTTAAGGGAAAGGAACATGATGTGATGATAGTGTTGAGAAAGTGTCAAGAAAAAATCTACGTTTTATTTTAAATATGTTTCCTTTGATGAGAAAAGTTAATATTGTATTTTATGCAACCACCTTGTTAAAATGTGGAATGTAATGCATGATTTATGATCTAATTCTCTAAAACTCTAAAACTAAAAATTTCTTCAATGTGTATTCTTGAAATAACTCAAGATTAAGTAATGTTTAAGGCTAGGGCCTTATACTTGGTATTAGAGGTCGGTTTAGATAAATTTAGGAGTTAAAATTATATTAAATTATTATACAAAAATATTTTTTATGGTCAAATTGAAATGATATAGAATTTGAATATTACCATGTTTCTTCATCTAAGGCATGTTTGTTCAGAATGGTTTTCCGTAGAGGAAATAGGGAAGCAGTCCTAGGAAGGCATACAGAAGGAAATGACCTTCCGAATCAGCATCCTGGGATGGTTATAATTGAAACTGAATAGTTTTTTGTAGTAATGGTGCAGTTTACTCAAGTGATAAATGGTGGTGGTATCCATGCACGAGATCAGCCAGATAAACCATAGAGGAACATGTCAGTGGTGGAAAATTTCATGAGGAAACATCCCCCATCATTCAAAGGATCATCTGACCATGTGCTAGATGAAGGGTGGATTAAATCACTAGAGAATATTTTAGATGTCATGGGGTTTTCATACAATCAAAAGGTTGGTCTTGCTATTTACCGTTTGGAGGGTGAAGCAGATCAGTGGTGGTCGATGGTTAAAAATATCAGGGACACTAATGAGATTGATGCTCTCGACTGGGATGAATTCAAAGGTATGTTTCTTGAGAAGTATTTTCCTAAGGCTGTTCAACTTAGGATGGAAAAAAATTCTTGGATTTGATGAAAGAGGACGA
The DNA here is from genome assembly GCA_963277665.1 of Viscum album. Lineage (NCBI taxonomy): Eukaryota > Viridiplantae > Streptophyta > Magnoliopsida > Santalales > Viscaceae > Viscum > Viscum album. The sequence goes on from OY728152.1 coordinate 1,149,565,854, forward strand.
CTCAATGGATGCTTATGAAGAAAGGCTCACTCAATTGGCAAGGTATACTCCAAATTTTATCCGAGAACTTGATTGTAAAATCAATCGTTTTTACTCAGGATTAAAGCCAAAATATCGAAGGGATTTAGCTTCTCGTGAGTTCAAGAGTTATGAAAATCTTGTTCGATGTGATGAGAAGGTGTAAATGGGGTTTTCCGATGATCAAGTGTTCTATAAGAACCAACAGAAGAAGAGACCTAGGAGGCAGGATAAAGGGAAGAATCCTTCAAAAAGGTATGATGGTAAGAAAACTATGTTTTCAGTTTGTGATAAATGTGATTAAAGGCATGCTGGGGAATGTCTTCTGAATTCTGGAAAGTGCTACCGATGTGGTAAGATGGGACATAAGGCTCGTGATTTCACTGAAAAAGATCAGGGTGATGGTAAGACCAAATTTGATTTACAGTTAGTGAAATGTTTCAAATGCAATAATATTGGTCATTATGAAAATGAGTGTCTGAAAAAGAGCTCAAATGATGGGAAGAAGTCAAACTAAAAGAAGAAAGGTGTGGTGAAATCCTTTAAAACTACTTCAGTAGATGTTGGTCCATCAAATGAAGTGGTATTATGTACTTTTTTTGTTTTCTCAGATTATCCCAATGTGTTTTTTGATTCGGGGTCTACACATTCTTTCATCTCTAAAATACTTTATAGTAAATTGGGAATTCCATCTTAAGAAATGACTCCTGAACTTTTTGTAAAAACACATGGGGGAAATTTTGAGGCAAAAATAATTTATAAGAGTCTTCATATCCTTATCCATGGAAATAACCTACTTGAAAACCTTATTGTTTTACCTCTAGTAGAGTTTGATGTTATCCTGGGTATGTATTGGCTCTCTGTTTACCATGATAAGATTAATTGTAGAGCTAAAGAAGTTTCTTTTCAGAAAGACTTTTAGTTTGTGTACAATAATGAACCCTTACTATTGATAACAAATCAACAGGCTGAGAAACTTGTAAAACATGGAAATGAATGTTACCTTGCACATATTGTTTAAAACAAAGTAACCATTCAGATTAATGATGTGCCAGTGGTATGTGAGTATCCTGATGTTTTTCCTGATGAGTTGCCTGGAATAATACCAGATCGGGAAGTCGAATTTACTAATGACTTAGTTCTTGATGCTAAGCCAATTTCAAAACCCCCTTATCGAATGGCTCAAATTTAACTTTTAGAGTTGAAGGATCAATTGCAAGATTTATTAGATAAAGGTTTCATTCGACCTAGGACATCACCATGGGGTGCTCCTGTCTTATTTGTTAAAATGAAATATGGTTCTATGAGACTTTGTATTGATTATAGAGGCTTGAATAACATCATTGTTAAGAACAAATATCCTTTTCCTCATATCAATTATTTTTTTTATCAGCTCTAGGGAGCTCAGTATTTTTCAAAGATTGACCTGAGATCGGGGTACCATCAGTTGAAGGTAAAGCAATCGGATATTCTGAAGACTTCGTTTCATACAAGATATGGCCATTATGAATATGTAGTAATTCCTTTTGGGCTAACCAATTCACCTATTGTATTCATGGACCTTATGAATATAATTTTCCCTGAGTTCTTGGATAAGTTTGTGGTTGTTTTCATTGATGATATTTTGGTGATTTCTAAAAGTAAAGAGGAGCATGAAAGTCTTTTAAGTGTTATTTTTCAAACCTCAAAAGAAAATAAATTGTATGGGAAATTCAGCAAGTGTGAGTTTTGGTTGCATAAAATTTATTTCATTGGTCACATTGTTTCTAAAGATGGAATAACTATTGATCCTGCAACAACAAATGTTGTTGAAGAATGTCCAAGACCCATAAATTTAACTTAGATTCGTAGTTTTCTTGGTTTGGTAGGATATTAATGAAGGTTTGTTAGAAATTTTTCACGGTTATCTAGTCCAATGACTAAGGTAACTCGGAAGGATGTTAAGTTTATCTAGAAAAAAGAATGTGATGATTTTTTTCAGGAGTTGAAAACAAGATTGGTGAATGCTCTAGTTTTGGCACTACCATCCAAGAATGGTGAGTTTGTTATCTACAATGATGATTCACTGAAAGGACTTGGTTGCGCCTTAATTCATAATGATCATTTAATTTCTTATGCTTCACGTCAGTTGAAAACTCATGAGGTAAATTACCCTACACATGATTTGGAATTAGCTATTGTTGTTTTTGCTTTAAAATTTTGGTGGCATCATTTGTATGGTGTAAAGTGTGAAATATTTCCTGATCACAAAAGTTTAAAGTATATATTCACTCAGAAAGAATTGAACATGAGACAGAGGAGATAGATGGAATTAATCAAGGATTATGATTGTACAATTCATTACCATCCGGGAAAATCAAATAATGTGGCTGATGCTTTGAGTCAAAAAAGTAATGCCTCATTAACCATGTTACGTTTGGAACGTTATCCTTTGGTTAAGGATTTGATGAACATTGGAAAAGAAGTTTTTGGTGCCAGATTTTCTTCTGTTTTGTTTCAGGTATTAGTGAAATCTTCTCTATCAGACAGAATTAAGCAAGAATATAAGCAAGATAGTGAGTTACAGAAAAAGGTATAGCTGGTTCATAAGGGTGAGTTTCCTGAATTCAACATTGATAATGATTATGTTTTGAGATTTGGGAAGAGATTGTGTGTGCCATGTGATTCATAGTTGAAGAGAGAGTTGTTATGTGAATCTTATAGTTCTCTGTTTTCAGTTCATCCAGGCAGTATTAAGATGTATAGAGATCTTCGAGAGTACTAATGGTGGGATGGAATGAAAAGAGATATTGCTAATTTTACTGTGAAGTGTTTGAATTTTCAACAGGTTAAAGCAGAGTGGTAGTTACCTAAAGGGATGCTTCATCCTTTAAGACTACCAAAGTGGAAATGGGAGAATATATCCATGGACTTCGTTGTTGGATTGCCGAAGACACCTATAGGTAATAATGCAATCTCGGTTATTGTTGACCGCTTGACTAAATTTTCTCATTTACTTGCTATACGAGATACTTTTTCCGTATATCAACTTTCTTGTTTGTATCTTAAAGATATAGTCAGGTTACATGGAGTTCCCCTCTCCATTGTATCTGATCATGATCCCATGTTTACTTCTAACTTTTGGAAAGGCCTTCAGAAGTCATTGGGTACTGAATTAAATTTTAGTACAACTTTTCATCCTCAATTAGATGGGAAGTCAGAACGAACAATTCAGACTTTGGAGGATATGCTACGTGCTTATTCGATGGATTATCAGGGAATTTGGGACTAACATCTTTCTTTGGTTGAGTTTTCTTATAATAACAGTTTTCATTGTAGTATACAGATGGCACCATTTGAGGCATTATATGGGAAGTTGTGTCGAACTCCATCTTTTTGGGATGAAGTGGTTGAAAGGAAGTTGATGGGACTAGAATTGGTAGAAGAGCTGGCAGAAAAAGTTCAGCTGATATAAAAACACATGAGAACAGCTCAGAGAAGGCAGAAAAGTTATGCGGACAACAGGAGGAAGGATCTCTCTTTTGAGGTAGGTGATCATGTATTCCTCAAAGTTTCACCATGGAAAAGTGTGATGAGATTTGGTAATGAATGAAATATGAGTCCAAGGTTCATTGGACCGTATGAAATTATGGAGAGAGTTGGATCAGTTTCATACCAATTGGCTTTACCTCCGAGTTTTTCTCAGGTACACAATGTTTTTAATGTTTCAATGTTAAGTAAGTACATGCCAGATCCATCTCATGTTTTGAGTCCAAAGGTAGTTCTGTTGGAAGAGAAACCATATTATGAGGAACAACTTGTCAAGATTATTGACCACAGGCTAAAAGTGTTACGGAATAAGGTGATTCATCAAGTAAAGGTTTTGTGGAAAACCCACACGATTTAAGGGGCAACATGGGAATCTGAAAATGCAATGAGGGATAAATACCCCCACTTATTCGATGAGTAAATAAATTGCAGGGACACAATTTTCTAAAGGGGGAAGGATGTAACATCACAAGTAAGTAATGAATAATATATTTTCTTATCTATGTCTATTTATGAATTATATAGTGTTTTAAAGGCTTAAAATGAGAATAAATCCAATCTTAAGCATATAATTCTCTAATATTTTTAAAAGATTGTTTTACCGCATTTTGATGGAAAACCATTTTTAAATCTATCTTTTTAAAATTTTATAAGATCTATTTTTCAAAATAAAATTATTATTTAGTATTGGGACATTGAATTTTAATTTGGGTAAATTTTTGGTATTTTTCTGACAATGTTTATTTTTTAATAAATAGTGAAAAATACAGCATTTTACTTCAAAACCGTTTTTTCATCTAATTTAATTATATGGTTAGATTATCTTTATAATTGGAATTAAAGTTTAATTAGAATATATTTTTACCATTTAATCTAATGGTGGTCATTAGGATTAATTTCACTTTGGAATTGGGCATAAACAAGTGCCAAACTTTTCATAGATGTTGTTTCAAAAAACCAGGCTATTTGTTTTGACATCAGGAATTATTTTTAAATTAATTATTGAAATATATGTGTTTGGAATTTGGAAAAATGGATTCCATATTTGGAATCATAAGGTACAAATTATGTAATTAATACTCTTTTGTTTTTGGACATTATGAATAGCAACGACGGTAATTATCTGTAATTATCGTGATTAATTAGTAATCGGGTAGTTTAGGGTAATAAAATAATAACATAATAATATAAAATGACCCCAAAATGTGTCCTAATTCTAATGGTTGTGTCATTTCTGACCATGGGATGCCTTGTGACAAACTTTGGGACCCCATGGAATCACTTTTGTGTGATGGTGACTTTTTATCTTTTTATTTTTAAAGAAAATTAAATATAACAAAGTATGTAACACCTAAGTAAAACAATTTTCATTTTGTATACATAAATGATATATTGGATTATAAATAGTCATTGGAAAGATAAAAATATTTCATACATCATAGTATCTTTTTTTATAATTTTTATACATTAAATAAATTAATTTATTTATGACACCATGATGATGCAGCGATTACCTCATTAATGAACGATTTAAATAAAATGAAAATATAATGTAAAATATAAGACTTAAACTTGTAAAAACCTATTGGATGAGTATATTTAGACTCCTTATCACCTTATACTCGAAATATATCAATGTGTGACCTTTAAAATCCGAAAATCATTTTAATATAAAGTAACATTTCTTGACTTTCCAAGAGTGCCCATCCTCCCTCTTACAAAAGGCCCCCACCTATACCACTTTACCCACACCTCTGAAGCCATTGGCTCGGCAATTCTCTGATTATTTTATCTCTCCACATACCTATATTCGTCCTGGAAGCCTTAACTTAGGAACAAAGCTCTTCAAGAAACCCTTTTGGTTCAAACCGAGAGGAGTTATCAAATTTAAAGGTAATGTCTTCACTTGTGTTATTTTGTTTTTTTTTGCTTCTCCAACCCCATAAACTCTTTTTATTAATTTATTTTTTAATAAAAACAGTATCTTAAATATACTAGGATGTTTTTATGAGAATTATTCTAGCTACACTTACACACACCTTTGTTTAATGGTTAAAGAACAAACTGTTTCTGTGGATGGCGAATTTCTGCCTCATGAAACGCTGATTGTTCAATCTTCTGTTAACACCTTTCATGGTGGCCATTAATATGTAACTCAATTTATATATTATATATATTTTTTATTTTTTCCTTATGGTTATTTATTTTTCATTTATGGCATACCTTTATGGTTTCCATTATGGGTAAATGTGATATCTTCATTTTAGGAAGTGCAGACTACCACCCCCTCAAAGTGATTTGATTCGTTAATGCCATATGTGGGACACATAAAGGATGGAGTTAATGATATTATATATGATATTATACTGGAATTATAATATACCATTATATAATTATGATTTCATTCCATTAAAATTGAAATATAAATGAAAGTAGCGTTCATGCGTACGTACGTCTTACCATCTTCATGAACGGTGCATTTCATTTCTTACCTCTAAATGTTATGTAATATTATAAATGAATTCATATAATGGATATATATGATATATATTATATCTAAATCATGAATATAATTATGTATATAATGGATATTTTACCACATGAACAACTTGTAATTACAAGAAGTTTATTTTTGACTCAAGTGACAAGGGTCGACAAAATGACCATTATTAACCTAAATAATTATATAATGTACATAACATGGTAATAAGTGATATAAAAGGAATAATGAACTTGAAAAAGGTTCTTAATAATGTAGAAATTAACTGAAGTTTATTATTTAGGAGGTTAAAGAACGATCGAGTCATGTCGGAAATGAGGTAAGGGACTTCGTCTCAATCTCCTTTCATTGAGGAAAATTTAGTTTTATACACAACATTCTTTTATACAGTGTATAAACCCCATTTAATTTTACATTTTATTCAAAATGAATCTTTTTTATATGATTATTTTTACTAATCGACCAAAGGGAATGTTTTTGTCGTATGTAGGCGGCGACAACGACTTCTCCGCCGCTATGACCATTATTTGAGTTTCGGCTTCCTCTATAAGCCATAGCTTTTTTTAAATGGAAAATAAATACCATGTTTTACTTTTCTTTTATTTTGGTATTGAAAGTTGTTTTGATAATGTTTTTATTATATTAATGTGTTTTTTATATCTTTTGATTGAAATGTGGAAATGTTATGTTTCCTTTATGAATGTTTTATGTGATACGATTATGTTATGGTTCTTGGGAATTGTTTATGAAGATGGGTGGTTCTGTTATAAATTAGGGTGGGTGATCCCGTGACAGCTCTCCAATGCATTGGGTAACACGAAGGGGTTAAAATCTAAGGTTTCTCCAAAAAAATTTAGGGAACATAATCTGATGGGTATTCCAAACGTAACCATAAGGGGTACTCCCTACGTAAGAATTTTATGAATGCCTCAAGCTACCTTTATGTCTTATGATTTCTATGAGTTATTCATGATTTGATGAGGTATGTTAATGTGCTTATGTTTTTTGAGTAAAGTATGATTTCATTGATTCTTATGTATACATGGACTAATGTTTTCATTCCATATTTTTATATACCTTACTCAGCTTTTTATGCTCATCCCAAGTTTTTGAAATGTTTTTCACAGGTCAAGGGAAAGGTACACGATGTGATGATAGTGTCGAGGAAGTCTCAAGAAAGAATCCATGTTTTTTTAAATATGTTTACTTTGATGAGAAAAGTGAATAATATCTTTTATATAACCACCTTGTTGAAATGTGAAATGTAATTCATGATTTATGATCTAATTATCTAAAACTCTAAACCTGAAAAGATCCTCAATCTGTCAATATTTCCAAATTAAGCAGTTTTCCAATTTTAGCACAAAACACATCATAACTCCAAAATTGATGTAATTAACTCAACTTGTTAAATTTTTAGGGATTAAAACATTGAATTACATATAAAAATGATGAAAATATTATCTCTATCACATGTCATAAATAAGTCCAAGGTAAAAGTTTGGTAATTAATGCATCGAATAATAAAAATAAATTAAATATGTCACAACCCTGGTTCTAGTCACCCAAATATATTTTTTAGTCAATTTAATTGTTACAAGATTAAATATATTTCTTCCAAAAGGATCCATTATATTAGTGGTATTGAGATCCTAGATACATATAAATGTTCCATATTATAATAGAAAAATAAATAAAAACATATAAACTTCATGAAAAATTTATTATTCCATTTAGTACATCCTATAGATCATTAAAATATCCCATATTGATACCATAGGGAAAGGAAAAATAAATATAGGGTTTGCTTAATTTGTTTGGAAATGTGTTGCATAAAATAGAATATAGCATGAAAACATAAAGCATAAACCTTATAGTAGAGTGAATAATCAATAACTTGAACATTAAATACATCCATGGATGATAACAATGTATTAATCACATGGAGAATAATAATTTATTTCTAAATGTTGGGATCCATAATTCTTAACATCTTAATCTTAATATCATGGTCTTGAAAAACAATTAAATAAATGTGTAGGTATACTCTATATACCTAAATAAAACTTAATGAATACCATCTTATTTATCTCATGACACATTACTTGATGCATAGAGGGGCTATAGTAGACCCCAACCATCATGTTCACATGTACATGGCCTATAAGGAACCCCACTAATAACCTATTAATGTATAATAAATTCTGATTATATTTAATGTATAATTCAATACATAAACAATATACTTTAGTAATCAAAAAATATCTATATTCAATCAAAAATACGAAACATAAATATTCCCCAAGTTAATATAATAACATTCTTAGTAATATTCATATAATTAACACTATATATAAAAATCAGTATATGATATAGTAACTATTGAACCAGAGGAAATATAAATACATGTATCCATGTTATAAAATAGCATGGATATGATATAGAAATATAATTCCAACGAATGATAGAGAGTAATAAATAACATAACTTCACAAAATTGAATGATCTAAGGATAAATACTTCTATAAAAATAAGGTATAAACCATAAATTAAAAAGTGGATAAAAGGAAAATCAACTCATCAAAAATTATGTTTTTCTATTAATGTAACTTATATTGGAAAATAGATAGGATAATGGAAATGACACTTTAAAATTAAATTTCTTAAAAACTTTTTTATTTTTTTCTAAAAAATGAAGTTCTAAATTACATTGAGAAATTATTTCAGAAGCATTAAATAATAATTTCAAAATATTATTTACAAAAAAACATATAATAATGGAATATTGAAAAGAAACCATTCTTATGAAATTAAAAGTCATGTGGAATTAAAAAATTTGAAAAAACTAAAAGGATAAATATTTCAAAAAATTTAAAAATAATAATATCCTTATTTTTTCATATAAAATGAAAAAATTTCTAGAAAATGGGAATATATATTACCATATAAAACCATAAAAACATGAAAATAAAGATAAATAATGAGTAATGATCATAACAGTGGAAAAAAATTTCGTATTAAAAATTTTTAAATGAGATTACTTTCACACATATGTAAATAAAATTAAAATTTACTTATATAGAAAGTGCAAGAATATTTATTTTAAAATTATGAAAAAATAATAATTTTTAAAAAAAATTGACATTTTTCATCATTAGAAAAAACATTACTAAAACAAAATAAATAATATCGACAAAGAGGAGAAATATTCGTGAATATAAATCATAAATAAAGTCACCTATTCTATTAAAAAATCATTTTGGGTATTTTGAGTACCAATGAGTGGGAAAAATGAAGGAATTATTGAAGGCCCTTGAAATAACAAGAGTAAAAGTAATATATCCCAATAAAAATTATGATTATATAACAAACCGTTAACATAGATTCATTCTTCATCAAACAGGTTCCAACATCCTATATAATAAATTTATATTTATCATTTATCTACATCATCCCCATATTAATAACTTTATTTTTAGATATTTTTCATTCATACTATCTTTTTACTCATTTGCTCATAATTCTTTGTAAAAAAATATTTAGTTGTCAATAGGTATGCATGTTTAGTTTCAGTGATTCCAATCCCTTCACCCTATATAGGGTTTCAATATCTCTAAATTTTTAATATTTTCATTTATATAATATCTATAAATTAAATAAAAATTTTGATCCAACGATGTACAAATGTTATGAAAAATAAAATATGTCATTCATGGAGGTTGTATTCTATATGTAAACATGGCTGATGTTTTAATTTTTAAATGGATGTAAATAAAAAAAATTTGATAATAATTTATCACTATGAAATCCTAATTAATTCATATATATCATATTTAATCATTAATTAGATATTTATAAATATCCATGCGATGCAGTGATGAAAATTTTAATATGTCGTTCATAGAGGTGGTAGTCCGCACATACTCACGACTGATATTTCCATTTCCCATTAGTTAGAAATATGTCAAATTATTTTTATTCTATAAAAATAATTTTTTTATAAAAGAATTATACTAAATATATTTTTTATTACATTTAAAAAATATTTTTTAGAGGATGGATAATTCAACAACTTGAATGAGCTCGGTTCGGCTGATTGCATCTTCCTTGTGTACCCACCTTTGGATCTCTCCTTAATCCTTCTTAGGTTGGTCTTTTGGTGAGACCCATTCCACTTGGTAAAGTATAAGGGTGTTTGGAAGTGATTTTTTCTGGTATTGGTAAATCTAAATTGCTCAAAAGTGTGGGTAAGTTAGCGGTCTGGGTTTCCTTTTATTTGTGGGATAAGTGGTAAATTTTTAAATACTAAAAAACATAAAATAATATATATTAATTTTCATGGATAAAATGAAAAAATAATAGAAAAAATTTAGAAAATATTATGATTAATTTTCATAATACACTCATATAATTATATTTATAAAAAATTTAGTGACATTTTAGGCCTTATCACTTAGTTTATCACCCTCATTAATCCTTTTAACCCTTACCGTGCAGAAAAAAAATTATAATGGTAACTATTCAAAATTAAATAAAAATTATTACCTAATTCTGATATTGTAATTAAAAATATGGAATTAATTTTAAATTATTCAATATCTATAGGTATTAAAAATTAATTTTAATATAATTACACAATACACAATGAAAAAATGTCATTAGAAAAATGCTTTTTTAAGCATAAAAATATATTTACACCAAAATCTATATATAACTAATTCTTATGAGATTAAATGGATTGTGACCAATGGAGATTTATGTGACTTTAAAACAATTTTAAATAGGAACATATCCTTCTAACTACCTAACTATGTAATAGGATCAAAGATAGTTCTTTTATTAGAATAAAATATCTCTTGGGTTCTAAAAAGTCAAACATAGGTTTCTAAATTAAACATATTATTTTTGAAAGATTTATTTTACATATAAAATATATATTTTTTATATTTAAAAAATCACAAAAATTTAACTCATTCTTATATCGTGATAATTTAATAAAAGTTATATTATTTTGTAAAATAGTATTTTTTACTATACCCCCAAAAATCAATCACTTGAGATAAATCTCAACATTTTATCCTAATCTAATTTCAGCGTTATGAAATCAAAAATGATTTCCATTTTATTAAATTAAAATTATAAAATTCATAAAGTTTTCATTTATATATATTTAGGGGACATTTTTTTATAATAATAGAATGTTCCATAGTCTATAGATTGGGGAAGTAGTGTTTACTTGCTAAAATAAAATATGAATTATTATATCCTACACTGCCATTATATAATTTCACTGCATAAATTTGATATAAATTAGTTCATAAAAAATGTGGGTAATAATTTATCATTTCTTCTTATATATAACATTTTTTCTCCCCAATCATTATTTTTTTATGAAGAACATTCACCAATTGAGTTGGTTGATTTTATAACACTTTTTATCATAGTTAATGAATCTAAATAGTATCCACATTATAATACAATTTAGGTTTCATCTCTATCTCCTTAAAATGAAGTATGTTTATTGGATATAGGTTATATTTCCTCAATAATGAAACATGGAAGACTTCACACAATTTAGATATGTTGGGTGACATGGAATAATAGTTGGCCGTAACTCTAATTCTCTCTAAATTTTCAATAGGTCGAATGTAACTATGGCTTAGCATACAATTTTTACCAAAACTCATTACTCCATTAAGTGTAGATACCTTTAAGAAGACATAATTACCCACTTAAAATTACATATCCTTATTTATATTATCAGAATAGATCTTTTTCTTTTCCTTTCTCACTTGATATGATTCAGAATAGCCCATAATTTCATAGTTGTTTCCACAACATGTTTTGGACCTAATTGATTCCTTTCTACAACTTCATCCCAACAAGTTATAGTATAGAATCACTTTGCATATAATTATCTATATGGTTCTATTTGATTACTTTAATGGAAGTTATTATTCTCTAAAAATTATGCCAAAGTTAAATATGGATCTCATATACTTTTAAATTCAAGTAATAAGGACCTCATAATATCATTAAATGTTTAAAAAGTACTTTAAAATTTTAAATTATTATGGGAATGATAGGTGGTTATCAAATGTATCTCGATGTAAAGATCCTTTTAAATACTCTTTAAGAATTTTTATGTGAACTTTGGGTCATGAATAGATATAATTGAAAAATTTCACCATAATGTCTTGTAACTTCATTTGTATAGAATCAGGAAAGGTGATCAAGAGGTAGATCCTCCATTATAGTAAGAAAATAAGAATACATGGTAATGTGATGCAAAATAACGCATATAGTTTAATTATTCCTAGGATTATTCAGTTGTATAGTGAAAATTTATATGGTAATATCGTCCTAATTATACATTTTTTTAGTGAGATTATTCATGAAACCTTTAGCATGCCTTCTCCCATCATTTACTTGATAAAAAACCAAGCATATTCACATATAGTTAGTAATTTCCCACTCTATATTTTCCAAACAAAATATTTATCCAAAATACTTATATATATTAGTATTAAGTGGTGTATAGGAAAATTTAATATATGGTATTCATCTATTAATTCCCTCCAAAACTCAACTTTTCAAAGAACAGACAGTCTCATTAAAAATTTGAATATTCCATATTTATAGATAAATTATTCCAACTTACCATCATTCATGGAATTAATTTTATTCTGTAAATACATTTCATAAATATGAGATCATTTAATCTTCTATATTAAATATATTTTGGAAATAATTTGGGAAAGAGTTAAATTTATCATTCAAAAATAATTCTCAAGTCTATATTTACTGTTTTTCAGGAATATAGGATACTTTTTTATCCCTATCTTTCTCAGAACTCAATGATCTATCCTTCTCAATGTGTTAACTACCTTGTTTTCTTTTCTAGGGTGGTAGTGTATTGAGAAATCATAATCCTTATGTGGTTATATACATGTATTATTCATTATTTTGATATCGTTTTATTATAATGTGTATTTCAAACTCTTATGAACCATATATATTTCAAATCTCTCACTATCGATATAGTTCCTTAATATATTCAAATAAAATATTATAATTTCTAGTTCAAGATCATGGGTTGGATAATTATATTCATTGATCATTAATTTCCTTAATGTGTATGAAAAAAAATTATCATTGTGTATAAGGAAATATCAAATTACATTCTTCAATTATCACTATATATCATAAATCCTTCCTTCCAGAATGGTAATGTTAATATCAATGCATTGAGAAGTCTCTTATTTAACTCTACAAAAACATTACTCACATTATGTTAACCACATAAACTAAACCCATATATGTGTCAAGTTGGTTAACATGTTAACTAATTAGTCATAATTTTGAAAAAAAGACTGATATTAACCTATTAATATTAGGAAGTTATGTATCGTAGTTATATTTATTCGCATTATATATTATTTAAAATCTATTATATTGGAGGGATCATTATGTATCCCATCCATGTAAACAATATGTCCAAAAAAGGAAACTTTATGAATCTAAAATTCACACTTTATAAATTTATCAAATAACTCCTTTCTTGTGAGAGTCTTACAGATGATTTGAAAATTATTATTATGCTCCTCTCAAATTTTAGAGTATAAAAAGATATCAATAAAAAAAAAATAAAGATAATCTCTAAATACTCATTATATCATATCTATAAACAAAGAGGATGAATTATTAAATTAAAATTGAATAAATATAAATCCATAATATCCACACCTTGTACATAATAATGACTTGGGTATATGATCCTTACTTTTTTCCATAATTGATGATAACCAAAAAAAAGATTGGTATTTAAAAAAATGAACTCCTTGAATTTGATCAATTAAGTCATCAATGTGCAATAGAGAATACTTTTTTATGGTGGTTATATAATTGATCTCCCCGTAATTGATGAAAACATCATAGACCCATCCTTATTCTTAAGAAAAGAATAAGGGATCCCAAAAATGAAATATTTTATTGAATTAATCCTTTATAATAAAACACTTTTGGTTGTTTCTTAAACTCCACCAATTCCATTGGGACAATCATTTAGTTATTCTATGATATTGGTCTTGAATCAAGGATGAGTTTTATGGGGAAATAAATTACATACTTCGATGGATGTATAGAAAATTCTTCAAGAAATATATCAAAATATTCCTAAATAATAGGTATATACTCCATTCCTAGGTTTCCCTTCCCATCTATAAATAGTGTTTTTTCTTTTTCTCTAAGAATATCATTAAGGTGGGTCACTATAGGTGGATCTAAGCATGTATCTAATAATGAATTCTCCCTTATAAAGATAAGAAATTTCATAACTCTTTCTTGAATCATAATTATTTCTGTTTTAAATATATTTCCTTTCACTGTGCTTTGGAAGCCAATATGTACCCATGATTGTGTCAAAGTAAACCATAGGAATGATTGTCATGTTTAAAAGCGTGGTGTGTATATTCATCATAATGGGGAATAAATGACATATCTTTATTGAAATAATATTCCCCTTTAGTTTTATTTTTTGAAAACTCTTTATATGTGTATACATGGATGCTATATTATTCGTAGTAAATAAGAATTATATAAGGGAGTGAAAAGATCCAGAATCAAATAAAAAAAAATTATCTCTGATTTTATAATCAATTTACATGCTATCACATCTTAAATAACTTAAAATTAATCTATGGTGATTATATAATCTTGGTCATACCCCCTTGGCCTATTTTTAGGTAGATACCATTGTTGTTTGAGACATTGATTCGTATAGTACCCCACCTATTTAATGTTGGATCACGGGATATTGGTGGATTCCTAATTTCCTTTCCTTTCATAATACTTATATCCATTATATAATCACTTTTAAAAAACCATTAGCCTTAAAGAAAGTTCTAGATTTTTTATACATAATTATCTCATATTGGATATTTTATACTTACCTTCTTTTTGTTTGTCACATTTATTTTTTCCTTAGTGCTTAATAATCCTCTTATTTTCTTAATTTCTAATTAGAATATAATAACTAGATAATTCATTATTTTTCTTGATGGAACTTGATACTATATCATCATATAATGGAAATTATTGAAAGGTTAGTTCCCTTTGGAGTCTCATATTAAGCCCTTCAAATAAATGTTAAATATTAATTTCTCAATTATGTATATAGTCCAAATAATTCCTCGGTAATATAGTATATATATCCTCAAACTTAACAAATAATTACTCTTTATTTTTATTTAGATTATTAAACTTCCTTTCCATATCATCTCACTACTCTCAAGGAAAGTATTTATCAACGAATATCACATCAAAATTAATTCATTTGATGATCTCTATATCTTCCTCATATCATTATTTTAAATCAATTACCACCAATGATTAGTATCACCCTTTAAATAATACACTAATATAAATAATTTCCCCCTCTAATTACTTCAAAAGGCTAGAAATATATTTTCAAAGTACTTGATTCATTTGTTCATCACCAATGGATTTGTAGTTATATTAAATTATATGGAGGGTTTTCTCACATTATGTAGTCCAACATTATTGTACTATGTTGTGAAGTAATAGGTCTCCATATATGCGAAAGGTTGTTGGTCATAACCTAGGATAACTACCCCAATATTTTCATAATTTTTTTCTACTACACCACACATTTTTTTCATTCTTGATGAGTAAACCCATATATTGATTATGTGTGTCAATATTTTTTCCATTATTTATTCTATGAACCACCTCTAAACAATGGAATATAGTTAATTATCACATAAAAATATGATTATTTATCCATAACATAAAAATTCATATATAGGAAAATTTTCATGAATATTCTTAACGGATTATAATAATTATTGTGAAAGATATGTTCTTCTACAATCATGTTTCCCGGGTTCTAACAAAACTTTCTTTGATACCAATACTAACAACCCTAACTCAAATCACCCAAATCTGGTGTTTACTTTATTATATTTGTGTAATATAAATTAGAACACATCCTAAAGGTTAAAAATGTTTATTAGTATTTAGATATAAGATATATACATGATCACCACATTACATTGGAATCATAAATAACAACATATAAACATCTTGTAGACATTATTATTTTTTCAGTAAATCATGTAAATCATTTAAATATACATTATTGAAAACTTTAAATAGGGAAAAAATAAAGTGTGAGCTCAATTCCCAATATTAGGCTATATATAGTGTACACTAACATGAACACATAAGTAATAAATCATATTGAAGAGTGAATAACTAATATATAATCCATTTAATAAATAACTTTATAATCAAATAAATCCATGGATAATAAGAATTTAATAAACACATAGAGAAAAATAAGTGATTTTTTAATGATGTTATGCAAAACAGAAAACATATTTCTACCACATTTTGTGTCACTCGTACATCTAATTTGGAGTTTTTTATCTATTGATTAATTCTTAGAGTTCTTGGGTTTCGTGGGTTAGAAATATAATTCTTTGAGAGGATAACCAAAGGCACATGGTTAGCACAAGGTGTATCAATCCATGAGGAAAACAATGAATGGGGGATACAAAGGATGGGATAAGGTTTTTTCATTGTTTGAGCATGTTTTTCAAACAATGTGACTCTTTCGAGTAACCATGAAACCCATTTTGGGTGGAAGTGACACTCATAGGGTTGTTTCATGGTTTTCCTACTTGTGTGGAAAAAATGTGATGCCTGTTTAGGTCACTTAAAAAGTTGTGTTTTACCATTTTCCCTTCACAATTTTATTCCCCATTAAACTCATTTTTAACCTCCCATCACATGCAGCTACTCTACCTTGGCTTTGTGCTTCTTCACCTCTTACTTAGTTGTTTTATATTAGATATCTTGGTGTTTTATCTTGACATAATCCCTTATATTCTTGATTTATTCTTTATTTTCACTCTCTTTCTCTTTTTATTCCATTTTCATGGGGACCTGAAACCCTATAAGG
This sequence comes from Viscum album, assembly GCA_963277665.1. Classification (NCBI taxonomy): domain Eukaryota; kingdom Viridiplantae; phylum Streptophyta; class Magnoliopsida; order Santalales; family Viscaceae; genus Viscum; species Viscum album. The sequence goes on from OY728152.1 coordinate 1,149,582,884, forward strand.
GGTTTTGACTAAATCTAGGGTGCATAATGGTGGAAATGATTTGATTTGTAGTGACTTTGGTGTGTGAGGCCTTATTCTATGTCTTACAGGTGGTTCTATTCATAGGTGATAATATTTGGACAAAATCAAGGGTAGGTGTCTCTATTTAAGGGTGATTATATGGATTACCCTTAAAATTACGAATTGCCTTTGGTTTTAGTTGTTTAAATTTCTATTTAAATGATTTTTATTTGATTTTTATTCTTTGTTTTTTGTGATTCGTACAATTTTTTAGAAATTTGGGTGTTCAAGGTGTCTTTGAAAATGGGTGTTTCTTATTTGCACACCAATTATTTGATAAAATGTATCAACATATTTATTACATGAAATGGATATCTAAATTGGTTTCATAATTTTTTTTACATTATGTGAAATGGGTTTGGTAAAATTTTCAATTTTGATTATGAAAATGGTTTATGTGATTGCTTGATTTATATGGTATATATTTTGATTCTGTTGGAATGGAGTATCACCTTGGTTAACTAGAGTGCGAGATAGAATTTTGTTCAAGGGAATATGAGATCCTTCAATGGGAAGACCATGTGAGCTTCCATATTAGGTTCCAAGGTACCATGAGAGACTTTGAGAGGATGATTGTGAGAGATTCCATGTTTTTTTTTCAAGAAACTATGAGATATCTTGGATTTGGGTCTGAGTAAGACCAATAGATCTTCTATTATTGATTATACAGTTACAAAACGTATTTATAATCACTCGTAATAAGCCTAATGGTTAGATACCTAGGTAATCATTAATCATATAGGATTGTTTTATATAGTTTGGGAATTTTATTACTTCCATGTTTGATGTGATGAGATATGTTCTGACCATTTTTTGTTTATTTATTATTATAAAATGATGTTATGATTTACATTATAGTTTTGGGTATATTGAGAATGTTGCACCATCATTTTTTATTTGAGCCATAATGGGTATATTTTTGGGAATCAGTTTTTTATTTAAATGGATAACCGAATGGATTTAGAAGGATTATTTGGAAATGGTATGTTTTCTAAGTAGTTTAGTATTAAAATAGGTTTCCAAAATAGTTTATTAGTTTTAATTATATAAATAATTATATATATTTGTGGTTTTATCCTACTAGGATTCATACCTCACACCGTATTAGGGTCTTTAGGAATTTTTAGATTTCTTTTTCCATGACACAGGTAATGGAAAGGGAACCATTTTCCTAGGTGGATCTTCTTGATCACCATTCTATGTAATTTTTGGAGGAGGTTTGGTCTTACAGAGTTGACTCATATCAATCAATATTAGGATTTGGTATTTGTGAGGATGGTTTTATAATGCTTGTTTGGTCTGGTGCTCTTTATTTTGATATTTGGGATTTTGACTCGAGATACCATGTTTATGTACTATTGTGGCATGTTTTTTAAATGATTTTTTTATATTACTTTTGGTATCATAATAGTAATTGTTTCATAATTGGTGTGTTTCTTTCTATGTGTGGTTGACTCTAATGAGAGTTTTGTGTCCATGTCATTTCATGGATGGAACTTTCCGATTTAGCAGTGGTGAAACCATTCCCAAATATATTTTTGGTTATCCCTGGTGCTTATCACCAGCCTGTGGTGATCAAGAACGTTCCTCAAGCAATTTGTTGGGATAGTTCAGTTGATGAGTTGGTTTGACTTGGGTTAGTTTATTAAAAAATATTATCATAGTGGTTTTTTATTTGGGATCCAAAGGTGGAACGGAGCTACAACCATCAAAACTCAAGTGGTAATAATGGTGGAGTACCTAGTTATCTCTTATTCATGTTGAAAAATGAGTTTCCATGAGTTTTTTTGAGATTTTATTTGTATTTTTATCTTTGTTATGGGTTTTTTGTGATATTTTGAAGTATTTCCTGGTTGGTGTTGAATCTGGGGGTGATCCAAAGGATAATTTTGAGTTTTTATGGTGAAATAGGTTGGTCTGAAGGAGGTTCATGATTAGTTAACATAGTCAGTAGAAACAGTGTGCTTCTATCTATTCATACATGACTACTACAATTTCACCTCAATAATTGGTGCATGGTTTTCCAAACCGTATAAAAAAACCATGTGAAGTGGGAAATATATGATATTTTTTATTTTTTTCTTGTTTTTTGGTTGTAGTTGATTGGTATTCCAACATTTCTTATTGTTACCCATTATGGAGGTTTTGTTTTGTATCATTTTATATGTTTCAGGTTGAAATATTCTTGATGAATTTTTTTTTGTTTATTGTAAATAACTCCTCCTAGAGGAACCTCATCCATACATAGAGGGTGTCAGATAGAATACCCTATAGGAAAACCATCATGTTGGTACATACTTGCTGGAGTCATTGATTCATATGATCTCGTCCATGGGTAAAGTGGGTGGTTCTGAGCATACCTAGGATATAGACCATGATTCTGAATTATAAAGAGAAAATCCTCTAATGATCCATGGAAGAAAGAGACCTACTTATCCTAAGCAATGGTTGGATCATATCAAGTATATCTTTTTGTTCTTGAAGACCCTTAAAACCTTTAATGGGGTATTCTACATGTATGTTCTAGAAGGACCAGGTAAAAAATGGTGGGAGTAATGAGTGATTTTAGGGAAACATGAGAATCTCACTTGTCCACTTTTATAGTGGATTTCAATTAGCTATTTTACTTAGAGACCTTGAGTATAGAGATGGCCAATGAGTTTTTGAAGTTGGAGTAAGGAGATCATTTGGTGATGTATTTTTCTACCATATTCACATAGTTGATTTATGTTTATCTAGATACCCTCACAAATGATTTCATCAACTCTAGTAATTATAGATAGGTTTGAGGATAGATATCAGTCCTATGCTTGTTATTTTATTTCAACTGACCTCCTTCAAGGTGGTTAGTAAGGAAACTCTAGTAGAGTCTGATATGAATTGAATGAAAGGTCTCATGGGGGCTATTTCAATGGGAATAAATGATAGTTCCTTATCTAGGTATAATAAAAAGTGGGATGAGTGTTATCAAGGTAGTGGCAAGAGTGTCTATATTTCATTAGGGGAATCTCTTATGGATTATTCTATGAATAATATTGTTGTATATTATCATTTTGGAAAAGCTTTCCACACTGGGCTTCAGTGCTCAGAGACTCTAAGGATGTGACACTAGTATGGGTAGTCATGGTATATCCATAGCTCCTGTTAGTTGGATTTATGGGTATGTGGTGTGGGATCAACTCTTTCAAAGGGCTCTTAAGTGCTGTCAGAGGTTTCCAAGGGTGGGGTTTCTTTCCCTCATGTCCAGGGGTATTTTCAGCAACTAAATAATATGTTGGTAAGTTCTGAGCTATGGTGTCTCCAAGAAGTAATGTTTACTCCATATGCTCAGATTTTTATCCACCCAATGAAAGAGGTACGATTTTTATTGTATCATTAATGGAATCATTTTTTTACACTAACACATCCAATTCATTCATTTTGTTTAAATTGGATGATTTTTTGGGTATTAGAGAATATTTCATTCCAAATTTCAGGGATATTATAACCACATTGGGTAGGAAGAATGATCAGATCACCATGTTTTGATAGTGTTTTGTTTCTCTTACTGATGTGGAAGTCATTTGGGACTTCCTTGTTTTGAACCTAGATGTATTCATCCTTATTATTGGCATGGATTATTTTATTAACTTCAAGGATATACTTGACTTGTATTATCATAGGTTTTAATTCCTTACACCTGATGGGAATCCTAACATCTTTTGGGGTGAGTTGGATCAGTGATTAGGAAGGGAGGGACCATATTATTTAGAGTTAGGTTTGATATCATGTTATTATTTCATGCTGTTTCTAAAAACTGTTCAGAAGAGTTCATTTATTGGACTTCCATTTGTCTTGGATCAGTTTCTAGATGTGTTTCCAGAGGATTTTTTTAGACTGCCTCCCAAAAGATAGGTCAATTTCGTGATTTATCTACTCCTTGGGGTGAGCATTATTTCCTTATCATGTTATCAGATTGATCCATCTGACCTGAAAGAGTTTAATGTTTAGTTATAGGATCTTGTGGGTAATGGATTTATTCACCTTATTGTGTCACCAAGGGCATCTCTAGTTCTGGTTATAAATAATTTTTCCAATTTCTCTAAATTTTCATAGACTATCATAATATTAATCATGAGACCATGAGGATTAAGTAACCATTATCCAAAATTGATGAATTTTTTTATTAGATTTGGGGATCAAGTTGGTTTTCTAACATCGTCCTAAAATCTGGGTTCCCTAATTTGAGGGTATAGGATGAGGTTATTCTGGAGACTAACTTTTGTGTTTAGTATGGACAATATGAGTATTTGGTTTTGGTCATTGAGATTACAAATTCTCTTGTGGTATTTATGGAATTAATGAACTAGATCATCCATCATTGTTTAGACACCTTCATCATCATGTTTTTGGATGACATATTGGTTTATTCCAAGATGAGGGAGTATTATTCTGGCCACCTGGAAGTTTTTTTGGGGTTTTTCAGGAAGCACTATAAATATTCAAATTTATTCAAGTGCTAGTTTTGGGTTCAGTAATTGATGTTTCTAGTCTATTTGATTTCCAATGAAACGGATTTTGTGGATCCATATAAGGTTTTAATAGTCATTTCTTTAGATAATCTCAATAATGTGTTCGATATTTTTGGTTTTCTAGGCTTGTCCTGTTATTATAGAAACTTTATTTACAACTTCTCTATATTAGCTTCTCCAAAAATAGATTTAACCAGAAAAGGCATGAAGTTTGAATGGGATGTTAAGTGTCAACGTACTTTTAATCAATTGTGGGATCGTCTGACATATGTACTAGATTTGATTCATATTGAGATTGGGTGTTATTATACTCTGTATTTTGATTATTATGTAATAGGTTTGGGGTCGGTAATGATGCATAATGTTGATGTTATGGCCTATGTCTCACAGAATATAATCCAATAAGAGTAGAATTATCCCACCCATAACCTAGAATTGGTAGCAATGATGTAAACATTGATAATTTAGTGATATTACCTCATTAGGTATCATTTTAAAGTGTGTTCGTATAATAAGGTTAGGAAATTTATTTTTACCCAGAGGGACATGAATCTCAAACAATGACACTGGGTAGAATTTATTTAGAATTTTGATTTTTAGATTTCTTATTCAGATAATAAGTGAAATACGATATCATATGCATTGATAAGGAATCATCCAATGAAAAATTTCTGATAGTCTATAGATGAATGGGGTACTGGGAGATTTTTTACTAATCTAAATCTATAGGTGAAGAATTATAGAGGGTCTGTGTTCTTTCTCACTATGTAGATTACACCATCTCTTATTTACTAGGATTGGGTGATTAGGTAACTTTACCTGAGTTATAGAAGATTAGAAGTGTTTTAAATGGTGTTCAGACTTTAGGTGAGTGATATCGATCTGCCAATAGTTCCCTACTATTTCGTATGTTATTAGTAGTTACTCTGAGTTTAAGTTAAGAGGTGAAACATGATGAGAACCATTCCTGGTTGGCTATGCACCACAAGGTGACTAAGATGTTTTATTCCTTCACAGGTTGGTACCGGTGGCCCAAGATGATTTTTAATGTGGAAGAAAATGTTTCTAGATACTTGAATTTATAGAGTATCAAAGATGAGAATTAGAGACCAGCAAGGTTGTTCTATCCACTTCCTGTAACAGTGTGGAAATTAGATGAGATATTTATGGTTTTTTTTTATTATCCTACCTCATACTCAGAGTTGGAAAGATGAAATATGAGTGATTTTGGATAATTTTACCAGATCAAACCAATTTCTTCACATAAAATAGTCGATGAAGGTAGAGGAGCTTGAATACCTATATATTCAAGAGGTTTTTTGGCTTTATGAAGTTCCCCCAATGATGGTGTTAGAACTGGATTCCCATTTTACTTCCTAATTCTAGAAGGGAATACATGAGGATTTAGTAGGAGGGATGAAGTTGAGCCCCACATATCACCGAAAGATGGATGGTCAGTCTGAGCAGACCATCTAGAATCTCAACTATATATTGTGATCATGTGTTCTTTATTTTAGAGAGTCATGGGAAAGGTTCATTCCATTTGATGAGTTTTCTTATAATAATTTTTATCAACCCTATACCAGTATGGAGAAGTTTGAGGTGTTATATATATGTTCATTCTAATCACATTATGTTAGCATGAGGTAGGTGAACATTCCCTAGTAGTATTGAACCTTCTATAGAAGATGACCGAGACATTTCGGCTAATTCAGAAAAGGATAGCAATAGCTCATAGTCACCAAAAGTTGTATACTGACTATATTCATCACCTGTTGGATTTTTGGGTTAATGATCAGTTGTCTCTCTAGGTATCATTGTAATTTGTAAATCATTTCTTGGGAAATTAGGGGAAGTTGGAACGATATTATATCAGGTTATTTCAGGTTATATAAATTCTAGTAAAGGTATCCTATCAGTTGTAGCTTTCTCTATGGATAACATTGATCTATGATTTTTTTCATATCTCCTAGCTAAAGAGACACCATTTGGACTCATCTGATTTATTAAAGTGGGATGATTTGGACTTTGATGTTGATACCACCATTTTGGAGCATCCTGTTCACATCTTAGATTATTATAACAAGTTGTTTCATGGTATGTTGATCTCATTGGTCCATGTTCTCTATCAATGTGGTGGTGATAGCCACATGTCATCATAATGGGAATATTTTTTAGAGAGAATTGGCCTCACCTATTTTCTTATGAGGTATCCTAAATACTTTATAGGGGCATAAAGTTTCATGGTGAGGAGTTTTTTACACCCACTATGTCATTATTACATCTAGTTTTTAGTTTTATATACCTTTTGGTTCATTATTTGTTTCCTCGTGTTCCAAATGTCAGAAATATAAGTTTTGGGAGTACATTCAAAGGAACAAGGTTAAAACATGGTTTTTCAAACCATGTGGATAACCATGCGAGGGGGATATAAAGGGTGACAGAGGGGATTTACATGATTTCACTATGGTTTTTCAGACCATAAAAATATTAAGTGTAACTGTGTGGTCTATTTTTGGGTTTATAGTGTCACCTGCATGGTTGGCACAAGATTTTCATATCTATACAGCGAAACCATGTGGCATGTCTGGGTCACTTAAAAGTGATTTTTTTCCATTTTACCCTTGATAATTTTATAACCCCTAGAATAATTTTTCTCCACCCATAATGTGCAGCACCTCTCCCTTGGCTTGAAGCTTCTTCCCCTCTAACTTGGTGGTTTTCTTTATGAGATCATGGTGTTTTTCCTTGAGGTAAGACTTTATATTCATTATTTCATCGTCCATTCCCCTATCATTCAATTTTTCTTCCATATTATTGGATATTTTAAACCATATATGGGGTGTTGGATGAATATAGTATTTATAATGGGGGAAATTATTTTATTTCTTATGTCTTTAGTGTGTGAGTCTTTGTTCTACCGGTTTCGGGAGGTCATCATTAGAGGTGATGATCTTTTGACCAAATCTAATGTAAATGTTTCTATTTAAAGTTAATTTACATGGAATAACATTAATGTTATGAATATTATTTATTTTTTCTTCAAATTTCTATTTAAATGATTTATTTTTTATGTATCTTCTATTTTTAAAGTGATTCATGGGTTGGTTTGGAAATTTGAGTGTTTAAAGAGGTTTTTCGAAATGGGTGTGGCTTTCATGCATACCAAGAACATTATAAAATGGATCAAGGGATTTAGTGGTTTGAAATAGATTTTTAAATTGGGTTTAGTACTTTTTTTACCTTATTTAAAGGTGTTTTATTAAATATTGAATTTTCATTGTGAAAATGTCTTGGGTGATGGCTTGATTTATATCGAACATGTTGTGATTATGTTATAATGGAGTATCACATGGATTAACCAAGGTGTGAGTGAGGGATTTGTTCAAGGGTATATGAGATCCTTCATATGTAAGACCATGTGAGATTCCATTTTAGTTTCCAAGGTATGATAAGATCATTGGGGTAGGAATAGCAAGATATCTTCTAGGATTGGTTATCGAGAGACCATGATATCTCTTAGAGTTGAACCTAGAACCTAAGGAAGATCGAGAGAGCTTACATTATTTTTTAACTAGATAGAAAATTGTTTTAATCTCACTCATCATAAGACATGTGGTTATAGAACTAGGATCTCACTACTCATGCCATATTGGTTTATATGCCTTGTGAATTTGATTAGGTTCGTGTTTCATGTGATGAGGTATGTTATTACCTTTTTCATTTATTGATTATTTGATAATGATGTTATGATTTGCCTTTTTATATTGGGTATATTGAGAATGTTATTCATCTGTTACTTATTTTCGGTGTGTTGTTAATTATCATGGAAAATCAGATTATATTAGAATGGAAATAAATAGGGATTTCAATGGCTTATTTGAAAATAGAAGGTTTTCAAAGAGGTTTAGTTTTGGAAAAGGATTTCAGATGATTTTATTAGTTTTAATTGTTAAAATACTTAAATATATTCTTGATGATATCCTACTGGGCTTCATACCTCACACCCTTCGTGGGCCTTTCTTTGTTTTCATTTTTTTGTAGGACATGGGTAAAGGAAAGGGCACCATGTGATAGGTTGGTTTTTGTTAATCATCATCATCCAGGTTCTATAGGGGAGATATGATCTCACGGAGTTGGAACATGTGGATTCATATCTAGATTATATATATATATATATATATTGGGATTATTTTAAAGTAATCATTTGGTTTTTTGCTCTTTATTGTGGTATTCGATCTTTTGACTCGAGATGCAATGTATATGACATTATATGGAATGTTTTGTATATTTTTTTTTATAGTGTATACTTAGTATTTATTAAGTACTAGGTATGTTTCTTTTTATTTGTGGTTGACTCTGATGAGATCGGTGTGTTAGTACCATTTCATAGATGTTTCATACCTATTTACCAGTTGTGAAACCATTCCCAAAGAGATTATTGGTTATACCGGGTGCTTGATTCCATCCCATCACGATTAGTAAATCACTTCGGGTCACGTGGTAAGTTGGATTGGGTGAAAATTTTGGTCAATTTAGTTTTTTTACGATATCAATCATACCATTGAGGCCACATCCAATGGAAATTAAATAAATGGGTATGTATACGCTGAATAACCAAATAAACCATGAGTATTTCCAACTTATTTGTCTCGTGATACCATACTCGATGCATCGAGGGGATATAAAGACATCATCCATTAAGTATATGTGTCTAGGGATTATAATGTACCCACTTTCCACTTACACATGTCTAATTCATTCCTTAGGTATTTAATGAATATTAAAATACATAATCAATATGACATTCTAATCAATAAAAATCTGTATTAAATTAAATATACAGAAACTCAGTATTCCCCAATCATCAAAATAACTTTCTTATTAATCTTACATCAAATCACTCTATATATAAAATTTTCTATATTTTTTAGCAACTATTTAATAGATGAAATAATTCTACATATATCCATGATACAAAATAACATGGATATGAAGGACAATGGTAATGTCAGTGAATGAGGGATGGTAATAGATAACATAACTTCATGGAAGTGAATGATTCCAGAAATATTATTATAAAAAAATTTGGTATAAACCATAAATTATAAACAGATGAAATTTGACCATCAATTCATTATAAAAAAATGATTTATAGTACAGTAATTTCTTTTTGAAAATGGACAGAAAAATGAAATAGAAACATTAAAAAAGAACTTTATTTAAACTTTTATATCTTTGGGGAAAAAGTGAATTTATAAATAAATACAACAAATCATTTCATTAGGTGACAATAATAATTTAAAAACGTTATTATAACAACAATTTAAAATAAAAAAATCTTGAAAATACATAAGTAATCTCATTTGGAAGGGAATATAAAAATCAATATAAGTGAGATGAAGTCCCTTTCAAAACATTTGAGAAAATAATATGATTTAATTTTAAAATAAAATCAAAAAAATACTAGAATAATGGGAATAGATAATACTTTGTAATACCAAAAAATAGAAATATATCTAAATATTGAGTAAAGGTCATGATGGTAGGAAAATCCATCAATGTGGAGAATGATAAAAATAGATTCTTTTCATAAATTTGTAAAGAATTCCAAAAATTAATTATATGGATGATATTAAAAAAATTCATTTAATTTTTTTTAAAATAAATAAAAATTTTAAAAAAGAAATTTTGAAATCATTGAGGTATATAAAATATCATTACTAAAAAAAAAATTAAGTATACGATCATGAAAGAGAAATATTCCGGACCAAAAAGGTGAAACATAGTTGGATTTTATTCCAAGCATTATTTTAGTGATTTTGAGTACCAAAGAGGGTAAAAATAGAATGAATACTTTTACACACCATAAATAACAAGATTAAAATAGAGTATACAATTTTGAAGAGAATAGTAACAAATTATTTCCATAATTGATGTTTTAAGTTGAATGATAATGATAAAAAGTGATAATGTAAAATAAGCCTTTAACATGGATTCAAGATTGGTCATTCGCATTCTATAGTCATAAATAATAAATTTATAATTATTATTGATCTATATAAGATCAATATTTTTGTCTTTATTTATTGATATCATTAATTCTTAACTTCTTCTTACTCATTGGCTCATAATTATTTGTTAAACTCGACTATTTGTATGTTATATGTTATATGTTATTTATATGTTCATTTAATGGTTCCATTACTTACACTTTTTAAATGGTTTCATGAAATCCATAATGTTAATCATATCATATATGTAATATTTATTCATTAAATTCACTAATAACCATCTATGTTTGGAGGTTATGAGAAATTTAATTCATCATTCGTGGAGGCGGTAGTCCACACTTATGCATCGGTTATGTTTATATTTTTCAACAGATAGATATAAAGGAATGTGAAAAAAAAAATTTGTATTATTTTTGACCTGATTAACCCCCCAATTAGTACTATCTAATCAAGTGTCATTGGCCTAAGTCATGCCTCCCCATACGTCATATTTCGTTGACTAACAGCGAGGGTGTAAAGAGGGAATATTAGGGAGGATATACCCACATGTGATGATATATAATATTAGTATGAGTAAATAAATATATCACATGAAATGGAAATTTAATACTCAATAGACTCAAACCCAACCCACTATTGGAGGAATCACATTCAACATTAGCAAAAACAGATGTGACATAAACAATCATTGTGTGAATAAATAAACACATCAGTATGCCAGACGTACCACTAGTTGCTACTAAAACAAGAATCCATATAATAGTTCATACATACAACATATGGAAGAGGTCTCTAATGGAAAACATAGTATAATACATGTATAGGAATGCTGAAATAAAATGGAAACTAAAATAGAAACTACATCTCAGGGAAAGACCACAAGGTCCCTTGACAACATCCCATGCCAATAGCTAATAAGGTCTAACTCCTTAAGCCGATCCCTTACTAGAAAATAACAAAATAAAGTCTACAAACGTACCAAAAGACCCTTTTAGGGTGTAAGAATGATTCTAGGGAGGATACCAACCATGTTTGTGTACCCAATATAAATGTTTAATTTGGTTTGTAATATAGAAATAAAAAAGACAGCTCAATGAAATCAAATTAAACAAAATCTTCCATGGTTCTCAATAGCCACCAAGAAGCATATACCTACCTCGACCAATACCAGAATCAATAAAGATGAAATGATCCTTCACCCATGGCCTAAGTTATCTCCTGAAATAGAATATCTTAGGTGAACCCTCAGGTTCCACCTTAAACAAATTAACCCGGCACCACGTTCCTCCTGACACGTCATGTCTCATGTAAAATTACTAATGACCCGAAGGCATGCCTGAGAAAAAAAATCTGGTCCCTCAAACCCCTACTAAAAATCCCTCATCATCAGGAAGCCTAATCTCTAGAGGAACATTGATATGTTTCCTCAAATAATAATCATTTTTTGATAGCACAATATCCTAATAAATAATGATCTGCATTATCCAAAATCATCCTAGCCAAATCCGTCAAGCACAGTGTGCCTCAACCACCAACTGATAGCCTCATCATTATCAACTGAAGTATCCTCACCTTCCTCATGGAGTTATAAGAAAAAAAACCCAACAAAATTTTCATAGCTTCACTATCGGGGGCCTATAACCGTATGAGTGGTCAAAACCACCAAATCATCTAAGTCAACATGTGTGAACACGATTCCAATTGGAACTTTGTCCATCATATGTGAGGGAAAATCACCAAATTATTACATAATCTATATCCAAATAGAACCTCATGCCCGTATAACCATGTCCCTCACGTATGATGGCCATGCCATTCAATATCACACGACATTCCCTCATCTTGAGGACCTCATCACCTCAAACTAGCACCCACGACGCCCAACAAATGGTTAACACCACCCATGTAATAAAATTCAAGCCCAACCAGATGGCCACCTCACATCAATATTCATGGACTTTCCACCTCATTAACTTGTGAAGATCATGTCACAATCCCATGGATCACAACAACTTATCACAAGAAATAGCAATTATTTAATTCACACATGTCACCAACAAGGTCCCACATCTCATCAGATGTTCAAAAGTCATGGTTTCTTGCACCTAAATCGAGTCTCGCACCACAATAGTTCCCAAATTCCAAAAAACCTAAATAACCCACATCTCATCAATGCCCCTATGCCAATCACCTGATTAAATCATGCACCCAATGGTGCTCAAACATAAAACCAGGTTCCCTACACCTCACATATATATATAACGCACCTGAGCTATTTCCATCCTACTAACCAATAGTTTGTTAGTCATTTCATACAGATCGTGCACATTATGTAGCCAACAAGGGAATTATTCAAACATCCATACCAAAAGAAAACAAAGATAGAACCAGGCTATTCCCATAATTTACCTCTAACCTTTATCAGATCACAAGCCTGATCAATACCTAGGAGCTCTATGGTGTGCACATAGATTGAAGATTGACTACTTGAGGCCTAACCTACCTACAATGCTGCACCATCCACAAGCCACTAACCCCACTACTGGGTCCCTCTATCTCTTCCATGTCCTCTACATGAAGCTGAATCTCGACTATCATCACATTATACTGATCTCGGTCCTCTCTTAGACACCTGAGTTGTCCCTATTCCTTGATTCACAGTTGTCCAAGACAGCTTCCAGCATAACCTCTCAAGATTCACATCCTATCCACATGCGGACACTCCATTGGATTTCACTCACACTATGTTCAGAAATGTCTTGGATATGCACACTATAGTCAAACCATAGAAGACCCACTATATAGTTGTCTAGCTAAGTCCTTGGTTGGACCACCCTACCAAAACTCATCTCGTCCGCACTTCCTGCAATCTGAATCATCACCACTGAAATCACCTAAAGCTTCTGGCCAGCTCGAGTATGACCTACTTGTCGTGTTTCCCTCAGATATTAGCACTGGGTTCACTGCCTCTAAGAATGAGGCTAACGTAAGTATGTTTACCTACACCTAAATGGACCTCCATAAACCATCCTCAATGCGCCTCTCCCTAAAAGTGTTTTCACTCATCATGTCGGGTGTGAAGAGAGACAATTCAGTGAACATAATTGCATAGTCCATGATGGACATGTCACCCTATTGATGGAATAAGAACTCTTGACTCCATTATGCCCTTAGAATATCTGGGAAGAAATACTTCAAGAACCTAACCCCAAAATCATTCCAAGCCTTCCCCTCATGTCTTCCTACCATAACCTTCAAATACGACCATCAATTATCTGATACTCTAAGCATATATGATGCCAGTTTAACCCTCCTTGGGGGATTCTATAGCTTCTTGGAGATCATCTTCTTTGGCTTGATCCAATTAAGACACTTGAGGACCACCCTCACCATAAAAAAGAAGCGGGTTTTGTTACCGTACATCCTGAGTAAGATATCCCACAGATGGATTTTCTCCCTGAGGACTCTTTTCGATCCCCTATATCACATGTATTGGGCTTGCTCGGAGCTGCTCATTGAGCCACAACCCAAACACTGAAAGATCTGGCACCTACCCCGCCTGCATTGGAACTTGTGCCGAAGCCTATACCTATGGTTTTACCTAACCTTGAGCATGTACCTACTCGACCTAACCCTCAAGGTTCCAAACCTACTCATGCTCTTATCAATGCTACAAAACAAGCCTTTAATAGTGCTAGTATTTATAAGTCCTAAAAAAATACTGATAAATGGCATCTTTATCAGTGCTAAAGAAAGCACTGATAATTTTAACCTTTTATCAGCACCTTTTTTAGCACTGATAAAATATACCATTTATAAGATCTCATTTTAGCACTAATAATGGGACCCTTTATCAGCACTTTATTTTTAGCACTGATAAAGGGTATCATTTATCAGCACTTTCTTTTGAGCACTGATAAAGGGTACCCTTTATCATCCCTATATTTTTAGATCCCATAACGGAATCCTTTATTAGTTCTTTTTTGGCACTGATAATGGTCTAAATAAATAAAATGAAATAATTTAATAAATAAAAAATAAAAAAAGTGTTCATTAAAAAAATATTGAAAATTTAATTATTTAAATAGGTATTGATAAAAATTAATAATTTCATTATACTATTTATAAATTATAAATACTAAAATATAGTATGTCTTAATTATATAGATATATAAAAAATTAAAATAAAACAAATAAAAATTAAAAATAAATAAATTTGGAAAAATATTAAACATTTTATTATTTATATAATTATTGATAATTCTAATAAATAGTATATATTAATTATATATATATATATGAATTTATATAAATATGATTTATCTATTACAAAATATTTATTATTTTTACATTAAATCATCATATATTTTTTGAATAATGGTTTATAATTAAAAATTTATATGAATTAAAAATATTGACTAATTGAATAAAGTATTGGCCATATTATTGAATTTCATTTGACTTTTCAATTTTACATAGATAAAATGTATGTTATATTGATTTCACATATACAAAATTAATTCATTTTTATATACAATTCACACACACACAAACATATATTTTTTTTCCATATCGTGAAAGTGTACTTATTTTTTAATTTTTTCAATTTCACTCATTTTTAACATGAATGCACTTAAAATTAGATATTCTTTAATAATATTACAAAAATATTTTTTAAAAAATATTTATCAATAAATATATTTATAAATGTACATTTACTATATTTATACAATTATATATTTATAATTATATATAAATAAATATTTTTCAAAGTATTTATTAGATTATAAATAAATAATAATATATATTTAACTTACTATTAAATTTATAATAATTATAAATAAATAATTAATATATTTACTATATTAATATTTATATATAAGTATTAAATAAATAAATATATATATATATATAATGATATAAATATTTTTTTATAAATTTCTTATATAATTATAAATAAATAATTATATAATTAAATAATAATCAAATTATATAAAATATATTTAAAAAATTAAAATATTTACTATATTTATATATATTTATTTATTTATATTTATAGATATATATTTATATATATTTATAAATTATTTTATTTATAATAATAATTATAAATCCTTTACCAGTGATTATTACTTAAGCACTGATAAAATGTATCTTTATCAATGTTTTTTTGGAAGCAGTAATAAATGTTTCCTGATCTATTTAAAAAATCCTAACCATTTTCAAACACATCGCTATATCACAAGATTTCTATGGAATCCCCCAACTCTTGGTGCTCCTCCTCAATGAATCAAAACTTGTATCAAGGATCAAACAAATCCAAAGCTCAAATTCAAGGTTTGAATGATTCATGTGTCAAAGGAATCAAAGTATCGAACGTAAGACTTTCTCTAATTTCTCTTGAATGTAATTATTTTTATAATTTTTCTTGGGGAACTCGTCGTGTAAAACATCAATGGTTATGGATGTGGTGGATGATATTTTGTAACTATGAGTGTGGTGAGTTATCCATTTTATATATTTGTTTAAGGAGATCATCCATTTTGATGCTTGGAATTTTTAGAGTGTGAAACACCTATACTGTGAGCCTTATCGTCTTTTCTCCCAGATCATATCAGCATCTCCTTCCTTCTTAATTGTATCTATGAATTAATATAGGGGATTTTTGAGATACTCTTTTATTTATATGATAGTGTGGAAGTATCATGCTTTATTTTTTTAGATAAATAGTGGAATTAACCGTATTTTAAAAGTCCCATCCCATTTTTTATCATATATATAATTTTGTATGCATCGATTTCCTTGATGGTGGTTGGGTAGCCTATCAGACTGATTCCTGGATTATTAAACTTACTAATTATTATTATATTTTTTAGTAGATACTTTAGCTGGGGAGTGATGTTTTATTGATCTATTAATTTTTTGATTCCACATAGATTTATGAGTGAAGTAAGGGTATTCCACTATGAAAATGTGATTTTAGAGGAGTCTTTCTTTCTTAGTATAGGCTAGTATGTCTAGGATAGATGTTTCCAGGGTTAGTGTGTTTTTCTCCCTTGTTTGTGATATATCTTGTTGGTGTTTATTATTAATTTATGGCAACTTCTTTATATACCTCCCTATAATCTAATGGATGGGTCAATATTTATTAGATGGCCTCTCAATAATCCTATATATGTTTTCAAATATTTGATATACCACTAATTTTAAATGTAATAATTCCATAGGTCACTACATCACTTGTTCCAAAAAATAGAACGGAAGTTATCAAATTCTATATATCATAAATTATTTTTAGGTATTCATCATTTTAGGTCTACATGTATTTTTTCCACCCCAAGGAATTTTGGATAACTATCCATGTATATGAAACAACTATTTATTTATTAAAATGTGTTATCAATACATTTTTATAAATTCTAGTTGATTGAATGTGATTTTATTATTATTATTTATCATATTAGGGTTTCTTATAACTCCTTAATTACCTATATTTTATTTTCATTTATTTAGGGGATTTATGAAAGGCTTTATGTGTTTCAAACAATAGTTATTATAGAAATTTATTTCTTGAGACTCATCCCTTGCCTCTTTTATAGAAACTTTTCATCCTCATCAACTTCATCTCTCAAATAGTTATTATTGCAATTTGTTTCTTGAAACTCATCCCCCATCTCTTTTCTGTTTATTTTAATACTCTAATAAATTTTCATCCCATATATGACTACTGCTTAGATTAATTCAAGCATCATTGGTTCATTTCTATAGGATATATGGGTTTTGTGTCAAATAAAAAAATGTAATGATAAATGTTTAGAAGATGAATTGACGGGGATGAATGTTCTCTATAACTTTCACCATTGAATGAATTCATAGGATAACACCATACATAGTGGATTAATTATTTTCATAATTTCAATTACCCATTTTCTTCAACATACTGAAATTATTTGAAGTAATCAAATGTTTTGTTTCCCTTATTATAATCATCTATAACTTTTACCTCTGATAATTAATATCTTATATGTATTTATTTATTTATTATAACAAATTAATCTTTTATAAAACCAATAATATGGATATGAATTTAAAATGGATGCATGATAATCATTTGATAAAATATATTGATGATGGAGTTGAATAGTTTATCATGTTTTCAATAGGGAATTCATACGACCCTCCTCAAATCCTCTATAAGTGTTTACATTGTTATTATTCATGAAAATTTATACCAGAAGAGTTGTAAGAACGTTTTATTTTTCATGAAATATAATATAGCTATAAATTTTTTACTAAACATGGGGAAAAATGATTGTGGACACCTGTTGGGGCCAAAATATATACTACTGGAGAAATAGAGAAGCTGAGGGCCAGTTTGAAGGTAAGTCGGAGTCAAATGACCCCAAATTCCATCAAATGAATCTATCTCATGAAGTTAATTTGTGGATACCCCTTTCCAGTGTGTGCGCAAAGGCATATGAAGGTACCTATGTCAGTCCGATGAGCACCGTGCCCATACGAGCCTCTTTGACCTTACCTCTATAAGTCCAATAGAGCCCTTCGGCATTGTGGCATCCTTTTTTATTTTCAACATGCCCCATGAGCATTGTGAGACTTATCACCTATAAATATGAGGTGCACCACTCCTCAAAGGAATCATCACCCTGACCTTTCAACTTCTAAACATCCATCTCATAAACTCTCATTCACTGCAACCGTAACCTGAATAATGGATTCTATAATGTACATGATCATTGCAAACCAAAGTTCACTTTGTTCCTCAAAGCCCTACATATGGTTGGGATGCCATTTGTGAATTCCTCCACTTGTGAAGGAGGGATCCGCTTTGGGTTTCTCGAGGCTCCATGAAGAATTAAGCCTTCACGAAGCACTCTTCTAATAAGATTCAGGCTAAGATAAGGTACCCATGGTCTTTGAGGGTCTTTTCTTTGTGAGTCATCTTCCCTTCACAAAGGATCCTTTCTTCACAAAACTCCTCTTAGTGAGCCCCTAGATTCATGAGACTACATCCCGTGTGGCCCTTTAGGCTTGTGTGAAGTGATTTCATGATTCCTAATGTGTTATAACTTGTTGTGATTCCCTATCTGTTTCTTTTTGTCATAGTTACGCTAATGGCTATTACTTTTTGGAATACCCATGCTAATATAGACCCCATGACTGACCACTCCTCCACCCCACTCTCATCCATAATTTCTAATTCCATCCCTTCCCCAAGTATGGGTGGGTCTCAGTTAGGTAATTCTGAGGGGTGAGGATAAAGTCCTCCTTGTCAGAGCTATAGGATGTTAAACATCCAAGCACCATCATCCTCAGCACATGATGTTAACTATTGTCTAGACCCATGTAATTCCCATGGGGTGTCTCACCTTGGGAATTATCCACACCCACTCATCTCCAAGGAAGTGAGAGCTTCCACACCCTCCTGGAAGGTAATGACATCCTCCTAATGCATAATGAGATCCTATTTGGGAATCCCACCTCATGTAAGCCTCAATATCTATATCCCTAGGTCATATTAGTGTGTAATCCCCATATCACCTCCTGTGGATGAAACTTTTGAGACAAAATCTTTAATTATCATGCTACCTCTAATTTCTCATGTTGAGTATGAATCATTTGGGCTAAAATAATAACAATGATTATGAATCCATCTATGCCACCTCAGTTAATTAGTCCCATTCCCCTACCGAACTACATGTTTTTTGATCTCTGTCTTCTAAACAAGGTGAATTGGAAGCCTCCATGAGGTTCAATCCCAATAAATGGTAATCTATAGTTCTCCCTCCAAGGTATGTACCCTCATAAAGTGACATATACCCTTTATGGGAACACATCCTCTATATCCACCTTCCTAAGGTGTTCTGATCCATCTACATTCACTTCATCCAAAACCTCAACCTTTTATAGGTGAGATCACTTCATCCAGCTCCACCCATTTGGGTCATTAAACATGATTAATACTCACCAATTCGAAGGGAAACTAACCATGCATAAGATTTATACCTTCCAACTACATGGGTTTTTATCCCGATCTTATATATAGGGTACATAACAAAACCTTCCTGAGGTTCATGCCATTTACCATAATATTCACATTGGTTCATTCTTTTCCTTACCAGATTATGTTAAACTACATGGGGTACTAGAACTCTATAGACTTTTATTCCCATCCACTAGGATATGTAGGAATCCTCCTTGTGGTTCTATCCCATTACACTACATATTCCATCCACACCACTTCAATGCTTCCTCCATTTCCATCCTGATTCATACCCAAGCCACAACATCCAATTGAAATCATGCCATTCATATCATCACTGATCCTAGAATCACCTGGAAATCTAACCATGCATAATCCCCAAATAGTCCATATTTATCCAACCAAGAGTGATCCTCTTGCGCTGGGTCTCTAGCCATGCATAATCCCCAAACCATTCCCCTAATCTATGTGGGTTTTGATCTTGGTTTTCTATATAGGGATGTAGGAAGCCTCTATGAGGCTCAAAACAAAGAAATAGTAATCATTGGTGTCCCCCTTCATGGGGTCTACCTGCTTGATCTTCCCTCGGTGGGGTCCTGGTCAGCCTTCATAGTGTAACATCTTCCCCTTATGGGACACATCACCCAGGTTTGTCACCATAGTCATTCCCACCCATCCAATGGTAACACTCGGTTCTTCCCTCATAGGGATGTATACCTTCATGGTTTGAAATCATCACCTTTATGGGAAAAACCAATCTCAGGTCCATCCTCATAGGTTATTCTTGTCCATCCTTCTGGTAAAACTTCTAGGTGCTCCCTCCAAAGGATCCACCTCTATGATCTATCTCCATGGGACATTCAGATCAAAATCATCTCATCACTAAAATACTTTAAAATCATTACCCTTCATATCCTCAAGTCATTAAAGTTTAGTCCTACCATGTTTTGAACATGAGATGCCTAAGGAAAACCTTGGAAGGCATTTATTTAGAATAACCATCTCGAGAATATGTTAAACTCATGGTCTACCTCAAGTTAAACATGAGATTCCTAAGTAAAACCTTGGAAGATATGCATTTGGCATAAGATGACTCGTGATGGAAGTAGGATGCCTAATGTTTCTTAAAACTTGAGAATTCATCTTATGATGAAAAATATAGGTTCTTAAATGATCCAACATCTAGACATGCTCAGTGATTCCCAACATGACTACTTCAATGGCTATAGGTTGCTGCCCTGACATGACCATTCGGAATGTCCAGACAGAAGCAGTATTATTAACTGGAATCCATGAATATATGTCACCAAGAATGTGGTTCACGAAAAACATCTTAATCTATAATGGAGACCAAAACATTGTGAAAAAATTTGAGGAGGAATCCATGTATAGAGAAACTGAAATCCAATCATCTAATTTTAATCAAGTAGTATACATATCTGAAGAAGATTAATGTCTCCTTCCTTTGGAAAGTGAGAATTCAGGGAAGCAAAATCAAGGTGCTAGCGTGAGGCAGCATGCAGAGGCAGTTGTGCCCCAGTGGAATGCGTCAGAAATAGAAATAGTGAACCTAATATTAAATCTTCTCCTTAATATGGGATTAGTATAATTTGTGAAATTATTATATGATCATGTCACCGGTACTAGGTATCTGATGCTAGGTCCCACCCAGAAAATAGTGGGTTTGGCATGAAACTCACTAGAATTTGGGGCAGTAAATAACTGGGTATTCCAGATAGCAACATCATCAGTCTGGATCTCTCTCTCCAGACATGGAATATTAGATTATAATAGGTAATTGTAAACTTCTTTCCATGTATCCAAATTGAGAGTTGAATCTTCCTTATTTGCATGATCCCAATTATGGGAAACCAATCTCCCCATCCTTGTAAATGTAGGGTAAAAGGAACGTTAATGCAACAATAATATATGACTTCATCGCTTCCACAAATTCATCCATGGATATGGATAATGGGATCACACACCCTGTATCACCTTCTAATATCATCTAGTTAAAGTTGATATACACCCTTTTTCGTCTATGTAAGTAGGAGGGGGTCATTCCCAAGAGGGACATGGACCATGAGGACTTAGAGGATTCTGCACCTCACCGTCACCACTAACCCCAATGGATGTGTAGGGAGCCACTACTCTCCACTCCCACATTCAAATTTTCTAGAGCCTCACCATAGAATTATCATGTGACTCAATCCTCAATGATGATGAGTTAAAGGATATTTGTGTCATTCAATCTATGAATAATTCTCAAGAGATTTCAAGGAGGGCTCCCACTAGGCCATGTCAACGCCACTAGTTACTAGTCCCTCAGGCCGAAGAACAATTCTATATCCCTGATCCATTGTACTTGGCTTGGATAACCTGAAAGTAACGTGAGGAACAAGCTCAAGAAGATTCCCATCAAGGGGAATTGTCTTCAACGGTTCTTGTGGATAATGCCACCCCGTTTCATTCTACCAAATCCCAACCATTACTGACTAAGGATTCCCTAGTGTCTAATCAAAATCAGGGCCTCATTCTACCCACAAGTGGGATGGTTTACTCTTTCAATCACTAAAACCACCACCAATCATTATGGGCTAACCCACGATGATGAGATCTAGTACGTAAGACCTCCCCATAACATCTCTAATCAGTGTAGAGGTCTTCCCTACTCTCTTGATAAATATGGAGTTCCTCTCCAAGTTCTTATCACCCTTAAAAGTGGATTTCCTCACTGCCTTACCACAATTTTCACTATAGGTTCTCCCCATGACCATGGATCCTGATATGGAGGCCCTCACCATGTCATAGACTACCAATTAAAATTTACTTCTTGCATTATTTCTGTATTAAGTAGAGGTCCTCCCTGCAACATCATTGACCAAAGTGAAGACCCTCCTCGCTTCATCACAAGCCCACATAGAGGCCCTTCCTACACTACAACCATATAGAGTAGAGGTCCCGCCCACTCAAGAAACCACCAAAGTGGATACCATTCCCTCTACATCCAAAGATAGTTTAAAGTCCCACCTCATGTGATCACTGCCAATCAGCATAGAGGTTCTCCTTGTGTCAGCAATATCTAGCATGGAGGTCCTCCCCATGTTATTACCATCTCTAGTAGAGGTCCTCCATAGTCTAGTACCCACCACCATAGAGGCCCTCCCCACACATCAGGAAGCCAATACAGAGTTCTTCCCCATATACCAATCAATATATGTCTATGTTCTCCTTGAACCTCATCTCATCAAAGTGGAATTTCTTCTCAATCCTACAATAGTCCAAGAAAACTTCCTCCTCGGTTCGATGACAAAAGGTATGGAGTTCCTCACCATATCCCAAAAAATCAAAGAGGAGTCCCTCCCTAATCAATTGACTAGTAGAAGGAGGTCCTCCTCATGTTAAAAATGTTCTCTGACCTGATGAACCATCCTGGGGTAGAAGGGTGAACCATATCCACTGATGGAATAACTCCTAGAGGCCCCAAGTTTTTATGAATCACATTCCCTTATCTGATTATGAAGTTGATTGGGACCCACTAATGGATTCTTACCCACAATATTCTTTCTAATAGTTTGGGGAAGAATCCAAAAATGTGAGTTTTGTTATCATTGAAGGTGACATGCACCATATCCTTTAATACCTTCGTAAGTACATGAAAGTGGAAATATATTTGGCTCCCTTCTAGTGTCTTGCTACGAATTCTTGACTATCATCACGAGTTTCATTCTCTTCCTCAATACAAGATCACATACAGTTGTTATGGGGCAAGGTGCATGATGATAACCTTCCATATCTACCACCAATGGCTACCACACAAATAAAGTAGTGATCAACATCCCATATTATAGGGAGATGATGATGTGGTCAGTACCACCTCCAAGGGACGACCCAGTGGGCAGTGGCATGTCTTCTCAAGAAATTTTTTATCCACTGGGTAGTCCACCACCACAATGGTTTGTATCATTGCTTTTTACAATTCCCCAACCATCCAAGATTGAATAATGGGTAAACAAAGAGAATGATCTTGCTTCTTAATTAGAAAATATTGTTTGACACTCTTGCAGCCGATTAGTTTTCTAAGATGTTCTGGATGATATCTACTCCCTAGTTCAACATCTCAGATAATCTCACCCAAGATGAGGTCATGCATTTCCATAAAACCATGTGGGTGATGTATATATGCCTTCACAACCGTCAATTTTTTTATCAGAAGTGATAGGAGCATTGTGATGACATTCTCCAGCAGTGTCGCATTATTGAGATAGTTGTGCTTCTCATGGATCAGCACCCTACATCACCAAGATATCACCAAACCCTTCATAAATGGGGTTTTCAAAGATTCATAATTCTCCTCAAAATTATGTAAAGGCAACCCCGCATTTTCAGATCTGTGGATTGGGGAAGTACACTGCTCTCCACTTCAGTCCCATCCTATTCAAACTAGACTTAGAGGGTGATATAGAGGATATGCCACCGTGTGTAGTCATAGTGAATATGGATGACCATAATCCAATCAAGGAGAAAAAAACCAAGGTAGGTATTGATAAAGAGGAAATTCCACCTAGGGTAGCACAATACCATGTAGACACTCATACAGGTACAATCAATCACCATCAAAGGCATATTCTTGGCCTTGTAGAGACCTCCAAGTCATTTCCCAAGGGTCCAGACCCCAAAAAGGTAAAATGACTCACTGGGACCTATAAAACCTTTGACCCATCTGTATTAGTGAAAAATATAGAGGATGATCATATTATATGGATGCTTTGCTCAAACAGCTGGCAGAATAGAATAAGTTCATTGATGAGCTTATTGCTGAGCACATTGTAGTGCGCCATCTGGAATATGGTGATCCTCGATAAAATGGTGTCCCTCCTCCATCGAGTAATTAGAAAAAACCACAATTCAACCTAGTCTAGCTTCCTCCCATCGATCTAGTTAATCTCATGCATCCAGACAATATAGAGACCATAGCCAATGGAAAATGGTCACCACATTTTTCGTCAAATCATCCCAAGGTGCATGAGAACCCTCCTCAAGACCCAGTTCAGATGAATCCTCCAATAGTTCCATAGGCTTCTATCGCTTCACTATAAGTCATTGAGCTTGCCTATTTTGTCGATGATACCATCTATACACTGGTGGTTAGGTATCCTCAACTAGATGGGATGGTAATCCTCACTAGGAAGACCTGATGGCAACTCTCATCACCCGCCTTAAGGTCCTTGAGACATGGAAAGTGGAAATACCTCCTAATGGTAATTCATATAGGGTATGGGTGGATGACAGGTAGGCATCCCAGGATTTCAATAATCCTACCTTCTCCCCTTTAAATTGGATGGGAGACCCGCTGCAGCATCTAGCACACATTATTTAAAGGTGTGGACCCAAGTTCGGAGCTCTATCATAGTAGGAAGTAGCCAACCTCTGATGTCTTGTACAGACATTGGAAGGGGTCTCCTTCATCTGGTATGGCCATTTTCCCATTGGGTCTACCACTTATAGGGAATATCTTCATAAGTAGTTTCTTTATCAGTTCATCTCTACCATGCGCAAGACAAGTATCACTAACCACTTAAAATGCAAGCAAATACTAGATGAGTGAGTCGCTGACTTCATTTCAAAGTGGAAGGGCCTCACGTATTCGATTGATATTCCACTAACTCAAGAGAAACTTATAACAATGTGAATGTGGAATGTTAAGACTGAAATGGTTCCCTCCCTCGTCACTCATAATTTATCAAGTGGCTTTGATGATTTTTCTGATAAGGATCAGTGCCTAGAGGAGGCATCATAGTAGGAAAAGAAGGTATGTTCATTGCCCCCATCTCTTACAGGAAGATCTTCCAAGGAAGATACTTTTCAAATCGCACAGATAGAGGCCCCAATTCTATTATATTTTTTACTGGTAGAGACAAACCCACAACCTTGATAAGGGAAATAGCCTCATACTTAGCCCTAGGAACATCATCACCCGATGTAGAATTGGTAAATGCAATTGTGTAATGCACCACTACAGCCAAGGCAAGAAAATTAGACTCTAGCCCCTCATTTGGCTCCAACCCCTATTTAGGGTCAGGCCCCTAGAATTCCATTTTTGGATAGGGTAAACCAAACCTATTTATTAAATGAGTCCTAGGTTCTTGGGTTTTTGCTAAGTGCCTTTGATTGGGAGATTTTGATGTTTCCAGAATGCAGGAAACCCCAAGAGGCTGATCTTACCGATCACCCTGACTACTGCCCTTATCATAGGTTCCTTGGGAATACCATCATGAAATTCCATATATTCAATGATTGGATCAAGGAACAGGTTGGTAACAATTTAGTCTGGTTATCCCTTTCCCAATCATAGGTTTCATGCATCTCTGTGTAGCCTGAAAGTGACAATGAAGGTGAATAGTAGCAGGTCTCCTGTTGTGGGTCTTAGAAGTATGCATATTGGTTGGATTTTAGGGTAGTTTCTCACACCCATGGTGTCATTTGTGCCCATTTAATTGGCTCAATCCTCCTAAGGTTGTTGTATCTTCTCCAGCTTCCATTTATACATACACATCTCATCCTTCTAACTCTCAAAAAAGAAGGAACCGATGTTGTAAGGGAAATCAAAGTCCCTCATAGGTGATGATGCCAACTCATACCCTCGATGATTTCATACCTCTATAGAATATAATCACCCCTTAATCAAACAAATATTGTAAGATATCTCATATGATGAGATCGAATATGGCCCTATGAATATTTTCTAATTGGTGAAACCTTGTTTGATTTCCAATAACAACGATATCAAGTAAGTCCTCCCAATGTTCTCTATTGAAATAGTTGTCGATGAGGTCGTGGTTATGTGAATTTTCATAATTCCCAATCCAGTTCTTCATTTCAAGTATTGAACTCTACATAGACCAGATAGCAGTCTTAGTGTAGAATTGAGCAGGCACTATCCATTTAGCTCTTCTTCTCATATTCACAACCATTATCATCCGTGCTACTCGACGAGGAAGATCCATAGTGACTATGTCATAATCATCCATGCTCTGTTGTGGATAGACCCTAGTCATTAGATAGTCATCCATTAGTTATTTTCATGGTTATGCTAGTGAGGATCGGTACATCCCCATAACCTAGAAAAAACCCACTGGTGCAGCAAACCATTCCCATCATACCTCCTTCCAAAGAGAAACCTCTTGATGATAGAAATGTACGCCTAACATAGAAATGTTATGTGGTTATGTATCTTGCTAGAATTCACTCAAGGATATAAATTATAAAGGCCCTACACCTATCGAAAGAGATTCATGAATCCCTCGCATAGGATTTGAAAATCCCCCCTTGTTTTAGACAAAGGTAGCATCTATAGAGACCTTCCATGCTAAGGAAGTCAAACAATTAGAATTTAAATCCATCATCTCATTATTAGGAGAAGGTGGAGGTCCTCCCATAAAGGGAAACATTCACCCGTTGCACAATGTAGGATAGCTCAATGGTGTGGAAGTCTATCATTGTCTGATAAATAGAGGTTTCATGATCAATCTCATATAGACCTAGACGGTCCACAAGATAGGATTGACTAATAAAAATATAAGTCCCTCTGACCTGAATATTCAATGTTATGACCGTAAGGAGAAACAGTTGTGTGACAGAATCCTCTTAAATTTTCAGTTCGGTGGCTTGGTTGCAAGCACTGCATTTATGGTGGTCTCGTAGGATACCTCATTAAAATCACTAATGGGTAAACCCTGGCTTAATATGAATACAGGAGATCCATCCTCATATCACTAATTCCACAAGTACTCCCTCAATGATTGAGTGGGAAGGCTCCAAGTGGACATATCTCCTTTCACCTATTGTGAAGCCTATTATTTTGATGTTGATTATTACAGGATCAAGGAAAAACAGGTTCATACTAATGAATTTGAACACACTGCTACTATCGATGACCCCTGGATAGACTTAGATGATTATTTAATCTTCACGATTCACCAGTTGGAGGCTAAAATTCAAGACTTATTACATTTGTTAGTCGTCTACAAGATTAGGGTAAAATATGTTCCCTGGTATAAGGAATGTTAGAAGAGTACCTTTTAGTCTTTTATAGGATAGGCTAGTGTGATACAAGATCATATTACCCCTGTGAAGTATCAGGATGTTTTCTACATGGCTACATCAGTACACCATAACTTTTTATTTAACTGTGTCGGGCTATGTTGACATAGATCTACCGACCACCAATAATTTGACATCATCAAGTGTGTCCCCCTGAGTCCAAGTTCAGATGTAATTTGTTTGAAAACCATTATTTCTAAGGTCTCAACAATGAAGGAGTGTCCTGATGATGATTCCACCACCACTCAATCCATCACCAACATTCCTTGAGGGTTAGTTAACATAGAATAATTTCCTCCTCCAAATGATCCTCTCATTGCAGATGATGAATATTATTTGGAAGATTCTCCACCTTCATTAAAAGAGGGCATATCTACCACCATCAATTAGTTAGTATAGGTCTATCTTGGCACTGAGAGAGATCTGATGTTTATTTTAATCAGTGTAACCATTCCTCTAGTGGAACATAATTTGTATCTCTATTTCTTGGAGAAGCATTGTCATGTTTGTGCATGGAGTTATGACAAGATTCTATGATTAGACACTCTAGATTTTGTCCACCATCTTGGTCTCCTGATGATTCGTCGCAGGTTGAAGAAGCCTCCCAATAAAATGAACCCATATCACAATTCCATGGTCGAGGTTGAAGTTGTTAAGCTCGTCAAAACCAACTTTGTCAAGGAATTTCAGTACCCCATGTTCTTGGCCAACACCATTTGCATCATGATGAAAAATGTGCAGATCATAGTTTTTATCGACTTCCAAGATATCACATTCCACTACCTAAAGGATGATTTTCCCCTTCTAGTGATGGACCTATTAATTAATGACACCACTGTATTCCAGGATATCTCCTTTATGGATGGGCAATATAGTTATAATCATATCTAGATAGGTCATGAATATGAATAATCTCCCACCTTTAGAGAATCAAAAGGTACCTTCAATTATCAGGTAATGCCTTTTGGTCTCAAGAATGTGGGATCTACCTATCAGTGTGCTTTTCATTGCATATTTAAACTGATCCTTCATATGCTAGTAGAATGTTATGTGGATGATTTGGTGGTTAAGTCCTGAAAACTTCAAGACCGTATTAGAGATCTTGTGAAAGTTTTCAGCATCTTCTGCTCCCACCATCTAAACATGAAGCCCTTGAAATGTTCTTTCAGTAAAACTTCTAGAAAGTAATTTGTTTTCATTGTTATATATAGAGGATTTGAAATCGTTGTAGAAAAGATCAAGGTTATCAACCAGATTCCCCCTCTGAGCAACCTCCAGAAGCTCTGAGGCTTTCATGGACAGAAGCCTATATACATCGATTCATTGTGAATCTGGCTAGCATATGTAAGTCCATTTCTAGAATCATGAAGAAATATTTCTTTTACTAGTAGGATGAAAAGTTATATACCACTTTTGAGAAAATCAAGTATTACCCACTAAAGCCTCCAGTTCTAATTCCACCGGTATCCAACAAGTTGTTGGTTCTTTATGTTACCAACATGGAACAATACCTCGGTGCCACTCTCACCCAAAATAAACATAAAGGAAAAGAGAAGAGATTTTACTATCTCTTTAAAATCCCCTCGACATAGATTCAAGATATTTTCTTATCTTGAAGAGCTTCATTGCACTGGTTTTTGTAGTGCAGAAATTATGACACTACATGTTGCACCATGAGATATAGCTAGTTTCCCATGTGGATCCACTAAAGTACATTTTGAAATTCCCTTTATTGACGGGAAGACTAGTATAATGGGTGGTGATTATTCAGCAATTTGAAATCAGATTCATTCCATATAATTTAGTCAAGAGTCATGAGTTGGTAGATCTTCTAGCTGCTCATCTAGCCCGCACAGTGCAGTCTATAGATCTTGATTTTCCTGAAAAGGCCATCCTCTTAGTGGATCAGGCTATGACATATTGGAATATTCACTTCAACGTTCCCTCCTATATTCCCACTATAAGAAGGCTCAATGATCCCAGGCTCAATAGTGTAGGCTTGGGGATTTCCTTCATAATAACCATACATGCTGTCTTTCCCTATTTGATCTTGTAATCATATGGTTTCACCAAAAATTAGACTGAGTATCAATATTTCATCACTACTCATGAGTTGGCTCTAGAGATTGATTTTCACCACTTTCATTTGAATGGGGACTCCAAGCTAGTCATCAAATAGATTAATAGTGATTATATCTCCTGGAAGCCCAATCTTGTGCCCTTGCTCAAGAATGATCTCAATATGATGGCCCAGTTCCCTTCTTAGTTAGAGGAGACTTCTGTTCCCTGGTCATAGAATTGATGAGCTAATCCCTTGATGTTCTAGCTGATTCTATTTTAATGCCTGGCCAGGAAGATCTATTCATTCATGTGGTGCATCAAAGAGTCGTCGCCCCTATTGGTTTAGATGATGATGGTAAACATCAATTAAACCACCTTACTGTAGATTATTACACATTGGGTCCTACATATCCATCTATAGATGAATAAACCTCTAATTGCACAACTCCATTCATCGTGTAACTCTATCATGAAAATATCTCATCAAATAGAGTCGAACATGAGTGAATTCATTGTCGTGTAGTTCAATTCACCCTCCAGAGCGATCCAATCCAAGTGTAGACTCTCTACAAATGTGGATTTGGTGGAATTTTTCCCTATTGAATTCAATGAGATGAGATTCCTGAGGTTATTTTGGAATTCCATGTCGGGTCAAGTGATGCTCATCAAGAAGGGAGGATGCTTTCCCACTAGATTTGATGGTTGGGATACTTCTTCCCCACCATGGTCCATGACTATATCGGGTTTCCCAAGAGGTGTCATTCATGTCAGATCCATTCAAACTATGTGCATCATCTACTTGATCCCCTACACACTAAAAAGTACTCTTGTCCCTTTTGGGTATGGGGACTCAATGTTGTGGGACCATACCCACCAGCAATTAATTTCCATTATAGGTTCATTCTGACCGAAACAGATTTATTTTCCAAGTAGGAAGAATCTATTCCACTCAAGGAAGTCAAAGGCTAATCTATCATTGAATTCATGAGCTCCAACATCATCCATTCATTTGGGGTTTCTCACATTGTTCTCACCAATAATGGCACCAAATTTTAGGCAGTTGTGATGAAGAAATTGTATTATAGGTACAATATCTGGTCCAACCACACTTCTTGATACCATTCATAGTAAAATGGGTAGATCGAGGTGTTCAAAAAGACCCTCTCCATCATTTTGTAGAAGATGGTGGTCCAGAACAAGATATGTTGGCTTGAAATGATCTCCATGGTCTTTGGGATTATCAGATGATGAATTTTAATTCTACTAAGATGACTCTATATTCCCTAGTATATGGAACATAGGTACTCATCAACATAAATATTTATTTTACATCACTCTGTACAACTTCTTATGATCAACAGACATCAGACAGAGTAGTAAAAGTTCATCTTGGCGAACTGGAAGCTCTCAAAAAAAGGCTTCAAGCATTACATCGTCTATAGAGGCACCAGAACATGATATATAAATATTTCAATAAGATAATTCTTCTTCATTACTTCCTTCAAGGTGGCAGGGTTTTGGATATCCGAGCGCAGATGATACCTAGTAATAAACTGTCGATGTTGCAATCCAAACGGGAAGCACCATACTTCATTCACAAAGTCTATCCCAATTATGCATACTCTTTGGTCACCATCGATGGTGATTGAATTAATCCTCCAACCAATGCCATGTTCCTCAAACAGTACTTTCCATGAGAATTCCTACTCATCTGGAATGATTTAAAACTACCACATCATCCTTATCGCATAACGTTCAACTACATAAAACATGCCCTTACTGCATGACATTAAACTTCATAGAGTGGTCCAAACTCTATATCCTTAAACTAGGAGACCCATCATCCGAGATCTATGACCTTAAACTAAGATCTATTTCATCTAAACAATATGATTTTAAACTATGCTTCTTTATCCCACATGATATCAAACTGTTATTTCATCCTGAATGACATAGAAATTTCCCCATGGTCTAAGCTTTAAGACCATAAACTAAGATCTCTATAGTCCAACATGACACTAAAATAATATTTAATCCTAATTGTGTGATGATAAACTGCAAAATTCCCTTATTTAATGTGCTCTATGACCTTAAACTAAGATCTTTATCATCCTAGAATGTATGGTGTGGCATGGGGCCTCCTATAACAACCGATAATTTTATTAATGAAAATTCTTCTTGATCGGATTAAAAGTCTTATTATGTAAACTGGTTATATAAGAAATATTCACATACTTGGTTTTATGTTTTTGGATTTTAAAATACCATTATGAATTGTTATCGTTTCTAATATAGTCATTGAATAGTGAACACATGATTAGTATAAATATAGGGCTTTAACAAATCTGATTTACTGAGACAAGGAAGTGATGGCCTCATCAAGTAGAATTGTGAAATACGAAGCCCATTTGTTAGATCTTAGAAAGGATGTATCCCCACTAGTCTTCACTCTTGACCAAGCCTAAGATGATCTTTCATATGTTAATCTTGAACTGAACCGCCTACAGGAGTAATGGAAGTTAATAGAGATTACCACTCGAGCGATGTTATCTGAGGCTCCCCAAGAGTTGGTCACCACCGCACACCTTACCCTTAGGTATTATGCAGGTTTTATAAGGATTTATGTAACAATACCCTAGCACTATTATTATGTTCATTGTTTTTTTATAAATAATATAAATTCATTTTATCATTGTTACTTTGGAAGTGATTTTTAAAGCATAAGTAGTATTTTAAGTAATATTAAAATTCAATTGAGAAATATATTTTGATGAATTAATGTATTTTTGAATTAAATAATATTTTAATAATATTTTATTACTAAATATGTTTTTATTAAATACAAATTATCGTATCATTTTTATGAATACAATTCTAATTTTTATTAAGGTTTGAAAACTGTTTTGGAAAAAACCCCTGATTTTTCAATAAAGGTCGGTTTTTTATTTTAAAATTCACAATTATCTTATTTAGAAAATTATTTAGATAAAATTAATATCATTTTCGGATTCATTAAGTCAAAATTATCTAACGGTGAATTTTTCCGAATTTTATGAGGTAGTTCGTTTTTGGGGTAAAAATTAAACACTGTTTAAATATATAATGCATTTTATGACATCATAATGACCATATAGTATTGTAATAAAATAATAATAAAATTATTTTCAGCCAATATATATTTTATATTTAAATAATTTGATTTTCTATTTTTTTGATTAATTTTACAGTGCCTTAGTGGACCCTCCAAGACTTATAAAACATTTTAACTTTCAAAAATGATTTCATTGAGGATGTGACCCACTTCTCCATAAGAAAGCCTAATATTTTAATAATCTCGGCCATTTACCTTATAAAATAATGTTTCACACTCCAATTTGGCAAAAACTATGGGCAAAAACCATGGTTTGTTTCGTGGTTTTTATTTGTTTAATGTGTTGTGTCCAAAACCTAGATAATAAAGAATTATCTATCTTTTCCTATATAAACCCACCAAATCTCCCACTTCCTCTTCACTAAAAACCTTGTTATATTGGCCAAACCCTATCCTAATCTCTCTATAATCCTCCCATGGTTTCCCAATATCTCTAAAAGTCTCTTTCTAACCTCTCTCAATCCTTTGGGATCACACTTCCAAGTAAGAGATTTCTTCCTTTCTCATTTTTGTCCAAGTTTCTTTATATTGTTATACCCCTGTAATTTCAATTGAAAATGTTGAAATATGATTTCTCACCTCCACCATACTACCATACTTATGTTTTAGTGATGTGAAAAATATTTCTCTCTCATTAATCCATCCCATGTACACCCATTACCATGCCGAAATTTTAGAAGAGTTATTCCATTTTTCACTTTCTTCAAGTTTCTTTATTATGTTACACCTTATATTTTCAAATTACATATGTTGGGACATGTATCTATATGACCAAATTACTTTCAATTTCATTTAAATGTAATGAGATACCCCATTCTCTCTCATAAGCCATTTTTATGAATTGTTGTGTCATGTCGTTATGCTTCCGAAATTGCACCACAATTTTCCTAGCCAAATCATTGTGTAGTGAATTACATACCCATGTATCTATCCAGGGTATTCAGCTTTATAAACATATATATCTTTAATAGTTCTAAAATTTATTTATTTTACATTCTTTAATCATTTAATAACTTATTATGTTTAATTATTTCATGTTATATGATCCATGTAGCGCACTTATGCATAAAATGAAGTTTTTTAATGGGTGTGCCCTTATAGCGCTCCAACGCATTGGGTAAAGATTATTATCATGATTCTTCAAGTGAAATATGGGTTTACTCATTATAATTTAAATAAAATGAGGTTTTACTCATTATAAATGTTCAATGATCCTTGGCTCTTGAAAATACCATGTTAAATGTTGTTTCAACATTTCCATGTTATGATAATCATTTTGTATCATGCCTTTATGTTCATGTTTCTATTATGCTACATTGATATTCCTATTTCTTAACATGTACTATATTATTCATGTTATTCCTTGTTTAATCCCTTACTAGGCTTTATAGCTCACCCTTTTCTTATGAATTTCTTCTGGTTATCCCTTGCAATGATAAGTACGAAGGAATGTCATGGTCTTGTAAAAAGGTTTTCAATAAAGATGTTGGGTTTTATGTTCTAAGTTGTTATGTAATGTTCATAATTTCCTAATACACTAGACCACTTGGTCATCATACTTTTTACAATTTCTAGTTTATATAATAAATCATGTTTAAGTGTGTAATAAAGTGCATGGTTTTTATAGTTGGTATCAGTGGATAGGTTTAGTTATTTTTTGGATTAGGATTAGAAAAACCCTAGTGAAAGCCTATGTTATGAGACTAAGTATAATAAAAACATCCCGAAATTTTGGTGATCATTGATTAAGTGGTTTATAAAGAAAATATATCTTTATCTAGATATGAGCAGGTAGAGGCTTATCTAGAATATATGTTTCTAAGGG
Organism: Viscum album; assembly: GCA_963277665.1. Classification (NCBI taxonomy): domain Eukaryota; kingdom Viridiplantae; phylum Streptophyta; class Magnoliopsida; order Santalales; family Viscaceae; genus Viscum; species Viscum album. Next base: position 1,149,617,610 of record OY728152.1, read on the forward strand.
TAAAACCTAAAAACACCACTTTAAGCTGGATTTGAATATGAATTAGTGCACGACAGCGGGCCTTTCTTCCCTCTTGGTTACGACACTCCTAGGGGATATGATTTGGAAAATTCAGGAGATTAGTATAAACCATTATTAAGGGAATAAAAAATGAAACTAAGAATATATATTGGGAAGTAGATCATGTATAACACAGATTGAAGCTTATAAATTCTTAAGTAAACGAAATAAATGTGATTTATAAGTTTTAACTTTTTTTAATTGGATTACCCTTTATGTGTTACCCCTAACAATCCTATTATTCTATCCAATGGCCGATAATAGGAGGAATCGGGCTAAAGACGGATTCTAACATCAATGTGATGACTGTTATAATGAGATGAACAATCCAATGGGAGTGGGAATTACAAACTTTGTCATGATACTCTCTCAATTAACTCAAGATTTGAATAGAAAAATGGTTCAAGAGGAATGTTCAACCCCCCTAAAGAAATAACATATTGCAATTGAGAGTTTAATGAGACAAATGCCTCCTGCTTTTAATGGATCATCTGATCCCTCAATCATCGAACAATGGATCAACTCCATTGAGAATATATTCTCCATCCTTTAATGTTACGAACAATATAAGGTACTTCTGAATGCTTATCATATGGAGGGTGAGGCTGATTAATGGTGTACATTGATCAATTATATGAAACCTGAGGAGGAGATTGAGGTGTTAGAATGGAAGGATTTATAAAAAAAATTATTTCGATAAATATTTTACTTGAACCATCTGACATAAGATGGAAAGGTACTTCCTTTTTTAAAGAAAAAAGATGACGAATCCATTAGAGCGTATGAGGCAAACTTCACATGGATTTCATGATACGATTCTGGATTTTTCATTACCCTTGAATGCAAGGTTTACCACTTCTTTGGTGGGATAAAACCTTGCCTATAGAAATCCATAGTGATTAGTGACTTTGATAGATATGATGAAATTTTTCAATGTTCCCTCAAAGTCTAAATGGATATCGGTGAATCATAGGGGTATCATGGGGATAAGAAGAGTAAGGTGGACTTTAATTCTGGCAGTCCGATGGATAAATCCAAGGGGATAAGAAATTATAGCACCCTAATTTCCAATGTGTGGAAAAAAGAACACTAGAAATTTCCCAAAAGTGACAAGGAAGTGATTTATATGCAGAAGAGAGGGGCACCAGGACATTAATTTCCAATAAGAAAACACCACTGCTGAGATAGAGAATAGAAATTCTATGTTCGACCCACAACGCATTTTTCATTTCTTCAACTGCAAAAAACAAGGGCACTTTTCAAACACGTTTCCTAAGCTAAGGGTTTTTGGAGGCAACCAAAAACCTCCAAGGTAGCAAGGGAAAGATTTTTCAATCACTACCACTAAAGTAAACCCCGACAACTAAGTGGTGATAGGTATTCTAGTTAATCATTCAAGAATAGAAAATGTACTTTTTGATTCTAGATCTACGAATTCTTTTATATCTCAAGATTTTAGAGGACAATCCAAACACCACCACAAATCATGGAAGTAAAGACGTCAGTGAGAATGGAAAATTGGGTAATCATTGTAACCCATGAATATAAATCCTCCCTTCTAAGATTTGTTTGTTTTAACTTCCCATTTAACCTCTTCATAATCCCTCTATTTAATGAAATTATTGTCATTGATTGGATTTCCCTATATATGACCAATATAAATTAATGTGAGAGGGAAATCACTCTTTATATAGTGAATCGACCCCCGATTCTATACAAGTGCAAGGAGGAGGATGAATCTTCCCTAGAACCATCATCTCAAACATGGATATTACTCACCTTGGAGAATTCGTATCTTGAGTATATTATTGAGTCTAAGGAAGTAACCATCCTCGAAGAAATGCCTATTATGAGGGAATTAACTGAAGTGTTTCCTAAGGAATTTCTTGGTCTTCCTCCTAGAAGGGATATTGAATTCTCAATTGATCTTATATGTTGGGAAATTCCAATATCCAAGACTCCATATAGAATGTATATTCTGGAACATGAGGAGTTGAAGAAACAACTACAAGAGAATCTAGATAAAGGTTTTATACAACCAAGTGCTTCACCATGGGGTGCCCCAGTCCTCTTGGTCAAGAAAAAGGTTGCGTCAATGTTCCTTTGCATTGATTATCCTGAGCTCAAAAAATCATGAAAAAGAACAATTATCCTCTACCCCGAATTAATGAATTGTTCGATTAACTATGTAGAGAACAATACTTCCCCAAGGTGGATTTGCGATTGGGATATTACCAAGTAAGGGTGAAGAAAGAGGATTTCCCCAAGACTGCTTTTTGTACAAGGTACATGCACTATGAATTCATACTAATGCCTTTTAGACTCACTAATTCTACAGAAATCATCATGAAATTTATTAATAGATTCATTAGAGATTACCTTGAAAACTTTTTGGTAGTATTTATACACAATTTTATAATATACTCCAAACCCAAGGAGGATCATGAAGATCGTCTAAGAACTATACTAGAGACCTTGTAAAGGGAGAAAATCTATGTTATGTACAACAAATTTGAGTTCTGGTTAAAGGAAGTCCCATTCTTGGGTCATATAATCACAACCAATGGGATATATGTGGATCCCTCTAAGGTAGCTACAATTGAGGGATGACTAAGGGAAATGTCTATGAAAGATATCTGTAGCTTCCATGGGTTAGATGGATATTATCGCCGATTTTTGAGAAATTTATCATGATGGTCAAACCCTCTTACCAAGAAAACTCGGAAGGTAGTCAAGTTTTCTTGGAGTGATGAATGTAAAGAGATCTTTAAGGATTCTAAAATAAGGCTTATCATTACGCATGTCATAACATTATCCATAAGTATAGAACTTTATGTGGTATTTAGTGATGCATTGAAGAAGGGTCTAGGATGTGTGTAGATGAAAAATCAAAAATTCATTTCCTATGATTCAATGAAAATGAGATTTCATGAGAAAAAATATCCAACACATGATCTAGATTTGGCTACAGTAATATTCACTTTAAAAATTTGGTGACAATACCTATTTGGAAAGAAGTGTAAAATATAAATGGATCTGAAAATTCTCAAGTATATATTCACACATAAATAGTTGAACATTATCCAAAAAATATGGTTAGAGATGATCAAAGACAATGACTGCTCAATCCTTTACCACCCTGGAAAAGCTAACAAGGTGGTGAATTCTCTATGTAAAAAGGATCCACCAACTCTTTCATTGATGATAATTTAAAAGGGTCTAATATTCTTAGATTTGATAAATATGTACATGGGAATCATAAATAAGGGAACATCAAAAATCCTTTCATAAATGATTTCTCAACCATATCTTTTGGAATGGATAAAAGATTCTCAAAAGGATGGTGTTGGAATTCAAAAGATAGTGGAAACTAGCATAAAAGTGAAATCCTTGAATTTCAATTTTAATGAAGAAGGAATTTTGATATTTGGGTCAAGACTATTTGTTCCATCAAATACGGAGTTAAAGAAAGAACTTTTGGATGATGAACATATTTCTAGTTTCTCTATTCACCCAGGAATCACAAAGATGTATCCAGATCTTCAAGAGAATTATTGGTGGGATAACATGAAGAAGGATATCCCTAAGTATACTTTAATGTTCCTGATATTTTAGAAAGTTAAGGATGAGAGGAGGAATTCTAAGGGGATGATGAAACCATTTCCCTTACCAATATGGAAATGGTAAATCATCACCATGGACTTTTTCACTTTACTTCTAAAGACGTCCAAAGGGAAAAAAAATCTATTTGGGTTTTTTTTGGATCATCTTACAAGTGTTTCACACTTCATTAAAATTCATGAGGATTTATCATTGGATAAAATGGTGTGGATATGCCTCAGATAAGTAGGGAGGCTGCATGGAGTACCACTATCTATTGTATATGATCAAGATCCAAGATTCACTTCTATGTTCAGGAAGAGTCTCCGACATGCTTTGAATAATGAGCTGAACATTAGTACAGCTTATCATACTCAAACTAATGGCCAATCTGAGTGGACTATCCAAACACTTGAAAACATGTTGAGAGCATTCTCAATGGACTTACAAGGAGGATGGGATCAACATCTTCCTCTGGTTGAGTTCTCAAACAGTAACAGTTTCCACTCAAGAATCCAAATGGCTCATTATGAAGCCCTTAATGGGAAGAGGTGTAGAACACCTTCATGTTGGGATGAAGTTGGGGAGAGAAAACTCCTAGGTCCATAAATGTTCCAAGAAATGGTGGAAAAGGTTAAGACCATCCAGCAACACCTTGAAGTATCTTAGAGTTGACAAAAGAGTTATGCTGATAATATTTTTTGATACCTATAGTTTGATGTTGGAGACATGGTATTCCTCTGCAAATCATCATGGAAGAGAGTTATGAGATTTGGGAATAAGGGAAAGCTTAGACAAAGGTACATCATCCCTTTTGAGATCCTTGATCTCATTAGAGCAGTGGCCTATCAACTAGAAATCCCACCGAACCTATATCAAGTATATGATGTATTCCATGTATCCCTCTTGAGTAAGTACTTACCCAACCCATCGCATGTACTCAATCCAAAGGTGATACCATTGGAGAATTACCTCTCCTATTAAGATAAGTTGGAAAATATATTAGATCATAGAGAAACATTTCTAAAAAATAAGTCCATTCCCATCATCAAGGTGTTGTGGTGAAACCACAACTTTGAAGAACCAATGTTGGAATCAGGGGAAGTGATGAAGTAGAGTTATCCTCATCTGTTTTGGTGCGGGAAAAGGAAATTTCGAGGGAAAAATTTTTAAGGGGAGAATATTGTAAGGACCCAAAATTTTATTAATGAAAATTCCTATTAATCAAATTAAATGTATGACTAGGTAAAATGATTATATAAGACATATTCACTTCTTGAGTTTTATGTTTTTGAATTTTAAAATACCATTAATAATTTTTGTCATTTCTAATATAGCTATTGAACAGTGACCACATGACTAGTATAAATATAGGGCTTTAAAAAATAAAATTTACCAATAAAAAGGAAGTGATGGCCTCATCAAATAGAATTTCTCCATAAAAAGCCCATTTTTTGGAGCACTGAAAGGAGGTAGCATCACTGGGCTTCACTCTTGACCAATACCAAGCTGATATTCAACATGTTAATCTTGAATGGAACTGCCTATGGGAGAAGTGAAATTTAATAGAGATTACAACTCGAATGAAGTTATCTGAGCCACCATCACACACCTTAACCTTAGGTATTATGTGGGTGTTATAAGGTTTTATCTAACCAGACCATATAACTATTATTATTTTCATTATTTTTAATAAAATAATATACATTCATTTTATCATTGTTACTTTTTGTGAAAGAAAAAATATTATCTTTAGGTAATATTCACATTAAATTGAGAAATATATTTTAATGAATTAATGGGTTTTTGAATTAAATAATATTTTAATAAAATATTATTACTAAATTATTTTTTATTAAAAAGAAATTTTCATATAATTTTTATGAATACAACTGTAATTTTTATTAAAGTTTGAAAACTGTTTTTGCTAATACCCATGAATTTTTAATAAATTATGGTTTTTATTTTAAAAGTGAAAATGAACATATTAAGAAAATTATTTAGATAAAATGAATATCGTTTTTGGATTCAGGATGTCAAAATTATCAAACAGTGAATTTTTCATAATTTTCTAAGACAGTCGATTTTTTTGGTAAAAAATAATTATCATTTAAATATATAATGCATTTTATGACAACATAATGACCTAGTAGTGGTGGAATAAAATACTATAAAAAACTTTTTGGCCAAATATTTGTTTTATATTTAAAATAATGTGATTTTTGATTTGTTTTATTATTTTTAAAATGCCTTAGTAGACCCTCCAAGACCTATAAAACATTTTACCCTTTTAAAGTGATTTCTTTGAGGGTGTGACTCACCTCCACGTAAGAAAGAAAACTATATTAACAATTTCGGCCATTGACGTTACAAAATAATTATTTACACTCTCCTATGTAAATCACCATTTTCAAAAACCATGGTTTGGTTTTTTGTTTTTATTAGTTTAATATGTGGTGTCCAAAACCTAAATTATAAATAATTACTTATCCTTTCCTATATAAACCCACCCAAGATCCCACTTCCTATTCACTAAAAACCATTAGAGATATAAAAAACCCTTCCCTATTTTCTCTATAATCTACTCAAGGCACCCCAATCTTCTTTTGAGTCTCTCTCAATCCTCTCCCAATTCATTGGGATCACACTTCCATGTAAGGGAATTCTTCCTTTCTCATTTTTGCACGAGTTTCTTTATATTTTTATACCCTTGTATTTTCGATTAAAAATGTTGGGGTATGATTGCACACCTCCCCCATTCTTCCATACTTATGTTTTACTGTTTATATACCGTTTTCTCTCTCAATAATCCCTCCCATGTTCACCCATTACCATGCTAAAATTTCATAAGAGTTATTCCATTTTTCTCTTTATTCAAGTTTCTTTATTATGTTACACATTTTATTTACAAACTACATATGTTGGGACATGTATCTATATGACCCCCATAATATCCATTTCATGTACATATTATGAGATACCCCTTTATCTCTAATCAACTATTTTTAGGAATTTTTGTGTCATGCCATTATGCTGCCAAAATTGCACCTTGATTTTCCGTGCCAAAATCATTATGTAGTGAATACCATACCCATGTATCTATCAAGGTTATTTACCTTTATTCACATATAGATATTATTGGTAATTATAGGTATGTATTACACAATCCTTAGTCATGTAGTAACTTATGATGTTGAACGATTCCATGTTATATGATCCATGTGGCACACTTATGACTGAAATTATATGTTTTTATATGGTGCTCCTTAATAGCGCTCCAATGCATTGGGTAAAGATTGGTATCATGATACATCACATTTAATGAGGGTTTACTCATGATAATTCATGTTCAATGAGGTTTTACTCATTCTCCATGTGCAATGATACTTGGATCATGATAATATCATGTTAAATATTGTTGACATATTTCCATGTTATGATAATCGTGTTATATCATGCCTTTATGTTCATGTTTATCTTATGCTCCATTAATATTCCTATTTCCAAACATGTTATATATTCTTAATGTTATGCCTTTTTTACTCCCTTACTGGGCTTTATAGATCACCCTTTTTTATTCATGTCCTCAGGTTATCCCATCCAATGCTAAGAACTAAAAAATGTTGTGGTCATGTAAAATAAGTTTTCAATAATGATGTTGGGTTTTATGTTCTAAGTTATTATGTAATGTTCCTAATTTCCCAAGAAACTAGACCTTTCGATCCTCATAGTTGACTTAAGTGCAATTTTATGAAATAAATCATGTTTAAGTTAGTAATAAAGAGAAGGGTTGTTATACCTCTTCAGTCCTCATTCACATTAGTTTATAGAAACAACACTATACAAATCCCTTTTAGAACATATCCCATAAAGATATCATGAATGACGTTGGACGTCCACAACATTCAAGATGAAAAATTGTATAATGATCCCATGGGTATGAGTTTTATGACTATAAACTAAGATCTCTATCATCATGCATGATGTTAAACTAAATCATGATCTAGAAATCATGACTGTAAATTGTATATAGTAGCGTACTGCATGACATTAAACTATTTTTTCCTAACTGGAAGACCTCAAAACACACATCACTGATGGTATTTTTTGCATTAACTTAAACATAAAGTGTATCTTGTCCTATATGATGCTAAAATGATCCCTCCTACATGACATTAAACAGTGCCCCATCATTGTCTTTATCGCATGATGTTAAACTGAATGGGATTCAAGAACTACATATGGATTTATTCCCATCCTTATGGGATATTTAGTGATACCCAAAAAAATCATCTTTGGTCCTAGACACAAAATCTACCATACCTTTTTCCTCATCCGCATGAAATTCAACTATGTGTGAGTTATCTTTGGAATTTTTTGTACGATGTTGGCCTTCTGGGCCTCATTCACGTTGAATTTTTTAATGGAACTACACTGCATATTTCTGTTTTAGAAGCCTAATCATGTGGTATAAGATCTATGAACTTGAACTAAAAACTATGATATCCTTTTTTTTAAAATGAAAAACTACATAACAATCCCTATACTTTTCGTATGACATTTAACTATGTATTCTTCATCCTGGTTGTATAACGAAAAACTACACAATGCTACAATGTCTTCACCTGAGAATAAATTCCCCCTCATTATTGGCCATCTGTCATGCCATCTTCTATAACTACATATGGTTTTATTCTCATCCTTATGGGATACATAGTGATTCCAGATCATCTTTCCCTCGGGCCAATCCACAGAGTTACAAGCTCAACCCATTGGCCCCTTATCTAGGATATAATCTAGGAATGTGTGGTGTAGTGTGGATCACTTTGGTCTTCATTCACATCGGGTTTCCTCATGGAACTACACTACACATATTTTCTTTAATTGGTCTAAATTCTGTGAAATCTAACTAAAATTTTTAGTGTCCCAACTGCATGACAATAAACTACATAATAACCACGATATTCTCATATGAGAGGATATCACCCCCCCCCATTTGGCACTATCCATCTATCATGCCATCTTCCAGAACTATGTGTGGCTTGATTCCAATCCTTATTGGATATGTAGAGATTCCAGGAAATTTATTCCTCGGGACCAGTTGTGGAATCTGAGACCCTTTTTCCCCTTTGCCCTGGGTTTCCCTCATTGTGAATGTATGGTGTGGCGTGGGACCCCATAGCCTCATTCACATCAGATTTTGGTAGTCATGCCAGACATGTTTCTTTCAATGAACCCCTCCCATATTTATCCTTACTAAATGAATTTAATCTTCATAGGATTATAAAACTACATATGGCTTGGTTCCAATCCTTTTTGGATACATAATGATGCCTGGACATGTTTGTCCTAGCCCCAGCTGTAGAATCATAAATTCACCTTTTTGGCCCCTTGGCATGGGTCCCCCTTTGATAATGTGTTTTGTGGTGTCTATCTCTATGTTTTTCATTCATTTCAGGTTATGGTGGCCACACCATGAACTTATTCTTTTGGATTCATACACCCAATTTTCTTTATGATAAAATGCGTGAATCTCATGTCCTTACCACATAAAGTAAAACATCATAAAAATGTCCCACACACATGATGTTAAATAGGGAACCATTGATCCATACTCTATGACCACAAAATGAGAGATTATAGTATAATAAACACAATCCTTAAACTATTCACAATTTCCCCTTAGGAACTCAATCCTGGGAGGTAGATCTGATCTTGCTTATGGATGTTCAACACAAAAATGCTTGAATGTGCGGTTGTACGATACTTAGTGTGTTGGATCATATAGGGAAATTATCCCAACCCATTTCCATTCTTCATGCATCCCTTTATCAGTTTCCTAATCTTCTTTCATGCCCAAAGGTACCCCCTAACGTCTTGGCTATGCTGCATTGGCTCACTTACCATTCTAGGGCCATACCCAAAAATACTTTTGATGAAATTTTGATATAGGTACCATGTTTCGAAGTTAGTCAGTGATTGACCCTCGTCTCTCTTTTCCCCATCCCTGGAAACACGATATGTATTCTTTGTTTTGAAAAAGGTAAACAATTATCCTCTATATTCATGCCACCCTCATTTCGTTCCAGATATGGAGTGTAGTGATTCATCCTTCCCACTTCCCTATGTTCTAGTGGAAAATTTTCACCCTAGGTGTTTCTCCTCTATGAATATGCACATGTAGAGTGAGAAGATCTCCTATTTTACACTTCAACATGTGATTCGTAAATCCTAACATCGATCCTTGTTTCCCACACCGAGCATGGATCACATGGGCTTAACAGTATTGGTAGGGTTTCTACCACCATAAGAAAGCTATGAAACCCTACAGTTGAAAATCAATGACCATAAACTAGGATCCCATGGTCAAAACTCTAGGACATTAACCTAAGAACACATCCATTGTTTTATCAGGATTGTGTGTTTTGGTGTGGATTTATCTTGTCCCTAATCATGTTGTGTTTCCAATAGTCACACCATGCACTTTCCTCTAGGGACACATCCTCCATAATCCTTACCGTATGATGTTAAAATTAACTGGTAGGTCTTGAATATGACCTTAAACTATGTTATCATCTTCTAGTATGCACAAAGAAGAAAATTCATCATTGTGGTGTTCTCTCTTGAGAAGGCATCACCCTTGGAACTGGTCATCTACCATGCCACATTTCAATGAATACACATTTCTTGAATCCTATACCTCCACCCAAACTTTCCATCCTAGTTCAGCCACTCAAAAAAAGGAAAAAAAGAACAAATAATAAATATATAATGCATCTTATATTTTTGTATGGGTCAGACCTGAAAGAAAAAACTTCCATTCAAGAACTACAGGTGCCTGGATTTCCATTCATTTGGGATATGTAGTGACACCAAGATCATCAATAATTGGTCCTTCCACAAGATTATTTCCCCTTTTCACATAAAATCATCTTCTTAATTACCTCATGTCATTAAACTTCAAGGGATTTTAGAACTACATGTCGCTTTATTCCTATCCTTATGGCTTACATAATGACACCGAGACCCTTTGCCTTTGGCCCCAACCACAAACTCTATGGTCCAAGATCTATGACATTAAACTATATTTAGTCATCTTAAGACATCAATGTGACACATGGGCTCTCTTTTCCCTAGTTCATATTGGGTTTTATCTCTTTTGTGTCACTTGTGTACCCTTAGGATGAGCGTTCTTCCTTATATTATGAGATTCATAACTTTAAACTATATGAAATCTTCCTCAGGAATGCATATGTGGTGCATGTGGGCCTCCTAGGTCCTCATTCACATCAGATTATTTATGTCACCACATCACACATATTCCTCTTGGATCACCCCCCCTACAGTTAAAAATCTATGACCCTAAAATAATATATGATGGACCTTATTCTCTTCTGGGATATGTTTTACAGAATCAGGCCTCCTTGACCATCGTTTACATCGAGTTTATTATAACACCACACCACATTAACCATTTGGGACATCATCGATCATGGTTTGAACTCTATGACTTTAAAATAAGAAACCACCATCTTAATTGAATGATTCTAAAATACAACTAGACCATAAGCAAGTTTTGGATGCCCCAAGATAATCACGGGATGATTCGACTTCCTTTTTAGATAGGACTGCCTCTAATAGTGTTGGTATCCAACTACACTATGATCAGGAACTACGTAAGGCTTGATTCTATTCCTTACAGGATATGTAGTGATACCCAAACATTTTGTCTCAGCCCCAGCCATAGGTTCATCAGCCTTTTTGGGCCCCTCTACCCTATTTTTGGTCCAAACTTTATGACCTTAATCTAAAAGTTTCATTGTGGTTTCACCTTTTGTCATATCAAATGTGCTTCTTTCCCATCTATCCCTTGATACATGTGTGAATATATTTGGTCCTCATTCACATTTGATTTATTTCCTTCATGTCTCACAACTATTCTAGGAATAGTCATTTCCAAACTCCAAGCAACATGAATCAAAACTGTTGGATAGGGTCCAATAAATATGACCTTAAACTATGTGTAACATCCCTCTATCATGAAATTTAACTATGAGACTTTTACAATTAACATGATGTTAAATTATTCTATGCATCATCCTTGTTTAAGTGATTTAAAACTGTAATTATTCCTAGTCACTCACTAGAATGGTCCCTTCTGGATGTTGGGTTTCATCTTTGTTCATCCCAATGCACCTACACCAATGTGTGTTAATCATGGTGGTGTAATTTAAAGAGTGTTGGAATCCTTTAGAACATTCCATCACTATACCTCATGCTTTATGTGCCCCTTATTTGGATCCTAATCCTATTTCATGTCTATTGTAACCCCCTAACAGCTTGGTTATGACACATCATCTTGCCTACCATCCTAGGACAACATTCAGAAAGGCATCAGACAACACTTCGAGTTAGGTCTCATGTTTCGAATATGGTTAGTGAACAACCCTCATTTGTTTGTCCCCATTTTAGGCTAGTGGTATACATTATTTTTTTCTAATATGGCCATTATTTGTTCTATATTGTGATTTCATCCTTCTTGTGTTTTGAATTTTGGGAATCGTGATTCACACTTACCATTTCCCCTTTGTTCGAATTGATTCCAATACCCCTAGAATTATCCCACTCATGCACTAGATCATGTTTTTAAAGGAAAGTTGGCTATTATAAGAGCCTTATTATCTAGTCATATCCACTCTTAGCCTGAACAATCTAGGTGGTAAGTCAATGATAGCATACCATGAGTATTCAACAATTAGATGGAACTCTCATAAGAAGTGAACAATTATGTGTTCTTCCCTTGTTTCTCATATCGGGAATGACCACTTGATCTTAGGGATTGATAATTAGTTTCTTCCTAGATATGATTGAGCTATAGTAATTAAAGAATTAAAGAAATATTCTCATGCACACAACTCAAAAAATAAATAAAGAGAGAAAGTATGTTTTAGAAGTTTGTAAAAAACATGGCCCTCATGGATCTACCCCTTTGATGGAGCACTTCAACCCTGCCACCATCTGTAGTGGGACCTCTATGGACTTTTTTATCCTTCTAATCCCCTTTTCATCATCAATGATCTCAGAACAAATCTCATCCACCCTAATTTTTTCTCATTCCCACTGAAATAAGATATCGGTCACCTGGTGCGATGATTACTTCATCGGCTCTTGGGTATCCATTAGATGGCCACTTAGTAGAACAAAGAGCCTTGTATGGGTAGAAATGAAGGAGAAGATCTAGTACAGTTGTTCCTCCATGTGATGAATCTCTTGTTCAACCTCCCGAATCTTCTGAGTGTTGATGAACGTCTCTTGGTTCCATGTGACATACAGTCGATGACTGCCTTCCCATATTTTCTCGACGAGGTTGTCCTAGATCAGCATGTTCAGACCTTGTGCATCCTCCCATCCAACACACAGATCACACAAATAATAGAAAAGTGACCCCATTAGGATTATCCACTATGATTTTGGAGTTTTTTTATGAATATTTTTATTAACATTCATGCTCATCATCGGGTAGCTCGACATTTGTGGTGAACTCACATATATGTTCTCTATGCCCATCAATGCGAAGTCATCATCGCAAGCTAGCAATGATTTTTAGTGATTGACCCTCATAATCTAACCATCCTTTTACCAGCAACTATCATTCTGAGGGGGAAATTTTTTGGCACCAAAATAAATGATACTAGACAAATAGAAAAGGTTACGACTGTTTTTAAGGTAATTCGGAATCAAACGACCCAAAAATTCATCAAAGGACTCTATCTCTTTAAGTTCCTTCATGGAGTCCCCTCGCTATACCATGCACGAAGGAGGATGATGGTACCATGGTGATTCCAATAAGCTTAGTGACCATGTGAGCTATTTGAAGTTACCTTCATGAGTTTGATGTAGCCCTGCCACTTCTGGGAGTCCTTTTTTCATTACATTTCTCCCCATGAGCATCGAAAGCCTCTCCACCTATATATATATATGGCTCACCACCACCTCAAATGGATTGTTACCCTAGACTTTAAAATTCATATCTCCTATCTCATGAATCTCCTGAGAACCAGGAACGGGTACCAGAAATGTATTTCCCAAGGTACTTGAGCATCATGAACCAAACATCACTTTGTTTTTAAGATCCCCTACTTATGGTAGGGATGCCCTCCATGAAGGCATTATCGCTACATGAAAAAGGCCCTTCGGGTTGATCTAGGATCCATAATGAATTAACCCTTCTTGGAGAACTCTTCTAATAAGATCCATGCTATGTAAAGGGACCCATGATCAGCGAGGGTCTTTTCTTCAAGAATCACCTTCCCTTCACGAAGCACCCTTGATTCACGAAGCTCCTCTTACTAATCCCCCTGGATTCATGATCCTCTCTCTTGTGTGGCCATATATTCCTATAGTAAGTGATTTCATGGTTCCTCATGTGGTATTCCTTGTTATGATTCCCTATCTCTTAATTTTTATAATAGGTATGCTAATTTATTTTTCTGCTTGGCATAGCCATGCTAACATAGACCCCATTATTGACCACTCCTCCACCCCACTCCCATTCAAAAAATTTATGCCTTCCCTTCCCCATGTGTGGGTGGGTATCGGTTATGTAAGTACTAGGGGTTACGATCAAGTCCTTCTTGTCTAAGTTATAATACATTAAACATACAAGCGCCATTGTCATCAGTAAGCAATATTAAATTATAGTCTCACCCCATGCAATGGACATGGGGTGTCGCACCTCAGGCATTATACACAACCACTCATCTCTATGTGAGTGAGATATTCCTATCCCTCTTAGGGGGGAATGACATACTCCTCACATGGAATGAGATCCTCTTCATGCATTCCTCCTAGAGTAAACCCCAACATCCATATCTTTGGGTTGTCTTAGTGTGTAAGATCATTATCACCTCCCTTGGATGCACCTTTTGAGACATAATCCTTATATATACTGATACCTATCTTTTCTCACACTATGTATGAATCTCATGGTCTTAGATAATAACAGTGATCGTGAATCCATCTGGACTACTTCAGTGAGTAAGTCCCATGGTATTTCTAAACTATGTAGGTTTTGATCCCTGTCTTCTAAATAGGTTGCATATGAATCCTTCATGTGGTTCAATACCAATCAATGGTAAAATCTTGTGCTCCCTCCTATATATGTACCCTCATGATGTGAAATCCCTATTTTGTGGGAACACATCCCCTGGATCCACCTCCATAAGGTGTCATGATCCATCTGCAATCACTCCATCCATCACCTCACCCTTGTCTCGATGAGATGACATTATCCACCTCCACATATATAGGAATCTAAATATTTGTAAACCCCAATTTGTTGAGGGGAATCTAACCATGAATATGCCTCATACCATCGAACTACACGGGTTTTGATTCATGTCTTCTAAATAAGGTATATTGGGAACCTCCACGAGGTCCAAGACTGGTACTGTCATATTCATGTCAATTCATTATTATTCTTACTACATGATGTAAAATTGAATGTGATACCAGAACTACATGTTCATTGATTCCTATCCACTAGGATATGTAGGAATACACTTTTAGGTTCAATCCCATCACACTCTATATTCCTCCCACTCCACATCAGTCCTTCTTCCATTTACATCCCGATTCTTACTTGGTCTACTACATCCTAGGGAAATCATGCCATTCACGTCATCACTTCTCCTAGAAGAATCTAGGAAACTAACCACCCCTAATCCCCACAAAATCCATATTCATCCAACCAGGAGTTATCCTCTTATGATGGCCCTCTATCCATCTGTAAGCCTCAAACCATTCCCCTAAACTATGGGGGTTTTGATCCCTGTCATATAAATAGGGTATGTTAGAATCCCCACTGACGTTCAATCCTAGCCAATGGTAAACCATGGTGGCCCACTCCATGGGTTCCACCTCCTTAGTCTTCTCTTAATGGTGTTCATATCATCTTTCGCGATGTGACATCTTCCCTTTATGGGACACATCACCCATGTTC
Source organism: Viscum album (assembly GCA_963277665.1). NCBI lineage: Eukaryota > Viridiplantae > Streptophyta > Magnoliopsida > Santalales > Viscaceae > Viscum > Viscum album. The sequence continues at coordinate 1,149,633,271 of OY728152.1, forward strand.
ATCATTAGAGGAATTCTCACCCATACTAGGGTAAACCTCGGTGCCTCAATCATAGAGACGTATCCCTTCATGGGGTGAAATATTTCCCTTTATGGGACACCCCACTATCAATTCCATCCTCATAGCACATTCTAATCCATCCATCCTGTAATCCTTCTACGTACTCCATCCTAGGGATCCACCTCACTGATTCGTCTCCATGGGAAATTCTAATTTACCTCATCCCATCTCCACAAGATTATAAACTCATGAACCTTTATTTCTACAAGACATTAAACTCTGGACCTACCTCATGTTAAATATGAGATTCCTGAGGAAAACCTCATAAGTAATTCCTTTTGCATAACCGTCTTCTCAAAATGTTAAACTCGTGGCCTCCCACATGTTAAACATGGGATGCCTAAGTAAAACCTCAAAATACATGCCTCTGGAATAAGACACCCCATGATCAATATAGGATGCATCGGGTTTCAATGCCCTAAGAATCCCTCTTAAGAGGAAGAATGCATGTGATCCAATGTTCCAGTGTCCATACATGTTATGTGATGCCAATCATGAATACTTCCCTAATTGAAGGTTGCTACCCAGACTTGACCCTTCATAATGTCTAGACATAAGAAGCATAATTAACTATCATCCATGAAGAGATGGCACTAGGAATGAGGTTGACTAATAACATCTTAATCTATAAGGGAGACCCAAACTAGAAAATTAATTCAGAGGAGGAATCAACAGAAGGAGGGACCAGCATCCCATCATACCATTTAGATCAAAGAGAATGCATCTCTGATGATGTGATGAATGTTTACCACCTTTGGAAAGAGGGAATTTGGGGGAAAATGTGATGCACCTATGTGTGGCAGCATGCAGAGGCTGGCACGCCCTGGGTAAAAGCATCAAAAACTACACGGATTGGCATGATATTGCATTTTATGGATTATATAATATGAATACTAGTGTAAATTATGATGGAGATTTCATGGAAGAAATGAAAATGGAAATTGAAGATTACATTCATGATTATCTAATGTTGTTTGAGGAGTTAAATAGTTGTGTTGAGAAACCATTGTATACGAGTTACACTAAATACAGGACATTGAACGATTTATTTAAGTTATATAATTTGAAAGATGAAAGAAGATGGAGTGATATCAACTTTATTGAACTAATTAGTCTCTTAAATGATATGCCACCATAATAAAATGAACTACCATGATGAAAATATGACGCTAAATAAATATTATGTTTAATGGGAATGATTTCTTAAAAATAAATTCTTGTCCAAATGATTGTATATTTTTTCACAAGGACTGTGAATCGCTGAAAAAATGACCCCTATGGGTGGTGTAAGTCAATAAAAGAAAAATGAATCAAGTTCCTAAAAATATATATGGGTATCTCCTACCATTCAATGGTTTATAAGTATAAGGCCTCGGCCTTAAAAATTACTTAATATTGAATTAAATGAATAATTCACATTGAGGATCTTTTCAGGTTTAGAGTTTTAGAGAATTAGGACATAACTATTACATCTCAAAAGATTACAAAGTAGACACTTCTACATTGTTTCACTTTTTTTTACAAAACAAGAAATATTAAAAAAAAGTGAGTCATGTCTTGTTCCATGTTTATGACAGCATGAATTTTCCTTAATCCCATCCTTGACCCTATTCCTCATTATGTCCAGTGAAAAACATTTCAAAACAACTTGGGATGAGTATAAAAAGCTCAGTATGGAATACACAATGAAGGAAAACTGATAGTTTTTCAAAACCACAAGTAAACCATGAATACTTTATCAAAGTAATACTTTTCACACTTATGAAGTAGTAAATGCTCTTCACTGAATAAAAGATCATTAATCACCGTTTTTAACCAAAATATTACTATAAAACCCATATAAAGAACACATAACATATAAAGTTAACTTGGGACATAAACATACTTAAAGAGAATAACCATACGGTCAACTTCCACACATTTCACTAAATGGAATAGCCATACGACTGACTTCCATACCTAATGTATTGGAGGTTATAACGTAACCACCCGTCCTGGTATTCACGGCACCACTCGTCATATGGTTTATCATGTAACCACCCATCAAATGTCCAAGTACCATTATAAAATCATAAGACATAAAAAAAATGGAAAGAAAATATTTCCACAATTAGATCACCATATATCACATAAATATATTGACATAACAAATACATTATAAAAACCATTTTTAATACCAAAATAAATAAAAGAGTATATGGTATTTATTTCATTTTAAAAACATTACTGCTTGTTCAGGAAGCCAGAGACCAAATAATACTCGCGGCAGCCGAAAAGGTCGTTGTCACCGTGTACGTTAAAATAAACATTCCTTTTTGTCGTTTTGTGAAACGATTCATAGAAAAATATTACCTTTTAATGAAATGAAAAGTCAAAGGTGTTTTATACAGCGTATAAAAGAAATTCTTGTATTAGAACAAAATATTTCTCAATAAAAGGAGATTGAGAGGAAGTTCCTTACCTCGTGTCCGACTTGACTCGATTTCCATTTAATATCCTGAATAATAAACTAATGTTAATTTATAATTGCTTAAGAACCTTTTTCATGTTTATTATTCCTTTTATATAACTTATTTCTATGTTATAAACATTATGTAATCAATTAAGTTAATAAAGTTCGTTTTGTCGATATTTGGTACTTAAGTCAAAAATGGACTTCTTACATTTACATGTTGTTCATGTGGTCAAAGGTTAATTATATCTAGAATGATATTAATGATTTGGATTTCATATATATCATATATATCCATCATATACATGTATTTATAATAGTACATAACATTTATAGGAAAGAAATGAAATGCACCATTCATGGAGATGGTAAGTCGTACGTACGCATGAACGCAACTTTCATTTCTATTTTGTATTTAATGGAATTAAAACTAAATGAGAAAAATATATATTATAATTACATTATAATATATATGTTATATATTTAACATAATTTCATTAATTACATTCTTTATAAATTCCATGTTTGGCATGAACGAGTCACATCAGTTGAGGGGGCGGTAGTCCACACTTCCTCAGATGAAATTATCGTATTTGCACAACATGAAAAGAATAAATGTATGTTTTAAATATAAAATACAGAAGCATATAGAGGTAATAAATATATTATATATCATATATAAATACAGTGACATCATAATGGCCAACATGAAAGGTGTTAAGAGAAGATTGAACAATCATCGTTTCGTGAGGCAGTAATTCGCCATCCACAGAAACAGTATGTTCTTTAACCATTAGATGGAGCTGTGTGTAAGTGTAGCTCGAATCCTTATCATACAAACATACTAGTATATTGAATATACTTGTGTTGTTACAAAATAAAGGAATAGAAACAGTTTATGTGGTTGGAGAAGAAAAATAAAACAAAAGGACATAAGAGAAGACATTACCTTTAAATCGGGCAACTCCCTTTGGTTTGAACCAAAAGGGTTTCTTGAAGAGATTTCTGCCTTTGTTAAGGATTCTAGGATGAGGAGAGGGATGTGGAGAGATAAAATGAGCAACGTTTGATCGATCCAAAGGCTTTATAGTTGTGGGTAAGGGGGTAGAGGTGGGGGCCTTTTATAAGAGGGGGGAGGGGCACTCTTGGAATGTAATAAAATGTTACTTTATTATAAAATGATTTTCAGATTTTAAAGGTCCCAAAAGGATATATTTCGAGGATAAGGTGATAAGGTTTCGAAATAAACCCATCCAATAGTTTTTTGAAAAGTTTATGTCTTAGATTTTACCTTATCTTTTCATTTTATTTAAATCGTTCATTAATGAGGTAATCGCTGCATCATCATGGTGTCATGAATATATTTAATTATTTAATGTCTAAAAATTATAAAAAAAATATAATGATGTAGGAAATATTTTTATCTTTCTAATGAATATTTATAGACAAATATTTTACTTTTATAACCCCATTTAAAATTGTTTTAGTAGAACAATACATGTTTGTGACATTTTTATTTTCACTTTAAATAAAAAGTTATTAATGTCATTTTCTTACCCAAGTGGATCCATGGGGTCCCCAAGTTGACCAATGGATTTTAGTGATCGGCCATGACTCATAAAATAAGGGTAGAACATGTTTCAAGGTAATTTCATATTATTAAAACATTATTTCTACCTTACATTACACTAATTACCTCTAATTGTCATTAATAAAACTTAAAAGTAACTATTCACCAAAAAATTATTTTCATCCCATTGAACCACATTTTACAAAATAATGACAACCATGTATGTTGGATTTTTGAAATTCAATTTACAAAAGTGGTAAAGTTTCATTTAAACGAAAAATCAGTTTTTTTAACTACCACTTAGTGGTTTCACTATTCATCAAAAATTGATGTTTTTCAGAAAAATACCAAAATTTCACCCTAAGCTATATTTGATATTCCGAATTCAAAAATGATGTCTATTTTACAAAATTTAAAACATAAAAGTTGCATTAATTAATTTAATAATTAATTCTCGTACAAATAGCGTGTTATTATGAAACAATATATATCAAAAGATTGACACTAATTTAAGTCAAATATCAAAGTGAAATTAATTCCAATGACCACTATTGGATTAAATGGTAAAAATATATTCTAATTGCACTTTAAAACCAATTAAAAATTTAATCTAATCATATAAATAAATTATATTAAAATAAGGTTTTGAATTAAAATACAACATTTTTCACTATTCATTAAAAAATGAACTTTATCGGAAAAATACCAAAACTTTACACAAAGTAAATTTTGATGTCCCGATTCTAAAAAAGAATTGTATTTGGTCCAATAGAATGTATAGGAGTGACCAAAACTTTATTTAAAGAGGTTTCACCGTCAAAAGGTGATAAGTCGACCTTTTAGTGAATATTAGAGTATCTATGCCTAAAATTGAATTCCTTTCTTATTTTAAGACGTTATCTTTTATTGGATAAATGTAAAAACATTTAACAAACATATATTATCATATTTTAGTTATTTATATTCATTCTTTCCAATATAATGGCTACGTGTTAAATACCATTTAAAATAATATTATTATATTACTAGTGTGCAATGTATTATTTCAAAGAAACTCGTTGTTGCGTAACGGGTACGCTATCGAACATAGCAACCCCTTTAAAGTGAAATTAATATTTAATTCACAAATATTAATAAATATGAAAATGTATTATTCTTTATTTACCTGGGATTTTACATCCTTCCCCCCTTTTGGGAATTGCGTCCTTGCAATTTAATTCACTTATCAAAATAAGTGGGGGTATTTATCCCTCATAGAATTTTCAGATTACCACGTTGCCTCTTCAACCATATGGTTTTTACACAAAACCTTTACCTGGTGAATTGCCTTATTCCACGACACTTGCTCTCTACGGTCAAGAATCTGGACTGGTTGTTCTTCATAAGTGAGATTCTCTTCCAACTGAACTACCTATGGGCTCAAAACATGAGATTGATCTAGCGTATACTTTCTCAACATCGAAACATGAAAAACAATGTGTACCTGGGAAAAATTGGAGGTAAAGCCACTCAGTAAGCAACTGATCCAACTCTCTCCAGAATTTCATATGGTCCAATGAACCTTGCACCCAACTTTCCTTTCTTACCAAATCGCATCACACTTTTTGATGGTGAAACTTTGAGAAAGACATGATAACCAACCTCGAAAGATAGATCCTTCCTCCGGTTATCTTCATAAATGTTCTACCTGCTCTGAACTATTCTCATGTGTTTCTGAATCAATTGACCTTTTTCTACCATCTCTTCTACCAATTATAGTCCCATCAACTTCCTTTCACCTACTTCATCCCAAAAAGCTAGAGTTCGACACTGCTTCCCATATAATGCCTCAAACGGAGCCATCTGTATACTGGAATGAAAATTTTTATTATAAGAAAACTCAACCAAAGAAATATGTTGGTACCAACTTCCATGATAATCCATCGAGGAAGCACGTAGCATATCCTCCAAAGTCTAAATTGTTCATTCTGACAGCCCATTTTATTGAGGATGAAAATCTGTACAAAAATTTAATTTAGTACCCAATGACTTTTGAATGCCTTTCCAAAAGTTAGAAGTGAACCGGGGATCACGATCAGATACCATGGAGAGGGGAACTCCATGCAACCTGACTATCTCTTTAACATATAACCGAGAAAGTTTATCTAGAGACAAATTATCTCGAATAGGAAGGAAATGAGCAGATTTAGTCAATCGATCAACAATAACCCAGATTGCATTATTACCTCGAGATGTCTTCGGTAATCCCACAAAACAGTCCATGGATATATTTTCCCATTTCCACTCTGGCACTGCTAATGACTGAAACATCCCTTTCGGTAATTACCGCTCTGCTTTAACCTACTGACAAGTCAAACACTTCACAGTAAAATTGGCAATATCTATTTTCATTCCATTCCACCAGTAATACTACCATAGATCTTTGTATATCTTAGTTCTGCCAGGATGAACTGAAAACGGGGAACTATGAGCCTCACATAACAACTCATTCTTCAACTGTAAATGACAAGGAACATATAATCTCTTCCCAATCCTCAAAACACAATCATTATCAATGTTAAATTCTGGAAACTTACCCATCTGAACCAGCTCTATCTTTTTCTGTAACTCAGTGTCTTGCTTCTGTTATTGCTTAATTCTGTCTGATAGAGATGATCTCACTGACACCTGAAACAAAATAGAAGAACTTCCTGCACCAACAACTTCTATGCCAAGGTTCATCAAATCCTTAACAAAAGTATCACGTTCCAAACATAACATGGTTAATGAAGCATTACTTTTTCGACTCAAAGCATTAGACACTTTATTTAATTTTCCCAGATGGTAAATAATTTTACAATCATAACCCTTGATTAATTCTATCCAACTCCTCTGTCTCATGTTCAATTATTTCTGAGTGAAAATAAACTTTAAAATTTTGTGATCGGTATATATTTCACACTTTACTCCATACAAATGATGCCTCCAAATTTTTAAAGCAAAAATCACAGCAGCTAATTCCAAATCATGTGTAGGGTAATTTAAATCATGAGTTTTCAACTGACGTGAAGCATAAGAAATTACCTGATCATTCTTCATAAGGACACAACCAAGTACCTTTAACAAAGCATCACTATAGATAACAAACTCACCGTTCCTGTAAAGAAGTGTCAAAACTGGAGCATTCACCAATCTTCTTTTCAACTCCTGAAAAAAATCATCACATTCTTTTGTCCAGATAAAATTAACACCCTTATGAGTTAAGTTAGTCATTGGACTAGATAACCGTGAAACAGTTTCAAAAAACCTTTGGTATTAACCATCCAAACCAAGAAAACTACGGATCTCAGTTGTATTTTTAGGTCTTGGACATTCTTCAAAAACTTTTGTTTTAGCAAGATCAACAGTTATGCCATTTTTTGAACCAATGTGTCCAAGGAAAGAAATTTGTTGTAACCAAAACTCACACTTTCTGAATTTTCCATACAGTTTCTTTTCATTTAAAGTTTGCAGGATAACCCTTAAATTACTTTTATGCTCCTCTTTACTTTTATAAAACACCAAAATATCATCAATGAAAACAACCACAAACTTATCCAAGAACTCATGGAAAATTCTATTCATAAGGTCCATGAATACAGCAGGTGTATTGGGTAACCCAAAAGGCATAACTACAAATTCATAATTGCCATATCTAGTACGAAACACAGTCTTTGGAACATCTACTTATTTTACTTCCAACTGATGGTACCCCGACCTCAAGTCAATCTTTGAAAAATACTGAGCCCCCTGGAGCTGATCAAACAAATCATCGATATGAGGCAAAGGATACTTGTTCTTAAAAGTGATATTATTCAAGGCTCTATAATCAATGCAAATTCTCATTGAACCATCTTTCTTTTTAACAAACAAGACAGGATCACCCCATGGTGATGTGCTAGGTCGAATGAAACCTTTATCTTTAACTCCTAAAATTACTTATTTAACTCTAAAAGTTCAACTTGATCCATTCGATAAGGGGGTTTTGAAATTGTCTTAGAATCAGGAACTAAGTCAAAAATAAATTCAACTTCTCGATCACGAATAATACCAGGAAAATCATCAGGAAAAACATCAAGACACTCATTTACCACTGGCACATCATTAATCTAAACAGCTCTTTTATTTTCAACAATATGTGCAAGGTAACATTCATTTCCATATTTTACTAGTTTCTCAACTTCTTGATATGTTATCAAAATCAAAGGTTCCTTCTTGTACACAAACTGAAAATATTTCTGAAAAGAAACCTCTTTAGCTCTATAGTCAATCATAGCATTATAAACAGAAATCCAATTCATTCCCAAAATAACATCAAACTCTACTAGAGGAAAAAAAATAAGGTTTGCAGGTGGATTCTTTCCTCACACAAGAATAGGAAGGATCTTATAATTTCTTTTTGTCTCAAAGTTTCCTCCGGGTGTTTTTACAATAAGTTCAGGATTCATATCTTGAGATGGAATTCCTAATTTACTAGAAAACTTCTCAGAAATTAAAGAACGTGTAGACCCTGAATCAAACAACACATTGGAATAATCTGAACAAACAAAAAGTGTACCTGATACTACTTCATTCGATGGCCCATCATCTGCTGAAGTAGTTTCAAAGGATTTCACCACCCCTTTCTTCTTGTAGTCTGGATTCTTTCCCTCATTAGAGTTCTTCGTTAGACACTCATTTTCAAAATGAACCATTTCATTACACTTAAAACATCTTACCACTAGCTCTTCATTGTCTGCTTGATCATCTTTCTTAAAATTACGAGCAATATGACCATACTCACCTCACCGAAAGCACTTTCCAGACTTGGATAAACAATATCCAGGATGCATTTTACCACACTTCTCAACGGATGGATATTTGGTTTTCTTACCACATTGCTTATTTGATGAATTCTTCCCCTTTTCCTACCAACTGGACCTCTTATTCTGTTGTTTGTCAAAGAACACCTGATCATCGGCAAACTCCATTTCCACCTTCTCCGCACATTGAACAGGTTTTTCATAACTTTTGAACTCACGAGAAGCTAAATACCTTCAATACTTTGTATTTAACCCTGAGTAAAAATGGTTTATTTTACTATCAAGATCTCATATGAAATTTGGAGAATACCTTTCCAGTCGAGTGAACTTTGCTTCATAAGTAGCCACTGAGTCATCCTCCTGCCTCAATTCTTGGAATGTTTTTCATCCTAAGACGAACCACCTTAGAAAAATATTTCTCAAGAAACATACCTTTGAATTCATCCCAGTGAAGATCATCAATCTCATCATTATCCCTAATTTTTTTCATCATCTACCACCACTGATCAACATCACCTTCAAAACGGTAAATAGCAAGACTAACCTTTTGATGTTCTGAACACCCCATGACATCAAAAATATTCACCAGTTCTTTAATCCACCCTTCCTCTAGCATAGCGTCAGATGATCCTATGAATGATGCAGGATGTTACCTCATGAAATGTTCCACCACTGACATGTGCCTCTACGGTTTATCTGGATGATCTCGTGCATGGATACCACCACCATTTATAGCCTCAGTCAATCGTTCCATCACTGCAACAAACTGTTTAGTTCCGATTCTGACCATCTCAGGTTGCTGATTAGGAAGGTTGTCTTCCTCCTGATGTTGTCCCAACATAGCTTCCATGTTTCCTCTATGGAAAACCATTCTGAACAAAGAAATATCTTAGTAGAAGGAACATGGTAATCTTTAAATGCTATATCATTTCAATCATACCATAAATTAATTTATAATTTAACAATTTCCTAACTGTTAAAGTTGTCTAAGCTGACCTTTGACACCAACTATAAGGCCCAGACCTTAAACATTACTTAAAATTGAATTAAATGAATACATCACATTGGGTATTTTTCCGTTTTAGAGTTTTAGAGAATTAGGACATAACTATTACATCTCAAAAGATTACAATGTCGACACTTCTACATAGTTTCCCTTTTTTTACAAAACATGAACTCTTGAAAAAAATATCCATGCCTAGTTACATGTTTAAGACAACATGAATTTTCCTTGATCCTGTCCTTGACCCTATTCCACATTATTTCCTATGAAAAACATTTCAAAAAAACTTGGGATGAGCATAAAAATCTCAGTAAGGAACACACAAAGAAGGAAAACTGTTAGTTTTTTAAAACAACAAGTAAACCATGAATACTTTTTCAAAGTAATACTTTTCACCCTTATGAAGTAGTAAATACTCTTCACTGAATAAAATATCATTCCTTACCCTTTTGTAACCAAAATATTACCATAAAACCGATATAAACAAAAAATAACATATAAAGGTAAATTGGGACATAAACATACTTAAATGGAATAACCATACGGTCAACTTCCACACATTTCACTAAATGGAATAGCCATACGGCCGACTTCCATACCCAATGCATTGGAGGTTATAACATAAACACTCGTCCTTGTATTCACGGCACCACCCGTCATATGGTTTATCACGTAACCACCTATCAAATGTCCAAGTAACATTATAAAATCATAAGACATAAAACAAATTTAATGGAAAGAAAACATTTCCACATTTCGATCACCATATATCACTTAAATATATTGACATAAAAAATCCATTATAAAAACCATTTTAAATACCAAAATACATAAAAGATTATATGGTTTTTATTTCATTTTTAAAACATTACGGCTTGTTGAAGAAGCCAGAGACCAAATAATACTCACGGCAGTGGAAAAGGTCGTTGTGACCGCGTACGTTAAAATAAACATTCCTTTTTGACATTTAGTAAAACACTTCGTAGAAATTTTTTCCCTTTGAATGAAATGAAAATTCAAAGGTGTTTTATATATTGTATAAAAGAAATAATTGTATTAGAATAAAATAGTCCTCAATGAAAGGAGATTGAGACGAAGTCCCTTACCTCATGTCCGACATGACTCGATTTCTCTTTAATCTCCTGAATAATAAACTAAATTTTATTTTTTACTTTATTAAGAACCTTTTTAAAGTTTTATATTACTTTTATATAACTTATTTCCATTTTATAAACATTATTTAATCATTTAAGTTAATAAAGTTCGTTTTTTTGATATTTGGTACTTAAGTCAAAAATGTACTTCTTACAATTACATGTTGTTCATGTTGTCAAAGGTTAATTATATACAGAATGATATTCATGATTTGGATATCATATATATCATATATATCTATCATATACTTGTATTTATAATATTTCATAACATTTAGAGGTAAGAAATGAAATGCACCGTTCATGGAGACGGTAAGTTGTACGTACACATGAACGCTACTTTAATTTCTATTTCGTATTTAATGGAATTAAAAATAAATGAGACAAATATATATTATAATTCCATTATAATATATATTTTATATATTTAACATAATTTTATTAATTACATTATTTATAAATTCCTTGTTTGGCATGAACGAGTCATATCACTTGAGGGGGCGATAGTCCACACTTCCTCAGATGAAATTATCGTATTTGCACAACACAAAAAGAATAAAGGTATATTTTAAATATAAAATACAGAAGCATATAGAGAGAATAAATAATTTATATATCATATATAAATATAGTGACATCATAATGGCCACCATTAAAGGTGTTAAGAGAAGATTGAACAATCATCGTTTCGTGAGGCAGTAATTCACCATCCACAGAAACAGTATGTTCTTTAACCATTAGATGCAGGTGTGTGTAAGTTTAGCTCAAATAATTCTCATAAAAAAATCCTATTATATTTAAGATACTTTTTTTATTACAAAATAATGGAATAGAAACAGTTTAGGGGGTTGGAGAAGCAAAATAAAACAAAAGGACATAAGAGAAGACATTACCTTTAAATCGGGTAACTCTCTTTGGTTTGAACCAAAAGGGTTTCTTGAAGATCTTTCTGCCTATGTTAAGGACTCTAGGATGAGGAGAGAGATTTGGATAGATAAAATGAGCATATTTTGGTCGATCCAAAGTCTTGAGAGTTGTGGGTAAGGGGGTATAGGTGGGGGCCTTTTATAAGAGGGAGGAGGGGCACTCTTGGAATGTTATAAAATGTTACTTTATTATAAAATTATTTTCTGATTTTAAAGGTACAAAAAGGATATATTTCGAGGATAAGGTGATAAATGTTTTAAATCCACCCATACAATAGGTTTTTGACAAGTGTAAGTCTTATATTTTACCTTATCTTTTCATTTTATTTTAATCGTTCATTAATGAGGTAATCATTGCATCATCATGGTGTCATAAATAAATTTATTTATTTCATGTCTAAAAATTATAAAAAAAATATCATGATGTAGGAAATCTTTTTATATTTCTAATGAATATTTATAGACAAAAATTTGACTTGTATAACCCCATGTAATTTTTTTTAGTAAACAATACATGTTTGTGACATTTTTATTTTAACATTAAATAAAAAGTTATTAATGTCATTTTCATACCCAAGTGGATCCATGGGGTCCCCAAGTAGACCCATGGATTTTCTTTGTCGTCCATGACTCATCCAATAAGGGTAGAACATGTGTCAAGGTAATTTCATATTATTAAAACATTATTTTTACCTTACATTACACTAATTACCTCTAATCACCATTCATAAAACTTAAAAGTTACTATTCACCAAAAAATTATTTTCATCCCATTGAACCACATTTTACTTACTAATTAAAACCATGTATGTCAGATTTTTTAAATCCAATTATCAAAAGAGGTAAAGTTTCACTTAAACGAAAAATCAGTTTTTTTAACTACCACTTAGTGGTTTCACTATTCATCAAAAATTGAATTTTTTTAGAAAAATACCAAAAATTCACCCTAAGCGATATTTGATATTCTGAATTCAAAAATGATGTCTATTTTACAAAATTCAAAACATACAAGTTTCATTAATTAATTTAATAATTAATTCCAGTTGTCAAAACCAATAGTGTGTTTTTATGAAACAAAATATATCAAAAGATTGACACTAGTTTAAGTCCAATTTCAAAGTGAAATTAATTCCAATGACCACTATTGGATTAAATGGAAACAATATATTCTAATAGAACTTTAAAACCAATTAAAAATATAATCTAATCATAAAAATAAATTAGATTAAAAAGAGGTTTTGAATTAAAATACAACATTTTTCACTATTCATTAAAAAATGAACTTTATCGGAAAAATACCAAAAATTTACACAAAGTAAATTTTGATGTCCCGATTATAAAGAAGAATTTTATTTGGTCCAATAGAATTTATAAGGGTGACCAAAACTATATTTAAAGAGGGTTCTCCATCAAAAGGTGAAAAGTCGACCTTTTAGTGAATATTAGTGTATCTATGCCTAAAATTGAATTATTTTATAATTTTAAGACTTTATATTTTATTGGATAAATGTAAAAACCTTTAACAAACATATATAATCATATTTTAGTTATTTCTATTCATTCCCGCCAATACAACGGCAACGTGTTAACTACCATTTAAAATAATATTATTATATTACTAGTGTGCAATGTAAGATTTCAAAGAAACTCGTTGTTGCGTATCGGGTATGCTATCGAACATAGCAACCCATTTAAATTAAAATTAATATTTAATTCTCAAATATTAATAAATATGAAAATGTGTTATTCTTTATTTACCTGGGATGTTACAATAAGACTATATAGATGCTATGAAGCCACAAGACAATTGACATGGAATGCTGATACAAGAATTAAATATAGAAACCTATATCATATACTATATTATCCTAAATGGATGAATATTGATTACAAGTTTCATGAATTTGTAAATGAGTAGGGAAACTTTCATCTTGTGTTACATACAGATGGAAAAAATCATTTTGGTGTACATAATAGTACTCATAGGACATGTCCCATCGTGTTGGTAAATTATAACTTTCCTCCGTGGTTATTCATGAAGAGAAAATACATTATGTTGTCTTTTCATATATCTAGACCAAAACAACCTAGTAATGATATTGATTTCTATTTTGCTCCATTGATTGAAGATATGAAATTGATATGGGATATAGGTGTTATAGTGATTTATGCTCATAGAAGTGAAGAATTCACATTGAGGGCCATGTTGTAAAAGATGATAAATGACTTCCCCTCTTATGGAAATTTTTCAGGATATATAATTGGAGGAATGTTGTGGTGTCCCATTTGTGAAAAAATCACATAATAAGTTTGATTGTAACATTCCTCAAAGACTATGTTTTTCAAATATCTGAAATTTTTACACCGATGATATAAATGTTGATCCTATAGGACAACATTCGATGGAAATATTGAACAAGGTACAACTCTGTCTCCAGTAATAGGAAATCAACTTTACAATAATGTAAAATATATTAAAACATTTTTTGGTAATTCATTTTTGGAAAACATTACAAAATTAGGTTGTAAGAAGAGATTAATTTTCATTGAATTATCATATTTAAATTGTTTGTTTGTCAGAAATTTTCTTATTGTGATTCATATAGAAAAAAATGTATTTTATAATGTTAATGGAATGTTACTAAATATTCTTGGAAAAATTAAAGATGCATCAAGGCTAGTTTGGACACGATTGAAATAGGGATAATTTAAGAGTTGGAACTAGTGAAGGGTAAAAGGTAGACTATTATTCCTCCAGTAGTTTACATTTTATCGTGACAGGAAAAATTGAAAATTTTCCTTTTCCTTAATAGTGTAAAAGTTCCATAGGGATATTCATCAAATATCAATAATTTTGTTTAAATTACTAATTTGAAGTTACAAGGACTAGAATAACATGACTGTCATGTTTTTATATAAGATTTTAATGTAAGTTGCTTTCCATTTCATTCTACCTCAAAATATATGACATACATTAACCAAAATCTGCTTCCTTTTCAAATCCATAAGTAGTAAAGTTATATACCCTGTGATTTTTCCCATCATGAATAAGGATTATATAGTCACATTATGTGGATTAGAGATGTTATTCCCACCATCATTCATTGATATAGTGGTCCACCTAATGGTTCACTTGGTTAGATAGGTTCCACTATGTGGTCATATCCATTAAATATGGATTTACCCCATTGAATCGTATATCCCTATTTTAAAAGGGTATGTCAAGAATCAAAGTGGGATAGAAGTTTATATTCAAAAATGATATATAATTGAAGAAGCTATTGAATTATATTCTGATTACCTATCAGATGTTGATAGAATCGGTCTCCCAAAGTCTCGTCACTACAAACTCCTTATAGGAGAAGGGATTTCCTGAAGATATATTGTTACAATTATACTGACAGAGAAAGAGGAAGAGGACACTAAAATTTTACATAATAGTGAAGTTGCTGATCCATACATTGAATCCTGAAAAATAAATTCTTTGATATTTGAATCGATCAAGGGTTGAAGTATGGATATCAAATACACATAATCCATAGTTTATAGGGTGGTTCTGAGATCAAATTTATAAGTATTTAAGTGAAAATTTTAATTCAATTGTCAAACAACATAAATGGATAGTTATGGTACCAAATTAAAATGGTTAATAATATATTGGTTTTGTAATCAATGGTTATACATTATATATAAATGAACATGATGATTGAATATGATGGAAAAGAGTGTTGTTATGTTTGTGGATGACGTGATGCACATATCTGGTTCCAAGTATAGAAACAAAGTTTATGAAAATAAGTAATATTTTAGCATTATAAAACAGATATACAGGTTGGATTATATAACATTTCAAGTACCGATTTTCCATTTTAAATGGGTTGACAATATCAGTGTAGTGAAAGTAGATGAAATTTTCTTCCTGAAGGTGAATTTTAGTGTGTAAGTGGAAAACGATGATCCATTTATAATGGAATCACTACAAGTGTAAGTATATTATGTCTCTAATCCAAAAAATAATAATTAATCCTTTTTTCTATTGACTGCTGTAACAAATTTTGGGTCAGATGAAAATTCAATCAAGGATGGCCCTTTCATTGGGAGATCAGAATTAGTTTAGGCCAGTCCCAGTGTAGAAAATTTCTTGTATGTTATAGGGGATCACAAATAGGGGATTTTGATTCTCTATAGAGGAACCAAATCCCAAACACATTTAAAAAAAATAAATAGATTTCAATGATAAGGTTAATGTTTTTTTAATATACTATGTTTTTTCTCAAAATATTATATATTCTATAATAAAATATCATAATCTAAATTAAATGTTTGACTACTCGTTCATATTTTTTTGATACTTTATCACAACGATCCATAAGTAATTTGAGGTGTTTAGGAATTACCCACACCCCAATCCACAAACAGTGTGACCAGTATGACTCCAAGTGAATATTTTTATTTAAAATTGACAACAATTTTAGTAAAAATGAAAACATACCTACTAAAAACTATGAAAACACATTCGTATTGTTTAAATACTTTAGAAAAATGAACCATAAGTCAATTTTGATGTGTAGGAATTAATCGCAACTCAGTGATATATATGATGTTCCTGGTATGACTCAATGTGTCTGTTATCAGTTTAAAATTGATATTTTAGTTCAAAAAGCGTCACTCACTAAAAATCAAGAAAACACACTAGCCCGAATGGCCAGAAGGCCTAATTTTTTATTTTATTATGGATAATCCCCATTTTAAGGGTTCAAGGGGAAGCCGTACATGACCCATAGGCCCAAGGCATAAGACCCGACTGACTCGCAATACATGACCCGAAGGCCCAGAGGCATACCATGCCCAATATATGACTCGTAGGCCGAGCCCACTTGAACTGCCCCTCCCCATATTCTGGATCATTGATCACCTAGCTCCCCACCTAGCATTGCTGATCGGTCAGCATTTCCCTGTACAATGCTACAGGGTTCCTGGTCCCGATGGCAGCTACCATACCCACTCATTCTTCCAATCCTGTTAGCTCTACATCTGGTGGCTACTAGTCTTGTTTCTATGATCCTCTTCTAGGGCATGTTCTGTGTGAACTGGGCTACTCCATGGTCTATGTGGACCGAAGGTCCTGTGACTCGAAAGCCTTTGATGACCCAAAGGCCCTTGAGACCCATAGGCCCAAACCGGTGGCCCGAAGTCCCAAATCGGGTGAATAGTTCTGGCCACTATAGTATCGAACAGTAACTACTACAGTACTGCTACAGTAACTAGGAAATTCGCCTCCACCCAGTTTTGAACCTAGGTCTCTTAGATGCCAAGGAGGAGCCCTTACCACTCGGGTACGGGCTCGTTTGAAGAAAACACACTAGTATTTTCTTGATAATTTACGAAATAAATTAATAATTCATTTGTGGCATGTATGAATTAGTCTCAAATAAAACTTATACATGATGTGATCAATAAGATCCAAAATTTGTGTTTCAATTTTTTAGATGAAATTTTAGTAAGAAAGATAAGTGACGTACTCAAAAATGAGAAAAACATTAATATTATTTTGACACTATAGTAAAATGATCCCTAGGTAATTTGGGAAATGTAGGAATCATCTTCACCTCAATTAAACTCACATTGTGACATGTATGACTCCAAGTGCATCTTTTTATTTAAAATTGACATCAATTTTAGTCAACGGATAACTGAACTATTCAAAAATGAGAAAACAAATTTATATTATTTTGATACTTTATGGAAATGATCCATAATTAATTTTTGATGTGCAGGGATCATTAAAACCTCAATATGATACATGATGTACTCAGTATGACTCAAATTATTTATTATTACTTTAAAATCGACAATTTAGTTCAAAAAGAGTCACTCACTGAAAATTGATCAAACATTTTCGGGTTTTCATAATTTTTTAGAAAAAACATTTATAAGTCATTTTTGATATATATAAATTGGTTTCACATAAAAAATATACACAATGTTATTGGAATGATTTATGGTGTAGGTTTATAGTTTAAAAAGGCATTTTAGTAAAAAAGGCAACTGGAATACTCAAAACTAGGAAAATGCATCTGGATTATTTTGATACATTATAAAAATGATTAATAAGTCATTTTGGAAATTTAAGAATCATCCAAACCCCAATACAACCCATTATATGACTTGTATGACTCAAAGTATGTATTTTTATTTTAAATTGACATCAATTTTAGTAAAATGGACAAATGACCTACTCAAAATTGAGAAAAAATCAGATTATTTTGATACTTTAGAAAAAGTGTCCATAAGTCATTTTTGATGTTTATGACTTAGCATCACCCCAATTTGATACATGATGTTCTTGTTATGAGTCAAAGTGTTCGTTATCAGTTTAAAATCAATATTTTAGTTTAGATAGCATCACTCAATAAAAACCAATCGAACACACTCAGATTTTCTTGATAATTTAGGAAAATGATTCATAAGTCATTTTTGACATGTAGTAATTGTTTTCATGTAAAATTGATACATAATGTAATAATAAAGAGTCAAATTATGTGTTTCCATTTTAAAATGACATTTTATTAAAAAAATAATTTATGTACTCAAAACCAAGAAAACACATTCAGATTGTTTTTTTAATTTCGTAAAATTTTCCACAAGTCATTTGAGACAATTTGGAATTAGTCTCACCTCAATCTAATACATAATGTGACCACTATTACACCAAGTGCATCATTTTATTTGAAATTTACACTTTCTATTAATTTATTTATTTATATTATTATTAACATAAGAATCCTTTTCTTATATAGGTGCATTCTTTTTCTTGATTAAGGGTGGTTTTTTGGAAATAACATGATTTGGGGTCTGGATTTAATGAAAAAGTGACCTTGATGTTTTTGAATGTATGTAACAATTTTTATTTATATAATTATATAAACCAATGTTTAAAGTGTCTACAATATAGTTTTTCTTATTCTATTTCTCTTTTAAATATCATTTTATTTAAATTCTATATTGGTAATTGTTTTTCTTGATTTCTGGTGTGTTTCTAGTGTTGTGGTGTGTTATTACAGCAAAATGCACTAGTGTTGTAGTGTGTTGTTGTAGCACACTATAGTATGGCCTTTATCAGTGTTTCAATAAGTTCTAATAAATGGGGCCTTAAGTGGTGCAAAATAAAAGCATTAATAAATGTGTTCCTTTATTAGCGCTTCTAAATAATCTAATGAAGAACCCATTTATCAGTTCTTTTTGGCACCAATAAAGGACCCTTTTATCAGTGATTTTTAGAGCTGATAAAATACCAAGGATCTTAATCTTTCTCAGGTAGTCAGCGCTTCTCTAGTGCTGAAAAATTCTATTTCTAGCTTTGTTAAAGGTCTATTTTGTAGTAGTGTGTGGAACCAAGCCATCACCCACCTACTGCTCCATCCAATCTATCTAGGAGGAACCCATTGAATGCCATCAACATGGTCAGACAACCCAATAACATATATATATATATATCACATAGATATAGAAATAAGTACTAGAAAGTGCATTTTCACTACCCTTACCCTTTCCTATCTCCACCATATCACATAAAATCCAGACCTTATAGACTCTTTACCTGCCCTCAATAGAGCCATGTATCAATATTCCCCAGGACATGCCCTTCCTAACAACCAACGTTCCCTCAAACTGCCAACCTCATTACCCAACCTGGTGATCAACATCACCCCATGTCATTGTATCTACCTTCTCTTGGAAGAGTGAACCCATATCACATATCACAACATAAGTAATATATATATATATATATATATCACATGGAATATCAAATTCATAAATAATTTCATATTTCATAAAAAATTTTGATTGGTGCATTATTATAAATAACTGAAACATCCAATCATGTTCCTATAAAAGAGAAAAAAATATATAACACACCATTATTTGATAGAAAAAGTTTACAAATCACCTTCTTTATCTTACAAGACCAATTATATCAACTCATAAAAAATAAAAATTCACATTTAAAGGGTAACACTCAATGTGGAAATCAAGTATACTATAAAATGAGAAAAATATAATAGCAACCCCCCCACCACATGGAAGCTTGGTATTTCCCTCATACATGGGGTTATAAGCACCCATGCATGAGCTATGAATCATGTTCTGACAACATCCAAATATCCATTCTACTATAACACAAATAGTTATACTAGTATAAATAAAAGAAAAAGACAATCTCAATCTCATTAGTAGTTATATTTACCGTGCTAGTAAATCCTAGTCAATAAACACAATGATACCACTTATAGCTTCCCCGAACTGATTAGCCACCTGAATAGTGATATCGAAAAAGGTTCCACTTACCTTAGGAACACTTCCCTGTACGCCAAAGGTTGATGAATAGTAGTGAAGGTGTAAGGAGGGAATATTTGGGTGTCTATACCCTAGGGTGATGATATATATTACTAGTCTGAGTAAATATATATAACATGTAGTGAAAGATTAAGAATTAATTGATCCAAACTAGACCCTCTAATCGAATAATAATAGAAAATATCAAGAAATAATGGAAGTGACATAAACAAAAATATCAAAAATAAATAAAAACATAAGTATTCCAAACTTACCACTAGTAGGTACTAAAAAACCATGTATACAACATTTCATACATACAATATCTAGAAGGGGTATCTAGTAGAATATTATGGTATAATACATATATAGAAATGATGAAAAAAAGGGGAACTAAAATAGAAACTATAGGAAAGGAAGAACCTCAAGGTCTCTTGCCAATATCCTATTCCAACTGCTACTATGGTCCAGATCCTAAAGCTGATCCCATACCTAAACATAACAAAATAAGGTCTACATCTGTCTTCAAGGACCCATGTAGGGTCTGAGAAAAATCCTCAGTAGGATATCAGCCATTTGTGAATACCCAACATAATTGTTTAAGAAGGTGTGTATTATAAAAGTAAAAAAACATCTAAATGTAATCAAATTAAAAAAAATATTCCCTGGTTATCAACAGCCACTATGAAGATTATACTTACTTCATCCATCACCGGAATCACTAGATATTAATGGATATTTGGATCATGGCCCATGGTATCCCCTGAAATAGAATATCCTTGGTAAACCCTCATTTTTTACCTCATACAAAGTAAATTGGCACCACATGACTCCTGAAACCTCATGTCTCATGTAAAACCACTAATGACCCAATGGACAAGAAATAAAATATGGTCTATTAGACCCCTGATCAATAGCACTCATTTGCCTGAAGTGTAACATCCATAGGAACAATGATACCTAACCTAAAAAATCATCTTCAACTCATGGCATGACGTCTTAATAAACAATGATCTCTATTCTCCAAAATCATCCTATCCCAAAGGTCTAAATCACGGTGAGCCTCATCCCCAAATAGATAGCCTCATTTCTATTAATTGAAGGCTTTTCACCTTCACTGTGTATTTCTATGAAAATCATCCCCAAAACAAATTCTTAATCAACACTAATAGGGGCCTCTACCCATATGAGTGGTCAAAACTGCATCATCATCTGATTCAGTTTGTGTGAACATGGATTTAATCAGTTCTTTGTCCATCACAGGTGAGATAAAATCACCAAATTAGTACCTAAGACACATCCAACCGGCACCTCATGCCCCTATGACCATGTCTCTCAAGTCCAATGGTTGTACCATTGAATATCATAGGGAATACCCTCAACCTAACAACCTATACACCTCAAACAAACATCCACGATATTGAACCAATAATCAACACAACCCATGTAATCATTTACATGACCAATCAGATTACCATGTCACCTCAATCCTGGTTTCCATTCCACCTCAATACCTTAGGTTGATCCCATCATGATCCTATATATCTCGAAATCTTATCACAAGCAATCACATGTATATAATTCATATTCAATTAAGAAATTAAAATTTTTATGATTTACTTTTACAATTTAAATGAATATATCAATTGAATATAATTATATTGATTAAATCCAATTCAAATAACCAACCCGACTTAAGGAAAATAAAAAAATCAATCTAAAAGGAAAATATAAAATTAAATAAAGAACTCACTCCATCCCAAACTAGCCAAGGTGGCCAATAGCCTCTAACTCATAATCGCAAAAGAAAATATGGATTGTTCATGCCAAATGGGGTCCCATAAGTTCATTCAAATAATTTAACATCAAAAAAGGGGTCTCACTCAAATACCCAATGTCGCGCTAAAATATTCACTACCAAAATGATAGTGAAAACAAAAAAGAAAGGTATGCATCACCTACCTTGGACTCATTGACATAGGAAAGTTCGATATTAGCCTCTAACTTGAATTAATTTGGATGAAATTAATGACTTCATTGAACACCCTGAAAATTGGGTAAAACTACAATCACATATTTAGTGTTCCGTGAGATGGGATAAAAGTAAAATAAATTTATGGGTGAGGGGATCCTTAATGATAATATCCTAACACACCCAATGTCTTAAATAATAGAGAACTGATGAAAGAGGTGGATCAAAACTAAGAGGAGTAGGAAAGGGGTGAGCACCCACCTACTACATGTGACCAAGAGGGGAAAAGGGAGAAAATACTAAATATAGGGGGGGAAATCAGAACCTTTCCTCGTTAAATGTCCACATAGTTATTTTTCATGATTATCTAATCTGTTAAACAACTATGTGGGATACAGTGAATGGGTACTACCTATGTGGCACTACCCATGAGTCTAGTTGTATGGTTTTCCCTAACTGTAAACAAACTCTGTGGAAGCCTCTGCAAAAACTAAATACAAAGCTTCAGGATCATGCACCACCCCCACATGGTTTACTTAAACTATTAAGAAATTCAAAATCTAGGTGCACGGTTAGCTGGAAGAGGCCACACAATTTACCCTAGACCATGAACCTTGACCTGCAACCCTAAAATAGGCCTTTGGGCCTCCGATGTAATTCCCCGACCCTAGTTACCCAGAGTCGGTGCATTATTTTAATACATTGGCATGATTACAAGGAATCAATTCCAAAAGGACCGATCGGTTTAGCAGTCTTGGAAAATAGATTACATACATGAATATTACATTAAACTTTATAACATACAACACAACATAAATAATCCTTTATGAATGCCATTATTCCTTTAGTTTAACCCCGCATATCAATCACAATAAACATCTTGGAATCCTGGAAAAATAAAACATAGAAAGGGGTGAGCTCAAATGCTCAGTAAGGGTATGTAATACAGTGGAAAATAACATAAATATTAAGCATGGTGAATAATTGAAACCACATGCCTTTACCAATAATAAACATGAATACTTTTGTGGAAAGAATATGAGTTGAGTAAATAATGCCATAATAAAACATAATCATGGGTATTCTACTAGTCGAATGACCACATGAACCATCAATATTATTTCCATAATGAGGGAATATATAATGCCAGACATTCTAAAACATTTTTTCAGGGCCTCATCCAAGACTTCTAAAAGGATTAAGGCCTCGGCCAAAACCATAAATCAAACTGGGAAAGGGTCTCGGCCAATTCCACATCTAGTTGTCTCATGAGACCTACCGATGCATCTAGGAGCTATAGTGGGCTCCACCTGTCACTTACTATGTCCAATACATTCCTCATATGAAAAGGATGAAACATAACATAATCATTTGTATAAGAACTAGGATACTAAATGTCAATACTTTAACCATAAACCATGAATGGTATAAAAATAACACATCCATAGTCAAACATATAACAAAACCTTCAATACAATATAGAAGTTTTGTATCATAATAAATCATCTTCAAAAACAAGTTTAAAATCCATTAAAGGATTTGACATAGATGGTAATGATTTTCCAAACACTTTGATTGACATATCCCTTTTCATTAAAAAATTTAAAAGTCACACAATTTAGAAAAGAAGATATTTAAAGACATTTTTGGATCAAAGTATCCCATAGCACTTTGAAACTTTATAAAGTAATTAACATTTTAAAACATTCATGTCCATTTAAATAAATCCTTAAAACCATTTTGAAAACAAGGACATTAATGATATTGGTTTAGTAGAATAAATCTTTAAGACATTTAAAATGAAGTTCACATAGATGAAATCAAAACTATTTGAGGGAAATATTTCTTTTTTTTCAATAATTAAAGAGTCATATAATTATAAAAGAAAAAAAATAATTTGAAAATATTATTATAAGATTTTAATGGAAGCATCAATGAGTTTATAACTATAGAAAATATCCACACCCGCCGTATAAGTTAAAAAAACATTCTTACCTTAATTTTGTCGAAAAGGTTAAAAAGGACCTTGTTTGGAAAATGACAAAAAGATTAATTTATAAACGTCTTATGAAAAGTAAAACAAGGGTATAAATGACTTTAACCCATATTTTTTTAAAATAGTAAGAATGTTTTGAAATAAATTTTTAAGAAACATGGATGTGGATGATAAAGATGTCCCAATAGATAATTATGTATAAACAACCTCTGATAATGAAGAGATTGTGAAATAAACCCTTACCTTGTACTTTTCCTTGGTTGATAGTAGGTTAACCTCCTGTATAATGGTGAAATATTTTTTATTAAATTATAAACGAATCGTATAAATTAATATGATATCATATATGATCTTTTGACATTGCATTGTTAATAATATCATAGTATTATCGTCGTTTGGGGTGTTAACTTACTCGTTTTCTTTTATATTTTTTGTTACATAAGTTATGTTTGTTATGGATAGGTTGTATATTATTCATATAAATAATGATATAAAGTCCTTAAAAATTATTTTTAATCTTAAAATTAGAATTATAGTTGAATGGATATGATGGGAAATGAATCTCATCGTGTTCGTGGATACTGTAGTCCGTACGTACGCACGAACGCTACTTCCATTTCATATTTCATTTTAAAAGGAAATAAAAACAAAATGATACATAGGTATATTATTATTCCATTATAATATAATATCTTATATATGTTACTTATTTTCATTAACACCATCATTTATATGTTCCATGTATGGTATGAACGAGTCATATCACTTTGAGGGGGCGGTAGTCCACACTTCCTCAAATGAAATTATTGTATATATATACAACATGAAACGAATAATGTTATGTTATAAAATGGAATTACAGAAACTTATATATAAAATAAATATCCTTAAATCATATTTAATTACATTTCTATCATAATTGACACCATGAGAGGTGGTGGGAGATAATTGAACAATCATCGTTTCATGAGGCGTTCGGTTTCCATCCACAGAAACATTATGTTCTTCACCCATTAGATGGAGGTGTGTGTAAGTGTAGTTATAATCCTTATCATAAAAACATCCTAGTATATTTAGGATACTAGTGTTGTTATAAAATAAAATAATAAGAAGAGTTTATGGGTTGGAGAAGTAAAATAAATGAAAAGAAGTTAAGAGAAATCGTTACCTTTAATTTGGGTAACTCTCTTTGGTTTGAACCAAAAGGACTCTTGAAGTTCCTTCTGCCTAAGGTATGGCTTCTAGGAGGAGGAGAGGGATTTAGGGAGATTAATTGGTTAGAGGTTGGATGAGCCAAACGTCTTGAGAGGTGTGAGTAATTGGTTAGAAGTTGTGTCCTTCTATAAGGGGGAGGAGGGGCTCTATAGAAAAATCTTAAAGTATTAATTTATAATAAATTAATATTCGGTTTCTAATGGCTCCAAAGTGGATTATTAAAATTATATGGTGTGAATGGGTCGAAATAATTCCATCCAATAGATTTTATACCGGTTTGGGTCACTCTATTAACCTTATCGTTTAGTTTTAACTCTTAGTTAATTAGTTTGACACTTACCTTGTCACTTTGTATTTTTATATTATATAGTCAATAAACTTACTATAAACATCCAAGATACCCCCAAGTGGTCCATTAATAATACACCTATAATTATATAAGTTATTTGGCTGAACATTATATTTTTATGAATAGAATATCAATTAATAATATAATATTTGTTTTAAAAACGAATATATGTCAATTTGGACAATATCTAATAATTGATTTTTTTAAAGTCTTAATAACTTTATTAATTAAAAAAAATTAAATTAATCAATCCTAACATGTCATATTAACCAATAAATTCGTGGAATTCATTAAAAGTATGAAGTTATATTTATTTGGGTATTTATAATATCAGTTATTTTAATATTTCACTAATAAGGTAATTACTACATCACCATTGTGTCATAAATAAATTAAATTATTTAATGTATAAAAATTATAAATAAAATACCATTATGTAGGGAATATTTTTGGATTTTAATGATTATTTATAATCGAATTTATCTTCTCTATAAACCTATATTAAAAATGTATTAGTTGTTAAACTTTTATTTTTACTCTTTTAACTCTTCTTTGAATTACATAATAATAAATGTCCTAATCTAATCCAAGTTGACCAAAGAGGTTCATATTTTATTCCTAAATTTGTTTTTGGTCTAATTATACTTAGCCAATAGAATTAAGACATGTGTTAGGGTAATGATAGTATCATTTTTACCCTTAATTACCCTATTTACTTTTTACCGTGGTAAATAAAAGTAAAAAGATACTATTCACCCAAAATTATTTTTATCTTATTGAACCACATTTTACTCCTTGATATTAACCATTTATCTCGTATTTTCGAAATTATACTCACAGAATTGGTAAAATTATATTTTATGTGAATTTGTAAATTCTCCTAGGAGGTGGGTAAAAGACGCTGAAAAGTTCAATAAAAATTTTATACGTCTAAAACTATTATAAACTGACACCAATGAATTACATTGAACTTATATAGGTATTATGTATCTATTTTGACATAGAATAAATTTAAATAAAAGAAATAATTATTTAAATATAAATTTGGTTTTAAACTATAACTCAGCGTTTTTCACTATTCATAAAAAATTAAAAGTTTTCAGAAAAATACAAAAACTTTACCCTAAGATAATTTTGATATTCCGAATTCAATAATGAAGTGTATTATACCAAATTCAAAACATATAAGTTTAATTTATTAATTTAAAATTAATTCCCACTCTCAAAACCAAAAGGCGTATTTTTAAGAAATAATAACTACCAAAAGTTTGACATTTGTTTATGTTCAATTTCAAAGTGACATTACTTACAATGAACATCATTGGATTAAATGGTAAAAATATAATCTCTTTATACTTCCAAAACATTAAAATTTATAATTTAACAATATAAATTATTTTGATTTAAAAAGTTGTTTTCAGATAAAATATAGTATTTTTCACTATTCACCCAAATATGAAAGTTATCAGAAAAACACCAAAACTTTATTGAAACTAAATTATTATTTCCCGATTCTAAAGAAGTTTATTTTGTAAAATTTAATATATAAAAGTTTCAAATATTGGATTTAAAGAAGCTTCTCCATTAAAATGTGGTAAAATTTTATTTTTTGAAAAATACTTCCTTTATCTGAAAATAATTTATTTGTTCTTAAATTATGTCTAAGAAACTCATAATATTGATTCTAAAATTATAAGGATTATATAAATATCCAAATTCGGCTAATAATATTCATAACTGCTTTTGAACGGATTTTTTTGTAAGTCATGGTGCGCTAGAACTCAGTGTTGTGTGTTGTCACGACTCGACCCTACCCGGGCTCGAGCCGCAACTACCCCAAGCCCACCTCCATAGGCCAGGGGCTGGCGACCAGTGCTGAAGGCACAATAACTCGGGGAGGCCTTTGCCTAAGTACCTATACACACACACGCAGAAAACTCAATGCAACAGTGCAGAGTAAAAGTAAAGACAAGAAAAGTAATGGGAAACAGCTATATATAAACCACAGTGTGCATCGACCTCTAACAGCACAAAGTACAGTGCTGAAAATGAAAAAGGGGCAAAACACGCACCCAACCAGAAAAGGTGACACAGCCCGACAACAGGTAAACAAAAAGAAACAACTGATGGGTCTCCCACCTGGAACCCGGCCACGACCACCGCACGAGGTCCAAGCTCCCAAGCTCCTACGCTCCACTAAAGTCACGCTCCACATGTCCGTCGTCTGCAAGGGCACACCAAGTGCGGGCAAAGCCCAAGAAGGGGTGAGTATAAAAATACTCAGTAGGATACCCCGAAGGCTCGAGGGAGCAACAAAAGGAGGTACCAAAGGGTGAGCAGTAGAGCGAACAGGGAGAAGTAAAGGAGTACAACCGAAAGTGCAGTAAAGAGTAACAGTAAAGAGTCCATCTCAACCCAACAAGAGAAAGGAGGTAGACTCATCCAGGCACAAGGATATGGAAACGGTGAGAAGATGAACTTCTCGTCAAGTCTTCGCTACCTATAGCAAGATAGTAGGCTCATCCAACCACGAGAATCAATACACGGAAAGCATGTGGCATACCCCGCGCATCTTCGCCTCTCCTGGAGGGAGAGTAACCAAGCCCAATAAGTGGGTACTGGAAACAAGGTATATACATATCCTTATTCTCAATCAAGAAGCCCGAACAATGTCGTAAGGGGATCTCTGTCCCGTAGGTCAGCCCATGAAAAGAGAGTTGCCAACAGTCCTGAAAGTAAACCATCATCGATGCCCAGCATCCCGCACGTCTGCCCTGAACCGCAAGCCAAGGGGCTCAATCACCGCACCTTGACACTATCCTCTTTGGGCGGCACTGACTCGCCCTTACTGTTTTAGATCCCGTCACAAGAACACATCTCGGTGGGGAAAGTGCCCCTCAAACTTGAGAGTTCTAGGGAAATTCAAACCACACCTCGTCACTACCTTGCAGTCGAGAGGTCTCCTCAAAGTCAAGCCGTCACAACACTGACCCGTATAACCAAGGGTCCCGCTCTGGTAATCATGGAGGTAATCCACAAACTAGCCTAGCCGAGAGGACTAAGTATGGAATGCCAACAGGTGTCCCACTGCCCAGCCCTTCTGGAGGGTAATCCATAATACATCATCCGGCGACCCACTGCCCAGCCCTGCTGGAGGGTAGACCATAATAAGTTACTGGGTGACCCACTGCCCTACCCTGCTGGAGGTTAAACCATAAGACGTCATCACGCAACCCACTTCCAAGCCCCGCTTGAGGGTAGACCTGGAATAGGTCGACAGGCGACCCACTGCCCAGCCGTGCTGGAGGGTAGACCTGGAACTAGACGACGGGCGACCCACTGCCCAACCCCACTGGAGGGTAAACCCTAAGAGGTCGTCGGGTGACTCACTTCCCAGTCTCTGCTGGAGGGTAGGCCCTAAGAGTGTCGGGTGACCCACTGCCCAGTCTCTGCTGGAGGGTAGTCCCTAAAAGAGTCAGGTGACCCACTGCCCAGTCTCCACTAGAGGCTAAACCCTAAAAAGTCGATGAGTAACCCACTGCCCAGCCTCGCTGGAGGGTAAAACTCATAACTGCTATGGCCATCTCTACTGGAGGGTACACCACTGGCCAACCGGACACGGAATGGGTATCGCGCAACCACCCAACTCTAGAACAACTCTCCCAAAAGAGTTTCAGGGCCTGTTCCATCACGGGGTGCCACTAGCACCGCTACTGGCCGATCCATCGAGAATGAAACCAGGGGAGACCACTCAACCATGCTAGTCAACAAACGAGCAAAGAGCCAGGGGAAAAACTCCACCATGTTGGTCAAACAATCACATTGAGGGACCCTCTACGTCACGAGAGGTCAAAGTATGCAAAGCAGAGCATGAAACACACATGGGGCCCACACGACGTGTGGCCCCAAGTCAACCCCAATTGAGCACACAAACATCCTCTGGTACAAGAAACCACACGTACCTCCAAGCGCTCCCGTATACTCCCAGAGTATACCTCGTTCTAGCCAAGAGGCTATCATGCACACGGCACCCAACGTCAACGCGAAGGCGTGACGTAACAACTCCACCACAAATCCCCAGGCACGGCCAACCACATCTTGTGAACCATTTATATCACTTTCCCAAGAGTGCGTGATCACACGCCAAGGGTCCGCTACAAACACGGTAGGACGAACCACCACCGGAGCACCTTTCATGCTTCCACTGTTAATAAGATCATGCAAGAGGCTCTGCACAGCCAAACAGCTCACACCGTTGTAATCCTTGCGGAAAAACACGTGAGATGGACTACTTACTTGCCTCAAACGGATATCTGACGGAAAAGTCACCAACACCGCCTAATGCCCGAACGACCTCCCGTGATCCCGAACCTCGGCCTCGAAAACAGTCGGGCGCATCGCACCATTAAGGTCCCCTCAGGAAAACGCATCAAAAGCACTACTCACTTGAGTGCAACAGATATGAGGAGAAAAAGGTGCATCCCAGCGCACCGCACAAGAGCGGTTCCATGTGGGACTCGCATCCCGGTCCCATAACTCAACGAACAGATCGCACTGTTGCGATCCTCTCGAAAACGTACATGAAATGGACTATTCACTTGTCCAAAACGGTCGCCTGGTTATAAAGCTGGAAATCACCGTCGACTCCCGAAATGGCCCTCGCGGGGCCCACACCATCGTGCGGAATTACAGCGGGCAGACTGCGCCAACGCAATGCCCTCGAAAAAACACCAAACATCGACTGCTCGCACGCCTCGAACGGACGTCCGAGGAAAAAGATGCTAAAAGCTGCACGCAGCTCAAAAGACGGGCAGTGGGGCCCACTACTCAAGTTCAGTCTCAACGCCCGAAACCACTCTGGAAACCTTCTCGCCAGCGTCAGGGTCCCAACGCAACTGACGGCACTCAAAGCGGACGCCGTACGCGTCTGTGCCGCTGAAAACAAGAATCTCAGGAGAAACGCTCGTCCACTTAAAGACACGTCGTGCCTCCGCGGCCCATCGTTTTGGGAATTAAAAATTCCCGAAACCATCTCAACATGTCCGCCTCGACGATACAGCCCCACATCCGTAGATGACGTACAAATCAGACACCCGTATTGAGAATTACGGGCGTCCGAAGGGGGGGGGGACCCCTTGGGCTGGACCGGCCGGTCCGCCTGACCTGGCCCGGCCCGCGGCTTAGCCGCGCGGACCGGTGCTAGTTCGCGGCCCGCCTGCAGACCGGCCACGAGGGCCAGTCGCCTCACCGCGCGAAGACCCGCCAGGCGTGGGTCTCTGCCTCCTCCGCGGGGTTACGGCGTGCGACCCCGGTCTCCCAGGTCAACCGTCCGGCACAGCCGGCTGGTCCTTCCGCTCTGCACCGCGCGAAGCCGCCACGGCCAGAGCTCGCTTCCATGCCAAAGAGCGCCGCCACCAGGTAGGGAATCCGCCTCTAGCCACCACCATCGAAACCCGCCGGACCACCGCACCGCCACCACCTGGAGATCGCCGGACCACCGTGCCGGCCAGAAAACCCCCAAAACCCGCAGATCTTCGCCGAGCCGCTGCGGAGGCTTCAGAGGTCGGATTTCGAATCCGAAACAAGCGTTGGAAAGCTCAGATAATGTACCACACGATCATGGGCATCGATCGACGATCAGATAATAGTTCGATGCTATAAACTGGGCTCAAATATTACGGTAAATTAAAAATGAAAATGATAACCCCTACCTCGATGGGCGTAGCCCGACGCTTCATCATCAACCCGCCGGGGTGGTCACGCCTCGACGAAGGTGCCTCGCCGGAGCTTCCTCTTCAGAGGTGAAGGGGAGGGTAGGGTTTGAGGAAGATGAAGAAGAAGAAGAAGGGGGGGTGGGGGTGTTTAAGTACAAATTACTAAAACGCCCGCCCGACAGCCCCGAACCCGAACTCCCGACACGGTCGGGATTTAACATCCCCTAGGCTAAGAACCACGCTTTGAGGACAAATAAAGTCTCGGAATTTTAATCCGAGACCCCGTTCAAAAGTTATAAAATTTAACGTCCGAAGCCGCTAAATTATGAAAACGCCCCTGGGGCCATCTTTCACAAACGGCCCGCGCCCGCGAAACATACACCCCTCCTAGTGTAAACGGCACGCTCCGAACTCAACGGTGCCCTCGTTTTTCCCATCCGAGCCACCGTTTAAGAGATACTAGCATTTGTCCATTAAACTAATAAATTAATTTATTAATTTATCCGTTTAACCCTCCGGAAGTGAGCGAGGGGTCCAAACATCCCGTGCCGACATGTTTTATGTCATTCCTAGGGTAAAAACCATATTCCGGACCCATCCGTAAACTCTAATATCTGATCTGAAGCTCCGTTTCGGAGTTATCCCATTTATTTGGCGTTTCCAGTGTGAACGCACTAAAAATTTAATTCCAGCCACTCCAGGGCTCGGAATCGCACGCCGTCTGAAGGTGCTGCTCTGGAATATCATCAAGAATATTCCAAAGTCTTTAACAACAAAAACCGGGTTCTTACATCATTCCCTCCTTCAAGATTTTCATCCCCAAAAAGAAAAACTATGGAGCAACACAGGGTACTAAGCCCACACCTGGCTTCCTCATACCCAGAATAACCCACGCACAGCTCTACGTCACCGCACACAGACCAAAGGATTGATCTGTTCATGCTAGGTC
Source organism: Viscum album (assembly GCA_963277665.1). Classification (NCBI taxonomy): domain Eukaryota; kingdom Viridiplantae; phylum Streptophyta; class Magnoliopsida; order Santalales; family Viscaceae; genus Viscum; species Viscum album. The sequence continues at coordinate 1,149,665,788 of OY728152.1, forward strand.
AGCCCTCGCCGATGTCGTGCACCCACTCCAGACTTTGGGGTTAGGGAAAGGCGGTAGGGCACCTCGATATCCCTTTGCACGGTCTCAAACGGCCCGAAGGCTCTCGGGGGTAGCTCACCTCCCCGAACAAACCTCTACGTCGCACGCCACCACTGTAATCAGCAACCGCACCTGAAACAAGACCCAGTGATTCCCTCCTTCAGAATATCCATATGGTGAAACACCCAAGGATATCTGGTCACGCAAGACTTCACAGTCGATGTATCTCAACCAAGACTCTCTTACATGCTCGGAAGCGAAGGAGACAACACCATCAACTAAAGGAAAAGGTCCCGCGCCTTTTTCCTTACCAACACAGGGTTACACCCGACACCCTGCTTCACCCTGGTAACACCTCAAACAAGGAGCAGGGAGAAAGCCTTTCACACACAGAGCCCAACAATTCTACTGCAAAAATTAGAAGAGTCGCAAGGGGTACCTCTCACCATCCCATGGTCTGCAGGATCGTAGATATCCAAAGCTCGCGGCTACCCACGGTCCCAACCGTCATCTCCTGGAGCCTGACGTGGACCGCCTAGTGGTGATGGGGAGATCTCGTAACGTCGTCCCCCACCTCTAGCTCCTCCCACTCCTCTGCTAGCACCTCTCTGGCCACTACTCCGATCACAGTGCTGCCTCTGCCGTGGTGGTGCGCCTGCTGCCTGCCCGAAGCTCTCAGCAACTCGGGTCAGGCAGTCTCGTGCCAAGTGACCTCGCCCGTCACTAGCATAGCACCGACGCTCTCTGGGCTGCCCTGGTGCCCTCTGGAACCACTGTGGTGTACGACCATGTCCCGGGATCCACTCACAGAAGGGCATCTGTGGCTGAGGCCCTGTGCCTTTCCACCACAGTGGTATACGACCACGTCTCCGAAACCGGCAGTGGGAAGGCCACCTGCATCGAGGTCCTATCCTTCGGCTCCTGCTAGCTACTGCAGACGTCCCGGCTCCATCGCGCCCACTGCCACTACAAACTGCAAAACATGACAGGGAGCCTTCTGTCACCAGCGTCTGCTCTAGCACCCCGGAATATGTGGAAACGCCCAAGGGTACTATGATTGCACGAATCACTCAGCGGAGACCCTGCTCAAACTTCCTCACTCGGAGGTTGTCGTCATGGACCAAGTCCGGGTAAAAGCATGCACGGTCTGCAAAACTAGCCGCGTACTCGGCCACCGTCATCCCTCCATGTTGAAACTGCAAGAGCTCCTGAATCCGAATGGAGTGCAAGAAGGAGGGGAAAAACTCCTCATGAAACAACAACTGGAAGTCGTCCCAGGAAAGCGACTAATCGTCAAGAAGATGAGTCACCAGACTCCACCAACGCCAAGCTGCTCCACGAAAAAGGGTGGCTTCCAAAACCACTCGCTGATCTGTCAGCGTCTGCACAAGCCTGAAGAGGCGAACCACTACCTCGAGCCAAAACACCACTGCCTGAGGGTCTGGCTCACCACTGAACCTCAGCGGTCTCTGCCGCTGGAACTCACGGAGCGTGCTCAACCTGCGCTCAAGCTCAGCCTGCTCTGCTAAAATTGCCTGCTGCTCAACAGGTGGGGGTACTGCTACCAGCCCACCCGGAGAAAGGGGCTCACATTATGGGTTCTAGACTGAGGCCTCGTAGCTCACAGGGTCGTCTTCACGCACCCAAAGTCGGTATCCTAGCTAGCTGTCTTCGCGGAGAAATCCTGAATATTATCAAGGAGTTTCGCGGTCAAATGAGCATATATGTATATACCGATAACAAAAATGATGGGGAGCTGACTCAAGAAGGACAGTAAAAGAACCAATCCTATGTGATGCACAAAATTTTTTTCCCTGCAACAAGTTTCTCAGCATGCCGAGTCGAAAAGCGGGTTATCAAGGTCCTGGTGAATGGATACGTCGGCCGCCGCACTATCACTGGACTCTCTGGCCTAAGAGCCGCTCTCAAGACACGTTAACACGGTTGCCCTAAATCCCAACCAATTCCTCTTTTAGGGAAATCCGAACAGCGTCCCAAGGAACGAACCACCTTTGATACCACTTTTTCACGACCCGACCCTACCCGGGATTGAGCCGCAACTACCCCAATCCTGCCTCCATAGGCCAGGGGCTGGCGACCAGCGCCGAAGGGACAATAACTCGGGGAGGCCTTTGTCTAAGTACCTGTACACACACACGCAGCAAACTCAATGCAACAGTGCAGAGTAAAAGTAAAGACACGCAAAGTAAAGGGAAACTGCTATATATAAACCACAGTGTGAATCGACCTCTAACAGTACAAAGTACAGTGCTGAAAAGGAAAAAGGGTAAAAAACGCGCCCAACAAGAAAAGGTGCCACAACCCGGCAATAGGTAAACAAAAAGAATCAACTGACGGGTCTCCCACCTGGAACCCAGCCACGACCACCGCACGCGGTCCAAGCTCTCAAGCTCCTACGCTCCACTGAAGTCACGCTCCACCTGTCCGTCGTCTACAAGGGCACACCAAGTTCGGGAAAAGCCCAAGAATGGGTGAGTATAAAAACACTTAGTAGGATACCTCGAAGGCTCGAGGGAGAAACAAAAGGAGGTACCGAAGGGTGAGCAGTAGAGCAAACAGGGAGAAGTAAAGGAGTACAACCGAAAGTGCAGTAAAGAGTAACGGTAAAGATTCTAGCTCAACCCAACAAGAGAAAAGAATTAGACTCGTCCAAGAACAAGGAGCTGGAAATGGTGTGAAGATGAACTTCTCATAGAGTCTTCGCTACCTATAGTAGGAGATTAGGCTCATCCAACCATGAGAAGCTAGACACGGAAAGCATGAGGCATACCCCGCGCGTCTTCGCCTCTCCTGGAGGGAGATTGACCAAGCCCAAGAAGTGGGTACTGGAAAAAAGGTATATACATATCCTTATGCTCAATCAAGAAGCCCGAACAACGTCATAAGGGGATCTCTTTCCCGTAGCTCAGCCCAAGAAAAGAGAGTTGCCAACATTCCCGAAAGTAAACCATCATCGATGCCCAGCATCCTGCACGTCTGCCCTGAACCTCAAGCCAAGGGGATCAATCACAGCACCTTGACACTATCTGCTTTGGGCGGCACTGACTCACCCGCACGGTTTTAAATCGCGTCACAAGAACGCGTCTCGGTGGGGAAAGTGCCCCTCAAACTTGAGAGTTCTAGGGAATGTCAAAACACACCTCGTCACTGCCCTGCAGTCAAGAGGTCTCCTCAAAGTCAAGCCATCACAACACTTACCCGTATAACCAAGGGTCCTGCTCTGGTAGTCATGGAGGTAAGCCACAGAAGAGCCTAGACGAGAGGAATGAGTATGGAATGCCAACAGGTGTCCCACTACCTAGCCCTCCTGGAGGGTAATCCATAATACATCATCCGGCGACCCACTGCCCAGCCCCGCTGGAGGGTAGACCATAATAAGATACTAGGTGACCCACTGCCCAGCCCTGCTGGAGGGTAAACCATAAGATGTCATCATCCAACCCACTTCCCAGCCCCACTGGAGGGTAGACCTGGAATAGGTCGACAGGCGACCCACTGCCCAGCCGTGCTGGAGGGTAGACCAGGAACTAGATGATGGGTGACCCACTTCCCAGCCCCACTAAAGGGTAAACCCTAAGAGGTCGTTGGGTGACCCACTACCCAGTCTCTACTGGAGGGTAGGCCCTAAGAGTTTCGGGTGACCCACTGGTCAGTCTCTGCTGGAGGGTAGACCCTAAAAGAGTCGGGTGACCCACTGCCCAGTCTCTACTGGAGGGTAAACCCTAAAAAGTCGATGAGTAACCCACTGCCCAGCCTCACTGGAGGGTAAAACTCATAGCTGCTCTAGACATATCTACCGGAGGGTACACCACTGGCAAACTAGACACGGAATGGGTATCGCGAAACCACCCAACTCCAGAACAACTCTCCCAAAAGAGTTTCAGCGCTTGTTCCATCACGGGGTGCCACTAGCACCGCTACTGGTCGATCCATCGAGAACGAAACCAGGGGGAGACCACTCAACCCTGCTGGTCAACAAATGAGCATAGAGCCAGGGGAAAACTCCACCTTTCTAGTCAAAAAATCACACAGAGGGACCCTCTACGTCGCGAGAGGTCAAAGTATGCAAAGCAGAACACGACACGCACATGGGGCCCACACGACGTGTGGCCCCAAGTCAACCCCAATTGAGCGCACAAACATCCTCAGGTACAAGCAACCACATGTACCTCCAAGTTCTCCCGTATACTCCCAGAGTATACCTCATTCTATCCCAAAGGCTATCGTGCACACGGCACCCATCGTCAACGCGAAGGCGTGACGTAACAAATACACCTCAAAGGCCCAGGCACGGCCAACCACATCTTGTGAACCATTTATATCACTCTCCCAAGAGTGCGTGATCCCAAGCAAAGGGTCCGCTACAAACAAGGTAGGACAAACCACCACCAGAGCACCTTGCATGCTTCCGCTATTAATAAGATCATGCAAGAGGCTCCGCACGGCCAAATGGATCATACCGTTGTAATCCTCGCAGAAAAACACACGAGATGGACTACTTACTTTCCTCAAACGGATATCCGACGAAAAAGTCACCAACACCACCTCACACCCGAACGGCGTCCCGTGATCCCGAACCTCGGCCCCGAAAATAGTCGGGCGCATCGCACCATTGAGGTCCCCTCGGGAAAACACGTCAAATGCACTACTCACTTGAGTGCAACAGATATCCGGAGAAAAAGGTGCATCCCGGCGCACCGCACACGAGCAGTGCCACGTGGGACCCGCATCTCGGCCCCGAAACTCAACGAACGGATCACATCATTGCGATCCTCTCGAAAAAGTACTCGAAATGGACTATTCACTTGTCCAAAACAGTCGCCCGGTGATAAAGCTGGAAATCACCGTCAACTCCCGAAACGGCCCTCGCGGGGCCCGCACCATCATGCGGAATTACAGTGGGCAGACTGCGCCAACGCGATGCCCTCGGAAAAACACCCAACATCGACTGCTCGCACGCCTCGAACGGACGTCCGAGGAAAAAGGCGCTAAAAGCTGCACGCGGCTCAAAAGATGGCCCATGGGGCCCACACCTCAAGTTCAGTCTCAACGCCCGAAACTGCTCTAGAAACCTTTTCCTCGGCGTCAGGGTCCCAACTCAACTGACGGCACTCAAAGCGGACATCGGACGCGTCCGTGCTGCTCAAAACAAGAATCTCGGGAGAAACGCTCATCCACTTAAAGACACGTCGTTCCTCCACGGCCCCTCGTTTCGGGAATTAAAAATTCTCGAAACCATCTCAACATGTCTGCCTCAACGATACGGTCCCACATCCGCAGACGACGTACAAATCTGACACCCGTATTGAGAATTACGGGCGTTCGAAGGGGCGGGGACCCCTTGGGCTGGACTGGCCTGGATCGGCCGCTCCGCCCGACCTGGCCCGGCCCGTGGCTTAGCTGCGCAGACCGGTGCCGGTTCGCGGCCCGCCTGCAGACCGGCCACGAGGGCTGGTCGCCTCGCCGCACGAAGACCCGCCAGGCGCGGGTCTCTGCCTCCTCCGTGGGGTCGCGGCGTGCGACCCCGGTCTCCCGGGTCAACCGGCCGGCACAGCCGGTCGGTCCTTCCGCTCCGCGCCGCGCGAAGCCTTCGCGGCCAGAGCTCGCTGCCGCGCCGAAGAGCACTACTGCTAGGGAGGGAAGACTCCGCCATCGAAACCCGCCGGACCACCGCACCGCCACCTCCTGGAGATCACCGGACCACCGTGCCGGCCAGAAAACCCCAAAAACCCGCAGATCTTCGTCGAGCCGCTGCGGAGGCTTCGGAGGTCAGATTTCGAATCCTAAATAAGCGTTGGAAATCTCGGATAACATACTACGCGATCATAGGCATAGATCGACAATCAGATAACAGTTTGATGCTATAAACTGGGCTCAAATATTGTGAGAAATTAAAAACGAAAATGATAACCCCTACCTCGATGGGCGTAGCCCGACGCTTCGTCGTCAACCCACCGGGGTGGTCGCGCCTCACCGGAGCTGCCTCGCCGGAGCTTCCTCTCCAGAGGTGAAGGGGAGGGGAGGGTTTGAGGAATATGAAGAAGAAGAAGAAGGGGGGTGGGGTGTTTAAGTACAAATCACTTAAACGCTCGCCCGATAGCCCCGAACCCGAATTCCCGAAAAGGTCGGGATTTAGCCTCCCCTAGGCTAAGAACCACGCTCTGAGCACAACGGATGTCTCGTAATTTTAATCCAATAAGCCATTCAAAAGTTATAAAATTTAATGTCTGAAGCCGCAAAATTATTAAAACGCCACTGGGGCCATTTTTCACAAAAGGCCCGCGCCCGCGAAACTTACACCCCTCCTAGGGTAAACGGCATGCTCCGAACTCAACGGTGCGCTAGGTTTTCCAATACGAGCCACCATTTAAGAGATAATAGAGTTTCTCCATTAAATGAATAAATTAATTTATTAATTTATCCGTTTAACCCTCCGGAAGCGAGGGAGGGGTCCAAACATCCCGCGCCGACATGTTTTATGTCATTCCTAGGGTAAACACCCTATTCTGGACCCATCCATACACTCAAATCTCTGATCTGAAGCTCCGTTTAGGAGTTATCCCATTTATTTGGCGTTTCCAGTCTGAACGCACTGAAAATTTAATTCCGGCCACTCCAGGGCTCGGAATCGCACGCCGTCTGAAGGCTCTTCTCTGGAATATCATCAAAAATATTCCAAAGGCTTTAACATCAAAAAAAAGGTTCTTACATGTGTAGTGAAAGTTATTGAAGAACTTTGATGAAATAGCATAATCTGAAATCTTGGGGTGTTACATTCTTCCCTCCTTCAATAAATTGATTCCTCTCAATTTGAAATTATTTTTCAAAAATAAAAGGTTGAAAATAGAAAATACCTTTGGGAAGACCCACATCGGGAATTAGGTTAATAAAATGTAGTCTTAATAAGAGGAAAATGGAAATAAAAGGGTCACCACCAAATTATGATCTCGATTAGGAGAACATTAGTGGCAATTAGAGACATATAATTAGAGGAAAATCGTAAATATTTATAGGTAGTGATTGAGGTCATCAATCAAAAATGAGTGTAAAATTAAGGGCCTTAAATTAATCAATCTATGATGATTTAAAATACCATCGGTTCAACAAAACATATGGTATTACGATAACACAATTTTTTGTTTTAAGATCCCTTCACTAATGTATAAGAATTAATTTATTCATAGAATAATAGAATAAGAAAAATATATACATGACAATTAGACTCCCATCATTTAACTAATTTCTACCAAAAACTCATCTTTCACTCTAAAAGATAATAGAACTTAAAAATAATAGTCTATTTATCCTATTCGTATAGGGTTAAAAAATGAATTTATAATTCATCTACCCGGTTTTTTAAAAAAACACTACATTATTCAATCCAGGACATCACGTGGGCCAGTGGTAGGTGATACACCCTTATCGCCCTTCGGTTGAGGGTTCAAGTCTCGCGGCCTTGCCGGACGCGACAGGTTGTTTCCCGACCTCCGGGTTATCCTTTTATGGAAATCCAAAAATAATCTAAAACTAGAATTATCCAAAATACATCTATCCAAAATCACAGTCCAAAATTAATAAGGAAGGAAAACACAATAAAGATCCTTTTCCAACGTAATAACATGTGAACACATTCATCATGTATTCTTTTAAAATACTGCAACATCCTGAATTACCATAAAACCTTATTGATTACATTCATGATCCCTTATTAAACATAGAATATTGGATATACTCCTTCTATCCAAAAATGTTGTAAACCCCAACAATGATGGAATATACAAATCATTAATCAGTTTCAAGCTAATCAAGAATATCTAATATAATTTATCCAAATCAATAATGCATTATTCCAAAATCACTATCTTGGTATCAGAACCATATTATGGTTTATCTTACTCTCAACCATATATTTTCCAAAAAATTAACCTTCTTATTGAGTCACTTTTCTTGGTTTCACACAATCTCAAGTCCTTAATGAAATAGTACTGCAGTACAATCCTTATATACTCCATAATTATTATAACCAGTACATTGTTGATAAAACACTCAAATGACACAATTCCATAATAAAAACAGAAGAACTGTAATCATTTCTCCTTATCTATGGTAGTATCATAACTTGATTATTATCCAATAACATCATTTGCGGTATACTCTTATGGATGGGACATTGATTCGCGTAGTGTCCCAACTCCTTGGAGATAAATCATTGTACATTTGAAACCTTTTTATTACCCTTGTAGTCATGTACATGGTGTCGTTTTTCTACACAATTTTAACAAAATACCATTTCCCTCAGGAAAGTTCCAGGTTTTTTCTTCCCACAGCTATCACATATCGGAAAATTCTTCTTTTCCCTCTTCCCTTTATCCATCTTTCTCTCTTCCATCCTTTTCTTCTATTGCTTCCCTTCAAATCCATATGACTTAGGGAATTATTTACTTATCTTATTAACGCATGATACTATTTCTTCATATGTTGAGAATACATGGGAGACTATTTCCCTTCTAAATTTTGGCTTAATACTATGAAATATATGATCCTTCTTACTCTTTGGATCATATGTATTACTGGAGTTCACATTCCTTTTACTAGGTGCCATTTCAATACAATAGCATAAACTAGGTTAGTTTATGAATTGAAATGAATAATTCCAAACTTGTAAAATACCTAATGTAGATTGAATGGTTTATGGATATAATCCATAATCATAAAGATGTTTTCATTGAAGAATTATATACTCATAAACCATTCATAATGATTTGTAAAGAAAATGAGAATTATCCTAATCATATCCCCCGGGAGTGTCGTAACCAAGAGTGCAGCAAGGCCCGTTGCCGTGCACCAGTTCCCGTTTGAGTCTATCTCAAAGTGGTGTTTTCAGGTTTTACCCCTAGGTACATCTATGCCAGATCCTCCTCAACGTGCCTGTATCCAGACCGGGATGTATTTCTCAAAAAACTCACAAAATCTCTATAATACCAAAATTCTATGAAGTTCTTCTATACTAATCCTCAAAGTCCATCTTAGGTCTATGTGATCTAATTAGAGTTTATCTAAATCTAGCTTCCAAGGATTGTACTAAACTTCCTCTGATACCAATTGTAACGCCCCGACCCCATTACCCAGAGTCAGTGCATTATTTTAATTCATTGGAATGATTACAAGGAATCAAGTCCCGAAGGACAGATCGGTTTAGCAGTCTTGGAAAATAGATTACATACATTAATTATATATTACACTTTATAACATACAACACAACATAAATAATCATTTATGAACTCCACTATTCCCTTAGTTTAACCCTGCATATCAATCACAATACACATCTTGGAATCCTTGAAAAATAAAACATAGAAAGAGGTGAGCTCAAATGCTCAGTAAGGGTAAGCAATACAGCAGAAAATAACATAAATATTAATCATGGTGAATAATTGAAATGGCATTCCTTTACCAATAATAAACATGAATACTTTTATGTCAAGAACATGAGTTGAGTAAATAATTCCATAATAAAACATAATCATGGGTATTCTAACAGTCAAATGACCACATGAACCGTCAATATTATTTCCATAATGAGGGAATATATAATGTCATACATTCTAAAACATTTTGTCAAGGCCTCGGCCAAGACGTCTATAATGATTAAGGCCTTTGCCAAAACCATAAATTTAATTGGGAAAGGGTCTCGGCCAATTCCACATCTAGTTGTCTCATGAGACCTATTGAAGCATCGAGGAGCTAAAGAGGGATCCACCCGTCACATACTATGTCCAATACATTCCTCGTATGAAAAGGTTAAAACATAACATAAAAATTCGTATGAGAACTAGGATACTAAATGTCAATACTTTAACTATAAACCATGAATGGTATAAAAATAACACATCCATAGTCAATCATATCACAAAACATTCAATACAATATGTAAGTTTTGTATCATAATAAATCAACTTCAAAACAAGTTTAAAATCCATTAAATTATTTTACATAGATGTAAATGATTTTTAAAACTCTTTGATTGACATATCCCTTTTCATGAAAACATTTCAAATTCACACTATTTAGAAAAGAAGATATTTAAAGACATTTTTGAATCAAAGTGTCCCATACCACTTTGAAACTTTTTAATATAATTAATATTTTAAAACATTCAGGTCCATTTAAAAAATTCCTTAAAACCATTTTGAAAACATGGACATTAATGATAATGGTTTAGAATAATAAATCTTTAAAACATTTAAAATGATGATGACATAGATTAAATAAAAACTATTTGAGGGAAATATCTTTTTTTTAATCATTTAAGAGTCACATAATTATAAAAGAAAAAATTTAATTTGAAAATATTCTTATAATCTTGTAAGGGAAGGATCAATGAGTTTATAATGGTAGAAAATATCCACACCCACCGTATAAGTTCAAAAACATTTTTACCTTAATTTTGTTGAAAAGGTTAAAAAGGACCTTGTTTGGAAAATGACGGAAAGATTCCTTTATAAACTTCTTATAAAAAGTCAAACAAGGATATAAATGACTTTAAACCATATTATGTAAAATAGTAAGAATGTTTTGAAATACATTTTTAAGAAACATGGATGTGGATTATAAAGAGTTCCCTGTAGATAATTACAAATAAACAACCTCAGATAATGAAGAGATTGTGAAATAAACACTTACCTTGTACTTTTCCTTGGTTGATGGTAGGTTAACCTCCTTTATAATGGTGAAATAATTGTTTTTAAATTATACAATAATCATATACATTAATATGATATCATATTTGATCTTTTAACATTTCATTGTTAATAATATCATAGTATTATCGTAGTTTCGGGTGTTAACTTACTCATTTTCTTTTATATGATTTGTTACATAAGTCATGTTTTTTATGGATAGGTTGTATATTATTCATATAAAGAATAATATAAAGTCCTTAAACATTATTTTTAATAATAAAATGAGAATTATACTTGAATGGATACGATGGGAAATGAATCTCATCACATTTGTGGAGACGGTAGTCTGTACATATGCACGAAGGCTACTTCCATTTCATTTATCATTTTAAAAGGAAATAAAAACCAAATGATACATAGGTATATTATTATTCCAGTATAATATAATATCTTATATATGTTACTTAATTTCATTAACACCATCATTTATACGTTCCACATATGGTATGAATGAGTCATATCACTTTGAGGGGGCGGTAGTCCGCACTTCCTCAAATTAAATTATTGTATATATATACAACATGAAAAGAATAATGGTAATCTATAAAATGGAATTATAGAAACTTATATATAAAATAAATATCATTAATATCATATTTAATTACAGTTCCATCATAATGTCCACCATGAGAGGTCGTAGGAGATAATTGAACAATCATCGTTTCGTGAGGCGTTTGGTTTCCATCCACAGAAACGTTATGTTCTTCACCAATTAGATGGAGGTTTGTGAAAGTGTAGTTATAATAGATATCATAACAACATCCTAGTATATTTAGGATACTTTTTTTGTTACAAAAGAAAAGAATAAGAAGATTTTAGGGGTTGGATAAGTAAAATAAAAGAAAGTTAATAGAAATCGTTACTTTTAAGTTGGGTAACTCCTTTTGTTTTGAACCAAAAGGACTCTTGAAGTGCCTTATTCCTCAGGTAAGGCTTCTAGGAGGAGGATAGGGATGTAGGGAGATTAATTGGGTAGAGTTTGGACGAGACAAAAGGCATGAGAGGTGTGAGGAATTGGTTAGAAGTGGTGTCCTTTTATAAGGGGGAGGAGGTTCTCTTTAGGAAAAACATAAAATAATAATTTATAATAAATTCATATTCGGTTTATAATTTCTCCAAAGTGGATTATTCAAAGTCTAAGGTGGGAATGGGTCGAAATAATTTCATCAAATAGATTTTAGATAGGTTCGGGTCACTATATTAACGTTATCTTTTAGTTTTAACTCTTAGTTAATTAGTTTGACACTTACCATGTCACTTTGTATTTTTATATTATATAGACAATAAAATTACTATAAACATCCAAGAGACACCCAAGTGGTCCATTAATAATACACCTATCATTATATAAGTTCTTTGGCCTAACCTTAGATTTTTAGGAATATAATATCAATTAATAATATAATATTTATTTTAAAAACCCATTTATGTAAATTTTGACAATATCTAATACTTTATTTTTGTTAAAGTATTAATAACTTTATTAATTCAAAAAAAATAATTTAATCAATACTAACATGTAATATTAACCAATTAACTTATTTTAATTCAATAAAAGTCTCAAATTATATTTATTTGTTTATTTATAATATCAATTATTTTAATATTTCACTAATAAGGTAATTAGTGCATCCTCATTGTGTCATAAATAAATTAAATTATTTAATGTCTAAAAATTATAAATAAAATACAATTATGTAAGGAATATTTATTGTCTTTCTAATTAATATTAATAATATAATTTATCTTATGTATAACCCTATATTAAAAAACATTTAGTTATTAAACTTTGATTTTAACTCTTTTAACTCTTCTTTGAATTACATAATAATAAATGTCCTAATCTAATCCATGTGGACCAAAGAGGTTCATATTTTATTCCTAAAGTTGTTTTTGGTCGAATTATACTTAGACAACAGAATTAAGACATGTGTTAGGGTAATAATAGTATCATTTATAGCCTTAATTACATTATTTCTTACTTCAATAAATTAAATCCTCGCAATTTGAAATTATTTTTCAAAAATAAAAGGTTTAAAATAGAAAATACCTTTGGGACAACCCACATCGGAAATTAGGTTAATAAAATGTAATATAAACAAGAGGAAAGGGGAAATGAAAGGGTCACCACTAAATTATGATCTTGATTAGGAGAACATTGGTGGCAGTTAAAGACATATAATTGGAGGAAAAACATAAATATTTATAGGTAGTTATTGAGGTCATCAATCACAAACGAGTATAAAATTGAGGGCCTTAAATTCATCAATCTATGATCATTTAAAATACCATCGGTTCAACAAAACATATGGTATTAGGATAACACATTTTTTTTGTTTTAAGATCCCTTCACTAAAGTATAAGAATTAATTTATTCATAGAATAATAGAAGAAGAAAATTATATACTTGACAATTAGAGTCTCATCCTTTAACTACTTTCTACCACAAACTAATCTTTCACTCTAAAAGATAATAGAACTTAAAAATAATAGTCTATTTATCCTATTCGTATAGGGTTCAATAAAATGAAATTATAATTCATCTACAAAATTTTTTTTGAAAAAGACTACATTATTCAATCCAGGACATCACATGGGCTAGTGGTAGGTGATACACCCTTGTCTCCCTTCGGTTGCAGGTTCAAGTCTCACGGCCTTGCCGGACACGACGGTTTATCGCCCGACCTCTGGGTTTTCCTTTTATAGAAATCCAAAAATAATCTCAAAGTAGAATTATCCAAAATACATCTATCCAAACTCATTGTCCAAAATTTATAAGGAAGCTAAACACAATAAAGATCTTTTTTTCCACGTAATAACATGTGAAAACCTTCATCGTGTATTCTTTTAAAATACTGCAACATCATGAATCACCATAAAACCTTATTGATTACATTCATGATCCCTTATTACTTATTGAATATTGGATATACTCCTTCTATCCAAAAATGTTGTAAACTCCAACAATGATGGAATATACCAATCATTAATCAGTTTCAAGGTTATCAAGATTATCCAATATAATTTATCCAAATCAATCATGTATTATTCCAAAATCACTACCATGGTATCAGAACCATATTATGGTTTATCTTTATCTCAACCATATATTTTCCAAAAAATTAACCTTCTATTGAGTCACTTTTCTTGGTTCCACACAATCTCATGTCCTTAATGAAATAGTACTGCAGTACAATCCTTATACACTCCATAATTATTATAACCATTACATTGTTGATACAACACTCTAATGACACAATTCCCAAATAACAAAGTAAGAATTGTAATCATTACTCCTTATCTGTGGTAGTATCATAACTTGATTATTATCTAATAAAATCATTTGCGGTATACTCTTATGAATGGGAAATTGATTCATGTAGTGTCCCAACTCCTTGCAGATGAATCATTGTACATTAGAAACCTTTTTATTACCCTTGTAGTCATGTACATGGTGTCCTTTTTATCCACACTTCTAACAAACTCTCACTCTCTTTAGGAAAGTTCCAGGGTGTTTCTTCCCACAGTTATCACATATGGGAAAATTCTTCTTTTCCCTCTTCCCTTTATCCATATTTCTCTCTTCCATATTTTTCTTCTATTGCTTCCCTTCAAAGCCATAGGACTCGGAGAACTATTTATTTATCTTATTAACACATGATACTATTTATTCATATGTTGAGAATAAATGGGAGACTATTTCCCTTCAAAACGCTGTCTTAATACTATGAAAGATATGATCCTTCTTACTCTTTGGATCATACGTATTACAGGAATTCACATTCCTTCTACTGGGTTCCGTTTCTATACAATAGCATAAACTAGGTCAGTTTATGAATTGAAATAAATAATTACAAGCTTGTAAAATAACTAATGTAAATTGAATGGTTTATGGATATAATCCATAATCATAAATATGTTTTCATTGAGGAATTATGTACTCATAAAACCTTCATAATGATTTGTAAAGAAATTGAGAATTATCCGAAGCATATCCCCCAGGAGTGTCGTAACCAAGAGTGCAGCAAGGCCCATTATCATGCACCAGTTCCCATTCGAGTCTAGCTCAAAGCGGTATTTTTGGGTTTTACCCCTAGGTACTTCTGTGCCAGAGCTGTCTCTATGTGCTCGTATCCAGACATGGATGTATTTCTCGGAAAACTCACAAAATCCCTACAATACCAAAATTCTATGAAGTTCTTCTATACTAATCCTCAAAGTCCATCTTAGGTATATGTGATCTAATCAGAGTTTATCTAAATCTAGCTTCCACGGTTTGTACTAAACTTCCTATGATACCAGCTGTAACGCCCCGACCCCAGTTACCCAGAGTCGGTGCATTATTTTAATAAATTGGCACGATTACAAGAAATCAAGTCCCGAAGGACCGATCAATTTAGCAGTCTTGGAAAATAGATTACATACATGAATGTTACATTACACTTTATAACAAACAACACAACATAAATAATCCTTTATGAATTCCATTATTCCTTTTGTTTAACCCTGCATATCAATCACAATACACTTCTTGGAATCCTGAAAAAATAAAACATTGAAAGGGGTGAGCTCAAATGCTTAGTAAGGGTAAGCAATACATCGGAAAATAACATAAATATTAAGCATGGTGAATAATTGAAACTTTATGCATTTACCAATAATAAACATGAATACTTTTATGGAAAGAATATGAGTTGAGTAAATAATGCCATAATAAAACATAATAATGGGTATTCTACTAGTCGAATGACCACATGAACCATCAATATTATTTCCATAATGAGGGAATATATAATGTCAGAAATTCTAAAAAATTTTGTCAAGACCTCGGCCAAGACTTCTAAAATGATTAAGGCCTTGGCCAAAACCATAAATAAAATTGGGAAAGGGCCTCGGCCAATTCCATGTCTAGTTGTCTCATGAGACCTACTAACGCATCGAGGAGATATAGCGGGCTCCACCCGTCACTTACTATGTCCAATACATTCCTCATATGAAAAGTTTGAAACATAACATAAACATTTATATAAGAACTAGGATACGAAATGTTAATACTTTAACCATAAACCATGAATGGTATAAAAATAACACATCCACAGTCAAACATATCACAAAACCTTCAATACAATATGGAAGTTTTGTATCATAAAAAATCAACGTCAAAACAAGTTTAAAATCCATTAAATTATTTGACATAGATGGAAATGATTTTTAAAACTCTTTGATTGACATATCCCTTTTCATTAAAACATTTAAAAGTCGCACAATTTAGAAAAGAAGATATTTAAAGAAATTTTTGAATCAAAGTGTCCCATACCACTTTGAATCTTTTTAAAGTTATTAACATTTTGAAACATTCATATAATTTTAAATAAATACTTAAAACCATTTTGAAAACATGGACATTAATTATAATGGTTTAGAAGAATAAATCTTTAAAACATTTAAAATGATGTCGACATAGATGATATCAAAACTATTTGATGGAAATATATTTTTTTTAAATAATTTAAGAGTCACATAATTATAAAAGAAAAAATTTAATTTGAAAATATTCTTATAATCTTTTAAGGGAATCATCAATGAGTTTATAATGGTATAAAATAGCCACACCCTCCGTATAAGTTAAAAAATATTCTTACCTTAATTTTGTTGAAAAGGTTAAAAAGGACCTTGTTTGGAAAATGACAGAATGATTCCTTTATAAACTTCTTATAAAAATTAAAACAAGGGTTTAAATGACTTTAAACCATATTCTGTAAAATAGTAAGAATGTTTTCAAATACATTTTTAAGAAACATGGATGTGGATGAAAAAGAGGTCCCAGTAGATAATTACGTATAAAAAACCTTGGATAATGAAGATATTGTGAAATAAACCCTTACCTTGTAATTTTCATTGGTTGATGGTAGGTTAACCTCCTTTATAATGGTGAAATAATTGTTATTTAGTTATACATTAATATGATATCATATTTTATCTTTTAAAATTGAATTGTTAGTAATATCATAGTATTATCATCGTTTCGGGTGTTAACTTACTGGTTTTCTTTTATATTTTTTGTAACATAATTCGTTTTTTTATGGATAGGTTGTATCTTATTCATATAAATAATTATATAAAGTGCTTAAAAATTATTTTTAATCATAAAATGACAATTATACTTGAATGGATATGATGGGAAATGAATCTCATCACATTCGTGGAGACGGTAGTCCGTACGTACGCACGAACGCTACTTCCATTTCATTTTTCATTTTAAAAGGAAATCTAAACCAAATGATAAATAGGTATATTATTATAACAGTATAATATAATATCTTATATATGTTACTTATGTTCATTAACACCATAATTTATACGTTCCATGTATGGTATGAACGAGTCATATCACTTTGAGGGGGCGGTAGTCTGCACTTCCTCAAGTGAAATTATCGTATATATATACAACATGAAAAGAATATTGGTATGATATAAAATGGAATTAAAGATACATATATATAAAATAAATATCATTAAAATCATATTTAATTACAGTTCCATCATAATGTCCACCATGAGAGGTGGTAGGAGATAATTGAACAATCATCGTTTCATGAGGCGTTTGGTTTCCATCCACAGAAACATTATGTTATTCACCCATTAGATGGAGGTGTGTGTATGTGTAGTTCTAATACTTCTCATAACAACATCCTAGTATATTTCGGATACTATTTTTGTTACAAAAGAAAATAATAAGAAGAGTTTAGGGGTTGTAGAAGTAAAATAAAAGAAATGAAGATAAGAGAAATCGTTACCTTGAATTTGGGTAACTCCTTTTGGATTGAACCAAAAGGACTCTTCAAGTGCCTTATGCCTATGTTAAGGCTTCTAGGAGGAGGATAGTTATGTAGGGAGCTTAATTGGTCAGATTTTAGACAATCCAAAAGGATTGAGAGGTGTGAGGAATTGGTTATAAGTGGTGTCCTTTTATAATGGGGAGGAGGGGATCTTTAAGAAAAACTTAAAGTAATAATTTATAATAAGTTCATATTAGGTTTATAAGGGCTCCAAATTGGATTATTAAAATTATAAGGTGGGGATGGGTATAAATCATTTCATCCAATAGATTTTAGATAGGTTTGGGTCACTATATTAACCTTATCTTTTAGTTTTAACTCTTAGTTAATTAGTTTGACACTTACCATGTCACTTTATATTTTTATATTATATAGTCAATAAACATACTATAAACATCCAAGATACCCCCAAGTGGTCCATTAATAATACACCTATCATTATATAAGTTCATTGACCGAAACTTAGATTTTTAGGAATTTCATATCAATTAATAATATAATATTTGTTTTAAAAACTCATTTATGTAAATTTTGACAATATTTATAATTTATTTTTTTAAAGTGTTAGTAACTTTATTAATTTTAACAAAATTAATTTAATAAATCCTAACATGTCATATTAACCAATAATATTCGTGGAATTCATTAAAAGTCTCAAATTATATTTATTTGTGTATTTATAATATCAATTATTCTAATATTTCACTAATAAGGTAATTCTTGCATCATCATTATGTCATAAATAAAATAAATTATTTAATGTATAAAAATTATAAATAAAATAAAATTATGTTGGAAATCGTTTTGGATTTTTAATTAATATTTATAATTGAATTTATCCCTTGTATAACCCCATATTAAAAATGTTTTAGTTATTAAACGTTGATTTTAACTCTTTTAACTCTTCTTTGAATTACATAATAATAAATATCCTAATATAATCCAAGTGGTCCAAAGAGGTTCATATTTTATTCCTAAGGTTGTTTTTGGTCTAATTATACTTATCCAATTGAATTAAGACATGTGTTAGGATAATAATAGTATCATTTCTACCTTTAATTACCCTATTTACTTTTTATCGTGGTAAATAAAAGTAAAAAGTTACTATTCACCAAAAATTATTTTTAACTTATTGAAACACATTTTACTCTTTGATATTAACATTGTCTCAGATTTTTAAAATTCCACTCAAAAAATCGGTAAAATTATGTTTTATGTGAATTTACAAAAGACGATGAAAAGTTCAATAAAATTTTTATATATCTAAAATTATTATAAACTGATTCCAATTAATTACATTGAACTTATATAGGTATTATGTATCTATTTTGACATAAAATAAATTTAAATACAATAAATAATTATTTAAATAAAAATTCGGTTTTAAATTATAACTTAGTGTTTTTCACTATTCATCAAAAATTAAAAGTTTTCGGAAAAATACCCAAAAATTACCCTAAGATAATTTTGATATTCCGAATTCAATAATGAAGTATATTTTACCAAATTAAAAACATAGAAGTTTCATTTAATAATTTAAAATTAATTCCCGCTGTCAAAACCAAAAGGCGTATTTTTAAGAAATAATAACTACCAAAAGTTTGACACTTGTTTATGTCTAATTTCAAAGTGAAATTACATACAATGAACATAATTGGATTAAATGGTAAAAATATAATATATTTTTATTTAAAACCCATTAAAATTTATAATTTAACCATATAAATTATTTTGATTTAAAAAGTGGTTTTTAGTTAAAATATAGTATTTTTCACAATTCACCCAAATATGAAAGTTATCAGAAAAACACCAAAACATTATTAAAACTAAATTATTATGTCCCGAATCTAAATAAGAAGTTTATTTTGTCAAATTTAATATATAAAAGTTTCAAATATTGGATTTAAAAAAGCTTCTCCATTAAAAGGCGACAAAATTTCATTTTTTAAAAAATAATTCTTTTATCTGAAAAAAAATGTATTTGTTCTTAAATTATGTCTAATAAACTCATAATATAGATTATAAAATTATAAGGATTATATAAAGTTAAAAATTCAGTTAATACTATTCATAACCTCTTTTGAACGGATTGTTTGGTAAGTCATGGTGTGCTAGAACTCGGGGTTTCCTGTAGTGAAAGTTATTGAATTTCTTTGAATAAATAATGTACTATGAAATCTTGGGGTGTTACATCTGACGCTCCTTAAACCCTTAAGAAAACCTGAGGCAGTCTCCAATCCTCTAAACCCATCTAAAAACATGATATAAGGCTAAATTAACTATCATAATTTGTTTCTGATCATTGAAAAATAAAATGGAACCCCCACTAATTCAAAACTTCAAAATGGGGGAGTTTTTTGACCTGATTAAAAAAATGTGACGTTACAAATTTATTGTTTCAAAATAGTTATTATATAATATTTATCATGTTTATTCATTAAATATATCATTATAACCATCCACGTGAGGTGGTTCTGAAAAATGATATATTTCCTTCATAGAGGTTAAGTTTTTAGAAGCGCATGGGTGATGTATTCAGTTCCCAACAAATGGAAATTAGTTAGATGATGGTTTTCCCATAAACATAAAAACATTTTAGTGAATAAATTATATAGATTAAACAATATTATTATGGTTATATAATATTTTTATGATGTATAAGAATATGGAAACATGAATGAACTTGGTTAATATGATTACCTCTTCCTTGGGGATCCACCTTTGGATATCTCCCTACGAATTATTAAAGTGGTATTTTCATTAGAACAAAACATCTAGGCCATGTATAGGGTGTTGGTAAGATATTTTTGTAGTTATTGGTTAATATAATGTTCTTAAAGTGTGTAGATAAGTAATGGGTGAGGGGTTCCTTTTATTAGTGAGAGGAAAGGAACCTTTTGTAAATACTCCAAACTTTAACATACTATTGTCATTTTCCTAGGAAAGTGGAAAAAATTGATTAATTTTCAAATGTATGATACGGTAGGGTAAAATAAACACATAAAAACATATCATTATAGGTTTTATTAATATTAGAATCGTTATCTCTTATTTTAACCCATGTTAAACCATTTAGTCATTATTGTGGTGAAAAACGTTTACTATGGTAACTATTCCTTGTGAATAAAAATGAAATATACCTTATTACATAATTTAAATATCATGGTTAAAAATATTGAATAAATTTTAAAATATTAAATTTATAGAGTTTGTTAAATTTTCTTATAATATAATTATACAATACGCAAAAAAAACAGTTTTTATAAAAAAAATCTTTTTATGCATAAAAATGGATTTGCACCAAAATAATGTATAAAATTGATTCCCATGTCATAAATCATTTTATAATCAATATATATTTATTTGAATTTAAAACAAAGTAAAAACTAAATTTATCCCTATAAATAATTAATTAAATAAAATAAAAAAATATTTCTTTTGTTAGAATAAAACATCACTTAGGTTCTAAAATTTCCAACATCGGTTTTTAAATTAAATATAATATTTTTAAATTTTTTATTGTACTTCATAAATATTTATATTCATTTCAAAAAATGTTTCACAAGATTTCAGGTCATTCCTATATCCTGATGATGGTATAAAATTGACAATATTTTTCAGAACTATATTTTTCACTATTCATCACAAAATCAATCATTTAAGAAAAAATATCAAAAATTAACCTTAAGAAAATTTGGCCTTTCGAACTAAATAATGATATCCATTTTATCAAATTAAATTTATAACATTTATACATTTTATTTTTACATATATTCATAAAACATTTTTGTTATAATAATAAAATTTTCACATGGAAATAGTTTGGGGTTTATGGGGTTTTCTCAATAAAGTATAATTTCTTATTTTATATTCTCTCCCACCCATATATAATTTCATTATAAAAAATTGATATAAATTAATTCATAATAAATATTGAAAAATTATTTTTTCATTGTATCTTCTATATCCTATATTACCTATTTCAGCCTATGATTTTTCAATAGAACTTTCACCGAATGAGTTGTTTGATTATACAATAGTTTCTATCTTATTTAAATAATTGGAATAGGTACATAATTATAAAGAAAAGTTAGATTAAAAATCTATTTCATCAATGGTGAGTAGATTTGTTGGATCCATCATATATTTCCTAAATTATGAAACATGAAAGATGTTGTGAAATTTAGAAAGGTTGGATGTCATAGTCAAATGATAGGCCAAAACTCCAATTCAATCCAAAATTTCAAAAGGCTCGATATACCAAGTACTTAACATCCCCTTTTTTAAAAAAACTCTAAAGTAACTTCTATATAGATACATTTAAGAAGACATGATCCCCCTATTGAAATTATAAATCCATCCTTTTATTTTCTACATAGATATTTTTTCTACTTTGAGTTGTCTTGATATGATTCTAAATAGACCATACTTTCATATTGTTTCCTCAAAAATTTCTAGTCCAACTAGTTTAATTTCAAGAATTTCATCCCAACATGCTTAAATACAACATCCCTCCCCATACAATACTTCATATGATTCCATTTAAATTATAAATTAAAATATATTATTGTATGTAAATTCTACAAAAGTTATATACTAATCCAAAATATCTTGAAAGTAATGGGAGAATAACCTCAGTATGTTTTATATAAATTGAATAGCCCTTTCATATTTTCCATCAGTTTGGGGATGATAGATAGCTCTCAAATATATCTTGATATTGAGATCCTTTTTAAGAATCTTCTATAATTTTTATGTTAATCATGGGTTATGATTTGATACAATTGAAAAAGGTTCACCATAAAAAATTATAATAATATTAATATAGAGTTTTCCAATGTTCTTAATAGGATGATCTTCCCTTATAGTAATAAAATAAGGCATTCCATAATAACCCATATAGTATCATTCCTTCTACGATTATTTGTAATTCTTGTAAAAAAATCAATGGTAATATCATCCAACTTCCACATAGGTATAGAGAGATGTTACATGAAACCTTCAGGATGTTATCTATCATCCTTCACCTATCCAAAAACCAAGAATCTTGATGCATAATTATCAATTTATAGCATCATCTTATCCCATAAAAAATATTTTCTTAAATACTTGAACATCATGGTTCTATGAGGGTGTATAGAGAAATGTGAGTTATGGGTTTCATCTATTAATTCACCCTTCAACTGGGATATAAATGGAACACATTGCCTCTTTTAAAATTTCAATATTCCATATTCATAGACAAAGTATTACAATGTCCCATCATTCAAAAATTTTATTTTCTTCTATAAACTCTCATCATCAAGCAGAGATTTTTTTAACTTCTCCAGTAAATATTTATTGGAAATAATTTTTAAAACTAGTGATATTTACCCTTCCCTAATAATTATAATATCTATATTTAATAAATATGAGAATATAGGATCCTTATTTATGATCTTCTTGGTTATAACTCCATGATACATTATACTCAATGTGTCAGTCACCATGTTTACTGTATCTGGGAGATAATATACTGGGAAATCATAATCCTTAAGTATTTCCATCCATCACATTTTCCCCATGTGGATCCCTTTTTTATAAAACATTTTTTTCAAAATATTATAATCTATGTATATTACAAATCCCTCTTCATATATATTTTACCTCCATATCTTCAAGGAAAATATTATAGCTATCAATTCAAGATCATGGGTTGGACAATTTTTTTATGGATCTTTATCTAACTTCATTTGTAAAAAAACTATATAATTCAATATAAGGACACATCTAAGTCATTTTTATAATGAATCACTATATACAACCAACTAATCCTTCCTTGATGTTAATTTAAATATCAGTGCACTATCCAATCTCTTATTTAACTCTTAAAAACATTTTTCGCATCCCTTTGACCATAAGAATTTAACCTCTTTACGTTTCAGCTTGGTTAATGAGTTATCCAATTGGGTAAAATTTTGAAAAAATCACTAATAATAATTTACTAATTCTAGGAAACTATTTTTCTCAGTTATATTAATCAACAAAAGATATTATTTTATCACCATTAACTTATATGGATCAACATTTATCCCATCCTTTGGGACAATATGTCTAATAAAAGAAGCTTTCTGAAACTTAAATTCAAACTTTCATAATTTCTTTTATAACTTCTTTTCAATGGGAGTCTCATGGATGATTTGAAAATTATTTTTATTATCCTTATATATTTTAAATTATAATAATATATTATCAATAAATAACACAAAAAATTATGAATAAAATCATTTAATATTCTTCTCATCAGATCCAAAATCACATATGGCGCATTAATCAATCCAAAGGGAATTATTGTAAACTCATTATGTCCAAACATCATATGGAATGTTATTTTTGGTATATCATCATGATTTAACAACAATTTACAATACCAAATACTAATATTAATCTTTGAAAATTATTGAGCTCCATGAATTCAATCTTAGATGTAATAAATGTGTGGTAGAGGATATTATTTCTGTATGGTAATGAAACTAAGCACCCTATAATAGATGAACAACCTCATAGACCCATCCTTATTATTGGAAAAAATAATAAGGGATCCCCAAGATAAAATAATAGGGTAAATAATTCACTGAACCAACAATTCAATCAATTGTTCATTTAACACCAATAATTCCATTAGCATTATTATATAGGGATTCCTAGATATAGGTCTCGCATCAAGGATGTGTTCGATGGAAAATTAAACTTCACACTCAGGTGGATTTCTAGTTAATTATTCAGGAAATAATTTTATGTATTCTAGAACAATAATTACATCCTCTATTCTTAGGATTTATTTTATAGGTGAATAATCTTTCAACTCTTATTATTTAAGAATTTCATTAAGTTTGGCAACTAGAGGGAGATCCAGATATGACTTAGATAATGTGGTCTCCCATCTAAAGATAATAATTTCCATACCTATATCAAGAATCAAAATTTTCTTCTCTTGGGATTAAACTTTTTCTCAATAATTTGTAATCTAATCCAAATCCAAGATTATTTCAGATTTAGAAATAGTTATGATAAGAATGTTTGAAATTAAGGTATATATATGTATTCTAAGGGGTATTTACTTACACATATCCCTTACAATAATATTCCAATTAGGTTTCTTTATTGGCGACACCTTTCTCAAATTACTATTTTTTTTCTTTATACTCTTTGAAAACAGGGAAAATATAAAAGGTTATGAAGATCCAGAATCAAATAAATAATTAGCTAGATTTCAGTTTATAATCAAAGTACATGATGTCAAATATTTAATAACATCAACTTAAACTATGTTAATTTTATAAGAATATTTTTTCTCCCTTGACCTCTTTTGAGATATATTCCATTGAAACTTGAGACATTAATTCAAATAGTGTCTCATCACCTTACGGTTGAAACACTAAATATTAGAATATTTCATCTTCACCGTGAATTCATAATACTTCTATCCTTTCTTTATACACTTGTAATAAACCCCAATACCCTTTATGCAGGTACCATATTATTTCTTTCTAAAAAATGAAATACTTGTAGTTCCAACCTTACCTTATTCTTATTTTTCAAATTTATTTTTCCATAGTGCTCATATGTCCTCTTTTTTCTTAATTTCCATTGAAAATATAATACTTGGAGAATTATTTCTCTATATTGATGTAATTATATACTATATCATTATATGATGAAAACTTTTGATAATTTGGTTCCCTTTAGAGGTTCATCTTAATCCCAACAAAGAAACAATCAATCTTACTTTCTTGATTACATATGTAATCCACAATATGCCTAGAAAATCTTGTAAAGTTATCCTCATACTTAGTAAAACTTTATTATTTCTTATTCTTTATATTAGGAAATTTCCTTTCCATATCAACTTTATTTTCTTAAGGAAAATATTTATTAATTAATATCACTTTAAAATTCATCCATTCCATCATCTTTATCTGTTTATTATCCTTAGTATTTTTAATTAATGAACAAAATTGATCAGAAAATCCCTTTGAGTAACACACTATCAGAATAACCTTCCCACACTAATTAATTCCCAAATAAAAGAATATATTTTTTGGGGGAAATTATCTATTACACAACTAACAATAAATTGGTAGTTCCATTAAAGAATATATTTTTCAACTGTATGAAATAGTTCAACATTATTATATTATGTTTGGAAGAAATAGGTTCCTTAATTTGAGTGAGGTTATTGGTCATAAAATGAGAAAAATTCACTAATATAATCATAATATATTCAGTTACAACACCAACAATTTTGTTCTGATAAAGAGAGAAATCCCTATATTGATTATAGGTTTTTTGTATGTTTGGGGCTGAAGATTCATTATTTTGATTACAAGTGTTGGTATATTTCCCATTATTTTCTATATACATTATATAAAAATAATGTAATACACTTAATTATCTAATAATATTATGAATATTAATACACAAAATAAAAAAATTATATTGGAAAAGGACCTAAAATATTCTTAAGGGTTTATCGTAATTTGTGTCCAACTTATGATCTTATACAATCTAGTTCACAACTTTCTTACTTTTTTTAAACTGACTATAAAAACCTCGTCTCCAATCACCTAGAGCTAATGATTAATTTATTGCATTAGTATAATATAAAAAAGATCACAACCCAAAGGTTCTAATAACTAATTAGTCATGAGAGAGTACATACATAAATCATTTTCATATTACATTGGATACATAAATCATAGATTATAAACTTCATGAAAACATTCATATTCCTTTTAGTATATTCTATATATCATTCAATGATTCCTTCTTATTAGCCAGGGGGATGGAAAAAAATAAATGGTGGTCTAAAATAATTATTAAGTAGATGCATATATAAAATTATAACATGAAAACCAAAGGCATAAATGATATGAATAATTGAAGAATAAATACATTTTTAATTTAATCAATAACATGAGTATTGAACATATCCATGGATAATAAAAATGTAATAATCACATGGGGAATAAGAACTGGTTTCTCAATAAACTAAAACATAATTTCATACATCTTAATATTACCATTTAGTTCTTGCATAAGGAATTATAAATAAATGGGTAGTTATATACCTAATAACCAAATAATCCTTAAGGAATTCCAACTAATTTGTCTTATGAGACCTTACCTTAAGCATCAAGGGGATACAACGGACCACTCCCACCACATACACATTTCCAAGGGATATAAGAGACCCCGTAAATTACTTAAAAATATCTAATTCATTCCATATTTATTTAATAAATAATAAAATACATTATCAATGTCCCTTAGTAAACAATAAATATTTATATTGAATCAAAAACACAAAACATTGACATTTCCCAAGTAAATGAAATAATTATCTTATATATATCCCTCTAATTCAGAATATATCTAATAATTATTATATGGTGTAATTATTAATTAAATATTTTAAATAATACTAAAAATATCCATGGTTCAAAATAACATTTTCATGAAGGATAAAAATTATATAAATGAATAATTGAGAGTAATAGAGAACATAACTTCAAGGAAGTGAATTATATGAGAATAAATTCTTTGGTGAAAATGGATTTATAAACAAAAAATAAGTAATGGATTAATGGAGAGAATTAATTAATTATAAATAATATATTTGTAGTAAATCCATGTATTTTATAAAATAGAGAGAAAAATCAAAGTGAAATATTAAAAAAACATTCCTAAGCTTTTGTATATTTATTATAAAAATGAAGTTATAAATAAATTCAAGAACACATTTAATATGGTTCATATAAAATTTTAAAAAATTATTTTAACAATAATTTTCAATAAAATATTCATGAAAATAAACCATGATTAATTAAGAAAACAAGGGTTCAAAGATAAAAAAATATACACAATTGAAATGAAATCCCTTATAAAAAATTCAAGAGAATAAAATCATTTTATTTTAAAATTCAAATGAAAAATTCATAGAAAATGGGAATAGAAATTACATTTTAAAACCATAAAAACATAAAAAAAATCTAAATAATGAAGAATGGTCATGATTGAGGAAAATTTTATTCCCATGGAAAAATGGTAAAAAAGATATTATTTTCACACTTTTGTAAAGAAAGTAGAAAATGCCTTATTGAAAATGCTAAGAATATTCTTATTAAACCTTTGAATATAAAGTAAAAGATTATATAAATTGAAATTTTTATTCACTTAAGTATATCCAAAAATATTAATGAAACAAACTAAATAATATAAATATAGACAAGAAAGATTCCCACCTAAAAAGAAAAAATAAGGTCATTTTTCTTATAAACATTATTTCAGTGATTTTGATAACCAAATAGAGGGAAAATAGAAATAATAATTTGGACCACTATAAATAACTATAGTATATAAAATTATACAACATTTATATAATAGTAATAACATAAAGTTTCCTTATTAAATTTGGAAGCATAAACAATCCCGATAAAAAGTGGTATTGTAAAATAAACCCTTAGCTTGGATTCTCACTTGGTCAGATGCATTCCAACCAAATGTATAATAAATTTATATTTATTATTAATCTATATAATATAAATATTTATATCTTTATTTATATATGTCATTCATTCATAAATTATTTATACTCATTTACTCATAACACTTTATAAAAAATTATGTTGGTGTTAACTATTATGCATGTTTTGATTTAAAGGATCTGATCCATTAACCTTGGATATGGTTTCTATGGAATCCTGACTTTATATTATATAAAATTTCATTACATTTTATAAACACAAGATCTTTAAAGTCTAGTTTCTTGGAAATTATAAACATAAAACATGAAAACAACATAAAACATTCTTCTTATCCACTTGTAAGGCTTTATCATAAGTTAATCCTAAGTACAATTGTTTCATCTCATAACCTAGAGATATACATTCAAAGGAAAGGGTGAGAAGAAGGCTCGATAAGGGTAAACAAGGGAATCTATTTACTTGTGATATGAATAATAACTTGATTAAAAGAAAATTGAAAGATATGAACAATATAAAAGAGGTATATCATAATAAAATGAACTTGAATAATAACTATAATATGTGGCTGGAACAATCCATTTTGACATTCATGAACATATCACCAAGGTTCATCCCCAAGGTGTTATAAAAAAAATACTTATACTTATTTTATGACCATTTCTTCACTTTTAAGATGTCTAAATTATATTTATACATTCATGGGTGAATTTTCTATTTTTTGGCCAATTTACTTTTCATGACTATTCATAAGGGTATATTACTATTCATAATTTACTATTCACCAAAAATAAAGTTGATCTTATTAGACATTAAATTTCTTACTGGTCACAATTGTAGAACACCATTTTCTGAATATAATTTCACATTATTAATTATTTAATGTTTATAAAAATATTTTAAAATAAAAATTTTTCTATAATTCATCAATAGAATGGAACTTCATCCTAAATTTATCTGGGCATTTGAAATTTAAAAATTTAACATAATAAGAAATAACAATTTTATTTATACAAAAGGATTACACAATTTAACTAAGGTCTCTTTACATTTCCCCTTATTATACCAGCATATGACCTAAGTGTAAGGTGTGTTATGGTGATATAATCTTGGGTCGGCTCAGAAAACACTACCAGAGTGGTGAATTCTATCAGCTTTAACTTCTCCCATAGGTGATTTTGTTCAACCATCACATGTTGATGTTTAGCTTCAGCTTGGTCCAGAGAAAATCCGAAAGGTGCAACATCCTTCCCAAGCTCTGACATATTGTCTTCGTATGGCCCAAGTCTATTGGATAAGGCCATTGAATATTCATTCTTTATTAATTAACCAACATCACTTGTATTTATAAACAATAATTATAATGTTAAGAGTTTATTTTACAAAGGTTATATAATAGTCAAAACCCATCGGTATCACTTCAGTAATTAAAGGATATAGTTTTGTGGAGTATAAAATGAAATAACACCCAAATTTTGGAAACAAATATTATTCAAAAGTTTGGGTCGTTACATTCTTCCCACCTTAGGAAATGTCTTCCCCAAAATTTTAACTCATATCCTTAGAATAGAAAAGGATTGGGTACTTCTACCTCATAGACTCCTCTGATTCCCACATGGCTTCTTCACACTTGTGGTTCCTCCACAACACCTTAACAAGGTGAGTAGTCTTGTTGCATAGGACCTTATCTCTATGATCCAATATTTCCACCAGCTCCTCCTCATAAGAGAGGTCATGTTCTAGTTGTACCACATTTGGATTCAGTACATTTGAAGGGTCGGGTATGTACTTTTTCAAGAGGAAAACATGGAATACATCATGAAATTTTTCTTGATTTGGATGAAGTGCAAGCTGATAGGCCACTCCTCCTACGCGATTAAGGATTTCATAGGGGCCAATGTTCCTAGGGAAGAGCTTCCCTTTTCCCCAAACCTCATGACTCTCTTCCAAGGTGAAATTCGAAGAAAGACTTTGTCACCAACATCAAACTCCAAGTCCCTTCAATGGTTGTCAACATAGCTCTTTTGTTAACTTGGAGCAGCCTTAATGTGTTGTTGGATGCCATAGACTTTTTCTGTCATCTCTTGCACAAGATCTGGCCCAAGAATCATTCTCTCACCAGCTTCATGCCAAAAAGTTGGAGTTCTACATCACTTAGCATATGGAGTATTATAGGGTGCCATTTGAATGCTTGAGTGGACGTTGTTGTTGTAAGAGAACTCAACTAAAGGGTGATGTTGATCCCATACACCTTTAAATTCCATTGAGCATATTCTCAGCATATCCTCGGGTTTTTAAATAGTCCTTTCAGTTTGACCATCAGTTTGGGGGTAATAGGCTATACTGAAATTCAATTTAGTGATCAGATCATGTTGAAGAATTCTCCATAATTTTGATGTGAACCTTAGATCACGATCAGATATGATAGAAAGTGGAACTCCATATATCCTTACCACTTCCTTCACTTAAATCCTGGAAAGATGATCAAGAGATAAATCTTTCTAAATGGAGATAAAATTGGCAGTCTTTGTGAGACAGTCCATAATAACCCATATCGTATTGTTTCCCTTTGAATTTCTCAAGAGACTAGTGACGAGGTCCATAGTGATATTGTCCCACATCCATGATGGTATGGGTAGTGGTTGCAATACCCCTTTAGTAATTTGTCACTCTACCTTTACTTTCTAACATACCAGGCACCTTAAAGTGTAGTTAGAAATCTCCATTTTCATATTTTCCCACCAATAATGACCACGAAGGTCCCTATAAATTTTTCAGCTTCCAAGATATATAGAGAAAGTAGAGCAATGAGCTTCACCCATAAACTCCGTCTTTATTTCCGGTGTAGATAGAACACATAGTCTTGTATGATATTTCAATACACCTTATTAATCAATATTTAACTCAAGAAACATCCCATCCTTCACAACCTCAAACTTCTTATGTAAAAAAAGATATTCTTTCTAAGATTTCATGATCTTCTCTAGTAATGGAAGTTGATAAATCATTTGGGATAGGGTTGAGGATGTCTCTTCCCGTATAACTCCCATGTCTAGATTTACTAGTTCATTGATCAAAGTATCTCTTTAAATGCTCATAGTGGAAAGAAAAACTGGGTCTTTCCTGATTAATGTATTAGTGACATTGTTTTCTCTTCCAGGATGATAATGAACTGTACAGTAATAGTCCTTGAGAATTTCTAACCATCTCCTTTATCTCATGTTCAATTTCTTTTGTGTGAAGATATACTTGAAACATTGATATCCTGTGTATATATCACATTTCTCCCCATAAAGATTGTGCCTCCATATCTTCAGATAAAAAATGACCACAGCCAGCTCAAGATCGTGTGTATGATAGTTCTGCTCTTGATTCTTCAACAATTGAGATGCATAAGAAATGACTTTTACATTTTTCATGAGGACGCACCCAATCCATTTAAAAGATGCATCAATAAAAATTATGAACCCTTCTCCACTTGAGGGTAGAGTTAACATGAGTGTAGTAAGCAATCTCTTCTCCAACTCTTGAAAGATTTTCTCACACTTCTTTGTCAAGATGAACTTGAACCCTTTTCGAGTAAACCTGGTTAATGGATTATAAAGTTGCAAAAAGTTTTTCACAAACCTCCTATAATATCCCACTAATCCAAAAAAATAATAGTCTCAGTTATTGTTATAGGATAAGGCCACTCCTCTACAACTTTTTTCTTTGAAAGTTCAACTGTGATTCCTTCATTGGTAATAATGTTCCCCAAGAAAGAAACTTTGGGTAACTAGAATTCACATTTTCTAAACTTCCAAAAAATCCAATCCTTCTGTAGTGTTTGAAAAATAACCCTTAGATGATCCTCATGCTCCTGAAAACTTTTGGAATATATCAGAATATCATCAATAAAAACTAACACAATGTTATCAAGGTAGTCCTTAAAGACTCTATTCATCAAATATATAAAAATAGTATGTTAATTAGTCAGTTCGAATGGAATAAAGAAAAACTCATAATGCCCATATCTTGATCATAAGGTAGTTTTTGGAATATCTTCTTTCTTTACCCTCAATTGATGTAAACCAGATCGAAGATCAATCTTAGAGAAGAATTGAGCCCCATATTATTGGTCAAATAAGTCATCAATTCATGGAAGAGGGTATTTTTTTCTTCACTGTGATCTTGTTCAGTTCTCTATAATCAATCCATAGCCACATAAATCCATCTGTTTTCTTTATAATGAGAATAGGTGCTCCCCATGGTGAAACACTCTGTCGGATAAACCCCTTCTCCAAAAGATCATGGAGTTGTTTCTTTAATTATTCTAGCTCCGCATTTACCATCCTATAGTGGGTAATAGATATCGGATCAGACCTATATATGAGATCAATGGAGAAATATACCTCTCTTTTGGGGGGAGGTCTGGGTAACTCCCTAGGAAATACGTTGACATATTCTTGAATATTGGGGACATTTTCTATTCTCAAACTCCCATTTCCTTCTTCTTCTTCACTGATCAACTCCATAAAAAACGATATAAGAGGTTATTTTAGACAAATATTAGGTTGAGATATCTATCCTTGAAAGATAACTGTAGGTTTTCCATTCAAGACTACTGATATTTCCTTGCTTTTTCATTTGATCTTAGCATTATACTTTGAGAGCCAGTCCATCCATAATATAATGTGGAATTATAGCATGGGAATGACTAATAGATTTACTATAAGATTGTGCTCACAAAGTAAATAAAAGAGTTTCTAAACACTGACAATGCTTGGATATTCCCACCAGGAGTCTTGATAGATTACTCTACTTTTAGTAAATTAGGGGTTGATTCTAAATTCTTTGCAAACTTGGTGAAAATAAAGGAATTCATAGAACCAGTTGATAAGGACTCCTTAAGTGCATCCAAATAACCAGGGATCAAATGCAGACAGAGGCAGATTTCTTGGTTACTGTAGTAGTACTGTAGCAGGTACTGTAGCAGTACTATAGCAGGTACTATAGTGGGAACTGTGCAGTATTGTAGCAGTTACTGTAGCGGGAACTATAGCAGGCACTGTTTGGCACTGTAGCAGCCGGGAATATGGCCCTTTTTGGGCCTTTGGGCCACCAATTTGGTCCCTGAGTCCTGTAAGGCCTTCGGTCCAGCCTTGCCTTGGGATCAGTAAGGCCTTTGGGCCACCTCAAGGCCTTTGGTCCACCTTAGTGCAGATGAAAACCGGACAACCTACAAAAAACAAGCTCTACAAGGAGGATGAGAAAGGAGCTTTCACCACAGCAGAAGCTAAACGGATTGCAAGAATGAGAGGGTATGGCACCTGCCATCGGGACAAGCCTATGCATGCATGGGAATGACTAGCTGAACAGCCATGCGAAGGTGGGGAGCTTATTTCACGATGAAGATGCTGGGGAGGAGAAGTTCCAAGTAGTTAGTCTGGGATGTATGTAATGTTTGAATCCTACGGGCAATGAATTCCTCTAAGGCCTATGGGCCATGTAATACTTACGCCTACGAGCCTTGTAAGGGTTCCTACTCACAACTTGAAAGGTGTATTATCAACATCAATAAAAAAATGAAGGCCTTCGGGCCATTGGAGGAACTACAGTCGTAGTGATCACAAAATTATGACCTTGTTCCCTTGGTCGTTGCTGAGGCTGATGGTGATTCCCCTCCACTACCCACGGATT
Organism: Viscum album; assembly: GCA_963277665.1. Taxonomy (NCBI): domain Eukaryota; kingdom Viridiplantae; phylum Streptophyta; class Magnoliopsida; order Santalales; family Viscaceae; genus Viscum; species Viscum album. The sequence goes on from OY728152.1 coordinate 1,149,699,631, forward strand.
TGGATAGTGATTGGAAAAGTGCCCAAGTTTTCTACACTTATATTATTGGACATCAGGTAGGGTCTCCAGCATCTTCCCTTCATCGTTAGTGTTGGGAAGTTGTGACTTCGCCTCACTACAAAAATTCTCTGATGTGGCCATCTCTTCTACACTGGTCTCATTTCCCACTCCCGAGTAGGCATTTCCCTGAATACTTCTTCCCACATTTATTACATGAAGAACGTTACACTTTCTTTCTTCCTATTCCATAAATAACTAAACTTTACTCTAATTCCAACTATTCCATCCCGCCTTTATATTACATAACTTTTCATTACATTTTACAAAGAGCGGATCTTTAAAGTCTAGTTTATTTAAAATCAAGAACATAAAACATGAATACAACATAAAACATTCTTATAATCCACTTCTAAGGCTTCATCATATGTTCATCCTAACTACAATTACTTCATATCATAACCTAGAGAAATACATTCAAAGGAAAGGGTGAGCAGAAGGCCCAGTAAGGGTAAAAAAGGGTATCAGTTTACTTGTGATATCAATAAGAACATGATAAAAATAAAACATAAAGACATGAGCAATGGAAAAAAATCATATCATAACAAAAAGAACATGAATCTTAACTCGAATATGTGGCTACAACAATCCATTTAAATATTCATGAACATATCACCAAGGTTCACCCCCAAGGTGTCATAAAAAATTACCAATACTTATATTATGACCTTTTCTTCACTTTTAAGATGTCTAAATTATATTTATACATTCAGGGGTGAAGTTTCAATTTTATTGGCCATTTTACTATTCATTTTTATTCCTTACTATTCATAAGGGTATATTACTATTCATACTTTTCTATTCCCCAAAAATTAAGTTGATCTTATTAGACTCTAAATTTCGTACTAGTCACAATTGTAGAAGTCCATTTTCTGAAAATCATTTCCCATTATTAATTATTTAAAGTTTAGAAAAAATATTTTAAAATAACCCTTTTTCAAAAATTCATCAATAATATGGAACTTCATCCGACATTAATTCAGACATTTCAAATTCAAAAATTTAACATAATAAGAAATAACAATTTTATTTATACAAAAGGATTACACAATGTAACTAAGGTCTCATTATGTATCCCCTTATTACACTAGAATAGGACCTAAGTGTAAGGTTTTCTATGGTGATTGTATCATGGGGTGGCTCGGACAACATTTCCCGAGTGGTTATTTTTATCAGCTTGAAATTCACATGTAGGTGATTCCATTCAAGCTTCACATGTTGATGTTCGGCTTGGGCTTGGTCCAGAGTAAAGCCCAAAAATTCAACCTCCTTTCCAAGCTCTGACATATGGGCTTGGTATGGAATGAGTCTACTAGATGAGGCCATCGATAATTCTTTCTGAATTAATTAACCAAGATCTCTTGTATTTATAAACAATAATTACAATGTTAAGATTTTATTTTCAAATGGTCATATAATAGTAAAAAACCAATAGTATCACTTCATTAATAAAAGGAAATAGTTTTGTAGATTATAAATTAAAATAACACACAAATTTTGGAAACAAATACTATTCAAAAGTTTGGGTCGTTACAGTTTCATCACCTAAATAATAAAATTAATTAAATATATAATATTTTTAAATTAAATAAACTATTATATCCATACATGTAACTTGGTAATGGAGCATTACATACGTCATCCATAGAGGCTCTAGTATGCATGTATGGATGGGTGTCATTTTAATTTTTCAATGGACTGAAAGAAAGAATGTTAGATAATTATTTATCATTAAATAATAATATATATGTCTTAGATACTTTATTTACTCATTTAACTTATATTTTCAACAATCCATTTGAGACAGTGATGAAAAATGAAATATTTCATTCATAGAGGTGGTAGTTTTCATGTTCGCATGAGCAAAGTTTTCATTTCCCAAGGGATGAAAAATAGGTATATGATGATTGATACATTAACATAATATAATTTTAGTAAACTAATGATACTGATTTAATTATTTTATTATGTTTAAATAATATTTTTAAGAGGTTTAAGGAGATGGAAACTTGAATTAGATCTCTTAATACAATTATCTCTTCCCTGGGTATCCTCCTTTGGATATCTCTTTAAGACTACCTAGGTTGGTATTTTGGTGACATCAAAACCTATAGGTCATGGATAAGGGTTTTTTAAAGTTATTTTTGTATTTATTTATAGATATAAAGGGATTAAATAGTGTGGATGAGTGAGGGAATAGGGGTTTCATTTATAAGTAGGAGCAGTGATACCTTTGTAAATACTCAAGACATTAAAAAAATATAAATAAATTTTCATGGTAAAGAGGAAAAATAGAAAAAAAATTAAAATATAGGACAATTGAAGTTCTAAATCCACAAATCCAGTCAAATTTATATAAATTTTAGTGATATTTGAATCCTTAGCTATTATTTTAACTGCCTTGTTAAAACTTTTAACCCTTAACATATTGAAAAAAATTTACTATGGTAACTATTCATTATGAATAATATTGAAATTGTAATTATTATATAATTTTAATATGATAATTAAAAATATGGAATCAATTTTACATGATTCATCTTATATAGGTTGTAAAAATTATTTTAAATATAAGTATAAAATATATAATGAAAAATATTTTTTGGAAAAAAATGTCTTTTAAGCACACAAATGGATTTTCACCGAAATAAAGTATAGAATTGATTCACATGAAATTAATTAGATTATGAAAAAGGGGGACTTATTTGACTTTAAAACTAAATAAAAATTTATTTTATCCAATAAAATACTTAATTAAAGTAAAGGATCAAAGATTGTTTTTTATTAGAATAAAACAACACTTTGGTTCTAAAATGTCAAACGTAGGTTCCTAAATTTGATATAATATTTTAAAATGATATATTTTACTTTTTATCAAATATTTATTCTATAGAAATGATTTCAAAAACATTTATTCCATTCCTATTTTATAATTATCTTATAAAAGTGACATTATTTTGTAAAATTTTATCTTCACTATTCACCCAAAAATCAAACACTTCAGAAAAATCCTAAAAAACCACTATATGGTAATTTAAGTATTGTGTACTAAAATATGATATGAATTTTATCAAATTAATATTTTATAATTTAGAAATATTAATTTTAAATATATTCAATAACTGTTTTTATTATAAAAATAGAATGTGCATAAGAAGATAGTTTAGGGATGTAGTGTTTACCTATGAAAGTAGAATCTCAGATATTGAAAAATAGTAAAATAAATTTAAGACAATTATGTTAAATTGTATGGATGAAAATGATTTTAAATTTTAAATTTTATTACTTTTTTGTAAGGGATCTCTAATTTCAGAAAACGTTCAGATGATTATGTAATTTCATGTAGATGATAATTCTTACTTTTTTCAAAAGATCCTAATAAAAAAATATTTTTATAAAAGGAAATGTAATTATATTTCATATGAATTTAATTAATATTCATGTAATATTATAAAATTGAGTGTAATAAATTGAATTTTATCATACCCATTTCCTATTTTATTTATGAATTTAGTAGTTCTATATGAAAATATCAGCAAGCTGTTCATTTTCTGGTGAACTCTAGGATGATATATTTTTTTTGTTGGACCTTTAAGAAGTGGTTTTTAATATCAATGTGCATATATATGGAGTTTATTTCTATGTTTTTAAATTATGATATTTAATTGAAATTATCACAATGTACAGGTATGTGTGTGTCTGAGAATCCAAAATTAGAAATTGTGTGTTTTATCCATAATAATTGTTCATAATAATTTTGAAAAACTATATAATCAGATTCAGTAGTTAAAAGTGAAATATACTAATACTTACTACTACAATAAGACACGAATTAATCTATAAGAAAATTAAAACTAATATAGGTTATTTTTATATATAACATATATCCTCTAAAATTAATATTTTAATAAATTTTGAGAAGTAAATCTTATCTAGAGGGAGACAATAAAAAAATATTTAATGTGCCTAAATATTAATATCATAAATTTTAAATTATAATATTTTGGATTCTATTTGAATCTATCATTGAGATATACTAAAAACATGATGCTAGGATGGCTAATAATTCAGTATAGTAAAATTTTTATCATCTATCTATATTTTTGTCGATTTAAAAGTATCCAAGTTTAATGAGAATTCATGATATAATAGGCATATAACATATTAATTATACTTTATTAATCATCTAGAATAAATTATTCAATTATATCAATAATATACTTGTGCTGTGGAATAAATGTATCTTTCAGAAACTGTGAAATTTGAAAACAAAGACATTAACTTCTCCAAAAACTATGATTTTAAATTTACTCTCATAAATTTTGTAAAAATATCTCCAATTTATTTTCTATTTGAAATAAACATGACACCATTTATATAGATCTAAACAATTATGGTTTCGTTAAAAACATTATTAATAAAAATATTATGATCTTTCATTCCTTTAATAAAATCATTTTTGTAATAGACATTTCAAAAAAATATCTTACTAATCTCTTAGAGGATTTTTAAGGCCATAAAAATCCTAGGTATGTTTAAGAACATGGGATATTTTATACAAATTTACAAAATCCAGATTTTGTAATCATATAAATACTCCTTGACAAAACCATTTAAATAAGAACCTTGAATATCATTTTGAAAAAAGGATAAAATTTAGATTTTCTGTAATATAAATTATAATTTTAATAGATTCGAGTATATCTACTAGAGAAAAGATTACATAATAGTGTATGACTTCATTAAGTAAACCATTTATCAACTAGTCTAGCCTTATATTTGAAAATTTTCCAATTTTAATCAAATTTATTCCAAAATTCACATTTTAAACCTATTATGGGAGAATCCTTAAGTGTTTCAACCAAATCCAAATTTTTTTCTCATAAACTAATTGGGATTTTTTTATCATTACCATCCACATTTCATCATTAATGGATTCATATAAAAAAATTGAACTAATAATAAAATATAATGTGTTGAATTTTTTTTCAAATAGTACTTCTAATGGAAACATGTCAATTAATACCACCAATGATATTTTCAAATATATGATAACTATTTAATGAATGGATTCTAGGTTAAAAACATTATTGGTTCTATTTTTCAGGTGAATCATCTTCTAGATCATCATTTCCAATTTTTAGAGTTTATATCTGGTAATTTGATAAAACAATAGTGATTATTAAAATATCATATGAAACATTTTCCAAAATTTTAGGAATAAATTTTCTAAAAAGGTATTTGTCATCAAAATTTACAAGTATCATTCCTTTAATGGTTTGTATCCTTTTATTTAATACCCAGTAAATCATACTTATCGTGGAGTATCATATAAAGGTTCCTTTATTGGATTTTGAATTTGAATTACCATTTTTATTCTTGGTGTTCAAAATAAACACTTTGAAAGAGAAACATTAAATTATCCAATTGTAGAATCTCTATCATTCCAAGATTCATAAGTAGTTATTTGTAAAATAAATCATTGAAAAACTAAATTTATAGTGAATTGGGAGGTATTTTTTTCCAAAAACCTAAATTATTTTTGAATTTTATATTTAGATATCATCATTATGTTAATAACTTTTAGAGATATAGTTTATTGGTGAAGAACACTGTGATGTCCAGTGTTTTTAACCAGATGAAAGGATAATGAAAATTGAATTTTCCTTTACTGGACTAGTCATTTTAAAATATGATCTTCAGAGTGGAAATACAATAGTTACATCACATCAATGTGTAGTTTTTTGATGTGGTTAAAGGACCAAGGGTGCCACAGGTTTTCTGCCATGTTTTGGGAGAATTGGGCTTTGAAACCTCAAGTTATGAGGAGCTAATGAGGGTACACAATTATTCTGGAACTATGTATCCCTCAGCAAAAAATTGCGTTGTGTTTTAATTAAATAAACTAATGTAATTAAATTAAAATTAATTGAAAAATAAATGGGGAGTGAAATTGAATAAAAGTCTTAATAATAATAAAAATATTATTATTATTATTATTTTAAGTTAATTTTTAATAGAAACTAAAAGGGTGTCCTCTTAATCCCAGTTCCATGCCCCCAGGAGACCCCTAATGTGCATAACCCCCTACTCATGGCTCCCTTTTCTCTCACCATTTTCTTGTGGATCCTTCATGATTTTTCTTCAAATCTTTGAGGTAAGGTCATATGCTTGTGTCTCCTCCTAAAATTGGGAATTGTTCCTCTATTTTTGACCTCGTGAGGTGCGGCTGAAACCCTAAGATTTGGTGATAACTGATTTTTGGTTATATCTCATTAATAGGTTCTGTGAAAGGCTTCTTGGGGCTCCTTGGTTCATATTCTGGCAACTAATGTTGAAGGCGAACTGATTCAGATCATCATGGTCCACCTTCATCGATTTGGGGAAAAATTTTCCTTTGGTCTTCATTGTAGCTTAATTTATTTTTGGGACTTTCATAATTTTTGAGCTGCTGGTAATTTTATATGGGTGCTTTGGTCCTTTCTATGGTGTTTTTGAGTTCCCGGTATTGATTATAAAGCGTTTGAGAACTCCGGGAGGGCTTGCACTCACACACATTGGTATGTCTTTGTCTATATATATATATATATATATATATATATATATATATCTTACTTATACATATTCCCTCATGGAAATGGGAATATGTACATTGGATTAAGATATATATATATATTTGAATGTATGTGTGCACAAGTGTAGAACAATCATTTTCATCATCAAATTTGTCAAGTGTTGAATGTTCTCCTTGGTCTACTTCTTAAGGTAGGGTCCCATTCCTTTTCCCTTAAATTTAATTATTCATTAATTAATTTCATTCATGACTTTAATTAATTCTTTTCCATCTATAGTAGTTTTTCTAAAAAAAATCCCTTTGGTAATTTGTATATTATACATAATTGAACAGATTTATTTTTTTATAAACAATTTCATGATTTATTAATAAAACCCCTCTAGCGAAGATTCATTATCTTCAAGCTAAAAATTAAATTTTAGATAGTATTTTTTTCATGGCCAATTTCATTGGTGTTTCTTTATTCTTGAGGTTATGTTTGTAAAATTGATTTTTTTATATCCATCATTGATATTCATAAATGGAGTTTTCCACCCTTGGTAAAATTTTTAATTAAACAAATAAAATTTGTGCTTTTATAGTCTTATAAACTCAATAGATTTATTTTTAAATGGGTATTACCAGTGTAGGAAACTTCCCTTTTTCCAATGACACATAAATTTTTAATTATTGATCCCTTTAAGTAGATTTTTCATGTTTTTGTAATTTCAATGATTTTTTTAAAATAAATGGCTAATTCAAGATATAGTTTCCCCTCTTATAATGAATCAAATGGTATAAAATGGATTGACCCCCAAGGATAGTAAGGACAAGCCATTTTTCTTACACATAAGTAAATGCTTATAAGGAAATGAAATTCCTTAATAGATTTGGGCTTGGATAATGATATGAATGAGAAGCCTTTACCTAATGTATTAAATTATAAATATGAAAATATGTCTTATACCCCATTCCACACTTATTTCTTACTTCTTGGTTCCAAAAGTGGGTGGTATAAAATAAATCAATTTTATCTGATATAATTATTTATTGAAATTATGATATGTGTGATCATGTCGACACGTCACAAGATAGACGAAATAAATTGAATACTCCATATTAAATTATAATTGTTCATTTAAAAAAATCTCTTAGATCACTTTGGGTCTATAGGTGGGGAGATTCAGACCTGTGGTCACCCGATTGGTGTGTCAGCCTTGGGCATTTATAAGAGATGGTCTGTTTGACTATAAATCCCTACAATAAATTGGATAAATTGTTGATTTCTAGATTAGGCCTTTGAATTATCATAATACTAAATTGTATGATTTCTTATGGTATAATCTCCATATATATTCTAGTTAACTAATATATTAATGACTCTAGGGTCCAATGATTAATTAAACTGGATTGATATATTTATGATGATAATTAAGAACATAGAATAATGAAATGAATTTGTTTGATAGATGATATTTTTTTTTATAAATTGACTATTGTGTCTTATGATGATAAATATGGTATGTTTGATACAAGAATTGTGATTTTTCTTGATTATATTTTGAACTTATTTTATATCGATGTGATTGCTACCTGAGGTTTCATATTGTCTGGAAAGTTGAGTTTTTCTAGATATGACTCATGTTTATAATGACAGCCAAGGGCTTGGTGCATGATCTTTTGTATAGCCTGAGGTAAAGGCACTCTGATACCTGATGTCGGATAGAATATTATATGTTTATGTTGGATGCCTGACGACTAGATGAATAGTAACACGGGTCCTGAGGGAGAGATTCTAGTTATGCCTGAGGGAGATATATTGGTTATCCTGGGGAAGAGAACATAAAATTATGGAATATTCTAAGTGATTCGTCTTTAGTTGGAGAATATTACAATGATTTGGGTGATCCATTTTGATGTAGGAGGATATAACCACAATCATAGGTACTTGGCAGGGTGCTAAAGTAGGTATAGCTCTCAAGTGTCCCTTATGATCCTGGGCAGGTTGTTGTTTGTTTATTCTGCACTAATTTTTTTTCTTATATCTTCTCAATGCATTACATTTTATATCAAATAATTTATTGGGTTAGACACCGTGGGTGTTGGCCTTCTGAGATTGTTATCTCACACCCTGCTTGGGTGCTGCTTTTCATCTGAGTATATATTCTTGCTAACAGTTCTTTGGATTCATTACTTTTATTGTGTTCTTTACATAGGATATAGGGAGCACAAGACTAGGATCTTTCTCATGATTCTCTTGGATTTTACCTTTGGGTTTTTCTTTCCATTATTATTTTTTTTACTTCTTGTACCGTGTAATAACACTTTACATTAAGTGCATCATTATATGGAATTGGAGTTGTCCATTTTATTTTTATTCAGACAATATATTATTCATCTAATTCATTTCATTCACTTATTTACTACTTATATTATTATCTGTTATTTATATACTGTTATACCCCTTTGAAAATCTAACTATGAGGGTATAGCCCCCCCCCACTGAACCACCTTGACACCCTTGTTTCTAGTCGGCACCCTCTGGCTTACGGGGACGTGTTCTTGAGTCCATGTGACCCAGTGACCTGTTCACCGTCTTAGTGGAATGTTGGGCCTATATGTTACAAATCCCACTGTATTATAAATTTATTAGTTCCAAAAAATATTAATTACTTTTTATTACAAAATGGATTTTGGTAATTAATATTTTACAAATCATCACTATAATCATTTCATATAGTAGACTATGATAAATTTTTTTCATTTTGAACTGAATTAAAATATATATTTTTAATAAATTAACTGCCTCTTATTTATAAAAGATAATAAAAAGACTTGTGTAATGAGAATAGTCATAAACCAATAAATAGAAATATTTATTTCCTCTGAAAATGGAAATTTAAGTTGGTCCAAAAAGTTTTATGTTAAAAAGATGATGTTTTTTAGATTTTAATATAGTGTATATTGATTTCAGGACAACTTTATGTTTATTCCCAAATTATAAAATCAAATTATAACTCTACAAGTTACATAACTAGGTATGTTTGAGAGATTTTGATCAAATTCAAGAGGTTACAATGATTGAGATTTCTACATCATATCCATGAGTCTTTCTACATAGCTCAAATATAGGGTATGTTTTAGAAATATAAGTTACTCAGTTTTAGATCGTAAACATGTTCATTATGATCTAGGAATAGTATATAATATCACTGAAAATTAGAAATGGAACATGAATAATTTACAAAATTTATAAAACATCCCATATAAAATAAATAGATAATGTTTTTGACTTTATTAATAAGTCGTATAAAACAAAAAATGATTTATATTAAGGGTTTTCCCTAAATGGATACATCACCCTATCCCAAAAAAAATCCTTGCACATTGTCTTGGAATGTAATGAATCCTCTATTAATTTACTTTAAGTGATAAAAATGGATTTTTCTCCAGTCATATGTTTAAATAAATGGATATGCATGAACCATATGTTATTATTTTTTCAATGGTTTATAGAATACTATCCTATAAATTTTGAAACAAAGTATTTTGGTGACCATGTTTTCATAGGAGATGAAAAATAAGTGAATAAAACCATTAGAACACATATTTTTTTAACAATATTTTGTTCAGAGACCATAAGGTTATTGGAAATTTTAGTTATTATCTAGAAAATGGAATGATTTTTTATCTATAATTAGTTCATAAAATTCCCCCAGTCTAATAATAAGTGAAAAATGGTTTTCATTTCGTAGAAAATTTAGTTCTTGATAATTTTTATCTAGAGGATACCATGTATCCAAGAGAATTTTGTGACCCTAATGGTTTTTGATAATCTATTACTCTTTCTATATTTTATCTACCCTTTATAAATATAGAAAAATTATTCTCTATTATTTTATTAAAATAATTAATTTTAACTACATTTACATGGTTAGTATAGGATTAAGTGACAGTAAGTCTAGAAGAGAGTTTGGAATTCTGTATTGAAATTTTTATATAATACATATTTAGATTAAATTAGCCTAGCTGGTAATTTTTCTCAAATATTTACTATGTGATTACAAGAACTAAAATGTGTTCATAGTGTTCTTCTATATTTTAAGATTTTTCCATCGAATCCCCAAGAGGCATAAAATATAATAATTATAAGGAAAGAGATTAATTAACCTTTACTATTAGGAATGAATTTGTTGTAATGGTAAAGAATATAGAGCTACTCTATGAATTATAACTCTATGACCCACTTATGGATAACAATCCCTCATCGGTAATCAATGTCTCCTCTTTTAGTTCATTATTTCCTTTTCTCTTTAAACAATCCCCAAATATTTTCATTTATTTTGTGGGTATTATATCTTTATATGATCAAGATTCTAATATTCATTGTAGATTTCATAAAATTTATTATTTATTCTTTTTTTTCATTGTATTTCTCATATAAGTTAATTTTATTTGATCAAAAATTTCCCTTGTATTTTATTTTTAAAATTTGATCCCTTTTTTGATTGTTAAGTGAACTCCTTCTTACTTATTTGTATCTCACTCTCATCAATTAGATCCATATTTATTTTTAACTTAAAGTAAATTCCCATATTTTTATTTTTATACCTCTCAATATATCCATTGAGCCTAAACTCATGATACATAGAAGTTATAATGAGTACATTATTTTGATACCTATAATTCCATTGGTTTCTTGAAAAGTAGTTATCTTTAATTATCAGTCTTTTGAAATTATTTTGATAATAATTTCAATAAAATTTTCATCTTTAATATCTTTTCACCTAGTGAGTTAAGGTCGCTGAAAATATTTGGTGAGATACAGGCATATACTTGACATTATCATTTTAGGATGGAAGTTTAATTTATCATATTAAAATTGATACATTATTATTTTGGTTTATTGAAGCTTTTGATTCCATAATATGTTTTATATTGTACTATAAAAATATAATTTATTATATTATAAGATCATACCTAGATATATATGTTAAATAAAGTATCAAATAAAAGAGAAGAGCTTACTTTATGGTCAAGATGGAACTCATACTTTTCCATGTTTTTTAATTTCTCATGTTTTAATTTTTAGAATTTCATAATCATTCATGAGTATAAACCAACACTCTATACTTGATTTGATAATAAAGTGTTCTAACATGTCTCTGAAATACTCATAGATTATCACATCAAATAATGGATATTTGTTACCATTTTGAGATTGAATATTTTCTAATGGAATATGAAATATCCTGTTACGCACTTTCATGTCATTAAATTCACTTTGCTTGTTTTTCTCATTAATTAGGTTCATCTTGGGACTCCTAAGGATGGGGAACATATAACATCCCATAAATTATAAGCTTAATTTTTTTAATATTAAATTTATTAATATTTAAACAAAACAAACTTTGATGTATTTTTTAAATATTGAGAATTATATAACATAACATTAAATTATCTCATGATTTTATGAAATTTATCTTTTTATTAAATTAATATTTTAAATTTTAAATACTTATTCTATAAATATGGTTTTATTTTTTCTAAAATAAAATTATTTTTAATAAATAAATTATGGGGATTATAATTTAGCACATAAAAATGATTTATATCTTATGAATATATAAATGTATATAATAAAGAAATTTATAATAATTTAATTTCTTAATTTTTAATTTTTTATAAGGTATTATATTATAAAATTATAAATATAAAATAATCATTAAAATTATAAAATTATGTTCATAAAATTTTGAAAGTATGAAATTATAAACAAACATATAAATTTAATTAAAATGACAATATTAATAATAAATTTTAATGAAAAATGAAGAAAGTAATAATTAACAATAATATCATTTAAATGCATTAAATTATGAAAATATTAATAAATAAAATTTAATTATATTTAAATCATTAAATTTTATTATAAAATATAATATTTTTATATAATTCATATTAATAAAATATCATTAAAAACAAGAAATAATTTATATTTCATATGAATTGATTTAAATTTAAAAATTATGAATTAATAGTATTATATATATATATATATGAATTATGATAATATTTATATATGAATAAAATTTTATTAAATAAATAATGATATTAAATGATAAATGATTTAAAAATTGATGAAAAGAATGATAAAAACGAAAAACCAATGATAAGAGGGATCTCGCTTTAGGAGGTAGAGTGTGAGGGATCCAGAAGGCATAATGGAGCTGATATCTCTATAAGGTGCAGTAATCTTTGATATTGGATTTTTGATATGTAACGCCCCGACCCCAGTTACCCAGAGTCGGTGCGTTATTGCGTAACATTGGCATGATCACAAAAGATCAAGTCTCGAAAGGATGATTAGTTTAGTAGCCTTGGAAACACTAGATACATTGATAAATGTTACATTACATCATAAAGTGAAAAACTACAATAACAAAGTCTCCATAGTCCACACTCATATCCTCTTCTGACTATCCCTGCAGGTCATTCATAAAATACTTCTTCACATCCAGGAAAATATTAAAACACTGAAAGGGGTGAGCTCAGATGCTCAGTAAGGATAACAATATAGCGGAAGCTTTCATAAATAAACATTAACATTTAAGGCAATGTATAACTAAAAGAAAATACTTTTAAAGTTTAACTTTAGAATAATATGGAAAAAGTGAAATGAAATAATTCCATTTACTTACTCACATGGATATTCTACTAGTCGAATTATCACATGAAATATCAATAACCACTTTCATAATGATGGAATGCATAATGCCAGACTATAATAACCATGTATCCAAGGCCTCGTGCCAAGACCACAAATAAGATTTTGTCAAGGGATCGTGCCAAGACACTAGTTTGTCTCATGAGACCTACCGATGCATCGAGGAGCTATAGCGGGATCCACCCGTCACTTATTAAGTCCAATGCGTTCCTCATATGAATAGGTTTAAACATATCATAAACCATACCATAATTGTATCACATAAAACATTCATAAAGGAAATATAAGATTTCCACACTTCAATAACAAGATATCAATACAACACATTGATATAATAAAAACTTTATGAAAACATTTTCAATACCAAAATAAAAGAAAAGTAAAACATGGTATTTATTTTTCTTTAAAAAAAAGGTTATGGCTTATAGAGGAAGCCGGAACTCAAATAATAGTCACGGCGGAAGAAAAGTCATTGTCACCGCATACGTAAGAAAAAACATTCCTTTTGTCATTTAGTAAAAATGCTTCGTATAAAAATATTCCTTTTGAGTAAAAGTAAAAGGGGTTTATACACTGTATAAATGAAAGTTGTGTATAAAACCAAATATGCCTCAATGAAAAGAGATTGAGACGAAGTCCTTACAAAGATCATTTTAAAATAAAATATATCTATTATGTGAATTTACTATAAGTACACATAAATAAAGTAAAAAAAATACAAGATAGGACATAATAATATCATGACATAATTTGAAAGTAGGAGATTAGCCCAAAGAATGGAAATTAGGTTAAGAAGTTCCCTTACCTTGCGTCCGAATTCACTCGACCGTTCTTTGATTTCCTGAATAATAAACTAGAGTTAATTTATAATTTCTTAAGAACCTTTTTCATGTTTATTATTCATTTTATATCACTTATTACCATGTTATGAACATTATGTAATTATTTATGTTAATAACGATCGTTTTGACGATCTTAGGTACTTGAGTCAAAAATAAACTTCTTATAATTACTCTTTGTTCATGTGGTAATATATCCATTACATCCACAATTATATTCATGATGTATATATCATATACATCGTATATATCCAGTAGATACATTCATTTATAATATTACATAACATTTAGAGGTAAGAAATGAAATGCACCGTTCATGGAGACGGTAAGTCGTACGTACTCATTAACGCTACTTTCATTTCTATTTCGTATTTAATGGAATGAATTTATTATTATATAAAGGTATAATATAATTCCAGTATAATATAATGTATAATACCATTTTCTCCACCCTTTATACATCCCACATATGTCATTAACGATTCAAATCACTTTGAGGGGGCGGTAGTCCGCACTTCCTAAAATGAAAATATCGTGTTTACCCATAATGGAAACCATAAAGGTATAAAATAAATGAAAAATACAGAAGCTTAAGTAAAACATAAATATATTATATATCATATATAAATATAGTGACATCTTAATGGCCACCTTTGAAGGTGTTATATGAGTGTTGAACAATCATCGTTTCGTGAGGCAGTATTTCACCACCCACAGAAACAGTATGTTCTTTAACCATTAGACGAAGGTTTGTGTAAGTGTAAACCAAATACATATCATAAAAACATCCTAGTATATTGTAGATACTGTTTTTGTTACAAAAGAAAGGAATAAAAAGAGTTTAAGGGTTTGGAGAAGCAAAATAAAACAAAACAACCTTAGAGAAGACATTACCTTAAAATCGGGTAACTCTTTTTGATTTGAGCCAAAGGCTTCCTTGGGAAGACTTCTGCCCGAATTGAGGCTTCTAGGAGTAAGGGAGGGAAGTTGGGAGAGTATTTTGGCAGATTTTGTCCGAGCCAAAAGGCTTTTAAAGTGTTAATAAGGTGGTAGTAGTGGGGGCCTTTTATAAGTGAAGAGGAGGGGCAGTTTTGGAAAGTAATGAAATGTTACTTTATTATACAATGCTTTTCGGATTATAAATGTCCCACACTTATATAATTAGAGGATAAGGTGATAAGGGTTATAAATATTCTCATACAATAGGATTTGGACAAGTTTAATGCTTATATTTTACATTATCCTTCCATTTTATTAAAATTGTTAATTAATGAGGTAATCGCTTCATCATCATATTGTCATAAATAATTTAATTTATTTAATGTCTAAAAATTATAAAAAATATCATTATGTATGAAATCCTTTTATCTTTCTAATGAATATTTATAGTCAAAAATATAACTTTTATAACCCCATTTAAAATTTTTTTTAGTAAAACGACTCATGTTTGTGACATTTTTATTTTAACATTAAATAAAAAGTTTTTAATGTCATTTTCCTACCAAAGTGGCTCCATGGGGTCCCCAAGTTGACCCATGGATTGTATTGGTCGGCCATGACTCATCCAATAGGGTTAGGACAAGTGTAAAGGTCATTTCAAATTTTTATAATACCATTTTTACCTTAAATTTCAATAATTACCTTTAATCGCGATTAATTAAACTTAAAAGTTACTATTCACCAAAAAATTATTTTAATCCCATTGAACCACATTTTACATCCTAATGACAACCATGTATGTCAGATTTTTGAAATTCAAATCACAGAAGTGGTAATGTTTCATTTAAATGAAAAATCAGTTATTTAACTACCACTTAGTGGTTTCACTATTCATCAAAAATTGAAGTTTTTCAAAACAATGCCAAAATTTCACCCTAAGATATAATTGATATTCCGAATTCAAAAATGATGTCTATTTTAAAAAATTCCAAACATATAAGTTGCATTAATTTATTTTATTATTAATTCCCGTTGTCACAACAAATAGCGTGTTTTTAAGAAACATTATATATCAAAAGATTGAAAATTGATTATGTCTAATTTCAAAGTGAAATTAATTATAATGAACACCATTGGATAAAATGGTTAAAATATATTCTAATTATATTTTAAAACCACTCAATAGTATAATTTATCACTCTAAATTATTTTGATTAAAATAGTTGTTTTTAAGTATTCTTCACTATTCATAAAAAATTGGAAGTTCTCAGAAAATTACAAAATTTTCAACTTAGGATAACTCTGATATTCCTAATACAAAAACAAAGTCCATTTGGAATGATAAAATTTATAAAATTTCAAAAAGTAGGTATTACTGTTCATAACGGCTACATTGATTGGTTGTGGTGTGTGTTAGAACTCGATGTTGCGTACGGCACACGCTACTGTATTATTCAAAGAGAAGTGTACCGTGGAAGCTTGGGGTGTTACATTATCCCCTCCTTCAAATAATTTCGTCCTCGAAATTTCATATAATATCACTGTATAAAAAGACTCGGTGATTCTTCATCATAAGTTCCTCGGGTTCCCACGTTGCCTCCTCCATCTTATGGTTTCTCCATAGAACTTTTACCAGACGAGTCGTCCAGTTTCTCAGCACTTGTTCTCTTGTATCAAGAATCCTGACGGGCTCTTCACAATAAGACAGATCGGGTTCCAGTTCTAATTCCTCATAGTTGAGTACATGCGTTGGTTCGCGCATGTATTTTCTCAACAGTGATACGTGGAATACATCATGAACTTGTTGGGTCATAGAGGATGGAAAGAGGGGGGGTGAATTGCCTTTTCAAAAATAATTAACAATTTAAAACAATTATCAATGCAGCGGAAATAAAAAAGGCAAGACACAATTTGATAATGAAGTTTGGCTTAATTCCCAAGCCTACGTCTCCGCTCCCAATAAGAACCGTTGAGAGATTTATATGCCAGCTTGCTTTTTAATGGTTGTAGCAAGAAACCCACTAGCCGTTTTAAGGTAGGCTAGAACACCTTCGTACAGCTTGCTTTTTTATTATGGTTGTAGCAAGAAACCCAATGAAGGAAAGAATGGAAATGAGAGGTTTGTTTTAATCCAAACCCATTGAAAAACTAAACAAATAAAATAATACAAACACACGGAATCCTTGAGCGCCAAAAGTGTGAGAGCAACTGATGGAGAGGGAGCTCAAGCTTCAAGGATGGAAATGGATCACAAGAGGCCTTGTAGATTTGTCGTTAGAGCATCAAGACGTCAAAATATCTTTCGGTAGTGTTCCTGGCATCCATGGTTTCTTATTTATAGGAGAAATACCCATAAAAACTTCAATATGGCCGTTGGAGGGCTTCCGGAGCCGTTGGGGGTCAAAAGTACAAGTCTGGTCAAAGCCCAACGACTAGTTTGACTGGGCACACCGGATGGCCGGTGGTGTTTCACCGGCTGGCTGGTGGTCCACCGGCTGGCCGGTGCTGAGCTCCCGGCTGGCCGGTGGTCCAGACAGAGAGCAGGCTTTCTGTCTGGGTTCCACCGGCTGGCCGGTGGTCATCCATCAGTTGGCCGGTGGCACCAGGCAGTGGGCAAGCCTACATCCTGGGTCCTCCGGCTGGCCGGTGGGCAAGAACCGGTTGGCCGGTGCCCATACCGGCTGGCCGGTGCACTAGCACCGGCTGACCGCTGGCTCTGGCAGAAAGCAATGCTTCTGCCAGAGACCACCGGCGAGCCGGTGGGAATCCACCTGTTGGCCGGTGGACTCAGAGAGTCCACTATCAGCCTTCTTGGGCCAACTCCTGGGCAACCTTTTTCCTAGCATCAAAACACTTGAAAACAATTCAGAACACGATGAGAGTGATTGTGATCATTAAAATCCAAGAGAGAGGGGTACAACAATCTCCCCCTATTTTTATGATCACAATCACAAAAGAGAAAGCTTTAAAAAGGATATGCCAATTGAAAACTTAAATAAACAATTTTGGACATGAAAATATATTAGAGATCATTTCAAAAAAAAAATTGAAGAGATGTACCATGTATTGAAAATGATCTTAATCTAAAGAGAATGAGTCATTTTGAAATTGTAACCATAGGCCATTTTTTTTAAAAAGAACAAAATCAATAACTTACCGGTTTTAAAAAAAATGAACTTTTAAAAAGAGCACTTTAATCAACTGAAATATGAAACTAGTAATCAGAGAAATTTCTCCCCCTTTGGGATTATCAAAATAGGAGGGAATAAGAGTTAAATATTTAATAGTGCTTATTGACGAATCATTCCTAACTCCCCCTTAATAAAATCAAAACGTTCAACCGGGAGCGGTTTGGTAAAAATATCAGCTAATTGGAAATCAGTAGAAATGAAGTCCAAAGTGATATCCCCTTTTTGAAAATGGTCACGAAGGAAATGATGCCTTAAGTCTATATGCTTTGTTCTAGAGTGTTGTATTTGATTCTTAGAAATACTAATGGCACTAGTGTTGTCACACCGAATAGGGACATGATCGTAGGAAAGGCCATAATCCAAGAGAGTGTGTTGCATCCAAATAATTTGGGCAGAACAATTCCCAGCGGCTACGTACTCGGCCTCGGCAGTAGAAAGAGCAACACAGTTTTGCTTCTTTCTACTCCACGATACAAGGGACTTGCCTAGCAGATGACAGGTTCCACTAGTACTCTTTCGATCTAATTGACATCCGCCAAAATCAGCATCCGAATATGAAGAAAGTTCGAAAGAAGTATTCGAAGGATAAAATAAACCAATGTTTTTGGATCCTCTTAAATACCTAAAAATCCTTTTGACCGATTTAAAATGAGATTCTTTGGGATTGGCTTGAAAACGAGCACAAAGGAAAACATTGAACATGATGTCAATATGGGTCGCAGTTAGGTAAAGTAGACTCCCGATCATACTTTTATAAAGCTTGTTATCAACAGGTTTCCCGACTTCATCTAACGTAAGCTTACAGGAAGTACTCATGGGGGTACTAATTTCCTTTACTTGATCCATACCAAAACGACTTAAGATCTCGTTTGTGTATTTTCCTTGGCTTAGAAAAATACCTTTTGAATTTTGAAATATTTGAAAACCGAGAAAAAATTTCAAATCCCCCATAAAGCTCATTTCAAATTCTTTTCTCATTAAATCTGAAAAATCAGTACAAAGTGATTATTTGGTATAACCAAAGATAACGTCATCGACGTAGATTTGGACGATTAAGAGATCTTTTGAAGTGTGTTTTAAAAAGAGGGTACAATCAGCTTGACCCATTTTAAAATCATTTTCTAAAAGGAATTTTGTTAACCGCTCATACCAAGCCCGAGGGGCTTGATTTAAGCCATATAGAGCCTTGGTTAATTTAAAAACATGATTTGGAAATTTTATATCTTCAAAACCGGGAGGTTGTTCAACAAAGATTTTTTCTGAAATAAAACCATTTAAAAAGGCGCTTTTAACATCCATTTGAAAAAGTTTGAAATTTAAGTGGGCGGCGAAAGCCAACAAGATCGTAATGGATTCCAATCTAGCAACGGGTGCAAAGGTTTCACCATAATCAATTCCTTCTTCTTGATTATATCCCTTAGCTACTAGGCGAGCCTTGTTCCGGGTTATATTTCCTTGATCATCAAGTTTGTTCCTAAAAACCCATTTAGTGCCAATAATTGGATGATCATTGGGTCTTTCAACAAGAGTCCAAACATCATTTCTAGAGAATTGATTTAGTTCATCTTGCATTGCAAGAACCCAATTCTCATCATTAATGGCATCATTAATGGTTTGAGGCTCTAGGTGAGAAATGAAGGCTTGATGTTCAACCTCGTTGAGGATTGATCTTCTAGTTTGAGTACCAGCTTGAAGATCACCTATAACATTTTCTAATGGATGGTCTCCAGAAGGTTTCCAAACCTTAGGCAATGTGGAAAGCAAAGAAGGTGAAGAAGGTTCATGATCATCATCCTCCTTGAGAGGAGAAGAGGAATCATTTAATTCAAGTTTATCAAGCTTATCTTCAACATCTTCAATGACCGGATGGGGTTTTGGAAGATTTTCATCAAACTTGACATGAGATGATTCTTCGATGGTTTTTGAACGTTTGTTGAAGACACGATAGGCTTTTCTTGAGTTGGAGTACCCAAGAAAAATACCTTCATCGAAGTTGACATCAAATTTCCCAAGGTTACCTTTTGTGTTAAGGATAAAGCATTTACAACCAAACACTTTAAAATAACCAACTTTGGGCAATTTGCCTTTCCAAAGTTCATAGGGGTTTCCTTAAGAAGGGGTCTTACAAGGACTCTATTGATAGTATAACAAGCAGTGTTAACTTCCTCGGCCCATAAAAGTTGAGGGAGGTTGAATTCACTAAGGATGGTTCGAGGAATTTCTTGGAGAGTTCGGTTTCTCCTTTCAACTAGTCCATTTTGTTATGGAGTCCTAGGGGAAGAGAAGGTGTGATTGTATCCTTGAGAGGAACACAATTCATCGAATTCTTTGTTCTCGAATTCACCTCCATGGTCACTACGAAGCGATATAATTTTATATCCTTTTTCGTTTTCTACTTTCCTAGAGAATTTCAAAAAGGTTCTACAAGCATCATTTTTATGAGCTAAAAAGAAAACCCAAGTGAAACGAGAAAAGTCATCTACTAGGACAAAGGTATAGGATTTTCCACCTAGACTTGTTACAGGGGTAGGACCAAAAAGATCAAGATGTAGGAGCTCAAGAGATTTTGAAGTGGACACTTCCTTCTTAGATTTGAAAGAAGACTTGTGTTTCTTGCCAAGTTGGCATGGCTCACAAATCAAATCTTTCTTAAACTTATGTTTAGGAAGGTCACGGATGAGCTTGTTCTTATTAAGCTTTAGAAGTGAATGAGAGCTACAATGCCCCAACCTTCTATGCCAAAGCCAAGACTCATTGTCAAGAGCACTTAAACATTTAACATTTTGGCTAGCTAAAGAATTTTAATCAATAATGTAAACATTTTGAAAACGGGAAGCATAAAATATCAATTTGTTTTGAAAATCAAACACATTGCATAAATAATTTTGAAAATTCACCGAAAAACCACTATCACAAAGTTGACTAATGCTAATTAGATTATGTTTTAAACCTTTAACAAATAAGACATCTTTAATTAAAGAGGTGCTACCAAATCCAATGGTACCTATTCCGACGATATTGCTTTTTGAATTGTCACCGAAGGTGACGTATCCTCCATCGAATTCTTCAAGGGAGTTGAACTCGGAGGGATCGCCACACATGTGCCTCGAGCATCCACTGTCGAGATACCACGAGACTTTCGAAGTCCTACTTCTTTGGCGTTTATCCTACAAAATCAAGAGAGAATAGATTTTGGTACCCATATAAGTTTGGGTCCGGAAAGATTAGCTAAAAGAGACTTTTGAACCCATATTTTTCTAGAGGGTTCCCATCTAAAATACTCATCCGAGTAGGTAATGGTTTTGGGGCTTCCATACCTTGCATTTTTACAATCACACTCATATATCATGTGCCCAATCTTTTTATAATAATTACAAAATTTATATTGAGAGCTCCCCCTTACAAAAGTAGTGGGTGCTCTAGAAGAAGTGGATTGTTTGTTAAAGCCAAGTCTATGTGTTGTTCTAGCCGAACGCTGAGAACCTAGTAATTTGGTCAAATTTTGTTCACCTTGGGTGAACTTGGCAAGAGATTCCCTTAGATATTTAATGGTTGAATTCAAAGAATCAACATTTGGAATATCTTGGATCTTAAGGGTAAGTTCCTCATTCTTTTTGAGAAGTTCTTCTTTTTCAGAAATGAGAATTTTCTTTTTCTTTTTCAAAGCCATAAATTTAGAAGTAAGTTCGTGAAAACCTACCTCTAATTGATCTCTCGCATTTTGGAGATCTTCATAGGACATGTCATTATTCAAAGAGGAAGATGAGGAAGAGGAGTCGGAAGAAGATACCTCATTAAATGCCATTAGGCATTGTTCACCTTCATCACTTGAGTCGCTTGAAGACATGGAGTCATCACTTGCACTCCATGTGGATGCTTTGAAAGCCTTCTTGTTTTTCTTTTCTTTTACCTTTTTCTTGAAAATGGAGCACTCCGGTTTGATGTGGCCTTTCTTTCCACATTCAAAGCATGTAACTTCATTCTCCGCTTTGGGCTCTTCCTTTCGTGCCCTTCAAAAGTTCTTCTTTTTCTTCATTAATTTGCTCATTTTTCTTGCTAGTTGAGAAATCTCGGATTCGCTATCAGCGGAGGAGCATTCTTCCTTTGCTTTGAAAGCAATGTTCTTTTTCTCCTTGAAGGTTTTACCTTCTTTATCGGCTTGCCTCTTCATGGTGATCTCGTAGGTCATGAGTGATCCAATGAGCTCTTCAACCGGCATTTTCTTGACATCTTTTTCTTCTTGAATTGCAGTAACCTTTGGTGCCCATGAGCTTGGTAGGACCCAAAGAATCTTCTTGACCATCATTTGTGTAGAAACATCCTCACCAAGAGATTTTCTTCCATTGCAAATGTCAGTAAAACGAGTAAACATTTCAGTAATTGATTTGTGTGGGTGCATGGTGAAACTTTCAAAATCTTGGCGATACATGTCTAATCTAGTGTCTTTGACTTTGTTAGTTCCCTCATGGGTTACTTCTAAAAGTTTCCAAATTTCATAAGAAGAGGAGAAAGTTGAAACTCGATTGAATTCATTACGGTCTAGCCCACAATGAAGAGAATTCATGGCTTTGCCATCAAGCTCAAAATTGGCAATGTCTTCGGGGGTCCATTTGGACTCATCCTTGTTAGATAAAGTATAGCCTTGCATTACAATCCTATAGATAGGATAACCAATGCTTCTAAGAAAAGTAATCATGCGAGTTTTCCAATAAGTGTAATCGGTTCCATCAAAGAATGGAGCCCGAGTCATAGAATACCCTTCGGGAGCATGCGAGGAATTAGCCATCACTAAGGATCTTAAGTTTGTAACCGGTTAATGTATTACACAAACGTACCCTTCGATACCAAATGTTGGGTCGTAGAGGATGGAAAGAGGGGGGTGAATTTCCTTTTCAAAAATAATTAACAATTTAAAACAATTATCAATGCAGCGGAAATAAAAAAGGCAAGACACAATTTGATAATGAAGTTCGGCTTAATTCCCTATCCTACGTCTCCGCTCCCAACAAGAACCGTTGAGAGATTTATATGCCAGCTTTCTTTTTAATGGTTGTACCAAGAAACCCACTAGCCGTTTTAAGGTAGGCTAGAACACCTTCGTACAGCTTGCTTTTTTATTATGGTTGTAGCAAGAAACCCAATTGAAGGAAAGAATTGAAATGAGAGGTTTGTTTTAATCCAAACCCAACGAAGAACTAAACAAATAAAATAATACAAACACACGGAAGCCTTGAGCACCAAAAGTGTGAGAGCAGCTGATGGAGAGGGAGCTCAAGCTTCAAGGATGGCAATGGATCACAAGAGGCCTTGGAGATTTGTCGTTAGAGAATCAAGACATCAAAATATCTTTCAGTAGTGTTCCCGGAATCCATGGTTTCTTATTTATAGGAGAAATACCCATAAACACTTCAATATGGCCGTTGGAGGGCTTCCGGAGGCGTTGGGGGTCAAAAGTACAAGTCTGGTCAAAGCCCAACGACTAGTTTGACTGGGAACACCGGCTGGACGATGGTGTTTCACCGGCTGGCTGGTGGTCCACCGGCTGGCCGGTGCTGAGCTCCCGGCTGGCCGGTGGTCCAGACAGAGAGCAGGCTTTCTGTCTGGGTTCCACCAGCTGGCCGGTGGTCATCCACCGGTTGGTCGGTGGCACCAGGCAGTGGGCAAGCCTACTGCCTGGGTCCTCCGTCTGGCCGGTGGGCAAGAACCGGTTGGCCGGTGCCCATACCGGCTGGCCAGTGCGCTAGCACCGGCTGACCGATGGCTCTGGCAGAAAACAATGCTTCTGCCAGAGACCACCGGCTGGCCGGTGGGAATCCACTGGTTGGCCGGTGGACTTAGAGAGTCCACTATCAGCCTTCTTGGGCCAACTCCTGGGCAACCTTTTCCCTAGCATCAAAACACTTGAAAACAAGTTAGAACACAATGAGAGTGATTTTGATCATTAAAATCCAAGAGAGAGGGGTACAACAGAACTTTGGGGAGATTTGGCGGCATTGCCAAACGGTAAGCTACAGCCCCAATTCGTTCTAGAATTTCGAAGGGTCCGATGTACCTGGGACTCAATTTACCCTTCTTACTGAAACGTATAACTCCCTTCCATGGTGATACCTTCAAGAAAACATGATCTCCTGCCTGAAACTCCAAATCCCTCCTTCGATTGTTAGCATAGCTCTTCTTCCTACTTTGAGCTGCTTTGATGTGGTTTTGGATTACCTTCACCTTTTCCATCGTTTCCTCCACCAGTTCTGGGCCTACAAGTTTTCTTTCACCAACGTCATCCCAACAGGTTAGTGTGTGACATCTCTTTCCGTATAATGCTTCATATAGTGCCATCTGAATACTTGAATGGAAGCTATTGTTATAGGAAAATTCTACCAGAGGTAAATATTGATCCCACATTCCTTGAATGTCAAGTGAGCATGATCTGAACATGTCTTCTAAGGTTTGAATAGTTCTTTCTGATTGTCCGTCTGTTTGAGGGTGGTAAGCAGTGCTCAAACGAAGTTCAGTATCCAAGGCCTTCTGAAGACTTTTCCAGAATCTTGATGTAAAGCGGGGATCATGATCCGAGACAATCGACAGGGGTACTCCATGAAGTCTCACAACTTCATTAATATATAGTCTTGCTAGACGTTCAAGTGGCAGATCTTCCCTTATAGAAAGAAAATGTTCTGACTTGGTGAGACGATCAACAATGACCCATATTGCATCATTCCTTCTTGGGGTCTTTGGTAGTCCCATGATAAAGTCCATCGTAATATTATCCCATTTCCACTCAGGTATGGGAAGAGGTTGCAATACTCCACCAGGATGTTTCCTTCCATCTTTCACTTGTTGTCAAACCATACATCTTAACACAAAATTGGAAATCTCCCTTTTCATGTTGTCCCACCAAAAATTTCCCTTTAAATCTCTATAAATTTTAGTGCTCCCTGGGTGTATAGAGAAATTGGAACTATGAGCATCATCCAACAATTACCTCTTTAAATCATGTATATCGGGAACACAATGTCTCCCCCCAAATTTCAAAATTCCATCTTCATAAACAAAGTCACTCAACCGCCCATCATTCACAGATTTAATCTTCTTTTTCAACTCTTCATCATCGGACTGAGAACTCTTTATCCTTTCTAGTAAAGATGGTTTGGCAACCATTTGAAAAAGTTTTGATGTTTCACCCTCCATGGTGACTCCCATATCCATATTTACTGGATCCCTGAAAATTGGATCTCTTTCCACTCTCATCATGTTCAAAACTCCATGATCTTTTCTACTCAAATCATCTTCAAACTTATTTTCCATCCCTGGGTGGTATTGTATCGTGCAATCATAATCCTTGATTAGTTCAATCCATCGTCTTTGCCTCAAGTTGAGTTCTTTTTGTGAGAAAATATATTTCAAACTCTTGTGATCAGTATATATCTCACATTTTTCACCATAGAGATAATGTATCCATATCTTCAAGGCAAAGATTACAGCAGCTAACTTGAGATCATGAGTAGGATAGTTCTGCTCATGAATTTTTAGTAGTCGTGATGCATAACCAATAACCCTATCATTCTGCATAAGGACACAACCAATTCCATTCATTGATGCATCACTATAAATAAAAAACCCATCATTCCCTGATGGTAGAGTCAATATAGGAGAGTTGACTAATCATCTCTTCGGTTCTTCAAAAAATTCTTCACACTCTTTTGTCCAGATAAATTTAACCCCTTTACGTGTGAGCTTCATTAATGGGTCATCCAATCGGGCAAAATTCTGGACAAAACGTCGATAATAACCTGTCAAACCAATAAACCTGCGTACCTTAGTTATACTCGTCGGTGCTGGCCATTATTGGATTGCCTTGGTCTTAGAAGGATCAATAGAAATTCCATCTTTAGAGACAATATGGCCAAGAAAAGAAATCTCCTGAAGCCAGAATTCACACTTGCTAAACTTCCCATATAATTCATGCCTTCTAAGAGTCTTCAAGATAATGCGCAAGTGATTTTCCTGATCTTCGTAGCTTTTGGAGTATACCAAGATATCATCAATGAATACCACCACAAAATCATCAAGATAATCCTTGAAAACTCTATTCATTAGATCCATGAATACATAGGGTGCATTAGTCAATCCGAAAGGCATTACTGTAAACTCGTAATGCCTGTATCTTGTTCGAAATGATGTCTTCGGAATGTCATCCTTCTTCACACACAACTGATGGTATCCAGATCGAAGGTCAATCTTTGAAAAGTATTGAGCTCCATGCAATTGGTCAAATAAATCATCAATGCGTGGTAGGGGATACTTGTTCTTTATTGTTATAGCATTGATCTCTCTATAGTCAACGCACAACCTCATAGATCCATCTTTCTTCTTAACAAAAAGTACAGGGGATCCCCATGGAGAAACACTAGGGTGAATAAATCCCTTATTACTCAATTCCTCTAGTTGTTTCTTTAGTTCAAATAATTCCACGGTGGCCATTCTATAAGGGGTCTTCGATATGGGCCTTGATCCAGGAATTAAATCAATGGAAAACTCAACTTCTCGTTCTGGTGGATGTCCAGGTAAATATTCCGGAAACACATCTACATATTCTTTCACAATAGGTATATACTCTATTTGAACATTCCTTTCCTCACCATTAGTCATTTCATTCTCTTCATCCCCAATAATTTAATTTAGTTGAGCTACTGGGGGTGGATCTAAATAATAATTAGGTGGTGACGATTCTGATCTAAAAATAAGGTGTTCCTTATCATCATCATCAAAAATCATAACCTCCTTCTTCTTACAATAAATCTTTGCCTCATAGTCTGAAAGCCAATCCATACTGAGGATTATATCAAACTCAATCATAGGTATGACAATGAGATTAGTGGATAAAGAATAGTTATGTGCTCTAATGGGGATTGATTCACAAAACGTTTTTGCAATAATACTTCCCTTATGAGTTTTGACTGACAATTCTCTTGTTAAATCAAACTGGAAATATCTAATTTTCTTAGCAAACTGAGAAGATATGAAACAATGCAATGATCCAGAATCAAGTAATGCATTTTCTAAACTTGAGGAAACCATTAAGTTACCTGCCACCACGTCTTTTAGAGCTTCAACCTCATTAGTAGTGATAGCATAAGCTTGGCCTTGATCCCTTGGCCTCTTCTGAGGTAAGTTCCCCTGACGCTTAGGACATTCATTTGCATAATGTCCCATATCTCTACAATTAAGCATTCCATATTGACAACAAGTTTCTTTCCCTTGAAATCATGAGCTTGGTTTCCTTTTTCACCACACTTGTAACAGACTCCCATTCCCTTCAAGCAAGTACTCGGGTGTTTCTTTCCACATTTACTGCAGGACTAATATTCAACTCTTCCCTTCTTCCCCTTATTTCCATTTCCAGATTTATTAGAAGATCTCTTCTTTTCTTGCTTTTCTTTAATGTCATAAGACTTAGAGAATTCCTTTTCCGTCTTGATAGCACACGAGACGATATCTTCGTATGACGAGAAGGTTTGTGAGACTAATGCTCGATGGAGAAATGGTTTTAACCCATCAAAGAAACGATCAATCTTACTTCTTGGGTTACATATACAATATGTAGAATGCCTCACTAACCTTGTAATGTTAGCCTCATACTTTACGACATTCTCATCCTCCTTCTGCCTCAGACTCAGAAATTGTCTTTCCATATCTGCTTGATGGTCATGTGGAAAGTATTTTTCTATGAAAAGATCTTTGAACTCTCTCCATTCCATATTTGATACTTCTTCATCTTCCTTTGTGTTTTGAATCAGCAACCACCATTGATCGACATCTCTAGTGAGGCGGTAGACTGCCATGAAAACCTTCTCCCTTTCGCTACTCCCCAAGGCATGGAATATTTTTTCTAAGGAGTTTATCCATTGCTCAGCTAATAATGGATTTGTACCCCCATTAAATGTTGGTGGTTGTTGCCACATGAAGCGGTCTAACATTGATCCTCCACGTTGTAGATCAGGGTGCTCCATACGAGTAAGTTTATTATTCATAACCTGAGTGAGTTTTCCCAGTATGGTAATAAGTTGATCAACACCAGTTGTATCTCTAGGTCCACAATAATTATCTTGAGAAGGAGGGAAATCCCTACACGGAGTGCGTGCATTGATATGATTTCCATTCCTTTCACTAGGTGCCTTTTCTAAACAATGGAATAAACTAGATTAGTTTATGAATCAAAATAAATAATTCCATACTTTTAAAATACTTAACATAAATTGAACTATTTATGGATATAATCCATAAAATGTTTTCTTTGAGGAAGTATATATTCATAACCCTTCATAGTGGTTTGTAAAGAAAATGAGAATTATCCTAAGCATATCCCCCGGGAGTCTCGTAACCAAGAGTGTAGAAAGGACCATTGTCGTGCACCAGTTCCCGTTCGAGTCTAGCTCAAAGTGGTGTTTTCGGGTTTTACCCCTAGGTACATCTATGCCAGAGCCGCCTCTACCTGGTCGTATCTAGACAGGGATGTATTGCTCAGAAAACTCACAACATCTCTATAATACCAAAATTCTAGGAAGTTATTCTATACTAATCCTCAAAGTCTATATTTGGTTTATGTGCTCTAATCAGAGTTTATCTAAATCTAGCTTCCAAGGTTAGTAATAAACTACCTCTGATACCAACTGTAATGCCCTGACCTCAGTTACCCAGAGTCGGTGCGTTATTGCGTAACATTGGCATGATCACAAAAGATCAAGTCTCGAAAGACCAATTAGTTTAGTAGTCTTGTAAACACTAGATACATTGATAAATGTTACATTACATCATAAAGTGAAAAACTACAATAACAATGTCTCCATAGTCCACACTCATATCCTCTTCTGACTATCCCTGCAGTTCATTCATAAAATACATCTTCACATCCTGGAAAATATTAAAACATTGAAAGGGGTGAGCTCAGATGCTCAGTAAGGATAACAGTATAGCGGAAGCTTTTATAAATAAACATTAACATTTAAGGAAATGTATAACTAAAACAAAATCCTTTTAAACTTGAACTTTGGAATAATATGGAAAAAGTAAAATGAAATAATTCCATTTACTTACTCACATGGATATTCTACTAGTCGAATAATCACATGAAATATCAATAACCACTTTCATAATGATGCAATGCATAATTCCAGACTATCATAACCACATATCCAAGGCCTCGTTCCAAGACCACAAATAATATTTTGTCAAGGACTCGTGCCAAGACACTAGTTTGTCTCATGAGACCTACCGATGCATCGAGGAGCTATAGCAGGCTCCACCCGTCACTTATTAATTCCAATGCATTCCTCATATGAATAGGTTTAAACATATCATAAACCATAACATAATTGTATCACATAAAATATGCATAAAGGAAACATAATATTTCCACACTTAAATCACAAGATATCAATACAACACATTGATATAATAAAAACGTTATCAAAAAAATTTCAATACCAAAATAAAAGAAATGTAAAACATGATATTTATTTTTCTTTTAAAAAAATGTTATGGCTTATAGAGGAAGCCAAAACTCAAATAATAGTCACGGAGGCAGAGAATTTGTTGTCGCCGCATACATAAGAAAAAACATTCCTTTTGTTGTTTAGTAAAAACGCTTCGTATAAAAATATTCCTTTTGAGTAAAAGTCAAAGGGGTTTATACACCGTATAAATGAAAGTTGTGTATAAAATGAAATATGCCTCACTGAAAGGAGATTGAGACGAAGTCCTTACAAGGATCATTTTAAAATAAAATTGATCTATTATGTGTATTTACTATAATTACACATAAAGAAAGTAAAAAAAATACAAGATAGGACATAATAATATCATGACATAATTTTAAAGTAGGAGATTAACCCAATGAATGGAAATTGGGTTAAGAAGTTCCCTTACCTTGCGTCCGAATTCACTCGACCGTTCTTTGATCTTCTGAATAATAAACTAGAGTTAATTTATAATTTCTTAACAACCTTTTTCAAGTTTATTTTTTATTTTATATCACTTATTAACAGGTTATTAACATTATGTAATTATTTATGTTAATAACGGTTGTTTTGACGATCTTAGGTACTTGAGTCAAAAATAAACTTCTTATAATTACACATTGTTCATGTGGTAATATATCCATTATATCCACAATTATATTCATTATGTATATATCATATACATCATATATATCCAATAGATACATTCATTTATAATATTACATAACATTTAGAGGTAATAAATGAAATGCACCGTTCATGGAGACGGTAAGCCGTACGTACGCATGAACGCTACTTTCATTTCTATTTCGTATTTAATGGAATGAATTTATAATTATATAAAGGTATAATATAATTACAGTATAATATAATGTATAATACCATTTTCTCCATCCTTTATACATCCCACATCTGGCATTAACGATTCAAATCACTTTGAGGGGGCGGTAGTCCGCATTTCCTAAAATGAAAATATAGCGTTTACCCATAATGGAAACCATAAAGGTATGAAATAATTGAAAAATACAGAAGCTTAAGTAAAAAATAAATATATAATATATAATATATAAATATAGTGACATATTAATGGATACCTTTGAAGGTGTTATATGAGTGTTGAACAATCATCGTTTCGTGAGGCAGTATTTCACCACCCACAGAAACAATATGTTCTTTAACCATTAGATGAAGATGTGTGTAAGTGTAAAACAAATACTTATCATAAAAACATCCTAGTAAATTTTAGATACTGTTTTTGTTACAAAATAAAGTAATAAAAAGAGATTAAGGGGTTGGAGAAGCAAAATAAAACAAAACAACATTAGAGAAGACATTGCCTTAAAATCGGGTAACTCTTTTTGATTTGAGCCAAAGGCTTCCTTGGGAAGACTTCTGCCCAAAGTGAGGCCTCTAGGAGTAAGGGAGAGAAGTTGGGAGAGTATTTTTTCAGAGTTTTTCCGAGCTAAAATGCTTTGAAAGTGTGAGTAAGTTGGTAGTAGTGGGGGCCTTTTATAAGTGGAGAGGAGGGGCACTCTTGGAAAGTAATGAAATGTTACTTTATTATACAATGATTTTCGGATTATAAAAGTCCCACACATATATAATTCTAGGATAAGGTGATAAGGGTTCGAAATATTCTCATCCAATTGGCTTTGGACAAGTTTAATGCTTAGATTTTACATTATCCTTCCATATTATTAAAATTGTTATTTAATGAGGTAATCGCTGCATCTTCATGGTGTCATAAATAATTTAATTTATTTAATGTCTAAAAATTATAAAAAAAATATCATTATGTAGGAAATATTTTTAGATTTCTAATGAATATTTATAGTCAAAAATATGACTTGTATAACCCCATTTAAAATTTGTTTTAGTAAAACGACTCATGTTTGTGACATTTTTATTTTAACATTAAATAAAAAACATTTAATGTCATTTTCCTACCAAAGTGGCTCCATGGGGTCCCCAAGTTGACCCATGGATTGTATTGGTCGGCCATGACTCATCCAATAGGTGTAGGACAAGTGTAAATGTCATTTCATATTTTTATAATACCATTTTTACCTTAAATTTCACTAATTACCTTTAATCGCAATTAATTAAATTTAAAAGTTACTATTCACCAAAAAATTATTTTAATCCCATTGAACCACATTTTACTTCATAATGACAACCATGTATGTTGGATTTTTGAAATTCAAATCACAGAAGTGGTAATGTTTCATTTAAATGAATAATCGGTTATTTAACTACCACTTAGTGGTTTCAATATTCATCAAAAATTGAAGTTTTTCAGAACAATGCCAAAATTTCACCCTAAGCTATAATTGATATTCTGAATTCAAAAATGATGTATATTTTATAAAATTCCAAACATATAAGTTTAATTAATTAATTTTATTATTAATTCATGTTGTCACAACAAATAGCGTGTTTTTAATAAACATTATATATCAAAAGATTGACAATTGTTTATGTCTAATTTCAAAGTGAAATTAATTATAATGAACACCATTGGATAAAATGGTAAAAATATATTCTAATTATACTTTAAAACCACTCAATAGTATAATTTATCACTATAAATTATTTTGATTAAAAAATTTGTTTTTAAGTATTCTTCACTATTCATAAAAAATTGGAAGTTCTGAAAAAATTTAAAAAATTTCAACTTAGGATAACTCTGTCATTCTGAATACAAAAACGAAGTCCATTTGGAAAGATAAAATTTATAAAATTTCAAAAAGTAGGTATTACTATTCATAATGTCTACTATGATTGGTTGTGATGTGTGTTAGAACTCGATGTTGCGTACGGCACATTCTACTATATTATTCAAAGAGAAGTGTACCGTGGATGCTTGGGGTGTTACATGATATTTGATGAGGAAAAAGCCAAGAGACGATTTTTGGATTGAAAGATCGAGCACAGATCTCAGGTTCAAATGCGATATTGACTGCGGTTGTGGGATTCAATTCAGTAGTTCTAGGTGAGTTGGATTCTATTCTCAGATGAACCTTGAGCTTTGGGTAGAGTAGATATTGAACAGTGTTGAGAATTGAAATGATAGATCTATTTCAGGTAGGTGTTTGTGCATATGAAACTATTATATTGATAACAACTATCGTATTTTTGGATTTTTCTTCTTCAATTTCATTTATATTCCATCATCTATTGTCCCTTGGTCTTCATTTTTATGAGTATTGTTCAATTTATATAGCATATCTTTCAATAAATTATTTTTTTAACACAATTTTACATATAATTCGTGAAACCGATCTATGTTTTTTTTGTAAAAAATTAAGCGATTTGTTTCTAACTTTTCATGAATAATCACCATTGATCTGCTCTAATAAGATTATAGGGTATATAAATTTGAAATTGATGTGAACATTTAACATTCTGATTTCAATTTTGGATCAAATGGAGATCATATTTTATGTATTCTTCTTAGACACATCGATCAAATAAATATATAAATTTCTTCTCAGAATCTCAACCAACATCGGAAAATTATTCAAGCATTTAAATATCTCATAAATTTTAAATAAAATATAAACAAAATTTGGTCTTGTTGAATGTATAATTAAGGGAGTGTAGGAGAGGTTGGATTGAGGTAGATGTTCTAGAGGAAATTCATACTATAAATGGAAATCAGTATCCCTTCTTTTCTTTCTTTACTATTTTTTCCAATTTTTAAAGAATGAGAGACTTTGATCGAGTGTTCTTCCTAGAAGAAGAAGAAGATAAGTTCAAAAAATAATATTCAAGGTATTTTATCTATTTTCTATCAAAATTTTCAAAATAATTTTTTTTATGTTCAAATTTTATTTATAAATTATTTTGTTATTTTTATTTTCAAATATTTTCATTCATTAATATTTAAAATTTAAGGGGAAATATTTATTTTAAATTATATAATTATTTTAAATGGAATTAATTTGTTCTATTTTATTATGATCTTCCATTCTATAGATTTCATATAAATAACATATATGTTATATTTATTTCTAAAGAAACCCTTGTGTGGGTTTATGTTTGTTATTTTTATGAAATATTGTGATTCTAAAAATATTATGGAATGCCACTTCATTCCAAATTATTTTTAAAAAAAATAACTTTTATTTTATTTATCAACTTAGAACATAGGAAAGTTATAATTTTATGTATATTTTTTATCTATAACAATTTTTAAGGGTTATCATTTTATGAAAAGATATTATCCATTCCTGGATGTTATAAATGGAAATGAACATTATCCATAACATCATGAAATTTAATGCATGAAATTTAATTTTAATGAGTCTTTTCATTATGATTATATGTGTTGTTCTTAATAATTTAATGGAAATGATTATTTACCAAAGTAGTTAAATGAAATAGTTCCATTATTAATTAATTTAAGTGTTTTTTAAGTAATTTTCAACAAATTTATCTATAATATTTTCTTTATAAAATATTGGTTTATCATACAAAATTTATGAAAGTTGATTCATCAAAGATAGAATATATAAATTTATTTTCTTTTATGAAAATAATTTATGTAACTTTTCAAATGTTTTAATGGATTGAGATTGAGAAATGTGGATCACTAAAATGTTTTCATATATATAATATTTAATACTTGGGTTTCAGGTGGAAGAACGAGGAATGGGGAGTGAATCCATGACCTTAAGGAACATTGTTACACAAGTGATATTTCTTGTGGCAATATGGTTTTTCATAAGATCATCCCAGTGTCAAAATAATCTATAAAAACGTATTATTTTCAAAATAATTTTGATGGAGAAATCCAAGTGTTCTCAAAGAACTATTTTTCAAATGAATTTTAAAAATAATTAGTTTTGAATGGTTTTTATATATATCAAATATTTATATTTAATATAATGTATTTTAAAAAATATTTTATGAATTTTTTATTATAACATTTTCCACTAGATTTAAAACCCTTGCTGGGAAATTTAATGCTCATCCCATTATTTTAAAAATATTTTCATAGATATCATAGGATTTGTAAGATGGACATTGTCACTTATGGAGCTCACAAACACAAATAAAATTCTAGTATTTTATTGTTACTATGATAAATTTTAAGATTTTGTCTATTTATATGGATCCTAGATAAGAAAAGATCTTGGAAATATAAAATACTATGTGTATTTTTCAGTTTTCTTTTATAAAAAAATACACGTCATTTTTAGCACGGAATCCTGACACCCGGATTCGGTTCGTTATAATTGGTGTCAGAGCAACAGTCTTGAAAAAAATAGAGTTTAGATGTTGTCATGTGAGGAAAACAAAATTTATGAGATAAAATTTCCTCTAGATAATTAAGTTCCCTTAGAATTATAGTTTTTCTTAATTATAAAGATAGAAATTCACAATTTTCATAAGTCTGATGAATTAATTTCAAGGGAGAAATTCATTAAAGGGGGATAATGTAACAACCTAGAAATTCTAAGCTTAATTTTTCTTTTATTTTATTAAATTTATTTATTTATAAATAAAAAAAATTAATTTATTAGTTAGATACTGAGAATTATATAATATAACATTAAATTATCTAATTCGTTTATGAAATTTATCTTTTTATTAAATTAAAATTTTAAATTTTAAATACTTATTTTACAAATGTGGTTTATTTTTCCTAAAATAATATTATTTTTTAATAAATAAATTATGGTATTTCTAATTTAGCACTTTAAAATGATTTATATCTAATATATACATAAATTTTTATAATAAAGAAATTTGTAATAATTTAATATTATAAATTATGTTTTTATTACAAGTTAATATATTATAAAATGATAAATATAAATTAATCGTGAAAATTATAAAATTATGCTTATAAAATTATAAAATTATGAAATTATAATCCAAAATATAAATTCAATTAAAATAATAATAATAATAAAGGTTTAAGAAAAATGATAAATATAATAATTAAACATAATATAATTTAAATAAATGAAATTATGAAATTATTAATAAATAAAATTTTATTATACTTAGATCAATAAATATTATTGTAAAATTTATTATTTTCAAAGAATACATATTAATAAAATTTCTCAAAAACAAAAAAAAAATTATAATTCAAATGTATTGATTTAAATTTTAAAATTATGAATTGGAAGGATTATATATATATATATACGAATTCTGATAATAGTTATATATGAATAAAATTTCATTAAATAAATAATAATGATAATAATAATAATAATAATGAAACAATAAATGATTTAAAATATTATGCCAAGAATGATTAAAAAATAGAAAAACAAGGATAAGGGGGAGTCTCACTTCGGGAGGTTGAGTGATAGAGATCCAAAAGACCAAAGGGAGTTGAGATCTCTATTAGGTACAAAATGATTTGATGAAGGAATTACAAATGCAGGCCAAGGTTGAAGTTGAGTGAGGTGTCACAAATCGAGGGATCAATCATAGATCTCGGGTTCGAATTTGAGATGGACTATGGTTGAGGGCTTCGATTTGGGTGATTCGGACGAATTGGAGTCTAACATTGGAAGAACCGAGGGCTTCAGATCAACTTTTGATTCAACAATATTGAGCATTTAAAAGACATATCTATTTAAGGGAAGTGTTTTCACATCCAAATAAATCATATTGATTAGAATTTTCATATTTTTGGATTTTTCTCTTTCGATTTACTCAATTTTTTCATCTATTTTCCCCCTGTCTTTATTTTTCTGAGGATGTTTCAATTTAAATAACATTTCTGTCAACAATGTGTTTTTTAAAACAATATTACATTTAATTCATGAAATCGATCTGTGATTTTTGTTGTCAACATTTTGGAGGGTTTTTTTAAGCTTAGTAAAGAAGCTCCACGGATCTAATCTAATCAGATTATATTATATATATATATATATATATATATTATTTATGTGAATGTTTAAGTGTCTGATTTCAATTCTATATCAAATTAATATCATCATTTGTGTCTTACTCTCAAATTCATAGATCAAATAAATATATAAATATCATGCTAGTCTCTCAACTTTCACAGAAAACTATTTCAATATTAAAATATCTCGGCAAGTTGAAATAAAATATACACATAATATTTTCATACTTAGTGTATAAGTAAATAAGTGTGGTAGTGCCTAGATGTAGGCAGAGGTTCTAGTTGAAATTCATACTTCAAATGGAAATCTATAGGCCTTCTTTTATTTTTTAAAGTGTTTTCCAATTCTGAGAGAATGAGAGACCAGGATCGATTGTTATTCTAAGAAGAATAATAATAAATATTTTGAAAATAATATGTAAGGTATTTGATCTATTTTCTATCAAAGTTTTCAGAATTATTATTTTTAAGTTCAAAATTTATTTTTAAGGTATTTTCTTATTTTTATTTTCAAGTATTTCCATTCGTTGAAATTGAAATTTCAAGGGGAAATATTTATTTTCAAGTTTTAAATTATTTAAAATAAAATTTATTTGTTCTATTTATTTTATGATATTCCATTCTATATATTTCAAATGCATAAGCATAGATTTTATATATATTTTCAACTAAATATTTTTGGGGTTTGAGTTTATTATTTTTAGGAAATATTATGATTCTTAAAATTATTATGTAATGAAATTTCCTTAAAAATTATTTTAATAAAATTATTTGTGTTTATTTATGCACTTATGACATAATAAAGTTATCATTTTATGAATATTTTCTATCTACAATAATTTTTTAAGGTTTATCATTTTATAAAAAGTTTTTATACATTCATAGATGTCCTAAAAGGAAATGACCATTATCCATAACATCATGAAATTTCATGCATTCACTTTAATTAAAATGAGTCTTTATTTTATGGTTATTTTTTGTGTATGTAAGTATTTAAAGGAAATTATTATTTAACATTGTAATTAATAAAAAAATTAGTTATGAAGGAATTTAAGTGTTTTGGTTTAAGTAATTTTCAAAGTATTTATCTACGGTATTTCCTTTCTAAAATATAGATTTATAATAAAATATTTTTGAAAGGTGATTTATCCAAGTTAGAATATATAAAATTATTTTCTTATATGACAATCATTTAAGTATCTTTTCAAATGTTTTAATGTATTGACATTGAGAAAGGAGGATCTTAAAAACTTTTTCTTAAATATAAGATATGGTACTTGAGTATCAAGTGGGATAATGATGAATGGGGAGTGAACCTATGGCCTCATAGAACATTATTCCACTGGTTAAATTTCTTGTGGACATATAGTTTTTCATAGGATCTTATAAGTATCAAAATTATCCATAAAGAAATTATTATTTTTTTATATAAATTCAAATGATAAATCCAATTTTTCTCGAAGAACTATTTTGGAATTGAATTTTCAAAATAACTATTTTTTAATGGTTTTTATATAAAAAAAATAATTATATTTAATATAAATAATTATAAAAGAGATTTAAGTGTGTTTTAATAATAAAAATTCTACTAGTTTTAAAACCCTTACTGGTAAATTTAATGTTCATCTTGTTACTTTAAAAATATTTTCAGAGGTATCATATAAGTTATAAGATGGACATCATCACTTATGTAGTTAGCGCATGTGATGAAAATTACTTTGTTTTTTTACATATATGATAAATTATAATATATTATCTATTTCTCTAGAACCTAGACCTAAAAAGATCCTGGAAATGTAAAATTCTATTTGTATTTTTCATTTTTCTTTTATAAAAAAATACATAGGATTTTTAGCACTAGATCTTGAAGTGCATGTTCAGGATGTTTTTGAACATTTTATAATCCAAATGATCTAAAGTTTTGAGATGGATTATGTTTTAATTAATGGATTATTGGTATAAAATTTTAATGGATTTTTGAGGACCTTCTAGAGTTTTGAGGACACCTAAGGTGTTTAGTGTTTTCTTGTAAGAATATTTAGTTTTTATAGATTGTAGGAGAAATATATATTTTGTAATGGGACAACACAATGTGTCAGTTTGGCAGGGGAGATGTTCTGAACCCGGTACATAGTGTGAAGTGAGTACAAACTATGTAAATATCACACACTGTATAATAATAAAATTTTAATTTTTAATAAATTTGAGATACTTTTTTTAGTGTATATGAGTACTGAATATTACACAACATGTTAAGGGATTACAGGCCATTTAAATGTCATAGTTATTGATTTTAGGGTGTCATATGATTGATATGTTATTGTTAGAGTTGGTGATATAAAACCAACTTCTTTTTACTTTATGATAAACATTTATTCATTGATTTTAATATTAATAAACTACCTATTACATCGTGATTCTTCTTCTGCATGACATAGTATGTTATAATGTCCAAAGAGTAGTTATCACACAAAAATGTCATAAAAATTCTCCTCTATGATGAGAACCCTAAAGTGATACAAACTATTCATGAATATATGTTATATAGATGTAAAATATCATTTGAGGGACAAAAATGATACATGATATTAGGGGTGTAGACTCATAGGACTTTGAGGCAGCTTCTCATGGTGTATTTCCTGGGTAATATCCG
The DNA here is from genome assembly GCA_963277665.1 of Viscum album. Taxonomy (NCBI): domain Eukaryota; kingdom Viridiplantae; phylum Streptophyta; class Magnoliopsida; order Santalales; family Viscaceae; genus Viscum; species Viscum album. The sequence goes on from OY728152.1 coordinate 1,149,738,980, forward strand.
CTATGGATATTAAGAGAACAAGACCAACACGTAGGAAATCCACATTTTTATGTTTCATTGGATGTTCCTATCTTCATATGTGTGTATTTTTCCTTAGAATTTAATATTATTATTAATTAGTATTATGATTTGTTCACATAGATGTATTGATGAAACCTATGACGACAGATGTTTGTGGAGAGTTCTGATACGTTGGGTGAGTCACAAGTAATATTGCATTAATGAATAAAAAGATAAGTGATTTATCTATTTTTTTCTTTAACAGAATTTAATATCTTATGAACTCTGATTGAAATGATATAACATAAATAAATCCATGTCCATGGTTTTCTAAAGAAAAGTTCTATTTCTGAAAATTCAAAGTAAGATACAATGAGCACATAGGTTGATGGCACCGACTTGCAACCTTCTTGATTTGAGATATTATGAAAAAGGGATTATATTACACAGTAAGCATTCCTACGAGGTGACATGTTGTTGCGGCATTATCATCTTTATTTATGGGTGTCTTGTCATGTTTCTAAACACTAACCTTGGACTTTAGACTGCTTTACCTAATGCCACTGAGAAAGTTTCCTAGAGGGTCACACAAAAAGTGTATCTAGAATTTCAGTTAAATAATATATTATTATTTATTATTTAAAAGGTTGAATAAAAATTATTTCGGTAGATGGTTTAATAAATATTCATATATTTTTGGTCACATATAAATATTTAATTTCTATTTAGAAAACATAATATTTATTTATTGGTGAATAATGCATTGATATTTATTTAATAAATAAATAAGCATTATTCAAGGTTTGATAAATATTTTGGAGGAATGGAAGAAACAAGTTTAATGGTCCTATGAGAAATAATAATATTTCATATTATTTTATTAGACAATATTTAATTATAATTCATAAGTTAAAAGCATGTCGAGAAATTGTAATATTATTATTATTATTTGACATGGGGATTTTCTATGATTAATTAAATAATTAAGGTCACTTGTGAAATTATTTTATTTAACCCCTAGAAATATAAAAAACAGTTATGATATTTTCTCAAGCAATCCAATTTATTTTTTTGGGTGTGCACAACAATTTTGGAGAATCCTCTCAAGCCTATAGAGCTCCCTTCTCCAAGAATGCTCCCAATAATAGCGATTAATCCTCCACCATCAGATCAAGGATAATTATTTGGAATTGAATCTTGAGCTGATTAAGGTGGATGAATCAAGCACAAGGATCTTACATGATAGAACTTGGAGACTTCTTTAGCAACCTATGGAGATTCCTAGAACACGTGTGGATCACTGCTAGAGGAAATATGCACTTTGTTTCTATATTGCACCAATAGTGCACCGTAGATCTGTCATCAGACTCATCAACCAAGAAAGAATTCCTTATAGATAATTTTTTATCTAATTAAGTTATCTATAAACAATATGTTTTGATCTCCACTCTCTCAGTTCCAATGTTACTAAATTTTTTTATCTTTTATTCAATTCAATTGATCACTACGATTAAATATCATATAGATCTTGGATTAATCATCGATAATGACAAAAAGAAATTTTGGGCGCTGCCCATTGCATTCTTGTACTATGATAAGAACATATAAGCGGTATCAGTGTAGGTACATAATTATTTATAATTAAATAATATTTTTTGGTGATTTAGGAATTAGTAATTTAGTTTTTCAATTCATGTTTAATCATTATTTTAATCTGAATTATAAAATATATTTCTTCATCCTATGTTTCTCATAGACCTAATTAATACGTTTAATTTTATGATAAAAATGAAATTGAAGAAATCATCCAAAGGTGCCAATGATTTTGGCTGGATAACAAAGGAGTACACACCGTGTAATTGGAATTACATGTTGTGTACTCATGGTCAATGAACTAGGAGTTAATTTAGAAATTACTAAAATCATGTGCATTAATGAAATACAGTGTAGTTAATTATTACACAACATGTTTACTGGGACATACCGGTGCACGGTCAGCTGGAGTACATGCTGTGTAGCCCACGTACATGGCATGTAGTCCCTTTGAGTATGAGATGGGATCTATATTCCATATACGGCCTACCTGATTTGTGACTGTGTAACACAGAGTTGAAAAAGGAGATTCTCCCATTGTAGATTCCATGCCATCCAAATTTTTCAGGTTTATTTTATCCGCACAAATTCCCTATGTGTGTACCTATGATAGATGGTGAAACTGTGCATGTTGTGTAGATCATATCTACACACCGTGTAATTGTACCAAATTACACATATTCAAAATCTATTTATTTTACTATGTAAACTATGATATATGTACTTGAATGTGGTCATAAAGTTAGGACACACCATGTGGTAGGATTTAATATATATAAATATTTAAATGTTGAATTAATATCTGAATAATTTTCATATCTTCATATCAAGTATCAGTTGTATTACAAGTTGTTACTATATGTTCATTTTAGAGTATCTAGTGACTGAAATATCATGAAATTCATATAATCATCTATAAAGTACACATTGTGATGGTACATGATAATTCATGTATGCCATATCTCACAAGAGTAAAATAGTATATGAGTATAATACATTTTAGGTAGAATCAGATGGCTATTCAACATGTTACCTCCAAGGTAAAAGTTATATACACAATTAATTTTAAATTAATTTATTTAATTTGTTTAAAATTATAACGGATGGTAATATTAAGTAAATTTGGATAAGAATTAAGACAAAATGATTGATTAATTAAAGATAATAATTAATTTATTTGAGAAATATTTATCTTAAATAAGAATTATTATTAATTAAATTCTAGTTTTATTAAATGTTTAATTTTTTTCATGCATGTATATGATCATGAGTTAGACCAGACCTATGTATGTGATTGGTTTCATTTAATTTATTATTAAATTAAATTTTTGGCATATGTAACTTCTCTCCTTTCATTATGTAGGGAATGTGTTCCCATGGTTTCTTTTATGTAATCCCCCCTTTCCCCTCACCTTCATGTGAGTAAAAAGCATATGTAAGGGATGTAGATCCCAAGCTAGTGCAGGCAGCGTAAGTTCAGAATCGAGTTAAAACCAATCCAAGGAGATACATAGCTGGATAGGAGGAAAGCTCTAACACAAACCTTAATTGGTTCAAGTTGTTTTCCCCTACGTCAATAGTTAGTTTATCAACAGCTAGATAAACTAACCACTAGTAGGATATCAAGATCACACCACTTTATTATTTTTATTTCTATTAGTTGCATGGTTATTTCATTATGGGTGTCTTGTCAAGGTCACATAATTAATAAATTAATGAGCATGCAATATAGTACTAAAATAAACCAGTTTATGCGTAAATATTTTCTAAGACATGGTTAATCACTTAAATAATCCCCCTTAATATTAACAAGCATGTTATAAATATAATTATTGGGAATTTATGCATAAAATTATAAAATCCCTTAATAAAATATTAAGTTGGTATATCCTTATATTACATTGGTTAAAATCTAACCATAGTTCAAAGTGCCCGGCCAACCAAAGTTATGGTTCTTTCAATTATAAAGGAATTCTAATATGATGTTTTGGGTTGACTTAACTTGGTTCAAATCAATGGTTGACTGCCAAAGTATGAATTGGTGTAATTGAGTGGAAAATGTTGAGGAAATCCAAAAATGTATTTCAGGATAGGGGATTCCACTCTGAAGATCAAGGAACTTTGAGTTAATACAGTTAGAATTTGGAATGCCTACCTAAAACCATTCAAGTTTATTGAACAACCAGACATGGGGTAATTAGAAGTGGGTTATTCATCCTTTACACTTGAATGTCCAATAAACAATATACTATGATGCCAATGGTGAGGGCTATTGGCTTTCAATAAAATAGTGGGAGACTAATAAATATGGTATTTATTTATTTTTCTAAATTTTATTAGATAATGTTCTAAAATTATGCTTATCTTATTTCATAGAAACAAAAATAAAGTGAAATCAAACATTTCATTGTATTCCTTACATAAGAATTAAAACCTTCTCACTAGCACAAATTTGCAAGAGCGGAAAAGGTGACTATGTGTCATCCTTTTCCATGAAAGGAAATTGTATGTACTCGAAGAACCTTCATGAGTTGCGCCTGGAAATGAGGCAAGGGATGAAGAACTGTCTCTCTATGAGAAACATGTGAATGATGCAACAGATGTTCACTAATTCATTTTATCAACCATATCCAATGATATTTTGAAGAAACATGTGGATATGGATTACTATATCATGATGTCTAACCTTAATTATCTTTATCAAGAGAATGTGATAAAAGAGAGGTATGAGATCTCCAAGGTTTTGTTCCCAAATAATCTTGGAGAGTCTGTGCCATCTGGGCCTCATGTAGTCAATCTTATTGGTTACATTGAATTTCTGGATATCTTAGGGATTAAATTCTAAAATGATTTGTGTGTATATCTCAAAATTTCAACACATTATAAATCCTTCTATAGTTTTATTTTCAATTACAATATGAGAAATATTTAGAAGAATCTTTTGAAACTTATTTATTTTAATTTTCCAAGTGGATAAGGACATGGGGAGTAATAAATCCACATTAATTACGTTGAATAACAAAAGGATGAAAAATGAAAAGGTTCCCAAGACTTCTAAAAAGTATAAATCTTCTGATAAATATTCTAACAAGAAGAAGAAGATCCAGAGGCAGGGTTTGGAAAAGGAGGCAGTGTGTTTTTTATGTGGAAATCTTGGCCACTAGAAGAGGAAATGTACCCAAAAACAAGGGTAAGATAATGGTTCATTCACTATTGAGTGAAATATTTCCTTTTCCAAAAATTTGGTATTAGATATAGCTTTTGGTTCTCACATCTATATCCAAATATAGGAACCAAGTAGATTCTGGAAGATTTACAGAGGAGAGGGTGATCTACGAGCTGCCAATGGTACAAGGTTGGCTTCTCTAGCCATTGGTGACTACCACCTTTCATTTACAATGAGAATGATTTTGATTTTAATAGATTTTTATTATGTACCTATAGTTACCAAGAACATAATTTATGTGTCATATTTCGATATAGATGGTTTTATTTTCAAATATTGATATTAAAGTTTTTTATTTTATAAGGACAACAAATGTTACGGTATTCCATATTTAAATAATGGTATTTATGTATTACATTATGAAAACCAAGTGTTCGAAATTGATAACGAATCATGTTCACATGAATCATATAACACCCAATTTTGGAATCACTATCTAGTTTATGTAAAAGAGAATCATTTGACAAAGCTCTACCAAGATAGTTATTTAGACTCTTCTAATCTAAAACCACATGATATATGTAATTCTTGTTTACACAGAAAAATGATAAAACCACCATTCAAGGGATAAGGTGAAAGGGACACATAACTTCTAGGATCGGTACAAACTGATGTGTGTGGACTATTTCTAGTAGAAGTTAGAGGTAGATATTCTTACTTCATAAATTTTACTCATTACATGAGTAGATATGGATATATCTACTTGATGAGTTATGAATCTGAGTCCTTTTCCAAATTCATGTAATTCAAGAGTAAAATAGAGAATTACTATGCTAATAAGATAAAGAAACTTTAATCATATTGAGGTAGTAAATATCTTAACCAAGAGTTCCTCAACATTCTATGGGTGTTTGGGATTCTATCTCAGCTCACTACACCATATACACCATAGTGGAATGGTGTTAGTGAAAGAATAAATCATACCTTGTTAGACATGTTATGTTCAATGATGATTCATGAATATCTTCAATTATCCTTCTAAATATATGAATTGTAAAATATGTCATACAAATTAAATTGAGTACCTACTAAAGAGAAAAATGGAATTCCATTTGAGTTATGGAGTGGAAAGAACCCCATTTTGTTTCATACACTTGTATGGGGTTGTGAGGTGTTTGTTAAGGAATTCTCAGGAAACAAACTAGCACCCTGGGACATGAGGTGTATCTCTATAGGGTATACCAAGGTAACAAGGGGATACTAAATATACAACCCCTCAGACAAGAATGTGATTATCGCTAGAAAATCCATATTTCTTGAGAGGAAGAACATCCTCAAAATGGATAGTGGGAGAAAGATTAACTTCAATGAAGTTGATGCTCAAGATATACAAGAGTTTGTAAAGGAACAAATTCCATAGATCCCTATGGAAGAAGTAGTTCTTGGAACACAAGTACTGCGTAGGAGTTTAATAAAGGTAAGAGAACCATATTGAGATGGTTTTCAGGTCACCCAAGATGTTGATTAATTATTGTTTCACAATGATAAACCTCTCTCATATAAAGATGTAGTAGATAGTTCACAATCTGTAAGATGGTAATAAGCCATGAATTCTGAAATGGATTCCATGTATCAGAACCATGTTTGGGTTCTAGTCGATGCACCTGTTGATGTAAATACCATTGTACGAAAATGGGTGTTCAAAAGGAAACTGGACATCGAACGTAAAGCAAGTACCTTTAAATAATGTCTAGTGGCTAAAGGGTTTAAACATTAACAAGTAATTTACTACGATAAAAACTTTTCACCAGTTTCCATGTTTAAATCCATTATAATTCTACTTGTTATACCATGACCATGAGATTTTTCATATGGATTTCAAAACTACATTCCTTAATGGGAACCTTCAAAAAGATGTGTATGTGAGAAAAAAATGGTTTGTGACTCTAGGTGATTCCAAAAAGGATTTTCAAGTTATAGAGATCCATTTATGGATTGAAGTAATAATCTAGGTCCATGTTACATTCGATTTGATGAATCTATAAAAGAATTTGGTTTCACTAAGAATGAGTGTAAGTTGTTTATTTATAAGTGGTTTAGTGGAAATGAAGTCATTATCCTAGTAGTATATGTTGATGACAAATTACTTATTGGAAATGAAATACTAGTATTACCATCAGGTAAGGACTAGTTAAAAAAGTGTTTCTCCATATAGGAATTAGGTGAGATGGCCTATATTCTAGGGATCAAGATCAATCATGATAGATTCAAGAGGTTTCTTAGATCAAGTAAAAGTACATATGTTTACCATATAATAAAGAGATTGAGTATGGAAAAATACAAGAGGGGATTGGTTCTAGTTTGACATGTTTTGTAAGGGGTTTTTAATTATTCGACATGGGGGTTTTAAATAAGAGTCAATGAAATAAATAAAACGCGTAACGCGTTTATTTATTGTCATAACTCTACAACCTCAAAACTGATTTTAAATATCCTCACAACCCCAACTCTTTTCCTATCTGGTGTGAGACACAACAATTATAGAGAATTCTTTCAAGGCCGAAAGAACCTCTTCCTCCAAGAACACTCTCAAGACCGAGATAGATCCTCTTCCATCGGATCAAGATGATCTAAGGCGGACAATGCAAGCAAAGGCTTCTCCACGCTAGCACGCAGATAATCCTTTGGCAATGTCTAGAGATACGAGGTACACATGTGGATCACTACTAGAGGGAGTCTACACTTGGATTCTGCGACGCAATGACGGATCACATCGACAACGTGATCAAGAACATCAACGAAGAAAGAACACCCAAAAATTATTTCTTTATAATTAATTAAATTAATTGTAATCAACCTATAACGATCCTTGTTTGTGGTTCCGGGACAAACCTTCTTCTTTGTCTTTTTCTATGATTCGATCCGTGGAGACTGGCGTTTATCGTCGTATTGATCCCGGATTGATCATTTCTAATGAAAAAAAATCCAAGTGGGCACATCCACCCATGTTCTTTCGCTGCGCCCAGAACCTTCAAATGGTATCAGAGCGAGGTTACAACATTGATTATAGTTATTGAATTTTCGTTGATAAATTACGCATTTATATTTGATTCAATTCGAAATAAATCGTTCTATAAATATGAATAAATGAGATCTGTTCTTCCTCCTTTTTTTTCTCGATTCATATCATAGAAATGGACTTTTAATTTTAATTTTGATTAAAATAAAAATGAGGAACTCATCCGGAGGAGCTTCTCTTTCTGTCTGTACAACATGGGATTACACGGCGTGTACTTAAAACTACATGTTGTCTACTTTGGTTCAATGAACTGGCACTTGTCTTCCAAACCACACCGTGTGAATTGATTATGCCTAAGTTTTAATCACACCGTGTTGACCAGAATTGAACGGCGTGTGGAAACTAGAATACACGACATGTATGTTGGAGAAACACGCCGTGTAGTCCGTTTCGACCCAGGTGAAAATGTGTACAAAGATAAGCTGCGTACCGTGTACACGAGATCGCCAGGCCAGTTACCACATAACAAGGAAGTACATGCCATGTATGAATCATCTACACGCCATGTACTCTAAAATTTCCAAAGTACAGAAAACACGCCAAAGCCCCGTCGTGTACTTTGTATAAAGGGTGAAAAAAAATACACACCGTGTAATTATAAACTACACGCTGTGTACTTTCCAGAAATGGAATTTCACCAGGTTTCCTCCAATGTACAAAAAACCGTACAAGGAATATGGATGAGAAGAATCTCAAGGAAATTCATAAATGAATTTAAGATAAATAATTGATTAATTATAAGATCATAATTAATTGAATTCGAGCGCGTCTTATATTAAATAAAAGAACGATTAAAAGAATTTGAATTCTAAATATGCGTAAATGTCATTGCATACTATGGATGATCATGAGCTAGACCAAAGACCCTTTGTATGTGTATGGTTTCATTTAAATTTATTTAATTTTAATTTATTGTCCTGCGAGCCTTCTTCCAATAAAATGTAGGGTCTGCGTGCCCATGGTTTCTTCAATGTAAACCCATGTAATGGAGGATCTCCCAAGCCAGAGGAGACGGTTCAAATCCCAAAGGTGAGGCGAAACCGACGCAATAAGATACAAAGGTGGACAGGTGGGAGCTGCAAAACATGAACCAACAGGTTCAAGGTGTTTTCCCTAGGTCAGGGTTAGATTATCAAAACCACTAGATAAGCTAACCAATAGAAGCTCATGATCATGCCATCTTATTTTAGTTCTGTCTGAATGCATGTTTTCTTTATTATGTATGTGTTGTTACAATCACATAATTAATAAAATGAACAAGCATGCAAAGATGGAATAAAACAAAAACCAGACTATGCGTAAACATTATCAGAACATGGTTAATCACTTAAGAAAGCATCAAATAATATTAACAAGCATGTGATAATGAGAAACTATGCATAAAGGGATAAAATCCCTCAATACCATATTAAGTCAGACTAAGCCTTCTGTTACGTGATTAAGGTCAAGACTCAATAAAACTATGTGTTTGACCAACCCTTGTTGGGATACTTACTTTAATAAAGGAAGTCCTTATGAAAGGTTTTGGGTTGACTTAACCATATTACATCAAGAGAAGTAGCCCTTACTAGACTTGGTGTAATATTGGAGGCAGGATCTGAGGAAGTCCAAGTCAGGATTTCAGGATTGGGGAGTCCTCTAAATAGATCAAGGAACTGTAAGCTCACAGTTGGCAAAGACCTACCTACCTAAATACCTTCAAATAGCTTGACCAACCCTTGTTGGGGTTATGCAAAGGAAAATATGTATCCTTTACACTAGAATGTCAAAGTAACTGGACATTCCGAGTTCAATGGTGAGGGCCATTGGGACTTGATAAAATAGTGGGAGAATTAATTAATTCATTCATTATTTCTCATAAATTGTAATCAAGAAATTACTAATAAATCTGCTCTTTTAAAATGTAGAATCAAGATGAAAAACTCATCAACCACATTTTCTCTACGATCAATAATTAATAAAGAGAATATCCTCACCGGTAGTAACTTTCAAGAATGGTTTAGGCGCCTTTGGGTTATCTTATGCCATGAACGAAAGTTTTACATGTTGGAGTCCTCAATTCCTGATTCTCCTACCCTAGGGTCAAGTGATGAAGATTTCCTGGTCTATGATCAACATTTTAATGATGCTCTCGAATTTCAATGTTTGATGCTATCATCGATGACTAGTGAGCTCATGAAGTCTCATGAATACATGGATGCCTATAGCATGATTGAGAACCTCCATGGTCTATACCAGGAGAGGGAAAGACAGGAAAGGTTTGAGATATCCAAGGCTCTATTTCAGAGCAATCTTGGAGAGGGTGCCCCAGATGGGCCTCATGTAGTCAAGATCATTGTCTACATTGAGCGCTTGGAGGTTCTAGGGTTTAAACTCCCCGAAGAACTGGGCACCGATCTCATTCTTGCATCACTCCCCCAGAGCTTCTCGAATATTGTTGTTAATTTTAACATGAACAACATTAAGAATTCTCTATCTGGTCTTCTTATCCTTATTTTCTAAGTAGATAATGACATGAATCGTGAAAAGCCTTCTATCCTTATAGTGAATAAAAGTAAAGGAAAGGTGGAGATATTTCATCCCAAAGCTTCTTCAAGGCCTTCCAAGAAAAGGAAGATCAAAGGGGAGGCAATAGAATAGGATGCTGTTTGTTTTGCATGTCGCAAGAAGGGCCACTAGAAGAAAAAATATACCCAGCCAAGGAAGCAAGGGGAAGCTTCAGGTGCGTTTGTTATCGAATGAAATATATCTTCTTCTATTAATTGGGTATTAGATACTGATTTTGGTGCTCACATCTGTATCCAAATACAAGAAACAAGTAGATTCAAAAAGATTGATCGAGGTGAGGTGGATCTATGAGCAGCCAACGGAGCCAGACTCGCTGATGTAGCTGTCGGAGACTACCACCTCATATTGCCTACTAGGATGGTCTTGGTTTTGAAAGGTTTTTATTATGTTCCTTCTGTTACTAAAAACATTATTTCAGTATCCATATTAGATACTGATAGATTCATATTCAAGTTTGGAAATGAATGTTGCTACTTTTATAAAGATAGTATTTGTTTTGGTAGGGCATATTTATATAAACTGATTTTATGTGTTAGACTACACAAACCAAGTAATGGAAATTGATAACAAAGTTAATTCACATGACTCATACCACACTCAACTTTGGCATCACCGGCTAGGTCATGTCAATGAGAAACGTTTGACAAAATTACATCAAGATGGGTATTTAGATTCTTTCGAACTAAAACCACTTGGTGTATGTCATGAGTGTCTACAAGGCAAAATAACCAAATCCCCATTTAGTGGGAAAGGTAAAAAAGCTAAAGAGATTCTAGAATTAGTTCACACAGATGTGTGTGGACCATTTCCAGTTGAAGAAAGGGGTGGGTTATTATACTTCATAACTTTTACTGATGATTTTAGTAGATATTGATATATCTACTTAATGAGGTATAAGTCAGATTCTTTTGATCGGTTCAAAGAATACAAGAATGAAGTTGAGAACCAGTTTGGTAAGAATATTAAGAAACTCCACCCAGACAGAGGAGGAGAATATCTTAATTAGGACTTCATTGATTTCTTACAGGAGTTTGAGATTCTATCTCAACTCACTCCTCCTTACACGTCACAATGGAATGGTGTAAGAAAAAGGAGGAACCGCACCCTGTTGGACATGGTGAGATCAATGATGAGTCATGAGAGTCTTCCATTATCTTTTTGGGGATATTCATTACAAACAGCAGCGCACATACTAAACCAAGTACCAAATAAATCCATAAATGGTATTCCATATGAGTTATGGAGTGGACGCAAAGCCATGTTATCGAATTTACATGTGTGGGGTAGCGAAGCATTTGTTAAGGCCTCTTCAGGTAACAAACTTGCACTCCGAGGAAAAAAGTGTATCTTTATAGGATATCCCAAGGAAACCAGGGGATATTACCTATAAAACCCCTCAGACAAAAAGGTTACAGTGGCTAGACACGCCATATTCCTTGAGAGGGAGAACATCTCCCAAAGAGATAGTGGGAGTGAGATAGACTTCGCTGAAGTTGAGGCTCAAGATACACATGAGTTGGTACAAGAACAGATTCCACAAAGCCCCATGGAAGAACAATCTATTCGAGAGACACAAGAACTATGTAGGAGCATGAGAGAGGTGAGAGAACCGGAACGATATGGTTTTCTTGTCACTGAGGATGGTGACTCATTATTGGTTGACAGTGATGATCCACTTACCTACAAGGAAGCATTTAAAGGCACAGACGTTGCCAAGTGTCAAGAAGCCATGAATTCTGAAATGGATTCCATGTACCAAAACCAAGTCTGGATTTTGGTAGATCCTCCAGTTGATGTAAAGCCTATTGGTAATAAATGGGTATTCAAGAAGAAACTGGACATGGAGGGGCAAGTCAGCACCTACAAGGCACGACTGGTTGCAAAAGGTTTTAGACAGCATCAAGTAATTGAGTATGATGAAACCATTTCACCAGTTGCGATGCTGAAATCCATCAGAATCCTATTGGCCATTGCTGCTTACCATGACTATGAAATTTGGAAAATGGATGCCAAAACAGATTTCCTTAACGGGAACCTCCAGGAAGATGTCTACATGACACAACCTGAAGGGTTTGTGACTCCAAAGGATGCCAACAAGGTATGCAAGTTGCAGAAATCCATTTATGGATTAAAGCAAGCATCAAGATCAGGGAACATTCATTTTGATGAAGCTGTAACGGAATTTGCCTTTGTTAATAACGAATGTGAGCCTTGTGTCTACAAGAGGTTTAGTGGGAGTGAATTTGTTTTTATAATAGTATATGTTGATGACATATTACTAATTGGAAACGAAGTACCTATCTTACAGTCAGTTAAGGCATGGTTTCATAAATTCTTCTCCATGAAAGACTTGGGCGAGGCAGCATATATTCTTGAGATCAAGATCTATCGTGATAGATCCAAGAGAATTCTAGGCCTGAGTCAAAGTACATACATTGACAAGATACTGAAGAGATTCAGTATGGAACAATCCAAGAGGGGATTGTTACCAGTTTCACATGGAATTCATCTTTCCAAGAAAATGTGTCCACAAACACATGAGGAAAGAAAGATAATGGCAAGGATCCCTTATGCATCCGCAATTGGGTCAATCATGTCTGATATGATATGTACGAGGATAGATGTTGCTTACGCATTAAGTGATGTAGGAAGATATCAAGGTGATCCAGGAGACCGCCATTGGATGGCAGTCAAGACTATCCTTAAGTATTTGAGGTATAATAAGGATATGTTCCTAGTTTATGGAGGATATGAGGAACTAGTCATCAGAGGACATGTAGATGCTAGTTTCCAGACTGGTCAAGATGACATGAAGTCGCAGACTGGATACATCTTCAGTTTGAATGGAGGTGCAGTGAACTGGAAGAGCTCAAAGAAAAATGTGGTGGTATATTCTACAGTAGAGTCTGAGTATATCTCATCTTCTGAGGAAGCTAAAGAAGCAGTATGGGTGTGAAGCTTCATCCAAGAGCTGGATGTAGTACCGATCAGTAAAGATCCTATCACACACTATTGTGATAATACTTCAGCGGTGGCACTTGCAAAAGAGACAATGTCACATCAGCGGACAAAGCACATACTTCAGAAGTTTCATCTCTTGAGGGATTTTTCTCAAAGAGGTGAAGTTGCAGTGAGCAGTATTTCCACGGAAGACAATGTGGCGGACCCCTTGACTAAAGCCTTGACTCAACAGAAACATGATCATCATGTGAGGTCTAGCGGACTAAAAGTCGTAGGTAGTTGGCTCTAGTCTAAGTGGGAGTTTGTAAGGGTTGGTGTCCTGAGAACTAACTATTTTGTACTTTGATTACATGAATGTTCACTTATTATATTTTGTTCATTGTTCTGCATAACTATAATATAATAATGTCCCGGAATATTTGTTGCATTGATAAGGTCATGGCACATCCCTGCTATGATGAGAAACTTGAAATGCTATAAAAATATTCTTAAATAAAGTTCCACGGTTGGATGATATACTATGATAGGACACATAGTATACAGACCTTCATGTGCGAGTACCCATAAGAAGACGAGACACTCTCTCATGGAGTTCTCACTTGGTAATCTCCAAGATGGGAAATTATGAGAACAGACCCGCCAATAGAAATTCTGCGTGTCTTGGTGTCATCGGACATTTCTATCTATGAGCATGTGTAATGGTCCTTAGACTGGAAGATTATCATTAACTCATGTCATTAATCGCGCACCTAGATTTACTAACGAAAACTGTCACATAGACAGTTGGCGGGAAGTAGGGTATGTTGGGTGCGTCACGAGTGACATGTTGTTAATGGATAAGTCGAGGAAGGATTTGTCCCTTCCATTTATGTAAGTTGATATCTTGGCCCTTTGATTGAAATAGAACTGTCACATTAAATTCCATGGCCATGGTGTGAAAGACGAGTTTATTTCATGTAGTCAAAGAACGACAGATCAAGCATATAGGTTTAGGAAACTGCCATGAAACCTGCTTGATGAGATATCAAGACAAAGGGATTAAATTACACATTAAGCATTCAAATGAGGTGATACGTCAATGCGTCATCAACTTCTTTCTCTTGGGTGCCTTGACCCGTTGCTAGACAGTAATCTTCGACTTTAGGCAAGATCGCCTAATGCCAATAAGAAAGAGGCCTAGAGGGTCACACACTAAGTGTATTCAAGTATCTCAAGTAGAATAAAGATTATTCTCGTACATGGTTTAATAATTATTCAGGGAAGCCTAAATCGTTTTAATGATGGAGGAAGAAGGAAATGAAAAACAAGATATACACACCATGTATTAAAGATTACACGCTGTGTAGTTTTTCATAGAAAACAAGTACACGTCGTCTATTAATAATTACACATCGTGTAGTTTTCTTTATGGAAAGGAAATGAATAGATGAAAACAAGATATACACATTGTGTACATTGAATGTACACACCATGTAGTTTTCAATGAAAAACAATTACACGCCGTGTATTTATTAATACATGTCGTGTAGTTTTTCCAGTCGGGATTTTGAGGATATAATATTGTTTTAAATGATATTTATTATAATCAGCACAGGCGCATGTCAAGGAATTAATTATTCGGCATGGGGGTTTGAAATAAGAGTCAATGAAATAAATAAAACGCCTAACACGTTTATTTATTGTCATAACTCTACAACCTCAAACCTGATTTTAAATATCCTCACAACCCCAAATCTTTTCCTACCCAGTGTGAGACACAACAATTATGGAGAATTATTTCAAGGCAGAAATAACCTCTTCCTCCAATAATGCTCTCAAGACTGAGAGAGATCCTCTTCCATTGGATCAAGACGATCTAAGGCGGAAAACGCAAGCGAAGTCTTCTCCATGCTAGCACCCGGAGAATCCTTTGGCGACATCTAGAGATAAGAGGTACATGTGTGGATCACTGCTAAAGGGATCCTACACTTGGATTTTGCGACACAATGACGGATCACATAGACAACATGATCAAGAACATCAATGAATAAAGAACACCCAAAAGGTATTTCTTTATAATTAATTAAATTAATTATAATCAACCTGTAATGATCCTATTTTTTGGTTCTGGGAAAAACCTTCTTCTTTGTCTTTTTTTATGATTCGATCCATGGAGACTGGCGTTTATTGTCGTATTGATCCCAGATTGATCATTGCTAATGAAAAAAAGCCAAGTGGGCACATCCACCCACGCGCTTCTACTGTGCCTGGAACCTTCATGTTTTGCATCTTTCAAAGATATTGTGTCCCCATACACAACAACAAAAAGAGAGAACGAGTAAGATCTCACATGCTTCTTCTATAGGATCAATCATGTATAACATGTTATGCACTAGACTTGATGTTTACTATTCACTAATTATAGTAGGAAAATATCAACAAGATCTAGTAGAACAGTATTGGAATGCTATTAAGAATAACATTAAGTTTTTGAGAATAAATAAGGATATGTTCCTGGTGTATGGAGTAGACGATGAGCTAATCGTCAGAGGTTATACAGATTCTGTTTTTTAGACATATCGGAATGATCTAAACTCACAATCAGGATATGTTTTCTATCTCAAAAAAATAGTTTTGAGCTAAAAGAGTTCAATGTAGGCAGTTTTCATTGATTCTATAATGGATTCCAAGTATATAGTGTCTTCTGATGCATCCAAGGAATCCATTTGGATTTTGAACTTTTTCCAGGTTCTTAATGTGGTTCCTATTAGTAAAGACCCTATCACATTGTATTGGGATAATACTATAGTGGTGGATCTTGAAAAATATTCAAGGTCACACAAATGGAAAAAGCATATACTATAAAAATATTACCTCTTGAGTTATTTCAATCATAGGGGAGAAGTTGTAGTAAGAATAGTACCCGTGGAAGATAATGTGGTGGACCCCTAGACTAAAGGCTTATCTAAATAGAATAATGAGTATCATGTGAGACATATTGGATTGAAGGTTGTTAGTAGTTGAATCTAGTAAAAGTGGGAGTCTATTGGAGTTGGTGCCCTAGAACCAACTTTTTTCTACTTTATAATACCAATTTATTCATTACTTTGAATATTAATAAACTACTAATCACATCATGATTGTTCTAATTTATTACATAATATGTGATAATGTCTTAAGACAAGTTGTTTCACAAAAAGTTCATATAATTTCCCTGCTATGATGTGAACTCGGAAGTTCTTCATTACTATTCTTTTATATATGATCTATAGATAGAATATATCATTTGAGGGTTACAAATGATATAGGGTATAAAGTGTGGATACTCACAGGACTTTGAGGAACCTTCTCATGGTGTACTCCCTTAGTAATAACCAGTATGGATATTATGAGAACGAGACCCTCTGGTTGGAAATCAACATTTCTATGTGTCATTGGATGTTCTTATCCGTGGATGTTTGTATTAATTCTTAGACATTAAGATTATTATTATTGTGTATTATGATCCATTCACTTAGATGTATTGAAAAAATAGTGAAGATAGATGTTCGCAGTGAGGTAGGATATGTTGGGTGTGTCACAAGTAATATTGAATTAATGAATATTACAAGAAAGGATTTATCCCTTTTGTTATTTAATGGATGTTAATATATCAAGAACTTCGATGGAAATGATATATCCTAAATAAATCCATGGACATGGTTTTATATAGAAAAATTATATTTTTGGAAATCCGAAAGAAGATACATCGAGCACATATGTTGATGGAACGAGCATGCAACTTGCTTGATTTGAGATATCATTATAAATGGATTGTATAACATTGAAATTGTTTGTATGAGGTGTCATATCATTGTGACATTAAATTCTTTCTCTATAGGTTCCTTGCCATTTTCTGGACACTAACCTTGGACTTTTGGCTTCTTCACCTAATGCCACTGAGAAACAGGCCAAGAGGTTCACACACTAAGTGTATCCAGAATCTCAATTAAATAACATATTATTATTTATTATTTAACTGGTTGAATAAATATTATTCCTATAAATGGTTTAATAATTATTCATATATTCTTGATCACATATAAATATTTATTTTTTTTAGAAAATAAAATATTTATTTATTTAATGGTGAATAATGCAGTGATATTTATTTAATAAATAAATAGATAATATTCAAGTTCTAATAAATATTTTGTAGAAATGGGGGACCAAGTTAAATGGTCCGGTGAGAAATAATAATATTGAATAAATTTTTATTTAATAATATTGAATTATAATACACAATGTATGTGCATTTTGGGAAATAATAAAATAATGTTATTATTTGAAATGGGGTCTTTCTATGAAAAAATAAATAATTAAGGAAATTGTGTAATTATTTTATTTTATCCCTAGAAATATGAATACCCAGTTAAGTAATTTTATCAAGATATCCAATTCATTTTTTTGGGTGTGCACATCAATCTTGGAGAATCCTCTCAAGCCTAGAGAGATCCATTCTCCAAGAACACTCCCAATAATGGCGAGCAATCCTCTTCCATCAGATCAAGGATAATGCTTTGAAAGTGATTCTTGAGGCAATCAAGGTAGATGATGAAAGCACCAGGATAATTCATTCTATCAACCGAAGAATACTTTAGTGATGTCTGGAGATTCCAGGAACACATTTGGATCACTATTAGAGGAAATATACACTTGGTTTCTACAATTCAATTATGGTGTACCGGAGATTTATCGTAGGAATCAACAAAAATGAAATAATTCCTTAGAGGTAATTCTTTATCTAATTAAATTAATTAAAAATAATATTTGTTGGTCTCCTCTATCATGGTTCTGGCATTATTAATGTTGTTTATCTTTAATTCAATTTCCTTGATCGAAGAGATTCAAAATCGTTTAGATCTTGGATTGATCATATATCATGATAAAAATAAATGTTGGGCAATTCCCATCGCATGCTTCCGCTATGCCTGAAACCTATAGTAATTTCATTCATCCACAAGTACTGTTTCCCTTAAACTAGAAGGATTATTCAGTGATTTTTGGAGTCTCTATTCAATATAGATAGATTCGTTCAGTAATGGATCACTTTGGAAGATGTTTTGTGTCTCTCTAGGTGAGAAATACTTTTTTACTTCTTCGTTGTTTTGAACACAATATATCCATTGTATTTCATATTTAGATCTGTTGAATTGTGGTGATGTTTCATGTTGTTTTCTTCAATATTCATTGTGTGATCCTATTCTGGGGGGGGCATTACTTTGATGGTTGTATTGTGGTGGGTGGCTGTTCATGTGGTATATATTTATTCCCCTTCTCCACCAATCCTTTTTATAATTTTTATCAATTATATGATGTGTAGGTTGGCTCTAGGGCCTCTATTGTCATTTTTGAACCCTTGTGGTGGATTGTTTTGCGGGTGTGTGTGACCCAAGTTTTTAGGTAGGTGCTTTTGTCTCTAGCTTTTGTTGGTGAACTACATTTCTCCTATTTTTGAAAAATAAAATTATTAAATGAAATGGCATGAGATGATATTTTTTTGTGTCGAACTAGGTTTTTATAAAATATAGTTTTCCCTTAGTTTTTTGTAAATGAAAAGGGTTTTAAAAGAATCGTGAGATGGTTTTGTGAAATGGTTTTCAAATCACGATTTTAGGGAAATGGTTTGATGAATTGGTTTGAAAAATAGATCACATGAGAGGCCTTGTGTACTTAGGTGGAAGGTATAGTAATAGGTATCATCCACTGTTGAAGGGTTTCCTCATGGGGACATCCTATGCCCCCTAGGCCTATTGTCAGTACAAAATATTTCACTTTTATAAAGAGTACATATCTATTGGTAAAAGTGCATTTTCTATTGGTAAACATTTTACCAACATATATGTCCCTATTACTAAACTGTTGGTAAAAACTCTATCTCTAAATGTTTTTGCGACAAATAAAATAGTTCTATTGCGATTATAATAATACCAGCCGATAATATATATGTTGTTTAAAGTATTTTTCAATAGGTTCTGATGGAAAATTTATCTATTGGTAATAATATTACTAATATATATTATTTTTTATAAATTACATTTAAATAAAAATTATAAATTTTTATTGCTAGTAAAATTCCATATTATATTTATTAATTTATTATATATAATACATATGTTTTAATTGTTAAAATGAAGATGATTTTAACACATGTTAAAAATTATACAATAATTAATTATATTAATAATGAAATTAATTACAAATAGAACCTCTTGGATCCCCAGTAGGATTGTTACACAATTCTGGACAACCGTACCCCCCCCCCACTGGATCCCTTCAAACCGAATCAACCACTGCAGCAACTCAACCCATCATCGTTAGTGACTCCAACACCAATAGAACTCGCCCATCCATGTCATATCCTGCCACAACCCAGCCATGCCAACTCTAGACCCATCCATGACAACTCTAGTCTATGACATCTCATACAACTCTAACCCCATCCATGCCAGTTCTAGCTTCAGCTCATCCATGCCATCTCCAGTCTATGCCCTGTCCTGGCGAGCTCCAGTATATGCACAAATAAATGATAAAAGACATCATATGGAATTTAGGGAGGTACACATACATGTGATAGAAATAATCTTACCCAATAGGGATAAATTTAGTATCTACACAATAAGGAATAATCATTTGTGTTAAAATTACTATATTTTTGTTTAACATCCTTTTGACTTTCAAAAAAGGTGGTACCTTTAAAAGGAAATAAACATTCAAATACAACTTTTTATTTAGCCAAGATATATACATAGCATTAGGTGTGAAATAATAACTTGAAAAGTACCCATGATATCTAATTTTTCTAGTCATTTGACCAAATAGTATCAATAACCCACCTTCCAGCAATCATCTCCAAGAACATGACACAAAATCTGTACAACTGGTAATCCCATGCACACACAAAAGCACAACATACATAGGTTCCTATCAATAAAATTATTGAAGATGTTTAATGAGAAGATACTGGAGGTCCCCACCTATATTATAAAGATATAAATTTAATTCCCCTATATTCTATTAATAATGAACAACCTCTTGTATACCCCCTTGGGGGGACCTTCCTCTACAGCTACACTATTCTCCTGAGTCCTATTATTATCAAGTCTCTTTTACTTACTCAATGTAATTTTATCCTATTGATTTATCTTCTACTAATTTACATGTTAATTCCATAAACCAAATTGATTAATGATTAAAATAAACTAGTCAATTATTTTTAAGTAAATGTGCAATAAAATGTGACTACATCAAAACTGCGAATAAATTAATAGTAGGAAAAACACATCAGAATATCAAACAATGATCCAAATCCACCTCCATAAAAAAATTAAGTACATTAAAAAAATTAAAATTTCATGGGTTTTTGAGGATTCAACTTACCGGTTAGATTATACAAGATACATGGGATACCCTCCCTCAAATAAAATGATAAGTACATGTACACCTTGCCACTAGAATGATAAAAAGAACCTAAAATTCAAGGAAAAGGAAAGAAAAACTATAATGGGGGTGTCACAACACTCATTAGTATATGAAATTAGATGATCACATCAACTGGAAAATGAATATGAATGCCCACATTACTTCACATCGCAATATTATTCACATGCACTATCAGCAATGATGATAAGAACACTAACATAGATACCAGATTCCAAAGAGAATAAAATGGGAACTCTAAAATAGATTCCATAAAACATATTTAACACACATGCCATGGGTGAAATCTAGGTAAAAGCCAGACTTTGTTTGGAAAGTGGAACACTAAGAAACATAGAGGAAAATAGGTGAGGGGATAGAATGCATAGATATCAATTCACATTGTATTTATACCAAATAAAAATATGCATAGGTCCAAAAATATTCCCTCTACCCAAAAATTGTCATATACATTATAATCACTCTCACCAGATTTAACTAGTGCACATTTCATCTTTTTCATGGTTCTCTATAGCAGGGTAATTGATTAATTTAGAGAAAGAGAGGTGAATGTACCTATTTTTCTTGTGCATCTTTACCCTTTACCTGCTAGTTGAAAAATGTTATCCAAATTTGAATCATCCATCTAATAAAACGTGTAGATACATGTTCATCATGTATATTCCTATGGTTAGGACATCCAACCTCATATTTATTGCCTCATACCTCCACTTTTGAAGCTGGTAATGTTGCACCACAAGGAGGACTATATGGGCCTAGACTTCAATGCTCACGCTCTCCCAACAATGAAAATTCCAGATTTCACAAATAGTACATAGATTCTACACATGGTCTATCCATCAATGCTCACCCTCTCCCTGGAATGAAAATTCTAGATTTCACAAATAGTACATAGATTCTAGATTTCACACACACTAAGAAACACACCTGGATTCTACTTAGATTACGCAAATAGAGGAGTCATAGATTGCATAATTTTACGAGGAATCAATATATTATTAGTGATAACACTAAAATAGATTGCAGCTTTCAAACCAAGGAATTATAAAGAGGTGAGGGGAATTAATATGTTAGTGAGAAAACTACAACAGTAATGAGGCATCAATATATTACATTAAACATGCAGTCCTGACTACTCCACACACTCCATGGACAACTATGGATGAATTAACACCTTCCGGATCTTCATGATACACATTACCAAGGGATAAACATAATACTATATTTCCATGTCAACAACTCCAACAACTTTATTCTTTTCATCCACAAGAGGTAGAGGAATATTCGAGTAAAAATCCAAGTAAAAAATGACATTATTCTTGTATTATTATCATAACCGGGCACATTGAAAATATATGTAAAAAACAATAAATATTTACCATTTCAAGACATTAATTCTTATCATTATTTTGGTGAATTTGGAATTGAATTAAAAGTGATTTTTTATTTTGGATGTTGTTGGGTTTCCATCCAAATGCTTCGTTTGAGATAGTAATTTGATCCTTTTTTGCCTAAAATGGTGGATAAAGTCATTTTATAGGATTTCTAGAATAAGACATTCCGAATAAGGTTTCTAATAACCATCACTCTAAAGAGGATCAATTACAAGTATAGGGAAGATTAATTGGGGAAAAAATATCTTATCTCAGATGAACCACATCCACAAGAAGATCTCGGTCCTCATCCATATTGGAAAGTTAGTCTAAAAAGATAACGATTGTTCTATTATCATTATTCTTGCTAATTGTGAGTGATCATAAATAATAATTCTATGAATAACTACTATTAATTGAATCTTATCTATAAAGGAAATAACACACAGTACCTAGCATTCTTTATATGGGGGTTATCAACTGGAATTGGCAACAATTTCAAATTTGGAAGCTGAAGAAACAGTCTCACTAAGAAGTAAAAAGTTGTGGTCACCATTATAAATCAAAATAAATGTCATTAATACTGTACATATTTTTTAATTATCCATTTGTTTGTCGAGAATGGAAATATATAGAAATCCTGAATGAAAATTCACAAGGAAATTCAAATCTGAGTTTTGGATAGTTTAAATATAGAGCCTACAATAGAGATTCACATGTTCAGTACTTGAAGAGGGTTTGAACAAAGAATAAATCACATTACTATAGAAAACTCACATCTAAACCAAAACAACCCATCATTATTAGATTTTAAACTTTCCATGTTTGATTATCAACTTCAAATAAATAACATGATGTTTTCTAGTGGGAGTTTCATTTACTTGTTAAATATCATTTTTTAACAGATTTGTGTTTGGGAATTGGAACCATATATGAACAATAGACAAACAATGAGTTCAAAAAGTAGTAATTGAGCAGTGTAAAATTGAAGAGCATTAGATGTTATTATAGGTCCGAGGACATGGAAGGCTATTGAAAGAATCTCAAAGAACATGCTGTAGATCATACCAATACCGTTTTCACTGAAGATATATGCAATAAGATCAATCAATTCTAAAAAATTTACAACTTGAAGTAATGGAAACAATAGATGCCTTAGTGATGTCTGATCCAAGCCTCAATAGGAGCATCTACAAACTATAGAAGTTATCATCCACTAGAGCAAGTAGAAAACCATGAGAGAACTAGACTAAATGAACATGTATTTTAATTGACGTTGGGAAACTCCTTCCCAGAACAACACTATTAAAATTTTCTAAAATACAAAAAAAAACTAAAGAGAGTTCCCTAAAATTAGAGGATTTGATGACTATATTTGTCAAGGAGTTATGATTCAAAAGAAAAAACATAGAAAGGCTAGAAGAACACAAGCTGAAATCCATGAGATTACAACACGCTTCCATCTCAAGTCCTGATATACATTGTTTATCAGTAACAAAGAGGACCAACTCACCCCTAGTTATCTGATTGAAATTGAATGGCATGGTTCCATTTATGTTTCATGTGTGATTGTTTGGTAAAAGAAACTAATTTTCACACCTTATGTTGTGGGAAAAGAAAAATCTAAGTAAATTTTTTTAATAACATAGCTTATTGCCCACCTGGTGTTATTGGCTCAAAATGTACAGTCAAAATAGAACCACGCCGGGACACGGGGTGGTGATCATTCAGAAGAGGCCATAGAGGTGGATCTGGGAGAGGAACAGGCAGGGACACTGGCATGTGGGTAGAGGTTCGTTCGATCGGGGAGGCGTGGAGGATGAGCGGTGGAGGGGTAGGCGGCCAATCGGGGAGGCATGGAGGCTCAACGGAGGTGGGTGGGTGGATGATCGGGGAGGCGCGGAGGCACAACAGTGGAGGGGTGGCTGACTGGGGAGGCGCAGAGGCTGAGTGGTGGTGGGGAGGTGGGGGAAGATGAGTGGTGGGGGGAGGTGGTCGATCAGGGAGGTGTGGAGACAGTGGGGGTCATGGGGCAGGGGCGGGGACTAGTGTCTTAGGGATGGGCAAGGGGATTGCGGGGAATGGGATGGGAGGTGAGGGTTTTGGTCTGGGGAGGGGGGTGATGAGGGCAGGGAATGAGGTCTTAGGGTTGGGGAAGGGGGGTCATGGGGAACGGGAGGAGTCGGTATGAATTTAGGTGTTTTACTTTTTTTCATATATGGGGGTCTATATATATATATTCATAACTTTTTTCAAAAATGGGTTTGTGTTTATATATATAAATTCATAACTTTTTATCATATATGGGTTTTTGTTTATATATATATATATATATATATATATTCATAACTTTTTTCATATATGGGTTTGTGTGTGTGTGTGTATAAACATAAATATTATATATATATATATACTACAATTTACAAACATATCAAAATGTGATTAATTAAAATATCCATAATAAAGTAATATTTATTGATATATATATATATTCATTTTTTGGTAAAATATTTGATATTATTGAATAATTCATTGCAACAAAAATTATAATGGTAAAATATTTGTTGGTAATAATATTTAATAACAACATATTCATTTATCGGTAAATCATTTGTTGGTATTATTATGATAAGGCAATAGATTTAAATATTGGTAAAAGATTTGTTGGTGTTGAACTACTAATATAAATTGATATATCTATTGGTAAAAAAAACTTTGGGTACCTATAGTTAATATCAACATAATTTAATATCTGTTCGAATTAATCATTTTTACCAAAAGATATATTATATGTCGGTAATTTTCTATCGGTAAAGGTCACTTTCTATGAAGTATGTTCTAGGGACTTGTCATACCTATTGGTAGGTTCCCTTGTTGCGGTGTTACTTTTATCTATAGACTCAACACATATTTATAATGGATTGATGTGTACATGATTGTCTATGTTAGGTATGAGTTTCCTAGCTATCCTGGCCTAGTGTGATCCTTGGCGTGATGTTACCTATTCTTATACATTTGGTTTGTATTGTTTTTGTATACTACCATGGATTTGATATGATATATGATGCATGATTTTTTTGAGATGATATATCTACTGTGATATATGAATATAAAATTCTTCAAATCTAATTTACCTAATTTATCAAAAAATGTGCAGAAGTGTATTAAATTGTTTTTTCCATGATTTTGATATAAAAATGTTAAAATATTATCATGCCTTATTTTATTTAAATTTTATCATGATTAGATTACTGTTCAGAGACTTGATGTGAAACACTTGGGTGAGAACCTATTGATTATATTATCTCACACCATGCATACCTCTCAGAAAGTGTGTACAACAAGTTATTTATTTTGATGCATGGAAAGAAAAGGCATCGTGGTGGTGCATAGAGTTTTTATGTCAGCTGGGATGGGTAGATGGTGGTGATGTGGAAGGCTTCTACCCACTCTATTATTAAGAGTAGATGTTTTTTTCCTATTTTAGTAGTCCTTTGTGGTTGAAATTGTAATTGAAGATTTTTTTTACTCTTGAGTTGTTTATTTTCCACTTTTTTCTTTTAGTTATTCCATATATTTCTCATTTCCATTCTTTTCTATTTATATATATGTGTCATGTAGTTTATTTATGATGGGTGAAATCATTTCCTCTGGTTTTTGTTTGATTCTTGGGTGTTTGGTGCTAGCTCATGGGTATCATGAATGCCCTTTAGGTATGTGGACAATTTTTCTAGGTGCCAATTTGAGAGGGTATTCAGGTGAGTTCATTAGAAAGTAGAATCTAAGGGTGGTTTGGGGTTTTTCTTAAGATTCATTGTCTTGGGAAATTTAGTAGATTGGATATACGATTGTTAAGACTTGAAAGGTATGTCGTGGTGAATTCCTTGCTAGATCTTGTTATAGAGAGACTCAAGTTACCTAGGGATGTTGTGGTATCTGTCTTCTATTTTGAGTTTTTATGTTAATCTTATTTTTTTCTTATGGGTTTTCTTGTTTGAACTAATATTATTCTATGTATTCTCATTTCTTTTTCTTTGGTGTGAGTATTATACCTCTGAGACATATTTAGTGAGTTCCTTAAGAGGGTCAAACCAATGTTCCTCAAGGGAATCCTCTTATGGATCATAAATTTATCAAGGATACTTTGAAAGTAGTTTGTGTTGTTGTCCAGAATGTGACACAAGCTTATAACACCATTTTTTAGGTATATGTTGGAGCTTTTGGAGAAAGAGATCGATCACGGGAGTTCTTAAATGAGAAACCACCATTATTCAAAGTTACAAATGAACCTCAATAGGTGAAATAAAAGCTTAATAGTATTTATTAGATATTTGACTTCCTTGATATACCTAAGAATATCCATATGAAGTGTGCAGTGTTTAGTCTTTGAGGGTCCCAAAAATAATTACTGGTATTCCATGGTACATGTAGATTGGCACGTGGTCTTGGAAAGGAAGGGTTTCAAGACTCTTCATCTAGAAGTGTTTTCCTAAGTTTCTAATAATGGTTAAGTCTCTAGAGTTCCTCTCTTTGTAGTAGTGAGATCTTCCGGTGTCATTGTGCACCCATCAGTTTGTTGATATAGTTTTTTTCACCATATTTTTTAAAGAATGACCAGATGATATCTTAGAATTACATGTCATGTTTTCAAACAGATATCAAATAATTGGTATATATTCTGAATTTTTTCACTAATATAGAGATATTAGATAGGTATATGATGTTATAAATGAATATAGTAGGCAAGGTTGGATATTCCGCCCCCTCTCTTCGACCTAGTGGTAGCTTCAGTGTAATGTCAGGGAAAAATCCAATGTGGCAGGATCATCGCAAGAGCGGTGGAGGTAGTTCTTGGTAGTATTTCTCTTGGGAACCTACAGCTTCATCTAGTGATGTTACTCTGAATTTATATCAGTGTGTAAAGGTTAGAATCACATGAAGTTCCTCTCCTTCACCTACAAAGATGTGTAACGGTTGTGGACATTATAGTTATCTATAGTGTTTCTGTCAGGCTATATCTACTCCTTGATATGGTGAGGGGTTATCGACTCCAAAGGCTACTATAGGATAGTCAAATTATTCAAATACTAAAGTTCTCCAGCCATAGCTCTTTTGAGTGATTAACCTTTCTCCATATATGACTTTATAGTGCAGGTATACACATTTTTAGTGACAGTGAGTGGTGCCATATTTATTTCATCCTTAATAGAGATTTATTTATTAGATACTAGTGCATCTCAATCATTTATATCTATTAATTTTGTTGATATGATTAACCTTCATATGAAACTCATATAGTTTTTTATATATTTATAAAAACATCTTGGTAAGAGTAAAGATTAGGGGTTTTTATGTCCTTCTTTCATGTTGTCAATAATGGATAGAGAGCTAGTTTGGGATTTTCTGATCCTTGATTTAGATCTATTTGATGTCATCATCATGAAGGATTTCCTTGTTTCTCATCATACTGAGGTTGATTATTATCATTGGTGTGTTATGTTTCTTGTGTCTGATGGTGTATCATGAGTGTTTTGGGGAGAGTGGGATATGATCTCTACTTATACATGACCTTCCCACCTAGAGATTAGAAGTTTTTTTCGGCTGTTGTAGTTAAGCCTAATGAAGTTTCTTATATTGTTGATCTTCTGACTATTGTGTGGGGTTTTCTTAACATTTTATAAGATAATTTCAATAGGTTTACTCCAAATTAGTAGGTAGATTTTAGGTTGATCTTGTACTGGGAACATAGATGATATCGATACCTTCTTATCATATGGAACCATCCAAGCTAAAAATCTAAAGATTTAGTTGTATGGTCAAGTGATAAAGGGTATTATTTTCCATTGTGTTTCTACTTGGTCATACTCAATGATATTTTTAAATATGGAAGATGATTCACTCTGATTGTACACATACTATCGTAAGTTGAACCGACTAATAGATAAGAACAAGTACTAGTGTTCTTTATGTGGATGATTTATTTGATCTGTTAAAGGACAAAAGGTGGTTTTCATATATTGACCTTCGGTTGGGTTATCATCAGCACAGAGTTTGAGATTTTGATATGCCAAAGATGAATTTTAGGAATAGTTATATAAATTATGAATATCATGTAATCCCATTTGGTATGAATAATTCTCATTAAGTTTTTATGGATTTTTTGAATTGGATATTCCATCAGAATCTCAACACTTTAGTGGTATTGTTTATAGATGATATTTTGGATTATTCATGATCCGAGAACGAGCATGAGCACCATCTAACATTAGTTTTTGTTATCCTAAGGAGTCCCCATTTTTATGGAAATATTTTGAAAATAATCTTCTAGTTTCAGGAATTGAAATTATTTAGGGCATTTGATTTTTGACCATGCATTATAATCTCATCCTAAGAAGGTGGAGGTTTTCTTTTCATAGGAAGAGCCAAAAAAAATCATTGAGATTCATAGATTCCTTGGTCTTTCAAGATACTATTAATGGTTCTTCATGGATTTCTCAATGTTGGGATCACATTTGAGTTCTCTTACCGAGAAATATATGAAATTAATAGGTGATGAATAATGTCAGTCTTCTTTAGATGATCTGAAATGACTTCTCACATCCTCTTCTATTCTAATCTTACCTAATCCTAGCAATGGATATGTGGTTTTTTTATTCTTTTATCACTATTTTAGGTAGTTTTCTCATATAGGATGATCATGTGGTAGCTCATGGCTCTCATTAACTTCAACTGCATGATAAGAATTATCCCAATCATGATTTATAGCTTGCTACAGTTTTACATGCACTTAAGTATTGGTAGCATTATCTTTTGGGGGAAAGGTTCAAAGTATTTTCTAACCATAAGATTCTATGTTATATCTTTTCTCTAAAATAATATAATAATATATAGGGGTGGTGGTTGGAATACCTTTTTATGTCTGAATTTTATGTCTTCCATACCTTGGGAAAGGGGAATGTCGTTGCAGACACTCTTAGTAGGAAAGTTTCATCATAGGTTGTTTAGGAATCGAAGGGAGAGTGGAATATTATGTGGCTTTTTCATCAGTTGCATATGGATTCTTAGGAAGATGTTTTGAGTATATTTTTGAGTAATTTTTAGTTATAATCATCTCACTTGAGTCTATCACGTATATTCAATAGTAAGATAATGACTTCTAAGGAATTTGAGAAACCCAATATGGTGGGAGTCCAATTCTATTTGGTCAGTCTCATCATATGGTTTTCTATGTTTTGGGGATCGTTTTTTCATCCCAACATTTGTGAGGATATAGGTTTTGATTTTTTTCATTTTTCATAAATTTTTATTCATTTGGAAACTATAAAGACATATTATGACAAGTGACGGTGAATCTGGTGGCTGGGAATGAATTGCGACATCACTACTTTTGTGTCCCATTATTACACCTACCAACAGATTAAGGCATAGAATTTGTAACCTTTTGGTTTTCTTGAGACATTTCTTATGATAATTTTGAAATGGGATGATGTATCAATGTACTTTTTTGTTGTATTACAATAGAATCCCCAAGGGATAAATTATATGTGGGTTGTCATTGATCATTTGAGAAATTTATCTCATTTTACTCCAATCAGAAACATGAAAATTTTTGAAGATCTTGGTAATCTGTATGTGTAGGAAATTTTGAGGGTACGTGGAATTACATCTTTCATTATTTCATATATGGGTCCTAGGTTTAATTCTAGACTCTAGAGGATTATCCCAGAGGTGATGGGTAATCTGGTCAGGTTGAGTATAACTTATCATCCATAGATAGACTGTCAGACAGAGCATGCAATTTAGATTCTGTACGGTATGCTCTGTGCATGTGTCTTCGATATTGGTGGATTATGGGATATCCATTTTGGACTGTTTGAGTTTACCTATAATAAAATTTATCAATATTCAATAAAAATGAATCTTTGGGAGGATTTTTATGGTCACCCATGTAGATCATCTCTTTATTGGGTTGATGTGGGAGAATTTTCTTTGATGGGAGAGAGTTTGGTTCAGAAGACATCCATGAGGATTCAGGATATAAGTTTGCATCTAGTTACATTGCAGAGTCGGTAGAAATCTTATGTGGATCAGTGGTTTCATCCTTTGGAGATTTTCATAGGTCACAGACTTTTCTTCAATGTTTCTCCTCGGTTGGGTCACCATTATCATGTAAAATAGGTAAGGTTTTCTCTAAGATATGTGGGACTATTTGAGGTCATTGAGCGGATTGAGAATCTTTCTTATAGGTTTTCATTTATAGTTTAGATGATACTAATTAATGACATTTTCCATGTATCATAGATCAAGAAATATCATACTAATCCCCCACATGTTTTTAGTTGGGAAGACACTGAATTAGAGGGAGTTGTTTCCATTTAAGGAGATTCTAGTTGATATCATTGATTCTCTAGTAAAATTATTTCATGGGAAGTGGATTTTTTTGGTCATATTGTTATTCCAACATGGATCAAATTCCCAAGAGGCATGGGAGCATGAGTCATTGATGATAAAGTACTAGCCTCACCTATTTACTAGACTTCATTCTTTCACATCAATTCTCATAGAGGAAAAGTCTTATGGTGGAGAGTTTGTAATATATTATTACCTGATTTCATGTAATTTTCATTTCATTTCTTTTTTTCAGCTTTAATTGGGTGAATATTGGGACTCCCAGGTATGGAGAACATTTTTTGAGAAAAATGAACAAAATTTCATAGATGTATATTTTTTTAATTAATGGATTCTAGGTATAAATGTGTTAATGTATTTCTGGGGTCCTTCCCACGTTCATAGGATGCCGAGGTGTTTTGGGTTTTCCTGTAAGAATATGTAGTTTTTTAGACTAAATGGGAAATACATACTGTGTGATGGGATTACATGACTTGTAATTTCAACAAGGTATATTTCATGAACCTGGTACATATCATCAATTTATTACATATCGTGTAAATATTTCACAACATTTAATAATAAATGATCAGTTTTTAATAAAAAGGTGATGGTTTTTTCAGTGTATCTGATTCATGAGGGATTACACAACATTCAAAGGGATTACATTCCATTTAAATTTCATGGTTTTGTATTTTAGGTATTTTTACATGTGATATGTTATTTAATTCATATATAAGTCTTGTTGCTCTTGACCAAGAAGGATTATCTAGATATTTTTGGAGTCTCTGTTCAATGTAGAATGATTCATTTATTGATTGATCATGGTAGTTTCATTGTGTTGTATTATAGGACTTGTTAACCAATGGTGAGGTTTCTTCTTGTTTTCTTATAGATATGTTTATTAATCATATACTGGGGGGTAAATCCTTTATTGGTTGTGGTTTAGTGGTTTTGTTTTCTTTAGGTATGTGTTGATTCCAATTATCCAATGATCATCTTCAAAAATTGAATCAATTATAACATTTTTAGGTTGGTTCTAGGGCCTCCGTTTTCATTTTTAAACCCTTTCTTATGGTGCATTCCATTGCAGGAATGAGAAACCCAATTTTTGAGGTGGGTAGTTCTGTATATATCCTGTATTAGTGAACTTCATTGCACCCATTTTTTATAAATTTTTTCATTAAATGAAATTTCATGATATGATTTTTTTTGTGTTTGTGGAACTAGGTTTTTATAAAAGATGGTCTTCCTATAGTTTTGGCGAATGAAAATGTTTTTTAAAGAATTGTGAAATGGTTTTTGTGAAATGGGTTTTAGAGAATTATTTAATTCAAATGGTTTAATGAACAGGTTTGAAAAATAAAGAACATGGGAATCCTTGGGTACTCGGGTGGTTTCTATAGTAATAGGACTCATCCAATGTCAGGGGGTTTTCTCATGGTGACTACCTCTAATCCCTAGGTTTTTTATTCTAGGGACTTTTAGACCTGTTGTTAGTTTCACATGTGAGTTGTACTTATGCTCTCTATACTTGATGAATATGTCTAGAGACTTGATTAATAAATGAATTTCCATTTTAGGTATGACTTTCCAAGCTATCTTGACCTATTGTGAACCAGGTCATGATGTAACATGTGATTTTTCTTTTGGTTTATAATTTTTCATCATAATTACATGGATTTGATAAGTAATGTGATTCATGAATTGTTATAATATTATATATCTATTAGGTTTTATGGATATGAAATGATTAAAAACTGATTTACCTACTTTCATTGGAATTGTGGAAAATGGGGAAGTTAAACTATTTTTAACATACTTTTGACAAAAACTGTTAAACTATTATCATTCCATCTTTTATTTAAATTTGATAATGTGTGTATTACTATTCAGATACTTGATATGAAACACTTTGGTGATACACTACTTATCATGTTTTCTCACACCTTGCATACCTCTTCCACAGTGTATAGAACTAGTTATGTATTTCCATGTAGGGAAAGGAAATGCACCACAGTGAGGCGGTGAGGTTTTCTGTCAGCTGGGATGGGTAGTTGGTGGTGAGATAGTGGGATTTTGACCATACTATCACATAGAGTATATAGTTTTTCCTTTCTGAGTTTCCCTTTTTTGTTGGACTTGTACATGGATATGGGTTCTACTATTGGGTTTTTTAGTTTCTGCTGTTTTTTTCAATTATGGCATATATTTATCTTTTCTGCTATTTATTTTTTTTTATATATGTTCCATGTCATTTATTAAGGTCTAGAAAAAAATGCTCCCTCTACTTTTTTTTGATGCCCATGTGTTATTATCCATCCCTTGGGGATCGGGAACTCGCTTCGGGTATATGGAACTTTGGGTCAAGTACCAATTTAAGAGGGTTTTCAGGTTTGTTTGTTACAGAACATACATGACTATTTAAATAACATTTGTTTATGATAGGTTAGTCTTGAAAATTAGTGATATAGATACTGAAATTTTATACCAACAATTTTCCCAATAGTGGGAAAGTTTAAGAGGTGTCAAATTGGATGATTTTATGAAAAATTAAATTTAAAAGATAAAAATATATGTTAATAAAATTATGGATACTCTATAGTTTATTAAAACTATAGAATAAAAGATTCCAAAAGAATATTTTGGAATGAAATTTTTTGTTAAAATAGATATTTAGTTTAAAAATGGAAAAATAGAAAATGTTTTAGAATTGAAAATAAATGTATAAAGTAAATAACATCAAATTTTATTAAAGATTTTATGGTAATAAGTACCTAAAAGTATTATTTTTACTAGTAAAGGATCCCTTGTTTCAATACTTCTAAAATATTTTCTTTTTATCGAAAGTGAAATGGGGTCTTTGAAGGAAATATATGCCCTAAAACCTTTTTCATGTGATACTTAGGCTATATCATAGCTGAAAATTAGGAAGAAATAGAAAGTAAATAAATTATATTTCATGAAATAACATCATCAAAAGTATTATATTAATGAAGAAAGTCATAAGAGGATATTTTTTTAATGCATGAGTTTCATGGTTGAGTCAAATCTTATTATTAGGATATATCATAAGGGGAATGAAAATAGTTTTCATGCTAATACTATCATCCTTATATGTAATTATACTGTATGTTTTCCAGAGTTGTAAGGATCCATTTCCATGCATCAAAATGGTATGATAATTAAAGAATAGTTCTTTATATGTGTGATCTTCCACGGTGGCAGTCATTTATGAATTTTTTAGATTATACATAATTTGATAGAATTCGTTGCATTCATAATTTCAATGTCTGAACTGGATATGGAATTGATTCATTAATTATAACACATGATTTAATTAATTCATCATCTATGAACATCCTCAAAAGTCCATAAAATCCCAATTTCATATGTTGTAAGTGGGCATATGAGCCTCATCCCAGTTGGTGAGAACTCCTTAAGTGCATCCAGGTGACCCGGGATCAAATCCAGGTGGAGGAATAATTTCTAGGTCTATAGTAGTATTGTAGTAGGTATTGTAGAGAGAACGGTAGTAGTATTGTAGCAGGTACTGTTTGGCATTGTAGCAGCCAGGACTATTCCCTTGTTTGGGCATTCAGGCAACCAATTTGGTCCCCGAGTCCTTTAAGGCCTTCGGGCCACCGAGGACTTCGGGTCAGTACGGCCATCAGTCCACCTCAAGGACATTGGGTCACCTTAAGGCCTTCAAGTCACCTTGAGTGTAGATGCAAACTGGACATCCAACAAGGAACAAGCTCTAGAAGGAGGATGAGCAAGGACATTTCACCCTAGCAGAAGCTAAACGAATTTCACGGATTATAGGGTATGAACCTACCATTGGTACAAGCCTTTGCATGCAGGGGAAATCCTAGAATAAAAGCCATGCGAAATTGGAGAGCTTATTTCACGATGAAGATGTTGGGGAGGAGAAGTTCCAAGTTGTTAGTCTGGGTTGTGTGTAATTTTTGAATCCTATAGGAAATGAATTCTTCTGAGGTCTTTGTTCCATGTAATATTTATGCCTACGGGGCTTATAAGGGTTCCACCTCACCCCTTAAATGTTGGATTATCAAAAATCAATAAAAAATGAAGGCCTTCGGCCATTGGAGGATATGTTGGAAGTGGTTGTATGGTAGTACTATGATTGGAAAAATAGCTCCACTTTGTTGGGATCTATTTATCCTACCTCCTTTGCATCATGAGATAATGGTAAATCATAATGGATGGAGAGTTTTATTTGTGTTATGAGTGATCCAGATGACCCATGGATACAACCAAAGGTGGGAGTCCTTTGACTTCTACTACATTAATATTCATCAATTACAATATAAAGAGGTGGTTTCTAGTGATACATTGATGTAAAGTATAAAAAATCTATAGTGTTATTCATTTTCCAATATTCTTGTTTTCATTTATTTATGCATAGAGATCTTGATCATGGGATTTTAATTTCTTATTTTGCTTCTAATAAGTTTTATCAGACCAATTTTAATCCCAACAATGGTATCAATGATTCTCAAGTTTTCATATTTCTAAAATCATGTGTTGAAATGAAGAAACCAATATCATATTTCATAACATCTTTCGATCAAAAATTAAAATATTTTATAATTTTATTCATGTTTTGTATAATGTTATATGTTATAGTATATCATATAGTGAAAAAAAATTGAAACTCTGGATTATAATGAGTTGAAGTGTACGACTTACGTATATCACATCATAAGATATCTAGCACCATGTTTAGAAAAAAAATGTATTGTATCGCTAATATGATTACTCTTTATATCATAAAATATGATTCAGAAAAAAACCTTACACATAAGAATATCATATTTAATGATATATATTTTTATCAAAGAGTATGAAGATGAAGAAAAATTTTATATAAGTAATATTATATTTTACAATATAATTTTCTGTCATAAAATATGATAAATAGTGCATAAAGGGTTTTTTTATAGCCATTAATCAATCATAATATATAATTGAAGTTGAATTGTAAAATACAATTATGTAGAAAAGTTTTTTTTATTAAATTCATTCTTGAATTTGAATTAATTATTTATAAATTATTTATAAATAAGGATTAGAATTTATTTTAGGGATTTTTTTAAATTTATATTGAGTTTATAAATTAATTAATTATAAATATGTAACTATTAAATAAATAAATTTTTCTACCAAATTTATTCATAAATATATATTAATATTAAAATTTAATATTAAAATTAATTTTAAAAAATTGTATGGAATGCATTACGAATTAGAAAAAATGTTTATTTAATCATAAAGGTAATTTATAAAGAGGATATAAATTAAAAAAAGGAATAAAATAATGTGTTTATATTTATGTTATGATTTTTTCACAATTAAATAATTTGAATTGTTAAAATTAAAGCCTTATTTTGAGAAATTATTTAAACCTCATCACAAGGGTCTTGGATTACCAAAGGTTTAAATAATATTTGGTATGTAATATTTTGATTATGTAAATAGTTTAAATAATAAAAAATCAGATTATAAAATGATTACAATTCATAAAAATATCATTTGTTTGAAGGAAATGACATATAATGTATAATATGAAAATTTTATTTTGTAAAATGAGTATAAATTGTTTCTATTATTAATTATTGAATGTCCATAATGAATATTTAAAATTATAAAGTGTTTATGATTAATATTTTACAATATAAATTGCTCATAAATAATTTTCTCAGGTTTAAATATGTGAAAAGTTTATCTATTTAAATTTTATTCCATAATTTATTCATAGTTATAAATTATTTATATCATGAATAGGTGTATGCTTTAATTTAATGTTTCTAAAGTACTTTTTATAAATTTCCATGCCTTTCATTACATGTTATGTATGATTGTATAATATTTAGATTTCATCTACCTTGACATCAGTTTATAGTTAAATATGTTAACTTGAATTTATTTGTTGAATACAGTTTATACATATTAGGTGTTAGAGTTATGATGAATTGAATTCTATCTTGGGTAAAGTGTCCCTGCGAATAGGGAATTTGGGTTGTACATCCCATTATCCTAAAGGCTTATGCCTTGTTCTAGAATAGTGGGGGTTGGTTATCTATGGCTCTAGGCTGAATCATATGGAGATTTTCAATAACATATACTTTCAACATTTACATGAAGAGTTCATGTACCATATTTATGATATGCATTTGGATAATTGTAAATGTATTTGAATTTTCTTTTTGGAATAGAAACACAATCTATGGGTTTTGTAAAGAGTTACAAATAAATATGGTTCGAAAACATTCATTTGGTGGATGGAATATGATTCCAAAATTAAAATATTAAAATAATGAATATATAAGGGGAATAAAATGAGATAAAATGGTGAGATTAAATTACATTGAAAATACAATGTGTTAAATTCCTTCCAAAGTGTCACTTTGCATGACCTAGATTAACTAGTCAGGTAGGTTTCACCAAATTTGGGTTTCTCTACATTATATTGAGTAAGGAAAGAAAGTAATTGGTGATACTATATTATCCAACTAAGTAGGTTTATACTAAATTTTGGTTCACAAAAATTATTTTTTATAAGCCTATTCTTGGAATTTAATTTTTTTACACTTAACTGAGGATACCAGAAGAATTGTATTTAGATTATCCACTTGATAGATTAGAAAATGATTTTTCTTCTTGACTATCCAAGATTAATATGTGATATTATTTGGATAAATCTCATCCTAAATAAATAAGTTGTGATATAAATTATAATGAAGATTCATTTCTTAGTGAAAAATGGATCCAGGCCTCCTAATTGACTTGATGAGTTAAAAGGGGTCATCATTTTAGTGGGATCCCTTTTAATAAATGTCATCATTAAATGGTAATAAATACGTGATGCACATATGATAAAATTTTCTCTTATAGATAAACAAAAACATCATCATCAAATGTTACTTTGATATTAATCCTTAAGAATGAGAATCTTAATATAATAAAATTATATAACTATTAAATTAATAAAACCTATCAAGTAAATATAAATTTTATGTCTCGGATGAACACTTTCTTAAGAAACCATTTGTTTAATTTGTTCAAGAGGTGAATCTCAATTTTCATTTGGTTTCAAAGTAATTAAATGAAAAATGACATAAGCTATTTTATTCTCTACTCATATGCTCAATGTGATTGGATATGTCAATGAACTAGTGGGATTAGTGGATTCTTGGATGCTTATTCTGGTTAAGGAATTCATTCTATTGTCATTTAAGTAAATTTTTTATCTTGATAAATGAATTCAATTTAAAATTTACTTGATATTATCAATTGTTTAGAATATATGAACAACGAATGTGATGTCTAGCTACTAGTGTTGTATAGATACTAAAAGTGTGTAAAAGTTAAAACTAAAATAAGGAATGTTAGTTAGAGAGTCCAATGAAGTTTAATCGAGTACCCAGTCAAGGTCATTAATACCTAAAGGTAAAATTAAAAAGTAATGATTCCAAAAGATGGAATTTTTCATGATACATAAATGAGTTTTTGAAACTATATGAAATATTCAGGTCAAATATTAGGGTTATAGAAATCAATTATTTTTATTTTTAAGGGTTTCTGATTCCAAATGTGTACTTTACAATATTGGAAAATATACAGGAGTTTAAAATCATGGGATGAATTTATTAATCATATAGATCACATTAAAGTGATGATTCAAAGAGTTAATAAATCAAATATTTGAAAGTAATGAAATTATCATGCTTGGATGGAAATTAAAAAATTATGTGTATCTTCATCTCATTTCTCATATGCGATAAGATAAGTTTTTCATTAACTAATATTTAATGTGTACATAATGATATTATTAATTATATAAACATTGTTTATGACTCATCATATTATGTAACATGTTTTGAAAAAGTATACAAGGATAAACATATTTTATATAGGATAAAATAATTTTATCTAAATGTTTGTGAAAATAAAATAGATGGTGTTCATGCCCCCCATCAGTGGTATATTTTAATAAAGTCTTATTTTTAGAGATAAAATTATTTATACACTTAGAATAACATATATGATATAAAGGTTATATTATATTTTCTAAATTTTTTCTACTTAAAAGATGTAAGAATTATTTCCAAAACACAAATATGTTTTGTATCTTAGCTTGATATTTTGTAAGGAATATAGTGTCTAAGGGGAAAATGGGAATATATTTGGACTTTGAAAATTTAAACTTTTAAATTTAATAAATAAAAAAATGTTTTTCGAAAGTTATAATGAGTTTCACTTAATATTTTAAAGAGTTTATTATATATGTTGGTAAAAGATAAAATGTAAAACATACATTCAATTACCATAATAAAGTTAATATGATTGTTTCTTAATGGATTATTCCAATAAAACCCAAATATAATTTCCATTAATATCCTAAAATATTTTTAGATTATATAGGTAAGAAAAATGTAAAGAGTTACATTTAGTTATAGAATTTCACTTTATCCTAAAATGGTTTTGGATATGATAGTATGTTATAATGTATATAGTTACATTAAGATCTTAAGGAAAAATTTCATGTAATGGGTTCCAAGAATTATGATGGTCTTAAACATAGAAATAGTTCTAAGTACATAATAAAATTTATTGTTATAGAATTTGTCATTATAAATTTAACAAATTTGAATATGTTTTAGGAGTTTAATACTATAAATATGATTCTTGGATCTCAAAATTATAAAAAATTTCATTCTTCATATATTTTACTCACAAAACAATTTATTAGGAGAATTTTATCAGGTGGTCACATAGATATGTGGTAGGAATTACTTATATATGTAATGAATTTTTAAAACCTAGGAATGTTCCATAAACATAAGGATGATCTAGAAGTCTACCATATATGAGATGATAGGATGTTGATTATATATGGTTTTTATTGAGTATTCTAAAATGAGTTCTAATAATATAAAATGTATCATATAAAAGTCAATCTTTTTTATCATTATTTCACTTTGGTTGCGTATAAGTATATATCGATATACATTTCATGAAATTAATTGATAATTGACCTCTTAAAGTGTGAATTTTAATTTTATCTAGTCTGTATTCATCATGGAGTATTATATTTTATGATGAAATGTAAATATTAGTGTTAGTAAGATTATTGTATGAGATACAGAATACGGTCATGAGGCACAAAATGGTTTTTGTGCACCGGATGGCCCACAAAGTATACCACATAATGTTTCATAAGTTATGGATTTGGTTTAATAGTGTTGAATAGATAATTTATAAGTCTCCACTACCTGAGGTTAGAAAGATACCTATCATGATAACCTTCATTCATTGATACCTTTCTAACTCAAGACAGTGGGGATTATCTTATCAGGGGTGACTTGGTATTTTATTGATCATGACATTAATTATAACTAAACCAATATGATATTTTTCCTCTCAAATTAATAGTATGAAATCTTGGCCATCAATTAAGATAGACAATAAATTTTTTTGTTGCACCTATATAGTACATATGATGTGATTTTCTATTTGGGTGAGAGACAAGTGATGTTCTCATCATTGAAGGTGAATGAAATGTGATATATTCATTGGACAATTCAATATATTCTTGGATAATTGAGAATTTATGAGTTTTCTATATGGGATTAACATAATCCATATCCCATGGTACCTCAATTTATTAGATAAATGGAATTTATGATATTTTATTCTAGAATGAGATATGGATGGTTGACATAGGTATTGAGATACATTTGGTTGAAGAAGATCGCACCAGATACCTTAATAACTTGAGTAGAATAAATGCTTTTCTATTGGTTTATATGCTTATATTTATAGATCAAGTAGTTTATATTTATTTTCAAGGTAATAAATGTCTGTGGGTTCAAAATTTTTTGTTGAGTGAATAAGTATTTTCTTTGACTCTGAGAGATAATATAAAACTGTTTTATAGTTAATACATCGGAGTTTTTGGATGGGTATTTATAGTTCTTGCATATGATATGATACATGGTGAAGTTAATAATATATTTCAAAAAGTATTTAGGAAGATATTAAAAAAATTGGATATTATTTCACAAGTTATCATATATAATATTATGTAATGTGAATTTCTATATAATTCTATGAGGATTCAGGGAAAGTGATGGATTACAGGATACATATACCCTAAATCCATTTGCATGAGATTATTAAGATATATCATAGCCTATGATTATGACATAATGTAATGTTAGGAAATTAAAATACATACCACACCATCATTTATTGTATTATAATATTGAAAAAAAAATTGTGACAGGTAATTTGGTTGTTGAGTGAATGAGCCACATGGAAAAGTCATATCCTAAAATTATGATGTATTATAAGAGGTATGAAAGAAGTTTTCATTACAATGAATTCATAATTATATGTAATTATAATGTAATATTTCACAAAATAATATAGATCTATTTTTATGAATTTTTAGGTTATAGTTACAATGGCATGGTGCTACTAATGAGGGACCTTACACGACTTTTATCATCTAAGGATATGTTGTATGAGATATTATGTAATGGATTTTTTTTCCTTTCATGCATGAGATATATGAATAGTATATGGAATTAACTCATATATTTTTATTAATATGTCAATATATATATTTTGAGTAACATACTTTAAGGTATATAAAATACCATGGTCATATGATGGTAATGGATGTATACTTTATTAACACTTGGTCAAAACTCCCCTTCACCTGAATCTCTTTATCCTACCCCATTTTTATCATGATTTTCTAGTACATCATAGAGTATTGAGAGTTCTAATACAATGATTATTAATCTAGTATCCCCATGGATACCTTAGAAGGTGGTAGTCCTTTCACTATCACTTCAGTGATAATAATCAATTACATCAGATGACGGTGGATGTTTCTATGATTTTGGTGTAAGGTATATATGATTATTATGTTATTCATTTCCAATACACTTGTTTTAATTAATAAATTAATATATATATTTGAATTGGAATTTTAATCACTTTTTCCTTCTAATAAGTGATATTAATCCCTTTATAATCTCATCAATATTATTCCCTAATCGGGTATATTGTTAATTAGTATAAAAAGTGCCCATGATTATAATAAGTATTTAGCAAACACTTATTTCTTATGGATAATAGCTAAGATAATAATATATTGATACATATATTGAATGAAATTCATGCAATTTTTAAGTAATAATATTAAATATTTATATTTAATGAAGGTTAAAGATAAAAAAACTTGGAAATTCACATATAGGGTAATTTTGATCTTCAAAATTTGAAATATATTTAAAATATTTTCCCTTTTTATAAATAGTTTAAACAAATCCAATGAAATTTTTTATAAGGACTTGGATAATTATTTTATTATAAAAGACCTTATGTATGTATATATATATCTTTTATTTTAATGTGATCTACTTCATATATTATATAACCATTATAATTTAATCATTGTAGAGGGTGTTCATTAGAGCATTTAATTTGATTATTCCATTCAATATCCAAGGGTTTCATTAAAATATCTATGAAATATTTATAATTTTTTTAATTTAATTACTCTAAAAACTTCATAATTTTTTGTTGAATATTATTTTTTTGATTTTAAAATCAATTAAGAACCGAAATAAATAATGTTGACTTCATGGTAGATTGTTTTACTTCTACCATGGCAATGATACTCTGGTAGGTAGATTATGACTCCAGTTTTTCTTTGATAAGTTATTGTATTTTG
Source organism: Viscum album (assembly GCA_963277665.1). Classification (NCBI taxonomy): domain Eukaryota; kingdom Viridiplantae; phylum Streptophyta; class Magnoliopsida; order Santalales; family Viscaceae; genus Viscum; species Viscum album. Next base: position 1,149,781,339 of record OY728152.1, read on the forward strand.
TGTATGTAACGATTTGAATTGTTATAAATAAAATTACCGTTTTTGATTTATTTAAAATGTTTGATCATGAAATACGGTTATTGAAAACACATGCACTTCATTGGTTTTATTATATCTTATTAGATTTAAAAGAATATTAAGTATCATTATGTTGATATTATATCCATTTAATAGTGATCACATGATTAGTATAAATATAGGGTTTCCAAAAATACAATTGACACAGACAAATGAATTGATTCCTTAACTAGTTGAATCATACCCTATGAAGCCCATTTATAATAGATTCGGAGGGATATAGCATTTCTGGTATTTGACCTTGACCAATCCCAAGTTGAGATCCAACAATTTAATCATGAGTGAAAGTATTTATTAGAGAAGTTCAATATCATCGAGATCACATCCTAAACCATGTTCATCGAACCACCCATGAATGTCCCACCATCGTGCACCCTACTCATAGGGAATTTTCTGGTGTATTAAATGAATATGTTTCAATAACCTAGAAATATGAATATGTAATTTTTATAGAATAATGAATATATTTTCACCCTATTAATGTTAGTTTTTATTTTGATATGATAAATCACAAATAGTATTTTTATTTAATATTAATATTCAATTATTAAATTTTTTAATAAATTTATTTTTTAAATAAATAATAAATTAAATAATTTTTATCAAATATAAATGATCATATAATTTTTATGAAGTCAAATGTAATTTCATATAAGGGTTTGAAAACTATTATTGTCAAAAAAAACCATCATTCATTAGTAATTGTAGATTTTATTTTAAAAGTAGAAATTCATATATTTAGAAAATTATTTAGATAAAATGAATATTATTTTTTGGAATCATAATATCTAAATTATCCAAAGGTGAATTTTTCATTATTTTCCTAGACAGTCAAATTTTCTAGTAAAAATAAAATACCATATAAATATACTTTTTGTATTATGACATCATAATGAACCAAAAGTAATGTAATAATTACTATAAATGGGATCAGTGACCAAATATATGTTTTCCATTTAAAATAATTTTATTTTAAAATAATTTTATTTACTTTATAGAGCCATTATGAATCCTCCAAAACATATAATATATATTATGGTTATAAAATAATTTATTTAACATTGTAACTCACCTCCACATAATGAAGGATATTATTTTAATATGTTAGTAAATTGGAATTATAAAATAATAAAAACCACTATTATATAGTATAAACCATGGGATGTTTTTTGGTTTGGAATATTTTATTATGAAGAGTCCAAAAACAAAATAATAAAGAAATCATCCTCATTTCCTATATAAACCCACCCAAGATCCCATTTATATTCACTAAAACTCCATGGTTCATTTCCATACTCTCACCTCTACTCTATAGAGTCCCCCAAAGGTTCCCCAAAGCTTTAAAGAATTGCCTCCCAATCTTTTTAAGTCACACACTCATGTAAGTGATCTTCTTCTCTTTCAATTCAAGCACCTTCTTTGGAATTCGTCATCTTAATTGAAATTATTTATGATTTTATTTTTTATATTTATTCACTTACTAAAAAATTTATGTTATTTAAATGATTTATCATTTATCCTTCATCATTTGGACCCTTAACTAAGTTGTTACTACGCTAGAATTTTGTAACATATCCTCACCTTATCTTCTTTATTCATGTTTCATTATGAACTTATGCATTCTATTTCCATTTACTAATGTTTTGACATATATTTCCATGTCCCTATTACATTCCATTTTATTTATAAATGATTGGAGGCCCATTTAGCTCTCGTCAACCATTTTTATTAATTTTTGGGTAACGATGTTATACTGCCAAAATTTCACCATTTTTTTCTATGCCAAAACAATTGTATAGTGAATACCATACCCATTTTTCTATCAAGGTTATACACCTTTATAAACATATACTTATTTATTTGGGACATACATGTATTTATTCCACAATACATGATCATGTAATAAATTATGATGATGAATGAATCCACGTTATATTATCTTTGTGGCACACTTAAGAATAAGAATGAAATAAATATGATTAGTGTGTCCAGATTTCACACCAATGCATTGTGTAATGTTTAGTATCATGATATGTAACATTGGGATAGGGAATGAACCTGATTCTATTATTATAATTTTTCCAACATGATGTCCCGGTGGGTTTAGCCTTAACCTATATTTATGATTCATTATTTTAAGTTGTTTTCATATTTCCCATTTTATAGATTATCATGCTCTATCATTCCTTACTGTTAATGTCCCTTTTTTCTTCATTGATATACCTATTGTCTAACATGTATAACATATACCATTTTTATTCCCTTACTGGGATTTATAGCTCACCCATTTCTTATATATGTCCCCAGGTTATTCCATGAAGTTTTAAGTTCGAATGAGTATTTTGAGTATGTTAAAGAAGTTTACAAAAAATATATTGTATTCCCTATTTCATGCTGTTATGCATTGTATCTAACTCCCAAATACACTATAATTATAAATTATTTGGGTTTTATTAACTGTATGATTGTTCAATAAATCAATTATTAATGTGAAATAGAGATCAGGTTTATTATAATTGGTATCAGATGGAGGTTTTGTTATTTTTTGGATTAGTATTAGAAAACTATAGTGAATGACTAAGGGATAATACTAAGTATAAGAAAACAACCCTTAATTTTTATTAGTATAGAGTAAGTGGTTTATAAATAAAATAATTTCCTATCTAGATACTAAAAGAGGAACTGGTTCTGGAATTGATTTACTAAGGAGTAACAACTCTGACAAGGTCTTCCGGGCCTGACTTAGGGTAACCTGGTATATGAAAATAGGCCTTATTGTGCACCTAGTTTGAAACTCTTGTGGGGTATGCTTTAGTAAATTAATAATATAATTATTAACCATTATTAAGGGTGTAAAAAAGTTCCCATAATAATATATGTCAGTAAATAGATCATTGGATAAAAAAGATTGAATCCTTGATATTCAGAAGTAAATGAAATAAATGTAATTTATAAGTTTTTCCTTTAATTTCTTTGTATTTCCCTTTATGTATTTAATAGATCAAAATAATCAATCCTAATTTTCTTTTTATTCAAAAAATGGACAAAAATAGGGTAAATCGGGTAAATAATCAATGAAATGGGCAATGTGATGACTTCCCCAATGAGACACCAAACCCAAAGGGAGAAGGAATTGTGGACTTCATGATCATAATCTCTTAGATGAATTAGGTTATGAATAGAATACTAGATTAGGAGAAGCTTACAAACCACCTGAAGATAGAAAAATCTATGATAGAGATATTTATATGACAAAGGCATCCAAATATCAATGGATCATCTGATCCCTTAATCATAGAATAATGGATCAACTCCATTGAGAATATCTACTCATTCCTTCAATGTTCTAAGAAAGAGACGGTTGTATTGGTTATTTATCATATGTAGGGAGAAGCTGATCAGTGGTGGCCCTTGATCAAGAATATGAAGCATGAGGATGAGATCAAAGTGGTGGAGTGGAATGAATTATGGAAAATGTTTTTCAATAAATGTTTTCCTTACACACTACAGCTTAAAATGGGAAGGGATTTCCTATAATGACCTAAACTTTTATGAATGAAATTCCCAATTTTGATTTAATTAAATATATTTTCGGTATAAAAACACATGATTTTTTTTATCCAATTCTATTTTAAAGGGCCATTAATTATAATTACCATTCATAATATAGTCATTTAATAGTGATCACATGACTAGCATAAATATAGGGTTTTAATAAAACCTTTTGGCATAGAAAAAGGAAGTGATGGCCTCAACTAGTAGGATCGTACCTGATGAATCCCATATATCATAGCTTCCAGGGGAGATTTAATTTCTAGTATTTTCCCAAGACCAATCCCAAATTTTTATCCAATAACTTAAGCATGAGTGAAATCATTTACGGGAAAAGTTTATGCTCATTGAGATCACGTCCAAAACCATGTTCACCGAAAAACCCCATGAAAACACCAACATATTGCACCTTACTCTTAGGGAATATACTGGTGTAATAAATGTAAATTTATCAAGACCCTATAAATATGAATATATAAATAATTTTTTTATAAAATAATGAATATATTTTCATCCAATTATTGATACTTTATTAATATTTTTTAAAGCACAAATAGTATTTTTTACTAATATTAAAATTCAATTAAGAAATATATTTTTATGAATTAATTTATTTATGAAAAAAATAATATTTTAATAAAATATTATTATTAAATTAAATTTTTTAAATTATCATATATTTTTTATTAAGTTAAATGTAATTTTGATAAAGGATAAAAAATTATTATTAGTCAAAAACCAATCATCTTCAATATATGGAAGTTTTTATTTTAAAATTGAAAATTCACATACTTAGGAAATTATTTAGATTAAATAAATATTATTTTTGGAATGAGGATGTCAAAATTATCTAATAATTAATTTTTCATAATTTTCCGAGATAGTCTAACTTTTGGGTAAATATTAAATAACATATAAATATACGGTGTGTTTTATGAAATTATAATGGCAAAATAGTGATGTAATAAATACTATAAAATGTATACTAATAAAAATATATTTTATTACTTTAAAATAATTATATTTTAGTTTTATTTTATGTATTTTATAAAACCTTATTGAATCCTACAAGACTTATAAAATATTTTAAGATTTTAAAATCATTTCTTTGAAAGTGTGACTAACCTCCACATAATAAAGCGAAATATTTTATTATAATAGTCCCTTGGTCTTATAAAATAATATATTTTACTTAAATTTGGTCAAACCATGGAAAAACCATGTGATGGTATTTCATTTTGAATATTTCATTATGTAGCATCCCAAACCAAAATAATAAAGAAATAGTCCTCCTTTCATATATAAACCCACACAAGCTCCAATTTATCTTCCCTGAAACTCCTTTAATCTCGTCCACACACTTCCCTATACTCTCTAGAGTCCTCTCAAGGCGCCTATTTACTCTAAATAATCCTCTCACAAGCCTTTGGTTTCACACCTTGAAGTAAGGGATTTCTCTCTTCTCACTTCCATTCATGCACTTCCTTTATATTATGCTTCTTAAATTCAATTTTAATATGTTGAGATATGAATTTCTATGATACCTTAATGTCCATTTTATGTCTAAATGATGATTTATTCCTTTTACACTCATTAATACTCCATATAATCCTTTATGTACACTAGTTAATATGTCAAAATTCCATAAGTGATTCCCTCTATCCCCTTTTTATCAATCACTTTATTTATGATAATCCCTTTGGATTTCCATTTTCTTAAGTTGCGATACATTCTTAAATATACCCTTTACATTCCATTTTATTTTTAAATAATTGGATCCATTTCACTCACATTTATCCCTCTTATGAACCCTTATTTACACCTGTTACTATGCTGAAATTTTTTAAGGAATCTTCCACCCTCCTCTTTTATCAAGAATTAATTTTATTATATGTCTTCTAAATTAAATTTTCCTATGTTGGGATATGTTTATAAATATATATATTACTGTACATTTAAGGTCTAAATTATTAGATACCTCTTTCTCTCTCATCAACCCATTTTACGAAGTTCTATATGACATCGTTATGCTGTCAAAATTGCACGATGATTTCCCATGCCAAAATCATCATGTAGTGAATAACATACCCCTTTCTCTATCAAGGGTATTCACCTTCATGCACATATACTTATTTATTGGGTACATACAAGTATTTTTTACACACTCCATTATCATGGAATAAAATATTATGAGGTTTTAATCCATGTTGTATGTTCTATGTGACAAACATAAGCATGAGAATAAAACGATTATGAAGGGTGTGCCATGATATTTCTCCAACGAATTTGGTAATTTTTAGTATCATGATGGGTCATGTTGCGATAGGGGTGTACCTACTTCCTTAATGGTAATTTGTCCACCATGGGGTCTTGTTGGGTTTATCCTTGATCTATTTATGATGCAGTGTTTTAAGTTATTTTCACATATCCTATATTATGATTATCATACTATATCATTCCTTATTTTTTTTCCTTTTATGCTCCATTGATATGTCTATTGTCTAACATGTATTGTCTTCCTCATTTTATGCCATCTTTATTCCCTTACTGAGCTTTATATCTCACCCCTATCTTATGTATGTGCTCAATTTATCACATTCAGTGTTCAGTATGAAAGAGCATTTTTCTCATGATAAGGATGTTTTCAATAAATATGTTGTTATTTCATGTTTTAAATTGTTATGTAATGTAACTAATTTAAAAAATACACTAGACCTCTCAATCTTATGAGTTGTATTATGTGTAATTTTATGTTATAAATATTGTTTAAAAATGAAATAAAGTTTAGGGTTGTTATAGTTTGCATCATAGGATATGTTTAGTTATTTTTTGATAAGGATTAGAAAACCCTAGTGAAAACCCTTAGGATAAGAATAAGTGTAATAAAACATACCTAAATTTTGTTAGTATAGTTTTTGTGGTTTATCAAGAAAATACATCTCTTTTTGGATTCTATAAGTGGATGTGGCTCTATCATAAATGTACCTATGCGTAACAACTCTGACAAGGTGTTCTGGGCCTGAATTGGGGTAACTTGGTAAACAACAACGAGCCTTACTACACACCTAGTTTGACAGTCCTAGGTGACATGCTTTGGTAAATTCATAAGTTCATTACCAACTATTATTAAGGGAACAAAAATTCCCATAATAATATATGGTATCAAGTAGATCAGGGATAACATAGACTAAAGTCTGGAAACTCATAAGTTAAGGAGATAAATTTAATTTAACCCTTTAATGTCATTGTATTTCCCCTTTATGTGTTTAACTATTTAAGTTACTCATACCTAATTTTCATTTTATTCTATCTAATGGCTAGAAATAGGACAAACCATGCTAACAATTGATGGGAAGGGAAGTGTGAGGATTCCCCATGAGATGCCCAACCCGATGGGAGTGGGAATCATAAACATTGTCACGATAATCTCTCAGTTAACTAAAGTTATGAATATAATCCTAGACTAGGAGGAGTTCATAACCCCTCCTTGGAGAGGGAAACCCACAGTCGAGAGCTTTATGTGAAAAAGGCCTCTGACTTTTAATAGGTGATATGATCCTTTAATAGTAAAGTAATGGATAAATTCCATTGAAATGATCTTCTCCATCTTTCAATGTTTTTTACAAGAGAAGGTTCTTATTAATGTTTATCGTATGGAGGGTGAAGCTGATATGTTGTGGACATTGATCAAGAATATGAAGCCTGAGGAAGAGATCGAAGAAATGGATTAGAAGTAATTATGGAAAATGTTCTTTGATAAATATTTTCCTTGCACCCTCTATCATAAGATAGAAAGAGATTTCCATGAACTCATGAAAAAGTAATACAAATATATTGAGGCCTGTGAGGAAAAAATCACAATACTTGCACAATATGCATCTAATTTTTTCGGTACCCCGGAATGTAAGGTTGATCTCTTGTTTGGCGGCCAAAATCCTAGTCTATGAAAATATTTGAAAATATGTGACTTTATGATGAAATTATCCAAAGTTCCCTCAATGTTGTGATATAGATCAGTGACTTTCAAGGGTATCATGGGGATAATAAATTAAATCTAAATCTTAATTATAGTGGTCCGATGGATAAATCAAATGGTGCGAAAAAATTCCATCACCCCACTTCTCAAAGGTGCAGAAAGAAGCACCCTAGAAATTGCCTAGGGGAATAAGGAAATGATTTAGGTGTAGTAGATAAGGGAACCTAGCCAATGATTATTGATAATAGAAACCCAATAGTGTTAAAGAGTAAAGGAATGCTATATTAGAACCTCAACATGTTTTTCAGTTCTTCAATTATATGGAACCAATGCACTAAGATAGGGGTTTTTAGAGGCAACCAAAAACACACCAAGGCATAAAGGGTGTGATTATTCCATTACCAGCACCAAGGTGGATCTCAAAAATTAAGTGTTGATTGGAAATATGGTTATTAATTCAAGAATAGTGAACATAATTTTTGATTCTGGTTCTATACATTCATTTATATCACAAAATTTTAGTAGAACTATTCAAACACCACTACAAAGTATGGAAGTAGAGATATTGGTGAAAACAAAAAATGGGTTAATTATTTCTTCCCATGTATATAAATCCTTCCCTATCACAATTTGTTTATTGAAATTCCTAAAAAACTTTTTCATACTTTCCTTGGTGTAATTTGATGCAATTATAGGCATGTATTGGCTTTCCCTATATAGTGCCAACATAAATTATTGTGAGAGGGAAATAACTCTCCATATGGTGTATCGAACCCCAATTCTATACAAGTGCAGGGAGGAGTATGAATCTACTTTAGCAGCATAATCTCAAGTATGGATATTATTTACCTATGAGAAATCATATCTATATCAAATTATTGAATCTATGGAACGAACCATACTCAAAGACATGCATGTGGTGAGGGAATTCACTAATGTGTTTCCCAAGGAGTTACTGGCATTCCTCCAAGAAGGCAGGTTGACTTTTCTATTGAACTTATACCTGGGGAATTTCCAACATCCAAGACTTCATATAGAATGTATATTGTGGAACATGAGGATCTAAAGAAACAACTACAGGAGAATCTGGATAAAGGGTTTATAAGACCAAGTGTTTCACCATGGGGTGAAACAGTCCTCTTACTCATGAAGAAGGATAGTTCAATACGTCTTTCCATTGATTATCATGATTTCAAAAAAATCATGATAAAGAACAAGTATCATTCTCCATGAAGTTATGACTTGTTTGATCAACTATGTGGAGCACAATATTTCTCCAAGGTGTATCTACAATTAGGATATTACTAAGTAATGGGAATGAAGGAGGATATCCCTAAGACTGTTTTCATATAAGGTATTATAATTATGACACTACTAGAATTTGGACCTACAGCCACGGATCTATAGCAACAGACAATAAAAACAGTGGCTATAGATCACTTATACCCACGGCAGTTTTTCTCTCCGTAGAATTAGATCCCTACGTGAGCCCTTTCCTCCCCCAATCCTCACGAGTTTCTGATCCCCACTGCCTCGCAATCCTACTCCCTCCCATGATCCTCCTCTTCTCCCGACGTCTCCGACGTGGCCACCCCACCTTCCTGCGACCCTCCTTCTCCGACGCGGATCTGACACAGTTCTGACGCGACCACCTCCACCCCCCCCCCCCCCCACGATCCTCCTCCTCTCCTGACATATCTGTGGCCACCCCACCTCCATGTAACCCTCCTTCTATGATGAGGCTCCAGCACGGTTCTGACGCGGTCACCTCACCTCCCGAGATCCACCTCCATCGACACGGCCACCCCAGCTCCCGGGATCCTGATCATACACAAGGTCATCCCAGGAAACTCCATTTCCCAAAGAAGGTCCTGAAATTTTTTCCCTTTCATTTAGTTAGAAAATTATCACAAATAATCTGTATTTAAAATGAATAAAAGGGGTTTTACATGGGCATCTTGACAATGAAGACCAGGTGATGATCCCCATCAATAGAAGTAATTTCCTGGACTAGAAACCTCATAGTCATCCCCTTCATTTCTGGGTATCCCCATATAATATTGTGTGTTCCAACCTATATAATTAGATTCTTAAGCCAAAAAATATAAATAAATAAATAATGAAACCGGGCCAGGTGAAACTAGTGAAGAATCGCGCAAGGAGGAAGTGATTGCAGTGAAAATGGACTTGATGTATATGACAGCCGCAACAAGAGCGATGAGTGAGGCAAAGGTGTGTCAGGGGCCAAACATGTTGTAGGCAGTGACCTGGATGAACATCATGTTACTCTCAGATGAAATCCTGGAACTGAAAATGTATATGGCAGTGAGGTTGGAGTTGTTGGGATCGCAGGGAGTATGGGTGGCGCGCAAATATGGAGATGAATCAGGTGTAGAAAAGGAGTTGCTGGTTGCCCCTAGCCTGCTTGTTTCCCTAACCTGGGATCTTGTAGGGCTTGACCTAGGGCTGGCCCTGATCATACAAGTGATCGATCCATGAATAAGGTAAATTTATCTGGTTTTGATTTCATTGGTACCGTATCTAGGTATGATCCCACACATAGAAAAGTTTCTAGGTATGGTTGACAGTGGGGATTAAAATCTGGAATACCCAAAAATTAAAATAGACATCCTAAATTCAATTCCCATTCCTGATACTCAAAAAACTTTCTTAGAGGATCCCGCAATTGGTTTGTTGGTTTGTAGGTGGGGTGACATCAATTACTAGAAAGAAAACATGTTAGTTCATTTTCACTTCATCCCTAGATTCCCAATCCCTCACATTTACTTTAGGAATGTGAGAATAAACCTTGGGATTATATCAGCATCCCTCGATGAGGATCATAAGATTTTTTATGATAGGATTTATATGATTGATGAACCAGATATGTCCACATTCTCAAAGTTTACCTTAGGATAATTAAATGATTTGGAGTTCAACTTATTATTAAGATCCAACAAGGAGCATGATGAGTGGGTGAGAAAAGTCTTGTCTAAATGAATCCCAATTAAGTTGAAAATACATTTCTAGAGCTTTTTTAGTAAGGGAATACCAACTGAAATTAATATCCATATAAAATTAATTTAGATACACTCACCATGTATGTGTTGTGAGAGGCTAAAATCTGAGTTAGTCTAGAACATATTTTTTGATATAGAATGGGCCCTCTTTTCTTGGGACCTTGTTGGGAAACTTATGGGATTTCAATTTTATGGGGGGATACATCTCTGAATTTTTGTGTACATTATTTCAAAGTGTTGAGAAACATTCATATATGGTTTACCTTCATGTAATTGTGTTTTTAGTGGTGTTTTGGGTGGTTTATGAGACAAGGAACAAGGGTCGTGAAGGAAAGAATAGCTCCCTATATTCATTCATGTTCATGTTCTCTCTCTCATGGAAAAACTAGGTTCCCTTCTTCCTATTGAAAATAGAATGGATACTAGTAAGTGGATTCTCCCTAGGGATGTGATTACAAATGATAGATCTCCTCTAGGGGGGTTGATCAAGTGGATACCCCCAAATTTTGGACTAAAACAAAATGTGAATGGGTCATGTAAATAGGGAGTTATCAGGAGGGATTGTGCATGATTCTAGGGGATCTATGGTTATCGAATATAGTTTCCTTTATGGTTTAGGTAATTCTATCTGGGTGGAGAAAAGATCTTTACTCAGCGGCCTTTAAATTTGGATGATAGATAACCTCAATATTTTTATGGGTGAGTAAAACTCCAAGATTATTTTAAGACTCTTGCATGATGATGAATGTTCTCCTTGTCATTCAATTTATAATATTAGGAATTTTAGGTTCCCCATCAATCAAGGCACAAATATCATTCATACATAGGGGGAGGGGAAATTTTCTACATAAAATTTATCCAGTAAAGAGATACCTTATGAGATTATTGTTATCTATCACATTGTAGGGGATCTTCCACATTACTATGAAATTATTGTTAGTGGTGAAACCATCATTATTCACTACTTTAGACTCCCAAAGTGCATGATTTTCCAATAAAAGGTTCTTCTTGAGTGATCAATAATATCCCAACTATTACATCAATCAAAGAAGTTCTTCTAGGGATAACATTAATGGAAGAGAATGATCTGAATAATCAATATATTTATGAATAAAACAATTTCCATCACTTGTACAATGAAAATACTAAATTCAATTGGTTGGATAATCAATTACCCAATCAAATACATGGTCTAAATCCTAACCATCTGGAAAATTTTAGAACCCATGACCAATTTTAATCCCAACAATCTCAACATCGAATCCAATCTTTTCCATATAAATTATTAGAATAATTTTTTAAAAAAATATTGAAAATTAATTATCAATTTTCATCATTGAGATTAGATATATAAAACATTGAAATAGTTATGGAAGCCATTACCACTCAGGTATACCATTCCTCAATATCTTAGAAGAATCTTGTCAGACACAAACCTCTTATGAAGAACTCAATGTAGTTACTATTCCCAAGAGTGGGAAAACTATTTTAAAACCTAAAACATTGATTCCTAAACATTTTGAGTCTTAAAAATCATAGGAAAAAACTAAATAACCAACATTAGAAACTGAAAAATCAGAGTTGGATAATGATTGAATCGGTTAGGGAATGTTGAAATTCAATTAAAAGAACATGTGGAAATTGTTGATGGGTGTTAAAATCTGGAGAAAACCGATTTTCTATATTCAAACGAGATAAATTTGACATCTTATAATGATTTTCCTAAATATTATTTTATTATTTATGGGAGATGGTCAAGAAAATATAGGATATTGAAGAGTTTAGATAAAGACATAACAACCCTCATAGATAGACACATGTAACCCATCCAATGAATAATGAGACTAATCTTTCTTATCGATACTGAAATAATACGTGGAAGATGGCCTTGATGTGGCCATTATATAAATAACCCCATACCCACTTATAAATATATTGATCTCAAACAAAATTATAATATATCATAATAGATTTTGATTAGTTAATTTTTTTATTTGGTGATGGTGTTTAGACTACTAATCTCTTCATCATCGATGAAGTTGGTAAAATAGAGATGTGCAGTTCTCATTTCTTTCCAGAAGTATCAAGTGTTCTCAATTCAGATATCCTAGTACTATTTTCTATCCTCATCTCTAAAAGAGGCAATGATATTGCTAGAGTTGCATAATTAAGGAGACATCCAGGGGCAGCCATTTTAAAGTGGAACGGGAATAACAGGGATGCCGTTAAAGAAGTGATTTTCTCATAGTGGGCAGATTTTCTTTGTAAGCATTAGGTGGTGAATGCAGCTGTGGAAAGAATCCTCTTCAAGAGTTAGGTTTGGATGCAGTTTAAATCGAGAGTTATAGGACTGGATTTATGTCAAATTTTATTTTCTTGATATATGTTAACCAAGTTTATGTTAAGATGTAATAAGACGTAAAATAATAACAAAATACAGCTTAAAATTATGTACTTTAAAAGGAGAGACATTCCCCCATCAAAATCCATTGATTTAAATGAATTTGTATTTTCATATCTCTAGTGTGATTTTCATGAAATCATATTATTTCCATATGAGTAGTATATTATTATCCATGCGCCATAAAATTTTATCATGATTTTATCAATTAATTTGGTTTACACATAATTCTACCATAATTTTCATGCATTTCTATTATGATGCAGGGGAGCGTAGAGTGATTAGGGTGTGATTAATCATTCTGAATTACCATGGGTAGGTGAATGTAGTGTATCAAAAATCATTTTTTAACTACATAACCTAACACACTGAAGAGAGAGTGAATGGATTGAGATCTTGGATCATTCTAGGGTATTATTTTGGGGGTTTAATTTATTTTGTAGGAGATTACTATAAAATTGATTAGAGAATTATATAAGGGCACCCTTCATTATATTAATCATTTTTAACTTTTATTTTATTTCTTCTATTCACTTGTGGTTCCACTCCTTCATTATTTCATTATTTTAAAATTAATATTGTTATATTAGTGTAGGTGTGAGGATAATGAATGATTATATCCTTCCATGCACCATTGGTTCCCAATATATTTTTACCATAAAATATATTATTTTTAATTTTCTATTGTGTTACATTTCCAGATTGGAGTTTCAAATTAGTTTCAATCATGTTTTGAGGTCTTCATAAGATCTACCTATTTAATTAGAAATCACTGGTGTTTTTCATGCTGCACTTTTATCATCCTTTTGGAATCATTCTTTTGTTTAATGAAATTCTTAATGAAGACTATCTGTTAATGCATATCTTATAGAATTATTTAAATTTTTGTTTCATATAATAATGCTCAGTTGAATCCACATTTGATTAACTTGGACAGAGGTCTAAACAGTGCTTATTTACTTGATTTCCAGGTTTTTCCAAGAGGAATATGAATACATTTTGTTGATTAAGTGAAGCACTTCTAATTATGAAAGAGCTGAAAAAGTATATGTTGTAGTAAGATTTTATGTATGGAGTTTTGCTGCACATTTTGCCTTATAAGGTGACTCATTTTCCTCATTATGTGATGTTTTATTATATTTCATGTTTATATCCTCTTTCATTTTATTTTAATACATTTCGGGATTGGTATTATTCAAGTATTCATGATTCTATCTTCTATTAAAAAAATAATACCTATGTTGAATTTTTGTTTTGAACATTTTAGAAGAAAAATAAAGAACACACCTATTCTCTAGTTATTGACTACATTATATAAATTGGACACTTTATAAGTTATAGACCATTTAGGGATGGGGAGGTTATTTATATATTATTGATACACTCTTATAGAAATAAGGATAAAAATAGATGAATATTATAACTCATTTTAATTAGGGAGGGATGGTTTAGGGGGCTGGTTTGGGGGGGCTAGTACAGGGGTGGGGGTGGTGGAGGGGGTTTGGGGGTTGGTGTAGGCTAGGGGGTTGGTGCAGGCCAGGGGCCTGGGGTGTTTTAGGGGGGAGGGGACTTGTTTTGGGGGGAAGGGACTGGTTTTTTTTTTTGGGGGGGGGGGGGGGCTGGTGCAGGGGTGGGGGTTGGGGGGCTGGTGGATGCTAGGGGCGGGGGTGGTTTTGGGGGAGGGGACTGGTTTTTGGGGTAGGGTACTAGTTTTGTGGGGGGAGGCTAGTACAAGGGAAGGGGTGGTGGTGGTGCAGGGGGTTATGGGGGCCGGTGCAGGGGTGGGGGGCTGGTGCAGGCTAGGGGGCTGGGGGTGGTGTGGGGGGGGAGAGGGTGGGGGTAGGGGATGGTTGTGGGGGAGGTGACTAGTTTAGGGGGGGAGGCTAGTACATGGGGAGGTGGGGGTAGGGGGATAGTGTAGGGGGGTTAGGTGGGCTGGTGCAGGTGTTAGGGGAAGGTTCGTTCCTGGAAGAGGCTGGATGGCTACATGAGGGGGTGAGAAGGAAGTGGTTATTGGGCTGGGTTGTGGCCCAAGAGGCTGAAATAATCCAATATTCGCATGATTACAAGAAAAATAGTAGTAACCTACATTAATGTACCTATCATCTACTCTTTCTCCCCATTTTTCATCTCGGACTGTAGTGTCGAAGAAAAGGTAGATCTTGGTGACTAGTCAATTCAGCTGGATCATGTGCTAGTTCAGACACCTCTTTCTACTCCTTTCACTGCATCTGTACTGGCTCTAAATTCCATATATCACCCACAGTTTATGTTTCCTCAGTAGTTTTAATTTCTTCTATTGTTTGAGTAGTCATAGCCTCTAATTATTCCACCACCACACCTCCAAATCTCTTAATCGACACTACTTTAAAGTGAATCCAGGTGGGGCCATTCTTTTTCAGTTCAAAAAATAAATAACAAACCCAAGAGCAGGCCTTTGCTAAAGATGATTGAAAAGGAGGAACTGGACACTGAAAAGTAGGCCTTTATGGGAGAAATTGCTGATATGGTCTTGCATATTGTCCAGTAGAAAGAATAGGAAGAGGGTGAGGCTACACAAAATAATATAGATAGACAAATTTCTCAGATTTCTCCTACAATAGGTACTCTCAATGGATTCCAATATGCTACTGCCTCTGAAGCCACAAAACCCACTGCACTGAACACCCAGCCTGCTACTGATGTTTCTAATTCTACATATATTGCATGTATTGAGGAGGGGACTTCAACACTGAAATCCAACACTCAACGACCTGATACAACTAGGGCTGATCATGTGAAAGAGGATAGTAACCACCTGGATAATCCAAATTCCAGTATGATCATAATTAACACTGTCCATGGAACCTCCAACATAATTCCAAATCTAAAATTTGGGTGTGTAATGGAGGTTTCCAAGCACCTGGACACAGCTATCCAGGACACCTATTCTACGACTACTGACAGTGAAAAACAGCATAAACTCTCCTCACCTTCACAGAGTGATGAGATGCTGGACAAAGAAGCAGTTCAGAATCTAGTTTGCAATATGCATATGGCTAATATTAGAAAAACACAACACATTCAAGATGATGACGAAGGTTTGGAACTATAACAGACACATACAACCAGTTATTCCATATGTGCAACACAATTTAAATCAAAAAATCATTCAAAGAGTATGATTGTTCTTATCTTCTATGTCTATTTTATTAATGGTCGTTAGATATATTTCTTAAAACATCTCAAGTACAATTTTGCAGGAAGAAATAATTATGCTTTTAAAGTTTTTGGAGAAAAATTCTTGTAATTCCTTTGATCTTTTGATCATTCTACATTGAATCTGGCATTTTCCTGAATGACAACTAAAATTATTGACATGTGAGATATCCCATCACACATGCTCTGGAAAATTTAAAATCAAGAGGAAAATTTATTGGATGACCTCTTGTACTTGATACAGTTAAGAAAGTGGAATATTATGTGGCATGAAATGGTGACCTTCAGGTATTTTTATTTCATTTAGTAAATCAAATTTTCATTACTTGGTACATTGTTGGTGAAAACCTGCATTATTAGTGTATAGGTCCTGAATTTCTAAAAAACTTTCTCCTGGCGGCTAAGATAATGAAACCAATTGCTTGTATTCATTATGTATCCAACACTAATTTTTGTTGCTGGAACTACTTGAGGTTTTGAGATATTAAGAGGGTTTTATTTTCTTCTATGGGTACACGCCAATACCCCCTCAAACATAAGTGTAAGTCGAAATATGTGAATGTATGAGTTGAAAATATAAGATTTTTATCATTTCTGTTTTCTTATTGTTCATACTGATGGTTTGTTACTTGTAACATTTTGTTTGATCATAATAAAATGGGTTCCTTTTGGGAGGTGTTCATTCCATGAACATAGGCCCTAAAGAGACCAAATAAAAGAAAATCTTTTGTTCTTATTTATTTTCTTGTTTATTTATTTTGAATCAATTTATACTAATCATTCTTGAAGGAATTTCTTTGTAATATTAAATGGTGTGTACCTAGGGGACACATACTGTGTTTTTTAAACCACATAACTTGACATGCATAGGTGTAAAAACCTTGATTTCGCAACAGAAAACACATGTTGTGTGTGCAAGGGGATAGGGGGTTGCAAGTGGGGCTGTACAGGGGGGGGGGGTATGGGTGTGTAGGGGGTTTGTCCTAGGTGGGGGGTGGGCAGGGGGTGGGGTGGCGGGGGGGGTACTGGCATGGGGTAGTGGGAGGTAGGGGAGGGTGGAATAGGAAGGGGGACTAGAAGGGGGAATTTGTAGGGGTAGGGGGGACTGGCAGGGGGTGGGGGGATGGTAGGGGGACTGGAGGGGGGAATGGGCAGGGGCAGGGGGTGCATGGGGAAGGCAGGGGTAGGGTGGGGGTGGAGGGGGGGAAATCCTATAAAGATGAATGCACAAAAATCAATAAAGAATAAGCATTTATATTATCATTGATTTCACCAAAAAATATAAAATTGTGTTGACATAAGTGAGAATTTTTAGAGGAGAAAGAGATTTTTTGTTCCGTAATAGCAAAAAGAATAGGGTGATGCGTGTTAACCAATCTTTTCAATTAAGAGGCTTTGATCATTAATCAAATTGTCTTGTTCTTCAACATCATCTACCCAGCTAATAACAATGTCTAATCCCTATTTCTTGCTTTTAAGTGATGATGGAGGTTTACTTTATTCTCATATTTTGGTGATTTTTGATTTTTGAATATTCAATTTAAGGTGATGTTCGAAAAATAAATATCTTTATTAATTATCATGTTATTTAGTATTGGGATGTACATATCAATTTCAATATTATTTGTTCATTTTTGGTTATGGATTTTTGTATCATTTATCATGTACAGTTGACACACTGATCACATATATATAAGAAGTTGTTATATCTCATTTCTTTTCCCACTATTTTCTTATAGGTGGTTTCTTATGATAAGACTGGTTCTATCCACCACCATTGAAGACAATGAGTTCAATATTTGGGTAATTTTTATTCCATTTTTATTCTTTGGACCAATTTTAATTAGGGATTTTTTGATTTTTGGGTTCCTTATAGTTTTGTTGGGTGTTTTGGATTTCGATGAGGTGGATTCGAGTCGTCGTTGATGAAGGCTTACATGTGTATGCATAGTTAGGAATATTCATATATAAGTTCCCCCTTTATATATATTCAATCTTGGCAGTATGAATATATATATTGGGTCTAGGTGTGCTTATATATAGATATGAAAAATGCATACGTGTGTAAGTGTAAAAGGGTATATGCAAGTATAAACATATATCTAAGGACCCCCTTGTGCATATTCGTTCCTGCAAATATGTACATAGGGGCTAGGTGTCCTTATATATATGTTAAGTTGAATATTCTTTTAAGAAGAAAAAAGGAAGATTTTAGTTGTCGTCAAAAGAAAATGTGCCTTGAGGTTGAGGTAGGGTCCCTCTCTTAGCCTATTTAATTCAAGAATGTCTTAAATTGCATTTAGTTTCCTTCTTAATTCTACATGTTTATATTAAATTAAAATTCTCGAATAAGTGTTAGTTAAGATAAATGTTTTGTTTGATAAATAAGTCATGGTTTTGTAATAAAACCCCTCTGACGGAGGTGCGATGTCTGCAAAAACTCACAATGGTATACCTTGCTTAACATTATTGCATTGATGTTTTTCTTATACTTGATTTTGTTGTTAGTCATAAATCACACATCGTATATAGAACCATGTAAACATATGGGGTTTAAATGAATTATATACTTCTATTTAATGAATAGAAACATGAAAATCCAAATTAAACTATGATTTTTTTATTCAAATTAGTGGAATATTCCATGAATAAAGAGGTGGATTCTTTGAACTTATAAAAATCAGATATGGTTAAACTTTAAGTGCGTAAAAAGGAACATGAAAATAAGTGGGTTTACTAGATTAATTAATAGAATGATTTTTGTAAATGATACAAATTATGGATGGTAATAATGTGTTTTTAGTAGAATAAAAAGGTTTATTTTTTGGAAATATTCTCACTAAATATAAGCATTATATCATCTAAACAATTCTAAGTATGGTGGAATTGGAAAATATGCTTCTAGATTTGGGGGAAGTCAAGACAACTTTGCTTCATGGTGAGTTAAAGGAATAAATCAACATGATACAACCAATATGAGTACCAGCAATTGGGATCCATGACTTGGTTTGTATATTGTATAAAATCTTGTATAGAATAAAGTAATTAGGGTGATAGTGGATTTATAAATTTGAATCATTTATCACTTATGAAGGCTTTGATGGTTGCAATAGAGATAATTACTTCTATTGAAATAAATGGTATAATGGTACCTTCATAAATTTCATATTGTATTTCAATTACATGTTTCTACTTGGACTAGATGATTGAATGATTTAGAAATCTATGGATAATTTTTTGGAGGTTTTGAGATGAAAAATCCAAAGAAATTTGAGAAGATATTGTGGATAAGTATAGAAATAGATAATAAGAATGTAGATTTAGTAATAACCCAGAAGGAGAATGTCAATAGAATCATCAAAAGGTTGGGCATGAATAGATGAGAAGCAGTGACTACCCATCTTGCATGCCACTTCAACTTGACCAAGGCATAAGAACTCACAATGGAAGAAGAGTGCCAATACATGGAGAAAGTTCCATATTCCTCAGATGTTGGAATTTTAATGTATACAATGATATGTACTCAATAATTTATTGTGCTTATAGTGTTATTTGTTGTCATATTCATGTAAAACCATGTAAAGGGACATTGGGATGTCGTTATATAGAAAAAACAACCTATTTGTACATGTCTATTACCGAATTTTTATGATAAATAACATAATAATACATTCAAGTATCTATATGTTTATTATAATAGGAAAATTAGGTTCATAAAACACTTGTACATAATACAAAAACATTATTTAGAAACTGGGAATGGATGGAGGGGGCAGGGGGGGCTGTGCAGGCTAGGGGGATGGTGGAGGGGGGTAGGGGGAAAGGGGTAGGGTGGAGGGGGGCAGGGGGTAGGGGGCAGGGTTGAGGGGGGCAAGGGGGCACGGGGCACGGGGCAGGGGGCACGGGGAGGGTGGAGGGGGCAGGGGTAGGGTGGAGGGGGGGAAGGGGGCAGGGGGGCAGGGGCAGGGGGGTGGAGTGCTGAAAGGGGTAGGGGGCAGGGTGCACGGTGGAGGGGGGTAGGGGAAGGGGGCAGGTTGGAGGGGGGGCAGGGGGTAGGGGCAGAAGGTAGGGGTAGGGGGGGAAGGGGGCAGGGGGCAGGGGGGAGGGTAGAGGGGAGCAGCTGTGGACAGGTTAACAACAACCCTTGTTCAGGGTTTGAAACCTAAAAATTCTTTTCCCTTTTATTTTATTTTATTTACTTTAGTTATTTCACTATTTAATAACATTTTTCTTGTGTTTTATGGGCACGAAAAAAGATGGATAGAACCTATTGAATATCGAATCATACTATTGTTGGAAGCATAAACAAACATCCAGGTTCATGTTTCTACTTTGTTTTCAATGTTTTTTATGTTTTCCACCTTCATCTTTAAATTTTATGTGAGACATTGCCTATTTAATTTGAAGGTTTCTGTAAAATACATTAAATGTGTGAAGGTGCGTATACCCAGTGATGGAGAAAAAACTTTTAGTAAGAAATATCTAACACACCGCGGTCATGCCGCGGTCACACCACGGTCACACTGTAGTAATGCCGTGATTTGTTCCTGCTCCATCCACATCCAGCCCACACCAGCCCCCTTCCACCTTCATTTCAGCCTGCTGCCACCAGCATTCCAACCCACAACAGCCCCCCCAGCCACCTTCGAATCATCCCGCACTATCCCACAACACTTGCAACCAGCCCCCTTCCACCAGCATTCCTGCCTCCTCTCACTCCCTTTTCTCCTGGCCAGAAGATGATACCCCATGGATGTCGCTAGACCGGGCCAACACGCCGCGGTCATGCTGCAGTCACCCCGTGGTCATGACACTGTCACGTCGGGGTAATGTTGTGATTTGGCCCTACTCCGGTGACATCCAGCCCCACACTAGCCCCCTTCCACCTTCATTTCAGCCGCTGCCACTAGCATTCCAGCCCGCAACAGCCCCCCTACCACCTTCGAATCAGCCCGCACCATCCCCTCAACACCTGCAACCAGCCCCCTTCCACCAGTATTCAAGCCTCCTCCCTCTCCCTTTTCTTCTGGCAGGAAGATGTTGCCCTGCGGATGTCGTTGGACCGGGCCAACACACCACGGTCACGCCGCGGTCACGCTGCGGTCACGCCACGGTAATGTCGTGATTTGGCCCTGCTCCGGCCACATCCAGCCCACACCAGCCCCCTTCCACCTTCATTTCAGCACGCTGACACCAGCATTCCAGCCTGCAACAGCCCCCCCCTTCCACCTTCCAATCAGCTCACACCATCCCCACAACACTTGAAACTAGCCCCCTTCCACCAGCATTCCATCCTCCTCCTGCTCCCTTCACTCTGGCTGGAAGATGCTGCCCCGTGGATGTCGCTGGACCGGGCCAACATGTCACAGTCACGTCGTGGTCACGCCGCGGTCACGCTGCGGTCACGCAGTGATTTAGCCCAGCTCCGGCCACATTCAGCCCACACCAACCCCCTTGCACCTTCATTTCGGCCCGCTGCCACCAACATTCAATCCCGCAATAGCCCCCCTACAACCTTCGAATTAGCCCGCACCATCCCCCCAACACCTGCAACCAGCCCCCTTCCACCAGCATTCCAGCCTCCTCCCGCTCCCTTCACTCCTAGCCGGAAGATGCTGCCCTGTGGGAATGTCGCTGGACCGGGCCAACAAACCGCGGTCACGCCGCAGTCACACTGTGGTCACGCCGTGGTTTGGCCCTGCTCTAGGACGACAACCCGCAATGGTTCGCAGTGATAGCATTCCATGAGTCTTGTGATCAATGTTGAGACTAACTAATCACAATTTCTGCTGGCGGGGGTGACGATCAGAATGTTTCCCTTTCTCCTCCTACTCCCTTCGCTCCTGGCCGGAAGATGTTTCCCCACAGATGTCGCTAGACAGGGCCAACACGCCACGCTCACGCCGCGGTAATGTTGTGATTTTGCCCTGCTCCAGGATAAATCATTAAACATTCAATCAAATTTACATTCATAGTTCCTTAAATGTTTCTTCTGAACATAAAAACAGATAAATCAATGATCCAAATAGACTGAGACGATTCATGATTGTAGGATCTTGTAAATTTATCTTCTCAATAATATATTGTTGATTTTCTTATAGCACATTGAGTTGTATGATGTCGCACTAAAGAGTATGAATATATCATTGAAACTATTAATGACAACTATATTAGGTTAAAACCTTATGACTAAATTTAATGAGGTTTGATTTGTATATTTTGAGGTCATAGATTGATTGGAACAACTTCTTACATATTCAATGTGACTCCAAAAATTTCTTTTCAAATCTATAAAATCTATTTTAGAAATATAATCTTCATTGATCTTTCCAAACTGGTCATCCATTTATAAAAAAACAAATTCACTTCTTGTAATTGTATTATCTCATAGATTAGTAAGATGAGTCTATACAGATTCAATCTCATCTCCATGAATAGATTAATTTCTTAAATATTCAAATGATTTTATTAAAGCCTTTAATTCACTGTGAGAACATGAATTTTATTCTCATAGCTTCTTAAAATGATCAAGAAATCCTTTGATTATGTATTCAATGAATCAAAATATTGTTCATATTTTTCTTTAGATGATTGGCCTCTATCAACAGTGGGATAGGATTGATCTCTAATTTTCTAAATAGAGGCAAATAATGCAGTCTTAAAAACCACTTTAATATCAGTATGAATAAACTGTTTCGTGCCTATGTAATCATTTATGATAGAAATTGATTGGATTTGGACTATCATTTTAGTTTCAAATACTACTAGTTGATCTTGATGATTTCTTTTATCATTGTATTTAACTTGTTATTTAGTAAAAGACATTTGATTCTTATTTTCATCATGACTGATAATAAAATCCTCTTTTTATTCTCTGTTCTATGGTTGAGTAATTTCACTAGATACTGAAACCACTATGTTTTTTGCAAGAACTGTAGTACCCTAAAATGCAGGTTTGTTCCTCTGACTATTCCATATTACAATGGCCTCAAACTATGTTTACCCCAAATGTTATTCTATAGATTGAGGTGATATATTTCAGGTTCTATATTAGAGATGTTTTATCTAATTCGTTTTCTCTTTTCTTGAACTTTTCAATCTATTATGGACATTGAATTATCTTCTTCTTGAATTTGCACTGAAGGTGCAGATCCTAAAATCCCTCACCCATCCTATGAAATATGACCCAATATTTGTTGGTATTGTTCACAAAAAGTTAATAGTTTCAGAATAACATAATCCCTACAACAGACCACTCAACTCACCTACAATAAACACCATCAATAAAACCCACCTTCCTGTACCCTTACAAAACCACAAACCATCCACCTACCACCCAACCACAACACCGCTCCCCTAAACACCAATAATTGCAGTCATCCCACCCAACACCAAACAAAACCCAACCCTCCTAGACACTCACACCAGAATAGATACTACAACCCAAAAGGCTGCTGGAAAGAACCCATCCAATAAAGAAAACCTTCCTCTAGGAACAACAGCACTAGTCCATGTGCAACTCAAACCACCTACTACTTCATGAACCTTGAATCCAAGGAAACATTCTACAATATCATGGCACCATAACACCACAATTTAACACTCAAGGACCCAAGAAAACAATATCCTAACATAACCATATGAAAAAGACTAGCAACCAAAGGAATTCCCAACCAGTCAACCACAAACTCAACCACAACCATCCACAACAAATCCCCTACATGTAGCCAAGTAGCAATAAAACCACAACCCAAAAAAAACAATCAACCAAAAACTAGAAATCCCCGCTTCAATCACCCACACCATGAACCCTATCCTCTACAACTGCACCTAGAATAATAACATGTGGCTCTATCCGCACCACACTAGAAGCCCCTCTATAATTATCCCCACACACTAAAATATGGCATCCTCTGCATAGGATCCTTGCACTATAAACATCCCACACCCACCCAACACCATAATAGCAACAAGAACCCCCACAAGAACATCGTATGCATAACCCACACAAGCTGAGAACCATCCAAAAAATCCACTCAACATTCCTATCCCTTTCCAACGGATAAATCTAGAACCAAAAACCCACAATGGACCCAAAGGCAGCACAACAGTATAGGGTTTCTAGGAGGGGAGGGGGGATTCTGTCCGGGTGGGGTGGTACAAGGGGGTTTCCAGGAGGGGGGGGGGGGGTTTCAGAAGGGAGGGGGGTGCCCAATAGGGGGGTGTCCAGTAGAGGTGGTGCAAGGGTTGTCTAGTAGGGGGGCTACTATCTGGGTGGGGTTGTCCTGGGGGGGTCTATCTAGGTGGGTTTCCAGGAGGGGGGTCTGTTCAGGGGGGTGGAGGGGGGGGATGCTGTCCGGGGGGGCTGATGTCTGGATGACGTTGTCCAGGGGTGTTGTCTAGGAGGGAGGGAGTGTCCACGAGGGGGTAGGGGGTCCAGCGAGGGATGCTATCCAGGGGGGTTGTCCGAGTGGGGTTGTCCAGGGGGGGTATGTCCAGAGGGAGGGGGTGTCCAGGAGGGGGGGGGGGGTCTATCCAGGGGGGTGAGTGGGGTTAGTCCAAGGTGGGAAGGGGGGATGGAAGGGGAGGGGTGCATGGGGGGATTTAAGATTCGCATACTAACACCTTTTCTTGAGAACATAATATCCCTTCTCAATAAGCTTGGGAACTTCCAACTCCCTTCTAAGTTGTCCAACTCTTAATTGTCTCATCAATATGCTTGGGTACTCCAACTAACTTGCAAGCCATTTATCATCTACATATTGGCATGAAACAACTTGTATTCCTCATTTACAACCAAAGATCTTGCACTCATCTCAATACACATGTTGAAAACATTCAAGTACATGTAGAAGGTTTTAGAAATCATCCGTGAGATCTCAAATTTCCTCAACTTCTTGTCATTGATTAATTAAATTTCTCCCCCTTAATATCAGAATTTATTTTGTGGGCTACTGCAGGAGTTGGGGGGTGGGGTGCAAGGGGGCTGTCTAGGGGGGCATGGGGGTGCAGGGGGGCTGTCCAGGGGGGTTGAAGGGCTATCCAGGGGGTGTAAGGGGTTGTCCAAGGGGGATGTCCAGGGGGTGCAAGGGCTATCCAGGGGGTGCAATGGGGTTGTCCAGGGAGGGTGTGCAAGGTGGGTGGGGGTGTGTTGGGGGGTCTACACGAGGGGGGGATGCAGGGAGGGAGGGGGCTGTAGGGAGGGAGGGGGCTACTGCAGGAGTGGGGGGCTGGGGGGCAAGGGGGCTGTCTCGGGGGGGTCTGCCCGGGGGGGGGCTGTAGGGAGGGGTGGGGTGGTGGGATACTTTAGGAGTGGGGGGGGGAAGGGGGCTGTCTAGGGGGTGCAAGGGGGTTGTCCAGGGGGGCATGGGGGTGTAGGGGGTCTATCCAGGGGGTGCAAGGGCTATCCAGGGGTTGCATAGGATGTCCAGGGCGTTCAAGGGTTGTCCAGGGGTGCAAGGGCTGTCCAGGGGGCATGGGGGCTGTCCAGGGGGGAATGCGGCTATCTAGGGGGTGTATGGGGGCTATTTGGGGGGTGAAAGGGGGTCTTTCAGGGGGTGCAAGGGGGTTGTCTGGGGGGAATGGGGGGTTGTCCAGGGGGTGCAAGGGCTGTCTAGGGGGGGGTTGTTCAGGTGGAGGGGGGGGGGGGCTGCGGATTTCTTTTTAAGAAATTTCAAGCCCTATATCCACGGTTTTAAACCATGGATGTAGACCTAAAGCCACGGTTTTAAACTGTGGCTAAATCTATATAGCCACGGTTTGGAACCATGGATATAGGCTTAGTGCGGCTTAATGTTCTACCACGGTTTCAACCGTGGCTATATGGCTTTAGCCATGGTTTCAAACCATTTCTATAGGGTATTTCCCTGTAGCCACACCATTACCAGCCACGGTTTTGGGACTTATAGCCCCGGTTTGAAACCGTGGCTATAGCCTAAATTTCTAGTAGTGTGAGTTCATAGTGATTCCATTAGGACTCTCTAATGCCCCATAAATTTTCAAAGGACTTGATGAATAGAGTATTTATATAATACCTCAAAAAAATTTTGGTGGTATTTATAAATGATATTCTAATATACTCCAAAACCAAGGAGGAGCATGACGAGAATCTGGGTGTTGTTCTAAAGACCTTATGAAAGGATAATATCAATGAAAAGAATAGCAAATGTAAGTTCTATTTAAAAGAAGTCTCATTAATAGGGAATATCATCACAAGTAATGGGATATATGTGGATCCTTTAAAAAAACATTTTGTGGATGGTCGATTCCAATATCTGTGATAGATATTCATAGTTTCATTGGGTTATCTAGATATTATCACCGATTGGGTTAAAGTTTCTCATGATTTTCAAACACTAAATCCAATAAAAATCAGAAGGGAGTAAAATGATCTTAGAATTATGAATGTGAACAAATATTTATGGAGTGGAAAATGAGGCTTATCACGGCCATTATACTCACACTACCCACAAGTGGGGAGCTTTTGGTAATTTCCAGTGATGCTTCAAAGAAGTTATTGGGATATTTGTAGTTGAAAAATGAAAATTTCATTAAATATGACTCAAGGTAGTTGAAAATTCCTAAGAAAAACTATCCCACACATGATCTGGAGTTAGTAGCTATGAACTTTGTGTTGAAAATTTGGAGGCATTATCTATTCGGTAAAAAGTGTGAAATATATACAGATCACAAAATTCTAAAATTTATATTCACATAGAAAGAGATATATGTATGCCAATGAATATGGTTAGACCTCATCAAGGATTATGACTACTCAATCCACTACCATCCTGGGAATGTAAAAAAGGTTGAAGATTATCTATGTAAAAAAGACCCAGCAATTCTATCATAGATGAGAATTGAGAAGGATCTGATCTTCTTAGATTTGAAGAAATTTGATATGGGAATCATAAAGAAAGTAACACCATCAGTCCTTTCACAAATTACTTCTCAAATATCACTTTTCTAAAGGATAAAGTACTCTAAAAAAGATGATTTGGGAATTTAGAAGAAAGATGAAACTATAATAAATGGTAAATTTTTAGAGTTCAATGTCAATGAAGAGGGAATTGTGAAATTTAGGTTAAGACTATGTGTTCCATAAAATAAAGAGTTTAGGAAAGAAATTTAGGATGATTCACATAGTTTGACATTCTCTATTCACAAATGAAACACAAATATGTATCGAGATCTCTGGGAGAACTATTGGTAGGATGACATGAAGAATGAGATCACTGATTATACATCAAAGTGGTTGGTAGGTAAAAAAGTGATGGATAAAAGAAATAAGTATAAGGGGATGAAG
The DNA here is from genome assembly GCA_963277665.1 of Viscum album. Classification (NCBI taxonomy): domain Eukaryota; kingdom Viridiplantae; phylum Streptophyta; class Magnoliopsida; order Santalales; family Viscaceae; genus Viscum; species Viscum album. Next base: position 1,149,808,869 of record OY728152.1, read on the forward strand.
CAACCATTACCCATACCAACATAGAAATGGGAAAACATCACCATGGAATTTGTCACCGGACTTCTAAATACTTCTAAGGGAAATAATTCTATCTGGGTTATTTTGGATCACCTTTAAAAGACTTCACACTTCATTGTGATTCAAGAGGATTTCTCACTGGATCAAAATTCATGGATATACATCAGATAAGTGGTAAGGATTCATGGTGTACCATTATCGATTATGTCTAATCGAGATCCAAGATTCATATTTATGTTTTGGAAAAGTCTCTATTATGCTCTAAACACTAAGCTGAACTTCAGTACGGCTTATCACTCTCAAACTAATGGTCAATCTAAGTAGTCTATCCAAACACTAGAGAACATATTGAGAAATTTCTCAATGTGATTCAAATGTAGATTAGACAAACTTATTCCTTTGATGGAGTTCTCTTATAACAATAGTTTCCACTCAAGCATCCAAATGACTCCCTATGTATCCCTTTATGGAAATATGTGCAGAAAAATGGTATGTTGGGATGAATTTGGGGAAAAACTTCTAGTTACTAAAATGGTCGAAGAAATAGTGGACAAGGTTAAAACCATCCAACAGCACCCAAAGAATCTTAAAGATAAAAAAGAGATTTGTTGACAATCATAAATGAGACCTATATTTGAATGTTGGAGACATGGTATTCCTCCACATATCTCCATGGAATATAGTGATGATATTTGTGAAAAAGTGGAATCTTACTCCAAGGAGCATCGGCCATTTTGAGATCCTTGATTATATCCTAAAAGTGTCATATTAACTAGAACTCCCGCCGAGCCTATCTTAATTACATGATTTATTTCATGTATCCATCTTAAGAAATTACATACCAAACCCATCACATGTATTCAATCCATATATAGTACCATTGAAGGATGACATTTCCTATGAAGATCAGCTGGTGAATATGTTAGATCATAGATAAAAGGTTCTATAAAATAAGACAATTCCCCTCATCAAAGTGTTGTGGAGAAACCACAAGTTTGAAGAAGAAATTTTGGAACCAGAGGAGGTGATGAAGCAGAGTTACCCTCATCTGTTTTATTATGGGAAAAGTAAATTTTGAGGGAAAAATTTCTAAAGTGGGAAAGATTGAAACGACCCAAACTTTTATGAAAGAAATTCCTCTTTTTTATTTAATTAAATTTAGTTTGGGTATAGAAAACACATACACTTATTTTTTTATCCAAATGGATTTTAAATGACTATTAAGAATCATTTTCATTGATAATATACCTATTTAATAGTGATCACGTGACTAGTATAAATGTAGGGTTCTAATAAATCCTTTTGGCATAGAAAAATGTTGTGATGGACTCAACCTGTAGGATTGTACCCTATAAAGCTCATATATTAGTTATTTTTAGAGATATATCATTTCTATAATTTTTCTTTGACCAATCCCTAGATGAGATCCAACAAATTAATCATGCTTGAAACCGTTTATTGGGGAAGTTCAAGCTCATTAAGATCATGGACCAAACCATATTAACCGAATGACCCCATGAAAACCCCACCATCATGAACCTTAATCCTTGGTAATATACTTGTGTAATAAAAGGAAATATATCAATACCCTAACAATAGAAATATGTACATTATTTTTGAATAATATAATGAATATATATCCATCCTATTATTGTTACATTGTAAATACATTTAAAAGAAAAAATAGTATTTTTGGTAAATATTCGAATTAAATTACGAAATCTATTTTGATGAATTAGCATATTTATGAAATAAAAAATATTTTAATAAAATATTTTTATTAAATTACCTTTTTAAAATGATCATATAATTTATATTAATTCAAATGTAACTTTTATAAGGGTTCAAAAACTATTATTTTTCAAAAACACATCATTTTAAATATATGTCAATTTTTATTTTAAAAGTTAAAATTAACTTATTTAGAAAATTATTTAGATAAAAGTAATATTATTTTTGGAATCAGGACATTAAAATTATCCAACAGTGATTTTTTCTTAATTTTCTGAGAAAGTCAAACTTTTGGGTAAAAATTAAATATTGTATTAATATATGGTGTGTTTTATGACATCATCATGTCCAAATAGTGATGAAATAAATACTATAAAATGTGTCCATATAAAAATATATTTTTTCCTTTAAAATAATTAGATTTTTTATTTATTTTATTTATTTTATTTATTTTATAAAGCATTAGTGAATCCTCCGGGACTTATAAAATATTTTATGATTTTAAAATCATTTCATTGAATGTGTGACTTACCTCAAGATAATAAAGGTAAATATTTTATTATATTTGGACCTTTTACTTATAAAATAATATATTATAATACCCTTGACAAAAACCTTGGGAAAAAATATGTTATGGTCTCTTGTTTTGATTATTTTATTATATAGTGTCCAAAACTAAAAAAATAAATAAATCCCCCACTTATTATATATACCCACCCAAGATCCCATTTATCTTCACTGAACTCATTTAATCTCATCCAAACAGTTCCCTATACTCCCTATAGTCCTCCCAAGGAACACCCAAGCTCTCAAGAAGCCTCACCCAAGCATTTTGTGTCACACACTCAAGTAAGGTATTTCTCTCTTCTCATTTTCATTCAAGCACTTCTCGGATATTATGATTCTTAAATTACTTTTTCATATGTTGGTATATGATGATACATGATCCCCTTACTATCAATTTTTTGGATAAATTATTATATCTTCCATTTAATCTCATTAATCCCCAATATAATATTTTTTGTACACTTGTTACTATGTTGAAATTCCGTAAGGGATTCCCTCTCACCACTTTTTATCAAGCACTTCACTTATGATATGTCATTTTGATTTCTATTTTATTAATTTGGGAAACATTATTACCTAATAACATTACTATCCATTTGATTTTTAAATTATGGTATCCCTTTCAATCTCATGTATATATCTTATGTACCCTTATGTACACTCGATACTATACCGAAATTTTGTAAGGAATCTTCTACCATCCTCTTTTATCTAGCATTCCTTTTATGTTATGTCTTCTAAATTATTTGTTAACATATTATAATTTGTTATTTAATATCACTCTTAATTTAAATTTCATGTCTAAATTATGAGGGTACCTTTCTCTCTCATCAACCCATTTTATGAATTTCTATATGACATTGTTAAGATGCCGAAATTGCACCATGATTTTCCATGCCAAAATCATCATGTAGTGTATATTTTACCCCTTTTCTGTTAGGGGTATTAACTTTCATGAACATATACTTATTTATTGGGTATATACATGTATGTATTCCAGAATCCATAATCTTGGAATAAAATATCATGAGGTATGAATCCATGTTGTATGTTCTATATGGCACACTTAAGCATGAGAATGAAATGATTATGAAGGGTGTGCCCAAATAGCACTCCAATGCATTAGGTAATGTTTAGTATCATGATACATCATGTTGGGACAGGGGTTTACTAGATTCCTTTATGTTACTTTTTCCACCATGGGGTCTTGGTGGGTTTATCCTTGATCTATTTATGATGTGGTGTTTTAAGTTATTTCCACATATCCCATGTTATGATTATCATGATATATCACGCCTCATTATTCAGGTTCTTTTTATGATCCATTGACATGCATACTATATAACATGTATTTTCTTCCTCATGTTATGCCTTTTTATTCTCTTATTGGGCCTTATATCTCACCCCTTTCTTATGTATGTCCTCTGGTTGTCTCATGAAGTGTTAAGTACGAAGGATCATTTGGGTGATGTTAATAATGTTTTCAATAAAGATGGTGTTCTTTCATGTTCTAAATTTCTATGTAATGTACAAGATTTCCCAAATAAGCTATAACTATTGATCTTATGATTAGTATTAAGTGTAATTTTATGTATTAAATCATTTTTAGAAATGAAATAAAGAGCATGGTAGTTATATTTCCTCACCCTCAAGAAAAATGTGATGAGTCTATCTAGGCATATGAGGAAACAATTTCAATACATGCATGATATTACTCTGAATTTTTCAATGCCCCTAAATGAAAGTATGACTGCTTATGTAGTGGGATAAAACCTAGTCTACAAATATATTTATAGATTCGTGACTTTTATAGCTATGAGGAAATTTTTTGGGGTTCACTCAATGTCGAAATGGAGACCAGCAAATCTTAAGGGTATCATAGGGATAAAAAGAATAATGTGGAATTTAATTCTCATGGTCTGATGTAGAAATCTAATGGTGCCAATAAATTTCATCATACCACTTTTCAATGGTGTGGTAAAAATCACCTCGAAATTTTCTTAAGGGAAATGAAGAAATTCCTTTGGTATAGAAAATAAGGTTACCTAACTAGAAATTTCCAATATGTGAAACCCACTAATGAGATAAAGGAAAGTAATTATCCAGTAAATCCTAAACTCATTGTTCATTTCTTAAACTACAAGTAACTAGGTCTCTTTTTAAATTATTACCCTAATCCAAGGGTTTTTGTAGACAACCAACAACCTCCAAGGTAGCAGGGGTGAGCTTTTCCATCACTACAGCTCAAATGGATCCTAAAAATGATGTGGTGATAGGTACAGTAGTTATTCATTCAAGATTAGTCAATATAATTTTTTATTATAATTCTTTTAATTACTTCATATCATGAAATTTTAGAATAAATATCCAAAAACAAGCACAAATCATGGAATTAGAGTTGTCGGTGAAAACTGAAAATGGGAAAATTATTGCATCTGATGTTTATAACTCCTCCCCTACCATAATTTTTGTGCTGAACTTCTCATTGAAACTTTTCATACTTCATTTGGTGTAATTTGATACAATTATAGGCATGTATTTTATTTACCTATATATAGATAACATAAATTATCATGGGAAGTAAATCACTCTTCATATTGCTAATCGACCCTCAATTCTTTACAAGTGCAATGAGAATGATGAATCTTATTTACCACCATCATCTCAAGAATGGATATTGTTTCTATTTGAGAAATATTATCTTGATAAAATAATTTAGACTAAGGAAATTACCATCCTTGAAGACATTCCCATTTTCAGTGAACATGATGATGTGTTTCCCGAGAAATTGTCTGGTCTTCATCCTAGTTGAGAGGTTGAATTTTCAATTGAGCTTATACCTGGGGAATTACCTTTATCCAAGAATCTATATAGAATGGATGTTTTATATATTGAGAAACTAAAGAAAAAACTATAGTATAATCTCAGTAAAGGTTTCATAGGTCCAAGTTCTTCCCCATGGGTTTTACCAATCCTCTTCACCGAGAAGAAGGATGGGTCTATCTGCCTTTGCATTGATTGTTGTGATCTCAATAAAAGATGATAAAGAACAAGTATCCTTTTTCATGGATTGATAACTTGTTCAATAAGATATGTGGAGAATAATACTTCTCCAAGGTGTATTTTTTATCAGGATACTACTAAGTTAGGGTGAATAAAAAGGATATCCCCAAGACTATTTTTCATACAATGTATAGGCACTATGAATTCATAGTAATTCCATTAATACTCACTAATTATCTAGAAATTTTCATGGAATTTATGAATAGAGTCTTTATAGATTTCCTAAAAAAATTGGTATTTATAGATGATATTCTAATATACTCTAAAACCATGGATAATCATGAGGAACATCTGATCACTGTGCTAAATATCTTGAGAAAGGAGATGATTTATGACAAGTATAGAAAATGTGAGTTTTGGATGATGGAAGTCTCATTATTGGCACATATCATCACAATAAATGGGATATTTTTGGACCCTATAAACATGGAAGCAACTGAAGGATGCTTGAGGCTAACATCTATGACATATATCTATAGTTTCCTTGAGTTATCTTGCTATTATCACCTATTTGTGAGAATTCCTCATGATTATCAAACCCTCTTACCAAGCTATCTAGAAAGGGAGTCAAGTTTTATTGGAATTATGAATGTGAATATAGCTTCATGGTGTTAAAAAGGAGGCTCATCACTGCACATGTTCTCACACCACCTACAAGTGGAGAACTCTTCTTAGTATTCAGTGACACTTCAAATAAGGGATTGGGTTTTTTTTATGAAAAATAAATAAATCATAGCCTATGCTACAAGGAAGTTTAAATTTCATGTGAAACACTATCCCACACATGATCTTGACTTGGAAGATATGATCTTTGCATTGAAAATACAGTGGAATTATCCCTATGGGGAGAAGTGTGAGATATATATAGATCACAAAAAACCTCAAGTATATATTCACTTTGAAAGAGGTGAATATGCGCCAATGAAGATTGTTAGAGCTAATCAAGGACTGTGACTTCTTAATCCACTACTATCCTGATAAATCATATAAAGTGGAGTATTATCTAATTATAAAGGATACTACATATTTATCAATGATGATAATTGATAAGGATCCAATCGTCTTAGATCTAAAAAGGAAGGACATGGGTATCATAAAAGAAGGAACATCATAAATCTTCTCATAAATGATTTATCAAACATCTCTTTTGGAAAGGTTAATGGATTCTCAAATAAATTATGTGGAAATTTAGAAGAAGGTGGAAGCCATAAGAAAGGGAAATTCCTCAAATTTATAAATTGATGAAGGAGGAATTGTCAGATTTGGTTCAAGATTATTTGTTCCGTCAAATCTGGAGTTAAGGAAGGAACTATTGGATGATGCACATAGTTCAAAATTCTCTATCCACCCAGGAATCACAAAGATGTATCAAGAACTCTGTGAGCACCATTGGTGGGGCATATCAAGAGGGAGATCACTGAATATAAATCAAAGTGCCCGGTATGCTAGAAATTTAAGGATGAAAGGTATAATTCTAAGGGGATTATGAAATCATTTCCCATAGAAACATGGAAATGGGAGAACATCCCCATGGACTTTGTCACAAAAAATCTGAATACATCTAGGTGAAAAAATGATATATGGTTTATTGTGGATAGTCTTACAAATACAAATCACTTTATCTCAATTCTAGAGGACTTCTCATTAAATCAACTATCTTGGATATACATCAATGAAGTGGTAAGGCTGCATGGATTACCACTATCGATTATATCTTATCAAGATCCAATATTCACCTCTTAGTTTTGGGAAAGTCTCCAATGTGCTCTAAATATGAGCTGAACTATAGTATATCATATCATCCTCAAGATGATGTAAAATATAAGAATACTATTTAGACATTGGAATACATGTTGTTATCATGTATTATGGACTTAAAAGGATGATGGGACCAACATCTTCCTCTGGTCAAGTTCTCATTCAATAACAGCTTTCACTCAAGCATCCAAATGGTTCCCTATAAAGCCCTTCATAGGAAGAGGTGTAGAACATCAGCATGTTGGGATAAAGTTGGAGAAATAAAACTGATAGGTCCTAAAATAGTTGATGAAATGGTGGAAAATGTTAAGACCATTCAGAAGAACATCAAGGATTCTCAAAGTTGATATAATATAAATGCTAATAATCATCGATGATACCTAGAGTTTGATGTTAGAGACCTGGGATTCCTCTATATATCTCCATGGAATAAAGTGATGAGAATTGGGAAAATGGAAATCTTAGTCCAAGATATATCATCCCCTTTAGGATCCTTAATCACATCAGATTGGTGGCCTATCAACTAGAACTCCCACCGAACCTACCTCAAGTAAATTATTTATTCCATGTATCCCTCTTGAGGAAGTACATATCGGACCACTCACAGGTACTCAATATAGTGGTTCTACAGTTGTAGAATAACCTTTCCTCTAAGGAGAAACTGATGAAGATCCAAGATCATAGAGAAAAAGTTCTATGATATAAGATAATACACCTTTTAAAAGTTAAATGGATAAAATAAAACATTGAATAAGAAATATGGGAACCATAGGAGGTAATGAAGTATATTTTCCCTCAACTTTTTAGTGTGGGAAATGAAAATTTTGTGGGAGAATTTTCTTAAGGGGTAGATTGTAACAACCCAAACTATTTTAATTAAAATTACTCCTTTTGATTTATTTAAAATGTATCATCATGAAATATGGTTATAGAAAACACATGCATTTATTTTGTTTTATTATATCCTATTGGATTTAAAATATTGTTAAGAATAATTATCGTTGATATTATATCCATTGAATAGTGATTGTGTGGTTAGTATAAATATAGGATTTTAACTAATCCAATTTATATATACCAAGGAAGTGATGGCCTCAACCAATAGGATCATACCCAATGAATCCCATTTATTAGAGCCTTCAAGGGAGATAGAAATTATTGGATTTTCCTTATACCAAGCCTAATTTGAGATCTAATAACATAATCATGATCGAAAACTTTTATGGGAAAAGTTTAAGAACATAGAGACCATGACCGAAACCATTTTCACTACACCACCCCATGAATGTCCCACCTTCACGCACATTACTCTTAGGGTGTTTTATGGTTTATTAAATTGATATGTATCAAGACCCTAGAAATAGGAATATATACTATTTTTTATAGAATAATGAACATATTTGCATCCTATTACTGTTACTTTTTATTTTGATAGAATAAAGCACAATTTTTTTATTTAATATTAAAGTTATATTAATGAATTTATGAATTAATTTATTTTTTAAATAAATAATATTTTAAATAATTTTTATAAAATATAAATGATGATATAATTTCTATGAAGTCAATTTTAATTTTTTATAAAGGTATAAAAACTATTATTGTCAAAAAACACAACATTTATTAATAAATGTTGATTTTATTTTAAAAGTGAAAATTGAAATATTTATAAATTAATTTAGATAAAATGAGTATTATTTTTTGAATCATAACATTGAAATTATCCAATGGTTATGTTTTCATAATTTTCTGAGATATTCAGTTTTTTGGGTAAAAATTAAATATCGTATAAATATACTTTCTATATAACAACACATAATTACCTAAAAGTGATATAATAATTACTATAAATGGGATCCAAGACCAAATATATTTTTTCCATTTAAAATAATTTTATTTTAAGTTTATTTAATTTATTTTTTAAATACATTATGAATCCACCAAAACCTATAATATATTTTATGGTTATAAAATCATTTCTTTATGAGTGTGACTCACCTCCAAATAAGAAAGGGAACTATTTAATAGGTTCAAACCTTTTCCTTATAAAATAATAAAAACCAATCCCATTTTTTAGAAACCATGGGAAAATTCATGGTATGGTTTTTGGTTTTGGATATTTTGTTATGTAGAGTCCAAAACCTAAATAATAAAGAAACACCCCTCATTACCTATATAAACCTAACCAAGATACCATTTATATTAACTAAAAATCCTTGGATAACGTCCATACTCTTACATGCACTCCTTATAGTCCTCCCAAGGCACCCTCAATCTCTCAAGAATCCCCTACCAAGCTTTTGGAGTCACACACTCAAGTAAGGGACCATCTTATCCTCCTTTCAATTCTAGAACCTTCTTTGGAATTTGTCTTCTTAATTGAAATTTTTTATGATTTAATTTATTTATAATAATTCCCTTACTACCAAATTTATTTGACTTTAATTATGGTTCATTTATCCTCCCTCATTTGGACCCTTACCAAGGTTGTTACTATGCCAAAATTCTGTAAGGGATCCTCACATTCTATTCTTTATTCAAGTTTCTTTATGAACTTATGCATTATATTTCCTTTCCCTATAGTTGTTACATTTATTCCTATGTAAATATTAATTCACATTTGATTATAAAATTATTATATAATCATTTCTCTCTCATCAACCATTTTTATGAATTTTTATGTAATTTCATTATGTTGTTGAAATTTCATCGTGATTTTTTATGCAAAAACAATTGTGTAGTGAATACCATAATCATTTTTCTATTGAGGGTATTTATATTTATTCACATATAATTATTTATTAGGTACTTTAAGGTATTTATTACACTTTACATGACTGTTTAATAAATTATTATGATGATTGAATACATATTATTTGATCTATAGGGAACACTTAAGCATGAGAATGAAATGAATATGATAAGTGATCACAGATAGTGCTCCAATGTATTGGGTAATGTTTAGTATCATGATTTTTCACATTAGGAAAGGGAGTAAACCTGATTACTTTATGGTAATTTTCCACCATGATGTCTTGGTGGGTTTATCCTTGACCTATGTTTATGATTCTATGTTTTAATTTATTTCCTCATTTCCCATGTTATGATTATCATGATATATTATACCTTATTATTAATTTTACTTTTTTCCTTCAATGGTTTGCCTATTCTCTATCACGTATCACTTATTCCATGTTTATTCCCTTACTGGGCATTATATATTTCCCCATTCATATGTATGTCCCCAGGTTATCCCATCCAATTTTAAGTTTGAAGGTGTATTTTTGGTTTCTTAAATAAGTTTTAAATAAATATGTTGTATTAACTATTTTATTTTATTATATAACGTACTTGATTCATAAATACACTATAATTATTGATCATCTGAGTTTTATTAAATTTATTCTTATGTAATAAATAATTTACTAATTTGAAATAAAGATCTTGTTGTTATAGTGTGTCTATGTAATCTATCGATATTTTTACAATATGTTGGTAAATAGTTTGTTTTGTTAACTCCTCAGTAGAATAAATTTTTTCTATTGATACTTGATGAGATGTTTAAGTTTAGATAATAATATTTTTTCATAGAGTATATGTTCAAAAATTATTTGCATAAAATTATTCAAAAGTAAATTGTTAGTGAAATAATAAGAATTTGGTTTGATTATAAAAAAGTTAGGAAACATTTGAGAGTATTCAAGTAATGACCCAAAAGTATATACCTTTTAATGATCATAAGACATCATAAATTAAAATCATAATAAAATATATTAATTCAATAACATCTTCCAATTTATAAAAATACACTCCTTATTTTCTTATGAAGTTTTAATTGTCACAAACTTTTTCTCCTTTTTTATTATTAAAAAGAAAAAAATGAATGAAATTAAAAATATATAATCTGAATAAATTTAGATAAAAAATATACATTAAAATAGGATAGAAAAAAACTAAATACTATTAGATTCCAATTTTATATGTTCAATATTTTTCTTAAGTTTATCAGGATACATTAGTAGGTTCTCTGAAATTCATCGATCAAATGCATGTCTCCTAAAATGAAATATAATAAATTATTATCCTATAGGTTCTCAATTTAATTTTTTTTTGAGGGCCTAGAAAATCTCATCATTCTCATAGTTAATATTGTGAATATCTATGGAAAGTTTGCTGGTTAAAGGGGTTTCAAATGATGAATATTGCCGGAGGAGTGGTAAATAGTCATATTAGAGGTGATTATGGTATAAATATAAATTATTTTGGGTTGGATTAAATTTCATGTTATAGTGTTCTTCTTTATAACTATTTAAATACCATAGGGGTATATGTATGTTGGTTGAAGTATTTATTTTGGTGGGGTGAAGGAATGGTTTGGGAAAGATGATGTAGAGTCAATTGAGGGGTGGAAACTATAATTAGATGAGTGTATATTAGATGGGAGGTTGGGTAAATTAATGTATCAAAATATGAAATGTGTATTAGAGGAGTATTTGGTTGGTCCTCATAGGATTAAAAAGATGATGAGATTGAGTTGTAATGATGTGTGTGGAAAGGGTTTTATACCGGGAAGGATTAAAAGGGGATGGAATAGAGGTTAGGTTATCTAAGGTAGTAATAACAATCTCGATGATAAACCGAAGATATGGAAAGTATGGAGGTATAGAAAAATATGGATAGGTAAAGGTAATAGTTAGTTGGGTGAAAGGAAGAATTCTAGAAATGGAGGTTGGATATGTTGATTCAAATAGGGAATTGGATTCAAGGAGAGTGAAAAATATTTTATAATGTCAAAAAATTTGAAAATTATAAGGTGTTGATAATGAATTAGGTAATCATCGAGTACCATGAAAACCATGTTTGGTTTCGATTATATACTCTTATGTGACTCTAACATCACTCACATTTCATATGATACATAAACACATGTATAATATAAGAAATATATAGGAACCACAAACCTAGAGTTATAAGGACTAAAATCCTTTAATATACTCAATTAATTAAACATAATTCAATATAAATCACAAAATATAGAAAAATAATGACATTAGGACAAAAACAGATTGATAAGAAAATAAAAAGATAAACCATAAAGAAACACCAAAGCATGGCATGCCTTCTCCATGGTGGTCCAAACCAATGATCAAAATGAATAATGGAAAATAAATGTGGTGAATACCTTTTCAAAAGAGATAAATGGGAGATTGTAAGGGGTTAGTCTCATCTAGATCAAGTAGGGGTAAACCTTTCACTTGTATACTTGATTAATTGATTATAAAAATTTAAGGAAAACAATCAAGGCCCCACTGGAACTCCAGTCAGTTAGAAAATGGTACATCACCACTATCAAGGATTTCAGAACATCATTGGCCTCCTAGAAGAACTCTATTGGTATTTTTTCTCATCCATAAAAACTTATATGGACTACCTATTTTACAAAAACTCAATATCAGGATTTCAACTACTACTCAAACACCTCAAGACCTCTTAATTACACAAGCTTGGGATAGTCTTAAAAATAAAATAGTCTATATCAAAAACATAGATCATTAAAAAAACCTCCAAATATGAAATTTTTTCCCTGAACTATATTGATTCCTATATAGAACAACCCTTAATATAACCTAAGTTTCTTTCTCACCATATGGCTAAAACATAGTGAAAATTTACAATTAATCCAACTATTCTCAATTACCATAACCAAAAAACTCAAGGATATCACATATACTCACAAAACTACCCACTTTTTGATTCACCTACCCTGTTATGTCCCAACCAACAACCCAACATATTTATGGTTTCTTACATGACCGTTAAATAAAATATTTCACAAATGGGCTATGCATACACATCCACCATTCAACATCCATATTGCTACCATAGTCACACATAATACCAGATTCTTATCCCCCAACTAGTACATAGTAAACATATTATACACATACACAAACCATAAACCTATATGAATCAAACAAAACTAAAAAAAATCCTCATGAAGTAACTATAACTATCCATAAATCATTAAATTTCTTTGAATTCATCAAATTGATAATGTGCGATAGTCCAAAAGATCGACTCCCTGGTCTCTAACCTCTCTATGAAACCACACTCAATATCAACCCCTAGCCCTACTACTAGGTATACTATCCACTTACATGAATTTATCATTAATCTTAATCCTAGATACCACCTACTAAAAAATCTCCTGGTCTTACCTCACCTAAGTCTGATACAATACAAGAACCCCGACTAACTCTAATATATTCTAGAAAAACTTCTCCAAATGTAGAATAAATCAAAAATCATGGAAAATATTTGTAATTGTATCACATTGGTCCCAAATATGATAGGTCTAAATACACTAGAAACACCTTACCCATGATCCACTCTATGGTGGAAATATCAAATCCCTACCATGTCTTCCTTTTTGGGTCTCCTCATATACACACTTATGACTACTTGCTGATCTACTACCTCTATCAATTGACTCCACTATATTTCTTATTATACTCTTATTACTAAAATTATACTCCACTATCAATGATTTTTCCATTTCCTCTTAAAACAAGATTAACCAAAATATATTTACCTGCATATCAATATAATTTTATAAACCAACTTCAAATAATTATAACTTGGTGATCACATATCCTTCCAATGGAAACACAAAATGTAACATGTCATCAGACCTTGAAACATAGTACATGAAAAAATACTCTCCCTATACTAGATTCATTAATGCACATGCTTAGTTTTCCTTAATAATTTTAGTGAAGAAGTACTAAAAGAACCTCACCTAAAATTACTTCAATGTTATCCCCTCATATTAACTAACTTGTACCTACACATCTTACCAATATTTCAGTGGTCCCCTAAATATATAATATTTTATCTTTACTATCTACCCTAGTGGTGTCTCTGTCTATTTAAATATCATCTAAAATAACTCAATGAAGAACTCTTCTTCCTATGTTCTTAGATATACCTATAATATTAGAGGATTATGTGACTATAAATCCCATGTTAGATACTCCATAGTTAGATCAACTCTTTGAGATCTCTTATAAATGATTTTTGTAAACCATACAAATATTACCCTAAGCTTATAATAAAACCCAACCTTAGTAAATATATACAATGTGGTTGGCCATCTAGCCACAAAACCTCTACATATGGTGCATTCTTGCCTCTTTCCACATGGGCCTCAACCTACTCACACCTCAGTGGCACCACATTCCCACCCCCTAACACTCCAATGGAGGCTGTCAGGGTGGTATCTCACTATTATCCAAATATAATTGTCAATACATATATCAAAAATAAAGAAAGTTATAGTAGTCAGTCCATCACACTTGTCCATACACATACCTACTCAAACCCAAGTCCCATACCATCTGACTCAAGTACATGTCTACCCTGTCAGGGTCAAGTTCCACACACTCTACATGCATATATAGGATCCAAAAACTAGATAACACTAAGAATCATACCCATGGTCTGGTTGAGTAAATTAACACCAATAAGATATATGAAAAAAAATCATATATATTTTTACTAAAACTATAAAAAGTAAATCCTCTACATACTTCAGAACTAAAACCAAAATGGTATCCACAAGTAGGGATATACATTTCAAGTGAGTCTTACATGCCAAGCCTGATGCATGAGTATTAAAATTTACCTCTCAAGTCTGAGATTACAAAACATAAATCAATAACATCAAATATCAGTTTATCCAAATAAAATAACCCAACATTAACCATGAAACCAAATCAATAATCTTGATTCCCCTTGGTAACTTGGACTTAATTTTCTACTTATATTGTCTAGGCATAAATAACAACACCAATTCCTTTTATACTATTTCCAAATGTATCAATACACAAT
The DNA here is from genome assembly GCA_963277665.1 of Viscum album. Taxonomy (NCBI): domain Eukaryota; kingdom Viridiplantae; phylum Streptophyta; class Magnoliopsida; order Santalales; family Viscaceae; genus Viscum; species Viscum album. Next base: position 1,149,823,896 of record OY728152.1, read on the forward strand.
TATAGTGACTCTAATATACCATACCAAAAATAAAAATAAAATCAAATTGGTATCATTTTATCTCAACCTTACCTAATATTATTTTATAGCATCCCTAACCTAGATTTCCCAAATATCACCCAAGAAGGAGATCCAGATACCTTAGGCACACCTCCCCATATGCTGGAGGATATTAACTAGTAGTAGGGTTAAAATTGGTTGTTTTGGGTTCACTATACCACCTAAATATAATATCCACAAAAACATTAAAATCATAAACATAAAAAGAAAATAATGACATATAAGTAAAGTCACAACTAACTTTATGAAAAAAAAATTATTTAAAAAATATATCAACAACTTCATGATAGTCATATAATAGATAATATGATCACCCATAGGCTTCCCATATATTTATAGGTTGAAATAAATACTAAAAGATAACCCCCAACTCAATATTTAATATACACAAGATCTAGACCATTCATCACATCTAGCCCATTCTGCAACAACACCTCCAACTAATAATCTCTATACATCAATATCTTTCCTTTTTCTACACCATAAAATTAAAATTTTGTATGCATCCTAGTAGGACCATGTGGGGTTTGAGTATGAACCTAGTTGGTCAATCCAAATAGTGTCAAAAATTAATATCCATACATATATAAGTGTATTAATATTTAAATGTATGAAAAACAAGGAAAACAAATCAAAAAACTCCCCTTGGGACCAACTATCCATGACTAATCCTTTACCATCTTCGACCAATTCTATAGTGGGATGAGATAACCACACTCAATCATACTAGAAAATATTTTTCCCTTCTAAACCAATTCGTCTCACATAGATTTTTATAAAAACCATAACAAATGAAACCATTCTGATTCAATTATGATTCCCCAAGGCAAACCCCTATAATATAAAATAATTTCCAAGGTCATCCACAAGCACTTCACCAGCCTGTTGGATCAAAATCATGATGAAAACATCATTATAAAATAATCACTTACTATATCAATCTTATCCCACCAACCATGACTTATTCCACATACAAAATAATCATCCAACACATATACAATGATCTCAATTACCCTTAAGATCATGTGGCCACCTACAGTGCATCAATCTTCTAAAACAATGGTTTTCACCATCACCTTGATTCTAATTAGTCTAAAATGACACCTACAAAATCCAGTGGTTAAAACCACCTTATGTTCCATACCATATATGAGAATGACCCCAACATCCTTATCCCAATGTTAATCATAAATCACTAACAACCTATGGATACAACACATCTTGTGAACAATCATTACTCTATTACTGGTGATCTAGATATTCCCAATCATAACAGTGTTCCCCACACCACCAATATCCACACACTACAATAATTAAAAGAAACTAAAATATAACTAATTACATCCAAGTTTATTTCTTTTTTAATCCACCGTTCCTACGTCCACGACACAACACCTTTCCAAAATAGCTAAACCCAAATCCAAACATAATAACCTTATACCATCCTAGGATGAACCTTTTGTTCCCTACATAATATGATTGGTTCTAATTATAATCTCCAAGATATTCTAACCCTCACATACATTTCTCATGAAGTATAAACACATATATAAAATGATAAATAGCTAGAAACCACCTATCTAGATTTATTAGGGATCAACTTATCTAGAATCATTGGATGATTCTACTTCAATCCGAATAAACCTTGAAATTTGGAATGACCCCAAAATTATGGAACAACTTGTGAATCATGAGAAATTTGAAAGAGAATCTAGAAATAGACCCATGGTGACAGTTTGATTTACCCACTGTGTTCCACCCCAATGATCTAAACAAATAACATAATACCACTAGGTTGAATCTCTTTCCAAGGGAGTGAAATGAGATAGGGTATGAGGATTCTACTCATCTAAGCTAAGTATAAATCCCCATATAAATTTTATACTTAATTAATTAATTAATTAATTAAAACACCCAAGGCCCCCATGAGATCTCTATAGTACCCTCCCCATGGCTCTCATTTGTTTGATAGTGGTGTAGTGTTTCTATAAAATCCACTAAAATCTCTAGTGGTATCCCGACTAAACTCTACTAGGAATTCTGCTTATCTATTTAAAGCCCCTCCAATGACCTTTTTTCCCAAAACACAATCCAAGGACTTCACCTACTTCCCCAACACATATAAAATTCCTAATTGAGAATTCTTATTCTAGTTTTAGACCCAAAATACCTCACCAAAAAATCCCAATCCCTTACATTTGAGATATTGGATTTTATTTAATTTTTAGTGTTTAGTTTCTATCAATGGATCTTTATTATCCTTGGGATTAAGAGGGTAATACTTATGTATTTCAATTATATACCCTTATTGATATTTTTCAACTTTTGAACAATTATAGGTGGTATTAATAGTTCACAACTATCTTTTATATAGATAAAGGAGAGGTTTTTTGGTATATGGGTCATGACAGCATGGTTTTTTAGTTAATTGTTTCTTTTATGATGGAGTTTAGAGTAGTATTTTGTGATGATTATATAGGTTTGGTAAGTAAAAAATATGATTTGAGTATATAATGTGATTTAAACCATTTAAACCTATACAGATATATAAGGTTATCTAAAATAAAATTCAAGGACCATTATAGACTATTGAAGATTCTGAAGTAAGAGTACACTGATTATGGAGTTGGTATTTTTGTATAATACATGAATAATAATTCATTGCATATGTATTTTAAATATAAAATTTATATGGGAATTAAAATAGCATAATTATTAATGCTTTAAACTAATTACAAATCATGGTAATGGAATTTTTTATTATATACATCACTATTGGACAAAGAACTCACGTAGTGTGGGTTGGTGAGGTGAAGGAAGATGTTCTGGAAATTCATTGGTGTATCAATTAGAAAGAATATGATTAATTGAGTCTGACTATGTACACATTTGATTAGAACAAATTTTCAAAGTATAAGTGATATTTTTTATATTTAGGAACAATTCGATGGCTAGAAGTGGTTAATAGTACAATTGGGTTGATCCAGGAATAGGTAGAGTAATGGGTTCTGTCAGTAATAAGTTTGTTATGAAGTGTATATTGATAGTATTTGATTCTTTATCTTAGTGACCATGAAACTTAAAAGTTTGTTTGGGTAAATTTTATTATTCAATCCTAGACTAAGTTCTTATTTTCATTGTTGAAGTTGGTATGATGGAAAGATTTTTTCACTATATCATAGGGGAATTTTGATGTGTGGGAGTTTTTGGTGAATTTTATAAACTTTTAACATTATTAACCTAATATTTTACCAGATAAAGTGTCACATCCCAACCATTATTTTAATTTTTTAAATTATTTATCAGTTATTACTCTTTAATTTGAATTTTAGGAATTTCAGGTTTAGATTTTTTGTTTGGGATATTTTTTCCTTATGTCACATGGTTAGTGCATATGATTTAGCGGAAAACATGTGATAACACATACATAAGGATATTTCAAGTTATTTTTTTGTGAACAATTTTTTTGTATGGGTGGTTTATTGTGGGATCTAAATCATTTTAAATCTATTAGAAGTTGTCTGAGTCTTTTTGTGTGTAGGGGTACTGACCTACAATATGTGAATAGTTAGTATAAACAATATGAAAAGAATCTAAGTGACATTTAATTTTTAGAAAATATATTTTATATAGTATTTAAATGGTTTCAAACCCATGTATCCAAACTATGTAGCTCATTAATTGTTTCTAGAGAGTGGTGCACTTTTCAACACAATTTTGTAAATCGTGCATCCAAACCCTAGAACATTCCTAGAAATTTTAAAATGTGAAATAACTAGTCTACCCTCTTGAATTAATCTCTATAAAACACTTATTTTAATATTTTCTCAAGTGAAACCTCTTGAGAGATCCCTATGGTCCTCCTCAAATCCCTTTTTCATTTTCAAAATACCACTTTTTGGTTAAGTGGGAACCTCACAAAAATTGGATATCAATTCAAACATCACTCACATTAAACAACATTACACAACATACCTAATCCCAAAATCCACATTCAAATTCAAAAATTCAAATTCAAAAAATGGAAACCACAAATCACAGGAAAATCATGCCGCTCGAGAAATACACCATCAAAGAAGCCAGATCACCTGTCCACCACTATCACATTACCAGCATATCATCTCATCACTATCACTATCGTCACATCATCACATCACCATAGTCATCATCCTCATCAGCTCTTCACCACCAGCCTCTTCTTTGATGTCCAACACCAGCACTAGACACCATCACCACTATCTAATAGTACCTCCATCACTATGTCTATCATAAACTCCAATCCACCACCATTGTCACCATCATCGTTCAAATAGAACACCATGAAACACTTCAACAACATCAAATTGTCGTCCCCCGTCACCGTACCACATACTAGTAAAAAAAGGACATGGTATAAACCAAATAAAGATTATTACTCATGGAACACTAATATCCATTCAAATATCACCACCCAAATATTGCGTGATATCCACCTGGTTAGACCAACCTAGGGAGGATAGATGGTATCCGAAGCTAGAGTAGAGTTAGAGAAGAATGGAGCCTTCACTAGGAGTCATGGTATTCACTAGCATCGCCTGACCAAAAAGAAACCCACTATCACTTTAATATAGGTTTCTTCACCTAGAAACCCCCCCCCCCCCACACACACACACAATGAACAACACAACCCAAAACCACATAGAAATAATTGCACTAGATTGACCTAGAAGGGAGCATTGGATCTAGATGACGAAGAGGAGTATGAGCATGTATGACTTCCATAGAAAGTTGAGACCAAGAAATAACCATCAGTCTCACTATAAAACATCATAGATGAACCTTTAGAAGAAAAAAGAGAGACCAAAACTCCATTGAAACTCCCCAATAGAAACTGAGTCACAACCCATTACCACCATGTAATTAGGAGGAAAAAACAAGATTGAACCCCAATACAAACACAAGACTGAAACCCAAAGAAAGAAAAAATTAAGGGGAAAGCTAAAGGGGCAAGGAAGAAACCCTAAAAAATTAAATAGAAGTGGGGGAATGAAACACTAGGAAGAAGGATATAAAGAAAACTAAATTTGGAAATATGATCTGTAAAATAACATCAGGGGATGAAACCCTATGAAAAAGAGGGGAGATCACTTCAGGGAGTTCATTGGAAGAGAACACAGTTCAGAAGGACTCTCTAATGATGGGGGAAGGAAGTCGAGGAAGAAGAAGAGAAGTTCTCTCAGGAGAGCTCATTCCAAGGTTAGGGATTTTTTCTCTACTCGTCTTCATTTATTCTTGTCATATTCTTAGTCCCTTGTATTTGGTTGGTGTTGGTAAAACCATAGCTAGTTTTTTTTAATTTCTTATTAATTTGGTTCCTAGGTTTTGTGGGTTCCCCTTTGGACCATCCTCTATTCACTATGCTTATTCCAAATCAAGGTTTCTATGTTCTTTGTCTTTTCATAACAATCCATGTTATTCTTGTCTTTTATAATCACTTTTTAAAATTAAATTATGTATTCTAATTAGTTTTATGTTTTATATATATTTTAAAATGGGATTAATATTTTTTGGGGGTTTATTCAAATATTAAGAGATTTTCATGGGTTATTATGGGTTTTTCTTGGGAATTATTATAGACCATACTTGTATGCATATTTGGAATTATATTTATCTATTTTACTAATTTTACATATTTTTAGTGATTGAATAACTATTTAACAAGGTTTTTCTTTTTTTATGGTATTTATATGTTCTGTTGGTTTTAAAAGTAAATCTCTCCTTGGTTTTAAGGGTATTTATTGAAGGTCACATGATTTCAAATTGCTGTTTATAGGGGTTCTTAAAGTTTAATTGCTAATATATGAACTAAAGGATCATTTGGTACTCTAAAATGGGGTCTTAAATAACATTGTTCATTCAAATTCTTTTTGAGAGGATTCTTCAATGTGATGCCACTAGTTTTTAAATTCAAGGCCCTATTACTACTTTGAAAAAATAGTTTTCTTCTAAATGCATGAAATCATCACCTAAAGATCTGTGAATTTATATTTGGAATGTTTTGGATAATGGATATGATTATTTTTGTTTCATCAATATAATTTGTAATGTGGGGACTTTAGTGGGATGTGTGTTATGGTGGGGTGAGGTTTGACTTATGTATAGTTTTCTTCATGTTTTATTATAGGTATGGGTATGATGATACACACCCCCTTCATTTCCCTATATTAGTAGTATCATTGGAATATTGTGTGTCTTATTGGGAGATTGAAAATGGTTACCATATGGTCTTGATTATATGAACTGGACCCCCCTGGTATGGCATGGGACTATGCCTTATGGTTATGCCACCGATGAGCCTAGTTTAAATAAGCAGGTTGGTTATAGACTATGAAAGCATTGATAGGATGGAATATAGTTCCACACAAGTACATATAAGATCATATCACTATAAATTTAGTATTTTACCATGATTTTATAAATTTTTCTTTTTCATATTATTTACTAGACAAGTTTATTTTTATTTTATTTATCCTTTTTACTTTCTGGAAATATTTTATTTATATTCTACTACTATATTTATTTTCCACTTTATATTTTAATTTAGTAAGTCACTTAAAAGTTTCTATGAATTAATAATTACTTTCATACTTAAATAGTTTTATATAATAGTTTTATAAAGTGAATTTTAAAGGAAAATGTTAAATTAAATGTTTATAGTGGGTTATTATGTATTGAAGTTTTTTTTGGATTCCAAAAAGTCTTGGAAACTTTTTCTGACTTCTCTTTATCAAAATGACATAGAAATATTTTTTAAATTATTTTATTTCAAACTATTGTTTCTAAAATGTTTTTAAAAATTAAATCATGGAATATTCAGTGAAATCATATCTTCCTATTAATATCACATCCTATAAGCATAAATTGGTGTCAATATATTGATTTTATTACTTGAAAATTCAATTTCTAGATTTTAATCAATTGCGGAGAAGTCCATTTTATTTTTAGGATAGATGGTGACTTAGTGATGTGGATATCTAGTTATTTATTCTATTTTTTCTTTTTCTTTTTATTATACTAGAACATTTATTCTTCCTGGTGTATCTTTGGATATGGTTTGGTTTTTATTTAGATTTATATATATGTCTTCACAGATATGCTTTATATGTTTTTTCTTTTATTTTTATCTTTTTAATTTATTATTGCATGGACACTTAATGTTTGAAATTCCATTCTAGAATCTTGGTATATTTTATCTTCTTTTTTAATATTATTTATCTAGGTGAAATCATTCCATCATATTTGTATCAGATTCCTTAGTGCTTATCGGCAGCCTGAGGTAATTTGGAATACTCCTCAAGGCCTTTCCATGGGCCGATTTGAGTGTCCAAATCAGGGGTGGATGTGGATGGATTATAAAAAAATGGTATCAGAGACTAGGTTATTGAGGGTTCCTAGGTTCTTTAAGCACCCTCATTATTTGGGATGTTAGTATGAGGGAGGTATAATATCAATATGATGGCCCATGGATGTGAACATCTAAATTACAAGACTCAAATAAAATTTTTAAATACATACATTCCCAAGATCTTTTAGGTTTAGAGTTTTAGAGAGTTGGAAAAAAACATTAACTAACAAAACCCATGCCTTTTCAACTAAAAGAAATCTTTTCCACTATAGAAGTTGCTACATAATCCATAATAAGTCTTCAACATCTCCCATAAATTATCCAAACACTATACTCTTCTAGAAACATCATATGTATTGATTTTATTCATAACCTAGGGAATTAGAAACATTATAAATATTTGATATTAGATTCATAGTAAGGGATAAATAATGAAATCAAAATATATCATGGGTATGACTTGGGGAATAACATAATAATATGAACATAAGTGTCTGAAGATAAGTACATGAGGAAGAACATGATCATAAGTACATGAATAATAACAAAGAAATGTGTAAAAAACATAAACATTACACATTCAGAAGTATGTCACCAAATTTCATCACTAAGGTCTCATAAAATCATATCACCAAGGTTATTCAACAAGTTATCATAAAACATTACTAAGAAATATTTCCAGGGTATTATGAACATCTCATCTCTAGAGATTAATTCTTTAATAAAGGCATTAGAGTTCTATTGGGGATCACTCTTCATTTCCATAGACATTAAACAAGGTATTATAAAATATTACCAAGTCATGTTTCTAAGTTATAATAACCATGTCATATCTCGAGATTAATTCTTTACCCAAAGAATTCTAGTACTATCAAGCTTCACCCTTCATATGTCTAACATTTTGTGTACCACATTATTAAATCATAAATATCCCTATCAAATCATAATTAACCCAAGAACTAAATGGGTTTCATGATAATACACTTCATTATCATAATATAACCATAGAAAGAAGTTGGATGGTATCATAAGATAATATCAAAGTAATGAATAGAGTGTGTTGAAAAAATGTATAATACCTTTTCAAAATCATTGGGCAAATCACTTCAAAAAATAATATGAAATACCCCGTTTAATTTTTAAAATAATTATGAATTATTACTATTTTAATGACCATTTTAATACATAGAAATTAAGCTTCATTAATGTTAACAGTCATAATGGTTAAAGGATGTGTTCACGTAAAATAAAATATTAAAAATGGATTTTAAAAAACATTTTTAAGAATATCATGAAAAGGTAAAGTTATGGGGAAATTTAAAAAAAAAATTAAAATGGTGGAGTTAAATTTTTTGAAAAATTTTATTTTAAAAAACCCTTTAACAATGGATCCTTGAAAAAAAAACCTAATTATTATGCTAAATAAATGTTGAGTTTAAGATAAAATAAATAATCATGGACAGAAAACAATTTTATTATTTTAAAAAATATTTATTGAAAAATCACATCAAAAAAAGGTTAATAAAACTTCCCTCTATAAATAGGTGATGGTAAATGTGATGGTCACATTTAGTAACACATAATTATGTTTCCAAATGTAAATAATGAAATTAGTTGTAAATAAAATATACACAATGAGGGGAAAATATTATTAATGTGGAAGGGAATTATTCTCAACAATATTATACTTTTTGAAAAATAATTTTATCAAGGTACAATATTTTAATAAAAAAATAATTATCTTTTAAGTGGAAGATAAAATACCATGACACAAAATATTAGGGTGTAAAAAACCCATATTTCAAGAAATAAGTTCAAGAAAAATGATTATAACTCAACAAAGGGTGGTGAGTTAAAAAATTCCATTTTAACTTTTGAATTGAAATCCATTTTAGGAGAGAACTTGACATGGAGCTTTATAACCATGAATTACAGAAAAATTATAAAATAAATTCTTTAATAATTATTCATTCCATATTAGAGATAACATGATGCACGATATGAAAAGTTCCTCAAAAAATTATATTTGAGATAAAGAGCCCCTTACCTTAATTATTGACTTCCAATAAAGTTCTTGAATCCCTTGTGTAATATAAATAACTATATTAATAACCTATTTGAAAACCCTATTAATATTTATAACCTTCTATAAACATTATTAATAATTATTATATATGTCTATATTAGTTAGTTATTATTTATTTTCAATATCAAGTGTGAGTAATCTTGATCGTTTTGAACATGTTTCATAATAGTGGTGTTTTTCTTCATTATTCAACCAGATTTAATGATTTATATATCCTAAAAGGTAATGCAATTTATTTTTTTAATTATTAATAATTTTTTAATTTTATTTCTTAGGTATTTTATTTATTATATGTGGTGATCAAGTCAGTGATGAGAATGTTTTTGTAATTTATATCAAATTAATGGTGTTATCTTCAATAATAAGAAAAATAATTAAATTAATAATATAGAAATATAATAATTTTTTACTTATTAATATCCAATATTATGTTTCCAAATCCATACTTGATATAAATTTATAACGTTGTTCATTTATGTTTTTAAACTAAACCAATAAGAATATGTTACAATCTATGTGTGAGTATGGCTATGGAAGAGATTATTTTTTTATAATATCACTCTCAAAAAATTATAATGAAATTATTTAGAATTTATAAATATGATGAATCTAAATTTATAATAGTTATAATAATAAGTTAAATGAAAAATAATTTATCACTTATAAATAAATTTTTTTACTCTTGGTATGTTTGTTTTACGTGGTTAGTTTTATAATGATCTCTTATTATTAATATTACTTATAGAATGAGTAATATATATTTTAAAAATGAAATTTATGAAATAAATAATGTATATATTCAGTAAATCCATTTATATAACCATCCTATAATGGTGGTGATGAAGAATGAAATGTGTTGTTCATAGAGGCAGTAGTCTTCACACACGCACGAACAAAGTTTTCAATTTTTTGATTGAACAAGAGAGGAATAGATAATGGTTATATCATGAATATAAAAAAATTACTATATTACTTATAATTATTTCATTATATACATATGGTTAGGATGATGTTTTAGGATTGTGTATGATAAGGATAAGGAATGGAAATTAAAGTGTAAGTAATACTTACATTGATAATTTGGATCTTCTCTTGAAGTATCCTTTAAAAATAAAGTACTTGAGGCACTTTTTTTAGAAAATAGGCTTCTAAAAATTTGTGGGGGTTGTATAAAAATTAATTTGGGTAGATTATTAGGGTAATTTTTAAATATATATGTGTCTTTAAATGGTAAGAAGTGTGCTTTTTTAAAAGGTGAAAGAGAGGGAAAATCTTTGGAAAATAATTCTAGGTAAGGGTTAAGAATTGAATTTCATTAAAGTTAGGTGAGTTAGGTGGGTAAATATTTATGAGATGTGTATGTATGAATTTCCAAACTAAAATTATTACTATATAAGTTCATAGTTTCAAATAAATTTAGTAAAATTAGAGCAACATTCGACTACTCATTTAAAAAGTTGTTAATCTTGATTAAAATTTAACCTTGGTAATTATTTTATTTCAAAAATATAAGATGTTCCTCATTTCCAAATTTCAATTTTATTAATCTTAATTTAGAATCAATTTTAACTATTTAGATATTTAAATATAAGAAAATTAAATTTTAAGCTAAAACATATAATATGTTGAAAAATTGTCTTTGTAGAAAAATGTCATTTTAATCCTTAAGTGTTCTTAATTGTATTTAAAATTTATTATTAATTAAATTAGTGTTAATTTATTTGTAAATATTTTAAAAAATAATATTATATTCTCTATTTACAATATATAAAAATAATTTAAAATTATAATATTTAGAAAAGTATCATTCACTATAAAATAATTATTTTACCATGGTAAATAATATTTACCTTGGTAACATAATTTTATGAAAAAAATGTAATTTATATCATTATGTAATATAATAATTCTTATTAAAACATTCAAATTATTTTATAAGTCTCAATTTCTAAAATTGATAAAAATAAACTTTAATATAAAAATTTATAACACATAAGAAAAATTTAAGAATCATGTATCTTATAATAATAAAATAAATTTGTTAATTTTCTAGAAATAAAAATTAGATGGATGTTAAATTATTTTATTGTATATATTATAAATAATTTCCATTTAAACCATTATGTAACCACGATATAATAAATATTAGCATGCATGAAAAGGAAATTTTTTAAAAATATATATATTTATGCATGAAATGATTTTATTTTTTATTTAGATATAATAATTGAATTGGATAAATGAATTAGTATTAAAAAGGAATTTATTTTAATTTCTATATATATTTTATAATTTATTTATCTCTATATTTTCTCTCCAATTCAACAACTACATTGTAATTATTAAATAAGGTTTTGTGATTCATTTTGGTTTTGTATTGTTTGTGAATAAAATTATTGAACACATTAGGTTTTAAAAGAAAATATATAATTTAAAATCTTAGCATGTTACAATAAAATAGTTTGAGGTTGGTCATGAGTAGGTCCTTAATCACCACCTCTCATAACGAAACCTAAGTTTCCATAGAATATTATGATTTAAATTTTTATTCTAATATTTTATTTTATTTTCTTGATGAATTTAGATTTAAATTGACGTTATTTTGATTATTAGGGGTATTTTGTAGGTTTTTATGAGGTTGTACGGGTTTGGGGTGAAAATAGGACAGGATGTGGAGGCACACAATTTTACCACGTATCCTGAAAAACCATGTTGGGTTTGTTCACAAATTTATGTAGATCCCAGTGTCCTGTCACATGGTTTGTGTGCATTTTATCAAACCATGTGGTTAAAACATTCATAGCCAGTGACCCATTTAAAAATTTTGTTCTTTACTCCTTTTCATTTTTAACTATTTTAATTCTTATGTTATATTTGTTTGAGATAAATTATAGAGAGTCTTATCATATTTTAATGTTATTTTACTTGATTTTTATGAGATTTTATAGTTGAAACTTGGTTCTTAAAAGGGTGGAAATCCATTTTAAATCTAATGAAGAGAATATTAATAATGATTTATTGTTTATTTGATTGGAATAGTTTTTATTTTAAAAGATTAAAATTTTTTTGATGGTAGATATTATGTTTTGAAATTGGTGAAGGAGCTTTCTAAGAAGTTTTGAAATGAATGTAATGTTATGGAATCAAAAAAATATTGGTGAAATTGTGAAATGATTTAAAAGTAGATATTTAAATAATATAAAGTGGTTTTTTATATAAAATTGAGATTGTTATAATGTTTATAAAACTTATAATTATTTTAATAATAAACTTGTAGGGTTTTAAATTTATTTTTTAAAATTATTTTCAAAATGGTATTTTAATATTTAAAACTAAATTGTATTATTTTTAAATGGTATAAAATAGAATTACTAAATATTTGTGGGTGTTTGGGATTTATTATTTTGGGTTTTTTTATTGGGATTCAATTTTTATCAAAGTTTATTTGAGATTTGAAATATTTTTTTAGGGTGTTGTGTTTCTTCTATTATATGAAGTATGCCTCATAGAATATTCTCAAGGAATCATGGAGACTTATTAACGTGTGGTTTTATTTAGGATGTTGTATACAAGGTCAATATTGTAGTTTATTCTACTAGTTAATGTTACCTACAATCCAAGTAGAGTGGAAGAGTGAAATCGTTCTTTAGTTTTGGATCTATCTTAATAATATTTAACTTAATTATTGTTTTCTTTTGGGACAAACATTGATTAATGAGATATCCAATAATATTGTTATGAAATAATTGACCTTTCAATCCCATTCTTAGTAATTCCAAATATTTTTCTGATTCTATTCCATATTTTTGGTTGGTTTATTTACATTCAGGAGTTCGGGGAATTTAGGTATAGTATTATGAATCTAGGTAGTTTTTTTAAGTGTGTTATTAAATGTGTACTTTTTCTCTTACTCTTTTATCCTTTCTTCTCCTCCTATTTCTCCATATTTAACTTTTATATGTATCTTATTTGTCCATATATTCCTTTTTAAGTCACTCCTATATTTTTATTCCATTTATGATTTATATATTTTATTTGGGTTAATTATTCCATAGGACTTATTGGAGAGGTTTATATTTGTCTTTACGTAATTATGGATGGGGTAATTAGTTTTGTGATCAGTATTGGATTTCTGTGGTTAAAAAGTGTAGGTGGTACTAAGTTGTGTTTCCTTTTTAAACTATTAGTTTTTTACCTATTATGATAATTGAAATACATATATGGTGGGGATGACCATTAGGAAATCCTTTAGGATGTTTCTATTCCTTGATCATTTTGTGGTGGTTCGGTGTGAGTGGTCGTTGGAATGTGTGGATTCTCATGAGTTTAGAGTCATTTTTTATAGTTTCTAGTTATTCTTGGCCGTAGTGTAGTTTAAAAATTATAATTTGGGAAGTATTTTATTTTTAATTATATTCCTTATAGTGACATTCATTATTGAACTCTATGAATTTATAGGGGTATAAAGTGTTATAGTGGGGAAAGTTGTCACACCCCAACCATTATTTTCTATATTAATTTATTTATTTATTAAATCTTACATGTGCCTTTGAATTTTGAAGTTTTTGGGTTCATATTTTGATATTTTGATAGTTTTTCATTCTAACTTATACTTAGTATTCATTATTTAAGGGAAACTATGTAATTACCCTTACATAGGGGTTATTCCACTTCATTGTTTTCATCCATGGTTTATCAACATGGGTAGTGTATGTTTGGATCCAAGCCATTTGAAACCCAGTGGAAACCAAGTGAGTAATTTTGTTCGTAGTTATACTGGTGAACAATGTTTCCAAGGTTGTTAGAAATCATGAAACAAGCATGAAAATGACTTATATTTTTAACCAGATATGGTTTCTATGGTTGAAACCATGCATCCAAACCATTTTGCATACCCATAAATTTTAATATGTGAAATATCTATTATATCATAGTTAATTAAACTCATTATCACCCTTCTATTTACCCATTCTCATATAATTCCTCATGGGAGAGCCCTAGAGAGATTCCTCATTACCTCCCCTTGGTTTTTTGGCCTTTAACATTATATTTTAGGAAATATTCCCATGTTTAGGGATATGTTATCTACTCCTATCCAATTATTCTAATTTTCTTTCTATTCTTATCTTTTACTTGGTTGCTGTTAGAAAACCCCTAGGTGGTTTTTTTCTTACTATTTCTTATGTATTTGGTTCTTAGGGTGTGTGGGTTAATCTTTTGACCTTCCTCACTTCATTCTTGGAGTTTTATCACTATCATTCATTGTGCTAGGTAGATGGTTCCATGTTATTTTTTTCCTTTCCAAACCATGTTATGCATGAATTTTCTAAACTGTGTTTCCTTGAAATTATGTATGCTATGTTTTTTTTGTAAATAAGAGGTTTTTTAAAAGGGGGATTTTTACTTCAGAGGGGTGTATTCAAATATAATAATATTTTCATCTGTTACGATTTCTTTTCTTATAAATTCATTAAAAATATAATTATAAAGGGTTTTTTCAATTATTTCTATATTTTTTACAAGTTTTACATATTTATAGTGATTTTATAACTATTTAATAAGGTGATTATTTTTTATTTTATTTTTTCTATAAGATATGTTGTTTTTAAAGTATAATTTCCCCTTGATTTCAAAGATGTTTTCAATTGTTACTTCATTTTAAATTGGTTTTAAAATCGGTTCGTAGAGAATAATTATTAAAGGATGATATAAAGTCTTATATAGTACATAAAAATGGGTTTTGAATTAAATTATTCATTAAGATATTTTTTGTGAGGAGTATTAAAATATAAACCACTATTTTGTAAATTCAAGTACCCATTTTTACTTTGAATAAATGGTTCTCTTCTAAATTCATGAAACCCTCACCTAAAACCCCATGGACTTATATTTGGAATGTGTTTGATGGTGGATGTGATTATTGTAGTTTTTTTATGAGTTTGAATCTAAGGTATTTAGTGGGGTGTTTGTGAGAGGGTGGATTTTAATTTGAATTAGATATGATTTCAATTTAGTTTTATTTGTCGTGTGTGTCTGATGAGACACACCTCCTTCTTCATACTATATTATGAGTGTAAAAGGTATCATAAGTGTCTTATTGAGAGATTTAGAGATCATCACTATAATGTCCAAATTAAATAGACTACATCCCCCTTCATATGGAATGGTTCATGGCCTTGGTGGTGTGCTACCAGTTTGGATATTTGACAGAATATAGTTGGTTATAGACTAGGGATACATCAATAGGCTGTCATGTGGTTCCAACTGAGTACATCTAGGACATCTCACTAAATGTTTTATAGTTTCCCATGATTTTATACATTTTACTTTGTCTTCTTATATACTAAAATGTATTATTACTTAGAATATTTAGATCTATTACTTCCCTTCATGATTGTATTTATACTCTTTTTTTAGCTTTATTATGCACTTCATATTTTGGTTTTGTTATTCAGTTAAATGTTTATTTGAATTATTATTAAGATTATTTATAAAATATTTTAAAATAAATCATTTTAGAAAGGGGATTTAAAATGTAAATTTTAAATGAAATGTTTAATGAGTGTATCTAAATTTTTTAATAGGTTTTGGATTATAAGGAGGGTTGAAAATGTTTAGGTGTTATATTTCTCAAATGGAAGTGGAAATATATTTTTAATTATTGTATATCAAACAATTGTTTCTGGAATATTTTGACAATTTAAAGAATTTAATCTTGGGTGAAATCCTTCTATGATATTTTTCTCATACCCAATATACATTATTTAGTGTCTGTATACCACTTAGATTTTTTATTGTCTCATGTAATGGATTCAGATCACTTATGGGGTAATTTCTTTTATTTTGAGGATCAATGGTCACTACTAGAAATATGATCTATACCAACAGTTTTGGGAAAACTATTGGTATAGTTCACGAATTTGGACCTATACCAACAGTTTGTCCAAAAATGTTGGTATGTGTCACTTATATGCACCTATACCAAAGCTTTTGGACAAACCGTTGGTATAGGGGGGACCTATACCAACTGTTTGGACAAAACCGTTAGTATAGGTCCATTATAGAGACCCCATACCAATAGTTTAGCCAAACTGTTGGTATAGGTCCCCCCTATACCAACGGTTTGTCCAAAACCATTGGTATCGGTCCCAAAATAAAATAAACTATACCAATGGTTCTCAAAACCATTGTTATAGGTCTATACCAATGGTTTTGAGAACCGTTGGTATAGGTACATGTATTTTTAATGAAATATTCTTACAGAGAACATTAAATAAATCAAAATTTAAAATACTTATGATAATACATACATATATTTATGATATTATGTTCACAAAAGTAATTTAAGTTAGTGGTTAGGTCGTTCAATCACAAGCGAGAGGTGCTGGGATCATAACCAAATAAATGATTATTTTTTGAATTACATATACCAACGGTTTTATGAAACCGTTGGTATATATTTTCATAATACTTATACCAACTGTTTTCAAAACCATCGGTATAGGTCCGTACCAACGGTTTTCCCAAAACCGTTGGTATCGACTTATCCTCACGGGTTACTTGGAAAACGGTGCTTCGAACCGTTGGTATAGGCTCCACCAACGGTTTGGAGGCCTATACCATCAGTTCAAAACCATTTGTATAGTGTATTTTTCTAGTAGTGGGTGACTTAGAGTCACATAGAGACCTAGTCAGGTATTCTAGTTTTGTAATTGTATTTTTTTTACCAATAAATGTATACTTCTTGATATATCATTATATATGTTTTGGTTTTTATTTATTTTGAGATATATATTGTTATGTGTATGATTTGTTTGGTTTTTATTTTATTTGTATCAGTATGATTTTATATTTTTAGAACATCCATTATATAGAAATTATATACTAGACCTATGTTATAGTTTATCTACTTGTTTAATATTATTTATCTAGGTAAAATCATCACCTTGTGACTGTATCAGATGCCTTATAGATTCTTGACATATTGGGGTGATTGAGAACACACCACAGGATTTTCCATAGGTCAGTTTGGGTTCCCAGATGGGGGGAGTCTGCTTTATGAAGAAAATGGTATCAAATATTAGGTTCCTGAGAAGGAATAGGTTTTTAAATCACCTCCGTTGTTTAGAATATCCAGTAGATAAGAAGTAATAACATCGAATATTATGAGGTAGGATGTGAGCTAGTAACTAATCACCACCTCTCATGACAATTCCTATATTCTCATGAGATGTTGAATTTGGATTTTTATTATGAAAATTATTTTTTTTCTTGATGAATCATAATTTTAATTGATTAAATTTTGAATCTTTTAGATATTGTATTGTTTTTTATGTTTTTTGAGGTTTGGGATAAAAATTGGACAAGAAATTGAGGTGCATGGTTCTCTCACATTGCATAAAAACCATATGGTGCATAAGAACATGGTTCAATGAGATTCTATTGGTTTGTTAGGTATTTAGTGTATGGTCAATCAAACTCTACATCCAAACCATGCACAACTAGTAACCACATTAAAAAAATATATATTCATTTTCTTCTTGTATATTAGACTGGGTTTTGTTTTTTTGTTTCTTAAAATGAATTATAGAGAGGCTAATGATATAGTAAGGTTATTGGATTCTATTTTAATGAGATTTTTCAATATAAATACAGTTCTTAAAAGGATAAAAATTTTTTTAAAGCAAATAATGATAATTTTATTGATACTTCAATATTTCTTGTGTGGGAATTATTAGTGTTTTGAAATGTGAACATAGTTTAGAAGGGATAATTTAATCTTTTAAATTAATAAATGAGCAATATAAAAATGTTTGAAATGGATGTGATGTTTTAAAATAAAGAAAATATTGATGAAATTACATAATGATTTCCAAGTAGAGATTTAAATATTATAAATTTATTTTTTATATAAAATTGGGATGGGTATATTTTTTATGGAACTAGTGATTATTTTAATAAAAACCTATAGTATTTTAAACTAATTTATTAAAATTATTTTAAAAATGTAACTGTAAGATTCAAAAATAAAGTGTGTGACTACGAAATGGGTTAAAAAAGAATTCATAATCTTTAATTTTGTTTTTTATTAATTCATTTGGGTTATTCTGAGATACTATTTGAATTTTGTTGAAGATTATTTGAGTTTTGAAATATTATTACAGGGTCTTGTGTTTCTTCAGTTATTTTAAGAATGCCTCATGAAAGAGTCCCATATAATCATATATCATAAGTAAATTGGATTTTTCTATGGATATTATCTCATAAGGATCATGTGTAGTTCTTTTTGGTAGTTAACCTGGCCCACACTCTAGTGGATTCATAGAGCTAAACCCTTTTTGAGGATTGAATATTTTTTGAGAACATTTGACATAATTATTTATTTATTTTAGGATATACCTTTCTTTATGATATATCCAATGATATTTTGATCAAATAATTGGTCTTTAGATCCTATTCTTAGTAATGAATGGGATTCTTCCAATTACATGTCACCTCTATGTTCGGTTGACTTCTATTATAGAGTCTAGTAAATTGAGGTTTAACAGTCTGAATCCAGGTGGTCTCTTGAAGGAGTTTTTTGAGATTTCTTTATTCTCTTCCCCTTTGTTAATTTCTCCTTATCCTTGTTATCCATGTATCTTCTATAATTTTTCTACTAGACCCATCTATCTTTTTGGATTCCTTCCTCTATTTTTTACCTTTTCGATCTATGTCTTGACTTTAGGTTAATTTTCCATTTTTCCATCTTATAGAGGTATATATTTTTATTGATTTAATTACGGATGAGATACTTGGTTTTTTTATCAGTGTTGGGTTTCATTTTTTTGAAAGGTTATGTGGTGAGTTTCAGTGTTTCTTTTTCTAACCATTAGTTTTGTTCATAAATCATGATCAATAAAAGCCTTATGTGTTGGGTAGGTCCACTATGGAATCATTTGTAATGTTTATATTACTTTTTCTTTCATTAGTACTTAAGTGTGAGTGATAGTCGGAATTTATGGATTATCATTAGTTAAGAGTCATGTTTTATAGTTTCTAGTTATTCTTAGTCCTTGTGTAGTCTGAAGATTGTAATTTGGTAAGTATTATTTTTAAATAAGCTTCCTTATAGTGTCTTTCCTTTTTAATATGAAGATATTTAAGGGAATAAAGTGCTATAGTAGGGAGAATTTTCACACCTTAACATTATTATCCTTAATTTTTAATCTATTTATTAATTATTACTCTTTCCTTTGAATTTTAGTGGTTTTCGGTTCCAATTTATAGTTTTGGATGATTTTTTATTCTATTTCATGGATAGTGCACACAATTTAAGATAAATTATGTGATGATCCTTGTGTAGGGTTATATCAATTTCATTTTTTTTATTCATGGTTTTTCATACATGGGTATCTCATAGTTGGATCCAAACCATGAAAACCCCACAGATAATCATGTGAGTACTTTCATGTGTAGAGGTACTAGTGCATGGCTTGCACATGAATAGTTGAAACCATCTCAAAAGTGTTCAAGTGACCTACAGTTATTAGCATGGCCATTTTTATAATTTGGAATAAGTTTTATAAAATTTTGTTTCCAAACTATGCATCTATTTTCGTGTTTTCAATGAGGGGCACAAGGTTTGCATATGATTTATTAAATCATGTGGCCAAATTATACAACCTAGCCATAAATTTTAAAATGTAAAATCCTTATTATAACCTATTGAATTAAAATCTCCGTCACCCATATCCTCCTTCCCACTCATGTGAGACCTCCTGGAAAATACCTGGTCTGATTCCCCCTCACCTACTCTTCGATTTCTGGCCCTTCCCTTCTGATTTATTGCAATATTGTCATGTTTAGTTCTCTTTTCTCCTCTCCCATACTTTTCTTCTCATTTTTCCCTTTTTACCGTATCTTGGGTAGGTTTTGGCCAAACCATAGGTTATTTTTAGTTATTATTTCTCACATATATGGTTATTAGGGTGTGTAGGTTCCTCTTCAAGCATTCCTCTCTTCATTCTTGATGTTCTGTTACAATCTTCACCTATTCAATGTAGGGGTTTCTATGTTTTTTTTCTTTTCCCAAAATAGTAATGTTATAATTGAATTTTATGAACTCTTTTTCCTTGAATTATTTTTTATTTGTATTTTTTAATTCTATGAGGTGTTTAAAATAGGGTATTTTTATCACAATTGGGTGTCATCAAATACAATAGTATTTTTATATTTTATGAGGGGAATTTCTTGGGAATTCAACTAAAATGGACTTGCATGTGTGTATCTAATTATTTATATATATTTTTTACCAATTTTAAATATTTTTTGTGATTTTTAAAAAAATAATGAAGTTATACTTTATTTTTTTATTGTTTAAAATTTTTTTATATTTTAAAAGAAAATTTATCCTTGCTTTTAAAGGTTTTTTTAAAGTAATTCAATTTCAATTTATATTTCAAAGGGGTTCTTAAAGTTGAATTTTTAAATGATGTCTTAAAGTCCAATTTGTTGATTTAAAAATATTTTTTAAATAACACTATAATTTAAAATGTTTTTTAAAAGGATCCTCAAGTAGATACCACTAGTTTGGAAATTTAAGGCTCGATTAGAACATAGTGTAAATATTTTTCTTCTAAATTCATAACACCCTTTTTAAATACCCATGGATTTTTATTTTGAGTGTTTTTGATGATGGATATTATTATTTTTATTTAAATTATATAAGTTGGAATTGGGGATATTTAGTGGGATGTATGTGAGAAGGTGGCTTGAGGTATTACTATTTCATGGTTTTTCTTGTGTTTTATTACAGGTGTGTGTCTGGTGAGACATTCAACCATACACAAACTCTATTATTAACATCGTGGTGAACCTTTTAATCTTAGTGATATATTGAGAGATTGTTACTATGTAGTCTTGATTTTGTGGGGTATATCCTTCTTGGTATGATATGGTCCTTGGGCCTGGTGTATCTCTACCGATGAGGCTTGGTGAGAGTGGTTGATAGGTTGTACACTAGGAATAAATATATTGGATGATATAAGTTTCCAATCAATTAAATATAAGATTATCCTACTGGATGTTAAGGAGTTTCCTATGATTTTATGAATTTTTCTTTTTCTTTTTCTTTACTAAATTGGTTTATGATTTAGTTTACTTAGCTCTTCTGTTGTCTCGTATGATTTTATTTATAATTTTCTACTAGCTTGATTATTTAATTTATATGATGGTTTAGTTATTTAGTTAAATGTTTCTTTGAAATATTATTTAGGTTCTTATTTAAATAGTTTTAAATAAATGGTTTTAAAAAGGGTATTCTAAAGTAAAATATCAAATGAAATGTTTAAATTTGTATTCAAAATTTTTTAAAGTGGTTTTGGATTCTAAAGATACTTAAAATTGTTTATAAGTTCTACTTCTCAAAATAAAGTTGGAATCTATCTTTAAATATTATTTTTCAAACTAGTGTTTATGGGATGTTTTTAAAAAAAAAGAAATTTTAGGTGAAATCCTACTTAGACGTTATGATCATACCATAGATTCACCAATCAATGACTATAAATTGAGTGAATTTATTTCTATTTTAGATTAAGGATTTAGATCACTCATGTAGTGATCATTTTTATTTTGATTATAGATGGTAAATTTGATTCACATGTATATCTAATCAGGTGTATTATTTTTTACATTGTATTTGGTTATACCGACCAATTATGCTACATGGTGTATATTTAGATCTATATTAGTTTGTATTTATTTTGAAATGGATGTCATTTGTGATATGATTTTTTTTGTATTTATTTTATTTTTACCAGTTTAATTTATTATTGAATGTATGTCTAATGTATGACACACCGTATAAAACTCTCTATAAAGTTATAATATTTTTTAATATTATTTATTTAGATGAAATCATTCCCTCATTCTTAAATATGATGCCTTGGTTCTCATTTCCATCCCAGGTTGATTAGGAACATGCCTCCAGACTTTCCAAAGTATGGATTTGGTGCTCATATTTTGGGGGCAATGGGATAGTTTGTGATAATAATATGAATGTGGTGGGATTTTAAAGGATTGTTTCATTTAATAGATTCTTCATCAGTTCATTACCTTTACCATACCATATTAAACTAAAGAGGATGTTAGGGAAAAAATATATTAACATTTAAGGAGTCACCCTCATCTCTATTTCTCTCATTTAAATAGATATAGCAGTTCTCATACCTCTATTAAGAACTTCATAATGAACTATTACTTATATAGTAGATATAGACATTGACAATATATGTGTTTTAAATTTCTCAATTGTTATCATAGAGCCAATAGTGTGATAGTATATAGACCTCATCAGTTTCAAATGACACCCAAACATCATTTGGATCCTTAACCTTATCAATATCAAAGTCATCATGATTTTAGATCACTAATGTTAGATAAATTAGGAAGAGGAAAACATGGGGATATTTCTTTCCCTTGGGGACCTTGAGTTAAGTTTGAGTTAGTTGGCAGTTGGAAAAATATTTTTTGTTGGAAAGAGATATCATTGGGAATATCATGGATTCTTGGAGATTATTTCATCAAGATTGGAAAGATTGATCGTGACTTCAATGGAAGAGTAAGTTAAGGAATTTTATGAAAGTGTTACATGAGTTTTTCTATTAAAATGGTAAGGGAACTACCCCCTTTAAAAGAATTTTAATTTGGGATATATGTTTATTATGATGTCTACTATAATTTTATATTCTCTTATAGGATTGCACCATCAGATTTGTGGGAGTTTTTTATTCAAATTAGTTATCTATTATAGAATTTATTCTTCTAACCTAGTGTGTCCCATACGATAAAACTAATGTTTTTTTTCAAATATTGAAAAAAAATGATACTCTTAAAAGATTATTAATGATTAAACTAGTTAATATTGAAGAAATATTATCCAATTATATGGAATGGTGACTTGTTAAATAAATTTAAGGGAGAGAGTTTGTTCCCAAATATTTAATTATGGCCAGGATATCATCATATGTTGATGAAGGGCTAATATTTTTATAAAATTGCCTTCAACTATCACTACAGGAATTTTGAGTTCATATTTAAGCCCTTTGGAGTCACAAATACACTAGTAATGCTCATAGGGCTAATGGACTTATAGTTTTGTGAGCCCTTGGATTTATTAATGTTGGTGTTTTCTAATTATATTTAGTTTATTCAAGTATAAAGGGGAATCATATTTTGAATTTAATTACTATTTTGGATATCCTTTGGTGAAGCCAGTTGGATAAAAAACTATCTATGTGAATGTTCTTGATATGTGTGGTTCCTTTTATTATGAAAGTTTTCCTTAATATTACAGTATCATTTGATCCATCGAAGATTTAGATAACTTCTTATGAAATTTCAAAGAATATTGTATAGGTGTGAATTTTTATTAGTTTGTTAGATAATTATAGGAGGTTCATATTAAAATTCATTTATATCAGGGAAACATTTGACTATATTAACTAAGAAATAAAAATATTTGATAGTAAAAAAATCATTTCTATATGATTTATAAGTATTTGAAAGAGAATACTATTGGTTCCTCTATCCTTTTTTTCTTAAGGAAACATACACATTTGATGTCTATTATTATACTTCTCATCTTAGTCTAGGTTTTTTTATTGACTTGATAGGGGGAAATGATTTATTTTAGGTCCCATAAGTTATGTACCAATGAATATAATTATTCCCCCTATAACCTAGAGATTATAGTGGTATTTTTATCATTGAATATGTGGATATATTTCTTTATTAGATATTGTTTTATGGTTTTTATATATTACAATAGCCTATGGTATATCTTCTCATAGCAGGATTTGAATTATCATCATTAGTGATATGTGGAGTTCTTATAGGGTTATGACTTTTAGATATCATATACATCAAATAAAGGTAATGTGGTATATAATTATTTGACTATTAAGATTTATAGTGATGTTTTTTATGAGTCTATAATTTAATTTAAGATGATGAAGGATCTTGTAAATTTTCATCTATATATGGAGGAGGTAAGTGGTAGAGTATTCCTATATCAAATGATGGTGGCATTTACTTTGTTTTAGTGGTTGGTAGAATATCAGTTTGGATAACAAAATATATATTTAGGAGAGATAGAGTAATTCACAAATATAATTTTTATGGATGGATAGAGGATGATGACCATAGGGTGTTATTTCAAGGGAATTTATTCATTTTATGGTATATGTGAGAGGTTTCTTTTTAGGACTTCAATATCTCACCTTTAGCAATGAATCCTAGTATTTCAAAAATGTATCATGCTTTAATGAAGTAGAATTATTAGTATGCAATAAATAATTCAATGATTGAGTTTGTCTCTTCATGTCTTGAAAGTTTGTGGGTTAAATCCAAGCATCAAATTCCAACTAGTTGGTTACAACCTTTACATATTCCTTGGTGGAAGTGTAAGAAAATATTGATGGATTTTGTGATTAATTTACCTCAATAATTTATAGTATATGATGTTATTTGGTTTATTATTGATCAATTAATGAATTTATATTGATTCTTATATATTAAGGAGTAAAGTGTTGTAGATTTATTATCAAGGATTTTTATGGGAGAAGTTGTGAGGTTTCACAGATATCTGAGGATCATCATTTGGGATTAAGATAATTTCATCACTTTTTCAAAATGAGATGGATTTTATCATATATTTGGATCTCACATATTCCTTATCATTCAATTTCATTCTCAAATGAATAATCATATAGATCAAACAACTCATATAATAGATCACATGTTTCCAACATGGTTTATAACTTTTTGGGTTTCATGGGTGGATTATTTTCCATTAATATTTTTTCCTGTAATAATATATATTAATATTACATTATCATAGATCTATGTGATTAATTTTATTGTAATTTGTGTAGATAACCTTTATATGGAACTAAAATTGGGTAGTTGATGGTCATTTAACCCGGAATTTTATAGAGTGTTGTGTTCAAGGTATAGGTGATTTGAGAGTAGATAGAGGAGATCAAGATCAAGATAAATGTTTCTAAAGGATTGAGTTCAAGATATATTCTACATATCACATATTTGGAGGTATCATCATTATAACTCTAGTGTTAGTGATTTGGGAGAGTTGGATATTGATGAGGATGAAATATTTGTGGAATTTAATATATGTCTTTAGGACTATTTACAGAAGGAATTGAAAGGGTGATTTATTCAATTTTTTATGTGTTATGTGTGCATAGTGGTTTGGAGGAAATTATGTGGTAGTGTGATCTATAGATGTCGGTTTAATACTGAGATTTTTTTGAACCATAGTTATTATAATGAATTATTTCTTTATGTGGAAGTGATTTAGATAATTTACTTATCATATGGTTGGAATATTATGTTTAATTATTTTTAATTGTGAGATTATTATGTCAGATGTATATTTTATAATAGTTAGATTTTGAGATTTATTTGTTATTAATCATGGGTTTTTTTTTATTCTCAATGATGATAATCATTTGAAATGTTTCTAGTGGATGGCACAAAATTTTAATATGTGACTTCTTTAACGTGTTTGTCCTATTTTGAGATATTATAGAAAGTAGAGGTGAATTTTGGGGTGAATTTTGGGGGTTAATCAAACATATATGTTTCTAGTAGAAACTATTTCATGGTCATGCCTTTATCATGTTATGTCTTTCCTTTTTATCATGGCTTAATGACCTCATCATGGTGGGATGTATTTATTTAAACATGTAGATTGAATTAGTTAATATCATCCTTATGGAGTAAAAGTAAGTCGTTATTTTGGATTCTATGATATATTTTTGTTAAAAAAATATCATAGTCTATATTTTAGTGAGTAAACATATTTATTATATATAATGATGGGAATGAGGGAAATTACATCATGGTATGTCATTGTTTAAGGGACATCATGGTTTCTTCTAATTGGATAGAGATATTTGGGGAAAATGAATAATTTTTTATCATGCCACATCATAGTTTATTAATCAATTTCATGGTTTTGATCAACATGTAATTTTGGAAATAAAGAATCAATATTATTTAGGATTTTTATATTTTAAGTCACCATTGTATTCATATCGGACAAGATTGACCCAACCCATGACATGGTTAAGAGAACCAAGCTATATATTTTTAAATATTTATATAAATTTAAATTTAAACTTTATCCCTTCTATCATTCTATTATTTATTTTCTTTAATGATCCTTGTTCACCTAGAGATCATTTTAACAGTTTTTGGGCATTCTTTAGTAGACTCTTGTGTTATTCTATTATAAGATAAAATATACATGCACTAATTTAATATTCTTATTCTTTTTCCACATTTTATATTATTCTTATATCTCAAGGATCCAAGTAAAGTGATTTATATGTTTTGGGGACTAAAGATTGATATAGAGTTATTTGATTCTAGATATATTTTATAATTCATGTAACATTTCGGACTCTAGAAGCCCAAATCTGCTAGTTATATTATATTATAGGTTAAAAAACAATATTTCCCACGTGATTGAACAAATTAGTTATCTTATAATACAATATAGATACATACATTACATTTTCAAACATAAGATACAATATGAACACATTATGGGAACTTTGTAATCCCTTCCATCATATCCCTAAAAAGTACACATATTCCTCCTCTATGTTTTCTGGGGAAAGGAAAATGAATAAGGGTGAGTTCAAATTCCCAATAAGGAGTAGCATATAGTGGAAGAGTATATGACATAAACATGTTGTAAGAGATTTGGAAATAATAAATGAACAACATGAATCAATAATCAACTAAAACTGAGGGAATAATATTTTAATATATGTCACACTTTTTTAGGTACTTTTTACCCGTAGTTTTGATAAAAGTTTCATTTCGGTATAGTTTAATGTTTTTCTAGAATCCTGGAAAAAAATACATGTTTTGTATATTATCTTATGCCATGGTGGTAGTGTTGAAAAATGGAGTTGGAGGGGATACAGTGTGGACTGCCAGGATGCGACAGAGGAGAGTTTGATATCACGAAGTGCTACATCATAGAATTATTTTATGTCATGGATCCTTGGAGACCATTTTTTAGGTATAATTAAAATTTCAGCATAGCTACATTTTTGAGACCAGGCTATGATATAGACCACTTTTGGTAGTTTGAAACTTTGTAATAGAGGGTTGGATGTGATATGGAGGCTTGAGTGAGAAGGTTGGGTGCTACTGCCTATGTGGGCATAGTTATAGCATGGTGTATGGGATGAATTGTGATCCTTAACCTAGTTGAAGAGGATCCAAGCAAGTTTAGAAATGTATTTTTAAGAATCTTTTTAACCAGGAGGGGTTATGGAATTGTCTAGGTGGGTACACTTTGGTATGGCTATTTTCAGTATTTCTGCACCATGGAAAGGGGTCTATGTAAAGGTCTGTGTTTTTACAGACATAAAATTCTCATTCCCTATTTAAATTCCAACTTATTTTAATCTAACCTCATTCAAACGTTTCTGATGTTGAAATCTACCAAGAGGATTTTGACTCCTCCAACATCTTTTCTTCTTGAATCAAAGCATTAGTGGACACATTTAATCCCTCTCCAGGATTTATTCTTGATCTTCCTTGCCTTTAAATATCCATTGTCATTCCCATTTTACATTTTAATTTGATTATGTGTTTAAATGTAGGTTCTTACAAAAGGATTTATCCAATAATTGAACCCCATTTGTTTTCTAATTTATTTGAATGAGTTTTAAATTTATTTACAAACTTTTTTTTGATATGATTTTATGTTTTTTTTTAAAAATGTATGGAATTGTGAACAAAAAATTCCAAAATTTCTATGGAATTGAAATTATTGGGTGCATTTTGAGAATAATGATGTCTAGAATTGAAATTGGATTTGATTAAATGATTTGATGTTGATTATTAGAAAATTGTTTTCAAATGAAAGATGATTTTGAAAATAAATGACTTTGATTAAAACCAATGATTTTGTTTCGAAATGAAAACACATATTAAAACTAAAATTGGGAAATTGAATTTTGAATGAAGAAATGATTTATTTTTCTATTATTGATTGATTTAATGTTTGAAGAAAATGTGAACCTAGGTAGTTAGTGGGTGATTATGAAAAGCATTATAGGAATTTGACTCCCTAGTAATGGATTGATGATGATAACACTAAATAAACCATGTTTGGTAGGATTTTCCTGTTCTGGGACCCCTAATGAGGTGTTTATTGATTTTACCATAATGAGTCCCCTATTTGGGTGTGTATTTGAGTGTGAACACATATGATTATTTGTGATTATTATTGATATGTTTGAGTTTCATATTTCCCAAAACTAAACTAACTCTGGGATTATGAGCATGGTGCTTTGTTCTGTTCGACCTGATTACACATCTAATTGTTTATAGAAATATTTTATTCATTCAAACTATTTTATATAAATTTTTTGTATAAAATATTCATTTAGTCTTATTCTGATATATTCTACATATTTTGATTTGAAATAATGTTTTGTTGAAAATATGTTAATTCACTATCATGCCTTGTTTTATTTAAATTGAAAGAATACATGGTTTATTGTTATATAACTTATTATAGAATATTTATTGGAATATTACTGGGCTCTATTTATCACACCACACATTTTCCTTGGAACATTTTTAGATCATATTATGTTGGTTCCATGAAAAGGGAAAGTTTCACTTGGAGGTGGATAGTGTACTTGATTAATGGGAAACGTAGTAATGGATATGACTGATGGAGATGTGCTCCACTTATTACATGAGGTTTTTTAGCCTTACTTTAATATGTGTTGTCTCTTTTGAGGATGTACTATTTGGGAAAAGTTTTACCTGTTTTATTCTAGTTATTTATCCTTGAGGAGTATTGGCATACTGACTTTTATCATTTATCTTCCACAATATTAAATCAAAATCATTTCTTTTTCATTCTTATTTAATTCCAGATGTTAATCACCAATACATAGGGATTGGGAATTCCCTTAAGCCCATGTTAGGGCCCAATAAGGTATCATTATACCTGGGTATCTGGGCTGACTCATGAAAACTATATACATGTCAATAAATGAAAACATGGATAACAAAAATCATTGATCTCATACTGAGGGAATACATGATTTAAAACATTAAAATATACTTTAAAGGATTTATTCTAATATACAATCTTATCATGGGAAGAGTTATCCACCAAAACCCTGCATATTTTGTCTCATGATACATTCTAATGCATCAAGGAGCTATATAATTCCAGGGAACACCCTTTACCTAATTAAGTCCAATGCATTCCTTATAATACTCATCTAGACCTTTCATAATATTCCCTAAGAAAATCATTTATAAATAAAACATGGTTATCCATATAATGGGAACTATATAGATTAAATAATTTTTTATTAAATATAATAATGTGAATGTCTAGGATAATGTATCTTAATCAACTTAGATGTTTTGGGGTATCGTTAAAGTAACATAAATTACCCTCATAAAAGAAATATAAGGGGTAGGGTACTTTTAATGTGCCAAGTTATACATGGAAGATAGTAGTTGGGTTCAATAATTTGTATTGGTAGGAGACTAAGTAAGTGGTAGGAAAAACCTTTATCATGGTTCATTATGTGTGTGTGATTATTCCAAAGTATATCCCCTAGGACTGTCTCCCTAGGTGTGAGACCTTAGGCCCACTAACCAGGCATTAATGTGAGGATTAATTCAATGCTCAACCAACCCTTATTAGATTGATTAACCCTTGGTGAATTTTTTTCATAGACACATCCACTCTCTAGTATCAATATAGGGATATATTTTCTAGGAAATCAGATACACTTTTACTTTACCAAAACATAGGATGGTTTTTTTCACTACAGAAAAGATTGAGTTTTATAATAGTTTTAGTGAATCTTGAATAAAAATAATATGAGACGGGGATAAAAATATAAAATTTTAAATCCCATAATTTTTTGAGTAATATGGAAAAAATTCTTCCATGGTAATTTATTCACCACACAAAATAAAAAGCGTTTTTAATATAACATGAGTCCTAAATGATGATAATTGAGATAGAAAACCCCCATATGGCATGGGTAGATATTCAGTAAAAACACCTTGAAATAGAGGGGTTAAAATTGATATTTTGTATCCTTTAATTAATTAATTTCATGATATAACATCTCAAATATATATTATATATACCACATAAAGTAATTTGGTTGCATACTACCAAACATGTCCCAAAGGTAGGAATTTGAAATGAAAAACCCCTACCACTTGTCCTAAATTCCAAAAATATACTTTATCTTCATATATAAAAGACATATATATCTCAATAAATTTTTAAAATACATTAATAATAATCATTTTTATTTATAATATTCAAAAATATTAATTCTATACATTAATTCTTTTTATTTTCCACATTGGGCGTTTATGGTTTTAATCATTTGTGTTAGTTTTAGAATAGACTTGTCTGTGTATATTTTTATTTCAAAGTTAATCATTACTAGATAATTAAATTTATTTTAAGGAGTGATTTATAATTATTTAATATGCTTCAAACTAATTTCATGATTGTTTTAAACTTTTTCATTTATGATTAAATCAATAACAAACATGTTTTAGTGATTCTTGATGATCAAAGTGTGTTTTTTTATTAATTAATTAAATATTGATATAAAATCTCCAAAACAAAAAAAAATATCATTAGTTATATATTTATATCATATTATAATATTAATTATGTTCTCATATTCATTCATGATATAAACACATGGTATTCTTCAATTAGGTGGTTAAACAGACCCAAATATAAACATGCCCTTATTTAATGAATGATTGTGAGATTGTTCTATTGTAAAATCATTATAAAATAATAATAATAACCTTATTTGTTATTTACTATTTTTTTATATTATAATTATAAAAAATTATAAAAATAAACAATGAATATGAAAATTTTACACAGTTTGAATAAAATGTTATCCTCTTAGTATACTTATTTTAAATGATTGAATTAACAATGAATGTTTGTTGATCATGTGATTATTAATTTATATAATTTTAAATAACATAACCTTAATTTTATCATAAACATCGTATTTATAATTTAATATCATTCTTATATTCACACATGTAAGGAAGTAATAGAAAACAAAAAATGTTATGTCCGGGAAGCAGTAGTTCGCACAATAGAGGAATAATGGTTTTGTTTTTCTAAATGGATGGAGTATATGAATAAAAAATTATAATATCCTCACTATAGTAAAATTCTAGTATATAAATGATACTAATATAATTATATTATTGTGGTTATAATAATTATGAAAGAATATTGTAACGTCCCGGCCTGGCTCACCATCAAACCAGTGGCTGGACCTGTGGGTCACATGGCCTCAAGCGTGTCTCCTCGTATGCCAGCGGCTGCCGACTAGCAGCGAGGGTCTCGGGAGGTGATTGTGGGGAGACTATACCCTCATATCAGAGTAACATAGTTGTATTATCAGAGAAAATAGTATTCAATAGCAGAAACAGTTAACAAATTAAAGGCAGACGCAAAAGACAGGTATTAACCATTTTATAAAAGGTAGAAAACACCAGTTTACAATGCATGTATGTACAAAAGATGATACATTTATGAAAACAGTAAAAAATACAGCATGATTTACAAGCAATACAAAAAGAAAAGACAGAAAGTCCCGATGGAGTTCTCCTGAGCATCCCAAGCTCCTGCTTGGTCCCTTGATCCTAACTCTTCAGGTAAAAACAGCACAACACACAACCTAGGTCCTACAAGAAAGAAGGTCTACTCGGGTACCCCAGTGAAATGGCTGCCTGAGTAGGGTGTGAGATATAAATCTCAGTAGGAAGGAACCACCGATGTCTAACCCAATCCAGACAGTGTATAATAATTAAATAGTGAGCAGGTATGGAGAAATAAGTAAACAAAATTACATAAGTAAATAACACCCGTCTAGGTTCCCAGGGGACACCTGACGGTTATACCTACTTCGTCTCATTTCTGGTAAAGTAACCAGATCATGTCACCATATATATATATATAGAAGCATTTATATCATAGGTGGTGTGGGGTAAGAATGCCTCCCACCCATTAGTCGTGATTAGCGAGCACGAGGTAAGAATGCCTCTCGTCCCTATAGGTCAACTGGCAAGGGGTAAGAATGCCTCCCTTCCACACACGTATCGAGATTAGCGAGCACGAGGTAAGAATGCCTCTCGTCCCTAAATAAACTGAAAAGGCGTAAGAATTCCTCCCTTCCATACACGTTCATAATACTATCATGGGGTATAACTGCCTCCCATCCAAACACGTAACACATCACTAGAAGTCAACTGGAAAGGGGTAAGAATGCCTCCCTTTCATACATGTAATCATAAACTGAAGTCAAATGGAAAGGGGTAAGAATTCCTCCCTTCTAGACATGTACTATCACATTGGAATGGGGTATAACTTCCCCTCATCCAACCACATATTTGTCACACTCATCACTCTGGCATGGGGTATAACTGCCTCCCATCCAGACACGCAATCATTCAGAGTAGATGGAATGTGGTATGAATGCCTCCCATCCATAACCATACACATACATTATCATCATTATAATACAATGTATAAGGCAGTACCTATTATGAATTTCAAGTAAACATTCCACATTCATAATCAATCATATATCTCATTTCTATATAAGTTCCCATACACACGTTCATCACAAGTATACTTAAGGAGACTCCTCTCAAGTATTTATAATAATATCAACATAATATTCATCACATTTATAATTAAGGAAACTCATCTTAAGTATCTATATCAAGTAATTAACATATTCAGTTTACTAACATAAGTCGTTCTTATTATGTTAGCCCAAGGAGTGGTCATACCACCCTAATCTGTTCATTTCTAGTTTAACCATTTCATCTTGGAGGATATGTTTATCATTCTTTAACCCCTTGACACCTTCTAGAGGGAAAAATGTCACATAGTCTTAATTCATCCCACTAATGTTACCATCTTACTCAATTTTCCTAACATGGAAAATTTACCCAAACACAAGTATCATACCCATATCATTCTACTTCTCTCAATAAGGAAAGTTCACATACAAAGCATCAAAGAGGAACCACAACAATCCAGCAGGAAAGCATAAAAAGTCTATCACTACTTTATATCTTAAATATAGCGCACCTATGATTGAGGGGATTTATTATTAAATCGTGAGTTTAGTTACCAAGCAACCTCTTTTATCTTATTCTTGCAATTCACACGATTTGCACAGAAGCATTTAATTGGAATGAAACTTTCATAATTAAAATGATAAGGTAGTGTAATATTAAACTCACTATTACTTTACTTAAATTTAAAGGCAGGGGGAGGGACCCTACCTCAAGGTTGATCCATCCATCCACTCCAACTCTTGGCGCTTTCTAACTAAGAGTCGTAGGCGAGTCGCCTAGTCTTTGGCAACTCGAAACCATGCCAAAACCTCAAATGCACTAAAAACAACATGCTAGGAACTCATAAACATCAAAAGACCCAAATTCAACAAGTGAGAAACCAAGAAAGAGGTGAAACCCTTACCTCGAAACCAAGCCGACAATCTGAAACCACCTGAACCACTTTGCCTTCAGCGGTGGTTTCCGGAATGTGCACGAAGGAGTCCCAATGGACCTTCCACATAACCTAGAATCATAGGAAAACCGAAAAACGCATCACACTAAACCCTAGGGCATTCGGTCGATTCTCACCAGGTGACAAATAGGTCGAAACAAAGCCAAGAAGAGAGAGGAGGATATAGATGGCAACTTACCGTGGAGATTTGATGAAGAAACGGCTGGAAATCAGAGGGAGGAGCTTGATCGAGAGGAGGCCGAGAGACGGGTGTCACGCGGCTCATAGGGGAGAAAAGGGGAGTGTGTCACGTGGGTTCTGCCAAGTGAGGGTGAGGGAGAGATTATTTTAGGTTTTTAATTTATTTTATTTTCTTTTCTTTTAAATTTAATCAAAACCCAAAACACACCCAACCGCACGGTTTGACCCGCATGGTTTTCCAAACCATGCGCAAACCGTGCAGAGTCTTATGCCTCCAGGAGATCTCTCGCATGGGCTAGGAGCACGGTTTGGGAAACCGTGCACAGCCTATGTGCAAGCAATTATCTCTTAAAATAAGGTCACACGGTTTAGGCTGGAGGTTAGCCAAACCGTACGCCAACTGTGTGCCCTCTGCAGCTCCTTAAAAACAAGGGTCTGGCACTTTTG
This sequence comes from Viscum album, assembly GCA_963277665.1. Lineage (NCBI taxonomy): Eukaryota > Viridiplantae > Streptophyta > Magnoliopsida > Santalales > Viscaceae > Viscum > Viscum album. The sequence goes on from OY728152.1 coordinate 1,149,858,717, forward strand.
AAACCTCTTGGTCCACCTAAGAAACTTAACAGGCCTTCTCCCATGCCCAAAACCAAAACAACAAAGTGTTCCAACTCTCGGAATTCTGTTCTGAACCTTGGTTTTAAAAATGACCCATTCAGTAATTGAAAAAGTTCAAATTCCCTCGGATTTTAGTCCGGTTCAAAACGTAGATCATTACAACCTTCCCACCTTAGAACTTCTCATCACCTAGAAGCCTTCGGGAACAACGTACACATCACCCAACCTACAAGGGTCATGAAGCTTGGTTCAAACGATCACGTTTCTTTCACAAACGTCTAACACACCCTTAATCATCCATTGAACCATAAGGCGCTTAAGCCACCAAAACTCAATCCAACACTTGTTTCCCAACAAAACACCAAGCGAGCTCTTCCCAAGCCCATCTACCCAGAGACACGAACCCATCGTCATCTTGCCAAAAATCCAGCCACAGGTACTTACCACCTTAGATTATTAACATTAAGAAACCAACTCCAAACTATTGTTCGGACCACCGTTGAAAAAAAATCTTTCAAAGCACGACCCAAGCATTCCCACGACGCTCCTAGTGTGATTTGAAACAGATCAAACTGTCGATTCCCCATTGACCTCAAGGCCCAAGTCAAGTCGGTTGTTCATACTAGACACCAGCCGACACAAACTGCACTCGGCTCTACCGGAAGACGTTCCTAAGAATGGTATGTCACCGACCGCATATGTTAAACAAGAACCCCATGTCAAGCCATCTTCGACTGACTATTTACAAGAACGCTCGGCCTAAACGGCCAATGTATTTCGAATAGAACCACAATGTCTTTCTCCAAGGCACCTAACATTTAGCATAAACATGTTCGCTGAAGCCTACACCTGACTTCCGATGATGTTTCCAAGAAAAATCCAAACAAGAAACCATACATCCCACGTGACATGACAAAAGAGAACTACCCGAACAATCCCAGTGGCTTTTAAGCATTAGCGCGGATAAGACCGACGCTCTCTTATTTCATATTGAATGAGGACAAGATAGGGGACATGTTCGTCAATAAACAGAATACACTAAGAGGTTTGAATGGATTCCAGTTAATCATACCAGACTAATGGAAGGAGGAATAGTAGAACCTCAACTGGTCGACTTCAAGGAAGGAACTCAGCTTCACCTGCCGATATATCCACATGTTTTAAACTTGCATGCCTCACAGGCATTCAAACACGATAAACCCAGATCCATAAGGCATTCTAAACACTGTCTCTTCTACATGGAAGGACACATTTACCAGATTCAATGAAATGTGCATCCAACCTTAGGAGTGTCCTAATATTAGAAGGAAAAGGTGATAACCTAGCCAAGCACAAATGCGCTAGTACACAACCACTACAAACGATCATGTGACGCTCCTCCTCCACAATCACATCACCAACAAATGAAGAGGATCCAAAACAAGGAAACCAGCATGTCAAAACACATGAGTCCTTTAAAATCAATCCCAAACATTGGGATGAAAAAATTCTTTAATGTTGGGCCACTCTACTGAGGAGATGACCCAAAGTCGTAATGAAAGTCAAAACCCAACGACCACCCATCCGAAAAAGGGTGTCATTAGAAGAAAAACAAGAGTCCAACAAGGGACAACGGGACCCAAACGGAACCTCACGTCAGAAAACTCACAGTATAACAAATGAATTTAAATGTTAAGGGTGCTACCAACCACGGGATAGCCCCTTACAAAGATCAAACATCGACCCTAACGCCGGGTCAAATGAAACAAGGTCGCTTGGCTCAAAAGCCAAACATCATGCCACTGCTAAAGAAAACAACTCTTATGGAAACACCTATGGTCACATTCCAAGCAAACTCAAAGAGAATCTCAAAACTATCCCTTACACTAGGGTTTCAAAACACCACTATGGGTTCCATTACCAAGCCCTTTCTATTAAACCACATTAATATTTAACCATCTAAAATTTTCAACTGCACAACAAGGTAAACAAGCATGTTTCCCAAAAACTTCCTATAAAAAAATTTAAACATTCATAGACATCATTTCATTATCAATAAAAAGAGTAAAACAAAACCATCTAAACAAAAGGGTGACCTATGAGGGTCCCATTCAATCCATATCGGGTTCTTCAAAAAGAAACCCCAAAGCAGTTGCTCCATTTTTCTCAAACACCCCAACCCGAGTTATCTCATACAACACTTTTCAGCTGACCTACTCGGGTCCAGTTGCACACTTAACAGTTATCCAAAACCTTTAAATCTCGAAATTAGGAAACATTTTCCATTTAATCATTTCACAATACAGAAAGCCTTTACATTTCATATGGGTTTCTATTTCCCAATTCATGAAGTGCCCATACACTTCATGGATTGAAAATTGACTCCACTTTTATCAACACCAGATTCCAACCCAGAATTTAACACACTCAGATACAACCGCCCAAGTATACGGGTGTTCATCTACCAACCTATAAAGTTCCCATACACTTTATAAATTGGCATTTGGCTCCCCTTTTAATCAAGATCAACTTACTTTAGAATTTTAAGCTTAGCAGCCTTTTACAGTAGTTCTAATGCACGGGTTACCTTTTCCCAGTTATAAGGTTCCCATACACCTTACAACTGAAAACTAGCTACCGTCATATTCACGACCAAAAGATATTACTCATGCCATCAATTACATGTATAAAACAAAGCATATCACTACAAGGAGATAACACCGAGGCATATTACAACAAAGAAGCACGACACATAAGCAAGAAAGGCAACATGGCATATTATCACCGAAACATGGTATCTAAATAGACATGCTAGTAAATACAAGGCATGACATGCAATCAAGGAACACAGTTTGAATCAACAAGAAACCTAAAATGCAACTACATGGCATGGCACTATGCATAGCATGTTAATTTCCTTTGTGCCTCATATGATGCATGAAATGTAGTTTCCTTGCCATATCAGGCCAAGGGTAAAATTTTAGAAATTTCTTAAACCATAAGCAGCAGAAAATAAAATAGTCACTTAGGGTGAACTCATATCAACTGTAATAGAAAACAACATGAAAAACAATTCCCAGCCCTGGCCACTTGGTCATTTCCCAAACCTGGGGTGATCAGTCCCAAGAATGGCTATTAGCCAAGCGCTGACACATTCTTAATCTCCTTTCTACCAACCCAAAATAGTAAGGAAAAAAGAAAAGAAACACCTATCATACCACTTTGTAACATCCCAGTCTGGCTCACCATCGAACCGGTGGTTGGACCGGTGGGTCACAAGGCCTCAAGCGCGTCTCCCCATATGCTAGAGGCCGCCGACTAGCAGCGAGGGTCTCAGGAGGTGATACTGGGGAGACTATACCCTCATATTAGATTAAAAAATCAGTATTATCATAGAAAATAGTATTTAATAGCGGAATTAGTAAAAAAAAATCAAAGTCATAAGCAAAATATAGGTATTAACCATTCTATAAAAGGTGGAAAATGCTAGTTTACAATGCATGTATGTACAAAAGATGATACATTTATGAAAGAAGTAAACAATATAGAATTCTTTACAAGAAATACAAAAAGAAAAGACAACAATGCCCGACGGTGTTCTCCTGAGCATCCCAAGATCCCACTTGGTCCATTGCTCCTAACTCCTTAGGTACAAATAGCACAACACACAACCTAGGTCTTGCAAGCAAGAAGGTCTAATCGGGTACCCCAGTGCAATGGCGACCTGAGTAGGGTGTGAGATATAAATCTCAATAGGCCGGCACCACCGGTGTCTAACCTAATCTAGACAGTGTATAATAATTAAATAGTGAGCAGGTGTGGAGAAATAAGTAAACAGAATTACATAAGTAAATAACACCCGTCCAGGTTCCCAGGGGACACCTGACGGTTATACCTGCTTCGGCTCGTTGCCGGTAAAGTAACCCGATCATGTCACCATATATATATATATAATCATTTATATCATAGGTGGCATGGGGTAATAATGCATCCCACCCATTAGTCGTGATTAGCGAGCAGGAGGTAAGAATTCCTCTCATCCCAATAGGTCAACTGGAAAGGGGTAAGAATGCCTCCCTTCCACACACGTATCGAGATTAGCGGTCACGAGGTAAGAATGCCTCTCATCCCTAAATAAATTGGCAAGGTGTAAGAATGCCTCCCTTCCATACACATTCATAATACTAGAATGGGGTATAACTACCTCCCATCCAAACATGTAACACATCACTAGAAGTCAACTGGAAAGGGGTAAGAATGTCTCCCTTCCAGACATGTACTGTCACACTGGCATGGGATATAACTGCCTCCCATCCAAAAACGTATATGTCACACTCATCACTCTGGCATGGGGTATAACTGCCTCCCATCCAGACATGAAATCATTCAGATTAGATGGAATGGGGTATGAATTCCTCCCATCCATAACCATACACATTCATTATCATCATTATAATACAATTCATAAGGCACTACCTCTTATGCATTTCAAGTAAACATTCCACATTCACAATCAATCATATATCTAATTTCTATATAAGTTCCCATACACACGTTCATCACAAGTATACTTAAGAAAAATCCTCTCAAGTATTTATAATAATATCAACATTATATTCATCACATTTGTAATTAAGGAAACTCCTCTTAAGTATCTATATCAAGTAATTAACATATTCAGTTTACTAACATAAGTTGTGCTTATTATGTTATCCTATGGAGTGGTCGTACCACCCTAATCCGTTCATTTCTAGTTTAACCATTTCATCTTGGAGGACATTTTTATCATTCTTTAACCCCTTGACACCTTCTAGAGGGAAACATGTCACATAGTCTTAAGTCATCCCACTAAGGTTACCATCTTACTCAATTTTCCTAACAAGGAAAATTGACCCAAACACCAGTATCATAGCCATATCATTCAACATGTCTCAACAAGGCAAGTTCACATACAAAGCATCAAAGAGGCACCACAACAATCTAGTAGGCAAGCATAAAAATTCTATCACTACTTTTTATCTTGAATACAGCAAACCTTTGATTGAGGAGTTTTATTATTAAATCGTGAGTTTAGTTACCAAGCAACCTCTTTTATCTTATTCCTACAATTCACATGATTTGCACATAATCATTCAATCAGAACAAAACTTGAATAATTAAAATGCTAAGGCAGTGAAATAATAAACTCACTATTACTTTACTTAAATTTAAAGGCAAGGAGAGGGACCCTACCTCAAGGTGGATCCATCTGTCCACTCCGGATCTTGGTTCTTTCTAACTAAGAGTCACAGGTGAGTCGCCTAGTCTTCGGCGACTCGAAACCACGCCAAAACCTTGAACGCGCTACAAACAATGTGCTAGGAACTCATAAACACCAAAATCCCCAAATTCAACAATTGAGAAACCAAGAAAGAGGTGAAACCCTTACCCCGAAACCAAGTAGACGATCTAAAACGACCCGAACCACTTCGTCTTTAGCGGCGGTTGCCAGAACGCCCACCAAGGAGTCCCAACGGACCATCCACATAACCTAGAATCAAAGGAAAACTGAAAAATGCATCACCCTAAACCCTAGGTCATTCTGCCGATTCTCACCAGGCGACGAATAGGTCGAAACAAATCCAAGAAGAGAGGATAGGAGATAGAGGGGATCTTATCGTGGAGATTTGACGAAGAAACGGCCAGAAATACGGGGGAGGAGCTCAATCGAGAGGTGGCCGAGAGAGGGGCATCGTGCAGCTCACAGGGGAGAATAGGGGAGTGCTTCGTGAGGGTTCTACAGAGTGAGGGTGAGGAAGCAATTAGTTTATGTTTTTAATTTAATTTAATTTAATTTAATTTAAATTTAATCAAAACCCAAAACACACCCAACCGCATGGTTTGACCTCCACGGTTTGCCAAACCGTGCGCAAACTATGTGGAGTGTTCTGCCTCCAATAGATCTCTCGCACGGGCAAGGCGCACGGTTTGGGAAACTATGTGTAGACTGTTTTCAAGCCACTATGTCTTAAAATAAGGTCGCAAAGTTTAGGCCGCATGGTTATCCACATCGTGCACCAACCGTGCGCCCTCTGTAGCTCCTTAAGAACAAGGGTTCAGCGCTTCTGAAACCTCTTGGGCCACCCGAGAAACTTAACGGGCCTTCACCCACGCCCAAAACCAAAACAACAAAACATTACAACCCTCATAATTCTGTTTCGAAGCTCGTGTTTTAAAAATGACCCATTCAATAATCGAAAAAGTTCAAATTCCCTCGGATTTTAGTTCGGTTCAAAACGAGGGTCATTACAAATATTTTTTAGAATAAAAACCAAGTATTTGATAATATTCATATTTGGGACTTCACTTTTTCTTGGAAATATACTTTGAAATGAAGTAATTATTGAAACTAATGGTGACCATAACATTTTTAATGTGGAATAGGGTTTTAATAGGATAAAATTGGAAGTGTTTCATGAGTAAATTATATGTATATGCGAGTCTTTAATTAATTTAGATGTTACCCTTTTAAAAGTGAATTGAAAGGTTGTTTTGGGAGTAACCCTTACATTTTAAATAATATAAGGTTACTATTCAAGAGCCAATGGCCAAAATATGGACAAAATATGATATTATAGTGATTGTGGGTATAAAATAACCTCTATCACTCCTTTTTTAGAGAACGTTGTGTGTTTTATGGATTTGTTTTTTCACTTTTATCTTTTATCCTAATTGAATTTTAGAATGTTAATTAGTTTCTTACATTTTTTATCAATTTTAAGGAAAAATATTAAGATTGGCCATTTTAAATAATTTCATACTTATGATTTTTTATTTTTAAAATAAATCTATCAAATAATATTTATAAATTTTTGAAATATTAATTTTAAAATAAACATAATTAATCATGTAAAAACAAATTTTTGAAAAATAATGTTTTTTAGGATTTAAATTTATATATAAGTTTAAATTACCTTGGTTACTGATCTTGATAACACAAATCTATTTATTATAAAAAAAATAAATGGTATGATTTTTTTAGGGTAATTCATAACATAATATCACCTTGAAGATACTTGATTCAAATAAAAATTTGAAAATGGTTTTTACATTAAATAAAAATTTTAATTAGTTATAAAAAAATTTTCCATTGGTTTTATAAGTTCAAAGAATATTTTAAAAAGAATAGTATTTTTCCATAAATTCATATTTTATTACGTAAATTTTTTTATAAACAAATAGTTCTTTATTATATAATGATAAATTCATACAAATTATGAGTTTCATGAAAACTTTATTTTTTTACTAAATTTATCCTTTTCAAAAAAACACAAAAATTCATACATAGTAAATTTTGATATAAAGAGTGAAAAATGATCATAAATTGGTCAATTTAAAATTCAAAAAATTTAAATTGAAATAAATTCTTGAATAAAGACTATTTAGACTTTGATAGCCTAGGATATGGTGTTTACCTACTGTAGTATGCTCTAGGGTATTACAATTCCCATGAGGACATGGAAGTTTCCTATAAAAGTTTGATTTTGAGATGGAGTGATGATCAGAGAATCAGTTTGAGTAAGGTTATTCAGGGTCACTATCATTATATTTACTATTATTGGTTTACAAATAACATGATTTAGTTTTCTTTGAGTAAGTAGTTGAGATTAATTTAATTTTGTAAATAAATGAAATCCAATGAGGGGCATAGAGTTGTTATAGTATTTTTTTTATTTTTATTTCTTGTATGTTTATTGTACAATGTTAAAATATGGTATTTTTTAGTTTTATTGAGTTGGGGTAGTGTGGAATTAATGTGTTGGTTTTCTAATGAGGTCAAAGTAGTTAGATTAATGAGGTTAGTTATTCCTATGATATTGATATAGAATGGATGAATGAATAATAATAATGGTACATGATATGTTTTGATGAATAAAATATTCATATACCAACCCCACCAATATTCCCCCTATATCGGTGATAATATTAGGAGCGGTCCTCAAATATCACCTCAAATAGGTCATGGGATGATGAATAGAACTGATAGTACAAATATCCCAACATGGGAGGGATTCCCCTTTTTATTTTTAAAACCACACACACACCAACAAAAAACTCTAATACATAACATAAATTTATGAAAATATATCAAACCAATAATATGCATGATATGTCAAACAGCTAACAAGATAAAATAAATTTAAGATCATAACCTTTTCTGGAGATGAATCGAGCACATTTTCATGAAATCTTTTACCTTGTTTTGTTATATATTGGGTGAGTTTTTTGGGGGTGTTTCAGGTGGAAATGGGGAATTTTGGAAGTAAATGGGGAAGTGAATAGTTGGTGCATGGTTTGTAATATTCCGACCCAAACAGCCACTCAAACAGTGCTAAACAGGCCCAGTGTTAATACCATAGTCGCACCCCCCCCCCCAAACACTAATGGTTGCCGACTAGATGAAAGGGTATAAATAGGTATAGTATGAAGGTTATACCCTCTTGGAGAAGGAAAATAATGGTACTGGTTTGAGCATAATATATAACCTATAGAGTAAATAAATGACTCAACAGACTCGTACTAGACCCACGGGGCGGAAGCACAATCAATAGCAGATAAACAAAGGAAGAAAAATAGAAACAACAGCAATGAAAGATAAACACAACAACATGCTAAAAACCAATTCTAACTACTAAACAAACAAATCATGTGTCTATAGTAGGTCAAACATATCAATAAACAATGGCCCCAATGAATAACCAACACTAACTACAAAATAAAGTAAGCATGCTGATAATGTAAAGAAAGAAAAAAAAAATAAACTCTAGCTAGGCATGACCTCAGGGTCCATACCAAAACTACAAGAAATAGATAATATGATCTAGCCCATGAAGCTGATCTCTTTCCTGCATGCATGTTTATAAAGTCTACATGTGTCCCAAAGTGCCCGTGTATTGTGTGCAAAAAATATCAATAAGATACCACCCAATGGTTTGTACCTAATATAAGTGTTTAATCAAACATGCATTTATAATGAAAATAGGAAATAGTATGATTCACACATAAACATAAACTCCACTAGTGCTCAGTAGCCACCATAGAGTGTCACCCACTTCGGCCAACACCGGAATCTCTGTCATGTAACCTGTCACCATGTACCTCCTAAAACCTCATGCCTCAAGTACTGATATCCTGAAGACATTCCCAAAAAAAATTATCTTGGGGGAACAGTGTTGTTTGAACTCAAATAAATAACATGAGGGACAGCTATGTCTACCCTCAAATATAGTAAATGGAGGGATAGCCATATCTACCCTCAAATAAAGTTTCTTGGCCCACAGCCTCAATCAAGACGAGCCTTAGCCCCCCAACCTCACAGCCTCATCACTATCTCATGAAGGCTCCTCGCCTTCCACATGGATACCTATGGAAAACACCCCCAAACCAATAGTACCAAAACCACAACTATTGGGGGCCTCTAGGTCACGACCCGTCCCCCAGGGCCCGTGCCGTGACTACCCCAAGCCCGCCTTCTATAGGCCAGGGGGTGGTGACTAGCACCAAAAGGGGTATTACCTAAAACGGGAAGGCATTGCCTTTATACCTGTACAAACACATGATCTGAGAACACAACAAGAAGCAATTGTGAAGTTAACTATTGTATAAAAAGTGTTCTAAAAGTAAAGGGGCTGGAAAACAAGCCCAACTAGAAGAGTACAAGTACAACTGAAAAGTAATAAATAGCTGAAAAGGTGAAAATCATCTCCTAGATCATCCACCGTATATCCTGCCTGAAAGGTAGGTACAGATCATCATTAGTAGTCCCTGCATCGCGTCACACCAAACGGTCCACCCCAGATCCCACTTGAAGGGTAGGTACAGATCACCACCTCAGCACTCCATGTCTATCCATATCCTCCACGTACCACCAGGTCATGGCTCCCTCAAGCCTCATCCCAGCTACTTGTCGTCTGCACAAGACACAACAAGGTGTGGGCGAAGCCCGTGCAGGGGTGAGTATAACGATACTTAGTAGGGACCCTGAGACCCCAAAGGTCTCCTAGAATTCCACAAAGAAAAATCATAGGGAAATACCATAAAGGAAAATTACCACACCGGTAAAGTACCACATAGCATAACCTCAATCACAAGCACAATGTAAGGACACCTCACACCAGGATTTATTCTAGGGGTAATAAAAAGTAACATCCCCAGTCACAATGTCAAATGACTTGGATGCTGGAGAACTCCTCCTCTATCGAGTACAGTGGGAATTTCGGGTCACTCTGAGCTGCTTCCCACAGACCTTGAACTGTTAAGGTACTCCTCCCCATCACGTACTATGGGTTTGTTAGATCACACAGAGCCACCTACCCCCATTGTGGTCTGTTAAGGTACTCCTCCCCATCACGTACCATATCCGCTCCCCACTGTGGCCCTCCAGGTCACACAGAACCACCCACCTCCATCGTGGTCTGCTAATTTACTCCTCCCCATCGCGTACCATGTCCATCAAGTCGCTCCGAGTTGAAAATTCAGAAGTCATTAGGCCTCACCAGGTCGCAGGGTTCTGTACAAAGTGATCTTGGGATAACTGATCCCCAAGCCATCCGTCATATCTCAACCAACACAAAGTCTCATAAATAAGTAACCTAATGATCTTCCAAGTCATAAGGGTGCCAAAGAAATATACGATACGTCAGTCGGATGCCCAGTCTGTGCGTTATTGGAATTTCAGTGCCGAGGTCTTGGTTGGATTCGGGAGTGATCCAACCCGACAGAAATCCAAGTTTCTCCAAAACTCTAATGGAGTATTTCAAAAGGACTGTCTCGCTCCAAGGGTCCCAACGCCGCAGATAGTCCATCAAACATGCGTTTCATTCTGAAGATAAAGTCCTTTGACTGTTTATGGACCTGGTCGGGCCTGGGTCCAGTCTGACCCTGTTGGATTGACTCAGAACAACCCAGTATGGGTTGGGCTAATGTTTGGTCCAACCCACAAGACGAGCGGCCCGCAAGGGAAACCAGGCCCGAATAAGGCGGCCCGCTAGGGGCGGCCTGGCCCGTGTGGGTGGCGGACCGGCCTGGGGGTGGCGGCCCGGTTCGAGGGCGGCGGTCCGGTCCGAGGGCGGCAGCCTACTCTAGTGGTGGTGGCCCAGTCTGAGGGCAGTGTCCCGGTCTGAGGGTGGCAGCCCAGCTCAAGGGCGACGACCTGATTCGAGGGTGGCGGGTCAGTCCGAGGGTGGCAGCCCGCCTCGAGGGTGGTGGCCCACTCCGAGGGTAGTGGGACGGTCCAAGGGTGGTGTCCCGGCTCGAGGGCGGTTGCCCGGTCTGAGGGCGGCAGCCCAGCCAAAGGGTGGCGACCCGGCTCGAGGGCGATGGCCCGGTCCAAGGGCAGCGACCTAGTGTGAGGGCGGTGGCCTGCTCTGAGGGCAGCGGCCCGATCCGAGGGTGGCGACCAGCCGTGAGGGCGGCGGCCCGGTTTGGTCTGACTTGGGGGGGGGGTGTAACCCCCCGTCTCTCGGATTCCCAAACGGCCTAGAGGCCATTTGATTGGTGAGGATGCGGCACCATGTGGGCACCGCTTGATCGATGTGGAACCTGCCGAAGGGAGGTTCAGCCTTTTTCGTGGCTTCAATTCACCGGTGGTGTGGCGTTTGTGCCGCCTCCTCCATTCGTCGTTGCTGACAAGATGTGGCCCTCCTCTTGTGGCGTATGCTAACCTGGTCGTAGTATTCAAAGGAGGCACAAGAAAAGAAAGATAGTGGATGGTTCGGGCTAGGTTTGTTAGGCTCGTGCCCTCTACGTTAGCTCTAATTATGGAGGATATTAAGGGGTTTAATAATCAATTGAATTAAACAACAAGATAAACCCCACAAAGATTCCCTACAACAATCCTCCTACAAAGAAGAATGAATTGTGGGTCAACCCGTTAGTCGGTTGACCTGTTTTCTTCTTATAATTTCTATAACAGGGAAGAGGGGATCAAAAACACAAAAATGAAATAACCCCCTACCTCATAACCCATTGGAAAGAGTCTGTGGCTTGAAGGCGGAACGTGTTCTTCATTTCCGCAACCGTTTCCCAACGATGGCACTCACACGTCGTCCTTTAGTTCGTAGTTCGATGTCGCCCATCACATTCTGCTGGGTCAGCTCTGTCTTCTAAGGGTCTGACTTCATGGTGCTTCTTCAGCACTTCGTTTCTTGGTGAAGTTGTGCTAGTACCTCCCCTCATTCTCCATATACATATGAGAGGGGGAGGGTAACTAACGACGTTGGAATTTAATGGTGGCTCATTAATTAGGAAGCTTCCTAATTTCTCCCAATGTTGTTGTTACTTAGATTGGAGGGTCAATCCATTTATTGGATTGACACATCACTGGTCCTACCTTACCACTTGTCTGTTGGAGGAATTGAATAAAAATAAACTAATAAAGTAATTCTATTATTTCCATTAAAAAGTTCCATGAACTAACTTTTTCTCCAGAACTACTACGATCGAAGTGAAGCCACCCTTAATATAATTCTGGCACTACGGATTCAATGGTTCCCTCAAATTTTTAATCTGAGCAATGGTTCAAAAGTTAGAAAATGCCGCTCACACATTTATTGAACTTACCCGAAAAAAATTTTATAAAATTATTAACAGTCACCCTCAACCCGCGTCGGTTGAGGTTAGGCTCTACCTAAGTGAAACATGCCCCATAAAACCCAACGGTAATCTCATATTTCCTATCTTAGTTATTGTTTAAGTGTTTTTTATTTTACAATAAAATAATAGACATTTAATTATTTTATTTACGGCCAAAAACTAACATTAACGGGTGGCCCGCACCATCCAATGTTAGTTTCTATCTAAAGAGAGCATACCCACACAAGTTCAGTGGTGGTCTCTGATTTTTAATCCAAGTCATTGTTCATGAGTTATGAGCATTTGAAAAATAAAATTACTTTATTTAATTATTTTATTTATGGTTATTCCATTTTTTGGTTTTCTCATAGGAGACCCACACTAACTAAACTTAAGTCGTTCCAAGGGAAAACCCACCATCATGAGCGCAACAGTGCCCTTCGATTTCTGATCTGGGAAACCGTTAAAGTGTTATTATTTTTTTTCAAGAAAACTACTTACACATGCTATTTAAAGCTTAAAAAAACTTCGACGAATAATTTTGGGCACTTTGGGCCTCAGAATCACATGCTGTCAGATTTTGTGGTCTTGAAATAATTCCATATAATTAAGAAATATTATATGGAATTTTTGGGAAATTACATTCTCTCCACCTTTAGATATTTTCTTCCCAAAAAGCCACAACATAGACTAAGGAAACAAATGGGGATACTGAGCACGAATCAGAGCCTCCCACTCCGATGTGCTCTCCCGGTGGTTCCAGTGTGGCCAGAGAATGCGTACCAGAGGTATCGACCGCCCACGAAGGACTCACTCCTGTCGATCCTAAATATCTAATGAACCACCGTAAACGTCTCCCCATCATCTAAGTCCATCTAATTTTGGTTGATGATGTGATATGGTTCATGAATTTATCTCCTCATATAGAATACATGGAATACTTCATGCACCTTCTCCAACTATGGTGGAAGTTCCAAGTGGTATTCCACCTCACCTATCCTACGAAGTATCAGAAACTGAATGATAGACCTTGGTGATAACTTGTCGCCTTGGCCAAATCTCTGGAGTCCCTATTGAGGAGATACTCTCAAGAAAACGTGGTCCCCATCCTAGAACTCCAAATTTATTCGTCTTTTGTTAGCATAATACTTATGTTTACATTATTCAGTCTTTATCCTCTCCTGGATGATCTGAGCCTTCTCAATAGTAGGCCGTACCAACTCTGGACCCATAAGTGATGACACTTCTAGGTCTACCCAGCATAGAGGTGATCAGCAGGGTCGGCCGTATAGGGCCTCAAATGGTTCCATACCGATATTGGAGTGATAACTGTTTTTGTAAACAAACTCCACCAAGGGAATGTGATCCTTCTAACTTTGTCCAAAATCTAGGACGCATGCATGAAGCATGTCTTAAAGTATCTGAATGGTTCTCTCTGTATGACCATTCGTGTGAGCTTGAAATGTGGTGCTGAAAAGCAGCTAAGTCCCGAATGCCTCCTAAATTCCCTTCCATAATCGGGATGTAAATGTGCATCACAGTCAGAGACTATTGTCGTTGGCACCCTAGGAAGTCACATGATCTCTTGTACGTAGAGGCATCCAAAATCCCTCTACTGATCCTTGCTCTCAGATAGGTAGGAAGTGGGATGACTTGGTGAATCAGTCAATGATCACCCATATGGAATCATGTCCCATGTACGTACTTGGAATCCCTATCACAATTTCAGTGGATATCTCATCCCACTTCCACTCCAGATCATCTTGTGGCTGAGCTAATCTTGTTGGAACCTGATGCTCGGCCTTTACTTGATGAAAGTGAGCCATCATGAAACAAACTCTACCACAGACTTCTTTATCCCTAGACACCAGTGCTGATGTCAGAGGTCCTAGTACATCTTCACCCCACCAGGATGTACTGCTATAGGGGACGTATGGAACTCCCTCAACACCTCCTCCTATAGTGCCACTGGTTCCATGGTATGTCCACTAAAAAGGATGACATTCTCCCCACCTTTAAAAAAACATCAGGTGCCTGCCTAGAGAATATTTGATCATGTCGAGCCTCATAGTTAGTTTCCCCAAGTTATGCCTCCCTAACTCACTGAAGGATTGGGGGTGTGACTATCATAGACTGGAGGTATGCTTCTCCATATCTATCCATGAAGGATATTTGAAATGTGGCTAGCTTCTCTATCGGCTCACTCAGCAACTGAAGACCATATCTCATGCTGAGTGCATCTGCTACCACATTCCCCTTCCCAAGATTATAGACTATCTCAAAGTCATAGTCTTGGAGAAACTCCAGCTATTGTCATTGTCTTAGATTCAGGTCCTTCTGAGAGAAGATACACCTGAGACTCTTGTGATCATAGTAAATAGTAAATCATTCACCCATCAAGTAGTGCCACCACATATTCAATGTAAAGACTACTAATAATAACTGCAGGTCATGAGTAGAGTAGTTCTACTTGTTTGTCTCTATTTCATCTCATGAAATCTCTACTGACACTTCTTTTTTCACATGAACATATCCCCCTTTTCTTCAAAGATGACAAGGGCACCGCTATCCATGAGAATTAGGGTACAAATCACTGGTAGTACCTAGCCAAAGAAGACATCCCCCTCCCTTTGGGGAGGTAATCCTGGAAACATATTTTGAAAATATGTCCCCATTCTCTACTACTAGTATTTGGAACTGAAAACTCAAAACTCCTACTCCCACAAGGATAAGTCTGGTTGACTCAAGAGTGATCGGTTGCACCCTCTTATGCATGAGTTTATCCTGTGTTTCTTGGGTTTCCTTTTTCGTTGACCAAGGAAAATCCCATTCCTATGTTATAGATAACCCACAACATTTTTTCCTAATAAAATCAATCCAATTTTGAATTGTGGATATCCAGTCCACACCCAAACTAATGTCGTAAGGCCTCGACACTGCCACCCAGAGGTTCCAACCAAAACTCTCACCTCAAGAGTCAGATCACTCTGTTGGCGTAAGTGTGATTATCGATTCTCCTCCCAAAGTTATCTCCAGATGTGAGGGTCAAGTCAATGGTTTAACTGGAAACTCTTGGTCTTGGACAATATTCATGGAAGGAAGGAATTAATGGTACTTATGTCTATTGATACGGCAGCTAGTAGTAGACACAGACCGTACCTCTAATCATTCATGGAGTCCTTGGGCCACACTCATTGACCACATGAAGCTACTCCCTTCCCCTATCCTCTAGCTCTCTAAGCCTGGTGGGGACCACAAAGGGGGTTGGTTGTAAGATGTTGAAATGTACACCACCTCATGATGCTCTCTTAGCTCTACTTATACGTATGCAGCCCTACAGATTTAGTTATCCTTGACACTTCCTCTTCCCAAAAAAATTTACATGCCCAGGTCTTTGATACTGGCATTAGTTTCCAGGTTTCCCACTAGTAACATTCACTGGCTGCATTATCTCATCCAAATAACATTCAACCACAAAGTTTCTCTCTATCACCCTAACATAGGTAGGAATGGAAATAGGAAATGTGTTGGCTCATATGTCCCTAAACACACCCCGCTCAGAGGTCTGAGCCCTGAAGCACTGATCGTACTGTATTTATCGAGTACCTAGGATGGTCAGTATTCCTCGATGAATACTCATCTACCGATTTGTCATCCTTCCGAAGATATAGAATCTCTAGGGAACACTCATCCATTATCTCTTTATGGAAAGAGACCCCCTTCTCTGAGAAAGGTTCTCAAGCTTTTCTATAGAAAAATTCAAGTCATCGTAAGATCAGGGTAATCTAAACCATGTCATTGTCCTGCTAATCCATGTAGAATGATCTCTACCAGGACCTACATCTGATCGAATGGTGCCCTGGCTAGATGGAAACTCAGCCACCTCCTCATGCCAGTCCTCAGCTGCCTGTGAGTCAGGATTGCCTCCAAACCTGAGGGGTATCTGATGTTGAAACACATGTAAAGTACTAAGACTACAAGTGTCATCTACCAGTACCACTGGTTGTAACTACTGACCAACGGGTAGTGATATAGCTGACATACTACCCGAAGGTACTCTCTTAGGAAATGGTCCACATACTGAAGCCTCATCACTATGCAGACCACCCTCACGGTCACTCACTAGAAAATACTAGAAGATAAGATCAATATCTACTCTACTGGGGTCTCAACTATGTAGAAAACTCTATCCACAACCTTCATCCAGTCCTCAGCTGCCTGAGGGTTCGTCTCGCCTCGGAACCTCGGAGGCCTCTATTGTTGGAACTCATGCAACGCGCTCAGTTGGCGTTCAACCTCTACTGGTGGGGCTGGTGGAAACTTTTTCCCAACGAGTGGTGGTGCTGCTGGTACACCACCCAAAGGTTCCAATGCCATAAGGGGGCCCTACACCAAGTCCTCATCGCTCGGTGGGCTATCATTCCGTACTCACTCAGGAAACCTAGGTGGCTGCCAAGGTTAAAAGTTATACCTGGTGAGATGAATCAAGAAAACACAAGAAAGAATTTTCAAAACACACGCAATCTGTGTTTTCGTGCACTGAATCAGAAATCAGAACTCAGGGACCTAGTGTATGGATACTTCGGCCACTTCACCAACACTGGACTCCCCAAACAGAAAACCACACTCATAACACTTAACAATATTTCCACATATAAATGATTAGAGTCCTAGTTCTTTGGTAGAACCGAACTCCTCTGAGATCACTTTGTCACGACCCGTCCCCCGGGGCCCATTCCGTGACTACCCCAAACCTTCCATCCATAGTCCAGGGGTCGAAGACTAGCACCGAACAGGGATATTCCCTAAAACGGGAACGAATTGCCTTTAAACTTGTACAAAAACACTATCTGAGAACACAAAAACAAGAAACTATGAAGTAAACTAATATAGAAAAAGTGTACTAAAAGTAAAGGGGTTGGAATATAATCCCAACTAGAAGAGTACAAGTACAACTGAAAAGTACAAAACAGCTAAAAAGGTGAAGAATCTCCTAGATTATCCACCATAGATCCTACCTGAAGGGTGGGTACAGCACATGATCATTAGTCCCTACGTTGCGTCACACCAAACGGTCCACCCTGGATCCTAAGTAAAGGGTAGGTACAGATCGCCTCCTCATCACTCCACGTCCATCTGTCTCTTCTATGTACCACCAGGTCCTTGCTCCCTCAAGCCTCAGCCCACTTTCTTGTCATCTGCACAAGACACAATAAGGTGTGGGCGAAGCCTGTGCAGGGGTGAGTATAATGATACTCAATAGGGACCCTAAGACCCGAAAGGTCTCCTAGAATTCCACAAATAAAAACCACAGGGTAACACCACGAAGGTAATGTACCACAAAAGTTAAGTACTACATAGCATAACCTCAATCACAAGCACAAAGTAAAGATAGCTCATGCCAGTATTTATTCTAGGGTTAGCAACAAATAAAATCCCCAGTCAAAACGTTGAACGCCTCAGCTGCTGGAGAAATCCTCCTCTATCGAGTACAGTGGGCATGCCGAGTCACTCCGAGCCGCTTCCCACTAACCTTGCACTGTTGAGGTACTCCTCCCCATTACGCATTGCGGCTGCTCCCCATCGTGGCCCTCCAGGTCACACAAAACCAGCCCATCGTGGTCTACTAAGGTACTCCTCCCCATTGCGTACCACGACCATCGATTCACACCGATTTGAAAAGTCAACAGTCGTCAAGTCTCTTCCATTCATAGGGTTCCGTACGTAGTGTGCTTGGGGGAACTGCTCCCCAAGACATCAGTCTTATCTCAATCAACACAAAGTCTCACAAATAAGTAACCCGATTATCTAACATGTCATAAGGGTTCCAACGCAATAGACGGCGTGACAGTCGAATGCCCGGTTTGTGCGTTATTGGCATTTCAGTACCGAGGGCCCAAATGGCCTGAAGGTCGTTCGGTTGGGTAGGCGGCAGCACCGCATGGGCACCACTCTGTCAACGTGGAACCTACCAGAGGTGAGTTTGGCCTCTGTTGTGGCTTCTACCGTGGCTTCCATTAAATGGTGACGTGATGGTCGCACTACCTCCCTTCCCGTGGATGGCCATCGTGTCGGCTGCCTCCTCCGTTCATCGCAGATGACAAGCCACGTCCCCCCTCTTGCGGCGTGTGCCAACATGCTCACGATCTTCCAAGAAGGAGCAAGAATTTCAAGATAGCAGAGGGTTCGGGCCAGGTTCATTAGGATTGTTCCCTCCACATTAGCTCATCTTATGGTAGATATTAAGGGGTTGAATAATCAATTGAATTAAACAACAAGATAAACCCCACAAATATTCCTTCCAACAATCCTCCTGAAAAGACGAATGAATCACGGGTTAACCTGTTATTCGGTTGACCCATGTTCTTTGTATAATTTCAGGAATGGGTAAGAGGGAATAAAAAATGCACAAATGAAATAACCCCTACCTCATAACCCATTGGATAGATTCTGCAGCTTGAAGGTGGAACATGTTCTTCGTTTTCGCAACTGGTTCCCAACGATGGCACTCGCACGTCGTCCTTCGATTCGTGGTTCGGTGTCACCCATCACCTCCCACTAGTTTGGCTCCATCTTCTAAGGGTCTGGTGTCCTAGCACTCCTTCATCACCTCGTTTCTTGGTGAAGCTGTGCTGGTACCCCCCCCCCCCCCCAACCTCTATATATATTGAAGAGGGTGGTAACAAACAACGTTGGAATTTAATTATGGCTCATTAATTAAGAAGCTTCCTAATTTCCCTCAATGTTGATGTTACTTAGATTTGAGGGTCAATCCATTTATTTTATTGAAACATCATCGGTCCCACCTTACCTCTTGTCCATTTGAGGAATAGAATAAAATTAAAATAATAAAGTTATTTTATTTATTCTATTAAAAAGTTCCAAGAACTAAAATTTTCTCTAGACCTACTAAAGTCAATGTGAATCCTCCCTAAAGAGAATCCTGATATGTGGATTCAATGGTGCCCTCATATTTTTAATCTGAGAAAAGTTTAAAAAGTTAGAAAATGACACTCGTACTTTTACTAAACATACCCGAAAAAAAATCAGAAAATTATCAAGAGTTGCCCTCAACCCGCGTTGATCAAGGTTAGGCTCTTCCTAAGTGAAACATGCCCCAAAAAACCCAACGGCTCTCTCAGATTTCCAATCCGAGTTACCATTTAAAATTTATGGATTTTATAATAAAATAATTGTCACTTAATTATTTTATTTACATCCAAAAACTAACATTCACTAGTGGCCTGTGTCGTCCAATGTTAGTATCTGCATAAAGAGAGCATACCCTCACATGTTT
The DNA here is from genome assembly GCA_963277665.1 of Viscum album. Taxonomy (NCBI): domain Eukaryota; kingdom Viridiplantae; phylum Streptophyta; class Magnoliopsida; order Santalales; family Viscaceae; genus Viscum; species Viscum album. The sequence goes on from OY728152.1 coordinate 1,149,878,626, forward strand.
ATCTGTGGTCTCAGATTTTTAATCTGAGTCACCGTTCGTGAGTTATAAGAATTTGTAAAATAAAATAACTTTATTTAATTATTTTATTTACAGTTATTCCATTTTTGGGTTTTCTCAAAGAAGGATCATGCTGACTAAATTTAAGTTCCTCCTAGGGTAAAACTGTCATCCTGAGCGCAACAGTGCCCTCATATTTATGATCTAGGAAACTGTCTAAGAGTTATTCAATTATTTCAGGAAAACTGTTAACACGCGTTATTTAAAGCTTAACGAAACTTCGATGGATAGTTTTGGGCACTCCAGGCCTTGAAATCACACGTAGTCATATTTCACGGTCTCAAAAAAGTTCCATATAATTAAAAAATATACAAAATTTTTGGGACATTACACTCTACCCACACGAGTGGTCAAAACCACCTCATAACAAAGTCTCTCTGTGTGCATACTACTCAAATCACAGGTGAGTGGTAATCACCAAAATAGCACCCAAGACACAACATCCCAGGCACCTCATGTCCCTATGACGATGTCACTCAGTATCTGATGAACTTTCCATCCAAGTAACCTAGAACATGCCCCACTTGACAGTCTCACTGCATAAATCCCAACGTCTATGATGCCCAATCTCGTGGTCAAAAGCACCACAAGTAATCCAAGTCAACCCTAACTTGTGGTCAACATCACTCAATAATATCTAGGCCACACCCGAAACAACCCAAAGGGGTTCTAGCACCTAAAATTCAGAAATTACATATATAATCAAATGAATCACTTTTAAATAGGCCAAGAAAACTAAACATTTGAAAATCACTAACCAAGTGTTGTCCCATACCAGCCCTAAGGTCTTTAAAACCTCTAGCAATACTTAATTATGCTTAAAATTTCAAACTCAACAGTTTAATTCACAGCAATTCATTTTAACACATTTTTTCATACCCGACCAAAATGCCCTAATTGGGAAACAACCCCTCGCTCAGCCTCGCTCAATAAAAACAGGAAAAAATGGTGTACCTAAAGGCATCCCACATGTCTAATAGTCACTTTAACAAGCAACTGCAGAATAAATAGGGTTCGGCTCAAAATACACAAATATGTGCTAAAGGTCACACCACCCAAAATTTTTCAAAAACATGAAACAAAGTATTCACCACATACCTCGTACATGTACGATGATCCTCCTCTGGTGTCAGCCTCTAATTCGGCCTAAAATGTGGTAGATCTACAAAACGGTCAAAAATGCCTAACCCCCGATAACTTGGTCGAGAGGAGGAAGCAAATAAAACAGATCAAGAGGAATCAAGGCCTTGCCGAAGGGGGTTTTGACACATCCAAAGAAAATCAAATCTGAGTTTGGAAAAATAAATGGGAAGGGTTTGAAGGTTATTCCTATTGGGGTTCGGAGGTTCTTTCCAGACCCTCAAAACAAGGCTACTTCCCATTTTAAGCAAAAAAACAAAATTCATGGCGTGTACTTAGGAATACATGTCGTGTGGGTTATTTAATTGTTCCAACGATGGATGGGCTCCTTTCCAACTTGTTGACATGACTATACAGCGTGTACCTAGGGATACATGGCGTTTACTTATCTACCCAGATGACATCCCCAATATGCCATGTATATCCCCCTACATGGCCCCTCTACACCATGTGTACAAATAGTACATAGTGTGTATTTGTTAAAATATTTCTATCTGGACAATAGGCCTACTTTCCATGTATGTCCTTCAAACATAGCTACAATACACTACATGTACTTAGAAATACATGGAGTGTACCATGGAAATTTCCAAAACTGCCCAATTTAGTCCAGAACATAGCCAGTGTTACCTGTTTTCACAAAAATAGCCCAAAAAAGAATGAAAAAAAAGAAACTCATACCTTAATATAAGAACTGAGTTCTTAAAAACTTCCCCCTTAAAGAAACCCATCCCTGAATTTCCCTTCCAAGAGTGGAAAAGAAATAATTTCAGGATACTAGTAGACCAAAACTAAATTCAAGCAAATGTTCACTAACCTATTTTCAGACTCATGTTCCTCTCCTGATGCATCGTCACGCCTACACCACATTAGGGTCTCCGATGTTTCTCCCAACATCAAAACATATACACACCACATCGATGTCTGCCTCAATGTGGTTCTACATCCCATGGATGCTCAAAAAAACCTAGTGCCTTGCACCTCAAGTAAACCGCATCCTAGATGTCCTGATTCCCAAGGCACCTCAAGAAACCTACGTCCCAGGGATTCCTCGACGCCCATGGCACCTCAACTAATCTACATATAATGATGATCCAAATTCCAAGCACCTCATACATATATATATATATATATATCATGAACCTGATATGGTGCAAATCCCACTGACCAACATCTGGTCAGTCCACATATATCATGTGCACCTCGTGCTCTCAAAATGGGCATTCCCCAAAAGGCCATTCCAAAACAAGTAAAAACAAAATAGATCAGGGACACACCCTCGGTGTACCTCTAACCGTCATCGAATCACCATCCTTCTTATCCCCTGGTAGCTCCACGGTGTGCACTAGGACTGAAACATGACTTTTTGAAGCCTGACCTCCCTATGGTACTACACCAGTCACTGGCCACTGACCTTTCTTCTGGGTCCCATTGTCTATGTCATGTCCTCCACATGCAGTTGAAACTTGGCTACCCTCTCCTGGTACCGAACCTGGACCAAATCCAGATTCCATAGTCTATCATGGTCCCTAATTACCGGTTGTTTGATAAGGTTTCCTGCAGAACCTCTCAAGATTACCAACCTATCCACATGCCCATTACTCCTTTGGAGTCCTATCACACTGATTCCAAATATTCTCTAGCTTCCAAAACTGAAATCAAACCACTACTGAACTTCCACGAGGTGGTCTAACTAATTATTTGGACAAACTACCCTAATGGAACTCATCTCGACCTCACTTCCTGCTATGTAAACCATCACCTGAAGCCACTAACTAGCCCATGAGAGACCTGTCTATCAAGTTTCCCTCAGCTATGAGCACCTGATTCACTACCTCTAAGAACAATTCAAGCCTAAAGTTGTTTACCTACACCCATATGGCATGTCGTAAGCCTTCATCGAAGCACCTCACCCTCGAGGTGTCATTGCTTACCATACCAGGTGCGAAGTGAGACAAATCAGTGAAGGTAGACGCATAGTATATAATGGATATGTCACCCTGCTGAAGGCTTAAGAACTCTTGAGCTTTCTCTTCTGTCAGCGTCTCTAGGAAGAAGTGCTAGAATAATCTATCCTAGAAATCCTTCCAAGCCAGTCTCTCATTTCTACGAGCCTATATATGCACATCCCACCAGCGCTTTGTCTATCCTCACAGCATGTACATCGCCATCTTGAACCTCTACCTAGGAGGCATCTCGAGCTTCTCAAAGATCATTTGCATGCTCTCTATCCACTTCTTAGCCGCCTATGGACCATCCTCACCCTGAAAAATTGCTAGGTCCTACGACTAGAACTCCCATGTCAAATATTCCATAGAGGGATCTGTACCCTATGCACCTCTGTCGATCCCTTGTAAAACACATACCATGCTAGATCAACGTTGCTCATCAAGCCACGACCCGAATGCTTTCAAACCTGGATACTCTATCTACACTAGATCCTGAACCTGCTCCTGTCCCTAAGCCTATACCTACGGCTCATGATCTATCTATACCTCAGGGTTCTGAACCTGATTGTTCTCCTACAGCATTGTACCATCACCCTCCGGATGCTCCATATATCCATCTAATAGGAACCCACTGAATACCATAAATGGTCAGACAAACCACATATATAACAATATATATATATAACGTAGACAAATAAAGTAGTAAAAGGTAGATCATAACTACTACCCTTACTCTCACCCACCACAACATGCCCATGGGATCCAGGCCTCATGGCCTCCTTACTTACCCTTAATAGATCCAAGTATCAAAAGTACCTCGGGCCATGCCCATCCTGACAACCAACGTTGCCTAAAATGGATGACCCAATCACCCAATCATGGTAACCAAAATCACCTCAATCATAGTACTTTCCTTCTTATGTAAGAACCATGCCCAAATCTCCTACCCCATTCAATTCACAACATATAAAGCATGCCATGGTACATTTCAATAAACTATAAATTCTATAGTGAAGTTCACTTATCACATTTCAAAATCATTCAAGGTACGGAATTTGATATCATTCACATGGTATTATCACTTCACAAATCATACATGCAGTTATAAAATTGAAATACCCTAAAAAATGTGCCTATCAAAAGCCAAATAATTACGCCTTGCCATACCGTGACAAGGTCCAATTCTCCCTTACTACACCATGACAAGGGTCACATATCACAATCAATAACATCACACACCAAGTGAGCCACCTAGGTGGAAATCATATAGATTGTAATCTGAGAAAAAGAAAAACAGTAATTACCACATAATACAACTTGGTCCACCCCTCTTACCTGGGGTTGCAGGCACCCAAGCATATGCTAGAAACCCAGTCCCAATTACAACCTATCTCAAGTCTACCATATCCCAGATAATAAACCAGAAGAAATAAAAAAGTGAAGTCTCAATCTCACTAGTATCCATCAAAAAACTGCTACTAAATCGCTATCAATAACTCCTTTGATACCATTTTATAACTTCCCGACCCGATAAGCCACCCAAAGAGTGCTAAATGGGCCCGATGTTACTACCTTAGGTTCACCTCCCGGAATGCCAAAGTTTGCTGACTAGCACCGTGGGTCTAAATGGGTATATTGGGGAAGCTATACCCTCTTGAAAGAGGAAAATAAGGGTACTGGTCCAAGCGTAATATATAACATGCAGCGGAGATAAATGACTCAGTAGACTCGAACTAGACCCATTGGGAGGAAGCCTAATCAATAGCAGATAAACAACAGAAGCAATATAGAAACAACAAAAGTAGAAGGTAAACACAACAGAATTCTGAACACCACTTGTAGCTACTAAAAAATCTAGAATTCTTCCATAGTAGGTCATACATATTAATAAACAATGGTGCCAATTGATAACCAATATTAGCTACAAAATAAAGAAATATTGCTGATACAGGAAAGAAAGAAAACAAAAATAAACTCCAACTAGGCATGGCCTCAGGGTCCCTACCAAATCTTCATGCAACAGCTAATATTATCCAATCCATGAAGCGGATCGCTTTCCTACATGTAAGTTCATGAATTCTACATGCATCCTGAAGGTCCCATGTAGGGTGTGAGACAAATATTAGTAGGATACCACCCAATGGTGAATACCTAATATAAGTGTCTAATAAAACATGCATTTATTAGGAAAATAGTAAATAGTACAGTGCATGCATAAGCATAAACTCCACTGGTTACTATCATCCACTATAGAGTGTCACCTGCATCAACCAATGCTAGAATCTCAGTCATATAACCTAACACCATGTGCCTCTTGACACCTCATGCCTCAAGTACTGACATCCAGAAGGCACACCCAAACAAAAGTAACTTGGAGGAACAACATTTCCGGTACTCAAAAAAATAACCGAAGGGATAGCGATGTCTACCCACAAATATAGTAACCAGAGGGATAATGATATCTTCCCTCAAATAAAGTGTCCTAGCCCACAGCCTCAATCATGGAAAGCCTTAGCCCCCAACCTAATGGCCTCATCTCTATCTCCCGAAGGCTTTTTTCCTTCCATGTGGCTTCCTACAGCAAGCACCCCCAAACCAATAGTACCAGAACCACAACTATCAGGGGCCTCTACCCACATGAGTAGTCAAAACCACCTCATCACAGAGTCTCTTTGTGTGCACACTACACAAATCATAGGTTATTGGTAATCACAAAAATAGCACCAAAGCCATAACATCTCTAGCACCTTGTGCCCCTAAGACCATGTCTCTCAGTATCTGATGGCCTTTCCATCAAATTAACCCGATCCATGTCCAACCTGGTTGTCTTATTGCCTAAATCCCAATGTCCATGACACCCAATCTCGTGGTTAAAACCACTCAAAGTAATTCGGGTCAACCCTAATCTGTGATCAACATCACTGAAGAATATTCAATCCATGCCCAACACTTCCCAAAGGGGTTCCAGCAGATGCAATTCAACAATTACATATATAATAAAAAGAATCACTTTTAAATAGGTTAAACAAACTAAACAGTTGAAAAGAACTAACCATGTGATGTCCCATACCAACACTGAGGTATTTAAAGCCTCTAATGATATTTAATCATTCTTAATGGTTCAAACTCAATAGTTTAATTCATAGTAATTCATTTTAACACGTTTTGGAATACCAATCCAAAATCCTCATTTGGGAAACAACCCCTCTCTCAGCCCTGCTCAAGAAAAATAGGTAAAAGGGGATTACACAAAGGTGTCCCATAAGTCTAATAATCAATTTAACATGCAATTGCAGAATAAATTAGGTCCCGCTCAAAATACCCAAATACGCGCTAAAGACTGCACCACCCAAAAGTCTACAAAAACACAAAATGAAGTATACATCACCTACCTCATACACGTATGATAATCCTCCTATGGTATCAGCCATCAATTTGGTATAAAACGTGGTATATCTACAAAATTTTCAAAAACCCTCAACCCCCAATAACGTGGTCAAGAGGAGGAATCAAAGAAAACAGCTCAAGAGGAAACAAGGCCTTACCAAGGGGGTTCCAATTCATCCAACGGCAATCCAATGAAAGTTCGGAAAAAAAATGGGAAGGGTTTTAAGGTCTAGCTGATTAGGGTTCTAAGGTTCTTTCTAGAACCTAAAAATGAGGTTTCTACCTATTTTAAGCAAAAAATAATACACAGCATGTACATAAAAATACATACCGTGTGGGTTCTTTATCTATTCCAAAGATGGTTGGCCTCCTTGGTCGGCTTGCCAACATGACTACACATCAAGTACCTGGGGGTACATGGCGTGTACTTCTCTACCCAACTAACATCCCAAACATGCCATGTATATCCCCATACATGACCCCTCTACAATGTGAGTACAAATAGTACATGTATTGTACTTGCTAAAATCTTTCTACCCGGCCAACAGGCCTACATGCCATGTCTGAACTTCACACATAGATTTAGTACACAGAGTGTACATAGAAGTACATGGCATGTACCTTGGAAATTTCTAGAACTGCCTAGTTTAGTTCAGAACATATCCAGTGTTACCTATTTTCTGAAATAAATCCCAAAACAGAACGGAAAAAAAAAAGAAACATGTATCTAAAATTAAGAACCAGGTTCTTACATGATTTTCCCAAACTGTGCACCTACCAATAGAAAAAATTACAGCCCCAGAAAGAGGGTGATTGCATAATTAGTGCACAGTTTGTCAAAATGAACTCCATCTTAGTAGAAATTGTGCACCCCTAAGAAGAGTCACATAGTTAAGGCACACAATTTGGAAAATCATGTTCCCCTACCCAAGAAACTATGCACATAGGGTTTATTTCTCCTAAATATTATATTAAAATTCCTAACCCCCCCCCCCTATATTTCACCCCCATTCCTCTTCGATCAACTTAATAAGTTATCCTTCATTTTTTAAGGTCCCAGAAAGGATTTCAATTCCCCAAAGAACTCCATTATTAATGAATCGAAGATATGATTAAAGGATCATCCCCTCTTCTGATATATAATCTCTTCAAGATTTTTTTCCTCCCTTTCTCCCATCTCTCTTCACAAATGAAGAGGAATGTTTTATCCTCCATTATTAAGGGTTATATTTAGGTTTTCAAGGATCTTAATCTATTTAATCTATCATCTCTCCCATTGGTACTCTCATATGAAACCCTAGTTTAGTTACTCGCCCTTCGGGTGGTGGCGATGGATATCCTGCCTACCCCCTATCGGTGTTCTCCCATTTCACTGATCCATCCTCTCTCTATGATTTCCCTCATATACTCCTTATCCCAAAAGTCCCTTCCCTCCATAATGGTGCTCTATAAATTCTGATTTATCTATAGGAATTCCTGTAGGCTTCTTCACTCCATGGATTTTCCCTCATTGCCCATTTTGTTTGATGTCGGCCATCCCCCGACTTCTTCGATAGGTTCATCAACAGTGTTTGGACCCTAAAGAATCATGTTGCGGTTGGTCTCTTGGATCCTCCCCACTTTCTTCTTTGTTTTGGTTATGCTGATGATATGGATTTTGTGTGGTCTAAAGAAATGTGTTCTTGCAATGGATCTCACTTCTTCCTTATAAAATAGAGTTATGAGTTCCACTGGAATCTCAACCTCCCCTATGTAGAGATCTGGTTATGTTTTCTGAACCTCCCTTTCCCCTTCCAAAATCATGTTATTCTACAATTGTTGGGAAACCTTGTCAGGAGGTTCCATGCCTTCGATGGGCACTCACACGCCTTATTCCACTAGATTTATCCCTATATTTATGTTGAAGTGGATGTTTAAAAGCCTCTGGTGTATATAGTTTGGTTAAAGGTAGGTAAATAATTCTGTTACTAGTAACCAGTGTTCTCAGAAAACTGGTTCGACTATTTTAGTACATGTTTTCATCTGGGCCACCTCTATTTTTATTGTCGATCATCTCGTAGCTCGACATCTAAGGCATCCTGCTCTACTGGTATTCAAAATCATTCAAAAAAATTTATCCACCTTTGGTTAGAGGCTCGACCATTTCTTATTAGATCGACGATGCATGATCCAGTGGCGTCTGAGGGGGGAGCCCAATTTTCTTCTGATGTTACTACTACTAAGTCGGATGTTGCTGCCCTTATTATTCCCCCTTTAAATCGAGATCCACTAGTGTGTGGCCTCATATTGGGACTTCTTAGTGCTAATCCAATGGTTTTTCATACAGATCCAAGGGTTGAATACATGTTTACAAGGTTAAAACCTGATTGAAGTACTCCCAAACCATTTTAACTAGTCCAGTGTGATTCTAGTCCTATGGTTCTCCCTACCTTCATGGATATATTCATGGATGGAGGATTGAGGACTGGGCAGGATACTGCGTATCGTAATCATTCCAGGGATAGTGGATTTCAAGCTGATGGAAGGGTCCTTGCTGATAGAAACAACTCCAATGATTTTAAGTATAGTGTGGAACCAAGTTATGAGAGATTCAGCCAAAGGGTTGTCACACAGGGGTCCAATCTGAGAAGAAACTTTACTAGTATCAAGTTGATCAACAACTTCAATAGACAGAGTGTTGATAGAGGGGATTTCAGTTGTCCCTTAGGAACAAAGTTAGATGGAGAAAGACAACCCTCTTATGACAATGCAGTTAGAGGGTATGGTAAAGGCCTACACAGCCTAAGGAGGGAGAATGGAAATAATAAAAATAGGGACCTGGGGAATTTCATTATTTCCAATAGGTAGAAATAAATGGGTTGTAAAGACTACTCCTACCTACCTAGGCCTATGAAGAATTGGTCAACCAAAAATAGTGCTAATCCCAATGAACAGAAGGCTCGTCTAGTGGAAGGTGACCTTGGGACTGTTTGGAATGCCATTATAAAGACATATTAAAATATGATCTAGACTCTTAGGTAAATTATTATCATTGGAAATTGTTCAGGGATATAGATTCCAACTGACTTAAACTTTTCTTTAACAAGTATATTGTTTCTTTTGATGTTTGACCTAACTTTTATGTGAGGGTTCTCACTTTCCCCTTAAAATTGTTTCATAAAAAAAGTTACTTTGAGGTTTTTGTTTTAAATCTCTTCTACCATCATGAAATTAATCGTTTTGAATTTATTTGAGGATTTTACATTGGTGAGAGTCCATCAAAAACCTTGACATAGGTGGTATAAATGTCAATTCCTATAGTCTTGAAATATAATTACAGGTATGTAATTGTGGCATTTCAATTTCCACTTTTATCAATTGAATCTTGAATTGGATTAATTAACTGATTAAATTAATTAATGGAATTAATAAATTTTTGGGTTATTGGGATTATGTCATTGGTGAAATATGGAATTAAGAAATTGGTTAATTAATGGGGTTGTGGAATTCACTGATAACAGAAATTAAGGTATGGTTGGATTAACTTTGAAGGGTTAATAGTTTATATTATTAAATGTTGTTAAATGGATTAATGGTGAAATGTACATATTATTCCCATGTGATTAAAGTGATGAAATATAATTTTTTTGTTAAATTGAAATGGTGAACCATTATTAGAATAATTGATAAGAGGGTTAATGATTATTAACCTTGATAAATGTGGTATAAGTGAAATTTTGATATATGTGATTATGAGTGTGGGACACAAACTGATACTTAAAAATCCCATATTTGATAAATATGATTGTGGGATAGGGACTGATTCTCCAAATACCGATATGTGATAACAATGAGTTGTGGGACAATGACTAATGCCTCAAATACCCATAGGGTGGTATACATGACATTATAAACCTAAGACATTATCATTGTCCCGGAGTTCCAAGTATCCTTAATATGAAATTAGAATAAAATGGATAGTGTAATCCCATGATATAATGGATTTTGATTCCCTATGGTGTATGGTTCAAACTGTGGAATGACCTAAATTAGGTATTTTTGGTTTGGGTTTATTTATGAACCAAGGTATTTATGTGGTTAAATAAAGAATAATTGAATATGTGATTATTTATTTCATCACTTTTTCTTTATTATATATACAACCGTATATACTATTATAAACTGGATATTTTTTTAAAGGCCATTGGTGGTGGAATGTTGAGTTTTACTCACACCCTACTCAGGTTTGTTGATGAGTGAATCAATAGACTTCATGTTTATAGGATAGGATAAGGGAACGAGGAATATGTTAGATGTCTGAGTTGGGTGGAGCAAGAATGAGGGAACCAAAATTGGTGTCAAGACCTGCCTGGGAGTTTTAGTGTGTCTCAATTTGGGCTTTTTAGTTGACACGTGACACATATATTGCATAAAATATCTTATTATTTAGTTTTGTATATTGTTTTCCTATTTTGGTTTATCATGTGATAATGTTCTATATTGGTTATGGTTTTATTCTTATTATTGATTATTACCATTTTGATATTGTTTATCTATTTTTGTTATTATGCTACTCAGATAAAGTGGTTATAGTCTCCCCATGTTTTTCATTAAACCCTCACTGCTAATCAGCAGCCTCTAGAATATGGGGAGATGCACCTGAGGTAAAGTAACCAATCAGCTCAGGGTACCGTTATGTGGCACCCTATTCTGGATTCTAGAAATTGGTATCAAATAAAGTTTTAATTTATTTTCTTTTTTCATACAATTTTGGAATGGTAACTAGGATACTTGGAAGATTTTCTCCTTGTCCATGACCTCGTGCATGAGAGTAGTTAACCCATGTATGGGGAAACCCAAGTACTTAGGGTGGGATTTTTGTTATTGATGTTTTTTGTTACAATTGGATGATATTTCACCTTGGGTGATGAACTTGTTGGGTGATGTTATATTTTTCTAGGATTTTTCTTCATGGATTAGTATGGAATCAGAGTTGTGTAAGCTTACATCATTATAGGAACTCAAGAATTATTGTTACATGCATAAGTTTTATGCAAGCATAGAAAATTAGGTTTGGGTAAGTTGTTTAAATGAAAGTACTTTTCATTACTTGTGTAATTTAAATGAAAAGGTTCCTAATATGAAACTGAAATATGTAAATGATACTGAATATGGAAAATTAAATGGGTAAATGGTTTTCTAATAAGAAACCTTATTTTTTGAAAAAAATTAACCCTATGTTATCCATGATGTATATGAGGAATGGTTGAGGGTAGTATTAGTGCCTCATCTTTGACCATGTGATGGGATATGGGGGATGAATTATTATGGATTGTTTTGAATCCAAATTATATAAATGGGTTGATGATTCTTTTATGTTTCCACATATGTTTTCTTGGAATTTTAGATATATTCCTCCATGAAAATTCTTTTGGATATGAAAAAAGGAGAGCATGGGTGGAATGGTGCCTCTAGTAGTGGAAACTGAGGCTATGACAGTTCTAGGTGAAGGATCTAGAGAGAGGTTCCATGAGAAATTTTCTTTCTTGGTGAAGTTTATGAAAAAATCTATAGGGTGGGTTGTGAAGATCATGTTTGGTTTGATGTTGGAGTTTTAGTTACAACACCCTCCGAAATTCGTTAGAGAGGGAGGACCAGAGGCAGCTGAGTTCTGTATTGAGTCTATCCAAATAATTCTTGACCACTTAGAGAATTATACTGAGAAGAGATCCAAACTGGGTACTAATATGTTACATTATTATGCAAAGATTTTGGGAGACATCCAGACTCAGTAAGGAAAACTAGATAATATGGAGTGGAAGGACTTTCAAGAGAAGTTATTAGAGTTATTTTACAATGAGAAGCTCATGCAGGATAAGTAAAATTAATTTATAAGGTTGACCAAGGGTATTATGTATGTGATGGACTATGCTAGTTTTTTACAGATTTTCATCACTTCATTCCATCAGCGGCTGGGGATAAGGAAACTATAGTGAAGCATTTTCTGAATGGGATTTAATGTGAGATAAATTCCCATGTTAACATCTTTAGGCTGAAGAGGTTCTATGAGGGGGTAAATTAGGCTCTCATTTCTAAGGGGAATCTGAAGGATGATTATAGTGAAGTATGGGTGGTTTTTTGTTGAACAACTCAGTGGTACATCTTTTGAGAGTATGAAGTGTTGCTATGAGAACATTAACTAGAGAAGTGGAAAGTAGAGTGGCCATGAGGAAGGGTTAGTAACTCAAGATATGAATAGAGTGATCAACTACTGAGGAGGTAGTCTATGTTGATTATATAGATAGTTCCCATGGCCACTGGTAGAGTGTCGAGCTTGTGGCATGATGGGAGATCTACAACAGTTTTGAAGGAATCCACGGTAGGTGGGTAATGAAAGAGGAGCTAGGAAGAAACAGAGTTCTTGAAGGGGTATCCTACCCCATTTCATTATGTCAGTAAGATTTCTACTAGCCATGGTGGTAGAGGTATTTTACATGCTTCTTCAAGGTGAGAGAACCTATATCAGCAGAGTGGTGAAGCTCAGGAGACTCAGACTGTAGCCCAAGGAAGATGGGCAGGAAATTTTCATGTAGTTCATCCTACACTTGCTGATATTTAAGTATTACCATTAACATTTAAAGGTAATATTATTTTATATTATATTATTTTTATTTCCTTATTTGATACAAGATCCTCTCATTATTTTATATCTACCGAACTAGTGAACATTTTGAGTCTGACCAGGGAGTTTGTGAGAAGGGTTGTGATGATTGATGCACCTTTAGGAGTACGGTCAAGAGAAATCTATTTATTCAAGGGGTTCTCTCTCGAGTTCAGGGAGTATTTGTTTATATGGGATATATAAATCCTTGATATGTTAGGCTTTGAATTTATTTTGAGTATTTACTGGTTGGTAGACTACTGATGCCACATAGTTTTTTACCATAGGAGAGTGACCTTCACATATCTTGAGTGTAAAAACTATGTTTATCATGGATAATGTGGTATTAAGGAAATCCATGTAGGTTTAATTAATCAAAAACTAGGGGATATCAACATCCATGTTGTAGGTATTTTCTGGATGATGGTCATGTGAATTTGGATGTATTTCCGCACATAGTAGACTAGTTCTAGGATGTGTTTCCTGAGGACTTCTCAGGGTTGACACCTGAGAGTGATGTGGAGTATATGATTGAGCTCATGCTTGGAGAAGATCCAGTTTCAATTCCACCTTATATAATGGAACCAATATATCTTCAAGATATTAATAATAAATTGGAAGAGTTTACGGAAAAGGTATTTATTCATCTGAGTACTTCACCTTTGGGTCCTCCAGTCTGGATTGATAATAAGGTTGATGTAACCTTGCATTTATGTGTTGTTTATCATAAGTATAACTGAATGACAGTCAAAAATTGGTGTCATATTCTAAATATCAATGATCCCCTTGGCCAATTGAGATGATTTTGTGCTTTCTCCCATATTTACTTGTGATTAGGGTATCATCATTTGAGAGTTTGACCTTCTAATATACCACATACAACCTTTAGAACCAGGAATAGCCTTCATGACTTCGTCGTGATGTCGTTCGGATTGATGAATTCACCTTCTGTGTTTATGGTCTTGATAAATAGAATCTTTCACCAATACCAAGATCAATTTGTGTTTGTTTCTTGGATAACATCTTGGTATACTCCAAGACTCATGACGATCACTCCCAACATCTTGACATCATCCTGAGTACACTAAGATAGAATCAGTTATACACTGAGTTATATAAGTGTAAAATTTGTATTTATTGAGTACATTTATTGGGAAACATCATCTCGGATGAATTTTTTTAGTGGAATCAAGGAAGGTTAATGTTGTTGTTTCTAGGGAGCAACCTAATAATTTTTTTGACATTCCTAGCTTTATGTGTTTAGCAAGCTACTATTTGAGGTTCATCTAGGAATTTCCCCACTTGGTAGCACCACTTTCGGACTTGACCAAGAAGGGAGTTAAGTTTGAATGGTTTGTATCATTTTAGAATGAATTCCAAGAGGTGAATAGTACTTTTAATACAACACTAATATTGATCCTACCAAAGATTAGTGATGAGTGTGCAATGTTTTGTGATGCATATAGGATAGGAATTGGTGTAGTTTAGATATAAGGAGATCAATTTGTAGTGTATGGGTCACAAAATTGAGGACACATGAATGGAACTTCCCTACACATGACCTAAAATTAGTGGAAGTGGTCTATGATTTGAAGTGTTCATGGAGGGTGAAAAAATTTAAATGTATACTGACCAAAAAAGATTAAAGTATATCGTTTTGCAATAAGATTTAAATCTATGATAGTGGAAATGGTTTGAGTATATGTAGTCATTTTATTTTGATCTATAATATGTTCCCAAGAAGGGTAATATTGTTACTGAAGCTTTGAGAAGTAAAATATAGTCTCATGAAGTTTTGGAGCCTATATATAAGTAGAATATGATTATATTTCCAGCATAAATTCATGTTCTCGTTCAGTAGGTCTAGGAGATGATGACCCTCATCTTTGTATTAGTAGCGTATACACTTTTAAGATGGATTAGGGAGAGATAGTATGAGGATATGGAGTGTCTTTACTTGATGGAAATCATTGAAGGTGGGGATACACATTCACATTTAACCATATATGAGGATGAGATAATCAATGTCAGGAATCAGGTTATTATGCCTACAAGTATGTGGGATGAGCTGATGCATGAATTTAATGCCTTGAAGTGGGTATTGAATCCTAGTTTGATAAAAATGTAATATGACCTACATAGAAAATTTAGATATTCAAGCATGAAAAAATATATTTTAGGGGTTGTGAGATGATGTTACACCTTTAAACAGGTGAATATCGAGCATCAATGAACTGATGGTTTGCTACAGTCTTTTCCCATTCCGGAATAAAAATGGTACTACATTACCATGGAATTATTAGTGTGTCTCTCGAGGAAACTATGGAAGAATACTTCTACTTGGCTGATCATTGACGAACTTAAAAAAGTATCTCATTTATTGACTATACAGGAGACTTCCTCAGTGGATTAGTTGGGAGACATGCACATTCGGGATATAGTCAGTCTGCACAGGGTGTGGTGGAGTATAGTTTTAGACCGTAACTCATATTTCACTTTGCGCTTCTGGAAAAGTTTGAAAAAAAGAACTGGTACATAGGTATTTTAAATTATGGATTTCCATCCACATATATATGGGTAGTAAAAACTTACTAAATTGGTTTTGGAGGATATATTGTGGGCATGTGTTCTAGACTTTGGTTGGTCTTGAGAGAAACAGCAGCACTCATTTATTTCACCAATAAAAATAGTTATCAAGAAACTATAAATATAGAACCATATGATTATATTTATGGTAGGACATGTATATCACCTCTATTCTTGATGGATGGAGGTGATTCAGAGTTGTTGGGATCAAGTTTCATCTAGGAGACATTGGAGTAGGTTTAGTTGATTCAGTAACGTATGGATACAGATCATAGTAGGTATAATTCTTATCATGATCTACAATGACAAACCCATGATTTTACAGTGGATGATCATGTATTCCTTCAGGTGTCACCTAGATTGGGTCACTATAGGATTTAGAGATAGGGAAATCAAGTGCTTGGTTTTGTTGGACCTTTTGATATTGTGGAGAGAATCAGACTGGTGGAGTATTGATTAGCTCTTCCACCGAAATTTGGTTCTATGCATGATTTTTTTTCATGCATCACAGCTTTGGCAGTATCACATAAACCCTTATCATGTGATCAATTTTGATGATGTTGAGTTTGATACTGATGTGTACTTTGAGGAGAATCTAATTCATGTTATGGATCGAAGTAAGAAAGTGTTACAAGGAAATATCATGTTGATAGTTTGAGTATTGTGGAAGCATGGATGTGTTTAGAAAGAAATGTGGGAGATATAATAAAGTATGTGGGATTAGTATTCCGATATTTTTATTTCAGAATCATAGAGATTCTTGGGATTACATCTTGAAGAAAAGTTGTTATAAGGTGGGGAGATTGTAAGGTCCTAACATTTTCTAGAGATGACACGACCTCATTTTCAGATACTCTTTTATTTGTTTTGGTATATATTTGTTGGGTTTTTTGTTTCAGGGATTTTTATGTGTAAATTGAGAATTTTTTAATTAAAAGGTGTAGTACATAGTTGGTGTATGTTTCCCCAAATTGGGCACCTACCCCCAGCAAACTGTGTAACCCCAAATAGAGGGGTATTTCACAATTAATTCACAATTTTTCAAAATGTGCACCTTATTAGTATAAAATGTGCACCCCTAAGAAGAGGAACACGGTTAGGTAATACGGTTTGGAAAACCATGCACCCATTCCCAAGAAACCATGCGTATGGGATTTATTTCTCAAAAAATTATATTAAAATTCCCGAACCCCTCATATTTCACCCTCATTCAACCCCAATTGACCTAAGAAGATCTCATTCATTTTATAAGTTCTTGAAGATGATTCCAAGGCCACACAAGCTCCTTTATTGATTACTCGAAGATCCGATTGAATAATTTTCACCTTTTTCGGTATGTAATCTCTTCCTGATTATCTTTCTCCCTCTCTCTCTCATCTCTCTTCATGGATGAATTGGATTGTTTTGTCCTATTTTGGAAATGGTTAGACCTACGTTTTCAAGTTTATTAATATTTTATCTTTATTTTTGATCTAAATCTATTTTTTTATCATGAAATTGATCATTCCACATCAATTTAGAGATTTTCCGTTTGTGAGAATCCACCAATGACCTTGAGGTGTGTGGCCTAAATGTCAATTCCAATAGTCTTGAATTATAATTTCATGTATGTAATTGTTTATTTTCAATTTCCATGTTTAGAAACTAAATATTGAATAGTATTTATTAATTTAATGAATTAATTAATGGAATAATGAAATTGATGGGTTATTAGGATTATGGAATTGGTGAAATATGGAATTATGAAATTGGTCAATTAATGGGATTATATAATTTGTTGATAATTGGAATTAAGGGATGATTGGCTTAACATTTAATGGTTAGTAGTTTATATGATTAAATTTTGTTAAATGGATTGATGGTGAAATGATCATATTATTTATATTTCAATAAAATGATGAAACATGATTGTTTTATTAAATTGAAATGGCACACCATTATAAAAATATTTTATAAAAGGTTTAATGATGGATAAACTTGATAAATGTGATATATGTGATATTGTGATATATGTGATAATGAGAGTAGGACCTAGACTGTTTCTTCAAAATCCCATATGTGATAACTATGAGCATAGAACATGCACTAATGCTCCAAATACCTATATGTGATAATGATGAGGTGTGGGATAGGGAATGATGCTTAAAATACCCACAAGGTGATAGACATGATGTTATTTTCCCAAGAAATTGGCATTGGAAAAGAGTCCCAAGTAGCCTTAATATGAAATTGGAATAAAATAGATAATGGAAGACCATGATATAATAGATTGTGATTATCTATGTGATATGGTTCAGACTCCGGCACTCGATGAAGAAGGAATTTTTAGTTTGTGGTTCTTCTTGAACCTAGGTATTTATGTGGTTAAATAAAGAATAATTGAGTATATAACTATTTATTTTATCATCTACGATTTATTCTTTATACAATTGCATACATTTTTATAGATTATATATTATTTTAGACACCATTTGTGGTGGCCTAATAAGTTGTAATCACACCCTACTCGGGCTTCCTAACTATTACCCAAATATAATTCATGTTTGTAGGGAAGTATTATAACAAGATACCTATTTTAGATGGTTGATTTGGTATTAATCCTAGACGAAGAAATTGGAATTTGTGTCAGCGCCAGCATGGGAGTTTCAATGTGTCTTTATTTTGGTTTTTCATTTAACACTTGACATGTATATGGCATTACATAACTACTGCTTTAGTTTTGAGTATTGTTTTCTTATTTTGGTTCATCATGTTATATTGGTCTCTATTGGTTATGATTGTATTCTAGTTATTTATTATTACCATTTGGCTATTGTTTATTTATTTCCACTATTTTTTTACTTTGATAAAGAGGGTATGGTATCCAAATGATTTATATTAGACCCTTGCAGCTAGTCGGTATCCTATAGCATATGGGGAGGCATGCTTGAGGTCACATAACTAACCAGCTTGGGGCCCTGGTATGTGGAACCCGGTTTGGGATGTTACAATAAACCAAGAATTGAAATTACTCCAATGAAAATATCCTAAAATACCCCAAATTAAAATAAAGTAAAATTAAACTCCCTCAACTCTACATAATCACCTCGTAATATGAACTACTATAATCTAGAACCACCTTCAAAAGGGTCTTGTGATTATAGAAATTATATATCAGGGGTGATTATGTAACTATACTTAGTTGGTTAATATCGATAACTCTCACATATCAATGTAGATAATGTTAGATTCAGTTCCCTAGAACCAACTAATTTTATACTTTAAATTACTATATAATATATTTATAAATGTAATATTCTTATCAAATATTGAATTTAATTATGAATAATTTATGTGATAATATCCATAGAATATTTATTACATACATAGGTTGTATAAATTCCCCACAATAATGAGAACTTAGAGATACTATGATGATATTCATAAATATATATCTTATGTTCTAGTTACATAAATACTATGGGACATAGAAATATTTTAAATATAACGTGTTCAGGGATTATAAGAATTGATAAATATTCTCATGAAGTTCTTGATTGATTATCTCCAATAAGGGAGATCATAAGTATGGATATGAAAATAGAAACACTGAGTTATTTTAATTGATCTAAACCAAACATATATAAATAATACATTGATACCATAGTTTAATTGATACATCTCACAAATACTCACACAACCCATGGTCCTAATGTTTTATTTTCTTGGAGACTAGAAACATAAAAACACTTATTTAACATTTCATGAACATATCTATATAAACTAAACCCACTCATATACATTCCATGAGATATAATCATCTTAAAATCTTGGGGAAAGGAAAACATAAGATAGGGTGAAATAAATTTATTGGTACAGGATAACATATAAAAATTCATAATGGTTAGATCATAAACATATGGAAAAGCATGAATAAGGAAAAATATCTGATTTAAGAAAAAACATAAATCAATAATTGTTAACAAAAACAAAAAAATATAGGCAAAACATCTCAAACATCAACAATTTTATCATGGAATGATAAAAAATAAAACATAAATAATATAACATGATCCATGTTATGTAGGAAAGAAATTGGCACGATCATAAACATAATATTTCTTATCATTGTGAACCTAGAAACCCACAAACCTATTTACATGTAAAATTGATACAACAGATAAATTCCATCACACTCACCCTTTGTGAATCTATCTACTCTCCAACCAATTCACATGTAAAATTGTGAGTATAGCTAAATGAAACCACACTCACCCTTTTTGAACCAAGATACTCACTAACCTATTCAAATAACATTTATATCTCATGAAATATAATCTTTTACTCAATTCATTAGAGGTAGATATAGGTCATTAGAAAATATGGGAGTTATTTTTTGGAAATATCAAATTTTATAAATTAAATAATCATGGTCAAAGAAATGGATATAACATATATTTCCCCATAAAAAAGGTTTTATGGAATAATATAATCATAGGGATGATTATAACCAGCTTTTAATGTTAAGATTTAATAATGAGGAGTGTGACTCAATAAAAGGTAATTGAGTTATCCAAACCCTTACGGATTTAGTATTTCTAAATCAAAATACATTGAAATATTAAAAATAATATGGATACATAAATTGAAATAATTATATTGTGGATTATTACAAAATAAATTCTTGGAAATTATATACACCATAGAGATAATAAATTTCTGTATAACATTAAAACATGTCTCAATAAAGAGAAATTGATATTAAAAACACTTACATCTTAAGAAATATTCTAATAAAAATATTGAAAGAGTGAAAGATTAAAATTGTAGCTAAAATACCATGATAAGTAAAATTCATGATATTACATATCCAATAGGTAATATAAACCGTATTTAAATGAAATTAACTGAATAAAATAAAATGCATCTCAAAGAATTAAATTTTGAGATGAAGATCTTACCCTGTTAAGTAGATTCTTAAAGAATGGGAGGGATCCTTAGATCCTTAAAAACTCATTGGGAAGATGTTATAAAGAGATAGGGAAGATAAATTCATGATAGATTTATTTGGTTTGGAGAGGAATTATATAATGGGTGGAAGTTATCTCCTTTTATATTTGAGAAAGATTATTTTTTAGGGAAAACTAAAGTTAAGTAAGGGGTAAGAAAAGAATCACATGTGTGGTAGGTGGATAAGGTGAGTTAAGTGAATTATTTGGATAAATGGTAGGTTAGGTATGTGGTATGAATTTAATATCTAAAAAGTCTTTATAGATTGTGTAAGTGTCCAAATAATTATAAAAAATTCAAGATACTTTACTAACCCATTTTTACCCTTCTTAATCTTGATTAAAAATTAATCATGGTAATTATTTTATTACTAAAAATATAAGATTACCCTTCTTACAAAATTTTGGAATGATAGATGTAGATTTGGGATGCATTTAACCTAGTTAAATATATATTTATGAGAAAATTATCATTCAAATTAAAACATATAAAGTGTCGAAAAAAAACATTTTAATCATTAAGTGTTCATAACATTATGTAACATTGATTAAAAACTAAATAAGTGTTAATTAGATTTTATATATTTTTAAAGTTAAAATTACAGTCTTAATATAAAATAAATTCACTTTATTTAAAAAATTCAAATATATTAATCATAGTATTATTCTTTGAAAAATAATTGTTTTATCAGGGTAACTAATATTTATCCAATGTAAGGAAATATTTATGCATAAAGATAAAGTTTTCATTATTAGATAATTTATACATAATGATTCTAAATTTTAAATCCATTTTGTTTGACTTAATTTCTAAAAGAGGTAAAATTAATTTTAATATAATAAATGTATAATGTATTAAAATAATATTTTGAAAAATATATTACTTGAGTTCTAAAATATCAGTCTTAGGTTTATAAACTATAATAAATATTTTAAAATATATAATTTAAAATAAAAAATAAATATATTTTCATGAAAAAGGTTTCATAAATTTCTATTTCATACTTATATACTAATAATGGCATAAAATTCATCATTTTAGTAAAAACGATATGTTAAACTGTTCACCTAAAAATAAAATTTTATGGGAAAATAAAAAAATTTCATCATAAGATTATATTATTATGGTTAGTTAGAAAATGATGTTCTTTTTTCAAATTAAATTTATAAAATTTAAAAAATAAAAAGTTAAATATAATTCTAAAATATAGTGGAAAACGTTTCATATTGGTAGATATATTTTTAAAATGTTAACTATTTATTATTCATATTTCCTATAAATTACTAATTAATTTATTGGTAATATATTATTAATATTATAGATATATTTTATTATTATTTAATCATAATATAATTACTTACTTGAAATAAAACACATATTTTGGAAAAATATACTTTTATGCATAAAATTATTTTCTTAGTTGTTTTAGCTATGATAATTGTATATAATAAATATTAGACGAACTATTTATTTTCATTATATACATATTTCATATTTTGGTTAACCATATTCATACCTTCTAATTCAAAGGTTGGGTTTTAATGGATATATTTAATATTTTATATTACTTAATTATATCATGGTTTTTGTTTTAGTTCGGTGTTCCATGTGGATTAATCTATCAAAAAAAGCATTTATTTAAAGGAAAATAAATAGTTAAATATCATTTAGTTTAATTATTAATGTTTTTTTAGATTTTCCTATCTATGAAAATGGTTACTGTTCATTTGAATTGAGATAATTATTAAGTTGTATTTTGATTCACATACTTTAATCCATGATTAAAATCATCAAGTAGTTACTCATAGAAAATTAGCTTGTATCAGGTACATCATGACAGATATGACATTAATTGAATGTTAAAGATTGAATTTTTCCATTCTAATTCATGGAAGAAGTGAGATTTGGAACATTGATCTAGATAAAATTCATAGTTAAATCCTTATCCATTGTAGTTTTCATATAAGTTTATCTCAGAAATTCAAAGAAATTTAAGTTAAGTAGAAAGTATGATGATGCATTTATACCTCTTGTTTAATGATGTATCAGTTGCATAGGGATTATATTACACAATTACATTCATTGTAAGGTTGTCCTTATTTTTTCTATAACTTAGTATTTTTATATGGGTGTCATGATATGTATCTATATGTAATTTCCCAGACACAATTCACCTCATTCATTGCCAGACCAAAGTGTTATATACCTTAAGATCACCTCCATAAATGGTAGAGGCTACCAAGTAGTAGTGAGTTTCTTTGTTTAAGTATGGGAAAATTATACCTTATGTTATAGGTAACCATAAATAATAATAGAAGAAATAATAAAATTGTTCATCATAGAAATATGTATCTAAAAAACATCACAATTATATTTCAGCAAAGGTAAACACAAAAACCCATGATTTAAAAATATGGTAAACTTTAAATGATATACAAGTTATATGGATATAAACAAGAACTGTCATGGATAGGTCACATATAATAAGCCCCAAAAATAATTCCTAAAATAACAAAGATATAAATAATTTCACAACGGTTCATAAGTCATAGATCAATCCCATATCCCACCTCTAACACAGCTACCCATCTCAAACAACAAGCATAGAGCCCTTGAACTAATCTATTTCTATAATTATATAGTCTATCTGAGTACCCAAAGTGCCTGAATAGGGTGTGAGTATAACTCATTAGGCCACTAAAAATGGTTCCCTTAAAGATATCTGATCTATAAATGTGTATAATGATGTCACATGATATGAAAAAAGGAAAAAATAAATAAAACATCATTGATCCTTATATTCCACCTTAAAACTCAGGAACGGCCATACCTACCTCATCCATTGCTAGTGTTAAGAACAAAAATTTCATATAACCATATAAATGGTCATTATAGAATCCTCCCATAATATCATATCACAAAGTTAAATAAATCTATTTTTAAACATACCCATAATATTATATTGGTTGGCATGACACCCAAGCCAATCCATTCACCATCGATGGTTGGCATGACACCTACCTCATCCCATTTTCACACCCATGGGTAACATGATTTCCCAACCTATATCACAAGATCTCAATGGTTATCATGACACCCAACCCATACCATATACCCATTTCATCATAACACGTGCATCCATGTTTGAAAATATTTCCCAACCCATTCCACATATTTCACCCCACATCTTCAAGCACTATAATGGTTGGCATGATCACCAAACTCATTCTACAATACTCACAAATTTTTTGTTGGAATGCTTCCCCAACCCATTAAATATATCCCATTTCATCACATCCAACATGTCTATATTTGTAATTAATGACCATCCCACCTTTCAATCATATCTCACAACATAGTTGGCATGATCGCCCCACCCAAATCACAAAATCCTTATACAATCCTAGCATAATACGAATTAGGAACAATATAATATAATTTCATAATTTATAATTTAAATTTTAAATGAAAAGTTTACAACATGTCTAAAATCAAATAATAATGAAAATTGGGTCTAAGTAGTTGGAAACATTCCTAGCCCCAATAAAAATGTAGTTCATAACAGGTTGGTCACTCACTTACATAACCAATTCCCTTTACCTATATTTATCTAAGGCTGCCAACATGTTTTAAATGCTTTATCATTCTATAATTTTTCCAATTAAATCCATGGTATCATCTATAATCTAATAAGAGAATAAAAACTCAATGAAATTACATTTGGGTTCCCACTAACAATTTCTAGATTTAATAAGTTGCATCCCTCTTCCCTCAGAAGCCTTAATATAAATATAACAGCATATTAAGGACCACCCATGACCTGTATATGATTTTATAATTAAATGAAAAAGGTAAGTGAAAATTTAAATTAAATTTATGGTCAATCTCTTATGGTTAGTGTAAATGCACATCACATATGAAAAAAACGAGAATAGACTTTAGAGAAATTATAAAGACAACCTACCTCATAATTATAGAAGAATTATCAAGTGAAAACATTATAGGAACCAGTATTAATTGAAATAAATTCATAAGAATAGTAAAAAGATATAATTTAGAGTTACCTATAAATAACTAGAAAAATAAGGAATAAAAACAAATAAGATCACAAAAGGAAGATAATCTTTACCGGTTGCAATCTTCTATGATATAAAAAACCCAAAAAATACCAAGATCAAGGGAAATAACCAATTAAAGAAGAGTGGAGGAGGAAAATAATATGGAATTCCTAGTGAATATAATGAATTATCCACCTATTTTCTTTATGTTATAAACTTAATTAATTAATTAATTAATTAAACTAAAAATAAAAAAATAGGTGACCATCAGGTACCCTCCTAGCCATAATTAGGTATTCACCCTCAATCCACCAGTCATCCAGTTTTCTAAGAATAACCACCTTCTCACTTCTTAGCCATATCTATTACTTGGTACCACCAAACCATGCACATAATGTCTTTTTAATCTTTACATAAGTCCTAATAGCCTATTAGACTTCCCAAAATAGCCTCTTGGCCCCCCACCAACACCTCTTACTTTCAAAATTAACCAAAATACATGAATTTTATGAAAAAATAATCTAGTTTTCTACCTAAAAATAATTTTTATTGTTACACTAGAAAACACTCTTAATCTATGGGTTAGATCAATTATCACTGAAAAATGAGTACAGTGGGTCACTTACTATGTGTGTCCAAATTCTCATCAAATTATATTGAATTTAATCTTAAAAATAAATTAATATCTAGTTCATAAAATAATATTGTATTCAAGTAATGTTAATACTAAATTCAATTAAAATTTATCCAAATCAAGAATAATTTAATTTAATTTTTATCTAATTTAATTACAGACTAAGTAAATTAGGTGAATATATATTCACAATTTGAGTGAGTGTGGATATTTATTTTATTGAATGAATATTTTTTTATTATTTAAAGTTGAAAATTTTTATAGTTGGGTTTGAACCATGTTAATTATATAATAAATATATTTATATAATAATATGATTTAAATAAATATTAATTTATTTATGTAATGATATTAGATCATAATCAGTTTCCTATATGATAAATATTATTAGTTAAGAGAGGTGAAATGGGTAAAGTGTTTTAATATCATTTAAATAAACATTTTTTATTAATGAGGTGATATTTAAATATTACATGTAACCTTAAATTAAAAATTATTATTTTATTATTAATTAAGGGATAGGTGACATAAGTTTTAATTAAACTATTTCTTATCACCTATATTAATAATTTATTTTTTATTATTTACTAGAACATTGACATGGACTTATTATTAATATTATAATAAAACATTGTAATTTATAGAAATTATTTTAATGTTAACCTATTTATAAACAAAATATATATATATTTCATGCATGTTGATAAATTTTTTTATCTAGTATATTCTCCTCTCATTTCTTAATGATACGAATAGAGAAAATCATCCCTCCTCTCAAGTCTAGAGAGATAAAGTTCAATTTTGTGGTAGTTATATTTATTGCCAATAGGATTTTTTTCAATTACTTATAAATGTAATTATGGAAAGGAAAGTTGGTTTCCCATGAACTTATGGATATGGTAATAAGAAATAGAAATATTTCCTTGAATAACTAGTTGAATATATTCAAGTGGAAATCCCTTACATAAGATGATTTTTTTGTATCGGTACTCAAGTAAAAGACATGTACTCAAGTGAAAAGAAAGTGTCTCCAACATGGTACAATTAAATTATAAGTATATATATTCATGTTATTAAACCAGGTGTGTTGTATATCTTAGATAAGTTGTAGGGAAATTGTTTAAATAGGCTTATAGTATATAATAAAAGATAATAGTATAGAATACATCATTGGTGTTAATAGTATATTTGGGATTCATATTCAATAAAACATGAACCAACATGTATTGGTGGTACATGAGAAGTAGTGCACTAAAATAGGAAACACCACAGTGTTTTGGTGCATGTGCATACATGGTCTGAAGCAACAACCAATAGAAGATGAATGGAATTGGAATTGATTTTTTGGTAGATGAGTTAATCCATATAACTATCATTAAATGAATCATTTCATAAGATAAAATGTTTGAGGGAGTTTTATTCATGCATGTGATGCATGATCTAGCCAAATTATTAACTCAATGTGTGTAGTGCATGAGTTAATGTTTTTTTTATTCAAGGAGGATCCTAGACATACATGAACCACTACCATTCGATGGATGTGTGGGTGGTGGTTCACCAGATACTTGTATGAGACTCCTCCAAACATAATTCCTTGTTCTTCTTCCTCCTTAGCATAGTGAGGTGCTTTCACACTGTGGAGTGAAGAAGAATCCTATTTTCATGACGAAAAATTAATTCAAACCATGGAAAACTATGGAGGTTAGAGGCCTTTGTCTTCCAATATAGTGGTTTTCGTCAAATGTATTGGATAAATAACAAGAAGGTTGTAGAGGCTTCTTTGGTGTACGATATACATATTTCTTCATTTTTAGTTTTCATGTGGATTCAGTTATCATACATGGTGATCCATTTTTTACAATTTATATTTCTTCCACTACTATAATTAAGTTTTTTTCTCCCCAAGGAAACCCTTATGTGAAACCATAATATTTCATGTTCTTATTTTATGAAATTTCATTGGAGAAATAATGAATATTGATTAACAGAGCACCACATCAGACATCTAAGTTGCTTGGATAACTATCACCACATTATAGGGTTTTCCATTTCTATATATTTTTTAATAGTTAACACATATAAAATGGCTATCTATTTTTCACCAGGACATGGTGAGAAACCACTTCAATTCTTTCATTAAGCGCTAATGCATGTAAAATGGCTAACAAAGGCATAGTGTAAAATTCATTTTACATAGGTGAATCCTTTCTTCAAAACGGATTTTTAAAGTCCAATACTATATAAATCCAGCCATGATATCTTCAAAAATGGATTCATAATGTACACAAAAATACAGTGTATATCAAGTTCAATCATTTTTCCATGGTCACCACTATGGCCAAGCATAAGCCGTGGTATTTCCAAATTGTTAATAATTTATAGAAAATTAAAAAATTATTATAAAATGTGTTCATATGATATTTATAAATTAATAAAATATTAATTAATTAAAAAATTATAAAGTTTTTGTAATTAGTTAATATATTTTTTAAAACATTTATTATTAAATATTATTTAAATATTAAATGTTAATATTTTAAATTCATTTTAAAATTAATATGTAATGTTTTGTGAATTATAAATATAAGGATTTATTTTATATTCATAAAAGGTAATTTATAACATTTTTATAAATTTTATAGATGAGTCCAAAATATTAGAAAAATATTTTGAATTATAAATTATTCATAATTATTTTTGAATTGTAGAAAATTAATAAGTCCTAATTTTTAAATTTTATTTATATGATATTTAGATAATATAAAATATTTAAATAATAGAAATTGAATTATAAATTTGTTTATAATTCATAATAGTATCATATATTTAATGAAATTACATATGATGATGATTATGAAATGTTCATATTAAAATGAATATAAATTTTTATATTCGTAGTCATGGAATGTCCATAATGAATAAAGTAGAGATTATAAAAGCGCTTATACTTATATTTTATTAATGAAGTCTTTGAAATTTTTATCTCATGTTTAAAAATTAAAATTGTTCATTTATTTAAAAAGTATTCCCTATTTGGTTCATCATTATAATTATTTTATATTATGAATATTTTTATGCTAAAATTTATATGATAAATTTATTTTAGGATGGATCCTTTCATTACATGCTAAGAATGACTACATAATAAATTTCATTTTTCATCTACCTTGACCTAGGTTTATAATTGATGTTTTGAAATTGAATTTAGATATTGGATATATTTTCTGCATATTAGATTTTAGATTTATTATGAATTGAATTATCTCTTGAATAAACTCTCCCCTATTAGTGGGACATGGGGTCGGACCACTTACCGATTGGAAGTCTTATACCTTGTCAAGAAAGGTTAATGGGGTTAGATATTTATGGATTTAGGCTTAATAATTAAGAGATTATTGATCTCATATAACCCTATTAATTTACATTAAATTTTCATGTAATTATATATATTATTCATTTGGATACATGTAAAAATATTTGGCTTCAAATTTTGGGTATGTAACAAAACCTTATGGGTTATGTAAATATTTACACATTGATATGGTTTGAATATATTGACTTAGTGGATGGAATAGGATTCCAAAATAAATTACTAGAATAATGCATACATAAAGGGGATAACATGAGATAAGATGATGAGATTAAATCCCTTTAAAATAATAAGTTTTAGATACCATCCAAAGTTGTATTTGTTAAGAACTCGATCATTAAACCAATTATTATAGATATCAACATGATTACCCCAGTATTATCTTGTCTATGAAAATAAAATTATAAGTGACTTTAGATTATATAAATTGTATCATCAATATTAGCGTGAGTAAACCGTGATTATTATTTTTTAGCATATTATTAGAGTTTTATTTGGGTTACACTAGCAGGGAAATTCTAACAATTTGGATAATAGGGGAATGGATTTGAGTTTATATATAAAATGGATGGGAAATATTTATCCCCTAAACTATATAACAATCATAGTTTTTGTGATGGGGATGATTCCATACCTAAACAATCATCAGTTATTTACATGATCAAGCTAGTGTAAGTCATAGTAAAATATGTATATTTTCTTACTAATAAATATGATATTTTCAAAAGGGATTATCATTTTAGTGGGATCCAATTTAATTAAATTCCTTATTATTTGGTTATAAAATTACATATATTGTAGATAAATTTAAACATCATCAAACTTGACCTTGAGGTTGATCCTTGATAAGGAAAAGCTAAATGGAAGAAATCTCCCTGACTAGTACAAATTTTTTTAAATAGTTATCAAGTAATAAGTAAAGTTATATGTTTTGGAACAACCTATTACTAAGAAACCTATTGGTAAAGTTGTTAAAAAAATTATTTAAATGAATTTTATAAACATCTAAAATATATGCATGAATTATCCACAATCATTCTTGTTAACATTTAGTTATTATTGCAAAAATAACATGATACCCTAGATAAATATCGAATGATAGATAAAATTAGAAGTTTATATCAAGAGAAAGATAGTAAAGAACATTATGAAGTGTCTAAAACTCTTTTTTGGTGCAACATAGCTAATGATACCTCAATCATCACTCTTGTGCTCAATATGATTTGTTATGTAAATTAATTAGAGAGACTAGGGTCACCAATTAAGCTTGACTTGGCCACTAATTTAATTATGAAATCACTATCAAAAAGGTTCTTAAATTTTGTTGTGAATTATAATATGAATGAATTTATTAAATATTTACTATATCTTCACAATATATTGAAGAAGGGTGACCCAGAAATGGGCAGTCCAAGCTCAAGTACCATGTTGATTGAATAAAAAAATATAAATGCAAAGTCTTCAAATAGAAATGTGAGAAAAGATATAATAGAGAGTCCACACTGCCAATTAAATTAGATAAGAATATGAAAGGATAATTTTTTCATTATGAAAAAGATTTACAATGGAGAATAAATTATCTAAATTATCTAAAAGGTTATAAAAAGTGTAGTAGACATTCCACATAAATTATAAATGTTATATAATTTAATTTTATTATTTTGACAGATATATGATATTGACTATATAATTTAAAAGTGTTGTAAATATAAAGGTTTCTATAAGGTGAGAAATAATTTAAGATTGAAGTTTGAAATTTAATTTCAGGTTATAGGTAAAAGGTTTTGTTGTATTTATAACTTGGATGCCTCAATATTTTATGGAATGTTCATAAGTTTATATTGTCACATTTTTCTCATGATAACAGCATTTAAATAATAATTTTTTGATCAAAATGAGATATATTTTTATAATACACAATTTTATGATTCGATTAAATTATTTAAGGGGGAATAAAATGGATTATTATGGTTACATAATTCATCCTATTATTCTTTATGAAAATTTTCTGACAATACAATTAAATTAAATAATAATTTACCAAACATTCTCAAAGTGTTGAGAATAAGTGAACTAGGAAAATGATGTCTAGGTTCTAAAGTATTGTATATAATAATTGGGTAAAAGTTAAAACCATAAGAATAAAATTTGGTTGAAAATACCAAAAAAATCTTCAAGAATCAAGTCAAAGATCATTGCAATCAAGGGTTGTGTGGGAGGAGTATAAATTCCATATTATGGATTGTCAAAGATACCTTAAGAAGTTTAGAAAACTCCATGGAATATCCAATTCTGGTATAGTTGTTATAAAGATAAATTATTTAATTTTCAAGGTTATGTGATACTAAATGTATATTTTAATAGTGTTATTGATATAAAAATTTAAAAATAAAATAAAAATTGATTGATCATATAGTTTACTGTATTTTTTGAATCAAAGAGTTGTTACATAAAATTTGAATATAAAATATTGTGTTAATCTTGGTTGAATCTAATTAAAGGATGCGTATATTTGTATATTTTCTTTTATTTAATAATAGAATTGGTTTAATAAGAAAGAGTTTTTATGAACAAAAATTGAGATGATTTTTTTGTATACATGGTTTAAGATTCATTAGATTCTATAGCATACTTGAAAATAAGAGAAGGATAAAAGTGTTTATCTATGTATTTTTTAAAATATGAAGGAATATGATTCTACCACCCATTAGTGATATATTTTAAAGAATTATATTCCTTTCAATAAAAATTATTCAGGCACATAAAATAACATATATTATATGGTGACAATAGTTTATTTGTTAAATATTTCTACTAATAGGAAATTAAAGTTACTTCCTAACATAAATAAGTTTTTATATCTTGGATAGGTATTATTAAAATAAAATAATAACTATGAATCTAGTGGGATCATTTTTAGACTTATGTAATTTCAAAGTTAATAAATAAACAATTGATACTGTATAATATCAAAAGAGTATTTCACTTAATTCAAAAAATAATTTAGGACATGTAATGATAAATAAAAATGTAATGAGATATATTTAGTTATCATGAATAAGTTAATACCACTATAAGATTTTATTATTAAAATTACAAATTGAATTACTCTTGATATCCAAAAATATTTTAGGATATAATGGTAAATAAAAATGTAAAGAGTTATATTACTTTCCCTAATAATGTAAATATCACTTTATTCAAAAAGGGTTTAGGATTGGCTAGTAAAGAAATAATGTAAAAGTTAATTTTTTTTGAAACTTTTCAAGGAAAAATGTTTATTTAAAGAGTTATAAAGATGATGAGGGTAAAATTAGAAATATTTTTAAAAAATAGAAGTTTAAATCATAACATTTTATGTTATGAAGTTAAGAAGTTTGAATATGTTCAAAGATTTGAACAGCTAGTGATATGATTGCTAAATCTCACAATTATTCAAATTTTATTACAAAAAAGATGTTTCACACTAAAGATTTAGTGGGATGGTTTTATCATGTGTCCATATAGATATGTGATAGGTATTAAATATAATGTAATAAGTTAGAAAACCCAAAAATTTTAGCAAGAATAAGGTTGATCTCGTAATTTTTATATATAATATGATTGATTGGTGATTTTGTTAGGTTTTTTAAAAATTCATAAAATAGTTTTAATAATATAAAAACTATCATAATATTTTAAAGGAAAAAATATAATTTATTATTATTTCACATTGGATACATATATGTTTATATAGATATAAATTTCATGAATTGTAATGATAATTGACCTCTCTGAATATGACTTTGATTTTATCCCTAACAAATGTTTTTCATGGAGTATTATAGGATATGATTAAATTTAATGTTTAACATGATTTGTATTCTTATATATAGATATGAAATATGATCATGAGATGAAAAATAAAGAATACAATTATTATTTTTCATTAGATAGCCCACTAGGTATACCACATATAATTTCATATAGATGTATTTTTATAATAGGAGTGCATATATCACATTTGAGTCCCCGATACCTGATGTTGGAGAGATGAAAAGCATGGGAACCTTCATACTTTAATACCCTACTTACACAAGTCTATATATTGACATAGCTAATCAAGGGTTGGTTGGGTATGTTTTTTAATAGTTCATCGGTTAGAGCATAACCAAGATGGGATTTTTCTCTTGTATAATGAGTATGACATATAGGCCCTTGATTGAGATTGAATTTAGAGTGTGAATTAGCACCTAGAAAGTAAAAAATGGTGTTTTTTCCTATTCAGATGAGTGACAGCTGATGTGATCATCCATGCAGATGAATTATATGTGATATATTCATTATCCAGTTTAGTCTATACTCAGAGAATCAAAACATATGATAATGTTATATGTTATTGACATAATCTATGTCCCATGGTCACTAGAGATAATTGATAAAGAAAAAATATTAGAATAAAAGTTTTCATATGATACTTACTGATAGGCACATGAATAAAGATACATGTGTTTGATGGAGATCATCTTAGATCCCTTTATAACCTGAGTAACAATAACGCTTTTCTAGATGATGTTTTTTATTACATATCTGCATATGCATAATCATATTTTTTTCAATTCTATAAAGTTATGTGGGGTCACAGTTTGTATTAAAATGAATGGGGATTGAGTTTGACTTAGATGGATACTTTAAAAATGTTTTAGAGTTAATCTAAAAAGTGTTTTGGATGGGTATTCATATTGTATTTCATACGATGTGATATAAGGTGAAATTAATGATAGATTTCTATAAGTGTCTTGGAAAATATATAAAATGTTTTTTATATGATTTCATAAGTTATTATATAGGATAAAATATAAGGTGAAATATAACAAGGACTACGAAGCTTTAGTTCAAGTGTGATATTGTTAGATATGCACTAAAATAAGAACTACCACATCATGGTGGTGCATGAGATTCAGTTCACTAAAACTGGCACCAACACAACATAGTGGTGCATGTGTATCCTTATTTTAAATAAATATCATACATATAATGCATGTCATTTTATTTCATTGTTTAGTGGTATATTTATTCGACAAATCTATCATTAAAGGGTCCATGTCATACGATAAAACATTTGGGGCAGTTTTATTCATGCATGTGATGAATAAATTGGCCAAATATTTAACTCAAGAATTATAAATGTTGAGTTAATATGTGCTTCATTGAGGAGCATCCATGGTGTATATAAACCAATACCATGTGATTAGTGTGTGGGTGGTGGTTTCTATGATGCTGGGCAGAGACTCCTCCTAACCCATAGATCCATTTTTCTTCCACCATAGCATAGTGAGGTTCTAGAACATCATGGAGTGACAAAGAATATCATTCATATGATGAAAAATTCAGTCATCCCATGGATACCTCTAGAGGTGGGAGGCCTTCATCTTTCACTTTTGTGATTTTCATTAAATATATAGGAATAAGATCAATAAGGACACATATGATTCTTTGTTGTATAGTATATATGTTTATTCATTTGTAGTTTTCATACAATATCATTTATATTCCATGGTGATCCTATTTTTATGGTTTATTTTTATTTTATTTTTATGATTAAGTGTGAATCAACCCCAATTAAAACCTTCAATAGACTACTATTTTAAATTTTTAAATACTCCTAGATAATGTTTAGATAAGGTTGGAGATTGATTGTAGAATCAATGGAATATTTTGAACTAAATTTAGAGCCATTTATTTATCTAGAAAAATACATAAGGCCTCAACATGTGACTTTTGATGATGAAAATATGAATTTTTCAATCATATAGATTTTAGAAATATCCAAATTTCAAAAATCCTGGAAGTTCATATGACTTCCCTCTCTGATTTTTTAGATTTAATAGGGCCCATGTATGACTTCTGCAAGGTGTACAACTTTGAAAGCCTCAGTATATGACATTAATAAGTGAAGTTAGACTTCCATTATACCACTTTACAGGATCATATGATTTTATAATAATACTTAAGATATTTTCATAATACTTCTCATAGATTCTATAAGATATTAAAAGTATTATGAAATGAATATGGTTTCATTATAAGTCTTCAAAGTCTTCTAAAATGTTTTTCTATTGTACTATTTAATACTTCTATGTAAGGGAAAATAACATTATGTATTTTTATGAATTCAAATACATATTAAATGAACTTATTATACAATTTATGAATTCCTAATCTATCATATTATTTCCTATAGGTCAAGCATGTGACTAAAAATTTAGAAAAAAATTAAAATCTGTAAAATTAAAGAATTTATTATTTGAAGAGGAAATTAAAATGGGATGATGCAATAGTTATTCATAAGTGTTATAAACATCACAAAAAATAAAATGGGTGTGTGAATTAAGACTAAAAACTTTTAAGTCTTATCTTTAATCATGGAAGAGAATATTAATACGAGGGAAATTATTGAGATACTTTTTAATTTCAAAAATTGAGTTTATAAAATTATTCATTCTAATGAAAAACACATTTTTGGATGTTGAAGCTAAGATTAAAGTTCAAATATCAGGATTATTAGTTAATATATAATTAAGTAATGAGTTCGAGAAGATACAGTTGATGAATTACATAATTATGAAAAAAACATCATCGATTTTTGGGAATAATAAAGATGAAGTAGAGACAAGTCTTGGGTTTTAAATTAGATTTTAAATAATTAAGAAAATTAAGATATTATATGTTTGAGTGATAAATAAAAAGAAGTTGTGATGGATGGATTGGGAATTTTTCTAGACAGAACTGAGATATCTACCATATTAAATGAATTTGTAAATGAAAAAACATATGGTTCTTGATTTATTCTTCAATAAATTAAATATCACAAAATATTTTTTGGTTGAATAATGATAATAATGAGTGGGGATAAGTTTCTTGTTGAATATTGTGAAAATATTCACTATTAATCTGTCGAGGTTTCTTAATAAAGCCCTTATACCACAATGAAAGACTCCACACCAGAAGATGTTAATCATTGTATAATTTATATATTTATGAATAAATTTTAATTTTAGATGTTGGAAAAAATAATTAAGTGAGAAGAATTCAATCCTACTGGAGATTAATGAGAATACATATTTATTTTTGTTTTAAAAATGAGAAAAAAATAGGTGGAATTTATATCAATTGAGTTTAAAAATCATGAAATCTAGTTTCACATTTGATGTTTTTGAGAAGTGCACTAAAATATTAGGATAATTTATAAGAGGTTATTTTATGTTACTTATTTTAATTTGGTAATGAGAATTTATCAAATTATTCCATATATGTATATTTAAAATGAAAGGATAATTTTAATACAAATTCATGAGACTATGAGAAAATCAAGAATAAAATGATAAAGTAGATAGAGGTGAAATTTTTACTATGAATTTATTTTGAGTAATATAAATACTTAACAATACTATGAAAAATACATATATTATTTATTCTATCTGCTAAAAACGAGAAGAAAAATAAAAAAAGGGGTAAATATGACATTTAATTAATAATATCCATTGAAAATAAAAGATATAAGATCATGGAAATAAAAATATGGTGCATAATATTTTTTTGGACATAAAAATATATCCATTTATGGTAATTTTATAATACCCCCATAAAAAGTATCTTCCTATACAGTGAATTAAGAAGAGAAAAATAAAATTGCTGATGAAGGGTTGTATGCCTGATGAGAGTTGTTTAATGTTCCAAAAAAATAGAACTATCTAGGAAGAAAAGGAGTCTTCAAACTAGTTATGAATAATGAAAAATTTGTGTTTTGAGGAAGAAGAGGGGGGGGTGGAATTTTAACACTACCTAACTAGAACCAATGTGATGAATATATTCAATAAATAATAAGAATATAGTGAGAAAGAAGAAGAATCGTGATTCGGTGTGTTTAATCTCAATGAAATATTATGAGTATTCAGTTCAAATTATTATAACCGGGTAATATTTTTATAGGATGATATTATTGAAGAATATGTTGAGAGATAATCCAAAAAATAGAATTTAAAGAAACTGGGAAGTTGTGTGCAGAAAATAGAGACCAAGTTGCAAATGTTTTTATCATAATATTTTAAGGCATTTGAAAACACTATTATTAATGGAGTAGGTCATATTTTTTTGATATAGTGACATCCTTAACAGTATTGGTGATCTAATTCAATATTTTGAGGAAATATGAGAACAAAATATAATGGGATTTTAATTTTAAGAGGACATATGGGATTAAACTTGTGTTCACGTGTATAATATTATGAACTTCCACCTATGTAATATGATGTGATAAGTTTTAGGATAATCCCTGAAAAAACACCAATTGTATTTTTAAAAAAATTAGTGGATAATATATGACTTGGGAATCCCAAGTATATTAAGAGTAAAATTCTTGGGAGGGTTCAGGCCTTATAAAAACATATGTTCTATTTTTACTTCTTTATCTTCATTGAAATTGGGTGTATGCTAGGTTAAACTATAAAGGATCCATTTGTCTTAATCAAAGCCATAGATTCAAAGACCAAATGTATAAAAGGATAGAAAGAATATTTTGTATTTGGTAAAAATTAAACCACATCAGATTCACCACCCCACTATAATATCCCAATATTTTAAAAGATCACTATGTTTTATAGTGTATATAACATGCAACATTGAGCTTAAACAAACCATGAAATATTAATATTTAAATTTCATAGTTATAACCTTGACATTAAATTGGAGAGTATGAAAAGTATTAACCACATTATGAAATATATATATTTATATATATAAATTCCCCACTCAACCCAAATTTATTGATTATTTCTTATGAAATAATCACTCAATTTTACAATAAAGTCATTTTATGCTTCAAAAATGGTTTTCATTAGTTTTTGTGAGAGAATATTATAATTATTTTTTAAAAATTTTAGAAAATTTATTTGATAAAAAGGATATATTTTTTTAAATGACAATATCAAAATTATCTTTGGATTAATTTTTTAATTTTTTTTGAAAAGTTTTATTTTTCAACCAATAATGAAAATACTAATTTTTATTAGAAACTATATTTTCTTTGGAAGTATTTACAAATTAAAATTATATTTTGGATTAGTTTTAAAATTTTATTAACTATTTTTTAATAAAAAATAATCCATGCATTCTCATTGGATTGAATTTTATACTTTAATTTGGTATAAACCATTTTTTTATAAATACAATCATTTTTCTAAAGACCCATTTTTCATCAAATTTTGTGGGTTTAATTTTAAATTAAAATTTTACAATATATTAAATTTAAATTTGAAAATTTTATTCAATGTCTGGATTCATGTGGTCCAAATTTTTTAAATAGTTCTTTTTATTTTTGTTCATTATGAATAGTAATCATAGGAAATTTTTGTTACCCTAGTAAAGGTAAAATGGGTTAATTAGGGTTAAAACTAATGTGAGAAGACTTAAAATTAATTAATAAACTTTCCTTTATTTCACTATATGGGTTTATTTTATCCATAAACGTCCATACATCTAAAATATAACCTTTTTATTCCATTTATCTTTGATTTTAACCTTTATAATTTTTAAGTAAAAGATAAAGTCAAAAATAACACTTTATTAATTTTAATAACTATAACATTTTTATAGGGATAAAAAAAGTTATATTATATTAAAAAATTTTATTATAAATATGAATAAAAATATTATCATCGTAATTTTTTTTAAAATTTTAGTGATGAAATAATTATCATAAATGCTTATGCAACGCTGACACGGTGTTTCTAAAAGCAGTAGAAAAATCATATAAATTATTTTAAAAACACTAAAATAAATATTTTTTGGGTGATTTATAGTGTCTCACAAATTTTATATATAAAAATAATATATTATATATTTTTTAATGGATTATATTCCAATTACATTATTTTTAGGTTTTTCTCGCGGTTAATTTAATTGAATAGTTCCAAAAATCTAATTAATGATATTTTATAATAAAAAATGTTTTTTAAATTATTTAAAATTAAAAAATTATATACCTTCATACAATTGTATGGTATAATTTTAAAAATAACAAGCATGGTCCATTTATTGGTTACATATCCTTTTATACTAACTTTCAAGACCCATAAAGAGTAAAAAACATTGATATTGTAATAATTATCAAATGGGTTAAGGGGGGTTAAAACAAAGATATATGGGTGAAAACAACACATTATTATCATTAAAAAAATATAATATATTATCTATTTTCTTACCTTTCATTCATTAAAAAATGATAACATCGTTCATGCGTACATGTAGTTTTCCACCACCGTGAAGCGGTGTGATTTTTTTATTAACAAAACCACAAGATTATATATACAATAATATTTAAATAAAATATATTTTATTTATGATATAATCATTATTCTGAAAATATAAAATAATACTTACCTTCTTTACATCATGTTCTTTGAAAATATAAATGTTACCCATGTGTTTATATAGCCCATCATCTCCATGATTGTAACATTGTTCATTTTTCATAACCATTTTCAAGGTTTCTTTTAAAAGTATAATTGATGTCCAAAAATGATAATTATTTCATTATTATTATCTAGATTATGGAAAAATAACATCTTTTCCCTTAGTCAATATACCAAAGTTGTTTTGAAATTATGAAACGAACAATCTCCAAATACCCAATGTGGACTTAACCAATTAATAAATTTAATATGTAACTAAAACAAATGAAAAAATAGTTCAATGATAAATTAGTAAAATTGTAAGATGTTATTAAAAAATTAAATAATTTATATAATTTTATTATATTGGGTTTAAAGTAAATACATAGAAATTCGGGACATGAGGTGTGGCATTTCATCTCAATTTCCTATCATTGAGTAATATTTTAATGTTACGAACCTACTTTATTTTATATGGTATATATAATTTCATTTTACATATTATGTCATGAATCCTCTATATTTCATGGTATCTTAATTTTAAATCCATTTTATTTCATTCAATTATATTTCACTTGAAAGTTTCCAAGTGCTAAGTTGTTTCTTAACTCAATTTCCTATCTTTGGATTATACT
This sequence comes from Viscum album, assembly GCA_963277665.1. Lineage (NCBI taxonomy): Eukaryota > Viridiplantae > Streptophyta > Magnoliopsida > Santalales > Viscaceae > Viscum > Viscum album. The sequence continues at coordinate 1,149,918,501 of OY728152.1, forward strand.
TCTACATAATTGACTTTGTTATGCCATGATTATGTGTAAATTGATCTATAAATTGTTTTATTTTGTATTTAAACTTATTTAAAATGGATTTAAAAAATTTACATAGTCACTTCATGTATTAATTATCACTTTAAAAGTTATGAACATTGCATGGGTTTTTGTTTACTCAGTCTCATTTTCATGAGACATGTTTCATGTCATGAACCATTATTTCTTTTAATTTTGTAATTATTACCTCATGAATTAATTTTGAAGTATTAATTCATGTAATTAATGATATTTTTAAACCCCTATAATATTATTTCTTTTAATTAATTTTTTATTTTGAAATTTACCAATGCGGTAAAGGCTTTATGTTACAATCTCATTTTTTTGAATTTTTTATGTTAAAGGTTCCTTTAGGGGAAATCATATTATCTTATTTTATTAAATAACTTATATTTTCTTATCCTCTATTTATGAATTTTTTTACATGTTTCAAATCAATTTTATCCCTTATTTATTAAAGAAACATCAGGAAATATTTTTGTAAGTTATATTGATCTTGTATCTTCATTTATATCAGGGATATTTCTCTTCCATATCCATGTTTTATAAAATGTTTTCAAAATGTTATTTTATAAATATAAATTATTTTAAATTTTCTTTTCCCTTACATTAAAATTTTTTAAAAGGAAATTTCATAACTTTTTCTACATGGGTCACTTTTGTCTCTTTTTATAAGAGTTTAAAAAATTATTTATTTTCAAATTTTACTACATGAATCGATTTTCACACCATCATGATCATTATTTTATTTGAATATTACATTATAATTTTCCAATTTTATATTAAAATAAAAGTATTTTCATAATATTTTGTGAGTTCTTAGTATTTAAAAGTGACTTTCAAAGTGGAAAAGTTATTTTCATCAAGACTGTTTTTAATGATCTTTTAATAGTATTTCTATTAACCAGTGAAAACAACCCTTGATGTTACTTACAATACACTTTGGATATATTTTAATGATACCGTCATAATTATTTATTTGTATTTATTATGATTATTTCAAATATATTGGCATAGAACCCATTTCATTTCCACGAGTTAATCAATATGTGTAAGGAATAATGCTTGTTTCTAGGATTTTTTTGATGAAATGTAAGATATATATATTTTATTCATGTTATGGTTCTTGGAAATTTTTATAATTATGGGTAGTTCGGATATAAACCAAGTATGGGTGGTTCCATTATAAATAAAGGATGGGAGGTCACATTATAAACCAAGGATTTCTAGGTCTATTATATCCCTCCTATACATTCAATGATGATAATATTCTTTGGATAATTATGTTGCAATTTGACCATATTGGTTATTCAACTTCTAAAAGTTCTTATAAAAGTTTCATTAAGGTAATGTTACAAGATACCAAAACGTTTTATTTATTCTTGCTATCGGTTTTGAAATTTCTACTAATAAAAATTAACATCACATGGATCCTGATTATTGATTCCTATGAATCTTTCCTCTGCTAAATAATTATGTTATGACACATGTTTAATTATCTAGGTATTTATGGGTATGAATTATCTTATATTATTCTAATGAACTTTGGATATATCATCATACCCTTATGCCTATTGTATTCTCTCTGATGACATTCAATAGTTAATGATTCTGTTTATGATTAATGGGTGTTTGATCTCACCCATCATATGTTTTCTATTTCCCTAAGTAGTGAAGAATGGTTTTGAGTATGTTATACCTAATAGGATTTCTATATGTGATGAACTTTGTTAAAGATGAAATATATTTTTATGAACCATTTGTTTATGTATCCAAGTTATTGTGTAAGACTTTTTTCCAAATTATCTAAAACTCTAAACCTATAAATTCTTTGGGTATATAAGTGATCCAGTATTTTATTTTGATGTTGAAAGTTTTGGATGGATAAAATTGGGTCATGTTTATCCGTATCAATAAATAAATGTAAAGATGATGTTTTGAACATCATATGTAGAAGTTACAATTCATGGTTGTTACCCCCTCTTGGGTGTGTCTATACAAATCCTGTGGAATATACAATAGATAATAGTGATTTATGAGCAATCAACCATACATGATATCTCGCACTTGGTTCTCTCATTCTAGAACATGGAGAATAAAGGGAGATGTTTCAGAATTTCTTGAACACATGTCTATTGCATTAAAGGGATCCTTATTTTTATTATAAGAAAAAACATCAACAACAATTAGTTAATTATGATTTAACAAAAATAATTATAGTTAGTTATCTAATTTAAATAATTAAATTTTAATTATTCATCAATGATCCCTATAATTCTCTTGGACTTTTTTTAAGTTTAAATAATAAAAAACATTACAAAGGCATTGTGTTCGTCAATAACACTAATCCCAAAACCTATATGTGATATTTGTGTGGTCATGTTTACTTTATTTTTATTATTTTGTTTCAATTTTGATAAATTAATCTCAAGTTTCTCATTTTGGTTTCAATGCTCAAAACCATTTGTGAATTAGAGTTTATATATTCAAGAATTGTCCAAAGGAAAAAAATTGATTCTTAAGAATGTAAATATTTTATTATTTATTTACTTATTTGATATTAAATAAAATAATATAAAATTTGTTTTTTACTGGTTATTAAATAGGATTTTAAATTTTACATTCATTGTTGATACAGTTTCTTAATAAATATATATTTATTACATATATTATTAATATATATCTATGTGTATATGATATATAGTTAAAATAAAAAAAATAAAAAATGTTTGGGTAATAAGTATTTGTGCCCCCATTTAGTCAGAACCCCCCCCCCCTCCTTAAATGGTTGGGGTGTTTAACTAATTAAAAAATTATTTGGGGGAGGTGTCTTGTTGTGCCCCCTCCACCTCCCATGGTTCTTTAAACCCTTTTCCTATATATGTAATATATTTTATATATTATACTATAATATATATATATATATATAATTCCTAAAATTAATAATTTAATTTAATAAGTTTTTACGGAGGGTGATGGACTATAAGTATAACCATTTTTAAAAAATTAAATTAATTTATTAATATTAAATTATTTAATGACCATTAATATTTTGTTTAGGTGGTTTTATTCATTAAAAATTCATTTTAAATGATCATGAGTTATAAAAAACTATGTATGTTTGGATTTATTTTAATTTAATTTAATTATTTCATGTTTTTAGTATATAAAAATTATTATTAAATTAATTTTTAATATATGTGTATCATCCTTCCTTTTAAAATTACATAAGGGATCGTGTGTCTATATTTAAATATTAAATATAGTTTTTGTTTCTCGGGTTCCCCTCTCTTGCATGTGAGTATATGATTGGTGGGATGAATAATACCTGATGAGGTGGTTCAAGTGAAAAAACGGTGATAAATTCAAACAAAGGAGAAATATAAGAGAATTGAGGATGATGTAACTCAATTTGATCTAGACTCAAGGATTTAATCCCCCTAAGGTCTAGTTTCTTTTATTAATGCTTGATAAACTAACTAATAGAATAAAATTAATGATATTTCATGTTTAGTTTTCATTTCTTGGTTAATTATTTTATATTATTGTGATCACATAGTTAGAATAATTAACAAGTACGCTTAGATAAAAATAGAAAATATGTGTAATGAAATTTTGTATGTGTATGGTTAATTATTTATGTAATGATATAAATTATAATAATTATAATTCTATGAGAAAAAAGGATTTAATTCATGAATGTAACAAAATATCTCAAAAGGAAAATATTAAGTCATTTAAATTCCTTCTATTAGTTAATTTAGAACACAATTAAAGTTTAAAGTGAGACTCTAGATATAGTTAAGAGAATTTATAACTATTTGGGTGTTTTTATTATTTTTATGATTCAATATCACAGAATTAGAATTAATAGAGGTGTTTATAGCTTAATTATATAAATTTTGAGGTATATGTGACTAAATCCAAGTATATGATTTAAAGATCGAGGAGTGCACTCAACTGATCAAGGTGTTTCATGTTAATGAAATTTGAAAGAGTAAATACTAACTAAATTCATTCAATAGATTACATGGCCATGGTATGCGTTATAAAAATGGAAATATTGATCCTTTAAATAAGAATATCTAAGTGACTAAATATTCTCAATCAAAAAGTGGGGGATATTGATAATTGATAAAATAGTGAGAGACAAAAATGATTCACTAATTAATAATTTCTGAATTAGTAATAAAAAAAATTGTAAAAAGAATATTATTTTATTTGTTTTTAAAAATAATAAAAACCCCTAAATAACTATAATTTTCATCAATATTATAAAAATAAATATTACCCACTAATATAAATTTAAAAAAATGGTATAGGTACCCATACATCATATTATTCCAAGAAAGGAACTTATATGTACCAGAATCCCCACTACTTGAAAAGACTCCAAAAAAGCCAGCGAGGATGAGAAAAATATCCACTAGATTTATATGGATGATTTTTTGTGTGTCAAATTCATTATATTTTCATCAATGTATAATTATCTTCAAAATAAATTAGAAGAAAAAGATTATAATTCTATGTTGTCTCATCTTTAATATCTCTATTAAGAGAGAGTTGGATCAGAATTCTATTGGATTTCAAATTCAATTTTAACTTGAAAATTGGAAGGATTCTCTTATGGACATCATTCATTTAATATGATATGGTAAATTACTAATTTAAAAACTTTTAGGTACAAGTTGGATAAAAAAATTTACATATATCTCATACTCTCATTCTTTCAACATAGTTTCTTAATCTTTATTGTTAATTTTAATTTGAATAATATAAAGAAATCACTTAAAAATATTTTGACTATTATTCTCAATGATAATAAGGAAATTAAAAAATAATAAAACTTTTATTCTTATGGTGAAAACTAATAAGGTAAAGCTAAAAAGACCCAAATAATGTTCTATTCCAATGTTATCTATGAAGAAACCTTTTAAAAAATAAAAATATGTAGAGTGAGGGAAAAGTGAATGTTTTAATGCGTTTTTCATGTGAAAAGAAGGCCCACTAGAAGAAGAATTTACCTAAGTTAATAAGTGATGGGATACTTTAGTTCTATTTTTTGTTAAATTTAATCTTTCTATTTCTACTAATTCATCATTAGAAACAACTTATGGCTTGTACATTTTCATCCAACTTTAGAAACCAAGTAGATTTTATAAGATTGTAAAAATTGAGGTAGATCTTTAAGACATTAACAGAGAAATGGTTGTTGAATTAGTTGTTGGATATTACCATATCAAATTACCAAGTGGTATGATTATAGTTTTAGATAATTTTATTATGTTTTAGGCATTACCAAAAACATTATTTCAATGTTATATTTAGAAACACAAAAATTTCAGTTTAAATTCTAAAAATAAAATTTCTTATTTTATATCTATAGACTATGTTATGGTGTGAAACATTTAAATAATGGTCAATATATATAATGTAATTCGAAAAATAAGTATTGCAAATCAATAGAAAATCAAATCCATATGACTTATATCATACCTAGTCATGGAATTATTGAATTGGTCATGTAAACCATAGGTTTTTAACAATGTTATATAAATAATGGAATCTATATTCTTTTGAGATAAAACCCTTTCATATATTACATTATTATTTAAAAGGAAAAAATGCTGAAGTCACCTTTTAGTGGTAAAGGTTAAAGTGACATTGATCTTCTATTATTTTTATATGCATATGTATGTGGACCATTTCCAACAGAAGATAGAGGTGGAAACTCTTAATTAATTTTACTTTTGACATCAATAGATGTAGATATTTGTACTTGATTAGGTATAAAATAAGTGTAGAAAATAAAATTTTAAGAATATAAATAAATGTTATTCATTTATAGAAAAATAATATCATAACCAACATTTCATAAATCATCTTAATGAGTGTGGAATTGTTTCATGGCATACACCTTCTTATACACCATAATGTAATGGTGTCAATGAGAATATGGACTGAAACTTTTTGTACATGGTGAGAGAAATGGAAATTCATGTAAATATTTCATTATAATTTTAGGGATATGCATTATATTCAAAAGGATACACACTAAACTATGTACTTACTAAATTAGAAAATCTAATCCTATATGAGTTATATTATGGGAAGAATTTTTTTAACATATATTGATGTATGAAAATATATAGTAGGGAATGAAAATGAGTAATTTTCATAGAATTTTGAATAGGGTTCATGTGATTTATTATTTACAAAATACAACAATAATCATTTTATAATTTAAAATTCATTTCTAATCATATGTATAATTATTTTTTAAAATTAATTAATCTCAATCTAATTAAACATCACTTTGTAGAACACTCTATAATATTAATTTTAAATTTAAATTTAAAGATTAATATTTTTAATTATTGGGAATATGTTTTCCATCTATTCAAAATATATAATGGAATTTTTTTCCCTTGAATCCTAAAATTTACGGGCAAACCAAATTGGATATTAGGTTGCTAAAATGGATGCAAAGACAATAATTTAAGTCTAATGAATCTGAAAATTTATATATGTATAGAAGATATAATTATTAAAATTTAATTAAAATGTGTACCAAAATAGTTCATTCTTTTAGATTTTGATCCAAGTATCCCATTCTAAAGATGAAATTTTGGGGAAGAATTTCTATCCCAAAATAACATCCCATTATTTTAGGAATAACTTTTTCACAGATAATCCAATCAAGATTATATTTTATAAGATCCTAGAATAATTCTTGAAAAACATTTAAAAAATTAATTATCTTTCCAAAAATTTTAAAACCCAAAAATTTTAAATTTAAAAAAGATTATATATTATGTGACATGGAACACCGAGGTTAAACATCACATGAAATATGTTTATTAAAATTTAATCACATTTATAGCTTGTGAAACATGAAAACCTGAGTCTAAATGAATCGTAATATAGTATACCACTATAACCTAGATGTTAAATTTGAGAATATAAATATTACTAAATAAATTATAAAAATTATGGTTATCTATTTATTAAAAATAAAATAAGAATCATTTAAACTAAAATGAAATGTTTTCTAAAAAATTGTATTTTTTATAAAAGATGGTTTAGTTGTACTTTGAAAACATAATTTAAAATTAATTTTTACCAATTTTAGAAAAAATTGAAAAAATTAAATTCTTTTTTGAAATTATTATTTCAAAATTATCTTACGGTGATTTTTTTTATTTTTCTGAAATGTTTTTTGAGGAATAGTGGAAATACTAAATTTTAATTGAACATTTCCTTTTTGTTTAAATTATTTATAAAGTTAAATTATATTTAAATTTTCTTTTTTAGTAAAATTAGTTAAATTATATTTCAATTAATACAATTTAGGTCATTGTAATAATTTTTATATTGAATTTTGATATAAAAACTTTGTAAACTTTTGATCATTTTATCTTTGAAGACCCACATTCTCATCGCCTTAGTGGGATTTATTTTAAATTAAATTATTTTACTTCTATGAATAGAAATTAAAAAATGGATTCCATATTTATAATCATAATAATTTAAATTATCTAATAATTTAAATTTAATTTTTGAAATATGAATAGTAAAAACAGTAAAAATTATTTATCACGGTTAAGGTAAAAGTATATTTAAAGAGATTTAAACGAAAAAATAAGGGTTAAAATTACGTAAACTCTAGTTTAAAATATTTTTTATATATTTCAGTAATATCATGAATAAGGCTCGATAATACTCCATTCTGGATCTTATGGCATGGGGAAAAGTGGGTAGTCCATTTTTCCTTTCAAAAAATACAAATGTGCCACTAACCTCACTTATAAAAGGCCACCCCCTCTTCTCTTTTCTTCACACCTTCGCAACATTTTGGTTCAGCCAATACCTACCCTAATCACTTCCCAAATCTCATCCCCTCATCCTAGAATCCATTTTTCTAGAACAAAACCAACCTAGGATGGCTTTTACTGAAAACATAAGGAGGATACCTGAAGAAAGGTAGAGTTATTTAATGAGTGTTTTTATCTTACTTTCTTCTTACACCTCATTAAATTATTATTAAAACACAAATATATAATAACCTTAGTATATTCCACATACTGATATGTTTTTATGTAGAGGTCATGACCTAAAACTATCCACACTTCCATCAAATGGGTTATGAAATCAGCATTCATGTGTATAGAGGACTACCACCTTGTGAACTGTTGTCATTCATTATTCCATTACCACCTATCACGGTTGGTTATGATGATGCATATAAATTATATTTCATGAACCATCCCGTACGCCCTATTACTTTAATACTTGATCTATCACTAACATATCTCTAAGGGAACTTCCAATCCTCACGGTTTGGCGACCAGCACCTATCATCATACAAGAATAAATAGGGAATGATTTTGAAAAAAAATAGTGGAAGATAAACAAGATGAAATTCAGTATAAAAAACACACCTTAAGTAGGAAGTTCCATAATTAATATAGGTAAAATAGTACCCATGAAGATAGATAAACAAAAACATCCATCAATAAACCAACCAAACACTCAAGACCTTGTGTAATAGGTGGACTTTAGCTCCACTAGTAACCATCATCACTCTATAGTCCAAAGGATCAAGAACATCATCCACCTCCAAGGTGCGCTTTTCCTTTTCTCAAACTCAGCATAATAAAATGTACAAATTCTTGAGGTTAAAGGTATGGTGTTTCCTAAAAATCCCAGTATTATTTCACCAATTTTTACATAATAGATTCTATAATAATAAACCAATCATGATTTCAATTTAAATAAAATGGGCCATGGAATAACATATCATTTTCATATTTAAACAGAAAGTTATTTCTTTTCAATAGATTGAAAATTTTAAAACATTTATTAAATAAAAAATTCATATAAAATCCTTTATATAAATCATTTGGCATAATTAAAACATTTCTATAAAAATGGAATATATAATAAAATCAACACAACGAGAATCGTGTTCATCCTTCATAAAGTATGTTCTTTTCTAGCTATAGAATGATCACAATTCTCAAACTAGTGATCATAAATAATCATGTGTGTACACATCCCTCAGGCTCAGGTTGAATATGATTTGACAACATCCCATCATGGATAATCATGTGGAACTAGGTTTTTGTTAACATTTTCATCGTCAATACATTTCAGTGGAATCAATATCATTGCGTGTTTTTCCCAAATAACCCACTAAAAACCCAGGATCTCTTGTTATCAATAAGTCAAAAAATAATGATAAAATCACGTCATTTTAAATCAATCATCATTTATGTAATGAATAGAAATATTAATAATTTATTTTTCCTTTGTTTGTGTGTTTCATTTTATTTTATACTCAATGAAACTATTTCATTTAATGAAATGAGTATAAATAAAATGAGACCGTTGGGTTTCGACTATGATATGACCATTGGTCAATATGACTGTTGGAAACAAAACTCTTAATGTTCTGTTTTTTTCTATAAAAAAACAAGTGACCATGGTTAATTAATACAGAAAGAAGATACAATGGCCTCATCCAGTATTCTCGGGCTGATCGAAGCTCATCTGACGGAACTGGAAAAAAAGATAGCACCACTGGGTTTTTCTCTAGACCAAACCCAAGATGAGCTTCACCGTGTGAAGTTGGAATGGAATCGCCTTCGGGAGAAGTTCAAGATTATAGAAATTACTACTCCAGCAATGTTGGTCGATCCTCCCTCATATTCTCTCACCTTATCACACATTACACTTATGTCATATGTTGGGGTTATAAGGGGCTATGTAACAAGACCTTAGCTACTTTGTGTAATCCTTTGAGATAAATAAAATTGTGATTTCTTCCTACAGTGAAGTTTGTGAATTTTTAGATGTCCGGATAAAAATAGGATGTATCTTATGGATGATTTTTGAAAAAAAAGGGATATTTTAAAATATTATGTAAACCTTAAATAATTAATGATGTGTAAGTATTTTCAAAAAAATGGTCTTCTTCAAATGTGTTCAGTAATAAATTTAGAGTCTAATAAGATCAAATTAATTTTTGGTGAATAGTAAATTATGAATAGTGATTTTACACTTAGGATTAGTAATGTGACCAAATGGATTAGTAATCCCACTTAAATAAAGTACTAATATAAATTTGGTACCTTGATTAAGTAATGTGATTCGATAAAATACGTAAATAACTATTTCAGAAATTATTAGTTAAGTATTAGTTTTTTTGGGTGAATAGTGTTTTTTATTTAAAAATTAAATTAAAAATTTTTAGAAAATTATTTTTATAATATGGAGTTCATTTTTGAATTCAAAGCATCGATATTATGTTAAGGTGAATTTTTGGGATTTTTCTGAAAAAGTTGAATTTTCAATGAATAGTGAATTTTCAGTTTAGAGTTTCGGGTGTTTAATGACATCATTAAGGATGTGATAATTATATAATAATTCTGGTCGAATTATGAATATTAATATAATGTATTAGGTGTCCCAAGTGGGAAATACCATGGGAAGGCCCCTGGTTTTGCCAATACCACCAATGAGGTGTCCCTTGGCCATTAATGCCTTGTCCCCTCACTTCCCCTATAAATACCAAGCCATTCTCTCATCCTTTACATTCAAAAATCCTCCTCAGAAAAGTTTTGGTCTCCTTGCCTCCCAAGGAGTCCTCCCAAGGTGCCCTCAAGCCTCCAAGGTCCTGACCTTTGAGTTTTAGGACTTACGTTTTAAGGTAAGGGATTCTTTCACTCTTCCCATTTTCAAAGTTCTACTTTCATGTCAAGTCTTTCAAGTAACTTTTTTTCCATGTTGGGGTATGATATCTATATTAATCATACTATTATTTTATTTTCACATGGTGATAGACCCTATTTAATCTCATCAATTCATTTTTTTAAATTTTTAAGTGACGTCGTTAGGCTACCGAATTTTTCATAAGAGAAATCTTATTTTTTCTTCCTTTCATGTTTTTCATTTCATATGGAATGTCTTTAAAATTTAATTACCATGTTCTTATATCCTTTATATTTTGTCCCTATACTATTTTATGGATCATTTATGAGTGGGTGACCCATTTCCCTTTTCTTTTCAACGTTTTCTAAAACCCTGCAACATAGTCGTTATGCTGCCGAATTTTCATCTCAAAATGTCCCTCTCTTTTTCTAAAATTCTTTTATTTAATTAAGTGAATACTCAAAACTATTTATTCCATAGGTTTATTCACATATATATCAAAATTATCTATTTTAAATTATGTTATTTACATACATTAGACCCACTTCCCTTTTCTGTGGGTTTAAAGTGACATAAAGATCACGTCTTTAAAGCAGTTTTTAAAATGTTATGACTATGAAATGAAACCCAATTCTTTTATTCTATATATATTATTTATGAAATTATTGATGATTATATATTTGTATCACATTATAATAAAGGCAAATAAAGGGTGCGCCCTGATATCACTCCAATGCATTGGGTAAAGACTTAATCTCTAGAGATGACCATTTTAACGATACCTTGGTGAATAACCATGGTAATTTTTTAATGAAACCTTGGGGATGGACCTTGGTGATACAGAAATGATTGTCTAAGTTAAATGTTGTAGCCATATCTTCAATTAATGAAACACATTATTTTTATTATTATATGCCTCATGATCTCTTTCTCATGCCTTAAGGTTATTTATCATGACTTTATTGATGTATCCCAAGTTCACATGTAAAATGTTTCTCTTGCTTCCCTTACTGGGCCTTTTGTTCACCATTTCCTTTGATGTATGCTCCCAAGTTATGATATGTTTTAATGAACATTGGATGAGCAATGAATAACAATTTCAAGTGTTTAAGAAGAATGTTTTATGTCGTCATGTATTAAGTTCCTGGTTTCCAAGACACTAAACCTTAAAGATCCTCGGTTTTGTATAATGTAGTGAAACGTTTATGTAATGAAAAAGGAGGGATTACATAGTTGTTATAAATGGAATGTTTAGTTATTTATGAAAATTAGGATATGAAAACTTTAGGAATAACCCTATAGAAAAGTTTAGATATAGGAAATCTTCCTGGTATTTTGGTGAGTATTGAGTAAGTGGTTTGTCAAGAAAATACATCCTTGTATGGATACGAGCAGGTAGAGGTGGCTCTAGCATAGATGTAAATAGGGGTAAAACCAAAAAAACACCACTTTGAGCTAGGCTCGAACGGGAACTGGTACACGCCAATGGGCCTTGCTGCACTCTTGGTTATGACACTCCCGGGGGATTTTTTGGTTAATCATGAGATTTTTATGAACTATTATGAAGGATTTTTTGAAAAGTTAAATGTTAAGTAAAGAATAAGATATTTAAGAATGATAGAAATGAAATTATTTTAGAATTATAAGATTATTAAATAAAACGTTTTTCTCATTAAGGTTTTATTCTTTTATAAAATAGCAGGCAATAGGAGGAATCGTGCAAATAGTGACCGCCATGGACCATGTGCTGACGGCCCTCTGATGGAAGCCGGAATGGAAATATTCATGCGAATGATAAACCAAATGACTCAATTTATGGGAAATAACTTGAATCAATCTGAGAGCCCGATCTCATCGTGAAGGGAACAACATGTTGTTGAGTCCTTTATGCATCAACGACCACTAATATTTAGTGGATCTACTGACCCATTGGTTACGGAACAATGGATAAGCTCCATTGAAAATAACTTTTATGTACTTCAGTGTTCAGAACAAGAAAAATCCGCCCTTGCTGTTTACCACCTAGAGGGATAAGCTGATCAATGGTGGTCACTGATCAAAAACATGAATCCAAGAGGAGAGATGGAAGCTATGGAGTGGGAAGAGTTCAGGGGAATATTCTACAATAAGTATTTCCCTCGTTCGATGAGAATGAGAATGGATAAAGAATTTCTCAAGCTGAAGAAGAAGGAGAATGAATCAGTTGGAATATAAAAGATGAACTTCACAAGGCTTTCCTGATATACCTCTAGATTTTTCATGGATCCAAATGGGAAGGTTGATTGATTCTTTGGTGGACTATGACCTCATCTGCGGAAGAATCTATCCAACATGGACTATGACAGCTATGAATAAATAGTTCTAAGTGCTATGAAAGTCAAACTGGAGTTCGGTGAGACACAGTGGTCTCAAAAATCTAATGAGAATAAGAGATATCTAGAACCAATCCTGGGAATAAGCTTTGATAAAGAAAGAGGTGGAAAGAAAATGCAACTTTCCACATGAAATAAATGTGGGAAGAAGCATTCAGGGCACTGCTTGATCGAAAGTGGCAAGTGCTAAAAGTGTGTAAGAGAAGGCCATACTGCTCATAATTGTTGTAGTGAGGTTAATCCTTAACTCCCCAACACTAACGATAGAGAAAAGATGGTTATAGCCCTACCCTAAGTCCAATGCTTCAAGTTTGGACATCTTGGGCACTTTTCTAATCACTGTCCAAATCCAAGGGAAATAGAGGGTAATCGCCATCAACCTCAGCAAATGCCAAGGGAGAAAGGTCGGGATTTTTCTATCACAACAACTGAAGTTGAAGCTCTGAATGACGTGGTAGCAGGTACTCTTGTTGTCCTCTCAAAAATAGCATGTACTTTTTTTATTCTAGTTCTACGCATTCATTTATTTCCACCAAGTTTGAAAAGAATATAGAATCAATCCCTGAACTGTTAGGGGTAGAGTTGTTAGTCAAGAATCCAAGTGGGATTATCCATGCATCAATAGTGTTTAGAGACTCTATTTCTTACTTTAGTGAGCACAATCTTATCTCAAATCTAGTAGTCATTCCCATGATGGAATTCAACATTATACTAGGGGTGGACTGGCTCTCAAAGTATAATGCTAAGATCAAATATAGAAGTAAGGAAATATTAGTAGTCTTGAATGAACGACCTATAATTATCTTCCATGGAGAGATATCCCGACCTGATCATTGTCTAGAGGAACCTTTTATAGCCTTCTTTATGGAGTTAATCGGTGAGGATGAAGAAGGAAAAGGGAGTATACAAAAAGAATATGTTCTGATTGTCCAGGAATACATGGATTAATTTTCTAAGGAGTTACCTAGACCTCCCCCAGAAAGAGAGGTAGAGCTTTCCATTGAACTCATACCTAGATCTCAACTAATATCAAAGACCCCGTATAGAATGGAAAATGTGGAGCTAGAGGAGTTAAAGAAACAACTCCAAGACTTGTTGGAGAAGGGTTTTATCCATCCGAGTGTGTCTGCTTGGGGAGAACTAGTCTCTTTGTGAAGAAGAAGGACGGATCAATGTGGCTATGCATTGATTATAGAGAATTGAACAGGATCACAGTGAAGAAAAAATACCCTCTTCCAAGAATTGATGATTTATTTGACAAACTTTGTGGGACTCAATTCTTCTCCAATATTGATCTTCGATCTGGTTATCATCAACTGAGGGTGAAGAAGGAAGATATTCCAAAGACTACCTTCTGATCAAGATATGGGAATTATTATTTTACTATTATTCCCTTCAGCTTGACTAATGCTCTTGATATTTTCATGTATTTGATGTATAGAGTCATTAAGGACTACCTTGATAACTTTGTGGTAGTGTTTATTGATGATATTTTGATATATTCAAAAAGTTGTGAGGAGCATGAAGATCATCTGAGGGTTATTCTGAAAACTCTGTGGAAGGAGAGGCTCTTTGGAAAGTTTAGAAAGTGTGAGTTTTGGTTGCAACAAGTGGCTTTCTTGGGGCACATCATAACCAATGAAGGAATCTCGGTTGACCCTGCAAAGAAAATGGTTGTGGAGGGGTGTCCTCAACCCACAACAGTAACTGAGATTCTTAATTTACTTTGTTTATAAGGATATTATACGAGGTTTTTAAAAAAAAATCATGGATTTCTTATCCACTAACCAAGTTGACTCAAAAAGGGGTTAAGTTCATCTGGACAAAGGAATGCGAGGAAAGTTTCCAAGAGCTGAAGAAGATATTGGTAACTGCACCTGTGTTAACACTACCCTCTATCGGAGAATTATTTGTTATTTTTAGTGATTCATCTCTAAAATGGCTTGGGTGTGTCCTCATGAAAAATGACAAGGTAATTTCTTATGCATCTCGTCAGCTGAAGCAACATGAACAGAATTATCCTACGCATGACCTAGAGCTGGCGGCAGTTGTTTTTGCTCTAAATATATGTAGGCACTATCTTTATGGGGAGAAATGTGATATATACACCGACCACCAAAATTTAAAGTATATTTTAATGCATAAAGAATTGAAAATGAGACAAAGGAGATGGTTGGAGCTGATTAAATACTATGATTGTTCAATTCATTATCACCCTAGAAGAGAAAACAAAGTCGCGGATGTGTTAAGTAGGAAAGTCCCTATTGTTATGGAAACAATGAGGATCCTTAGAGATCCCTTGATTAAGGATCTAGTATAACTGGACATGGGAATTGAAAGGGAAGGGACATCATCAACCCTATCCCAAATGATTTCCCAACCTTCATTACTAAAGAAGATCAAGAAGGCTCAAAAAGAATATCTTTTGTTGTAGGAGAAGTTTGAGGCTGTGAAGTATGGGAAGTTTTCTGATTTCAATATTGATCAAGAAGGTGTATTAAAATTTTGTACAAGACTATGTGTTCCATCTATTCCAGAGATAAAGAAAGAACTAATGGATGAAGCTCATAGATCTACTTTCTCTATACATCCGGGAAGAAATAAAATGTATAGAGACTTTGTGATCATTATTGGAGGGATAACATGAAAAGGGAGATTGTTAACTACACTTCAAGGTGACTAGTATGTCATCAAGTGAAGGAAGAGTGACAAATTCCTAAAGGGGTATTGCAACCACTACCCATACCAATATGGAAGTGGGACAATATCATTATGGACTTCCTCACTGATATCTTGAGAACTTATAAAGGAAACAATGCGATATGGGTTATTGTGGACCGTCTCACCAAGACTGGCCATTTTATCTCTATCCGGGAGGATTTCTATCTTGATCAACTTGCCATGATTTATGTGAAGGAAGTGGTAAGGCTGCAAGGAGTTCCACTTTCAATCCTGTCTGATCGTGATCCAATGTTCACATCAAAATTCTGGAGAAGTCTTCAACGTTCTATGAGCACTGAATTGAATTTTAGTACGGCCTATCACCCCCAAACTGATGGCCAATCTGAAAGGACTATTCAAACACTTAGGGACATGCTGAGAACATGCTCAATGTAATTCAAAGGTGGATGGGATCAACATATCCCTTTGGCCAAGTTCTCTTACAATAATAGCTTCTACTAGATCATTCAAATGGAACCCTATGAAGCTCTATATGGGAAGTGATTTAGAACTCCTACTTGTTGGGATGAAGCTGGTGAGAGAAAGCTTCTTGGGCCTGATTTTGTGCAAGAGATGACAAAAAAGGTTCATGCCATCCAATAACACATAAAGGCTGCTTAGAGTCAGCAGAAGAGCTATGCAGACAACCGTCGAAGGGACTTGGAGTTTGGTGTTGGTGACAAAGTCTTCCTTTAAAATTCTCTATGGAAGAGAGTCATGTGGTTTGGGAAGAAAGGGAAGCTCATCCCTAGGTATAATGGCCCCTATGAAATCCTTGATCACAAAGGAGCATTGGCCTATCACCTATCACTTCCACTGAACCTAGAACAAGTTCATGATGTATTCCATATATCCCTCCTGAAGAAGTACATACCTGACCCTTTACATGTACTGAACCCAGAGGTGGTACAACTGGAACATGACCTCTCTTATGAGGAGCAGCCAGTGGAGATCTTCGATCCTAGAGACAATATTCTACGTAACAAGACTACCCACCTTGTTAAGGTGTTGTGGAGGAACCACAAATATGAAAAATCCACGTGGGAACCAGAGGAGTCTATGAAGAAAAATTACCCTCACCTTCTCGATTAGGCCTTTGTTTTAAAATTTTGGGGATGAAATTTCTTAAGGGGGGAAGAATGTAATGACCCGAACTTTTAATAATTTATGTTTCCTTTGTTTGTGTGTGTCATTTTATTTTATACTCAATGAAACTATTTCATTTAATTAAATGAGTATAAATAAAATGAGACCGTTGGGTTTTGACTATTATATGATCGTTGGTAAATATGACCATTGGAAACTAAACTCTTAATTTTTCATTTTTTTTCAATAAAAAAAACAAGTGACCTTGGTTAATTAAAACATAAAGAAGATATGATGTCCTCATCTAGTAGTCTCAGGCCGATCAAAGCCCATCTAATGGAACTGGGGAAGGAGGTATCACCACTAGGTTTTGCTCTGGACCAAACCCAAGCTAAGCTTCACCGTGTGAAGCTGGAACGGAATCGCCTTCTCGATAAGTTCAATCTTATAGAAATCACTACTCAAGCATTGTTGGACGAGCCTCCCTCACATTCTCTCACCTCATCTCACCTAACACTTAGTTCATATGTTGGTGTTATAAGGGGCAATGTAACGAGACCGTATCTACTTTGTGTAATCCTTTGAGATAAATAAAATTGTGATTTCTTCTTATGGTGAAGTTTGTGAATTTTCAGATATCCTTATAAAAATAGGATGTATCTTATGGATGAATTTTGAAAAAAAACCATATTTTAAAATATTTATGTAAACCTTAAATGATTAATGATGTGTAAGTATTTTCAAAAAATGTTCTTCTGTAAATGTGTTCAGTAGAAATTTAGATTCTAATAAGATCAACTTAATTTTTGGTGAATAGTAAATTATGAATAGTGATTTTATGCTTAGGATTAGTAATGTGACCAAATGGATTATTAATATCACATAAAGAAACTATTAATATAATTTAGGCACCTTGATTAAGTAATGTGATCAATAAAATAGGTAAATAACAGTTTCAGAAATTATTAGTCAAGTATTAGTTTTTTTGTGAATAGTTTTTTTTATATAAAAATTAAATTAAAATTATTTAGAAAATTATTTTTATAAAATGTAGTTTATTTTTGAATTCAGAGCATCGAGATTATGTTAAGGGGAATTTTTGGGATTTTTCTGAAAAAATTTGAATTTTCGGTGAATAGTGAATTTTCAGTTTAGAGTTTCGGGTGTTTAATGACATCATAAGGATGTAATAATTATGTAATAATTCTGGTCGACTTATTAATAGTAAGATAATGTAGGAGGTGTCACAAGTGGCCAATACCATGGGCAAATACCATGGGCACGACCATGGTTTTTCCAATACCACCAATGAGGTGTCCCTTGGTCATTAATGCCTTGTCCCCTCACTTCCCCTATAAATACCAAGACATTATCTCATCCTTTCCATTCCAAAATCCTCTTCAACGAATTTCTGGTCTCCTTACCTCCGAAGTAGTCCTCCCAAGGTTCCATCAAGCCTCCAAGGATCTGACCTATGAGTTTTAGGACTTATGTTTTAAGGTTAAGGTTTCTTTCACTCTTCCCATTTTCAAAGTACTACTTTCATGTCAAGTCTTTCAAGTTCATTTTTTCCATGTTGGGGTATGATATCTATATTCATCATACTTTCCTTTTATTTTCACATAATTATAGAGCTTATTTAATCTCATCAATTCATTTTTTTAAGTTTTAAGTGACGTCGTTAGGCTGCCTAATTTTTCATAAGAGAAATCTTATTTTTGTCTTCCTTTCAAGTTTTTCATTTCATATAATATGTACTTAAAATTTCATTACCATGTTCTTATATCCTTTATATTCTATCCCTATACTATTTTATGGATCATTTATGATTGGGTAACCCATGACCCCTCTCTTTTCAATGTTTTCTAAAACCCTGCAACATAGCCGTTATGCTGCCGAATTTTATTCTCAAAATGTCTCTCTCTTTTTCTCAAATTATTTTATTTTATTAAGTGAATACTCAAAACTCTTTATTATATAGGTTTATTCACATATATATCAAAATTTTCTATTTTAAATTCTGGGATTTACATACATGAGACCCACTTACCTTTTCTGTGGGTTTAAAGTGACATAAAGATCACATCTTTAAAGAAGTTTTTAAAATGTTATGACTATGAAATGAAACCCATTTCTTTTATGTTATATGGGTTATTTATGAAATGATTGATGATGATATATGTGGATCACATGATAATAAATAAAAATTAAGGGTGTGCCCTGATAGCGCTCCAATGCATTGGGTAAATACTTAATCTCTAGATATGACCATTTTTAACGATACCTTGGTGAATAACCTTGGTAATTTTTTAATGACACCTTGGGGATGGACCTTGGGGATACGGAAATGATTTTCTAAGTTAAATTGTGTAGACACATCTTCAAGTAATGAAACACAATATTTTTATTCTGATTTTCCTCGTGATCTCTTTCTCTTACCTTAAAGTTATTTATCGTGACTTTATTGATGTATCTCTAGTTCACATGTAAAATGTTTCTCTTGTTTCCCTTACTGGGCCTTCTACTCACCCTTTCCTTTGATGTATTCTCCCAGGTTATGAGATGATGTAATGAATGCAGGATGAACAATGAAGAATCCTTTCAAGTGTTTAAGAAGAATTTTTTATGTCGTCATATATTAAGTTCTCGGTTTCCAAGACACTAAACCTCAAAGATCCTCAGTTTTGTATAATGTAGCAAAAAGATTATGTAATGAAAAAGGCGGGATGTCATAATTTAGAATTAATTTTCCCAATTTTTAGTTTCAATATGCCTATTCTATTTCAAAACCAAAACTTGGGTTTTTCTTCCTTTAAATCCTTTTCAATCAAAAACCCATCATGGGTTTTCATCATTTCAATTTAATCTAGTTTCTTAAAAAAACTCAAAACAGTTCGTCAATTCCAACATCAAATATTTTTGTCAAAAATAAATCCATCATTTTCAAAATTCATCCCAAAATCTCAATTTTATTAGAATTGGAGGATTCATCTCAAAATCCATGTCATTTTGAATTCCATAATCAAATCATTCCAAATCAAGGTTTTATAAATAAATTGAAATATATTTCAAATATATCAAAAATAAAGGTTTTAATTTCATGGAAAATATAAAATGGAACCACCTACCTTTAATCATGAAATCAAATGATCAACACCCACAATAGTGACTCCAATGACGATCAAAAGAAAATAATATCTAAGGATCTAATCTAGAATCAAGATCTATAAAAATTATTATTATATCTAGTGAAACAAAATTTAAATCCATCCATAAAATTATTATATAACACTATCTAAGGAGGATATAAATAGTGATTAAAAGAAAACACACAATAGAACATCTACTTACTAAAGAGAGATCTAATCTTCCACTGGCACTTTAATTCACCAATTGAGGGGGTTTGAGAAGATAAAATCACTTTTTTAGATCCTACAAGGAAGAAAAAATAATATTAGGGAATAATGAGGATTATTAGACTCTTAAAATGGGGGTTCTTGTCAAAATAAAATTCATAAGAATTAAAAACCACACCCATGGTTTCAGTGGGGGGTGTAGAGTTAGACAAATTGTTCTCCCTAATCTTATTCCCCTACTAGTCTTTTGGATGTGGTGCATGGTTTGACCACATGGTTAGACTTAACATTAACCAACCATGAATCACCCACTAATCAATTGGTTCATTCTTTGGAGGTGTATCCATATGGTTTAGACAAACCATGCACCCCATTCTAGTGGTATTTAACATGTTACACTATTTTCTAGGCCCAACTGAATAGTTTTCCCAAACCATGCGCCAACCATGCATAGCTCAAAGGATTCCAAAAATTTTTAAATTCTCCCAAAAAACCCAAATAAATATCCTAATTAAATAATATCAAGAAAATGGTCAATAAATACCAGAAAGAAGGTAATGGGATGTTACAAATTCCCCACCATAAAAACTTTCTATCCATAGAAAGACTCTCAAGAAAGCTCCATATCATAGAGATGGATTCACTGATCTCTCATCAATGGATCATTCTCCCATGTATCATGAGAAATAAAACCTTTCTTCCATAGCACATGGATAAAAGGTATCATCCTCCCACAAAGCTCCTTTGTCTCAGAATCAATAATTCTGACTGGATGCTCAATCATGGATAAATCAGGCTAAACATCAAGATCATCCCAGTTTAAGACATGACATGGTTCAGAAATATGAATCCAAATCTTTGATAAATGGAAGAAATTTTTTATTGATGTCAACTTCATTGGATGTTATAAATGGTATGCCACTTTCCCCACCTAATCAAAAACCTTAAAATGTCCCACAACCCATGGTGAAATATTTCTCTATTTCCCTAGTCATCAGTGACCCAATCAAGGTGAAACCCTAAATAACACCTATTCACCAACCATAAACTCCAATATTCATCTACAGTGATTAGAATAAAATTTATTTCAACTCATTTTGTCATCATTCTATGAAGAATCAAAATAATCTTATCCATCATCTCTTGGACCAAACTTGATCCCACCAAGGAAGCTTCACCAATCTTTGACCAAAACAATGGATATTTACATGAGTTTCCATACATGGCCTCAAAATGTTTCCATATGAATGGATGACTGGTAAATTTTATTATAATAAAACTCAACTGGTTCCAAGTGGTTATGCCAGGATCCACTAAAATCAAGGATACAAGCATGGAGCATGTAATCCAAAAATGTTATATCTCATTCTATTTGGCCATCTATTTGTAGATGATAAGTCATTTTGAAACTAACCTTATCTCCCAACACCTCCAAGAGGCCTCCCAAAAAAAGATAAGTTAAATTAGTATCCCTATCAGAGACTATCATAGATTGAACACCATGAAACCTGAAAAACTCATATACATACAGGCTTCCTAAGTCCTAAACATTGGTTGTATCACATATGGGTATAAAGTGAGCTGATTTGGTTAGTTGATTAATCACATCCCATATATCATTCTTTTTCTAAGGGGTACACAATAACCCAACCAAAAATTCCATAGAAATCTTGTCCCATTTCCACATTGGTTTTGTAAGTGGATAAAGAAAAATAAAAGGTCTTTGGTGCTTGAACTTGACCAGCGGATATGTATAACAACATGAAACAATGTTAGTGATGTCCCACCCCATACCAAGACACTATAATCATAACCACATATCATAAAACATATTTTTGGTTCCTATATGTACTTCCCACTGGGAATTATGATATCCTCCCATCACAGTTTTCCTTGTAGAAGAATTCACAATGTACCAGTTTTAGAAAGATAGAATACCCTCCATGGAGAATGACTTCTCGAAAACAGTCTCCCCATCATGAAGTGAGTCTCTAATACCATATAATTCATCATGACACTACTAATCCTAATGAATCATCTCATGAAGAGAGGATTTCAATTGAACACTGATCAAAACACCCTCAGACTCATTCTCCTGGACTCTCAAGTGCAACAGAGCAAATATAGAAATCAAATTATACTCTTCTATTGATTCTCTCATAGTCTGGGTTCAAATCTTCCTAATAAAAGCATTATTAATGAAATTTTCCTTCCCCAAGGTATAGGAAATGTCAAAATGAAAATATTTTAGGTATTCAACCCAATTCCTCAGTCAATGGTTTAAATATTTTTGATATATGATATAACTAAGGTTTTTTATTAGAATAAATCGTAAACCATTCTCTAAAAAGGTAATTCCACCAGCCTTTAAGAGTATTCATCATGTCTATGAGTTTGAGATCATCGGTTAGATTTTTTGTAATATTTTTATGAATTAATTTAATCTTTTGTTGATATTTTTCATTTCATGCAACACTGAATCTATCTTTTTTTATATGTAAGCACTATGTTTGGATTTCATTATAAGAAACACCAAGATAATCTTGTTATGCGCGTCGCACCAAACACGTAAGGTAATATAATATCCTAATAATTTAAATATATTTACTATTTTAAATATTTTTGACATGTTCTATAAATATTTAAATTCTTGCAATACCTAGTTATGATGTGTCACATGCAAAAACAAGTTTCTCCGATTACTTTCGTTACACGCATTACTAAGTTTAACCAAACTAAAAAATATTATTAAAATATTTTTTATTTAATATAATAAGATATAACCTAGATTTTAAATTAGTGGTTATTAATTTTATTAAATAAATTGTGAAAATATATGGTTTATAAAAATATAATATGAATTTATTGGTTACCAATTAATTAGAAATGAAAATGTAAACCAATTGAATATAAAGGAAATATTTTTATTTTTATTGTCACAAAGTTGTTTTATCATAATAAATTAAATTAATTACAATGAGTAATTGATAAAAATGTAATATATATATTATATTAAATAAAATATTTTTTATGTTCATTTAATATATTTTATAGACATATTATAATAATAAACCAAATATTTCTCATAAAAGTCAATATTTTTATAAAGGCGCTTTTACCGCCTTTTAAGGGAGAACCTATATTAAACCCAATTTTTGTAATTTTTATAAATTTAATATGTAAAAATAAAACTCATATTTTAAATAAAAACATAAAAATTGGGATAAGGTGAAATTTTGATATTTTTCTTTGACATTTTATTTTTTTGGTGAATAGTGAAAAATACCGAATTTTAATTCAAAAACAACTTTTCCATCATATTTTTTTATAAAGTTAAATTATATTTAAAATTTGTTTAAATATTAATTAGATAAATTTTTTAATTTATATAACATAGGTCATTTGAATCAATTCCATGTTGAAATTGACTATAAAAACATAGAAAACTTTTGAACGCTTTTACTTTAAACCCCTGCATTGTTGTTCCATCTATAGGATTAAATTTAAATTAATTTCAACCATTTCTATGATTTGAATTTGAAAAAATGTATTCCAAATTTTTAATGATAATAAATTATAATTTATAATAAGTTCAAATTATTTTTTATCAAAAATAATATTGAAAGTAATTTAAATTAATTACAACGATTAAGGTAAAACTACGCTTAGCAAGGGACTAAGTCTTAAACTTAAGGGACAAATAACCTATAAACTTGTCCAAAACAAATTTTATATCCATATTTCATCCCTAAACATTTAATTATTAATTTTTGTTAGTTTTTAATGACTTTTTTTGTTAAAAACATGGGTACACCTAACATGTTTTCAAAAATGCCAAAGTGTATCACCTCCCTTCCCTATAAAAGGCTACCGCATCTCCAACTTCTTTAAACCTCTCAAAACACTCAGGTATCAAAAATATCTACCCAATACACTTCCAAAAATACATCACTTACTCATTTAATCCTCACTTTGTTCAAAAATCCATCCAAGGAAACCCTTTGGTGCAAACCAAAATGAGTTACCCAAAGAAGAGGTAACATCCTTCCTGAGGATCATTTCTTTTATTTTATTTCAACAACACCTAAATTTATATTATTACATGTAAAAATAATAGAATAAGTATCCTCATTATACAGAAATTGTAACGCCTGGACCCTAGATACCCAGAGTCGGTGCATTATTATATAACATTGGCATGATCACAAAGGATCAAGTCTCGAAAGACCAGTTAGTTTAGTAGTCTTGGAAATACTAGATATATTCATAAGTCTTACATTACATCATAAGGTAAAAAAAACTACAATAACATCTTGTCTTCATATCCCTTTATACTATCCCTACAGGTCATTCATAAATTACTTCTTCATAATCCTGGGAAAAATAAAACATTGAAAGGGGTGAGCTCAGATGCTCAGTAAGGATAACATTATAGCAGAAGCTTTCATAGATAAGCATAAACACTTTAGGCAGTTTATAACTAAAACGAAAGACTTTTAAACTTGAACATCAGCATAAAATGGAAAAGATAAAATAAAATAATGCCATTTACTTACTCACATGGATATTCTACTAGTAGAATGATCACATGCAATATCAATAACCACTTTCATAATGATGGAATGCATAATGTCAGACTATCATAACCACATAGCCAAGGCCTCGTGCCAAGACTACAAATAAGATTTTTCCAAGGCCTTGTGCCAAGACACTAGTTTGTCTCATGAGACCTACTGAGGCATCGAGGAGCTATAGCAGGCTCCACCAGTCACTTATTAAGTCCAATGCATTCCTCATATGAACAGGTTTAAACATAACATAAACATTCGTATTGAAACTAACATATGAAATGTCAATACTTTAACTACAAACAATGAATGGTATGAAAATAGCACATCCACGGTCAAACATAACACATTTGATACAATATGGAAGATTGTATTGTATCACATTAACCTCAATCAAGAATAATGAAGGATTTTGACATAGATGAAAATAATCATCAAAACTATTTGAGAGAAATATCCCCCTTTTTCTTGAAATCATTTTAAAATTCACACTATTTTTCAAGAAGCCATTTAAAAATAGATTTTTGAATCAAAGTGTCCCATACCACTTTGAAACTTTTTAAAAGGAGTTTTAATTTTAAAAATTTAATGTTCGTGTAAATAAATCCTTAAAACCGTTTTTAAAACATGGACATTAATGAGCAAGATTTAGATGAATAAGTCTTTACAACATTTAAAAATGGTATTTTAGTTAGAGATTCTAACCAAAAGAGAGACACTTGAATACAAATAATTGAGGTAATCAAAACTTTTTAATATCATGAGAATAAAGGGATTCCTAATATACTATTTCAAAGTACATTATATACACCACATAAAAGTGATTTGGTGTATATCAACAAAGTAGTCTCAAAGAAATGTAAATTGAGATGAAATCTCTCATAAAGGTCGTATCCTTAGGTTAAGGATAAATAAACTACATAGTTATGTGTGACAAATATAAATACACTAAATATTATTGGATATTCATTGTAAATCAATCAAAGCATATTCACACATAATATTATAAAAACAACACCAATGAATTGGATGTTTAACTCAACAAATAGAGAGTGAGTTAAAATTACTCTTATCAAATTCATATCGATGACTTGAGAAATTATCAACTGAGTGATTATGTGTATCAAAATTATATCCACATAAAAGGGTAGTGGAAATTATGACATAAGAAAATGATTAGTTATTCCACGCATAATCTCGGAGTAAAATAATCAATGAAGTTTGCATAAAGCCGAATAAATGGAAATTGAAATTTCAAATTCTCTTATTGATTTGGTAACATACAAAACATACACCCATGAAAGAAGGATCATATAATGATGATGTAAATATACATTAATTAAATTATATTACACAATGAATACAAACATGGGTATTACACACACCAAATGTAATAAATAAGTGGTGAACAATGGAATTCTCACGGAATTAAAAGTGAGATAAGAAACCCCTTACCTTGTACTTTTCCTTGGTTGGGGGTAGGTTATCCTCCTGTATAATGTTGAAATAATTGTTATTAAATTATTCATGAATTATATACATTAATAAGATATCATATATGATCTTTTAACATTGCTTTGTTAATAATATCTTAGAATTATCGTCGTTTCAGGTGTTAACTTACTCATTTTCTTTTATATGTTTTGTTACATAAGCCATGTTTGTCATGGATAGGTTGTATCTTATTCATATTCAGAATGATATAAAGTTCTTAGACATTATTTTTAAATTATAAAATGATAATTATACTTGAATGGATATGATGGAGAATGAATCTCATCGCGTTCGTGGAGACGGTAGTCCGTACGTACGCACGAGCAACAATATCATTCTTTTGATATTAAAATAATATATAATTGGATGACATATCATATATAAAGAATCCTTATCATGTTATATTTATTATTTAAATTAGCTACACATCATTATTATACCCACCCAAATAATAATATATTGAATAACAATTACACCACGACGTGGAGACGGTAAGTCGTACGTACACACGTATGGTGACATGTTATTCAAATGGTAGATAGAATACTGAATATAGTTGTACCATATTTATAATAACATCACAGTATATATAAGTGGGGTATTTATCCCTAATATCATTTTCAAATTCCCATATTGAGTCTTAGACCATATGGTTTTTCCAAAAAAAACTTTACCTGATGAATTACCTTATTCTACAACACTTTCTCTCTACGGTCAAGAATCTGGACTGGTTATTCCTCAAAATAAATATTCTCTTCCAAGTAGACAACCTCTGGACTCAAAACATGGGATGGATCTATTATATACATTTTCAACAATAAAACTTGAAAAAAATTATGTACCTGGTATAAAATTTTAGGTAAACCCACTCTACAGGCAACTGATCCAACTTTATCTAGGATTTCATAGGGTCCAATGAACCTCGGACTCAACTTTCCATTTTTTACCAAAACGCATCACATATTTTCATAGAGAAACTATAAGAAATACATGATCACCTACCTCGATAGAAAGAACCTTCCTCTAGTTATCCACATAACTTTTCTGCTTACTCTGAGTTATTATCATGTGCTTCTGAATCAACTGAACTTTTTATGCCATCTCTTATACCAATTATGGTCCCATCAACTTCCTTTAACCTAATTCATCCTAAAAAATCTAGATTTTGACAACTATTTCCATTTAATGGTTGAAATAGTTCTATCTATATACTGTAATGAAAACTGTTATTATAACAAAACTCAACCAAAGAAATATGTTGGTTCCAACATACCTAGTAATCTATTGAACAAGCACATAGCATATCTTCCAATGATTGAATTGTTCATTCTGACTGCCCATCTTATTGTCGATGAAAAGTTTTACTAAAATTTAATTTAATAACCAATGACTTGTGAAGGCTTTTCCAAAAGTTAAAAGTGAACCTGAGATCATGATCATATATGATGGAGAAGAAAACTCCATGTAACCTGACTATATATTTAATATATAATTGAGAAATTTGATCTAGATATAGAGTATCTTGAATAGAAAGAAACTGAGATGATTTAGTCAATCGATCAACAATAACCCAGATTGCATTGTTACCTTGAGAAGTATTTGGTAATACAACTATGAAATCCATGGATATATTTTCCCATTTCTACTCTAGAACTAGCAAAGGCTGAAGTATCCCTTTTGGTAACAGCTACTCTACTTTAACCTATTGAAAAATCAAACATCTCAAGATAAAGTCAACAATATCTCTTTTCATTCCATCCCACTAGTAATACTTCCAAAGATCTATTACATATTAGTAATGCAATGATGAACTGAAAATAGTGATCTATGAGCTTCACATAATAACTATTTCTTCAACTAAAAATCACAATGCATGCATAATCTATTTCCAAACCTCAAAACATAGTCTTTATCAATGTTAAATTTAGGTAACTTACCCTTCTAAACTAATTATACCTTTTTCTACAACTCACTGTCTTCTTTCTACACTTTCAATATTCTATCTTCTAGAGACGATTATACTAAAACATGAAACCAAATAGAGGAATTTCCTACACCAACAAATTCCAATCCAATATTCATAAAATAAAAAACCAAAGTATTTTGTTCCAAATGTAGCATGGTTAATGTAGAATTACTTTTTCGACACAAAGAATCAACCAATTTATTTACTTTTCTTTGATGGTAATGAATCATGCAATCATAATCCTTGATTAACTCTATACATATTCTTTGTCTCGTGTTCAATTATTTCTGAGTAAATATATATTTCAAAAATTTTTGATCAGTATATATTTCACAATTTATTCCATACAAATGATGCCTCCAAATTTTTAAAGAAAAAACAATAGAATCTAATTCCAAATTAGGTGTAGGGTAATATAAATCATGAATTTTCAACTGATGTGAAGCATAAGAAATTACCTAATCATTCTACATTAACACATAGCTAGGTATTTTCAAAGAAGCATCACTATAGATAAAAATTCACCATTTCTCAATGGCAATTCCAAAACTAGAGCATTCACTAATCTTATTTTCAATTCTTGAAAACATTCATCACATTCTTTTGTCCAGATGAACTTAACACCTTTTCGAGTTAACTTAGTTAGTGGACTAGATAACCATGAAAGTTTTTCAACAAACCTCTAGTAATAACCAACTAATCCAAGAAAACTACGAATCTTAGTTATATTTATGGGTCTTTTCTATTCTTCAACAACTTTTATTTTTGAAGGATCAATAGTTATGCCATTTTTAGAAACAATGTGACCAAGGAATGAGATTTTTTGTTACCAAAACTCAAACTTTCTGAATTTCCCACATAGTTTCTTTTCTTTTAAAGTTTTCAAGACAGCCCTTAAATGACTTTCATGCTCCTATTTACTTTTATAATATACCAAAATATCATCTATAAACACAACCACAAACTTGTCCAAGAACTCACAAAAAATTCTATTCATAAGATCCATGAATATAGATGGTGCATTGGTTAACCAAAAAGGCATAAATAAAAATTCATAATGGCCATATCTAATACAAAATACAGTCTTCGGAGTGTCATCTTCCTTTACTTTCAACTTATGGTACCCTAACCTCAAGTAAATATTCAAAAAATACTAATCTCCCTAGATATGATCAAAAAAATCATCGATATGAGGCAAAGGATACTTGTTTTTAACAGTAATATTATTCAAGGCTCTATACTCATTGAAAATTCTCATTGAACCACATTTCTTTTTAACAAAAAAGATAGAACAACCCCAGGGTGATGTGCTTAGTTGAATGAGGCCTTTATCTAATAACTCCTACAATTGCTTCTTTAACTATAAAAGTTTAATTTGATCCATTCGATAAGGGGATTTTGAAATTGTCTTAGAATCAGGAACCAAGTCAACAATAAATTGAACATACTGATTATGTATTATACCAGGAAACTCATCAGAAAAAACATCAAGATACTCATTGAACACTATCACATCATTAATATAAAGAGTACCTTTGTTTTCAATAGTATGTGCATGGTAACATTCATTTCCATATTTTACTAGTTTCTCAACTTCCTAGTATTTTATCGAAAATAAGGGTTTATTCTTGTACACAAACTGAAATTCTTTCTAAAAAGAAACCTCTTTACCTCTTCAGTCAATTTTAGCATGATAAAAGAAATCCAATTCATACCCTAAGTAACATCAAACTCTACTAGAGTCAAAATAATAAGGTTTGCAGGTATATGTTTTCCACACACAAGGACAGGAAGGTTCTTATAATTTCTTTTTGTCTCAACATTTCCTCTATGTGTTTTTACCACAAGTTCAGGATTCATATCTTGAGATATAATTCCCAATTTAAAAGAAAATTTATCAGAAATGAAATAATGTGTAGACTCGGAATCAAACAACACATTAGAATAATATAAATAAACAACCATTATAGCTAATACTACTTCATTTGATGGCCCAACATCTGCTAAAGTAGTTGTAAAGGATTTCACAACCCCTTTCTGCTTGTAGTTCAGATGATTTCCATCATTTGAGTTCTTTATTGGATACTCATTTTCATAATGACCCATTTTATTTCATATAAAAAAATTTACTCACTATATATCAAATTTTTTCTTACCACAACCCTGATCTTTTTATGTGCAATTACGAGCCTTATGTCCTATTTTACCACATCAGAAGCACTTACAAAAATTTAAAAGGCATTCCCTAGTGTGATTTTTACGCCAATTTTCACAAATTGTAAACTTAGGTTTCATGGCATAGGACTCTTTTGAAGTGTTCTTCCCTTTCATCTTCCACCTCGACCTCTTATGTTTTTGTTTTTCAAGGAACACCTAATCATCAGAAAACTCCATTTTCACCGTCTCTTCACAACAAAAAAGTTTTTCATAACTTTTGAACTCACAAAAAGCTAATTCCATTTGATATTTTGGCTTTAATCCTAAGTAAAAATGATTGATTTTACAATCAATATCCTATATGAAATTTGGAGCATACCTTTCCATTCAAGTGAGTTTTTCTTCATAAGAAACCACTGAGTCATCCTCCTACCTCAATTCTAATAATTGTTTTTCTATCCGAAGTTGAACCGCCTAAGGGAAATATTTCTCAAGGAACATACCTTTGAATTCATCCTAATCAAGATCATCAATCTCCTCACTATC
Source organism: Viscum album (assembly GCA_963277665.1). Taxonomy (NCBI): domain Eukaryota; kingdom Viridiplantae; phylum Streptophyta; class Magnoliopsida; order Santalales; family Viscaceae; genus Viscum; species Viscum album. Next base: position 1,149,949,528 of record OY728152.1, read on the forward strand.
CTTGATATTTTTAACCATTTACCACCATTTATCAGCTACACCTTCAAAATGGTAAATAGGGAGACTAGACTTTTTATGTTTTGAACACCCTATGACATCGAAAATCTTTTCTAGTGCTTTAATCCACCCTTTAGCTAGACCTAATAGCCCGAAGGCCTTCTTTTTTATTGATTTTTGGTAACCCCCCTTTCAAGGGATGAGGGGAACCCTTACAAGGACCATAGGCATAACAATTACATAACTTATAGGTCTTAAGAAATATACAGGCAATAACTACATGGAAATTCTCCTCCCCAACTTCTTCATCATGATGTCAGCTCTCCACCTTCACATATCTAGTTCAGCTAGGCCTCTAATACCATTTATATAGACCTAGCCTTAAACATTAAATAATATTGCGTTTAAGTGAAGAATTAACATTTAGGATCTTTTCAAGTTTAGAGTTTTTGAGAATTAGTCCACATATATTGCCTAATAGACCTAGAAATTACATGTGGACAGTTACACTCAGTATCCAATTTTTCCACTAAAAGGAACCCTTTAAAAAAACATGATTTCTTTTTCTTGATAAAAATATTCTTGACTTATTCCTTTCTCTTATCCATACTTAAACCTCATGGAAAAAATTCATAAAATTGGTATGAGAATAAAAATCCCAATAACAGACATAAAAAGAAAGAAAACCAATAGTCTATTTAAAACATGGTAACTTATTTAATGTTTTTTTGAGAGAACTAAACAAAAAAAATCACATTAATAACACTCATACTTTTTTCTCAAATAAAAACATTTACTAATATCAAGCCATCAAAACTCATTTAGGTGAATTATAACATAATTTACATAATACCCTTTCAATACAATTCAATTGGAATAACCATTGGTCAACTTCTGAATTGAATATCTTTAATGGGGATCACCCTTCGTATAAGATATATTGGGCTCACCCATGAGCTATAACGGGGATCATCCGGTCATATAAGCTATAACGGTCTCACCCGTGTGTTATAATGGGGCTCAACCCTTCGTATAAGTTGTTTTGGGCTCACCTGTGAGTTGTAATGGGGCTCAACCCTTTGCATAAGCTGTGTCGGGATCACCCATTTCATATAATTCTCATGTACCATATTATAAATAAAAAACATTAAACACAAAACCCTTTTGAAAAACTCATCTAACACCATATGAAAAACATTTCTATATAAAAATACCATTTTCATTTAAAATCCCATTTTCAGTACCAACATAACCAAATAAAGAAATAATGGATTTATTTAAAATAAATTAAGGCTTATAGAGGAATCCAAATATCAAATAAAAATTATGGCAATGGATAAGTCATTGTCGCCGCATACATTAGAACAAATAACGTTCCTTTTTGTCATTTTGTAAAGAAAGTAAAATTCTTTGTATAAAAATATTCCTTTTGAAAACTTTTAATGAAATTCTAGACAGACATAAAATGTCTTTTATAATCCTTTTATATACATATAAATAAATATGTAAATTAATATCATGAAGAAAAAGATTTGATAATTAAATATTTAAACGTTCAAGGTGTCCTATACCACTTTGAACATTTAAATATTAATCTCCATGAATTAATAAATAAAATTATTATAGATAAAATATGGATATGAAATGTCATAGTGGATGTATATTGTTTCATTCCATCCTCTTTCATGTCTAGTGGGTCATCATGGAAGAGAAAGTCTCCTTGTGGCATGCCAACTGGTCGGGCAGTGTCCTTGGCTTCCCGAGGTGTCCTGCTTACAATATCTTGTATAGGGTGGCCAGTAATTACCCTTAATTTAGTAAGGGTTTTAAAAGGATAAAATTGAGACATTGCAACTCATTGGAAACAATTCAGAAGCATGTAGGAGTGTCTTCACCACCTCTAGCTTGGGTGCCTTCTCTACTAAAATCGGTCGAAGCATCTTGATCCCTTCTTCTCAGAAAGATCAATGGAACAATCTCATATATACCAAGATCATCCCAATGAAGTTTAACTTACATACATAGAGGATTAGGTATGGAGCCCTTGACATCGATGAAAACATCATAAAAATGTGGTATCTTGATGATTCCCACTACCCCTACTGCACAGACCATAAAGAGGAAAGTATTGAGCACCTCTTTGTTGGGGGGGTCTGGACCCAAGAGGTTTGGCAGGCCTTCGGTGGATTCACTCATATTCCCATCCAGGTTTCTAACACTGGTTTCTTCATTTCCCACTAGTTCCAGGTCTCAGGAGATAAGGGAGTGTAATGGTCGTCCAGGACCATTATCTTTCTTGAAGCTGTGTGGTGTAATTGGAATGCAAGGAACAGAGCAAGATATGAAGGGATCTTCTCTTCAGAAAGGGTCATCATCACTCGCACTCAATTTATACTCCTTGATGTTATAATATTAATTAAAGGATGGAAAGAAGCTTCCTATATTCAGTTCATGCATCTGTCTAACTAGGGTCTCCCAGCTACAGCCCCGCTAGGTAATTGGGTCTAATGGCATCCACCTCCCTATGGGTTGAAGCTTAACATGGATGGCTCCTACTCTGAGGGTAACATGAAGGGAGGAGGGGTGGTTCGTGATGCCATAGGATACTTTGTGTTTGATTTCTCGATATCCCTGGGTAAGGGAACCTCCACTCAGGGTTAGTCCCTTGACTTCCTCTCTAGTCTCACCCTATTCTTCCAGGGGGCATTGACATCACTAAATCTGAAACGAACTCCCAAATTCTCCACAACTCGTTACACGGTGCCTGCCTAACCCCATGGTCTATCTCGTATTGAATAAGGAGAAGTAGAAACATCCTCAATAATATCTGGGTGAAGAATACGTGGCATGAAGGGAATAATGTGGCAGACTATCTGGCGTCTATCATGGTTCAAGGTCTGGGTAACTTGTGATTTTACAATCTCAATCAGCTTAAACCCGAGACAGTTGACCTTGTGAGAGGGGATGCCCTCAGATTAAATTTTTTCCATCCTCCCTAGTCCCCCCTTGTGTTTCCATTACCTTCCCTAATTAAATAAATCAATGTTATTATGATAGTGATTTTATATACATCTTATAAAATAATAGAGTTGGATATTATCAAGAAAAGCCTCAATGAAAGTAGATTGAGACTAAGTCCCTTTCCTTGAGTCCGACTTGTCTTGTTAGTTCTTTATATCCATAAATAATAAAATTAACTTAATTTATACTTGATTAATAACATTTTTCATTTTTATTATTTATTTTATATCACTTATTACCTTGTTATAAAAATCATATAATTTTTCATGATCATATCGGTTGTTTTGTTGATATTCAGTACTTGAGTCGAAAATGAACTTGTTATAATTAGAATTTTTCCATGTGGTCAAAAGTAAAATATCTCCAAAATATTATTCATGATTTAAATATCATATATAACCAGTATATATATTTATTTATAATATTTCATAAAATTTGGAGTTAAGAAATGAAATGCATCGTTCATGGAGACGGTAGGTCGTATGTACGCATGAACGCTACTTTCATTTCTTTGTCATATTAAAGGAATGAAAACTAAATGATACAAAGTTATATTATAATTATATTATAATATTTATTTTATATGTGTTACACAAGTTCATTAATTCCTTTTTTTATACATTCCATGTATGGCATGAACGAGTCATATCACTTTGAGGCGGTGATATTCCACACTTCCTCAAATAAAATTATCGTATTTACACATTATGGAAATAATAAAGGTATGATGTAAATGAAGAATAAAGAAGTATAGAAACAATATAAATATAATATATATCATATATAAAAATATTTCCATCATAATGGCCACCATGAGAGGTGGTAGGGGAAATTTAACAATCATCGTTTCGTGAGGCAGTAGTTCACCGTACACAGAAACAGAATGTTTGTATCCATTAGATAGAGGTGTTTGTAAGTGTAGTTAATAAATGTCTCATAAAAACACCCTAGTATATTTATGATACTTATTTTTTAATGTAATAAAATAATAAGAATATCATAGGTAGTGTATAAGGAAAATAACATAAAGGAACTTGAGAGAAGACATTGCCTCTAAATAGGGTAACTTCTTTTGATTTGAGCCAAAAGGATTTCTTAAATTGCCTTCTACCCAAGGTAAGGATTATCAAAGTAATTTATGGATTTTGGGAGATCATTTGAGTAGAATTTGGATGATCCAACAGGATTGAGAGGTGTTAGTAAGTGGGTAGAGGTGATGGACTTTTATAATATGGAGGAGGGGAACTTTAGGAAGGTATTGAAATATTATTTTATTATAAAATGATTTTAGATTTTAGATGGTCCCAAACTCATTTATTTCAAATATAAGATGATTTTGGGTAAACATACTCTCAAATAATAGGTTTTAGACAAGTTTATATCACAAAAGTAACCTTATATTTTAACTTTAACCCTTAGTTAAAAACATTAACTCTTACCATGTCCTCTTGCATTTTCATAATATATGGTAACCATATTTACTATAAAATTCCAATAGAACCATAATTGAATCATTAATGAAATTTTTAACATTATTTAAGTCTTTTTTAAAAATCTTAGATTTTTAGGACTATTAGATCATTTAATAAAATAGTATTTTTTTTTAAACTCATTTACGTCAATTTTGACACTATTAAGTAATTGATTTTTGTTAGTCATAAAAACTCATGTCCATAGAACCAAAGGCATTAAATAAAATATAATATATCAATATCATTAAAAAATTTATTTTATGTCATTAAAATATTAAAATTACATTTATTTTAATATTTATAATATCATTTATTTGAATCCTTTATTAATGAAGCAATCATTGCATCATCATTATGTCATAAAAGAATTTATTTATTTAAGGTATAAAAATTATAAATAAAATAACATGATGTATGAAATATTATTATATTTATAATTACTATTTATAGTCAAATATATCAGTTATGTAACCCCATATAAAAAATTGTTTCAGTAAAAGATACATGTTTATGTTATATTTCTCTTTACTTTAAATTAATTCTTATAAAATGTCATTTTCACACCCAAGTGGCTCCATGGGGTCCCCAATTCGACCCACGTATGCCCATGGTCGGACATATCTCATCCAATAGGATTAGGACATGTTTTATCATAGTTTAATATTATTATAATATTATTTTTTTACCCTTATTTACCAGATTTACCCTTTAACCATGGTAAATAAAATAATTACTGAAGTTGCTATTCATAATGTCCAATAGTAAAAGGTACCTATTCACACAATTTGGATCTTATGATTAAAAATATGGAATCCATTTTTCAAAATTCCAAACACATAATTTTTATTAATTAATTTAAAATTAGTTCCCGTTGTAAAAACTGAAATGCTGGTTTTTAAGAAGTCATAACTATCAAAAGATTGTCATGTGTCTTTGTACAATTTCAAAGTGAAATTATATACAAATACCAAGATTTTATTAAATGATAAAAATATATTCCATTTATAATTTAAAAACATTAAATAATATTAGTTAACCATATAAATTATCTTGATGGAAAAAGTTATTTTCAATTAAAATTTAGCGTATTTTTACTATTCATCAAAACTTGACAGTTATCAGAAAAATATCAAAAATCATCCAAAGTAAATTTTTATGTCCCACTTATAAATAAAAAATTTATTTTGTCAAATATAACATATAAATTTGTCAAAAATGGAATTTAAAAATGGTTCTCCATCAAAAGGCAGTAAAACAGTATTTTTAGAAAAATACTTCTTTTATTCCAAAAATTGAATTTATTCATATATCATATATAGAAAAAATATATGATGAATTTAAAATAATTTATTTAATATATAACATATATTTTTCATTAAATAATAATCCATACATAGTGATATGATTTTATAAACACAATTATTCTCTTTTTAAATAGGTTTTCATAAAAAAAACATCCTTTATATTCAATTGATTTTTATTTCCATTTCTAATAAATTTGGTAACTGATGAATCATTATTTAAAGATGTGTAAACCATATTTCAAAATTAAGATGATGCTATTCATTCCCACCATTCCAACGGCTAGGTTTTAACTACCATTTAAAATAATAATAATAATATTGTATTAATTTTCAGTATAACTCAAAGTTGTGTGAAATGTAAGATTTCAAAGAAACTCGTCGTTGCATTTTGAGTACCCTATCGGAAAAACATCCACTTTAATGTAAAAATAATATCTTATTAATAAATATTAAAATAAATGAAAAAGTATTATTCTATAAATACTTGGGGTCTTATAGTGATGATGACTTAGAAAAGTGATATTTTGTTTAACTAAAGGTAACACTTAATGTGATCAAGATATTGAGAAAATTGTGTTTGTCTTGGGTAAAGAGATTATTTATTTGGATAGAGTAAATTATATAAAATTTATTACCTGATATCTGATTATTTATTTGTTTAAAAAGTGTTCTATGTCATCATGGTTGAAGTTTACAACTTCTTGTATTTATGTAATGTATACAGTAATCTTTGTAATAATGAATCATGCATGTTTTACTAAATGATTTATGGTAATTCAGGTTATTTCCATGTTTCAAGAGAATATAATATGATTTTATTCACATGTTTGTAATGTGACATCAAATAACAACTTTGTGATATATGAGAGATCAATGTTTATCTAATTTATTTACCTTATTTCTAATGTTTTTAATTTTTATCTTTCGAAACGGTTTTAAGGTTAACTATTTGTGGAAGGTTTAAGATAAACTTCAGATGAAAGTGTTATCTTGCCACATGAGGATTTATTCATATTAGATAACCTATTTTAATAACTTTTTATGATTATGGATGAAAAATGGGATATAATATCATGGATCTCAGGATCTGTTAGTACTTTAGGAAGGAAAAATCCACCTTCCTTCTTGGAGAAATAGTTAAAGTGGATCAGTGAAAAACAAAGTTTGATGTTGTCCTGAAATCATGAAAGTATATATTTTCATTAAAATTATTTAAATTTAGAAAAAAGGATCTTGAAACCAATTATTTTATCCTAGTACCTTAATTTTTGATTAATCAAATGGTCCCTTAGTTCATCAAATATTTATGGATTTATTATTGTTAAGTTTCTCCTGACCTTGTTCTCTATCACTCTCCATCAAAATGTGATGGTTATATTTATCTTCCATTTCCATATTTTAACTTCCCACAAATTTTATCCTATAAGGAAACCTAGATATATGTTACCTTGGTAAACTGTTATGTTTCTAACTTTCCTTTTTAAAGTAAGTTTTAGTATTCATTTTTTATGATTTTGGTTTCTATGAAAGGAACTTTCAAGTATTAAAACGTTAATAACTTAGATGAATTTCAAGGGTCAAATTCATTTTAAGGGGGGTAAAATGTAACACCCTGAGATTCGGTGTTTTTTTTTTGAAGAAATTTAATCTTTTTTCAATATTTTTTTATTTCATGAAACACTTAATATATCTTTTTTTGTATAAAATCACAATGTTTGGATTGCGTTATACGCAACACCAAGTTAACCTTGCACCACACGCAACACCAAGTACGTAAGGGCATATATTATCCCAAAAAATTTCAATATATTTACTATTTTATATATATTTGATATATTCTATATATCAAACAATACAAATGATACTGAGTTAGAAAGTGTTACACTCAATAATAAGTTTCTCAATAACTTGTGTAACATGCATTACTGAGTTTAACTGAACAACAAAATATTATTAAAAATTTATTATTTAATATAATAAGATATAAAAAAGATATTAAATTATATTTTATTAATATTATTATATAACTCATGAAAATATACGATTTATAAAAATATAATCTGAATTTATTGGTTACCAATTAATTAGAAATGAAAATGTAAACCAGTTGAATATAAAGAAAATATTTTTTCTATGCTCAAAATTTGTTTTATCATAATAAATTAAATTAATTATAATTAATAAGTTATATTAATGTAATATATATATATAATATTTAATAAAATATTTTTTATTTTAATCTAATAGTTTTTACAGCATAAGATTAGAACAAACCCAATATTTTTTATAAAATCAATATTTTTATAAAGGTAGTTTTACCACATTTTAATGGAAAACCTATTTTAAATACAATTTTTGGAACTATTATAAATTTAATATTTCAAAATAAAATTCATATTTGAAAAAGAAACATAAAAATTAGGTTAGTTTGAACTTTTTTATTTTTCTATGAAGTATCATTTTTTTATAATTAGTGGAAAATATTGAATTTTAATTCAAAACTTATTTTCCATATAATTTATTTGTAATGTTAAATTATATTTTAAATTGGTTTTAAAGAAATATTAGAGAAAGTTTTTATTAATTAATCCAATTTAGGTTAATTTATTCAATTTCACATTGAAATTTACTATAAAAACATATAAATCTTTTGAATGTATTTACTTTAAAGACCCGCATTGTCATCCTGTGTGAGGGATTAAGTTTAATTTAATTTTTTTCACTTGTATGATTGAAATTTTGAATATTTTATTGAATATTTTTAATCATAATAATTTATAATTTATAATAATTTCAACTTGGTTTTTGATCAAAAATATTAGTGAAAGTAATTAAAATTAATTACAACGATTAAGGTAAATTAAGCTTAATAAGGGACTAAGCCTTAAACTTATGGTCCAAATAACCTATAAACTTTTACAACACAAATTTTGTAGATATATTTAATCCATAAACATTTCATTATTGAGATTGTATTGTTTTTTATGACCTTTTTAGGTAAAAACGTGGCTACACCTATCTTTTTTTTCAAAAATGCCAAGTGTATCCCCTCTCATCCCAATAAAGGGACACTAACTCTCCCCCTTATTAACACATATCAAGCCCCTTAGATTCATCCAATATCTTCCTAATACACTTCCCAAAATCCTTACCTTACTATTTGAATCCTCTCTTTGGGCATAAATATATCCATGGAATCCCCTTGGTGAAAACCAAAATGAGTTACCCAAATAAGAGGTAACATCCTTCCTCAAGCTCCATTATTTTATTTTCTTTCTAGACCATCTCAATTCACCATATTTCATGCACGAATAATAGAATTAGTATACTCAATATACTTATATGTTTTTATGTTAATGTTATTACATGCACTTACACACACATCCATCTAATGGGTAACGATCTTATTGTTCTTGTGTACGGTGAACTACTGCCTCATGAAATGATGTTATTCAATTTACCATTACCACCTATTATGGTTTTGAATTATAATATAAACTATATTTTAATATTATATATAGGATATTTATTATTTATTTATACTTATTTAGTTATTATATAATTTATACCTTCATGTATTCTATTTTGTGTAAATACGATAACTTCATTTGTGGAAGTGTGGACAACTGTCTCCTCAAAGAAATGCAATTCGTTCACACTTTACATGGAATGTATTAACGATGGTTTTAGTAAAATTATATGATATATATTAAATAATAATTATACTATAATGATATTATATACACATATATATATATTTCATTTACTTTATTTCATTAAATATGTCATCAAAATGGAAATAATGTTCATGCATACGTACGGCCTACCATCTCTATGAATGGTGTATTCCATTTCATATATCTATCTTTTATAGATTATTATAAATGTTTATATACTTAATTTATATGATATATAATTCATTTTTTACATTATTTAAATAATTAAATCATGATTTAAGTAAGAGTATAAAGAATTACATGCCAAGACATGTACGAATAACAAAACAATTATTACCCGAAACGTTATTTTAACATGAAATTTTTAATAAACTATTAATCGAAGGTCAAAATAAAATAATATATGGTATTATATATATATTAATATAGTTATTATATAGATTTATAATAAACTTATAATTATTATACACGAGTCTTGTGTGTGTACGATGAACTTCAAGACACATAGTAAGGGAATTTCAGCTCACTTTTTTTCCATGAGATAAATTCATAATTCACAACTCATTTATTTTTTGTGGGGTGTATAATTCCCATGGATGTATTTTATTATTTTTATATTATATGTATTGGTATTTATATATTAATTTTATGATCTTCCTTTCATGGTGTTTATGTTTCAAAAGATACCAAATCGGTAAAGTAATTTTGTCTCAATTTTCCTTCTTTGAGACACATTCCATGTTATGCACCTATATTTTTCCATGGGGTGTATATACTACCTTTGAAAAGTCATATAATAAATCACATTATTTTCATGATATGTTAAACTTAATTTAAATGTTTTCTTTCCGTTGTGTTATGATTCAAAGTTACCAAAATTGGTAACGGTTTATAGCTACAATCTCACTATTTATCAAGATTTTTTAGGATTATGCTCCCACTGATGAAATATTATTATCCATATCTCAATAACTCTCATGGGTTTTCTAAAACTCTATTTATTCATGTTATATCAATTTAATGGTAACATTTTTTCACTATTTGGAAAATAAGATGATCAAGAAAGTGTTTTTAAGAAAGTATGACTTCATGTCCTCTTTCGGTCAGAAATCTATGTTCCTTCAAAACAATGTTTTATAAAAGGTTTACAAAAATATTATAATATTATCCTATGATATTTAAAATATGTTTTTACCAATGCTTTAATTTTTTAAAAAAATGTCCTTAAAAAAATATTCTTGTTGTTTTCTGGTCGAGGCACTTTTATAAATGTCTTATGGTGAAAAAGGAATGTTCGGCATGTATAGATTTACCTTCCATCATGATCTTCATTCCATTTAAACTTACTTTACAATATTTAAAAAGTTACTTTTTAAAAAAAAGAAAAAAATCCTAATATTATGAAAATTCTTTGTTTTAATGTGGTTTTTAATGAATTTTTTTTAAATGTTTTTTGTTGAAAAGTTTTTTTAAATGATTTTCAAAACATCCTTTATAAGTTTTTAAAAGTATGTTTTAAAAGAAAAGGATTTAGAATATTTTCAAATATTATTTTATATTTTTTCAACGTATTTTTAAAGAAAAAAGGTTTTTAATTTTTTTCAAGATTATTTTATATTTTTTCATAGAAAAATATTTTCAAAATGTTTTCAAGCTTATTTTATAATTTTTCAAGGAAAAAGAGCTTTCAAAAAAATTTAATATTTCTTTAAAAAATTTATTAGTATTTTAAACTAAAATATTTTCAAAATAATTTTAATATTTATAATATGTTTTCAAAGGAAAAGGTTTTAAAAATGTTCTCAAATATTCCTTTATAAGTTTTTCAAGTTTGTTTTCAAGAAAACGGTTTTAAGAAGGTTTTATGTTTTAAAAATGATTTTTGCAAGATGAAAGGATAATTTCCTAAAGAATTTTTTTTAAAAGATCATTAAAAAAAATTTCCCATCTATGATGACATCTTTTGGTGTTACTCATGCCTTATTAGGGATATTATCCAAGGTTCCATTGAAATTATTCATCTAAATTGTTTAGTTTTTGATGGAATAACATTCATGAAACTTGTTTCTCATTCATAGGTTATATGTTTATGAAATATATTTCTCTTTTAAAGGTTATATGTATATAAAATATGTTTCTCATTCATGGGTTCTATTTTTATAAAATTTATTTATCTTTCATTGGTTATATTTCTTTGAAAACAATTTCTTTTCATAGGTTATTCATTGATGAAATGATTATGAAACCAATCTATTTTCCATAGGTTAGGATAAGATTACAAGTTTATGATACCCATTTCATTTCTTGGGTTATGTTATGATTAATATTTATGATATCATGGCACACATATATATGACTTAATTATTAGATATATGGGAACTATATCTCCCTCCAATTCATTTGGTAAAGATTTAAATCTCTTGATATAGAATAAGGTGGCCTTAGGAGTGAACCTTGAATACTATGATGGCCATGGGAGTGAACCGTGACTACCAAGATGGTATGGTGAGTGAACTCATGCTAATAATATTGTCATGGGAGTGAACCATGACTAAAAAGTTGGTATGGGGAGTGAACTCATACATCTAATATGGTCATTGGGGTAAACCATGACTACCAATATAGTATGGGGAGTAAACCCATACTAATAATATGGTCTTGGAAGCAATGAATTGACTACTATGTAAATCATTTTTATATGCTTATATGTCTACCACAATTCTATTTCTTACTCCTATGTTATGCTTTCATGAATTATGCTCTTGATTTAATTATGATTCACTCCTTATTAATTTCTAAACATTATTCCATGATTCATGTTTATAGTATACATTGTATGATCTTTTAATATTATTATCACATTCTCATACCCTTATGCTCGTGTTTATGCATACATATCTCCCTTATTTACCCTTATTGATCATCTGAACTCACCCATTTTATGTTTCCTTCCCCAGGTTATGAAGATATATTGTAGGTATGATATGTATAAGAGGTATTTTAGTCTTGGAGAACCTAGTGGGAGATAATATAGCTCAATCATGTACTGGCATTTACGTTTTGATGTTTCCAAAGTCACTAAACTAATTCGGTCTTTGGGTGTCTGTTTTTAAAATGTATTAAGTATTCTATAAAATTGATGTAATATTAATATATGAAAAGAGAGGGATAATATAATTCTCATGTGTCCTAATATTTCTAGATCCATAGTAAACAACGTGAACATCCTCCATAAGAATACAACCCAAACCTGAACCTACTGCATCATAAAAGACCACATAGCCTTGCATGACCTCTAGAATAGTATACACCAGCATAGAAGTCAAAATAAATTTCATCTTAATAAAATAACTCTCAAACTTATCATCCTAAAAAAACTTCACTTCTTTCGGAGTGAAAGTGGTCATTGGAGAATCCAACCTTGATAAATCTTTTACAAACCTATGGTAATACCCCGTTAAACCCAAGAATCTCTGAATATCAAAAACATTTCATAGTTGTTCCCATGGAATAAAAACATCCACATTATAAGAATCAAATGAAATACCATGTTCCAAGACAATATGTCCCAAGAAAATCACTCCCCATATCAAGAAACATCATTTCATGATACTGGAATATAGTTGGTGATATCTCAAAATTTCTAGAACTTTCCTCAGATAAGGAACATGATCCTACTCAGTTTTAGAGTAAACTAGGTTTTCATCCATAAATATTACAGAAAACTTGTCAAGTTAATCCTGGAATATACTATTAACTAATGAAATAAAAACTTCAGTAGAATTGGTTAGGCCAAAATTCATAACAATATACTCATAGTGGTCGTACCTACTCCTAAGGGTAGTTTTCAGGATGTTAGATTCTTTAATTCACAATTGGTGGTAGAAAAACTTAAGAGCAATCTTCAATAACCACTTTTACTGATTAAATTGGTCAAATATATAATCTATCTAAGTCATTAGATACTTATATTTACTGTAACATGGTTTATAATCTGATAATAAAAATATAGTTGCAGCGCACCATCTACTTTCTTTGTAAATAGAATGGGTTCCACCTAAGTTGACACACTTGGGAATATAAATCATTTCTCAAGAAAATAATCCAACTATGTCTTTAAATCTTTCAAATCTACTAGTTCCATTTTGTAATAAGGAATAGAAACTACTTGAGCACCAGGTACTAAATTGATAAAAAACTTTATCTCTCTTACTAATGGAAATCCAGAGAAATCAAAAGGAAAAATATATGGAAGCTCAATGAAAATTGGAGGGAGAAAATCGGTCAAAGATTCTCACTCTGAGTAAAAAGAAAAAAATAATATTAACCTATATAACTCTAAAAATAAGGTCAATATCTACTTGATTTCAGGTCCCATTATCCCTGAAATACATAGCACACCCTATTGGGAATAGTGAAGGAGACCCACCAAAGATAACAGTCAATCTGAAACTTATGAGGGATCATCCAATCCATACCAAGAATGACATCAGGAGATTTCATATTGAGGAATAGAAATTTCCAGGTAATCTCAATCTCATATAAAGAGTAAACATAAGCAGGACACTAAAGACCTCTCTCTCTCTTCATTCTAAGGGGCATAGTAATATCAGTCACATAAGATAAAATCTATATAGGAGGAGTTATCAATTTTAAATAATAGTTAAATATGAATGAGTGAGATTAACTAGTATAAAATAAATAAATCACTAAGGATAATGTTATAGTGATGATATATCTCAAAACCGCTGGACCCATATCAACTTCCTCTGGAGAATCTTCTACCACGTGAAGATGCGACATTCTGGATGCCTATGTCTGGAACACCTTTGTTCTTGAAGAATCTCATTTAACTACAGTAATTTTAGCTGATGATGAGATTGTGCTACTATATGGGGAATAAAATATATAAATTAATTTCTACAAGTGACCCAAGTGTCTACAGGAACTTCAAATCTTGGGTGGCTCGGTGAAAACCCATTTTGAATGACCAACCTTGAATCACTTGAAGTAAGTAAAAGGGTATCTACCATGTAATTTTGGAGGTCTAGAAGATCCCTTATATAAATATCCACCATTATACTCATCATGCTTCTTTCCTCCTTTAAAATAACTCATTGAACATCCATAAGAAGAAAAAGGAACTCCTGTAAGCCCTGACTTACCAATCAGGTCAAGCTCGACCATCAATTCTCTATCCACTACATAAATATAAGAAGTCAAATTTAGAATGAAAAACTTGGATCGAATATTATCTTGAATTCCCATATCAAATCGTCTTTCCATCAGTTTACCATTAGTCACAATCTTAGGATAAAACTATACTATCTTATTGAAGCAGTTTGCATATTGATTCATGATCATGTTACTTTGATGGAGATTAAGAAACTCTGTTGACTTTGGTAAAACCCTGGACTATGGATAGAACTAATTGGTAAAAAGGACCTTTAACTCTTACCACTCTAAGCCTTCATGATTCTCTAATGTCACTATTGAATCCCACCACATTCATCTAGGATGTAACTTCCCGGTTCTGGAAGCCACCTAGAGGTGCCCCACACCGGGTTGGTCACATGGCCTCAAGCGCATTTCCCCAAATGCCAGAGGATGCTAACAAGCAGTGATGTCCTTGGGAGTGATATGGAGAAACTATGCCCTCATTGGCAGAGTAACACAACATAAGTAAATGGATATACAATAGGAGAAGCAGTAATAATACCATACATTAATAAACAACAGAATACTGAAGAATAAACTGGAACACCTATATATATATAATGCATGATACATGATACATATGTCAAGGAAAACATCCAAAAAAGTCACAATGCTAGAATACAACTAAAAAGGTACAAAATTATATAGATAAACAACTCCTCAGCATCTCAAGCCTCAGCTTGGTCCCATGCTCTCCAGCTCCAAAGCAGTCAAGTACCTGAAGTAGAAGGGTGATTTCCCTTATCTATTGCAACAAAAATATAATCTGTTTGGGCCCAAAATCATGGCCCAAACAGGGTGTGAGACTAAATCCTAGTAGTAAACCACCAAAAGATCTGTGCCTAATAGTCTGTGAATATATATGGCAGGCAATAAGTAAAAACAAGTAGTAAACAAGGAAGTACTTAGCAGTAAATATTCCTACCTTTTAAAGCATTCAATTCCAAATATCAAGTGAGTAGCTAATCAAAGAAGGAAACCCTATAAGTATACTCTCATCCTAACCCCTCTGGTTCAACCAAAACAATTCAAGCAACCCTCTGGGAAGTTCACACAGTCTAAACCCTCTGATTCAGCTAAAGTATAGACTCTATAAGGAATCACTTGTCGTCAATTCCCCCTATAGTCATATATCGGTAAATAAAAGGCACTCTGGGGAAGAAATTATGTCACCTTCCCCCTATGGACCACGTCAAGGAGCTATCGACACTCTGAGGAAGCACTTACATCAATTCCCCCTAAGGTCTCACATCATAAAATTAAAAAAACAGACACTCTGGAGAAGTCCTTACGTCCATTCTTACTATGGTCTACTACACCAAGTTCTCACGGCCCTGTGTAAGTCAAACAATCACAGAAATGAAAGACAGACAAATTAAACCTCAAGAACTACTTGGCTAACAGACTACAATATAACAGCATGCCAGATAAACAAACACTCCATCCTATAGTATCAGGCATGGTAAAA
Organism: Viscum album; assembly: GCA_963277665.1. Lineage (NCBI taxonomy): Eukaryota > Viridiplantae > Streptophyta > Magnoliopsida > Santalales > Viscaceae > Viscum > Viscum album. The sequence continues at coordinate 1,149,965,684 of OY728152.1, forward strand.
AACAAGGCATCCTAACAGGCTAAGCAGGACCAAACGGTCATAAAAAACATGCATGGGAAAACACTTCCAAAGCATAGAAATTTACCCTATTCACATTCAATTAACCTCTATTATAGCATAAAAGCATAGCAGAAAATTAACAGGGCTAAAACAGTCAACACACAATACCCCGTTCAAGGGTATTGGGAAATTTTTCACATATAACTCAAATACATTCTACCGAAAGGCACATACCACCATCCTTGGTGTTGTAGGATTGATATATGTTAACCTCGAGACTTGAATCACCCAAGAACATAGTTGATCTGCAAAAATGTATAAAACGTTCAACTAAGGATAACTCTTGAAAGAGGAGGAATCAGGAGAAAAAGATCTAGAAGAAGGAAGAGCTTACCAAGGTGATCCCATTGCAATTGACGGAGGTTGATTCGGAGAATAGATTCTCAATTGGGGGATTGGGGAAGAATCACGGTCGTACGGATGCTCTCGGACGAACTAGGTCGAGAAGGAGGTGTTTATGTCCGTCAGATGCAACCCCATTACGTTTAATGAAAAAAAAAGTACACAGCGTTTACTTGCCCTTACCAGCCCCCGCATTTGGCACTCTCCACGTCACCACTCACGACTGTGTGCTTGGCTAGTACATGGCCAACACACGGCTATGTGTGGAAAAAGATTACACTGCGTGTACATATAAGTACACAGCGTGTACTTCAAAAAATTCCAGACACTCCTCTTTTTCTTAAAAACACCAAAAAATAGAAAAACATACCTGAAAATAAGATCCGGGTACTTATAAACTTCGCCCCATAAAGAAATTCTTCCCTGAATTTCCTTAGTAAGGTGATGTAGAAGAAGAATCCCTGAATAGCTCCGGACACTATGATCGTACATCGGCCTCCCTCTCCCAAGTCTCGTCCTGTACTCGCCCGTGCTGTCATAGCACTCGTACCAGAGGAACAAACTGGCCACGGAGAACCTTATCACTTTAATCAAAAATATGGATAGGATGCTCCTCGAACAAGGCATCCACCTCAAGCTCAACCACCCTAGGTTGAAAAACATGATATGGGTCTGAGAAGTAACGTCAAAGCTAAGAAAAGTGGAAGACATCGTGCATTTCTCGGTACCTCTTAGATAACTACAACTGATAGGCAACCGGCTCAACGCTCCCCAACACTTCAAACAGCCTGACGTACCTCAGTTAAAGCTTACCTTTCCTCCTAATCCTCCTATGTCCAAACCTCGGTGTGACACGTAGGAAAACCTGATCCCCAACCTCGAACTCTAGAGGTCATCTCCATCGATCAGCATTAGACTTCTGTCAAGACTTTACATTATCCATCCCCTTTCAAATCAACTTTATATGCTCTATGGTCTCCGGAGAAGTAAAACGTGTGTCTCTATCTGAAACAATGGAGTGTGGAACCCCATGATGACGTACAATCTCATGAATTTAAAATCTTCCCAGATCATCAACACTGAAGGTCTCCTTGATCAGCAAGAAGTGGGAATCCTTTGTGAGTTTGTCAATAACAACCCAAACTACATCATTTCCTCAAGGAAAACTCGGTAAACCCATCACAAAGTCCATCGCGACATCGTTCCATTTCCACTCGAGAATGGGTGACTATTGTAAAAGCCCTGACAGTCGCTAATGCTTGCCTTCACCTACTGAGAGGTGGAATATCTCATGAAAAAACCATCAATATATCTCTTCATACCCAGCCACCAAAACTAACGGTGTATATCACAATACATCTTCCTGACACTAGGATGAACTACCCAAACTGAGGAATGAATGTCCCACATCATCTCCTCGTGTATGTCTGCAGACACTCATATGGACCCCTAAAAATGAAATATCTCATCCTCACCTACGGTGTATCCAGGAATAGGGTCCTCTCCTGACACACTCTCCCGTATGACTAGGCCTTCAGAATCTGATAGTTGCCTCATTCGCACTCAATCAAGAAGAGTAGAGGTAATAGCTACATAAGAAAGAAACATTTGTCCCTGTCTATCATGCACCTTCAAATGCATCTCAGAGAACAGATCCATAAGCCGCCACTCACTTATGGCCTCCTAAACTTCATGTATCTAAGTACTCCTTCTCAATGAATCATCCACATCATTCCCTTTCCCAGTGGTATAGGCAAGTTCAAAATAAAACTACTGAAGGTACTCAACCCACTTTTGCTGTCTCAAATTCAGGTCACGCTGAGTGAATATGTACTTGAGACTTTTGTGGTTGGTGAAAACCACAAAATTCTCCCCTAGAAGATAATGTCTCCAATAGTGTAAAGAATGAACAATAGTAGCCAACTTCAGATCGGGTGTCGGGTAATTCCTCTCATGTGGTCTCAACTGCCAAGACCCATATACAATGAATCCTTCCCCCTGTATAAGCACAGCTCCCAAACTGATACCTGAAGCATCACAATACACAATATAGCTCTTTCCTAGATCCTTAAATACTAGTATCAGTGCTAAAGTAAACCTCCCTTTTAGCTCCTGAAAGGCTGACTCACAAGAATATGACCACAAGAATTTTTCACCATTCTTAGTCAAGCCCATAAATGGCACTAAGAAGTGTCAAAAAGTCCTCTATGAAACAGTTTTAGTATCCAACCAGCCCTAGAAAACTCTATACCTCAAAGGTGTTCTTTGGCTGCTCCTATGAAACTACTGCTCTCACTTTCTATGGGTCTACAGATAATCCTATCTCTGAGATAACATGACCCAAGAAGTGAATCTAGTCCATCCAAAAGAGGCATTTTGAGATCTTATCATATAAATTATGCTCTCTCAGTGTACTCAAAATGGTCTCAAGATGGGTATAATGGTCTTTTTGAGTGCGAGAGTACACCAAGATATCATCCATGAAGACTACCACATAAGAATCCAATTATGGATGAACACTCGGTTCATCAGTTCCATGAAGACTATAGGCGTGTTCATGAGACTGAATGGAATAACCACATACTTGTATAGACCATACCTACTCTGGAAGGTTGTAAGAGGTATATCAGATGATCTAATGTGCAACTGATGATAACTGAATCTCAAGTCATCTTCGAGAACACCCGGGCTCCTCGAATATGATCAAATAGATCGTAAATCCTTGGAAAGGGATATTGGTTATTGATAGTTAACTGGTTCAAATTACAATAATCCACACAAAGTCTGAGGGTACCATCCGCCTTCTTTGAAAACATGACAAGAAAATCCCAAGGAGAAGTATTGGTTCAGATGAAACCTTTTGCCTGCAACTCCTCCAACTGCTTCTTGAGCTCTTGTAACTCTGGTGTATCCATCCTATAAAAAGAAATGGACACTGGTGCCACTCCTGGAACAAGCTCAATAGAGAATTCTACCTCACTCTCTAGAGGAAAACCTAAAAATTCCTCTAGAAAGACATCCCAGAAATGATCAACCACTGGAGGAAATTCCATATGTGAAGTCCCCTGGCATCCATATATAGACTAGAAATATGGGCTGTAACTCCTCCCAACCCATGATGCTCGGGTCCTTCTCTGCTCGTGTGGACATCCCATTATCCCTTGTGGAGAAACGATCTGCCCTCTAGTGATGTAAAACTCACCCTACAATGATAGTAGTCGACAACAGCCTGGAAGGGAACTAACCAGTCTATTATGATAATTTCATCATAGCCTATCATCTCTAGGACATAGAGTTCCCACAAGAAGTGACACCTACCAACCTCTAGAGGTTACTCCTTGCATTGATTCACACTAGCCATTATTGTCCCCAACGGAGTGTCCAACATCAAGATATTGGTAGAAGAAAATATACAGAGCCCAAGGCTCTCCACAACAGCAAAATATATAATGCTATGGAAAGACCCTATATCAAAAAGACCAAAAACTAAAACTGAGGCAACTAGAATCGTACCTCGAACTATAGAGGGTCCCGGATCTTACTTCTGCTGGGTCTGGTCCACTAAAAAAGTCTAGCCTGTACGACGGCCTTGTGACTCTGCCTGACCAATATGAGCTGTTCCACCATGTTTTCATTGAAATCCTAGTGATTGACTACCATGGACATGGCTTCCATCTCAACCAGAATGGATGAAAGAACTCTAGTTCCTAGACTGGTGAGAAACTGGAGGAGATGCTCCTGAACGTGGAGTCATAGTGGAACCTCTATCACTATTTTCTGGTGAGAAGCACTGATATAAATTCATAAGGCGACCCATATTGCTACAATATCAGCACTCAACTGGTTCTCTTGGGCAATGTGTCCTCGTATTCCCACTCTTCCTGCACTGGTAGCACACCACCTGGCTACTAGAAAAAGTGTCTCGCCTCCTTGGATCACCGCACAAAGACCCCTTGCGGTGCTTCCTACTGTCAGTAGGAGGGATACTAACTCTAGATGTTAAACCTCCCTACCTCACCACTCCATAATCCCTCCAGTTGTGCTCCATGATCAGTTCCTGGTTGACTATAAAAGTGATGGAAGTCAGCTTGAAGATGTTCACCTGCGATCAGATGTCATTCTTGAGACCACCCTTGAACTTCCTTGATAGGAATAACTCATCACCTCCTAGAATAGACATGAAGATCTGTATCTATATTAAGTTCAAATAATAATCCATAACAGAAAGATTACCCTACTCCAGACTCATGAACTCTTGGACTCGATCAGCCCTCAAAGTCTCTGCGTAGAAGTAGTCGTAGAAGGAACGCTGGAACTCATCCCATGCCATAACCTGTCGGTGTCCCGCCTATGAGATCACATCCCATCATATCTTGGTGGAATCTAGAAATTATATATGTATCAATTGACCCTTTTCTCCAGAGGTGTCTCCAGGTGATTGAAAATAGATATAATGGCTTCTAACCATGACTTGGCAGCCTGAGGTCCTCCATCCCCTGTGAAAGTTTGAGGATGTTGTTGCTAGAAAACTCATGTCAACTCTGCCATAGAAGGGGCAGGATGTGGTACTCCTCGTAAGGTCTGCATTAACCTCATGAAGCCCTCTCGGAACTGTGTGTCAGCACCTGTGTTTGGAATGACGATTGGTGCCAAGACTGGCACAACTGGAGGATCTACAGGTAGTCCCTGATCAGCCATGTCTAATGTCCGATCACTGCCTTGCAACTGGCGGACAATCGGAGGACATCTTAGTGGCATGGCTCTGCAAGTTCAAGCACACACCTTAGAAAAATATTAACAAGAACTAAAAACTAGAAATGTAAGAAGGGAAAAAGAGAAAGAAATCATTAAATTTTTTCAAACATGGATACACGACATGTATAATTCCTACACGTTGTGTTCCCTTAAGCCTTCACATGGGCGTGTACTTATTCCAACCTAGGCCGTGTAACACCCAATACACACAGCGTGTTGTCCTAAAACATGACATGTACTTGAATTTTCTTTCCCTGCCCGGGTTCTTCCACATGGCTAACCCACACGGTTCTCATAGAACAAGACTACACAGTGGGTTTGTGCCAGAAATGGCATGTACTAGGAAAGCTTCACCGACCCATGTTGTTAGTGACACGACCGAATACACAACTCACACTACACGACATATTCCAGATAGATACGGTGTGTACTACTTAGGTTTCAACTGCCTGTGTTGTTAGTCAAATGGTCGGTTACATGGCTCACTCTACACGGTGTGTTCAAGCTTGACATGATGTGTACAACTTAAGTTTTCATCTATCTATGTCGTTAGTCACACGGGTGGAAACATGGCCTACACAACACGGCATGTACAACCGGTAAATGGATTGTTCCCCCAAAGATTTCTCAACCCCGTGTCTATACCCACACAATCTGTGACATAGTTAGAGACTACACAGCGTGTACATATAGTAAACGGTGTGTACTTAAGGAAAATAGTTACTTCCCGAACATAAGAACACATGGCATGTATTAATCATTACATGCCGTGTATTCTGGGTTTTTTCAAACAGTAAGCCTCAGAAACTTCTCTAGAACCAAGAAAAAAACACTGAAATGAACATTAAAGTTCCATGTTCTGATCTGTGAGGGCCCATACTCTCTGTGAATTAGATTTTGGCATCTTATACATATCATATACAAGGAAAAAAATGTAATGATCCCCCAAATTCTAGTCTATGAGGGACCATAACACCTCAAGAACCAAATTTGGCATTCATTCAAAGAAAGCCTAATGCAAAGCAATACCCTATCAAAAGCAGGTATTCTATCAAGGAATCTATCACAAGAGCATGCATATCTAGCACAACATCTATAACAACAACATGAAATCGCTAATTCAACCTAAATGGAATGAAAATAATGCAAGACATGTGATTTCTAGAAAGTGACTATATAATGAATGAGATGGAATACCCTCATCTCATCGGGTTGAAGCAGAAATAGAACCTCAATAACATCAACAATAATAGCAAAAAACATGAGAATCACCCAACGGTGAAAATCAAATCAACTGTAAAATTGGAAAACTAGAAAAATTGGAGTAAATGAGGTAGATTGGATTTTCCCTATACACAGGTTAGCTACTCCCGGGCACAGCTTATTACCAAGTATATATTCTGTCCTACCCCTAACTATAGAATTAAAACAGTAAGTAAAGAATAAAATAATCCATCTGATACCACTTTGTAATTTCCTAGTTCTAGAAGCCACCTAGAGGTTCCCCATTCCCGGTTGGTCATATGGCCTGAAGTGATTTTCCCCAAATGCCAGAGGTTGCCGACTAGTATCGAGGGCCTTGGGTGTGATAGTGGGGAAATTATTCTCTCATTGGAAGAGTATTACAGTGGAAGTAAATGGATATACAATAGCAGAAGTAGTAATAATACCATATATCAATAAAAAGAGATAGAATGAAGAATAAACTGGAGCACATATATATATATATATATATATGATGCATGATACATATATCTCGGAAAATAGCCAAACAAGTCACAATTCTAGAATACAAATAAACCAAATACAAAAGTAAACATATAAACAACTCCTCAGCATTCCAAGCCTTAGCTTGGTCTCATGATCTCCCACTCCAAAGAAATCAAGTACCTGAAGTAGAAGGGTTCTTTCCCTTATCTAGTCCTGTAACAATATAATCTGTTTGGGGCCAAAAGCATGGACCAAACAAGGTATGAGACTAAATCCTAGTAAGTAACCACCAAAAGATCTTTTCCTAACAGTCAGTAAATATATATGGTAGGCAATAAGTAAAAAGATGCAGTTAACAAGGAAGTACTCAGTAGTAAACATTCATACATTTCAAAGAATTCAATTCCACATATCAATTAATAAGATAATCAAAGTAGGAAACCCTCTGGGAATTACTCTCAGCCTAATCCCTCTGGTTCAACCAAAACAACACAAGAAAACCTCTAGGAAGTTCACACAACCTAACCCCTTTGGTTCAGCGTAAGTATAGACTCTCTGAGAAATCACTCGTTGTCAATTCCTCCTATAGTATCATATCAGAAACTAAAAGGTGCTCTGGGGAAGCACTTACGTCGTATTCCCATTGTGGCCCATGTCGAGGATCTACAAACACTCTAAGGAAGCACTTACGTCAATTCCCCTTATTGTCTCGCATCATAAAAGTAAAAAAAAAGACACTCTGGAGAAGCCCTTACGTCCATTCTCCCAATGGTCTACTACACCAGGCTCTCACTACCCTGTGTAAGTCAAAAAAGAAAAGAAATGAAATACAGCCAAAGTAAACCTCAAGAACTACTTGTCTAACAGTCTACAGCATAACAACATGTCATATAAACAAACACTCAATCCTATAGTACTAGGCATGGTAAAAAATAATGCAGCCAAATAGGCTAAGAAGGACCAAATGGTCATAAACAAACAAGCATGGGAAAACACTTCAAAATCATATCAATTTACCCTATTCACATTAAATTAACATCTATTATAGCATACAATCATAGAAGGTAATTAACAGGGCTAAAATAGTAAACACGCAATACCTCGTTCAATGGTATTGGTCACTTTTGCATATATAAATCAAATAATTTCTACAAAAAGGCACAAAACACCTACCTCGGTGTTGTAGGATCATTATACGTGAACCTAAATCCTTGAATCTCCTAATAACATCGTAGATCTGCAAAAATTTCTAAAACATTCAACCAAGGATAACTCTTTAAAGAGGAGGAATCAGGAGACGAAGCTCTAGAAGAATGAAGAGATTACCGAGGTGATCCCAACACAATCGATGGCAGTTGATTTGGATAATAGATGCTCGATTGGGGGCTCGAGGAAGAATCATGATCGTATAGACGCTCTCGGACGAACTAGGTTGAGAAGGAGGTGTTTTTGTCCATCATACGTGACTCCGGTACATTTAATGAAAAAAATAAAGTACACAACATTTATTTTAGAAGTACACGGCGTGTACTTTCCCTTACCATCCCCTACATTAGGTGGTCTCCATGTCACCACAAATGGCTATGTTCTTGGCAGGTACACAGCCAACACATGGCTACGTGCGGCAAAAGAGTACACAGTGTGTACATATAAGTATATGGTGTGTACTTCAAAAAATTCCATAATCTCCCCTTTTTCTCAAAAACACCATAAAAGAGAAAAACTTACCTGAAAACAAGATCTGGGTTCTTACATAGGACCCCAAGATTAAATGTATCACGTTTCACTTTAATTAAATCAGGTGTTTCCAAGAACTCAAAAATACTCTCAATTCCTTTTAATCAATCCTCATTTTCTTGAGTATCATTATATACTTGGAAATCCCATGTATTATGTCAAATAATATCTTATGAATGATATCTAGAGCCACCCCTTCGAGGTTCCATGATTGGTTCCAGAATGGGAATGGGTGTGGCTACCTATCCTAGAGCGTGGGAAGCACGCACCACTATCTCAGTGAGATTTTGGTCAACTAGAGGTTTATTTTTTCATTTTTCATTGGCCACTCCCTCATCAAATTAGTTCATGCATCGTCTCATAGGCATGATTCGACACACCATCAACAGAAAATAATTTTTTTTAATAAGGGCACTCAAATCAACACTCAAACAAGAGTATAGAAGTTTCAACTCCATCAAAAAAATTCAAAAGCCTAGTATTTTCAAAACACTCAAATTCAATAGGTAAATGACTAGAAATAGATCTAAATACTCATCAAAGGAACTCTTCCCAATCACCCATAGTGACTTAAGGATCATTATAACAAGTTATGGACATAAAATTGCCCATAACTACCTCCCAAGTCCCATCAATCCAACATCCTATCTACCAGGATAACCCAGACCACATTGTAACTTAAAGAAAAGATTCTCAACTTTCACCTATAATACCAATTTATCACAAACCATCCTAGATACCCCTGTACTATAATACCTGATCTGTCACCGTAATAGCCTGAAGGGAATTTCCAATCACCATGGTTTTTTTACTAGCACCTAGAATCATAAAAGAATAAATAGGGAATAATTTTACCATAAAAAATAGGAATATAAACAAGATACGAGTCAAGATATCAACACTTTTTAAGTAGAAAGTACAAAAATTAAAATAGGAAAAAATTAACCAATAAGATATATAAACAACTCAATAAATTCATCAACCCAAACTTCTATCAACAAAAAAAAATGAAGGCACAAGACCCTGTGTAACTGGTGGACCTCAGCTCCATTGGTCACCATCATCACTCCATGGTCCCATGGATCAAGAACATGCACTACCTCTAAGTGGAACTTTTCCTTTATTCAAACTTGGAAAAATAAAATCTACAAATTCGCAAGGGAAAAGGTTGGGTGTGACATAAAAATACCAGTAGGATCTTGCCAAGTGTTTTTTAATAGATTCCATAATAATAAACCAATCACACTTTCAATTTATATAAAATAGTGTGTGTAATGAAATGTCATTTTAATATTTAAAACAAAAACTGATTTCTTTTCAATAGATGGAAATCATTTCAAACATAGATTAAATAAACATTTCATATAAAATCATTTAAATAAATCAATTTTCATGAGTAAAATATTTCTATAAATAATGGAATATAATCAAGTCAGTGATCATGGATAATCATGTGTTGCACCCCCCCAGGCTCAGGCTAAATATGACTCATCGACATCCCATTAGGGATAATCTTGTTGAACTAGGTTTTTTTATAGTTTTCATTGTCAATCCATTTCTAGGGGATCAATATCCTATATTTCTTTCACCAAATAACCCATTAACTACCAAATCTCGCATGTTCTCAATAAATCAATAAATAATGGGAAAATAAATCATTCCTAATCAATCGTTTTTTAAAATTCAATTGCCTAATTTTCAATTTCTATATTCCCATTAAATTTCAAAACCAAAAACCTTCATTTAATTCCTTTCTAATTAAAAACTCATCATGGTTTTTCATCATTTCAATTTAATCCATGTCACAAACCAGGATGGGATGTCATTTGATCTGACACCTGACCCGGTCTAAGACATAACTCAAAGGGCATTCCTAATTCCCACGGGTTGGAAACTAGTGTCATGCATCAAATGAAATCAAAGTGGGAATGATTTAATTCCAAAGAATAAAAAATATTGAATGAAATAAACTGAACAAACTGAAAAACCAACAATAGCTTAATCTCAAATAAATAAATAAACATATTCATCTACAACAGCTAAACAAAGTAGAAAACTAAAAACAATTATAAGAAAGATGAATGCATTATCATGACATGTCAAATTGATAGTGATTTAAAGAAGGTTTTTTAGTCTAGGGAAGACCCTAGGTTGTCTCCCAAGGAGCATTGGTGGTTTTATAGTGTAAATTTTTAATAAGAAGAACAAAAGAGGGGGTGGTTTGAAAACAAATTTAAGAAAATAACTTACTTTAAAGAGTTTAATAGTTGATATATAAAAGTTGTTTTTAAAATTATGAGATAAGGAGATCACTTCAAGTTCACTACACATATTAGATAGTTCATTTTTCGGAAAATGTCACATGGTTTTGTTTAATTATTTGGTTGAGGGTTGTCAAGATCTTGATTCCCCTCTTGCCTCTCAAAACATTGCACAAAGTACCAAACCTTGACACAATAATCATGTTGTCAAGGTTTGGATTTCAAGAGAAGATTAATGGATACCAAAGTATACTAATATCTATTGTATGTGTGAGATAAAGTGGATCCTTGTGTTTCCCAATCAGAACAACCCAAGTTTTTCACATGAAATTTCAACCCAATCGGTGGTGACATGAAAATGGGTTCACTTAATTAATCCCAAGAAATGAATTCCTGGGAGAAACATGCTTAAATAAAACATATGTAAAATAATCCACACACTAATTATACAAAACCAGTAGAGTATCAAGTTCCATAACTCCCTCCCAAGTATGTGTAGCTCCCTCGAAATGATTTTCCACTGTTTAGCTCGCCATCGAGAGGAGGAGAAGGATCGGGTAGAAATCCTTCTTCATTTTTAATCCCCCTATGATGATAGGGGCATCCAGAACTTCTTGGATGTGGAGAGGACTCCTTTGGGTCTCCAAAATACTAGATATTTTCCTCCTGGTTGAACTTACTATTGGGGATCCCATGGTGCTATTTTATAGGAAAATGGGAAGGTGGTTTTGAGCACATAGATTTCTTAAAACCACTTGTCACATGGGTTTCGACCTCCATACATCCTTATCTAGCTTCGTAGAAAATACCAAAGTTATAGACCCACCTCTTGGATGTCTTCACCAAATGTTTGGCATAATATGGACAGATCACAACCCACTAATTTAGACTTCATGAAGATTTGGTTTTTTTGATAGATCAGGTCAGTTGGGCGACTATATGGCCTAATTAGTCTTGGTTTCCTTCATATTAAATGTACCCCAATTCATTTTGAACCATACCACAAAATTTCATCCAATTTTGATGCATGGTTTAGGAGAAGTGTGTGAATTAGTACACTAGTGTGCATGGATCTTACGCAGTTTGGCCCATTTTTCTTGGACATCATCATGGGTCCTCCAAATCACCTCCTCCTGAAATGGAATCATCAAAACAAGTAAAATTTCCCTTTTTAACAGTGATAAACACACACAAAAGTTATTCAAACATAGAATGAAATTGGTTATTATTTTTATAAATTTCAATATAAAATAAGTTTAGCATAGTGGTGTAAGGGTGAAAATGAAACAGTGAATCACAGTACGATCACACCCCCACACCTAAACATTTTCACTCCTATGAAAAGTCATTATTACAAAAATTATGCATGTAGATATTTCCAACTTCATAAAGATTTAACATTCAATGAAAATTTAATTACTGGTAGAAATGTGATCAAATCAAAAATCACATCGAGGAGTTATTCTAAATGATCATTAAAAAAGATGTTGAAAAAATTGTATCCAAATGAAATTCCAATATATTCATGATACCAATCAAAGAAAATAATTAAAAATTTAATCATGTAACTAATTCTCCACATGTGTGTGTGAAAACCATTTCATTCTATTCTTTCCACTTTTTATCGAGTAAATATAAGTTATTTTAATAATTGTCTACTTACAAGATCCTTTCCACCAAACATTCCCCACATCCTTTGCAAATAAAATTTCAAGACCCACTCACATAAGCATTCCCCTAATTCAAACCAAAGGCTCATGACCTAGATACACACATATGTTTTACATTTCTTCACTCCTCTCATTTATTAATTTTTCAAAAGTTTCACTTGGAACAAATCTCACACTCTTCTCCCAACCCATGTATGATCTCCTCAAGACACTAATTGTAATAGTTATAATATGATCAAAGTTTGAGGAAGGTTGGTTTTTTGACTTGCCCAATATACAACCCTTTTTTATTTTTTTTATTTTTTTGAGGGCGTAAAAAAATTGGATAATAGGTAAACACGCATTGGTCAATCTGGTACTGTAATGAAATAGATCAGATAAGGAATGAACAAATGGGAAAAATATTTGAAAGTAGAGAAAAATAAACCTAACTTATATTTACCTTCCATTAAGTAAGAAATTTTCACACATCATGGTTGGGTGAAAAAAATGTGTGGAGAGATTAAGTGACACAATTTTCATTTAAACCTTTCACAAAAAGGGTACCATTCTTATCAAATGTTTCAAAATGATACAACCATTTATATCATCGACAAAGAACACAATTTCAAAAGAAGTTCACACCATAGTATTGAAATCTTTCTGAAATGCACATTTCATCAGAAATTTTTTTTGAATGTTAAAACAACATGAAATACAAACATTACATATTCATTTTCTATAACATCCATGATTAAACAGAAATAATTTTCCACAATAAAGTGGGAATAAAAAAATATTCAGGCACAAAGGTGAGTGGGAGAGAAAGGGGGAAAGTAACAATACTATTCATAAATCTAGAAAGAGAAAAAGAAGAAAGATGATGAAAATTCCTAACTAACCTAGGAATATACCCATCCCCCCACACCAAGAGTGTGCAGTGTCCCCACTGTAAAAATATAATTCATGAAGGATAAAACCTGGTGGGAGTCATACGTAGACTACTTCTTGAAATTGGAGTTCCTCCATTGGGGACTCTGGAAGGGTTTTGTGGAAGTGCATTAGTTACTTCCCATCAACTGTGAAGGTTTTCTTGGTTTCTTCATTTTGAACCTGGACAACACAAAATAGAGAGATGTTAGTAATAGTTTATGGTCCAAACCAGTGGGAGAAAAGATTACCTAGATTCAAATTTAGCCTTTCATTATAGAGGAGTACCTTATTCCCAATGTAGAACTAACGATGAAGGATGAGATGGTCGTGGGAAGCCTTGGTTTAGTCCTTATAAATCCTAGAGTTCTCATATGCATCTCTTCTCATTTCCTCCATCTCTTGAATTTCTTTCTTTATTTGAGCACCAACACCAGAAAGATTAGAGTTGCATTGTTTGATGGCCCAGTAGTCCTGATGCTCAATCTCAAAAGGTAGGTGACAACTCTTTCCAAACACAATCCGATAGGGTGATATTCCAATGGGAGTTTTGAAAGTAGTATGGTATGCCCATAATGAATCATCAAGTTGAAGACTCCAATATTCTCTATTGTGTTGAACCATTTTTTCAAGAATCTATTTTACCTATATATTTGACACCTCGGCTTAATCATTGGTCTATGGGTGATATGTAGTAGACACTCTATGGTTGGTCCCATACCGACGTAAAAGTGATTGCATTGTTTGGTTGCAGAAATGAGAACCCTAGTCACTAATGATGAACCTAGGTAAGTCAAACCTATAGAAAATTTGGGTTCTAAAAAATTATACAACTACCGTCGAATCATCAGTCCTTGTAGCTCGTGCCTCTACCCATTTGTAAACATAATCCTCTTCCAAAAGAATTTATAGGTTACCAAATGAATTGGAGAATAGTCCCATAAAGTCAATGCCCCAAACATCAAAAATGTCATCGAAGAGGAACGCTTTTGTGGAATCTCATTTATTTTAGATATATTCCCCATTATTTGATAGTGAGAAAAATATTTACCTAAGTCATGGGCATCCCAAAACAATGTGGGAGAAAAGAGACTAGAATTGAGGACCTTGTGAGCAGTCCATTGGGGACCAAAGTGGACCTCACAAGCAAGAGTGTGGCAGAACCTAAGGACTGAAGATCGCTTTCAGGAACACAACGCCTAAGGACATGATCACTACCAGTGTTCCAAAGGTAGGGGTCATCCCAAATGTACCAACGGGACTCATGTTTTAGACGGTCAGCCTAGTTTTTGTTGAAATCAGTAGGAATACAAGATGCTACCAAATAATTTACAATTTTAGCATACCAAGGGATTGCATCTTGCACTTGGTACAGTTTCTCATCAGGAAACATTTCATTTATTGGAATACAAAGAGATGAGTCAATATCTAAGGATGGGTGGATCCTACTGATAGATTCAACCACCACATTCTTTGCTCCTTTTCTATCTATAATTTCTAGATTTAATTACTGAAGGAGGATCATCCAATTAATGAGGCATGGTTTGGATTCTAGTTTCTTAAGAAGATACCAGAGGACTTCATTGTCAGAGAATAAAATGAATTTGGACCCTAAAATATATGACCTGAATTTATCTAAGGAAAACACTATGGCAAGGAATTATTTTTCAATTGTGGTTTAGTTTTCTTGGGCAGGGTCCAAAGTATGTGAGGCATAGGCAATAACATGTGGAGCTCGATCGACCCTTTGTGACAAGACTTCTCCAACTGCATAGTTAGAGGCATCACACATGATCTCAAATGGTAAATCCCACCAAGGTGGTTGGATTACCAGGGGTGTTGTGAGACTCCATTTTAACTTATTAAAAGCTTCTGCACATTCTTTATCAAAAACAAATTGCTTACCTTTTTGGAGTAACCGGGAGAGTGGGAGTGAAATCTTACTAAATTCACGAATTAAATGATGGTAAAATCTAGCATGACCTCGAAAATACTGCACATATCGTACTTTTTTTGGGAATGGTAGGGAAGAAATGACATCCACTTTTGATTTATCTACTCGGATATCATCCCTAGAAATGACATGCCTCAAAACTATACCTTGTCTCACTACAAAATGGCATTTCTCATAATTTAATACAATATTCTTTTCAATATAGTGATGTAGGACTAAACCAAGACTACTCAAACATTCATCAAAATAGGATCCATAAACAGTGGAATCATCCTTGAAAACTTCCATGCAATTCTCTAAGTAATCTAAAAATTATAATAACCATATATCACTAGAAAGTACCTAGAGCATTGCACATACCAATTGGCATCCTCCTATATGCAAATGTACCAAAGGGTAAAGTTAATGTTGTCTTTTTGAGTTCCTCGGGGGAACATGGATTTGAAAGTATCCAGAATATCTATCAAGGAAACAGTAGTGGGACTTACCCGCTAGCCTCTCTAGCATTTGGTCAATGAATGGAAAAGGGAAATGGTTCTTCCTAGTGTGTTCGTTTAGTCAGAGATAGTCTATGCATACACTCTAACTATTATGCACATGAGTTGGAACCAATTCATCGTTTTTATTTTTGATTACTGTAAGGCCAGTTTTGTTAGGAACTACTTTAACAGGCTGACCCATTGGTTGTCATAGATGGGATAAATGATTCCAGAAGCCAATAATTTTGTTACCTCCTTTTTCACAACTTTTAAGAGGTTTGGATTTAGTCAACATTGTGCCTGACTCACTGGTTTAGCCTCATCATTTAATAAAATATGATGTGAACAAATTGATGGCCTAATACCAGGAATGTTAGCAAGTGTCCATCAAAAAGTTTGTCTACACTCCCTAAAAATTTCAAGCAGTCACAATTCATACTCAGGAGGCAGTGAACTATCAAGGATGATAGGAATCTTGTTTCCACTCTCAAAATATGAATATTTTAAATTTTGAGGTAGTTGTTTTAATTCCAATTCAAGGGGATTTTTGGATTGATGGGAGTGTGTGGGAAAGTGAGAGGTCACCGATCTCATCTAATTAATCAATGGTATCATCGTCATATGAGGAAAGAGATTTTACGAGCTTAGAAGTATCATTGATGGTCATTGGATCCTCAATGTTCAAGAAATCATCAATCAACGAACATGCATGACACTTTTCTAAACCACTACAACAATAAATTCATGAATCATTTCCTATCATTTATATCAATGAAGAAAACTCAAAAAGGGGATTAGGGGAATGAAATGAAGTTTTTCAATGGAAGGGAGTACATATATAGAATTAACATAGAGAAAGGATTTTTCTTCTGAGGGTTTCTTCATGGAATCAAGGATATTGAAGTGGACAATGTCACCACCAAACTGCATAGATAATGTACCATTGTGGACATTAATTACGGTTTTGGTAGTTTTCAAGAAGGGTCGCCCAAATATAATTGTAGAATGTGCATTCATCCTATCATCCTCCATTTCAAGAACATAAAATTCAGCAGGAAAATTTAAATTTTGAACCCTCACAAGAACATCCTCTAACACACCAGATATGGCATCCCACCTTTTTATTACATAACTTTTCATTACATTTTAAAAATAGAGGGTCTTTAAATTCTAGTGTCTTGGAAATAAAGAACAATAAAACATGAAAACATAAAACAATATTTTAAATACCCTTGAAAAATATTCTTGAAAAGTTCATCCTATGTACAATTACTGCATCTCATAACCTGGAGACATAAATCAAAGGAAAGTGTGAGCTAAAGGCCCAGTAAAGGTAAGAAAGGGAATCAGTGGAATATCATAATAAAAATGACATGAATCATAACTTGAATATGTGTCTAAAACATTTAATTTATACATTCATGAACATATCACCAAGGTTCATCCCCAAGGTGTCGTAAATAAATTACCAAAGTTATTCACCAAGGTATCGTGAAACTTATCATCTCTATAGATTATATTCATTACCCAATGCATTGGAGCGCTATCAGGGCACACCCTTAATATATAATTATTTTCATGTGAGCTACATATATCATAATCAAACATTTCATAAATAACCCATATAGAATAAAATAAATGGGCTTCATTTCAAAATCATGGCATTTTAAAGGTTCTTAAAAACTTGATTGTTATGTCATTTATAACCCTTGGAAAGGGAGTGAGGGTTATATGTATGTCAATTCCAGAATAAAATAGATAAATTTTATGTATTGATTAATACCCCTATAAAGGAAAATATATTTGGGTATTCACATCAATAATATAAGAGAATTTCTTGAGAAAAAAGAGAGATATTTTGAGACGAAAATTCTGCAGCATAACAACTATATAATATGGTTTTTTGAAAACAATAAAAAGAGAGAGAAAAAGGGTCTATCGTTCATAAATGAATCATTTTACAGTAGAGGAAAATAATAAAATAAAAATAAGATCGTGGTGTGTAATGACATAGCACATGAATAGGAAACTTGAAAGAAAATAGAAAATGCGGTTTCTTTTAAGAAAATTCGGCAGCCTAACGGCGTTACTTAAAAATTCAGAAAATAAATTGATGAGAGAATAAAGGGTCTCTCGTCACTTTTTCATGAAATTTACGATAATAAGAATATATAATAACATACCCATATATAATAAGATTGAAACTAGAAGACATAACTTAAAGGAAATCATGACTTAAAAGATGAGGGTGAAAGGTTCCCTAACCCTGAAGAGTGACTTAGAAAGCTCAAAGGTTGGGACCATGGGAGATTGAGGGAACCTTGGGAGGAATCCTTGGGAGGTAAAAAGACCATATTTTCGTTGAGGGGGATCTTGGAATGAAATGAATGAGGTAATGTCTTTGTATTTATAAGAAAAATGAGGGAATATTTAATTAATTTCCAAGGGACACCACATCAGTGGTATTTGAAAAACCATGGGGCTGACCATGGTATTTTCCCATGGTATTGGACACTTAGGACACCTCATAACATATATTACTATTCAAAAGTCGACCAAAATGATTACATCATTATTACATCATCAATGATGTCGTTAATCACACTGAAACTCAAAACTGTATTTTTACTATTCACCAAAAAACAAAACATTTTATAAAAAATCATAAATTCATCATAACAGAATATCGATGTTATGAATTCAAAAATGAAATTAATTATATGAAAATAATTTTCTAAATATTTTTAATTTAATGTTTAAATAAAATCATTATTTATTCGAAATAAACAAATTTAAATCTATAACTCATTTTGTAACAACTTGAAAAAGTAATCAAGGTCCCATAAAATTATCATATAACCATAAGACAATAAAGTAACAATTTATTATTACATTTTATGAAAATAAATTTCTATTTTAAATTATTAAATTAATTATAAAATTGGAAATAAAATATTTATGACATACAAAAATACCAAAACAAATACTATGATCATTTTTTTAACTTTTAATATGTCTAAATTGTATTTAAACATTCATGGGTGAAGTTTATTTTTTTTTGGTCCAATTTACTATTCATTACTATTCACAAGGGTATATTACTATTCATGCTTTACTATTCACTA
Source organism: Viscum album (assembly GCA_963277665.1). Taxonomy (NCBI): domain Eukaryota; kingdom Viridiplantae; phylum Streptophyta; class Magnoliopsida; order Santalales; family Viscaceae; genus Viscum; species Viscum album. The sequence continues at coordinate 1,149,984,686 of OY728152.1, forward strand.
AAAATTAAGTTGATCTTATTAGACTCTAAAATTCTTACTGGTCAGAACTGTAAAAGAATTTTTTTTTTTGAAAATCATTTTACATTATTAATTATTTAAAGTTCACATAAATATTTTAAAATACCATTTTTTCCAAAATTCATTAGTAATATGGAACTATAAATTCATCCTACATTTATCCAGATATTTGAAATTCACCAACTTTTCCGCAATAAGAAATAACAATGTTATTTATACCAAAGGTTTACAAAAGTAACTAAGGTCACGTTACATAGCCCCATATAACACCTACATAGGACCTAAGTGTAAGGTGTTTTATGGGGATATAATCCTGGGGCGGCTCGAACAACATTTCCTGAGTGGTGATTTCTATCAGCTTGAACTTCTCCCTTAGGTGATTCTGTTCAAGCTTCACATATTGAAGTTCAGCTTGGGATTTCTCCAGAGAAAAGCCCAGTGATGCTACCTCCTTCCCAAGATCTGATAGATGGGATTCGTACGGCCTGAGTCTACTGGATGAACCCATCGACTTTTATTTTGGTATTAATTAACCAAGATCACTTGTATTTATATACAATAATCATAATGTTAAGAGTTTAGTTTCCAACAGTCATATAAAATTCGAAACCCAACAGTCTCATTTTAAATATACTCACTTCATTAATTAATGTATATAGTTTTGTTGAGTATAAAAAAAAATAACACACAAATTTAGGAAAAAATATTATTCAAAAGTTCGGGATGTTACATTCTTCCCCCCTTAAGAAAATTTCATCCCCAAAATTTTAACTCGAACCATCAGAAGATAAAATGTGTGGGTACTTCTACCTCATAGACTCCTCTAGTTCGTATGTGGCTTCATCACATTTGTGGTTCCTCCACAACACCTTAACAAGGTGGGTAGTATTGTTGTGTAGAACCTTGTATCTACAATCAATGATCTCCACCAAATTCTCCTCATAATAGAGGTCATGTTCCATTTGTACCACCTCTGGATTTAGTACATGTGAAGGGTCAGGTATGTACTTCCTCAAGAGGGATACGTGGAAGACATCATGAACTTGTTCTAGATTTGGAGGAAGTACAAGCCGATAGGCCACTGCTCCTACGCGATCAATGATTTCATAGGGTCCAATTTACCTAGGGCTGAGCTTCCCTTTCTTCCCAAACCTCATGAATCTCTTACAAGGTGAAATTTAAAGAAAGACTTTGCCACCAACATTAAACTCCAAGTCCCTTCGACGGTTGTCGACATAGCTATTCTGCCAACTCTAAGAAGCCTTAATGTGTTGTTTCATGGAATGGACTTTTCCTATCATATTTTTCACAAGATCAAGTCCAAAAATCTTTTCCTCTCCATCTTCATTCCAACGAGTAGGAGTTCTACATAGATTACCATATAGAGCTTCATAGGGTGCCATTTGAATGGTCGAGTGGAAGCTGTTGTTGTAAGGGAACTAAACTAAGGGGGATGTTTATCCCATCCACATTTAAATTACATTGAGCATATACTCAACATATCCTCAAGTATTTGAATATTCCTTTCATATAAGCCATTAGTTTGGGGGTCATAGGCCGTACTAAAATTCAATTCAGTTCTTAGAGAATGTGTTACAATTCTCCAGAATTTTGATGTGAACCTTAGATCGTGATCAGATACGATATAAAGTGGAACTCCATGCAGCCTTACCACTTCCTTCACATAAATCATGGAAAATTGATAAAGAGATAAATCTTCCCAAATTGTGATAAAATGGGAAGTCTTGGTGAGACCCTCCAAAATAACCCATATCTCATTGTTTCCTTTGGAAGTTATCTAGAGACCAGTGATGAAGTCCATAATGATATTTTCCCACTTCCATTCAGGTATGGGTAGTGGTTGCAATACCCCTTTAGTAAGTTGTCACTATGCCTTCACTTGCTGACATACCTAGCACCATCAGGTGTAGTCATCAATAACCATTTTCATATTATCCCACCAATAATGATCACCAAGGTCCCTATACATTTTTTTGATTCTAGGATGTACAGAGAAAGTATAGTTATGAGCTTCATCCATCTGATCCTTCTTTATTTCCATAATCGATGGAACAAATATTCTTGTACAAAATTTTACTACACCTTCTTGATCAATATTGAACTCATGAAACTTCCCATATTTCATAGCCTCAAACTTCTTCTATAACAATGTATATTCTTTATGAGATTTCTTTATTTTCTCTAGTAATTATGGATGAGAAATAATTTGAGTTGGGGTTAATGATGTCCCTTCTCTTATAATTCCCATGTACATCTTTACTAGGTCATTGATTAAAGGATATATTTGAATCATCATCATGGAAAGAAAAATCGATTCTTTCATACTTAATGCATCAGCAAATTGTTTGCTCTTCTGGGTTGATAATGAATTCAACAATCAAAGTATTTAAGATGTTCCAACCATATCCTTTGTCTCATGTTCAAGTCCTTTTGTATGAAAATATAATGCAAACTTTAATGGTCTATATATATATCACATTTCTCCCCATAAAGATAGTGCATCCATATATTTAGAGAAAAAATGACCGCATCCAGCTCCAGATCATGCGTAGGATAGTTCTTCTCATGAGTCTTAAACTGTAGAGATGCACAAGCAATGACTTTTTCATTTTGCATGAGGATGCACCCAAGCCATTTCAGAGATGCATCACTAAAAATAATGAATCCTTCTCTACTTGATGGAAAAGTTAACACGGGTGTAGTAACCAATCTCTTCTTAAGCTCTTGGAAACTTTCCTCACACTCCTTTGTCCAGATGAACTTGACCCCTTTTCGAGTTAACTTGGTTAATGAATTAGAATGCCTTGAAAAGTTTTTCACAAACCTCCTATAATATCCAGCTAATCCAATGAAACTACGAATCTCAGTTATTGTTGTAGGTTGAGGCCACTCCTCTACAACTTTTGTATTTTCAGGGTCAATTGTGATTCCTTCATCGGTAACAATGTTCCCAACGAAAGAAACTTGTTGCAACTAGAATTCACATTTTCTGAAATTCCCAAAAAGCATCTCCTTCCATAGAGTTTTCAAAATAATCCTTAGATGATCCTCATGCTCCTTGTGACTTTTGGAATATATCACAATATCATCAATACAAACTACCATAAAGTTATCAAGGTGGTCCTTAAGGACTTTATTCATCAAATCCATAAAAATAGAAGGTGCATTAGTCAGTATGAAGGGAATAAAAACAAAATCATAATGCCCATATCTTGATTGGAAGGAAGTTTTTGGAATATCTTCTTTCTTCACCGTCAATTGATGATAACCAGATCGAAGATCAATCTTAGAGAAGAATTAAGCCCCACAAATTTGGTCAAATAAGTCATCAATTCTTTGAAGAGGGTATTTGTTCTTTATTGTGATCATGTTCAGTTCTCTATAATCAATACATAACTACATTGATCCATCCTTCTTCTTCACAAAGAGAATAGGTGCTCCCTAACGAGACACACTTGGTCGGATAAACCCCATCTCCAAAAGATATTGGAGTTGTTTCTTTAATTCCTCTAGCTCCACATTTTCCATTCTATAGGGGGTATTTTATATCGGTTGAGATCCAGGTACAATTTCAATGGATAACCCTAGATCTATTTTTAGGGGAGGTCCGGGTAACTCCTTAGAAAATACGTCAATGTATTCTAGGATGATGGGTACATTTTCTATCCTTAAACTCTCATCTCCTTCTTCTACTTCACTGATCGACTCCACAAAGAAGGATATAGGAGGTTCTTCTATAAAAAGATCAGGTTCATATATCTCTCCTCAAAAGATAAATGTAGGTTTCCCATTTAAGACTACTAAGATTTCCTTGATTTTGCATTTGATATTAGCATTATACTTTGAGATCCAGTTCATCCCTAGTATAATGTCGAATTCCAGTATGAGAATGACTACTAGATTTGCGATAAGATTGTGCTCACTAAAGTAAATACTAGAGATTCTAAACACTGATGATTCTTGGATAATCCCACTAGGATTCTTGACTAATAACTTTACTTTTAGAAAATCGGGGGTTGATTCTAAATTTTTTGCAAACATGGAGGAAATAAAGGAATTCGTAGAACCAAAATCAAACAAAGTACTTTCTAGCTTTGAGAGAACTACAGGAGTACCTTCAACCACTTCATTTGGTGCTTCAACTTCATCCGTAGTGATTTATAAAGTACGACCTAGTTCCCTTTATGGAATCCCGCCTTTATATTACATAACTTTTCATTATATTTTACAGACATAGGATCTTTAAGGTCTAGTGTCTTGGAAATCAGGAACATAAAACATGAAAAAAACATAAAAAATTCTTCTAATCCACTTATAAGGTTTCATCATAAGTTCATCCTAAGTAAAATTTCTTCATCTCATAACCTAGAGACATACATCAAAGGAAAATTTGAGGAGAAGGCCCAGTAAGGAAATCAAGGGAATCAGTTTACTTGTGATATCAATAAGAACTTGATGAAAACCACAAGACATGAGCAATGGAAAAAGAGGCATATCATAATAAAATGAACATGAATCATAACATGAATATGTGTCTACAACATTATATTTATACATTCATGAACATATCACCAAGGTTCATTCCCAAGGTGTCATAAAAACATTACCAAGGTTATTCACAAAGGCATCATGAAACTTGTCATCTCTAGAGATTAATTTCTTTACCCAATGCATTGAAGCACTATCAGGGCGCACCCTGAATATGTTTTTATTTTCATGTGATCCACATAGATCATAATAAAAAATTTCATAAATAACCTAAATAGAATCAAATAAATGTGGTTCATGTCAAAATCGTGATGTTTACAAAAGTACTTAATAATAATATCATTAGGTCATTTGTAACACATGTAAAAGGAGTGAGGGATATATGAATGAAAATTCCAGAATCAAAAGGATAAATTTTATGTATTGAAGAATATCACTGGAAATGAAAATAGATTTGGGGATCCACATAAATAATACAAGATAATTTCTTGAGAAATAGAGAGATATTTTGAGACAAAAATTATGCAGAATAACGAATACAAAACATCATTTTATAAAACATTAAAAAGAGAGGGGACAAGGGTCAACCACTCATAAATAATTCATATTAAAGTATGGGTAATTAATAATATCACGGTATGGATATTTTAATGACATACCACATGAAAAGAAAACATGAAAGAAAAGAGAAGACACTATTTCCTTTACGAAAAATTTAGTAGCCTTACGGCGCAACTAAAAATTTCAAAAAATAAATTGATGAGAGAGGAAAGGGTCTATCATAATTTTGAAATGAAATGGAAATTAATAATAATATATAAGAACATACCACTGCATAATAATATGGAAACTAGAAGGCATAACATAAAGGAAATCATGACTAAAAATAGGAGGGTGAAAGGTTCCCTTACCTTGAAGAGTATCTTTGAAAGCTAGAAGGTTGGGACCTTTGGGGGCATGAGGGAGCCTTGGGAGGACTCCATGGGAGGTAGAAAGAACAGATATTTTTTTAGGAGGATTTTGGAATGAAAATAATGATAATGGCTCGTTATTTACAGGAAAAGTGAGGGAATATTTAATTAATTTCCAAGGGACACCTCTTCGATGGTATTTGCAAACCCATGGGCTTGCCCATGGTATTGGCCACTTGGGACACCTAATAACATATATTACTATTCACAATTCTACCAGATTTATTACATCATGATTACATCATCAATGATGTCATTAAACACCCAAAACTCAAAACTGTATTTTTATTATTCACTGAAAATTCAACTATTTTAGAAAAATCCCCAAAATTCACCCTAACCTAATAACAATGATATGAGTTCAAGAATGAAATAAATTTTATGAAAATGATTTTATAAATATTTTTAATTTAATTTTAAAATAAAATCATTATTTATTCAAAAAAAACAACTCTAAAACTATAACTTATTTTTAACACCTTGAAAAATTAATCAAGGTCCCATAAAATTATCATATAACCATAAAAAAATAATGTAAAAAATTTATGATTACATTTTATGAAAATAAATTTTTATTTTTAATTATTAAATTAATTATAAAATTTTAATTAAAATATTTATGACATAAAAAATACCAATACTTATATTATGACCATTTTTCACTTTTAAGATGTCTCAATTAAATTTATACGTTCAGTGGTGAAGTTTCTTTTTTTTTGCAGACTTACTATTCATTAATATTCATTACTATTCATAAGGGTATATTACTATTGAAACTTTACTATTCACCAAAAATTATGTTGATCTTATTAGACTATAAATTTCTTTCTTGTAAAAATTATAGAAGACCATTTTCTGAAAATCATTTCACATTATTAGTTATTTAATGTTTAAAAAAATATTTTAAAATAACCCTTCTAAAATTCATAAATAATTTGGAACTTCATCCAACATTTATCTGGGCATTTGAAATTCAAAATTTTAACATAATAAGAAATAAAAATTTTATTTATACTAAGGGATTACACAGTGTAACAAAAGTATCGTTACATAGCCCCTTATAACACCTACAAAGGACCTAAGTGTAAGGTGTGCTATGGTGATAGAATCTTGGGGAGGCTCAGACAACATTATGTGAGTGGTGATTTCTATCAGATTGAACCATTCTATTAGGCGATTCCGTTCAAGATTCACATGTTAAATCACAGCTTGGGCTTGGTATCGAGCAAATCCAAGAGATGTTACATCCTTCCCAAGCTATGACAGATGGGCTTCATACTGCCTGAGTCTACTGGATGAGTCCATCGACTCTTCTTTCTATATTAATTAACCAAGATCACTTGTATTTATAAACAATAATTATAATGTTAAGAGTTTATTTTCCAATGGTCATATTGACCAACAATCATATAATAGTCAAAACGTAATGGTATCACTTCATTAATTAAAGGATATAATTTTGTGGAGTATAAAATTAAATAACACACAAATTTAGGAAACAAAAATTATTAAAAAGTTCAGGTTGTTACATTCTTCCCCCCTTATGAAATTTCTTCCCCTAAATTTTAACTCATACCCTCAGAAGATAAAAGGTGTGGGTGCTTCTGCCTCATAGGATCCTCTGGTTTCCACATGGATTCTTCACATTTTTGGTTCCTCTAAAACACCTTAATAAGGTGGGTAGTTCTATTTCATAGAACCTTGTATCTACATTCCAAGATCTCCACCAGCTTTTTCTCATAAGAGAGGTCATGTTCCAGTTGTACCACCTCTGGATTTAGTACATGTGAAGGGGAAGGTATGTACTTCCTCAAGAGGGATACATGGAAGACATCAGGAACTTTTGCTAGATTTGGAGGAAGTGCAAGCCGATAGGCCACTGCTCCTATGTGATCAAGGATTTCATAGGGGCCAATGTATCTAAGGCTGATCTTCCCTTTTTTCCAAAACCTCATGAATCTCTTAAAAGGTGAAATTTGAAGAAAGACTTTGTCACCAAAATCAAACTCCAAGTCCCTTCAACAGTTTTCAACATAGATCTTTTTCCAACTCTGAGCAGCCTTAATATATTGTTGGATGGAATGGACTTTTCCTATCATCTCCTGTATAATATCATGCCCAAGAATCTTTCTCTCACCGGCTTCATGCCAACAAGTATGAGTTCTGCACTGCTTACCATATAGAGATTCCTAGGGTTCCTTTTTAATGATCGAGTGGAAGCTATTGTTGTAAGAGAACTCAACTAAAGGGATATGTTGATCTCATCCACCTTTAAATTCTATTGAACATGTTCTGAGCATATCCTCGAGTTTTTGAATAGTCCTTTCAGATTGTCCATTAGTTTGGGGGTGATAGGCCATACTAAAATTCAATGTAGTGCTCAGAGCATGTTGAATACTTCTCTAGAATTTTGATGTGAACCTTGGATCATGATCAGATACGATAGAAAGGGGAACTCCATGAAGCCTTACCTCTTCCTTCACATAAATCATGGCAAGTTGTAAAGAGAGAAATCTTACCAAATGGTGATAAAATGGGTAGTCTTGGTGAGACCTTCCACAATAACCCATATCTCATTGTTTCCTTTGGAAGTTCTCTAGAGACCAGTGATGAATTCCATAGTGATATTTTCCCACTTCCATGCATGTATGGGTAGTGGTTGCAATACCCCTTTAGTAAGTTGTCACTCTTTCATAACTTTCTAACATAACTGGCACCTTCAAGTGTAGTCAGCAATCACCAATTTTATATTATCCCACTAATAATGATCACGAAGTTCCCTATACATTTTTGTGCTTCCAAGATGTACAGTGAAAGTAGATCTATGAGATTCATCCATCAGCTCCTTCTTTATTTTCATAATAGATGGAACACATATTCTTGTACAAAATTTTAGTACACCTTCTTGATCAATATTGAACTTAGGAAACTTCCCATCTTTCATAGCCTCAAACTTCTTCTGTAACAAAGGATCTTCTTTATGAGATTTCTTGATATTCTCTAGTAAGGATTGCTAAGAAATCATTTGGGTTAGGGTTGATGATGTCCATTCCCTTATAATTCCCATTTCCATCTTTACATGGTCATTGACCAAAGGATCTCTTTGAATCCACATCATGGAAAGAACAACCATGTCTTTCCTGATTAATGCATCAACAACTTTCTTTGCTCTTCTGGGTTGATAATGAATTAAACAAAGTATTTAAGATGTTCCAACCATCACCTTTGTCTCATGTTCGATTCCTTTTTCATGAAAATATACTTCAAACATTGATGGTCTGTGTATATATCACATTTCTCCCCCATAAAGATAGTGCATCCATATCTTTAGAGAAAAAATGACCGCATCTAGCTTCAGATCATGTGTATGATCGTTCTACTCGTGAGTCTTAAACCGTCGATATGCACAAGCAATGACCTTATCATTTTTCATGAGGATGCACCCAATCCCTTTTAGATAAGCATCGCTAAAAATAATGAATCCTTCTCCACTTGAGGGAATAGTTAACACTGGTTCAGTAACCAATCTCTTCTTCATCTCTTGGAAACTTTCCTCACACTCCTTTGTCTAGATGAACTTGACCACTTTTCGAGTTAACATGGTTAATGAATTAGAATTCCTTGAATTTTTTTTCACAAACCTCCTATAATATACAGCTAATCAAAGGAAACTACGAATCTGAGTTATTTTTGTAGGCTAAGGCCACTCCTCTACAACTTTTATCATTGCAGGGTCAATTGTGATTCCTTCATTGGTTACAATGTGCCCAAAGAAAGAAACTTATTGCAACTAGAATTCACATTTTATAAGCTTCCAAAAAAGCATCTCCTTCCAAATATTTTTCAAAATAACCCTTAAATGATCCTCATGCTCCTCGTGATTTTTGGAATATTTCAGAATATCATCAATAAAAACTTCCACAAAGTTATCAAGGTGGTCTTTAAGGACTCCATTCATCAAATCCATAAAAATAGAAGGTGCATTAGTCAATCTGAAGGAAATAACAATAAAATCATAATGATCATATCTTGATTGGAAGGCAATTTTTGGAATATCTTCTTTCTTCACCCTCAATTTATGATAACCAGATCGAAGATCAATCTTAGAGAATAATTGAGCCCCACAAAGTTGGTCAAATAAGTCATAAATTCTTTGAAGAGGGTATTTGTTCTTTATTTTGATCTTGTTCAATTCTCTATAATCAATACATAACTACATTGATCCATCCTTCTTCTTCACAATGAAAACTGGTGCTCCCTAAGGAGACACACTCGGTCGGATAAACCCCTTCTCCAAAAGATATTGGAGTTGTTTCTTTAATTCCTCTAGCTCTATATTTTCCATCCTATAGGGGGTATTTGATATCGGTTTAGATCAAGGTACGATTTCAATGGATAACTCTAACTCCCTTTCTAAGGGAGGTCCAGGTAACTCCTTAGGAAATACATCAATGTATTCCAGGACGATGGGTACATTTTCTATCATTAAACTCTCATCTCCTTCTTCTTCTTCACTGATCAACTCCCAAAATAAGGATATAGGAGGTTCTTCTAGAAAGAGATCAGATTGAGATATCTCTCCTCAGAAGATAAATGTTGGTTTACCATTTAAGACTACTGATATTTCCTTGCTTCTGCATTTGATATTAGAATTATACTTTGAGATCCAGTTCATCCCTAGTATAATGTTGAATTCTAGCATGGAAATGACTACTAGACTTGCGATAAGATTGTGCTCACTAAAGTAAATACTGTAGTTTCTAAACAATGATGATGATTGGATAATCCCACTAAGATTCTTGACTAATAACTTTACTTTTAGCAAATAGGGGGTTGATTCTAAATTCTTTGCAGACATGGAAGAAATAAAGGAATGCGTAGAACCAGAATCAAACAAAGTACTTTCTAGCCTTGAGATAACTACAGGAGTACCTTCCACCACATCATTTGTTGCTTCAACTTCATCCTTAGTGATTTCTGAGGTACGACCTAGTTCCCTTTATGTCATCCCGCCTTTATATTACATAACTTTTCACTATATTTTACAAATAGAAGATCTTTAATGTCAAGTGTCTTGGAAATCAGGAACATAAAACATGAAAACAACATAAAACATTCTACTAATCTGCTTATAAGGATTCATAATAAGTTAATAATAAGTAAAATTACTTAATCTCATAACCTGGAGAAATACATCAAAGGAAAGGGTGAGAAGAAGGCCCAGTAAGGAAATCAAGGGAATCAGTTTACTTGTGATATCAATAAGAACTTGATGAAAACCACAAGACATGAGAAACGGAAAAAGAGGAATATTAGAATAAAAATAACATGAATCACAAAATGAATATGTGTCTACAAAATTACATTTATACATTCATGAACATATCACCAAGTTTCATTCCCAAGGTGTCATAAAAACATTACCAAGGTTATTCACCAAGGTATCGTGAAACATGTCATCTCTAGAGATTAATTTTTTTACCCAATGAATTGAAGTGCTATCAGGGCGCACACTTAATATGTCTTTATTTTAATTTTATACACATAGATCATAATCAAAAATTTCATAAATAACCCAAATATAATCAAATAAATGGTTTTCATGTCAAAACCGTGATGTTTAAAAAAGTACTTAAAAATAAGATCATTTTGTCATTTATAACCCATGGAAAGGGAGTGAGGGTTATATGTATGTCAATTACAGAATAAAAAAGATCAATTTTATCTATTGAATAATACTGCTGGAAATGAAAATAGATTTGGGTATCCACATAAATAATACAAGATAATTTCTTGAGAAAAAGAGAGAGATTTTGAGACGAAAATTCTGCAGCATAACGGCTAAAAAACATCATTTTAGAAAACCTTAAAAATAGAGCGTACAAGGTTAAAACACTCATAAAAAATTCATATTAAAGTATGGGTACATAATAAGATCATGTTATGGATATTTTAATGACATACCACATTAAAATAAAACATGAAATAAAAGCGAAGATGCTATTTCCTTTACGAAAAATTTTGTAGCCTAACGGCGCCGCTAAAAAATTCAAAAAATAAATTGATGAGAGAGGAAAGGGACTCTTATAATTTGTAAATGTAATGGAAATTAATGATAATATATAAGAAAATACCTCTGCAAAATAATATGGAAACTAGAAGGCATAACAAAAAGGAAATCATGACTAAAAAGAGGAGGGTGAAAGGTTCCCTTACCTTGAAGAGTATCATTGAGAGCTCGAAGGTTGGGACATTGGGGGGCTTGAGGGAGCCTTGGGAGGACTCCTTGGGAGGTATAAATACCAGAGAATTTTTTAGGAGGATTTTGGAATGAAAATAATGAGGTAATGGCTTGTTATTTATAGGAAAAGTGATGGAATATTTAATTAATTTCCAAGGGACACCTCATCGGTGGTATTTGCAAAACAATGGGCTTGCCCATGGTATTTTCCCATGGTATTGGACACTTGGGACACCTCATAACATATCTTACTATTCAAAATTCTACCAGATTTATTACATCATCATTACATCATCAATGATGTCATTAAACACCCGAAACTCAAAACTGTATTTTTACTATTCACTGAAAATTCAACTGTTTTAGAAAAATCCCAAAAATTCACCCTAACCTAATATCAATGAAATAAATTCAAAAATGAACCCCATTTTATGAAAATATTTTTAATTTAATTTTTAATTTAATTTTTAAATAAAATCAATATTTATTTAAAGAAACAACTCTAAAACTATAACTTATTTTGTAACACCTTGAAAAAGTAATCAAAGTCCCATAAAATTATCGTATAACCATAACACAATAAAGTAAAAATTTATGATTATATTTTATGAAAATACATTTTTATTTTAAATTATTAAATTAATTATAAAATTTTAATTAAAATATTTATGACATACAAAAATACCAATACTTATATTATGACCATTTTTCACTTTTAAGATGTCTAAATTAAATTTATACATTCAGAGGTGAAGTTTCTATTTTTTTGGCCGAATTACTATTCATTAATATTAATTACTATTCATAAGGGTATATTACTATTGATACTTTACTATTCACCAAAACTTAAGTTGATCTTGTTAGACTATAAATTTCTTTCTGGTAAAAATTGTAGAAGACCATTTTCTGAAAATAATTTCGCATTATTAATTATTTAATGTTTACAAAAATATTTTAAAATAACCCTTTTCCCAAAATTCGTCAATAATATGGAACTTCATCCCACATTTATCTGGGCATTTGAAATTCACAAATTTAACATAATAAGAAATAACAATTTTATTTATATTAAGGGATTAGACAATGTAACTAAGGTCTCATTACATAGCCCCTTTTAACACCTGCAAAGGACCTAAGTGTAAGGTGTGCTATGGTGATAGAATCTTGGGGTGGCTCGGACAACATTGCATGAGTGGTGATTTCTATCAGATTGAACTTCTCCATTAGTCGATTATATTCAAGCTTCACATGTTAAAGCTCAGCTTGGGATTGGTCTCGAGCAAAGCCCAGAGATGTTACCTCCTTCCCAAGCTATGACATATGTTCTTCATACAGCCCGAGTCTACTGGATGAGGCCATTGACACTTCTTTCTATATTAATTAACCAAGATCACTTGTATTTATAAAAAATAATTATAATTTTAAGAGTTTATTTTCCAACGGTCATATTGACCAATGGTCATATAATAGTCGAAACACAACGGTATCACTTCATTAATTAAAGGATATAGTTTTGTGGAGTATAAAATTAAATAACACACAAATTTAGGAAACAAAAAATATTAAAAAGTTCGGGTCATTACATTCTTCCCCCCTTATGAAATTTTGTCCCCGAAATTTTAACTTGTACCCTCAGAAGAGAAAAGGTGTGGGTACTTTTTCCTCATAGACTCCTCTGGTTCCCACGTGGCTTCTTCACATTTGTGGTTCCTCTACAACACCTTAACAAGGTGCGTAGTCCTGTTGCATAGAACCTTGTCTCTACGATCCAAGATCTCCACCAGTTATTCCTCATAAGAGAGGTCATGTTCCAGTTATACCACATGTGGATTTAGTATATGTGAAGGGGTAGGTATGTACTTCCTCAAGAGGGATACATGGAAGACAACAAGAACTTGTGCTATATTTGGAGGTAGTGCAATTCGATAGGCCACTGCTTCTATGTGATCAAGGATTTCATAGGGGCCAATGTACCTAAGGCTGAGCTTCCCTTTTCTCCCAAACCTCATGAATCACTTAAAAGGTGAAAGTTGTAGAAATAATTTGTCACCAACATCAAACTCCAAGTCCCTTCAATAGTTGTTAACATAGCTCTTTTGCCGACTCTGAGCATCCTTAATATGTTTTTGGATGGAATGGACTTTTTCTATCATCTCTTGCACAAGATCTGGCCCAAGAATCTTTCTCTCACCACCTTTATGATAACAAGTAGGAGTACTACACTACTTACCATATAGAGCTTCCTAGGGTTCCATTTGAATGCTCGAGTGGAAGCTGTTGTTGTAAGATAACTCAACTAAAGGGTGATGTTGATCCCATCCACCTTTAAATTCCATTGAGCATGTTCTCAGTATATCCCCGGGTGTTTGAATAGTCCTTTCATATTGGCCATCATTTGGGGGGTGATAGGTCGTAGTGAAATTCAATGTAGTGCTTAGATCATGTTGAAGACTTCTCCAGAATTTTCATGTGAACCTTGGATCATGATCATATATGATAGAAAGTGGAACTCCATGTAGCCTGACCACTTCCTTCACATAAATCCTATAAATTTGATCAAGATAGAAATCTTCATGAATGGAGATAAAATGGGTATTCTTGGGGAGACGATCTACAATAACTCATATAGCATTGTTTCCCTTAGAAGTTCTCAGGATACCAGTGAAGAAGTCCATAGTGATATTGTCCCACTTCCATGCTGGTATGTGTAGTGGTTGGAATACCCCTTTAGGAAGTTGTCTCTCTATCTTTACTTGCTGACATACCAGGCACCTTGAAGTGTAGTCATAAATCCCCCTCTTTATATTATCCCACCAATAATGATCACTAAGGTCCCTATACATTTTTGTGCTTCTAGAATTTATAGATAAAGTAGATCTATGAGCTTCATCCATAATCTCCTTCTTTATTTCTGCAGTATATGGAACACATAGTCTTGTATAAAATTTCAGTACACCTTCTTGATCAATATTGAACTCAGGAAACTTCCCATCCTTCACAACCTCAAACTTTTTCTGTAACAAAGTAACTTCTTTCTTATCATTCTTAATCTTCTCTAGTAATGACAGTTGAGAAATCATTTGGGTTAGGATTGATGATGTCTTTTCCCTTATAATTCCCATGTCTAGCTTTACTAGGTCATTGATCAAAGGATCTATTTTAATCCTCATCAGGGAAAGAACAACTGGGTATTTCCTACTTAATGCATCATCAACTTTGTTTTATCTTCCCGGATGATAATGAATTTAAAAATCATAGTCTTTGAGAAGTTCCAACCATCTCCTCTGATTCATGTTCAATTCCTTTTGTGTAAAAATATAATTCAAACTTTGATGGTCTGTGTATATATCACATTTCTCCCCATAAATATAGTGCATCCATATCTTTAGAGAAAAAACGACTGTAGCCAACTCCAGATCTAGTATAGGATTGTTCTGATCATGAGTCTTCAACTATAGAGATGCATAAGAAATGAATTTGTCATTTTTCATGAGGATTGACCAAATACCTTTCTGAGATGCATCACTAAAAATAATGAATCCTTCATCTCTTGATGGAATATTTAACACAGGTGCAGTAACCAATCTCTTTTACAGCTCTTGGAAACTTTCCTCACACTCCTTTGTCCAAATGAACTTGACCCCATTTCGAGTTAACTTGGTTAATGGATTATAAAGTCGTGAAAATTTTATCACAAACTTCCTATAATATCCCGTTAATCCAAGGAAACTAAGAATCCCTGTTATTTTTGTAGGATAAGGCCACTCCTCTATAACTTTTGTCTTTGTAGGGTCAACTGTGATTTCTTCATTGGTTATAATGTGCCCCAAGAAATAAACTTTTTTCAACCAGAATTCACATTTTTTGAACTTCCTAAAAAGCCTCTCCTTCTGTAGAGTTTTTAAAATAAACCTTATATGATCTTCATGCTCCTCATGACTTTTGGAATATATCATAATATCTTCAATAAAAACTACAAAAAATTTATCAAAGTAGTATTTGAAGACTCTATTCATCAAATCCATAAAAATAACATAAGCATTAGTCAGTTCGAAGGGCATAACAACAAACTCATAATGCTTATATCTTGATCGGAAGGTAGTTTTCAGAATATCTTCTTTCTTCACCCTCAATTGATGATAACCAGATCAAAGATCAATCTTAGAGAAGAATTGAGCCCCATGAATTTGGTCAAATAATTCATCAATTATTGGAAGAGGTTATTTTTTTCTTCATTGTAATCTCATTCAGTTCTCTATAATCAATGCATAGCCGCATCAACCATCCTTCTTCTTCACAAAGAGAATAGGTGCTTCCCAAGGAGACACACTCGGTCAGATAAACCCCTTATCCAAAAGATCTTGGAGTTGTTTCTTTAATTATTCTAGCTCCACATTTTCCATCTTATAGGGGGTCTTAGATATCAGATGAGACCTAGGTATGAGTTCAATGGATAACTCTACCTCTCTTTATGGGTGAGGTTTGAGTAACTCCTTATAAAATACTTCAACGTATTCTGGGATTATGGGTACATTTTCTATCCTCAAACTCTCATTTCCTTCTTCTTATTCAACAATAAACTCCATAAAGAAGGATATAGGAGGTTCTTCGAGACAAATATAAGGTTGTGATATCTCTCCTTGGAAGATAACTATAGGTTTTATATTCAAGACTACTGATATTTCCTTTCTTCTGCATTTGATCTTAGAATTATACTTTGAGAGCCAGTCTATCCCTAGTATAATGTCGAATTCTAGCATGGGAATGACTACTAGATTTGTGATAATCTTGTGCTCACTAAAATAATACTAGAGTTTCTAAACACTGGTGATTCTTGGATAATTCCACCAGGAGTCTTAACTGATAAATCTACTTTTAGAAAATCGCTGGTTGATTATAAATTCTTTGCAAACTCGAATAAAATAAAAGAATGTGTGAACCAAAATCAAACAAAGTACTTTCTATATTTGAGAGAAAAACAAGAGTACCTACCACCAAATCATTTGGCTCTTCAACTTTAGCCATAGTGATTTCAAAAGTACAACCTTGTTCTCTTGGCCATTGTTGAGGCTGATGGTGATTCCCCTCCCACTACCCTTAGATTTGGATAGTGATTGGAAAAGTGCCCAAGTTGTCTAAACTTATAACATTGGATATCATTTAGGGCATGAACCATCTTCCCCTTATCATTAGTGTTCGGAAGTTGTGTCATCACCTCACTATGACAATTTCACGCAATGTATCCATCTATACCACACTTGTAGCACTTCACTCTCCTGAGAAGGAAGTTCCCTGAATGCTTCTTCCCACATTTATTACATGTGGGATGTTGTAATTTCTTTCCTCCTCTTACCTAATCAATTATCCTCCCTAATATTGGCTTCATAGATATTTTCTTGTTATTGGATTTATGAGACCATTGTGTCTCACAAAACTTCAGTTTGACATTCATCGCACTTCGCATGATCTCCTTATATCTATCATAATCTTGATTGGCTATATTCTTCCACAGATGAGGTCTTAGTCCACCAAAGAATATATCAACCTCACCATTTGTATACATGAAAAAAGCTAGAGGTTTAACGTGAAAGACTTTTTAATTTCATCTTGTAGCTTCCCATAGATTCTTTCTCCTTCTTCTTCAGCTTGAGAAACTCCTTCTACATTCTTATTCTCATCAATCGAGGGAAATAATTGATAAAGAAGATCCCTCTAAACTCTTCCCACTCCATATCTTAAACCTCCACTCTTGGCCTTGTGTTTTTAATCAGTTCCCACCATTGATCAACTTCTCCCTCTAAGCGATAGACTGCTAGGGTGACCTTCTCTTGCTCTGAACAGTGGAGCACAGAAAATATCTTCTTGATAGAGCTGATCCACTATTCAAAAATCAATGGGTCAGTCAATCCACAAAATGTTGGTGGTCGTTGACATATAGAGGACTCAACAGAAATTTGTTCCCTTCACGGTGAGATCGGTCTCTCAGCTTGATTCAAGTTATTTCTCATAACTTGAATCTGTTGGTTCATCATTCGCATGAAAGTTTCCATTCCTGCTTCCATCGGAGAGTCGTCAACGCATGGTCCATTGCTGTCACCATTTGCATGGTTCCTCCCATTACCCTCCATTTTCTTAAATAATAAAACCTTAGTAAAAAAATTATTTGATTTATGAATCTTATAACTACAAAGGATTTTATGTCTTAAAACTTCATTCTTTAAACAATTACATTTCTCTATAAATCCTTCATAATGATTCATAAAAAGATTATGATTAACCAAACATATCCCTGAGGAGTGTCGTAACCAAGAGTACAAAAAGACACATTGTCATATACTAGGATACCCTTGGTCAAGCCCAAAAATCCTTCTCAGAGTTTTCTCTCCTAGGTACATTTGTGGCAGAGTTGCCTCTACCTGCTCATATCCAGACAAGGATGTATTTTCTTGATAAACCACTTACTCAATACTCACCAAAATACCAGGAAGTATTACTATATTTAAAATTTTCAATAGGGTTCTTCATAATGTTTTCACAGACTAATTTCTACAAATAACTATACATTACTTTGATACCAACTATAGAATCCCACCTTTATATTACATAACTTTTCATTTCATTTTACAAACAGGGGATCTTTAAAGTCTAGTGTCATGGAAATCAGGAACATAAAACATGAAAACAAAATAAAAAATTCTTCTAATCCACTTGTAAGGATTCATCATAAGTTAATTCTAAGTAAAATTAATTCATCTCATAACCTAGAGAAATACATCAAAGGAAAGGGTGAGCAGAAGTCCTAGAAAGGAAATCAAGGGAATTAGTTTACTTGTGATATCAATAAGAACTTGATGAAAACCACAAGACATGAGCAATAGAAAAGGAAGAATATAATATTCAAAAGAACATGAATCACAACTTGAATATATGGATACAAAATTTAATTTAGAAATTCATGAACATATCACCATGGTTCATTCCCAAGGTTTCATAAAAACATTACCAAGGTTATTCACCAAGGTATCGTGAAACTTGTCATCTCTAGAGATTAATTTCTTTACCCAATGAATTATAGCGCTATCAGGGTACACCCTTAATATTTATTTATTTTAATTTGATCCACATAGATAATAATAAAACATTTCATAAATAACCCAAATAGAATCAAATAAATGGTTTTCATATCAAAATCGTGAAGTTTAAAAAAATACTTAAAAATAAGATCATTATGTCATTTATAACTCATGGAAAGGGAGTGAGGGTTATATGTATGTCAATTACAGAATAAAATAGATCAATTTTATGTATTTATTAACACCCCTAGAAATGAAAATATATTTGGTTATCCACATAAATAATAAAATGGAATTTCTTGAGAAAAAGAGAGATATTTTGAGACGAAAATTCTTCAGCATAACAGCTACATAACATCATTTTAGAAAACATTAAAAAGAGAGGGGACAAGGGTAAACCACTCATAAATAATTCCTATTATAGTATGGTTACATAATAAGATCATGTTATGGATATTTTCATAACATACCACATGAAAAGAAAACATTAAAGAAAAGAGAAGATGTTATTTCCTTTACGAAAAATTCGGCAACCTAACTGCATCACTAAAAATTTCATAAAATAAATTGATGAGAGCAGAAAGGGTCTATCATCATTTGGAAATGAAATGGATAGTAATAAGAATATATAATAAAATACCCTCACATAATAATATGGAAACTAGAATACATAACATAAAGGAAATCATGACTAAAAGGTGGAGGGTGAAAGGTTCTCTTACCTTGAACAGTATCTTCAAAAGCTCAAAGGTTGGGACCTTGGGGGGATTGAGGGAACCTTGGGAGGACTGTTTGGGTGGTATAAATACCAGATATTTGTTGAGGAGGATTTTGGAATGAAAATAATGAGGTAATGTCTTGGTATTTATAGGAAAAGTGAGGGAATATTTAATTAATTTCTAAGGGACACCTCATCGGTGGTATTTGAAAAACCAAGGGCTTGCCCATGGTATTTTCCCATGGAATTGGCCACTTGGGACACCAAATTACATATCTTACTTCTAAAAAGTAGTCCAAATTTATTACATCATTATTACATCATCAATGATGTTATTAAACACCTAAAACTCAAAACTGTATTTTTACTATTCATTGAAAATTCAACTATTTCAGAAAAATCCAAAAAAAATCACCCTAACCTAATATCGATGCTCTGAATTCAAAAATGAACTCCATTTTATGAAAATAATTTTATAAATATTTTTAATTTAATTTTTAAATGAAATCATTATTTATTCAAAAAAACAACTCTAAAACTATAACCTGTTTTGTAACACCTTTAAAAAGTAATCAAGGTCCCATAAAATTATCGTATAACCATAACACAATAAATTAACAATTTATGATTACATTTTATGAAAATACATTTTTATTTTAAATTACTAAATTAATTATAAAATTGTAATTAAAATATTTATGACATAAAAAATTCCAATACTTATACTATGACCATTTTTTCACTTTTAAGATGTCTAGATTATATTTATACATTAATGGGTGAAGTTTCTATTTTTTTGGCTGATTTACTATTAATTACTATTCATAAGGGTATATTAATATTCATACTTTACTATTCACTAAAAATTAAGTTGATCTTATTAGACTCTAAATTTATTTCTGGTCACAATTCTAGGAGACCATTTCTTGAAAATCAATTCACATTATTAATTATTTAATGTTTTCAAAAATATTTTAAAATACACTTTTTTTCAAAATTCATCAATAATATAGAACTTCATCCTACATTTATCCGGGCATTTGAAATTCATAAATTTAACATAATAAGAAATAAAAAATTTATTTATACCAAGGGATTGCATAATGTAACTAAGGTCTCGTTACATAGCCCCTTATAACACCTGCATAGGACCTAAGTGTAAGGTGTGATATGGTGATAGAATCTTGGGGCAGCTCAGACAACATTTCCTGAGTGGTGATTTCTATCAGCTTGAACTTCTCCCTTAGGTGATTCTATTCAAGATTCACATGATGAATCTCAGCTTGGGCTTGGTCCAGAGCAAAGCCCATAGATGCCACCTCCTTCCCAAGCTCTGACAGATGGGCTTCATATGGTCCGAGTCTACTGGATGTTTCCGTCGACTCTTCTTCTTGTACTAATTAACCAATATAACTTGTATTTATAAACAATAATTATAATGTTAAGAGTTTATTTTCCAATTTTCATATTGACCAACGGTCATATAATAGTCTAAACCCAATGGTATCACTTATTTAATTAAAGGATAGAGTTTTGGAGAGTATAAATTGAAATAACACACAAATTTAGGAAACAAAAATTATTAAAAATTTCGGGTCGTTACACCCTTTTCCATTCCTAAGCTTGATGGTGATTCCCCTCCACTGCCCATGTATTTGGACAGTGATTGGAAAAGTGACCAAGTTTTCCACACTAATATAATTAGACATCAGATAGGGCCTGGACCATCTTCCCTTTGTCCTTAGTGTTGTGAATTTATTGATTCACCTCACTACAACAATTCCGTGCGATATGGACATCTCTTACACACTTTTAGCACTTCCTTCTCCCAATAAAGTAGTTCCCCAAATTCTTCTTCCCACATTTATTACACATGGGATGTTGTACTTGTTTTCCTCCTCTTCCCTGATCGAATCTCTTACCTAATAATTGCTCCATCGATCTCTTTTTTTCATTGTATTTATGAGACCATTTCATCTCACCAAACTCATGTTCGATTTTCATTGCACTCTGCACGATCTCTTCATAGTTATCATAGTCTCGGTTGGCTAGATTCTTCCGCATATGAGGTTTTAGTCCACCGAAGAATCTATCTGCCTTACTATTTGGATCCATGAAAAAGCTAGAGGTGTAATGTGAAATCCTTGTAAAGTTCATCTCATAGATTCCCATAAATTCATTCTCCTTCAGCTTCAGCTCAAGAAACTCCTTCTCCATTCTTATTCTCATGGAATGAGGGAAATACATACTGAATAATATCCCTTTGAACTCTTCCCACTCCATAGCTTCAACCTCCACTCTTGACCTCATGTTTTTAATCATTTCCCACCCCTATTAATCTTCTCCCTCTAAGAAATAGACATCCAGGGTGACCTTCTCTTGCTCTGAACAGTGGAGCATAGAAAATATCTTCTCTATAGAGCTGATTCACTATTCATAAATCAATGGGTTGGTCGATCCAATGAAGGTTGGTGGTCATTGACGCAAAAAGGACAAAACATAATGTTGTTCCCTTCATGGTGAGATCAGTCTCTCAACTTGATCCAAGTTATTTCCTATAACAAGAGTCAGTTGGTTTATCATTCGCATGAAATTTTCTATTCCGACTTCCATCGGAGGGTCGTCAGTGCATGCTCCATTGCGATCACCATTTTCACAGTTCCTCCTATTTCCCGATATTTTATAAAATAATAAAACCTTAGTATGAAACTTATTTTATTTATGAATCTTTTAACTATAAAGGATTTTATGTCTTAAAACTTCATTCTTTAAACAATTACATTTCAATATAAATCCTTTATAAGGATTCATAAAAATCTTATGATTAACCAAACATATCCCCAGGAGTGTTGTAACCAAGAGTAAAGAAAGGCCCGTTTTTTTTATACCAAGATACCTCAGGTCAAGCCCGAAACTCCTTGCCAGAGTTTTCACTCCTAGGTACATATTTTCCAGAGCCACCTCTACTTGCCCGTATCCAGACAGGGATGTATTTTCTTGATAAACAACTTACTCAGTACTCACCAAAATACTAGGAAGTTTTCCTATATTTAAAATTTTATAAAGGGTTATTCCTAAAGTTTTCATAGCCTAATTTACATAAAAAAATAAGCTATCCTTTGATACCAACAATGACATCCCACCTTTTTATTACATAACTTTTCATTGCATTTTACAAACAGAGGATCTTTAAAGTCTAGTGTCTTGGAAATCAGGAACAATAAAACATGAAAACATAAAACACTATTTTAAATACCCTTGAAAAATTTCATAAAAAGTTCATCCTATGTACAATTACTACATATCATAACTTGGATACATACATCAATGGAAAGGGTAAGCTAAAGGCCTAGTAAGGGTAAACAAGGGAATCAGTTTACTTGTGATATCAATAAGAACTTGATAAAAAACATAAAGAAATGAGTAATGGAAAAAAGAGGAATATCATAATAAAAATAACATGAATAATAACGTGAATATGTGGCTACAACATTTCATTTATAAATTCATGATCATATCACAAAGGTTCATCCCCAAGGTGTCATAAAAAATAACATGGTTATTCACTAAGGTCTCATGAAACTTGTCATCTCTAGAGATTAAATTCGTTACTCAATGCATTGGACCACTATCAGGTCACACCCTTAATATATATTTATTTTCATGTGATCCAGATAGATCATAATCAAAAATTTCATAAATAACCCATATAGAATAAAATAAATGGGTTTCATTTCAAAATCATGACATTTTAAAATTTCTTAAAAACATGATCATTATGTCATTTATAAGGCATGGAAAGGGAGTGAGGCTTATATGTCTGTAAATTCCAGAATCAAATAGATCAATTTTATGTATTTATGAATTCCCCTATAAATGAAAATATATTTGGTTATTCACATAAATAATACAAGATAATTTCTGGAGAAAAAAGAGAGAGATATTGAGATGAAAATTCTACACCATAAGGGCTATATAACATGGTTTTAGAAAACAATAAAAAGAGAGGGGACAAGGGTATCCTATAAATAAATGAATAATTTTATAGTATTGGTACATAATAAAATAGAAATAATATCATGTTGTGGAATGATATACCACATGAAAAGGAATCATGAAAGAAAAGAGAAAATGTGATTTCTTTTACGAAAATTCGGCAGCCTAACAGCGTCACTTAAAAAATTAGAAAATAAATTGATGAGAGAAGAAAGTATCTCTCATAATTTGGACATTAAATTTACATTAATAATAATATATAATAACATACCCCTACATAAGAATATTGAAACTAGAAGTCATAACTTAAAGAAAATCATGACTTAAAAGAGAAGGGTGAAAGGTTCCCTTACCTTGAAGAGTGACTTCGAAAGCTCAAAGGTTGGGACCTTGGGGGCTTGATGGAACCTTAGGAGGACTCCTTGGGAAGTAAAAATACAATAATTTCGTGGAGGAGGATTTTAGAATGAAATGAATGAGGGAATGGCTAGGTATTTATAGGAAAAGTGAGGGAATATTTAATTAATTTCAAAGGGACACCTCATCGATGGTATTTGCAAAACCATGGGATTTCCCATGGTATTTTCCCACGGTATTGGCCACTTAGGACACCTCATAACAAATATTACTATTCAAAATTCTACCAGAATGATTACATCATTAATGATGTCATTAATCACACCGAAACTCAAAACTGTATTTTTACTATTCCCCGAAAAATAAAACATTTTATAAAAATCTCATAAATTCATTGTAACATAATATAGAAGTTCTGAATTCAAAAATGAACTCAATTATATGAAAATATTTTTATAAATATTTTTAATTTAATTTTTAAATAAAATCATTATTTATTTTAATTAAACAGCTTTAAATCTATAACTCGTTTTGTAACGCCTTGAAAAAGTAATCAAGGTCCCATAAAATTATCGTATAATCATAAGACAATAAAGTAAGAATTTGTGATTACATTTTAGAAAAATACATTTCCATTTTAAATTATTAAATTAATTATAAAATTTTAAATAAAATATTTATGACATACAAAAATACCAAAACTTATACTATGACCGTTTTTTTCACTTTTAAGATGTCTAAATTGTATTTATACATTCATGGGTAAAGTTTCTATTTTTTTGGCCAATTTACTATTCATAAGTGTATGTTACTATTCATACATTATTATTCTCTAAAAATTAAGTCGATCTTATTATACACTGAATTTCTTACTGGTCATAATTGTAGAAGACTTTTTTTAAAATAGTTTTACATTATTAATTAATTAAAGTTTACATAAATATTTTAAAATACCATTTTTTCCAAAATTAATTAGTAATATGGAACTATAAATGCATCCTACATTTATCAAGATATTTGAAATTCACCAAATTTTCCATAATAAGAAATAACAAATTTATTTATACAAAAGGTTTACACAAGTAACTAAGGTCGCGTTACATAGCCCATTATAACACATGCGTAGGACCTAAGTTTAAGGTGTGTAATGGTGATAGAATCTTGGGGTGGCTCAGACAACATTTCCCGATTGGTTATTTCTATTAGCTTGAACTTCTCCCTTAGGTGATTTTTCTCAAGCTTCACATGTTGAAGTTTGGCTTGGGCTTAGTCTAGAGAAAAGCCTAGTGATTCTACCTCCTTCCCAAGCTCTGACAGATGGGCTTCGTACGGCCTGAGTCTACTAAATGATCCCATCAACTCTTCTTTCTGTATTAATTAACCAAGATCACTTATATTTATATAAAATAATCGTAATGTTAAGAGTTTAGTTTCTAATCTTCATATTGACCAATTGTCATATAAAAGTCGAAACCCAATGGTATCATTTTAATTATACTCACTTCATTAATTAAAGTATATAGTTTTGTTGAGTAAAAAGTAAAATAACACAAAAATTTAGGAAACAAATATTATTCAAAAGTTCAGGTCTTCACACCAGAGGGGTGTGCAGTACTCCAGTTAGCCAGTTGAACAATAATTCCAGTGGGCTTCAGTTCCCCGACCTGAAATGTAGAGTAAATGGAGTGAGGAATCAAATTTATAGAAGAACCTAAATCAAGCATAGAATTAGAAAAATAATACTCCCCTATGGTGCATAGAATTGAGAATGGTCTAGGATCATTTCACTTAGTGGGAAGTGATGTCTCTATCAGTGCTGAAACATTCTCCCCAAACTCGCCTTCTCATCACCTCAAAATTGCCTTCGGTGTGTACACATCTCCTTTAGAAACTTGGAATATCTTGGAATTTGTTTCATGGCTTCAATCAAGGGAATGTTTACCTGAACTTTTTTAAAAGTCTCTAAGATTTCCTTATCAAGTTTAGTTTCCATTTGTTTTCTAGGTTGGGTGTCCCTTTGTGGAAATGGAAGAGGCATTTTTGGGATACATGACTCATCAATATACAAACTCTTTCCTTTGGAGGGGATTCTCTTAGGACAAGGTTCTACCTCATTTTGAGCATTTCCAGTAGTTAGGATGGGGGTTTCCTTAGGAAGGGATGACTCTAGTGGAGGGGTAATTTGGCTTTTTAGTTTTTTTCCACTCTGAAGGGTGATGGCACTAACATTTCCTTTATCCATAGGGTTAACTACTGGTTGAGAAGTTAATTTACCCGGCCCATGGCTCTATATTTCCCCCCACCATGTTGGAAAGTTTTCCTAATTGGGTTTTTAGGTCTTTTATGGGAGCTTGGTTGGTTTTTGATATTGGATATTGTTGGTGGCCATTTGTTTCATCATGTCTTCTAAGCTAGGCTCGGTTTTTTGAGGGGTTTGTTGGAAAGACCATTGTTGTGGTTGAGGATTTCTGGGTGGTGGTCGTTGACTACTCTGTCCCAGTTGGTTCCATGGTTTTTGAGGTTGGTTTGAATACCCCCTTGCCTATAGGATCAGTTGTATTTCCACCCAATATTGGATGGTTAATATGGTTCTTTCCTAAAGGGTTTTTTATAGGGGCGTCTTGGAAAGATTGCCTCATAACTCTCAGAAGTTTCTCTTAGTTGGGGGTATTGATCAGAGTAGTGGGTGTTAGAACAAAATATACCAAAATGAATGGGTGTAAAGGATTGGGATTTCCATTGGTAAAGATCAAGTTGTCGAAGAAGGGTACTTACCTCTTCGAACTTCTTTTCCACCTTCCTCTCGAATTCGGTACTTTGCACCTCATGGACACCTAGAATGGGTATATTGGATCTTGAACCGAATTTTTGAGTGTTCTGTTCCATGTTCTCAATTAAGTTCCTTGAAGAAATTGGGGTTTTATCAACTAGCGCACCATCTGCAGCAGCATCAATCCTATTTTGGTCAATAGGAATTAAACCTTCATAAAAATACTGAATTAAAAGTTGACCACTTATTTTCTGGTGTGGACTACTTGAACATAACCTTTTAAATTGTTCCCAATATTCATTTAATGTTTCCCCTTTAGATTGTATTATACCACATATTTCTTTCCTTATAGTTGCAGTTCGAGAGGCTGGGAAATATTTTTCAAGAAGAAGGCATTTCATGTACGCCCAACCTCTAATTAGTGAATTAACATAGTAAAGCCAATCGTTTGTAGTGTCTTCCAATGAAAATGGGAATTCTCTGAGCTTGACTTGTTCTTCATACACATTTTTAGGTTTTAATATAGAACACATTGTATGAAATTATTTAAGATTATTGTGTGGATCTTCTCCAGAAAGTCCATGGAATCTTGGTAATAAATGAATTAAACTAGATTTAAGTTCAAAATTGGGTGTCTCGCCTTGAATTTGAATGTAAGTGGGTTGGATATCAACATCTGGTGGGGTTAATTATTTTAGCATTCTATTTTTTTCATCCATTTTAAACATGTTAATTTCATGTTCTAATTTGGTTCTAGAAAAATATGGGTTTAGAAAAGTCTCAAGTTGTGGTATGTCCTCTTTCAAAGGGTCGTCTTGTGCTTCTCGGGGTCACTGACGTAAGATCCTCTGAAGTTTGGGTTCGAAAGGTGGTAAGTCTCCGGGAGTAGAATGCTTCATGCACAAATACTATAGAAGAAATAAATCAGGACACAAACGTATATGAAAAGTTATAAGATAAAACAAATAAATATTCACAAAAATTACAAAAAACTTATCAAAAACACGCACTAAAACCAAAGCTCTCCCCGGAAACGGTGCCAAAATTTGATTGTGTTTTCATGAAATGAAAAATTTATTGTTATTTAAAGAATATTTTGTAGTCTAGGGAAGAACCTAGGTCATCTATCAAGGAGCTTTGGTGGTTTTATAGTGTGATTTTTTAATAAGAAGAACAAAAGAGGGGGTGGTTTGAAAACAATTTTAAGAAAATGACTTGATTTAAAGAGTTTAATAGTTGGTAAATAAAACTGGTGTTTTAGAATTATGAGATAAGGATATCACTTCAAGTTCACTACAAATATTAAATGGTTCATTGTTCTTAAAATTTCACTTGGTTTTGTTTAATACTTTGGTTGAGGGTTGTCAATATATTTATTTTCCTCTTGCCTCTCAAAATGTTGCACAAAGTACCAACCCTTGACACAACAATAGTTCTGTCAAGGTTTTGACTTCAAGAACATATTAATGGATACCAAAAAATACAAATATCTTTTTTATTTGTGAGAGAAAGAGGATCCTTGTGTTTCCAAATCAGAACAACCCAATTTTCCCACTTTAAATTTCAACCCAATTGATGTTGAAATGAAAAGGAGTTCACTTAATTAAACCCAAGAAATCAATTCAGAGCAGAAACATGTTTAGATAAAACTTAAGTTAAATAATCAAAAAAAATTATACAAAACTGGTAGAGTATCAAGTTCCGGAACTCCCTCCCAATTATGTGTAGCTCTCTTGAAATGATCATCCACCGTTTAGCTCTCCATTGAGAGAAGGAGAATGCTCGGGTGGAACTCCTTCTTCATTGTTGATCCCCCTATGATGATAGGGGCCTCCAGAACTTATTGTATGAGGAGAGTACTCCATTGGGTCTCCAGAATACCATATCTTTGCCTCCTAGTCGAACTTACTAATGGGGATCCTAAGGTGCCATTTTATAGGAAAATGGGAAGGTGGTTTTGAGAACACATATTTCTTAAACAACTTCTCACATGGGTTTCTACCTCCATAAATCCGTATCTATCTTTGGAGAAAATAAAAAAGTTGTATCCCCACCTCTTGTTTGTCTCCACCTAAAGTTTGGCACAATTTGAACAACTAGAGTTTGAGATATGGACAGATAACATCACACCACTTTTCACTTCATGTAGATTTGGTGTGCTAGATAGATCGGGTCGGTTGGGAGACCATATTGCCAAATTAGTCTTGGGTTACTTCATATGAAGTGTATCCCAATGAATTTTGGGTGGTATTTCTATATTTGACGATGAAGGGGTTTCTGGCGGACTCTTCCGACATGGTGATGTTCGATTTGTGAAAGGTCAGGAGGTCAGGCGGTTTGATCCTCCTATGGATGCGGTGATGTTGGTGTGAATTGCTATTGTTTTGGTTTGTGATGTGCATCTGTCACATTTGATTTTTTGGTTTTGTAAATGTCTGTGGTGCGGGTGATGGTTTTTTGGTTCTTGATTTGTGACGGTGACGACGGGCTTCTGCCGGTGTTGAGGTTGAAGGTGACGACGGACGCCGGCAAAGCTCGTCGGCGATCTGGTGTTGTGGATTTGTCTAAAGATCATGGTGGTCAGACCTGGTGCCTCCGCCATCGTCTAGTGAATGGTGGTGCGTGGTGTTCCGGTTTTCTCACTGGCAGAATGATGGTTTTTGCGTGGAAACGCTTCTCGAGGTGGTCGTGCGGCTCAGGTGGGCATGTGGTTTGTGGGATTTTGGAATTTTGAATTTCTGAGGATGTTTGTGTTTGGATGTTATGTTGTTTGACTGTGAGGTTTCCGGTTTTCCTAAACCGGCTTTATGAAAATCAAAAAAAAAGGATTTGCAGCGCGGATGAGTCCACTGGTGTGCATGGATCTTGCGCAGTTTGGCCCATTTTTCTTGGACATCATCATGGGTCCTCCAAATCACCTCCTTCTAAAATGGAATCATCAAAACAAGTAATATTGACCTTTTTGACAGATATAAACACAAAATAAATTATTCAAACATGGAATGAAATTTGTTATTATTTTTATAATTTTCAATATAAAATAAGTTTAGCATAGTGGTGTAAGGGTGAAAATGAAACAGTGAATCGTAGATAGATCAATTAAACCATTCTACCATGATCTCCATGTGACCTCTTGGTCACCTCTAACCACAAGACCAACCTTGCTCCAACAAAAATCACTTGAACCAAAAACATAAACCTCTAAAAAGGCATGAGTTTACTGACACTTAAAGGTATAAGTAGGGTGTGAGCAAAACAACTCAGTAAGCAACCACCACAGAATCCATACATTTCCTTTCCCGAAAAACAGTACATTAACACTAGTTTGAAAATATAGTTACAAAAATAGGGTTTTCACATTCTAATAAATAATTTCATTTTTTTCCTTCTTAAAATATAACACAACACCCTTTTTATTTTCAAATAATACATCATTTTTTAAACCAAATCCCAAGATAAAGTAATACCATGTTCTACTAAAAATAAATAATCAGGGAAAGATGTGAATATAAAATAAAATAAACAAGAAAAAAAATTTAGTAACCATGGGTATTTTTTAAACATTCCTAGAGTGATACCTGGACGTACTCGGTTTAGAACCACCAGACATTATATGGTGAATCTCCATAGTCTATAACCAAATGGATTCCCTCAACTAACAAATCCAATTGAACATCCCACCTAACCTCTTAGCAACTACAGAGGGTACCAACCCATCTAATCAGGTTTGATCAAAAACCATCACTTGACCCTCAAAAAGAAATCTAGGAAACCCACGGTAAAAGTATAGTGTGTAAGTAATAGGCTCTTGCACACATGCCTCATCTTACTTGTCATCACCGCACTTGCCTAACCCAAACACATACACCAACAATATGATAACCCATATAGGGAAATCCCCAATAGGAGTTCCCATCATAAAATGAATAATTTACAATTTCAAACTAGACTATCACATCACACAAGATTTCAAAACCATTTCATAAAATTTTCTAAAGATTCCTATTGACTTCACATCATACATGTTTTAAAAAAAAATCTCCCAATGAATCATATATGCCAAACAACCATTACACTTCTAAAACTAACATTCATTTATAGAGACACTTCCACATTATTTTTCAAAGTCAACACAAAATACAACTCTTAAATGTACAATTCCAAATGGGAATTTAACTTTCAATTTCAAACCCATTACTCATCCCATTTAAAAGTTATATTGAAAACACACAATACACAAAAAGGTTCCAAACGGGATTTCCCTCCATTTAGAAACCAATA
This sequence comes from Viscum album, assembly GCA_963277665.1. Classification (NCBI taxonomy): domain Eukaryota; kingdom Viridiplantae; phylum Streptophyta; class Magnoliopsida; order Santalales; family Viscaceae; genus Viscum; species Viscum album. The sequence continues at coordinate 1,150,015,620 of OY728152.1, forward strand.
ATTTACCAAAGTGTCATATGGTCCATAAAATCCAATAAAATATTGAAACCACTCTCATGTCATTTGGAAATATAGGAACCATTGGTAAAATATTAAGAGTTTGAAGAAGGAAAGTAGGAGGAAGGGAGGATAAGTTTTTTGAAATATGTATTTTTAGGTTAAGAAATGTCATTATCATTTGTGTTCCCATACATGTGTGCATCCCAAGAACACATGGATGTTACCATGTCCAATGGCACAACACAATAATCCATGATGTTTCTCCAAAACCAATTTTAAAGAAACACTACATGTTTTCCAATCAATATAATATTCCATGAATAAACGTGATGCCTTAAAATTACCAATTCGCACACACAATTCCACCCCCATAATCCTAAAATATTATTGTAACATAAATAACATTAAAAACTTCACAAATAACCCAATTTTATTTTTAAGTAACAAATGGAATTTCAACAAACCCCCTAAGTGTACATATACTTAGGCATATTTCTAGAATCTCTTTGAAAGCATATTTTTAATAAATTCTACCAATTCCAAAACACCACAATATAGTAAAAAAATACACTATAAGTATGGTAATTATGTTTATAAATTCATTGAAGGAACCCAAGAATAAATGGAATGCATTGAAAAGTAAAATCATGGAGACACATACCTTGATGGCATGATAATGCAACAAAACTCTTGAATGAGGAAGAATACACCCTGGAGATCCAAATGAACACCCTAAACATCAAGAAAATCGGGCTACACATCAACCCTAACATCTAGGGTTTGGCTAAGAGAGGTCCTACCAATGAAAAATAAATAAATAGGGATAGGAGAAGTAGAATAGGTAAAAGGGGTCCAAAACCCTAAGAAACTCACCTTGGGACTTCAAGAATGGATTCATGGGAGAAGAGGAGCCAAGGAGAAGAAGATGAGGAGCTCCCTTCATGCTCCAAAAATGACCCAAGTGGAGGGGTCCAATTTAGAGTAAGAAGGGGGAGAGAGTAGAATAGGGTTTTTAATATTTTAAATATTTGGGATGATCTCATGGTTTGTCTACATGGTTTACCAAACTATGCACCAACTATGTGGTAGCCACTACCCAAGATGGAACTGACCACACGAACAACCCACACAGTTTGACCAACCTTTCCCAAACTATATGGTATCTTATGTCCAACTCTAGGACCCGATGTATGGTTACTTATACTGGGTCGTATGGATTCCCCTAACTGTTCACTTCCCATGCACATACCAAAAATCATCTGGACTTCCAAATTTTGAAAATTTTAACTAGGGATCATCCCAAACCTCAACCAAAAAGACCCAAGATCAAGAAAATAAGGAAATGAAAGTGTTTTCAAGGTTTTGGTGTGACAATTCTCTCCACCAAAAATATTTTATTCCCCCATAAAGTCACAATGACAAATATCCAAAGATTGATTTCATTCCCTATAAAAGATGAGAGAATTCAAAAACCTCGGGGTGAACTTTCACTCTACAAGTCACACCCAACCAATCAAGAAGAACCCACATTACAAGAATGAGCAGAGAACACGAAGGGGTTCTCCCCACCACAAGAACTCAACTAGCACAAAAACATTAAAATCAAAACAACACCCCTAAGACTTTAAATGGGAAACCCACTATGAGGAAAAATGGAAATAGGAGAAAGGGAAATCCCTATAAGGACCAAAAAGACCTCTGAATAAGGGATAACAACAACATCGCCAAAACTAAGAATTCCCCATGCTGATATAATACTTCCAACATGATGGGAGGGTAAAACTACAAAAAGATACTCCAACCAAACAAAAAACTAGAAACACATTCCATCAATTCCACAAAACTCAGAAATCTACAAACAAGCACTGTTAAAACCAAAACCAACCCACAAAAGTGCTAGGCACACTCAAATAAGAACAACCAATTCGAAGATCCACATTCAGATGAACATAACCATTTAGATGATGAAAGAACAAGTTCATTTCACTCTTACAACAAAAATATGAACTCAAAACAATCGTAAAAACTACAACAAGAAAAGTAAAAATGTTCCCAACCCAACACAGGGAAAAAAACTGAGCTAAAAAATTACATAGCCTTGGAAACTCTTTACTATGTGTGATATTCACTCTGAGGCATGTGGATGGATCCCTGATGACAAAAGCATCTCTTACCTCATAGCCAGGTGCTAACATCATCTGATAAAGGCTTCTTCTTTGGAAAATGCTTCCTATAAAACTTCTCTAGATGACCCAAATAACCACAACAATGGAAATCCTTCAAAGGATTATGATAGGATGGATTTAAATTCCCAAACCAACCACACTAGAAACACATGAGCGAGTGGTCCGACGAATGAGAATCTAGATCCAACAAGAGATACTTCTCGGGAAAAGGATCCCCCATAACACTCTTCTCACCAGATGGGGAACATTTATGAGCAACAAAAGACATTAGATTTCCAACTTACTGTGTTTTGAAAACCAACCCAGATAAAAAATCTACGTATTCAAACTTCACAAAATGAAGATCCATGGAGGAGAGGATTTTCTCCTTGATCTCTGGATGAATAACCCCAATGAAAAGACAATACTTCATCGAATCCTACAACACCACATCTGGAGAAAATAAAACCAACTCCTTGAAGTAGTCAACATAAGCCTTCACTGCCCCTTGGCCTTGCTAAATACCCATGAGCTCTTCCATTTTCTTCATCTTCACCTCCTTGGGTATAAACCATAAGATGAAGATGGACTTAAACACTTCCCACATCATCTCAACTTACATAGGAGGTAGGGAAAACAACTCCCATTCATCCAAATATGGACCTATGAAGAAACCAAGACCATCATGAACTCTAACTTCTTTGGGAGTTTATAAGGATCTATAGACACACTCTACTTCCTCAAGCCACTCCATTACCTCTAACGGACCTTGATAACCATGATAAATAGGAAACAAATGAGAAGAACCAATAATTGGGCATGAATCATTAGAAAATTTGAGGACCTTTCTGGGTGGCATATTATGATCAAAACGAAAAACAAAAAACCACAAGTAGCATCAAACTAAAGATCAATTGAAAGAGAAATCATGAGCCAAAACAACAGGATTAAAAACTGAAAACATTCCAACACAACCAAAAACTCTCCCTTCCCAAATCCCATTTCCTTTTCAATTTTCAAAACCACATTATATCAAGTATTCGTTCCAAAAACAAAATACACTTTTCACAAAAAGACATTCTTTGTAAACTAAAAACCAATTTATGGAAACATATTCCTCTTTCAAAAATATTTTTTAGAAAAACAAGGCCAAGAATTTGATCTCAAATACACACCCATGGAATCCCATGAACTATGTCACATGTGTTCATCCATTTCCATCCACACATCCCAACATAAACTTTCCACACATACCATCACATGTGAAAACATCCATAAAGAACACCAAGGATTACACTTACCATTTCATGATCAAAAAAAGGAATTCACCAAATGTTAAATCCAAAAAAATTTCATTTAAATACCATTTTTCCAATCCAAAAACATTTAAAAGAAATCATTTCCATTTAAAAATTCATTATCATTTTAAAATATTAGTCACATAAAATGATACTGAAATAATACATAATTCATTCCAAACTACTGGAATGAGGAACTAGTAACCATGTCTAACATGGCGACATGGTAGTGATCCATGCCCTAAGTGGGAAATAACAACTAAGAGGGTTGTAAACCATGCACTTGGAAATCACATGGGTCACTAATCCATGTGATCTCACAATATGACACTGGATTGACTCTATTGCCATTCCACAATCCAAAAAAAAGACGAAAGACTCAAATCCCAGACTACCCATGGAAAATCTAGGTTCAGAACGAGAAAGGGTTCATGAAATCCTACCCGTACCTACCTCACAAGTCTCGACAACCCTAATATTAAACTACCAGACACCCCAAAAACTACAACCTCCTCTGATACCATTTTTTCATGAACCAGGTCAGGATGTCATCCAACCTGACATATGACTTGGTTTGAGACATAACCTGAAGGGCATTCCTGATCCCCACAGACTGGAAACTAGTGTCGGGCATCAAATGAAATCCAAATGACAATGATTTCAGACTAAACAATAACCATGATCAGAAGAAATAAACTAAAAAAATTGAAGAACCAACAATAGCTGAATCTCAAATAAATGAATAAATAGATTTAGTTACAATATCTAAACAAAGAAGAAAACTAAAAAAATCTTAGAATGAACCATGCTACCACGATCTCCATTTGAATTCTCGGTCACCTCCAACCTCAAGAGAAACCATTCTATAATAATGAGCAGAGGAACTAGAAACCTGAACCTGCAAAATGGATCAAGTCTATCGACACTAAAAGGTACAAGTAGGGTGTGATCTAAACAGGTCAGTAGGCAACCACCACATAATCCATACATTTACTTTCCTAAAAAATAGTCCATTAACACTATTTTGAAAATACAGTTACAGAAATAGGTTTTCACATTATAATAAATAATCACATTTTTTCCTTTTTAAAATTTAACACAACACCCTTTTTATTTTCAAAGAATCCATAATTTTTTAAACTAAAACCCAAGCCAAAACAATACCAGGTTGTGCTTAAAATAAATAAGTAGTGAAAGATGTGAATATAACAAAAAATAAACAATCACAAACATTTTAGTAACCATGTAAATTTCTTAAAAATCCATAGAGTGATCTCTGGATATACTCGGTTTGGAAACACTTATTGATGTATGGTGAAGCCCCATATTATATAACCAACTAGCCTCCTTCAAATGACCAATCTAGTGGCACATACCTCCTGGACTCTCAAAAAATCTAGGGGGTATAAAACCATATAATTTGGGTTGATCAGCAACCATCACTTGAACCTCTAAAAGACACCGAGGAAACCCATGGTAAAAGTATACAGTGTAAGTAGGAGGCCCTCATAAGAATGACTCACCTTACCTACCATCACCACACTTTCCAACCCCAAATAGGGACACCACATATATGATAACCTATATAGGGAAATACCAAATAGGTGTTCTCATCATAAAATGAATCATTTATAAGTGACAATCAGGTTGTCACGTCACACAATCTTTAAAAACCCTTTCACAAAAGTTTCTAAAGATTCCAATTGACTTCAAATTATAAAAGTTTTAAAATAAAACTCCTAATGAATCTTATATTATAAATGGGCCTTACACTTCTAAAACAAAAATAAATTTATGAAGCTGCTTCCAAATTATTTTCCAAATTCAACAAAAAATACCACTCTTAAATGTTCAATTCAAAATGGGCCTTTACCTTTCAATTTCAAACCCATTACTCATCCCATTTAAAAACCATGTTGAAAACACACAATACATATAAGGATTCCAAATGGGATTTCAATCCATATAGAAACAAATCATTTTCCAAAGTTCCATATAGTCTATAAATTCCAATAAAATATTGAAACCACTTTCATGTAATTTGGAAATATAGGAACCATTGATAAAATATTAATAGTTTAAAGAAGGAAATAAGGAGGAAGGGAGGATAAGTGTTTTGAAATATGGGTTTTTAAGTTAAGAAAGGCCATTATAATTTATGTTCCCATCCATGAGTGCATCCCAAGCACACATTTATGTGCCCACATCCAATGTCACACCATAAGAATCCATGAAGTTTCTCCAAAACCAATTTTAAAGAAACACTACATGTTTTCCAATCAATACAATAGGCCATGAATAAACATCATGCCTTAAATTACCAATTCACACACAAAATGACACACTCATAATCCTAAAATATTATTATAATGTAAATAAAGAGAAACACTACACAAAACACCCAGTTGAAATTTTAAGAAAAACATGGCATTTCAAAAAACACCCTAAGTGTATATATACTTACGCATATTTCAATAATCTCTTTGAAACCCTACTTTTAACAAATTCTACCAATGCCAAAACCCCGAAATATGTTAAAAAAAGGAACCATAAGTATGGGAATCATGTTTATAAATTTATTTAAGGAACCCAAGAATCAACAGAATGCATCGAAAATGAAAATCATGGAGACACATACCCTAATGACATGACAATTTAATAAAGCTCACAGAGGAAGAATACACCCCAGAGATCAAACTGCACACCCTAAACATGAATAAAATAGAACTACATATCAAATCTAACATCTAGGGTTTTTTCAAAAGAGGTACTACCAAATAAAAACCAATAATTAGGGATAGGATAAGATAATAGGAGGAAAAGAGTCCAAAACCCTAAGAAACTCACCTTGGGACTTCAATGATGGATCCCTGAGAGAAGATGATCCAAGGATAAGGGGAAATGGAGCTACCTTTATGGGCTAAAAATGACCCAAGAGGAGGGGGTCTAATTTAGGGTAAAAATGGGGAGAGGGTAGAATATATTTTTTCAATATTTTAAAGATATGGGAAATCACACGGTTTGGTAGCATGGTTTACCAAACTATGCACCAATTGTGTGGTAGCCACTGCCCAAGAAGGAACTAACCACAAAACCAACCAGTAAGGTTTGACTGACCATGATCAAACTGTGTGGTATCTCCTATTCAACACTAGGACCTATTGCATGGTTACCTAGGCTGGGAAGCAAGGTTTACACTAACCATGTGATGCCCTTGCACATGCCAAAAATCATCCAGGCTTCCAAAATTTGAAAATTTTAACCAGGTATCATCCTGAACCTCAACCAAAAAGAACCAGGGTCAAGAAAAAAAGTAAATTGAAGTGTTTACAAGGTCTGGGTGTGGAAATATAGTTTCTCAAAAAAAATATTAAATCATTTCATAAATTCCATCATCAAATATTTTTCTTAAAAATCAATCCATTATTTTCAGAATTCATCCCACAATTCCAATTACATTAGAATTGGGGGTTTCTTCTCATCTTCCAATCCATTTTAAATTTCATAATAAAATCATTACAAATAGAGGTTTTATAAATCAATTGAAATATATTTCAAACAAATCATGAAAATAATGGTTTTAATTTCCTGGAAAATATCAAATGAAATCACCTACCTTTAATCATAGAATCAAAATATCAACACCCGCAACGGGAATTCCAATGATGATTGAAGGTAAATAAGATCTAAAAATTGAATCTAGAATCAATATTTGTCAATAAAATAATTATATAAAATGAAACGGAGTTTATATCCATCATGAACATGATGATTTAACACTCTCTAATGAGGAGAGAAAGGGATATTAGAAGAAAACACAAAAGAGGTGATCCACATGCCGAAGAGGGATCAGATCATCCATTAGGAATTTGATTCACCAAAGGAGGAGGTTGTAGGATATAAAATCGCCTATTGAGATCCTCCACAGATGAAAAAATCATATTAGGGATGAATGGGGGTTATTAGCCTCTTAAATAAGGGGGGTGAGTATTTTTTAAATAAAATTTGGAGGAATTAAATACCACACTCATGGTTTACTAGGATGGGCCGCATGGTTATACAAACTATGCACCCTAATAATTCACCCCTACTAGTCTTCTAGATAGGGTGCATAGTTTGTATGAATGTTAAACTAACTATGTTCCAACCGTGCATTCCCCACTGTCTAAGGGGTTATTGGTTTTGACGGGTGGTCTCATGGTTGGGAAAAAGTTTTCACCCACCTCCATTGGATTCAAATAGCGTGCATAGTTTTTTGGTCCAAACTGCATGATTTTCTCTAACACCGTGCCAATCATGCATAGCCCAAAGGCTTCCAAAAATTTGTAAATTCTCCCAAGATGGCCCTAAATCAAGACCCAAATTAAAGGACATAAAGACAAGGGTCAAGGAATACCTGAAATAAGGTTGTTGAAACTCTCCAAATGAGCATTGATAAAACTCATAATGGAAGGAATACCTGAATATGGGTATTATTTTCCCTGCAAAATTGAAAGAATGAGGAGCTTTCCAAAACTCACAGATCGTGTGAATATCTAAAATACTTTTTATTGTGTGACTTATATAGGGTCACACAAAGGAATCAGGTGTAGAAGATAGCCTACAGAAAGTCCCATGAAGCCCCCTTTGGAAAGTCCTTCTTATCTTGTGAAGGAAACTTGAACACCTGGCGGTCATGTGGCGACAACTGGGTATGCTCCCATAGGCCACGCGTGTTGTTAGCAGCAAGTTATTTATGATCTAACCAAAAATACTTTAAAATGGGAGGAAATATGTCCAAATGAGGAGGCCCCTGGTGGTCATAAACATCATGAGACTCATTACCAATGGGAAGAGTAATTTTCCTTGATAATATTTGAGAAATATTGCATGACTCCCAAAACATTGAAAAATAAAACAAAGGATACAAAAAGGGATGAGGTGGGAGAAACTCACAGTCGTAAAAGACAAGCAACATGATCCCGGTGATCTGTAATACACCACGAGGCCCTAGTGACATGTTTTCCTCATCTAATGAAATCCATTTGGATTGTTAGCCTCATCATGAAAAAGACCTCAGGCATGTCCAGGAAACCATGCACTTCCCCTCTGTCTCTCTAAGGACAAATAGATGGATTTGTCCACGAAATTCCCATTCACCCCCATATGACCTATATTGGTCATGTGGTTCATCATCAAGAGGTAGAATAATTTTATTTTACATTACTCATGTAATTTTGCATGACCCTCAAACTTTTTAAAATAAAAAAATTTAATAAAATAGGGATGAGGTGGAAGCCTCTCATGGTCGTAAAAATCTTGTGACTTACTATGGGAGTCCTCAACACTGTATCGTGAGACTCTATAATGAGCCCTCCTAATCCTATGAAGGTCCCCGGACAAACCATCTTTTTCTCACAGAACCCCAATACAAATCACTTGAGACCATGTGAACGCCTTTCAGTAGGCACTCTGATCCCATGAAGTCCCTTAGACATGTCAACATGACAATAAAGAAGTCCTTTGAAATATCTTCATAACCAAAAAATATCCCATTAATTGTAAATAATCAAATAATGGGGGAGTTGATGAGAGGGACTCACAGTCTCTGAAAATCAGGAAACTCTCTCAGAGTGATCCAAGGAAAAAGGCTCGCAAAGATGCATGGCGCTAGAGACCTTTGCCGACTCCAACCTGGATTCATGCCAAATACTCTGCACAAATTTAAGAATAATTAGGGTGGTGAGACCTATAAATTCCCCACCCAATCCCTAACAAAGGGGTTGGAATCTTGAGTGCAAAGGTTAGCTCTTTTTACATCCAAGAATATCAGCACACCCAATCACCAGAGCAGATTTCTCAGAGTGACTGATCCAATGTCCAGAAATCCTTATGTTAGGTAATATGCTGGTGAATAGCTAGATTGATCATGTTCCATGCATAAAACACTTCATGTGACCATTTCTATATAATGTGAAGTAATTATGGCATGATGTGAAAAGAACATATTTCATATCTTCCAGATCATGTGAGACTCAAAACAAATTGACACAGAATAAATCTAAGGAATTTGTAATATAAGATCTAGGATAAACACTGAAGGTGGAAGACTTAAACCAAAAACATGTTTTCTGATCCTCATGCACTTCTTGTGAACCATCTAATACAAGTGACGGTTCTAGGACATGTCATCCAGATCTCACGACTCTCCTTTAGCATGCTATTTGGGGTCACATGAAATCCTATGGACATGTTTGAGCAAGTCACACAGTCCACTTGGTCATCCCACCTTAGGATATTAAATTCCCCATGTACTTTTTTCCAAATCCCTGCGATGACCTTTAGATACATCACCTAACTCATATAATAGTGTTTGATCATCTTTTCCAAGTCTTGAGGTCACATCTGGGAATGTCAACTAAATCTCTCATGGTAACCTCTAGGAAAGTTAGATGAGACTTGCAATGCCCTCCAAACATGTTTTACAGGAATCATGATGCCCTCCAGAGATATTAGAAAAGACATAAAATTACCTCTAAGACATGTCGTATTGACTTTCATGACACCCTCCATATGTGTCAAGCTTAATCTTGCAAATGAAACTAGCAAAATTCAATTGGATCATGCGACACCCTCTATAAAAGACATCCAGGTTATGCTATAGCATTTGGAGAAAACCATTTGGATCTTTTAATGTATTATGTAAAAATAAAATGGATCTTATGACATCTTTTAGAAAAGTAGGCCATGTCACAAGGTCCTCCCATCACTTGATAACATTATATATCCTCGGTGTGTAAGCCCTGATCAATAGGGAAACCTCAGAGTGTAATCCCCGATCAAGGGAACTACAACGACTATGATTCCTTCCATATTCATGATACGTAGGCCACCTATTCAATTTTTAATCTCCATATTGATCATCCATGGTGATCCTGACATATAAGTCACATCTCTATAATCAATGACATTGATCACTTACCATCCCTTTTTTATCACAATGATCAAGGCTCATGTGGTCTTAGGGAGTTTCACTGGTCATGTCATCTTCACCATAAACCCCCAAGTTATAAGGGAAAACTCAAAGTGTAATATCTTATCGAAGGAACTATGATGACTCTAATTCCTTCCACATTTAGGATATATAGGCCACCTCTTCAAGGTTTTGATCCATAGGGGTTTTCCTAATACGTAAGTCCCTCACTCCCCATGTGATGATGTTGATCATTTTTCATCCTTTTTTTTCTCACATTGAGAATAACTCACTTGATATTAGGGAGTTGCAATAATCATGAAATTCGAATCACGAGTCTCCACCAAAAAAGAAAACACATATATTTAAAGCCCCAATGAGAAGAATGACTAATTAGCCTCAAAACAAAAGCATCTACCTTAGGTCCTGTCCTAAGGGAGAGACTAAACTATGAGAACTATGATTCCTGAAATAAATAGGATACATAGGGTATCATTATAAGGATAGAGATCAAATAAACACCCTTCCATATGCAAGTCAATTTATGACTCTGACATCTCAACCACCAAGACCCAATTATTCCCATAGGATGATCACTCTTTATCATTTTGCAGTGGACTGACAACTCAAATTAACTATGAAAACTTTGATTCTCATTATTGTCAGAATACGTTGGACATCCCTCTCGGACCTGAGCTTTAACACTTGGTCTCCCAAAGAACCTATATAAGTCTTTTCCACGTGAAATTAAACTACATGGTTCCAACAAACTTTGTGGGTTTTTATTCCTATAATAATCAGGATACATCGGACGCCTTATAATAGATCAATTCCCTCCTCATAATATTAACTACCTCCTTTCGTGGAAATAAATTCTAAGGATCTTGGTTATACAACTATAGCACATAAACAACCTCTTATTATTGGATAATGATGTAGAACCTCAGATACATGCTGATGGATCCAGTAAAGATACCTCAATCTTTTCACATGAAATAGAATTAACCCATGATTATTTTGTTAGGGTAATTGGTCATGTATAAAGATTAGGATGATATTTAAGAACATTTATTAAATATATAAGAGAGTCCCAAAGTTTGAAACCATTCCCATAAAAAGGGTGAGATGAGTCTGACCTCCCATCCTCTTGAACAATGTGAGTACCCGAGAGTCATTGGGCCTGAAAACCCAGATGATTTCCTACCTTGAAAGTATGTCTATACCTATATACAGATCAGGAAATCATTGGGAATTTCTAGGTAAGACTAAACAAATGAGAAACCTAATTTGAACTCTTTAGAAAGGCCTTAAACCCTCCAAAATCAAACTGTTGAGTGAAAACCATCCCACTTCTTGAATCTCGGCGAAACAAAAATGGTGAACATGACGTGAATATCTTTAATAACAGAAAGATGGGGTTATAAGATTTTGGAATATTTTTTTCCACTATACTCAAACAAAAAATGGTGAACTCAATGTGAAGCTATGTAATATTAAAATGATTAGGTTATAATCTATTAGGACATTTTTTACCACTATACGTAAACAAAAATGGTGAGCCTGATGCGAGGATCTGTAATAGAAAAATGATCATGTTATAATTTTTCAAGCCATTTTTCTTACACCCCATACACAAACAAAACTGACAGGACCTAACATGAATCTATATAGCCACCTTTTTTTTAAAAACCCTATAAAAACAAAGTAATAAGACCATCATGGTCTTAAAAATAATCCTCTGTAACAAGGGTTCTCATAAGTCCATCCACATTTTGATAAGTCCAAACGAGCAGAATGGCTAAATCAATAATAAAAGAACAGTTGTGCTAACAATGCATATCTAATTGAGAATATTATTCATATGATATTTCACTAATCGGTAACCTTTTTCTTTAACATCTGTGTAATTCTAGATACTACTTTTAGAATCACAATTCGATATAATCTCTTCATGATCCAGTGTTTTCTCTGGTAAATCATCTATGGTTGCAACCCCCACGGATTGCAAAGTGATATCACCTACTCGACAAATATGACGATATGTGGAGAATGATATGGTCCGAGAGTAACACCAATGTGGTACTATCTTGACCATGAATGTTTCCTGTAAGTTTATCCAAGTATGGAAACTGGAGAATCTGCATCACTCAGTTATGGCTGCAGCTAAGCCAGTAGCCCTTATCACTACAACCAACCGCTTCAGGAGCTTATCCATGGAGCACAATAGCTACCACCTTCATTCTTTGATGAAGGTAGATTAGGAATCCAAATACAGTTCCCTTTTGGTTTAGGTGTGACTAAGGATGGAACCTATCAACCATCGTTGCCCGCATCATCCCACAGGTACCCACCAGTCACCTGCTAAGGGTACCACCAAACATGTTTTTAACTCTTATTCCCCTGTATAATAAATAAGGAAGGATCATCGGATGAGAAGGAACTGGATATCTTAAAGAGAAATCATATCCCCACTCCTTCTAATGATGTCCACCAGTATATTCTGGAAGGAACCAGTAAGAAGGCTCATATCCCTACTGACTTTGAATAAGTCTGTGGGTATATTCTCGTAGCAAGCATGGGGGAGGTTCACATCCCTACCCCCATGCATGAATCCCACCATCATATTCCAATGGAATAAGGAGGAAATAAGTGGGAACATATTCCTTATTCAATCAAAGACATCTTCCAGTTTATAATGGAGATGGAAAATGTGAAGGCTTATATCCATGTACAAAATTTTCTAAAATGCCAATATATTTTAGCAATAGCTAAAGAACTCTGCCAGTATATTCTATCACTATTGTAGATAAAGGGAAAGGCGCATAATTCTATCCCTATAGATAGGTAAACTCAACACTCTGATCATTGCGAACAAGTGGTTGTACCAGAGTAAGTGCACGTTATTTCTCCCATCTGGGAGTATTATTAGCATATTCTAATAAAGGATGAGGCGTCATACTGGGCTCATAATCCCATTCCAACCAGGGCTCTCCAGGTGAGAGTATCACATGACTTAGTATAGGGGCACATGCCTATAGAAAAATTCTAACAGCATGTTCCAAAGGCCTGATATCATGATCATATCACCATTCTGGCTGGTTCACATTGCGTGAGATGGTCACAAGCCTCTGGAAAAGCTCATATTCTTGTCGAATAATTCTATTGGCATACTCCAAAGGATTAGAATCAGGAATATATCCTTTATTTTTTCGAGGCTGACTGAGTGGGAATGGAACAAGCCTCAAGACAGAATCATATTCCTATTAGTGAATCTTCCAGGAATATACCAACAAATTATGGAATTCAGATGCATATTCCTACTTCCATCAGTGAAAAAATTCAATTTCATCATTCTAAGTAAATACTGGAGGAGGATCATATCCCTTCTCATATTCCAGAGGTCTGTTGACATATTCCGATGGGGAATGTATATCAGGACTTGGATCATATTCCTATTCCAACTAGGGCTCTCCAATTGCAAGTGGCACATGCCTCATGTAAAGTTAATACTCCTTCCAATAAAGACTAGAGGTATATCTTAAAGGATTAGGATCGAGATCTGACTCCCATATTGGATGAGGATCACTAAGTAACAATAGTACATGCCTCAGGATAGGATCATATTCCTTTCAATAATGAGAAAAATAATAGGCTTATTCTAGTAGCTTCTCATCAGTGGGAACATATTCCCTCAGAACTAGATGGTTACATACAAATTCCAAAAACCATCACACAGCAGGCTCATATCCCAGCACAATTCTAAAATAAAGGTCAATATATTCTGATCATGACATAGAGCATGGACTATTTTCCTAATCTTCTCAATTCCAGTTTCCTTGAGGTTGTTCAAGACACATTCTCAACACCACGAGGATCTATAGACTATTATATAAAAGCCAAAGAAAAATATGTTCAATACCATGATAGTCCTCCTCATAGTAGTGTAGATATGGATCGCAACGACTCTACTCCTGAAATCCACCATGTTCAACCTTCCCATGGTGATATCTCCCATAAATAAGGAAATCCTCCTCTTGACCATATATCTCAATATAGATAGCTGTTCAAAACATTGACACCTTCGTATATAGAGGTTCTTGAAACATCGGGGTCAACTATATATGGTTCCCCATTAACATCTAGGAGCACCTGTCTCTCGTCAGTAGGAAACCATCAAAGCCATATTCTATGGTATGACCTAATGGAGGTTTGTAATTTTGATGAGAATGAGGCCAATATTGACATATGGAGAGAGTTACATAGAAAAAACCTCCCCATTATGTTATGAATCCTTGATACTTTTGTCTATGAGATCCCAAATGATCTAGAAGAGGATTTCATTCCTTATCTACACCAAAATATGAGGGCTACTCATTAACGACTGAAGGCTCGGAATCTCCCTTATCAAGGATATGAGTTTCACATTTAGAAAATCAATCTACTCTATTTTCAACTAGACCTAGTCGGTGTCTCCATGGATCGGGATCCAAAATTAGAAAATCACAACGTAAATATATAACAAGCTTGCTGGCACTGTATCACGACACATCAGTAGCTGATCTCTAAATCCACATCATGTATCTGTATTCTAGGATTGGGATATTATGGAGTGTTATAATTTTTCTCACCATTGGAATAGAAAACCCTTTTAGATTCAGCATCCTATAAGGTTATAGACTCTAAAGAAATCAAGGGATCGGGTAATGTTCAAGCTAGTTGTTCACTAAAATGGAATTCCCCTATTTTAACGATGCCCATACATCATGAACTGAGGGAGAGGATAGTTGAAAGGAAATCAAACTAGGCTCATCAAAACAATGGTAATGCATCTCAGACACGAATGCTGAATTTACAATCACTCAAAAAAATTCCCATGAAGAATGATTCTCATCATGGCCAACCATCACACCCAACTTCTATGCAAGAATAGTTGTACCACATCAAACGGGTCGTAATAGTAGCTACCATAGTAGTCATCTAGGAGTGGACCTATCCCCTTGGTCCAAGAGAATATCTACCACCACCTCCACCCCTCGGATCATCAATTCCTCGGAGAATCTAGGAAATATCTTCAGCCGCAATGAGTAAACTCCATCCCACTAGGCTGGGGGAATTTATATCGCAATCACTATCTCCAGGTCCTTCATCCTCTAAGAGATTACTAGGAGAATCAGTGGAGATTATAGATCACCCCACAAGGTTGTGGGAATTTATATATTCATGTCCATCCTGGGAATCATCAAGTCCCTGATGGTAGTTGTTGGTTCCTCAAAAACAGTACCAATTAGTACTAATTACAGCCCTGGATGACCCCCACCCCATAGGGCTGGGGGATTTTTCATCATCATTATCACCACAGAGAGAATTAGTTTTCTCTAGGTTGGGAGGAAAATGGTCGGTGTCCCACCTATCTCTCCCACTGTAGGAAAAACCTATATTGGTTGGGGCTCATATGACAACCACAACCTAAAACTCCCTCAACTATTCATAGGCTAAGATGAGAGGAGTGTAAGGTAAAGGTGATCAGACCCCACTAGGGTCACAATCCAAAATGTTCTAATATAGATAAGGTTTCCAATAATTACCCTAATGAAGGCAGTACAGAATCATCATGTTACGTTGAAAGAAATGGCACAACCAATATTGTCTGATATGCCTATGTGAATGTATTCACTATCAACATGGCAGACATTGATTGAGATGAAAATGTAGAGGTATCAAACATGGAAAATTTACATAGAGATAATGGATATTTGGATGCACTAACTGAGGCTGCATGCACTCAGAACCAAAGAAGGCTCAAAAATCTTGCACCGTCAGATAAATATTTTCTACCTCTCAAGCATAATACTATCAAAGAAAAAGGCAAATGTGTGGATAAATCATTATCACCATACAAAAGAGTTGATATTCCTTCCTTGGAGGAACAATTTTCATAATAAGAGAGTGAAATATGATCTCTCTAGAAACTCAATGAGGAGATACTCAGGGGAAATATTCTCATTGGGTATCATCTTTAGGTAGTGGTAAATGTTCTCCCTCCCATATATGATCTTCTAGAAATAGTGGTATCTGAGCATCACATTGGCTCTGGGTCTAGACATCCAGTCTTCATAAATGAGGAAGTAAAAAATGATTGTGAATTCCCTCTATTTTTTTGATAGCCTCTCCCTCTCCAAGGAAGTAATTCAGTCTTAGGAATAACTGAGAATCAGTAGGATATGAATACAGGACCACATTTTAGACCTCCACCTACTCCCTATGGATGGGAGATGGCTCAGATAGTAGTGTCCTTAGAGTTACTTAATGTCATCAAGTACCTAGTTTCTTTAATATAATCCATGGAAGGGTGATGTGAACCTGTGTAGCCTAAAAAGAAGCCATATCCCAAATGGGTGGATGACACTCCACCTCCACCCAATTTTGTAAATCCTAGTTTCTCCACTTTTGATAGTGTAGGTGGCTGGAAACAACATCTCACACACTTCATGTCCCGATGTGGGATGATGGTGGGCCCTTGAGATCAATAGGAGGAACAAAAGATGTGGTGTTTTGTATAACCTCTAATAGGACCAGCCTTTATTTGGTATAGCAGTCTGCTATTAGGATCCATTGTAGGATGGGAAGACCTTCGTCCATGGTTCCTTTATCAATTCAGCTTCACTCTAAGGAAGACAACAATTGTTGACATAAAAACTACAAGAAACACGAGAACAAGAGGGTTTCTAAATTTATAGAAAGATGTAAATTTTTAACCTATTCACTCATAATCCCTCTCTCATAAGAGAAACTGCTGGAACTATATGTTGAAAATATCACAGATGAGTTATAGACACCACTAATCCACATGAATTATCTAGGTAGGTTCCATGAGTTCACTAAAATAGCACAACATCTTGAGTAGGCTATTCAGTAAACCCCATCCAAAAATTATATTATTCCTAAAGTACATGAGAAAAGGCTAGGCAAATCAGAAGTTATAGTTGTCACCCTCAAGACTACAGCAGTGCCCATATGGGCACCTATGAAGGTTCCAAACTTCCCATCACCTCCTGTCGAGTATTGACAACCACAGAATCTCCATTTTCCAAAAGCACAGATAAATTAGGGTCACCCAGGACTTGATGAATAGATGAACAAAGTATACTTATTCTAAAATGAACAAGTCCCCATTTATTCATTGGACACCATGGACAATAACCTTATCAAGAATCTATAGCATAGTAAGCATGATGACATCAACCTCATCGACTATCCTGACTACTACCCTTACCATAGAAGGTTGGGTCATTACATCCAATACTTCTTTATCTTCAAATACATCATTCAAGGCATTTTTGACTCTAGATATGTGGTGTTACACAACTCCCTAGAGTAGTTGGCTTGAATAACCGTCATTTGGTTAGAAGAAGAGGATGGTTGGAAGAAAGTTACGGCTAGGCATGCACAAAATTTTAACAACTGTATGACTCAAAAAAATAGTTGATCGAGCTCACAGCACCCTAAAATAACAATTGAAAAACCCCAAAATAGACCCACCACCCAATAAGAATACATTATAATTGAATCCTAAAGGCCGGTGTGACAACTAGAAGCAAGAAGAAACAGACGAGGAGGAATCATATTCTGGTCCAATGCAAGCCCTAACTCTTGTAGATTTATTCCATACAACATATGCACCATGGGAACCTCCCCACCATACAAGATCCTCATTAGAAAAATAGATCATATGTGTTTACATCAATTTGATACAATAGGAATACCCCATCTCATATAATTAATATGCCGCCAAATATGGTATTTCCACACTTAATCAGGGAATAGGAGGCCTCATGCACTAAAACCAAGGATACAGGGGGCAATGTGAATGTGGTTGGACCCAATATCCCAATCATATACTTATGGAGGACATACATGTAGCTAAAGCCTCATGGGAAAGAACTTCAACAGGCCCAAAAGTGGTAAGGAGGTCTCCTAGAGTCCTCCATCAGTCAACCACATATAATTGTCTTGTGTGACCTCCTATAGGGGGTTCAATCCAATCAACCTAGGAAATAAGAAAAGCCAAAATGACCTACACCATTTGAATCAAATATTCCATTTACTTATACACAAGATCAAGGCCTATCCACCACAAATTCTTCAACTACTAAACCACATGCCCAAGAGAAGACTCATATCGGGAAGTACTGGCCTTTTGAACAGAAGTACAACATTATGAAATAGTAGGATATTGTCCCATACAAACTCTTAATCCTCAATACAACCTTTATTTCAAAAGAACTCAGGGAGGAACTTGTTTAATCCCTCTAGATTTAGCATGAGTTTGAGATAGAAGTCGTTATTTCTGGGTTCTATCAATTGGAAACCATGTTCTCATAATTCCATGTCAATATCCCATTCACTAGCCAGATTTAGGAATAGGTCCTTCAAGGACATATCAAGACCCTATATGTTTTCGGTAGACTAAACAATTTAAATGTCCAAATTTTTTTGATTTATAATGGATCTAGGACCAATATAATCCTAGTTCGAACCCTCCGACATTTGGGATATATTGAAGGGGACTTATCTCCCACAATGTTAATCATTTAAGGGTATGATAAGCTTGGGAAAAGACCTCTAAAGAAGATCAAACTAAAAGCCCATTTTGGAAAATTACATCTGACAATAAGTTCATTTTTATTTAACAATAATCCACATATAGTTTCTTGATCGGAAGGCCCAGGCTCTATATCCACTTCATGGTACCATCAACATCCCATCAATGTCTGAAGTACCCCATCAATAGAAAAGTCAGCATACTACCTGGTGACAACACCCCCTTATAGACTTGAGGATCCACATATGCTGAAGCTTATTTATACAAGAATGGAGGAAAGTAAGAAATGGTGGATTATGATAGACATGTTTTAGATCCCTACGTATTTGGGACCACCCCTGTGAATCCTTGGAGTATGCTCAACAACGACTATGTGGTCCCCATAAATTTGGTCATGTTTGAAGATCTAATTAAAGGGGTTTAATCCCCTCCTATCCTCATAGATAGTATAAAAGACAATTAGTTCTGACATCTCTCTATGACAACGCAAATGTAAAGGAATGATAATGCATCTTCTCAAATCCTCCCTCACCCTCATAGTGATGTAGGATCCCCCATATTTCCATCTTCATATGAAAATGCCTCCATAGAATCAGAATTGGAGGGAAATGAAGATGATCTCAGAAATTCCCCTCCAGTATTCAAGGAAGGTGTCTCCACCACTATAGATGAACTCAAAAAGATAAATATAGTAATGTAAAAAGACTTGAGGCCTACTATTATTAGTGCCTCTATACCCCTAGAATAGAAATAGATGTACATTGCATTTATAAATCAGTATCGATATGTGTTTGCTTGGAAATACATATAAATTCCCAAATTAAATCTAGATGTGGCTATGAATCATCTCATACTACCTTATGATAATCAAGGATTCAAGAAGGTATACAAAAAGATTCACCCCTCCCATGCCACCAATGTAACGGCATAAGTTAACAAGTTGATCAAATCCAACTTTGTCTAAGAATTGAAATACCCAATATGTATTTCCAATAGCTTCCCCATAAAGAAAAAGAATGGGTAGATTAGGTTTTTCATTAACTTCAAAGACCTTAATCGGAATTTCCCAAAATATGAGTTCCCATTTCTGATCATATAACTCTTGATTGATGAAATTGCTGGCTTTTAAGCCCTTTCCTTCATGGACTGGTACTCAGGGTATAATCATATCAAGATTTCCCCTAAATATAAATAAGGCACTTCCTTTAGTGCACCTCAAGGGATCTTCTTCTACCTATTCATGCCCTTTGGATTAGATAATTATAGCACTGCATATCAATGTTCCATGCATCACATCTTTAAGACATTCTTGGGATGGATATCTGAGTGTTATATTGATGAATTGGTTGTTAGATCCCTATAGTGATGTGATAACTTCATGGACCTTCAAACAATCTTTGACAAGCTTCGACAGCATAGTTTGAAGATTAATCCAATGAAATTATCTTTTAGGGTGACAACAAGGAAGTTTCTTGGACTCATGGTATGCCACCGTGACATCGATTTTTACCCAAAAAACACTAGGTTTATCTTATCAATGTCACTTCCCATAAATTACAAATAACCGAGGGGAATCCAAGGGTACCTCACCGAAATTTGGTGAATCATAGACAATATGAATATAAAATCACTCCCCTTTCTAGGATAATGAAAAATGTATCACCTATCAATGGGATGATGGCTACCAAAAATCCTTCGAAAGTCTCAAACAGTACCTGATGCACCCAACAATTATGATGCCTCTGGTAAAAGAGAGGCCACTCATATTATATGTGGTCGCC
This sequence comes from Viscum album, assembly GCA_963277665.1. Classification (NCBI taxonomy): domain Eukaryota; kingdom Viridiplantae; phylum Streptophyta; class Magnoliopsida; order Santalales; family Viscaceae; genus Viscum; species Viscum album. The sequence continues at coordinate 1,150,036,418 of OY728152.1, forward strand.
ATGTAACACTCAATGGGAAGCCCTATGACATAGAAAAATGATGTGGGAAGTGATAATAGTCTCTAATACCTTATCTGAACAATTCTAGGTACTGAGTCTTGATATTTTGATGTCAATAATAACTGTCTTGAACTCATCTTTACAGTGAAAATGCTAATGAATTACATGTATCACAATGAAGTCCATCTAGTATCTTGTATCAATCTTCTCAAGTAAATCCTTGGACACTCTGTGTTTACTGGTCACTTGGCTCTATGGGTGGTCATTCTGTAACAATATGGAATTCAGTTAATATCACAAAAGGTAGTAAAAGGAAAATCCCTAGATGATTTCCTCATAGCACGTACTTCCCAATAAAATTAACTAGATAACACTGAACTCCTAGATGAAGAGGTATTTTATTCCCCTGAAACTCTCCGTACATGGGATATATACTTTGATATCTCTTTTAAGATCCCTTTGTCACAAGGATGGAAAACCCAAATCTTAATCGAGTTAGTCTAGGGATTGTATTTTTCACTCTAGAAAAATAAATTTTGGCTTAATCTTTCTCACTATCCAAAGGCAGCATAAATAATGTGGCACAATATCAATCCCTTATCACTAGATTAGAACTAGACCTACAGTTTCACATAGCCTACCAAAATATTAAAGGGGCACAGAATTGGTGATAAATAAGATCAATAGTGAATATGTAATTAAAAAATAATAATCCCCCACTGAATATATCAGGGGACTGATGGAAGAGTTACCTTTTGATCCCAAATTTTATCATCTTCCCCGATCACATAATGATCATGAAAATGCACTAGCTAATGCATCCATTATCACGGTCAACCCAGATCAGGAGGAAGTAATCTTTATTATCACACATCAAAGAATGGTCTTATCAATCATCATGTTCAATATGGAATAAATCAATTGGTTTGGCACCAGCCCAGAGTGTGATGAACTAATGGATACCCTTGGATGGATAGATACCATAATCAGTTATCTCCAAAATGGGACTCTACCAATAGACTATGCCGAAAGGGAACATATTCAGCACTATGTAGAAATTTTCACTCTACAGGATGGTCCAAATGAGGAAAAATCCTTCTAAAAGTGAGTCTTTGATGGGGTCTTAATCATATTCATAGCAGAAGGAGATATTCTCATTGTCATGGAATAATTCCATGCAAGCTTTTATGACACCCACCGATCCGGGACTAAGCTCTCCCACCACATCAATAGGTTGGGATATTACTAGAAAACCATGATACAGGATTGTGTGGACTTTACCAAGAAATGTCATGTATTCCAAATCCATTAAAACTTCATCCATCAACCCCCAGAATTTCTACATATAGATAAATATTTCAGGTCATTTTATATTTTGGGAATGGATGTTGTGGGGACATATCTCCCAGCCTCAACTATGTAGTTCAAGTACATCCTTACTACAACTGACTTCTTTTCTAAATGGGATAAGGTGATACTTCTCAAGGAAGTTAGGACAAATAATATCATCAACTTCATAAATTCCCATATCATCACTAGGTTTGGATTCCCCCACACAATATTGATGGACAACGGTACCAATTTCTGTTCCACATGGTTTAAGGACTTGAACTGAGAGTACAATATCGATTCCAATCACTCATATTGTTATCATACAGTGGTGAATAGACATATAGAGGCCTTAAATAGGACTTTGTAAAATATACTCCATAAGATGGTGAACAAGGATAAAAATACTTGTATGAAAAAACTTCTCCATGCTTTATAGGCCTACCGTATCACCACGCGTACTACCACATAAAAAACACCATACTCATTAGTGTGAAAAAACCATGGTAGTGTTATATATAGAGGTCCAGATACCTTTACTATGAATATCCATTTGAGAACATCTCTCAGAAGATGAATGATCAAAAAATAATTTGGACGAATTGGAATGGCTATATGAGAATAGATTGCACATACTGCACAACATGGAGCTCCATCACAATCGAATTGTATGGGCCTTTAATAAAAAGTTTCACCATAATTCATTAATCTAAGGGGAACTAGTACTGGATCTCAAAACCCAAATGATACTGGGAAAGAGAATCCCCCAAAACTAGAACCCAAGTGAGAAGGTCTATATGTCATACATAAGGTTTATCATAACGAAGCCTATTCATTGGCCACCATGGATGGGGAGCGTGTCACACCACCCAACAATGTGAGATTTCTCAAGAAATACTTTTAATTGTTATCATTATATGGGAATACACATCAAATTAATCCCATGTATTCATCCTGACCAAATTACATTAAATTGTATGCAGCTTTTCCAAACCACATAACGATAAACTGTACAAAGTTCATCCTAGCTGCATGATGTCAACCTACATGGTTACTTAAGAACTGCATATGGATTTATTCTTACTATTACAAGATATTTAGTGATGCCCAAACCTCTATTCTTGGTCCCATCCATAGGATTACTTTCCTTTCACATCGGGTGATCCAATTTCCTTACTGCGTGACACTAAACTACAAGGAAAATGTACTTACTGCATGATGTAAAACTCCACAAATCCACAAATTCCATTTTTCATTCACGTAGATTCACCCATGTCCTTATTGTATGATGTTAAAATATATATTTCTTCAAGCACTATATATGGATTGATTATCATTTTCAATGGGATACAAAGGGATTTCTCGATCCTATATCTTAGTCTTGACACCACATGATACAAAATGCCAATGTCCTAATCTTAAATTCCACTATAATCATAGAAACCCTTGTTGTTCCTTGTTTCTCACACCGAGCATATCTCACATGAACTTAAGAATATTGATAAGGTTTTCCCCTCATGAACAAGGCATAACAGCTCTCGACTAGCCCATATTTATCTTGAATTCAATACCATAAAAGGAATTCCATGATTCCTTGATGTATGACGTTAAACTTTGTAGTTAAAGTCCCCTACACGACATGAAACTGCACACTGTAGTGGGCCTTGCCTTATAAAACCACTACATTTGGTGTTTTCATTCTACCACACCTCCATCCACTCTATCCTTATTCATGTCATGGAGCCTATTTCCTTGCTACATAACATTAAATTTCATGATTCATCAAGAACTATGTATGCCTTTATTATTATTTTCATGAGATATGTAGTGACTCCCAAACTTCCATCCTTGGTCTGAGCTACAACATTTCCACTTTTTCATGTCAATCTATATTCTTCCTTGTCATGGGATGCTAAACTCCATGGTTCCTTAAGAACTATATGTGGATTGATTTTTATTTTCATGAGATATGTAGTGATTCTCAGACTTCCATCCTTGGGCCTAGCTGTAACATCGCTGCTTTTTCACATCATTCTATATTAATCCTTGTCATATGATGTTAAACTACATGATTTCTCAATAACTATGTGCGGATTAATTATTTTCATAACATGATAAATAATGATTCATGGGTCTTTAATCCTAGGCCCCGCTACAACAATCAATGTAAATAATTCCCACCTCTCTGTATAAGACGTACCAGTGAAGAGATAGTTTCTCATTTAAAAACTATGTGTGACTTGATTCCTTCCCTTACAGGATATGTAGTGATGCCTAAATTAACAAAACTAGGCTCATTCATAACCAATTGAATATAAATATGCCCCTAATCATTGTTTACGGTTCAGTCCTATGCATGGAAATTCATTAAAAAATATGTGTATCTTGATTCCCATAACTATGGGATACATAGTGAAACCCACAATTCCATTCATGGTCCTAACTGAAATACCACCATTTCACATTGTGGGATCCATATCCTAAATACATGATGTTAAACTACACAACTCTTTAGAACTAAATGTGGTTTGATTCTCATTTTCATGAGATAAATATTGATGCCCGAACTTCCACCCTTGGGCCCCAACTACAACATCTCCATCCATTCACGTTGGATAATATCCTTCCTAACTACATGACGTTAAATTGCATATTATTTCATATAACTATGTGTGGATTGATACTCATCATTATGGGATATGTAGTGACATTTGAATCTTCAATCCTAGGCCCGACTGCAACAAATGATGAGAAATTAACCCTAAAAAAATAGAAACTAAGACACACAATCTCTTTTTTTCTATGTATGATTAAGATCTATATATATATTTCTTGTGTAAATAATATATCATACACAAATTTTTTGTATTGGTTCCTACGTCCTTACTACATGACAAAAAACTGCATAGAAATACGTCCTTTTTACATGACGATAAACTAAACATAAATATGTCTTTACCACATGATAATGAATTGAAAAGAGGTATGTCCTTACCACATGATGATAAACTTACAAGAGGTATTTCCTTACCACATGATGATAAACTACAAAGAGTTATGTCCTTACCACATAATGATAAACTGCATGGAAATACATCCTTACCACATGATGATAAACTACCCAAAAAATGTCCTTACTGCGTGACATTAAACTACAAGAAAAATTTCCCCACTACATGATGATAAATTGTGCAAACCATCACCCATTTTTCATTCCTTATCGAAGGACGATAAGAGACTTACCTTGGTCAACCAGAGTATGGCGTGCTTCGACCATCTTTTAAAATCACCTCAATCCATATACCACACTTCATGTCTTAAGCACCATAGGTTGCTGCAATCCTTGAATAGCCCTTGGAAAAGAAAACAGATCTCTCAGTTCGGCCATGCTATTGATGCATAAGTTCTTGAGACACACTAATCGACAACATATTAGCCCAATATAAATGGATTGCTAATTCTTGTGAGTTTAACATCATCAAGGTAGAACTCAACACCTTAGTGTGATCTGAACCTATCCCTGTATGACTATCCCATATCATTACTCATGACCCAAGAACAATGAGATGTGATTTACAAAACTTACATATCCATCTCAGAAGTATGTTAGAGTGATATTTACCCTGGGTATCCTATTTAGGTTCTTATGTAACATATCACATATTGGGTCCATTTGAGTCATGACCTTGTACTACCTATGCTTTGGTCAAAGTTGTACAAACTTAAACTCTAACCTATCATAGTTCAAATCATAAGAGATTAAACATATAGAGAAAGAGCCAAAAAACTTGTCTGATTGAAAATCGGAAAAGGGTGACCAGAGAAAAAGTCAAGTCTTCACATGAAAAACTCTTCATTTCCAGAGTTTAAGAAAAAATTATGGTGCAAACTGTAAAGTCCCGGTTCTGGGTGCCACCCAAAAGTTTCCCGAACCTGGTTGGTCACATGACCTCAAACGCATTTCCCCAAATGCCAAAGGATACTGAATAGAAAAAAGGGAAAAGGTCTGATATTAGGGAAACTATGCCCTCATTAGAAGAGTTTACAAAACATAATAAACAATAATAATCAATAGCAGAAGCAATAATACCATACAACAAAAGTAAACAGTAGAAGACTGATAGTAAGATAATAACTGGAGCATATATAAATGATGCATGTCACATGTGTCTAGGAAAGCATCCAAACAAGTCAAAATTCTAGAAATAAATTACTAAAATCAAAGTATATAAAAGTAATAAACTCCAATAGCATCACAAGACTCATCTTGGTCCCATACTCTCCAGCTCCAACAGCAATCAAGTACCTAAAGAAGTAGGGTGATTTAACTTATCTGTACCTGCAACCATATAATCTATTTGGGTCCAAAATAATGACCCAAATAGGGTGTGAGATGAATCCCAGTAGGCAACCACCAAAAAATTTGTTCCTAATAGTTAGTGAATATATATAGTAGGAAATATGTAGAAAAGAAGAAATTAACTATGAAGTACTCAAAAGTAAACAATCCTATAGTTTTCAATTAAATTCATTTACATTTATTAATTATTCAACCCTTCAATAATAAATCATGGGATCTAGCCTAAGCTCTGTATCCCTCCATGTAATAGTAACAAGTGACGTCTCAGAAGACCATATAAACAACAAAGTAAGACCAAGTCCAAGATTGTGTTTTGTCTTGGTAGACTCATCATAAACAAACAAACAATCATCCATAACAAGCCTTTGGGAAATCTCTCAATTTCTAACACCTTTGGTTTAAAATAGCAATAATCAATTACAAACGACCATATGGGAAGCTCTCACGGTCAATACCCCTGGGTCCACATGACATCATTAATTTATACATGACCTCCGGGTAGCTCTCACATTCAATACCCCATGGGTCAACGTAGTATAAATAATCATAAACAACCTCTTGGGTAGCTCTCATAGTCAATACCCTTGGGTCAAAGTCTATACCAAGTCTCTCATGGTCCTGTGTAAATAAACATGGAAACCCCCACAATTTTTCTGTTCCAAGGCTCTCACAATCCATTAGAAGATTAGTATGTATATCATATCAAATAATCACATGTAATATAAAACTAATACATGGCTAAAATTCACAATCCCAACACATGAAATTGTTATAATCAATCAAATCCATCCTGAACAATTCAAGGCATGGAAATAAGGTATGCCTTATAGACAACCTAGGCCAAACAGTCATAAACAACTAAATAAGGGAACGCACACATGGGGTGTCCCATAACAAGGGTATATAATCTCATTCATAGGAAACAACCCTTAATAAAACAAATAAAAACATAGAAGGCACTAAAAAGTGTCAAATTCTAAAACACTCAAGACCCCAAACATGGGTATTCAGCACCTTAAGAATATATAATCCAAATACAATCAATGAAAGGCACAAACCACCTACCTTTATGTTGTATTATGAACACTCTTGAATGTTGTCCCTTGAATCATCCTAGAATGATGTAGATGTACAAAAAGGTTAAAATATTTCAACCTTGAATAACCCATGAGAGTATAAAAATCAGGAAGAGAGGCTCCAGGGAAAGATAGAACCCACCGGTAGGAATCCAATGCACCCAGTGGTGTCTCAATCAGAGCTAGGATGGAGAACCGGGATGGGATCGAAGTTCTTCAGCCATTCATCGCTCTCCTGTACGAACTAAGGTGAGAAGAAGTGTTTTCTAGAGATGAGACATGACCTCGCTCCAACTCATCAAATAAAAATAAAAGTACACAGTGTGTTCATTTAATGTACACACCATGTACTAAACTCAACCAAACCCCACCTTAGGTGGTCTTACAGGTCACATAAATGGCCATGTACTCAGCCATTACATAGCCATGTACTTGGCCATTACACGGACAGTGTATGGTTGTACACGACAACTGGGTACACAGTGTGTTCATTTAATGTACATGTCGTGTACTAGCCTAAACTAGCCCCCTCTTTAGGTGGTCTTCCAGGTCACCTACATGGCCATGTACTCATCCGTTACACGACCAGTGCATGGCTGTATGTGGAAATTGGGTACACAGCGTGTCCTCAAAATTACACAGCATGTACTCCAAAGTACACAGTATGTACTCAAAAGCACATGGCGTGTACTTATAAAATTTACATTTCTTCCTCTTTCCTAAAAAACAACACGAAATAAAGATCCATACCTGAAATGAAGATTCAGCTTCTTACAAACTTCCCCCATTAAAGCAATTATTCCCTAAATTTCCCTTCCATGGGTGGTGAAGAAGAAACTTCAAACAACTCTGACCATTGTGATCTTTTGTCGGCCTCCCTCTCCTAAGTCTCATCTTGTACTCACTCATGATGCCATAGAACCCATACTAGAGGAAAAGACCGGCCACAGAGAGCCTTCATGTTGTGATCCATAATTCAAATAGGGTTCTCCTTAAAGGATTCATCCACCTCCAACTCAACCTCCTCGGGTTGAAAAATGTGAGGTGGGTCTGAAAAGTAACGTTGTAGCTGAGAAACATGAAAGATGTAATGCATAGCCCGATACCTCTAAGATAACTGCAATTGATTGGATATCGGCATGACTCTCTCTAAAACATCAAAAGTCCTGACGTGTCTCGGTGAAATAGCCCCCTCTCTCCTAATCCTCCTGTGTCCCAACCTCGATATGACACGTAAGAAAACCTGATCTCCAACCTCAAACTCTAGAGGTCATCTTTGTCGATCAGCATAAGATTTCTGCTGAGATTGTGCACTATTCATCCTCTTTCAAATCAACTCCACCTACTCATTGGTCTCCTGAACAAGATGAGGTCCCAGTATAGCTGCATCTCCTATCTCCATCCAACATAGGGGTGATCGGCATGGCCTACCATACAAAGCCTCGTAAGGGGTCATCTGAATTGTCACCTAAAAACTATTATTGTAGGAAAACTACACTAAGTGTATGTGTATCTCAAAAGAACCCCTAAAATCTTGGACGCATGATCGAAGCATTTCCTCCAAAACCCGAATCGTGTGATCATAATAGACATATATCTGGGGATGGTAAGTTGTACTCAGAAGTATATGTGTACCCATATCCCTCTATAGTTCTTTCCAGACATGAGAAGTAAACCAGGTGTCCCTGTATAAAATGATAGAGTGTGGAACCCCATGAAAATGTACAATATCTCATATTTACAACTTTCCAAGCTTATCAACACTAAAGGTTTCCTTAATTGGCAAGAAATTTGAAACCTTCATGAGTCTTTCAACAATAACCCAAAATGCATCATTACCTCAAGGAAACCTTGGTAAACCCATCACAAAATCCATTATGACGTCATTAAATTTCCACTCGGGAATGGGTAACTACTGTAATAGCCCTACTCATTGCTGATTCTCTATATTCATCTACTGATAAGTAGAAAATCTCATAAAAATCAGCAACATCCCTCTTCATACCTAGCCACCGATACTGATGGTGTAGATCTTGATACATCTTGGTGACACCAGGATGAACTACCCAAACTGAGTAATAAAAATACTACAATAGATCCTCAAGTATGTCTTCTGACACTCATATGCACCCGTGAAAATTCAAAACCTCATCTTCATCTATGGTCCACCCAGGAGTAGGGTCCTCACCTGACACACTCTCTCGTAGGACAAGGCCTTCAAAATCTGATAGCTACCTCATTCTCACTCAATCCAGTAGAGTAGAGGTAATAGATATAGAAGAAAGAAACATCTACCCCTATCTATCATGCACCTCTAAATGCATCTCAGAGAACAGAGTCATAAGCTTCCACTCACTACTAGCCTCCTAAACTGCCTGTATCTGAATCCTCCCACTCAACGCATCAGCCACTGTGTTGCCTTTCCTAGGTGTGTAGGAAAGCTCAAAGTCAAAATACTGAATGTACTCAACCCACCATCATTGTATCAAATATATATCACGCTTAGTAAAGATATACTTGAGGCTTTTTTGGTTGGTGTATACCACAAAATTCTCTCCCAAAAGATAATGTCCCCAATAGCGTAAAGCATGTACAACTGTAGCCAACTCGAGATCATGTGTCAGGTAGTTCCTCTCATGTGGACTCAACTTTCGAGACCCATATGCAGTGACTCCTTCCCCCTATATAAGTACTACTCCCATCCTGATACCTGAAACATCACAGTAAACAGTGTAACTCTTTCCCGACTCCAACAAAATCAGCATCGATGCTGAAGTAAATCTCCCTTTCAGCTCTTGAAAGGCTGAATCATAGAAATATGCCCACAAGTACTTTGCACGATTCTTATTCAGGACCATCAGTGGAGCTACTAAGTGTGAAAAGTCCAGTATAAAGCACCTGTAGTAACCATCCAGCCCCGGAAAACTCTACACCTCAAAGATGTTCTTTAGATGCTCCTCAAAAACTACCACTCTCACTTTCTCTAGGTCTACTGATATTCATATCTATGAGATAACATGACCCAAGAATTTAATATGGTCCATACAAAAGTGTCATTTTGAGAGCTTAGTATATAACTAATGCTCTCTCATTGTACTCAATATGATATCAATATGGGTGGGATGGTCGTGTTGGGTGTGAGAGTACACCAAGATATCATCCATGAAGACCACCACAAAACAGTCCAAGTAAGGATAGAACACCCTATTGATTAGTTCCATGAAAACTAACAGTGCATTCATAAGTCTAAACGAAATAACCAAATACTCATATAGACCATACCTGCTCTAAAAGGCTATAAGAGGTATATATGATGGTCTAACGCGCAACTGATGATAACCATATCTCAAGTCAATATTTGAGAACACCCAGTCTACTTGAATCTAATAAAAGATATCATCAATCCTCATAAAGGGATATTGGTTCTTGACTATCAACTTGTTTAGATTATGATAATCCACACAAAGTCTGAGGGTACCATCTATTGAGTCAATAAGGTTTCCCTTATTACTTTTCCATTCCTTCATACATGGGGGTGATTTTTAAGTCATTAAGTCTTTCCTTATGAATTTATCATTCCTTCTTGTTTTGAAAATCACAAACACCTCATCTTAAGGAAAATTTCTTTTTACCTTATGATTTACTTCTATAAGGAAAATTTTCCTTCCGAAAGGAAATTTATCTTTACCATGTTTTCATTGTTCATATCATAATTTTTCTAAGTGTAAAATTTAGTTTGAAACCAAAACCTCAGAATCCTATAAATACCTAGATATGAAGCATTCTGTTTTAGAATCCGAATTCTCAGAATTCTAATTATGAATTCTGATTACAAACTATTATGAGTTCTGACTCCGAATTCTAATTATGACTTCTGAGTACGAACTCTTCTGAGTCCTGACTCCAAATTCTGAATCAGAATTCTTGTTACGACCTTTCTGAGTTCTGACTTCGAATTCAGATTACAAATTCTGATTACGAATTCTAGTTATGAATTTTTCTAAGTTCTGACTCAGAGTTATTTGAATAAAGACTCCGAACTCTTATGATTTCTGACTCCGAATTCTCATGAACTCTGACTCCGAACTTTGAAAGTTCAGGTTCCAAACTCTTGTGAATCCAGACTCTGAATTTCCTTGAAATTCAGACTCCATAATTCTATAGAATTCAGGTTCCGAATTCCTAGAAAACAGAATCCGAATATCCTTGTATTATAGACTCTGAATTCCTTTTTGGTTAGACTCCGAAATTTCATTTTCTTACATTCCAAATATTGGATTTTAGTTATGAAACCATATTATTCTTACACTTGTTTTGTTATAAAAAGATGTCGTGCATTCAGTTACTAATTAACCATTGTTTAAGTGACACGTGCACAGGTCCCTCCAAATTTCAAGGAAAAATATGACCGTTGGAGGGGGGAGCCGACCATTGAAGTCGTGCCTTTAAATAGGAGCTCATTTGAAGGATCTCATAACTTTTCGAATGTTCTACAACTCTAGAGATTACATGCTTTTGAAGTGATTTATAGAGAGAGAATCTCATTTATTTGTGCGTACTGAACTTATTGTTCATATTTTCTTTGTGAGACTTTGATTTTTTCTGTGTACAATCAAGGGATTCCGGGGATAGGAAGACAGAGGTGCTGACTACCTTGATGTTGAGGTCATCCTTGCTGAGGAAGAAAGAGGTACCAGCTACCTTGAAGTTGAGGTCTTGCAGGGATAGCAAGACAGACTCTGATATTTGTATCGAGGGCTTACCCTGGTGTGGGTAATATAGACTTTCTTGAAAGTATAAATCAAGGGACCTTTATCCAAGGTTGTTGGATACCCTTCTCTTTGGGTTAAAAGATTTACTACTTATTACTTGTTTTGTTACAAGTTTTCTGCTGCATTTGTATTATTGAGGAAAGTATAACTATCTTATACTTCCTTATACTTGTACTCTAATTTAGTTAGATTCTATACGCTTTAAGGTAAAATCTTCATCATTGTAAACTTTCATTAAGTTTCATTTCCAGAATCACTTTTTCGAAATTGCTTTCTTAGAAACATATTTCTTGATTCAAGCAAGTTTATAGATCTAGAGGTTTTGTGAATTACCTTGTTTAACCTTGTTAAACATAACCATCTTTAAAGTTCCAAAGGAATTTTTAAAGAATACAATTCACCCCCCCCCCCCTATTGTATTTGAGTATCTCATATTTACATATTTGATCCTACATTTGGTATTATAGAGTATATCATACTCAGACATACCATCTCTACAATTGGTATCAGAGCAAGTGACCTCTGAATTAATCTCACGATTAGATTAAGAAGAATTACTTTCGGAATTGAATTTTCGGATTCACACTTTTTCGAAATCATATTTTTCAGACTCATAAAGTTCAGATTCATTTTTTCTTAGAGATACTCTTGTTCTATATTTTTCCTTGTTTAGACATTTTTTTTCTTGTTTACGAACTTTTTCTATTAACAAGTTTGTGTGGAAATACTTTTTTTAAGATGGCATGAATCAATGTTGGTTCCATATAAAATCTCAATCCAAAAAGACCACCTATCTTTGATGGAAATGACTATGAATATTGGAGAGATCAAATGAAGACTTTCATTATCAATACTGGTGTTGATAATTTTGTTATGCTTATTGGAGGATACAAAATTACTGACAAAGAAGTTAGTACCTTCACAAATCAAGAAAATCATGAATATCAACTGAATTATAAGGTACGAAATACTTTTCTTTTCTCCATGACTAGAAATATATATAGACAAATTTCATCTTTTGAAGAAGCAAACAGTATTTGGAAGAAACATAGAGTTACACATTTTTGTACTTCTAAAGTTATTGAAACAAGAAGAGTTATGTTGAGAACTGAATACCATGGCTTTAACTTTCCTTATTGAGAACCCATATGTAAGGTGCAACAAAGATTCATGACTATTGTGAATAGTTTACAATCAATGGGTGAGAAAGTATTAGATAATGAATCTCTTGTTGACAAGATCATAGACATTATGCCCAATGAGTGGGAATCCAAGAGGACTGTTATTGATGAGAATATAAAGGTTACTCAGATTACTCTTGATGGACTCTTTGGAACTCTTCTCCAGCATGAGACTAGAATGAAGAGAGATGCGGATAATTTAAATAATAATAATGGAAATGGAAGTGTTTCTTTTACTATAACTTCTAATCATATGAAAGCTAAGACTCTTGATAGAGTTACCAAATCCAAATCTAAGAAAGTTGTTGTCCAATCCAAATCTAGTGGAAGTGAATCCTCAGAGAATGAATTAGAAAATCTTGCTCGAAGGATGAACAAGATAGCTTGATAGAGGGACTTTCAATCCAGATATAAGAAAAAGGAAAGGAAAGACAAGAATGATTCAGAAGTCACATGTTATGAATGAAAGAGAGATAGACATATAAGGCCTGATTGTCCCATGCTCAAGAGAAAATAAAGAAAGGAAAATCATTCTGATAAAAATAGAAAGAAGTATTACAAGGCTAAAGCTAAGAAAGTCTTGAAAGCTAATGAAAACTGGAGTGTCAGTGGTGGAGACTCTTCAGATGAATCTTTGGATTATAAATCTTTTGGACAAAAGAATCTTGGTCTAATAGCCAGACTACTTATTGAAAATCATTGCTTTATGTCTAAGGTACACAATGCTGAATCTATGACTAATATATCTTTGAATTCTAATGATAATAAATATTATAAATCTTCGGATAAAGAATATTCTTCTGATAAAGATAATACTTTACGTACCTATGAAGAAGTTTCTAGGTTTTCCAAACTTCTTGAGATTGAGAACTCAAAACTCATGAAAAAACTTGATAAGGAAAGTTCTAGGAATACTATTCTTACTAAGGAAATATCTGATCTTTCTAAAGATCTTGATAAGAAAAATTCTGATTTTGAAAGTATTTCAAAAAATCTTGAGGAAGTAAATTCTGAGAAGAATAAACTTTCTAAAGATCTAGAAAACATAATTTCTAAGAAAAATGTTTTCGATCCAAAATCTAGTTCAAAATCAAATGTTTTTTAAGAAAAGAACCTAGTTATCACACTCAAATCTGAAATATTTTCCTTGAGGAAGTGTTTGTCAAAATTTACCATAGTTAAGGAAAATTTTGATAAAATGTATTCTCAAATCCGACCTCTAAGGAATAGTTCTGGTTTTGGTTATACTAGTTCTAAACCAATTTTTAGTAACAATTATTTTGTTCCACAAAGTGCTCCTTTTTGAAAAAAGTGTCAGTGTGGTGGACACTAGGCAAAGAATTGTTCTCTAAACAAAACCCAGTCTTTAGGATTTCATAAAGCTGGTTTTATAAGAAAATGTGGGTGCCTAAAAAAAAATTCTAAGAATTCCGGATCCAAGAAAGTTTGGATTCCGAAAACCTAACTTTTTCTTATTTTCAACAAAATAGATAAAGTACCAATAGTAATATGTAGTACATGGATAGTGGATGTTCCCGGCATATGACTGGTAACAAAAACTATTTTTAAAAGATTATCAAGATGAAATGAGGGAAAGTAACTTTCGAAGATAATGCTTAGGGATAAATTATTGATATAGGTAACATTGTTCTTCTTGGAAAAACTTTGATTTCGAGTGTCTTATTTGTTAAGGGTCTTAAGAACAACCTCATTAGCATAAGACAATTATGTGATGAAGGTTACCTTGTGAATTTTAGGAATGACAAGTGCTTAGTACACAATTCCAAGGAAGAGTTTATTATTTCTTCCCATAGGCAAGAGAATGTATACACACTAAACTTAGAAGACCTTAGGAGCCAAGATCTACCTTGACTTAGTGTAATGGAAGACCATTCTTGGTTGTGGCATAGAAGTTTAGAACACTATAACCTTAGGAACTTATGTAAACTTTCTAAGAAAAGATTAGTTAAGGATCTACCAAAGCTTAGATTTGATTCTTAAAAAGTTTGTGACCCTTGTCAATATAGAAACCAACATAAATCAAGTTTTAAATCAGTCGGTGAAGTCTCAACTACTTATTCATTATAGTTAGTTCATATGTATCTCTTTGGACCTACACAAACTGGAAGAATTGGGGGAAATTATTATGTATTTTTCGTGGTTGATGATTACACTAGATTTACATGGGTCTATTTTCTAGCAAAGAAGTCTGAAGATTTTTTCTTATTTCAAAAGTTTTAGAGCCCAAGTTAAAAATGAGAAAAGCATTCCATTGAAAAATATTCATAGTGATCATGGTGTAGAATTTAAAAATAATGATTTTGAAACTTTTTATAGTAGAAAAGGTATTAATCATAACTTCTCAGCACCCAAAACACCTCAAAAAATGGTGTTGTTGAAAGAAGAAATAGAATTCATCAAGAGATAACTAGAACCATGTTGAGTGAGTATTCTATAGCCAAAAATTTTTGGGATGAAGATGTAAGTACTTCTTGTTATACTATAAATCGAGTTTTTATTAGACCTTTTCTTAATAAAACTCTTTATGAGTTATGGAATGGTAGAAAACCTAGACTTTCCTACTTTAAGGTTTTTGGTTGCAAGGTATTTATTCTGAATACTAATGATAATCTACATAAATTCACACCAAAATCTTATGAAGGAATTTTCTTAGGCTATTCCACAACTTATAAGGCATATAGAGTTTTTAACAAAAACACTTATACTGTTGAAGAGACAGTACATGTTAAATTTGATGAAACTGGTCCTTTTGTTTTTAAACAACCCCAACCTACATCTTCAGATGTGTTTTCAAAAACTGATTATCAACCTTTGTTAGAATAACCTTCTAATAAGTAAAATTCCCAAGAATATACTTCTGAAAAATTTACCCCAGAATATTTTCTTCCCTATGTTTATGAACAGGTTTTACAAAACCCAAATCAGTCATTTCTAAAGAATCATCCTAGTGATATCATCATTGGAGATGTGAATCAACCTGTAAGGACTAGAGGTTTCTTAAGAAATGAAGTAGAACATCTAGCATACCTTTCCCAATTAGAACCAAAAATCACTGATGAAGCTTTAGGTGATGATGATTAGATTAAATCCATGCAAGATGAACTAAATGAATTCAAAAGGAATAAAGTATGGACCTTAGTTGAAAGACCTAAGGAAACTTCTATTATTGGAGTAAAATGGGTCTTCAGAAATAAGTGTGATGAAAATGGAATCATTGTAAGAAATAAAGATAGATTACTTGCTAAAGTCTATAATCAACAAGAAGGAATAGACTATGAAGAAACCTATGCTCCAGTAGCTAGACTTGAATCTATTCGTATTTTACTTTCCTTTGTAGCATTCTTCAATTTCAAACTTTTTCAAATGGATGTTAAATGTGCTTTCCTTAATGGTTATGTTCAAGAGGAAGTTTTTGTTGAATAACCTCCTAGTTTTGAAGATACAAAACATCCTGATCATGTTTTTAGACTTACCAAAGCCTTGTATGGCCTTAAACAAGCCCCCCCGAGCTTTGTATGATAGAATTACAGGATTTTTGCTTCAAAATAATTATGTTAATGGAAATGCAGATCCAACCCTTTTTATAAACAAAGATAAGAAAAAAAATTTATCGTTCAAATTTATATTGATGACATTATATTTTGTTCAACCCAGCAATCTTTAACCGATTCCTTTGCGGATCTAATGAAATCTGAGTTTGAAATGAGTATGATGGCTGAGTTAACATTTTTCCTTGGTTTTCAAATTTCTCAAAAACCAGAAGGAATCTATATATCCCAACATAAGTATATTAAATATCTTCTCAAAAAGTATGGATATGACAACACTAAGAGTATAAGTACTCCCATTGGTACCTCAAACACTCTTGATCTTGATGAAGCTGGGAAACCAGAATATCAAACATCTTTTAGAGGTATGATAGGAAGTTTACTTTAATTGATATCTAGTCATACAGATTTAATGTTTTCAGTATTCTTATGTGCAAGATATCAATCCAATCATAAGGAATCTCATTTAAAGGTAGTGAAAATAATCTTTCACTACTTAAAGGGAACCATGGATTTAGGACTTTTATATACATTTGGAAATGATTTTGTTCTAAAAAGTTTTTCGTATTCTGACTTTGGTGGATGTAGAATGGATAGAAATAGTACATCTGTAACTTTCCATTTCTTAGGAGACTAATTAGTTTCTTGGTCATGTAATAAGCAACACTCAGTAGAACTCTCCACTACTGAAGATGAATATATAGCAGTTGGAAGTTGTTGTGCTCAAATGTTGTGGATGCAACACACACTCACAGACTATGGTATGAGTTTTACCAAAACAAAAAATTTGTGTGATAATACAGGTTCCATTGCCCTTAGTAAAAAACCTTCGCATCACTCTCGTGCAAAAAAACATAGATATTAGGCATCACTTTTTTAGAAATCACACACAAAAAAGAGATATCGTTCTTCAATTTATCGGAACGCAAGATCAACTTGCTGATATTTTCACAAAATATTTTCCCCCCGATAGATTTGAATACATTAAACAAAATTTAGGAATGATAATCATAAAAGTATCCTCCTCAATAACTTCCTGTTGAACCAATATCCTTTCAGTAATAAACTCCTTTTCATAGGGGGAGTAAATTTCATTGTATTTTTTTCATATTTTTTATAATGAAGTTTTTCATATTTTTCGTAATGAATTTTTTTATATTTTTTGTAATTAAGTTTTTTATATTTTTTGTAATTAAGTTTTTCATATTTTTCGTAATAAAGTTTTTCATATTTTTCGTAATGAAGTTTTTTTCATATTTTTCGTAATGAAGTTTTTCATATTTTTCGTAATGAAGTTTTTCAAGTTTTTCATACTTAAAATTTTCGTAATGGAAATTTTTGTACTTAAAATTTTCGTAATTGAAATTTTCGCACTTGAAATTTTTGTAATGGAAATTGTCATACTTGAAATTTTCATAATGGAAATTTTCATACTTGAAATTTTTGTAATAAATATTTTCGTAATGATATTTTTTGTAATGAAGATCTGTGTACTCAAATTTATTTTTCGTACTCAAGTTTTTTTTGGAATCTAAAGTCCTTAAAGAATAATTTTCCTCAATACGAATAATTCTCCTGACAATCCGAAAGGTGTAATTATTTCTTGAGATTTTGAATTAACCTTTTACTTGTTGTTAGTTTCTTTTGTTTTTAAATTTATTGGATTCTATTTTCCTTAAATCCGAATGTTTTTCTTTAAAAACCTCAAAAGATTTGATTCTACCAAATTTTCCTTGTGGCTATCATTTCAACCGTCAGATCTGATTAGAATAATTCTCATCCATTGGATTGAAATGGGAAGATTCAACACCTATAAAAGGGGACCCCCAATAGTTTTCCCACATCAATTTTCAAAGTGTGTGCGTGTCGAAGCTCTATACCTCTAAAAAATCTCGTTTTGAACTTTTCAGAAGTGCTCAATTCTAAATGTCTGGTGATGTACCTTCTCAAGAAATGTCTACTGTCAAGCTGATTGCAGAGTGGTAGATATATAGGGAGAGGTTGGTACATCCGAAACTATTCAATAGATATGACTCTATTATCTCTAAGAATATCAAACTTAATGGATGGGAAATTGTATCCATTTCAAAGCCAGGAGATCAGGATGTAGTGTATCCAGATTTGCTGATAGAGTTTTATGAGTCAGCTTGTTTCTTTAAGGAAGACGATAGGGAAAAAATTTCCTTCAAGAGTTATGGAAAGACAAATGAACTTTATTACACCAAGTCTTCTAGCTTGGTTGGGTTATCTTATGAAGGAGATGCAGAATTTTTTTCCCACAAGCTATAGGATGTTCTCGGGAGTTTTGTAAAATTGAAGGCTATGCAATGTCTTGGACTAACAGATGTCAAAACCGCAAAGATTTCTCACTTGTCTACTAACAAACGGATCCTAGAGTTATGGGTTTAGGGTCTTATCGTACCGAGAAAGGGTGAAAAAGACACTCTTAAGAAAAGTGATATGTATATCTTATATTTTTTTGTAAATATAAGTAAAATCAATATAATGAAGAATATTCTCATTACGATAGAGAATATCAAGAATGGGAATCTAAGAGCACAAATAATCATGTATCCTGCTCTACTCTCCAAATTTATAGTTTGGTGCCTTGAATCTTTCAATATCCCTTGTATTTCCAAGCCAAGAAATTGAAAAGTAATGCTAATCAGCAATGATACTCTCAAGAGAATGAAGGTTGGTTTCTCTAAAGAGTCAGGTGAATTTTATGATCTACTAGAGGATGAGGCAGAAGCCATTCTGAAAAATGCTGAAAAGGCTGAACCATCAAAGAAAGCTGGAAAGAAAATAAAATTGAAGGAATTAGAAGCTGAAGGTGAAACTCCTAAAGCTAAGGAAGTTCAAATCGCACCTCCAAAGCCCAAGAAACAGAAAGCCTATCCAGATGAAGTTGTTTCCAAATGGAGGGAGTATAAGAAGAATCGAAAGGAAGGGGAGCCAAAATTTGTTCTAGACCTAGCTGAGGCCAAGGCATTGAAAGAGAAAGCTGCTGAAGAGATTTAAAAGCAAGGCAAAGAGAAAAATCTTAAGAAGAAGATGTTTGAGGCAGAGATTGTCCAATCACTTTTGAAGGCTACTAAAGTTTCATCCAAGAACATTCCCATACTGAAAACCATCCTAGTAGAACAATTGCTTGAGACTCAGGGAAAGAAGTTCATGTCTCTGGAAAAATCCAAAGAGAAATATGTTAAAAAGGAAGCTGTGGAGGAAGAACAAGAAGCTGAAAGCACTGAAGATACAGCTGATCTAATAAAGAAAGTAGAATACTTTCATGAGAAGGAAAGTTCTTCTGAAAATTTGTCAATCCAGACTTATCAAGATGGATCTTCAAGACTTGCTACTCCTGGAGTTGATGAAAAAGCTGAAGAAGAAGTGAACAAGTTGTCGAGGAAGAGAGTCATAATCATGACTTTATTCATACTGAATACATTGAGGCTAGAGCTGAGAAAGAAAAAATTTATGAAGATAAGATTGTCTAATTATCTGAAAGTGAGCATGAGTCTCCAGATGAAGAAGCTATTCCGAAAACCAAAAAGGGGAAACAAGTGGTTGTTGATACCCCAACCAAATAAATTATAAGGAATAAGAAAGCTAGAGGATCTTCTAAGAGGAATTTGGTTGAGCTAGAAGAAGAACCATCACCAAGTAAAGTGTCAGATTCGGAATCATCATCTTTAGGACATGATTTTGTCATTCAGTCCCTAAAGAAGCTAGTGGACACCATTTCGATCTTTCCAAAAATTGACTCCAGATGCCAGATGCTCCAGCATATCATGAATCAAAAATCAGAATTTTTATCCATGGTGATGGATAGGTGTGTTAAGGTTTAGGCTGACTAAAATAATTTCCTTATCAACTATGAAGCCCACAGAAAATCTTGCAAGAAAATGGTGAGCTGGTCAAAGAATATAGTTGAAGATTTGAGAGAGCTTTATGACTTTCAAGATGATGTTAAGAAAGCTTTTGATACTGAAGATACCAAAATCAAGGATCTCACAAATAGCTTTGAGGAAAATCTAAATCTTGAGAATAATACTCAGATTCAGGATGTCAAAGATCTGAATGGGAAGTTGAATTAAGTTGTCCAAAGTTGGAAAATAGAAAAGGATATTTAGATCAAGATTCAAGAAAAGCTAGTGAAGAAAGATGAATTGATGAAGGCTCAGGCAGAGGCTATGAAGGCTCAAGTTGATAGGATCAAAGCCTTAGAAAAGAAAGTAGAGGAGGATCACAAATAGATAAAGAAGCTGAAAACCATTGTGAAGAAGCTGATACCCAAGGAAAAAGAATCAAAATAGATCCAAATCCAATATTTTGTTGTATCTTTTTTTCCTTGTAAAAATTCTTTCAATCTTAATGAATTTTTGGGTTTCTTATTTTGTTTGGATGTTTGTACTAATATTTTAGGTACCATATTTTTTTTCCATTCCCTAAATTCTTTTTGAAAATCACAAAGGGGGAGAAGGAAAAAGAATTCTAAGTAAAGAGGAAATATCCCTAAGTAAGAGGGAGTTTATCTAAGGGGGAGTTCTCATTACGAAGATTTCCACATTCAAATGAAAATTATCATTCCGAAAATCTAGAATATGATCCTTAGTGTTCTAATGTCAAAGGGGGAGTCATTCATATTCACCATTGTCCATGAATAAAGGGAGATAAGTTTTATTTGCAAAGTCTAGAAAAATATTTCTAAGTCCTTATATTCTTTTTCGTAAGGATGTTTGTGCTTTCCAAAAAGGGGTGTATTGTTGAGTCGATAAGGTTTTCCTTATGACTTTTCCATTACTTCATACATGGGGGAGATTTTTAAGTCATTAAGGCTTTCCTTATGACTTTATCATTCCTTCTTGTTTTGAAAATCACAAACACATCATCTTAAGGAAAATTTCTTTTTACCCTATGATTTACTTCTATAAAGAAAAATTTCCTTCCTCAAGGAAATTTATCTTCACCATGTTTTCATTATTCATATCATAATTTTTATAAGTGTAAAATTAGGTTTGAAACCAAAACCTCGAAATCCTATAAATACCTAGATATGAAGCATTCTTTTAGAATCCGAATTCTCAGAATTATGGTTACGAATTCTGATTACAAACTCTTATGAGTTCTGACTCTGAATTTTAATTACGAATTCTGAGTACGAACTCTTCTATGTCCTGACTCTGAATTCTGAATCAGAATTCTGGTTACGAACTTTCTGAGTTCTAACTCCGAATTCTGATTACGAATTATGATTACGAATTCTGGTTACCAACTTTTCTAAGTTCTGACGTTGAGTTCATTGAATACAGACTCTGAACTCTTATGAGTTCTGAATATGAATTCTCATGAACTCTGACTCTGAACTTTGAAATTTCAGGTTCCGAACTCTCTTGAATCTAGACTTTGAATTTCCTTGAAATTCAGACTCCAGAATTCTATAGAATTCAGGTTCCGAATTCCTAGAAAACAGAATCTGAATATCCTTTTATTATAGACTCTGAATTCCTTTTTGGTTAGACTCTGAAATTTCATTTTCTTACATTCCAAATATTGAATTTTAGTTATGCAACCATATTTTTCTTACACTAGTTTTGTTATAAAATGATGTCATGCATTCTGTTACTAACTACACATTGTTTGAGTGACACGTGTACAGGTCCCTCTAGATTTCAAGGAAAAATATGACTGTTGGAGGAGGGAGCTGACCGTTGAAGTCATGCCTATAAATAAGAGCTCATTTGAAAGATCTTGGAACTTTTTTATTGTTCTGCAACTCTAGAGATTACATACTGTTGAAGTGATTTTTAGAGAGAGACTCTCATTGCTTTGTGCATACTAAACTTCATGTTCAGATTTTCTATGTGCGACTTCGATTTTTGCTGTGTACAATCGAGGGATTCCGGGGATAGGAAGACAGAAGTGCAGACTACCTTGAAGTTGAGGGCTTCCTTGCTGAGGAAGACAGAGGTACCAACTACCTTGAAGTTGAGGGCTTGTGGGGATAGCAAGATAGACTCTGATCTTCATATCGAGGGATTACCCTAGTGTGGGTAAGACAGACTTTCTTGAAATTATAAATCAAGGTACCTTTATCCAAGGTTGTTGAATACCCTTCTCTTTGGGTTAAAAGATTTACTACTTGTTACTTGTTTTGTTACAAGTTTTCTGTTGCATTTGTATTGTTGAGGAAAGTATAACTATCTTATACTTCCTTATACTTATACTCTGATTTAGTTAGATTCTATATGCTTTAAGGTATAATCTTCATCATTGTAAACTTTCATTAAGTTTCATTTCCATAATCACTTTTCTAGAATTGCTTTCTCAGAATCATATTTCATGATTCAAGCAAGTTTATAGATCTAGAGGTTTTGTGAATTACCTTGTTTAACATTGTTAAACATAACCATATTTAAAGTTCCAAAGGAATTTTTAAAGAATACAATTCACCCCCACCCCCCTCTTGTATTTGAGCATATCATCTTTACATATTTGATCCTACATTTGGTATTATAGAGTATATCATACTCATACATACCATCTCTA
Source organism: Viscum album (assembly GCA_963277665.1). NCBI lineage: Eukaryota > Viridiplantae > Streptophyta > Magnoliopsida > Santalales > Viscaceae > Viscum > Viscum album. The sequence goes on from OY728152.1 coordinate 1,150,059,254, forward strand.
CACCATCCACCTTCTTCGCAAACAGGACAGGTGAAACCAAAGGAGAAGTACTGGTTCGGATGAAAACTTTTTCCTACAACTCCTCTAACTGATTATTGAGTTCATGTAACTCTAGTGTATCCATATTATAATGAGGAATGGACACCAGTGACACTCTTGGAATAATCTCAATAGAGAAATCTACCTCTCGTTCTAGAGGTAAACCTGAAAAGTCATCTGGAAAGAAATATATGAAATGATCCACCACTAAATAAAATTCCATCTATGAAGTCCCCAAGTTATCCAGATATAAACTAGAAATCTGGCATTTAATTCCTCCCAACCCATGATTCTTGGGTCTAGCTCTACTCTCCTAGAAATCCCATTCACCCTTGTGTAGAAAATACTCTCCCTTTGGTGATGTGAAACTCACCCTTTGGTGATAACAGTCAACAAAGGCCTGAAAGGAGACTAACCAGCCCATTCCAAGAATTAAATCGAAGCCTATCATCTCTAATACATAGAGGTACAATAATAAGTGACACCAACCAACCATAAGAGGGAACTCCTTGCATTGACGTACACTATCCATCATAATACCCAACGGAGTTTCTAGGATCAGGACATCCTCAGAAGTACAGATATAGAGCCCAAGGATATCCAAAATAGAAATATATATAAAACTATGAGAATCCCCTATATCAAAAAGAGTAGAAAATAAAATTAAGGAAACTATAATCATACCTCTAACCATAGAGGGTCTAGGATCCTTCTTCTATTGGGTCTGCTCCACTACAAAAGTCTGACTTGTATCTCGGCTCTTTGACCCTGCCTAACTACCCTGAGCTAATCCACCATGTTGTCACTGAAATCCTTACATTTGGCTACCATGTCCATGACCATCTCCTTGGCCTGAATGGCTTGATGAACTCTATTTCCTTGACTGAGGAGAAACTGGTAGTCTTTCTCCTAAACATGGAGTCATAATTGAGCCCCTCTCACTAGTTTCTGGTGAGAAAAACTGAAAAACAAAAACACAGAAGATGACCCATATTGCTTCCAGGTCAGCACTCAACTGGGTCTCTTTGACACTGAGGTCTCATGTTCCCACTCTTCCCACACTAGTAGAACCTCACCTGGATACATTTAGATACATCCCTTATACTGGAATAACCACATGAAGTCTCCCTACAGAGGTTCCTGCTATCAAATGAAGGATTAGCAACCCTGGATACTGAACTTCCCTAGCTCGCAGCTCCCAACTCGCTCAGATTGCACTCAGTAATCAGCGCCTAGTTCACTATAGCAGTCACTGAAGTCCTTCTGAATACATTCACCTGTGATCGGATGTCATACTTGAGACCATCCTCAAAACTCCTAGCCAAATATAACTCTTCACCTCCCAGAATATATGTAAAGTACTGAAGCTCTGTAAAATTATAAGATTACTCCATCACTAAAAGATCTCCCTACTCCAAATGAATGAACTCTTGGGGTCAATCGGCCCTCAACATCTCGGAGTATAAGTAGTCATAGAAGGTCCTCTAAAAATCTTCCCAATTCATATCCTGATGAAATCCTACCTATGATAAAACATATCACCATATCTTGGTGGAATCATGTAGCATGTACATCACGAGCTTGACCCTCATCTCCAGAGGCATCTCTAGATACTCAAGGATAGAAAGCATGGCCTCTAGACATTACTCTACAGCTTGTGGTCCTCCTTCCTCTGAAAACGTTGGAGGATACTCCTACTAGAACACCCGCATCAACTCATCCATAGTCGGGGTAGGGAGTGGTGCTCCTTGAAAGGTTTTCATCATCCTCATAAATCATTCATGTAACTTTACATCATGACCTGATTTGGGTATAATAGCTGGTGCCAAGATGGGCATAAAGGGAGGATCTACTAGAAGTACTTGATCTTCCATTTCCATTGTATGATCATTTCCCTATATCTGGTGTACAAGAAGAGGATGTCTTGGTGGAAAGACTCTTCAAGGTCAAGTTCACACCATAGTTTAAGATTATCAAGGACAACAACTTAGAATTTAAAGAAGTAACAGGAGAAGAAACATTCATGTTTTAAAAAATAGGGTTACACAGTGTGTATAAACCCTACACGGTGTTTTCCCTTAAGCTTTTAACATGGTTTGTACCTTTTCCAAACCTATTCGTGTAACACCCCTACACACAACATGTTCCTCCTAAGACACAGTGTGTTCTTTAATTTCCCAACTATCCCAAGTACTTTTATATGGTTGGAACTACACAGTTCTCTCTTGGGTAACACTACATGGAGTGTTCACCCTAGACACGATGTATACTTCTTAAGTTCTAACTTATCGTGTCATTAGTCATGCAGTTGGATACACAGTCGACTCTACACTACATGCATAAATGGGCACGACATGTACAACCTCAGTTTTATCCACCTGTGTCATTCATCACACAGATGGATACATAGTTCTTTACAACACAGCGTGTACAATATAGAAATGGCGTGTTCTATCAAAAGATTCCCAACCCTGTGTCCCTACTCAAATAGTCAATCAAACGGTCAACCACTACATGGAATGTACTTCCAGTACACGGTGTGTACTTAATAAAAGTTGTTTATTATAGAACAGAAGAACAAATGTTGTGTGTTCATAACATCACACGCTGTGTTGTCTGGGTTTCCAGATAGTAGTCCTCTAAAAATCCTATAAAACCCATAAAAACTTAAAATTTTGTCCATCAAATGACAAATTCCAACTCGTGACAAACCATACTCCCCGCGAATCAAAGTTCGGCATCCTTTTCCACCTCATAACTTGACGAAATTCAATTAAAGTTCAAACATGATCCACCAAATTCCGATCCAAGAGGGCCCATAACACCTCAGGGGCCAAAGTTTTGCATCCATACAAATGAAACTTTACATATTCAAATACCCTATAAAAATATCAGGTATTATACCATGAAATATATCACAACAACATGCATATTCTAGAATAACATCTATCACAACAACATGAAATCTGTAATGCACCCTAAATGGAATGATAAGAATTCATGATATGTGATATCTATCAAGTTCCTATATGATTCATGAGATGGAATACCATCATATCATTAATTTTAAATAGAAATATAACCTTAATAATATCAATGATAATAGCACAAAACAAGTGAATCACCCAACGGTGAAATCAAATCAAATGTAACAATTTTAAAACTAGAAAAAATTGCAATATTCGAGGTAACTTGTATTTTCCCTGTTCATGGGTTAGTTACTCCCAAGAACAGCTTATTACCAACTACCTATTCCTTCCTATCCCTATTTATAGGCTCTAAATAGTAATACAAAGAAGAAAGTAAACTCCTTTGATTCCACTTTGTAACGTCCCGGTTCTGGGTGCCACCCAAAAGTTTTCCAAACCCAGTTGGTCACATGACCTCAACCGCATTTCCACAAATGCCAAAGGCTGCCAACTAGAATCGAGGGACAAGGTATAATAGTGGGGAAACTATTCCCTCATTGGAAGAGTATACACAATGTAATAAATAATAATAATTAATAGCAAAATTAGTAATACCATACAACAAAAGTAAATAGCAGAAGACTGATGGTAAGATAACAACTGGAGAATATATAAATGATGCATGTCACATGTTTCTAGGAAATCATCCAAACAAGTCGCAACTATAGAAATACGATACTAAAATAAAATTAAAAAAAGAAATAAACTCCAATAGCATCAAAAGCCTCAGATTGGTCCCATACTCTCCCGCTCCAACATCAATCAAGTACCTGAAGAAGAAGAAGGGAACTTTCCCTTATCTATACCTGAAACCATATAATCTATTTGGGTCCAAAATCATGACCCAAACAGGGTGTGATATGAATCCTAGTAGGCAACCACCAAAATATCTATGCCTAATAGTTATTGAATATATATATCAGGAAATATGCAGAGAAGAAGCAATAAACCATGAGGTACTCAAAAATAAACCATCCTACAGTTTTCAATTACATTAACTTCCATTTATTAGTTATTAAACCCTTTAACAATAAATCCTGAGATCTAGGATAATCTATGTATCCCTCCATATAATAGTAACAACAGATGTCTCAGAAGACCATCTAAACAACCAAGTAAGACTGAGTCCAAGATTGTGTTTTAGTTTGGTTGACTTGTCACAAACAAACAATCATTCATTCATAACAAACCTTTGTGAAATCTCTCAAGGTATAAACAATTAGGTTTAACATAGCACTAATCAATTGAAAATGACCACCTGGGTATCTCTCACAATCAATATCCCTAGGTCCACATGGAATCAATAACTTATACACGACCTCCGAGTAGCTCTCACGGTCAATACCCAATGGGTCACTATAGTATAAATAATCCTAAACAACCTCTTGGGTAGATCTCATAGTAAATACCCCTGGGTAAAATTCTACACCAAGGCTCTCATGGTCTTGTGTAAATATGCATGGAAACCCCCACAATTGTCTTGGTCCAAGGCTCTCATAGTCCATTGGAATATCAACGCGCATATGATATCAATGTAGCACATGTAATCTAAAAATACTACATGGATAACATTCAAAAGAACAACACATGAAATTATTATAATCAATCAACTCCATCCTAAACAATTAAAGGCATGGAAACAAGGTATACCTCATAGGCAACCTAGGCCAAACAGACATAAACAACTAAACAAGGGAACACACCCATGAGGTGTCCCATAACAAGGGTGTACAATCTCATGCATAAGAAACAACCCTTAATCAAACAAATAAAACCATAGCAGGCATTAAAAAGACTCAAATTTAAAAACACGCAATACCCCAAACATAGTTATTTGTCACTTTAAGCATATATAATCCAAAGACAATCAATTAAAGGCACAAACCACCTACCTTGATGTTGTACGATGAACACTCTTGAACGTCGTCCCTTGAATCATCCTAGAACAACGTAGATATACAAAAAGGTTAAAATAGTTCAACCTTGAATAACCCATGAGAGACGAGGAATCAGGAAGATATCATCTAGGTAAATAGATAACCCTCTGGTGGAAATCTAGTGCACCAAACGATGTATCAATTAGAGCTCAGATGGAGAATCGGGAGGGGCTCAAAGTTCTTCAGTCATTCGTCACTCTCCTATATGAACCAAGGGGAGAAGAAGTGTTTTCTGGAGATGATACGTGACCCCACTTTGACACATAAAAAAAGTACATGATTTGTTCATTTAATGTACACATTGTGTATTAGCCTCAACCAGGTCCCGCTTTAGGTGGTCTGCTAGGTCACCTACATCACTATGTACTCAGCCGTTACACATCCAGTACACAGTTGTACGCGGAAACCAGGTACACGGCATGTACTTAAAAGTACATGGTGTTTACTTAGAAAAATTCAATTTCTTACTTTTTCCTCAAAAACAACCCAAAATAAAGATCCATACCTGAAATTAAGATGCAGGTTCTTACACAAATGAGTAAGGCGTAAATCTCATAGGGTCCCATTTGTGGCCCTAATAAAATTCAAGTTATTACTATTGGACCCCTTGGTCTAATAAATAGTTATAGAATTTATTTTTCACATCTTCTCACTATGAGAATATGTTCTCTAGGTGGTGAAATGACTTTTAGGGTGCTTGAAACCTTCTTGGATATTACATTTTTCACAAATCACACTTCAAGATTTGAGTACCTCATATCACCATAAAACTTTCATGTCCCTTGGAAAAGATATCTGGCCTCAAGGGACCATTTTCTTAACTATTCATGCATGCCTATGGCTCATGCATATGAGCCTATAGTCGTCAAGAAAATTAGTCCATCTACAAAAAGGACATTCCAATCCTTATAATCTCTAACATCATTATAACATAATTCAACACCCTTATGTGTCTGAACTACTCCTAGTATGAATTTCCCATATCATCCTCCTTGTTTGAGTAATATGGACCATGATTTAAAATCTATGTACTGGACTATCTGAGTAGTTTCGAAATCCTCTACGTTACATCACTGTGTTTGGTACCTTTTCTCAGGGTCAGAATGTGACACTCTATTCCCTAACCTTTGACGTCCCACACCTCATGACTCAAAACCACTAGGACTAGAGCTCAACATTCACATTAATAGATTAATTTTCTTAGGGTTCCATATCCTTTACTAGATAGCCTTCTTTCCACACCAAACATCATCATGTAGATGTTTGATTCTTCACAAATCTTTCATGACCCTCAAAAAAATTGAAGATCAGATTTCCTTGTCCATGCTACCAATGCATAAGGTATTTGATCCACCAACAAAATTAATATCCTCCTTGAAAGAAATTCGATTAAATCCTTGTGAGACATAGAAACACTGAGGTGGAACCAAACATATTAAAGTGTTATGGGATATACCTAGCATGTCTTCCCCATCCCATATTCACAACTCAAGATTTTTGGTTTTGATTTATATCATCCATACTCCCACTATATAGGTGGACCTAGAATACCTATTAGTTCACCCTCAACTAATATTGATTCCATAAATATTCCATAATACCTGAAAAAGATACCCTTATTAAAGAGATCCGTTTCTTGATTATGCACGCATGCCTATGGCTCCTGCATATGCATCTTTGGTCTTCAACCAAATATTTCACTCTACAAAAAGGGATTTATGATTATCATGAGCCTCAGAAACACCATGTAATAACCCAACACCTTAGAGTGTTTTAGTTCATTCATTTCATTTCTACACCATATCACATCGGTCTATGCTAAAAGACCCTAAACTACATCACATCAAGGTCCAAGCTAAAAGAACCTAAACTAAAGAGACATCAGGTCCAAGCTAAAAGACCCTAAAATAAAGAGATATTAGGTTTGAGCTAAAAGAACCTAAACTTAAGTGATGTTAGGTCCAATATTAAAGATGCTAAATTATAGCACACCAAAGTTCCAATATAAAATACCCTAAATTACAGCACACCAAAGGTCTAAGCTCAAATACCCTAAATTACAGCACACCAAAGTTACAAGATCAAAGACCCTAAATTATAGCACACCAAAGGTCCATGATCAAAGGATCTAAATTAAATCATGCCAAAGTTCTAAACTCAAAGACCCTAAACTACAACACACCAAAGTTCCGATCTAAAAAGCCTAAACTACAACACACCAAAGGTCCAAGATCAAAGACCATAAACTACAGCATACCAAAGGTTCGATCTAAAAGACCCTAACTTAAATCAATATCAGGTCCAAGATAAAATAACCTAAACTAAATCAATATCAGTTTCAAGCTAAAAGATGCTAAACTAATTAAATATAAGGTCCAAGCTAAAATACCATAATCTACAACAAGATTGTTTCTTATAAAAAAAAATCTCGTAAAGCCCACTACATGGCCTTAGCATGATTGAGCTTCTCTAGACAAGCCTATCCAATTTGGAAGAAGATAAATAACTCTCCCTGTATGACATATATCCAACCCAAGTTATCCTTTTTCAAATCAGGTGATCTCAAAATAACTGGAATAGATCGTCAGTAGATAATCTCATGTTGGTGGGAATTCATGAGTACTTCTCAAAAGGAATCTGTTATGATCCAAACATTCAGTTTTACTTTATGATATGAAAAATATGGGTAACATTGGTGATTCTCATAATATTTGAGAAAATAAATATCATGCATGTCATGAATAAAAGAAAATAGGATAGCACAAATGAAAGTTCAGAAAACTTTTTCATCGATACCATGCAAGAGGAGGGATCTCCACATACCAGAGGTTCTCATATGAATGTACAAGCCAAAGTGATATTGTAAGATTATGCCTCTATCATAACATGTACTCATATGAGTATTTAATATCATAAATTATTTTATCTAGGGAAACCATAGATTGGCACAATGGATTGGTATATTCTGTCTCCACCTCCGCAATGTGTTGTAGCTCCTTCACTCTAGCAACAGCATCAAGCCTATATTTATATGATACATCAAGGAGTTTTTCTTCTACAAAATGTTCTTTACTAATATATAAAATGAATATTGGAACTAGTATAGTTATATTTGGATAAATATTATTTCAAACTGAAGAAAATTAATTTCATACTGAAGATGTACAGTTTGAATCTTCCTAGCAGTGACTGCATCCCAGTGAGCAACAGCCTCTATCGCACATTTAGAAGCTTCATTAATAGCTTCATCCCAATTCTTCTTAATTTAAGAGGATTCCTTAGTAATTGTTACCCTCAATTCAAGGTCCCTCTTCTATTATCTCATAGAGATCCCCTCCTTCACCTAAGAGTAAAGGTAAGAATAATCAAAACCTTCATAACTAAGGGTAGAGAACATGAATTGAAGATGAACCAATAAATCTTTCAACTTGTCCAATGAGGTTTTTGACACTAAAATCCAGATATCACTCCACTTATTTCACCGCACTAACTAATAAATTAATGAGGACAAAGGGCCTTTGTAATGTATCGGATTTAACCATGTTTTATTTTAATATTATGTGGGAATTATTTCGAGTCCAGGCTTCAAGATGGTGTGCAGTTCCGAGGCCCGGTGAGCCTGGAAAAAATGTTTGAATTAAATTAAATAATTAAATAACGCGTGCATGTGGTTTTCCTGAAAAAGTGTAATGACTCCTGAATGGGTGCTCGGATCAGAAATCTGAGGGAACTATTGTGTCCAGAGTAGCGAGTTTACCCTAGGAGAGACCTAACATCAGTTGGCACAGGCCGGTGGTGAAATCCAGTTTTTGGACGCAACCGTAATAAAATATTTAATTAAAATATATTATTAAGCTTTGTTGCATCAAATATCTCTAATATTTTTAAATAGATATTTTTGCAGGGGTTCAGGGTTACAGACCTCATAACCCTAAAATCCCTGGAGGCTCTGGGAAAGCTCTAGAGGAAACCCCCAATGCGGCGACAACGTTCTTGACGAATTTCACCGGCGACGACGACGCGGCAACCAGATCTTCGACAATGAATGATGTGAATTTAGGTGGGATGTTTAATTTGTGATTTCTTCCCCGTTCATGATTTCTATGATGAACGCGGACTAATCCATGAACAGATTAGCCCACGGATCGATCGTTCTTGCGGGATGGGATTTTGCGGGGATTTTGGGGGATTGAATCCATGTTGATCTATTGTTGTTGATTTTCTGCTCCGTTTAATCCTATTAATAGGAGCAGATCAATTTCGTGACGAATGATGGTGGAGGTTCGTTCCTCAAACTTGTTTCATTGGATTTCTCCCCTTTCTCTTCTTTGCGTTCTTCGTGTTCTTCACGGGGCGATGAACAACAGATCGTTGTGAATCCGTTCTATGACACAATGATTCCAAATTGAAGAATCAACACCATGGAGATCTCACAAAGGTGTGATGACGGTTTTGGCAGATGATTCGGAGCGGATCGGGAGATATTTCGCTTTTGGGCGTTTTTCTTCAGATGGATCATTGGAGGTTTATAACCTGATCGAATGACCAAAAACACCCAATTCGGTGTTCGTATGATGGTACAAACCAAGCCCTGAAGCATCAGGATGAACGGACGAGAGATCACGGATCTGGAAGATCAGCCGAAGCGCGAGGAAGAAGATGGCGTTCTAGAAAAATCCCAACTACATGGTGTGTAGTATGGGATACACGACGTGTGTTTGTCGGAGAATCACTTGGCGTGTACTCCGGGAGTACACGGACACGAGTTGGGTACACAGCCAAGGACATGGTGTGTGTACCCCTCCCTGTCCAGACCCGACCAGATACACAGGATACCCCATGTACTGGTACACAGGCATGCGACACGGACAGACACCATGTACGGGCATACGGCCAGGGTACATGGGTGTTTTCCAGTTGACCAGACACAGCGTGTTCTTTGACTTACACGCCGTGTATATGATTTCCTACACGACTTCGATTCTAGACATGGGCTGTTTACACGGGCAGTACCCGGAGTCAGGGAACACGGCGTGTGATCCTTCTACACTCCGTGTAGTTGAGTTTTACACAACTTCGATGGATGACACGGGCCGTTACATGGGCAGTACCCGGTGTCAAGGAACACGGCATGTAACCATAATACATGTTGTGTAACCTATTTTACATGGCATGAGCCAGTTGCCTTCTGTGTCTTGGACTTGTTTCCTTAGGTTTTGTCCCCTTGGTCATTCTTCTGAAGTTTTCCGGTATCATTTCCTACATACAAGAGAATGATCCCTTCAGCAGGACTTCTTGAATAGAGTTGCTGGAATCCCCTATGTGAGACTTAGAGCCAGATCCTCTATTCATTCCTAGACCCTAGGTAGAGTTCTTGGTATCAACATGACCAACTTCACCTGGACACCGATCCTCTGCTTAGCGAATTAGTTCAGACTGAGTTGTTGGAATCACCCCATAGCTATTGGTTGTGATCCTCATTTGAGCATCATATTCTCAAGTACTTGTGAAGTGTGTTCTCCTGGAATGAGTACTTTGTATCTCTCTCTTTAGACCTAGGAGTGTGTTCTCCCTGTTAAATGCTTAGTGGAAATTCTCGAGTTGGATCCTAGTGGTGGTATTCAAGATAGTCGATCGTGTATGAGTATATATGTATGTTCTTGTTATATTTTCTGTAGACATATACTGTGTGGAGTTGACTTTATCTTTCCTTTGTGGTATTTCCCTTGTTGTATTTCCTTTTTGTTTTTGGGGTGTCCTACTGGGTATTTTTATACTCCCCCATGCACGGGATTTTCCCGCACGTGTCGTGTCTTGTGCAGATGAGTGAGCTTTTGACAGGATTCTAGGAGGAACAGGACCGGACGGTGCTCAGTGAGATCAGACAAGCCGAGGTGTGTTCCTACAGCTATGGATTGTAGTCCCAGTACCTTTATTTATAGGTTGGACTTTGTTACAGACTCTCTTTTGGTGGGCTTGTACTTTTGGCCCAGGGTTTTACATTATTGTACTTTACTTTCCTGTTGTACTCTGTTGGTCGGGTTTTTAGTGTATGCATGCATTTCCATTTTTAGTAGTTTCTACATTTCAGCTTTGTGGTCTTGGAGATGTGTATGTGTGTGTGTAAAGTTGTATAGGAAATGCCTCCCATGTTAGTGATATTCCTAATCGGTGCTATTCACTATCCCCTGGCCTATTGGAGGCGGGCTTGGGGAGTTTTTGCTCGGGCCCCACTAGGATGGGTCATGATATAGTGGTATCAGAGGTGGTCGGTTCTACCTTAGTGTAAAGACCCGGAAATTTTAAGGAAATTTTTTTCTTAAATTATTTGGGATTTTAGAAGAACGCAGTTTCTGACGGCACCTGATTCCGAGGCCCGGTGTGCCCGGAATCAATTTTTTAAGTTTAGTTATGCATAAATTAACGCGCGTAAGCAGTTTTACTAAAAAAGGGTAATAACTATTAAACGGTTACTCGGATCAGAAATCTGAGGGCACCATTGCTCTTTGGATGGCGGGTTTACCCTAGGCGCAACTTAAGTTTAGTCGTCGCGGGCCTCCTGTGAAAATTCCAAAAATGGCTTAACAGTAAATAAAATAATTAAATAAATTATTTTATTTTTCAAATGCTTATAACTCACAAACGGTAGCTCAGATTAAAAATCTGAGACAACCGCTGAACTTGTGAGGGCATGGTTTATTTAGGCAGATACTAACTTTGGCCGGCGTGGGCCACCAGAAAAAGTTAGTTTTTAGCCGCAAATAAAATAATTAAATTAAAATTATTTTATTGTAAAAATAGTATCTTTTAAACGGTAACTCGAATTGAAAATCCGAGAGTACCGTTGGATTCGTTGGGGCGTGTTTCACTTAGGCAGAGCCTGACCTTGACCGGCGCGAGTCGAGGGTGACTGATAATAATTTTCCAAAAAAAATTTCGGGTACTTTCAGTAAACGTACGTGTGGATTTTTCTATCTTTTGAACCGGTACTCGGAATCAAAATCCAAGGGAACCGATGAAACCGCAGCGCCGGTAATTTCTTAGGAATACCTTTTTCTGAAGGTGGGTTTGCTCGGGTGTTTATGTAAAAAAAAGTGGGGAATAAAAATATAATTGTTTTATTTTTATTTCTTCACTAAGCGGTTTAAGTGAAAATTAAGTTGTGTCTCAACTTAATTTCTCTTCTCTAGGTGTTAGATCCTAGGTGTGGGAGTTGGAGTGGGACCCATCGGTTGTTAACTTCCCATGAGAGGATTAAGGGTGAGGTGGGGCCCACACGAGCCCCCACCTTTTCAAATTCCCTAACCCCTCTAAACTTTAATTGAGTGACTCCTCATCTCCCACATTAATTCATGTCACCTAAACACTAATTAATATGACAACTTAAGATCATTTAATTATGTATGTTAGGTTTTGAATTTTGGATTTTTGAAATGGATGGCTTAAGTAATAAAATAAGAGGTGTCTTATTTTATCTGGGTTTTAGCTTGTGGAGTTGAGTTTTTGGGAGAGGTCTAGTTTTTGAAGAGTTTCATCCTTCCACGAAGAAGTCCATCCTCATCGTTGAAGAAAGCGAAGAAGGCCGGTGCCAACCTCGGCTTCCTTTTTCTCGACACTTGATGAAGCGACGTCGTCATCCCGCGGCAACGTCTACGGAACAACGGAGCTTTCCTTTTCTTCGTCAAGCAATCAACCTTTGTGAATCGAGGTAGGGGGATTAATTTGAGAATGGTATTTTCCCTTGGTTGTTCCTTCTAAAACAAAGAACCCGAATCAACTCATCATTAATTTGATCCGCGAAGAATATGTTTGCGGGTTGGGAATTCTTGTTTGCGGGGAAAACTGTAGGGGTTTTTATATATGTTTGAATTCGTTTTATTGATTATTTATATCCTAAATTCACGATGATGATGACCAAATGAACATGATCATCGTCCTACACATAAACCATTCTCCTTTTTCTTTTTATTCTTCACGTGTTCTTCGTGTGTTCTTCAATGTCCAAATATTTATTGACGCTGGAAACACAGAGTTTTGTTGAGCGCAATATATGGATGCGAAGCCCTCGACATAAGGATCACAAATATGTGATCGTTTAATTTTTCGGGCTTGGAACGAAGCCGCAATGGCTCGCGGAAGGAGGTGTCCAAATATTTATTGACGCTGGAAACTCAATGTTTCCCAGAGCGCGACATACGGGCGCGAAGATCTCGACCCGAGGATCAAGGATATGCATTCGTATCTTTTTTCCGAGTTAAATTGAAGTCGGAATGGAGTGCGGAAGGATCTGGAGGCGCAGCTGGCGGGCAGCCAAAGGTGGTGGCCATGCGTAAAGAAGAGGAGGCGCTAGTTTGGGTGGTGGTGCGTGGATTTTCGGTGTGTTAAGTTAAGAATTAAATTAAATTAAAAATAATAATAATATAATAATGTTATTATTATTTTCGTTGGGAAAACCGTATTTTGACGGTATCTTCATCGTGCGACCTCGGTTTCACGAACCGTTAGTGGCAGTGTGACCCTAACTTCAAGATGGAATTTATGAGTCCAATATTGGATGTCCTTTTCGGGTTTTTGGATCGGGTACCCGAAACACTCGTACATAATAGATTTAATATTATTATTAAATCTTTGACCCGCCATAACTCATGCGTGCGACGTCCGATTGACTCACCGTCAGCGGCGATGTGACTCTGTCTTTAAGACGGTCGATTCAAGTCTAATGTTGGATATTAAATTCTGGTTCGTGGCTCGGGCCCACGAAACACCGAATAATAATATTATTATTATTATTACAGGATCTTGTATTAGACATATCTCTCTCATACGGTGTCGGAAAGACGAACCGTCTGCAACGTTGCGACCCTGGAATTAAGATGGATGTTTTAAGACCAATTTTGATAATTAAGTAAAGGTCGAGGTGAGGGCCCCACGAGACCCGGTTCGCGTGTTTTGCGATTAAACGAAACTTTTTCAGCGGCTATCTGTTTTTGACCAATGGGTAGTCCATCTCATGTGTTTTTTCGTATGGATCGCAATGGTGTGACCGGTTTGATTAATCGGTGTCATTTGAAGTACGGTCGGGTTGGTTCGAACCTGAAACCAACCGGGCCCTCGGAGCGGAGACGCTTATAACTTAAGGATCGGGCGTCCGATTGACGTGTCGTCGACTTTTTTGGATTCCTCTTGATGAGACGAACTTTTGGCATACATCACCTGAGGTTTGGACGTAGTTGGAGTATGGCCGGGTTGGATTGTACCCAAAATTCAACCGGGCCCCTGGAACGGAAAAGCCGATAACTTTCAAACCGGACGTCCGTTTGACGAACCGTCAGCGGTGTTGGAAATCACGTTGAGAAATGGTCCCTTTGAGTATACCCTATGAGAGTTCAGGGTACAGTTGAGATACGGCCGGGTTGGTTCGCACACGAAACCAACCGGGCCCTTAGGATGAAAAGGCTAATAACTAACTGATCGGGCGTCCGATTGACGCACCGTCTGTTGCGTTGAGACCCCTATGACGAGGCGGTCCTCTGAGATACTTCTTCTTGGGACTTTTGATACTTGGAGTATCGACCTGTAGCTCATGGAGAGGACCCTCCCGGAGACGAGCATACAGAGTACGGAGACCGTGTAGCTGGCTGTGACCGATGACTACTTGTCTGATTCGATTCGGAGTGACTAGCATAGCCCAGTGGGGAGCACTACTTTTTGAGGTGGAAGACCCATGGAGTAGGAGCACTACTATGTGAGGTGGAAGACCCATGGTACTCAACAGGAGGATTACCTCTGTAGGCTATGAGGGGGAGCACTACTGTGTGAGGTGGCAAACCCATGGTGGAGGAGCACTACTGTGTGAGGTGGAAGACCCACGGTACTCGATAGGAGGAGTACCTCAGCAGTCTTAGGTTAGTTAGTAGTACCTCGGAGTTGTGATAGGACCACTGTACACTCCAGAGACGGGGCTCTTCAGCAGTCACGGTTTCGGTAATGAAAAATCCTGGTTTGAGCTGAGTCTATGACCTTTGTGTTTACCTCTTGATTGAGATGGGTCACTTGATAACTTAGGTATATATTTGGGCATATACCTGGGTATTGGTTATCCTTTGATTTCATAATCTTTGTGTTTCCTCATGATTGAGATGGGTTACTTGATAACTTAGGTATATGTATGGGAATATACCTAAGTAGAGGTTATCTGTTGAGATCTTCTTTGTGGTTATCCTTGTTGGTTTTAGTGAGACCTTGAGGGTCTCGGGGTCCCTACTGAGTATCGTTATACTCACCCCTGCACGGGCTATGTCCGCACCTCGTTGTGTTGGTTGCAGACGACGAGTAGTGCTGACGGAGGCCGAGTGTTTGAGGACTGGATGGTACCCGGAGGTGGACTACATGACGAGTCACTATCCGGAGGTGGACTTCACGGCGAGACGACACTCGGAGGAGGTTGACAAGCGAGAGCGGTGTGGAGGCTATCTGTACCTACCCTTCAGGTAGGATCCGTGGTGGACGATCCAGGAGTTTCGCCATCTGTACCTACCCTTCAGGTAGGATCCGAGGAGGGCTTCCCAGGAGCCGCTTCCGTTCTTCCAACTGCTATATTTTTCTGTTGTACTTTTGTTCAGTTGTAGTTGTACTTTCAGTTGGATTTGTATTCTGGCCCCTTTACTTTCAGCACAACTTGTTTCAGTTTTACTTAGTGTTTTACTTCCTCTTGTACTCTGTGGTGTTTTGTTTACTTTAATAAAGGCAATGTCTTCCCAGTTATTGGGATTTACGCATTTGGTGCTAGTCGCCATCCCCTGGCCTATGGAAGGCGGGCTTGGGGTAGTCACGGCACGGGCCCTGAGGACGGGTCGTGAAAAATTGGTATCAGAGGAGTTGGTTCTACTGCAGAACTTATAACTCTGATATTCCCTTTCTGTGAAGCAATTGTGTTAAGGGTACCAAGT
Organism: Viscum album; assembly: GCA_963277665.1. Lineage (NCBI taxonomy): Eukaryota > Viridiplantae > Streptophyta > Magnoliopsida > Santalales > Viscaceae > Viscum > Viscum album. The sequence continues at coordinate 1,150,075,148 of OY728152.1, forward strand.
GTGGTTTTCAGTTCAGGGAGTCCAGTGTTGGTGCGGCGGCTGACGTATCCGTACACCAGGACCCTGACTACTGATTTCCGACTTTGTGCACGAAAACACTGATTGTGTGTGTGTTTCCAAGAGTTTTAAAGTCAGCTCAAACCAGGTCAGCTCACCAGGTATAAATCGTTTGACCATGTCGTATCTGTTCAGGATGTCTCTACACAGACAGTCAGTTGGAGTTCTGAGATTGTACTCGATGGCGGCCCACCGAGCGACGAGGCTCCGGTGCGGGGCCCTTTTTACTATGTTGGCACCCTCGGGTGGTGTACCAGCAGTACCACCACCTGTTGGACAGCAGATGCCAGCAGCTATACTAGCGAACTGTGCACGCTGGCAGAGCGCGTTGCATGAGTTCTAGTAGTAGAGGCTTTCGAGGTTACGAGGTGAGGCAAATTCCCATACAGTAGAGGACTGGTTGGAGGCGATTGCTAGAGTTTTCCGCCTAGCTAAGACACCAGTGGAGTGGATGGTGGACTTGGCCACTAGTGTTTTCCAGTAATGACCATGAGGATGGTCTGCATAGTGAAGAGGCTTCGGTACGTGGACCGATGCCTGAGATAGTGCCTTCAGGTAGTGTGTCAGCTATATATCACTACCTGTTGGTCAGCAGTTACAACCGGTGGTACCGGTAGGTGACACATATAGGCTTACTGCCTTATATGTGTTCCAACATCAGATACCCTCAAGTTCTGAGGCGAACCAGACTCACAGGCGGCTGAGGACTGGCTTGAGGAGGTGGCTGAGAGTTTTCTAGAGCTTATACAACTTCGGCAGGACGACATGTTGGTAGCTGAGAATTCATCGAGGCTTACCGAACATTCCGGGTACTCGATGAATATGATTCGATCAGTGCTATAGAGCCCAGACCTCTGAGCGTGGTGTGTTTAAGGATATTCGAGCCAGCACTTTTCCCTCTATGAATTCCTACTCACGTTAGGGTGATAGAGAGAACCTTGAGGTTCAATGTTCTTTGGCTGAATGAATATAGCTAGAGAATGTTAGAATTTGGAACGCAGCGAGTTGGTTCCAGTCTCAGAGACTTGGGCGTGCGAATGTTTCAAGAAGAGGAAATGTTAAGGACAGATAAATCTGCATAGCAGCAGATGTGGAGACAGAGCTAGGAGAGCAGCATGGGGTGGTGTACATTTCAACATGTTACAACCCCCCGCCTTTGTTGTCCCCTCTAGGCTCAGGGAGCTGGAGGGTAGGGGAAGAGAGTAGCTGTATGCGGTCAAGGAGTGCGACCGAAAGGGGTCTAAGGATTATTCGAAGTGCGGACTTTGTCTTCTACTAGCTGCTATAGCCACAGACATCGATACGAATCATCCCACTAGTACAAAAACCTTTTTTTACGTCACCATTTTTCACGTCGGTTTTTTAGAGGCGACGTGAAAATATCTGAAAATTGATTTTTCACGTCGGTTATTATATAACCGACGTCAAAATACATTTTTGCTGATTTTTCACGTCGGTTTTTTAGAGGCGACGTGAAAATATCTGAAAATTGATTTTTCACGTCGGTTATTATATAACCGACGTCAAAATACATTTTTGCTGATTTTTCACGTCGGTTATATAAGAACCGACGTTAAAAATCCATTTTATCTGATTTTTCACATCGGTTATTATATAACCGATGTGAAAAATCAATTTACATCACTTTTCTACATCGGTTATTAAATAACCGACATGAAAAATCATTTTCCAGGAAAATATATTAAAATTTTCACTTATTTTTCACATCGGTTATTAAATAACCGACGTTAAAACATATTTTTCACATCGGTTATTTAATAACAGATGTGAAAAATGTTTACCAAAATGTAGTTGATTTCTCAAGATTTAATTTGACAGGTCACGGAGCTCAAACGGAGTTACGGATTAAAAGTTATGGCCTTCAGAAGTTGATCACCTCTAAACGATGTCTTAAGGATGTCCAACTTCTAAAGGACATAACTTTTAATCCGTAACTCTGTTTGAGCTCGGTGACCTATCAAATTAAAGCTTGGAAAATGAGCTACATTTTTGTAAACTTTTTTCACGTCGGTTATTAAATAACCGACGTGAAAATGTCCTGAAAATCAATTTTTCACGTCGGTTATTTAATAACTGATGTGAAAGAGTGACGAAGATTGATTTTTCACGTCGGTTTTATAATAACCGGCGTGAAAAATAAGTTAAAATTTTAATATCTTTTCACGTCGGTTATCATAAAACCGACGTGAATGATATTTTTAATATCCCGTTAACGCGAAATTTCAATTTTTTCACATCGCGGCATCGAAATTTTGAATTGCCGCCTAAAATTTTTAATACCGCTTTTTCACATAGAATATCAATTATATGTTTCCATTATACACCCATCCTAATTTGAAGGTCATTTATTTCAACCATTATCGTTCCCCCAAATCGACTCTTTTTCTCTCGAACGTGAATCAATTATTTCTTCTTTTCGCGATCTCGTCAAGGTATATTTAATCATATATCCATGGTTTATGATTTTTATGATTTTTTTTCTTAATTGATATACCATTTTATGATCATTTCATTCAACCATCATCGCTCCACCAAATTAAATTTTTTTATCTCCAACGTGAATTAATGATTTCTTATTTCCGCGACCTCGTCAAGGTATTTGTAATTATTTTCCCATGATTTATATTTTCTATGAGTAGTTTTCTTAATTGATATACCATTTAACGATTGTTAATTTATTATAATGATGGATGATTCTTTATATCATGATAAAACTACAAATCCCCCTACAGATTCAAAAATTCCTTCTAATATGAAGCTACGGTTGGCTCATTCAATCTTTCCTCGAAAAAAATATCAAACTTCTGATGGTCATAACTTTTGATCCGTAAATCCGTTTGAGCTCTATGACCTGTCAAATGAAAGCTTAGAAAATTTTCTACAAGATACTAAACATTTTTTATGTCGGTTATTTAATAACCGACGTAAAAAATACCTTTTAACGTCGGTTTTTAAATAACTGACGTAAAAAATGACTTATAACGTCGGTTTTTTCAAAAACCGACATAACAAATGGCTTCTTATCGCCATTTTCCAGAATGTATTTCACGTCGGTTTTTTAAAAACTGACGTAAAAAATCATATTTTTAATGTCACTCGCAATAACGTAGCCTAAAAACCGACGTTAAAAAGAAAAAAACCGACATAAAAAAGGTTTTTGTACTAGTGTCCCTTCCTTCCATGAATCTAGTCCTAGACCTAGAGTTTCCGGTTAAGCCGTTGACTTGACCCTCATGTCTGGAGATACCTTTGGGAGGAGACACGATAGTCACACTTACGAAGATGGTGTGATCTGACCCTTGAGGCGAGAGTCTCGGTTGGGACCTCTTGGTGACAGCGTCGAGGCCTTACGACGTTAGTTTGAGTGTGGATTGGGCAATCACTGTTCATACTCAAATTGAAGATATTAGGCAAACGTCGGGATGGGTTTTCCTTCGTAGGTGAAAAGGAAACCCCAGGCAGCGTAGGATAAACTTGTGCATGTGAGGGTGTAGCCGATCATTCTTAAGTCATCCAACCTTACCCTCGTGGCAGCAGGAGTTTGAGTTTCAGTTCTAATCAGGAAAGGGAGACCTCTAGAGTTCGAGGATGACGACCACGTTCTTATACGGTTCTCACCTCGACGAGGTTTACAAAGATGTAGTCGAGGCAGCGAGATATCTCCGAGGTTCAACGGACCTTTCTAGTTTCCCAGTAGGGTAGGCGAGGTGGTTTACCGCTTCACCTTTCCACCTCAGTTGCACCAGGTGCATCAAATCTTCCACGTACCTCGGCTGAGGAGATACGTGCTTGATCCTTCACACATCATCGACCTCAGGGAGTTGGACGTCGATGACAGGGAGACATGCACGGAGGTTCCAGAAGAGATTGAGGATCGACAGGAGTGGGTCCTACGAGGACGGTCGATTCCTCTTGTGCATTTTCCTAGGCAGCACAGGAACCTCCAGGTGAGCACATGAGAGCGGAAGGCTCAGATGCGTGCTCAGTACTGCTTTTGTATCCCTAGTTTTTGTTAAAGCTTTACGGGGACGTAAATCCCTAAGGTGGGAGTAATGTAAAGACCCAGAAATTTTAAGGAATTTTTTTTCTTAAATTCTTTGTAATTTTTCAAGAACGCAGTTTCTGACGGCACCTGATTCCGAGGCCCGGTGTGCCTGGAATCAATTTCTGAAGTTTTGTTATGCTTGAATTAACGCACGTAAGCAGTTTTACTAAAAAAGTGTAATAACTCTTAAATGGTTACTCGGATCAGAAATCTGAGGGCACCGTTGTGCTCAGGATGGCGGTTTTACCCTAGGTGCGACTTAATTTTAGTCGGCGCGGGCCTCCTGTGAGAAATTCCAAAAATGGTTTAGCAGTAAATAAAATAATTAAATAAATTATTTTATTTTTAAAATGCTTATAACTCACAAACAGTAGCTCAGATTAAAAATCTGAGACAACCTCTGAACTCGTGAGGGCATGGTTTATTTAGGCACATACTAACTTTGGCCGGCGCGGGCCACCAGAAAAAGTTAGTTTTTAGCCGCAAATAAAATAATTAAATGACAATTATTTTATTGTAAAATTTGTATCTTTTAAACGGTAACTCGGATTGAAAATCCGAGAGTACCATTGGATTATTTGGGTCTTGTTTCACTTAGGCAGAGCCTGACCTTGACCGGTGCAGGTCGAGGGTGACTGATAATAATTTTCCGAACTTTTTTTCGGGTACGTTCAGTAAACGTACGTGTGAGTTTTTCTATCTTTTGAACCGGTACTTGGAATCGAAATCCGAGGGAACCGATGAAACCACAGTGCCGGTAATTTCTTAGGAACACCTTTTCTGAAGGTGTGTTTGCTCGGGTGTTGGTGTAAAAAAAAAGTGGGGAATAAAAATATAATTGTTTTATTTTTATTTCTTCACTAAGCGGTTTAAGTGAAAATTAAGTTGTGTCTCAACTTAATTTCTCTTCTCTAGGTGTTAGATCCTAGGTGTGGGAGTTGGAGTGGGACCCACCGGTTGTTAACTTCCCATGAGAGGATTAAGGGTGAGGTGGGGCCCACACGAGCCCCCAACTTTTCAAATTCCCTAACCCCTCTAAACTTTAATTGAGTGACTCCTCACCTCCCACATTAATTCATGCCACCTAAACACTAATTAATATGACAACTTAAGATCATTTAATTATGTTTGTTAGGTTTTGAATTTTGGATTTTTGAAATGGATGGATTAAGCAATAAAATAAGAGGTGTCTTATTTTATCTGGGTTTTAGCTTGTGGAGTTGAGTTTTCGGGAGAGTTCTAGTTTTTGAAGAGTTTCATCCTTCCATGAAGAACTCCATCCTCATCGTTGAAGAAAGAGAAGAAGGTCGGTGCCAACATCGGCTTCCTTTTTCTCGACGCTTGACGAAGCGACGCCGTCATCCCGCGGCAACGTCTACGGAACAACGGAGCTTTCCTTTTCTTTGTCAAGAAATCAACCTTTGTGAATCGAGGTAGGGGGATTAATTTGAGAATGGTATTTTCCCTTGGCTGTTCCTTCTAAAACAAAGAACCCGGATCAACTCATAATTAAGTTGATCCGCGAAGAATATGTTTGCGGGTTGGGAATTCTTGTCTGCGGGGAAAACTGTAGGGGTTTTTATATATGTTTGAATTCGTTTTATTGATTCTTCATATCCTAAATTCACGACGATGATGACCAAATGAACATGATCATCATCCTACACATAAACCATTCTCATTTTTCTTTTTATTCTTCAGGTGTTCTTCGTGCGTTCTTCAATGTCCAAAAATTTATTGACGCTGGAAACACGGAGTTTTGTTGAGCGCAATATATGGATGCGAATCCCTCGACGCAAGGATCACAAATATGCGATCGTTTAATTTTTCGAGCTTGGAACGAAGCCGCAATGGCTCGTAGAAGGAGGCATCCAAATATTTATTGACGCTGGAAACTCAATGTTTCCCTGAGCGCGACATACGGATGCGAAGATCTCGACCCGAGGATCAAGGATATGCGTTCGTATCTTTTTTCCAAGTTAAATTGAAGTCGGAATGGAGTGCGGAAGGATCTGGAGGTGCAGCTGGCGGGCAGCCAAAGGTGGTGGCCATGCATAAAGAAGAGGAGGTGCTAGTTTGGGTGGTGGTGCGTCGATTTTGGGTGTGTTAAGTTAAGAATTAAATTAAATTAAAAATAATAATAATATAATAATGTTATTATTATTTTCGTTGGGAAAACCGTATTTTGACGGTATCTTCTTCGTGCGACCTCGGTTTCACGAACCGTTAGTGGCAGTGCGACCCTGACTTCAAGATGGAATTTATGAGTCCAATATTGGATGTCCTTTTCGGGTTTTTGGATCGGGTACTCGAAACACTCGTACATAATAGATTTAATATTATTATTAAATCTTTGACCCGCCATAACTCATGCGTGCGACGTCCGATTGACTCGCCATCAGCGGTGATGTGAATCTGTCTTTAAGACGGTCGATTCAAGTCTAATGTTGGATATTAAATTCTGGTTCGTGGCTCGGGCCCATGAAACACCGAATAATATTATTATTATTATTATTACAGGATCTTGTATCGGACATATCTCTCTCAAACGGTGTCGGAATGATGAACCGTCTGTGACGTTGCGAGCCTGGAATTAAGACGGTTGTTTTAAGACCAATTTATGATATTTAAGTCAAGGTCAAGGCGCGGTCCCCACGAGGCCCGGTTCGCGTGTTTTGCGGTGAAATGAAACTTTTTCAGCGGTTATCTTTTTTTGACCAATTGGTAGTCCATTTCGTGTGTTTTTTCATATGGATCGCAATGGTGTGACCGGTTTGATTAACCGGTGTCATTTGAAGTACGGCCGGGTTGGTTCAAACCTGAAACCAACCGGGCCCTTGGAGCGGAAATGCTTATAACTTAAGGACTGGGCGTCTGATTGACGTGCCGTCGACTTTGTTGGATTCCTCTTGATAAGACGGAACTTTTGGCATACATCACCTGAGGTTTGGACACAGTTGAAGTATGGCCGGGTTGGATTGTACCCAAAATCCAACCGGGCCCCTGGAACGGAAAAGCCGATAACTTTCAAACCGGACGTCCGTTTGACGAACCGTCAGTGGTGTTGGAAATCACGTTGAGAAACGGTCCCTTTGAGTATACCCTTTGAGAGTTCGGGGTACAGTTGAGATACGGCCGGGTTGGTTCGCACACGAAACCAACCGGGCCCCTGGGACGAAAAGGCTAATAACTCACAGACCAGGCGTCCGATTGACGCGTCGTCTGTTGCATTTAGACCCCTATGACGAGGCGGTCCTTTGAGATACTTCTTCGTGGGACTTGTGATACTTGGAGTATCGACCTGTAGCTCATGGAGCAGACCCTCCCGGAGACGAGCATACAGAGTACGGAGACCGTGTAGCTAGCTGTGACCGATGACTTCTTGTCTGATTCGATTCGGAGTGACTAGCAGAGCCCAGTGGGGAGCACTACTTTGTGAGGTGGCAGACCCATGGCGGAGGAGCACTACTATGTGAGGTGGCAGACCCGCGGTACTCGACAGGAGGAGTACCTTTGTAGGCTATGAGGGGGAGCACTACTGTGTGAGGTGGCAGACCCATGGCAGAGGAGCACTACTGTGTGAAGTGGCAGACCCGTGGTACTCGACAGGAGGAGTACCTCAGCAGTCTTAGGTTAGTGAGCAGTACCTCGGAGTCATTACAGGACCACTGTACACTCCAGAGACGGGGCTCTTCCGCAGTTACGGTTTCGATAATGAAAAATCCCGGTTTGAGCTGAGTCTGTGACCTTTGTGTTTACCTCTTGATTGAGATGGGTCACTTGATAACTTAGGTATATGTATGGGCATATACCTGGGTAGTGGTTATCCGTTGATTTCATAATCTTTGTGTTTCCTCATGATTGAGATGGGTTACTTGATAACTTAGGTATATGTATGGGAATATACCTAAGTTGAGGTTAACTTTTTAGATTTTCTATGTGGTTATCCTTGTTGGTTTTAGTGAGACCTTGAGGGTCTCGGGGTCCCTACTGAGTGTCGTTATACTCACCCCTGCACGGGCTATGCCCGCACCTCATTGTGTTGGTTGTAGACGACAGGCAATGCTGACGGAGGCTGAGTGTTCGAGGACTGGATGGTACCCGGAGGTGGACTACATGACGAGTCAGTATCTGGAGGTGGACTTCACGGCGAGATGACACTCGGAGGAGGTTGACAGGAGAGAGCGATGTGGAGGCTATATGTACCTACCCTTCAGGTAGGATCTGTGGTGGACGATCCAGGAGCTGCACCATCTGTACCTACCCTTCAGGTAGGATCCGAGGAGGACATCCCAAGAGCCGCTTCCGTTCTTCCAGCTGCTGTCTTTTTTTGTTGTACTTTTGTTCAGTTGTAGTTGTACTTTCAGTTGGGTTTGTATTCTGGCCCCTTTACTTTCAGCACAACTTTTTTCAGTTTTACTTAGTGTTTTACTTCCGCTTGTACTCTGTGGTGTTTTGTTTACTTTAATAAAGGAAATGTCTTCCCAGTTATCGAGATTTACGCCTTTGGTGCTAGTCGCCAGCCCCTGGACTATGGAAGGCGGGCTTGGGGTAGTCACGGCATGGCCCCCGAGGATGGGTTGTGACAATTAGGACTGAGAGTCTTTGAGTTTGTTTGGGGCAACATTATTAAGTGTTTCGAGTTCAGATTTTAGGCCAAGGACCCCAGTGTTGGTGCGGGCGGCCGACGTTTCCATACACCAGGACTCTGAAAACTTTCTTTTCGACTCAAAACATAGAAACACTAATTGCATAGGAAAATAACAGTACATGCATAATATAGGAATGGTTTGTGGTTTCTATTTCCTTCTTGAGTCAGCTCTCCAGATATACTCAGTAACTAAGATACATCTTGTTTCTTTATAGGATGCCTCCACGACGTGCACCCGCTAGGATCCAGCAGCTCAATCACGAGGATGACCCCCTTAGTGATGAAGCTTCGATACAGGGACCAGATCCTCCAGTTTTACCATCAGGTGGTGTGCTAGTAATTCCACCACCTTTGGAGCAGTGTTTAGTGCCTGTTTTACCTGTAGAGGAGGAGCGCAGGCTGAGCGCACTCCATGAGTTTCAGAGACAGAGACACCTTAGGTTTTGAGGTGAGCCTGACCCTCAGGCAGCAAAGGACTGGCTTGAGGCGGTGACCAGAGTCTTATGTCTGGTCAGGACACCAGCAGACCAGATGGTGATCCTAGAAGCGAGCCTTCTGTAGGGCTCGGTAAGACGATGGTGGAATTTGGTTATCCAGACCCATGATGAGGCGACCCTTGCATGGTCAGAGTTTGAGCATCTCTTTAGAGAGGAGTTTTCACCGGTTACCCTGAGAGAAATACGTATACTGGAGCTTCTTCAGCTTCAGCAGGGGACCATGAAAGTGGATGACTATTCATCAAGGTTTACTACCTCTCATGGTACTCGATGGATATGGTCAGGGATCAGTACTTCAGAGCTCGTACTTTTGAGAAGGTCTTGCGCAGAGACATCCGAGCTAGCATCATCCCTATGAGAATTCCTACTTATGTTGGGGTTCTCGAGCGGGCTTTGGTGGTCGAGAGCTTCTTGGCAGAGTAGAGACAGCCGGCAGTTGTCAGTGGTGAGCGAGCTGGAGTAGAGACATCAGCAGTAGGGAGCCGACGTCAGGGACCTAGGCGTGGGATACATTTCCAAAGGAGATCCAAGGATAGGGGATCTTCCATACAGGGTTCGCAGGGCGCATCCAACCAGCCTCAAGAGAGGCGATGCTACTCATGTGATGGCAGGGGACATCTCTCCCGAGATTGTCCGACCCGCTGTACTACTGACATGGGGAGCAGTGGATGGACCACCGAGGTAGAGGCAACGTGTGGAGCAGACAGATCTGCAGGGTGGAAGATGTGGTAGAGGAGCTTGGAGAGCAGCTGGAGGTTGTCGGCATTTTGACCTTTTACCACCACCACCCCCAGAAGGTCCACCCTAGGCTCAGGGATCTGGTGGGAAGAGGCAGGGACAACTGCAGGAAGTGGAGGCTTATGACCCAGGTACTCCCGGAATGATTAGAGGTACAATCTGTGTCTTTTCTACTTTGGTTTCCATACTGATAGACACAGGTTCTAGTCATTCTTTTTTGGATGCTTATCTTGTTCGATACCTTGAGAATCCTATTGAGTCGTAGACTCGACACTTACGCTTAGAAACACCGACTGGAGAAGATTCATAGATCACACACCTTTGTATATAGTGTGACCCGACCCTTGGAGGCAAGAGTTTCGGTTGGAACCTCTTGGTGGTAGCGTCGAGGCCTTACGATGTCATTCTTGGTATGGATTGGCTATCCACAGTTCATGCCCAAATTTATTGTTTTATGCGAAGGGTGTGGTGTGTCTGCAGTGATGGAACTATGTTCTCCTTCGTCGGTGAAAAGGAGACCCAGGCAGTGTAGGGTGGACTCGTGCGTAGGAAGGTACAACCAATTTCATATCAGTTGGATACCCTAGCCCTTGGTGCAGCAGATGTTACAAGTTTCCAGTTTTCAGTAGTAGTTTCTGAGTACGAGGACGTCTTTCCGGAGGATGTCTCTAGGCTACCTCCCCATCGGGAGATAGATTTCTACATTGAGTTGCAACCTGGGACGACACCGATATTAATATCAGCATATCGGATGGCTCCTGCAGATCTTTGTGAGCTAAGGGTGTAGCTGGAGGACTTATAGAAGAAGGGCTTCATGATACCCAGTGTCTCACCCTGGGTGTCCCTAGTGTTGTTTGCCAAGAAGGCATACAGGAGTTTGAGGCTATGTGTGGATTACTGGCGCTTGAATCAGGTGACCGTGAAGAACCGGTATCCACTACCGAGAATCGATGACCTCTTCGACCAGTTAAGAGGGGAACGATGGTTCTAGAAGGTTGATCTATGATCAGGATATCACCAGTTGCGATTACGGGATGAGGATATACTGAAGACGACTTTCAGATGTCTCTACGGTCACTATGAGTACTTGGTGATGCCCTTCAAAGTGACGAACGTCCCGACAGTGTTTATGAGACTCATGAACAGGATCTTTTAGCCCTATCTAGATCGGTTTGTAGTGGTCTTCATCGATGTTATCCTAGTGTACTCTGTGTTTGAGTAGGAGTACATGGGGCACCTGAGGATGGTTCTGGATACACTCTGAGAGCACCAGTTTTACGGGAAACTCTCGAAGTGTCAATTCTGGATACAGGAGGTCCACTTTCTGGGACACGTTATCTCAGAAGATGGTGTAGCAGTGGACCCAGCCAAGGTAGAGGCAGTGTTAGCATGGGAGCCACCCCAGAGCGTGATGGAGGTGCATAGTTTCCTTGGGTTGGCAGGCTACTATCAGAGGTTCATTCCTGATTTCTCTAGGATTTCATCACCCATGACAGCTTTGACCCGAAAGGGGCATCCTTTTGTGTGGACCGAGAGATGCCAGCAGGCTTTTTAGCAGTTGAGACAGAGTCTAACGAGTGCCCCGATCTTGAGATTACTGGAGGAGGGTGTCGAGTACGTAGTGTTTTGCGACGCATTAGGAACCAGACTTGGTTATGTCTTGATGCAGAAGTAAGCGGTGATTGCCTATAGCTCACGTTAGTTGAGGCCACATGAGAAGAACTATGTGACCCATGATCTTGAGTTGGAAGCGGTATTCTTCGAGTTGAAGATGTGGTGGCACTACCTGATGGGCGAGCGGTTTATCATCTACTCTAATCACAAGAGTCTCAGATATATCCTTTCTCAGAAGGATATGAATTTGAGATAGAGTCGATGGCTTGAGTTCCTCCAGGATTACGACTTTCAGATCATTTATACTCATGGGAAGGGGAACGTTGTGGTAGATGCTCTCAGTAGGAAATCCAGTTCACAGTTGCTGGATGAGGCAACGAGGCAGTTGACCTCTTTATAGTTATCCTTAATGGATAGGGATGAGGGAGCTTACCTTCAGTCGATGGTTGTTACCCCTCCACTCTTACAGCGAGTCAGGTAAGCACAGCTTCAGGATGCTAGCTACGAGACTTTATGTGCTCAGATATCCGCAGGTGACGCCGCTGATGGATATTCAAAAGGTGGGGAGCACATTGTCATTTTCAGAGGGCGCACTGTAGTACCAGTGAAGTTGTGGTAGGAGGTTCTAAGGGAGTTCCATACATCTCCTTTGGCGGTGAATCCAGGTGTGGAAAAGATGTATTAGGACCTCTGACATTAGTTCTGGTGGCCAGGAATGAAGAAGAGTGTGGCAGAGTTTATTTCATGGTGCCTTACTTGTCAGCAAGTAAAGGTTGAGCACTAGGTGCTAGTAGGTTTGAATCAGACCCTTGAGGTGACAGAGTGGAAGTGGGATGGGATATCCATGGACTTCATGACGGGTTTACCACGTACATCCAGGGGACACAATTCCATCAGGGTTATCGTTGACCGACTCACCATGTCGGCCCACTTCCTAGCCACACGGGAGTAGAGTTTAGTAGAGATCTTGGGATGCCTCTACGTGCAGGAGATATTTCGACTTCATGGAGTGCCATCGATGATCGTCTCAGATTGTGATGCTCGTTTCACATCCCGGTTGTGTAAGGGATTGCAGGAATCTTTTGGGACTCAATTACACTTGAGCACAACGTTCCATCCTCAGACTGATGTTCAGACGGAGCGGACCATCCAAGTTCTGAAGGATATGCTACGATCTTGCATACTTGACTTCGGTCGTAGCTAGGAGGATCACCTACCACGGGTGGAATTTTCTTATAACAACAGTTATAATTCCCCTATTGGTATGTCACCATTCTAGGCTTTGTACGGATGGCCTTTCAGGTCACCACTTTGTTGGACTGACCCAGGAGAGTCAGCACTCATGGGCCCAGAGATGGTGTGAGCTACTACAGAGAAAGTGTAGGTCATTCAGGAGCGGATGAAGACTGCACAGAGTCGGAAGAATTCTTATGCCGACCAGAGACGGAGGCCCTTGGAGTTCAAGGAGGGAGACCATGTGTTCCTTCGGGTCTCACCTCGATGGAGATTGCAGAGATTTGGTCGTGGTGGCAAGCTATCTCCGAGGTTCATCGGCCCTTTTTAGATTCTGAGTAGAGTTGGTGAGGTGGCATACCACTTGGCTCTACCTCCTCAGATGGGTAGGGTACACAATGTCTTCCATGTGTCGCAGTTGCATAAGTACGTGCATGATCCATCGCACGTTATAGACTGGGGCGAGCTGGACATCGATGATGAAGTGACCTTTGTTGAGTACCCAGTGGAGATCGAGGATCGACATGAGAAGATCCTTGGTGGTCGATCTATTTCCCTTGGTGCATGTCCGGTGGTAGCACGAGAATCTATAGGAGAGCACGTGGGAGAGGGAGGCTCATATTCGTGTGCAGTACTCACATATTTTTTAGTAGCCTTTGTTTTGGCTTTTCGGGGACGTAAAATCCCTAAGGTGGGTGTGATGTAATGTCTCAGATTTTACCATGTTTTATTTTAATATTATGTGGGAATTATTTCGAGACCAGACTTTAAGACGGCGTGCATTTCTGAGGCCTAGTGAGCCCAGAACAAATTTTTGAATTAAATTAAATAATTAAATAACATGTGCGTGTGGTTTTCCTGAAAAAGTGGAATGACTCCTGAACGGGTGGTTGGATCAGAAATCTGAGGGAACTGTTGCATGCAAAGTAGTGGGTTTACCCTAGGAGAGACCTAACATCGGCTGGCACAGGCCAGTGGTGAAATCCAGTTTTTGGACACAACCGTAATAAAATATTTAATTAAAACATTTTATTAAGCCTTGTTGCGTCAAATATCTCTAATATTTTTAAATAGAGATTTGAGAAGGGGTTCAGGGTTACAGACCTCATAACCCTGAAATCCCTGGTGGCTCTGGGAAAGATCTAGAGGAAACCCCCAACACAGTGACAACGTTCTTGACGAATTTTTCCGGCGACGATGATGCGGTGACCGGATCTTCGCCAACAAACGCCGAGAATTCGGGTAGGATGTTTAATTTGTGATTTCTTACCCGTTCTTGATTTATAAGATGAACACGGACTAATCCACGAACAGATTAGCCCACAGATCGATCGTTCTTGTGGGATGGGCTTTTGCAGGGATTTTGGGGGATTGAATCCATGTTGATCTATTGTTGTTGATTTTTTTCTCTGTTTAATCCTATTAACGGGAGCATATCAACGCCGTGATGAATGACGGCAGAGGTTCATTCCTCAAACTTGTTTCATTGGATTTCTCCCATTTCCCTTCTTCGTGTTCTTTGCGTTCTTCACGAGGCGATGAACAATGGATCTTTGTGCATCCGTTATACGATGCAACGATCCCAAATTGAATAATCGACACCACGGAGATCTCACGGAGGTGCGATGACGGTTTCGACGGACGATTCAGAGCGGATCGGGAGATATTTTGCTTTTGCGCATTTTTCTTTGGATGGATTGATAAAAAACTATTTTGTTGAATATTTTATTTATAATAAATGAAATAATTTCCTCACATTGTGTTAAATATGTTTATTTATAAAATATTTGGGATTTGATCATTCATTTGAAAATTTGATGAAAATTCCAGTTTTACCCTTAATAGTGCACTGTAGTATTTCGAAGATAAATATTTTTATATTTATTATTTGAATTTGAAAGTTTGTAAAAGTGTTCCTAACTTAATGTTATACAACTTTTATTCAGTACACTAGAGCTAAAGAGTGCATTTGGATGGAGTAAATGGGTCATTAATCAAATGGTGGGCTGGACTCGGCAGAATGGACATGGATTCTGTATTTGGGCCATATATTCTTCATCAGGGCTTGGATTGAGCCCAAATTTTGAGTACAGCTCGGGGACATGATTTGGAATAAATCATCTCTCTGGAAGTCCAGTCAATTCACGCGTTTGGAGGTCCAATTGGCGGTTCAAGTTGGAATAAAATATTTGACCGAATTTCCACATTCACACTTGAAACCACTTGTAACCTCTCCTCCCCTCCACTCTATAAATTGGAGTTTTTCTAATTTGGAGGGGTTGGGACGTGAATTAGGATATTGTAGGCAGAGGAGAATTTGTTTCACCCAAATTATCCAAACATTGTAAGAGGGGTAGCTCTTGAAGCAAGGATCCCCTCATCGAAGCCTTCTTCTTCTCCTTCACGTTGTAATGATTTTGTTTGTGTAATAAACTTCTTTGTTATTCTTTTATTTATTCTCTTTTCTTCTGTTTTGTTTAAATTTATTCTTCTATTAATCTTCCTATTTGGGCTATAATTCTTGAGTATAAGCGTTATTGGTTTATACCCATTATAAACCTTCGCACATGCAAAACGCTTCTACGATTATTACGCCACCCATGGAAGAGTAGTTCTTTTTAGTAATCGATCGACCTCTATCCTTCTTCATTAATTTATTTTGAATCAATGAGATACTTTAATTTCCATATTATGATCTATTAATTGAGTTTTTAATTTAAATGAAACTAAGCAAGCAATTGAATAGTTAACACAAAACACGCGAGGTCGGGAATTATGTGAACTATGAGAGCGCAACCTTAACCGGTAATTCAAAACCACACGGGATCAATTTGTAGAATTCAAATACTATCCATAAACTCAATTAATCCTCATTTATAGAGTGGTTATGTGCCTTAATTTACCACTGACCATAATCTAATCTTAGAACATCAATCAAAGCAGGGTGTTGCGATTGAATGTTCCGAAGTTAGCCTAAGGTTAAATTCACTTCATCTTCGTGGTAAAGTTAATTCTCATAGGGTTTGGGATTTAAAAAATTAAGGGATCATAATTAAGTGAATATTAATTTAAATGACAATGATTAATAAATGATTGAAGAGGTAGAGTTAGATCTATTACGCCTTTTAAATATTGTCTAAAAAACATCTTTTTGTTGTGTCATTTTAATCAAATTTCATTTCAAAACTAAAAACAAAAAAATACAATCTTCTTCCAGCAAACTTCTTCTAAATTCATAAACTATAACCAACCCCCATCCTTTCAAGTAGTGTTTTTATTCTCTTTTATTTTATTTTTAGAATACCCTTTAAAAAGTTGTTTTAAATCTACTTCCTCCATTGAGAGACGACCTTGGTCAGCCACTCTGCTACACCTAAGTACCCCAAAATCACATTAATCATTTGAGGGAACCCACGACAGCACTCTATCATGGATCATTGGAGGTTTATGACCCGATCGAAGGACCGAAACACCCGATTCTGTGTTCATATGATGGGACGAACCAAGCCCTGAAGCATCGGGACAAATGGACGAGAGATCACGGATCGGGAAGATCGGACGAAGCGCGAGGAAGAAGATGGTGTTCTGGAAAAATCCCAACTACACGGCATGTAGTATGGGCTACATGGCATGTGTTCGTCAGTGGATCATCTGGCGTGTACTCCGGGAGTACACAGACACGGGTTGGGTACACGGCCAAGGACACGGTGTGTGTACCCCTCCCCGGCCAGACCTGGCCAGATACATGGGATACCCCATGTACTGGTACACGGGCAGGCGACACAGACAGACACTGTGTACGGACATACGGCCATGGTATGCGGGTGTTTTTCAGTTGACCAGACACGACGTGTTCTTTGACTTACACGCCATGTATATGCTTTCCTACATGACTTCGATTCCAGACACGGGCCGTTTACATGGGCAGTACCCAGAGTCAGGGAACACGGTGTGTGATCCTTCTACACGTCGTGTATTTGAGTTTTACACAACTTGGACGGATGACACGAGCCATTACACGGGCAGTACCCGGTGTCAAGGAACATGGCGTGTAAGCATAATACATGTCGTGTAACCTATTTTACATGGATTGATCCAGTTTCCTTTTGTGACTTGGACTAGTTTCCTTAGGGTTCGTCCCCTTGGTCATTCTCCTAAAGGTTTTCGGTATCATTTCCTACATACAGGAGTATGATCCCTTCAGAAGGACTTCCTGAATAGAGTTGCTGGAATCCCCTCTATGAGACATAGATTCGGATCCTCTATTCATTCCTCGAACCCTAGGTAGATTTATTGGTACCGACGGGGCCTACTTCACCTGGGCGCCGATCCTCTGCTTAGCAGATTAGTTCAGACTAAGTTTTTAGAATTACCCCATAGCTATTGGTTGTGATCCTCGTCTGAACATCATATTCACAAGTACTTTTGGAGTGTGTTCTCCCGGAACGAGTACTTTGTATCTCTCTCTTTAGTCCTAGGAGTGTGTTCTCCTTGTTATATGCTTAGTGGAAATCCTCGAGCTGGATCCTAGTGGTGGTATTCACAATAGTTGATCGTGTATGAGTATATCTGGATATTCTTGTTATATGTTCTGTAGAAATATACTATATGGAGCTGACTGTATCTTTCCTTTGTGGTATTTCCCTTGTTGTATTTCCTTTGTGGTTTCGGGGTGTCATATTGGGTATTGTTATACTCACCCTTGCATGGGCTTTGCTCGCACGTGTCGTGTCTTATGCAGAAGAGAGAGCTTTTGATAGGATTCTAGGAGGACTAGGACCGGACAGTTCTCAGTGAGATCAGACATGCCGAGGTGTGTTCCTATGGCTACAGATTGCAGTCCCAGTACCTTTCTTTACAGGTTGTAATTTTTTACAGACTATCTTTTGGTGGGATTTTACTTTTGGCCTAGGGTTTTATATTATTGTACTTTACTTTCTTGTCATACTCTGTTGGTTAGGTTTTTAGTGTATGCATGCATTTCCATTTTTAGTAGTTTTTACTTTTCATCTTTGTGGGCTTGGAGATGTGTGTGAGTGTGTACAGGTGTATAGGCAATGCCTCCCATGTTAGTGATATTCCTACTCAATTCTAGTCACCATCCCCTGGCCTATTGGAAGCGGGCTTGGGGAGTTGCGGCTCGGGCCCCACTGGGACGGGTCGTGACAGCCTTGGTCTAGATTTATCCTAGGAATGGGAACATAATCTGGGACTAGGTCACTCATAGATAGGGTTGTGATCACAACCTTATATGATGAAGGGAGATATTCGGCCTTCATGTTGGTCGACCCAATATGAGGGACCCTCAGGGGAGTTATAACCAAAGCCTCCAGACCATAGGGTGAAGATATTAAAGAAAAGGGGGTAGAGTTTATCAGTTGTAGGATGAATAACATGGTATCTTTATATGGTTAGAGAATATGATCGATATAAGAAATATACCTTTCTCGTTTGTGTCATTAGTGACATCTGGTGACCTAACCATATCCTTGGGTGAAGATGAAACTCCTTCTTATGACGAACGACTTCTTGTTGCCTTTAGTACATTCCTTGAAGATGTTCTTTTTTCTCCACTCTTAAGGACTGCAAGAACAGAAAACAACATCTAGCGATGTGACATAAGAAAACAAAGTTTCCAATCTTGAATAAGTATTCGCCTTCTCTAAATATCACTTCCATTGAGGCTAAGACAGTATCAGAATAGCTACCTATGTCAAAATCCTCCAAAAAGTGAATTTACTCATGCCAGATCGAATGGTACAATCTTTGAAACATATCTAGTAGGAAACAAACATGATTGAATGGTAACCTCATCCACCTTCACTTATTAATAGGTTAGGTCTAATATAGAAGTTTCTAATAAAGAAACCAAATAATCACCCATATCCTTAGAATCATACACATTTTTTTCTAAGAGATCTCAATGAGGATATACATATTTTTTAAAAATTAGAATGTACTTCCATAATAGATGAAAATGAAAGGAGAGTGAGGTCCCATGATTACTCAAGGATTCTGGAGGACAAGGGTTTGATAATGCAAATCACTTCCTTTTCTTCCCCTTCTTCTCTTCCTAAGAAGTCCCTATATATGGTGATGAAACTAAAACTTTTAATTTATTATCAGCAATTGATGCCCTCATCTGAGCCTATCCCCCTGAGGATTCTTCATCATTGGTTCCTTAGTCATCACCAAACTCATCTCCCATATTTGTACCATGGGGAGTGTACTCGGGGGACATTTTCACTAGATGATTTTTATCAGCCTCCCAATACGTCAACAGATATAAGAAATGTCAATATAGTTGCTAAGGCAATATAAAACTCTAAAAAACATAGTAACCCCAAACTTATTGCTTCCTCGGTGACAGGATAACCCTCTTTGTCTGCAGAAATATGAAGTGTGCCAAGGAAAACTAATTGCTGGACCAGTGAGGAGAAAAATAGTTGACCCTTGACTCTTGCTAGAGCCATTTCAAGATCTTAAATAAATTTCCTGGCCTCCTCACAATGGTCTTTAAAGTTGATATCATGTGGGGTAGGGATATAAGAAAAACCTTCCAAAAGTACCTCTGAGTATTCCAATAAAATCCCTAGCTCAGCCTCTGAACACCATTCCTTCCGAACCTCCCATTGTTGAGACATGATAAGAAATAATAAATCTATCATAGCCTCACCCCCTGGAACTGTATTCACTATAATCATAACAGTAGGTGCTTCTTCTGGAAATGGTAAGCATCTTACTTCCTTACGAGGTGCTTCCATGTATTCTATCCCTTTAGAAGCCAACTTCATTCCAGATATGGTATTATACTCAATGATCGGTGGTTGGAAATTCTCACTTACCAATTTAGATAATTTTCCACTATGATATGAGTGAATCCAAATGCCTGCATAACTATAGGATAACACGATTGTTGCATCTTGAAGAGGAAGGTGTATCTCTGAACCTATCTCTTCTCTAGTAAACATCATCCAAAATTGTTGATCTACCTTCAGGTGTTCCTTATATCCATCAAGAACAGAGTGAGGACACCTTGATTTGACACATAATAATTGGATACTAAACTGGCACGGTGCATACCACTTGAAAATGAGGTCTCCATAAATATGGGCAGAAAGAACCCCCTCATGAAGTGACATCGTGTAAGAATGTTCCGTGATACTATCCTCACCAATGTGGAAAAAATTACCTATTGTAATGGGTACATATGTTTAGAAATATAAAAGTTCGTAATGTATCACATAATCCCTGATATCCCAATCTTTCAATGTAACAGGTCTTACCCCATTTATGCATTTCAGGTATGATATAAAATCGGTATTAGGGATACCCTAAATTTGTAGGTATTCATAACCTCCCAATTGAGATCCTATTCAATCCCATAATACTTGGAAGTAGCCCATAATCCTATAAGGGGATTCTCCCTTTTAAACATGGTGCAGTAGGCGATAGAGTTTTTCTACCAAAAGGATGGCCATCCTAATGTTATCCTCCCCATCCATAGTAGTATTCATCATAAAATTGGAGACCCTTACCCCCCCCCCCCCCCCAATCCCTTATAAGAAGCAGGTACCCACTTAGGTACATGGAAAGGAATCCAGCTAGTTGGACCAACTGATCAATGGTAGGGATGATTTCCCATCCCCAGTCTCTAAACTTTCCTCCTTAAAACAATGTCCATTAAGCACCTAGTGAACTACAAGTATCCTTTGTAAGGTTTCCCTTCATCCTCCTAACTTCCAGCTTAGATTTGTTCTTCTTGATTAAGTACTCCACCAATGTATTGAAAGGGATATCTGCTCGAGGAAACACCCCCTTTGGAAGGTCCTTCTCGACCATCTTAATCAGCTCTCGGGTTAAAGGATGATTCCTCATCACATCATCCCAAGTGGATTATAGAGGAATTAAATTTTCATATATACCACCAAGTATGGGTTTACCAAAGATATATTCCACATCCCAAATATTGATTCCAACCTTTCCATGAGTAAGATGAAAAGTGTTCATATATGGGCTCCAATGACTGAATAGCTCTATCATCAAACCCTTATTGTAGTAAACTGATGTATCGAATATCTAGATTTCCTAATACATTCTAATTTACTTCATCTCCCTATAAAATTCAGAAATAATATATTGAACCCAGAAGGGTCATCCCCAGTTCATTCCATAGCTACCCCCTGATTGGAATTCCCAACTATAGTTCCACCCAAACTTCTAATCATATGTGGACTACCGCATTATCGAGTGATACATATGGACATTTTCATCAGGTGTAAGATCATTCCCATTAAAGTTTGTGGGCATGAATGTCAGTAGGTGATTGTACTCATGGTCCCCATAGAAGATAATGTATCCCCCTAGAGAAATATTCACTCAAAAAGTGTTTTGGGTCCTCCGGATCCAGTAAGAGGGTTTGAATGATGACTTTATCAGAGTAATGGAAGCATAATTAATAAGACCAACCTCGTAAGTGAGGAAGAAGTCTTAAAGGGGGTAGCTCAATATTTTCAATCCCATCAACTTTATCATACTTGGTTGAAATGACCAAACAGAATGGTGGTAAGTAGGATCCCCGTTTTCCACTAAAGCATTTTGATGGGTTACTACAGCTTTTTCCTCCTTCTTAGAAGACTTACGGTAAGTGTATTGAGAGTCAGAATCCATCAGAATAAGAGTAAGTATCATGTGTTAGATAAATGAAACAATAATCTTGTAAAAATAAAAGACATAATAAATCGACATCATCATGTAAATATCATGAATCAATAAGGGATTCGCAAAGCGCATAAAGGGTTAGAAAATAACCTAAACCCCAAAAGTCACATGGGTCGCATAATCCCATAGGGAATAGCACAATCACAAGACCCCATGGAGACTTGTGATCACATGGCCTAAACATGGTCATGTGAGTCACATGATAATCAGCCAATTGAATGATTGAGATAGTGAATCCCACAAAACCCTTAATACAATCACAATCCTAATCATCTAAGTTCAAGAAACTACTGATGTATGGTTCATATTTGTACTGGACAGGTGCTTGAGTAAAAGCGGTATCATACGGAAAATTTATTGTGAAAGGGGGTCTCAGGATTGGGTCTTCTGAATAGGCCTCATGATCAAGACTTGTGGAATTATCTTAAGATAGGGGTACGCAATGGTGGTAAGGCAAGACAGCTCTGGAGGAACGATGGATGGTGGATAAAGCC
Source organism: Viscum album (assembly GCA_963277665.1). Taxonomy (NCBI): domain Eukaryota; kingdom Viridiplantae; phylum Streptophyta; class Magnoliopsida; order Santalales; family Viscaceae; genus Viscum; species Viscum album. Next base: position 1,150,097,219 of record OY728152.1, read on the forward strand.
ACCATCCATCCCTCTATATATAGGGAATCCCACAGAAAACCAAGCATCACCCATCAGATTAAACGTCACCCAAGACACATTCATGATAATGCCAAAGACTTAGGTGGGCATTAAATTTCCTCAGAACCGATCCCTTATTCTTGAAGACATCGCTCTTAAGGGGGCCATTTTTTGATGACCTCTAAATGATCATAGATAAAACTCAAAAAGAAATGGATACCAGAATATGGGTATTATTTTCCCTAAAAAATAAAAAAAATAAGGAGGGGGCCAAAACTCACAGATCTTGTGAACCTATAAAAGACTTATGATCGCATGACCAACATAGGGTCACATGAAGGAATAAAGTGCAGTGGATATCCAGTAGTAGGTACCAAAAATCCCCCTTTTGAAAGTCCTTATACTCTCATTAAGTCACCTTCAACAGCCTATGGTCATGCGATGAAAACCAGATGTGTTTCCTTAGGCCACATAGTTTTTCAGTGGTGATTTCCTGACGATCCAACCCAAAATCCTTTAAAAATGGGAGGAAATATTTCCAAAGGAGGAGTCCCCTAGAACTCGTAAACACCATGTGACTCATTAACAATGGGAAGGATAATTTTCCTAGACAACATTTGAGAAATCTCACATGACTCACAAACCTTTGTAAAATAAAAAAAAGGAGATAAAAAGGTATGAGTCGGGAGCTACTTGTGGTCATAAAAAACATACAACATGATTCTAGATATCTTCAAGAAACCAAGATACCCTAGTGACATGTTTTCCTCCTATCAGAAAATCCCTTTAGCTTGTCAGCCTCGTCGTGCGAAAGACCTAGTGCATGTACGAGCAACCATATGCTTCCCCTTCGGCTTCCTAAGGACAGACTGATGGATTTGTCCATGAAATGCCTATGCACCCCAATATGACCCATATTGGTCATGCGATGAACTATCAAGAGGTAGAGTAATTTTCTTTGACATTACTCATGTAATTGTGCATGACCCTAGAACTTTGGATAATAAAACAAAGGAAATAAAATTGGGAGGAGTAGGAAGCCTCTCTTGGTTGTAAAACACTTGAAACGCACTAAAGAAGTCTATAGTTCAGTCTCACAAGACTTATTGACGAGATATCTTGATCCCATGAAATTCCTCAGAAAAACCATATTTTTCTCATGGAACCCCCATAAAAATCACCTGAGATCATAAAAACACCTTTTAACAGGCAACCTAATCTCGTGAAGGCCCTTGGACATGTCAACATGACAACAAATAAGTCCTTAGACATGTCTACATAATCAAAACAGTCCCTATTAATCAGAAATAATCCAATAATGGGGGTGATGAAGAGAGTAACTCATGATCACTAAAAATCAGGCCACACCCTCAAAGCGATCCATGGAAAAGGTTCACAGAGACGCATGGTGCCAGAGCCCTTTTCCAACTCCAGGATAGATTCATGCTAGATACACTACACTAACCGATGAACAGTTAGGGTGGAGAGGCCTATAAATTACCAACCCCAGCCTCAAATAAGGGTTTGAATTCTCAAGATAAAAGTTTATCTATTTTCACATCCAGGTGCATCAACACACCCAAGAACCAGAGTGGATTTATTAGAGCAACTAATCTAGCGATTGGTAATCCTTACATCAGGTAATATGTTAGTGAATAGATAGATTTATCATGTTCCATGCATAAAGCACTTCAAATGATCATTTATAGAACACATGAAGGGATTATAGCAAGATATGAAAAGAACATATTATACATATTTCAGATCATGTGAGACTCAAAATAAATTAACACTGGAAAAATCTAATGCATTCTCAATATAAGAGATATGATAAAGACTAAAGGTGGAAGAATTAAACCAAAAACATTCTCTATAATCCTTGTGAACTTCACGTGAACCATCCAAGACATGTGAAAGTCCTAGGAAATGTCATCTAGATCTCATGATGCTCCTTTAGAATGCTATTTGTGGTCATGCAAAATCCTCTAGACTTATCTGAGAAAGTCACATGGTCCCCCTGAGAATGACACCTTAGTCTCATGAAGTCCCCATGGACTTGTCTCCCAATCCTTGTGAAATTTTTTAGATACATCGCTTGACTCATATAACGGTGACTAATCATTTCATCCAAGTTTTGAAGTCGCGTATGGGAATGTCAACTAAAGTTATTGTGATGCCCTCTGGGAAAGTCATAAGAGACACATGACGCCCTCCAGACGTGTTGGTTAAGACTCGTGATGCCCTCCAAGTATGTTATAAAATACATGTGACACACTCTGAGACATGTCATATTGAATCTCATTACACCCTTCATATGTGTAAAGTTGAATCTTGAAAATGACACCATGGAAAGTTAGCTAGATCATGTGACACCCACTAGAAAAGTCAAATAGGTTATGTGATGGCCTCAGGATAAAGTATCTGTATTTTATGAATTCCTATGGAAAGGTCAAATGGATCTTGTTATATCATCTAGACAATTAGTCTAGGTCACAAGGGCCTCACAGGACTTGATAGCATTTTCTGTCCTCAGTGTGTAATCCCCAATCAATAAGGAAACCTCATACTATAATTCCTGGTCAAGGGAACTATTAAGACTCTAATTCCTTCCATATTCAAGATATTTAGGCCACCTCTTTAAGGTTCTATATCCATATTGATCATCCAGGGTGATCCCATCATATAATTCCATCTCTACAAGCAATGACATTGATCACTTACCATCTCTTATTTCTCAAATGAGCATGGATCACGTGGGATTAGGGAGTTTCATTGGTCATTTTATATACACCATAAACCCCCAAGTTATAAGGGAAACCTCATAGTGTAATCCCCAATCAAAGAAAATACAATGAATCTAATTCTTGCAACATTCAGGATATGTAGGCCACCTCTTTAAGGTTAGATCTCCATAGGTCTATCCCAATACATAATTCCCTCACTACCTAGGAAATTATGTTGATAATTTTATATACCTTGTTTCTCACATCAATCATATCTCAAGTGATCTTAGGAAGTTACAATAATCATATCATTTACATCACAAGTCTCCACCAACCAAGGAAACATATATATGTAAATCCCCAACGAGTGGCATGACACATTAGCCTCAAAACAAAAGCATATACCTTGGGATCAGTCCCATGGGAGAGAAAAAACTACAAGAACTCTGAATCTTGTAATAACTAGGATACATAGGACACCTTTCTAAGGCCTGAGCTCAAATAAACACCCCTTCTGATACAAGTCCTTTCATGACTCTAACATCTCAACCATCGGGACTCAGTCATTCCTATGGGCTAATCACTCTATATCATATGTTAGTGGACTAAGAACTCAAATGAACTATGAAAACTCCAATTATATATATAGTCGGGATATGTAGGATGTACCTCTAGGACCTGATCTTGAACACCTGGTGTCCCAGAGCACCTATATAAGTCCTTTCTGCATGAAATTATACTCTACGGGTCTAACTAACTATGTGGGTTTTGATTCCTACAATAACCAGGATACATAGGATGCCTAAAAATGTCTCAATATCCTCCTTGAAATATTAACCAACTCCTTGTGTGTCATCACATTCCAAATCTCTTGGTTATAAGGCTTTAGCACATAAGCAATAACCCATTACTGGAGGATGATTGAGAACCTGAGATACATATAGATAGATCCACTAAAGAGACTCCAATATTTTACATGTGAAAGAGAAATAACCCATGATAATTTTTTAGGTTAAATTTTCTCATATTGGGTTTAGTAATAGATTTGCGAACATATCTTAAATCTATAATTGGGTCTTGTAATAGGAAATAATTCCCCCCAAAAGGGTGTGATGAGCTCGACCTCCCATCCTCTTGACCAATGTGAGTTCCCAAGAGTCATTGGGCTTGAAAACCCATATGACTATCTACATTTTGAGGCTTGTACTTAGCTACACATGATGGAACTATTGGGAGTTTCTAGGTAAGACTAAACAAATGGAAAACCCTATGTGAGTGGTTGAGCGAGGCCTTAAACCCTCTGCAATCAAATTATTGGGTGAAACCCATTCCCCATATCGAATCCATATGATATAAAGGTAATGGGATGTTATAGAATATATATGATATTCATAACATAATGATATATATGGAATAATTATATCATATATATATATTTTACTTTCCATTCAATAGGGGATACAATAACATTGCTCGTGTGTACGGTGGACTACCGCCTCGCAAAGCGATGTGATTCATTTTTAATGGAAGGTAATAAGGATAAATTTAATTAATATATTTGATATAAATGACCTAATTATGATATTCATGACATATTTATCATTTTTAAAAGATAATATATCATTCTATTTATTACCTTGTCACTCACTTAAAAATGATAACATTGTTTATGTATGTGTGGACTACCACCTTCATGAAGATATGTGACTCTATTTTCATCACCACACCACAAGGATGATATGTATAAGTATATTTATGGAAATAATATGATATTATGATAATTATAGAGAGTTAAAATATTGTTAACCTTATTTCTATAATGATCATTGGAAAATGGAAATGTTACTTGTGTGTATATACGACCTACCATCTCCATGATCATAACGTACTTCATTTATCAAAACCATGTTACATGATTGGTATTAAAAGTATAATTGTTTTATAAATATGATAATTATTTAATTATTATTATTATATAGATAATTAAACTATGTGATACGCATAGGAACTGGAACATTCGTGACAAAACATGCATGAGAAAACAAGGTAATTAACACCCGAAACAATGAAAATAATGAAAGATTAATAACGAATGAGTGATAAGATGTGATAAGATAATAATATATGATATTAGAAATATGAATATGGTTTTTTATAAGTTAATAACATGTATAAAACAACTATATAGTAGGTAAAATCATGTTTAACCAAAAGGAAGCGCAAGGTAAGGTACTTCATCTAAATTTCCCTTCATTGAGGTATATTGTATTGTTATACACCTAATTTATTTTATATGGTGTATATACTTCCCATTTGACATATAATATCATTATTAATTCATAATTAATGGTATTTTAAGTTTAACTTTAAATTATTTCATCCAAGTGGAATTTACTTAAAAATTACCAAGTGGTAAAGAATTTCATATCTCAATTTCTTTTTATTGGGCTATATTACATCTTCATTGTCTGTGAAATTATATGATTATGTGTGTAAATACTTTTGACTATATTATGTTATATTTTAAATTTTTATGTGGATTTAATATTGATACACACAATCAATTCATTGATTAATCTTCAATTCAATGTTATGATCTTTATAAAGGTTTATTTCACAATATCATTTTAATCGGGATTGTTTATACCTGAATTTTCATTGAATGAAATTATTTGATAAATTTATAATAAAACTATTTAATTTTATTATCCTCTGTTTATTGGTGATATTTTCAAGTAATATTACTATTTTTTCACTCATTGGTACTTAAATTAATTGCAAAAATATTTTTAAGAAAATCTAACTTCATTTCTATCTTCAATCGGAAATCCATTTTCTTCCAAACCGTATTTTCAAAAAAATGTTTTCAAAAATATTTTTAACCTTTTCTAAATGATATATTACAGAAAATTTTACCCATTTTTACATTTTACAAAATTTTCTTAAAGGAATCTTCATTTCATTTTCAAAACAATATATGTTTCCCTTTTACTGAAAAGGTGAAAGGAATCTTTGTTTTAATGTGTACAACATGAATAGAATATTCAGCCATCATGACCATTTTTAATATTGTTTTATAAGGTTCAAAGGTTATATTCATAAAAGATTTTTTTCAAAAAAAAATTTGAAGTTTTATTTTTAATAGGTTATTTTCAAAATGAAAAGGATGTTTTCCTTAAGAATGTTTTTAAAGATCTTTTTTATGGTATTTTTATTCATAAATAATAAAAACCCATTATTTTACTTATAATACACTTGGGATATTTTGTATTGATATCATAATTATTATTTATATGGATGGTTTATGATCATTTTTTCAACTAAAGTATAAACATTCACTTTCTTGATTCATTTTTTAGTCATTAACTTTCCTTCGAAATATTCACTTTCCATGATCATTGGACATTAAATTTCCCTTAGATATCTATATTATTTTTCATAGATATTTTATTTATTAAAATATATATCATTTCTACATATGGTTTTCTACAATGAAAGATGTTTTTTATTTGGGTAAATATTGTTATCCATATTCTTTACTCAATATGAATATTTGATGATAAGGCACAATGTTCATGAATTAAATCGATTATTCGATATATGAGGAATGTTTTTAGACATGTAGTGTTGGGTGGGGATCGAAATTATATATCCCCTTAATGCATTAGTAGGTATCATGAGAAAAAAATAAGCAATCTATCATTAAATGGGTTTTTACCTATAGTTTTAAACTATATTGTGAATGGTCTTGACAGTAGAGGTATCATGATGCCTAAGATCATGACATCCAGTAATTAAGTATTTCCTTTATTAAGAATTCAGTTATTATTATCTATGATATTTTCACAATGATATTATCTCTGGATGCATTTCATTCTTAGTTTCACTACCATAAAATGAGGCAAGGGAAGCACCTCGTTTTATCAATGCTAAAGACAAAGCACTGATAAAGGGGGGGCTTTATCAGTGCTAGCTAAAAGCACAGGTAAACACATCATTTATTAGTGCAAAAAAAAGCACTGATAAAGGGTACACATTTATCAGCGATTTTATTAGTGCTGATAGAGGATACATTTATCAGCACTATTTTTAGCACTGATAGAAGTTTTTAATAATAATTTGTATAAAATTATTATATTTATATTCAAAAATAATATTTATTTGTATACATTAAATAAAAAAACATGTTTATAATTAATATTTTTTTTTAATAATTCAAAAATATATATAATGTTTAAAAAAAGTATTTGTAAGATTATAATTAAATATATATGTGTTTCCAATGAAGTTGATCAATAAATATATTGATCAAGTGTGCGTATATGTTATGTATCATCATGAATGTTCATTTATACATTACAATCTTCTTATTATTCATGTTGTCCATTGATGGATCTTTTTTTTATTATGTATATTTTATTAGGTGTGTATGATTAATTAATGCATGTTACCCATATATATATATATTATATTATGTTCTCAATACTTATAAAATTACATTAAATATATTTAAAAATAAATATATTTATTATATTTATAATTATTAAATTTTAATTATATATAAATACTTTTTAAATATATTTATTTGTAATTATAATTATAACTATATATTTTTAAAAAAATAATTATAAAATTACTTAAATATACACATATATTATAATTTTATAAATATATATATATAAATATATTAATAATTATATACAAATATTTATAAGTATATTTATTTATAGTTATCATTATAACTATAAATAAATATATATGTGTAATTAATTATAAAATTATAATAAATATATTTGTTATACTACTTATAAAGTTATAAATATATAATTAATTAAATATATACAAATATTTATAAATAAATACAAATATTTATAATTATAATTCCTAAATAAACATAGATATATCTAATAATTAAAAAATTGTAATAAATATATTAATTATATATATTTATATACAAATATCTACAAATAAAAACAAATAGTTATAAATATAATTCTAAATAAATGTAAATATATTTAAGTAATTAAAAAACTATAATAAATATATTAATTATATATATTTATAAAATTATAAATATATTTTTTATAATTTTATAATTATATATATATATGTGTATGTATATGTAATTACAACTATAAATAATTTATTTATTATAATTTTTAATTACGGATAATTATATATTTATTTATTAGTTATAAATATAATTAAATATATATATATTTAATTAATTATTAATTCATAAAAAAAAATATTTATAATTTTCATATATAATGTTATATATAATTAAATAAATATATTTCTAAATATATTTACAAATATATAGAAATATTGAGAAATAAATAAAAAAATTTATATTTATTATTATAAATAAATAGAGATATATTTAAGTAATTATAAAATTATAATAAATATATTAAATATATATATTAATAAAATTATAAATATTAATTTGTTATAATTTTATAATTATTTAAATATATATATATATATATTCAATTACAAATATAATTATAAATAAATAATTATTCATATAAATAATTATAAAATTAGAAGAAATATAGTTATATACATCTATAATCTTATAAATATATATAATCAATATATTTATTATATATATTTCTAAGATTATAAATATTATAAGTTTATTTCTTATGATTTTATAATTATTTAAATTATAATCTTATTAATATAAATATATATTTATCATGCATGTATATAATGTTATAAATATATATATCAATAGAAATAAATTAATAACATTATATCTTTATCAACGCTTTTTTAGCGCTGATAAAGGCCTATCTTTATCTGGGATAAAAAGTGATGATAAAGGCATGTTTTATCAGTGTTTTCTATTTTAGCGCTGATAAAACATACCTTTATCAGTGCTTTTTAGCTAGTGATAAAAAAAGGTTCACAGGGTGTTATAAAAAACCATAACTTTCTCCTCCTTCCTCACACCCCTCGAGCTCTCGCAGAAGCCGATCATTATTGTCGCGCCGCCTCCGCCTCCTCCTCCTCCTCCTCTACCATCGCCTCTCCTCCGTCGTGAACCAAACCTTCATCGTGTGCCTCTACTCCACCGTGAACCAAATTTTTGTGCGCCTCTCCTCAGTCGTGTGTCACACCTCCATCGGGCACGAACTAGACCATTGTGCACCTCTACTCCACCGCGCGCCTCTCCTCTATCAGGCACCTCTCCTCCACCAGAGGACCCCTCCATTGTACGCCTCTCCTCTACCATGAACGCACCTTTGTCACATGTTGAACGACACATCTGCGGTGAGTTTTCTCCTCTTTCTCTTTATTTTATGGAGATGTTTTGAATTATACGGGCTAAACACCCCGCTAAAAAACATGGTCATTGGTGGTCCTCGTTTTCGCACTAAATGATTTTCATGTTGTTTGGTCTTTGAAAGGAAATTAGTGATCCTCTAGTGAAACATGATCATATACCCTGAATATGTATGTGTGTGTGAACATGGGAAAGGTTATGCCAAGTATTAATGTATTTTAATGATCATGTTTATGAGTTTCTAATATGTTTTTCACTTATACATTTTTATAAACTTTTTAAATATTTTTTAATCATTTGTTGGGTTTATCAGAATATATCTACAATACCAGCACTCTCTTCACTTCCTCAAACATTTCTTATCATATGAACTTTTTTAGGCATTTTTTTTATGAAACTCTTTTTAATTGACATTCCTTGGGTGCTTGGGTATTTTAAGCCCCTTCTTCATCTTAAGTATATTGAATTATGCTATTTTGTATGATGACATAATGGTTCCTTATCAAGGTGACCTTCAACTTAACTTAAATGGGTTTCCTAAACTTCATTTATTTGTATATTGTTAGTGTAATATCCTGTTACTATTTTAGGTATTCCTAAACCTTCTTGTGTTAAATTATTATTACATTAAAGGGGAAAATTTGGTTTATCAGTGAAAAGTTGTATTTTTGTTAAACATGTCACAGAATGGTAAAACGCCCAATTAATACTCCTGAATATTCAATTAAATATTTTCTGAGTTAAACATTGAGTAAGTAGGAGTTTCCAAGGTCTGTAAAGCCTCGGGGAGAAAGGAATAAAAAAATTAAATATATTATTTTAAGCACGGGCAAGTTATTTAAAATAATTGAATAACTCTAAAAAGGTGTGTTGAATGAGAAATCTGAGACCACTCTTGTATCTAAAATATGGGTTTTACCCTAAGATGGGTATAACATTCTAAGGTTCCAAACATTTGGATGCCTCGCTCATGAGTTAAAGTTATTAAATAATATTTAATATATTATTTTTTAAAAATAATTAAATATCTCCCAAATGGTGATGTATGAGAAATCTGAGACCATCAATGGGTCCATAACGGTGGTTTTACCCTAGACATGGTATATCAGTTGTAAGCATCGAGCGTTTAGATGCCTCACTCACAAAAATAACACTTTTTATTTTAATTAATTAGTTATTCTGATTTTTCATTAACAAATCATTAATATATCTCAAATCATTCATAGTTTGAGAAATTCGAGACCACCATTATGTCTGGAACAAGGTGTTTATCCTATATAGGCCAAAATATCCATGTTCATCTGTAACACCCCAATATTTCATAGTACATTATCTCAATAAAGTAATTCAATAGCTTGCGCTGCACACAATACTGAATTTGAGTGCACCACAACTTACCAAACTAGCCGTTCAAAAAGAGGTTATGAATAGTATTAACTGCATTTTGAATCTTATATACTCTATATAATATTAATATCCATATTACGTCTTTCTTATACATAATATAAGAACAAATTCATTGTTGAAGAAAAAAGAAGTATTTTTCAAAAAATGCAATTTTACCGCCTTTTAATGGAGAACCCTTTTTAAAACCAATATTTTACACTTTTATATATTCAATTTAATGAAATTAAATTCTTCTTTATAAGCGGGACATAAAAATTTAGTTTGGATAAATTTTTTGTACTTTTCTGATAACTTTCATATTTTGATGAATAGTGAAAAATACAATATTTTAATTGAAAACAACTTCTTTAATCGAAATAATTTATAGTGTTAAATTATGAATTGGAATGGTTTTGAATTATAATTAGATTATATTTTTATCATTTAATACAATTTAGGTCATTATAAGTAATTTCACATTTAAATTTTACATAAACACATGTCAATCTTTTGATACTTTTTACTTTTTAAAAACCCACTTTTTGGTTTTGACGACGGGAATTAATTTTAAATTAATAAATGCAACTTCTATATTTTTAATTTGGTAAAATAGACTTAATTTTATAATTCTGAATATAAAAATTATCTTAGGGTGAGTTTTTGTTATTTTTCTGAAAACTTTCAATTTTTGATGAATAGTGAAAAACACTTTGATATTATTTAAAACCGACTTTTTATTTAAATAATTATTTATTTTATTTAAATTTATTTTAAGTAAAAATAGATATATAATACCTATATAATTTCAATGTAATTCATTAGATTCATTTTATAATAAAATTAAATCTATAAAATTTTATTGAACTTTTTAACCTCTTTTACTCACCTTTTAGGCACGTTAGCAAATTTTCATAAAACTTAATTTTACCGCTTTTGTGAGTTAAATTTCAAAAATTCAAGAGACACGGTTGACATCAGTATGTAAAATGTGATTCAATAAGATGAAAATAATTTTTGGTGAATAGTAACTCTTGACTTTTATTTACCACGGTTAAAAGTAAATAGGGTAATTAAAGGTAAAAATGATATTATAATTACCCTAACACATGTCCTAATTATATTGGATAAGTGTAATTCGAACAAAAACAACCATAGGAATAAAATATAATCCTTTAGGTCCACTTGGATTAGATTAGGACATTTATTATTATTTTATTTAAAGAAGTGTTAAAAGTGTTAAATTCAAAGTTTATTAACTAAACCATTTTTAATATAGGGTTATACATAAGATAAATTCTACTATAAATATTCATTAGAAAGATAGAAATATTTCCTACATAATGGTATTTTATTTATAATTTTTGGAGATTAAATAATTAAATTTATTTATGACACAATGATGATGCAGTAATTACCTTCTTAATGAAATATTAAAATAGTTTATATTATACATTTTAAAATAAATATAATTTAAATGTTTTTGATGCCATACACAAATTTTATAGGTTAATATGACATTTTAGGGTTGATTAGATAAAAAAAATTCCGAGTGATAAGGTTTTTATGACATTCACAAAAACAAAATACCAAATAGTGTCAAAATTGACATAAATTAATTTTTAAAACAAATACTATATTATTGGTTGATATAATATTCTCAAAAATATAAGGTTCATCCAAAGGGATTAAATAATATTATATATGTCATTAATGAACCACTTTAGGTTCTCTTGTAAGTTTAGAGTAAGTTTATTAACCATTTAGTGTAAGAATACAAGAAGACATGGTAAAAGTTACACTATTTAACTAAGAGTTAAATCTAAAAGATAAGGATAAAATGGTATCCTAAACTTGTATAAAACCTATTGGTTGAAAGGATTTCTATTAATAACCACCTAATTCTCGAAATAAATTCATTTTTATCCATTATAAACTGAATAGGATTGTATAATAAATTAATATTTCAATATTTTCTTAAAGTGACCATCACCCCTATTATAAAAGGGCACTTCCCCTTATCTAAAAACCACACCTTCAAAACCATTTAGCTAAACCAACCCCTTCCCAAATAACCTCAAAACTTCTCTCATATCAACCTAGAGTCCTTAATTTGATCAGAAATCCAACCTAAGGAGCCCTTTTGATTGAATTAAAAGGAAACACCCGAAGAAGAGGTAATAATTTCACCACCCTCTTTCAAGTTATTTTCTTCTTCCACATCCTCTTTCATTGTAGTTTCTATATGAAAATAGTAACTTCAGTACCTCCTAAAGGCTGTGATGTTATTATAAATATGGAACAACCATAGTTTTTATTCTATCCATCCTATAAATGACAAAGTCATCATACGTGCGGACGTACGGCTTACCGTCTCCACGTCATGGTGTAATTTGTTATTCAAACACTTCATTATTTGGATGGGTATAATAATGAGTATAACTGATGTAAATAATAAATATAACATGTTAATGATTCTGTATATATTATATACAATCCTATTACATTTGATCTTACCATCAATATAATGATATTATCGCTCGTGTGTACGTACAGATTACCGTCTCCACGACGAGATTAGATTCATTACCACGTTCACCATTCAACGATAAAGAAAGTGATTATTACCCAAAATGTTAATTTAACATAGAAATAATTATTAAATTGGTAGTATAAATTCATAAATGAATTATGTATGATATAATAAATATGAATATGGTTCTGTTATAATTTAATAACATACCATGGTCATTATACAGAAGGTTAAACGTACCCTCGACCAAAGAAAAGTGCAAGGTAAGGGTTAATTCTACAATCTCTTTATTATATGAGGTTGTTGTTTTTTTACGTAAGTATCTACTGGGACATATTTATTATCCATGTACATGTTTCATAAAAGTGTTTTCAAAGGGATTATTTTTAAGGGACTTTTTACTAAAACATCATTTTAAATGTTTTAGAGATTTATTCTTCTAAACCTTTCTCATTAATTTCCATGTTTTCAAAATGGTTTTAAGGATTTATTTATATGGACATGAATGTTTTAAAATGTTAATTACTTTCAAAAGTTTCAAAGTGGTATAGAACACTTTGATTAAAAACTATCTTTTAAATGAATTCATTTATATGACTTTTAAATTATTTCATGAAAAATGGATATTTCTCTCAAATATTTTTACTGATCATTTTCAACAATGTCAACATCATTTATGGGATATTATTCTTGATCAAGGTTGAATTATTAGGATACAAATTTTCCATATTGTATTGAAGGTTTTGTGATATGTTTGACTGCGGATTTGTTATTTTTATACCATTCATGGTTTATGAATAAAGTATTGAAATTTAGTATGCTAGTTTTAAATACGAATGTTTATGTTATGTTTAAACCTTTTCGTATGAGTAATGCATTGGACTTAGTAAGAGACGGGTGGAGCCCACTATATATCCTCGATGCATCGTTAGGTCTCATGAGACCAACTAGTGTCTTGGAAGAAGTCCTTGACTAAATCTTATTTGTAGTCTTCGAACAAGACCTTGACTCTGCGGTTATGAAGTCTGGCATTTTGCATTCCATCAATATAAAATTAGCTATTGATATTACATGTGATTTTTCGACTAGTAGAATTTCCATGTGAATAAATAAATTCCATTATTTGATTTAGCTTTTTCATATTATGCTGAAGTTTAAGTTTAAAATGATTTTTTTAGTTTTATACATTGCCTTAAATGTTTATTCTTATTTACAAAATTTTCTACTATATTATTATCCTTACTGAGCATCTGAGCTCACCCCTTTCTATGTTTTATTTTTCCCTGGATGTGAAGAAGTATATTATGAATGACCTGCAGGGATAGTCTAAGGGATATGATTGTGGTCAATGGAGACAATTTTGTTGTTTTTTTTCATTTTATAATGTAATTTAACATTCATGTATGTAATCTATTTTCCAAGACTGCTAAACTGATCGGTCCTTCGGGACTTGATTCCTTGTAATCATGCTAATGTATTAAAATAATACATCGACTCTAGGTAAATGGGGTCTGGTCGTATCAGAGGAAGTTTAGAACCAACCTTGCAAATAGATTTAGATAAACTCTGATTGGAGAACATTTCCCTAAGATAGACTTTGAGGATTAATATATAAGAACTTCCTATAATTTTGGAAATGTAGAGATTTTGTGTATTTTCCAAGCAATACATCCCTGTCTGAATACGATGTAAGAACCCGAGTTTTTGGAAACGGGTCAAATTCTGACCCTGTTTAAACTTTTGACTATTTTTTTTGAGAAGTCTGGAAAATCTGGACAGTTTCTGGAAATTTCCAGACTACACGCCGTGTACTTTAAGTACACGTCATGTATGAGTTACCCGAGTGACCGGCTGTGTGCTCGCCGAGTGTCTGCCGTGTGAAGACCGTGTAGAACTTTCCTACTACACGGTGTGTATTTATATACACATCGTGTATCCCTTACCCGTGCGAGGCCAGGTACATGTCGTGTGGTTCCCAGGTGTAAATTTCTATCTACACGGCGTGTATCCTTCCTTGACACGCTGTGTACCCATGCCCGTGTAGCGTCCAAGACCCTGGTCGTGTGCTAACCGTGTACACGGTCCAGACCGTGTGCCGAACTCCACTTAATTCGGAGTACGGAAACACGTATACACAACATGTACTTGGGAAATACACATCGCATACTTTTTTTATTTGATCGACCGAGGCGTCATCGTGCCTCATTCCTATAATTTTATTCTTCTCCCCCTTTGGACGAACAGTTCATCCGAAAGACCTCCACGAACACAAATCCTTCTAGATCCGTCGTATGACCTCCGTTCTTCGATCCGTCAGAGGCAGCGAGACCGCATCAGAGAGGCTAACCCCACGTACCCTTCTTCTTCCTTGATTCCTCACCTGTTCCTCCGCAGATTCCATCTGAACGGAATTTCCATATCTGACAGAAATGAAGATATACCGCGATTCAGTCCGATTCAGAGGTTGAAATCAAAGGAGTGTCATCGTACGAGTATGAGGTGGGTGGTGCATACCTTCTTTCGTGTTTTCATAGACAATTTTGGGTTGCGACCTTCGGGCACGATGACGGGTGTTGAGCAAGACCCTGTTTATTTATTTTATTTAATTATCTGCATTATGGAATGCCTCTGGGTATTCCCTAACCCTGTTGCGATTGAGAGAGACTGGGTTAGAGGTCATTGCTCATTTGGGCCAATTCGGTAGGGGGTTCCGAAATGCGTGTGAATTGGACCATTTTTTAAACTGTTGTGTTTATACTGTTTATTGAATGTCTCGAGTTAAATTGTTTAGTTTAATTGTTTAATCGTGAATGAGTTGGGTGCTGGTATGGGATAGCACAGGTTAGTGTAATTTGACAAATTAGTATTTTTTTTGTTTAAAGTGATGCTTCCAAGTATGAATGTGTAATGTGTGATATTGCCTATGTTGAACTTCTTGTTGTGTTGGGCGTGGCCCGGATATATTTTTGATTGATGGGGATCACAGGTTAGGTATTTTAGCTCAGGTTACTTTGGGTGGTTTCTACCACAGGATTGGGCGTCACTGACGTCGGTTGAGATAGTTGGACTGTCAGGTTGGGCTTGGCCCGGGTTACTGGATGGCGAGACCATCAGACTGGATTGACAGGTTCATAGGGACACGAGGTGTCGGAGATGTTGTGGCTTGGGACATAATGAGGTGATTACTGCTCACCGGGTACTTTTGAGTAGTGTGCACATAGATAGACTCTAAGATAAGGTGGTACGACCACTCGCTGGGTAGAGGCCCCCGGTAGATGTGGTTTGGTATATTTGGTTTTGGGGTGCTTGTCATAGGAAGCCACATGGAAGGTGAGGAGCCTTAGGAAGACAACTTTGAGGTGGGCAGGTTGGGGGCAGAGGCTCGCCGTGATTTAAGGGCAAACATCGTTGTCCCTCCGGTTATCTTTTGAGGACAGATATCATTGTTCCTCCGGATGTTGTGCCTTGGTCAGGTTGAGCTTTCGAGCTGGGTTACGACGGTTGGGTGTGCCTTTGGGACATTGGTACTTGAGACACATGGTGTCAGGTGGCACGAGGTGTCGGGCTGCAGATCAGACTTTCCGGCGTTGGCCGAAGCAGGTGACACTTCCTGGTGGCTGCTGAGCACCAGTGAAGTCTTTGTTTACTTTTGGGCATTGCACTGTTCACTATTTTTCTTGTATAATCATGTCTGCCTAAACACTTATATTAGGTACGCACCTCTGGGTGGTATCCTACTGAGACTTGTCTCACACCCTACACGGGCCCCTCGGGATGCATGTAGACTTTATGAAATTGTGTGCAGGTAGAGGGTCAGCCTCAGGAGATAAACTTTAGTGCTGTTGACATGGAGACTGGAACGGACCCTAAGGTCATTCCATACTAGAGTTATTTTTTTGGTTTTCTTTCCTTGAATCAGCATGTTTACCATATATTGTAGCTACTGTTGGTTAGCCATTGGTGCCATTGAATATATATTGATTTTTATGACTTGCTTGGATGCATGCTTGGTTGTTTTAGCAGTTATTGCAGTTGATTTCATGGAATGATGTTTTGTTTACTTTTCGCTGCGGATGTTCTGTATTGCTTCCGCTATTTATTGTTATTGAATGTGTTTTTGCTCTGCGGGTCAGTTTCGAGTCTGCTGAGTCATTTATTTCCATTGTATATTTTAGTTTATTACTTGGACCAGTACTTTTAATTCCTCCATGAGGGTATAGCCTCCCCACTATACCTAACAGACCCTCACTGCTAGTTGGCAGCCTTTGGTGTTCAGGGGAGGTGCGCCTAAGGTAGGGACACCCAACCCGTTCGGCACTGTTCGGGTGGCTGGCCAGGTCCGGGTTATTACAAAGTGGTATCAGAGGGGTTCTTGACAAGGATTTAGTAGCAGTGTTTTTCTGGATACTAATGAGATTGAGACTTCTCTTTTTATTTTTGCTGGTTTTACTATTTGGGATATGGTAGACTGAAGATAGGTTGTTGTTGGAACTTGATTTTTGAACTTGTGCTTAGGTTCCTGCAGCCCCATGTACGAGGGATGTATTGAGTTGCCGGGGGTGGGAATTGTTGTTTGCTTTTTCTCAGATTACAATTGATATGATTTCCACCTGGGTGGCTCACTTTTTTTGCGATGTTATTGATTATGATATGTAAACCTTGGACGGTATGGAAAGGGTTTCTTGCTTGGATTTTGATAGGCACATTTTAGGGTATTTCAATTTCATAACTGCATGTATGCTTTTTGAAGTGATAATACCATGTGAATAAAATCAATTGCCATGATATGTATGCTCTTAAATGTGAATAGGTAAAAATCCTAATAGAATTGCTTATTTATGGTAATGCATATGCCATGCTTTGTATTTTTTTAGAATTGCATGTGCAGGACATATGGGTCTGGCTCTTATGAGAGCAGGTAGGTATCGTGGTTGAGGCAGTGTAACTGTCAGGATTGGGCGACTCGGTCGTCGGGATTGAGACAACGTTGGTTTTCAGGACGGGCATGACCAGAGGTACTAATGATACTTGGCTCTGTTGAGGGCAGGTAAGGAGGCCATGAGTTCGGGATGCCGTGGGGAATGGGTTGCGGTGAGGGGGGGTAAGGGTAGTTGTTATGAACTGTCTTTTGTTTCTTTCCTTATCTGCATAGAATATATTGTTATATAGATTCATGTGGGGTGTCTGGAAATTTATGGTATTTTGTGGGTTACTTGGATGGCGAGGCTATCTGACTTGAGCGACAGGTTCGCAGGGACACGAGGTGTCAAAGGTGTTGTGGCTTGGGACATACTGAGATGATTACCGCTCACTGAGTACTTTTGAGTAGTGTGCACACAGATAGACTCCGAGATGAGGTGGTACGGCCACTCGCTGGGTAGAGGCCCCCGGTAGATGCGGTTAGGTATATTTGGTTTGGGGGTTCTTTCCATAGGAAGCCACGTGGAATGTGACGATCCTTCAGAAGACAGCTTTTTGGCGATCAGGTTGGGGGAAGAGGCCCGCCATGATTTGAGGGCAGACATCGTTGTCCCTCAGGTTATCTTTTGAGGATAGGTATCGTTGTTCCTCTGGATGTTGTGCCTAGGGAAGGTTGAGCTTTCGAGCTGGGTTACGACGGTTGGGCGTGCCTTTGGGACGTCGGTACTTTAGACACATGGTGTCAGGTGGCACGAGGTGCCGGGCTGCAGGTCAGACTTTCCGGCATTGGCCAAAGCAGGTGACACTTCCTGGTGGCTACTGAGCACCAGTGAAGTCTTTGTTTACTTTTGGGCATTGCACTGTTTACTATTTTTCTTGTATAAGCATGTCTGCCTAAACACTTATATTAGGTACGCACCTCTGGGTGGTATCCTACTGAGACTTGTCTCACACCCTACACGGGCCCCTCGGGACGTGTGTAGACTTTATGAAATTGTGTGCAGGTAGAGGGTCAGCATCAGGAGATGGAATTCAGTGCTGTTGACATGGAGACTGGCATGGACCCTGAGGTCATGCCGTACTGGAGTTATTTGTTTAGTTTTCTTTCCTTGAATCAGCATATTTACCTTATATTGTAGAAACTTTTGGTTATCCATTGGTGCCATTGTATATATATTGATTTTTATGACTTTCTTGGATGCATGCTTGGATGTTTTAGTAGTTATTGCAGTTGATTTCCTGGAATGATGTTCTGTTCACTTTCCACTGCTGATATTCTGTATTGCTTCTGCTGTATATTGTTATTGAATGTGTTTCCGCTCTGCGGGTTAGGTTCGAGTCTGCTGAGTCATTTATTTCCGTTGCATATTTTAGTTTATTACTTGGACCAATACTTTTAATTCCTCCATGAGGGTATAGCCTCCCCACTATACCTAACAGACCCTCGCTGCTAGTCGGAAACCTTTGGCGTTCAGGGGAGGTGCGCCTAAGGTAGTGACACCCGACCCGTTCGTCACTGTTCGGGTGACTGGCTGGGTCTGGGTCGTTACATACGAGCAGGTAGAGGTGGCTCTGGCATAGATATACCTAGGAGAGAAAACTTTGACAAGGAGTTTCGGGCTTGACCTAGGGTATCCTAGTACACAACAATGGTCCTTGATGCACTCTTGGTTACGAAACTCTTAGGGATATGCTTAGGATAATTCACATTTTCATTACAAGTCATTATGAAAGATTTAGGAGTAAATACTTCCTCAAAGAAAACATTTTATGATTATATATTATATTTATAATATTTTCAATTTACATTAGATATTTCACAAGTTTTTAATTATGAATTTTGATTCATAAACTAAACTTTTGTATGCCATTGTTTAGAAATGACGTCTAGTAGAAGGAATGAGAATTCCAGCAATACGCATGATCGAAAGATTAAGAAGTATCATATCTTTCATGGTATTAAGCCAATATTTAAAAGGGAAATACTCTCCCACATATTCTCATCATATGAAGAAATAGTATCATGTGTTAATAAGATAAGTAAATAATTCTTTGAGTTATATGGATTTGAAGGAAAGCAATAGAAGAAAATGATGTAAGAGAGAAAGATGGATACAGGAAATAGGGGAAAGAAGGATTTTCCCATATGTGATAACTGTGGAAAGAATCACCTTGGTAAATGATTGAAAGGAATAGGAGTTTTTTATAAGTTTAGAGAAGAAGGACATCAATTACATGATTTAAAGGGTAACAAAAATGTTTCAAATGTACAATGCTTCATCTGCAAGGAGTTGGGACACTACGCGAAGCAACGTCCAAATCATCAGAGTATACCCCAAATGATGCTATTGGATAATAATCAAGTTATGATACTACCAAAGATGAAAAGGAATGATTATATTTCTTATGTAGTTATTAAATTATTGTGTCATTTGAGTGTTGTATTAATGATGTACATGTTATAATAATTATAGAGTATAAAAGGATTGTACTAAAGTACTATTTCGTTAAGAACTTGAGATTGTGTGAAACCAAGAAAAGTGACTCAATAATAGTTTAATTTTTTTGGAAAATATAATTTTGAGAGAAAGACAAACTAAAATATGGTTATGATACTGAGGAACTAATTTTGGAATAATATATGATTGATTTGGATAAATTATATTGGATATTCTTGACTACCCTGAAACAGATTAATGATTTTATTATTCCATAATTGTTAGAGTTTACAACATTTTTTGATAGAAGGAGTATATCCAGTATTCTATATGGAATAAGGGAGAATGAATGTAATCAATAAGGTTTTATAGTAATTCAGGGTGTTACAGTGTTTTAAAAGAAAACATGAGGAAGGTATTCACATGTTATTACGTGGAAAAAAGATCTTCATTGTGTTTACCTTCCTTATAAATTTTGGACTGTGAGTTTAGATAGAATTATTTTGGATAAGAATAAAAGTTGGAATGGATTAAGTTAGAAATCGGATAATATTGTTAAGGTTAAATCATTTCTTAATATTATTTTTGGATTTTTATGAAAAGGACAACCCGGAGGTCGGGTGATAACCTTTCGCGTCTCGCAAGGCCGTGAGACTTGAACCCGCAACCGAAGGGAGACAAGGGTAATCATCTACCACTGGGTTATGTGATTTCCTAGTTTTTATAATGTAGTTTTTTTAAATAGTCTGACAAATGAATTATAAATTCATTATTTTTGGAACCCTATACAATTAGGATAAATATAATTTTTTTGAATTCTATTATCTTTTGAAGCGAAAAATGATTTTGTGGTAGGAATTAGTTGAAGGATGAAACTCTACTTGTCAAGTATATTTTTTCCTCTTAATCTATGAATAAATTAATTCCTAAACTTTAGGTA
Source organism: Viscum album (assembly GCA_963277665.1). Classification (NCBI taxonomy): domain Eukaryota; kingdom Viridiplantae; phylum Streptophyta; class Magnoliopsida; order Santalales; family Viscaceae; genus Viscum; species Viscum album. Next base: position 1,150,118,451 of record OY728152.1, read on the forward strand.
AGGGATATTAAAACAAAAAATGTGTTATCTTAATACCTTATGTTTTGTTGAACCGATTATATTTTAAATCATCATAGATTGATGGATTTGAGGCCCTCAATTTTACACTTGTTTGTAATTGATGACCTCAATCACTCCCTATAAATATTTACATTTTTCCTCCAATTATGTGTCTCTAATTTCCACCAATGTTCTCCTAATTGAGATAATAATTTGGTGGTGACTTTTTTGCTCCCTTTCCCTCTTATTAAGACTAAATTTTATTAACCCAATTTCCTATGTGGGTTTTCCACAAAGTTATTTTTCTATTTTTAATCTTTTATTTTTGAAGAAAATTTTCAAATTGCGAGGATTAAATTTATTGAAGGATAGGAGAATGCAACACCCCAAGATTTCATAGTATGTTATCTCATTAAAATAATTCAATAGCTCGTGTTGCACACAATACTGAGTTCTAGTGCACTACAACTTACCAAACTAGCCGTTCAAAAAGCGGTTATGAATAGTATTAAATGCATTTTGAATCTTATATACTCTATATAATTTTAACATCCATATTATGTGTTTCTTAGACATAATATAAGAACAAATTCATTATTTTAGATAAAAGAAGTATTTTTCAAAAAATGAAATTTTACCGCCTTTTAATGGAGAAACCTTTTTAAAAACAACATTTTAAACTTTTATATATTCAATTTAATGAAATTAATTTCTTCTTTAGAAGCGGGGCATAAAAATTTAGTTTGGATAAATTTTTGGTACTTTTCTGATAACTTTCATATTTTGACGAATAGTGAAAAATACAATATTTTAATTAAAAACAAATTTTTTAATCGAAATAATTTATACTGTTAAATTATGAATTTGAATGGATTTTAAGTATAATTAGATTATATTTTTATCATTTAATAAAATTTAGTTCATTATAAGTAATTTCACATTTAAATTTGGCATAAACACATGTCAATCTTTTGGTAGTTTTTACTTTTTAAAAACCCACTTTTTGCTTTTGACGACGGGAATTGATTTTAAATTAATAAATGAAACTTCTATGTTTTTAATTTGGTAAAATAGACTTAATTTTTTAATTCTGAATATCAAAATTATCTTAGAGTGAATTTTTGGTATTTTTCTGAAAACTTTCAATTTTTGATAAATAGTGAAAAACACTGTGATATTATTTAAAATCGACTTTTTATTTAAACAATTATTTATTTTTTAAAATTTATTTTAAGTAAAAATAGATATATAATACCTATATAATTTCAATTTAATTCATTTGATTCATTTTATAATAAAATTTGATATATAAAATTTTATTTAACTTTTTAACTTCTTTTACCCACCTTTTAAGCATGTTAGCAAATTTGCATAAAACTTACTTTTACCACTTCTGTGAGTTAAATTTAAAAAATACAAGGGACACAATTGACATACATAAGTAATATGTGATTCAATAAGATGAAAGTAATTTTTTGTGAATAGTAACTCTTGACTTTTATTTACCACGGTTAAAAGTAAATAGGGTAATTAAAGGTAAAAATGATATTATAATTACCCTAACACATGTCCTAATTATATTGGATAAGTTTAATTCGACCAAAAACAACCTTATGAATAAAATATGATCCTTTAGGTCCACTTGGATTAGATTACGACATTTATTATTATTTTATTTAAATAATAGTTAAAAGTGTTAAATTCAAAGTTTATTAACTAAACCATTTTTAATATAGGGTTCTACATAAGATAAATTCGACTATAAATATTCATTAGAAATATAAAAATATTTCCTACATAATGGTATTTTATTTATAATTTTTAGAGATTAAATAATTAAATTTATTTATGACACAATGATGATGCAGTAATTACCTTCTTAATGAAATATTAAAATAGTTTATATTCTAAATTTTAAAATAAATATAATTTAAAAGTTTTGATGCCATAAACTAATTTTATAGGTTAATATGACATTTTAGGGTTTATTAGATAAAAAAATTCAAAATTATAAGGTTTTTATGACATTCACAAAAACAAAATACCAAATAGTGTCAAAATTGACATAAATTAATTTTTAAAACAAATACTATAATATTGGTTGATATAATATTCCCAAAAATATAAGGTTCAGACAAAGGGGTTAAATAATATTATATATGTCATTAATTAACCACTTTAGGTTCTCTTGATAGTTTAGAGTAAGTTTATTAACCATATAGTGTAAGAATACAATAAGACATGGTAAAAGTTAAACTATTTAAATAAGAGTTAAATCTAAACGATAAGGATAAAATGGTAACCTAAACTTCTCTAAAACCTATTGGTTGAAAGGATTTAGACCCATAACCACCTAAGTCTCTTAATAAATTCATTTTTATACATTATAAACTGAATAGGATTGTATAATAAATTAATATTTTATTCTTTTCCTAAAGTGACCCTCACCCCTCTTATAAAAGGGCACTTCCCCTTCTCTAAAAATCACACCTCCAAATCCATTTCACTCAACCAAAACCTGCCCAAATAACCTACCAAATTCTCTCACATAAACCTAGAGTCCTTAATTTGATCAGAAATCCAACCTAAGGAGCCCTTTTGATTGACTCAAAAGGAAACACCCGAAGAATATATAATAATTTCACCACCCTCTTTCAAGTTCTTTTCTTCTTCCACTTCCTCTTTCGTTGTTGTTTCTATACCAAAATAGTAACTCCAGTACCTCCTACATACTATTATGTTATTATAAATATGGTAGGACCATAGTTTTTATTCTATCCATCCTATAAATGAAAAATTCATCATACGTGCGTACAAACGGAATACCGTCTCCACGTCGTGGTGTAGTTTGTTATTCAAACACTTCATTATTTGGATGGGTATAATAATGAGTATAACTAATGTAAATAATAAATATAACATGTTAATTATTCTGTATATATGATATACCATCCAATTACATATGATTTCACCATCAATATAGTGATATTTTCACTCGTGCGTACGTATGGATTACTGTCTCAACGAAGAGATTAGATTCATTCCCACGTTCACCATTCAACGATGATTATAAAAATATATATTATTAATAATTATGTAATATATGATATAATGATTCTACTTTTGATATATATATGTATGTATGTGTAAGGGTTGGTGTCCTCAGAACCAACTGTTTTGTACTTTGATTACATAAATGTTCACTTATTATATATTGTTCATTGTTATGCATGACTATAATATAATAATGTCCTGAAATATTTGTGGCATTAATAAGGTTATAGCAGATCCCCGCTATGATGAGAACCTTGAAATGCTATAACAATATTCTTAAATAAAGTTCTGCGGTTGGATGACATACTATGATAGGACACATAGTATACAGACCGTCATGTGCGAGTACTCATAAGAAGACGAGACTCCCTCTCATGGAGTTCGCACTTGGTAATCTCCAAGATGGGAGATTATGAGAACAGACCCGCCAGTAGTAATTCCGCATGTCTTGGTGTCATCGGATATTGCTATCTACGAGCGTGTGTAATGGTCCTTAGACTGGAAGATAATCATTAACTCATGTCATGACTCGCGCACTTAGATTTACTGATGAAAACTGTCACGCAGACAGTTGGCGGGAAGTAGGGTACGTTGGGTGCGTCACGAGTGACATGTTGTTAATGGATAAGTCAAGGAAGGATTTGTCCCTTCCATTTATGGAAGTTGATATCTCGGCCCTTTGATTGAAATAGAACTGTCGTATTAAATTCCTTGGCCATGGTGTAAACGATGAGTTTATTTCAGGTAGTCAAAGAACGACATATCAAGCATATAGGTTTATGACACTGCCATGAAACCTGCTTGATGAGATATTGAGACAAAGGGATTAAATTACACAGTAAGCGTTCGTATGAGGTGATACGTCAATGCGGCGTCAACTTCTTTCTCTTGGGTGCCTTGACCCGTTGCTAGACAGTAATCTTGGACTTTAGGCAAGCCCGCCTAATGCCAACAAGAAAGAGGCCTAGAGGGTCACACACTAAGTGTATCCAAGTATCTCAAGTTGAATAAAGATTATTCTCGTACGTGGTTTAATAATTATTCAAGGAAGCCTAAGTTGTTTTAAATGATGGAGGAAAAAGTAAATAAAACAAGTACACGTAGTGTATTTTTATTACATGCCGTGTAGTTTTATTTTGGAAAGGAAATGAATAAATGAAAACAAGATATACACGCCGTGTACATTTAATGTACACGCCGTGTAGTTTTCAATGAAAAACAAGTACACGCCGTGTATTTATTAATACACGTCGTGTAGTTTTTTTTTAGTTGGGATTTTGAGGATATAATATTGTTTTAAATGATATTTATTATAATCAGCGTGGGTGCATGTCAAGGAATTATTTATTCGACATGGGGTTTTAAATAAAGAGTCAATGAAATAAATAAAACGCGTAACGCGTTTATTTATTGTCATAACTCTATAACCCCACACACCCGATTATAAATATCCTCACAACCCCAACTCTTTTTTGACACACAAGAGAATCGTTGTGCACAACATCTCTGGAGAATTCTTTCAAGGCCGAAAGAACCTCTTCCTCCAAGAACGCTCTCAAGACCGAGAGAGATCCTCTTCCATCGGATCAAGACAATCTAATGCGGACAACGCAAGCAAAGGCTTCTCCACGCTAGCACCTGGAGAATCTTTTGGCGACGTCCAGAGATACGAGGTACACGTGTGGATCACCGCTAGAGGGAGTCTACACTTGGCTTCTGCGACGCAATGACGGATCACATCGACAACGTGATTGAGAAAATCAACGAAGAAAGAAAACCCAAAAGGTATTTCTTTATAATTAATTAAATTAATTATAATCAACCTGTAACGATCCTTGTTTGTGGTTCTGGGAAAAACCATCTTCTTTGTCTTTTTCTGTGATTCGATCCGTGGAGACTAGCGTTTATCGTCGTATTGATCCCGGATTGATCATTTCTAATGACAAAAAGCCAAGTGGGCACATCCACCCACGTGCTTCCGTTACTTGATTAAGGGCAAGACTCAATAAAACTATGTGTTTGACTAACCCTTGTTGGGACACCTACTTTTATAAAGGAAGCCCTTATGAAAGGTTTCGGGTTGACTTAACCATATTACATCAAGAGAAGTAGCCCTTGATAGACTTGATGTAATATTGGAGGCAAGAGTTGAGGAAATCCAAGTCAGGATTTCAGGATTGGGGAGTCCACTCAAAAGATCAAGGAACTGTAAGCTCACAGTTGGCAAAGACCCGCCTACCTAAATACCTTCAAATAGCTTGACCAACCCTTGTTGGGGTTATGCGAAGGGAAATATGGATCCTTTCCATTAGAATGTCAAAGCAACTGGACATTCCGATTTCAATGGTGAGGGCCATTGGGAATTGATAAAATAGTGGGAGACTTAATAAAATTTATTATTTCTCATAAAATGTAATCAAAGAAAGTACTGATGAATCTGCTCTTTTAAATTGTAGAATCAAAATGACAAACACATCAACCACATTTTCTCTGCGATCAATTCTGGATAAAGACAACATCCTCACTGGCAGTAACTTTCAGGAATGGTTTAGGCACCTTCGGGTTATCCTACGCCATGAACGGAAGTTTTATGTGCTAGAGTCCTCACTTCCTGATTCTCCTGCCCCAGGGGAAAGTGATGAAGATTTCCTAGTCTATGATCAACATTTGAACGATGCTCTCGACGTTCAATGTTTGATGCTGTCATCTATTTCTAGTGAGCTCATGAAGTCTCATGAAGACATGGATGCCTACAGCATGCTCGAGCACCTCCGTGGTTTATACCAGGAGAGAGCAAGACAGGAAAGGTTTGAGATCTCCAAGGCTCTGTTTCAGAGCAATCTTGGAGAGGGTGCCCCAGCTGGGCCTCATGTAGTCAAGCTCATTGGCTACATTGAGCGCTTGGAGGTTCTAGGGTTTAAACTCCCTGAAGAACTGGGTAGCGATCTCATTCTCGCATCACTTCCCCAGAGCTTCTCAAACTTTGTTGTTAATTTCAACATGAACAATATTGAGAAGTCTCTATCTGATCTTCTTATCCTTATTCGCCAAGTGGACAATGACATGAAGCGTGAAAATACTTCTGTCCTTATGGTGAATAAAAGGAAAGGGAAGGCGAAGAGCTTTAAGCCCAAAGCTTCTTCAAGGCCTTCCAAGAAAAGGAAGATCAAAGGGGAGGAAAAGGAACAGGATGCTGTTTGTTTCGCATGTGGCAAGAAGGGTCACTGGAAGAAAAACTGCACCCAGCCAAGGAAGCAAGGGGAAGCTTCAGGTGCGTTTGTTATCGAATGAAATCTATCTGTTTCTACTAATTGGGTATTAGATACTGCTTGTGGTGCTCACATCTATATCCAAATACAGGAACCAAGTAGATTCAGGAAGATTGATCGAGGGGAGATAGATCTACGAGCAGCCAACGGAGGCAGACTTGCTGTTGTAGCTGTCGGGGACTACCACCTCACATTGCCTACCGGGATGGTCTTGGTTTTGAAAGGATTTTATTATGTACCCTGTGTAACCAAAAACATTATTTCAGTATCCAGATTAGATACTGATGGATTCATATTCAAGTTTGGAAATGAATGTTGCTACTTTTATAAAGATAGCATTTGTTTTGGTAGGGCACATTTATATAACGGCATTTATGTGTTAGACTACACAAACCAAGTAATGGCAATTGATAACAAAGTTAATTTACATGACTCATACCACACCCAACTTTGGCATCACCGGCTAGGTCATGTCAATGAGAAACGTTTGACAAAATTACATCAAGATGGGTATTTAGATTCTTTCGAACTAAAACCACTTGCTGTATGTCATGCGTGTCTACAAGGCAAAATGAACAAAGCCCCATTTAGTGGGAAAGGTGAAAGAGCTAAAGAGCTTCTAGAATTAGTTCACACAGATGTGTGTGGACCATTTCCAGTTGAAGCAAGGGGTGGGTTCTCATACTTCATAACTTTTACTGATGATTTTAGTAGATACGGATATATCTATTTAATGAGGTATAAGTCCGATTCTTTTGATCGGTTCAAAGAATACAAGAATGAAGTTGAGAACCAGCTTGGTAAGAAGATTAAGAAACTCCACTCAGACAGAGGAGGAGAATATCTTAATCAAGACTTCATTGATTTCTTACGGGAGTTTGGGATTCTATCTCAACTCACTCCTCCTTACACACCGCAGTGGAATGGTGTCAGTGAAAGGAGGAACCGCACCCTGTTGGACATGGTGAGATCAATGATGAGTCATGCGAGTCTTCCATTATCCTTTTGGGGATATACATTACAAACAGTAGCACACATACTAAACCAAGTACCAACTAAATCGATAAATGGTATTCCATATGAATTATGGAGTGGACGCAAATCCATGTTATCGAATTTACACGTGTGGGGTAGCGAAGCATTTGTTAAGGCCTCTTCAGGTAACAAACTTGCACCCCGAGGCACAAATTGTATCTTTATAGGATATCCCAAGGAAACAAGGGGATATTACCTATACAACCCCTCAGACAAAAAGGTTACAGTGGCAAGACACGCCATATTCCTTGAGAGGGAGCACATCTCCAGAAGAGATAGTGGCAGCGAGATAGACTTCGATGAAGTTGAGGCTCAAGATACACATGAGTTGGTACAAGAACAGATTCCACAAAGCCCCGTGGAAGAACAATCTGTTCCAGAGACACAAGAACTGCGTAGGAGAACGAGAGAGGTGAGAGAACCAGAACGATATGGTTTTCTTGTCACTGAGTATGGTGACTCATTATTGGTTGACAATGATGATCCTCTTACCTACAAGGAAGCAGTTGAAGGCACAGACGTTGCCAAGTGGCAAGAAGCCATGAATTCTGAAATGGATTCCATGTACCAAAACCAAGTCTGGATTTTGGTAGATCCTCCAGTTGATGTAAAGCCTATTGGTAATAAATGGGTATTCAAGAAGAAACTGGACATGGAGGGGCAAGTCAACACCTACAAGGCACGACTGGTTGCAAAAGGTTTTAGACAGCGTCAAGGAATTGACTATGATGAAACCTTTTCACCGGTTGCAATGCTGAAGTCTATCAGAATCCTATTGGACATTGCTACTTACCATGACTATGAAATTTGGCAAATGGATGTCAAAATAGCTTTCCTTAACGGGAACCTCCAGGAATATGTCTACATGACACAACCTGAAGGGTTTGTGACTTCAAAGGATTCCAACAAGGTATGCAAGTTGCAAAAATCCATTTACGGATTAAAGCAAGCATCAAGGTTATGGAACATTCGTTTTGATGAAGCTGTTACAGAATTTGGATTTGTTAAGAACGAATGTGAGCCTTGTGTCTACAAAAGGTTTAGTGGAAGTGTAGTCGTTTTCCTAATAGTATATGTCGATGACATATTGCTAATTTGAAACGAAGTACCTGTCTTACAGTCAGTTAAGGCATGGTTGAATAAATGCTTCTCCATGAAAGACTTGGGCGAGGCGACATATATTCTTGGGATCAAGATCCATCGTGATAGATCCAAGAAAATGTTGGGCCTAAGTCAAAGTACATACATTGACAAGATACTGAAGAGATTCAGTATGGAACAGTCCAAGAGGGGATTGTTTCCAGTGTCACATGGCATTCATCTTTCCAAGAAAATGTGTCCTCAGACACATGAGGAAAGAAAGAGAATGGCAAGGATCCCTTACGCATCCGTGATTGGGTCAGTCATGTATGCTATGCTATGTACGAGGCTAGATGTTGCTTATGCATTAAGTGCAGTAGGCAGATATCAAGCTGATCCAGGAGACCTCCATTGGATGGCAGTCAAGACTATCCTTAAGTATCTGAGGCGTACTAAGGATATGTTCTTGGTTTATGGAGGAGATGAGGAACTAGTCATCAGAGGACATGTAGATTCTAGCTTCCAGACTAATCAAGATGACATGAAGTCGCAGACTGGATACATCTTCAGTTTGAATGGAGGTGCAGTGAGCTGGAAGAGCTCAAAACAAAGTGTGGTGGCAGATTATACAGCGGAGTCCGAGTATATCGCAGCTTCTGAGGCAGCTAAAGAAGCAGTATGGATGCGAAGCTTCCTCCAAGAGCTGGATGTTGTACCGAGCAGTAAAGATCCTATCACACTCTATTGTGATAATACTGCAGCGGTGGCACTTGCCAAAGAGCCAAGGTCACATCAGCGGACAAAGCACATACTTCGGAAGTATCATCTCTTGAGGGATTTTTCTCAGAGAGGTGAAGTTGCAGTGAGCAGTATTTCCACGGAAGACAACGTGGAGGACCCATTGACTAAAGCCTTGACTCAGCAGAAACATGATCATCATGTGAGGTCTAGCAGACTAAAATTCGTAGGCAGTTGGCTCTAGTCCAAGTGGGAGTTTGTAAGGGTTGGTGTCCTCAGAACCAACTGTTTTGTACTTTGATTACATAAATGTTCACTTATTATATATTGTTCATTGTTCTACATGACTATAATATAATAATGTCCTGAAATATTTGTTGCATTAATAAGGTCATAGCAGATCCCCGCTATGATGAGAACCTTGAAATGCTATAACAATATTCTTAAATAAAGTTCTGCGGTTGGATGACATACTATGATAGGACACATAGTATACAGACCGTCATGTGCGAGTACTCATAAGAAGACGAGACTCCCTCTCATGGAGTTCGCACTTGGTAATCTCCAAGATGGGAGATTATGAGAACAGACCCGCCAGTAGTAATTCTGCATGTCTTGGAGTCATCGGATATTGCTATCTACGAGCGTGTGTAATGGTCCTTAGACTGGAAGATTATCATTAACTCATGTCATGACTCGCGCACTTAGATTTACTGACGAAAACCGTCACGCAGACAGTTGGCGGGAAGTAGGGTACGTTGGGTGCGTCACGAGTGACATGTTGTTAATGGATAAGTCAAGGAAGGATTTGTCCCTTCCATTTATGGAAGTTGATATCTCGGCCCTTTGATTGAAATAGAACTGTCGTATTAAATTCCATGGCCATGGTGTAAACGATGAGTTTATTTCAGGTAGTCAAAGAACGACATATCAAGCATATAGGTTTATGACACTGCCATGAAACCTTCTTGATGAGATATTGAGACAAAGGGATTAAATTACATAGTAAGCGTTCGTATGAGGTGATACGTCAATGCGGCGTCAACTTCTTTCTCTTGGGTGCCTTGACCCATTGCTAGACAGTAATCTTGGACTTTAGGCAAGCCCGCCTAATGCCAACGAGAAAGAGGCCTATAGGGTCACACACTAAGTGTATCCAAGTATCTCAAGTTGAATAAAGATTATTCTCGTACGTGGTTTAATAATTATTCAAGGAAGCCTAAGTTGTTTTAAATGATGGAGGAAAAAGAAAATAAAACAAGTACACGTCGTGTATTATTATTACATGCTGTGTAGTTTTATTTTGGAAAGGAAATGAATAAATGAAAACAAGATATACACGCCGTGTACATTTAATGTACACGCGGTGTAGTTTTCAATGAAAAACAAGTACACGCCATGTATTTATTAATACACGCCGTGTAGTTTTTTTTAGTTGGGATTTTGAGGATATAATATTGTTTTAAATGATATTTATTATAATCAGCGTGGGTGCATGTCAAGGAATTATTTATTCGACATGGGGTTTTAAATAAAGAGTCAATGAAATAAATAAAACGTGTAACGCGTTTATTTATTGTCATAACTCTATAACCCCACACACCAGATTATAAATATCCTCACAACCCCAACTCTTTTCTGACACACAAGAGAATCGTTGTGCACAACATCTCTGGAGAATTCTTTCAAGGCCGAAAGAACCTCTTCCTCCAAGAACTCTCTCAAGACCGAGAGAGATCCTCTTCCATCGGATCAAGACAATCTAAGGCGGACAACGCAAGCAAAGGCTTCTCCACACTAGCACCCGGAGAATCTTTTGGCGACGTCCAGAGATACGAGGTACACGTGTGGATCACCGCTAGAGGGATTCTACACTTGGCTTCTGCGACGCAACGACGGATCACATCGACAACGTGATTGAGAACATCAACGAAGAAAGAACACCCAAAAGGTATTTCTTTATAATTAATTAAATTAATTATAATCAACCTGTAACGATCCTTGTTTGTGGTTCCGGGAAAAACCATCTTCTTTTTCTTTTTATGTGATTCGATCCGTGGAGACTGGCGTTTATCGTCGTATTGATCCCAGATTGATCATTGCTAATGACAAAAAGCCAAGTGGGCACATCCACCCACGCGCTTCCGCTGCGCCCGGAACCTTCAAATGGTATCAGAGCGAGGTTACAATGTTGATTATAGTTATTTAATTTTCGTTGATAATTTACGCATTCATATTTGATTCAATTCGAAATAAATCGTTCTATAAATCTGAATTAACGAGATATATTCTTCCTCCTTCGTTTCTCGATTCATATCACAGAAACGACCTTTTAATTTTAATTTTGATTAAAATAAAAACGAGGAACTCATCCGGAGGAGCCGCTCTTTCTGTCTGTACAACACGGGATTACACGGCGTGTAATTAAAACTACACGCCGTGTACTTAGGTTAAACGAACCGGCACTGGTCCGCCAAACCACGCCGTGTGAATTGATTATGCCTAAGTTTTAATCACGCCGTGTTGACCAGAATAGAATGGCGCGTGGAAACCGGAATACACGACGTGTATGTTGGAACAACACGTCGTGTAGTCCGTTCCGACCCAGGTGAAACTGTGTACAAAGATAAGTCGCGTACCGCGTATACGGGATCGCCAGGCCGGTTACCGCGTAACAAGGAAGTACACGCCGTGTATGATTCATCTACATGCCATGTACTCTAAAATTTCCAAAGTACAGAAAAACACGCCAAAGCCCCGGCGTGTACTTTGGACAAAGGGTGAAAAGAAAAATACACGCCGTGTAATTATAAACTACACGCCGTGTACTTTCCAGAAATGGAATTTCACCAGGTTTCCTCCAATGTACAAAGACCCGTACAAGGAATATGGATGAGAAGAATCTCAAGGAAATTCAGAAAGGAATTTAAGATAAATAATTGATTAATTATAAGATCATAATTAATTGAATTCGAGCGCGTCTTATCTTAAATAAAAGAACGATTAAAAGAATTTGAATTCTAAATATGCGTAAATGTCGTTGCATACTATGGATGATCATGAGCTAGACCAAAGACCCTTTGTATGTGTATGGTTTCATTTAAATTTATTTAATTTAAATTTGTTGGCCTGCGAGCCTTCTTCCAATAAAATGTAGGGCCTGCGTGCCCATGGTTTCTTTAATGTAAACCAATGTAATGGAGGATCTCCCAAGCCAGAGGAGACGGTTCAAATCCCGAAGCCGAGGCGAAACCGACACAAGAAGATACAAAGGTGGACAGGTGGGAGCTGCAAAACACGAACCATCAGGTTCAAGGTGTTTTCCCTAGGTCAGGGTAAGCTTATCAAAACCGCTAGATAAGCTAACCAAATAGAAGCTCATGATCATTCCATCTTATTTTATTTCTGTCTGATTTCATGGTTTATATATTATGCATGTGTTGTCGCGATCACATAATTAATAAAATGAACAAGCATGCAAAGATGGAATAAAATAAAAACCGGTCTATGCGTATACATTATCGGAACATGGTTAATCACTTAAGCAAGCATCACTTAATATTAACAAGCATGTGATAATGCAAAGATACGCATAAAGAATAAAATCCCTCAAATACCATATTAAGTCAGACCAAGCCTTCCGTTACTTGATTAAGGGCAAGACTCAATAAAACTATGTGTTTGACCAACCCTTGTTGGGACACCTACTTTTATAAAGGAAGCCCTTATGAAAGGTTTCGGGTTGACTTAACCATATTACATCAAGAGAAGTAGCCCTTGCTAGACTTGATGTAATATTGGAGGCAAGAGTTGAGGAAATCCAAGTCAGGATTTCAGGATTGGGGAGTCCACTCAACAGATCAAGGAACTGTAAGCTCACAGTTGGCAAAGACCCGCCTACCTAAATACCTTCAAATAGCTTGACCAACCCTTGTTGGGGTTATGCGAAGGGAAATATGGATCCTTTCCATTAGAATGTCAAAGCAACTGGACATTCCGAGTTCAATGGTGAGGGCCATTGGGAATTGATAAAATAGTGGGAGACTTAATAAAATTTATTATTTCTCATAAAATGTAATCAAAGAAATTACTGATGAATCTGCTCTTTTAAATTGTAGAATAAAAATGACAAACACATCAACCACATTTTCTCTGCGATCAATTCTGGATAAAGACAACATCCTCACTGGCAGTAACTTTCAGGAATGGTTTAGGCGCCTTCGGGTTATCCTACGCCATGAACGGATGTTTTATGTGCTGGAGTCCTCACTTCCTGATTCTCCTGCCCCAGGGGCAAGTGATGAAGATTTCCTAGTCTATGATCAACATTTGAACGATTCTCTCGACGTTCAATGTTTGATGTTGTCATCTATGTCTAGTGAGCTCATGAAGTCTCATGAAGACACGGATTCCTACAGCATGCTCGAGCACCTCCGTGGTTTATACCAGGAGAGAGAAAGACAGGAAAGGTTTGAGATCTCCAAGGCTCTGTTTCAGAGCAAGCTTGGAGAGGGTGCCCCAGCTGGGCCTCATGTAGTCAAGCTCATTGGCTACATTGAGCGCTTGGAGGTTCTAGGGTTTAAACTCCCTGAAGAACTGGGTACCGATCTCATTCTCGCATCACTTCCCAGAGCTTCTCAAACTTTGTTGTTAATTTCAACATGAACAATATTGAGAAGTCTCTATCGGATCTTCTTATCCTTATTCGCCAAGAGGACAATGACATGAAGCGTGAAAAGCCTTCTGTCCTTATGGTGAATAAAAGGAAAGGGAAGGAGAAGAGCTTTAAGCCCAAAGCTTCTTCAAGGCCTTCCAAGAAAAGGAAGATCAAAGGGGAGGCAAAGGAACAGGATGCTGTTTGTTTCGCATGTGGCAAGAAGGGTCACTGGAAGAAAAACTGCACTCAGCCAAGGAAGCAAGGGGAAGCTTCAGGTGCGTTTGTTATCGAATGAAATCTATCTGTTTCTACTAATTGGGTATTAGATACTGCTTGTGGTGCTCACATATGTATCCAAATACAGGAACCAAGTAGATTCAGGAAGATTGATCGAGGGGAGATAGATCTACGAGAAGCCAACGGCGCCAGACTTACTGTTGTAGCTGTCGGGGACTACCACCTCACATTGCCTACCGGGATGGTCTTGGTTTTGAAAGGATTTTATTATGTACCATGTGTAACCAAAAACATTATTTCAGTATCCAGATTAGATACTGATGGATTCATATTCAAGTTTGGAAATGAATGTTGCTACTTTTATAAAGATAGCATTTGTTTTGGTAGGGCACATTTATATAACGGCCTTTATGTGTTAGACTACACAAACCAAGTAATGGAAATTGATAACAAAGTTAATTTACATGACTCATACCACACCCAACTTTGGCATCACCGGCTAGGTCATGTCAATGAGAAACGTTTGACAAAATTACATCAAGATGGGTATTTAGATTCTTTCGAACTAAAACCACTTGGTGTATGTCATGCGTGTCTACAAGGCAAAATGACCAAAGCCCCATTTAGTGGGAAAGGTGAAAGAGCTAAAGAGATTCTAGAATTAGTTCACACAGATGTGTGTGGACCATTTCCAGTTGAAGCAAGGGGTGGGTTCTCGTACTTCATAACTTTTACTGATGATTTTAGTAGATATGGATATATCTATTTAATGAGGTATAAGTCCGATTCTTTTGATCGGTTCAAAGAATACAAGAATGAAGTTGAGAACCAGCTTGGTAAGAAGATTAAGAAACTCCGCTCAGACAGAGGAGGAGAATATCTTAATCAAGACTTCATTGATTTCTTACGGGAGTTTGGGATTCTATCTCAACTCACTCCTCCTTACACACCGCAGCGGAATGGTGTAAGTGAAAGGAGGAACCGCACCATGTTGGACATGGTGAGATCAATGATGAGTCATGCGAGTCTTCCATTATCCTTTTGGGGATATGAATTACAAACAGCAGCACACATACTAAACCAAGTACCAACTAAATCGATAAATGGTATTCCATACGAATTATGGAGTGGACGCAAAGCCATGTTATCGAATTTACACGTGTGGGGTAGCGAAGCATTTGTTAAGGCCTCTTCAGGTAACAAACTTGCACCCCGAGGCACAAAGTGTATCTTTATAGGATATCCCAAGGAAACAAGGGGATATTACCTATACAACCCCTCAGACAAAAAGGTTACAGTGGCAAGACACGCCATATTCCTTGAGAGGGAGCACATCTCCAGAAGAGATAGTGGGAGCGAGATAGACTTCGATGAAGTTGAGGCTCAAGATACACATGAGTTGGTACAAGAACAGATTCCACAAAGCCCCGTGGAATAACAATCTGTTCCAGAGACACAAGAACTGCGTAGGAGCACGAGAGAGGTGAGAGAACCAGAACGATATGGTTTTCTTGTCACTGAGGATGGTGACTCATTATTGGTTGACAATGATGATCCTCTTACCTACAAGGAAGCAGTTGAAGGCACAGACGTTGCCAAGTGGCAAGAAGCCATGAATTCTGAAATGGATTCCATGTACCAAAACCAAGTCTGGATTTTGGTAGATCCTCCAGTTGATGTAATGCCTATTGGTAATAAATGGGTATTCAAGAAGAAACTGGACATGGAGGGGCAAGTCAACACCTACAAGGCATGACTGGTTGCAAAAGGTTTAGACAGCGTCAAGGAATTGACTATGATGAAACCTTTTCACTGGTTGCAATGCTGAAGTCTATCAGAATCCTATTGGCCATTGCTACTTACCATGACTATGAAATTTGGCAAATGGATGTCAAAATAGCTTTCCTTAACGGGAACCTCCAGGAAGATGTCTACATGACACAACTTGAAGGGTTTGTGACTTCAAAGGATGCCAACAAGGTATGAAAGTTGCAAAAATACATTTACGGATTAAAGCAAGCATCAAGGTCATGGAACATTCGTTTTGATGAAGCTGTTACAGAATTTGGCTTTGTTAAGAACGAATGTGAGCCTTGTGCCTACAAAAGGTTTAGTGGAAGTGCAGTCATTTTCCTAATAGTATATGTCGATGACATATTGCTAATTGGAAACGAAGTACCTGTCTTACAGTCAGTTAAGGAATGGTTGAATAAATGCTTCTCCATGAAAGACTTGGGCGAGGCGACATATATTCTTGGGATCAAGATCCATCGTGATAGATCCAAGAAAATGCTGGGCCTAAGTCAAAGTGCATACATTGACAAGATACTGAAGAGATTCAGTGTGGAACAGTCCAAGAGGGGATTGTTTCCAGTGTCACATGGCATTCATCTTTCCAAGAAAATGTGTCCTCAGACACATGAGGAAAGAAAGATAATGGCAAGGATCCCTTACGCATCCACGATTGGGTCAGTCATGTATGCTATGCTATGTACGAGGCTAGATGTTGCTTATGCATTAAGTGCGGTAGGCAGATATCAAGCTGATCCAGGAGACCGCCATTGGATGGCAGTCAAGACTATCCTTAAGTATCTGAGGCGTACTAAGGATATGTTCTTGGTTTATGGAGGACATGAGGAACTAGTCATCAGAGGACATGTAGATGCTAGTTTCCAGACTGATCAAGATGACATGAAGTCGCAGACTGGATACATCTTCAGTTTGAATGGAGGTGCAGTGAGCTGGAAGAGCTCAAAACAAAGTGTGGTGGTAGATTCTACAGCGGAGTCCGAGTATATCGCAACTTCTTAGGCAGCTAAAGAAGCAGTATGGATGCGAAGCTTCGTCCAAGAGCTGGATGTTGTACCGAGCAGTAAAGATCCTATCACACTCTATTGTGATAATACTGCAGCGGTGGCACTTGCAAAAGAGCCAAGGTCACATCAGCGGACAAAGCACATACTTCGGAAGTATCATCTCTTGAGGGATTTTTCTCAGAGAGGTGAAGTTGCAGTGAGCAGTATTTCCACGGAAGACAACGTGGCGGACCCATTGACTAAAGCCTTGACTCAGCAGAAACATGATCATCATGTGAGGTCTAGCGGACTAAAATTCGTAGGCAGTTGGCTCTAGTCCAAGTGGGAGTTTGTAAGGGTTGGTGTCCTCAGAACCAACTGTTTTGTACTTTGATTACATAAATGTTCACTTATTATATATTGTTCATTGTTCTGCATGACTATAATATAATAATGTCCTGAAATATTTGTTGCATTAATAAGGTCATAGCAGATCCCCGCTATGATGAGAACCTTGAAATGCTATAACAATATTCTTAAATAAAGTTCTGCGGTTGGATGACATACTATGATAGGACACATAGTATACAGACCGTCATGTGCGAGTACTCATAAGAAGACGAGACTCCCTCTCATGGAGTTCGCACTTGGTAATATCCAAGATGGGAGATTATGAGAACAGACCCGCCAGTAGTAATTCTGCATGTCTTGGTGTCATCGGATATTGTTATCTACGAGCGTGTGTAATGGTCCTTAGACTGGAAGATTATCATTAACTCATGTCATGACTCGCTCACTTAGATTTACTGACGAAAACCGTCACGCAGACAATTGGTGGGAAGTAGGGCACGTTGGGTGCGTCACGAGTGACATGTTGTTAATGGATAAGTCAAGGAAGGATTTGTCCCTTCCATTTATGGAAGTTGATATCTCGGCCCTTTGATTGAAATAGAACTGTCGTATTAAATTCCATGGCCATGGTGTAAACGATGAGTTTATTTCAGGTAGTCAAAGAACGACATATCAAGCATATAGGTTTATGACACTGCCACGAAACCTGCTTGATGAGATATTGAGACAAAGGGATTAAATTACACAGTAAGCGTTCGTATGAGGTGATACGTCAATGCGGCGTCAACTTCTTTCTCTTGGGTGCCTTGACCCGTTGCTAGACAGTAATCTTGGACTTTAGGCAAGCCCGCCTAATGCCAACGAGAAAGAGGCCTAGAGGGTCACACACTAAGTGTATCCAAGTATCTCAAGTTGAATAAAGATTATTCTCATACGTGGTTTAATAATTATTCAAGGAAGCCTAAGTTGTTTTAAATGATGGAGGAAAAAGAAAATAAAACAAGTACACGTCGTGTATTATTATTACATGCCGTGTAGTTTTATTTTGGAAAGGAAATGAATAAATGAAAACAAGATATACACGCGCTTCCGATGCGCCCGGAACCTTCAGTATTTATGTATGTATGTACTTACATATATCTTATTCACTTACTTCTGTTCAATACAATATAAAAACGGAAACGACATTTATGCGTACGTACGACCTATCGTCTCCGTAAACGGTGTCTTCCATTTAATATATATTTCTATTGTAAATATTTATTTTCTAAATATATATGATATATAAATCAATTTTTATATTCTAGAATTATTTAAATCATGATCTAAATGATACGATCAAGAATAACAAGTTAAAACACATACGACAAAGAAAGTGAGTTTTACCCAAAATGTTAATTTAACATGGAAATAATTATTAAATGGGTAGTATAAAGTCATAAATGAATCATGTATGATATAATAAATATTAATATGGTTATATTATAATTTAATAACATACTATGGTAATTATACAGGAGGTTAAACGTACCCTCGACCAAAGGAAAGTGCAAGGTAAGGGTTAATTCTACAATCTCTTTATTATCCGAGGTTGTTGTTTTTTTACGTAAGTATCTACGGGTACATATTTATTATCCATTTACATGTTTCATAAAAGTGATTTCAAAGGGATTATTTTAAAGTTACTTTTTACTAAACCATCATTTTAAATTTTTTAGAGATTTATTCTTCTAAACCTTTCTCATTAATGTCCATGTTTTCAAAATAGTTTTAAGGATTTTTTTATATGGACGTGAATGTTTTAAAATGTTAATTCCTTTCAAAAGTTTCGAAGTGGTATGGGACACTTTGATTAAAAACTATCTTTTAAATGAATTTCTTTATATGACTTATAAATAATTTCATGAAAAAGGGATATTTTTTCTCAAAGATTTTTACTGATCATTTTCAACTATGTAAACATTATTTACGGGATATTATTCTTGATCAAGGTTGATTTATTATGATACAAATTTTCCATATTGTATTGAAGGTTTTGTGATATTTTTGACTGTGGATGTGTTATTTTTATACCATTCATGGTTTATGGATAAAGTATTTACATTTATTATGCTAGTTTTAAATACGAATGTTTATGTTATGTTTAAACCTTTTCATATGAGGAATGCATTGGACTTAGTAAGAGATGGGTGGAGCCCACTATAGATCCTCGATGCATCATTAGGTCACATGAGACAAACTAGTGTCTTGGAACAAGTCCTTGAAAAAATCTTATTTGTAGTCTTGGAACAAGGCCTTGACTATGTGGTTATGAAGTCTAGAATTTTTCATTCCATCGTTATAAAATTAGCTATTGTTATTACATGTGATTATTGGACTAGTAGAATATCCATGTGAATAAATAAATTACATTATTTGATTTATATTTCCCATATTATGCTGAAGTTTAAGTTTGAAAGTATTTTGTTTTAATGATTATTTATATATGATAAACCATCCAATTACATATGATTTCACAAACAATATAATGATATTGTCACTCGTGTGTACGTATGGATAACCATATCCACGACGCGATGAGATCCATTCCCATGTTCACCATCCAACGATGATTATAAAAATATATATTATTAATAAGTATGTAATATATGATATAATAATTCTACTAGATATATATATATATATGTATGTATTTATGTACTTACATATATATTATTCACTTACTTCTGTTCAATGTGATATGAAAACGGAAACACTGTTTTTGAGTACGTATGGCCTATCGTCTCCATAAATGGTGTCTTCCATTTCATATATCTATATATTATAAATATTTTTATTCTAAATATATTTGATATATAAATCAATTTTTATATTCTGGAAGTAGTTAAATCATGATATAAATGATATGATCAAGAATAACAAGTTAAAACGCGTACGATAAAGAAAGCGATTATTACCCAAAATGTTAATTTAACATGGAAATAATTATTAAATGGGTAGTATAAAGTCATAAATGAATCATTTATGATATAATAAATTTTAATATGGTTCTGGTATAATTTAATAACATACTATGGTCATTATATAAGAGGTTAAACTTTCCCTCAACCAAAGGAAAGTGCAAGGTAAGGGTTAATTCCACAATCTCTTTATTATCTAAGGTTGTTTTTTTACATAAGTATCTACTGGGAAATATTTATTATCCATTTCCATGTTTCATAAAAGTGTTTTTAAATGGATTATTTTTAAGGGAATTTTTACTAAAACATCATTTTAAATGTTTTAAATATTTATTCTTCTAAATATTTCTCATTAATGTCCATGTTTTCAAAATGGTTTTAAGGATTTATTTATATAAACATGAATGTTTTAAAATGTTAATTCCTTTCAAGAGTTTCAAAGTGGTGTGGGACACTTTGATTCAAAACTATCTTTTAAATTAATTCCTTTATATGACTTTTAAATGATTTCATGAAAAAGGGATATTTCTCTCAAAGATTTTTACTGATCATTTTCAACTATGTCGACATCCTTTACGTGATATTATTCTTGATCAAGGTTGATTTATTATGATACAAATATTCCATATTGTATTGAAGGTTTTGTGATATGTTTGACTATGGATGTGTTATTTTTATACCATTCTTGGTTTATGGATAAAATATTGATATTTTTTATGCTAGTTTTAAATATGAATATTTATGTTATATTTAAACCTTTTCATATAAGGAATGCATTAGAATTAGTAAGTGATGGGTGGAGCCTGCTATAGATCCCCGATTCATCGGTAGGTCTCATGAGATAAACTAGTGTCTTGGCACAAGGCCTTGACAAAATATTATTTGTAGTCTTCGCACAAGGCCTTGACTGTGTGGTTATGAATTCCGACATTATGCATTCCATCATTATGAAATTAGTGATTGATATTACATGTGATTATTCGACTAGTAGAATATCCATGTGAATAAGTAAATGGAATAATTTGATTTATCTTTTCCATATTATTCTGAAGTATAAGTTTAAAAGGCTTTTGTTTTAGTTTTATACATTTCCTTAAATGTTTATGCTTATTTATAAAAGTTTTTTCTATATTGTTATCCTTACTGAGCATCTGATCTCACCCCTTTCTATGTTTTATTTTTCCAAGGATGTGAAGAAGTATATTATGAATGACCTGTAGGGATAATCCAAGTGATATGAATTTGTTCAATGGAGACAATGTTGTTGTTGTTTTTCATTTTATAATTTAATGTAACGTTCATGTATGTAATATATTCTCCAAGACTGCTAAAATGATTGGTCCTTAAGGACTTGTTTACTTGTAATCAACACAATGTATTAAAATAATGCACTGACTCTGGGTAACTAGGGTCGGGGCATTACAACATCATTCGTTTGGTGTTTTTTAATTTTTTAAATGTTAAATAATTAATTTTAATAAAATAATCAGTTAAAGTGTACTATTCATCTTTCCTATCAATGTTTTTCCACCACTTCTAATGCCCAAAGGTTGTAAAACCTTAATTTATAACCAATTTTTGACCGTTTTAAAATAGATATGTATTAATGGAGTGATTTAAAACACTCCATTGGATATTAAACATTAAAAAAAATTAGTGTTCTTAAATTGGGATAAAAACCGACAGGGTACTGGTTTTTCTATTAGTCGAACCACTAAGTTTCAATCATGGGATGAGTTTTTATTAATCAGAGTGTTCCTAAACCTCTATTCACACAATCAGAGAGGTATCAATGATCTTGATCGGCATCAGTGTGAAAAATTTCTCTCCTCATCATGCTTGTCCGCAACATCCAATTTTCCGATTATTATTTTTATTTTGTTTATTTATCCTCTCTTTTAACAATTCACGATTTAAGAAAAAAATCAAATTGACTCAATTAAAAATGATAATTAAAACATTAGAATATGATAATGTTAATTTCATTATCAAAGGATAATCATAAAATAAATTATCAAACGATGTTTATCAAACATTATCAAAGGGGATTTGTTTAAAAAATCATTATCTTGGATAATTTTATTCAATTTAACAAAAGATAATTATCATAATATTTTAAGGTCAATTTCCTCAAATTATCAATGATATTCCAATTTTATTATCAAATGATAATTTTAAATAAAATTATCAAAGGATAACCCATAAAAATTATTATCGAAAGATAATTGTGGGGTATTATTAAAGATAATTTCAAGGTTTTATAAAGAAATATTTTTTGAAAATTTTCATGGATAATTGTAAAGATTAATCTAATGATAATTACACAAAATTATCGAGTGTAATTTAAAAAAATACTAAAAGATAATTATGTAAAATTGTCGAATAATAATTATGAAGAATCACCAAATTATAATTTCTTCTTTTTGTTGAAAGGATAATTATAAATAATTATCAAATTATAATTAAAATGAATAATCATGATATTTCCAAATGTTAATTATTTAAAGAATTTGTCAATGGATAATTATTTAAATTATATATGAATAATTATAAAGAACTACTATATGTATTATAATTTTATTTTTAATATAGAATGTGGTTTATAATTATTTTGAGGAAAATATTATGAACATATGCTTTGACATAAAATGAAAATTTGGAATTTTATCAAAGATATTGGAAGTATCATCAAATGTGATAATCAAAATGATAATTTGAGAATTATTGAGAAGAGAGAAGTTACTGCCGCATGTAATATTTTAATTTATAATTTTAAAAATATTTAGGAGAGATAACATATAATCACATGTGAAAATTTATTTCTTTTTGTTGGATCTAGGAACCCTTGATGAACATCGACCATTGGTGCGTCAAAATTTTCATTACTA
This sequence comes from Viscum album, assembly GCA_963277665.1. Classification (NCBI taxonomy): domain Eukaryota; kingdom Viridiplantae; phylum Streptophyta; class Magnoliopsida; order Santalales; family Viscaceae; genus Viscum; species Viscum album. The sequence goes on from OY728152.1 coordinate 1,150,141,515, forward strand.
AGGTTGTAAGAAGGTGTATTGAACCACACAAGGTGGTTTGTCTTTGTCATTGATATCGACGACCTTGAGGTATGTGGTTTCGTTATAATTATATGAATTGATTATCCTTTTATTTCTTGATTTATTTCAATTGATGATTTAAATTCAATTGATCAAATTTTATTTTAATTAAATTGATAAAAACATAATTCCAATTAATCAAGATATTTGAAATGGTTTTGGCATGGAAATTTGGAAAACACCAAATTCCATTGAATTGGGTGTGTTTATAGAAATTGGATGATTTAAATTGTTTAATTTAAATTATGGATTTGATGGAAATTATTTCAATTAAATTATTTAATTTAATTGTGGAAATAAATTGTGTAATGATGGAATTGGTTTTGAATGAATTTCAAACTAGTGAAAATGGCTTAAAATGATTTGATAGAAACTCGTTGGTTTTATCTTTTAAAAAATCATGTTTTTAGAATATGACCATATTGCTCTCTTGTTTAGTTATATTTGAGATATAAATGTATTCCAATGTTATGAAACTGATTTACATGCCTACTAAATTTATATAAACTATTTTATATAAAAAATTTATTTAATCCATTAGTTTAGAAATATTCCATCTATTGTAAAGTAAATATTGTTCTTTGAATGTATTTTCCATCATTTTGAAAATTTATAGCATGTTTTTTATAAGTATGATTTTGAATTGCTAAACCTGTTTATCTTTTAAAAATTTATATATTTTATTTGGAATATCTATATTTGGAATCTATTATGGAATCATTGGTGGTATCCTACTGGGCTTAAGCTCACATCCTAATTTTTCCTTCGAGTGTTTATAGACTTTATCTTTCTAGGCTAGAGCAAAGGGAAGGGATCTCTTGGAGGTGTATCAGTTATTGAGCGACGGACTTGGTGAGTTTTTTCCTTAGGGACCTTGGGGGTGTTTTCCTATTTAGTACTCTGGGTTTTAGTACTTTTTCTTTATGCCTCTTTGTATTCTATTACCTTACTCCCAGTGGAGTTTTATTTTGATATTCATACTACTTTGTTTTTATTTTTTTTCATATTATTGTGGTAGAAATAATTCCCACTTGTATATTTTATGAGTCCAGGTGCTAGTCGTCGACCCATGGGGATCTGGAATGCCCTTTGGGTTATACCAAGACCGGATTGGTTATCAGGCTACCAGGGTACCCGGGCTGGTTTGTGACAAAATGGTATTATAAGGAGGTTTATCTTTTGTCTTAAAGTCAGTATGCATTTGTTAAATCTTATCAGGACTTAAGAGGTAGTTGCAATTTAGTGTTTGGCCAGCTCTCACCGCAACGAACCTTAAGTCATCAGGGGTGGTTAGGGAAAAATGTCTGGTGGATTAATTCTATACTTTCACCTATTTTGATTTGGATAGAGTGAAATCCAAATCATATATGTTCTACCAATCGGGATCATGTTTTACTCATTGCTATGTATGAGCATTATCTATCTTCCTTATTGTCTGTTAATGTATTGTAACATCATGACTCCAAGAAGACGTGCGAATCAGATCTGGGAAGGGGATACTATTAATCCTCAGCGAGTGAATCCTCCAATTGAATTGAACCTAGTTGAGGTGATTTTTCACACTATCCAAATGCTGGTATAGGTACCACCACTAGTCCCTGCTCAGGCTCTAGTTGTGGAACCTGGGGGGATGCTCTTTGAAATTGTTCTCAAGCGTTCTTTCACCAAAAACAAACAGTTTTCAAAGGCTCCACTGATCCTCAACATGCTGAGGAATGGTTAGGCAGGATTGAACGTCTGTTTGAGTTCTTGGAGACACCAGACAAGATCAGGGTGATGTGTTCCACCTTCATATTGGAGGGACCAAGTAGGATATGGTTGGATACGATAGTGACGGAAAAGAAACATGGTGGATTAGAGTTGATGGACTTCAAGGTTCTTTTCATTGGCCACTTCTATCCAGATTCAATGGTGTTGGCCAAGGCTGTGGATTTTTTCATGCTTGAGTACTCTGATAGAACTGTGGATCCTACAGATGTTTATAGCACTTACAAAAGTTTTTCTACAACTTTTTCACTCCACGTAATGGCATGAGATCATCATAACCTTCCAAAACTATGGGGCAATAAAATGATTCACGTTCAAAAGAGTTCTAACCACAGGCATCTGAAACAAAGCTTCTTCATGTAGTAGAAGAGTATCTAGATGAATTTGATATAGTTATAGGGATTGTGATAGGTATCATTACTATAGTTTTGTCTTTAGTGACTACTCTATTTGATATCGGTGCATCTCACTTATTTTTTTTCAACCCATACCATTAATCTTCTTAATCTTCCTATGGATATTTTATCTTGTGAAATGGATATTACTACACCCCTTAGCATGATTAGAGAGCAGGGTATTCATAGTCCTGGTTATGTATTCTCTCTATTAGAAGTCAAACATGGTTGGAGTTTTCTATTACTTGACATGAAATCTTTGACATCATATTTCAGATGGATTGACTCATTTACAATAAATCCCAGATTGATTTTTATCTTCGACAGGTATACATTACTACACTTAGTGGTCTGTATCTTGTATTTCAAGAAGAATGGTACCCGAGGTCGAGCAGGGTCATACCTTCTTATCCGGAGTTAGGGAAAGTAATATTAGTGTTTTATTCTGATTTGTGGTAGTGATCTCCCTCCAGTTGTTGTTGAGTTTCGCATTGTGTTTCCTTATGAATGTTCTGGTTTACCACTAGTAAGAGAGGTTGAGTTTTCCATTAACTTGATACCTGGTACTCAACAGTTTCTTTCCCCTCTTACCAAATGTCTCCAGATGAACTAAAATAACTAATTTACTAGTTGGATGATCTTCTTGAGAAAGCCTTTATTCACCCAAGTGTGTCACCTTGGGCAGTGCTAGTTCTCTCCATCATGAAATATGATGGTTCTATGACATCTTCTCTTCCTGAGATGATTCTTTAGGAAAAAAATCTTGTTGAAGAATTTCGTAATAATTAGAGACTCTATTTATGGTGGGGAGACTGATGCCCAGTGTTCGTTCTCTAAAGAGGGTGCTCCGTGTTATGGGAACTGTTATGTTGCACTGTTAGAAACAAATAAGGCTATAATGGGGAATTTCCAAAATTTCCAATGGTTTTTGAACCTAGGAAGAACTAATAAATTCTATTACTTGAATCAGTTGTTTTGGTGACCCTGTATTCTTAAAGGTTTCACCTCGGTTGGGTCATCGATGACTTGGGAGGCAAGGGAAGATTACTCCTTGTTTTGTGGGATCTTTTGAGGTTTCTGATTAGGTGTGGGAAGTTATTTACCACTTATCACTACCACTTCAACTGATGTTGATACATAATGTGTTTCATGTATCCTAGCTTTGAAAGAATTTATCTAACCCATCTCATGTTCTGAGTTGATGTGATCTTGAAGTGGAACCTACTTTATCTATGACTGAATGACCAGTCATGGTTGTTGATTCTAAGACCAAGGTACTTTGTGGGAGGAAGATACCTCTGGTCCGTATGATATGGAAGCATGGTTCTAATTATCATGAGATGTGAGAGAGGGAGGCATTGATAAGAGAAAAATGGTCTTGTCTTTTTGACGTGGAGGATTCTTCGTAGGTTTTATGGGGATAAAAAGTTCCTTTGGTGGGGAGGATGTAACATCCCATTACTATTTCAGGTATTTCTAAAGCTTCTTGTGTTAAATTATTATTATGTTAAATTGGAAAAAAAAGGTTTATCAGTGAAAAGTTTTATTTTTATTAAACATGTTTCAGAATGGTAAAATGCCCAATTAATACTTCAGAATATTCAATTAAATATATTTTGAGTTAAACACTCAGTAAGTATGATTTTTTGAGTCCTACAAAGCCTCAAGGAGGATAGAATAAAAAATATTAAATATATTATTTCAAGTATGGGAAAGTTATTAAAAATAATTGAATAACTCCAAAATGGTGCGTCGAATGAGAAATTTGAGACCACTATTATGTATGAAATATGGTGTTTACCCAAAAGAGGGTATAACATTCGAAGGAGCTGGACATTTGGATGTCTCGCTCATGAGTTAAATTTATTAAATAATATTTAATATATTATTTATTAAAAATAATTAAATATCTCCTAAATGGTCTAACGTATGGGAAATATAAGACCACTGATGGGTCCAGAATGGGGGTTTACCCTAAACAGGGTATAACATTTGTAATCATCAATCGTTTTGAAACCTCACTCATAAAAATAACACTTTTTAATTTAATTAATTAGTTATTCCTATTTTTCATTAAAAAATCATTAATATTTCTAAAACATCCCATCGTTTGAGAAATATGATACCACCTTTGTGTTCGCAGTGGGGTGTTTATCCTAGATGGGGCATAACATCTACGTGCAGTGCCCTTTGGTTTTCTTTAATTTTTAAAATGTTAAATAATTAATTTTAATAAAATAATCAATTAAAGTATACTATTCATATTCCCTATCAATGTTTTCCACCATTTCTAAAACCTTAAGGTTGTAAGAGCTTCATTTATAACCCTTTTTTACTGTTTTAAATTAGATATGTATTAATAGAGTGATTTAAAACACTTTGATGGAGATTAAACACAAAATAATTTGGTGTTCTTAAATTGGGATGAAAACTGACGGGGTGGTGGTTTTTCTATTAGTCCAACTACCAAGTTTCAATCATGGGATGAGTTTTTCTTAATCTGAGTGTTTCAAAACCTCTATGTGCACAATCAGAGAGGTATTGATGATCTTGATCGACGTTGGCATGAGAAATTTCTCTCCTCATCCAACTTGTGCACAACATCCAAGTTTCTTATTATTTTTTTATTTTGTTTTTCTTCTTCTCCCTTTTCAAAATTCACAATTTAGAAAAAAAAATTGATTCAATTAAAAATTATAATTAAAAAATTAGCATATGATAATGTTAATTGCATTATCAAAATATAATCATAAAATAAATTATCAAAAGATGTTTATCAAAGATTATCAAAGGGAATTTGTTTAAAAAATCATTATCTTGGATAATTTTATTCAATTTAACAAAATATAATTATCATAATTGTCAAAGGTTAATTTTCTCAAATTATCAAGGACATTCCCATTAGATTACCAAATGATAATTTTAAATAAAATTATCAAAGGATAACCCATAAAAATTAGTATCAAAAGATAATTTTGGGGTATTATTAAAGATAATTGTGAGGTTTTATAAAGAAATATTTTCTGCAAATTTTCATGGATAGTTGTAAAGATTAATCAAACGATAATTACATTAAATTATCAAGGGTAATTTAAAAAAAATACCAAAAGATAATTATGTAAAATTGTTAAATAATAATTATAAAGAATCACCAAATGATAATTTCCTCTTTTTGTTGAAAGGATAATTATAAATAATTATCAAATTATAATTACAATGAATAATCATGAGATAATCATGAGATTTCCAAATGATAATTATTTAAATAATTTAAAAAGGATAATTATTTAAATTATATATGAATAATTTTAAATGACTACCACATGTATTATCATTTTATTTATAATATTGAATGTGGTTTATAATTATATAAGGAAAATATTATGAACATATTCTTTGACATAAAATGATAATTTTGAATTTTATCAATGAGATTGGAAGTATCATCGAATGTGATAATCAAAATGATATTTTGAGAATTATCGAGGAGATATAATTTATCATCGCATGTAATATTTTAATCAATAATTTTAAAATTATTTAGGAGATAGAACATATCATCGCTTGTGAAATTTTATTTCTTTTTGAAATAAAATAACTGGTTTTGGATCTAGGAACCCTTGATGAACATCGACCATTGGTGTGTTGATTTTTTCATTAATAAGGTCGTGAGAAGGTGTATTGAACCACACATGGTGGTTTATCTTTATCATTGATATCGAAGACCTTGAGGTAGGTGGTTTCGTTCCAATTAGCCAAATTGATTATCCTTGTATCACTTTATTTATTTCAATTGTTTATTTAAATTCAATTACTCAAATTTTCTTTCAATTAAATTTATAAAAACCTTATTCCAGTGAATCACTATATTTGAAATGGTTTTGGAATGGAAATTTAGAAAACACCCAATTCCACAAAATTGGGTGTGTTTATAGAAATTGGATGATTTAAATTATTTAACTTAAATTTTGGATTTCATGGAAATGATTTCAATTAAATTGTTTAATTTAATTGTGGAAATAAATTGTGTAATGATAGAATTGGTTTTGAATGGATTTCAAACAGGTGAAATGGATTAAAATGATATGATAAAAACTCGTTGGTTTTATCTTATGAAAAGGGAATGTTTTTGAATAAAACCTATTTTGGTTTTAAATGGAAATAAATTAGAACTTTTTAAATGTGAGAATGGGATTGATCATATTTTTAAGTAGTATTAAAATAGTTCACCCATCATGTAAGATCACATGCAAGTCTTAGGTAGTTAGTGAGTTATTTGGATACACTCTATGATACGACGATGTTCTAAAATATACTTATGGAGGGTCACATCCTCGACAGGTTGGTGACGAATCTCCTTTGTCCGGTGTCATAGGGAAATGTGTATACAAATTTTTCTGAGTTAACATAGAGATTGTGGAATCCTATATCTGGGTAATACTATCGTACATTTTGGAAGATGACCTTGTTGCTTACTTTTTTATTTATATTTGAGATATAAATGTATGCCAATGTTATGAAACTGCTTTACAAGTCTTCTGAATTTATATAAACTGTTTTATATAAATGCCTTACTTATGCCATTATTTTAGAAATATTCCATCTCTTATAAATTAAATCATGTTCTTTGAATTTATTTTCCATCATTTTGAAAATTTATAGCATGTTTTTTATAAATATGATTTTTAATTTCCAAACCTGTTTAACTTTTAAAAATTGAATGCTTTTATTTGGAAAATCAAAATTTGGAATTTGTTATGGAATCTTTAGTGGTATTCTACTCATCTTAGTCTCACACCCTAATTTTTCCTCTGGGTTTTTGTAGACTTTATCCTTCCAGGCTTGAGCAAAGAGAAGGGATCTCTTGGAGGTGGATCTAGATGTTGAGCTTTGGACATGGTGATTTGTGTTCTTAGGGACCTTGGGTCTATTTTCCTATTTAGTACTTTGGGTTATAGTACTTTGGCTTTATGCCTATTTGTATTATATTACCTTACTCCCAGTAGAGTTTTCTTTTAATATGCATACTTCTTTGTTTTTCTTTTTCTTCCTCATTCTTGTGGTGGAAATAGTTCCCAATTGTATATTGTACGATTCTAGGTGCTAGTTGTCAACCCATGGGGATCAGGAATTACCTTCAGGTTATGTGAGGACCGGATTGTTTATCGGGTTACTAGGGTACCCAGACTAGTTCATGATAGTTAGAACCAATTTCTAATTCACTCTGAATATTTGTGTAAATTACTTATAGGACCTTTTCATTCACTTATATTTTTAAAGAGTTGTTCTAGCCACTTAATGACCTTGAAACATTTTCTTTAAGTAATAAATTAAGAATTCTACTTTATTTTCTAATTAAATGTATCTTTTTGAAGGGAATTTGATTGTTATTTAACTTTGGTGTTATTTTTTTATCATTTTATGAATCTTATATATTAATTTGATTTAGTAGTATGTAATGATATCTTATATGATTTTTGGACACCCTGTTATGTATTTTTTATATATTTATGTTGGAATTTAATTCCTTTATTATTTAAAGGATTTGTTCAATATTTTTTTAATCATGTTTGGTCTCCAAAAAAAAGGATTTTATGTGTTCAACTTGGGTGAAATATTTAAGTATTTTTTGGAAAATTCTTAAAAATAATTTCATGTTTTGGTTATCAATTAATTCTCAAAGTCCTGGTTTGAACTTTATAAAATACATTTTTGGTTTGGGAACATTTTCTCTATATTATATTTGTATTTTTATGGTTATATAAATTGGGTTTATTTTCTTTTGGAATGTGTTATACATGGGTAAAAAGGGTTTGTTTCAGTGAAGGGTGTTTAGAGGTGAGATGAAAAGTTGTTTTATGTTATTCAGAATTTATGTGATTGACTTCATGATTAATTTTTATCTCCTCCATTTCATTTTTCATGAGAACCCCAGTTACTTAGGTGGGACCTAGTACATGTACTTTATAGAAATTGATCCACTCTCCCTAGTATGTGATTACATCCCCACATTTACTAAGAATAAGTATGATCTTCCTAGATATGGATCAAAATGCTTCACTTTCTAGGCATTGATACATTCTCACTGAGAACCACTATTGCACCAAAACCGCAACCAATCATACTCTTTGATCCCTCCCTTTACTAAACATCCACCTTTAATTATTAACATCATTGAGGCATGTCCTTATTCCCTCTTGGATTTGAATTCTCTTGGACACACCTTTTAAAAAAATTCTAATGCTTTCATCTCATGGTTTCCCATTCTATTGAACACCTCACTTCTGACTAATTCAAAATCAATGTAACTTTTGAACTCTCTAAGAGTAGGAAGGCCATTTTCCCCCAAACTTTGAATCCTCTACAATTTAATATCAGTCCAAAACTTACCCATTTTAATGGAACCACCACTTTGTTACTAGTGAAATTACACTAAATCTTAGAAAACCACTTCACTAGAGGAAACCCAATAGTCTTGAAACCAATAATTTCTATCGAATCTTGATAAAATAATCACCATATGTTATGTAACCAATATTTAATACCACTTTTCGGTAACTAATAGTAGAATAATAAAAAGATCTGATACCACTAGTTGGATTTGGTACAAATCAACAATCCTAATGTTAAAACCCCAAAACATAAATTAAAACCCAAAACTTGCAGATAGTGAAAGAAATTCCAAAACATACCTAAATTGAAACAAACACCCAAAACTGATATACCATAACATAGAAGTAAAGATAGAGCTAAGTCACTACATCAGATCTATTCCTTCTAGTTCTAGTAACCTCATGGTTTTGAAAATACCTCCCCCATAGAAAAATGAGAAATAAAGGATAAACACATGACATAAATGGAATAAGCACACCACGTGAAATGTATGTTGTTTGGATGAAAATCCTACTTTATAGGGGAATACATTGATGTTTTTATTAAGATATAAATTCAGTTATAAGGGAAACATATATTTTATTATCCCTACCTATCCAAAGAAACATGAGACACTTTTTGTACACCCTAGTCAAATAACCATAAAAACACATGTAACGAATCCTTCCACCCACAATCACCTTATGGTAAATCCCCGCAAAGGGAAAAATGATATAATTCAAGTGATTGTCAAATAATATTTTATTCTTATCATAATTTTATATCTAAATATATAAATTATTATTTTATTACAACTTTAACAAATTATATGAATGAATTATTAACTATTTATATTCAATGTTATGAAGTGGTTGTGGAATTTTGGTTGATCCATCAATCAATGGTACAAAACCTTGATTTCATTATGAAATTTTCTTTAAAAGGTTCTAGACTATTTTGAGAATTCATTTTGTTAACCTCATGAATTATTTTAGAGAGTTAATAATTCTCTTGAGACTTATAATGATACTCTCATCACATTGATTATATAGGTTACTAATATGAGTTCAGTTAAGAATTTTAGAATTACTAGTCTTTGTAATGTCATTTATAAAGTCTTTTTTAAGATTTTAGAAAATAGACTATGGAAAATCATACCATATATTAGTTTAGTACCATAATTATTTTCTTATTTTGACTTGAGACATAATGTACTTAAAAGGATCAAGAAAGAAACATAGTTTCTTCTAGTGATGAGTGGAATAAAGAAATTCTTTGTGTTAAAGGAATCACACTTGATAAATTTTTGATTATGTAATGGGTTCATGATTATAGATTTTATTAGGTGTATTTATAAAGGAAAGAACCAATAGTACTTCATGTGAGATACATATACATTTTTCTTGGGGTGTACAACCAATTGATTTGGTGTGAGCCAATGATCATTGGGATAATTCAATGTTTGTAGTAAACTAAAACATGAGTGTTTTATAGTTGGGAGTGTGGTCACTAACTATAGAACATATCTATTGGGACTCTGGTGTTGTGGTGAAGGATAATTAATATAACTGTAGAATGGAATCATGGATAAGGGATATCCGATGGTGGATAGCACAATATCAAATGCTTATGGAAATTATTATTATTACACCATCCTTTGGAATAATGTGACTGAATCATACAATACTGATTGATTTGCGATGAATCAAGGTGTTTTCTATGTATCTTTTATAAAGTGACTCTCTTGTGATCTATGTATTTTTAAAAATATCTAAGTGGATCTTTTAAAATGATTCAAGTGTTTTGAAATGTTTCTTAGAGGGTTGTCACTCATTTAAATGATTAAGGTTTTTGGGTTAAGAAGTTTCCTTAAATGTTTTAAAAAAAGGAATTTTGGTTTTGTGAAAGAGTGTTTGGAACTGGTTGATTTATTTTAAAAAGGGTGTGTTATTTTAAAGAGGAATTTTTGTAAATAGTTGGTTTTTTTAATGGTATTTCAATTGTGATTTTTCAAATAGTTTTCAAAGTACATTTGAATGGTATTTTTTCATAATATTTTAAGTTTATATTTTTATAGAATTAGGAAAACCATTACGTTATATCAATATTTTGTGTATTTATTTTGTTAAATACTAATATAAATGAATAAAATAGAATGGATATGAATAAATAATAGATGGATGCCAATCATTTGACAAAATAGTATGGATATCGAGTGAAAGAGTTCATCAATTTTTCAAAAGATCATGCATATGACCCTTCTCAAATCCTTTGTGTGTGTTTACATTATTGTTATTCAATAAAAGTTAGTCCAGAGGAGTTGGAAGAACAATTTATCTTTCATGGAATAGATCAATGTTATAAATTTTGGAATAAACATGGGGAAAAAGAGAATGTATCTAGTGGCTAGGATAATAGTGCATTTTATGGATCATGTGATATGATTACAAGTGCAGATAATGAAGAAGACCATATCAAGGATGTGATTACAAATGTGAATGATGATGAAGATTATATTGAGGAAATAATAATGATAGTTAAAGATGAACTTTGTGATTGCCTAAAATTTTTTGAGTAGTTAAAGAGCAGTGCAAAGATTTTATTGTATAGTGGTTTCACTAAATATACAGCATTGTCAATCATACTAAAGTTGTATAATTTAAAAGCAGGAAACATATGGAGTGATGCCAGTTTTATAGAATTACTTGCTCTCTTGAATAACATGATTCTAGAAGATAATGAGCTCATGAGCTGAACATACGACACCAAACGAATTCTACGTTGGATGGGTATTATCTCTGAATGAATACACACCTGCCCGAATGACTGTATACTATTTTTCAAGGACCAAAAATAACTTATAGAATGCCCAAAGTGTGGTGATTCTTGATATAAGAAATATGAATCCAGTCTTATGAAAGTTGTATGGTACTTTCCAATCATTCCAAGGTTTAAGTGCCTATATGGCAGGGAGGAGACTACAGGTAAATTGACGTGGTACATAGACAAAAGAATAAAAGATGGGAAACTACGTCACCCGGATGACTCTCCTTAGTGGAAGAGAATCGATCATGAGTATCTTGATTTTGGAAAGAAGCCCAGAAAGCTTAGTCTTGCTTTATCTACAGATGGAGTGAATCCTTTTGGTTTTCAAAGCAGTACTCATAGTACATGGATTGTTATATTGTTAAATTATAACTTGACATTGTGGTTATCCATAAAATGAAAATGTATCATGTTATCTATGCTTATATCAGGACTGAAACAATTGGGTAATAATATTTATATTTATTTGGATCCATTGATAGAGGATTTGAAATTATTGTGGGATTTATGTGTCTTATTGTATGATGCTTATAGAACTAAATATTTCATTTTGAGAGTCATGTTGTACAGGATGATAAATAAATTTTCTGATTATGGAAATTTTTTAGTATATAGCATTAAAGGAACTCATGGGTGTCCCATCTATGAACAAGGTACAAAATCAATTAATTTGAAACATTAATTGAAAACCATGTCTCTAGGACATCATATATTTATACCATGATGAATTAAGTACCTATATGGGATGACATCATTTGATGGAAGTTTAGAAGAACATATAGCACCATCTCCACTAAAAGGTGATCAAAGTTTTGAGAAATTAAAATATGGAAGTTTAGAAGAACGTATAGCACCTTTCTTTATGTTATGCATGTTGAAAAAACAATGTTTGTGATGGTGTCATTGGCGCATTGCTAAATGCACCCATAAAAACAAAGGATGGAATTAAGGCTTGGTTGGACATGGTTGGCATGAGAATATGATAAGAGTTGGCACCAGTGAAGGGTGAAAAATGAACTTTTCTTCCTCCAGATACTTAAACTCTTTCTAGGTAGTAGAGATATCAGTTTGGAAACTTCTTTAATTATGTAAAGGTTCCAGAGGGGTATTCATCAAATATCAAGAAAATTATGTCAATGACTGATTTAAAGTTAAAGGGTTTGAAATCACATGACATTCATGTTTTGATGAAAGATATAATTCCTATAGCTTTATGTTGAATTTTTTCAAGAATTTATTTCATAAATTAACAAATCTATATTTCTTCTTCAAATCTATATGAAAAAAAGTTATGGACTTGGAAAATTTTCTGAGTATGGAAAGATAAATTGTCATCATATTATGTGAATTGGAAATATTCTTCCTGTCGACATTTATTGATATGATGGTTCATTTGATGGTTCACTTGGTGAGAGAGATTCAACTATGTGGTCCTATACACTATATATTGATGTACCCCATTAAACGGTATATGAAGATTTTGAAAGGGTACATCAAAAATCAAATTTGGCCAGAGGGTTGTATTGTGGAGCGATATATTGTTGAGGAAGCTGTTGAATTATGTACTGAATACCTGTCTGATTGTGTGGTAAGCATTGTTCTATTGAAATCTCATCACACTAGGCAGCTTTTGGGTGAAGTAACTTCTATAAGAGAGGTTGTCACAATCAATATTACAGATTAGGAGTAGGCCCACCTTTATGATTTTCATAACAATTTGGAGGTTGAACCATATATAGAAACCCACAAAGAAATTATTAGGCATTTGAATCCATCAAGGGATCAAAAAGGGATATTAAATACACATAATCGACAGTTTATAGGATGGTTTTAGGACTATATATTTAAGGATTTAGATAAAAATCCTAACTCAATTTCAGAATGACTTCCATGGCTAGACAAAGAACCAAGTATGTATGTATTATATTATAATGATTATGTAATTAACGGTTATACATTCTATACTAATGAACATGATAAATACAGTACCATGAAAAATAATGGAGTTAAACTTGTGGCTAAAGTGATTCACATTTCCAGTGCTAAGGAAAGAAATCCAATTTATGTGAATATGTCATACTTTGGCATCATCAAACAATTATGGGAGTTGGATTATACGAAATTCCAAGTGCCGATTTTTTAATGTAAGTGGGTTGATAATAGAAGTACTATTAAACTAGATGAGTTGGGATTCCTAAAAGTTGATTTTAGTAAGGAAGGGTATAGAGATAGACCATTTATAATAGCATCAAAGTCAATATAAGTATTTTATGTTATAAATCCCACAAACCGAAACAGTTCAATTATTCTATTATTGACTAAAACCACTGAAGGGTTAGATAAAAATTCAATGGAGGGTGACCCTTTCATTGGGACGTTACAATCATTTTACAGTGGTCCCAATGTAGACAGAATTTTTTATGTCAGGGGAGACCAAAATGAAGGTATTTGGATAGTTGATAGAGGGATCAAATCTCGTTAACCTTTAAAAAAAGAATTCAAATTTTGTATGTCAGGGGAGACCACAATGAAGTTATTTGGATAGTTTATAGAGGGATAAAATCTCGTTAGCCTTTAAAAAAAGAGTTCAATAATCATGTTATATTTTTTTATAATATACATCATGTTACCTTATGTTATTATCTATTCACTTCTACTTTTATGTAATCTAAATTAAATGTTAAATTACTTCGGTAAATAATGACTTATGCATGTGATGATGCTCCTAATCCCAAGGCACAATAGGTCTCTCAACCTGTTGTTGCTCGCAGTGCCGAGGCACAACAGGTCTCTCAACCTTCTACTGCTCGCAGTACAAAGGACCAATTGGTTTATTAACCTAAAGTTGTTTCTTTCAGTGCATAGGTATAACCACTATCTGCACATACTGATGCTAGCACTCTGTAGGAACATATTGATGATACTGAAACTAAGGAAATGGTAGGCAACAAAACACTGGCGGTGAAGAAAAAAATAGGAGTGTGGTAGTTTGATGGTGTTAGTAAAAATACTTAATGAAAAAGTGAAAGGCATAAAATATAAGTTTGTATGGAATAAGCGGGGCCATCATGGTAACACCAAAAAGGTCATGTTCAGTAGTTACATTGGAATCATCACTCAACAACGCGTGCTGATTGATGTATTATCATGGAACAATGTTTTCATCGGGCTTAAGACACTAATGTGGGGAGATAATATAGTAACATTATGATATTATTTCTTTAATTTACTAAAAAATAAAATAATTAAACATTTACTTACTCTTCATCGTCCCTTGTAGAGTGCATTTATAGTATATAAATCGCATGAGGACTATATATTAAGGGTTTATAGAAGGATTCACATAGGCTTTTTCACAATTTTAACAACAGATTATCTTAAAGACATTGAATGGAAAATAAACTTACACCCAAATCCTCTTAATGCACACCTGATAACCTAAGGATCATGGTATGCATTAATTAGCCATCGTGTGGAGTAGTATTTTCAGGTACATTGTGTTTGGTAATAAATTTTTTGACGATATGTGTATTCATCACTTTCGTTGACATTTTTTTATTTATGAAATAAAAAATGAGTGCTAAAAATAAGGAATGAGTAGCAAAACCAACATACCCCTACTATAAAGAAAGGATGGGGTATGATTCACTTGAAAAAAACAGTATGTATTTTAAATATTCCTTAATAATTTTATGTGACATAAAACAACACCAAAAATATGTTCCTCTGTTTATTTTTAGATTGATGAATCCAAATCCAAAGTCACTTCTATCTCATGCCATGTGCAATGTAAGGAGGCACCTGTAAATAAATATGTGATACTAATAAATGAAAACACACAAAAAGTGTGGGAAACATGTGTAAGTATGACATAATAAATATTTGTTTTTATTGAAATAGATATTACATAACAATGATTACTTATTTTTATATATTTTATATCTTACATAGTCATAGGAATCAGCAACATCCAAACTAGATGTAGACATACTTTTGGTGGCCTTAAAGCATCCAAAAAAGTATGGCCACGCCAGAGGTGCGGGTTTTGGGGTGACACCCCAAAAAAATTGAGGAAAAAACAAGAGGAGGATCAAAGGGAATAAATTAAAATGATAAGATAAATAGTATATATCCTTTAAAATATGAAATGGTAGAGAGTGATCATAAAAAAATTTATGGTGGGGGGAAAGAAAATAAGCAACTCAAGAACAACCAGAGACTGAAGATCCTACCCCACCCCCCACCAACTTTGTGGTGAGTCATTCCCCTCAAAAACCTATCTTAACTGAGTTAATCAATATTATAATAATTTTTTCTATGAATTATGAATAAAATAGACAATGATACCTTTCCTATACAGATATTCTATAGGGTAAAAATGACTATGATTTATAACTATCAACACCCACCCATCACTTTGTAGCTAGGGATAAAGTGTTCAATATCTAGAACGACATGCTACACAACAGACCACTTCCAACTGGTCATGTCAAAGTGTTGATTAACGTAGCCCATGATATGATCACCGAGATACCTATTCCAATTGATGATTAATATATTCATAATGTTGAACAAGCTCTTGTAATATTCATTTCATGGTCATCACAACTTGTAAAAAAACATGTCGACAAGGAGGTATTAATTTCCAATTTATTTTTCAAGAAAAACCTTTAATATTTAATGAAAAAGGTATAAACCAATGAATGTTATTACAGAAAGACACAAGGAATGGGGTGAAAATAAATAATATCTCAAAACCATCTCAAGTATCAACCAGTTGATCGAAATGATCTACTGAAAACACCTTAAACCTACCCATTATATATCCACATTTATTATCATTGCAAGATAATCTGAATATAAAGTTAAAATATGTTGGTACTCACACAATTATTTTTTATGAAAATATATAAAAATGGGGGGATCCATATTTCATTAGTGTTGAAAATGTAAGCGAAATCCTGGAGTATCATTGGCTAGGTGGCTCAGTTGAAAATGTATACATGAGGTATGTTTTCATGATTTTATTTTCATAAAGCTGATATACTATGATAATTATGACTAAATACATTTCATATTTTTCATATAAATATATATGAAAAAAAAATTAAGGGATTTTCCCATGAACAAAAATTTGGACCCGTTATTCCTCATGTCACCTCTTCAGAACAAACAAAAATAAAATTCAAGAAAGATGGTGAAATAATGGCAGGCCTGCTAAAATTGTTTAATAGAAAAATTATAGATGATATACTCTTATTAATACCAATGATTCAGGGGTAAAACTCTATGATTTAATAATATCAAATATATTTTAATTTCTTTTATTACTTATTCTTTTTTGTGTTCTTAGGTAGTATTGGATGCTCATTGTGGTCAATTTGGATACTCCAAATATTTATTTCCTAGATTCAATGCATGGATATCCAACAAACTGACCACAAATGATGGAATTTGTCAATTTTTAATACAATACATCCAAAATTTTAGAAATAAACATCTAGTTATATAATTTATATTATCTTTTAATGAGGATTCTTATATGATAGGGAAAAGCATGAATATCATCTAAATCATGGAATGTGGACATAGGAAAAGGACAAGAAACCTCACAAGTACTACGACTGGATACAAATCAGGGTATATATAATAATATTTCACTATCCAAACAAATATAAAAAATTACTTATTTTTCTCAATGTTTCTACAATGTTTGAAACAAACAAACAATAAATAATGTGGTTATTATGTCTGTAAATTTATGAAAGAGATCGTATTCCATGAAAAAACCAGCATCCCTGAAGAGGTATTTTTGAAAATAATTACTATTTCATTTAAAATATTTATTAATCATTTGTTTATTTATATTTTTTCAATACTACCATGATTTAAAAAAAAGACACATATTCACAAGATAATATAGATTAATTTAGAAATGAATGAGAAATATGCATGATAGAAAAAGTATAATAATAGCATGAAGATGTGACTGGTATTATTCGAAGTGTCTATTTTTATTTAAAAATGATAGTATTTTTATTAAAAAAAGTGACTTATTGAAAACTAATAAAATTCATTAGGATTAATTTGATACTTTAGGAAAAAGATCCATAAGTCATTTGTGACATGTATGAATCAACTGCACCTAAATCTGAGGCATGGTGTGAACGTTATGACTTTAAGTGTGTGTTTTTAAAATAAAGTAACAATAAATTTAGAAAAAAGAACAAGTGACATACTGAAAACTGAGAAAATTCATTCGGATTATTTTAATACTTTAGTAAAATGATCCATCAGTCATTTTTGATGTGTATGAATTAACCAAACATTAATCTGAATAATGTTGTGACCGATAAGACTAAAAGTGTCCATTATCAGTTTAAAATTTCCATTTTAGTTCAAAACATTTCACTCACTGAAAATTGAGAAAATTCAATCTGATTATCTTAATAATTTAAGAAAATGATTCATAATTTCTTTGTAATGTGTATGAATAAGTATCATGTCAAATTGGGGCATGATGTGACCAATATGACTCAAAATGCATATTTCTAGTTTGAAATCGTATTTTAGTAAAAAAACACAAATGGCATACTAAAAACTAAGAAAATGTACTCAAATTGTTTTGATACTTTAGGAAAATTATCTATAAGTCATTTTTGACATATAGGAATCAACCAAACCTCAATATGATGCACGGTGAGACTATTATGATTCAAAGGGTCTCTTTTTATTTAAAATTGACATTAATTTTTTTTTTAAACACAACTCGCATACTGAAAACTAAGAAAATGCATTCATATTATTTTGATAATTTAGGAAAACGATCCATGATTTAGTTGTGATGTGTAAGAATCAACCCCACCTCAACAAAATACACGATGTGACTGGTATAAATCCAAATGTGTCTTTTTATTTAAAATTGACATTAATTTAAGTAAAAAAGAATAAGTGACATACTGAAAACTAAGAAAAAACATTCATATTGTTTTAATAATTTATGTAAATGATCTATGAGTCATTTTTGATATTTATGAATCAAATTCACCTCAATCTGATTCATGGTGTGACCGGTATGACTAAAAGTTTTAGTTATTAGTTTAAAATTTACTTTTTAGCTCAAAATGTGTCACTCAGTGAAAACCAAGAAAACTCATTAGGATTGATTTGACACTACAGGAAAACAATCTATCATTTATTTTTGATGTTTATGAAGTAGTATCACATCAAAAATGACACACGATACAACCAGTATGACTCAAAAATCATGTTTCTGGTTTGAAATGATATTTTAGTAAAAAAACACAACTGACATACTAAAAACTGAGCAAATTCATTTGGATTGTTTTGGTACTATATAAAAACAATCCATGAGTCATTTTTTACATGTATTAATCAACCACACCTCAATCCAATAAAAAATGTGACTGGTATAAATACAAATGTGTTTTTATTTAAAATTGACATTAATTTAAGTAAAAAGAACAAGTAACATACTAAAAACTGAGCAAATGAATTTTCATTATTTTGATACTTTAATAAAATGATCCATGAGTCATTTATGAGGTGTAGGAATCAATCTCACCTCAATCTGATGCACGGTGTGACCAGTATGACTAAAAGTGTCCGTTATGAGTTTAAAATTGACATTTTAGCTCAAAACATCTCACTTACTAAAAACTAATAAAAACACTCTGATTGTCTTCATAAATTTGTAGAGTTATTTTTAAATCCTTTGTGATGTTTATGAAGTATTCTCACCTCAAACCGATGCACGATGTGACCGGTATGACCCAAAATGCATGTTTCCAGTTTGAAATGATATTTTAGTAAGAAAACACAACTAACATACTGAAAACTGGGCAAATGCATTTGGATTATTTTGATACTTTAGAACAACAATACATGAGTCATTTATAATTTTTAAGAATCAACCACACTTCAATATGATGAACGATGTGACTGGTATAAATCCAAATGTGTCATTTAAATTTGTTATAGATTTTATTAAAAGAACAAGGGATATATTCACAAACCAAGAAAATTCATTCAAACTATTTTTATATTTTAGAAAAACGATCCATAACTCATTTTTGATGTGTAGAAATCAACCA
The DNA here is from genome assembly GCA_963277665.1 of Viscum album. NCBI lineage: Eukaryota > Viridiplantae > Streptophyta > Magnoliopsida > Santalales > Viscaceae > Viscum > Viscum album. The sequence goes on from OY728152.1 coordinate 1,150,161,049, forward strand.
CCCCTCAATATGATGCACTGTGTGACTTGTACACCTCCAAATGTGTCTTTTTTATTAAAAATTGACATTTTATTAATGTATTATTTCATATTAATGTTTAATTTATTTCTTTATAGTATTACTAACATAATATTTGTTTTCTTATATAGGTGGAACCTTTTTCTTGAGTTGGGATGATTTTTTCATCAACTAATACCATGGGTGGGAATTTTTGAGTGGGGATCACAGATGTCAAAGGATGAAAGATTAATGTTTTTAACTGTTTATTGGATAATTATAAATGAAATTATATAAAACAATGTTTGAAATGTATATAGAATTGTTTTCCAAACCCTTGTGTGTGTTGTTGTGTGCATTTTGCAGGTGTTGTTTTGTGTAGGTCTTGGTGGGTGTGTTTTTATATAAACAGCACGTCACAGGTAGCTAGGCCTTTATAAGCGCTATTTTGAGAATTGATAAAGGCCTCCTTTATCAGCGCTACTTTTAGCACTGATAAATTGTGTCCTTTATCCACATTAAAATAGCAATGATAAAGGGGGACCCCCATATTTTATGATATTAACAACTCTTTTCTAGCACTGTTAAAAGTGGTTTCTAGAGATTTTAAAATAATTATATGTAGTAATGTTTATTGATTAAATGGAATGTGTTTTCAGTTATTTACCATGCTATATTGATTATGATTTATCTTATTATATATGATATTTTCACAATGATATTATCTTTAGATGAATTTTATTCTTAGTTTATTGATTGAATATCACGTGTTTTCAATTATTTACCTTTCTATATTGATTATACCTTATCCAGATATTTAAATGTCATGTGTGTTTAGTTATTTACCTTTCCATGTTGATTGTGATTTTTGATTCATGATAGTTTCCTTTGTACTTATACCTTACTGATCATTTGAGCTCACCCTTATTTTGTTTATTTTCTCAGGAATCCATGAAGTGTACTACATTTTATATTCAAGGATATTCTAGAGGGAATAATGTTTTTCTCAAAAAAAATTATGTTGTAATTTTTGTTTTCAAATTTAATATGGCAATCTTGTATGTATATAGTTTACCAAGACTAATAAACTATTCAATCCTTAGAGATGTGATTCCTTGTATATTATTCCAATGTAATAAAGTAGGTACCATATCTAAGATACTATGGTTGGAGTCTCTACAGTCAGCTTCATAGAAATTTTAGTAGAAACCTTGGGAATTAGATTTAAGAAAACATAGATTATGGATCATAACCCTATGATATGCTTTGAGGATAAGTATAGAATAATATACTAAAGTTTTGTTAAAGAAGTGATTATGTGGTTTTTCCTTGAAATAAATCCATGTTTGGATACTACAAGGGGACGTGGTTCTGGAACAGTTATAGCTAGGTGTGGTAGCTATGAAAAGGGGGCATTGTTCTGGACCTTATCATCACCTGGTGCATAAAAACGAGCCTTAATGTGCACCTAGTTTTACAAACCTACGGGGATATTCTTATGATAATTCACATTTAATTTTCCAACTATTATAAAGTATTTTAATAGATGATTATAATGAATGGAATTGTTTAAACCTAAGGTGTATTAGATTAAAAATAATGTGTTATTATTTAAACATCCTATAAATGATTATATGGTTTTCTAACTACAATTATTGTTTCTCACAATATACTTTTTGGTTTTAGTAAATGGCTAGAACCTAAAGGGGTCATGTTTTCATTGAACATGAATGACAATGTGGTTACTAAGAGAATACAAATAGGATAATTATTGGAGTGAAATATACCATGATTGTGCCTAATCAATTATCTTTTAACATGATTAACAACTTATACCTTAACCAACTCTTAGAATCATAAAAGTAGAAAATGATGGAGTTTTCTAAGAGCTAAAGTGGTGGAGACCATAGAGGAAAGATGGATCGATTTACATCATGTGAGAAATTTGGAAAGAGACACCAAATAAATTGTATTAATGGAATGGGAAATGATTTATGTGTGGTAAAGTAGAGAATAAAGAAATGAATTATTTAGGAAAATGAATAGTTTGATGGAAGGAATAAAATATCATCCTAAGGATCCATTTATAGTTCATTTTATTAAATTTGTAGAACCTAAGAATTATATAAGTTAATTCCCTATTATAAATATTTTCTTATCAAACAAGGAAGGACCTATGTTGAAATAAAATAGATGAATAATTTATGTATTGTGATTCAAGAATTAAATTGTAGAAGTATTTAACCAATGGTATTTTGGTTATATGAATCATGAAATATATAATAATTGTGTTAAATTTTAGAAACATATGTGTCTTTACTCACTTAATATTTTTGGATACCGTCGTGGGTTTATGAGATTAATATTTCTCATAATTTAAAGTCTTAAACACCCCTTTTTAGGTTTTATGTGATGGGAATCTACAAAGATTAAGGATATTTTGGGAGAAATTTATGGAAAGTATATGTTTTCATGGAAAATTACTTTAGGGATAATGTCTTTACATTTTATAAACATATGTTTAAAGTTATTGATAACCTTTAGGGTTAATATGACCATTAACTACAATTTAATAATAGTTAAATAGTATTATTAGACTTTTTGTGAAAAAATAAGTTGTATTGAAAACCTTGGTAAAAATGTTATTTAATGATTAATTTTATTTTATATATTTCCATAAAAAAAATTGGGAATGTAATTGTAATTATATTAATAAAGTTTTATAAAAATAATAACCCTCATGTTGGGTGACAACCTATAATGTTCGAAAAGGTTGTGGGGCTTGAACCAATAACTGAAGGATGGTAAGAGTTTAATTTCTACCATTGGACTATGTGATATCCTGGTTAATATGTCATTTTTTAAATGATTTGACAAATAAATATTAATGATGAAATAGTGGTGTTATATTTGAGTTTTATAGATTAATTTATTATATTGGATAACATGTGCTAACCATATTTGTTTTGAAAAATAGTTAGATACAAACTAAAAGACTTTTCACTATTTTATAGATCTTATGATCTGTTAAAAGTGAATTTTAGTGCTTTAGGAATGAAAAATTAATTTTTTGATTTTCATTTCTTGTAGTAAGTGATTAATTGAGAATTTATCAAATCACGTCTAAAGGATTAAAGTGTTCTTATGAAATAGAAACTTATTAAGTAATTATATTTCATTAAATTCTTAGATAGTAAAATAATTCCTTAACTTTGGGGAAAAGGATCTTAAAACAAAATCGTTATCCTATTACATTAATATCTAATGAATAATATGGTCTTTTAAATCACTACAGATTTATGGTTTTTAGGTCTTTAACTTTACAGTGATCATTCACTTTCTTATGATCAATGGCCTATATCACTCTCTATAATTATTTACGATTTTCTTCCATGAACATATCTTTAATTTCCACCAATTTTCTCATACTTATAAAACTAGTTATGTGTTATTTCATATCACCTATGTACTTACATATCTCTCTTATTAAGAGGATATTTTACTAACCCATTTACAATGTGGTTTTTTCAATAATGGTATTTTTAAATACTAAACCCATGATTACTCAGATCAAATTTAAATTGTGAGGACACAAATTATTAAAGGCGGAGAGAATGTAACACAATGATATTTTCAAAGAAGAATTTATTTTTATTATGTATGTGACATAGAATACTAATCTTAAATAACCCACAAAATAATTTCTTTAAATTTAATCTCTTCGATGGCTTGCGGAACACGCAACCCCAAGTCTAAATAAACCATAATATAGTATATTGTTATACCCTAGTGATTAAATTAGAGGGTATGAATATAAATAACTAAATTATGAAAATTATGGTTATCTATTGATTATAAATAAAATAATAATAATTTAAAATAAACATAATTGTTTTATGATAAACTGTATTTTTTTAAAAAAAGATGGTTTAGTCTCTCTTTTCCTACATAACATAAAATTATTTTTTAAAAATTTTAGAAAATTTATTTTATAATATTAACTTAATATTTTAAATTATCTTATGGATAATTTTTTTTAATTTTTATGAAATGTTTTATTTTTTGATGAATAGTGAAAAATACTAAATTTTAATTGAAAACTTCATTTTCATTTAAATTATTTATAAAGTTAAATTATATTTTAAATTTATTTTAAAGTAAATTTTTTTCAATTATATATCAAATAACCCAATTTATTTTATTTTAATCATTTTCATATTGAATTTTGATATAAAAACTATTTAAATTTTGAACATTTTCACTTTGAAAACCCGCTTTCTTGTCACGACTGCAGGACTAATTTTAAATTTAATTTTTCCAATTTTGTAAATTTTATTTGGAAAAATGGATTTTATATTTGTAATAATAATAATTTATATTATCTAATAATTTCTAGTTAATTTTTGACCAAAATGAATAATGAAAACACTAAAAATTATTTATCGCGGTTAAGGTAAAAGTGTATTTATCAAGGGTTAAACTAAAATGGATAAGTGTAAAAATGACATAAAAATTCTATAAAATATATTATATATCCATATTTAGACCCTATAATGTATAATTATTTATAATACACCATTATTTACCCTTGTTTCATGTAAAAAACATGGGTACACATTTTTCCTTTCAAAAAATACAAGTGTGTTGTTCACCTCACTTATAAAAGGTCACCCTCTCTCCTATCTTATTCACACCTTCAAACCCTTTTGGTTCAGCCAAGAACTGATAAAATCACTTCAAATATTACATAAAATAATATTATAATCCTTATTTTTCGTATAAATCCAACCTAGGAAGTCTTTTGGGGAAAACATAAGGTGGATACCTGAAGAAGAGGTAACGTTCTTTAACGGGAATTTTTATTTTAATTCTTCCTCCACCGATTTAAATTATTATTAAAACATGATGATATAATAAAATCAGTATCTTATATATAATTATATTTTATTATGTTAATTTAATAACCTAAAACAATCCCCACTTTCATCAAATGTATTATGAAATAATCATTCTTATGTATGGTGGACTACCGCCTCGCAAACTGATGTCATTTGTTATTTCATTACCACCTCTCAAGGTTGGGTATGCTGATGGATATAAAGTATGTATATGATATTTATAACATAATTATACCTATTTAGTAATTATATCATTTATTATTTTTTAATTTTCTTCCCATACGAGATATGATAATGTCACTTGTGTGTACGGAGGACTACTACCTCACGGAGCGATGTGATTAGTTTTTCACTAATGCTTTACATGGGACGTAATAAGGATAAATTTAATGAATATATGTGATATAAATGAAATAATTATGATATTAATGACATATATATATATATCATTTTTAAATGATAACATATAATTTTTATTCTTACCTTTTCACTAACTTAAAGATGATAACATCATTTGTGCATGTGCGGACAACCGCCTTCACGAAGTGATGTGGATATATTTTCATCACCACACCACATGGATGATATGTATAAGAATATTTAAATAAATAATATGATATTATGATCTTTATTTGAAGTTAAAATATTACTTACCTTATTTCCATAATGATCATTGTAAAATTGAAACGTTGCTCATGCATACGTACAGCCTACCATCTATATAATTATAATGTACTTCATTTCAAAAAACCATATTAAATTATTGGTCCTAAAATATTAAATTATAAATAAATATTATAATTATGTCATTATTATTATTTTATAGAATATTTAACTATATAATATCCACAAGAACCACAAATTTCATGACAAAACACGCATTAGAAAATAGGTAATTAACACCTGAAACAATGAAAGTAATGAAAGATTAATAATTAACGGGTGATAAAATGTTATAAAAAGATCATATATGATATTATAAATATAAATATGGTTCCTTTATAAGTTACTAACATGTTTAAAACCACTTTACAAGAGGTTAAATCACATTTAACCAAAAAGAAGTGTGAGGTAAGTGAATTCATCATAATTTCCATTCATTGAGGTATATTGTAATGTTATGCACCTTATTTCTTTTATATGGTGTATATACTACCCATTTGAAATATAATATCTTTATTAATTAATAATTAATGGTATTTTAATTTTCAATTTTAATTATTTCATCCAAGTTTAATTGACTTAAAAATTAACTAGTGGTAAATAATTTCACATCTCAATTTCTTTTCATTGGGTTATATTACTTCAGCATTGTTTTTCACATTATTTGATTTTGTGTGTAAATTATTTTGACTATATTATGTTTTATTTACACTTTTTTATGTTTATTTAAATTTTATACACATAAGTGATTCATTTATTAATCCTCAATTCAACATTATGATATTTGTAAGGGTTTATTTCACAATATCATTTTAATCAACATTGTTTATACTTTAATTTCTATTGAAGGAAATTATTTGATAATTATCTAATAAACCCATTTAATTTTATTCTAATATGGTTATTCATGATATTTTCAAGTAAAATTATCATTTTTACACTATTGTTTCTTAAATTAATTGAGAAAATGTCTTTAAGAAAATCTAACTTCATTTCTCTCTTTGATCGGAAATATGTTTTCTTCCAAAACCATTTTTTATAAAAATTATTTCAAAAGTTTTTTTAAAATTTAAAAATGATTTATTAAATACATTTTTACCCATTTTAAATTTTTATAAAAGGTTTTTAAAAGAAGATTCGTGTTGTTTTTAAAACAATTACCATTTGGATTTTATCAAAAACGTGAAAGGAATCTTTATTTTAATGTGTACGGCATGAATGGAATTTATGGTCATCATGACCACTCAAATTTTTTAAATATTATTTTATAAGTTTCAAAGGTTATTTTTAAAGAAAATTATTTTCAAGATTTTTTTTGAATTTTTAGTTTTAAAAGTCTATTTTCAAAATGAAAAGGATATTTTTCTCAAGAATTTATTTAAAGATATTTTTTATGGTATTTATATTCATGAACATTAACAGCCCTTTATTTTACTTGTAATCCACTCGGGATATGTTGTATTCATACCATTCTTTTTATTTATGTGGATGTTTTATGATCATTTTGACCAATTAAAGTATATGCATTCACTTTCTTGATTCATTTTTGTATTCATTAGCTTTCCCTTGAAATATTCAATTTTTGTGATCATTAGATATTAAATTTACCCTAAATATAAATATTATTTATCATGGATATGTTATTGTTTAAATTTTATATCATTTATACATATGGTTTTTTATATTTAAAGTTATTTGTTTATTTGGGTAAATATTCATAAATATGAATTCATTACTCAACACATATATTTGATGATAAGGCACATTGTTCATGAATTAAATCTATTATTTAATATATGAGGAATGATTTGGACATGTAGTTATGGGTGGGGGATAGAATTATATAGCCCCTATAATAATAAATATTCCTCATGAGACAAATCAGTAAGGTATCATTAAATGGGTTTTTACCTATAGTTTAAAATCATCTTTTGGAAGGTATTGATAGTAGAGGTATCATGATGCCAAAGATCATGATGTCCAATAATTAAGTATTTAATTAATTAATAATTTAGTTATTATTATCCATGATATTTTCACAATTATATTATCACTTGATTCATTTCATTCTTAGTTTATTGATTAAATGGAATGTTTGTTTAGTTATTACCATGCTATATTGATTATGCCTTATCTTATTATCCATGATATTTTCACAATGATATTATCTATGGATTCATTTTATTATTAGTTTATTGATTAAATGGAATGTATTTTTAGTTATTTACCTTTCCATATTGACTATTCCTTATCTAGTTATTTAAATGGAATGTTTGTTTAGTTATTTACCATACCATGTTTATTATGCTGATTGATTCATGATATCTTCCAATGTAATTAACCCTTACTAAGCATTTAAGTTCACCCTTATTTTTTTCCTTTCTTAGTAATACATGAAGTTTACTATGTTTAATATGAAAGGATATTATATAGGTAATAATGTTATTTTCAAAAAAATATGTTGAAATTTGTGTTTTTAAATGTAATATGGTAATCATGTATGTAACAATTTTACCAAGACTACGAAACTATTTGGTCATTTTGGATGTGATTACTTTTATCTTATTCCAATGTAATAAAGTAAACATCTTCTCCATGCTACTAGGGACGAAGTCTCTTTAAAAATAATCCATATTCAAGTCAGTTTAGATACATTTATATAAGTGATAAAAAGCTTGCATGAAATCTTGAGAATAATGTAAATTCAAATATCTACCCATTGTACACCTCACTTTAGATTAGCATAAATAATTAAAAATATTTATTTGAAATTTTTTCAAACAATGGATCTCCAAAACTCTTTTTAAAGCATATTTTAGGAATAAAATGGGAATGTTTTGAGTTTTTTTATTCTTATAATGCTATAGTATCATTTTTCCATTATTAGTGTGTTATTTATTTATATGTTTTCCATATGCACTTTAGTTTTCTAATTAAAATATTTCCTTATTTATAAATATTCAACTTAATATTATTCGATCTATGATTCCATTAGTTATAAGTTATAAGACTCTTCAAACAATAGTGGAGTTATTTTTATTTGATTATTTTTATTCTTTAATCATGCTTCTATGAGTCCAATTTCATATTCCATTGATATATTTGAAACAATAAAGGGATAAACCTCTTAAGGGTTTATTTTAGACAGTTTTATGGGCTAGATTATATGTTATTGAATGTAATTTCAATCTATAATTAGTTCTTTAATTTTATATTTCCATTCAATTACTTATTTTCTTATTCATATTTACTAATTTAAAATGATTCATATTTTTAGTGTTGATATGATATTATACCTTGAAGTGATCATGTAAATGATTAACTATGTTTTTGGGTGATTTGACTTGGAATTATATAGTAATTAAATTAGTGAATAGTGACATAGAACTTTTCTTATTGAGTGTATACATCATAAATGAACACCACACACCTTCTTATACCAATACCCCCTCATTCATAAGACATACTACCAAAATAGAAGCTAAAAATGTCTTCAAACCACATGTCCTAAACAACCTTCCTATATTTTATGGGTTGGAGTCAAAAATTCCTTACCTCCATGTCAAAGTGTTTAATGAAATTATTTATCCTATGTTCTCCCTCATTAATTTAGTCAAATAAGATAAAACTCTTCCTTTTTACCTAAAATATTAAACTATAATTTGATACCACTATCCTTCTATTCATGAAATTTAAATGGGAATTTTATAAAAAAAAACTTTAACTACCATAAGATAATTTCACTTAAAAAAACACTCAAAACTTTGTTAAAAAAGAGGGGGAGTCTTTTTATGAAACTTGGTAGAGGATAAAAATGGTAAATCACCATGGTTTTTCAATATAATAAAGAATTTGAATATTTTTTAATATGTTAGTTCTAGGAAAAAAACAATTCATAGATATTATTTGTAGTGGGATATTCAAATATAAAGACCCTAGTAATGCTTATGAGCATCTATAAGGTCTTACTGAACAAAACCAAACATGGAGAAACTCTCCCTATTATGAGAGGACTCTTATCTATAGTGTGATTCAAACTCTTAAAGATGGTGAAATCCTATGGGATAAACATTCATCATGGTTTCATTCTAGTTGAATTGTTACTTTTGGTAGCCCAAATTGAATTTTAACCCAACTCTATTATATGTATAGTGGAATTATGGGGTCGATCCTCAGGTAAACTCTCTAGTATTTTTCAATTTTAATTATTCATTAAATTATTTGAAGAATAAATAAATGGTTTTTTAAATCATCCAAGATTTATTCAAGCCTAAATTTAAACTTCTAAGGTCTTACATCACCAAAAATAGAATTAACTAAATTAGATTTTTAACTTAAGAAGGATGATACATTAGGGATGTGTCCTTCAATATAGGTTATAAGGATTATAAAATTTTTAGTTTTATTTTGTTCAACATAAATCCTTAACATTGAGAGTAAAGTGTATCAAAACCTTCTTGTTTTGGTAGGGTTCAATTAGATTCCTAGAATTTCACTTCTTGGTCAGATAGTAAATTTTCAAAAAAAATACCTTAAGAGAAAACCCATGGTAACTATTATTATAACTAATGGTCCTAGGTATAAACATCGTAACTTATTCAAATATCCCTAAACATGTTTTTCTTATTCTTATACAAAAATTCTAGTGAATTTAAGAAATAGTACAAGAATAATATGAAAGGAAAATAATATAATTTCACAAACACATCAAAAAAGCTTCAATTACCCCAAATAACAACACATTTTCATCCACACCACAAAATACATGGGGAATTAAGTACTCATAAAATAAATTATGACAAAAAATATCATATTACCTCTATTTTTCATTATATTAAGGGAATTAAGGATAAATTACAATCCACCTAAAGAGAAATCTCTAAAAATTCCTTAGAATGGGTTTCAAGATCCCCTCCAGCAAATATGATTGCTTTTTATATGATTAATGGCCTATAAAAAATCTTATATATCATTAATTGGACAACACCAGTGATAAATTGGTGGTTAAGGGTCATGATAAATTGTAAAAGGGTGATTATGGGAGAAAATTGAAGGCAGGTGGTTGTCTTCTGACAGGTACATGGTTAAGGTGCACGGTTAGTTTAATCATGCACCAAATGTGTTGTTAATTCTTCAATTTTAAGTGGCATAGTTTGTTGGAAAGTCCACATTTTTTAGATAACAATGTGCATGGTTCTATATTATTTGGTTCTAACTCACACAACTTAAGGGATAGTCTACAATATTTTAATAAACATATGGACACCATGAAATAACAATTTCCTCCTCCAACGGCACCTCATATGGTTTCCTAGTGAATCTTCATGTTTTTATTAATCCTATGGAGAGATCGTGGTCAATTTTATTTTAATTATTTTTGGGTTTCATGGTTTCTGGGTCTAGGTTCATGGTTTGGGTGACTTAGTAGAAACCATTCACCATGGAAAATGGGTCCAAACACATCTAATTCTCTTCCAAAATACCTGGTTCCATCCAAATCTTATCAAATCTTCATTGGATAACCAAATATCACCTATAAAAACATATTAAGGCTATAAATACATGACATATGGGATTAAGAACCATTTATAATGTAATTTTAGATATGAAAATGATCATGCAAACAAGTGAATCACATCCCTTTCTAAGAAGGTCAAGCAAATATATCTTAGTAAAGTCCATAAAGACTAATATAATGAACCTATTTGAACAATTTTTTATAAACACGTCCATAGGAATGATAATTTCCCAACCATTACTTTAATAAATTAGGTTCTTCTAGGAGTACCATCTGTGGTGGTCAATGCTCTAAATTTATAGATTCAATAGTACTAAAATAATTTCAATCCAAAATAAAATGATCATTTGTGCTTCTATTAGAGGGATAATAAACATCCCAATAACCTAAAACATTTGAATCCATACCTTCCATAAAATATTCAAACCAATAACTGGTTACAATTTCAATTAATCTAATTATAACATACTAATGTGAATTTACAATAGCTAATCCAATAGTTTAAATATCCTCTAGGTATAAATTGAGCAACCCAAACCCTTATCTAACTTGTTCCCATCCCATTACATTGGAAACTATTTATGAAAATGAATAAAATTAATTCAGATGTTTCATAACTGAAATTTGAATTTTTAATAATTAAAAATGGTAATTCACTCATTCCCACTTAGTTTGTCCCTTCCTCAACCTTAAGGAGGAGTCTAGTTGCACACAACTCTCTCTCAAACAACTCAAAGTTATTATTATTTTTAAGAGTGTAAATTTTATTGATAAACCTAAACCTACCATTCTTAAAAAAAAATTATTCTTTTACCTATATTGATCATGCTAAAGAACTAAACTTGTAATTTGATAAATCTTATTAGATCATAGAGAAATTGCTTCCTCCTAAGTCAATCCATCCAACTGCTCAATTTCTTTAAAGAATGAGTGGAAAATCCAAACCTAAGCTAAGTAAAATTTTGAGGGAAATATTCTATAAATTTAAAATCATTATCCCACCTCCTGATGAAATCCAAACCTTACACGCATACTCTAATTATTTTAAGGACTTTTCTTCTTCAAAAAAGTAAATTCTCTCATAAAAACCAATTCTTTTGGATACTAATGTGAGAACTACCATCTAAGGCCCTATATGATATAGGATGGAATTTTGACCTCATTAATATATCTTATAATTTAATTTATATATTGAGTATCTATATCCCACATATTTCACTATTCAACTCACTTATCATATTTTTTTTATTCCTAGGGGTATCTCAAAGGATATTCCACTAAAAATTGATAATTTCATTTACCCTCCCAACATCATTTTCCTTGAATATGATATAAACTTAGGTTATAGGTAATAAAAATCAATAATACTTTTTCATCCCTTAATAGAAACAATACATTCAATCATCTGAGTTAGGAATAGAAATATAACCATAACCTTCAGAAACAAGAGCCTTGATCTCAAAATAGATAATATTAGTTCTCAATTTGGTGATGATGAGGTAGTTCATGATTTGAAATGGTTTAGGAATAATTAAAGTGTTCCCAAGTAACATAAATGAATTATTAAAGAATATTTAATTCAATAGGAGATTGTTTTCATTTATTCTGGTGAGAGAAATTTGTCTTTAGATTGAATCTCTTACATAAAACTCCTATAATGATCTTCTCGGATCAATAATCGAGTAAATTCTTGGGAGATATTATTAACTTTGTGTTTATACCCATTATCATCACTAATTATCCATTTTGGATGATGAAAAATATGTTTAAAAGAAATCAATTAATCCTAAAATTATAGAAAATGCATTCATTTCTGATTCTAACTCCACATTTATCTCAAGTAATTTTGACTAACCTGAAATTGAACTCAATCAAGGTCCTACCATATTCACTTAAGTATTAATTATTATGTGATAACCATGAACTTATTATTTCAATTTTTTCAATAATACAACCAATAGATAATACTCCTTGATTTCTTAAAAAGTATAAGAAAAAATTGCATAGATCCTTTCCAATATTCCTAAGATTATCCCATTCATCAAGACCTACAATATTATTCTTGAAATAGGTTATAAACCTCCTTCAAACCACAAAAAATACTCATTCCCAAAATAATGGATGTATTGTAAAATTAATTACATAATTTATTGATATCTAGTCTTATCAACCAAATTTTTTACTGTAAGTGGTAATCCAAATTCAAGTGGTTCATAAGAAGGATAGAATTACTATAATAAAAAATGTGGATAGTGACCTCCTATATACTAGGGTGAGTAGTTCATGTAAAGTATCTATATATAATATACATTTTAGCTCATATACTAGGAAATATCATTTTCCTTTTCCCTTAATTTATCAAGGCATTGAGTGATTGATGGGAAAAGTTTTATTGCTTCTAAAACGAGTATTTTAGGAATAATTAAATCTAAGTATCCTTACAAAACCCAGAGAAAAAATATTCACTAGTCTATTTGGAAACTTTTACTTCAAATGAGTACTCTTTGGGTTATGAAATTCCCCTAAGACCTTCTATAATGAATAAAGGGGAATTTTATCTACCGTTTTAGGAGAGTTTCTTGAAGTATTTGTATATGACTTATCCATTTTTAGGGATAAATTTAAGATATGTATGAGAAATTTTAAGAGGGTTCCATCAAAATTTGAGGATAAGAATATAGTCTTATATTTTTAAAATTATCATTTCATGGTAAATAAAGGGATATTCCTCAACCATCATTTCATTGGTAAAGGGGTCAAGATTAATAAAGCTAAGGAAGATATCATTCATCAGCATCCATCTCTAAAAAACTATTTAAAATTTTCATTTAATATTAATAAATGTTGGTTTATATAGAAGGTTCATTGGGAAAAAAATCATTACATGGCCCCTTTTTTATTTTCTTATAAAATATACTCCTTTTTATGGAAAACATGGAGGGATCCTTCTTATCACTCAAGACACATCTAATCTCTCTACCCATAATGCAAGCTCCTAATTGGGAAATTAATTTTGAATTCATGTGAGATTCAATTGACTTTTAAGTAGGAGATATATTAAAACAAATATGGGATAAAACTTCATTTTTCAATTCATATAGGATAAAATCATTGAATAAGGAATATATCAAATACAACACCACTAAAAAATATTTTTTTTCTATTGTATTTACCTTAGAGAAATTAAATTTTATCTCTTAGGATCCCAAATAATTGTTTTCACCAATCATTCAATATTAAAATACCTTCTCTAAAATAAATATTCCATGAAATAATTGATTAGCTGGTTACTTTCATTAAATAATTTTACATAACAATAAATTATAAAAAGGGAGTCGAAAATGTCTTAGATGAACACCATTATAGGTTGGAATTAAAAAATAGTTCATCTTATCTCCCTATGTCTGATTTTTTCCTAATTATAATCTATATTCTACAATTAATTTCCCATGGTGTGGTGAAACAGTAAGATAATTGTTAATATGTGTCATTACAAAAAAAATTGGAACTATATCTAGGATGATATTCATTTATAATTTAAAACATTATTTGTGTCGAACACACACAATCAAATGAAGAGAGGTAAACACACACCTATGGTTTAATGACAAAGAGAAAGAGGGAATGGATTACAATATAATTGAAAATATTTTATGAAATTGGTAAAAAAATAAAAACAAGTTTTATTATTAAAATATATTTTATAATATAAAACATTAATTACATATAAATTAAATGAAAAAAAACTTACATGATTACAAATAAAAAAAATTAAGAATAACATGAAAATAAAAAAGAAGAGGAGTGGATTATTTTGTTAAAAAAGTGTATGGAAGGTCCTAATAACCATTTATCAAGGTTTTAGTCATTAAAATTCTCTTCCATGAGTACATAATTACTAATCCCTTTAAAGGAGAAGTGGGGAATGGATTTATAGCCTAAGGTGGTGGAATGTTTTCCTTCCAAAAAAGCTCTCCAATATGGATCGACTATTTGAACCTACTCAAATCCTTATCTTGAGATTTGATATTATGAAAATTTTTATATATAGATTACAGAATTTAACTCTCAAAATTTGTTATCCATTGGACTTTTTGGCCAAAGATATGGTTTGTTTCCTAAAACATGTGTTGATATCCTAGATATCCCTAAATTTTTTCATGTTCGAAATGTGAAACTATTTTATTCCATAAATATAACACCATGTCAAATAATATTATTCTAAAAAATCATATATATATATATATATATAATTTAACCTCTCTTATTTTCATATTAATTAAACAGGTGATTTAAAGTAAAGCCAAGATTAGTTTTTTTTTCTTAAATAGGGGTCTGAATTTTGGGATTGAAAATATTGCTTATGTTGGGCCAATTATTGGTTGATTTAGAATTTTAAATTCATGTCAAAGTTGGAAATAATTTTCATAAAACTTATATTAAAGTATCATCATATTTATTTTTTTATTCATACTATAAAATAAAACATTGCTACTAATCTAGTTTTCCTTACAGATTTGTTGGGCCTTCTTGTGTGGTCTATATGGCACTTCAAATGATATTTTTCCCTAATATTAAGTAAAATAAATTATATTATTAAGTATTTAAAACCATAATAAATAATAAACATATTATTTGGGTTAGTATATAGAAATTTATTATCAATTTAGAGAACTGTATTATAATTAAATGAATTTAAACAATGCTATAAATATATATTTATGATCAAAACATGAACATTGAGGTACAATTATACATTTTTCAATGAAACCCCGGTAATGGGAGAAATTTAAAATAATTTATAAATTTATTATATAAAATCCCCCACACTTGGGATATTTCATGTCCTCAGGCATAAAAACACAAAAAATAACAAAATCATTTCAACTCACCAGAAAATATTAAAATTTTGTTTTCTCTGATCAGGGGGGTCTAGACTAGTAAACTCAAACATAGTGTATTCCAAAATATATTTTTACTAGAATCGTGTTTCAAAAAAATTAATTACTCATGTTCCAGATTTGAATTGGAAAATATGGTTGCAAAAAACTCAATCCTCTCAAAATAATCAAAAATTATTCAAGGAGGTTCACTTATTCACAAAAAAAAAAGTAAAAAATATTAGAGTTTATAAGAGAAATCATGTTCCATCTGCATCCTAACAATCACAATAATATGTATATACATTTAGGGGTTCTTATATGGCTAAGTTAAGGTAGTAAAATAATGAACAAGATATAATAAAAGTGGGGGGAAAATAAACATGGAAAAAATGAACAACTTTATGAAATGGGAAATGAAAGTGCATGGAAATTAATTTTTACAAGGAAAATATGTAATTAAAGACACAATATAGAGATATTGAAGGGATAAAAATATTTAAATAACTTATAATGACTCAAGAAAAAAATATTTGAGCGTTCTTTCTTCTTATTCTTTTTGATTTTTTTTTAAAAAAAGTTATTTTTATTTTTTCATTTTTTTATTTTTTAAAATATTGGAACACTTTTAAATAAAAATTTTATAAAATTTAATTGAATATAATTTAATCCCTAATCTTCAATGAATTATAAACTCTCTCCAACGCTTGAATGGATTATTTCCCTCAAACATGTGAATAAAAATTTAGAATCAAGGAAAGTAATCCCAAACGAAATATATTCACCCCACTCTTAAATTTTAATAAATCATTCAATGAAAATCCTGGTATTTTTTTTGGTGAGATTATATTTTTTCTTGAAATATGGCTATCAAAAAATAGGTTTTCATGGGCTCAAAAAGTATTTCAAAAGGTGGATCAATGTATGGGTAATTGGAGGATATTTTGATATAATTATTCTTGTGTGGTTTAGAAAATTTCCTCTATTATATCAATGTATTATAAAGTAATAAATTCAAATAAAAGGTATAAAAACTCAATAATCATAATCATGGGGTAATCACACACAAAAAGAAAAGACGACTATATGTGACTTAGTGTGAAATATTAAGTTTTTCCTGACATGTTGGGTAAAATCATTTTCCAATAAAAAAATTGAGTATTATAAAATATTTGTTCTTGACACTAAATTGGGTATCCAAGTTTGTGATGAAAATACAAAACTTTTGAGATGAAAATAAAAATCTCTTTACTTTACCAAAATTCTTGGATTTTTAAAAAAAAAATTAGAGATGATTAATTATTCCTTTTTTGTTTTTATGAAAAACATGTACAAGAAAAAAAGAAAAAAATCTTGGAAGAATAAAGTGATAAAAATTAAAAAAATGAAATATGAAGTGATAAACATAGAAAAAGAATATATAGTGAGAAATATGAGAGGTAGAGAGGTAGAAAGGGAGAGTGGTTTAAAAATAAAAGAGGTTACCCTTGTTTGGAAGAGGTGGTCCACCATATATATCTAATGGTGGGTTTTCTCCAACATTTATAGATCAAGTAGAAATCAATGTGGTTCTTGGGGCATGTATCTTCTCATGGTGATGCTTTAAACGATGCCCATTAACCATGAATATCCTTTTGGAAGAAGTTTATTAGAATCTCAATGCACCAAATGAATAAACATTGGTAATTATAAAATGACCTTCCTAATGAGAATTAATATTACTTAGGTGAAATCAAAAGTGAGAATTTAAAGGGATTTACATTTAAAATTCATGAAATACCTTCCATAAGATATGTTTTTCAAGGTGTATATTAACATCTTCCTTGTAGTTATTGGAATTATCATATGAATCAAGTTGAAGTTCCTCCAACTCATTCAATTGTGGTAAACTCTCCTCGCTAACTTTTTTGCAATAAAAATTCCTTGTTTTTTAAAATGAAATTTTTAATATTAAATTTCAACTAGTAAATGACATGATTTACCAAAAATAATAATAAATTTAGAAAACCCAATGGGTGTCTTCTAGTAAGTTTTGTATGCCCAAAGTTCTTCACCATGTTATTATAACTATTCTTTTCATGGGGACTTAATAATTCTTCTAAGAATTATTTTAACTTTTCTTTTTGAAATTTCATCCAATCCATTTTTTGTGGGTGATAGGTGGTGGAAGTTTTATAAACAACCTAATTTTTTCTAAAGATGTAACTCCATAGTTTGATTACATAAATGGGTTATTAAGTCACTAACCAAATCCTTAGGTGTTCCAAGCCTATGGAAGATGTGTGTTTTTAAGGAACTCAATCATAATTTTAACTTCATCATTCCTAGTGGGTTTGGCCTCTACCAACCTAGAAGTATACTCAACTACTAATAAAATGTATGATAATACCTTGGATAGAGTGAATGGCCCCATGAAATTGATTCCCCAAATATCAAATATTTCATAGAAGATTAGGGAATTTTGGATCATTTCATTTATTTTATAAATTGTTTCAAATTTCTGGCACATGGGACATCATTGAAAAAAAAATCATGTGAGCACTTAAAGATTAAAGGTTAAAATAATCCAAAGTATAATAATTTCTAGGAGTTTCTTTTTGGTCCATAGTGGCCACCTCATGGTAGTGAATGAAAAAAATCCCAATATGAAGAAATGTTCCTCCTCATCAATACATATTCTAATTACCATGTTAGCCCTATTTTTCTAAATTTTATTATCCTTCCAAAAAATAGTATTTTTAATCACTTTAAAAATTTTATTTTTGTTTCACTGATAATTTTATATGAAAAAATAAATCTACAAAAAAAATCACAATGGGGCCATACCATGGTATCTTTGGAGTGAGAAATGCAGGTGTTAAATTGAGAATTTAGGATCAATAATTTCAGAGTGTGAATAATTAGAAATTCTACCCAAGTAATAAATTATAGGGTTTTATTTTCGAGTTCTACTTGATCTCAAGGTCAAATTCTTAAATCCTTAGAATCTATCTTAATCGCCTCGATTTTTTAAAAAAATTAAATAAGAAATTTAATGCATAATGGTTAATGAAGATGATAATTTTGACATCTAAGAGATATGACCTAAATATATTTAAAGAAAAAAAACAAAATATTTTCCTTTTTTATGGTAGTGTACTGGGATTTATTTTCATACAATTTTTTGTATTATAATATATGACACATTGAATTTTTTATTGTCATGTCACACATAATTTCAAAGGGTATAGATCTGTTATAAGATTAAATTATTGGGGAAATTTTGAGTACATTTTTTAATTCAATGAAGGATCTCTTCTAAGCCCCATTGAGAAAAAATTGAATATCATTTTTAAGTAACTAAATGAGTGGGTGGGAAATACTAATGAAGTTATGGATGAATAACTAATAACAAATAGGCATATCCAAGGACATATCAAATATACTATATTAAATTCGGTTCAAGAAATGATTGGATTACCTTAATTTTTTAGGATTAACTTAAATTCCCCAATGAGAGATTGTGATCCTAGAAAAATTCCATTTGTAACCATGAAGTGACATTTTTTAAATTCAACCCAAGGTTATCATAAATACATGTTTTTTACCAAAGAGAGTGGATACAAGAAATATTTGAATTAATATGTATCAATAATAAAATCATCCATTAAAATCTCCATTCTATTCTCCATAAATTCAAAAAAGATACTCATAATAAACCATTGTAATTTCATAGGAGTGTTACAAAGGATAAAATTCATTTTCTAATATGTGCATATTCCAAAGGGGTAAGGGAAAATTATTTTTTCTTGGTTCTTGTGTGTGATTAGGATTTTGAAATAGACATTGTAGCTATTAAGAAAGGAATAATGTGATTTTTTTCTAATAATTCTTGAATTTGATCAAGGTATGGAAGTTATTAGTGATCTTTTTTTGTTTCATCATTCATTATTTTATAATCTATGCACACAAACCACTTATTTTTCATTCTATTTAGGACTATTTCTCCGTGTTCATTAGTTAAAACAATTATACCACCCTTTTTAGGAACCAATTTATTTGGAATGGCCCATTCACTATTAAAAATAGGGTGGATAATTCTATATTGAATAATCATAGTAATATCTTCCCTTACTACTCCAAGTATGAGTGGGTTAAGTATTATTTGTGGTTTTCTAATGGGTTTCAATGATTCCTATAGATGGATATGATGCATGTAAAGGTAATTATGCCTAGTATGTCATATATGGTATAACCTAAGGATTTTTTGTTTTCCTTTAACACTTTAATGAGTTTAAAATATACAATGTCATTAAATAAAGCTAATATTATAATAGGATTATAGTGATCGTGTGATAGGAATTCATACTTTAGGTGTTTGGAAAGACGTTAAAGATATGTTTCTTGATTCAATAGTGGTCTAATCTATTTAATAATGGAAGAACGTTTTCTAGTTAGTTTCAATTCATTTTTATAATTAATATCAAAGGTGGATTAGTAGAGATCAGAGGTTACATAAGAATTGAGAGAGTGGTCCAAATCACTTACCTCAATAGATCTTAGAGAATAAATTTCAATTTCATCTTCACTTTTGATTTCTTTTTTAATGAGGGAACAAATTTCAAAAACTCCAATCCCACTAGTGTACGAAAATAATGATGGGTCAAGGTTCATTATTCTCCCAGAAGTGTTTTTAGAATCATGGATGGATAAATCATAGTAATTCTATGAAGTGTTTCAGATCACTTAGAAAATCTTGAACTTGACCAGTTATTCACCAAGTTTTATAGATAATATTTCATCATGGACAATAATTTTTTTTCTATTTATCATGAGGAAATATCTTCTTTGAATTATATAATATCAGTAAGAAGATGTCTCACCTTCCATGTTTAGGACATAAAAATTAGCATGGAATATTAGACAACTGACTCAAATAAGATCATCCTTGATTATTTCCTTAGGACTAGAATTAGTTCAATTTGATAAATATATTATTACACTCATTTGTTTCAAGGTATCTAGACTAATTTTTGAAAATATAGACTTGGGAACGACATTTATTGAAGATCTTAGGTCTATAAGTGCATCATCAAGGTTAGAACTCCCTATATTGCATGGAATCATAAAGATCATAGGATTTATTCACTTCATGGGAATGACTTGTTGAGATGTTACATTTTCAGTGGTTTTTAGTTGTCTTTTATGTTTTCATAGTTATTTAAGGAACTTTTCATATTATAGAAAATACTTGATGGAATCTAGAAGAGGGATATTTATTTCAATATGTTTAAACATGTATAGCATTTATGGATCATGTTAAAAAGATTTATTAGGCTTTGAGATAGATTATGTAAAATTTATTTGGTTGGTTGGGAAAGTGGAAGGAGTTGATAATTTAGTTTTATATTTTTTAGGTATTTTTATGTTTTTCTTGATTATTTTCAATAGTAAGAGTTTTTTCAAAGATCTTGGAATGAGGTATGGAGGCATTATCTCTTTTTTTTAATGAAATTTCACTTAGATTGCCCATGGGGTTAGGTAATTGTTGAGTGGAAACTAGAAAGAATTTTTTAGTTATTGTTTACTTAGATGGGAAGTAAGTTGACCAATTTGGTTTTCAATATTCTTTAGGCTTTAAAGTGTAAAGGAGGAAATTTATTTCATGGAACTTTCTCATAGTTGTTTAAAATAAGATGCATGTCACATATTAGGTTTTTTATTAGGGTTATTTGGAAATCAATTATAAAAGTTTGGAAATTGAGAAGTCTCATTAGGATGATGGAAAGTAGGTGTAGTAATATTTCTCCTTTGAAATTTAGGAAAAAATGGATATGGTTCTTGGAATTTATTCAAACCCAAACTATAATGAAATTTGATTGGATTTTGAGGATGGAGTTGAGGGGTTTGAGAGACGTTATTACCATACCACAAGCCTAAATGTTCCTTCCAGTCTGGGTTATAGATAAGATAGAATGGATTATATTTAGGATGGTTATAATTTATAAGAAACTGACCTAGAGGATAAGGGTTATTATTCTATTGAGAATATATTATATTTATCTCCATTATTATAGAAGAATGTGATGTATTATCCTATAATTATGGACCTATGTCAGTTGGATGAGTTGGTGAGGCAAAAATTCCACAATTTTTTATGGGTCTAGGGAATAAATATTATGTAAAAATGATTTTGGGGATTTGGTAGCCACCAAAAAGTTGTCTCACAAGGCCAGTGAGATCACTCATCCACTCTATCATCTTTTTGGGTTTTATGGAATGACTCTGTTAGGATTGTTTCACTTGAAAAAGTTCTTGAGTATGGAATTGTTTCATGTTTTAAGATATTTTTATTATTATATTCCATGAATTTGTAGGTAATTTCTCTATAAGAAAACTTCCACTTACAATAATAATTAGGGGTATCTCCATCTCCAATAATCCCTCATAGAATTATTGAATAAAGAGTTGTTCTATAATTTGGTGGTGTGGGAAAGTTTCTAAAATATTTTTGAGCCTCTCCTAATATTAATGGAGTAATTAATTTGGGAATGGATGTATTCTATAATTTTTATTTAAGATATAGTCAATTCAAGAAGTGGGAAAGAATTTATCTAAGAAGATTCACTTCATGTTATTTTAATAATTTATGGAACCATAAATGAGTTGGTAGATCCATTATTTGGTAGAATATTCTACGGAGAATGGTAATGTTTTAATTTTGATTTGTTATTTAGAAACACCTTTAGTCTTAATGGTAGATCACACTACTTATAACTCTTTGAGGTGAAGATGAGGATCCCCACCAACAAACCAATTAAAATGAGCAATCAGAACAGATTTTAGTTAAAAATCAACCTTTATATTTGGATATTGAATACCAAGTGGTTGGTAATTAATATTCAAGAAAATTATTACTTTTAAGGTTTCTTAAATATTATTTAACATGTAAATATTAAGGGGATGAAAGTATAATGGGTCTTTTATTTTCTGATTATCCTTAATGGTATTCCTAAGTTAGTGAAGGTTTCACCCAATTTCAAAGTCAAATAAATCTGAGAGATTTTTTGTAAGACTATGGGGAATTTAGAGACTCTATAACTTTTTTAAAGTGAAATATGGTGAATATATGGGGAAGAAGGGTTTTTCATTTTATATTTTTTTAAATAAAAGTTTTCCTTTGTTTTTTTCCACTTATGATTTTTTTTCTTTTTTCTTTTTTGTTTTGTGTTGGAAAAGAATCAAGAAAAACTAAATCGTTAAGGAACTATCCTTGTAAATGACTTCATTTTATGTGTGGTCAATTTTCACCAATCGACCATCAAAGGTATAGTGCTCTACTATAATTTTTATGGTGGAACTTGAGTCAAATATCCAGTGGTGGTACTATGTTTTTGGAATTAGTTATTTTATTTAGTCTTTTCACATGGAGGGTTTTTTTGTTTAGAGAGATTATATAGAATGACTAATGGATGAATTTTATTTTAATAATTTTATATGGATTGGGGTGATAGAATTATTGGGGATATAATCTTTTTATGTTATCGAGTTTTTTAAAATATTTAATTAAATTAAAATTCACTTCACAAGATGATTTTGATCGAAGTTCCCAAGTGTTAAGACTAAGCCTTAACTAGGGTTCTATTCATAATCAATTCTCATTAATTTAAGGTTCAATATTTCATGTACCCATGTGTATTTAAATTTCTTAAAATCCATTGAATCGACATGTCAAAAAAACCTATCATTAATCCATGACATATCTTTCTTAACATACACAATGTTAATTTAAATAATGTTAAACAAGAAAAAATATTCTATCACTTAACATATACAAATTATGAATCACCCAAATGGGATATGTACTTAACCATTAAGGTGATTAATAATCTAATTAGTAAGTTTATAGTGATTATTTATAATAATATGAAAATAATGAGTAAAGAAAATAGTTGTCTGTTAAACACACACACAAATGAAGAGAGGTAAAAACGAGCCTATAGTTGAATGAGAAAGGGAAGGAGAGAATGGAATATAAAAAATTGAATTTATTTTAAGAAAATAAAAAAAACTATAGAATTTAGAGTAGGAAAATATTTTATAGAACATAAAAAATCCATTACAAGGAAATAAAATTAAAACAAACTTAAGAAATTAAAATTGAAAACGATTGAATAAGAACATAAAAAGAACAAGTATAGGAGTGGTTTTTATTATTAAAACTAGAGTAGAAAAGGTACTATCAAACCTTTATAAACGTTTTGGTCATTCCAATGCTCATTACTATGCTAAACCTTTGCAAAGAGAATAGGTGCATGGATTTATTGTTGGGACCACTTTGTGTATAAGGTTGTATTTATTGTCAACAGATGTCAATGAAGATCAAAATGAAGGAGAAGATGAAGAATAACTCCCAATTTATTGAGAGTGATAAATTTAGATGATTATTGAACTGATATTAAGTTCAAATTACATGTATCAAAGTTTATACATTGTCTACAACAATGAAACCATATCAGAGAGTGTCGAAGGGCTTCAAGTTATAAATTGATCATGAAATATCTCACTGTTCATAAAGACCATGCAGGAGCCTACCTAAAGAGACATGCATCATTTCATGAGGGATAATGTGGATATTTGAAGATTTAATAATTATCATACAAAGATGAGAAGTTTATGCCAGTCATATTTAGTGTTGACTGGAAAGATTGGTGTTGCTCGAAGACAGAGAAGTTACAGTACTTTCTCTGGAAAAATATGACGATGCTAAAGGTGATCGATCGAAGACTATATATCATGATAGATAATGTTCATTATTAAATCATATGATTGTTTAAGAATAAAAAAAACAATGAATTAGCATGGGTATTATTTCTGAAGCATATATTTATGGTGGTGTTGTTTCCTAGCATTTTCCAAATTTTTGGACCTCCAAATTGGGATTTCATTTTTGTAAATGGAAGGATTTCTGCATAGGAGTGAACAAGATGTGGAATGGAGAAGTAAATTGTAAAGTTAAAGGAACTACATACCTTGGAAAATTGACCACGTACCATGTTCAAAGAATGGTTTTTGGCCGCATACCTGGCAGCGGGAATGGTACACAAAGCAGTTTTCTGAATCAAAAATGGTTTACGGTGACGGTTCATGGCGGAAGGCATGTGGTACATGGAATTATATTGAAAATAGTTTGTAGCAATGGTATACGGTGAAGGTGTGTGGTATGCGGATTTCTGCCGAAAATGGTTCGCAACAACAATACGCGGTGAAGGCGTGTGGACATGGAATACTACCAAAAATGTTTCACAAATATGGTACATAGTGAAGGCATATGGTACATAGAAATGCTAAAGGTTGGAAGGATTGCTACAGTTTCTGAAACAAGAGTGGTACATGGTGGAGTCTTACAGTATGCGGATGGAGTTCAGTATGCGATGAAGTTTGTCCCACATTGAAAATTTGGGTAAAATGGATTAGGAAATTTTGTAGAGTTATTTTCCTATAAAAAGAGTGTTAATCTTATCATTTAAATAAGAGAGAAAATTCAATAAGAAAATATCATAATTGTGGAAGAACTTGGCTAAGTCTGAAAGTGGTACACAGGAGGGATTCTTCATAGGACGAAGTGGTATGCAAAAGACAAAACAGTTCTCAAAATTGGAAGGAGTAGTCTGCAAAAGAGATTTTGTGTAAGAAAAATTGGTATTTGGGAGATGAAATAATTCACAGAATTTGAAGAAGAAGTCCGCGGAAGGAAGAAATGGTACACCAAGGCGGTATTCAGAGGTGGTACACGAAGGCGGTATGCAAATTCAGTACACAGAGGCGGTATATAGAGGTTGTAAGCGGAGGCAGTATATGAAGGCGGTGCACAGAGTAGGCACGGTGCGTGGAGCAGGCACGATGTGCATAGCAGGAGTGGTACGCTGAGCAGGAACGGTAGGTGGAGCAGGTGTGTTAGGTGGATCAGTCAGGGTATTTGGAGCAGTGCAAGCATGGTAGGTGGACCAGGCATGGTACATAGAGAAGACGTGGTACGTGGATTAGCCTTAGTGCGTGGATTAGGTATGGTAAACAGATTAGATATAATTCACAAAATTAGAGATAATTTCTGTAAGTGGAAACATCATAAAGGAAGTTGGTGATTCTAGAAAAAATATGAAGAATATTTAGTGCTTTAAGTTTTTACACTAAATAAGAAGATTAAATATAAAAAATCATCAACACTGGACCTTGATGTAAGAAAAATATCATACTGAATAGGAGACAAAGACTTTAATGTCTATCTGTTGAAGAGACTTTCAAGTTGATAAACTGAGTAAAACCTCTCCCAAGGTAGTGATCTAGGGGAGTCAATAGAATTGATCTAAGGGAAGCAGTGCGCTATCCCTGAACCTTTGTAAAGTCATTTTTCCTGGGACAGAGTGACTAAGCCCAAACATTTGAAATCCACAGCCATTGAAGATTAGTGGAATTTGGTACGACCGGCAACCTATCGGTGTATGATCCTTGGACTTAGACCTTAGTGGTAAAACAAGTAAAAAAAATGTTGTGTTTTACTTCTATATGTGAATGTTTTAATTACTACACATATCCATCATAAAGTTTTAAACAAGTTCCTACCAACATGGAAACAAGATCCAGTAAATAAGATAAAATGTTGACATCCTGATTCACCCCCCCCCCTCTTAGGGTGGTCTAGGGTCCTTCAATTGGTATCAGAGGGAAAAGGTTTACATATGTTGGATACTCTTAAGTAATTATATTCAGAATAGGATTTTATTTTTCCTTCTCAAGTCAATAATGAAGATCTATTTTGATGAAAATTTAGTTATCTATGAGCAAAAGTCTACATACAACAAGACCATGAAAAATAGGAAAAAGAACAAGAAGAGATATTTGAAGAAGTCACTCATGTCCAAAGAATATGCAATGTACGGTTCTCTAAGTCCTTCCAATAATAAATAAATACCAGGCTTGGAAAGTAAAGATAAGGTGGCTCAGGTTTCCACCAAACATATGTATTCCAGCACAAGTGGTGATATTGATCAAATGTTTACCTCACATGAGCCTTCAGGTAATTAGGAGAAATTAAGAACCTATATGCATGATATTCCTGAAGAAAGAGTTGTTTCTGTTTTTATAATATTTCAATACATGAAGGTTGAGATCACCTAACTGGAAAGAGAAGCTAACAATATGGAAAAGGGATTAGCAGGAAAATTTTCAGAATTTTATAAGCTCTCTAGATAGATTGAAGC
Source organism: Viscum album (assembly GCA_963277665.1). Taxonomy (NCBI): domain Eukaryota; kingdom Viridiplantae; phylum Streptophyta; class Magnoliopsida; order Santalales; family Viscaceae; genus Viscum; species Viscum album. Next base: position 1,150,188,245 of record OY728152.1, read on the forward strand.
CTTTGAAAATAAATAAGGAGTCAATTAAAATGTGGAAGAAAAGATCCATGCACTTGAATATAAGATAAAGAAGAAGAATGAAGAAAAAGGTTTATATTTGAAATAAACTTCCAAGAAGATCAAGGAACTTGAATATTCTTTTCAAAACAATGTTAAGATGCATGAAGATGAGGTTGAAAGATTGAAGAAGACTTGTGAAGAGAATATGATCATGATTGAATATCAGAAGATCATCCTCAATATAGAAAGTATAAAATTATAATATCAGTTGACCAATCTTGAGAAGAAACATATTGATCCTTTACAAAAGAAGTAAATAGTTACTACTGGTACTCAGTGTCCACTGGAGGATTTTAAAGATGAAATACCTTCAACATGTGATAAGAAGATCTTGACATATTTCAGTGATATACCACAAGCATCTGAGAGGAATAAGGTACCATCCAAACCATCATGTACTCGTGTTTCTAAATATTTTTTCACAATAAGTGCAGGCTGGAAGAGAAATTTGAAACAAGTATGGATGAGGAAATTTGAGGAGTTACTTATCACCATGTATAGAGTGTATAGAAAGAAAAAAAAAGTTGGAAGATGGTTCCCCACATAGATCACAAAAAATCAAGAAGAATACCCAACAACCTTATCCAAAATATATCAAGAAGTCAATATTTTTGGGCCAATGTTGGTACTGCAACAGGTTTGGTCATTGTGCATTAGATTTTTGGTACAATCCTCAAAATGAAAAATCACAAAGGAAGCCCATTGTAAGGGGGAGAAAGCCAGAGAGCAATAATCCACTTCTATAGATTTAGAAGCATCTATATACTTCAAATAGATTTGGAATGATTGAAAACATATGTGATGTATGCAATGGCAGTGGTCACAAGGTCGTTATGTGCCCATCTCAAAGTTAATCAAAAGATGATAAGAAGAGAATACCTCATAAGATTACTAATAATGAAAAAGAAACCTTGGGAAGAAATTAGAAGAATATTGTGAACACAAATTTCCCCAAGAAGATCTCGAGTTGGGAAGCTAATAAGACCCTTGTTTTTAGATCCATGAAACTGAAGGGAAATTCATCCAAAAGAGTAGCTAATAGTCATGACACTTAGATGAACAAATATAGAAGAGCCATAACTACAGCAACAGTTCCAAATGACATGTTGGTCATCTTTCCAGATGATTTGGAAATAATGAGGAAACTTGAAGATGAAAAGGCCAGGGATGGTTCTAAAGGAAAAGTAAAACTTTCATGTGATGAAGATAAAGTGAATGAGATATTGAAAACCAAAGGAAACACACATGTTAAAGAAGTTCTATGTGAGAGATGTATGAAATATGGTAACATTACAAAATATTGTCTAACCTTGATACCAGAGAAAAAATCAGTCCTTAAAAGGAGTAAGAATATATCATTCATTATGCCTATTAAAAAGAAAAACTCTCCATGAAAAGTATAACAGAATGTGAAGAGATCCATGGCACACTATCATAGATCAGAAAATATGTTCAGATGTGAGAGCATGAATACTAGATCAAATGGATCATCGTGGTTGAGAAAACCATCTCATCCTTCCTTCTCACTTCGAAGAATAAAGGAGGAACCACCTTATTCCCTTAATCATTTGTGTATTGTATTTGTACTAATAGTGTAGGTAATTGAAGGTGAAGCATGCACTCAGGGGGAGAACCTGAGAAGTAGTGAATGTTGTCAACTCCTGATATCTAAGCTGAACAAGTTTCCATCCTTGGAAGACTCTTAAATTGATATTCAAGGATTAAAATGATGAAGGATCACCCTTGATGAAGATGATGGTGATTGTTTCCCTTAAGGGGGAGACAAATGAAGAAGTTGCCACGGTTATTATTTCAATAAGTTTCAATTTGAGTTGGTATTAATTTCAATTACTATAGAAATTACTTGAAGATCATGTCATTGAAAAAGGTATATCATTTCTCAACCTCTCATCCTTGGTTACTCATAATGAAGATCATTTTACAAAGGGGGAGTAACTGAATTAATCAGTGACATAAGAATAATGGAAGTTCCCTAAGTCCGCTTATCCTTCCAATTGCACTTGAATGTTTTTGATCTATTTATTAAAGTGAGTGAAGGAGTTTCAGGTTGATTATTCCATATCACATTCAATTTCTTCAGCCTGGAATGAAATTGGAAAACCCTTGAAGACAATGTACATGTGTTCTCATCTCATGTGGTATCATGATCAATGAATAATGGACAACCTTTTTGTCTAAATAAAATCCTATTGTTTTCTACACTGATCATTTCTCAAGTAGAATTAGAGTGAAATGATGGATGGAACATTTCTGTATTGATACCCTTTTCCCATTAACTTTGTATTTCTTGTCAATAAGGGGGAGTGAAGTGAAATGAACGTAAGGGAGAGAGAAGATTTTCATTTTGATATTGAAACATTCATTTGAGGTGAACTTTAAGGTATTGACAACAAAATAAAAAGGGGGGATTTTTGGGACCACTTTGTGTATAAGGTTGTATTTGTTGTCAACAATTGTCAATGAAGATCAAAATGAATAAGGAGATGAAGAAGAACTCCCAAGTTATTGAGAGTGATAAATTTAGACAATTTAACTGATCTTAAGTTCAAGGTACATGTATCAAAGGTGATACATTTTCTACAACAATGAAACCATCTTAGAGAGTGTCTAAAGGATTCAAGTTATAAATTGATAATACAACATCTCACTATTCAAAGAGACTATGCAAGAGCCTACCTGAAAGAGACATGCATCATTGCATGAGGGGTTATGTGGAGATGTGAATATTTAATAATGATCATACAAAGATGAGAAGATGATGCTAGTTATATTCATTGTTGACTGGAAAGACTGATGTTACTCAAAGATAGAGAAGTTTCAGTACTTTCCCTAGACAAATATATCAATTCTAAAGGTGATCGATCAAAGACTATATATCACAAAAGATAAGGTTCCTGATGAAAGAAGATTAATGTTGAAGAAGAAATATGAAAATGAATTAGCATGGGTTTTCTTGGTGCATCATATATTTATGGTGGTTTCATTTCCTAGAATTTTCCAAATTTTTGGACCTCCAAATTGGGATTTTGTTTTTGGTAATGGAAGTATTTATGCATAGGAGTAAACGAGATGTGGAATGGTGAAAAAAATTGGCAAAAAAATGGAACTGTGTACCACAGAACATAGACCGCATACCATGTTCTGAGAATGGTTCGTGGTCATGTAACTAGTAGCGGAAACAATGCGCAGAGTGGTTCACTGAACCAAAAATGGTTTGTGGTGACATTTCATGATATAAGGCAAGTAGTACGCAAAATTATTCTGAAAATGGTTCACAGTGATGGTACGCGGTGAAGGAATGTGGTACGTGGAATGCTACCGAAAATGGTTCATAGAATCGGTACACGGTGAAGGCGTGTGGTATGCGGAATTCTTTCAAAAATGGTTTTCTACGATGGTACGCGGTGAAGGTATGTGGTATGAAAAATGATGAAGGTTGGAAGGATTACAACGGTTTGTGAAATAGGAATAGTACATGGGGGATTCTTATAGTATGCGGATGGAGTTCAGTATACAATGAAGTTTTTCCCACATTAAAAATTTGGGTAAAACAGATTAGTGAAATTTTCAGAGTTATTTGACTATATAAGGAGTGTTAATACCATCATTTAAAGAAGAGAGTGAATTCGATAAGAAAATATCATCACTGTGGAAGAACTATGCTAAGTCTTAAAGTGGTACGTAAGAGGGATTTTGTATAGGACAAAGTGGTATGAAAAAGAAAAAAAGGTTCACGAAATTGGAAGGAGTAGTCCATATAAGAGATTTTGTGTAAGAAAAATTGGTATGCAGGAGATGAAATAATTTGCATTATTTAGAGAATAATTCCATGATAGGAAGAAACGGTGCGACAAGGCAGTACATAAATGTGATCTGTAAAGGCGGTACGTGAAGTAGGTACATGATGGCAGTATGCAGAGGTGGTATGCAGAGGCCATAAGAGGAGGTGGTATGTGAAGGTGGTGTGTAGAGAAGGTGTGGTGCGTTAAGCAGGTGTGGTGCACAGATCAGGCGAGGTACGCCGAGCAGGCGTGGTATGCGGAGCAGGAACGGTAGGTGGAGCAGGAGCGGTGGGCAGAGTAGTCATGGTACATAGAGCAGGTGCAGTACGTGGTGCAGGCACGGTACTCAGAGCAGACACGGTATGTGGAGCAGCTATAATGTGCAGAGCAGGCGTAGTAGACAGATTAGATACAGTTCTCAAAATCTGGGACACTTTGAAGAAGTAGAAACATTATAAAGGAAGCTGGTGATTCTAGCAAAAATATGAATAGGATTTAGTGCATTCAGTTGTTGCACTAAAAAAGAATATTTAATATAAAATATCATCAAATCTAGACCATGAAGCAAGGAAAGTCTCATACTAAATAGGAGACAAAGAATTTAATGTCTATCTATTGAAGAGACCTTCAAGTCGATAAACTGAGTAAAACCTCTCCCAAGGCAGTGAGCCAGGGGAATCAACAGAAGCGGTCTAAGGAAATCTGTGAGCTATCCCTTAGCCTTTATAAATGAATTGTTCCTAGGACAGAGTTAATGTGCCCAAACCTTTGTAATTCACAACTAGTAAAGATTAGTGAAATTTGGTACAACCTGAAACTTGTCGGTATATGCTCCTTGGACATAGCCCTTAGTGGTGAACCATGTAAAAAAGTTATGTGTTGTCCTTCTCCATGTGAATGTTTTAATTATTTTACATATCCATCATAGAGGTTTGAAAAATATCCTACTAATATGGGAACAATATCCAATAAAGAAGAGAAAATGTTGACACCCTGATTCACCCCCCCCCCTCAGGGTGGTCTAGGGTCCTTCATTTATATCCCAATGTGGTAGATCATTTTCCTTATAAAACATATCTATGAGTTATATATATAATTTAAAATTGATGACAACCTTAACTAGATATATTATCTTATAAAAAGATTTATATATGGGTATTGAAAGTAAACCCTCCAAATTTTACATCCATTGGACTTTTTATCTAAATAATTGGTTGTTTTCTTAAAACCTGTGTTCTTGTTCAGGATAGTCCTAAATTTTTCATGGTCTCGATGTGAATGGATTTTAGGCCAGGAATATTCCACCATCTGGAATCAAATTATTATTAAAAAATTACTATATCTTTAATTTATCCTCGCTAATTTTAGACTAATTGGATAGGTTTATTTGGTGTAAAGTCAATATTAGTATGTTGTCATTCAATCCTAGGTAGGATTATAGGCTTGAAAATATATTTTTTGTTAGGATAATTATTGTTTGATTGGGGATATAAAATTATTACCCAAGTAGGAATGGATTTTCCTCAAATATCTGGTGTAGCACCATCACTTTTAAGCTTCTTTATTAATCCCAAAAAATAAAACATTATTTTGGTATAATTCTCATTAAATATTCATTAGGCCTTATTGTGTGGTCCATATACCCCTTAAAAGGAAAATATAACTAATTATAAAACTGAATGAATTGTATAAACTTCAATCAAAAACCCAAAAATAATAGGATTCACACAATTTAGATTATAATATAGAATGTTATAATCCACTTAGTAAACTACATGGTAACTAAACAAATTTTAATAATGCTTCAGATATATATTTAGGATTGAAAAATGAACATTGAGATAAAATTATAAATTTTTCAATGAAAACCGGTAATGGGAGTATTTTATAATTATTAATAAATGTGTTATATGATCAAGTCTTTAGGATATATGTCTTAAAGTATAAGAAAGAACCCATTCTCAATTTTTTTCATAGAAAGGCTTGTGGATGCCACTTTATACAAAGAAACCCATTGAAAAAAAATTTAAAATTAGTTTATTTTTTCTTACCATTGATAGGTATTCCATTAAAGTTTTTCAAATTTGTTCTTAATAATTAGGATCCTTTAATAAAAGTAACTAAATGACCATTAATCCCATTCTTATTTTTGAAATATTTTATTATTAGGGAATTGATTTTATGGGTTTCCTCACCAGATCTCAGGGATATATCTATATCCTTACAACTATGGAAAATGTGTCAAAATGGTTTAATTATATACCAACTAAGTCTAGTTATCACTATGATCTAATATTCTTCCTCAAAGAATATATATTTTCCAAATTAAAAAGTCTTAAGGCTATCATTAGTGAAATTGGAACGTATTTATACAATTATCCCTAATCAACACTCATTTTAAATTACAGGATCTCTCACAAAGTTTCCATAGACTACCACCCTTAAACTGATGGTCAAGAAGAGCTAGAGGATAGGTAAATAAAGAAAATACTTGAAAAAACTATCAACACCTCAAGGAATGATTGATCCAGGAAGATATTGGATGACCTTTGGGTATATAGAAATGTATATAAAAATATCCTAGCTATATCACTATATCAGTTGGTTTATGGAAATTCATTCCATTTTCTAGCCTAAAATGATTACAAATCCTTTTTCATGATCAAAAATATAAATTCAAAATTTATTTGGTGATAAAAAAGAAGAAATTGGACCTTAATAAACTTGAGTAACTAAGGGTGGAGGCTTATAAAAATTCAAGAAACAAAAAATCTAGTGTTCAAGCCTACCAATATAGGAATCTAACACTTTGAATCTAGAAAATATATGCTCCTTTATGATTTCAAACTTCATTTTCACCTATGGAAAATGATTTTGAGCTGGTTAGGTACCTACATTATGCATCATGGCTACTCTCATGTGTCTATTTAGATTTAAGATCCCAATAGTCGTCAAATCTTTAAGTTCAATGTTCATAGGATAAATACATTTATATATTCATACCATAATCATGAAACTAAAAAGGATTTGAAAAAAATAATATATGAAGGAGGAAACATTTAATATGTGGGGGGTATATATTGAGCTAATGAATTTATAATAATTTCTTTCTGAGTGTCAACCTTTCTTCTTTTTATTTTTATTTTTGTTTTTTATTCTATATTTGTTTTTATTTTATTTCATATAATGAAAAAGAAAAAAAAAAGAGGATTTTATCCTTATTTTGATTTTTATTTGTTAAATCTTAAGGGAACCCCAAGGGATTTATACGGTGTTATAGTGATATTTTTTTAGGATTTAGGTGGTAAATAATTTATAGTATTTTTAGTATAACCACATAATTTCTTGAGTTAAAACATATTCTTCAATCATCTATGAGGAGTTTGTGTGTGACATGGATCTTAAATGATCAATCAATCACTACTAATTTTTAATCTTAAAACTAGGTGATTTTTACTTAGGAATTCATTTAAAATTTAATTTTTAAACATATTTTATACTCCTATTTACTCTTTTTTATTTTTTTTCTCATTTTCAACTCTAAGGGTGGTGTCATTCTAAATAGGGATGAAAAATCTATTATTTTTTGGAAAGAAAAATTAGGCATCAATGGAAAATTTTATTTGTTTATCCTTTTATGTAATAATGTACTTTATGAAAACTAAATATAAATTTCAAATATTTTTTCATGTCATGATTTTGATCTTTAAGAAAATTTAACTCTTGGTATAATTTTTCATAAACATGGTTATATGATGTAATTTTTCACTATCTATATTTTCATCTATTTATTCAAAATATTTAAAATTCACATCCATTGGATTATGGAGTGTAAGTTTGAGTTATTGGGATATTCATTTTAGCATAGGTTGTGTGATCATTTTATGTTTAATTTTAGTACATAAAAAATTACAAAATTAAAAAAATAAATGTGTTTTGAAATAGATTGACCAAATATGTGGAATTTGGAACTTGGGGATAGTGAATCCATAGTTTTCTTTCCTAAAGTTATATTTTAAATCTCTATTGTAGATAATTGGATAGGAAAAATGTGTGGTGTCTAAAACTTGGTGATAATAAATCCACAATTATCTCACAATGAGTTAGTTTTTTATCTCTATTATGGTAAATAAACAAAAAAACAACAATAACAACAAAAGAAGAAAATAAAAATTTGGATACTAATTTTAAGGTTAAAATGATATTCCCACCTAGTGATTCTATCATTTTTTTAATGAATAAAAATAAACCCCCATGTCTCTTGTGTTTCATAACACAACATTATTCTTAATTGGAATTGGATGAAATGTGGTATTAAACTAGATAAAAAAATGGGATTGTTCTTGGGATATGTTTGTGTACATGTATTATTTTAATGGATTTTTTAGGTTTGATGATTTTTTGATGTATTTGATTAATTTTAAAGATTTAATTTTAAAATTATTTTAGAGGGGAAATTTAATTTTGATATTTTTGGCCTAGTAATTTTCTAGGGACTATAAAATCACAATTTTGGAGTGTTATTAGAAGCAAAAAGTGGATAATTTTTATGTAATTTTTAATATTTTTCATTTGATTTAGTGTTCATAAAATATGAGGTTAATGACTTTTATAATTTAAACATTACTTACCATTATATGTGAAATTTTTGTTTGTAATACATTAATAATAACTAATTTAAACATCACATTGAGGAACAATATCTTATGATAATTTGAATTTAAAATTTTAGAATATTTTTAATCAAATTATGGGGAAGATTTTTTCCTTCCAGGGTAATATAAGATTCACAATAGATAATGATAATTTTAGGTCTTGAGTCTATAAATTTGTAGGAAAATAAAATTGGACATAAATCCACTAAAATGGGTGTGAATAAATAAATATTATTCTAATGAAGCTAAAATTTTATATCTAGATATACAGAACAATTAATAATGTTACATTAAATTATGAATCAATATAATTCAGTAATTTGGAGGGTGATCTTGGAATCTCAAGTTGAAGATGAAATTATAGGATGGAATTCATATCCCAAAAAAACATCCCTCCATATCTTTCATAACTTCATCATGGGAAATCCAATTATGATGAAATTTTCTTATCATTTTATCTTTGAATCATCGATATAAATTCATATATAATCAATGGTATTAAAGTAAATTAATAGGTGAGAGAAAAAAATTTTATAAAATCTTGGGAATGATGGAAATTCAAATCTATACCCACTTTCCACCTCACTTTGGCCTTCTATAATTAATTGAAAGGACTTAGAAACTATTTGGTTGACCAAGTATCTAAAAAACTCTATACATGGCCACTTTTAGAAATTAAATGGGATTTTTTTTGTTTCTTTTTCTTCCTGTAATATTATGATATCATTTTGTCATTGTAAATGGGTTCTTAAATTATATGTTGACCAAACCCCCTCTAGTTTTATAATTAAATTTTTTTCTTTTTTAGTTATTCTTCTTCATCTCATTGTATCTATGATACCATTTTTTCCAATGTTTTGAAACACTTCACACAATGATGGAGTGATCATTATTTGACTATTATTATTCTTAAATCACACTTTTAAGAGTAAACTTCCATATTCTATTGAGATATTTGTATAAATTTAGGGATAACCTTCTTACTGGTTAATTTTAGGGAGTTTAATGGGCTAGAGTAGATGGTATTTATTGTGATTACCATATTTGATTATCTATTTAATTTTATATTTATATTCGATGAATTATTTTCTTCTTCATCATTTTTGGATTTAAAATATGTATATTTTGAGTACTAATATGATATTATACCTTATAGTGGTCTTAAAACTGATTTTCTAAGTGTTTAGGTGATTATCCTTGAAATTTCATAGGAATTAAATCATTGAATGATGAGGTATGACTTATCTTGTTGATAGGATACGTCATGAATTAGTGAACTAGATATTTTATAGAAATATTATATCTAATATAGCCCTAAAATATCCTAGTATTAACCCATCTATATTAATCATTTTAATTTAAATATTATTGTGACATATCCTTCCAATCAATAAATCCCAATACTTGTCCACATTATAACCAAATATCTCAGCAACATCAGTGTAAATTTAGATTAATTATTAGGTATTTTTGTAATCTAAAACTATATTTGTGCTACAAGTGTCTGGTTCAACCCTTAAGGTAAATTTGAATGAACCGTATGTAAAGTGTTTTTTAAGGATGATCCTATCAAAAAAATCATCACAAGGCAGAAAGTTTATCTTTATAAGGTATTCTAATGAGATAAAATTCTATTTCCTATATAATTCCTTAAATATAATGGTTATAGTAAAAATAAATACCATATTTATAGAAAGGTATCATATCTCAAATGGTGATAGTGGGATAAAGATAGACTTTGATGAAGTTGAGTCTTAAGATACACAATATTTGGCACTCCTAGTGAAATAAGTTATTCTAGATAAACAAGTACTATATAGGTCAACTAAGGAAGTAATATAACCAAAGAGATATGGTATTATTATCACCATGGAAGGTGAAATGTTATTAATTAAGGATAATTAATTATTTTTCTACAAGAGTTTAGTAAATATCAATTTTTATAAGAGGATTTTTTAGAGTACCATAGTTTTCTTAGTGATATATGTTAATGATATATTAATAATTCAAAGTGATATACCAATCTTACAATTAGTTAATACATAGTTAAATGAATGTTTATTCATAAAAGACATAGGTAAAGTATCTTATATATTGTGGATCTAGATCAATAGAGATGGATTCAATAGTCTACTTAGATTTAGTCAAAGTGCATACATTGATAAGGTATTAAAAAGATATAGGAAAAAAATACTACAAGAGTGGGTTATTTCCAATGTCACATGGAATACATATATCCAAGTAAATATGTCCTCGACCACAATATGATATATAAATAATTATTATTTTCCCCTATAATTTTTTAATTATATTTATCATGTATTTCATGTTATATACTAGTAATGATTTTGCCTATGTTTTGAGTATGGTAGGTAGATATCAAGTAGATCCAGGAGAGCCACAATGGGTGGTAGTTAAAACTATCCTAATTTACTTAAGGAATACAAATAGCATGTCCCTGTTATATAGAGAATATAAGGTATTAGTTATGTGGGGATACATATATTCCAGTTTCTAAATAGACCAAAATCACAATAAAGATATGTTTGTTCCTCAATGGAGGTATAGTGAGGTGGAGAAGTTCAAAAAAATATAAATAATTAGCATGGATATGCAGATTTTTCTATGATATTGGGTTTATACCTAATATTAAAGAACCTATCACTGAGTATTGTGATAATAGTGTAAAATGGTCCTAGATAAGGAGCACAGGTCACACCAACAAATAAAAATATACTTTAAAAGTATCATATCTTGAGAGATTTTACTCAATGGCATGGACTCACATTTATTAGAGTTTTAATATAAGATAATGTGGATAACCCATTAACTTAATTCATATATTAAAAGAATAATGAACATCATGTGAGAGCTAGTGGGTTGAGTGATTTTAGCAGTTGGATCTGGTGCTACTGGGAGTTTGTTTGAGTTTGTTCCTTAAAAACAACTATTATTATTATTTTAATGACTAGATCATGTATTTATACATTTCATTTTATTATAATATGTTGAATTTAATTTTGTATAATTTTTATGAAAATGTATTTAGGATATTATTCACATTAATAAGTTATAGCAGTTCCCTGGTATAATGAGAACTTAGATATATTAGGATGATATTCTTAAATATACATCCTATGGTATAGATACATAAATATGATAGTATAAAAATTATTTTGAATATTATTTTACGGGGGTTTATAAGAATTGATACTTTTCCTCATAAATTATCACTTAGAGATATCTAAGAAGGGAGGCCTTAAGGAAGAACACGCTAACAAAAACACTACATTATTAATGTGTTGATGGATGTTTCTTTATAAAATCATGTGTATTGGTCCTTTTACTTGATATTTTTATTAATTTGTGTCCTAATTTATGTAATTTAATGTGTGATGAAAACCATGATTTATCTACTCATGGTGAAGTAGTTTGTGTTAATTTTTTCATGACTAGTATGATATTAATTAAATTGTTGAGATAAATTTTGTCTCTGTTAGGTTATGCAATAAGATATATTTGTCCATTTGACTAAGATAAAATAATCTCATTTAAATCAATATCCATTTTAGTTTATATAAAATTTTATCTTAGAATGTAAAAAAAAGATAAATCCAATTAGAAAGTAAGATGCCACATGTATGCATATTTATTGATGAGATATAGATTGAAAAAAGACTTATATTACATAGTTTTATGCATAAGAAGGTTGTTATTTTTCTATAACATATTCATTTTTATGGGGTATGTGATGTATTTCTATATTCTACTCTTGGTTTTTGGGTTAGGCTTACTACCACTGAAAATGGAGCATAAATTATTGTATGTTAAATGTATCCAATTGACCATTAAATTTTATTAAATTTAATTTTAATAATAAATTCATTTTTAGTTTATGAAATGATAATTTATAAAAATAATTTTGATCATAAATTCAATTACAAGTTATTCAAGTCAAAAAAATTTAAATTAAATTTTATCTCTTACTTATTAAAAAGTTAACTGAATAAAATAAATATATATTCAAAAGTTAAGTGAATGTAAATATTTATTTTATCAAACTAATATTTTGTCATTATTCAAGTTTGGATAATTTTTTGGGAAGATTCAGATCGATTCAATGATCTGATAAATATATATTATTTAATATAATTTAAATAAATATTTTTTATTTAAGAAAAGACATAATATCATCAATGGTCACTAAAAATAATAAATAATATTATTTAATATAGCTGACATGCATAATGTATTTTAATATCATTTAAATAAATATTATTTATTTAAGAGATTGTATTTAAATATTTTATCTCACCTTGAAATAATAATAATTATTTATTATTATTTAAGAGATAGATGACATTGGTTTTTATTATAATATTCCATGTCACCTAAAATAATAATTACTTTATTATTATTTTAGATAAAGTTAACAAGGAGTTTTTAAAAAAATTAAATTATAAGAGTTAAGTTTAATGTTATTATTTTAATGCAAACCTAATTACAAAAACTAAGAATGGGTCATGGATTTTGACACATACTTTTTATTTATTCCATTATACTCTCATTTTATAGAGATAAAAATAGAGATAATCTTCCCTCATCACAATTTTAGAGAGATAATAGTGATTTATCAGTGATCATCCAAGAATGATGCCAAGCACTTGGTTCTCTTATACTAACACCAGATAGATCAAATTTAATGTTTTATACTACTTAGAACATGTATATATCATACTATAGTGATACTCATTTGGATTCCATGCACCAATATTGACTAAAAAGAGTGAATTAAAAATCAAAAAATAATAATTCAAGGTAATTATTTTATTAAAATAACTAAATTTAAATTATACATGAATGGTCCACATGATTTTTCAATAATTTTTTTAGTTTATATGATAAAAAATTTAAATGGACATTGTTCCCACAACTTATTTTATGTCAAATACCCACCAATGAGGTACATTAAATACTCAGTAAATGAAACATAAAAACTTGATAATACAAACCATCCTAATAATGGTCCACATCAATATTATATCTCATCACAATCACACCCCCAAAAAACAAAATATATAAATATAATACGACACCTATAAAATAATAAATTATAAATAGACCAAACATCCTACTTCCCACTGAATCTACCCCTATAGGTAATACAACATCCCTAAGTGGAAATAAGATTCTATATATATCATCTAAATACAAATTTTGTTAAGGTAACATATAATCTCATATAAATGAGTGATTTTTAGATGACTATTCAATAAAACATAGATATTGAAGCTCACCTATAATCCAATAGAACATGGATGTTAAAACATTTTCAATCCAACTCAAGTGGTGGTCACATAGAAAATGGAGAAAACAACATAAATCCATCACTTAAATGAAAAAATATAAAATGATATACACAAAATAACTATAACTTGATGTAGATTCTCTCAAACTCTAACAAAATCCTCAATCCATGTTTATTAATAATATTCATTAAACTTAGTGAATTAATTACATAATATTGAGAATTTATTAGTTCCACAACATAGTTTCCAAACTTTTAACTCTTTAAATTACATATATTAGGATTTTATTAATTTAATACTATCACAAATCCCTATCTCAATAATCATAATACCACACAATAGTGGTCACATTAATCTGAAAAATCACACCAATCATTTCTCAATAATTCTTGATCAAATTATAATATTCAGAATATGTAATTTGAATACCAATTATTAACTTCAAATCAAGTCATAATTATTAAAATTTAGACCCTAAATATTAATTTGGAATTCAACATCTATATATTTATCTTAGAATACAACATCTATAAATTCCCATCAAATTTTACTTTTTTTAATTTCTTATGGAATACTTCATTTGTAACTCTATATAAAAATTCCACATCTATTTCATCTCCCATAAATAACATATTTAAATATCATATTAATTTAAATGTCTTCCAAACTCATATGGAATGGACCATCTAATTAATTATCTAGGATAAAACACCCACATAATTAAATTTTTAATAAAATATCCAGTATAAAATTTTCCATCAATTTTACCCCTATAATTAAAAGTGATTAAATAACATTTATATGTAATTTAAACAACATAAAAAAATATCATCAATTCACCATTATTAATCACATACCCTTCATATTAATTAGATAACCACATTAATATATCCACTCATGAGAACTAAAATATATTAAATCCATAAACATAATTAAAAGTATAAGAATTTTGAATCACCTACCTCAATTAATAATATTGGATTTTATTTCTTAAAATCAAGATCCACCAGCCCGATTTTCTATGTCCTCGCAATCAAAATAAAAAAAATTAATACTCTAAATTATATAATTGAATCCTCTAAATAAATATATAATATCTTATAATCATATATCTAATCAACTAAAATGTAAATTTTTAAGATATATGGAGAGAGAGTTCATAGAAAAGTATATCTAGGGTTTTACCCTAAATCCAAAAATGATAAGTTTAATTACATAAATAAATATTCAATTTCTTGATATAAAACCTTTAAAATTTATCCAAATCGCCTTAGGGTCTTTCTCAATACTCCATGAGAGTTATAGGAGTAAAATAAATGTTTCGAGTGTTTTTTAGGGTTAAAATTTTCAACTTGTCCAACGTGAATGGTTCAGATGCATGGTCTCCCTCGATCATGCATCAGGTTATGAATTCTCCATTGTCTTAAAAAGAGAAAAATGCATGGTTTGGCTTCATCTCCTTCTAATCCTATGTGGAGTGAATTTCTAATAAAATGTATCCCAAATTCCTTTAATAATCCAAATTCTCATCAAACTATAACCCCAAGGTAAACACCTCATTATGGATCCTACGACACATTAAAAAAATAATCTAACCCGCCTTTGTAAAATTTTTATTTACAAATATCTTGTAACATCCATTAAAAATCAAAAAGTATATGAAATTAAATTTTTCATCTCAATATTATATAAACCTAAAAGAATTTTCATCCTCAAAAATTAAAAACATATAACTTAAACATGTATTAATCTCCCAAAAAACTCAAACCATCACATTATATACCTCCAAAAGAATTTTCAATATCAAAAAAGTTTAACCATGTCATCTCTATAGAAATTCAATAATTATGATATAAAATTTCCAAAATTCACCAAATAACTACATGAAATGAAAAATTCAAAAAAAAACACTAGATATTAAACTTTCATTGATGACCCCCATTCTCAAGTACTTTTCTCTAATAAACCAATATTTTATAGAAATTCTACAAAGGATATAACTCATACTCACAAAATATTTTCTAAGTGATCTTAAATTTCCATCAATCAATTAATAAATTTCATACTTACTTACATATCCATAATTTATATAACTTTTATAATTAAAATAATATTTATTAGTTCCTAAATTACTTTAATTCCTCTATAAAATCATGTTTCATTTATAAAATTATAATTTTTAACTTATCTAATTTAATACCAATAGATAGGAATATCTATCCAAAATATTCCTTAATGTAAACCAATAATTAACTCATTAACTCAATAAGGATCAAATAGAAGAAACATATCTCAAAAAATCATATTAAATCCCTAATCACAATAATATTATATAATTTCAACATTATCAGCATACATCATAAAAATATTTAGAAATCTAAAAAATAAATAATCTATTCCCAATAACTATATTCTATTTTATAACCATTATACTCCCACTAAAACTTACCTAATAAAAATAAATAGATTTATTCCTCTTAGGTTTATCTAATTTCACAAATCATCACACCACTAATTCATAAAACCCAAAAAAATAAAATTAACCATAATATACCACTCTATAATATCATCCAAGGAAGTCACCAGTATATCAAAAGAAACAACATGGTCTATGAAAATCCATTATCCCATATAGATATTGAATTCAGACCTCATTAATACTTGATATATGTAACTACTCACTTTAGAGTCCCATTATTTTCTTAAATTAATCTAGTATTTATTAAACCCAAAATTAAGAAAAACTTTAAATGGATATACACCCCCCTTTAAGAAAGATTATTGAACTTGAATTTCTATATGTTAGATAAAACCACTAAGGTCCTAATCCAAATACTACCAAGGAAGTATAAAGTAAAATTTAACACTGGATAAGAATAATGGAGAGGATGTATAATCACAGGAGAAAATAACAATTCCAAATGTCACATTTCAAACCTTCTTATCCAAAATCAAATAATAAAGATTAAACTCAATAATATATTTTCAAAATATATCATACAAAAAAATAATAGGATGACCATCTATTAATGATTTAGGATATTTATCACAATCCTTATAAGACTTATTATAAATAAGATATCTCATTTATACTTAGTTTAAAATCTAATGCAACATGAGAAAGAAATGAAGTAATATGTCACCAAAAATATTTTTTTAAAATATCTTCTAAACCAACTCTAACTTTTATAGATATGGAGTATTATTTTCTTTAATCTCTCCATAAATATCTATATATAATCTTCCATATATTCTCACACAATAACCAAAATAAAAAATTCTCATAGTTAACCACTTTAAACACATAAAACTACACTTTATCTATGGTTCCCACCTAATATCTCTACATACTAGTTCAACCAAAATATACTTATTACTCAATTTCAATTTTTGAAATTGAACCATGAATACTAAATCCTACCACCCACTACTCATTATCAAAATAATCATAAAATGTTAATGATTCGTACCACCACATTTCAAAAAAAATAACTTTACTCATGGAATTATTGAATTAAAAAATTTAACTTGAGATCCATTAAACTATATGACACCTTAATTTTATTACTTAAGGTTCATAATTATTCTAAATTCTCACCCATAAATCCTAACCATGTGTAACTTCTTTATAAATTATTCTCCCTAAATGATTGAAAATTTTTAATAAACTTTTAAAGCTATTTATATATGGTGTTAAACCATACTACCTCATGAATAAATCTAAGTATGAATCACCAATCAATGGATATGATTTGTTTTATCCTATCCCATGATCAGATATACCAACCCACCATTCATCTGTATATCCTAGTTAATCATGGTAATCATGAGAATTAAAATATTATCAATATTTAATCATAAATAACAAAGAATCAAAAACTAAAAAAACTTATTTAAATTTTTCAAGTAAACATTCAACCATCCATCATAATAAAAAAATATGAAATCAAGACTTCTTCAGCACAACCAAATTAACAACTAGGAAAAAGTTCATAGCCATAGTCAAACAAAATTATAAGCATAATTTTTCTATATTATGTTGATTTATCATTTTTAAAGGAAAAAACATGTTTAAAATGTATAAATACACTATAAAAGAAGTAATTCACCTTTGTAATACTACTAGTCACTAAAATTTTCTTATGTTTCAACTTATAAAATATATTATTTACTTGATACATTATAACACTCCATATCCTTTTTATAGTCATTCTCACTAACATAATATAAATAAAATACTTCAAGAAGTTTCTCAATAATAATAGCCTACTCAAAAACTTATCTAAATGAACTTTAAGAAATGATAAACATCCACCTCTGAATATATGGTCATATTTTTGTCTTAAGAAGTATCATAAAATCCATGCTAACCAAAATTTCATGAAAAGTACATACTAATTTATATAATTGATCAAAAAAAACTTGAATGTAAATTTACCCTATATGGTATCCAATAGATCATGTTTCCACTCTTCCCTTAGTCAACTCCATAAATTAATTCTAAAACTAACATCAAAACATATTCCTAAAACATCATAAACATCTCAATCACTAAGGTGAATAGTTTACCACTTTCATTTTATTCACTATAAAAAACTAATATCCATGGGAATCCAATGACCATACTTTACCCAAAATATGAATGTAATCTCTACCTCAACTAACCAATGCTTAGTATTTCAATTAATAACAAACTAATCATCCTTCAGTAGATTTTGTCACTATAACTACCATAATATCTTTTTCCAAATATATACTGAATCAAGATCAAACCTCAAATTAACTATATAAAGAGAATATTTTTACTCTAAAAACTGAAATCCAAGTGGATGTCACAAATATGACATATCTAGTTAAGAAAAATAAACCTTATTACTTTGTATATGGGAAAAATAATTTTATAACTAAATCCACCTTTTTATTGAAATCAATATCAAATAAAAATACACAAATATCATGTCTTGGTACTATAAAATGCATTTCCACCCAAACAAAGTAGCATATAAATTGAATATCATCTCAAAAATAGATTCAGTAAAAAATCAAAATCATGGAATGGGAATGCATTTAGTGCCACACCATCAATTGTTTTCCTTCTCTATATTTCATCCCAAGTTCAAATATATTATTTTTTTAACCTAATTCAATTCCTAGTGAATATTACTAGAAATTATATCCTAAAACTCACTATGATACCATTTTATAATGATCCAACACCACCAAGACTCAACCTGAATCAGTGATAAGATCAATAGTGACCCCTGAATCCCACCTCCAACTGGTCATGGTGTTTTGACTAACACTAAGGGTATAAATTTAATGGACCACCCCCATTGGGAACCCCTCTTAATCTTACAATAAATATGACAGTGATCCTAAAAACCCTCCTCTAAAAGGACCTAGGTTGGTGACTAACATTGAATGTAACGCCCCGACCCCAGCTACCCGGAGTCGGTGCACTACTTCGTAACATTGGCATGATCACAAAAGATCAAGTCTCGAAAGACCTATTAGTTTAGTAGCCTTGGAAACACTAGATACATTCATAAACGTTACATTACATCATAAAGTGAAAAACTACAATAACAAAGTCTCCATAGTCCACACTCATATCCTCTTCTGTCTATCCCTGTAGGTCATTCATAAAATACTTCTTCACATCCTGGAAAATATTAAAACATTGAAAGGGGTGAGCTCAGATGCTCAGTAAGGATAACAATATTGCGGAAGCTTTCATAAATAAACATAAACATTCAAGGCAATGTATAACTAAACAAAAGCCTTATTAAACTTAAACTTCAGCATAATATGGAAAAATTAAAATGAGATAATGCCACTTACTTACTCACATGGATATTCTACTAGACGAATAATCTCATGAAAGATCAATAACCACTTTCATAATGAGGGAATGTATAATGCTGGACATTCTGAAACATTTTGTCAAGGCCTCGGCCAAGACGTCTAAAATGATTAAGGCCTCGGCCAAAACCATAAATCAAATTGGGAAAGGGCCTCGGCCAATTCCACGTCTAGTTGTCTCATGATACCTACCGATGCATCGAGGAGCTATAGCGGGCTCCACCCGTCACTTATTAAGTCCAATACATTCCTCATATGAATAGGTTTAAACATATCATAAACCATAACATAATCGTATCACATAAAACATGCATAAAGGAAACATAACATTTCCACATTTCAATCACAAGATATCAATACAACACATTGATATAATAAAAACACTTTCAAAACCATTTTCAATACCAAAATAAAAGAAAGTTAAAACATTTTATTTATTTTTCATTAAAAAAATGATGGCTTGTAGAGGAAGCCGAAACTCAAATAGTGGTCACGGCGGCGGAGAATTCATTGTCGCCGCATACATACGACAAAAACATTCCCTTTTGTCGTTTAGTAAACGCTTCGTATAAAAAAGATTCCTTTTGAATAAACGTAAAAGTCAAAGTGGTTTATACACCGTATAAAAGAAATTTGTGTATAAAACCAAATATGCTTTAATGAAAGGAGATTGAGACGAAGTCCTTACAAAGATAATTTTTAAAATAAAATAGATATATTATGTTTATTCACTATAGGTACACATAAAGAATACAAAATAAGACATAATAATATCATGACATAATTTGAAAGTAGGAGATTAACCCAAAGAATGGAAGTTGGGTTAAGAAGTTCCCTTACCTCGTGTCTGACTTGACTCAACCGTTCTTTAACCTCCTGAATGATAAACTAGAGTTAATATATACCTTATTAAGAACCATTTTCAATTTCATTATCCTTATTATATCACTTATTACAATGATATGAACATTATGTAATTATTTAAGTTAATAACGGTCGTTTTGTCGATCTTTGGTACTTGAGTCAACAATAAACTTCTTATAATTACAAGTTGTTTATGTGGTAGAATATCCATTATCTCCAGAATTATATTCATGATTTAGATGTCATATATATCTTATATATCCAGTATATACATTCATTTATAATATTACGTAACATTTAGAGGTAAGAAATGAAATGCACCGTTCATGGAGACGGTAAGCCGTACGTACGCATGAACGCTACTTTCATTTCAATTTCATATTTAATGGAACGAAATCATAATGATATAAATGTATAATATAATTCCAGTATAATATAGTGTATAATACCATTTAATACATCCTTTATACATCCCACATATGGCATTAACGATTCAAATCACTTTGAGGGGGCGGTAGTCCGCACTTCCTAAAATGAAATTATCGCGTTTTACCCATAATGGAAATCATAAAGTATGCTATAAATGAGAAATACAGAAGTATAAGTAAAAAATAAACATATTATATATCATATATAAAAATAGTGACATCTTAATGGCCACCTTTGAAGGTGTTATATGAGTTTTGAACAATCATCGTTTCGTGAGGCAGAAATTCGCCATCCACAGAAACCGTATGTTCTTTAACCATTAGATGTAGGTGTGTGTAAGTGTAGCTCGAATCCATCTTATAACAAAATCCTAGTATATTTAGGATACTGGTGTTGTTACAAAAGAAATGAATAAAAAGAGTTTAGGGGGGTTGGAGAAGAAAAATAAAACAAAACAACATTAGAGAAGACATTACCTCAAAATCGGGTAACTCTTTTTGATTTGAGCCAAAGGCTTCCTTGGAAAGAGTTATGCCCAAAGTGAGGCTTCTAAGAGTAAGGGAGGAAAGTTGGGAGAGTATTTGGGCAGAGGTTGGCCGAGAAAAATGGCTTGAATGTGTGAATAAGGTGGGAGAGGTGGGGGCCTTTTATAAGTGGAGAGGAGGGTCACTCTTGGAAAGTAAAGAAAAGTCACTTTATTATAAAATGAGTTTCGGATTTTAGAGGTCCCACACTTATATAATTCGAGTATAAGATGATAAGGGTTCGAAATATACTCATCCAATAGGCTTTGGACAAGTGTAAGCCTTGTATTTTACAATATCTTTTCATTTTATTAAAATCGTTAAATAATGAGGTCATCGCTCCATCATCATGATGTCATAAATAATTTAATTTATTTAATGTCTAAAAATTATAAAAAAAATACTATGATGTAAGAAATCTTTTTAGATTTCTAATGAATATTTATAATCAAAATTTGGACTTCTGTAACCCCACTTAAAAATTATTTTAGTAAAACAACTCATGTTTGTATCAATTTAATTTTAACATTAAATAAATATATATTAATGTCATTTTCCAACTAAAGTGGCTCCATGGGGTCCCCAATTTGACCCATGGGTTGTCTTGGTCGGCCATGACTCATCCAATAGGAGTAGGACAAGTGACATTCTCATCTCATATTATTAAAACATTATTTTTACCTTAAACTACACTAATTACCTCTAATCGCGATTAAGAACTTAAAAGTTACTATTCACCAAAAAATTATTTTGATCTCATTGAACCACATTTTACTTCTTAATGACAACCATGTATGTCAGATTTTTGAAAATCAAATCACAGAAGTGGTAATATTTCATTTAAACAAAATATCAGTTATTTAACTACCACTTAGTGGTTTCACTATTCATCAAAAATTGAAGTTTTTCAGAACAATGCCAAAATTTCACCCTAAGCTATAATTGATATTCCGAATTCAAAAATGATGTCTATTTTACAAAATTCCAAACATATAAGTTGCATTAATTAATTTATAATTAATTCCCGCTGTCACAACAAATAGCGTGTTTTTAAGAAACAATTTATATCAAAAGTTTGGCAATTGTTTATATCCAATTTCAATGTTAAATTAATTCTAATGACCACCATTGGATAAAATGGTAAAAATATACTCTAATTATACTTTAAAACCACTAAATAGTATAATTTATCACAATAAATTATTTTGATTAAAAAAGTTGTTTTTAAGTAATTTTCACTATTCATAAAAATTGGAAGTTCTCAGAAAATTACAAAAAATTCAACTTTGGATAATTTCGATATTACGAATAAAAAAATGAAGTCCATTTTGAAATATAAAATTTCTATAATTTTAAAATGTGGTTATTACTATTCATAACGGCTACTTTGATTAGTCGCGGTGTTTTAGAACTCGAAGTTGCGTACAATGCAAGCTATTGCATTATTGAATGAGAAGCGTATCGTGGAAGCTCGGGGTGTTACATTGAAGGGTATAAAACATACATATGGGAGTAATTCACCTCATATATCCTATAAATACATAAACAAACCTCCAATAAAAACCATAATATAAATGAAAAAATCAAAATAATCCCATAATGAATGAATAATGTCAAAAAAATACAAATCCCAAGATAAAGTACCAAAAATTTTCTTAGACAATAACTCTATATCCAAACCCAAGCTCCAAGAAAGTATTTTCTATCTTGGTCATCAAAATCACCCTAGAAACTTTAAAATTGATATATATATATATATAAGGGTGATAAAATATGTATTCTTATTATGATCATACTCAGGACCTCTCATGCAAATTTTGAATAAGTGTTATAATGCATCAGTGAACAAACAGAAGCACATACAATCAATTATGTGATCAAATATCTAATAACCACACCAAGGATTACTTTCCAAGTATCACATCTAATTGAAATAACATAATACCAATATTATATTTAAAACATTCACCATGAAACCACTTCCCAATTAAATTTCCACTCTTACACCCCAATGTTAAATGTCCAGTGCTCACTCCCACCAATATTTGATGTGGGTCGGGTCACAAACCTACCTATCCTAACCTCTCATATGGTCCAACATCTTATGTTTCCATCAGTCCATCAAAACCATAAACACAACCATACCACAATCCACAACCACATCATCCCCATCGTCGTATATCATGTATATTAGTGTATCAAGAACGTGAAGGAAACCAACCTCATGTCCTCCTCCTACCATGCATGAACCCTATCATTTCTAATAACATCATCCATATATCCAATCCACTATACCACACCTGGTAAGGAGAATAGGGAAAATGGGGTATCCAACCATCCATACTCACTAACTTGGATGTTGGGTAAAACACCCAGAAACCAAAACATTTGGGTGTCATTAAGGTTATCCAACTCATATGGGTTCATAAAGAAATCGTATGGAAATACATTATATATATATATATATATATACATGCCACCCAAAATCCTAACCTATAGATTCCACACCAATACTACCCCATTTTTACCCACAACCATCATTACACTACCATCACCACACACTAGCAGCACTACCAATTATAACTCCACCAACCAGTGCACTTTCTGACACAACAAATCCATAGAAACCATTCACAATATACTTTTTTATTTATTCCACTACTTTATTTATAGATTCATAGATTACCAACTAATTTACATTTACCAAACCATTCAATTCCATATTTAATGAAAACCCACTTTCATCCAATACCCATATTAATTATAGTCATTACCCAATTTATATCATCATTTACACTTATTACATTTTTACTAAAATCAAGAAATAAAAATATAGACCCTCTCACATTATGACCAAAAATTATCATATCTATCACAATAAACTCTAATTGCATCTTCACTGCCCAAAATAATCCAACCAATATAGACCCACTTCCCAACACAAGTCAACACGCATAGCCCCACTACCCAACACAAGCCAATAAACGCAGACTCATTTCTCAACAAAAGCTAACCCCAAGAAAAGACAATAAACAAATCCTTTCTATCTAATAGAAACCATATAAACCACCCTATGACATCCCCTGCATTAACCACACTAACATAGCCATAATAAATTCCCAATAAAGCCGCATAAGAACAATAATCACATAACAACCAATTTCAACAACAATTACTACTACAACCCCATTTTTTCCTTGAAATAAACATCCTTAAATTGTCAAATTTAAAAAAAACTAGTTCAATTAACATCCTTAAGTGATTAAAATTTTATATGAGTTGATTCCAATAAACAGATCATGGTATCAATATGGAAGGCTTAATAATAACTATTATTTTCTATAACAATAGAAAGAAGACACAAATATCATGAGAAATATCAAAGAAACAAGTAAACTCATGTGATTTACCATATTTTGTCATTAATTTTTTAGATCTAGTTTGTTTATATTTATTAGTAAAATTCATAATCATCATAAAAAGAAAACAAAATCATGTTAATACAACAATTTAAACAAAAAAATGGAGAGTTCTTTAATCCCATACCTCAACTGATGCCTCTATGATAACTTTATAAGAACAATATAGAGAATAGATGATATCAAAACCTAAATCAGATGAAGATAACATCAAAAATATAGAGCACATTCATAATCATCAACTACTCACCAAAGCATTACTGAAATGAATTGTTCCCATAGACACATCCTTCCCCAAGTGAAAAAAAAAGAAAAATGATAAGTGGAAGGACTCACCTAATATGGAATAATTATTTATCTTATGAATACAAGAGTTAAAATTCATCAAATGGGGCTCATGATACTCCAAAAAATGAACCTTGGGTTGTTATTAGTTTGAAAAAGAATTAAATAGATCATAGATAAATCGAGGGGTTTTCAAATTTATATCTAGTTTAAAATACACTATGTTGTTGCATGGTAAGTCATATTTACCCCACAATTATCCCAAAAACTCTAACTCATAGTGTGATGGATTATGGTCATGATGTAACTGGATAATATCCACTAAGGAACTAAAATTCACACTATAAATCCACCAAATCTTACCCATTCAAATCCAAGTTAAAGTATCTGATCTGATATAATCCAACTAAAGAGAGGTCATGCTATAATCTATATAGTCATAACCAATATCAACTAATATAGAGGCACCAAGAAATATGACTCCCTATCCTCATGTTGTGTTAGGTAGAATCATTCCACATATCATACTATCAAAAACTCCCTAGTTTCAATTATTGGTATTAGCACCATGGTGTTAATGGTCATTCCATGAACACCTTACATGGAGTAACTTCATCACTTCCTAGAATGATTCAAGTTTTGAATGCATGATACCGCATCATGAAAAAGAACTATATAACTACACCTCTATTATTATAGAACCTTCATTTTGTGACCTACCATTTATAGCTAGAATTTTATCTTAACCTCCATCGATATTCCCTCAATCCCCCTCCTAGAATCTCCAACACCCAAAACACATAAAGTAATTGGACAGGATGGAATATATCATTACATTAGATACCTCTCAAATTATTCTAATACTTAAGAATCAAAAACAAACCTAAAAGGAAACACCAACCACCGTAACCTCAAACACTCCCCTAGGAGATGCCTCTAAAACAAGATGACACCATCAGCCAAACACAATGATAAAGAAAATGAGAATCTCAATTAGATATATAAAAATTAAAATATTATATAATCAAAGAAAAGAAATAATCAAAAAAATTAGGATACTGAGCACATATCTATGAATCGCATTTTCATGTACTCTTCTCCATGCCACATGCCTCCACAAAACACAAATAGAGGGAATAACACATCCATGCAGTACCTTCTCTCAATAATTCTAAATCTAAATTGGTCACTCCATGAATGTCTCATTGTACTTGATATCCAACTATACCCAATTTATCACATGATAATAATCATAAAAATTTCATTAAATCTGAAGAACGTGGAAGACATCATGGATCTTGGCCAACCGTGGAGGAATCTCTAGCCAATATTCAACCTCATCAATGCTTTATAACACCTAAAAAGAACTAATAAATTGTAGAGAGATATTACTCCCCTAGAAGAGCCTCTAATACCCATGACAAGGGGAAACCCCCAATAATAATTGGTCACCAACCTCAAACTTAAATGGACTCTTCCTCTAATTTTT
Source organism: Viscum album (assembly GCA_963277665.1). Classification (NCBI taxonomy): domain Eukaryota; kingdom Viridiplantae; phylum Streptophyta; class Magnoliopsida; order Santalales; family Viscaceae; genus Viscum; species Viscum album. The sequence continues at coordinate 1,150,214,944 of OY728152.1, forward strand.
ATAATATTTATGATGGTTATGCATCACCTTCATCTACTCTTAGAACATTGAAATATTTATTATTGTTCTTTGTATCACCTCTGGTCCAAAGACTACTAACCAATCAACCATAATCCATCACAATAGAAAATGAAAAGGATAGATGTATAGTACCTTGAATGGATCCATGATATTGGATGAGTGAAAACTATTGTTTTTAGTAAACTCTACCAAGGGAAAATGCTTCACCCAAGATCCACAAAAAATTAGGACATAAGAATTTAATATATTGTCCATTGTTTGGATGGTCCACTCTAACTTCCCATCCATATGAGTATGGAAATTAGTGTTAATATGTAATTAGGATCCAAATTCATACTAGAATTATCTATAGAATCATGAAGTAAAATGAGGAACTAATCAGAAATGATGGTCCTTGCTACCCTATAAAGTCATACCACCTCATCCATATACTACCTTTCCAAGACCTCCATAGAACCTGACTCCATAATTACTAAGAATTAAGATAATTTTTTTGACCAATACATGATCACCCAAATGGAATATCACCCTCCCTAGGCTCATGGTTTACCAGTGATGAAATCCATCGATATGTCCTCCCATTTCCACTCGGGGAAATCCAATGGCTGAAAAACCCACCTAGAAAATGATGATCTTCCATTACCTGCTAACAAAATATGCACTACAACATAAACTCTACCATACATATCTTCATCAAGTGCCTCTAAAGATGACCCCTAAAGTCATGATCCATCTTGGACACACTAGGATTCACTATCACTAATGATCTATGAAATTTCTAGAGATACTCCTCATGCACAACTAAAGAAATAAATAGCCTCTCCAAAAATTACATCTGATGCCAGTTACCCTTCTACCATCCCATTGAAGCATAATTATAGATGACATGTTCATTTATCACATATAATTATGATTATTTCCACCGAGAATCTTCCACATGCTACATCAAGGAGGATTATACTTCCATTTGAAACAAATAATCTCTTCTACCTGCCTCTATTACATCTATATGCATCACCAAAAGAACATTTTTCACCCTCCAAGAATCTATAGACTCTTGAACAACATCTCCCAATGAATTCTTACTCAATGAATATGCTATTTAATTCCCCTTCTCTAGGGTGTAGGAGATCTCAAATTCATAGTCCTAGAGAAAATCCATCTACCAACACTATCATACATTCAGATCTTATTGAGATAAATATAACTTGGGCTCTTTCTATATGTAAATAACAAAAGGTGTTTTCCGATGAGTTATTGTCACCACATCTTTAGAGTAAAAAGTACTACCACCAATATGAGATCATGGGTGGAATAGTTACACTAATGGGGATGAAACAGCATGGGGCCATATGATATCATTAATATTTTTTTCATAAAGATACAACCTATATAAATATAGTAATCATAATAGAAAACCTCAAAAATAACCCCCTCCAATAGAAGATCAAGGATAAGAGAACTGATCAACCTATCATTTAGGTATTTGAAAGAAGTTTGGCACTGACCAACCCATAGGAAAGCCTGGTCTCTCCTATTCAGGTCTATCAATGTGGTCGTGACCTGATAGAATTTAAACATGGCCCTCTAATAATATCCCACAAGATCAAGGAAACTATGGACCTTAGAAACATTCATGATTGATACCCAAGAAAAAACTACATCAATCTTCAACAAATCTATTTCTTCTCCCTACTAAGATAACACAATTCCAAGTAAGTATACCTCCCATTTCCAAAACATACACACGTAAATCTTCCCATAAATCGAATAGTATTCAAGGAAATATAAAAAAAATACCTAAGGTGGTTATGATTCTTCTTCTATAACCTATATTATTTTTTGGGATTTCATTGATAAACACAACCAGAAAAAAATACAAGAACTCATGTAACATGGATTTCATGAGTCCCATAAACATAGTTGGGGATTTCATTATACAAAATGGAATGACCATGAACTTGAATTTCATAAAATCACACTGGAAAGGGGTCTTCAGGATTTACTCCCCCCTAACTCTCATTTGGTGATATCCAAAATGAAGATTGTTCTTTAAAAACCATATGGTTCCCTTAAATTGGTTGAATAGATCATTAATACTCAAAAGAGGGTAACATGTATTGAATATCACCTGATTAAACAGTTGATAGTATATATACAACCTAAGGAAAATTTCATCCTTGTTGAACAAAACGGGAGAACCTCCACTGTGACACACTAGGCTAGGTGAAACCCTAATACATCAAATCATCAATTTGAATCCTAAACTCTTGAAGCTTAGAAGGTGAAATCTGATAAGGATCCATAAATATCGAATCAACATAGGGATAAAATGTTATCCCAAACTCAATATCACATTGAGGGAATAAAGAAACAACATCCTTAGGGAAACATCAGGGAACTCTTCCAAGACTCTAAGAAATTCCACTACTTGTATCGCCACTGAACCCAATGACATGGATGCTAACTAATACATAAATGACTCTAAACATCTATGACCCATTTGATACTCTCATTCACTAATTAATATTTAATATTATCTATCCTAAATGTATAATAGGACCATACTTTGAAATAAATGAATAACCATGCACATAAAATATAGTAATTTTTTATTCAAAGTGACATTGTATTGATGTATCTAAAAAGGAAATAAATTTAAAGATAACTGATGTTGCCCCATCCTTAGCTCACAACCCTAGCACACATCAAGAAGACTCATCTAACCTCGAACTAGTGAGGTCAATTCTAGGGGAACTAGAATCATATCTACCATAATCCCCAAGTTAGTAACTAAGGAAAGTGAAAAAAAGGAGCGTGATGCTCCAAATTAAAACTAGGAAAAAACTAAGGTAGAAGACAAGAAAAGGGTATATCATATAATCTATATCCTCTATAGAGATATAAAATCCATAGCATGAAGTTATCCACATCTTGATCCTCTACCTCACTGATGATGACCACCCCTATGGTCACGTTTATCCCCATGTCCCTAAGGGATGGGGATATCATGGGGATATCCTCTACCAACATCATCTCCCATAAACAGAAAAAAGGCTCACTTCCCCAACTATTGGTATGGGTTGTAGGGAAATTACTACTACTAAGGATGACAAGGGACCTATACACCACTTCCATACTAACCTCCATGAATTTTTAAGCACTATATTTTGTTTTTCTTGCAACCTACACAAAAAAAAACATTGTCATAGAGCTCCTAGGGGGTGAATGGAAGCTATCACTGCTCAAAAAATAGAGGGAAGGAAATTTTTGGGGCCGATTCCTAGCCGGTAAAAAACCTCCACTACCCTAAAACCTGTGATTTACCACGAATATCCCTAATTATTGAGGAACCTTAATAGATCCCCTCTTGAAATGACCACATATGATCATGTATCCTATCAATCGCCTTATCCATCTTATACACCTTCAAATACATAGGCAATGTAAATAGAGTGACCAAAAATTCAATAATAGGATACAACACCTCCTCCAACCACTGATCTCTGGACTCAAAATTTAGAAAAAGATTAGGAAAAAATTAAGAGGGCCCTTAAACTAAATCCCAAGCTCTCACACACACAAGTTCCCCTACTAAATTGAGATCATCTCCTACCTATTCTCCTACCTCGTTATCGATAATCAAAACTTAGAATGAAACTTAAACTAAAAGTTATCCCATGAAACATATGAATCCTTCTATTATAAAAGATACAAGACCCATCATTATCATGATAATCCCCACTTCTTACCAATGACCAACAAAACATGGTACTCAACCCTAGCATAAATCAGACTAAAATCAATCTCATCCTCCTCCATCCAGTGATCTATCTCCATATCATAAATGGTCTTCTCATACTTATAAATCCCATGATGTTGTAACTTGAATAGTGTATTACAGTACATCCCATCATCCTCAGTCAGGTTAAACCTTCTATAGTCTTTCGGGTCAACTTGTTGAAACTCACAAACCTGGACCATGTGCGGGAAATTACCATCTTGCATCTCTATAAACAAGAAAAAAAGTACTAATATCAATGAATGTGATTTATTTAATAAAATTCATTTAATAAGATTCATTTAATTTATAAAAAAAAATCACACTATTTCAAAAAAAATAAAAATAAGAATGATGCATATACCTCTCCTAGGGATCTTCCCTTCAAGCAGCACCATCTCACTTAGTCATTTGATAAACTCAGATCCCTGGAATTATATCATAGGGGGAATAAAATCTTGTTTCCTAGATAGCATCCTTAGCATATGTCATGCACCAATATCAAATGGTATTGCTCCCCTACCAACAAATGCAATACTTACCAGTTACTAACTTCAATATACATCCTAACTCTAAACCACCACTCTATCATGACCTAAACCTACTGGTAACCCCCATTAAGACTATAGTGAAGATGAGAATAACCCCTGAATCCTACCTCCAATAGGCCCCAGGTTGGAGACTAGCACTAAGGGTATAAAACATACATATGGGAGGAATTACCCTCATATATCCTAGGAATACAAAAACAAACCACCAATCAACACAATAATAAAAATAAACCAAACAAAAAATAATCCCACAAAACATGAATAATATTAGAAGAATAAAAATCCAAAGATAATGTACCAAACAAATTCATAGGAAGTAACTCCATAGAAAAACCCAGTCTCCAAGCTAGTTCTATCTAGATCAGTCACCAAAATTTCTTTAGAAATCATAAGAATAGTTTCTATATATATAGGGGTGATAATAATATTTATACTTATTAAGATCATACTCAAGTCCTCTTGTGAAAATGTGTAAGAAGTATATTAATGTGTCAATAAAAAAAATAAAAGAACCAAAAAACACCTATAAGGTCAACTATCCCCTAACCTCATCAAGGATCGCTCACCAAGTATCATATCAAATTGTAATAAAAAAATAACAAGAATATATATAAAAAATCATTGTAGAAACTTCATCATTTATTTACCACTCTCATGCCCCAACATCAAACGTCTTGTGCTCACTCCCTCCAACATATCATGTGGTTAAGGTCACAACCCTACCTATCACAACCTCCCATGGGGAATACCATCTCATTCTAGAATCATTCTATCCAAAATATAACTACAACCTTACCATAATTCAAAGACACATCATCCTCATTATCCCATATCTAGTAAATTAGGGTATCATGAACATGAAGGGTATAAAACTCATTCTATCCTCCTATCATGAATGACCCCTACCATATCTAATCACATTATCCACTAGTCAAATCGACTATACCACACTCAATATGGAGAGAATGGAAGAATGGGTATCCATCCATTTGTCTTCAGTAACCTGGATATTGGGTAAAACACTTGAAACCCAATAATATTTAGGCATCGATAATGTTATCCAACTCATGTGAGGTGAATAAATAAATCATAGAAAAAAATTATATATATATATATATATATACATTCCACACATAATCCCAACATAGAGGAAATACATAAATACAACCCCATAGTAACCCATAATTATCACTATACAACAATCGCCACACTTCGCCACCACATCCAATTATAACACCACCAATCGGCCCACTTTCCCATACAACACAACCATAGTAAAAATTCATAGGATCCTATTTATTTATTTTATTAATTTGTTTATAGATTTAAAAATTACCAATCTACTTTAATTTATTAAATATTTTAATCCCATATTTAATGGAAACCCACTATCCATCAATACCCACATTAATTCTAACCATTACCCATTTCATCTCATCATTACCACTTATTATATTTTTTTACTATCAGGAATCTATAAGATAGCCCCACTTGCATAAAAACCAACAACCATAACATATGTCAGAATACACTCTAATCATAGGCTCACTGCCCAATGAAAGCCAACCAAAAAACCCCAATTCCCAACACATGCCAACCAACATAGCCCCATTACCCAACACAATCAAACCAATGCATCACCACTACACAAAAAAATACAACCTGAATAGTCCTATTTTCAAACACAAGTAAACCAACACATCCCCATTACCCAATTTAAGAAAACCAATATAGCCCTATTGCCTTACATAAACCATCCAATGTAGCTTTATTTCCCAACACAAGTCAAGCAACATAGCTTTGCTTCCCAACACAGTCCATAGAAACTACCCCATGAAAAACCCCACATTAATAACCCAATCATAGCCACAAAAAATGAAAAAAAAATTACACACAATCACAACAATTACATAACAACCAATTTCAGAGACAACTACTACTGTACACCCCTTTTCTTTTTTGCAAGTAGAATCCTTTATTTATAAAATTTTTACACAACTAGTTCAATTACCATAATTAATTGACTATAATTTTATGAGATATAGATATATAAAAATATCATAAACACCTAAGTCTTAACAATAATTATGATTTTTATAAATATAAGCAAGTAGGCATAACTATCAGGAGAAATATTAGAGAAAAAACCAAGGTGATTCACCTCCCATTTCTACTAATTTAATTAGGTCTAGTTTGATTGAATTCATTGGTCCGATATATAATCCTCATCTAAATAAAAAAACTTTTTAATACCATAATTTTAAAAAAATAATGGAGAGTTCTCTAATCCACTACCTCAATTTATGCCTCGATGATCGTTGCACAAGAACAACATGGAGAAGAGATGATCTTGAGGCCCGAATCACACAAAAGAAACCTCAATAATCTAGAAAATAGCCATAACCATTATCTAATCATAGCATCATAACTGAAATGATTAATTACCATTGCTACAGCCTTCTCTTAGTGAAAATATAGAATAAAATGATAAATATGGGGGAAGGACATGCCATAGATGGAAGAATTCTCGATCTTATGAAGACGTGAATTAAAATTAATCAAAGGGTGATCAAGATACTCTAAAAAACATCAGGTCACCAGTATTTTTAGATATATATAAGAGTTATTAGATAAATAAAGGGGATAAAAATTTTATATTTGGAAGGAAAAAACGTTGGGCCACTGCCCAATAATTCATCTTCATGTTGTGATTCTCCCAAAAACTCTGACTCATAATGCAGAGAATTATTTCCACACTATGATTAGTTAATCTCCACTGAAGAACCAAAGATAGCACTATAAATACCCTAAATCACATCCATTAAAATATTAGTCAAATTAATCACCCCTAGGTTGTCATTAATACCTATAGGACTGATCAAATTTAACAATTTATATAAACTCAAATTATTGTGACTTAACTAATTCGGTGTAGTAAGTGATGAGTTTAAGGTCGAACCCCTGAGACGGTGAATGTATATTTTTTTTAATTTTTAATGATAATTTTATTGAAGATTTACTGATAAGATATTTGAGAAAAATATTGGTTTTAATCAATATGAGAATACGTTTAAGGTTTTTTTAAATTCTCAGTTCATGTGTGGGTGTGTTCATAAATTAAATTGATTTTTCATTAATTTCATTAGAGTCGAGATGAATAAATATCATTCATCTTATTATCCTCTACTTAATCAAAAAATCCCCCTTTTCATATGATCAATTACTATAGGTTATTAGTGAATTAATTATCCTGATACCTTTTTTAAACATGATCATCCTAAATTATACAATGGTCATGTGGAACTCAGGGTGATCATGTTTAAAATGAAATTAGGTCAATTAATTCAACAATAACCTAAAGTAATTGATCATATTAAAAGGGGATTTTGTGTTAAGGAGATGATACCAAGTTCAAGGATCTTTATTCATGTAGACTCTATCGAAAAGCATGATAGATCAATTTAATTTATGAATTCACCAGAACATGAGCTCATAATTTATAAAACCTGGAATGTTTTCCCATATTTATTAAAACCAATATTTGTATCTTCTATCCTTTTCAATAAATCTTCAATCAATAAATTACTTAAGATGAACTAGAATTTACTTTCATTGTCTTAGGTGTTTGACCTTGAACTTTCTACTTACAACAAAAAATTAGTTATGTCATAATAGTTTGAATTTTTATAAGTTATTAAATTCTATTATTCCTATAGGAAATAGAGACTCCCTATGAGTGATAAAAATTGTGGGAATCATTTTCAGGGATTTTTGAAAAATATATTTTGGACTTCTAAAAATTTTATTGTTTTTCTCTTTTATTTTCTCATTTTTTCACTTGGTTTACTTCCACTTTGATTCCAAATTTAATTATTTATACCTAACCACTACATGATATCAAAGGGAAAATAAGTTTTCAAATATGATCTCGGACTTGAAATAAGTCTAAGAAGAAAAAACAAAGTGGATACGACCATGGATTTCATAGAAAAAAACCAAAAATATGTTGGGGTACCACCAAGATATCTAAGGTTGTAAATGTTCATAGATTACAGGATTCCGTCAAACACAAGACTATAATCTAGAATCTAGGTCCCACCCATTTCAGCCAACTACTTTGAAATCAAACTAGTTATCATCCAAATGATTTCCAACACCATTCAATTCTCTATACTGCCACATAAAGAACAAATTTCTCACTTGGAAATATTTCTTGAACTCTATAATAAATTTCAATTTTAAATCATTTCAAGTGACATAGTAAGACTTTTCTTTCTCAAATTTTTATTAAAATAGAGAACATGATAATGGATACAAAGATTTCCATCCCATTCAATCACTACGTGGTATGAGTTTTCAAGAAAATTTCTAACCAAATTCTTCCCCCCATCAAAATCAATGGATATTTAGATAAAAAATTTAAATTTTAATCAACTTGAATATGAATAAATCTATAATTTATGGGATAATTTTAAATACCTAATCAAAAAATTCACACATTATGGAATGAAAATTTGGTTATTAATAAGACCATTCTATAAATGTTATTCACGGGGAAATAGGTTGATTTTTTACACAACATCAGTCGAGTCATTAATAAATAAATCACTAAGGGAACATATTTCATTAGAAATGTGAAGGGACACAAAGAAGAGGAATCCATGTGGTTAACAATAATAAATGGATGGAAACCCATATGGAAGTGATAATGAAAAATATGGACACCATGATGGGCCAAAAACAACCCCAAGTTATGTGAATCTAATAATCTACTTTTTACAATTAAAATTTTGTTAATAAATTTTATGGTTGGTGACCATAATAATAATAAGTTCAGGGATTTCATCATGAGGATTAGGACATCAATAAAAAAAGTAAGTACCGTCACTTCAAAACGAAATCTACATATTGGAGGAAACCTTGGAAACATTCATGACAATCACTAGGGCTGTTATCAAGGAGTTTAAGGATGAATCTAGAGACCAAAAGGTTTCATTAAAAAATAAATAATTTCAAGTTATAAAAATTACAAACCAACTTTGAGATAGAATATGAGGAGTTCTTCCTGGCCACATAGATTTCAACCCTTGAGGGGACTTGAAATACATTACCCTAATAAGTGAAAAACACAAAAGAAAACTATAAACCAATCAAGGTATAAGAATAATATCAAGAAAATAATCAAAAAAATAAAAGTTATTTAACAAATAATTAAGAAAATAACCCCCATGTTTTTAAACTGGGATTTCTATTCCTAGAGAGATTGCAAAAAGGGAAAACAATGAAACAAAATGTAAGTCTCTTGAAAACTTTACAGAAATATTAATATTTATTTTGCAGAATACCTCACCAACATGTTGATGTATGCTATATTCATGAAATAACCAGTGACCAGCAAGAGAAATCTAGAGGAAATTAGAACTATTCCACTCATACGAGAGTTTTCAACAGTAGTATCAAAATACTTACCAATAAAGAATTAAGACCTAGGTAGATTTTAAATTCTTATGAATATTGGGTGTAACAAAGCTAGTAAATCATTTTTTGACCTAGGTGAAAGAATTAGTATCATGTCTTACAACACATTCAAGATATTTGGTTTAGAAAATTTAAAGATAAAAATATTTATGCTCCAGCTGGAAAACTCAATGGTGAAATACCAATTATGGATCATTAAAGATAAAATAGTCAAGATGATAAACTCTAATTTCTAGGAGGAATTTTAGTATTGTACATGGAGAAAGAGATGACCCATCAAATCTTGGGAAGATCCTTATTTTATATTAGAATATAATTGATTAAATTGAAAAGTTGTGATCTATGCATGAGATTTGGAAGTGGGAAAGTTAGTTTAAACAGTCACCAGTTGATGAAGAATTATTATGTGCAAGGTGATGACAGAGAAGAGGATAGAATGCCTGAGGATAAATATATTGTTTAAATTGAATAAACACATGAAGTTACTAATATATAAGAAAAATAAGATGATATAACTATGAAATAGAATGAAAATAATTTTAGGGATCAGATCACTGACATTGGAGCAGAAGCTGATCCCACAAAGTTCAAAGAGGTATAGAAGGTATGTATAGTACATGACTTATAAATTGGTTTATAGTATTAAAGAAACATTGGTGGGTTGGGATGAAGGATATTGATCTAGTTTTTTTGTAGGAATATAGAAATTATTTTTAGAGGAAAGACAAGGAATGGCCTATGTGGACAGTTCATAGTTATGACTATTAATCAATCCATATCAGTTAATTTATTTTAAATCCCCCATTACTTGTGCTAAGTGAGGTATGGTCAAGACAATGGGGTAAAACATAAGTGATTTTTAGAGGAAACCCAATTTTTTTGTGATTTTTAATTTTTTTTTATTTTAATATTAGGAAATTTCCACAAAATCCTTTCAAATTTCATTGAAAACGGGCCTACACTTTCACATGTGTATTTTCATTTTTAGGTCTGGTGAGCGAACCAAAAAAAGAAATTTTATATTCCCAATCTAAATCACACCATGAAATAAGGGATTAGTTTTTTTGGATTGTAATTTATTGAAAAAATGTCTAGAGGGGGTGAATAGTCATTTTAAAAATTTAAAGACAAAAAAAATAGAGTTTTATTAATTAAATATTCTATAGTGAGTTCTATGTTCAAATAATGAAATACAGTAGAAATAAAATGAAAGAACATATATATTTTTATAGTAGTTTGGATCACTAAGATACTACTTTAGTCTTTAAACATATCTACTCAGAAAGAAAACTAGTAACCACTAAGAAACTCGCTTTTAAAGGTGTGATAACTTGTTATAGAATCTTCCTTTTACAAATACCTGGAGGCACAATGAAAACTTTTTAAAGTAGTCTTAAACCTTTTTTGTGACCATAATTTTGTTTTGGATACACAAACCAAAACATCCTTTTGGGTGGTGGAATAACCAAAACACGCATACTTTCTATTGATTGGGAAAATCATAAACCAGACATGAACATATTGCAAAATGAATATATAAACAATAATATAAAGAAAAAAAATACAAAGAAAACCCATCAAAAAGATCTAATGATGAGGATATAAAAGTTTTATGATCTTGATCACTACATAATTATAGGGTGGTATATTATAAATCACTTCATGATCTCAAAAATGAAATAAAAGCTACAGATCTTTTTGATTGAATGAGTAGCAATAAAGTGTGTAACATGAATTTTGTCAAAATATGTTGTTCAATAAGTTGTATCAAGTTTTTTATCCCTTTATCACATCTCTAATTGATTAATACAACTCCATTAACTCAAAGATATTCTTGGAGCATCAATGTTTCCAATCACTACAAGCCTTGAGTTAGCCCATTACAAAATATATCTTTATCATTACTTGTATAAGGAAAAATTTCACTGAATATAAAATAAGTTTCATGCTCTTTTATTTCTTCATGAAATAAAAAAATAAAACTTATATTATGATCATTATAAAAAATATAAATAATACACATTTATAAAATAGTTAAAATAAAAATAATAAGCTTTAATTTTAATAAAATATTAAAAAATTCATTAAAAAGAGCATCATATACTTCATGTGTAAAATATACTGCATGTATGGAAAATACATAATATATGATCAATATTATTTTTACACATGAAGTAATTATATTATTTTGGGGGAAAATATAATAAAATATTTATTAAAATATTTATTTCAATTATCATGCTTAAAAATAATATATATATATATATATATATATATATATATATATTAATTAATGATAGATAGAGATACCTAGAGGTAGAACAATGTTTCTACCACTATCAATATACCATTGAGTGAGCTACCATCACACGTTTTGGTGAAAAATACTACCATTGAATCAAAGGATCGGTCATCCATTTTGATCTATCGTTAGAAATGATCTAGCATTACAACATGATTTATTAATGCTTAATAAAATTACTTTAAGAAAGGTTGGTGATGGTCTGCTACCATGGAGAGGATCCACCTTGAAAAAGTAATCTACTATTTTTATCTCTCAATACTTTGATCTACCATTAAAGAAAAAATCCTAGAAGTTGACCATTGTAACTATGTAGCACTTGGTTGATGCTACTGTTGGATGAAAGAAATGGTGCTACCACTACTGTGAAGAAACTAGAATGGTGGACCATTGTTTCTATAGTCAAATGAAAGTTATATTTGAGAAAAAATATTAGTTGTTGAGGTATAGTGACACTTCTATTAAAGTGAGATACTATCATCCAGTGATATACCATTCAAGATATTTACCATCAAATGGTACCTTATTCTTCTATTGGAGTGAATAAGTGGTCAAATTAATTTTGGAGATGTTGTGTAAAGTTAGATGAGTCGGATGATGTTGATAATGTGTATGAGGACACTATTATTTGAATTATCACCATGTATGCATTTCGTTAGAATGATCTTGCCTTAATCCTTGAGTATGAATATAGTATCTTGGTTCATCCATGGAAGCCTTGGAAAGTAAAACTCTAGAAAACAAAAAACTTACAAGGATGCTTGAGGTATAAGATGATCAATAGATATAAATCCAATGGATTTCATATGTCTTATTGTAAAATTTTTGAAATGTACATATGTTTTAAGGGTGGAGGAATAGTGTAGTGTGCACTGTCATCCCACATAAAAAACTTATATGTGTTGGCCTTCAGTATAAAAATCAATCACTACTACTGCCACTTTGATTTGTCTACATGGGATCAGTGCTAGTTACATAACACACACTTGGGCCTCACAGTATTTCACTGACCCATGCTTATCCACTATCACATACATATGGTCACATTGTGTATCCACTCTATTCAGGATTATACATAGCCTTACCACCTTGGTTGGTCCCTTGGGCTACTCTTCCATGGGGTTGATCACCAGTCCCCTATGTAGTTGAGGGTTGGCCCTTCGGATTATCCATGGGTTGGATAATTTTCTAATATTAATCCACCTAATTAAAAGCATAATAAAATAATATATAAAATATGTTCTTAATGAATTTTCAGAAATTATTCACATAGAAAATAGAAAAAATAAAATTTTAAAAAAGAATAATTAAACATTAATACATGAAAAAAATGAATACATTTTGAACAATTTGAATTTAATAAATGTGAAGAAATAGTAATTTTATTAAAAAAATTATTAAATAATTAATAAATATATTCAAACTCTACCAATTTCCCCCTTTTGTAAATTAAAAAATAGAAAATTTATTAAACATTCAAAAAAATTATTCCACTTTTCAAAATTTATCAAAAAGTGCATTAAAATTAAATCTTGAAAACATTCCCCATTTTAAATAGAATCAACTACTTAGAATTATCATAGTAGTATTATTTCATGAAACATTAACATTTAGTTACAGTATATGTGGAAAAAATAGAGTGGTTTTATTAAAACAGTAATTATAATAATTAGAAATTTTAAGCTTCAAGAATACCCAGTTCAAACTTCATTTTCTCAAATTTGACAGAATCTAAAGGTTTTTTGAAAATATCTATCAATATTTTTAGTGAGAACAAATTATAAATCAATATATAATTTATTTACATGATCCATAATAAAATAAAATCTAATATCTATGTGTTTTGTTCTAGAGTGTTGTATAGGGTTTTTAGAAATTGGATTTTCACTAGAATTACCACAAAATATTTGAATTTTATATAAACAGTATTAAAATCAAATAGTATTTGTTTAATCTATATAATTTTTAAACAATAGATAGAATAAACAGCATACTCAACCTCAGTTGTAGATAGTGTGATTTATATTTTTTCTTATAACTTAATGAAATTAAACTTTTACCTAGAAAATGACACATACCTATTGTGATTTTTTGTTAAAGCTTGAATCCTCTAAAATCATAATTAGAATAAGATAATAAATCAATATAATTATTATTTAAAGAAAATAAACCAATAATTATAGTTCCATTAATATATATAATTACCATTTTAACTACTTTAAGATGACTTTTCTTAGGGTTGTACTGAAATCTAGCACATAAAAATTTGAGAAAATTATGTTTGGTCTCGATGTGGTGAGATACAAAAAACTAACTTGCATGACTCCATACGGTTTAATATCAATTGTCTTTCAAGTTTATTTTAAATAAATTTTGGAATTATAAATTATTGGAGTTTTCATAGACTTACTAGAATCAAGGTATAACCTTTTAACAAGTTCTTTATCATACTTAGCTTGATTTAAGAAAATACCATATTTACATTGATTAATTTGTAAACCAAGGAAAAAATTAGTTCTCCCCTTAAGATAATTTCAAATTCACTTGTCATTAGTTTAGAAAAATCATTACATAGTGAAACATTTGTTAAACTAAAAATTATATCATCAACATAAATCTATATAATTAGTATATCATTTGAAACTCTCTTTATAAACAAGGTTGGATCAATATTTCCTTTAAAAATCATTTTTTATTAAAAACTGGGTTATTATTTCATACCAAGACCTAGGAGTTTGTTTGATACCATATAAATATTTATTAATTTTAAAAACATGATTTGGAAATTTTTCATTTTCAAATTTAGGGGGTTGTTTAACATAAACTTCCTCAGAAATTATTCCATTTAAAAATGAAATTTTTACATCCATTTGAAATAATTTTTTATTTTAAAAACAAGAAAATTTTAATAAAATTTTGATTGCTTACATCCTAGAAATAGAAGTAAAATAATACTCAAATTTAATTCCCTATACCTAGTAATAACCTTGAGTAGAAAGTCTTGTTTTATTTCTAACTATGTTTCAAACTTTATCAAATATATTACTAAAAATACATTTTGTTTATATTATTGGTTTATCTTTTAGAAATTCAAAAAAAATCCAGACTTTATTCCTTTAAAATTTATTTAATTCATCATGCATTGAATTTATATAATTTTAATCAATTAAATCATTGTCAATGTTAATAAGAACAAAATCAACAACAAAAGAAAAAATTTCACAATAAAGTAAAATATATTTTATGGTTTGTATACCAAATTCTAAATTACCAATTACTTTTTCAATTTGATGATATTTAAGAGTTTTCCAATATTTATAATCATTTTTAAATGATATATGATCCCCCTCAACTCATGTATTCATATTTTCTTGGTCATTATATTCAATAAAATTGAATTTCCTAAATTTATCCTCACCTCTGTTTAAATCATAATTTTTTTTTATTTATATTTTCATTAAACTTAACTTGTTGAGACTCTGCAAAAACTAAAGTTATCTTATTGAAAAATCTATGTGCTTTTCTAGTATTATAATATCCTAAAAATATTCCTTCATCACTTTTAAAGTTGAATTTGTCTAAATTATCTATTTTATTTAAGATAAAGACTTTAAAACTAAATACCCTAAAATATCCAAATTTATGTTTAAATCCTTTAAACAATTCATAAGGGGTCTTATTTAAAAATATTTTAATAGATACTCTATTTAAAACATGAAAATATATATTTACATCTTATGCCTAAAAATATATAGAGACATTAAATTCCATAATCATAGATCTATCCATTTCATGTATAGATCTATTATTTATTTCAACCACACCATTTTGTTGCGGTGTCCTTGGGGATGAAAAATAATGTTTTATCCATTTTCATCAAAAAAATTATCAAATTAAAAATTAAAAATTCACCATCTCAATCAATTTTGATAGATATTATTGAATTATTTTTAATTTATGAATTAGTTTATAGAAATCCTGAAATTTTGTTAAAGTTTCATTTTTATGTGATAAGAAATAGATCCAGATAAATCTACTATAATCATCTATAATTACAAAAAAAATTACCACTAAAAAAATAGGTTGTATTGGTTTAAATAATTAATAATTTAATATTTATAATAATATATCAGTAATAACATCATTTATAGATTTAAATCTTTATTTTTTATGCTTACCCTTTAAACAGGAATCACACGTAAAGTACTTACTTGTATGTAACTTGGTAAGTTGTAGAACCTATTCATGATTTGAAAATTTTTAAATAGTATAAAGTTGTCATGCCAAATCCTCCTATTCCATATAATTCCATCTTCTTATCTATCATTTAGACACTTAACCTTTTGTTTGGTTAGATTAAAGAAATCAATATTGTAAACATTATATTTTCTACTTGCAGAAAATAAAAAATATTTATTTTTTAGAATTGTACATTTATCATTTTCCTAAATCAAATTAAATCCATCATCACAAAGCTATGATATACTTAATTGATTATTTTTTAAACCATCTACAAATAATAATTTTTAAATAATAATAGTTTTAGAAAATATAAATTCACCAATACCATTAATCTAACATTTAGAGTTGTATCTAAAAGTAACTAGGCTTCCATCACATGAATTGAAAGATAGAAATTTAGAAATATCACATGTAATGTTTCTGGAGTAGGAACTATATAAATACCATGAGTCTTTGAGAATTATAAGTCATATTTCCTATAAAATAATCAAACGGACTATTTTGGTACCCATTCTAACTTGGTTCCAACTGCATTAGTAGCAAAAAAAATTGGAACCCAAATAGATTTAAAACATTTATTTACAGGTTGTTTAGAAAATAAATCTAAAGAAATGAAAGTTCTAGTATTCCCAAAGGATTGTGTAAATATCAGTTATCATTATTTGGAATAATTCCTTTTCATTCTATATTTAAAACAGGTTTCATTGGAAATACTTCCATTTGAGCTTTTAACAAAGTTAGTCTTATTAAACCTTGATGATAAAATGTTATAACCAAAACCTTTCTTATTACAATTTTTTTATTATAGACATCATTTTATCATATTATTCTTTACCCTGAACAAATTTAGATAAATTATCTTTAATATTAACAATTTCCTTTTTCAAATTCATATTCTCTTTCTAAATATCTTATAAATCAATATAACTATTAACATTAGATCCTAGAGTTGCGTTTCTTAATTTATTATTTTATTAATTAATTTTATTAGATTAATAACAAAAATTACATAAATCTTCTAGAACATAATTAAATCTTCTTTCTTGATCTTTATCATTCACTTATAGAAAGTATTTAATTCTATTATTTTCTCCTTTTAGTTTTAACATTTCAAAAACATAATTCTCTTTAGATTTTTCATTCTGGGAAAAAAGTATTCAAGTTATAACTTTCCATTTTCAATTTATAATTTTCATTAACCAATTTATTATTTTTAATTTTTATATTAGTATACTTTTAAATTATCCTGACTCTATAATTTCTTAATTATTTATTTTCTTTAAGCGGTTGTTGAACTTTAGAATTAAAAAAGTATAAATAAAAACATGAATCAAAATCATTTTCATTTTCATTTTCATATAAATAATTATGATTTTAAAATTGAATCAGTTACCATGCATTGTATACCCATCAGATCAAGGTTATCTATCTCTTGTTCACTTCTAGAATCACTGATTAATTCAGAACTATCTGAGCAGTCCCAACCTCAAAACAAAGCTTTATTTTTTTCTCCTTTTGTCTTTTTCTTTATTTTGATGCTTAAGTTTGGGGCAATCTATTATAATGTGACCTTTATTCTTGTACTCGTAACATGTTAATTCTGAAACATCATGACTATTATTATAATTAACATTCTTGTAATCCTTTTTAAAATTTCTTCTATACTACCTCTTACCACCTTTATTGTTCATGAACTTGAAAAACTTATTTCTAAAGTGATCCATATCTTTTTCACTTTCCTAGAACTTTGATTTAGAAGTTTTGGAGATTTCATTAACATTATACTTAAAATATATACCTTTTCTCTTTGAATACCCTTCATCATCAATATTTTTCAACTCTAACTCATACTTCATTAAATATTCCATTAGTTCATCTAAGGTATACTCTTTAAAATTATTACTCTAATCAAAGGTCACGTTTTTTTAATTCTATCTCATTAGAAGATATCTCATTAATCTTTACACTTGATATGTGTTGTCTAGTACTTCTCCAAGGGCACTCATACTATTTGTGATACTTGTAAACTAATGGAACATCTGGTTCACTGACTCATCATCTCACATTGTGAAGTTCTGGTATTATTCTCGGAGCATTCATAGCTTGGTTATCTTGAACTTTTTAGTCCCATAATGAGTCACTTGAAGTATTATTTATATATTTTGGGTTTTCTTACAAGATAAAACATGAATATAGACACTTATACTTATAGATCAATAAAAAAAATTTAACTTTATAATCTAAAACATACTTAACCATATCATTACCTACAAATGTCTCCGGATCAACATTGGGTAGCTCATATGTCTTCTCTGTGATATTCCAATGATCCACACTTAGCTATTTCATGTATTATTACATTTTTTCTTTCCATTATCTATAGTCACTACCTTCAAATAATGGGAGTTTTTTTTGAATCCATCCATCATTGGCATTAACACCTGTCATATTATATAAAAAAAAGTTTTATTCATTATAATGTTAGTTCTATGATGAGAAGGTTAGCACAATGTTAAAAATAAAAAACAGAAGCACTAACCAATTCGATACCCATATCTTATGCCAATTTTTTAGTATTATAACCATAAATCTATTGACCTATCTCTGATACCAATTTTTTAGTATTATATTAAAACAAACATAGTATTTGACTATATATTAAGAAACAGCCACCTCTAATGCCAATTGTTGGATCATAAGTGATGGAAAAAATAACTAGATGGGGGGTGAATAGTTGTTTTAAAAATTTATAGAAAAAATCATAATTTTATTAATTAAAGATTGTGTAGTGATCTCTATGTTCAAATAATGAAATTTAGTGGAAATAAAAGGAAATTAATCAGATAATTTTATAGTAGTTTGGATCATCAAGATCCTACTCTACTCTTTAACCTTCTCTGATCATTGAGAATATTTTCACTTACTAAGAAACTCAATTTTAGAGGTGTGATAACTTCTTATAGACTGTGAATTTTACAAATACCTGGAGGCACAACCCATAATTTTTACAGGAGTCTTAAACCTAGTATGTGACCTAACTTTTGTTCTGCTGTCACAACCCAAAACTTCCTTTTTGGTGGTGGAATAAACCAAACACACAAACATAATTTTTTATTATAAAAAGCATAAACTAGATGCAAAAAAATATAAATATATTATAGAATGAACAGTATGAATAAAAAAATACAAATAAAACGCAAAAAAAAAAGATCTAATGATGCGGATGATAAAGTTCGATGATATTGATCACTACAGTAGTAGATTATAGTATAGTAGAAATCACTTTGCGATCTCATCAAGGAAATATAAGTTATATATATTATTGATTGAATGAGTAGTAAGAAAGTGTTTCACGTGAATTTTGTCAAAATATGTTGTTTAATAAGTTGTATCAAGTTTTTTTAGACCCTTTATCACATCTATAATGGATTAATCTAGCTTTATTAACTCAAAGTTATTCTTGTAGTGTCAAGTGATCCAATCACTTCATGGCATGAGTTAGAATATAAAAATATATATTTTTACCATTACTTGTATAATAAAAAATCATATTGAATATAAAATAAGTTACACACTCTTTTATTTCTGCATGAAATAACAAAATAAAACTTGTATCTTGATCATTAGAAAAAATATAAATAATACACATTTATAAAACAATTAAATAAAAATAATAAGCTTTAAGTTTAATAAAATATTAAAATTTTCATAAAACATAGAAATCTATATTGTATGTGTGAAAAATACATAATTTATTCTCAAAATTATTTTTAAACATAAAGTAATTATATTATTTTTAGAAAAATATAATTAAATAGTTATTAAAATATTTATTTCAATTATCTCACATAAAAATAATAAGAATTTTATTTTTAAAATAAATATTTTAACTAACAATAGATAGAGAAACATGGTGGTATCATGGTGTTTCTATCACTGAAAATCTATCATTGAGTGAGCTACCATCGTAAGCTGTAGTGAATAGTACTATCATTGAAGTAGAGGAATGGTCAATTATTGTGATTTACAGTAAAAAATGATCTACTTTTACAACATTATATACCATTGGATAATAAACTTTCATTGATAAATTTTGGTGATGGTACTGCTACCATGGAGGAGATCCACCTTCAATAAGTGATCAACCATTTTTATCTTATGGTAATTTGATCTACCGTTGAATAAAAAATCCTAGAATTCAACCATTGAAATTGTGTAGCACTTGGATGATGTTATCATTGGATGAAATGAATGGTGTTACCACCACTTTGAAGAAGGTACAATGGTCGACCATTGGTTCTACTATTGAATGAAACTTCCATTTGAGAATAACTACTAGTGGTAAAGGAAAAGGGATGCTTCTATTAAAGTGATCTACCATTATCTAGTGATCTATAATTTGAGGGATCTACCATTAAATGGAACCTTGATCTTTTATAAGAGTGAACAAGTGGTTGAACTAGTGAAGGAGATATTTTTTTAGAAGGTGGTGCCTCAGTCAAAGACCAAGGCACAATTTCTTGAAATAAGAGAAAAACATCTGAAATACGGAAATTTATTACAATATTTAACATAAAAAGGGAGCAGATCACCAGGAAAATCATCCTACCATGTAATGTCCTGGTTGATCCCCTTGTTTGAAAGACCATCAGCAACCATGTTCGCTTCATGAAATTCATGCATGGAAATGTAGTTGATATCTGAGAGCGAAGCGAGGAAAATCATCCAATGGGAAGTAAGTGGCCAGGAAAGATGCTCCACCCCCTTCCAAATAGCTTGGACTATTGTAGTTGAATCACTTTAAATCCAAAGTTTATTCCAACCTTTTTGTTTTCCCAAGTCCACGTCATGTATAACCCCCAACATTTATTCTTCTAGTGATGAGGTCGTACCACAACCTATAAAGAAGCAACCATGACACCTACCAAGATAGTATCTAAAAATTACTCCACATACAGCATGTCCTGGGTTTCCTTTCGAAGAACCATCAACATTCACTTTGATCCATCCTAGAAATGGATCTTTCCAGAATACTTCAAAAGTGCGACGCGGTTGCCTGTAGGAACCAGCAATCTGAAGTCGGTGAAGTATCTCAAAATCACCAATAGTGTTGTCACAGTAAGCTTTCTGAATTGAGGCAGCATCTCAAATGGAAATGAGGATCTGTGTATTACCTGCATTGAGCCTGGATGAGCAGTTATTAAAAATAATATTATTTCTATCATACCAGATCACATGTAGGAGTTCATCCACTATAGTTAGGAACAAATTCTTGATTTTTTGAGAAGAATTAGAATTAACACAACGCTGTAATTGAGAGATGATAGAATCAAGAAGTAACTATATGTAACCAAAAATTTCAATGATGTAATTCTAGAGGGTTTCAGTTGTATCACAAGATAGAAACAAATGATTATCATCCTCTTTATTTTGGTTGCACATGTGGAATTTAGAGAAAAGTTAAATCCCAAAGGATTATAGGAAATCTTCAGTAGGGATCCTGTTATAAGGAATACGCCAAATAAGAGTAAATATTGAGGGTTTAATCCAGGTTTTATTAAAGGATTTCAACCAACATATATTAGATTCATAATTTATGAAATTTTTGAGGTAAACACTTTTAGAATCTAGAACACCATTGTAAGCAGGTTCCCAAATGAGGAAATCCTTAGAGTTGGAAAAGGGATAATTTTCGATAAACTGACTAATGTTATTAGGTAGAATGGTGTTATGGGAGTTTAAGACATCCCTAATAGTGTATTTTATGTTGTCAGGAGGAGTAGTGGAAGTAAGCATGGAGATTAAGGGCACACCAGTCTAGTTATCAAGCCAAAATTTCATAGAGGAATTAGTGCTGACCATACATCTGGAATTGTTCATAATGTTGGTGAATGATTTTCTAATGGACGGCCAGATTTAAGAGTTGATGTAGCTCAAATTTCCATTCTTAAGTTTAGGAATGAATCTTTTTTTGAGAAAATCTATAGAAGAAAAGTTATTATGAAGAAACCTCCAATTCATCGTTGCTTGAATAGAGTCATTAAGAATATTAAGATTTTTTATTCCAAGACCACCTTTGTCCAAAGGCTTACAACAGGTGACACAAGGAATGGTCACAAGATTCCATTCAATCGTATTGTCGGACCAGAAAAAAAAATTAATGTAAACATTGATTTTATTAATAAGACCAGCAGGCCGCTTGTAAACCATCATTGAGTAAACCATTTTGGAGATAATTGTAGATTTCACAAGACAAATTCTTCCAGCCATAGAGAGAGATTTACCTTTCCAATAAGAGAGTTGATTGGTAATATTATCAACAATGTTATATAAGTAATTGCATTTAGGCCTTCCCTAAAAGATAGGAACCCCAAGATAAGTGTAGTGGAAGGAACCTTCCTTGATACCTAAGTAATTGATGATGTTTCTTTTTCTGTTAGAAGAAAAATTATTCCCAAAGAAAACAAAGTATTTGTTCCAGCTGATAGACTGACCAGATATTTCCTCATAGTGAGATAGGTCATTTTTAAGATTTTGGATATTCCTTTTATCACCTTGTAATAACAAAAAGATTTCATTTGAATATAAGATATGGGTGGGAACATTTAAGTTTCTAGAGGCCTGGATAGACTTTATCTTGTTTTGATCCACAAGGTTTGTGAGAAATCTGCTTAAGTAGTCTTCAGAAATAGAAAAGAGAATAGAAGAAAGAGGATTACCTTGTTTAACTCCTTTGGTGCATTTAAATTATCCTTTGGGTGCACCATTGAAAAGGACGGAGATGGAAGCTGAGTTAAATAAAGAAATGATAATACCAATGAAAGAGTCATTGAACCCAAAAATTTTGAGAACCTTTATAATGAAACCCCAATCCATGGTATCAAAATCTTTTCTAATGTTAATTTTAATGGAAAAATTACCTCCTCTACTAACTTTTCTTAAGATATTAGTGCATTCCGAAGCAAGACAGATGCAATATTGAATAGAACTGCCTTTGATGAAACCAAATTGGTTCCAAGAAACAATTCTATTTCAAATGTCAGTAAGTATATTAGAAAGGAGTTTAGAGATAATTTTTTAAATAGTATTAATAAGAGGAATAGGTCTAAATAGGTGAATCTCAGAGGCATTTTCCACCTTAGGTCCAGGAATTGTTCATTTATCCCATGCGAGAGAACACCATGGGCGAAGAAAGTTTTTACAAGTTTACAAACATCTGTATGAATGATCTCCCAGTGGTGTTGAAAGAAACCATTGTTGAAACCATCGGGTCCCGGGGCACTATCAGGATTCAGGCTAAAAACAGTGTCCCTGATTTCATGATCTAGAGGGATGCTTAAAAAGAACTCATTGTCCTCCACAGTCACCATATTTGGCATGATATTAGGAAAAAGATCTTTACAAACATTTGGACCATTGAAAAAACTATGAAAGTATGAGACAACATGATTTGTAACAGCCTCCTCAGAGTCAATAATGGTGTCCCCATTTCTAAGAGAAGCAAGAGGTCTACTGACCTTTCGTATTCTTTAGAGATAATTGTAGAACTTTGAATTTATGTCCCCATACGAAAGCCATTTGGCTTTGAAAATTTGATTTTGCATGTTGTCTTTAAGTTTCAAAAGAGAGTTGAGTTTCAAAGAGGTAGTAATTTCAAGTTAAGGATCTAAAGAAAAATCTAAGCAGGTATTAGAGTTTTGAAGTTGAATGAGTTCATTCTCCAAGGAGGAGATGTCCTTGCCAAGCTGTTTAGATTTGGAACTACACCATCCCTTCAGACACTGTTTAAGGTGCATAAGTTTATTGATGCAAGAAAAAACATCCTTTTTATGACTCATGCCATCCCAAATGGATTTAATAGTGCCCGTACATTCAGGATTCTCATCCCAAGCATTATTAAATTTAAAAGGGAGAGATGATTTTGAATTTTTTTTACAAGAATGACTAAAATAGGATAATTATCAAAGTTAATATTAGGTAAGGTAATACTCGATATGGAGTCCCATTTATTGAGGCCATAGATATTAGTGAAATCCCTGCCAAGTTTTCTAGCCACAACCATATTGTGATGTCTTCTATACCAAGTGAACTTGGATCCTGTGAGATTGATTTCCATAAGATTAAAATATTCCATAGAAGATTTAAAGTCTCTTGAGGAGATAGAAGAGTGGGACAGTCCAATTTTTTCACTAGTGGTAAGAATAGCATTGAAATCCCCGATCACATACCATGGATCATGTATATGGTTAGCTAGGATATTAAGGTCAGGCGAGAGGGGTCTTAAATCTTGATATCTATTCTTAGCATAAATTATAGTGCAATAGGAGTGTAGAACATCATAATAAAAATCACAGGTAAACATCTGCTCAGATACTTTGAGAACACTAACAGACTACAAAGATGAATGATAAAAAACCAAAGTGATTTTGTGGCAAGTCTATCCTTGCAAGCACCAAGAAAATTATAGTCATTAGAACACAGATGAAAATACTTAGAAGAAAAGTTAGTCTTAGGCTCAGATATAGCGAAAAAATTTGGTTTATGAGTCAAAATAAATCTCTTAAGAACAATATAAGTGTCAGAATTAGCAATACACTAACAATTCCAAAATAAAATATTCATTTAAACCTGTGTTTGGAGTTAGAACTCCCTTTTTTTGAGCCTCCTGATCCCTTCTTCTTCATCGATCTTTAGGGAATTATAGATGGAGTTGAGCTGGATTTCTTTTCCTATTCATTCATTGGTGAAACAATAGATAAGTTAGAAGTATCCGCCTTATCTGCATTTTGATTTTTCTCCAAGGTTTTTGCATTCAATAGTGATGTTGTTGTGCTAACCCCTGGAGTCAAAAGAGGAATTTTATCAATTATATGTTTGCATGAATATACACTAGCCATGGTAATATTTAGAGATCCCACTGCCACTACAAATTCACTGGAAACTAAAGCCTTAGTTTGTAGAGTCCTTTTAGAAATAGGTTTCTGAATGACTTTATCAGTGTGGTGAAAATTCACTACATCCATAATGTCATTATTAGAACTAGAAAGAGGATTTTTGGAGTCACCTATAGTAGCATCTATTGTTACCTTACCTACAGGGACCTCAAAGGAGTGACCAGCATACTTTATATTTTCTATAACTTCAATGCTTCTACTCCCATTATTGTTAAAGTTACCAGATGAGACACCACCATCCGGCCTGTTAACCACCGATGTGCCGATATCCTCCCCCTCTCATGAGACAACAAGCGTTGAAACCTGTTTCTCATCATTTATAGATTTTTTTTGACATGAGACATGCTCAACAGTATGTGCCTACGAATTCTCATATACATTAATCATCATTTTCTCAATATCTTCTAAAATATCTTCATCTCTATTGGTGTTCTCTTCTTCCTCCATCAAATCAACCCAGTTAGAGACTAAAGGCTCCCCCAATTGTGGTGTCTTTTTTACCCATTTCTCACTTTTCTTCTTGAAGCCTTTATTTTTTTCCAAGTCAAAGGATATATCCTTTTTCTTTCTTCAAATTTGAGTCTATTCATCATCTTTTGATCTCTCCTCTTAGCTTTTAACCTGGCCTTTCATCACTCTACAATTCAGTAGGGAGTGACCAACAATTTTGTAGAGTTCACTAAAGGGAGGCTTGCATTCATACTCAAATTGGACTTCTGTTTTGTAGTCCTTTTCATTAAAGACAACCGCATCCGGGAGTTTATTTTTCAGATTGACTTCTACCATGATCCTTGAATATAGCATGAGCTTCAAGTTTAGCGTTCATTGATCAATCTTTATCGGGGTGCCGATACAGGAGGAGATGTCATTTAAAATTTTGGGATGCCAGAAAAATAAATTGAGCCCATGGATTTGAACCCAGATTTGCGCCATCTTGTTCCTGTGAGTGTGCAGATTAAAAGTGAAATTCCATTCCGAGAGCCTGAGAAGACCAGGTTTAAGCTGGAAATTTCCAAGCTTCCAGATGCGATCAAGATCCTCCTGCGACCTTAAAGGGATGTGGAAATAACCACGTCTGATTGGTACAAGAATCCAGTTAGTGAAACCACAGATATGTGAAATCTGTGGTTTAAGATCCATGACCGCCCATGGTTTGTCACCTTTGAGATATGCAATATGACCCATGACTAAAAACTTACAAATTTGATATCGTTGCTGTAATTCCTTGGGATCAGCTTCTACCACGTAATGTACATCTTCCAATTTCTTGCAGAGTGAATCCTTCATCAAGTTAGTCTTGCACAGATCTGAGCCCTTGAGAGCTTCAAGAAAAGATATCGCATTGGGTTTTCCACTCGGAAGAGTGTGTTCTTTTTGTGATGTGGTTCCACAACCATCAAAAGTTATCTCCCATTCTTGATCATTAGACTGGATGAGCTAAAAACGCTGATAACATATATGAGGATGGTATTCTTCAAATGATGAGTATGCATGCATTCATTTTGAATGAACTTTTCTCAATCCTTGTGCATGAACACAGTAGCTTAGTTTATCCATATTAGCCTCAGCATGCAACACTCTAACATCTTGAATTGATCTGATTGGATGGCCATTGAAATTTTCATAAATTTTAAGGAAAGATAAATAGTGTAGAACATTCTATTGTCCAACATTGGAAACCCGCATGCATTGGCCTTTAATATAAAAATCAATCACTCCTGCTACTACTTTGGGATGGCTACAGGGGATCAGAATCCATTAAAAAACACACATACCTAGGCCTCAGAGGATTGTGCCAACCTGTTATTTTCCACTATCCCATACCTATGAGAACACTATGTTTCCACTCTACTCAAGATTATACATGGCCTTGCCACCTTGGATTCTCCCTTGGGATGATCTCCATGGGGTTGAAAATAAATCCCCTATGTGGTTGAGGGATATCCCTTCATATTATCCATGGCTTGGATAATTTTTTACTCTTAATCCACCTAATGAAAGTCTTAATTAAAGAATACGTAAAATTTGTTCTTAATGAATTTTTGGAAATGATTAACATTGAAATTAGTAAAATTAAATTTTACTGAATAATCATAAACATTAATACATGAAAAAATGATTAAATTTTGAAAAAAAACAATTTAATAAATATGAGAAATTTTAATTTATCAAAATAAAAAACTGTTAAATAATTAACACATGGATTCAAACTCTAACATTTTTATTTTATCATTTTATATTACTCCCCTAAATTTATATATAAAACTTTAAATTGAAGTATGAATGTGCCAAATTTGTATTTTTTTTTATTGATTTTTTAATCAAGGATATAAAAAATGTTTAGGATAATCATCATACCACATGTTAAATATATTTTTCAATAAATTGAATGAGAAAAATTGGGGAATGAAAAGGTAATGATAAACATGAGGATTTTGATTTAATAAATCGTAATTTGGGGAATAAAGTGATTTTTTTAAATGATTTTTTTTAGATTTACCATGCCTTTAAAATCTAAAATTTTATGGATTGATTAATTTTTAGTGTACATTGTTATGCATGATTTTCCCAATCATATGTTATAATTCTTGATAAATTTTTTATGCCTAATATTTTCCATTATTTCTTGAGTATATTTCTTGAGAGACTTAGGCATGTTTTTTTCTAGAACTTTATTTGCATATTATCTAATCTAAGATCATACAAATTCACTTTTAATATGATTGAGGCTTATTTTTATTAATCCCTTTTCTCGAGACCTACCATTTCATTGATATTTATTAAGCCCATAGAATCCATGAATAGCCTTGCTAGGGAAGATCCAATTACAAACCAATTTTATCCTTTCGTATCCTACTCTATAAATTTTTCATGATTATAAAAAAAATTAGTGTGTGGGAGATGATGACATAGTGTAAGGGGTGTGTATATCAAAAAGGATAAGTGTGGGGATATTTTCAAGGATATTGGGATAATTCATGATTAGTTATTATACTTTATTGTGCACCCTTTTAAAAAAAATCAAAAAAATAAAATAAAATAAATGGGTTGCATCTTGGAGGGTCAAAAATTACCATTTACTTGACTAAATATTTTTATCATTTGGATTTAAGTGGTGGATGTGAGACTTTTCCAAACTCAAATTTCAAAAAAAATGAAAATAAAAAAAACTAAATTAAAAAAAATCAATAGGTTGTTTAATTCATTATAAGACATTATTTTGTGACCTTTGTCAAGACTCTCCCTAGTGGGACTCATGTAGCGACTCCCCAAACCCGCCTCTAATAGGCCAAGGGCTGGTGACAGCACCAAGTAGGAATGTCACTAATATTGTAGTAATTTCCTAAGTACCTGTACATATGCAAACATCTCCAATCCCACAAATGATGAAACATAAAAACCACTAAGGAAAAAATTCATGAATACAACCAAACCCAACTAAAAGAGTACAACAGAAAGAAGTGCGGAAAAGTAAACCAGTCCAAAATACAAGCCCACTAAAAGAAAGAGTCTACAAACTACAAAGTATAACCTGTAAATAATATAGGTATTGGGACTGCTACTCAAAACTGTAGGAACACCTCTGCCTGTATGGAACTCAAAAATCTTTTTCCGGTCCTGGTCTACCCTGGACTCTGTCAAAAGTTTGCTCATCTGCACAAGACACGACACGTTCGGGCAAAGCCCATGTAGGGGTGAGTATAACAATACTTAGTAGGACACCCCAAAACCACAATGAAATACAAAAATTAAAAGTATAGTCATCTCTACACAGTATATTTCTACAATACATATAACAAGAACATATCCATATATACTCAAAACCCAGACTCATATTCTAAAGTAAGTCACAATGATCGCATACCCATGCTAGGGATACAGTCTAAATATTCTATGAATCACTCATCTAGGAGAACTCACTCCCAAGTTTGATAGACCTAATTATGTCCATTTAAGAATTATTATTCATTAGGAACTGCCATGAGAGAGATATATGTTGATAGATCTAAAGAGATAATATGATAAACTCGCTCCATGAGAACCAACTCCACGAGTGGGATGATCATGATACGCTGATGAGGATCACTATTAGGGCCATGGAGTATACCATGACTCATCTGAATTTATATTCTAAGTAGAGTATCGACATCTGGTAAGATTGGATGCATCAATAACTTGACACTACCTAAGGCACAAGAATGGATATAGGATCATGCTCTGGGCCTCTTGGAGGCGGCTCCCAACTCTATCCAGAAAGTCCTACTAAAGGGGGCCATACTCCTATAGATAGGAAATGATACCAACTAACCTTCAAAGGAATGAGAAAGGGGAAACAACCCAAAATAAACTTTTCCAAGATACGGTGGATAAGGATATAAAGACATGTAGAAGAGAGTACACTATGTGTAAAAGGGTCACACATCGTGTCCCTTGACCCCAGGTACAACCCATGTACAACAGCCAGTGTCAGAAGAACACGTCATGTGGAAAAGGTATACACATCGTGGAGAAAGGATTACACACCATGTCTGAATATCTAGGGTCTGATTCGTGTATGATTTCCATTTTCTATTACATGGCTTCAACCCGTGTTCTCCTACCCATGTACTAGTACACGGGATAGTCCACGCAACCAGTCGGGGTCTGGTCATGTGGTGGAGTACATGTCATGTACTCCACCCCATTTCCATGTATCCTTAGAGATACATGGTGAGTTCTAGGTATGTTCCCACACTCCTTGTGATAGTTATCACACACAGTGTTCCACCTCTTTGACACCAGAAACCCTAGTCGTCATTGGGTTGGCCCCATACGCCGTGTATTCCGAGATACATGCCATGTTCCTTGGGATTTTCCATAATCATTATTCTTCATCCCGAACTTCAGTTTCCCTTTTAGTGTTTGATCAAATGATCTATTTGCCTCAAAATTGAAGATCAAGGTTTGTCTCTTCCTTACAACACCGATTTGGTAAGTTTCGGGCCTTTGATAGGCTCAAAAAACCGATTCTGGTCATTCACAAAAAGAACGATCAAAGAATGATATCTCCCATAATATGTAGATTCATCCATCTCCATAATTTTCACACCACTAATAGGTCTTCATGATGTTAGATATATGATTTTAGATTGTTGCACCCCGAAACAGATGTGCAACAATCCTTCATTCATAACCCCGTGAAGAACGAAGAACACGCAGGAATAAAGGGAGAATAAATCACGAAGAAATAACCCAAGGAATGAACCTCGGTCATTTTTTTATAGCCTTTATCCACTCCCATTATAAGGGTCAAGTAACTAAATTAAAATAGAATCAATTTCATGAATCAAACTCGCAATCACCCATCCCGCAAGAATGATCAAATCATGGTTCAACCTTTTTGTGGGTTGATCAGCATTCATTATTGAATCCAGGAACGGGAAAGAAAGAATTGAAATATAATAACCTACCTTGATTTTGGGTTGATCATTGTTGAAGAATGATTGAGCTACCTTTGTTGATGAGATCCTCCAACTTTGTTGGCGCAGTGATTCACGATCACTTGATTCATCGTCGGGAGGTTTCTCTAAGGTTTTCCTCTCCAATTCTCCAGAGAATTCTAGGGTTATATGAATAACCCTATAAATTATGATTAATATATTATTTAAAAGCTTATGTGGTTAGGTTAGTTCAAAAACAAAAATATTAAATTTATTTTATTTACTTAAATGTCTAAAAACTAACTTCCACAGTCATCCCACACCGGTCGAGTTTAGGCCTCTCCTAAGGTAAATTTTCTACTCTAAATGTGATGGTTCCCTTGGATTTATGATCCCGGAGCCCATTTAAAATCTACTCCACTTTTTTATAAAAATTTCTCACATGTTCTATTTACAGTTTAATTTATTTCAAACATTTATTCTGGGAACCTCTGGCCTCGAAATCGCACGTCGTCTCAGTGCCTAGCCTATAATTAATTCCATATAATATTTAAAAATAATACATGTAAAAATATGAGACATTAAATTCTCCCCACCTTAGTGATTTACATCCCTGAAAATCCAAAACAAAAGGCTATACAAAGAGATGTGGGTACTGCGCATGAATCTAAGCCTCCTACTCCCATGTGCTTTCATAGAGATTCTCGTGCTGCCACCGGACACACACTAGGGGGATCACTAACCCATGAAGTATCATCTCATGATGATCCTAAATATACATTGGGTACTCATAAAAGGTTGATCCATCATTAATTTCCAGCTCACCTCAGTTGATGAAGTGTGATGGATCGTGCATGTACCTCCTCAACTACAACACATGGAAGATTTCATGTACCCAGTGCAACTGTGGTGGTAGATCTAAGCGGTATGCCACCTTGTAAACTCTAAACATTATCTAAAAAGGTATGATGAGCCTTGGAGATAACTTGTCACCCCTTCCAAATCTCCTCAACCCTTGTCGAGGTGAACCTAAAGGAAGACATGGTCTCCTTCCTCGAACTCTAAAGGTCTCCACAGTCTATCAGCATAAGACTTCTATCAGATTTGTACAGTCTTCATCCGCTCCTAGATGATCTCCACCTTCTGGGTATTAGCTTTTACAAACTCTAAACTCATGAGTGTTGACTCTCCTGGGTCAGTCCATCAAAGTGGTGACTGATGGGATCTCCTGTACAAAGCCTCGAATAGTGTCATACCAATGGTGGAGTGGTAACTATTGTTGTACACAAACTCCACCAGTGGTAGGTGGTCCTCCCAATTATAACCTAAGTACAAGATTCAAGACCTCAAAATATCCTCCAGAACCTGGATGGTCCTCTCTGTCTATCCATCCATCTAGGGATGAAACGCTATGCTCAAGCATAAATAAGTCCCAAAAACCTCCTACAATCCCTTCCAGAACCAGGATGTGAAATGAGCATCATGATCTGAAACTATCATCAATGGGATCCCATGAAGTCAAACTATCTCTTTCATGTAGAGGTGTCCCAAGCTCTCTACTGAACTCTACTCTCAGATAGATAGGAAGTGGGACGACTTGGTGAGTCTTTCAATAATCACCCAAATGGTATCATTCCCCCTATACTTATATGGTAAACCCATCATTAAGTCCATCAATATTCCATACCACTTCCATGTCGGCACCTCAATGGTTTGAGATAAACCTTCTAGAACTTGGTGCTTATCCTTCACCTATTGGCACATAAGGTATCAAAAAACAAACTCCGCCATTGCCTTCTTTATCCCCGTCCACTAAAACTGACATCAGAGGTCCAGGTATATATTCACCACACTAGGGTGTACCTCCAAAGGGGATGTATGAAACTCTCTCATAACCTCCTCTTGCAATGCCACTAGTATAACTGTGCATCCTATAGAAAGGATGATGTTCTCCCCACCCTGTGAATATCCATCAAGAACATACCCTATAGACATCTAATCACGTAAAGTCTCATAGTCGGTATCCCCAATTTGTGCCTCCCAGACTTGTTGTAAGAGTGGAGGGGTAAAAACCATCGAATAGAGGTAATCTACATCATCTCCATCCATGAATGAAAATTGTATCATGGATAACTACTATGACACCTCATTCAACAGTTGTGAATTAGATCTCCTATTGAGATCATCTTCCACCACGTTCCCCTTCCCAAGAGTATAGACAATATAGAAGTCATAATCCTAGAGGAACTCTATCCATTGCCTCTATATCAGGTTTACATCCTTCTATGATAAGATATAATTTATTATATTATGATCAGAGTAGGTGATAAACTACTCAGTCATTAAGTAGTGTCTCCACATCATCAAGGTAAAGACTACCACTACCAACTCAAGATCGTGGGTCGCATAGTTTTGATCATAGGCCTCAACTGGAACAAAGAATAGGAAATAACTTATTTACTCTGCATCAATACACAACCAATTCTACTCCACGATGCATCTAAGAACACTACATAATCAACACCCTCCTCTAGTAGTCTCAAGATCGGAGCATTCATCAAACTCTGCCTCAACTACTAAAAAGTCTGCTGGCACTTCTCCATCCACATGAAAGGCTACCCCTTTTGAGTCAAAGTTTTAATTGATTCATATATCTAGGAGAAATTAGGTATGAATCTCTAGTAATATCCTATTATCCCAAGGAATCTCTTCACCTTTTTTACACTCCTAGGTGGCACACATGCTAACACTACTTCCACCTTGGTCAGGTCCACTACCACACCATCTGCTAAGATAACATGTCCTAGAAAGTGGAAAAACTGAATCCAAAACTAGAACTTCAAGATTTTCCCATAAATCTGGTGTTCTCAGAGTACGTCCAAAACCATCCATAGGTGTTTTGTGTTCTCCTCCTCACATGGAGAGTACACTAGGATGTCATCGATAAAGACCACTACGAAACAGTCTAAGTATGGTTGGAAGATCTGATTCATGATCCCCATGAACACTACTAGGGAATTCATCATGAATAAGGGCATAACCAAGTACTCATAATTACCTTTGAGTCATCTAAAATATGTCTTCAGTATATCCTCATCCTTTACTCATAGCTGGTGATAGCCTGATCGAATTTCAACCTCCGAGAACCATCGTGCCCCTCTCAACTGATCGAAGAGTTCATCGATCCTTGGAAGTGGATAATTTTTCTTTACCATCACTTGGTTCAAGAGTTAGTAATACATGCAAAATAAAAAGCTCCTAACTTACTTCTTGAAAAACAAAATTGGGGTTGCCCATGGTGAAACACTGGGTATCACTAATCCCTTCCTCTACAAATCCTCCAACTACACCCACAACTCACAAAGTTCTACGGGATCCATTTGATACACTGATGCTAATATTAGTGTCATATAAGGGTGTAAGTTGATGTATAAGTCAATATCTTGGTGGGGAGGTAATCCTAAAACATATTTTGGAAAGACATCCTCATACTCTGCCACTACTACTGAGAACTGAAAACCCACAACATCTGCTGCTCTGAGGGTAATTCTAGCCAACTCATGAGTAATCGGCTGCACCCTTCTATACATGATCTCATACTATGCTTCCTGGGTTCCCTTTTCACCAAAAAAGGAAAAATTCATCCCATTGTTTTGGACACACCATACCCTTCACCTAAAATAGTCAATCTGGTCATAGACTGAAGATAGCCAATCCATATCGAAAAAAACGTCGTAAGGCCTCGACGCTGCCACCAAGAGGTTTTAACTGAAACTCTCACCTCTAAGGGTAATATCAAAATATTAAAAAAGGTGTTTGATCATAGAGTCTCCTCTCGTAGGTCTCTCAAAGTATGAAGGTCAAGTAAATGGTTCTACCAGAATCTCAAGGTCTCGTACAAGGTATGTGGTGAGGAAAGAATGATTGGAACCTATGTCTATAAGTGCGGAAGCTAAGGTAGAAAAGTCACAGATCATACCTCGAATCATCCTTGGAGTCCCTGGGTTGTACACCTTGATCACATGTAGCTTCCCCCACCCCTTTCCTCTAGATCCCTGAGCCTGGTGTGGACCTCCTAGGGGTGGGGGTGGTAATATGTCAGAATGCCTACCACCTCTTGTAGCTCTCCCTACTCCTCTGCCGCATCTTCCACCTAGCATATCTTCTTTATCCACTCATTGCCTCTACCTCAGTGGTCCATCCACCACCTCCCTGATAGTATCTCAATGGGTTGTAAAATCTCTAGTGAGATGTCCTTTGTCGTCGCATGTGTAGCATCACCTCCCCCTAGGCTGATTGGTTCCATACTGAGAACCCTAGATTGCAGATCCTCTATCCTGGGACCTCCAATGATGTCTCTCACATCCCAATTTATGTGTCTGATGTTGGCTCCTTGCTGTTGAGGTCTTTTCACCTATCTGCTTTCTATTTACTATCGTTGGATGTCTTTGCTCATCCAAGAAGCTCTTGACCACCAAAGATCGCTTGAGAACTCCAACATAAGTCATAATGTGAATAGGTATGAAGATGGATCGGATTTTTAGATGTAGACTTTACTTGAATGACCAATCCCTAAAGTACCAATCCCTTACCATATCCATAAAGTACCTAGAAAGTTTGGTAAACCTCGATGAATAGTCATCCACTGTCAAGATACCCTACAAGAGCTAAAGAAACTCTTGTATACACACTGCTATCATCATAACTAGAGATAAATCTTCTATAAAGAGACACTTGAACTCTATCCATGAAAGAGTCACCACATCATAAGACTGTGTGGTAAAACTCCATTATATCCCTTACAACCCCTAAAAAGGCTCATCGTCGGGATCACCATATGGTCCACTGGTGTCCTCACTAGATGGAAAACTCTAGTCACCACCTCAAGCTAGTCCTCAACCACCTGAGGGTCATGCTCACCTCAGAACCTGATGGGTATCTATCTCTAAAACTCATGGAGTGTTCTTAGCCTCTTCTTCGCATCTGCTGTTAATGTAGGTACAATGTTTTGATCCAATGGTGGTGCTATAGTTGGTTCACCACATGGAGGTAATGCCTGGAGAACTAGTCCCTATATCGAAGCCTTGTCACTGAGGGGGTTATCCTCGTGATCGAGCAGCTGAATCTTAGCTGGTATGCGTCGCAGAGGAATCCTATAAAGAAAAAATATATAACATGGTCAATGAGTATATATGGAGAGATGGATCAAGAAGTAAATGGAAACCACAACCCATTACTATATGATGCATGTACCATTTTTGTTTCCCTTGAAACTAGTGTTCTCGTATACTAAGTTGAAAATATGGTTATCAGATTCCTGGTGTATGGATACATCAGCCACCCACACCAACACTGGAGTCCCTACCTGAAAGCTGAACTCGAAACACTTAACAATATTTCCCCAAACCAATCTCATAGACTCTCAGTCCTATGGTAGAACTGACCACCTCTGATACCACACTATCATGACCCATCCCAGTGGGGCATGTGAAGTGACTCCCCAAGCCCGCCTCCAATAGGCCAGGGGCTGATGAATATCACCAAGTAGGCATATAACTAACACGGGATGCATTGCCTAAGTACCTATAAACATGAACACATCTCCAGGACTAGAAATGATGAAATGTAAAAAACACTAAGGAACAAAATTCATGCATACTACCAAACCCAACCAAAATAGTACAATGGAAAGTAAAGTGTAAAAAAGTAAACTAGGCCATAATACAAGCCCACCAAAAGAAAGAGTCTGTAAACTACAAAGTCCAACCTATAAATAAGATAGGTATTAGGACTACTACTTGAAGTAATAGGAACACCTCATCCTATATGGAACTCAAAAATCTCTTTCTATTCCTAGTCCACCCTGGACTTCATCAAAAGGTCGCTCGTCTGCATAAGACATGACATGTGCGGGAAAAGCCTATGTAGGGATGAGTATAAAAATACTCAGTAGGAGACCTCAAAAACCACAAAGTACTGCACAAATTAAAGGTATAGTAAGCTCTACATAGTATAGATCTTCAATACATATAACAATAAATTATCAATATATACTCAAAACCTATACTCGTAGTCTAGAGTTAAGTCACAACGACCGCATACCCATGCTAGGGATTTAGTCCGAAGATTCCATTAAGCACTCATTTGGGAGAACTCACTCATGAGTCTGATATCCCTGATGAAATCTGTCTGAGAATTATTGTTCATTAGGAACTTCCATGAGAGAGATATATACTGATAGATCTAAAGATATTATAAAATACACTCACTCTAGTAGAACCAACTCCATGAGTGGGAAGATCACTATATGTGGATGAGGATCACTATCAGGGTCAGGTCGTATACTATGACTTATTCGGATTCACCTACTAAGTAGAGTACCAAATTATGATAGCATTCCTCACATCGATAACCTACCTCTACCTAGTTCATAATAATATATAAAGGATCCTACTTTGAGCCTCTAGAAGGGGACTCCTAAATCTATCTAGAAAGTCCTGATGAAGGGGTTCAAACTCCTATGGATAAGAAATGATACCAACTGACCTTCAGGGGAATGAAAAAGGGGCACCAACCCAAACAAAACTTTTCCAATATACGGTGTATAAGGAGATTAATCCATGTAGAAGAGAGTACACGATGTTTAGAAGGGTCACACATTGTGTCCCTTGACCCCGGGTACTACCTGTATACAACGACCCGTGTTAGAAGAACATGTCATGTGGAAAATGTATAAATAGAATGTAAAAAGGATTACATGCTATTTCTGACTATCCAAGGTATGCTCTATATATATTTTCCATGTTCCAGTACACAACCTCAACCCATGTCCACCTACCCATGTACCAGTACACGGGATAGTCCGTGAAACCGGTCTAGGTCTAGCTGTGTGGTGGAGTACATGTCATGTACTCTACCCCATGTTCGTGTATCCTCTGAGATACACACTGATTTCAAAGTAAGTTCCCACATGTCATGTGATGTAATTCATATATCGTGTTCCACCTCTCTATCACCCGAAACCCTAGCCTCCATTGGACTAGTCCCACACGTTGTAAATTCCGAGATACACTCTGTGTTCATTAGGATTTTTCAGAATCATTTTTCTTCCTCCAGTGCCTCGATTGATCTTATGGTGTTTGATCAAATGATATTTTGCCTTGAAATTGAATATATAGGGTCATCTCATCCTTAAAACACCGATTTGGTAGGTTTCAGGAATTTAAATAGCTCCAAAAACTGATTGCAATCATCCGCGTGAAGAATGATCGAAGAACAATATCTATCAGAATATGTTGATCCATCCATTAAAATCATTGTTTCACATCCACTAGGTTATCACGATGTTAGATCTATGATTTCAGATCATTTCTCCTCGAAAAGTATGTGCAATGATCCTTCGTTCATAACCCCATGAAGAACAAAGAACGCACGGGAATAAAGGGGGAAGAAATCACAGAGAAACAACCCAAGGAACAAACATTGGATGTTGTTTATTATGGTATTGATCCACTCCCATTATAAGGATCAAGAAACTAAATCAAAACAGAATAAATTTCCCGAATCAAACCCTCAATCACTCATCCCACAAGAATGATCAAATCAGGGGTCAACTTGTTTATGGGTTGATCCGTGTTCATCATTGAATCCATGAATGGGGAAAGAAAATTGAAATCACACGCCCTACCTCAAGTTTGGATCAATCGTTGAAAAATAATGATTGCACTACCATCATCGATGAGATCCTCCAACTCTGTTGGCATAGTGATTCAAGATCTCTTGATTCGTCATCGAGAGGTTTCTCCAAGGGTATCCTCTTAAACACTCCAGATAATTCCATTGTTATGAAGATAACCCTATAAATCATGTTTAACAAATCTTTTAAAATATTAGGTGCTTGCATTAGTGCAATGGAAAAAATAAAATAAATATTAAATTTATTTTATTTCCTTAAACATCCAAAAATTAACTTCCACAGCCAGCCCACATTGGCCAGGGTTAGGCCTCTCCTAAGGTAAATTTTCTGCTATAAATGCAATGGTGCCCTCATATTTCTGATCTATAAACCCATTTAAAAGTTATTCTACTTTTTCAGGAAAATTTCTTGCACATGTTATTTAGAGTTTATTTTATTTTAAACATTTATTCTAGGCACCTCGGGCCCCAGAATTGCATGTCATCTCAAAACCTGGACTCAAATTAATTCCATATAATATTTAAAAATAATACACATAAAAATCCAGGATATTACACCTTTATTTGAGTTTTGGGAAAGGTGGGGATGTTATTTTTAAATGGCTAATTTTTCATTAAGATTTCACTAATTATCATGAAAAAAACCTTAGATATTATCCTTATTTTTATATTTACTTTTTTAAAATCATTTACCCAACTATATTGATGCATCAAAGTAATTTAAACCTAATAGTGAATCCCTCATGATTAATTTTTTTCACTTTATGAGGTGGATAAAGTAGATGAATTGAAAACAAATGGTAAGGATCATGATTTGAGGTATGATAAAACTCTATTTGAATTTTTACCTTGATTATGAGTGAAAATTTTAAAGTGAACTAAATTTAAAGTGGCATGCACATTGATAATGAACTAAAAAATATGAATAAAAGAAAGGAAATTCATGGTTAAGTCAGAAGATAAAAAATAAAATACTTATTGAATTTTTTCTTTCAAAAAATGAGGAGTTGATGAAATTTTCTTATGTGATGCCTGAAAATTTAATTCCTCATTCAATCACATTATTTTTTGAAATTTATATTTAAATCATGGTTGAATGATTTTAATTTTTAATTTATTGAGATTTCATTCTTGAGTAAAAGTATGAGTTTAAGTGTAGGGGGATTTGATGTCTATATTTTATGAATATACTTTTAATATTAAAAATACATTGTTTCTTCCCTGAAACACCACCAAAAAATTGATCAACCATAGGGATTCATTAATTCCTATGGTACTAATCAAATATAATAATTTATAAAAACTCAATCTATTATGAATTAACAAATTTGGAGTAGTAAGCGGCGAGCTTCAGGTTCAACCCATGAGACGGTGAAACTATATTTTAGGGATTTTTAAATGAATGATTTATTAAAGATTTATTAATAAAGTGAGTTAAAAAAATTGGTATTAATAAATATGATAAAATGTTCTAGGTTTTTTAAATTATAGGTTCATGTGTGAGTGAATTCAGAAATTAAATTGACTTTTCATTATTATCATCAAAGTCAAGAATAATAAAAATCCTTTATTTTGGTATCCTCTCCTTGATGAAAAATCCCTCTATTTGTATGATCAATTACTTTAAGTTATTAATGAATTAATTATATTGATTCCATTTTTAAACATGATCATCCTAAATTACACAATAGTCATGTGAAACTTAGGATGATAAGTATGCATTGAATTGTTCTTTCTTATTTACGTTATCAATGGTCATGTAATGAAAAGGATAAATATTGAAAGAATAAAACTTGAGTGAAAAAAACTAAACATGATAAAATAATAAAAAATTAATTCACACACACACTCACCCTTTATTTTCATCACCAATCACAAGATAAATTGTCCTCCTCATGCTATTCATGAGAAGGTTAGATAAAATAAAATAAATTCTAAAATTTTAATAGAGTATCTAGAAGAAGACTCTATAGAGTACAACACTTCATAATAATGGATAGGATCTATTCTAGAATGATTTTGGAGGACCACCTTATCTTTGTATTTATAAGTGAATATGAACCCTTGGGTAGTTTAAATTCAATAAAATCGTCTATTGAATCTAACCAAGTAAACATTGGGAGTTATGAGACATTTAAACATGGGACCCAATAAAATTTTGAATAAAATTGGATGTTTTTAATCTTTTAAACCTAATTCATGATAAAATATATGTTTTCATGCTGTGAAAATTTAGTGTTCACCTATATATTTAATATTTATAGCCTAGATTTGGGCATGAATAATGGGATATTCACATCATGAATATAGTGTCATGTTATGAATCATCGTTTTCTTCTCCCATTTTGATCATTTTCACCTCCAACCTCCTCTTTAAGCCATGGAATCATGTATTGAACATATCATGATGTGAATTCACATTTCATGATGTGAATAATATTAATGTCAGCCACTTTTTCTTATCTTAAAATTTTCATTGTATCCTGCCATAAATTAATAAAAAAAATATCAGTAAGAATAATAAATGAAATTAAAAAAAATGTATTTATACTATTAAAATTATATTCATAAAATATAGAAATCACAAAGTATTTTATCTGATCCAGAAAAATAGTGTTCACACCATGATCTATACCACTACGTCGTGATATCACTTGAGATGGAGGCATCTAGAAACTGGCCGCCAGGACTTTGTGCCATGAAAGATAGAATCTATCCATGTATCATGCCATCAAAAATTCCTTGGTTTTATCCACTTATCTTTTCACTGTAGTGTCTATAGTTTCACTATGAATACCATACATGAATTAACTCCACCTCTACCTAGAATGATTCATGATGTGAATTCATGAGACTACATCATGACCAAAAGCTACAAAACTACACATATATTGCTACATATCCTTTTCACCTTGACCCAAATGGACACATTGTGACCTACTATTTTCAACTTAAATTCCATATCAACCTCCACTAATCTTCCATCAAGCCTCCCCCCAATATCTCCAATAACCATAACATGAAAAATAGTGGGTTATAAAGATACAAATTGTTTCCTTAATTATCAATACATGGGAGGAATTACAAATTTTATTTGAAATTATACATATGTAGTAATCAAAACACCAACACATGATACAACTTCATGAAAATATATCCTACTAATAATATCATGATATGTCAGACAATGTATATGATAAAATAAACTATGTGTAAAAATGAATCCAAGAAAAACATCCCAAAATACCTAAAATGAAGATAATATAAAATGAAACTCCTTGAACTTCATAAAATAACCTTAAACTATAAACCAGTAAGGTGAAGTACCACCTCCAACATAGTCATGTGGATCTATAAATGATAAATTATGGGTTATTATGCCACTACACTCAGTAGGTTACTCTTAAAAACATTCAATTATCAATATAAATTAATCTTATTAAAGTCTCTATAAATAAAAAGTAATGCAATAATCTAACCCAACCCATGGTAGGTCTACTTCAATCCCATATCTCACAAAAATAATACTTTTCCAAAAAAACAATATATAAATATAATATAACACCTATAAAATAGTATATCATAAATATCCCTTGAAACACACTTCCCACTAAATCTACCTATGTAGGGGAAATTACGTCCATGTGGGGATAAAATATCCTATATATATCATAAATATAAAACATCTTCAAAAGGAATACAATTTCATGTATATAAAGAAGGCTGATGGATGACCATACAATACAAAATAGATATTGGGGTCCACCTAGAATCTAATACAACAAGAGTATAAAATTTTTTGTGATCCAACTCAATTGGTGGTTGCATGGATAATAGATAATACAACATCGATATATCGCTAAAATAATAAAATATAAAAATTTTTTCTCATAATAACCAAAACTCAGTGTCATGTATCTTCATTTATGAAAAAAAACCCAATATATCTATATCAATAATCTTACATTAACCTCATTGCATTAAACATGAAATATCAAGGATTTATTTATTCTAAAACATGGTTTATAGTTATTTTACTCTTTAAATTTAATATCATGGGAATATAATTAATAACATCACATATACCTATCTCAATAACTGCACCACCATGCAAGCACTGTCACATCAATATGACATATCACAACTAATTATATCATAATAAAATTTTCTAATATGTCTTATTTGAAATAAAAAATTGTATTACCTCTTATTAATTTCATTTAAAGTCATCTATGACACCCACAATGTCATTTAAATTCTTTTAGTTTAATCAATATTTATTTATTTGAGTTTTAATAAGTTTGGGTATAAAATTTTGAAATTATTAAAATTTTTATAGAATGCACAATATATATAAATGACCACTAGAATTGTGAAGGGTATCATTCAAGATTTTAAAATATATATAATAGTTTTTCATGGTCGGACACACAGTTTGACTGACCATGAAGTTGAGTAATGCATTTTGGATAAAAGTGGATAAATCTAATTTTAAAACTCTGATTCTAAAACTTTGTAATATTTGACTTTATTTCAAAGTTATATCACATACTTGGGGGTTTATAATCATTAATTTATTTCTCTCCTTACCTCCATAGGTGATTTTATATGAATTATTAATGAATCTATCTTAAAACACTAAGATTAAGTCATCTTTATTTTTTTATCTTTTTTTGTTTTTCTTGTCTTCCTCCACAACAATAAGATATAGTGGTTTGATTAAATTATTGGATATTAGTGAGAATTAGAGTTTTTTTTAGGTGTTAAGTATTACTCTCTTACCCTGATATATCATAATTTTTGGAAGTTTTCATGTTTATATCGATTTAAGGTAGGTGATTTTATCCATTTTCATTTCTTTTTCATTATTAGAGATCCCTGGAATATTTAAATTAATTTTTCATGACTATAATGATTCCTTAAACTATATATGCTTCATTTATATAATAATTTCCCATTTTATTTGATAAATATAGGTGATGTTAATAGTAATTTCAAGAATAATATATAATTTTTTCTCTAAATGGATTTTTTTATTCAAAATATTTTGATAAAGGGTTAGTTTTTATTTAAAGACTTTATTTTATAATTAATTACATGATATATTTTTTATTTTAAAATATGATATTATGGTCTTGGATTCTATTTTTTATGTATAATTGATTATTTGGTTTGAGATAAAGATTATGTTTATTA
This sequence comes from Viscum album, assembly GCA_963277665.1. Classification (NCBI taxonomy): domain Eukaryota; kingdom Viridiplantae; phylum Streptophyta; class Magnoliopsida; order Santalales; family Viscaceae; genus Viscum; species Viscum album. The sequence goes on from OY728152.1 coordinate 1,150,258,584, forward strand.
TTTACACAGTTTAGTTATTCCCCTTATTATTTTTTATATAATTACTGAATTTCATAATATTAAATAAGTTAAATTTTGATGAGAAATGAGAAATTTATATGAGAGGATATTTGGGGTGATATGAGTAATTTTATTATTGATTTATTTATTCTATTAGTTGGTGTATAATACCTCATGGAGACTATATGTATCAAATTTTTGTAAATATTTTGGTATAGTTCCTTCTAATTATGATTTTCCTCTAATAAGAACCATTAGTTATGACTTTACTCTAAATAATGGATACCCCGAGATATGATTTTTCTCTAACTAGTGGGGGAACCTGGTCAAGCTTCTATTGGGAATTTTATGATATCAGTTTTTATCACTACTACTATGATGGGTCCATTATTTCTAGCCAGATCATCAGTAATTATTAGATCTAGTGGACTATTTCATGATGTATTGATCTTATTTGAGTTTTAATTATGTTATTTTTTTATTCTAAAAACCTTTTTTAGGATCTTTTTAATACTTTTAATATCTTTATCAAAAGCTAGGTTTTATGGGAAATCCTATCTGATTTTAAAATACTTTCTTATAAAAGTGTGATTTTTTTACTTTATTAATACCTAATTAGAATGAGGGTTAGAAAGTTAACCATGATATAGTATGGATGATTTTTATTAAGGTATTTATGGTACTTTGATTAATTTAGTTTTGTTTTAATAAAATATATTTAATTTAAAATAAATGACAAAATAATCTATTTTTTTTTATTATTCAGTCTTATGTATATAAAAGTTACTTTATTATCTATTTTCAAACTAGTGTGTTTGGTTTTTAATTTTAAAGGAAAGATATAATATCTTTATAGGTATCTTCCTATGTTTATGCATACTACCTACATATACACCCTTAGCATGGAAGTATATTTTTATTCTTGGTTTATCTTAAAGGCACAATATGATATCCCCCATTCAACAGGAATAAACCATGGGTTTGGTTGTAGTACTATGGAGGTGGTGTCATGTGAAGATAACCATGTTTATGATAATATAGTTAGTCACTTAAATATTTTTCACATCTAGTTATATACATTGGATACATAGTCATTTCTTTATATTTTTTTAATCTCATGTTTTGTTAAATATATATATTTCATGTTTATATTTTTATATTTGTTTGTTTACTTTATTGGACATTACATATTTGTTTTCATTCATTTTTTATATATTTTTTACATATGTAATGAAAATCCCAATATTTGGGTTTGTTATCTGGGATTTCTATTTAAAATCCTTTATTTTTTATCAAGGGTAAATCATTCTCATTTCATATGTTTAGTACTATTGATACTTGGACCATCCTATAGTGACCGGGAATACATATTAGGATTGTATGAATATGATTTAGGTATGATAGGTATAAATTAAAGCTAGTATCTTTCATAATCTTCAATGAAATGAAATACCTAAATATTAAGTTATAAATCTATACATTTATTGCAAATTACAACACCCATAAATTCCCTTAAAATTTTATTTTTTTTTAATTTCCCATGAAATATTACATTTGTGTCTCTATATCAGAATACCACATATTTTTTGTCTCCTTAGAATACCACATCTGAATATCCTCTTAATTCTTGGAACCGCCAAACTCATTTAGAATACCACATCTAATTAACTCACCATGATGCAATACCTAAATAATTAAATTTGGAATACAAAATCAAATATAAAATTTTATATCAATTTTTGACCCCTTAAATTCATAGTGATAAAATAGTAAATAAAAGTAATTTTATAAATATAAAATCAAAAATTCATCAACAGATCCCACTTAATCATTTACTACTTCATATTAACTAGATAATCACATTAATTTATCCACTAACTACTACTAAAATATGTTAAATCCATTGAAAAATTAATAGGATTAGAATCTTGAACCACCTAACTTTATTCGTCATTTAGGATATGATTTTCCAAAATCAGGATCCCCCAACCTAGGTTTCCATTTCCATATCATTTAAAGTAGTGAAATAATCCTCTCAAATATATAATTAAATTCTCCAAATACAAATAAAAATATCTCATTATCATAGATCCAACCCACAAGATCATAGATTTTCAAGATAGTGTAAAGATAGATCAAGGAAAAATAGTTCAATAGATTTTATCATAAATCCAAAATTGATCCATTCAATTTCATAAAGAAATTTGTTATTTCTTGATAGAAAATCTTTAAAATATCCCCAAAATCCTTTTAAGGTTTATCTCAGTTATCCATGGGTGTTATGGGAGTCAAACAAGGGCCTTTAAATTAATTTTAAGGTTAAAACATGTAAATGTTTCTAACATGCATAGTCTAGATGCAAAATCTCCCATTACTATACATCTATTCATTTATTGTCCACTTTAATAAAAAAATGGAAAAAAATTCATGATCAGGTTTCACATTTTCCCAATCATGTACAGGAGGGAGTGGAGCCTTGGTAAAACATATCATAGCTTCCTTAAGCAAACAAAATTATAACTAAACATAAACCCCATGGTAAACACCTCATTTTGGATCCAACAATGTATTCAAAATTAAATTTTTGGATAATAGAACCCGCATTTTTAAAATTTATATTTCCAAAGTCCCTATAATACCCATTAAAAATAAAAAAATACCATGAAATAATTTATGGATATCTATATTAAATATCCTTTAAAATATTTTATTACTCAAAAAATAAAAACATATAACTTCAAAATAAAGTAATATCCTAAAAACCCAAATCATCATTGAAATTAATAAATAGGTGTTGAATGTAATTTTTTAATGTGGTAAGGGATTCTACATGGCATGAAAGAGACCCAAGTTCAAAACTGGGTGGAGGAAAAATTCTAGGTATTATAGCACTACTATAGTAGTTATTGTTCGGTACTATAGCTACCGGAACTATTCACCCAATTTGGTCCTTAGGGCCACCGGTTTGGGCCTACGGGTCTCAAGGGCCTTTGGGTCATCAAAGGCCTTTGGTCCACAGAGCTTTTAGGACACAAAGACCATGGAGTAGCCCAGTTCACACAGAAAAGGTCCCATAAGAGGATCAGAGCAACAAGAGTAGCAGCCACCAGAAGTAGAGCTAACCAGATTAGAAGAATGAGAGGGTATGGCAACCACCATCGGGACCAGGCACCATGCAGCTTTGTATGGGGAAATTCTAGCCGATCATCAAGGCAAGGTGGGGAGCTAGGTGATCAATGATGCAGAATCTAGGGAGGGTCAGTTCAAGTGGACTGGGCCTACAGGTCATTTATTGGGCATGGTATGCCTCTGGGCCTTCGGGTCATGTATTGTGGGTCAGTCGGGCCTTGGGCCTTGGGCCTACGGGTCATGTACGGGTTCCCCTTCAACCCTTAAAAGGGGGATTGTCCATAATAAAATAAAAAATGAAGGCCTTCGGTCCATTCGGGTAATTAATATATGTGGTAACTCGTGAAGGATTATAAATCATAAATAATGATGAGGAAAATTTTAAACTGAATTGTGTAGTTGATGTGTTGAATTTATATAGTGTGAATTTGGAGAAAGTGGTGGTAATTATGTGTGGATAAATGGTTATAGAGATGAACCTACATAATTTAAACCCTATGATAGGATTAATGAGCTATTATATATCTAATATTTGTTATTTTCTATACACCACTACTTGATTTAGATAACCTAACTAATCAAATGTCACTTTTTCAAAAAAAAAATAAGTATAATGAATTGATATTAATCCCTAATTATTCTAAATCCTAGGTAATTTACTCATTAAATAATATTTTTTATTATTTTAATTTTATTAGACAAATGTATTAAAATATAAATTTTAGGATTTCTTAATATTTTTGTATTTTATAATAAAATCCATATGTTAATTAAATTTGGAATTTCATTTTTTTTGTGATTTTAATTCTAAAATTCTATTATTTATTTAATTTTAAAATTAATATGGAAAAGGGTCACATTTAAATTTTTTGTGATCGATATATCAAATTTTGTTTAAAACTATGAATTTTAAATAGTTAGACATCGATTTGAAACATAAATGATTTTTTGTATGTTAAACAAGGAATTAATTATGTTTTGAAAAAAATTGAATATAGATTCAAAATTTAATTATTAAAATGAAGTATAATTGGAAGTTGATGGATTAAATTTTTAGTTGAACTTTCAAGTTTCCTAAGTGTGTATTAAATGGAAAATGTAAGGTGAGGAGAAGAAAAAATGGAAACGTCATCGATCTTCATAGGTAGTATCATGGTAATTAAGATATAGAATGAATCCATCCAATCTTTCATGAGAAATATCAAGTTTACACATGAAGTTCACCTCACGATCACTCAAGCTACCATGCCCTATCCATAGTCAATCTCTAATAGATACTACATTTTCACCTCCAACCTTTCATATAAAGATTCACCAACCACCCACCACAATTTATGCACTGACCATGGATCTCATGCTTCATCTCTAGGGTTAGTAAACTAAACATGTGAAGCCTCACCCAACCTATCACATAGAGATCTCCCCAACTGACTGCAAGGCTATTCTTCAACCTACTACACTAACATCCCTTTGATTGTGCCTCATCAGCTCAAGCTATATATTTAAAATTCTCTAAGAAACACACCAATTATATATCAATAATATAGATTATTTAGGGTTTCTCATAGTTGAATTTAAATAAATACTATCTATTCACAATTTTAAACCATATTTGACTAAATATTTAGTTTTCATTTGAAGTCATAATTAATCATTGTTAATAATTATTTAAGGAGATTTGATCTAGAGTTCTAAGGAATGTTGAGCTATCAAAATTACACCACTATGAATATTTTTTGACTGAAAATGATATTTACACCTGGTTCATAGTTTGGGAAATACTATAACTCAAGATTTAAATCATAATCATGTATTCTGATATTCTATTTAGAAATAGAAACATTGTATGTGAGGGGTATGTGCTTGTATGTATACGAGGCTTGGATGAATCAAGACTAAATCTGTAACAAGATACCTGGATTGAAATTTAAAAATGATTTTTATGAAAAATAATGATGATATTTAAGAATATTGATATCAAATGAAGAATATAAGATAAGAGAATCATGGTTACTGAGTTTGAACCTTGTGTGAGGTTTGATACAAAGAAGGTGCATATTTTTGTTGTAGATCGATTCGTTGAAGGAGGGTACTTCATTCCTTCCCAATGTTTCATATTTATAGACATAGAAAAATGAACTCAAGATGTTTAAAGGTTTAACTCAAATTGATCTTGGCCACAAGCACCCCGATCTCACTAATTAAACATGTCTTGTGAAAAATCTGATAACCAATTATTTAACACCATGCTAACTTCATATCCAAGTAAATAAACCCATATTCCTAAATTATAGTGACCATAAACACTTTCTAATCATAAAAAACTATCCAAGATACCCAAAATTGAAGCATGAAGTTCCTACATCGAACCATTGGTTGATCATGGTTTCACCTAATCAAACAAAAGTCTAATTTGAGATTCAGACATACCAAGCCCAAATGAAAAATTCCAAGCCCAGTCCTTGACTACCTTTATTGAATCCCATTAATCCAATAAAACCCTAACACATTGAAAACCACTATTGGTGCACCCAAAATGAATACTAGCTCCTCCTCCAAACAAAGATAGTGATATCCAAGCCTAAATTTACCAAGTCTTTCTACTCTTGTAGTCCAAGACCAGGTTAGCATGTGCATCACTCAAATATTTCTTCATGTAATCACGTCGAGTAGCATTTTATTTCCCCTTAAGAATGTCATAGAAAAGAAATTTCACTCTAATTATTCCTAAAGTCATACATATTTCAATCATGAGAAGGGAATGCTTCAATAATAATATCCACGTGATATCCACCTAGTGAAATAATGACCCTCGACCTGGACATGTGGAACCCATCCGAAGTTAAAAAAAGATCACTGCTCAACATTGAAATTCATGGATAAGGAGGAATAACGCTGGTGATTCTTATAAATTTATTTCCCCTTTCCCATTTCATATTATTTAGAACATTTTCCTTCATCCTGGTCTTGATTTTAGTTAAATTTTTCTGAATTTCTATACTTCTAATTCTAATTTAATTTTATTCATCATTTTGTGTTGTGTGATTATCTACTCCCCCAATTTATTTATGTTTATTCATATCTATAATTTCTTCATGATCATAAACTCCATTTTTATAAATAAATATCCCCTATTAGGTGATTTTAGGGGAATTAAAATGGTTCTCTTTAAATTTTTTTTGTTTCAATTATCACTATATTTATCTAATTATGGTGATGGTGAATATGGTGTGTAGAGGATTATATTGTCACTATGTATTAAATTAACATTGTTTTACTCCTATAAACTATTATGCATCAAAGACTCCCTCCAGTCAGAAAACACTTCATACTAGTGTATTTTTGTAGTTTGAAGGGAAAAATGGTATGCATACTATGAGTGTGAGTAGAAGAATTCCCTTGATTAAGGAGTGTTCTTTCCCATTCACCCAGGGTAAAACATGAGATCATTGGTCTACTCAAGGATTCATTGATCAAATTAATGGTTCCAAACAAGGAAATAGTGGAGGATTAATAGAAAAATTATATTAAGTCGTTTCATTGAGTTAAGTAATTTAGAACAAAAGTATATAATGATTGAACCCACTGAACTTCATCCTAAAATTACATACATTTATTTATGACCCCATTGTTGTGTTTTATTCCTTTCGTTTTGATTTTAAAAAAATATAAAACCAAACAAACATCATTTTCATCTCTCACCTACTTTCAAAATTAAAAAACAAAAAAAAATATAAGTGATCAAGATAGAGAGGAACTGACCCATGAATACTTGAGAATGACCTGAGTTAGTACCACTAAACTAAATTCTAGGTTTTATAAGTTTTTTATGTGGGGATAATGATAGGTTCTCACATTATTGGTCCTATTTTTAGGGAGTTAGGTCATAAATTCATTTTTTCTCTTTGACACTTTGTAAATAATCTACTATTTTTAGAATAAATTTTAAAATCAAAAAATTAGAGGCTATATCAAATAGGTTTGAAGATATTAATGTTTTATCCAACCAAATGTTGAAAAATAAGGCTTCGGGTCACCTTATGAACCCTATTAAGTAGGCCAAAAATATTAAAAAATAACTCACCTAAGATGAATTGATAAACCTATATGAAAAAATCCTATTTTTTTATTAAAAACTAAAATTTGAGGAAATAATTGAGGCTTGAGCATACTTTTGGGAGGATAAATACATACAGTAACCATTTCACAACTACTCTAGTTGTAGAGGAAGCCAAAAATTTAGAAATGATTGCCCATATCCTTTTACCATCATGAACAAAGTGAAAAAATTTATTATGGGATACCTAAGAGTGCAATACAAGAGATGATTGATGAATAGGCTCAGGCCAACAAATCCCCCACCCCCCATGTGCAAGAAGTAATTGAATAATATGTGCCTAAAATATAGTTCTCACTTATTGAAACAATCATGGTGGAGGTAGAACTTGAATATTGAATAAATTGATGAATTACCACTATTCACAACTGAACTCATATACCCAATGGTCCTATACCTTGGAAAAATAATTGAAGTTGATGTTAATGTGGGAGATAATATTTCATGTCACTTGTTATCTCTCAATTTTTTGGAATCTCATTTAAATTATTATTATACCTATATTTTGATATCAAAATCAACACTAATATTATAGGCCTTTAATGATGAAGATAAATAAATATATGGAATTAAATTTGAGGAAAATTTGGAATGCCCAATGTTACCCTCATCCATAGTAGAAGTTTTCAATGGAGTATTTCACCCAGAGGATGAACTACATGCTGAAACTAAGCAGGATTTGATCTTAAATTGGATTCATATTTTCCAAATTTTATTAATATTTTCTTACAATATAACTATTGAAGTTGGTACCATAGAACCAACTTTTGTATAATTTATGATAACAAGTATTCATAGTTTTTAATATTAATAAAATTCTTATCACATCATGATTATTATTCTGTGTAACATAGTATGTGGTAATGTCCCAAGTGTAGTTGCTGCACTAAAAGGTCGTAGCATTTCCCCACTATGATGAGAACCCAGAATTGTTATGATTTTATTCTGAAATATATGTTCTATATATAGATGATATCATTTGATGGATACAAATGATATATGCTATTATGGGTGGAGACTCATAGGAATTTGATGCACCTTCTTATGGTGTACGCCGTTAGCAATATCCAATAGGATATTATGATAATGAGACCTAACAGTAGGAAATCCACAATTATTTATGCCATTGGATATTCCTATCTACATACATGTGTATTAATCCTTAGACTTTATGATTATTATTAATAAGTATTATGAGTTGCACACTTTTATGTATTAATGAAAACTGCGATGACAGATTTTCGCGGTGAGGTAGGATACGTTGGGTGTGTCACGAGTAATATTGTATTAATGAATAATATGAGAAAGGATTTTTCTCTTATATTCTTTAATAGAAGTTGATATCTCTAGCCCTTTTATGGAAATTGTTGGAGTTAGTGGCCTAGAGCCAACTACTTTATACTTTATTCATTACTAAATACCTTATCACATCTTGATTGTTCTTCTGCGTGACAATTCATGTGATAATGTCCTAAGGATAACTGTTGCATTAATGGTTCATAGCGGATCCCTACTATGATGAGAACCCAGAAATGCTATAACACTATTCTTGAATATATGTTCTATGGCCGGATGATGTTATTTGAGGGACACAAATAATACAGGCCATTAGGGGTGAGGACTCATAAAACTTGGAGGCACCTTCTCATGGTGTACGCCCTTGGTAATATCCAGGAGGATATTATGAGAATGAGACCTTCCAGTAGGAAATCCACATTTCATAGTGTCATTGGATGTTCCTATCTATGGATTTGTGTATTGGTCCTTAGAATTTAATATTATTATTAATGGGTATTACAACTCGTGCACTTAGATGTATTGACGAAAACTATGATGACACATTGTTCGCAGCGAGGTAGGATACATTGGGTGTGTCACGAGTAATACTACATTAATAGATAATTTGAGAAAGGATTTGTACCTTCTGTTCCATAATGGAAGTAGATGTATCAGGCCCTTTGATGGAATTGATATAGCCTAAATAAATCCATGTCCATGGTAAGGTATGGGCGAGTTCAATTCTGGAAAGTCAAAGAAAGAATAATCGAGCACATGGGTTGATGACACTAGAATGCAACCCACTTGATTCGAGATATCATGAAAAAGGGATTATATTACACGGTAAAGGTTCATAGGAGGTGACACGTCATTGCGGTGTTAACTTCTTTCTCTATGGGTGCCTTGGCGTGTTGCTAGATGTTAACCTTGGACTTTAGGAAGGTTCTACCTAATGCCACTGAGAAAGGGGCCTAGAGGGTCACACACTAAGTGTGTCCATGTATCTCAGTTAAATATTAATTTAAAAAGTTAAATAAATATTATTCCCGACTGTGGTTTAATAATTATTTAAGGATTCCTGATTGCATTTATTTTGACACTAGTTATTCGAGAGAATATATTGTGGGTGAAATAATATATATTTATTAGCGAGTAATGCAGTTACATTTATTTAACAAATAAATAGCCATTACTCAAGGACTAATAAATGTGGTGGAGGAAATAAAGGAAAATGGAAAATAAAAGTACATGACGTGTATATTAAATATAAACGCCATGTAGTTTTATGGAAAATAGGTACACACCGTGTATTAATGATTGCACAACGTGTAGTTTTTCCAGTCGAGATTTTGAGGATGTAATATTGTTTTATTAAATGATATTTTTTATAATCATTGTGGGCGCATGTTAAGGAATTAATAATTCGACATGAGGGTTTTCAATAAGAGTTAATGAAAAAAATAAAATGTGTAACGCATTTATTTATTGTTATAACTCTATAACCTCAAACCCGATTATAAATATCCTCACAACCCCAACACTTTTCCCCAACTATTGTGCACAATAATTTTGGAGTATTATTTCAATGTAGAAATAACTACTTCCTCCAAGAACACTCTCAAGACCAAGAGAGATCCTCCTCCATCAGATCAAGGCAATCGAAGGTGTACATCACAAGTGAAGGTTCTTCCGTACTAGCACCCGAAGATCCCTTCGGTGACATCCAGAGATACGTGGAGCACATGTGGATCACTAATAGAGGAATCCTACACTTGGATTCTACGATGCAATGACTGATCACATCAGATCATGACTGGAGACATCAACGAAGAAAGAATTCCACCAAGGTAATTCTTGTGAATTAATTAAATTAATTATAACCAACATATGATGATTCTATCTCTATGGTTCTGGGAATCCCTCTTTTTTTTCGTTCTTCATTCTATTTCGAAGATCTGGTGTTTTATATCGTGACGGATCTCGGTTTGAACATTGTTTAACGCTAAAATTAAAGTTGGGCACTCCCACCAATGCGCTTCCGTTGTGCTTGGAACCTACAAGTGGTATCAGAGCGGTCATATCGTTGATTATAATTATTTAGTTTTTCATTTGTGATTTACGCATTTAATAATTCAGTTGTTTCAATTCAAGTTAATCGTTCTTTAAATCTGAATCGCAAGATCTGTTCCTCCTCTATCGTTTCTCATTCACCATACAGAAACGACATTTTCTTTTAATTTTTGATTAAAATAAAATAGATGATCACATCCGAAGGAGCCAAATGTTCTTGGTCGTACAAAACGAGAATACACAGCGTGTATTCGTAAGTACATTCCGTTTATTCTAGGTTCATGCATCAGACTGGTCTGCCAAATCAGGTTGTGTATTGATCCTATCTAAGTCATTTATGACATCGTGTGTTGACCAGGAACAGGTGGCACACGGTTTCCGGATTACACGTCGTGTGGTCCAACAGAACACGGCGTGTAGTCCCTTTGGGTTAGGGTTGGACCGTGTACCCTGTACACGGCTTGCCCAGCTAGAAACCATGTAACACAGAAACTACACAGCGTGTGTCCCACTGAACACTCCGTGTACTCCGAAAATTTATGAAGTATATTGACACGCCATGTCCTCGGGCGTGTACTTCGGATGGACGGTGAAGAAAAGTACATTTCATGTAGTCGGAACTACACGCTGTTTACTCACCCAAATTACACATATTTATTAAAATTTATTATTATATTATACAAACCCTTGAGACGTGTACCATAGTGCCGGCGTAAAGCTGAGGCACAAAACGTGATAGGTGTTTTATATATATGTGTTTAATTTAACATCTGCGTAATGAACGGAAATTAACCGGGTTTCCTCCAAGGTACAAGTTACGTACAAAGATAATTTTAAATGAATTTATTTGTTTAAAATTATGATGGATGAGAATCTCAAGGAAATTCAGAAAAGGGTTTAAGATAAAAGGATTGATTAATTAAAGATAATTAATTGATTCGAGCATGATTTATCTTAAACAAGAATGATTAAATAATTGAATGCTAGTTTTATTTATGCGTAAATATCATTACATGTATGGATGATCATGATCTAGACCAAGACCTTTGTATGTGAATGGTTTCTTTAATTTATTTAAATTAAATTTTTTGGCCTGCGAGCCTTCTCCTCATTAATATGTAGGGCCTGCGCGCCCAAGGATTCTTTTATGTAAAAAACCCTTTTTACCCCTCACCTGCATGTGAGATAAATGCATATGTAATGGATGGAGCTCCCAAGATAATGGAGGCATCACAAGTCAGGAGCCAAGGTGAAACCAATCCAAGGAGATACAAAGGTGGACAGGTGGAAAGCTGTAAACACGAACCCGAAAGGTTCAAGGTTTTTCTCCCCTAGGTATTGTGTTAGTTTATTAACCGCTAGATAAACTAACCAATAGAACAAGATCATGATCATACCATTTATTTTATTTCTATCAGTTGCATGGTTTATTTATTGTGGGTGTGTTATCACGATCACACAATTAATTAATTAAACGAGCATGCAAGATGGAACTAAAATAAAACTGGCTTATACGTAAATATTATATTATACATGGTTAATCACTTAAGTATATCCCACTTAATATTAAAAATCATGTAATAAAAGGTAATAAATTGTAAATTTATGTATAAGTATAAAATCCCTCAAATAAATATTAAGTCGGTATATCCTTCCATAATCTTGGTTAAAATCGAACAATAGTTCAAAGTGCTTGACCAACCCTAGTTGGGGTGCTTTCAATTATCAGGGAATTCTAATTCAAGGTTTTGGGTTGATTTGACTTGGTTCGCATCAAGGGTTGACTACCACAGTAGGACTTGGTGTGACCAAGAGGCAAAGGCTGAGGAAATCCAAAATAAAATGATTTTAGGATTGGGGAGTCCACTCAGCGGATCAAGGAGCTGTGAGTTAATGCAGTTGGCATTTATAATGCCTACCTAAAACCCTTCAAGTTTCTTGACAAACCCTAGTTGGGGTAATGCAAAGGGAAATATGGATTCTTTCCACTAGAATATTCAGGCAACAGAATATTTTGAAGTCAATGGTGAGGGCTATTGGATTTCGATAAAATAGTGGGAGACTAATAAGTATTAATTTATTTATTTGTCTCAATTTTATGATGAATTACTAAAACTTTTCTCATCTTAGTTTTTAGAAATGGAAAGAAAAATGACTTCAAACATATCATTCTGAACCATAATTGAGAAGGAAAACCTTCTCACTAGCACTAATTTCCAAGAGTGGAAGAGGCGTTTACGCGTCATCATTCACCACGAAAGGAAATTGTATGTGATGGAAGAGCCTATTCCAGTTGTTCCTAGAAAGGAGTTCAGTGATGAGGAACTATCTCTCTACATGAAACACATAGATGATGCCACAGGTGTCCAGTGTTTCATTCTATCTTCCATGTCAAATGATCTCTTGAAGCAATATGAAAAAATGGATGTGTATAGCATGATGTCTCACCTTAAGGATATATACCAAGAGAAGGCGAGAAAGGAGAGATATGAGATCTCCAATGCTTTGTTTACAACTAAGATTGTAGATTATGTGCTAGTTGGGTCTCATGTAGTCAAGATCATTGGCTACATTGAACGCCTGTACATCTTAGGGATTAAGTTCTTGTATGAGTTGCGTACAGATCTCATCCTATCATCACTGCCCAAGGCCTTCTCAAGCTTTATTGTCAACTACAACATGAGAAATAATGAGAAGAGTCTATCAGAACTTCTGACCTTGATTCTCCAGGTAGATAAGGACATGGGGCGTGACAAACCTACAGTACTTATGGTGAATAAGAAAAGGAAGGACAAGGTAAAGGGTCCAAAGACTTATAAATGGTCTGAAGCCCCTGAGCACTATCCTTCCAAGAAGGGGAAGATCCAGAGGCAGGGAAAGGAATGGGTGGAGGTGTGTTTTTCATGTGTCAAGCAAGGCCACTGTAAGAGGAAATGTACCCAGAAGCATGGGGATGCTAAAGGTGCATTCGATATCGAGTGTAATCTTTTTATTTCTACTCATTGGGAATTATATACAGCTTATGGGGCTCACATCTGTATTCAAATGCAGGAACCAAGTAGATTTAGAAATATTACCAGAGGAGAGGTGGATCTTCGAGCTGCCAATGGCGCAAGGCTGGATACATTGGCTATTAGCGATTACCACCTCTCATTTCCGAATGGGATGATTTTGGTTTTATATAACTGTTATTATGTGCCTAGTGTTACCAAGAATATAATTTCTGTATCTTGTTTGGAAATAGATGGATTTATTTTCATGTTTGGAAATAAGGGTTTTCTCTTTTATAAGAACAACGTATGTTATGGTATGGCACATTTAAATAATGGTTTGTATGTATTAAATTACTAAAACCAAGTTTTGGAAATCGATAATGAAACAAACTCACATGACTCATACATCACCCAGTTGTGGCACCACCGTCTCGGTCATGTAAATGAGAAGCGCTTGACAAACCTCTACCAAGATGGTTATTTAGAATCTACTGAGATAAAACAACTTGATAAATTTCACGCTTGTTTATAAGGTAAAATGACCAAGCCGCTTTTCAGTGGACATGGTGAAAGGGCCATAGAGCTTCTAGGATTGGTGCACACGGATGTATGTGGACCATTTCCAGTAGAAGATAGAGGTGGATATTCTTACTTCATTACTTTTACTGATGATTTGAGTAGATATGGATATTTCTACTTAATGGGGTATAAGTCAAAATCCTTAGATAAATTTAAGGAATTCAAGAATGAAGTAGAGAATCAGCTAGGTAAGAAGATAAAGAAACTTCAATCGAATTGAGGTGGAGAATATCTAAACCAAGAGTTCATTGATATTATACGGGAGTCTGTGATTCTATCTCAGATCACTCCTCCTTATACACCATAGTGGAATGGTGTTAGTGAAAGGAGGAACCACACCTTGTTGGACATGGTGAGGTCGATGATGAGTCATGCAGATATTCTATTATCCTTTTGGGATATGCATTGAAAACTATAGCGTACACATTAAACTGAGTACCAACTAAGGTGGAAAATGGAATTCCATCTGAGTTATGGAATGGAAAGAAACCCATTTTATCACACACACATGTATGGGGATGCGAGGAATTTGTTAATTCCTTCTTATGCAACAAACTAGCACCTCAGGGCATGAAGTGTATCATTATATACGAAAGGATATTACCTATATAACCCTTCAGACAAGAAAGTGATTGTCACTAGACAAGCCATCTTTCTCGAGAGGGAGAACATCCTCAAAAGGGATAGTGGGATCAAGATTGACTTTGACGAATTTGATGCTCAAGATATACAGGAGTTGGTATAGGAACAAGTTCCACAGGTCCCCATGGAAGAGGTTCCAGAAATTCAAGTACTGCGTAGGAGCTCAAGAAAGGTAAGGGAACCAGAGAGATTTGGTTTCCTAGTCACCGAGGATGGTGAATCATTATTGTTGGACAATGATGAACCTCTCTCCTACAAGGAAGAAGTATAAAGCTCAGAAGCTGCAAGATGGCTAGAAGCTATGAATTATGAGATGGATTCCATGTATTAGAACCAAGTATGGGTTCTGGTCGATGAGCCAGTTGATGTAAAACCTATTGGATGAAAATGGGTATTCAAGAGAAAAATAGACATGGAAGTTCAAGTTAGCACCTATAAAGCAAGGATAGTGGCTAAAGGATTTAGACAGAGTCAAAGAATTTACTATGATGAAACCTTCTCTCCAGTTTCCATGTTTAAATCCATAAGAATCATACTTTACATAGCAGCTTACCATGACTACGAGATTTGGAAAATGGATGGAAAAACAGCATTCCTTAACGGGAACCTTCAGGAAGATTTCTATATGACACAACCAGAAAGGTTTGTGACACTGGGTGAAGACAAACGGGTTTGAAAGTTGCAGAAATCCATTTATAGATTAAAGAAAGCATCCAGGTCATGGAACATTCGATTTGATGAAGCTATAAAGTAATTTGGTTTCATTAAGAACGAATGTGATCCATATGTTTATAAGAGGTTTAATGGGAATGTGATTGTTATACTAGTAGTATATATTGACAACATATTGCTTATTGGAAACGATGTACCAGTCTTACAATTAGTTATGGACTGATTGAACAAGTGTTTCACCATTAAGGACTTGGGTGAAGCAGCCTACATTCTAGGAATCAAGATCATTCGTGATAGATCCAAGAGGCTACTTGGACTAAGTCAGGGTATATACATTGACCAGATACTAAAGAGATTTAGTATGGAACAATCCAAGAGGGTATTGGTTCCAGTGTCACATGGCTTACATCTTTCTAAGAAAATGTGTCCCCAGACACAACAGGAGAAAGATAGAATGAGTAAGATCCCATGCGCTTTATTTATAGGATCCATCATGTATTCCATGTTATGTACCAGGATTGATGTTTCCTATGCACTGAGTATGGTAGGTAGATATCAAGCGGATCCAGGAGAATAGCATTGGACTGCTATTAAGACTATCCTTAAGTATCTGAGAAGAACTAAGGATATGTTCCTGGTGTATAGAGGAGACGAGGAGCTTGTCATCAGAGGGTATGCTGATGTTGGTTTTCAGATAGATCAGAATGATCTGAAGTCACAATCTGGATATGTTTTTTGTCTCAATGGAGGAGCTGTGAGTTGGAAGAGTTCAAAGCAGCCAATTGCTGCTGATTCTACAGCGGAGTCTGAATATATAGTGGCTTCTGATACAGCCAAGGAAGCTGTCTGGATTCAGAAATTTGTCCAGGAGATTGATGTGGTGCCTAGAAGTAAAGACCCTGTCACATTGTATTGTGATAATACTGCAGCGGTGGATCTTGCAAAAGAACCAAGGTCACATCAACGAACAAAGCACATACTCCGAAAGTATCACCTTTTGAGGTATTTGTATAAGAGGGGTGAAGTTGCAGTGAGCAGAGTGTCCACAGAAGAGAACGTGGTGGACCCCATGACTAAAGGCCTATCTCAGAAGAAGCATGAATATCATGTGAGAGCTAGCGGGTTAAAGGTTGTTAGCAGTTGGCTCTAGTCCAAGTGGGAGTCTGTTGGAGTTGGTGGAATAGAACCAACTACTTTGTAATTTATTCATTAATAAATACCTTATCACATCTTGATTGTTCTTCTATGTGAAAATTCAAGTGATAATGTCCTAAGGACATCTGTTTCATTAATGGGTCATAGCAGATCCCTGCTATGATGAGAAACCGGAAATTCCATAACACTATTCTTGAATATATGTTCTATGGCCGGATGATGTTATTTGAGGGACAAATAATATTACAGGCCATTAGGGGTGAGGACTCATAAAACTTTGAGGCACCTTATTATGGTGTGCACCCTTGGTAATATTTAGGAGCATATTATGAGAACGAGACCCGCCAGTAGGAAATCCACATTTCATAGTGTCATTGGATGTTCCTATCTGCAGACGTGTGTATTGGTCCTTAGACTTTTAGATTATTATTAATGGGTATTATAACTCGTGCACTTAGATGTATTGATGAAAACTATGATGACACACTGTTCATAGTGAGGTAGGATATTTTGGGTGCGTCACGAGTAATACTGCATTAATAGATAATGCAAGAAAGGATTTGTCCCTTCTGTTCCATAACGAAAGTAGATGTCTCAGACCCTTTTATGGAATTGATATAGCCTAAATAAATCCATGGTCATGGTAAGGTATGGGTGAGTTCAATTCTGGAAAGTCAAAGAAATAATAATCGAGCACATGGGTTGATGACACTAGCATGAAACCCGCTTGATTTGAGATATCATGACAAAGGGATGATATTACACTGTAAACGTTTGTAGGAGGTGACATGTCATTGAGGCGTTAAATTCTTTCTCTATGGGTGCCTTGGCGTGTTGCTAGACGCTAACCTTGGACTTTAGGCAGGCTCCACCTAATGGCACTGAGAAAGGGGCCTAGAGGGTCACACACTAAGTTTGTCCATGTATCTCAGTTAAATATTAATTTAACAAGTTAAATAAATATTATTCCCAACTATGGTTTAATAATTATTTAAGGATGCCTGATTGCATTTATTTCGACACTAGTTATTCAAGAGAATATATTGTGGGAAAAATAATATATATTTATTAGCGAGTAATGAAGTTACATTTATTTAACAAATAAATAGCCATTACTCAAGGACTAATAAATGTGGTGGAGGAAATAAAGGAAAATGGAAAATAAAAGTGCACTCTATGTATATTAAATATAAACTCCATGTAGTTTTATGGAAAATGGGTACACGCTGTGTATTAATGATTGCATGGCCAGTAGTTTTTCCATTCGGGATTTTGAGGATGTAATATTGTTTTATTAAATGATATTTATTATAATCAGCATGGGCGCATGTCAAGGAATTAATAATTCGACATGGGGGTTTTCAATAAGAGTTAATTAAATAAATAAAACGCGTAACACGTTTATTTATTGTCATAACTCTATAACCACAAACCCGATTATAAATATCCTCACAACCCCAACACTTTTCCCCAATCATTGTGCACAACAATTCTGGAGAATTATTTCAAGGTTGAAATAACTACTTCCTCCAAGAATGCTCTCAAGACCAAGAAATATCCTCCTCCATCGGATCAAGGCGATCGAAGGCGGACATCGCAAGTGAAGGTTCTTCCATGATTGCACCTGGAGATCCCTTCGGTGACATCCAGAGATATGTGGAGCACGTGCAGATCATCGCTAGAGGAATCCTACACTTGGATTCTAAGACGCAACCATTGATCACATCGGATTGTGACCGGAGACATCAATGAAGAAATAATTCCACCAAGGTAATTATTTTGAATTAATTAAATTAATTATAACCAACATATGATGATCATATCTCTATGGTTCTGGGACTCCCTCTTTTATTTTTCTTTCTTCATTCTATTCTGAAGATCTGGCGTTTTATATCGTGATGGATCTCGATTTGAACATTGTTTAACGCTAAAATTAAAGTTGGGCACTCCCACCAATGCGCTTCCACTTCATCTGAAACCTACAGAAATTATGTAGCCTAAATAAATCCGTAGACATGGTGTTCTATAGGCAAGTTTATATTCCGCAAAGTCAAAGAAAGAGACATCGAGAACATAAGTTGATGGCGCTAGCATGCAACCAGCTTGATTTGAGATATCATGATAAAGGGGTTATATTACATATTAAGAATTTGTATGAGGTGTCATGTCATTTACACATTAAATTCTTTTTCTATGTATGCCTTTGCGTGTTTCTAGACGCTAACCTTGGACTTTAGTCTGCGTCGCCTAATGCCACTGAGAAAAAGGCCTAGAGGGTTGCACACTAAGTGTACCTAGAATCTGAGTTAAATAATATAATATTATTTATTATTTAACAATTTGAATAAATATTATTCCCATAGGTGGTTTAATAATTATTCATTTTTTCTTGATCGTATATATTCTGTCACCAGTTATTCAAGAGAATATAAAGTGAGTTGAATATTTAATAAATATTTTTTTGTTATTTAGTGAATATAATATTTATTTATTTATTAGAAAATATTGTGGGGATATTTATTAAATAAATAAATAGTCATTATTCAAGGACTGATAAATATTGTTGAGGAATGAAGGATCGGGTTTAAATAGTCTGGTGAGAAATAATAAATATTGAATATTATTTGATTAAATAGTATTTAATTTAATTCTCAAGTTAATCACATGTCGATAAATAATATTATAATTATTTTTATTTGACATGGGGTTCCACGTGGATTAAATAGATAATAAAGGTAAATTTTTCAATTATTTAATTTTAAACCTAGTGATATATAAACCCAGTTATATTATTTTCTCAATAAGAAAATTCATTAGTTTGGTTGTGCACAATGGATTTAGAGAATCTTATCAAGACCTAGGGAGCTCCCTTCTCCAAGAAAGCTCCCAAGAACAGATAGAGATCTTCCTCCAACTACCACTCTCGAGTCAAGAGATATCCAAGAGAATGCTTTGGAAGCAGTTCTCAAGACGATCAAAGGTGGACGATGCAAGTGCTAGGATCTATCGTGATATCACCTAGAGATTCCTATGGTGATGCTCAAAGATTTTTGGAACACGTGTGGATCACCACTAGAGGTAATCTACCTTGATTCCTACAACACAATTATGGAACAATGTAGATTTGTTGTCAGGTCCATCAATGAAGAAAGAATCCCCTCAAGGTAATTATTTATTTAATTAAATTAATTATAAATAATATGTGATAATCCTCTCTATTGGTTTTGTAATTATATCCCTTGTATATATTCTTTGATTCAATCCCATAGATCACGGTATTTACTATTTTGTAAACCTAGGATTGGTCGTTGATCATGGAAAAAATCAAATTTAGGATGACTCATTGCATGCTTCCACTATTCCCAGAACCTATAAGTTGTATCAGAGGGGTCACATAATTATTTATAATTATTTAAATATCATTTATGGTTTATGAATTTGTGATTTAGTTTTTTTATTCAAGTTTAATCATTATTTTAATCCAAATTTCAAGATATGCTTCTTCCTCCATCATTTCTCATAAATCTAATCAATGCGATTGATTTTATGAATGAAATAAAATTGAAAAACTCATCCGGATGTGCCAAGGATTCAGGCTAGATAACACAGGGGAACACGCCATGTAATTGGAGTTACACACCATGTACTTTTTTCAATTCATTAGGAATTAATTTAGTAATTAATTCAATGTGTGTGCATTGATGATGCGTAATATAGTTAATTATTACATTGTGTGTTGATCAGGCTAGCCTGGCACACAGTCATCTAGAGTACACAGTTTTTAGCCCACGTACACATCTCGTAGTCCCTTTGAGTCACAGATAGTCTATGTGTTTTATACACGAGCAACCTGATTGGTGACCATGTAACTCAAAGTCCACATATCATGCATTCCCTTTTACACACCTTTTACTCCATTTTTTTCTAAGGTACAATTTACATGCCGATTCCCTAAGCATGTACCTTGGATAGACCATGAGATATGTACACACCATGTAGTTCAATTGTAAACGTTGTGTACTTATACCAAATTATGCATATTTAAAATTTATTTATTATACTGTATAAACCTTGAGACATGTTCTTACATGTGGTCATTAATTTCATAGGACATTCCATGTTATGGGTTTTTAATGTGTGTGTGTGTGTGTGTGTTTAATTAATATCTATGTAGTTTTCATATCTGAATATCATGTATGAGTTGTATAATGTTTGTTACTCTACATGCATTGAAGCATAACATATGACCAAAAAATCATGTAATTCATGTGATCATAAAGTTTATAGTACATGTCATGAAAGTACATGATAAGTCATGTATGTTATATGTCACAGAAGTAAAACTATATATGATTATAATACATGTTTCATGGATTTGGACGGGTATTTACCATGTTGCCTATAAATTAATTTTAATGTAAACAGGTAATTTTAAATAAATTTATTAAATTTGTTTAAAACTATGATGGATGAGAATCTCAAGGAAATTCTAATAATAATTAAGATGAAAGAATTTATTAATTAAAGATAATAATTAATTGATTCAATCACAATTTATCTTAAATGAGAACAATTAAGAATTGAATTCTAATTTTATTAAATGTGTAATTCATTGCAATCATGTGGATAATCATGAGAATAGACCAGACCTTTGTATGTGATTGGTTTCATTTAATTTATTATTAAATTAAATTGGTTTCCTATGTTCCTTCTCTCATCTTATTATGTAGGGTATACATGCTCAGGGTTTCATTTATGTAAACCTTTTTCCCTCACCTACATGTGAGTAAAATCATATGTAATAGATTGAGATCCCAAGCTAGTGGAAGTGGTTCAAGTTTGGAGTTAAGTCAAAACAAATCCAATATATATACATTCATAGACAGGTGGAAATATGCAATGAAAACCTTAATTGGTTCAAGGAGTTTTTCTCCTAGGTCAGTGGTTAGTTTATTAACCGCTGGATAAACTAACCTTTAGTGAATTCCCATGATCATACCACTTTATTATATTATTTCTATCAAGTTTCATGGTTATTTCATTATGGATGTTTTTTTTATCACATCAATTAATGAAATTAACAATCATGCAAGATAGAACTAAAATAAATTGGCTTATGCGTAAATATTATCTAATACATGGTTAATCACTTAAATAAATTTAATTAATACTAAAAAGAATATAATAAAGATAATAATTGTAAATTTATTCATAAAAGTATAAAATCCATCAATTATATATATTAATTTGGTATAGTCTTCCATTACTTTAGTTAAAATCAAAGCATAGTTCAAAGTTCTTGACTAGACAAAGTTGGGGTGATTTCAATTATTGGGGAATCCTAACTTGAAGTTTTGGGTTAACTTAACTTATTTCACATCAAGGGTTTACTTCCAAATCAGGACTTGGTGTAACTGAGAGGAAAAGGTTGATGAAATCCAATTTAAGTATTTCAAGATTGGAGAGTCCACTCAGCGGATCAAGGAACTGTGAGTTAATCTAGTTTGCATTTGGAATGCCTACCTAAAACCATTCAAGTTTCTTGACCAACCAATGTTTGGGTAATGAGAATGGAAATATGGATCCTTTACACTAGGATGTCTAAGAAATAGGATATTTTAAAACCAATGGTGATGTATATTGGGTTTCAATAAAATAGTGTGAGAATAATAAATATAATATTTATTTGTCTAAATTTTATCAGATAAAGTACTAAAATTATGCTTATATTATTTTTAGAAATAGTAATAAAATGACATAAAACATATAATTGTGATCCATACTTGATAAGTACAACCTTCTCACTAACACAAATTTCCAAGAATGGTAAAGGCACCTACACATCATCATTCACCATGAAAGGAAATTATATGTACTGGAAGAACATTTTCCTAAAGCACCTAGAAATGAGGCTAGTGATGAAGAGTTATTTCTCTATGAGAAACATTTGAATGATTCTATATATGTTCAATGTTTCATACTATCATACATGTCCAATGAGATTTTGAAACAATATGAATACATGGATGTGTATAGCATGATGTCTCACCTTTGAGATCTCTATCAAGATAATACAAAACAAGAGAGGTATGAGATCTCCAATGATTTGTTCACAACTAATCTTGGAGAGTCTATGCCAGTTGTTCCTCATGTATTCAATCTTATTGGATACATTGAACACTTAGACATCTTAGGGATTAAATTCCCAGATTATTTGCATATAGATCTCATACTTTCATATCTTCCCAAGACCTTCTCTAGTTTTATTGTTAATTAAAATATGATAAATAATGAGAAGATTCATTCAAAACTTATTACTTTGTTTTTTCAAGTGGATAAGGATGTGGGTCATGATAAACCCATGGTACTTAAGGTGAATAATAAAAGGAAGAACAAGGAAAATGGGCCCAATTCCTATAAATAGTATAAATCTCTCAAGAACCATCTTTACAAGAAGAGGAATATCTAGATTCAAGTTAAGGATAAGAAATAATTTTGATTTTCATGTGGAAATTCGGGACACTAGAAGAGGAACTGCACCCAAAATCTTGGGGAAGCTAAAGGTGCATTTGTTATCGAGTGTAATATTTCTATATCTACACATTGGTTATTATATATAGTTTTTTGTGCTTACATATATATATCCAAATGTAGGAATCAAGTAAATTCTGAAAGATTTCCAAAGGAGAGGTGGATTTGAGAGCTACTAATGGTGTGAGGCTAGCTGCTCTAGCCATTGGTGACTACCACCTTTCATTTTCAATGGGAATGATTTTAGTTTTAAAATATTTTTATTATGTACCTATGGTTACCAAGAATATAATTTCTATATCATTCCTATATGCATATGGGTTTATTTTCATGTTTGGAAATAAAAGTTATTTATTTTATAAGGAAAGAATATGTTATGGTATGTCACATTTAAATAATGGTATTCATTCATTCCTCCTCATCTAAATTTATTTTTTTCATTTCTAAAAAGCTGCTTTAAGGATAAGTGGGAAACCAAACATTCCAAATTCCAAACACAATGCTGGCGTTGAATTCAAATTACAACTTTCAAAAAAAACATAATTATCATCTCGGTTCCTGTGAATCTCGAGTCAAGCGCCTGCCTAGAGTCGGAACCTATCACATCGAACATACTTTCCCTTCACCTCCCAATAATCACCATGCCGAAGAGAGCCACCGGAATCCTCATCTCTGTAATCTTCAACTTCACCGCTGTCTCACGAACTTTCGAGAAGTGTTTGACAAAGCTCTATCAAGATGGTTATTTAGACTCATATGAGCTAAAACCACTTGAAATATGTCATGATTTTGTACAAGGAAAAATTACCAAACCACCATTTAGTGGATAGGTTTAAAGGACAACAAAGCTTCTAGGATTGGTACACACTGATGTGTGTGAACCATTTCCAGTAAAATCTAGAGTTGGATATTCTTACTTCATAACTTTTACTGATGACTTGAGTAGATATGGATATATCTAATTGATGAGGTATAAGTTCAAGTCCATTGAAAATTCAAGTAATTTTAGAATAAAGTAGAGAATCGGTATGGAAAGAAGATAAATAAGCTTCAATCGGATCGAGGTGGTGAATATCTTAACTAAGAGTTAATTGACTTTCTACAAGAGTTTGGGATTATATATCAACTCACTCCACCTTACACACCACAGTGGAATGGTGTTACTTAAAGGAGGAACCATACCTTGTTAGACATGGTAAGGTCGATGATGATTCATGCATATATTCTATTATCCTTTTGGGGATATGCATTACAAAATATGTCATACACATTAAACCGAGTACCAACTAAAGTGGAAAATGAAATTCCCTTCAAGATATGGAGTGGAAAGAAACCCATTTTGTTGCAAACATGTGTATGGGGTTGCGAGCCATTTGTTAAGGCCTTATCAGGAAACAAACTACCACCCTAGGTCTAAAATTATATCTTTATCAGATATCCCAAGGAAACAAAGTGATACTACTTATACAACCCCTCAGTAAAGAAAGTGAATGTCACTAGAAAAACCTCCTTTTTTTAGAGGGAGCACATCCTCAAAAAGGATAGTGGTAAAAATATTGATTTCAATGAATTTGATGCTCAATATGCACAAGAGTTAGTATAGGAAGAGATTCCACAAGTCCCCGTGTAAGAAGTAGTTCTTGAAACAAAAGTACTATATAGGATCATAAGAGAGGTAAGAGAACTAGAGAGATATGGTTTTATAGTCACCGAAGATGGTGACTCATTATTGGTTGATAATAATGAACCTTTATCCTACAAGGATGTAGTAGATATCTTAGAAGCTGTAAGATAGAAAGAACCCATGAATTATGAAATGGATTCTATGTATCATAACCAAGTTTGAGTTCTAGTCGATACACTAGTTATTGTAAATCACATTGGATGAAAATGGTTATTCAAGAGGAAACCAAACATGTAAGTTAAATTAAATACCTATAAAGTAAGGAAAGTGGCTAAAGGGTTTAAATAGTGTTAAAAAATTGACTATGATGAAACCTTTTCACCATTTTCCATGTTTAAATCCATCAAAATTATACTTTCTATAGTAGCTCGCCATGACTATGTGATTTGGAAGATGGATGTAAAAACTACATTCCTTAATGGTAACCTTCAGGAAGATGTTTATATAACACAACCATAAGGGTTTGTGACTCCAGGTGATTCCAAGAATATTTTCAAGTTGTATAGATCTATTTATGGATTGAATCAAGCATTCAGGTCAGGGAAATTTTGATTTGATAAATCCATAAAAGAATTTGGTTTCATTAAGAATGAATTTTATCCATGTGTTTACAAGAGGTTTAGTGGAAATGGGGTCGTTATCCTAGTAGTATATTTTAATGACATATTACTTATTGGAAATGAAATACCAGTCTTACAGTCAGTTAAGGATTGGTTAAAAAAGTGTTTCTCCATGAATGAATTAGGTGAAGCGTCTTATATTATAGGGATAAATATTATTCATGATAGATCCAATAGGTTTCTTGGACTAATTCAAAGTACATATGTTGACTAGATACTAAATAGATTTAGTATGGAATAATCCAATAGGGGATCAGTTCCAATGTCACATAGTTTTCATCTTTCTAAGAAAATGTGTACTCAGACACAACAGGAGAGAGAGATAATGAGAAATATCCCATATGCTTCAGCAATAGTATCAATCATACATTCCATGTTATATACTAGACATTATGTTTTCTATGCATTGAGAATGGTAGGAAGATATCAAGCACATCTAGGAGAACATAATTGGTTTGTTGTTAAGGTTATCCTCAAGTATATGACAAGAATTAAGGATATGTTCCTAGTATATGGATGAGATAAGGAGCTGGTCATTAGTGGTTATACTGATGCTAGATTTTATACAGATCATAATTATCTAAAATCACAATCAAGGTATGTTTTCTATCTCAATGGAGGAGTTTTAAGCTGTAAGAGTTCAAAGAAGCTAGTTGTTTCTAATTCTAAAATGGAATCTGAGTATATAGAGGATTATGATGCTGCCAAGGAAGTCGTTTGGATTCGAAACTTTTTCTAGGATCTTTATGTCATAACTAATAGTAAATACCCTATAACATTGTATTGTGATAATAAAACAATGTTGACTCTTGAAAAAGAGCCATGGTCACACCAATGGACAAAGTACATACTCTGGAAGTATCACCTCTTGAGGGATTTTCATCAAAGGGGTGAAGTTGTAGTAAGTTGAGTTCTTGTGGAAGAGAATGTGGTGGACCCCTTGACTAAAGGTCTATCTTATAAGAATCATGAGTATCATGTGAGAGCTAGTGGACTTAATTTTTGCAACATTTGGCTCTAGTGTAAGTGTGAGTCTATTGGATTTGGTTCCCTAAAACTAACTTTTTTGTACTTTATGATAACCTGTATTCATAGTTTTGAATATTAATATACTTCTTATCACATCATGATTTTTCTTCTGCATAACATATTATGTGATAATGTCCCAAGAGTAGTTATTGCACTGAAATGTCTTTGCAGTTCCCTGTTATGGTGAGAACCCGGAAGTTCTACGACATTATTCTTAAATATATTTTCTATAGTCAAATGATATCATTTTATAGACACAAATGATACAGGATATCATGGGTGGAGACTCATAGGAATTTTAGGAACCTTCTCAAGGTGTACACCCTTGGAAATATCCAGTGGGATATTATGATAATGAGACCTACCAATAAGAAATCCACATTTTTATATATCATTGGATGTTCCTAACTGCAGACGTATGTATTGATCCTTAGAATTTAATATTATTATAAATAAGTATTATGAGTTATGTACTTTTATTTATTGATGAAAAATGTGATTAAATATGCTCACAGTTAGGTAGGATACGTTGGGTGTGTCATGAGTAATATTATATTAATGAATAATGTGAGAAAGGATTTTTCCCTTCTGTTATTTAACATAAGTTGATATATTTGACCCTTTGATGAAATGATATATCCTAAATAAATCCATGGATATGGTGTTCTGTAGGAAAGTTTATATTCTGGTAAGTCAAAGAAAGATACATCAAGAACATAAGTTGATGGCACCAATATATGACCTACTTTATTTTAGATATCATGATAAAGGGATTATATTACACAGTAAACATTCATATAAGGTATCATATCATTGCAGTGTTAACTTATTTCTCTATGGGTGACTTGGTGTGTTTCTAGATTCTAACCTTGTACTTTCGGTTGTTTGGCCCAATGTAACTGACAAATAGGCCTAGAGGGTCATACACTAAGTGTATCCATAATCTTAGTCAAATAATATGATATTATTTATTATTTAAAAATTGGAATAAATATTATTCCTATATTTAGTTTAATAATTATTCATGTTTTCTTGATCACATATATTTCATCATCAGTCATTCGAGAGAATATAATGTAATTGGAATATTTAATAAATATTTATTTGTAATTTAGTGAATATAATATTTATTTATTTATTAGTGAATAATATAGTGATATTTATTTAATAAATAAATATTCATTATTTAAGGATCGATAAATATTGTGGAGTAATGAAGGACCATGTTTAATTGGTTCGATGAGAAATAATAAATATTGAATATTATTTGATTAAATAATATTTAATTTAATTCGCAAGTTAAGCACATGTCCGAAAATATTATTATTATTATTATTATTTGACATGGGGTTCCGTAGGGATTAAATAAATAATAAAGGGAACTTTTATAATTATTTTATTTTAACCCTATCCATATATAAACCCAATTATATTATTTTCTCAATAATCCAATTAATTTGTTTGGTTATGCACAATAGATTTAGAGAATACTCTCAAGACCTAGAGATATCCCTTCTCCATGAATACTCCCAAGAACAGAGAGTTATTTTCCTCCACCTCCCACTCTAGAGTCAAGAGAGATCTAGGAGAACACTTTGTAATCAATTCTCAATGTGATCAAAAGAGGACGACACAAGTGCTAGGATCTACCGTGCAAGCACTCAGAGATTCCTATGGAGACGTTTGGAGATTTTTGGAACATGTGTGGGTCACTGCTAAAGGGAATAAACTTTTATTGCAATAACAAAATGATAGAATAACTGAGATATATTTCCAAATCCATCAATGAATAAATAATTCCATCAAGATAATTATTTATTTAATTAAATTAATTGTAAATAAAATGTGATAATCTTCTATCTTGATTCTAGTGTTTTATCCCTTGTCTATATTCTTTGATTCAATTCCATAGATCACAATTTTTATCATTGTGTAAACCTTAGATTGATCATCGATCATGGAAAAAATCAAAGTTGGGAACGACCCATCGCACGCTTCCGCTGCGCCCAGAACCTACAATAACCTCCTATGAGTTATAATGGAAGATTCATCCAAACTAATGACTATCTTGGATGATGGTGAGGATAAGTTGGAGGGATTTTTTTTGAGTATATACTTGAAGAACCCTAGCTTACAAGAACTTTGAATTACTTCACATGAGCCTTTTTTAAGGAGTAGAAACTTAAGGATGATCCAATAGAGAGAGATGAATATAATTTTAGTTTAATTATTGATTTTACACAATCTAAATTACAAGTTAATTTTCTTTTTTTTACTATGTATAAATAGATCCTTTTTTATAGGTTATGAAGGAGTTTAATGAGGTTTCTATAGAATTAAAGGTATCCATATTTGAAAAAAATTGGTATTAAAATTTGAATAAGAAGATCCCCCTCAAGAGTATAGATAAAATCATATAGAGGGAGATAGAAAATACCAACAAGAGGCCTTATATTTTATCCATATGACCATAGCTTAAAATCTATATAGAAATGCTAAGGGGATAGACACATGATACTTTACTAAAGATGGAGACCTCTGGGGGAAGAATAAATCTAATAAGAGTTATGGAAAGTGAAAAAATATAGTGGTTGTTACCACAAAAGCCCAACCCATTGGTAGATTGAGAATAATCCCAATGATATCCAGCTATGAATATAATAAAATACAGTTCCTATTTTTGTATTTACCCAATATAATTCTATCTTTTCCACTTTACTATTATTTTTAGTTTTTTGTTTTATATTTAAATGAGAGACTTAATTCAACTTGTTTTTTTGTATAGTAAATGAAGTGGAAAATAGTTATTTGACCTTACTTGAAGACAATTAGAAGCCAATAAAAAGTGGGAATCATTTCTTACCAAGTATTTACACATGAAAATAATAACTGCATTCATGTGGTCTCATTCCATTATACTTTTTTCATGTTATCCAATTATCAATTATGCTTGAAATATGTATATCACTACTAATGTTCGTTGAGGATATAGTGAAAATGAAGTGTATGGAAGGGGATAACTATAGATTTTATTTTCATTATTTTTTTCTATAGTTTTGATTATATTTTTTAAATTGAAAATTTATATATTTAAAAACATGCTCAGTATAAATATTTTTTGTATAGTTTTTTAGTATTTTTTAAAAAATTCATTGAGATAAATGTTGTATTTCCTAGGAGAAATACCATGATGGAAGGGATGGAGTTCATTTATTCTAAAATAGTGATATCTAGATGGTTGTTGAGTGAACTTACCCCTGATTTTATGAAAATATTTTCTTTAGAACTAGGAAAAGAGTTGTAATTTAAAAAGAACTTAGTGGAACCAAAATAATAGCTTGAGGGAACTAAACTAACGAAATAAAACCAAAATAACTAGACCTTAGGGATTTATTAGTGCCTTAGGAAGCCTATATAAAATATAATTGGATGTCTTATATAAACTAGAGTAAAATAAGCCTGTGGGATCTGATCAATAAGTCTTCCTAAGTTGACATAGCACATGTGTGTGTTTGTTATCCATCAAATAAGAGTTATAGTGACATGGGATTTAGCTTCCCAATAGATTATTATATACATTTACTATTATAATTAGTCTTAGGGGATACTTACTAACATGGGAAGGTTTAGTTTTTGAGTTTAGCTACACTCATTAAATAAGTTATTTTCACATAAATATGGCAGGGAAAAAATCAATAAGTTCTAATTGAAAAAGGGGATGGAAATATTTAGGTAATTTTTAACTTAGATAAACAAGGGTAAGATTATATATCTAAATATAATTTAGTAAGTATCAATGAATTGTGAAAATAAACCCTAGAATATAAATCTTGTGAGAGAAGGAATTAAAAAGGTCCTACTTGATAAAATCTTGATTCCACTAGGATATACTCTATTTACAAACTGAAACCAGAACTTGTGATTGAATCAAAGTGATAAAGTAGATTAAAATCATATAAGTGTAATGATAATTCAAAATATTTAATGAACCTATAATTTTCCTCTTCTATGGATTGTGTACTTAATTATAGGTAGGATTATCTCTTTAAATAATTGAAATCACTATATTTCTGAGTAGTGAAATATTCTAAGTGTAGGAGAGTGATCAAATGTCACTTTTTCAAAAAAAAATTATAATACATTGATACTAACCCACTAATTAATCTAAATCTTGGGTAATTTTCTCATTCATTGGTTTTTTTTAATCTTAACTTTATAATAAAAAATGGATTAAAATATAATTTTTAGTGGTTCTTAATAGTTTTAGATTTTATAATCAAATCCATATGTTGATTCAATTTTGGAGTTACATTTTTGTGTGATTTAAATTCTAAAATTCTATTTTTATTTAATTTTTAAATTAATTTAGAAAAATCTCACATTTAAATTTTATTTTTTATGGATAAATAAAATTTGGTTTAAAAATATGGATTTTAAATATTGAAACATCAATTTAAACCTTAAATGAGTTTTTTGGTGCTAAATAAGGAATTAATTATGTTTTTTTAAAATATGTATATAAATTTAAATTTAAACTATTAAAATAAAGGATGATTGGAAATTGATGAATTAAATTTTTAGTTGAGCTTTTGAGTTACCAAAGTGTGTTTTAAATAGAAGATGTAGATTGAGGAGAAGAAGAAAATGGAAAATTCATCAACCTAAATTGGTAGTCTCATGGTAGTTTATGATACCACAAAAAGATATCCAAACTACCATAACCAATAGTGATTTGTCATATAAAATTCACCTCATGATAACTCAAGGATTTATACCCTCTCCACAGCTAGTCTTTCCAAGATACCACATATTAACCTTCAACCTACCATATGAAGATACCCCAACCACCTACCATGGTCAATGCACAGGTTGTGGATCTCCCACTATAACTCCACAGTTAGTAAACTAACCACATAGAGCCTCAACTAATGTACCCCATGGAGATCTTCGCAACTAACTACAAAGTTTTTCTCTAACCTATCACACATGAATACCTTTAACCGTGCCTCACCATATCAATCCATAGATCCAAACTTCTCCAGGAAATGGAACCTATTACATCCCAACTTATGGATGATTTAGGTTCACTCATATCCAAATTAAAATGAATATTCAATGTTCCTAAGCCTAAATTGGATTCCATTGAAGATTTGATTTTCATTTGAAGTTATGATTAACAAAGATGTGTACCAATTTAAGGATCTTTAAACCAGATTTATAAGGTAGGTTGTGAAATCAATATCATGCCACTTTGAAGATTCTTTGATTATAGCTGATGGTTATGCCTGATTCTGAGTTTGGATAAGACTATGACTCAATATCATAATCATAATAAGGGATTATGAGATTTGATTTGGTGATGGAAACTTGTTATGCGAGGGTTATTCACTTATATATATATATATATATATATTGGATGAATTGAGACCAAATCTATAATAATATGCCTTGATTAAAGTTTCTAAATGAAGTTGATGAAAAATAATGTCGAGCTTGAAGATGATTTATATTAAATTAATAATATAATAATAGAGAATAATGGTTTTTGGGATTGATCCTTGTGTAGGGTTTGACACAAATAAGGTGATTATTTTTGTTTCATATTTGTTCATTGAAGGAGGGGACCTCATACCTTCCTAATGTTTTTGATTCAAAGGTGTATATAGACTCACCCAAGATATTTTATGGTTTTACTCAAAGATATATTGACCATATAAACCCCAACATAACTAATTAAACCAAAATTGTGTGAATCCAATAACCAATTCCTTATCACCAAGCTAACTTCGCATCTAGGTCAATAGACCCATATACCAGAAGTTTACCATCAATATTGTCTAGACATTTACTAGTGGTCAAGAAAAATAGAATTGAATCCCGAAGCACTTTCACCAAACCAATTTTTTATCATGGGTTTACCTAATCGAACTGAAATCAAATTAGAGAATTAGACAAACCAATCCCATGTCAAAAAATATAGAACAAATCCTAGACTACCTTTATAGAATCCCATTATTTCACTAAGACCCAGAAACATTTAAAATCACTACTGATTTACCCATGTTGAGTACCAAATCCTCCTCCACACAATTTTAGTGAAGTATAGGCCCAAAATTAACATAGTCAACTCCTCTTGCAATTCAATCCCAAGCTAGAATGTGCATCACTCAAACTATACTTCACGTCTTCATGTCAAGAATCACTTTATTTCCACAAAATCATGTCATAGTAAATAAATTTTTCTCTGATTCTACATGAAGGAATATAGAATTCAATAATGGTAAGGGAATTGTTTAACAAGAAGATTCTTATGATTCCCACATGCCTAAATCGTGACCATCAATCTAGACATGTGGAACCCATTTGAAGATGAAAAAGGGTCTCACTGATCAATAATTAAATTCATAGAGAAGGAGGAATAACACTGGTGATACTTATAAATTTATTTCCCCTATCCCATTTCAGAGTATTCAGAACTTTGGATTTTGTCCTGGTCTTTATTTTAGTTAGGGTTTTCTATATTTCTACACTTCTAATTATAATCCCATTTTTTCATCATTCTTATTGACTGATTCTATCTTTCCCAAATTTATTTATGTTTCTTTATATCTATGATTCACCTCGTGATCTCAAACTCCATGTTTATAGAGAACTACCCCCCAATGGGTGACCTATGGGAAATTAAAGTTGTGTTATTTAATTTTTTTCATTTCAATTCTTGCTTTATTTATCAAATTCTGGTGTGATGGTGAAGATGGTGTGTATATGAGTTGATTTTCACTCTACATTCCATTGACAATACTATAATCCTCCAAACTATTGTGCATAAAAGTCTCCCCTCATTCAAGAAACACTTCATACCAATGAACTTGTGTGATTTTAATGGAATAATGGTATGTGATTTCATCCTAGTGTGTGAGTATAATCATTCACTCGATTGAGGAGGATTCTTACCTATTCACCAAGCAGAACAAATGAGATCATTAGTCTACTCAATTATTCCTTGAAAAAATTAATGGTTCCATATAAGGAAATAGTATAGAATGGATATATGAATGATATGAAGTCTTTTCATTTATTTAGGTAATTTAGAAAAAAAAATTAAATAATGATTAGCCCCACTAGAATTCATCCCTGGATCACCTACATTTATTTTTTTCTCCATTCTCATGTTCTATATTTTTTTTTAATTTCTTAATAATAAAAAACAAAAAAACATAATTTTTACCTATCTCCTAATTTAAAAATTGATAAAACAAAACAAAAATTAATAAATGATCAATATGGTGAGAAATTGACCCATGAATCCTTGAGAATGACCATTTTTAGTCCCACTAGACTGTATTCTTGGTTTTACACACTTTTTATGTAAGGGTTGTGATAGACTCTTGCATCATTAACTAACGCATATATGAGGTTTTGGATTCTGGGTGAACCCCCAGCATCCAATATATAGTATAAATAGTTGATTGGATACTTCCCCTCTCCTGCAATCCCTTCCATACATAGTTGGGGCTATATGGTTGTGTTTATGTTGTTGTGGTATGAGGTGGATTGGAATGTGGTTGTGGTGTGAGGTTATGGTATGAGGTTATGGTTGCAGTATATCATGGTATATTGAATAGAATGGGATATGAGCACTAAGATGTATGATGTTATGATGGTACAATGATTATATTAGTAGTGGGGAAGTGGGTGTAAGGTACCTCCTTTTCTATATGTTTATGATTTACTATAATTATATTGTATGTGAATTTGGAGAGTGAGTTTGTGGTGATATGGGTTTTTAGATAATCTAGGATGGGATAACGTGTTAATTTAATTATTTATTCACTAAACCTTTATTATATTTCTTATATATTTACATGAGAGTTTCTTATAAGGAAAATACTGAGTATACATGTATACTCATCCCTGCTTCTATATAATGTTTTTATAGATTTACAAGACAGTGTTGGAGATCGGTCTAAACCCACTAACTCATGACTTTGTGATATGTGGATGGTTGGAGAGTCCCTTGCTTCTTTCTAAAAGTTCATGGATTTCTAGGTATTGATTTTTGGAATTATTATAGTTGTATAAAATTCATGTATTTTTATATTATTAATGGGGATTTATTTTTTATTTCATAAATGGTGTTTGGTTTTAATTGGTGGATTTAATTTCTCCCTAGGGTTAAGAGGGTAATGCATCTCATATTTTATTTTTATAGCATCAATGAAATTTACCAAATTGTGGACTATTGGAGGTTGGATTTGAGGGTTATACTTGTTTCACTGTCAGCCCATGAGGGGTTTTAGAGGAGTGGTACCATGACACTCCTCTCTCCTTATCTTTATTCAGGGTGGTTTCATGTTGAAACCCAAATGATGGGGTTCTCCTATTCCTTTTACCTCTGCCTTATCTTTTTCTTACTTCTCTTAGACCTAATCTATCGTAGTGGGTTGATTTGATGATTAAGGTTCATCCAGAACTGGTACTTTTGGTTTATGAGGTGTGAGGATTCATTTATAATCCATTGTCTACTCTAATATTATAGTATTTACAAGATTTATTTGAGTTTCAATAGGTGATTATATATCTCTTCCATTATTTGACATAACCACATATTCTTAGTTATCTATTTTAGGTTTCCATGGAAATAACTTTCCTTCTAAAAATATACTTTGGATTTGTGTGTAAGTTTTCAGTCTTATTAACAAATACATATGTTATCAAATATTCTTCCATGTATTATATCTAAATTCCATTTATAAGGGATTTATAATTTTTTAAATGTTTTTATTGGAGTATATTGAACTTTATTATACCATGTTTTGAGATCATAAAAGTTTAGATTATTTACTTTTTTATTTTAAAAAGTTGATTTACAAGGTTTTAAATTTTTCTTTTGAAGGATAAGGCCTTAATTTATTGAAATCTATAGTTTTTTGGTATTTTTACCATTTTATGAATTTCCCTTGTGGTATTTTTATGAATTAATATGAATTTTTTAATTAATTTATGCAATTAAATGGTTATTCATCGATCGAATTGGGATTATTTCTATGAGAGATAGAGAAAAGATGATTAATGTAAGTGATTTTATAAAATGATTCATTTGATTCCTTTGTTTATTCTTTATTATTAATCAAGGTTAAATAATTATAATTTCATACGTTTGATACCCTTGACACTTGAGCTCACCTATGTTGACTGGGATTGTTCCTTTATTTTTTATTATACCGATTTAGGTATGATGACTAAAGATTCAAGACAGTATATTAAATCATATTTTTTTAAATACCATATCTAAATATTAATTTAGAATTCTATATCTATAGATTTATCCCAGAATACAACACCAGTAAATTCCTTTAGAATTTTTTTTATAATTTTCTATGGAATATTATATTTTTGTATCCATATTAGAATACCACATCCTCTTCATGCAATCTTTTTTTCCATTTTCCAAAGCCGGTTTGAGGGACCCGGTACCCGAAGCCGGTTTAAGGGAAACCGGAAACCGAAATACAGACATCATCCAATTTCAAATTCAAAATCTGCTCCAACCTCGCTCCACCGTACACCACATGTTGCCTCGAGTCGCGATCCCTTCATCACACATTACCATCCTTGCTGGTACATCGCCATCCTTGCAGGTCACCGAAGAATAGACGCTGGAACACCCACAGCAGGCCGAACCCTCCTCCATCAGCATCGCCATTTCATTAAATAGATGCAAAACACAAAAATGAAAAACATCATCCTTTCCAGAAACACCAAATTTAGTAGGAACAGGAACCAAGAAATCTCCATCTTCATCACCGCATAACAAAAATTAAAACCGATCTTCTTCGAAAAAGAGACCGGCCCTGCATCCTAACACCAGATCTCCAAAAACAGCAAGAAAACCTACAGAAAACCGCATCTTGAAATGGAAAACAGGAGATCTTGTCCTGCCTCCATCGGAGCACCAACGCTGGTTCGAAACTGCCAGATCCATCCACAAAATGCCATCGCAAAGTCACCAAAACAAAAACCAGAAGCAGGAAGGAAGAATGGAGAAAACTGAAAACAGAAAAACAGAACAGAACTCGGTCATGAACCAGATCTTGTTCCAAGTCCCATCGTCACCAACCAGTTGACCCCCGGAGGCCACACCCAACACCAAGAGCCTGCATCCGAGAACGGAAAGGCTCCCTCAACCCGCAGAATCTGGGACTTGATCGTAGGATGAATGCACCACCGTGAAACCCAAACCAGAGAGAGGGTTCGAGCAAAGGATGGATGAATCAAGCGCATCGTCATGACGGCCGAGCCAAGGAAGCCACCGCTGCGAACAACAAACAAAGGGTGGAAGAGATAAGCCTAGCCAGGGCGAAACCAGGAGGCAGCGATGGGAGAGAAACCCTCACTCTATGCTCTGCGACGCCCCTTAGAAGATCACATCTTAATATCCTTTTAAGTTCCATAACCACAAAACTCATTGAAATGTCACATCTTATTACCTCACCATGTTATAAGAACCAAATAATTAAATTTTCAATACAAAATCAAATATAAAATATTCCACCAATTTTTACCCCCTTCAATTCATAGTGAACAAATAATAATTACATGTAATTTAAACAACATAAAAAACAATAATTCATTAATATAAATCATTTAATCACATATCCATTCATCGTAACTAGATAACCACATTATTTTATCAACCCATGATCAAAAAAATATGGTAAATCTATAGAAACATCTAATATGATTAAAATCCAGAACCACATACCTAAATTCATCTTTCGGGATATGATTTTCCAAAATTTATATCTACCAACCTAGGTTTCCATTTTTATAGAGTCAAAATTTGATAATCAATCCACTCAAATATATAATTAAATCATCCATATAAAATTATAATATCTCATAATCATAGAACCAATCCACCAAAACATAGATTTCTAAGAGAGTAAAGTGACATCAATGGAAAATATATCTAGAGATTTTATCTCAAATCCAGAAATGATCCATTCAATTACATGAAGAAATTTTTTTTTTCTTGATGTAAAACCTTCAAAATCACCCAAAAATTTATTCATATCAATTATCCATGGGTTTTGTGGGAGTCAAATAGAGGATTTCAAGTATTTTTAAGTTTTAAATGTGTAACATTTTAAATATTCATGATCTAGATACATAATATTCCAAGATCGTGTATATGGTCATGAATTCTCCACTATCCCAAGATGGAAAAAAATTTATGATCAAGCTGCACAGTCTCCCAAGCCGTTGTGGGGAGATTATAACCTTATTAAAACCTATCAAAAATTCCTTTAGTAATCCAAATTCTAACAAAACTTCAACCCCAAGGTAAACACCTCATTTTGGATCCAATGATGTATTAAAAATTCACTATTGAGATAATATAACCCATATTTTTTATTTTCTATTTCTAAATTAATCATAACACATATTAAAAATCAAAAAGTACATTAATTTAATTTTCATATCTCTATA
Organism: Viscum album; assembly: GCA_963277665.1. Taxonomy (NCBI): domain Eukaryota; kingdom Viridiplantae; phylum Streptophyta; class Magnoliopsida; order Santalales; family Viscaceae; genus Viscum; species Viscum album. The sequence goes on from OY728152.1 coordinate 1,150,296,576, forward strand.
TTAAATTCCCATCAAAATATTTTTATCCTTAAAAAAATATATAACTTCAAAATAAATTAATCTTCCAAAAACCTAAACCATCACAAAAATGAATAAATAAGTGTTGAAAGTAATTTTTTAATGTGGTAATTGATATTTGTGGTAATTTGTGATCTATTATAAAATAAAAAGAACAATGAGGAAATTTTTAAATAGAATTTTGTAGTTGATGTGTTAAATTTCTATAGTGTTTGGTTGGAGGAAGTGGTGGTAGTTATGTGTGGAGTAATGGTTATAGATGTAAACATATAGGAGGTTAACCCTAGTATAGGATTTGTGATCTATTATATATCTATGTTTTTTTTATTATCTATGCACCACTTCTCAAGTAAGATAACTAAAAAAAAGTGCATATGAGGTTTGGGGTACCAGATAAACCCCCAAAATCCAAGATTTAGTAAAAAAAGATGACTAGTTACTCCCCCTATCATAATCTCTCTTCTAGTCATATTTTCTTTTATGTTTTTATGGTTATGTGCTAGTGGTTGGGTGTATTTTATATGAGGTGGATTGGAATGTGGGTGTGGGATGAGGTTGTGGTATAAGGTTGCAGTTATAGTATGAATAGATAAATATAAATATTTATTTAGTTACATGAATATTAAAATAAATGTTTATTCATGAGTTTAGTAAATATAATATTTATTTATTTACTGAATGAATAATATTTTTTTGAATAAATATTTTAGGTTTGATAAATACTGAGGATTGATGGGATGAGTTAGGGGCATATTAGAAATGATATAATATTTAATAAAATTTAAATAAATAGTGATTTTTTTATTTAAAAAATGATATTTAAATATGTGCATGGCAAGCGATGTAATAATATTATTATTATTATTATTATACATGGAGAATAACTTAGATTGAATATTTGATAAAGATATTTTTTTTCATTATAAAATATTAACCCTACGTATATATTTCAAATTATATCATTTTAGAGGATTAGAGTTTTTTTCACAATGAAATGTTGTGAAGCACTAGGTTTCTTCATACTAGCACCCAAATACCAAGAGTGTTGTTTGGAAATTCCTGGTGCACAGGTGGATACAACTAGAGGAATCCATGTTTGGAATCTCCACTACAATGATGAAATGACAAGAGTGACATCATATTTATCATAATTAATTATCGCATTCACATTGATTCTTGTTTTTAATAAATTAAAAATTATTGTGAAAGGTCCTATCTATAGGATTCCAAGGTTTCCATCATCAAGTTCTTCAGATATTATTTATTGAAACTGATGAAAAAACATTTTTTGATTCCATCTTGGAACTTATTCTACACCCTGAAACCTTCAAGGATGATAGGGTGACTAGATTAGTGGGTAAGTGAGTGTATAGTACCTCCTTTACTGTACTTTTATGATTTACTATACTTATAGTTTATACATATTTAAAGAGCATGTTTGTGATGAGATGGGTTTTTAAATAACTTAGGATGGGATCACATATTATTTTCACTTTTATTCACTAAACCTTTAGTATTATTCTTCCACATTGACATGAGATTTTCTAGTAAGAAGCCTATAGAATATACTTGTATACTCATCCCTGCTTCTATATGATTTTTTTACATATTTTCATAACAATGTTAGAGATCAAACTGGACCTTAAAAACTCATAACTTAGTGATTTTTGGATGTTGGGGGAGTCCCTTTATAATTTCTAAAATTTCATATATTTTTTGTTATTTAATTTTGGAATGATTATAGTTTTATAATATTCATGAATTTTTATATTATTTTAGGATATTGGGTTTTATTTCACCAGTGTTGTTTGGTTTTGATTGGTGGATTTCCTGTCTCCCAAGGGTTAAGATGGTAATGTCTTATGTATTGTATTTTTATATTATCAGTGTAATTATTCAATCAGTGGACTATTGGAGGTGGGATTTAGGTTTCACACTTGATTCACTGCCAAACCATGAGGGGTTTTAATGGAGATGGGTTGTAACACCCTAGAATGATAAAGGGTTAAATGACTAAATGATATGACTCATGTCAACAAGGTGCACCATTATTTTTGAGATCCTACCTGATTATAGCTTCACAGTTAAATATACTTGGTCTAGAGTAGTGATTAGGATGGGTGACCTTCTAGGAATTTTCCTAGGGTGTGTGTGAGTGAGGATAAATCATACTGGAAAGAACATGTATTGGACTATAGGGATATTCATTAGTCATATGACTCGTTCGGGCACATGGGTGGGCCCCATGGAGGGGGTCACGTGTCTACAGGGCAACTTGTGGTACTTGGTGGGCCAAAACCTGAAATCCATATTAAGGTGGGGTGTCTGTGTTGTTAGTGGTACCCAATTGTTACATTTGGTATCAGAGGCAATACCCAACCTTAAGTGTGGTGGCACTATCTGGGTTGACATGTAGGGTCCACGGTGATGATATTATACTCTAAAGGGGTGTGAATGTAAATCCCTATAATGATAAAGGGTTAAATGACTAAATGTTACGACTCATGTCAACAAGGTGCACCTTATTTTTCGGGATCCTACCTGATTAGAAATCCATTGTTAAGTGTTTTTGTCTTAGAATATTGATTAGGATGGATGACCTTCTGGGAAGTTTTCAGGGTGCGTGTGAGTGAAGATAAAGCACACTTGAAAGAACATGTGTTGTCCTATGGGAATAGTCATTAGTTAGATGACCCATATGGGCACATGGGTGGGCCCCAGGGAGGGGACCATGTGTCTACGGGGAAACTGGTGGTACCTGGTGGGCTAGGACCTGATATCCATATTAAGGCGGGTTTATGTGCTATCATTGGGGCCCATTTGTTACACGGGTCATGAAACTTCTCCCTCCTAAGATTGATTCTAGGTAGTTTCTTTGTGAAATCCAAATTATAGACTCTTATCTTCCTTTTACACCTCTACTTTATCTTATTATTGCTTCCTATTTCCCTAATCTCTCATGGTTTTATGATTAGGTTTCATCCATAATTGGGGTTTTGGTTCATGAGGTGTGAGGATTAATTTATAAGCCTCAATCTACTCTAATCATGTGGTATTTCCCATATTTATTTTAGTTTTAGTAGTTGATTCTATATATATTACATTCTTTGACAAAACCACTTAAGATTAAATCTATATTTTGGGTTTACTTGGAAACATAATTCCTTCTAACCATTCACTTTGGATTTTTGGGGAATTTTTATTGCTTATTTGACAAATACATGTGTTATCAATGATTCTCCCATGTATTATATCTAAATTTTTCTTCTAATGGATTTATAGTATTTGAAATGTTTCTATAAGAGTGGATTGGATTTTATTATACCATTTTTTTCCACAATAAAAGTTTGTGTGCTTTTTTTATTTCAAAAAAGTGATTTATAAGGTTTTAAATTTTCATTTGATGGTAAGGCCTTGATTTGTTGAAATATAAAGTGTTTTTGTATTTTTACCACTATATGAATCACCCATGTGGTATTGTTATGATTGAATATGAAATTATTGATTATTTATGGAATTAAATGGTCATTAATGGATCATTGTGGGGTTGTTTTTATGATATAAATAACGAATGATTAATATGAGTGATTTTATAAGGATTTATTTGATTCCTTTAATTCTTAGTTTGAAACTTTATGTAAACCTTTGGATACCTAATTTATAATTTTAGTGAAGTGAACTCCACTATTTTAGGATTATGATATCACTATTTGGGAGTCACTCCCCCCCTAACACCCCCCCCCCCAATGAGGCCTTTAGTCAAGAAAGTCTGGGAGTAAAGACAGGGTCGCATCAAAGATGATGGTTCCATTAAGTTGAATCATAAATTGACCCTCTAAATCCTAATGGTTTACTCAATTATGACTTATTCTTTCCAAAAGTTTGTGGGTGGATTTATAATATTTTTATATTAATTTAAATGGTTTTTAAATCCCTTTATTTTATGGTCATTTAAGAAAACCTTTTTTTAGTTTCAAATGTTCTTTTTTTTACCAAAACTTGTGATTTATTCTTTTGTTTTCAAATTAGCATGTTTTTTTTCTTATGAATAAAAATGCATAGAATCATTGAAATCATATTACTAAGTTTATAATAACTCCCTATATAAAGATAGTAGTGTGTATGTAGATCTTTATTCTCATGAAATGAGTAAAGTAAATACATCCATTTTTCTTGGTGATGCATATAAAGGTATCAAGGTTGTAACAGCCCGAGGTTTTGTGAATTATTTTTTTCGAATTAATTTAATATTTTTGATATTTATCATTTCACAAAACACTAAAAATATTTTTTTATATTAAATAAATAGGTCATACTTTCATTATATGCTACACTAAGGTAATTTTGTACTACACGCAACACCAACTTGGCTTGCGATACACGCATTACCGAGTTTTATAAAACAACAATATATTATTAAAATATTATTATTTAACATAATAAGATATAACCTAGTGGTTATAAATAGTATTAACTAACTTATGAAAATATGTGTTTTACACAAAATATAAAATGAATTCATTGGTTACAAATTAATTATAAATGGATATAAGAACCAATTGAACATAAAGGAAATATTTTTATAGAAAACTATTTTTATAATCACAAAGCTATTTTATCCAAAAAAAATTAAATTAATTAAAATTACAGAATTATATTAGTGAAATATATATGTTATATTTTCAATAAAATATTTTTTATATTCATCTAATATATTTGATAAGCATAAGATAAGAACAAACCCAATATGTCACATAAAAACCTATATTTTTATAAAAGTAGTTTTACCACCTTTTAATGGAGAAAAAAATTTAAATATAAATTTTATAAATTTAATATGTAAAAATAAACTTCATATTTTAAATATAAAGTTAAAAATTAGGTTAGGGTGAATTTTTGGTACTTTTCTGTGAAGTTTCGTTTTTTGATGAAAATTGAAAAATACTGAATTTTAATTCCAAAAAAAAATTCATCTAATTTATTTATAAGGTTAAATTATAATTTAAATTGGTTTTAAATATTAATTAGATAATTTTTTTATCAATTAATCCAATTTAGGTCATTGAAATCAATTTCACTTTGAAATTGACTATAAAACATAGCAAAATTTTGAATTTTTTAACTTAAAAAACTTGCATTGTCATCCCATCTGCGGGATTAAATTTAAATTAATTTATTACACTTGTGTGATTGTAATTTAGAAAAATGGATTAAATATTTTTAAATCATCATAATTTATAATGTCTAATAAGGTCAAATTAGTTTTTGACTCAAAATATTTGTGAAAAAAATTAAAATTAATTACAATGATTAAAGTGAAATTAAGCTTAACAAGGGAATAAACCATAAACTTAAGGGCCAAAATGACCTATACACTTGTCCAGAACCCATTTTATAGACATATTTTTTCAATAAAACTTAAATTATTAAGTGATTTTTGTTTTTTAAGACTTTTTTTAGGTAAAAACATGGGTACATCAAACTTGTTTTCAAAAATGCCAAGTGTATCCCCTCCCTCCCCTATAAAAGGCCACCACCTCTCACCATTCCTAACACCTCTCAAGACACTTTTGATCGACCAAAATGTACCCAAATATCTCCTCAAAATACATCCCATAAACCTATAATCCTCCATTCATGAATAAATTCGTCCAAGGAATCCCTTTGGTGAAAACCAAAAGGAGTTACCCAAAGAAGAGGTATCATCCTTCCTCATTCTCCATTCTTTTATTTTCTCTCTCCACCCCCTAAAATATCATTATTATATGATTATAAAACAACACCAATATCATAAATATACTTATATGTTTTTATGATAATTTTTTAACCTAAACTTACACACACACTTCCATCTACTGGGTAACAAACATATTGTTTATGTGTACGGAGAACTACCACCTCACGAAATGATGATTGTTAATTTTTACTTTACCACATTTAATGGTTGGGAATTATGATGTAAACACATTATATATGATATATATTATACTTATTATGTATTTAATATTCCTTAATTATTTTACAACACATATCTTTATACTTTCCATTTTGTGTAAATATGATAATTTTGTTTAAGGAAGTGTGGACTAGTACCACCTCCTCAAAACGATATGATTCGTTCACACAATAAATGGAATGTATTAATGATGGGTTTAGTGAAATTATATGATATATATTACATAATAATTCTACTATAATTATATTATATATATGTGTACATATATGTCATTTAATTTTTTTTACTTTCAATATTACAGATAAAAACAGAAACAGCGTTCATGTGTATGTACAGCCTATCATCTCCATGAACAGTATATTCCATTCCATATTTATATATTTTATATATTATTATAAATATATATATAATGAATATATATATATATATATTATTTATATAATTTTTTACATTCTATAAGTATATAAATCATTATCTAAGTAAGACATTCAAGAATAATAAGTCAAAACATGTACGAAGAACAAAACAGATATTACCCGAAGTGAAACCTTAACATATAGTTTTTAATAATCAGGTAATATAAATTAATAATAAAACCATATATTGTATTATATATAATAATATGGTTATGTGATAGATTTATAATAAACTTATATTTATTATACTGAAGGTTTGAACGAGTACGATGAGAGTCAAGACACGAGGTAAGGAAATTTCATCTCATTTTTTATATCTGTGAGATACATGTCATGTTCATTAATTAGTTATTTTGGGTGGTTTATATACTATTTCATCCCACATTTTTATTACATAACATTACATAGAATTTTACAAATAGGGGATCTTATAAAGTTTAGTGTCTTAGAAAAAAGGGTATATAATACATGAAAACATAAAAAATTATTATATTCCACTTGAAAGGATTATCCAAGGTTCATCCTAATTAAATTTATTACATCTCATAACCTGGGGACATACATCAATGCAAAGTGTGAGAAAAAGTCCCAGTAAGGGAAAACAAGTGAAATAGTTTACTTGTGGTCTTGTGGAATATCGATAAGAACTTGAGGAATTACATAAAGGCGTAAGAAATAGGCATATTTTAAAAATAAGAACTTGAATCGTAACTTGAAAATTTGGATACAAAATTTAATTTATACATTAATAAGCATATCACCAAGGTCCATCCCCAAGGTATCATAAAAATTACCAAGGTTATTCACCAAGGTATCATAAAACTTATCATCTCTAGAGATTAATTTCTTAATTTAATGCATTGGAGAGATATCAGGTCGCATGATTAATATGTATTTAGTTTCATGTGATACACATAGATCATAATAAAACATTTTATAAATAATTCATAGAGAATAAAAGAAATGGGTTTGATATCAAAATCATGGCGTTTTAAAAAGTGCTTAAAAACATGATCATTATGTCATTTATAACCCATGGAAAGGGAATGAGGGTTTTATGTATTTCAATTGCAGAATAAAATAAATCATTTTTATTTATTGATGAATACCCCTATAAATTAAATAAGTTTGGTTATTCACATAAATAAAATAAAATAATTTCTTGATAAAAGGAGATAGATTTTGAGATGAAAATTCTACAGCATAATGGGTATGAAACATAGTTTTATAAAACATTAAAAAGAGAGGGGACAAGGGTAAACCATTAATAAAAGAATAATAATACATTTTAGGGACAGAATAAATTTTAAATAAGAACATGGTATGGAAATTTTAAATACATACCACATAAAAGAGAACTTGAAAGAAAAAGAGAAGTTGAGAATTCCCTTACCTGGAAGAGTGGCACCTAAAACTTGAAGATTGGGACATTGGGGGATTGAGGATTCCTTGGGAGGACTACTTGGTAGGTAATAATATCAGATATTAAAATTATAATTAATTGGTAATGAAATATAATTAATGAATGGTTGGGTATTTATAGCAAAAGAGATGGAGTTTTTTATTATTTTCTTAGGACACCTCAATAGTGGTATTTTCAAAACCATGGGTTTTCCCATGGTATTTGGTCATGGTATTGGCCACTTGGGACATATTATATAATATTTTCATCCTCAAGAGTCTACTAGAAAAATTACATCATTATTACATCATTAATTAGGTCATTAAACATACTGAAAACTCAAAACTGTATTTTTTACTATTCACCAAAAATTCAGCTATTTCAGAAAAATACCAAAAATTCAACCTAAAAATTTTTCAATGTGTAGAATTAAAAAATGAACTCCATTTTATTAAAATTATTTTATAAATATGTGAAATTTAATTTTTAAGTAAAATAATTATTTACTTTAAAAATACTAATATTTAACTAATAATTTATAAAACATTTATTTACTTATACTATGATATAATTATATCACATTACCATTTAGTATGAATAAAATATATTTATACTTCCTTAGGTGAAGTTACTATTCCATTGTTCATACTACTATTCATAAAGGTAACATTACTATTCCAAAGGTTCAAGTTATTATTCACCAAAAAAATAAGTTGATCCTATCAGACTCTAAATATCTTACTAGTTGAAAATGTGTGTGTCTGTTTTTCAAAAAACATTTCACATAATAAATTATTTAATAATTATTTAAATGAAAATATCATGACCCGTCCCCCAGGGACCATTTTTTGACTACCTCAAGCCCACCTCCCATAGACTAGGGGCTAGAGACTAGCATCGAGTAGCCGTATCCCAAAAAAATGGGAGGAATTTTCCTAAGTACATGTAAACACATAAAAAACTCCAATACAAAGATGTTGGATGGTGAAAACAATAAGTAAATAGCCTAAGGTGCGATAGTAGAAAACTGAAGGTAAACTAGGCTGAAATACAAGCCCAACTGGAATAGGAAAGTAAAAAATACAAGTCTCTAGAACTCCTTCGTAGAAAACCCTACCTGAAGGGTAGGTACAAAAACAACTGTATGAAGTTGCAGAAGAACGTCTCGTCTATCGGGTCACTCTAAGCACAACCTATCCTTGGTCTACCAAGGACTCTATCAAAATATCGATCATCTACACAAGACACAACATGTGAGGGTGAAGCCCGTATAGGGATGAGTAAAACAATACTCAGTAGGGACCCCAAACCACAAATAAAAGTACACATGAAGTAGTGGATAGCTCACATAGGTATAACTTAAAGTATAGAAAGAAATACTATCGGTTGTAATGTTGAATATATTGGGACTCGTCCCTGATGAGTCATTGTGGCCTGTTGGGCTACTGAGGTCTACTCATCTATTGGGCCACTGAGGTCCACTCGTCACTTAGGTTTGTTGGGATACTGAGGTCCGCTCATCTGATGGGCCACTAAGATCCACTCATCACTTAGTTTTGTTGGGCCACTGAGGTCGGCTCGTCTGTTGGTCCATTGAGGTCTACTCGTCACTTAAGTCTGCTAGGCCACAGAGGTCTGCTCGTCACTTAGGTCTGTTGGACCACTGAGGACTGCTCTTCACTTAGGTTTTTTGGTCCACTAAGGTTTGTTCGTCTATTGGGTCATTCATGTATGTTCGTTACTTCCTTCTCATCACAGCCAGCTGCAGGATTCCCACTCACAACGCACTTAATTTTGGGAGAATCTAATTCTCAAGCCATCATTCATATCCCAACTTCTACAAAAACTCATTTGGAGTATTTAAAAATAAATGTCTCACTGTGAGGGTTGTAACACCACAAATGTCTTGTTAATTGGATGCACGGTTTGAAAGTTATGAGTCTTTTAGTAAAAAGGGAACGATCAGGGTTCAAGCCTAGCCCAACCCAATCGGACTGACCCGAACCGACTCGGTTTGGCCGACTGACCCACCCCGGTCAGGTATGGTCCAACCCAGTTCGTCCTGGCCTAAGGTCCAAGCCCATTGGGCCTGCTGGACCCAACCCATTAGGTCGAGGGTCCAGCCTAGCGGGTCGGTGCCACCCAGTGGCTTGGTTTCCCCCTCTATCCCAACCCGCATTAGCGGTCCAGTTCAGTCCAGCCTGGATGTGGTAGGTGTCGCATCCTCTCCACATCACATGGTTGGCTCGGTCGTCCGCCTCCCCACACGCGGTCTGCTGATTGCATGTCGTCACCCCACTACAGCCCACCCTGGCCGCAGCCTGCTGCCGCCGCCCGCGGCTCTGCCGCAGGCCTTCCTACTACCGTCGGCACATGACGCCTCCCACATGTGGCCACCGCCACAACTCTCCCTCCACCACTGTCATCTCCCATTTTGGTGGTCGTTCACCAGGCACTACCGTCTCCCTCATCCTTATGCCCAAGTTGATCCACCGCTGCAGTCCTTCTTGGACCATAGTTGTTATCACATCATGAATAACAAAAGAAAATAGTGGAGTATAAGGACACAAAAGGAACACACGAAGGATGGACCATGAACTTTTTTTGTGTCGGAATGATTCTTACTTATTAAGAGTTTAACAAAGGAAAAAATAAAACATGAATCCAACTTCCAATAACTCACTGCATGCAAAATCTCATTCCCACGTAGACAATTGAACTTCGGGTCAATTTGTTAGTGAATTGACCTGCATTCTTCATTAATAAAGGAAGAATTGGGGAAAGGTAAACACTTAGAAATAAACCCCTACCTGGTTTCAGATTGATCGCTGATGAAGGGTGAATCATGTGTTCATCGTTCGTCAATCCGCTGACGTCTGATACGGATCCATTTGTTGATATGTCATCATTTGTCATTCATCAATGCTCGTCGTTTTCCAATGAATTTCCTCCAAAGCTTCAGAGAAAACTCCAAGATCCTCCCCTGATCTCGTATCTCTGTTAATTTTCTTAATGGAGGAAACACATTTCATAGTTTATGTTACGCTGAGTCACCATGTAGTTATTTTGTTTCATTTATGAAATGAAACATTTGCCTCATTGATGCGTTGCAGCGAAACATTTTTGAATAAAATAAACTTTTTATGTTTATTTTATTTTTCCTTAAAACACTCAAAAATTAACTTTTACCCTCAAACCGTGTCGGTCGAGTTTAAGTCATGCCTAATAAAATCACACTCTCTAGAGCTCAACGGTACTCTTATATTTTCGATCCGAGTTACAGTATATGAGTTATAATATTTGAAAAATAAAATAATCTTTATTTAATTATTTTATTTATAGTCACATCCCAAAAACTACTTTCCACAGTTGGCCTGCGCTGGCCAATTTTAGGCTCTGACTAAGGAAAGAAAATCCTCAATGGTGGTCTCAAATTTTCAATCCAAGTCATCGTTCGTGAGTTATAATGATTTGAAAAATAAAATATTTTTATTTAATTATTTTATTTACAGTTAGGTCATTTTTGGGTTTTCTCAGTGGAGGCCCACACCGACTAAAATTAATTCGTGCTTAGGGTAAACCCTCCATCTTGAACACAATGGTGCCCCCAAATTTCTGATTTGGTCACCCTTTTAAGATTTATTCCACTTTTTCAGGAAAATCTCTCACACACTCTCTTTAAAACTTAACATTTTTCGATGGACCATTCTGGGCACACTGAGCCTCAGAATCTCACATCGTCTTAGCATTTGGTCTTGTAATTTTCTCAGAAATTTTCTAAAAATAAAACTGAGAAAATATGAGTCATTACAGAAAAAACGTATTTTTTACTTTTCATAAAAAATATTATTCATCAAAAATATGAAACTTCTTAGAAAAATACTAAAAATTCTCCCTAGATTAATTTTGACATTTGAAATTCAAAAATGATGTTTATTTTACCATAATAACTCTCTAAGTATGATAAATATCTGAAAAGTACAACTTTTTACCTGTAAAATTAATTTATCAAATTTATCTCAATTAAACATATATTTTATTAGGAAAAACTATTCTTAACATAGAAATAATAAAATAAAAATTTTATTAAAATAAAGGGATTATAATATAAGTGACTATGGCCTTGATACGTAACCTCTTATAACACGCACATATGACCTAAGGGTAAGGTGTGTGATGGTGATAGACTCTTGGAGTGGCTCAGATAACATTTCCCAAGTGGTAATCTCCACTAATTTGAACTTCTCCCGTAGGCGATTTCGTTCAAGCCTAACATGTTGAAGCTCAGCTTGGGCTTGGTCTAGAGAGAAGCTCAGTGGCGCTACCTCCTTCCCAAGCTCCGAAAAATGTGATTCTTTTGGAATAATTCTATTGTATGAGGCCATCAAATCTTCTTTAAACATTAATTAACCATTATCATTTCTATTTATAATACCAATTATAATGTTAAAATTATTATTAAGATTATTACTTACAACAGTCATATTGATCAATGGTCATAATTGACCAATGGTCATATAACAGTCAAAACCCAAAGGTTATGTTTCAATTATACTCACTTCATTATTAATAGGATATAGTTTTATTGAGTACAAAATAATATAACATGCATTTTGAGGAAATAATTATTATTCAAAAAAAGTTCAAGTCAATAAATTATCCCCCCTTAAGAAATTTCATCCCTAAAATATAAACTCGTTATCTCAGTTGAGAAAAGGTGAGGGTACTTATGCCTCATTTTTTCCTTTGGTTCTCACATTTCTTCTTTATACATGTGGTTCATCCACAACACTTTAACGAGGTGGGTAGTCTTATTTTGTATAACCTTTTCCCTGCGGTCTAAGATTTCCACTAGCTACTCCTCATAAGAGATATCATGTTCTAGTTGTACCACTTCTAGATTCAGTACATGTAAAGGTTCATGTATGTACTTACTCAAGAGATATACATGGAAAACATCATGAACTTGAGATATATTTTGTGGAAGTTATGGTCGATATGACACTGTTCTTATGCGATCAAGTATTTCATAGGGGCTAATGTACCTGGGGCTAAGCTTCCCTTTCTTCCCAAATCACATAACTTTATTCCATGGTGAAATTCGAAGGAAGACTTTTTCACTAACATCAAACTCTAAGTCCCTTCAATGGTTGTCAGCATAGCTCTTTTTCTGACTTTGAGCAGCCTTAATGTGTTGTTGGATGGAATGAACCTTTTATATCATCTCTTATACAAGATCAAGCCCAAGAATCTTTCTCTCATATGCTTTATCCCTGCAAGTATGAGTTCTACATTGCTTCCCATATAGAGCTTCATAGGGTTCCATTTTAATGCTTGAATGGAAGTTTTTTTTGTAAGAGAACTCAAATAATGGGTGATGTTGATCCCATCCATCTTTAAGTTCCATTGAGTATGTTCTCATCATGTACTAGAGTGTTTGAATAGTTATTTCAGATTGTTCATCAGTTTAGGGATGATAGGTCGTACTAAAATTCAATTCGATACTCATAGCATGTTGAATACTTATCCATAAGGAAATGGATTAACGATGAATGTGATGGACACTCTGCTAATGAGCAGTCAAATGGAATGATCACTGGAGTAAAGGATGTTGTGATCATGCCTAATTAGTTTTCAAGGAACATTATCAACAACATGTACCTTAACCAACTCTCATACTCACCAAATAAGAGAAGTAATGAGTTCAATAATATTTTGGGTAATGGAGACCATGTAGGAAAGAAGATTTGGTTTCCTTTGTTTCAAGAATGTGGAAAGAATCACCTAAGTGAATGACTTAGAGGAGCAAGAAGGAGTTTTGAATGTGGAAAAGAAGGACACAAAGAAAGTAATTGTAAATTAAAAAATGAAGGGTTGATCTAATTAAATGGATGGGAATATTGGCCTCCCTAATAAATTATTAAAGGTTAAATTTTTAAGTGTGTAATGAATGGTCATTATAAAAATTGATTTCCTAAGTGGAAATCTCCCAAATAAAATCAACAAGGTGGTATGAGTAATGGTTATATTGTGGATGATGATGAGAATATAGATGAAATGTGAAAGGAAGTGGTATTAAGTAATATTATGGGGTATCTTTCTTATATCTAATGTATTGAGTGGAATAATCAAAGTTTTTATGTATTTGGATTCAAGAATTATGGTGAAATATACATGGATTGTTCAGTTTAAGTTTTTCACCAAGGTTTCAAAAGATTATGTTGAATGTTTCTAATGGACTTTAAAGGTGATTTAATGTAAAGGTGAAATCTTAACTAAGGGAATATAACCCTTAATATGCTCTTTATGTTAAGATAATATTGTTTGGACAAAGATATGTTTGATATGAATAAGAAAATTGGACGGTATTGATTACCTTGGAACTAATTAAGGACTTGTTTACAAGTGGTTATTCTATCATTGATGAATTTTACTACATTTTTTATTTAAGTAATATATACAATACACTTTTGAATAAGGAAACATGCATGTTTTCAATAAGTATTTATGGTAATTCAGATCATTACCATGTTTCAAGAGAATACTTGATGAAGGTATTCACATGTTTGGAATATGACAACCTAGAGATACTTTGTGATATATGGGGAATCAATGTTAAGATGATTTCATGAATTTATTTCTAATTCTTTGTATTCTCATATTTCATAAGGGTTATAAGGTTAATCATTCAAGAAAATTTTAAGTTAAACTTAAGATGAAGTATTTATGTATTGAGGATGTATTGAAAACCTTAGATAAAATGTTATTTAGTGATTAACCTTATTTCAAGGATGTCCATCATATTTATTTTGGAAATTATATTAGTGTTGTTTTAGAAAAGGACATATTGTATGTTATGTGACAACTAATCAAGTTTTTCGAGGTTGTGAGTCTTGAACCCATGACCGAAGGATGATAAGGGTTTCACACCTACTACTGGCCGACACGATGTCCTGGTTAATGTGTAATTATTTTTTATGAATAAATATTAATGATGAACCAGTAGTATTACTTTTTGTGTTTAGAGATAAATTTATTAACCATATTGATTTTTAATAATAGTTATATCCAAATAGTTAGACTTTTCATTCTTTTATAGGACTTAAGATCCGTTAAAATTATATTTTAATGCTTCACGCATCATTGTTAATTTCTAGACATCCATTTCTTTAAGTAATAGATGAATTATAAATTTATCAAATCACAACCAAAGAATGAAATTTTTTTTATAGAAATATATCAAGTAAGTATATTTCCTTGGTCAATAAAATAATTAATCAATGTTAGGAAAATTATCAAAAAAATGTTGTCTTAATACCTTAATTTTTTATTAAACTGATGGCCTTTCAAATCATCACAGATTTCTGACTTTGAGTCCCACAACATTTCATCAATCATTCACTTTTTTTTATTGATGACCTCAATCACTCCCTATTAATATTTACGTTTTTCCACCAAGTCCATGTTTTCACTTGCCACCTATGTTCTTCTATGTGGAAACCTAGTTATATGTTATATTGGGTAACAGTTATGTTTCCAACTTTATTTTTTTAAAGGAGGTTTTATAATTCACTTTTATGATGTGGATTCTATAAAAGGAACTTTAAAGTATTAAGAATTTGATAAACCAGATGAATTTCAAGAGTGAAATTCATTTTAATGGGGGTAGAATGTAACGCCCCGAGATTTTTTGAATTACTTTTTTAAAATTAATTTAATCTTTTTGATATTTAGAATTTCACGCAACACTGAAAATAGTTTTTTATATTAAATCACTAGTAAATAATTTCATTATATGCTACAACAAGGTAAGATTTCACTATATTCAACACCAACTTGGCTTCTGATACACGCATTACCGAGTTTTACCGAACAACAATATATTATTAAAATATTATTATTTAACATAATAAGATATAACTTAGTGGTTATGAATAATATTAATTAACTTATGAAAATATGTTGTTTAAAAAAAATATAAAATGAATTCATTGGTTACAAATTAATTATAAATGGATATAAGAACCAATAGAACGTAAAGAATATATTTTTATAGAAAAATATTTTTATACTCACAAAGCTGTTTTATCTTAATAAATTAAATTAACTAAAATTAGAGAGTGATATTAATGAAATATATATGTTATATTTTCAATAAAATATATTTTATATTCATCAAACATATTTTATAATCATAAGATAAGAACAAACCCAATATGACACATAAAAACCTATATTTTTATAAAAGCAGTTTTACCGCCTTTTATTGGCGAACCTATTTTAAATATAAATTTGTGAAATTTTATAAATTTGATATATAAAAATAAAATTCATATTTTAAATAAGAATATAAAAATTATGTTAGGTTGAATTTTTGGTACTTTTCTGTGAAGTTTCATCTTTTGATGAATAGTGAAAAATACTAAATTTAAATTCAAAACTTCTTTTTCATCTAATTTATTTATAAGGTTAAATTATATTTTAAATTAGTTTTAAAGATTAATTAGATAAATTTTTATCAATTAATTAAATTTAGGTCATTGGAATCAATTTCACTTTGAAATTGACTATAAAAACATAGCAAACTTTTGAACGTTTTTAATTTAAAAACCTGCATTGTTGTCCTGTTTGCGGGATTAAATTTAAATTATTTTTTGTCACTTATATGATTTGAATTTGTCAAAATGGAATCAATATTTTGAATCAAAATAATTTATAATTTCTAATAATGACAACTTAATTTTTGAAAAAAAATATTAGTGAAAGTGATTAAAATTAATTACAACGATTAAAGTGAAATTAAGCTTAACAAGGGAATAAACCTTAAACTTAAGGGACCAAATGAACTATACACTTGTACATAACCCATTTTATGACCATATTTCATCCATAAACCATTAATTATTGAGTTTTTTGGGTTTTTTATGACTTTTATTTGGTAAAAATGTGGGTACACCTAACTTGATTTAAAAAATGTTAAGTGTGTCCCCTCCCTCCCCTATAAAAGGCCACCACATCTTCCCCTTACTCACACCTCTCAATCCACTTTGGATCAAAAAAACTCTACCCAAATATCTATTAAACATCCCTACCATCAACATAAAATACTCTCTTTGGGAATAAATCCATCCAAGGAATCTCTTTGGTGCAAACCAAAAGGAGTTACCCAAAGAAGATGTAACATCCTTCCTCAAGTTCCTTTCTTTTATTTTCTTTCTCTACCCCCTCAACTATCCTTATTCCATAGTTATAAAAAAACATAAGTATCCTAAATATATTTATATGTTTTTATGCTAAGGTTTTGACCTATACTTGCACACACACTTCCATCTAATGGGTAATGAACATACTGTTTATGTGTAAGGTGAACTACCGCCTCACGAAATGATGATTATTCTTTTTTCCTTTACCACCATTCATGGTTGGAAATTATGATGGACACACTATTTATATATGATATATATGATACATATTATGTCTTTAATCTTTTCTAATTATTTTACAACACATATATTTATACTTTCCATTTTGTATAAATATGATAATTTCGTTTAAAGAAGTGTGGACTACCGCTTCCTCAAAGTGATGTGATTCATTCACACACTACATGGAATGTATTAAGGATGGGTTTAGTGAACTTATATGATATATATAAAATAATAATGCTTCCATAATTATATTATATATATACACACATATGTCATTTACTTTTTTTAATTTCAATATTACAAATAAAAATGGAAACAGTGTTCATGCATACGTACGACCTAACGTCTCCATGAACGGTGTATTCCATTTCGTCTTTATATATTTTATAGATTATTATAAATACATATATACTGAATATATATGATATTTATAAAAAAAATTGAATTCTGGAAGTAAGTAAATCATGATCTATATAAGACGATCAAGAATAATAAGTCAAAACATGTGCGAAGAACAAAGCAGATATTACCCGAAGTGAAACCTTAGCATAGAATTGTTAATAAGAAGGTAATATAAAATCATAATCAAACCATATATGGTATTAGATATAATAATATGGTTCTATTATAGATTTATAATAAACTTATATTTATTATATAGGGGGTTTTAATGAGTACAACGAGAGTCAAGACACAACACTACTACAAAACATGTCTTTAACAGCGCTGGTATTTATCAGCACTGGCAAAAAGCATTGATAAATGGCATCTTTATTAGCGCTAAAAAAGTAATGATAAATTTAACCTTTTATCAGCGCCTTTTTTTAGCGCTGATAAAATGTACCCATTATCAGTGCTTTTTTTAACGCTAATAAAAGGACCCTTTATTATAGATTTATTTTTAGCATTGATAAAGGGTACCCTTTATCAGCGCTTTATTTTTAGCATTGATAAAGGGTACTCTTTATAAGCACTATATTTTTAGCGCTCATAAAGAAATCCTTTATCAGCACTTTTTTAGCGCTGATAAAGGTCCGAATAAATAAAATAAAATAATTAAATAAAAAATAAAAAAAAAGAGTTTATTAAAAAAATATTAAAATTTTATTAATTAAATAATTATTTATAAAATTGAATAAATTGATTGTACTATATATAAATTATAAATACTTATAAATAGTATGTATTGAATATATATATATATGTGCAAAATGATAATTAAATAAATAAAAATTAAAAATAAGTAAATTGAGGAAAATTTTAAACATTTTATTAATTGCATAATTATTGATAAATAGTATATATTAAATATATAGATATATATGAATGTATATAAATATGATTTATATATTATAAAATATTTATGCGCTTTACATTAAATAGTCATATATTTAGTGAATAATGGTTTATAATTAAAAATTAATATGAATTAAAAATACTGACTAATTGCATATAGTAATGGACATATAATTAAATGTCGTTTGATTTTTCAATTTAACATAGATCAAATGTGTGTTATATTTATTTCACATATACATAATTAATGCATTTTTATATACAATGCATGCACACAAAACTTATCCATTTTTTCAATATCATTAAAGTTTACTTATTTTTAATTTATTCAATTTCACTCATTTTTAACATGCATGCACTTAAAATTAGATATTCATTAATAATATTAAAAAAAATATTTTTAAAAAATATTTATAAATAAATATATTTATAAATGTAAATTTACAACATTTATATAATTATATATTTATAATGATAAATAAATATTTATTTTTTAAAATTATTTATATAATTGTAAATAATTAATTATATATATTTAAATAATTATTAAATTTATAATAAATTTACATAAGTAATGAATATATTTACTATATTTATATTTATATTTGTTTATTATATATATATATATATATATATAACTATATAAATATATATAATGATATAAATATTATTTTTTAAAATATTTATATAATTATAAATAATTAATTATATATTTAAATAATTATAAAATTATAATAAATATATTTAAATAAAGAATATATTTACCATATTTATATTTATATATATTTACAAAAAAAATATTTATAATTATAATTATAAATCCTTCATCAGTGCTTAAGTAATAAGCACTGATAAAGGGATTATTTATTTGGGCTTTTTTAGCGTTGATAAATCTCTATCTTTATCAATGCTAAAAAAGCACTCATAAATAATCCATTTATCAGTTCTTATTACTTAAGAACAGATAAAAGGAATCTTTATCAGCGCTTTTTTGGAAATCATTGATAGAAGTGTCCCAATCTATTTAAAAAACTCTAACTAGTTGTGAACCTATCGTGATATCCAAAGCTTTCCGCAGAATCCACCCATTTTCGACACTCCTCCTCGGTGAATCGAAGCTCAAATCAAGGCTCAAATTTAAGGCTTGAACAATTCAAGCTTCGAAGTAATCTAAGTCTTGAACGTAAGTCTTTCTCTAATTTCTCTCAAATGTAAGTCTTTTTATACTTTCTCTTGGGGAACTTGAGGTGTAAAACATCAATGGTTCTGGCTGTGGTGGTGGTTGTTTTACAATTGTGAGTGTGGTGAGTTAGCCATTTTGGAGATTTTTTCATGGAGATCATCTATTTTGATGCTTGGATTTTTTAGAGTGTGAAACACCTATACTATGAGCCTTTCTATCTTCACTCTCAAACCATACGAGCATATCCTTCCTTCTCAATTGTAGCTATGAATTAATGTAGGGGATTTGTGAGATAATCTTTTAATTATGTGAAAGTGTGGATGTATCATTCTTTGTTTTTTTTTTGGATAAATAATGGAATTAACCATATGGTAGAATTCCCATCCCATTTTTCATCATCTATATAATTTTGTATGTATCAATTTCCATGGTGGTGGTTGTGTATCCTATGAGACTACTTCTTGGCGTATTAAACTGACTAGTTATTTTCGTATTTGTGTGGTAGAGACTTTATATATGGAGTGATGTTTTATAGATCTATTAATTTTTAGATTCCACTTAGATTTCTGAGTGAAGTAAAGGTATTCCACTTTGAAAATGTGACCTCATGGGAGTTGTTCCGTCTTGATAGAGGCTAGTGTATATATGATAGATGATGCAATGGTTGGTGTGTTTTTCTCCCCTATTTTTGAAATATCTTGTTTATGTGTATTATTTATTTATTCCAACTTATTTATGGACCTCCCTAGAATCTAAAGGATGGGTCAATGTGTATTAAATTTCCTCCCTAGAATCCTTAATATGTTTTCAAATATTTGATATACCATTAATTTTAAATGTAATAATTCCTTAGGTTGCTATATCACTTGTTCCAAAAAATATAATGGAAGTTATCAAATTTTATAAATTAGAAAATATTTTTAGGTATTCATCATTTTAGGTCTACATGTATTGGTTTCACCCCTAGGAATCTTTGATTACTATCCGTGTATATGAAATAACTCTTTATTTATTAAAACACTTTATCAATACATTTTTATATCTTCTAGTTGATTGAATGAGAGTTTATTATTCGTGTTTATCATATTTGGGTTTCTTATTACTCCTTAATTTCCTATATTATATTTTCATTTGTTTAGGGTATTTAAGAAAGACTTGATCTATGTCAAACAATAGTTATTATTATAATTTGTTTCTTGAGACTCATACTCTATCTCTTTTATAGACAACTTTCATCCTCATCAAATTCATCTCCCATATAGTTATTATTAAAAAAAATCTTGAAACTCATGCCCCATATCTTTTATATTGCTTTTACTACTCTGAACATTATTCATCCCATGGATGACAACTTCTTAGAGTATTTCAAGCAACATAGGTGCATGTTCACAAGAAATGGAGGATGTGTGTCAAACAACAAAATGCAATGATAAATGTTCAGGAGATGAGTTTATGTGGACGACAGTTTTCTATAACTTTCACCTTTGAATGAATTCATAGGATAACACCCACCATAGTGTAGTAATTCTTTTCTTAAATTCAATTACCCATTTTCTTTAACATACTGAAATTCTTTGAAATGATCAAATGTTGAGTTTACCTTATTAGAATTCTCTATAACTTTCACCTTTGATAATGAATATCTTATGTGTATTTATTTATTTATTATACAAAATTAATCTCTTATGAACCCATTAGGATGGATGTGAATCAAAAATGGATGCACGCTAATCATTTTACAAAGAGTGTGAAGATGGAGTTAAAGATTTCATCAAGTTTTCAAGAGGGCATGCATACTACCCTTCTCACATCCTCTATCTATATTTACATTGTTTTTATTCAAGAAAAATTAGTCCATAAGAGTTTTAAGAACATTTGATTTGTCACAAAATAGACCAGATCTATAAATTTTATACTAAAGATGAGGAAAAACTGAATGTGGACACTGATTGGGATGATACTTCGGTTTATGGATCATTTGATATGGATACCAGTGTAAATGATGATGGAGATCACATGGAAGAAATGAAAATTGAAATTGAATATGACCTTCATGATTGTCCAAAGTTATTTGAGGAGTTAAATAGTTGTGCCAAAAAACCATTGTATACTGGTTATACTAAATACACAACATTGTCAGATGTATTGAAGTTATATAATTTGAAAGCTGGAAGTGTATGGAGTGACACTGGTTTTACAGAACTACTTGGTCTCCATAATGATATACTACCAGAAAAAAAATGAACTACCATGATGAAAATATGATGTTAAAGGAATGTTACGCTCAATGGGAATGATCTCTAAAAAATACATGCTTGTCCAAATTATTTCATATTGTTTCACAAGGACCATGAATCACTCATAAAATACCTTAAGTGTGGCGCAAATTGATACAAGAAAAATGAATCAAGTCCTTCGAAATATGTATAGTACTTTCCTACCATTCCATAGTTTAGAAGACTCTATAGATGTCAGGAAACCATGAGAAAAATGACATGGAATACAGATACAAGAATTAAATATGGTAACCTATGTCATCCAATATATTCTCCTCGGTGGAATAAAATTGATTATGAGTATCCTGAATTTGGAAATGAGTCGAGAAACTTCCATCTTGTGTTATCTATGGATGGAATAAATTATTTTGGTGTACAGAGTAGCACTCAGAGTGCATGACCTGTCATGTTGGTAAATTATAACTTGGCACTGTGGTTATGTATGAATCGCAAATACATTATGTTGTCTCTACTTATATCTAGACCAAAGCAACCCAGTAATGATATTGATGTCTATTTGGCTCCATTGATCGAAGATATTAAATTAATGTGAGATATAAGTGTTACAATGTATGATTCTCATAGAAGTAAAGAATTCACATTGAGGGACATGTTGTATGGGACGATAAATGACTTCCCCGCTTATGGAAATTTATCAGGCTATAACATTAAAGGAACGTTGGGGTGTCCCATTTGTGAAAAATGCACATACTTAGTTCGGTTGAAACATTCCTCAAAGACTGTGTTTTTAAGACATCGAAAAATTTTACCTCGACGACATAAATACCGATCCTAGATGACAGCATTCGATGGGAATATCGAACAAGGTACAACACCATCTCCAGTAACAGGAAATAAACTGTACAGTAAAGTAAAAAATATTGACACTATTTTAGGTATACCATTTTCAAAAAAACTTACCAAATCAGGTTGGAAGAAGAGATCAATTTTCTTTGAATTACCGTATTGGAATTTTTTGTATGTCAGACATTTTCTTGATGTCATGCATATAGAAAAAAAATGTATTTGATAGTGTTATTGGCACATTACTAAATGTTTCTGGAAAAATGAAAGATGACATCAAGGATAGGTTGGACTTGATTGAAATGGGGATAAGGGAAGAGTTTGCATCAGTGAAGGGTAAAAGGCATACTTTTCTTCCTCCAGTAGCTTACACTCTATACAGATAGGAAAAATTGCAATTTTTTCTTTTCTTTAATAGTGTAAAAGTTCCATAGGGGTATTCATCAAATATTAAGAATGTTGTTTTAATGACTAATTTGAAGTTACAAGGACTAAAAGCATAAGACTATCATGTTTTGATGCAATATTTAATGTATGTTGCTTTCCTTTTCATTCTACTTCAAAATGTATGATATATATTAACCAAACTCTACTTCTTTTTCAAAGCCATATGTAGTAAAGTTATAGACCTGACAAAGTTTCCCATCATGAATAAGGTGGTTGCAGTCATATTATGTGAATTAGAGATGTTCTTCCCACCATTATTATTTGGTATAATGGTCCACTTGATGGTTCAATTGGTTAGAGAGGTTCAACTATGTGGCCCTAGCCATTATAGATGGATGTACCCCATTGAACGGTATATTAAGATTTTGAAAGGGTATGTCAAGAATCGAAGTTGGCCAGAAGGTTTTATTTCAGAATGATATATTGTTGAATAAGCTATTGAATTCTGTACCTATTGCCTGTTAGATGTTGACAGAATCAGTCTCTAAAAATCTCATCATAGTGAACGCCTTATGAGTGAAGGGATTTCTCGAAGAGATGTTGTTAAAATTACCTTGATAGAGTAGGAGCAATCGCACCTTTACATTTTACATAATAGTGAAGATGTTGATCCATACATTGAATCCCACAAAGAAATTATTAGAGATTATAATCCATTAAGGGATGAAGGATGGATATCAAATACATATAATCAATAGTTTATAGGATGGTTCTGAGATCAAATTTATTAGGAGTTATTTGAAAATCCAAATTCAATTTCTGAATGACTTCAATGGATAGAAAAGGGACCAAATAAAAAAGTTATATCTTACACCAGTTTTGTAATCAATGGTTATATGTTTTATACAAAAGAACATGATGACTGTAGTACGATGCAAAACAGTGGTGTTACACTTGTGGATGAAGCAATTCACATATCCGGTTCCAAGGATAGAAATCCAATTTATGAAAATATGTCATATTTTGGAATTATCGAATAGATATATGATTTGGAGTATACAACATTTCAAGTGTCTATTTTCCATTGCAAATGGGTTGAAAATATCAGTGCAGTAAAAGTTGATGAAATAGTTTTCATGAAGGTGAATTTCAGTGTGGAAGGGGGAAAAGATGAGTCATTCATAATGGCATCACAAGCAGTGAAAGTATTTTATGTCTCTGATCCAGCAAACAAGAATTGGTCGATTGTCCTGCTGGTGACTAAAACAAATGTTAGGTCATATGAAAATTCAATTGAGGATGGCCCTTTCATTGGGAGATCACAATCAGTTTATGTTGTTCCCAATGTAGACAATGCCTTATATGTTATAGGGGACCATAAAGAGAGGATTTGGATTCTCGATAGAGGAACCAAATCCCTAAAACCATTAAAAAAATAAAGAGAGTTCAATGAGGAGGTAAAAGTGTTTTTAGTATACTATGTTTTTCCTCATAATATTATATATTCTCTACTACATTAATAGAATCTAAATTAAATGTTTGACTACTCATTAATGTTGTTTTGATATTTTAGGAAAACGATCCATAAGTCATTTGAGACATGTAGGAATCAGCCGCACCTCAATCTGATGCATGGTGTGACTGATATGACTTCAAGTGTGTCTTTTTATTTAAAATTGACATCAATTTTAGTAAAAAGGACAACTAACCTACTCAAAACTAAGAAAAAACATTCATATTGTTTAAATACTTAAGTAAAATGATCCATAAGTCTTTCTTGATGTGTAAGAATCAGCCACACCTCAATCTGATACACGATGTACCCAGCATGACTCAATGTGTCCGTTATCAGTTTAAAATCGACATTTTAGTTCAAAAAGTGTCACTCACTAAAAACTAAGAAATCACACTTGTATTTTCTTTATAATTTACGACATCTATTCATAAGTCATTATTGATGTGTAAAAATTGATCTCACATCAAACCGATACATGATGTGATTGGTATGAGTCAAAATACATGTTTCAATTTTAAAATGACATTTTAGTAAAAAAAGACAAGTGACGTACTCAAAACCGATCAAACACATTCATATTGTTTTTATAATTTAGTACAATGATCCATAATTCATTTGGGATGTGTAGGAATTATCCACACCTCAATCCGATGAACGGTGTGACTAGTATGACTCCAAGTGCGTCTTTTTATTTAAAATTAACATCAATTTTAGTAAAATGGACAACTGAGCTATTCAAAACTGAGAAACCACTTTAGGATTATTTTGATACTTTATTAAAATGATCCATAAGTCATTTTTGACGTGTAAGGATCATCTGCACCTCAATCCGATACACGGTGCACCCGATATGACTGAAATTATCCGTTATCAGTTTAAAATCGACATTTTAGTTTAAAAAGTGTCACTCATTGAAAACCGATCAAACACGCTTGAATTTTTTTATAATTTAGTAAAATGATTAATAATTCATTTGTGACATGTAGGAATTGGTCTCATGTCAAATTGATACATGATGTGATCAAAATAAGTCAAAGTGTGTGTTTCCTGTTTAAAATGACATTTTAGTAAAAAAGATAATTGACGTGCTCAAAACCAAACAAATGAATTCGTATTATTTTGATACTTTAATAAAATTATCCATAAGTCATTTGAGACGTGTAGGAATCATACACACCCCAATCTGACTCATACTGTGACCGATATGACTCAAAGTGTGTATTTTTATTTAAAATTGACATCAATTTTAGTAAAATAGACAGCTGACCTACTCAAAACATAGCAAACACATTCAGATTATTTTGATACTTTACAACAATGATCCATAAGTCATTTTTGATGTGTTGGAATTAGTCTCACCTCAATCTGATACATGATGTGTCTAGTATGACTCAAAGTGTCTGTTATCAGTTTAAAAATAACATTTTAGTTCAAAAAGTGTTACTCACTGAAAACCAATCAAACACACTTGGATTTTCTTGATAATTTAGGATAATGATTCATAAGTCATTTGTGACATGTAGGAATCATTTTCACATCAAACTGGTACACGATGTAATCGGAATGAGTCAAAGTTCATGTTTCTAGTTTAAAATGACATTTTAGTAGAAAAGACGACTGACGTACTCAAAACTGAGAAAACACATTCATATTGTTTTGATAATTTATGACAATGATACACAAGTCATTTGAGACATGTTGAAATCAGCATCACCTCAATCTGACACACGGTGTGACTGATATGACTCCAAGTACGTCTTTTTATTTGAAATTGATATCAATTTTAATAAAATTAACACTTTCTGTTAATTTATTTCTTTATATTATTATGAACGTAAGAATTGTTATCTTATATATGTGTGTTCTTTTGCTCGAGAAGGGGTGGATTGTTTGGTAATATCATGAGTCGGGGTCAATATTAAAATATGAAGGAATATTGATGTTTTTGAATGTATGGAATAATTTGTATTTATGTAATTGTATAAACCAATGTTTGAAATGTCTATAATATAGTGTTTTTTCTTGTATTTGTGTTGTAAATTTCATTTCATTTAAATTCTGTATTGGTACTTGTTTTTGTTGATATCTGGTGTGTTTCTGGACTGCAGTGTGTTGTTATAGAACATTGCACTGGTGTTGTAGTGTGTTGTTGCAGCACACTATAGTATGGCCCTTTATCAGTGCTTTTAAAAGCGTTGATAAATGGTGAATTTAGCAACACTAAATAAAAACGCTGATAAATGTGGTCTTTTATCTACGCTTCTAAATGCACTGATAAAGGACCCATTTATCAGTGTTTTTTTACCACCGATAAAGGGCCCCTTTATCATCGTTTTTTTAGTGCTAATAAAAGACCATTGCTTTTAATATCTCTCAGGTAGTCAGCACTGATAAACGATGTTTCTAGCGCTGTTAAAGGCCTATTTTGTAGTAGTTCAAGGCAAGGGAATTTCATCTCACTTTTTATATTTGTGAGATACATGTTATGTTCATCACTCTTTTCTTTTGTGTGGTGTATATACTGCCCAAGAATGTATTTTGTGGTTATTATTCTTAAATTTATGGGTATTTACATATCCATTCTATGATCTTTCTTTCATAGGGTTTATGTTTCAAAAGTTACCAAATCGGTAAGATAGTTATGTCTCAATTTGCCTTCTATGAAACACATGTCATGTTATGCACCTATATTCTTTTATGAGGTGTATATACTATCATTTTACATGTTATATCATGAACCTACTTTTCATGATATTTTAAGCTCCATGTAATTTCATTTTCTTACATGGGGAGTATAATTCAAAGTTACCAAGTGGTAAGAGTTTATTGAAACAATCTCATTGTTTATCGAAATTGTTTATGATTATGCTTCCTATGATGAAATCTTATGATTCATCTCTCAAAAACACTCATGAATTATCTCCTCCTCTGGTTTTCCATGATATCTTCATGTATTAGTACCATTTCTTCACTTTTTGGTACTTAAGATGACTAAGAAAATGTTTTTATGAAAGTCCGACTTTATTTCTCCTTTAGATCAAAAATCTATGTTCTTTAAAAACCATGATTTCTAAAAATGTTTTCAAAAATGTTTTACTTTATCCTATGATGTTAAAGGACATTTTTACCCATGTTTTACCTTTTACAAAATGGTTTTAGAAGGAATCTTATTGTCATTTTCCGATCAATACACTTTTCTGAACTTTTAAGGTAAAAAAGGAATGCTCGGCATGTACGGACATACCTGCCATCATGATTGTCATTTCCTTTAAGCTTTCATTGTACGTTTACAAGTTTATTTTTAAGGAAAGATGTTTTCTTAATATTTTGGACATTCATTGTTTTTTAAGTGGTTTCCAATGAAAAATGTTTTCAAAAATGTTTTATGGTTTAAAAAAAATATTTTAAACGTTTTCAAGCTTTCTTTATAAGTTTTGAAAGTATTTTCAAAGAAATGGTTTTAAAAACATTTTCAAGCTCTCTTTATAAGTTTTCAAGGAAAAAGGTTTTCAAAATGATTTCAAGCCTTCTTTCTATGTTTTCAAAGTGTTTCCAAAGAAAATGATTTTCAAAAGGTTGTTATGTTTTAAAAATCCTTTTTCAAAGAAGAAAGGATATTTTCCCTCAAGAAATGTTTTCAAAATATCTTTCTAATATATTTTCCATCTAAGATGACATCTGTTGATGTTAATCAAACTCTTCTAGGAAGTGATCCAAAGGTTCCATTCATATTCTTTCTTGAATGGTTTATATTTTGATGGAATGATGTTTATGACACCAGGGTCGGCCCTAGGGCAAGCCCAAAGAGCCAATGGGCTAGGGCAACACACAAGAAAGAAAAAAAATACAAAGAAAGGGTCATCAATTTTATTAGTTTACTGTAGCTCTCAATGTATTTAAGGCAAAAAATTTAATGTGGGTCTGGGGCAACGGAATTCTTCGGGCCGTCATTGTATGACACTCGTCCCTCTTCCACAAGTTATATGCTTTTGAAACTCACTTCTTTTCACGGGTTATGCTTTGATGAAATGATTAAGAGACCTATCTCTTTTTTATAAGTTATGATGTGATGAAGTGTTAATGAAACCTATTTCATTTCATGGGTTATGATTTGATCTTTTTTCATGGGTCATGATATGATGAATGTTTTGGGGCACATGCATGTATGATTTTATTATGTGACGGGTGGGACCTATATCTCTCTCCAATGCATTGGGTAATGATGGATGACTCATGAGTAGAAATGTTATGCATAGACCTATTTGCATGTCCATAAGTTTATGCGTGAACCTGTTTACATGTTCGGTGTTATTAGTGAACCTTATTATGTGTTCATAATGCTATGTGTGAACCTAATTACATGTTCACAATGTTATGCATGGACCCGGTTGCATATCCATATGTTTATGCGTGAGCCTGATTACATGTTCACAATGTTATGTGTAAACCTGATTGCATGTTCACAACATTATGTGTGGACCTGGTTGCATGTCCATAAGTCTATGCGAGGGCCTGATTCCATGTCCTTAACTTAATGAGTGAACTTGCTTCTACTTATACATGTTCACGCAGTTATACGTTGATGTGTTGCCATAATTCCATGTCTTATTCATATGTTATGGTTTCATGACTTATGTTACCGATTTGATTGTGATTCATGTCTTATGAACTGCTAATCTTTATGTCATGATTCATGTTTACCATCTTTGATGCGCAAGGTATGATCTTCTAATCATACGATCATGTTCTCATTCCCTTATGTTCATGTTATGCTTAGGTATTTCCTTTATTTACCCTTATTGAGTATTCGAGCTCACCTTTTTTTATATTTCATTTCTCCAGGTTATGAAGAAAGATTTTAAGTAGGATTACTAAAGGGGAAGATCTTTAAGAAATATATTGAAGATCTTCCACCATACTAAAAGAATGTGTTCCAAATTTCCAAAAACATTAAACTATTACGGTCTTCGGGCATTTATTTTTGTAATGTGCTGAATATTCATCTAAAATGATGTAATACACATGTATGTTAAGTTTGTGTTGGTATATAAAGGTGGTGACATGTGTGGCATGATCGCATATCACATAGAAATAAAATTCTTTTGACATTTAAAGTTTATTTGGGGCATAGTTTTGGGATATGATATTGAGCCACATATTAAATGCCCGCTTTCCCTTTTAGTTCACTTTATTATGGATATCATGTATGTAAAATCTTGATTTGTTTTATGATTTATGTAATGTTTTTGATGATCATGTCCTATGCTAGTTTTACAAGTTGGTATTGACATTATGGTTTGAGAGTTATTTTATACCATGCTCGGTTTAAAAAAATGTAATTTTCATTTGACATCAAAAGTTCAATATATAAATACTTCATGTCGGATTTCCAAAAGAAACTCAAGTCATTATTTTAATTGCTTTACAAAGAGTGAAATCATTCTCACTTAGATTATTGATATCCTTAGAGCTTATATTGACTAGCAATTGAGAACATATTTTAGACCTTATGGCATGTTGATTCAAGGAGTTAAAATATCAAGGTCAACATGTTGCGAACAATGTCATTATAATCGGGTCCATTAGAGAATGGTCTAGAGGCTCAATAACTATTTTGGGGGTTCACTTTTGATAGTTCAAACAACACAACTTTAGGAGTAATATTTGAGATTGAAACATACATGGTGGATGTGACAAAACTCCAAGAGAAAAATAGATTCAATCCCAACCTCCTTAATCACACAATTTATATAAAACAATTTCAGGAAGGGGAATAAATACAACGAAAATTCTACTCTAAATCGATAAGAAAGAATTATGTGAGACAAGAAAGAATTATGTAAGACTCGAACCCAAGACCTCATCAAGACTCACTAACTTTTGACTAGGAAGAGGATAGACAATGGATGTAAACAAAAATACCAAGATAAAAATTTTGAGCATGTTAAGATTCAAACCCCAAACATCCTCACAATCACACCATTTTCTAATATAAGGCTGCTTAACCCTAGCGAATTCATATTGGGATACCAACAGAAAACTCTTGTGCTTGTTGAAAATTCAAATCCCAAACCTCTCCATAATCACACCATTTTCTTATATAAGCTGCACAAATCTAGTGACTTTAGATTGGGAAGAAAATAGAATGGGAAAGGCTACACCATTATAGGGACACCAAAATGAAACCAGATTACAACTTCAAGCCAATGGACTTTGGATTGGGATGAGCATCCAAGACTACATACAGAAAAAAAAAAGATAGGATAATTACTATGAAAGCTACCCCCAGCCATTATATTAGAACAAACCCCAGTCTGTTTGGCTTCCCCTGTCATGTTAACACTCCAGAAAACACACTTTGAGAATCCGGCCATCATGGGTCACCCCTCCACCACGTTCACCAGCTCATACTCCACCAGCGACAGGTTGTTGTCCTCCTTCACCTCAAAGGTTGCTGGCTCCGTCACCTCCACGCGGCCCCATTTGTCCACCGCCAGCCTCATCGACCCCTTGAACATGTCTATCTTCGCATTCCGCAGTATCACCGTCATCCCAGGCTTCATCATGTCAACTGAACCCAACCCAATGTGCCAAAAGTAAATTACTTTTTTAATTAGCAGTCAAACGGACCCTTAATCAATGTCAAATTTCAATGACAACTTGATGTGCCATGAAAAATGCATTGAGAAGGCCATCAAAAAATCATTATGAAGGTACAACATAATATATGCACTCCTAGTTAAAGGTGCACGGGGCATGCACCTTCTTGTTCAAAGCATTGCTAAAAATTACTTGAGGAACTGCAGACTGAATCAATGAGGCAAGTAAATGACAAGCAAAGGGTTTTCTATTAGATTTTATTGTTGGAAATGAATACAAAAATCAATCATATTTGTGGATCATATCATAATTTATAGATGTCATGTGATAAAAACCCCTAATTTTTTGTAATTTAGATGAAACTATCACAAATGGTAAAATCGAGCACATAAGCTTACATTTTCAAATCAAACACATGGAATGATTGCAATGTACCAAACTAGCCATCGCAAACGGATAGACATGTTGACAAGTAATTGAAGACAAAAAAAAACAGCAAGTTTATTTGTTTGTTTAGAACATACTTGATGGGAACTTTAAAATAAAGAGGCAACTTGAAATGGCTTGAATGGAAATTTTTGAACTGCAAGATCTTTTAGACTTGGTGGGTTGCATAGAATCATGACAAAGTTCATTTTTATGGCTTTTATTTTTGTAAATGGAACCACCCGGATCTGTTGATTTTCTTAACCAGAACAATGCATTAAAAAGATTAACTGACATTTTTCCATCAATGGCAGTTCAAGCCTAAGATCCATGAACATATTGAATGGCAGTATTTATTGGCAATGTGCCCAATGTTGAAATTGTTAAATTTCAGGCTATTGTTTTTCAAATTGCTAAATTTCCTTCTAGATCATAATATTTAATTTTAACTTAAAGGAATATCTTGACCTCACCTGGATTAAATAGATAGCCCAGACCACAAGACTTCGAACCAAGTAACGGGGTATCCTACCCGGTAAGCTGTATTTTGATCATTAATAGGGTGATAAAAGGCCACAAAATCTAGCCCAGCAGCATATTTTCACACCCCTGCCAACCACGTAACAAACGTTCCTATGAAATTTCATCGGTCTAGAATTGCGACCATCGTAACAAGTAAACAGGGAAAATACGACACCGTTGGGGAGATAAATAACAGCCTTTAGGGATTCGGTAAATAAGCCAAAGACACGGAGTGAAGAATACACAAACACAACAGTAGATGCAAAGGAGAGCTGAAATACCCTGATCATTGCGCGCGGTGAATAAGATGGTGCCTGTTTCATCCCCGACGAGGCACTCGGAGATTCGGGTCTGGCGTAGGTGAGTAGACACGGATCGGCCTTTCTGGAGGACGGAGTCGGAGCTAAGAACCTTAACGGTGAGTGTGTGGCCACTAGTTCCCGGGTTCAGCTGTTCCACCTTCGTGAAAACCGGCTTCCTCAGAGCTGGCTTCGCATCGCTTTGCTGCGCGGTGGTCGTCGACATCCCTGCACGGATCTTTGATCTCAGAAACCCTAATGGTCACAATCACCAGACCCTTCCTCGCCCCCGATCTCGAGGGAGTTGACGGGCCAGTCCTCGATTTTAAAGGGGGCGCCTCCATGGCCTGGGAGGCGAAGGGAAATAGATCGAACGGGTTTGGAGATGCCACGTGGAGTGAGAAGATGTACGAACGCGCATTCGGCTGGCGGACGAAAGATTGATTTTTTTTTGTTTTTAAAAAATAAAAAATTTAAAAAGAGGATAAGGTTTTATATTGAGTTTTTTTTTATTGGGTTAAAGAAAATAGAAAACTGATTGGTTTCACATATTTAAAAAAATGGGTTTGGATAACCGTGAACGGGTTCACGGTTCGCGCTTCATTCGCAGTATTTACAGAGGGGTGTACGGCTGGCCAACAAAATCTATAAAATTGGGGTGTCTCCCCCACTCCATTTTTCATTATTCTCCTCTCTATTTTGGTGTGAAGTGATGTTGAAATTACTTGTCTAACATATATTTTCGGCTTTTAATAAGATAAAACTTCTATTTAAAATTTTAATTGTTTAATTGTTTTTAATTATTTTGTTTATATGATTTATTTATTTAATATGTATGGATGTATGAGTGCATGAATGTATAAATTATTGTTCTTCGTATGATTTTATTTCTGAATGAGTTATTGTTTTTTATACGATTTAATTTAAATTGAATGTTTAGAAAATTTAAATATGGTGTTTATATAATTGAAATGTTATGTATAAAATATAATTTATATTCAAGGAAATAATATTGTTTTAAAAAATGTATATATTTGTATTTTAAATGTCGAGTAATTAGATTTGAATAGACTTATATGTATATAATATATATTATATTTAAAGTAACATAAATTTAAATTATAATATATATTATATTTAAAGTAACATAAATTTAAATTATAATATCTTATACACGTAGGTAATTAGCTAAATATTTTATAAAAAATATATTATTAGAAGTATGCTAGTTATATTAAGTATCATATTTAAATTTATTTAGATATATATATATATATATAATATTATTTTTATTACGGTATACAAAAAAGCTTACTATAAATAGTAATTTTAAATTATATTAAGTATAAATAATTATTATTTTAAGTAATAAAGTATAAAATATAATTACTTAAATTCTGAAAATTGAAAATATGACAAAAAATTTATATATACATATGTAAATTTATAAAATTGTAAATAACATATTATATATTATATTAAGTGCTTAGAGGTACAATTACATTCAAACACACACACCGCACACACACACATGCCTGAAAAGCGGGTTCATAACCCCCCCCCCCTCCCAAGGGATAACCCACCTAATCAGCCACTTTATTACATTATGTATTTTTGGTTTGAATGCTCAGTGGGCATGAAGCCCGTTATGTGGTCCATAGGCCCACTATTGGATGGCCTGGAGGCCCTTCATGCATCATGTCTGCATCATCGCCCCTTTGATGGCCTGAAGGCTCTGTGGCTCGAAAGCCCATTCAGGATGAATAATATTGTTGCTACAGTGCCCTGCTACAGTCCTTACTACGACACCTGCACCGCTACAGTGCTACAGTGCCGTTACAGCACTGCGACACCACTTACGAAAATTCACCCCCACCCAAATTTGAATACGAGGATGATGCAAGATTACAAAGAGACTTTACCGCTCGGGTAAGCCCCCAACTGGTTGAAAATAACATAAGTTTATAGTATTTTAACGGTTATTATGTAAGTGTAAATTATACTACCTTCCTTTACTATAAATAATAATTTTAAATAATAATTTTAATTATATTAAGTATAAATAATTATTATTCCAAGTAATAAAGTATAAAATACAACTACCTAAATTTTGGAAAGTAGAAGCATGACAAATTTTGTATATATACATGTGTAATTTTATAAAATTGAAACTAACGTAAGTTTACAGTATTTTAATTGTTATTATGTAAGTGTAAATTATATTACTTTTATTTACTATAAATAATAATTTTAAATAATAAATTTAAATTATATTAAGTATAAATAATTATTATTCCAAGTAATAAATTATAAAATATAATTATTTAGATTTTGGAAAATAGAAGTATGACAAAAATATTATATATACATATGCAATTTTATAAAATTGAAAGCAACATGAGTTTTACAGTATTTTAATGGTTATTATAAGTGTAAATTATATTACTTTTATTAATTAAATTTAATAAAATTTATTATTAATAATATTTAAAGTATTTATTTATAAATTAATAATACTTATATTTAGAAATCTATAGTTTATAAAAGTATATGTAATAATATTTTAAAATATTAATAAATAAAGTTGAATATATGTAAATTTATATATATTTATGTTATATTATTTAAATATATTTATATGTATATATTATTGTATATTATATCTAAAGTAAAAATAAATAAATTATAATATTTGATACACATAGGTAAATAAAGTGAATCTATCTAAACACACACACACACACATACACACATTGAAAAGTTAAAATTTTGGAAAGAAGTGTAGATATTTATTATACATTAGATATAGTTATAGGTAAAGTTATAAAATATCCAGAACATAATAAGTATACCAAAAAATATGTTAAGAGTTGTGTGATAATTGGTCTTGAGATGACTGACCAATGCATAATTGAAATTGCATGTCTTTTTTTTGTGTATATGGTTATATAATTTGCAATAATTGCATTTTATTTTCCTCATTGATGACCTGCAAGTCATCTCTCTCTAAGTATGTAAGGACTTGCGTATCCACCTAAAAAATATTATGTATTTCAAACCTCTAGACCCCCTCATTTGTATGTGAGTAACTTTGTAATAAAAAGACATTTGACAAGAGACATTGGTGTTTGAAAGGAGACCGATGGTTGCTGAAATATGCGATAATAGAGAATCCATGAGTTCACCTCTACGTTTTGGTTAGTTTATCAAATAATGATAAACCAATCTATTGAAAAAATATCAAGATCTAGGCATAGTTATTTATTCATAAGTAATTAAAATATCTGAAACATTTGAGGATGTGGTATAAAAATATATAACATTTTATTAAATTTTCTTTAGTAATCATATCATCATCAATATACTTCAAAATGAGGTTATTTATATCGATCAAAGTTTTAGTTTTAGTTTGTCACATGTAATAGTGACAAATCTTTGTAAGAGTTTAAATATAAATAGATGTTTATATATATATATATATATACATATTATTTATTAAATATAGTTATAAGTAAAGTTACAAGATTTAAAACATAATAAATATCTCAAACAAACATGTTATCAATCTAGAATGTTGACATATCTTGAGATGACTGTCCAATGTATGATTGAAATTGCATGTTGTATTTTTTTTTTTGTATCTGATTATTTAATTTGTACTAATTGGATGATCTTGAGATGACCGACCAATGTGTAGTGTCCTGTGATTTTGGACCAGATGAAATTCCAGAAGAATTTGAATTTTGTCATTTGATGGGTGGTTCATTTTGTAAACCGGGCATCAGAATCGAATTATGAGAGTTGGAACACTTCAATGTGTTGTTTTTAGATGTGGTTCAAGGCTCGAGGGGTCCCTCAGGTGTTTCGTGGAGGTTCAGGAGCGCCATGGCATGAAATCTCGAGCTTTGGAGGAGCTGAACAGGGCACACGGTTTGTCTGAAACCGTGCGGTCCTCAGGTGAAACTGTGCAGCTTGAGAGTAGCAGCAAGTGTCGTACGGGCTGCGCACATTTTGTCCAAACTGTGTGCCCACTTCGCACGCTTAGTGCCACTTAGGCAGTGTGTGAGCAATGTTCATCGCACAGTTGACGCACAGTTAGGGCAAACCGTGCAGGATAACCACGTGAGGTAGAGTTCCTGAGCAATGAGATTCGCATGGTTGACACACAGTTTGGTTAACCGTTTGACCAAACCGTGCGACCCAGTTTGGCCAACCATGTGGCCAAGTTTTGAGGGTGAAATTACCCTTTTACCCTTACTAATCATTTTGACCTATTTTTCCTTCTCCTCTTCTTTTCCAGCGGGCTCCTCCCCCCTCCACGTGTGGAGCTCTCCTCCCTCTAGACCCAGGGATCAAGAGATCTCCCTCGTTTCTCCTCTGTTTCCCTCACCTTCGGAAGTAACAAAAAGCTCTTGGTAAGCTCTATCATTCTCCCCCTTCTCTTTTGAGTTTCTTCCATCCTCTGTTGCGCTATTTAGGTGCGACCCCTTTTACCATATTTTCAAGGCGGGTGTCCGTTTCCTCGATTTTTCTCGAACCAAACCAAATCAAGCTTCAGTATTGGACATGTGGGTCATCCTAAGCACGAGGTTTGTGGTCTATAGATTTTCCCTTAAGTTTGGTCACTTTTATAAAATGTTATCGTGTGCCGCGTGCCAGATTTACCCAATGTCATTTCTAAATAATAAATTGTCTTAAATTAAATTGCTTAGACCGCCTTATGATGCCTTTAGACTCCTTATATGGTCAGAGGTTGTGACCTTAACCCGAACCAGCCTTGGGAGGGTTTTCTTAATTTTCCAGGTTTAATTAACTTGTCTGCTTTTGTTAGAGCCACCCCTTGGGTGTGCCTTTTTATTTATGTATTGAATGGTGATGTTTGTTTTTATAAAAACTACCTTGAGGCGTGTTGCTTATGCTTTATGTTGGAATTGGATTGCCAAGAGTGAACTAAATGAATTTCTTGAATAACAATGTCTTGTTTTCTAATAAAACTCATCTGTTGAGGTGCATTATCTTCTAAGCCAAAAATGTTAAGTTTATTAGTTTTTTTATTGGTGGCATGCCTAGTGCAGGGGCCTTATTATTTTGTAATTGAAATGAACAATGGGCTTGGACCTCTCATTTTTCATTCATGGATTGTGATGTGGTTTTCTTATATGCTCAGTCTCCTACTTTGCACCTTGGCTATGATAGGGAAAGGTTACATACTTAGCCTCTTTAGTTATTTAAATTTAAAAATGAAGGGCACATTTTTTAAATTAACTGATTGATGGGCAATGGACACCATGAGTGATACTCGGGTTCTTTCCACGAGATGCTAAGGACGATCTCATCGTGCGTGTGTTCAGCTTCACTAACAAATTGTGCATATGTTGGGGGCGATGCTGGTATGCCATGACAAGCTCACTGTGCATTCTTCTTACCTCATTATGAGTGATACCAGTTCCCTAGGGGATACACCTTGGATGAGATCGGTGGCGAGATGGTTGTACCGGGCCATGAGTGTGACTAGGTCCCCTATGTGAGATACGGGTTCAGGCTTAGAGGCTATTGTCTCACATTTGGCTGGGAGTGACACTTGCAAGGCCATTTAGGGATTGCATTGGACGAACTCTGATGATAGTGAGCATTATGGAACTTCTGTTGCGATACATGGGTTCCCTGTTAAGGTTCACCTTGGATGGGCCCAAGATGCTACTTATTTAATTTTGGCAGTTACATTTATAGAAAAGGCCAATGGTTTATACTTGATATCCATTGTGCACGTCCACCAAGCCTAATCACATGCTTGGGGTAGGTCCATCCCATCTTACATGTTTACAACATTATTGTTATCACTTTTCCCTTACCTCTTGGTATAGGTTTCTCATGGTTCATACATTTCTGACTTAGGATGAAGTAGTTATGGTCGGGCCAGGTGTTCTTGAGGAACCTATGCCCGACTTGGTATTTATTTATTTATTTCACATTACTGTTTACTTTTGTATCACACACACACTACTTATTTTATAATCACAAACTAGATTATGCTTTAGACACCATTGGTGGTGGCCTAATGAGTATATCTCACACCCTGTTCAGGCCACCACTACACCGGGGTACCCAAACAGACCTCCTTGGTTGCTGGACCAGGATCCTTGGTTATTTGCTTGTACCTAGGAGCTAAGAGCACATGACTGAGCTGGTACTCAGGATGCTCTTAGAGCTAGCCTCTGGGCTTTTATTATTTTATTTTATTGCACGTGCCAGTTGTATTTTTTTCTTCTACCTGTACTAGTAGAATCACATGGATATACATGCATGGTTAACTGTATATTGACATTCTCCATATTTTATATTCAATTGATGTTGTTCTTCCGTTGCTCTATCATTTCTTTAAACTACTTCTGATTTCTTTTGATTTACACCTGATTATACCAATATGTGACTTTGATCAAGAGAGTATAGTCTCCCCATTGTACCTCCATGTGACCCTCGCTACTAGTTGACAGCCTCTGACATACGAGGATGCATGCATGGGGCCATGTGGAGACCAGTCTGGCTACTGTTTCCATATTCAGTTAGGATGAGACGTTACAAAGTGGTATCAGAGCGGGTTCCTTTTTTCCTTTGTCTTACTATTTTGGGTTGGTAGATAGGAAACCAGGAACGTGTTGGTGCTTGGTAAATATCCATGCCTGGGAGTGATCAACCCACATACAAGAAAAAATCTAAGTGGCTAGGGTTGTGATTGTTGTTCAGCTGTTTCCGTTACAGTTGATTATGATTTTACCTTAAGTGATTAGAGTATTTTCCACTGTTTAATGATTTATGAGATTCATAATAATCACCCTTTTCCTGGTATGACAAGGAGTAAGAATTACATGCATCATTATAGGCACATAGGAATTCACATGTCATGTATATGCCAAGCCATGTAGATTGCATTGTTAGGTTGTTTGAAATTTATTATAATGTGCCTTGTGTGTTAATTTTCAACATGATATATGCCATGCTAGGTGTTTCAGTAACATACTTAGCTTTCACTTACCTAGGCATTTCATTCCATGTCTATGTATAATCATTTTAAATGTTTAAATTAGTGTGATTTTCTTGAGCATTATGCCATGCTTCCATGTTTTTAGTGTCATGATTAGCGTGTTGTTTGTGCCACTTTGTTTCTTTACCATGCTAAACAATATGAATTGTTATGTTTAGAATGCATAGTTATAAATTTTAATATCTATAGTTGGTTATTTATGGTGATAACTCACTAATAAACTATGACATGTTTGATTCATGAACCATTGGTTTCATGGGATGGAGAATTATGGTTGCGATTAAATGGGAACAAAATTCTAATTGGTAAAGTGTTTGGGCGCTTTATGAATCAGAACGGGGTGACCCATATAATAGAACCATTTTAGATGCACCTTATATGTTTGAATTCTTTCATATAAATATTTAAGTGGTTAAAATTTCTTGTATCCTAGATAAAATGGCTGTGGTTAGATGGGATCTACCCACAACTTGTAAAGTGTATGGGCGCTTTATACATTGAGGGTGGTAACCCATAAAACCGTACCATCTGTTATGAGCCTCATAACTAGGAACTACTGTGAATAAATGTTGTTAAGTTTTGACTTGGATGTTTTTTCTACCTTTATTAAGGATCATACCATTATTGTTTGGGCATAGTGACCATTGTCACTAAGTTTCAAATGCACAACTGGATCCGAGTTGGCCAATTGGGGCATGTCGCTTATGTTATGAACCCTCTAAGGGTGTTTTTAAAATCTAAATGCTTAAATTGTTTGGGTTGTTTTTGATGAACCTAGAATGGATCAACTAGGCCCTAATAGGTATCCCTTCTTTTGATATGTCGTAATGCTTAACCCCATGGGGGTATGTTATGCAATAAAAAGGTGGTTATTAAAAGTGTCCACTTTTATGGGGATTCTTACTTGAATAGTACCCATTTAATTAATAGAAGCCCCACTATAAGAAAATTTCCTATTTGTGGTGGTTTAAAACGCCTCCAAGTGTTTCAGTGATGGCTTCAAAAAACCGCCACTGAAGTTGGTGTCGACATCCAACATGCTGAAGTTCTTTCCATTTAGCAGCAATTTTTGGTAAATGTCATAGAACATATATTTAACAGTGATCTTTTTTTCATTTTAGCGGTGATTTACCAGCCAAAAATATGGTGATGATTTAGCAGCGGTTTAAACCACTGCTAAATCCTAAAGTTTTTTAGATCGGAAAACTGCCACAAAAAAAAACACCGCTAAATAAAAGTATGCCATATTTAATAGTGGTTAAAACCATCGTGAAAAAAAAACATCAATATATAGTGGTAGTTTAAACTACTGCTAAAAAAATATGGCATATTTAGCAACGGTTAAAACCGCTGCTAAATGATGATTTAAAAAAAAAGATAGCTGTAGAATCTGCAGTCCCAGAACAACCTTGGGAAAAAACAAACGATACACGAGACAATCCATACAAAGGCATAAATAATATTTACACCTTCCCATTTTACATGAACCAGAACATTCCATGCAAAGGAATAGATAAATGAAATGTAAACTACAATATATAGTATATGTCATATGTATAATCTTCTTTTGATGAAACCATATAAAAAGAAAAACAAGCCATCTTGTAATTCTGTTTTTACCATTAACATGAACCAAATGTTTTTTACCGCTGATTCTCAGTTAAATAAGATGTAAACTACAAATCATTAGGGAAAATGATTTTTTCTTGATTGGTCCAAGAGATCAAATAGACCACTAATCACTACCTAATGATGAAAACTGCTCGTCACCCTCTCCATCTCCATCTCTATTTCCTGCTACCGGCACCTGCAAGACAATTATATTTAAAATTAAGTAGTGTTTTATATTTATATTTAAACTCACAACCAATAAATTTTTGTAAACTAAATGATTTTGAAGTTGTGTGATTTACCTGTGCACCACCAGTCATCGATGCAATATCATTGGGGATAAATCTGGTCATCTTCTGATATAAAGCAACCAATGCTTTTTGCAAAGAAGATATTTGAGTCTCCTATTCCCAAATAGTGCTTTGTATAGAAACAAATTCTCTACGAGCATCTCGAGGTAAATAATGACTAAAAATAGGAGTAGGTGCAGCTGAAATCCCCGATGGCCTACCAAAGACCTCAGATGGTAATGGTCCCAAACCCATCCCATGCACTTGACCAGGATGCTCCTTCCCAAGGAATTTACCAACTGGGCCATCCTGGGAGACTGAGAAGGAATGTGCAGGATTAACATCCCATAGTTATTTAATTTTTACCTATAAATCAAATATCAATCATATTTGAAGAAATATATATTAACATTATGACAACTGATAATAATTTATTATAATTAAAAATAAATTCATACCCCAACTTCTTTGGTAGACTCATTAACATAAATCCCATCAATTTTTTTATGAACATCTAACCACAATTCTATTTGGGAGACTTGGTGAACTAAATTTTGTGACTGCATTAAACAAAGATAAATCAACAATTTAATATATTAAATATATAATATTGTCTTATAAATATTTAAACTAACGAAAATATCACCAGAGTCGATCAGTTTATGGAAAAACTCTCTTATTTGGTAGTGTGAGGGATGAATGTTTTAGCTCGAATCGATGCATTCTTCCTTGAAACATCCTAAAATAAATAAAATGTAATATAATAGTAATGTATGCAATGTCATATACTTTTCATATGCATGTATAAATGTAAAATGAGATTAATATAATAATATATATTTAAATACCATGTGCTTCTCATCATGATGGCTATCAACAAAAACTTCCCATTGCTCTCTAAGTACCCCATTGGTTACCTTATCATACAGTTGTTGGGTTCTCAATGAAGTATAATTGAATTTGTTCCATAATATCCATTTAAAATCTTTCAATTTCTTACCTAAAATTTTCAATGTCCACTTTCGTGCTATAAGATTAGTAATGGGAAAGTGAAAAAACATATGAAAATATATTCATTTTTAAAATATTAGAATTTAATAACATAATGAATTTAAATTACACCATAATTTATTAAAATTACCTTTATCTATGAATCAAAGACTTCATTTTTTCAAGATGGAGGCATATGCCTCCAATCAGCACACATAATTAAAAGGATAACTGGATCCGCCACCAGCTGGCCTAGAATCTAGCCAAATAATCCTACGACATCATCTATAGGGACCCTAGAGGAGTAAAATGGGACAACTATCTTCAGTCAGTTCAGATTACAGACATTTGAACTTTTCATATTTCCCTCATTAGTAGCATTGTTTCCATATTTTATGAAAAATGGTTAGTAGTATAAAAAAGTGAAATCACTTTATTCATTTTGAATTTGAACCTATAACTATCACCCTCCAATATCCCCGCAAAGAAAAAGGTGTGTCGACCTGCTTACTTGTTGCTGAGGCTGCTGAATAAGGAGGTGTTGGCTGAGTTGTTGATGGGATGCTGATGAAGGGTGTTCCATAAGATGACAAAATGGAGGGTGTGAGAGGTTGTGTAGGGGGGAAAGAAGAGGGTGTCTCGAATGCTGTAGGGAGAGAGACTGATGGATCATTATATGTCGGTATGGTCGAGGGAACATTGACTGAGAGTTGACTGGGATTAGTAAAACACTTCCTCCTTGGAATTCCTATCATTTAATCAAATAAAATTAACTTCAGAACATATATTTCAAAAAATTCATGTAGAAAAAAAATTATAAATGATTAAAGATGCATAATACTTACAAACAAAATATACATAGCTATGTTAATGAATGAATACACAAATAATATAAGTGGTTGATAAATGAATGGATGACTGCACATACAATCATTTATCCTTCAATCATGTCATTTTCATGCTCCATCATTACATCATCTATTTCATCCACCCTTGTAAGAATAATATTTTCAATATAATGATGGAAAAATAAGTTTGCTTCTTACTGTTTATGAGATTCAATGTTAGAGGTCAAATCTTCCACTTCATCACCCATATCATACAAGTCTCTTTGTTTTATGCGAGCAAATATACTCCACCCTTCATCCAATAAATCTTCCACATAATATACCATTTTCTATTGTGATGAAAAGATATAAAAATCATGTAATTCACAGTCACTAACATCCATTAAGTGAGAGAAGTTCACATAATTAAATTGCAAGGAATCTATTTTAACACCCCTGATAATATCAACCCAATTGCATTTGAATAAGACAATTGAAAATGCCCATGATAGTTTAATTAAATAATATCAATCAACTTTATATAGTATTCCACTTTGAAAAACGTAAATATACCACTATTCTGTGCTTTCAAACCATCTTTCCGATTGACTGTATGAAATTTTAAGCCATTTATATTGTAAACATCAAACTTTCTAGCCTGTTTTAGAGGACCTCGAGCAAGAAACTTAAAATCATCTGACAAATCATCTTGACTATAAGTATTCACGATCTACAAAAATTAATATACATTATTATATTTACAAAATATAATTTTCAACCTAATATCCGTATTGATTTCAATATTTATGAACTTATACATCGTGCAAACCATTCTACAAGCTCTTTGTTAAAAGATTTTGTTATATATTTATCATTTAATGTTTGGCCTCTCATTCATCTCTTTGTTTGTATCTTGAACTCTTCAATAAATGGATCTAAAATTTCACTATTCACCAGTACATATCTATATTATTAAAATAATTCCTTTTTTGTTAGTGTAACATTTGAGCTCCTCCCAACTGATCGTCCAATAACAAGAAATACTTTTGATTTCCCATGTAGTTGATATTGATTCAATGTGTCTTCAACATGCCCAGATCAATTGAATCTTTTCTCAATATCATCCAAGTATCTAGAACAAAAGTTAAGACACTCCTCCACCAAAT
The DNA here is from genome assembly GCA_963277665.1 of Viscum album. Classification (NCBI taxonomy): domain Eukaryota; kingdom Viridiplantae; phylum Streptophyta; class Magnoliopsida; order Santalales; family Viscaceae; genus Viscum; species Viscum album. The sequence goes on from OY728152.1 coordinate 1,150,341,031, forward strand.
AGCCTTTAGAAATAGAGCTTTCAGGTTGAGATTTATTTTTTACATATGATTTCAAATTCCCAAGATATATGTGAATTAAAATAAAAAAACATAATTTTGAATTTAATGAAGTGATAATAATTTTTTACTTAAATTAAAAACATATAAATAAAATACCTCTCAATTGGATACATCCATCGATACTACATGGATCCTCCTAATTTAGCTTCCTCGACCAAATACACAGTTAAATGCATCATGACAGTAAAAAATAAGGGAGGAAATATCATCTCCATTGAAAAAAGTGTCAATAAAAATCCCTACTAAAGGTTTTCAAGATCAAATGATTATATATTTTTTCGAAGAATGTGAAAAATTGGAGTACAACAATAGTAACCTTTTCAGGTAATAATATACGCAATGCCAATAGTAGTAACTATTGTAACAAAATATGTAAATCGTGACTTTTCAATCCATGTAACCTATGAAGCTTTAAGTCAATACACCTTGAGATGTTACTTTAATACCCATTAGATACCTTCACATGTTTTAAAGTTCAAAGGAATGTATCTTTATCCCTATTTTTCATTGTAAAAATTGCCAGAGCATACTTTCCATTCTCATCTGGCCAGAGATCATGCTTTATGTTCATTGTTTGTAAGTTTTTCCGAGCATTGATATGGTACTTTGATTTTCCATGATCATTAAGCAATTTGGAGATCAAATTTTCACAAATATTATTCTCAATATGCATAACATCAATATTATTCCGCAATAAATTAAATTCCCAATATATAAGTTTTAAGAATATATATTTTTCTTCTATTATTGCATTCCTATTTCACTTGATGATGAACTTTGAACTCATTTCCCACTATCATTCAAATGATGCACCTTACCAAATTCTGTTTCAACATTTCCAAGTTGTTTCAATATTTCTGAACGTGTCAAAAACTTTTTAGGTGATCTAAGATCAATAGAACCATTGAATTTTTACTTGATCAACCAAAATATATGAGATGCATTGAGAAATCTTCGATGACACAAGAAGCACCCTTTTTTACTACGAGGTAGTCATTCAGGCTCAAAATCAAAGTTACAAACAGGATAATTCAAACCCATGTAAGTGTTCTAACTAGATAAATTCCCAAGTCTAGGGAAGTAATTAATGGTCCACATTAGAGAAACATGTATTTTTAACATTGTTCAAGAAGATGCATCATTTGTCTCAACACTGTTTCTCCATAACTCCTGTAATTATTCAATTAGAGGCTGTAAGTATACATCAATATCATTTCTAGGAATTTTTTTCCAGGAATAACCATCAAAATGATAAAATATGTTTTTTAATTACACATCCATGAAGGTAGATTATAAGGGATCAAAACAACCGACCAAGTGTTATAACTAGTGTTCAAAGTCCCAAATGGGTTTAATCCACTGACAACCAATCCCAATTGAACATTCCTAGGATCAGATGAGAAATTTGGATATAATGAATCAAATGTATTCTATGATTGTGAATCTCTTGGATATAACATTAACCCATCATTGTTATTACCTATAGAATTCCACTTTATGTGTTTGGTAGTTTTCAATGACATGAATAATCTTTGCAACTGAAATGTTAAAGGAAACTAACGCAAAAAATTTAAAGGTGTGTTCCTTTTATTCTTCTTCATAGTAGTATGTTGATTCAGACTTCCAACATCACTCATTTACTACCATGTCGAAGAAAAACATTTTTTTTCAATCCTGTCTACTCGAATCCTCTCCCCAATAAATCATACACTCATTGAGACACACATGTATTTTTGTATAATTTTGACCAAGCTTATTAACAACTTTTTTCATATCATAAAAATACTTAGGGATATTTGTTTTAGGAAATGAATCATGAAACGATTCTAATATCATGGATATCACCTTATTTGTAATTCCACATAGGCATTTGATATGGTAAAACTTTAGCAGAAAATAAAGTTTTGAATATTTCAAACATCCACTATAAAACTGTTGATTTCCATCATTAACTAAACCATGAAACATATTTTTCTTCTCAGTGAATTATTCTATTACATTATTCTCCATATAATCAATAGAAGGATCCAATGATATGTTACAATCTTGACCTGGTTTTCTAATAGCCTCAAAAATATCACTTGTGAAGTTTCTATTTGTAGCACCCTCAAATGGTTGTTCAGATATTTTTTTATATTAATGTTAGTGTCTTACAATACCGAATGCATCTTTTATAAGGTTTCTTATTTCATTGTCCATTATCAACAAAGTTGGGAGCTCATTCTGTTGATTGATATCAATACTCAAACTTTTTGTAACTTTTGATTCTACGTGCCAAATCCTACACAAATATTGAGTAGGGAATTGCTTAAATATCTAGTGTTCATTAACATCATATATCTTCAACCATCTTCTAAATTTACATTTAGGATATGGAAATCTTATTCTCCCATCAATGGAATGATTAGAAATTGAAAATTCTAAAAAGTACTCCAAACCCTTAGCATATTGAGGTGTGTTCCTCGATAATATGATATATCTTTTATCCATATATATCACAATGTTCCTACAAATTATTTTAAAAAATTAAAACACATAAGTACGACTAAGTAGGAAAAGAGATAATGGTAAAATATGGTAAAGCGAAATTATTTGGAATTAAATAGATTCAAGATTTAATTAAAATGTAAATTCTTTGAATGAATAGATAATCGATGATAATATAAAGGGGTGTTGGATAGTGAGTAGTTTCCCATAATTGAGAAATATGATAATTGGTGCTCAAAATAATAATAATAATCAAAATTTTAATTTTATATTGGGTTTGGGTTTTGGTAAAACATACCTTAGAAAAAGAATTTATGGATCAAATCACACCTTGATCCAAATCTTCCAAACCACAAACTCATAATACAAAAAAAAAAAATACTAAAAAAAATATTTCAAATTAATCAGAGGTAACACTAGTAAAACATTTAGTAGAATATGTTTTTATAACATCCCATTAAAACTGGTATGAAAAAATTCCACCATTATAAAAAACATACTAAAAACTATAAATTTTTATATTTCAAATAAATAAGAGGTTTCCTTTTATAAATTATTTCTCCCATGGACCATTAAAAGAGAACTCATTAAATATTTCATCATGTATAAATACCAGAAATATATTATAGAAAATCCATGATAATAGATTTTGTAAAAATTCTCTTAAATCCAGATAAAATTTTAAAAAACCATCCAATGATATTCTTTAATTTAAATACTAATTTCAAAAAAATATGTCTCATAAAAGTTGATCACATAAACATTATTAAAAAACATATAACCAATAATAAAAAAATTGAACAATTTTCAATGATCATTTCATTTACTTGTAATGTTATTAAATTCATCAACAACACATGTCAATAAAATATTTTAATACAAAAAATAATTTTATCATGTTCTAATTAAATCTGAATCATTTTCAATTATTTTCAACTTGGGAGAATTTTTTTATGACTTATCATCTGTAGTCATATTCCATGTTAAGATTATTAGGGCTTAAATATCTTCCCCAAAACATTTTTGTTTCAAACCATCATTATCAATTAATTCATGGATTAAAAACCCAAAAATGATATTATATATTTCAACATGCTATCATGGACAATAATATAATATTTAGAAGAATATCAAATAACTTAAAAATTAAATCCAACTTTCCATTCTAACATTGTTCTATTTTATTTACTGTTATACTCATTATACTAGACTTAATTTTCTAACTATGTACATAAATTGGAATAACAAACACAATTATTTATTATGTTTTAAAATTAACCAAAACAAAAATAGTTCACCTTATAGAATGTTTTTGTCTAATAATATTAATTATGAACTATAATTCTAAATCATGTAATATAAGTGAAGGCATTAAATTTCATGAAAACTATCAATGATATGATGAAAAAACATATTCTATCATTTTAATAGGTCCTCTACAGTATATATATGACAACTACCATTAAAAAAGTAAGGCAGTAAACATGTAATTATGATATTGAGTACCATTCTAAAATTATTAACATTTTTCTTAAATAGATTGGATTATGATTAAAAATTAGTTAATTATTTCCAATTAAATACATTACTGGTTTATCATCTATTTCCACACTATCTTCATATTCCAGTAATCTATAAATCACATGTAAGGGATAAACAAAACACAATTCAAGCATGATTCAGTACACATCATAAATCTTATTTACCATGTTCATGAAACTATTAATTATAAACTATTGGTTTCATCCACAAGTAGTCCCATAAATTTCAAGAAAAAAAAAATCATGATATCATTTACCAATGCATATGAAATATAACACCACATGAATGTTAGAATCCTAGTGGGAAGTCTCCTTATCAATGCATGATACCCAACTCTCACCAGTTAAACCCATGATGATGACATGGATATATCGTAAAATATTATTAGAAAATTATTTAATACCTGGAACACCCTAGTAAATTGAAGTTTAGTATAAAGTGATTATCCACACATTTTTATACTATTCATTTCTAATCCTAAAACATTCTATATTCATGACTATCATACCAACCCTAACCCATTTTTTGGGATGGACCTAAATTCCACTAACCATAGGTGAATCCCCCAGACACCAAAAGTTGAAAATAAATTCCAAGGGTTTACAATATCATTATAATATGATTTAACCTCATATATGAAAAAACTAGATCCAGATAACCAAAAATAATACAATGAATAAATATGATTCTTGATAGAAAATAAAATAATCCAATATAGAATAATAATACCACAATTAGTGTCACAGTAGTCAACAATACACTACATAAGTCTAAAAATTTAATGACACGATGTTAGATTCTCGATAAAGAGAGAAATCAAACCTATATGACCACACATCCGGTATGGGATTGAGCGAAGGCAATGATAGGGAGAGCACTCAGGCGGGGACGAAAACTCGGGCAATGACAAGGGTGAGGGGCAGTGACCAGAACACCAGTAAGGGATCGAAGGGCATGAGGTTATGACCGCATCACCAGAAAAGGGATTAGGGGGCACTGGGCTATGACTGAAGTGCCGACAAAGGGCACAAGGGGCATGAGGATGTGACCGCAACACTAAAAAAGGGCTCAGGGGGGGATGGGGTTGTGACCATAGTTCCAGAGTAAGGTCTTAGGGGCATGAGGTTGTGACCGAAGCACCAAAAAAGGCTTGGGGGTATAGGATCAGAGGGCTTGGGAGATTCCCAAGTACCGGTGAGGGGGGAAGCATGATGGTGCTAGGGTTCAGGGTTTGTGGGGAAGGGGAGCTTGGGGGATAAGAGTGGGGAACGATGGAGGGTTCGAGAGCACCAGAGGGGGGGAGGGGGTGCTAGGGTTTATATTTGGTGGGGGGATTGGGATCTCCAATGAGGGGGGTGGTTCTAGGGTTTGGGGTCGAGGGGGAAGAAGAGATATAGGGAAAAGATGGGGTGCAACGGAGGGCCTGGGAGCACCGACGTGCCAGGGTAGGTCAGGGTCGAAGGAGGGATCAAGGGAGAGATAAGGGTTGGGGGAGGAAAAAGTGTTTTTTTAATAAAAACATAAAATTTAATGGTAGTTTATAAAAAACCTCCATGAAATAAGTTATTTTTTTAGCGGTGGTTTAGTAAACCACTACTAAAAAACACCCGCTAAACAATGAATATGTTGTAGTGTCCCCCTTTTTAATCTGATTGAGATTTACTTTATGTGAGACCTTATAAATAAATTAATGGTTCTTAAAGTAGTGTTATGTGAAATACATAGCCTAATTATAATAGGATGTTAGTAAAATAAATAATGTTTTAAAAATGAATTTAATAAAAATTGCATCTTTTGCCTTATGACTGGTGTTAGTTTTTCTTTAAAGCTAGACCTTGGCACATTTAATGAATTAAACGAGTTCATTTTAATTCCTTAATAAAACATTAAAGTGCATTTATTTTAGTTTTAACCCTCATGTACAGGTAGTTTAAATCCTTTCTGTGTTTTCCTTGAGCTCGACTTAGAATGGGAGCACAAGAGTTTTATGTAGGCTTGTTCCTTATTAAGTATAAATCTAAATAATAGGACCTTAAGATTAGTTTACATTCATAGGGATGAATTCGTCCTGGTTCAATGCTTGTGTTTCAGTAAGGGGCTCACCCATTGTAGGTAGCACCCTCAAAACTTTAAATCCCTTGTTAGCTGCTTACGAGTAGTCTCACTTGTGCAGTGTTGTTCGAGTGCCATAGTCCTATGTAGGACTCTTAGTTTCTAAAATGACACCTTGTTTTATGGGTGGTCATGTGTTGTTTGACCTATTCTACGAGTATTAGTGTTATGAAATGCTTAGTTCTAGCGGGTTAGACATGCCTAGGGTATGGTCAGCCGTTTAGTAGGTTGTGTGACCCTTCCTCTCCTTCTTTTTCAGTGCTGGATGAATCAGGAGGTCTTCCACTTATTTTATAGTCGTATTGAGTGATACAAATTTAGGTTGATCCTCTGTGAGAGCCATTATATACTTGAATGAATATGGATGATAATCTTATGGATAGTATCAGGCATGTTCCATTTTCTTGTGTAATCCTTGAGCTGTTATGTTTTGAATGCTGATCAGCTCCGGAGTAGAGTGACCTATGAATTATCAAAGACCTCTACTCATACCAATGTTTGGGATAATGCCTTAAAGTGGATTGGGTGTTTTATTATGCTGGTTAGTTGTTTGTATTTTACTTCTAATTTCATAACGTGTGGGAGCATGACTTAGGGAGCATCATGCATACACCTAGTGTATACCTAAACCAAGGGTGCTTTTAAGTAGTTAGTTCTTTATTTTTGGTTTAATTCTTTTCAAATCATGTTTTCCACATCCAGTAATCGCAGTAGTGGTCGATGGAGCATGTGTCATGGGATGAGTTCCCTTCTTCGGTGGATCTAAAGACTAAGGACACTCCTAAGGTGGGGAGCATCACATTAGTTCTAGTTGAATGTGTCCTTCCAAATAAAAGGAAAACAACCTATAAGGACCATCGGAAAATGGTTGTTCTTTCTTGAAATGTCCTATGGCTAGTAATCTCTCCTGTTTAAGTTTGTGCTTGATAGTGAGCATGACAATTTTGTTCTTGCCTATTCGTGAAAACCTTGTAAACACCATTCTTAAAAAAGGGAATTCAATGGTTGTATTAAGCATGATGATATGCCTTGTATATTAAGGGATTTGTGATCAGTTGACAGTGATACGTTATCAGAAGTAATCAATATTTTCTAAGGAATTTGACCTGTAATGGTTCGATGGTACTTCCCTTTTTTTCTTTTGGAAAGGTTGGTTTGGAAATGTAATGATCACTCCACCCTCTTTATAAAGAAAGTGTCTTAGATACTTTTGGTGATCATTTAAATCCTCTTAGTTTACTCTTGGATTAAGGACAACCATGTACCTTACCTTGGTATCTTCTGAATATACCGAGAGAGATTTGGTCTTACACCACACTACAGTTTTAAAAATCATTGGTCTTGTTTGTGCAGTTTTTATCAGAGTGTGATCTAGAAGCATGGTTGAACTTAGAAGCATGGTTAGTTCTGAGTGATACCTAGTTTCTTGAGTAGGAACACCTTGGATGGACTCATAGACACTAAATGTTTCTTTTGACCTGATTTCCAAGGCATATTCTTCTTTAGAGTCAGTTAGTGTCCTTGAAACATAAACATTTTTCCATGTAAAAACATCTCACTTGTAATAGCAGGGGTATGGTTTTCCTTAGAGGAGCATCTTGGACCCCCCCAATTGGACTCTGAGGTTACCCCCCAGGCTTCAATCGGGCTCAGATGTGATGCTTGAGTCGTAACATTCTAAGTGTGGTGGATCAGGTTTGCATCTATGTTTTTACTAAGTCACAACAACTAAAAGTGGAGTTTTGGATAGATATGTCACTAGGAGTTGCTTACGAGCTTCAGTGAGTTTGTTAAGATAAAATCCCGATTTCCCTTGTTTAAATTCTTTGAGTTTAGATTTTGAAGTATGTAGGCCATATAATCCAAGAATTTTGATAATAGTCAGCCAGTGGTGGCTTAACTTGTCATTATTTGGATTTGTTAAATGCGATCGGTGAGGATCTATTTTAGGCACGCTGTCAGGTTAAGTTGGGTGAAATGTAAATGTTGGCCAAAACATTTATTACAGGGGTCGAAACGATCAGTTTAAATGAGGTAGATTTGGAATCGACCCCTTGATCGAGTCATGAATCACGTCTCATGCCGTGAGCATCATTAGAATTTTATAGGCACGTTTTGAAAGACAATTCCAACAGTAGAGATACCATGATTCAGAACTGGACCTTAAATTCTAGAATATATGGTGGAATAACCATGAACTGAAAGGTTAAAGAGATTATGTGAGGGTCATGCCTATAGTTTTATGGGTTCGGGTAAGATCCATATTTATGCTTTAGTTCAATGTATGATCTTGGGATTGAGTTTCTACAGCTTATGTACCATATGTTAAAGTGATGCTCAGAGGTGCATTGGGTATTTGGAAACACAACGCGGCTATTTGAATAAGGCTTCATGACCCGAGTAGGTTAAGTGATGCTCTATTTGTTTCCCCAAGGATTATTGGGGATGATAAGTTCTAAGGTGGGGAGATTATAGCATCCCATTTTTTTGGACCAAATGAAATTCTAAAGGAATTTGAATTTTTTCATTCGGTGGGTGGTCTATTTTGTAAACCGAGCATCAGAATGAAATTTCAACAGTTGTAACACTTCAATGTGTTTTTTAGATGAGGTTAAAGTCCCGAGGGGTCCCTCGGGTGTTTTGTGGGGTTTTGGGATTCCTAAGGCCCAGAATCTCAAGCTCTGGATGATATTAACATGACATAGAGTTTGTCTAAAACTGTGCAGCCCTCAGGTGAAACCATGTGGCCTGGCTCAGAGTAGCAATGGGTGTCACATGGGATGCGTATGATTTTTCCAAACTATGTGCCCAGACCGCATGCTTAGTTCCACTTAGGTAGTGTGAGTGAACTATTCATTACACAGTTGGCACACAGTTAGGGAAAACTATGTGGGACAACCATGCAAGGTAGGGTTCCTAAGCAGTGGGAGCTATACATTTTGGCCAACTATGTGGCAAAACTGTGTGACCCAATTTGGGGGGTTAAATTATCCTTTTCTTCTTAATGATATTTTTAACCTATTTTTCCTTATCCACCTCTTCTTTTCTAGTGGGCTCCTCCTCCCTCCATGTGTGGAGACCTCCTCCCTCTCGACCTAGGGATCGAGAGATCTACCTCATTTATCCTCTATTTTTCTCACCGTCAAAAGAAACAGAAAGATATAGATAAGATCTATCATCCTCCACATTATCTTTTAAGTTTCTCCAATCCTCTATTATGCTATTTAGGTGTGACCCCTTTACCCTATTTTTAGGGAGGATGTTCATTTCCTTGATTTCTCTTGAACTAGACCAAATCAAGCTTCAATATTGGACATGTGGGTCTTACTAAGCATAAGGTAGGTGCTGTATAGATTTTCCATCAAGTTTGGTCTCTTTTATAAAATGTTACTATGTTCTTTTCACTAGAATTACCTGGTATTGTGTCTAAATAATAAATTATCTTAAATTAAATTGACTAGACCACCTTATGATGCTTCTAGTGTAACGTCCTGGTTCCGGAAGCCACCCAAAGGTGCCCCGTACCCAGTTGGTCACATGGCCTCAAGTGAATTTCCCCAAACTCCAGAGGCTGCCAACTAGCAGCAAGGGCCTTGGGTGTGATAGTGGGGAAACTATGCCCTCGTTGGCAGAGTACAGAGCGGAAGTAATAAACATGCAATAGAAGAAGTAGTGAATAACCAACAATAATAACCAGCGGAAGAATAAATCAACAAAATGGAGCGCATATGTATATATATGAAATGATGCAAAATACATATCTAGGAAAGCAGCCAAACAAGTCACAAGGCTGAAAAACACCACAGTACCAAAACAAGTACAAAGAAAAGTAAAAATCTCCACAACATTGCAAGCCAAATATTGGTCCCTTTCTCTCCTGCTCCAAGAAATCAAGTACCTAAAGTCGAAGGGCGCTTGCCCTTGTCTATACCTGCAATAACATAGTCTTCTTGGGCCCAAAATCATGGACCAAATAGGGTGTGAGATAAAATCCCAGGAGGCAACCAACCAAAGATCTGTGCTTAACAGTCAGTGAGTATATGGTAGGTAAAAGCACACTAAGCAGTAAATGGCAACAGCAAAACAGTAGGCAGTAAACAGTAAGCGGTAAAGCAGGATGATACACAGTAGTAATCAAATCCACAACCAACAACAGCAGTGAAGCAAACACCTAACAAGCAAGAAAACCCTCTATGAAGTACTCACAGTCATCCCCTATGGTCCTATCCAAGAAGTACCACAACCCTTTGGGTAGTTCACTCAGCCTAACCCCTCTGGTTTGGCCATACAAAAATTATGAGACTCTCTGGGGAAGCTCACTCGGTCAATTCCCCTTATAGTCTAGGGTAGTCAGGGACTCTCTGAGGAAGATCACACGGTCTAACCCTCTTAGCCCCAAGTTCTCGAGACTCTCTAAGGAAGCTATCTTGGTCAATTCATCCTATATCCTCAGGTATACCACAGACTCTCTGAGGAAGCTCACTCGGTCAACTCCTCCTCTAGCATGGGAAGGTTCTTAGAGAGAAAACAAACAAGGTAAGACTCTCTGAGGAAGCACACTCGGTCTACCCTCCTGTAGTCTATAATAATCCAAGACTCTCAGAGAGATCACTCGGTCTATCCCCTGTATTCTAACATCCAAGAATCTCTGAGGAATCTCTCTCGGTCTACCCTCCTATAGTCTATAATGTCTAAGACTGATTGGGAAGCTTACTCGGTCTATCCCTTATAGTTTAAAGCACCGGGTTCTCTCAGTCCCGTGACGGTCAGTGCATAATAATGCTATAAGGCCAGAGTACACCTATAGAGCTACTTGGCTAACCAAAGTAAACCTATAGAGCTACTTTGCTAACAGTCTATAGGGCAACAAGCATGTTATGAATTTCACTCCAACCTATAATCACAAAGCATGGAAATTGGTGTAACAGCCAAAGGAAAATGAAACCCGAAGGTCGTAAATAGAACAAAGCATGGAAAAAACATCCAATCACAACAAAAAATATCCCCTAACATGATTAATTTACCTCTACACAAGAATACAAGCAAGGCAGGAAAACAACAAGGGAAAAAAGGTAAACACGCAATACCCCGTTCACGGGTATTGGTGGAATTTTCCCATAAAACTCAAAGACTTTGAACGGTAAGGCAAAAAACACCTACCTCGATCCTAGGAGATCGATATACTTGAACCACGATGACTGATTCTCCCTTGAACATTGTAGCTGAGAAAACATCCAAAATGATCAAACCACGATAACTTGAGAAAGAGGAAGAATCAAGGAATTAAACTCAAGAAGAAGGAAGAACTCACCGCTGCGGTTCCAATGCAATCGACGACGGTCGAATCAGACAACAGATGGAGGCTCGGGAAACAAGAGAAGTTTCACTGCCGTACGATGTCTCTCGGTCGAACCAGGCCTAGAAGAAGATGTTTTTGGTAATCAGGCACGACCCCGGTCCGTTTAGTGAAAAAAATAAAGTACACGATGTGTACTTTTAGAGTACACGGTGTGTACTAGGTCTTTCTGTACTCCACCAAAATCGGCCTCCACGTCACCCTTACACACCGTGTGTGTGGCCCGGACACGGCCAGTACATGACTTTAGGTGGGAAAAGAGTACATGGCTTCGAGCGGGAAAAGAGTACACGGTGTGTACTCAGAAAGTACACGGCGTGTACTTCAAAAATTTCCAGAAACTCCATTTTTTCTCAAAAACTCGAGAAAAAGGAAAGACATACCTGAAATGAAGATCCGGGTTCTTACAAACTTCCCCCTTAAAGAAATTCGTCCCCAAATTTCCCTAGTGAGGCGTAGAAGAAGAAACCCTGAACAGCTCTAGCCACTGCGATTGTACATCGGCCTCCCTCTCCCAGGTCTCGTCCTGTACTCGCCCATGCTGCCATAGCACCCGTACTAAAGGAACAGAGCACCCACACAGAACCTTCGTACTGTGATTGACAATCTGGATGGGATGATCCTCAAACGATGCATCCGCTTCAAGATCAACCTCCTCAGGTTGGAAGACATGAGACGGGTCTGAAAAGTAACGTCAGAGCTGAGAGACGTGGAAGATGTCGTGCATAGCCCGGTACCTCTGAGGTGGCTGCAACCGATAGGAAACCAGCCCAACTCTCTCTAAAACCTCAAACGGCCCGACGTACCACGGTGAAATCTTACCCTGTCTCCGAATCCTCTTGTGTCCCAACCTCGGTGCGACACGCAGGAAAACCTAATCCCTGACCTCGAACTCCATGGGTCATCTCCGATGATCAGCATACGACTTCTGTAGAGACTGTGCTGTAGCCATCCTCTTCTGAATCAACTCTATCTGCTCTGAGGTCTCCTGAACAAGACGAGGTCCCAGCAAAGCTGCCTCTCCTGCCTCCAGCCAGCATAAGGGTGATCGGCATGGCCTACCGTATAGAGCCTCGTATGGTGCCATCTGAATGGTTGCCTGAAAGCTGTTGTTGGAGGAGAACTCCACAAGAGGTATATGCTTCTCCCAAGAACCGCTGAAGTCTAGAATTCAAGCTCGGAGCATATCCTCAAGTACCTAGATCGTGCGATCGGACTGGCCATCAGTTTGGGGATGGTATGCTATACTCAAAAGCACCTGTGTACCCAAGGCCTTCTGAAGTCCCTGCCAGAACTGAGAGGTAAAGCGCGCATCCCTGTCTAAAAAAATGGAGTGTGGAACTCCATGTAGATGTACAATCTCCCGGATGTACAACCATCCCAAATCATCAACACTGAAAGTATCCTTGATCGGAAAGAAGTGTGTGACCTTTGTGAGTCTGTTGACGACAACCCAAACAACATCATTTCCCCAAGGCGACCTCGGCAACCCGGTCACGAAGACCATCAAGACATCGTTCCACTTCTACTCAGGAATGGGTAACTACTTTAAAAGCCCCGCTGGTCGCTGATGCTCTGATTTCACCTGCTGACAAGTAGAACATCTCATGAAAAAACCAACAACATCTTTCTTCATACCTGGCCACCAGTACTGGTGGTGTAGATCACGATACATCTTGGTGACGCCAGGATGAACTGCCCAAACTGAGGAATGAAAATCCCACATCAGCTCCTCGCGTATGTATGCTGGCACCCATACGCGTCCCTGGAAATGCAAGATTTCATCCTCGCCCACTGTCCATCCAGGAAGAGGGTCCCCTCCTAACAAAATCTCCTGCAGGACTAAGGCCTCTGAATCTAATAGCTGCCTCATCCTTACCCGATCAAGAAGTGTAGAGGTAAAAACTACAAAAGATAGGACAGTTTGTCCCTACATGTTGTGCACTTCCAAGTGCATCTCAAAGAACAGAGCCATAAGCTGCCACTCACTACTGGCCTCCTGAACTGCCTAAATCTAAGTTCTTCTGCTCAACGCATCTACTACTGTATTGCCCTTTCTGGGCGTATAGGCAAGCTCGAAGTCAAAGGACTAAAGATACTCAACCCACCTACACTGTCTCAGATTCATATCACGCTGAGTGAAGATATACTTGAGACTCTTGTGGTCGGTGAAAACCACAAAGTGTTCTCCCAGAAGGTAGTGTCTCCGACAGCGTAAGGCATGAACAACAACTGCAAACTCCAGATCGTGCATAGGGTAATTTATCTCTTGTGGCCTCAACTGCCGAGACCCATACGCAATGACTCCATCTCCCTGCATGAGCACAACTCCTATCCCAATACCTGAAGCATCACAATAAACAGTGTAGCTCTTGCCTGGATCTAGAAAGACTAGTATCAGTACTGACGTCAACCTCCCCTTTAGCTCCTGAAAGGATGACTCATAAGGATCTGACCATAAATACTTTCCCCCCTTCTTGGTCAGACCTTTCAATGGTGTTTCTAGGCGCAAGAAGTCCTGAATGAATCATCTGTAGTATCCATCCAGCCCTAGGAAACTCCGTACCTCAAAGACTTTCTTCGGCTGCTCCTAGGAAACTAAAGATCTCACTTTCTCTAGGTCCACAGATACTCTAGCCTCTGAGATGACATTTCCCAAGAAGTGAATCTAATCCATCCAAAAGTGTCACTTCGAGAGTTTAGCATATAGCCGATGCTCTCTCAGTGTACTAAGAATGATCTCAAGATGTGTGGCATGGTCGTGTCGAGTACAAAAGTACACCAAGATATCGTCCACGAAGACCATGACGAAGGAGTCCAAATAAGGATGGAACACTCGGTTCATCAGTGCCATGAAAACTACTGGCACGTTCGTGAGGCCGAACGACATGACTGTATACTCGTATTGACCATACCTGCTCCTAAAGGCTGTCAGAGGTATATCCGATGATCTAATGCGCAAATGATGATAGCCGGACCTCAAGTCGATATTCGAGAACACCCGAGCTCCTCGAAGATGATCAAAGAGGTCATCAATCCTTGATAAGGGATATTGGTTCTTGACCGTCAACTGGTTCAACTTCTGATAATCCACAAAAAGCTGAAGGGTACCGTTTGCCTTTTTTGCAAACAGGACTGAAGAACCCCAAGGAGAAGTACTGAGTCAGATGAAACCCTTTGCCTGCAACTCCTCCAACTGCTTCTTGAGATCCTGCAATTCAGGTGTAGACATCCTATAAGGAGGAATGGACACTGGTGCCACTCCTGGCACGAGCTCAATCAAGAAGTCTACCTCACGCTCCAGAGGAAAACCTGAAAACTCCTCTAGAAAGACATCCCTAAAATGATCCACCACTGGGGGAAAGTCTAACTGTGAAGTCCCCTGGTCATACAAATAAAGATTGGAAATCTGGGCTGTAACTTCCCCTAGCCCATGATGCTCTGGTCCATCTCTACCCGCCTGGACATCCCACTCGCCTCTATGAAGGAAAGATCTGCCCTCTGGTGATATGAAACTCACCCTGCAGCGATAACAATCAATGACTGCCTGGAATAGAACCAACCAGTCCATCCCGAGAATGACGTCATAGCCCGAAATTTCTAGGATATAGAGGTCCCATAAGAAGTGACACCCCACAACCTCTAGAGGTCACTCTCTGCACTGACGTACGCTAGATGTCCTCATTCCCAATGGCATGTCAAGAGTCAACAAGTCAGCAGACGAAATGATACAGAGCCCAAAGCTCTCCAAAACCGCAACAGAGATAAATCTATGGGAAGCAACAGTATCTAAAAGAGCTAAAGATAAAACTGAGGCTATTAAGATCGTACCTAAAATTTTAGAAGGGCTGAGATCCTGCTCCTGATAGGTCTACTCCATGGTGAAAGACTGGCCTGCACCACGGCCCTGCACCCCTGGATGACCGCTCTGAGCTGATCCACTCTATTGTCGCTGATGACCTGGTGACTAACCACCATGGCCACGACCTCCACCTCGGCCCGAACGGCCGGAAGAACTCCAGTTCCCAGACTGGTGGGAAACTGGTGAAGCATCTCCAGAACGTAGGGTCATAGAGAAACCCCTACCACCAGCCGAAGGTGAGAAGATCTGACAAAAGCGCTGAAGATGGCCCATCTTGCCGCAAGATCAACACTCCATCAGATCCCTTTGGCACTGAGTCCTAGTATTCCAATCCTATCGCACTGTTAGAATACAACCTGGCTACCAGAAGACGTATCCCACGAACCCCGATCTCATCGAAAAGACTCTCTGCGACGCTTCCTACTGTCCGTAGGAGGAACACCAGCTCTGGATGTCGAACCGCCCTGGCTCACTGCTCCAGAATCCCTCAGATTGTGCTCAGTAATCAGCGCCTATTGACGATGGAGGATATAAAAGTCAACTAGAATATATTCACCTGGGAACAGATCTCCTGCGTGAGACCGTCCTTGAACTTCCTAGCAAGGAACAACTCATCACCTGCTGGGATCGGTGTGACACACTACAGCTCAGTAAAACAGGACGAGTACTCTATGAAAGAAAGAGTACCCTGCTTCAGGATCATAAACTCCCAAGCTCAATCGGCCCTCAGGGTCTCCAGATAGAAGTAGTCATAGAAGGTGCGTCGAAACTCATCCCACGACATACCCTGCTAATGCCCTGACTGTGAGATCACCTCCCACCACCTCTTGGCGGTGTCCCGGAGCATATAAGTAGCTAGATTTATCCTCTTCTCTGGGGGTATCTCTAGATGCTCAAAGATAGTCAGGGTGGCCTCGAACCATGACTCTGTAGCCTGGGGTCCTCCATCCCCTGAGAAAGTAGGAGGATGTTTCTGCTAAAAAAACCTCATCAACTCAGCCATCGACGGGGCAGGAGGTGGTGCTCCCTGAAAAGTCTGCAACATCCTCAGGAAGTCCCCCCTGAACTGCGTATCGGTGCCTGTAATGGGTATAACTGCTGGTGCCAAGGCTGGAACAACAGGAGGATCTATAGGAGGATCAACAGGAGGTCCCTGATCAGCCATATCTGGTGTTTGATCACTGTATGGAAATTGACTTACGACCGGAGGACGTCTCGGAGGCATAGATCTGAAAGATCAAAAGCACACCTTAGATCAGAATTAATAAGGACTGAAAACACAGGAGTACAAAACGGGAACAGGGGGAAGAAACATTAAAGTTTTACGAAACATGACTACACGGCGTGTATAAAAACTATACTATGTGTCCATTAAAACTATTAACATGGGCGTGTACCCCTGCCCGACAGGTCATGTAACACCCCAAACTACACGGCGTGTTGTCCACACACACGACGTGTACTTGAACTCTAAACCCCTGCCCGAGTCTCCTTACACGGCTAACCCACATGGTCCAAACTAACCCCAGACTACATGACATGTTCCCTAGGGACACGACGTGTACTAGACATGGTCTCGGTGACCCATGTTATTATTTACACGGCCGTCTACATGGATGACCCTTACACAGTATGTTCCAAACAAACATGGCATGTATAAGAGAAGTTAACACCGACCCGTGTTGTCCGTGACACGGCCTGGTACCTGAGACAAGACTACACGGTGTGTTCTTTACCCACACGGCATGTATGGAAGAAGGTGACACCGACCCGTGTTGTTCGTGACACGGCCGGGTACCTGAAAAAAACTACATGATGTGCTCTTAACCAACATGACATGTTCTACTCGGGCTTCCCCATTCTATGTTGTTAGTGACACGTCCGGGTACACGGCTCAAAACTACACGGCGTGTACCTATCGTACACGGTGTGTTCCTGAAGGAATTTCTACAAAAACGTGTCCTTGCTCACATGGTCAGTGACTTGGTCTAAAAACTACACGACATGCAGTCAAAAGTACATGCCGTGTATTCTGGGTTTTTCTGGGCAGTAGCTCAGAAACTGCACAGAAGCCCAGAAAACACAGAAACAAGGAAAAGATGTGCCAAATTCTGATCTGTGAGGGCCCATACTCCCCGCGAATCAAAGATTGGTATCTCCTACAGTCATAGAAAAGAGAAAACAGGATCGTGACCCACCAATTTCCGATTCAAGAGGGACTATAACACCTCAAGAATCAAAATTTGGCATTCATTTAAGAAAAGTAAAATATAAACAATCTTCTAACAAAGAAGCATAGATTCTATCAAGCATCTATCACAACAACATGCATAATCTACACAAATTCTATCACAACAGCATGCAATCGCTAATGCACCCTAGATGGCATGGAAAGAACGCATGACATGTGATCTCTACAAGTTCCTATATGATGCATGAGATGGCATACCCTCATCTCATCGGGTTGTGACCAAAATAGAACCACAATAGTCAAAAAAATAACAACACAAAGCATGTGAATCACTCTAGGTGAAATCATTTCAACCATAAAATCTAAAAACCAGAAAACTGCAATAAACGAGGTAGTATGGATTTTCCCTATACACAAGTTAGCTACTCCCGGGAACAACTTATTACCGTGTAACGAATCTATCCTATCCCTAGCTAAAGTCTCCAAATAGTAAAGAAAGAGAAAAGAACTCCTCTGATACCACTTTGTAACATCCTAGTTCCAGAAGACACCCAGAGGCGCCCCGTACCCGGTTGGTCACATGGCCTCAAGCGCATTTCCCCAAATGCCAGAGGCTGCCAACTAGCAGTGAGGGCCTTGGGTGTGATAGTGGGGAAACTATTCCCTCATTGGCAGAGTACACAATGGAAGTAATAAACATGAAATAGTGGTAGTAGTGAATAACCAACAATAATAAACAGCGGAAGACTAAATCAACAAACTGGAGCGCATATGCATATATATGGAATGATGGAAAATACATATCTTGGAAAGCATCCAAACAAGTCACAATTCTGAAAAACACCATAGTACCAAAACAAATACAAAGAAAAGTAAACAGCTCCATAGCATCACAAGCCAAAGCTTGGTCCCTTTCTCTCCTGCTCTAAGAAATCAAGTACCGGAAGTCAAAGGGCGCTTGCCCTTGTCTATACCTGCAACAACATAGTCTTCTTGGGCCCAAAAGCATGGCCCAAACAGGGTGTGAGATAAAATCCCATTAGGTAACCACCCGGATATCTGTGCCTAACAGTCAGTGAGTATATGATAGGTAAAATCACACTAAGCAGTAAATAGAAACAACAAAGTAGTAGGTAGTAAACAGTAAGCAGTAAAGTAGGATGATACACGACAGTAATCAAACCCACAACCAACAGCAGCAGTGAAGAAAACAGCTAACAAGCAAGAAAACCCTCTGGGAAGTACTCGTAGTCATCCCCTCTGGTCCTATTCAAGAAGTACCACAACCCTCTGGGCAGTGCACTCAGTCTAACCCCTCTGGTTTGGCCATACGAAAATTATGATACTCTCTTGGGAAGATCATTTGGTCAATTACCCTTATAGTATAGGGTAGTCAGGGACTCTTTGAGGAAGATCACGCGGTCTAACCCTCTTATCCCCAAGGTCTAGAGACTCTCTGAGGAAGATATCTCAGTCAATTCCTCCTATAGCCTCAGGTATACCATAGAATCTCTGAGGAATCTCACTCGGTAAATTCCTCCTCTTACCTGGGAAGGTTCTTAAATAGAAAACAAACAAGTTAAGACTCTCTGAGGAAGCAAAATCGGTCTACCCTCCTGTAGTCTATAATAATCCAAGACTCTCTGGGAGCTCACTCAGTCCATCACCTTTAGTCTAACATCCAAGACTCTATGAGGAAGCTCTCTCGATCTACCCTCCTATAGTCTATAATGTCTAAGACTCATTGGGAAGCTCACTCGGTCTATCCCTTATAGTTTATAGCACTAGGTTCTCTCAGTCCCATTCCAGTCAGTGCATAATAATGCTATAAGGACAGAGTACACCTATAGAGCTACTTGGCTAACCAAAGTACACCTATAGAGCTACTTTTCTAACAGTCTACAAGGAAACAAGCATGTTATGAATTTCACTCCAACTTATAATCACAATGAATGGAAACAGGTCTAACATCCAAAGGAAAATGAAACCTGAAGGTCGTAAACAGAACAAAGCATGGGAAAAAAATCCAAGCACAACAAAAAATATCCCCTAACATGATTAATTTATCTCTACACAAGCATACAAGCAAGGCAGAAAAACAACAAGGGCAAAAAGGTAAACATGAAATACCCCGTTCATAGGTATTGGTGGAATTTGCACATAAAACTCAAAGACTTTGAAAGGTAAGGCAAAAACCACCTACCTTGATCCTAGGAGATCGATATACTTGAACCACAATGACTGATTCTCCCTTGAACGTCATAGATCTGAGAAAAAGTCCAAAACTCTCAAACCACAATAACTTGAGAAATAGGAAGAATCAAGGAATGAAACTCAAGAAGAAGGAAGAAATAACCACTGTGGTTCCAACGCAATCGACAATGGTTGAATCGGCCAATAGATGGAGGTTCGGGAAACCGGAGAAGTTTTGTGGCTGTACGACATCTCTCGGTCGAACCTAGCCTAGAATAATATGTTTTTGGTAATCAGGTGTGACCCTGGTCCGTTTAGTGAAAAAAAATAAAGTACACGGCGTGTACATTTAGTGTACACAAAGTATACTAGGTATTTCCATACTCCACCAAAATCAGCCTCCACATCACCCTTACACACTGTGTGTCTGGCCCGGACACGGCCAGTATATGGATTCGGGCGGGAAAAGAGTACACGGCTTCAGGCGAGAAAAGAGTACACAATGTGTACTCAGAAAGTACACGGCGTGTACTTCAAAAATTTCCAAAAACTCCATTTTTTCTCAAAAACTCTAGAAAAAGGAAAGACATACCTGAAACGAAGATCCGGGTTCTTACATCTAGAATCATATTTATATGGTTAGAGGTTCTGAACTCAACCCAAACTAACCTTGGGAGGGTTAAATTAATTATGCATATTTAACTAACATGTCTGCTTCTATTAGAGCCACCAGGTGTGCCTTTTTATTTATGAATTAAATGGAAATTCTTGTTTGTATAAAAAACACCTTGAGGTGGGTTGTTTATGATTTTTATTGGAATTGGATTTACTAGAGTGAAATAAATGAATTTATTGAATAAAAATGTCATGTTTTATAATAAAACTCCTTTATTGGGGTGTACTATCTTCTAATAAAAAATGTTAAGTTTATTAGTTTGTTTTTTTGGATTGGGGGAATGCCTAGTGTAGGGGAATTATTATTTTATAATTGAAATGAACAATGGTCTTAGACCTCTCCTTTTGAATTAATTACTTGTAATTTGGTTTTGTTATATTCTTAGCCTCATAATTTTCACCTTGGTTATGATAGGGAAAGGTTACATACTTTTCCTCTTTAGTTATTTAAATTTTAAAAAGAAGGGCATATTGTTTATATCAACTGATTGATAAGTAATGGAAACCATGATTGATACTCGATTTCTTTCCATGGGACACTAAGTATGGGATCATCAGGTATGTCTTTAGCTTCTCTGATGAATTTTTCATATGCTGAGGGTGATATTGGTATGCCAGGATGGGATCACCATTCATTCTTCTTACCTCATTATGAGAGATACCAGTTCCCTAGGGGAGAGACCTTGGATGGGATCGTTGGTGAGATGGTTGTACCAGGACACGAGTGAGATTAGGTCCCCTAGGTGAGATACAGGTTCAGGCTCAGAGGTTGTTGTCTCAAACTAGGATAGGAGTGACACTTGTGAGACCATTAAGGGATCACATTGGACAGACTCTAATGGTAGTAAGCATTATGGAACTCCTGGGGCGATACATGGGTTCCTTGTTAAGGTTCTCTTTTGATGGGCCCAAGATGCTGCTTATTTAATTTTGGTAGTTACATTTATAAAAAATGCCAATGGTTTATACTTGATATCCATGGGATGTGTCCACAAAGCCCAATCACATGATTAGGGTCGATCCATCTCATCTTACCTATTTATGATGTTCCCATTATCACTTTTACCTTACCTCTTGGTATAGTTTTCTCACGGTTCAAACATTTTTGACTTAGGGAGAAGTAGGTATGGTCGAGCCAGATGTTCTTGAGGAACTTGTGCCCAAATTGGTATTTATTTATTTATTTTTCATTATTTTTTTACCTTTTTATTACATGTACATTGCTTATTTTAAAATCACAAACTCGTTTATGCTTTTGACATCATTGGTGGTGGACTACTGAGTATATCTCACACCCTGTTCAGGACTCCATTTCATTGGGGTACCCAAACAATCCTCCTTGATTGTAGGACCATGATCCTTGGTTATTTTCTTGTACTTGTGAGTTAGGAGCACATGATCAAGCTGGTACTTGGGATGCTCATGGATCTAGCCTTTGGGCCTTTATTCTTTTATTGCATTATACCTACCTATTGTATTTTTTCCTTATGATTTAACTGGTAGTATCCCATGTAAATTTATTCATGGTTAGTTATATATTGGTTTTGTCTATATTTTATATTCAATCAATTTTGTTCTTCTGTTGCTCTGTTATTTATTTAAACTGCTTCTGTTGTATTCTGATTTATACCTGATTATACAGTTGTACAACTTTGATCATGAGGGTATAGTATCCCCACTATACCACCACGATACCCCCACTAATAGTTGATATTATCTGGTGTATGGGGAGGTGCGCATGAGGCCATGTGGTGACCAGTCTGACTACTATTTCCATAGTCATTCGGGTCGGTACGTTACACGATATATGATTGAAATTTTATGTTGTGTGTTTTTTCAGTTATATTATTTGTAATAATCTCATTGTATTTTCTTCATTTATGACCTATGTGTCATCCCTCACTCTAAGTATGTAAGGACCTGTGTGTCCACTTAAAAATGTTATTTATCTCAAAACCCTAGACTCCCTCACTTGCATGTGAGTGCCATTCATTGCAATGAAAGGGAATTCGATAAGAAGTGTTTCCATTTAGAGCTATATTTTCACATGATGCCTAAGATGAGACTAATAGTTACTGAAATATAATATAATAGAGGCACTAGGACCCCCCAATTTTTGGTTGGTTTATCAAATAATGATAAACCAATCCATAGAAAATGACTCAAGATCAAGTAAATTATTTAATCATAACCAATTTTTTTTTAAAATTTCATGATATGGTATATAATATTTTACTAATTACTTTTTTCTAAGTAATCATGTTTTCACAAATATATTTTAATGGTGAGGTAATTTATACTGAGTAGGGTTTTAACTATAGTTTTCCACATGAATGAGTAGAAAATCTTCATGGTTGTATGAATTTGGATAAAGTTTGTAAGAATATTCATAGTCAGTTAAAAATGAGGGATGATCAATCAATTACTTCAATTACATACTGACATTTTCAATATCTTGATTGTTTTTGGAGTAATGAGTATCCTCTGGTAAATGATGAGGATTCAATGGATGCATCATTATTATTCAGGTAGAAGTGTAGTAATGGTCTAATGGAATTACATGTGGTGATTTATGATATTGATGAGGTGAAACCTACTACTACAGAACAATGTTTTGTGAGATCTGTAGAAGTAAGTCCTTTAAAACACTCTCATTCATTGTTTTCCCATACGAATCATGTGATAAAAATAAATTATGAAGAAGATGATTATAATTTGGAAGAAAATGTAGGGTACATACCTATGCGTACTCCAAATTTACTGATTGATAGTTTATCTAATGAAGAAGTATCTGGTGAGGCATCAAGAGATGATATGGGTGAGGGTGATATGGGGAATGAACCTTTTGAGGTTCCTATGATAGATAGGCATCCACCAGTTAGTGGTAATCATCCTATACTATTTACTTACTTAGTTAAAGGAACGTCACATGCACAACATTTTGATTGGTATGTAATTACACTGAATAATAAATTCCATAGAATTATAGGGAATAGATATGCATCAACTGATAAAACCTTTTATGTTTGGAAGGAGTTTGAAAGTAAAGTTCCCTTGAAAAATGTGATAAAACAATACCTCATAGAGTGGATTTTTTGATTTTTGGTTGATGAGTTGAAGAAGGAAAAATATATCATTCAATGTGAAAAATATGGGCTAGAATGTAAATTCTAAATGAGGGTAATATATGATAATTTTTTTCATGTTGTAAGATAACCAAATTAGAAGGATCACACGCTTCTGTACATCCAAGCATGCCACAGGATAAATCTTCACTTGATGCAGAGTTTATATCAACTGTTATTGTAGAGATGATATGAACATGTTAGGTATAGAGACCCAAATCTTGAAGTACATGAACATTACATTACTTTTGCGGAATACTTAATACATGACAAAAACAGACGCCCAAAGACCGTATTAGTTTAGTGTCTTTGGAAACTCGGAACGTAATCTTCTAATCATGGTGAAAGATCTTCAACATCTCCCATAAAGATCTTCCCATTTTGGTTTTCTTACCTAAAACCTTTATTTATATCCTAGGGAAAAGAAAACATAAAAGGGTGAGCTCAAATGCTCAGTAAGGGTAAACATAGAGAACATAAAACAATCCATAAACATTTGAATGCAAAAACTTGAACATAAAATCTAAACTTTAAAATCTTGAGCAAAGACATAAATCTTGGAAGTACGTAAGGCATATATCATAATAGATCATCAATCATGATAAAATAGCATGGGAATAAAGCATGTAATTGTGACAACCATTAAGCACATGTTCTGATTTCTATAGTAGCCAAGGCATTACTGCCATGACCATCTTAGTGGAAAAAGTCCCTTTTTGAATCGAGTTCACTCCTCGTTTCAGTCCTGTAACACTGAACTAGATTAAATTACCATTCCAGCCATGTCTATATCATGAGATATAAATCTTTACCCAATGCATTGGAGGGAGATATAGGTCCCACCCATCTCATAATTAAATCATTCTTTCGTGTGCCACACAATCATAAATCACACATCATAGCATAACCCATGTAATAGAATGTGATTCTTAAACATCATGCCATCATAACATAATCCATATAAAAAAATGGATATCATTTCATCATAAGAAGAATCAAACCATGTAAATAATGGAGAAATTATACTTGAAACATAAACATATTAAATAATGTCATTTTTAGATGGAAAATAGTTTTGATAAAACACTTGAAATGAATTCTTGAGAACAATATTCTTTCTTCTTCAAAATAATTTTATTTTCACAAAATGCCATGAAATATTAAAAGAAAAGGTTTTTCTTGAAAATAATAATGAAATCTTGTATATGAAGCTTCATGAAAATGAGGCATTATGAAACTGTAAAAATCCGTTCACACCGTATAAGTTAAAAATAACATTCTCCTCGTACTTTTGTCGGAAAAGTCAAAAAGTTCCCAGTGTGGTAAACGAAAGTAAGATTCCTTTCATAACATGTGGTAAATTTCAAAAATGTGTAAAAAGGACTTTAAAAATACATTAAAACATTTTTAAAAAACATGGGCATGGATGATAACAATAACCCCAGTAAATACTTACGAATAACAATCTCGGATAAGAATGAGATTGGAATAGTTATCCCTTACCTTATGTCCGATATGATTTGTATGTATCATAACCTCCTGTATAATGATTTAAATAATGTCACTAACTTATTAAATAATCATATTCATTGTTATGATATCATATATAGTTTACTTATGACTTTATATTACCCGTTCTTTTGTAAATTTGATGTAGAAGCAGCGATTTGGGTAAAATCGT
Organism: Viscum album; assembly: GCA_963277665.1. Lineage (NCBI taxonomy): Eukaryota > Viridiplantae > Streptophyta > Magnoliopsida > Santalales > Viscaceae > Viscum > Viscum album. The sequence goes on from OY728152.1 coordinate 1,150,366,315, forward strand.
TTCATTTATTGTATGTGTTTCTACTTGTTGTTCTTGATATTATTACTTATATCCTGATTTAATTAATTCCATAATGTAAAAAATTATTTATATATAATATATATTCAGCATATACATATATATATATGATATATCGATAAATGGAATGAAATACACCGTTCATGGGGACGGTAGGCCGTACGTACGCATGAACACTGTTTTCGTTTCCTTATTGAATTGAATGGAATTAAGCAGATGACATACATATATATATAAATAAATAAAGTATCATTATTATGTAATATATTTAATTATTATTCATTATATATACTTTATAATCATTCATGAATGGTTAACATGGAGAATGAATCTCATCGCATCATGGAGACGGTAGTCCGTACGTACGCACGAGCGATGATATCATTCTCATGATCCTGGAATTATATTGAAGTTTATGTATAATCTTTAAGAATAAATATAACTTTATAATAATCATATATAGTTATTTATTTACACCATTATACCCATCCAAGTAAGGTGGTGGTTGAAAACAGATTACACCACGGCGTGGAGACAGTATTCCGTACGTATGCACGCGCGGTGATTTCGTTTTCCGTAGGATGGATAGAAGGTGAAATAGGGTTGTTTCATATTTATAATAACATATCAGTATATAATTAATACTGATGTTATTACTTTATAATGAGACAACTAAAGAAGAAGAATTAGAAGAAGAAAGAAACTTGAGAGAATCGGAAGAAGAGATTGCCTCTTCTTCGACGCACCTCCTTTAAGCTTCTTATTAAAGAAGTAGAGTTGGTCTTTTGAGAAGACCAAAACCTCCAGAATTTTTCTAGGGAAATGGAGAAGATAAATAGTCAGGGTTTTCCTATCTTAAAGGCTCAAAAGGGTGTGAAGAGAAGAGGGAAGGGGTGCCCTTTTTATAAGGGAGGAGAGGGGCACCTTTGGAAAAACTTAAAATATTATTTTATAATAGTCATATTCGGTTTATAATGGCTCCAAAGTGACTTATTTAGAAGATAAAGTGGGTATGGGTCGAAATACTCTCAACCAATAGATTTTAGAAAAGTTTAGGTTACTATTTTAACCTTATAATTTATATTTAACTCTAAGTTAAATAATTTAACTTTTACCGTGTCTTCTTGTTTTCTTACACTATATGGTTAATAAACTTACTATAACAAGACAAAAGAACCCCAAGTGGTCCATTATTAATATATATAACCTTATATAAGTCATTTTTCCTAACCTTAGATTTTTATTAATAGAATAACAATTTATAATATAATATTTTTTTTGAAAACTATTTTATGTCAATTTTGACACTATTTGGAAATTGATTTTTGTGAAAATCATAACATCATGATTAGTTCTAATAAAGTTAATTTAATCAATAATAACATTTCATATTAACCTATAAAATTAGTTGAATTCATAAAAAGTCTCAAATTACATTTATTTGGGTATTTATAACATCAATTATGTTAATATTTCATTAATAAGGTAATTACTGCATCATCATTGTGTCATAAATAAATTTCATTATTTAATGTCTAAAAATTATAAATAAAATAACATTATGTATTAAATATTTTTATCTTTATAATTAATATTTATAGTCGAATTTATCTTATGTATAACCCTACATTAAAAATGTTTTATTCATTAAACTTTGAGTTTAACTATTTTAACTCTTCTTTAAATAAAATAATAATAAATGTCCTAATCTAATCCAAGTGGACCTAAAGGGTAATATTTTATTCCTAAGATTTTTTTGGTCTAATTACACTTATCCAATAGAATTAGGACATGTGTTAGGATAATAATAATATCATTTTTACCCTAAATTACCCTATTTACTTTTAACCGTGGTAAATAAAAGTAAAAAGTTACTATTCACCAAAAATTATTTTTATCTTATTGAACCACATTTTACTCCTTGATATTAACCATGTCTCTAGTATTTTCGAAATTACACTCATAGAAGCGGTAAAATTTAGTTTTATGTAAATTTTCAAACTCTCCTAGGAGGTGGGTAAAAGACGGTGAAAAGTTCAATAAAATTTTTATATATCTAAAATTATTATAAAATGACTCCAATGAATTATATTGAACTTATATAGGTATTATGTATCAATTTTTACCTAAAATAAATTTAAATAAAATAAATAATTTTTTAAATAAAAAATCTGTTTTTAAATAGTAACCCAGTGTTTTCACTATTCATCAAAAATTGAAAGTTTTCAGAAAAATACCAAAAATTCACCCTAGGCTAATTTCGATATTCCAAATCCAAAAATGAAGTCCATTTTAAAAGATTAAATTTATAAAATTTTAAAAAGTGGGTATTACTATTCATAACGGCTAGTTCATAATAATATTATAATAATATCTCTTTTAGTGAAACTTGGTATTGCATATAACACATGCTATCGTGGAAGGTCGTGGTTACGTGTAATGAAATCCAAGTCAGGGTTGCGTGTATTGCAAGATTCATTTGTTGTTGTGTATAATAAAATCCAACCATATTTCATTTATACATTGAATATATATATATACACACACTCAATGTTGCGTAAAATAACTTCTATCAAACGAACATGAAATTGTGTGTAACACAATCCAAGATTAGTGTTGTGTATACTTTAAGCTAATACAGTGTTGCGTATAGAAAAAGATAATTTTGGTGTCGCGTAAAACACAAGACATCAATGAAATTAATAATAATTCTCATAAAATCTCGGGTTGTTACATTAGGAGATTACTATCTCCCTTATTTAGGAATGAATACATAAATTATTTAACTATAAGATATCTTACGACAAAGCTTGGAATTAAAAACAAAAGGTAATTGTAATAGTATATGGTGATTGGGATGAATCATATGTAATGTTTCCGGAACTTATGGGATTTTTATCTCTCAACAATTAGATTATTTATCATTTGGACACTATTGAGCATGTCTCTCCCAATGACCGAGTTGATTAATCAAAGGTTAAGTTCAATAGGATGTTTTGGGCATTCAGGTCATGTATCACTACTTTCTCCTATTGTAAAAAATTCATTCAGGTCTATAACAACTTTCTTTATGGAAAGTATATAAGTATTCTAATTATTTCTTCCATATAGGATGGTAATTGTGCTCCTATACTAATTTAATTCGCTATTATTGAAAAGGATAATTTTGAATCCTAGAGTTGGTTTTTAGCATGTATACCCATTCATTTCACACAAAACTAGGGAGTGTGTCTGATATCTGATTGCCATCGAGCGATTATAGAGACTATTAATAGTGATGGGGTTTCATGGAGAGAACTAAATTCTTATCATCGATATTTCATTAGAAATATTTCAAGTAATGTGCATAAAAATTTCAGAGACAAGACAGTAAAGAAGGCAATCATCAAGTTGGGCATATTTTTCCAAGATTACTTTTTTTTGTAAGAAAATTTAATATCATTTTAAATACATTTTTCTCCTGTGGTTTCAACATATGATACCCAATAAGAAAGGTTTGATCAACGTCTTAAAGAAATTCGAAGGGATAATGAAGATGTGTATGATTATATGATGCAGATTTCAAAAAATAAATGGTAATTAACACATGATGGTGGTAGGAGATATGAACATATGGCCACTAATATAGTGGAGTGAATAAATAGAGTATTCAAGGGTGTGCACAAACTATCAATCACATGGTTAGTACAAGATACATTTTATATATGTGTGAATTAATTTGTTTCATCACTTGTTTTAGAGGGACATCCAGTTCCCACTTTGAGTGTACGAAGATATCATCATTTCCATCATGTTGGACCACCTCTCATTATTATCCCTCATCTTCATCATGCTGGGTTCTGTGACATAGATATGTTCGAATTCAAATTTATCAATCATCAGCTCATTCCTTCACTCATAGAGAGATAGAGTACAAAGACACATACATTCCATTTTATAGAGGGCTAGATGAGTATTACACTCCCAGATGTGTCCATTATGTTGGGCCTCCCCATCGATGGTGTGACTATGATAAGATGAGTGGGTGCGTATTGGTTTGAGTTGGTTCAAAAATTATTGGGAATTGAGGCCCATGATGATGGAAATTACATCATCAATAATAGATTACACATGACATGGATAGACCAACACTTCACTCATCTAGCCAATGATACTGACGAGATCACCATGCTATGATTTTCATGTGTATACATTTTGAGGATGATCAGTGGCATGATATTAATTTATCATTTGAATACATTTATAAATTTAATGTATTTACCTTTATTGGAGGACTTAGTCCAGGAAGGATGGTATAACCGAGGGTCTTCTTGTCTCGCATATACATACAGGGTGCTATGCAGTGTATGTTGCATCGATAAGATGAAGATCACATGATGTGTTGTTCTTATATAGATGTGGATATGGGAGCACATCCCTCTCTTAGCTCCACATTCATGCACTCTATCACCTGATGATATTGTAGTAGAGTCTCTGTGTAGATGATGGTATGTTATTCCTTCCTTCTAATGTTAAAATTAAATATATAACTTTCTATTACGCAATATAACTATAAAAATGTTATCTACAAGTGGAGTTAGGCACATCGACATTCTGATACAACCAGACACAATATCCACACTTACAAACTTATTCTTGATAGTCTTAGACTAGACAACATAAGTGGTTATTAATTATATAGTTAAATCATTATTTTATACTATACACATCTTTATTTGTTAATTGATTATTCATTTTTTTTCATATTTCATGGATTCCATATACTAAGGATATCATCTAGAGTCTCCTACCATATTGTACAATGATGCTTATTGTCAGCTCATGCATCATTCCTCTGATTCATTTTCATATTATTGAGTGGAATCATACTGATAGGGTTATGAGGCAATTCAGATTCTGTCAACCCATTCCTACACCACCCAGTCAGTTACCTTCACTTCATTCCTTGAAGATGTCAGGGAAGCAAGACTTTGACTGGAGAAGATATTATGCAGGATATATTGAGCTATGTGATAGATGACATGAGTCCCAATTACAAGGGTCCAACACAGTACACATGCATTTTTATCGATCAACTAGATTATCCGCCCTGGTATCACATATCCCCAGTGAGATATCTTAAGTGACACATACAAGGCTATCATGACTTGATAATAATTATTCCTTCCACTATTGAACAATTTTTTATTAAAATTACTTAAAAGCATAATTTGTTTTCATAGGATTCCCGTATCACCCATCTCCTTCACATATCTGATCCGGTAGAGGGAGGAGCATTTGAAAAGGCATATTTTCATAGAGATGTGATAGAGTTTCTTACTCCCATGGATGATATTTATCATGGTATTTTCTTTGATCCACCAAGAGATGTTGTGGATGTTGATCTTGATATAGATGTGCCAAGGGTGATGACCCTATTATGGATGAAAACGTGTCACATGAGGAGGGTATTCATCATGATCAACCAGATTCTCCTCCAGCTCCTATTACATATGAGCCATAACCACAGCTAGAGGCACAAGCACATATAGAGTTTGTTAGCATGTCATATTTTATTGTAGAGATAAACATTGATTGGTCTATGTTGTATTCTTTATTAGCCTTTGATATGAAGATCTCCACATCACAACAACCATCTTGTTCATATATTGCTGAGAGTTCTAGCCAGCAGCCACTATCCTTAGAGGTAAGACATGGTATAGGCAGCGAGACTGTACATCCACCGCCTGCCACACAAGATGATGTGGAGGTGGGTGTTAGAGGTGATATACATGAGAAGTGTACACCAGAGTAGAGATGTATATAGACATGGTGTGGATGCATTATATATACACCTAGCTATGACACATAGGAGCATCCTAACCACCAAGGTAGATTAGATTGATACATGTTATATGTTTTTGAAATCATTATTTATACATTATTTAAAAACATACTAATATATTACATAATGTTTTAGAAATCAATTAATTGATATAATTATAATTCATACAAATAATTTTGAACAAATAAGAAACATTAATATTAATAACTAAATTAGTAATATTAATAATTGTTATTTGTTATTTATATTAATAATTCTTAGTATTATTATCCATATTATGCATAATAAATAAAATTCTTAAATTTATTATTAAATATTAATAATGTTATTATTTTGAATTCAATAAATATAATTAATAATTAATAATTAATTTAAGATGATTATTAATTATATATAATATGGATTATAATACTAAGTATTAATATAATAAATAATCAACTTAAATTAATTATTAATTATTAATAATATTATTATTTTCAATTCTATAAATATTCTTAATATTAATTGTAAATATTATCTTATTTCTTATATAAGTAATTAATTAATAATAAAAAATAATATATTAAGAATAATATAATTATTAATTAGTAAATATTTTTCTATATACAAATTATTTTATTTACATTATTATACAATATATATTACCTATAATGTTATTAGTTATATTAATACCATATTAATATATTATTAATTAATAATAAATAATATACTTGATAATTAATAAATAATTTATGTATCAAAAAATTACTAATAATTATATCAACAAAAAATTTAACAAATATTTATAATCAAAACCTTAAAAAATAATATAATTATTAACTAGTAAATATTTTTCTACATAAAAATTATTTTATTTACATTATTATACAATAAATATTAGCTATAATTCTATAAAATATATTAATAACATAATATACTATTATTAATTAATAACAAATAATACAATTGATAATTAACAAAAATATTACTTATTAATATATTACTAATAATTATATCAATAAAAAATTTATCAAAGATTTATAATTAAAATATTATAAATATTAGTTTTTATACTATTAATTAATTAATAACATAATAATATAATATTAAATAATAATAAATAATACAATTCATTATAGATAAATATAATAATAATAACACACACACACACACACACACATATATATAAACAGACATGAACGGGGTTCACACCTGTTTGGCTGAGAGGGAGAAGCGTGAACCCCATTCACGCTTCTCTCTCGAAATGAGAAGCATGAATGAGGTTCACGCTTCTCGGGACTTGTTTATTAAAATACTCCATACCCTATCCCTTAAAAAAATTAAAAACCCATTAGAAAACCCTTTTATATACTTTCAAAAAGAGGTATAGAGAATCATCAACCCCTTTATGCTTATTTATTTGGAATGGAAGCATAAACAACGTTCACGCTTCATGGGGCCTGGAAGTAGGCATGAATGTGGTTCTCACCTACTAATTTTTTTAATTTTTTTGTTTTGTTCTAATATATATTATTAAAATATAAATATTAGTTAATAATCAATTATTAATAAGTAATAAATAATATATATAAATAATATATTTAATATAAATAATATTTAATAATATTTAATAATATAATTACTAAATTAAAACGTAATAATTTAAATAAAATATAATGTACTGTCACATAATAATTAATTAAAGTGATTAATATATTTAGAATTTTTTGTGAAATTTTTATTGATATAATTATTAGTAATTTATTAATAGGTAATATATTTATTAATTATAAATTATATTATTTATTATTTATTAATAATATATTATTATGCTATTGATATAATTAATAGTATAATAACTAATATTTATAAATTTTTGTGAAATTATTTTTGATATAATTATCAGTAATTTATTAATAGTTAATATATATATTAATTATCAATTTTATTATTTATTATTCATTAATAATATATTATTATGCTATTAATATAATTAATAGTATAATAACTAATATTTATTGTTTAATAATATAAATAAAATAATTTATACTGAATAATAAATTTACTAGTTAAAAATTATATTATTTATTATTGTATGTATTATTAAATATATAATTACTTATATAATTAATCATATAATTATAATTATTAATATTAATAGTAATTATAGAATTCATAATTAGTAATATTAGTAATATTTAACAATAAAATTATTATGATTATTTATTATACATAATATACATAATAATAATTATTAATATAATTAGCAAACATTAATTATTATCATTACCAATGTAGTTATTAATATTAATGTTTCTTAATTGTTCATAAAAATTTATATTAATTTCTAATTATATAAATTTATTTATTTTATATATCAAAATGTAACATATTAATAGGTTTTTAAATAATGTAAAACTAATGATTTAAAAAAAACATATAACATGCATTAGTCCAATATGTGTCGCTATCTTAGGTTCTCTTCTATGCCACAACTAGGTGTATAAATAACATGTTCACATCATTTCTATTAATGTCTATATTATGATAAACACACATCCTGTGTAGCATCTCCAGTACCTATTTCCACATCAACATGTCCGACAAGTAGTAGATCTACAGTCTCTTTGCTCGTACTTTGTCCTAGCTACAAGGAAAGTGGATGATGACTGAAACTCTCTCCAACATGCGAATAAGATGGTTATTATGTAGTAGGTATCTGCGGATCAGAGAAAAATAAAGTTTACAACACAGACCAATTAGCCTTTATCACTACAGAAAAATCTGACGCACTCACAGACTGTGTAACAAAATTAGTAGCAGATGTGTCAGGGCCCTCTGGACAAATAACCTATGGATGTGGCTATGGATTCACCTTTTTTTGTGGCTGTGGTTGTGTCTCATATGCAATAATAGGTGGAGTATCATTTGGTTGATCATGATAAACATCCTCCTCCTATGCCACATCATTGTGTGTTGCATCCATAATAGACTCGTCATCCTCTGACACATTTATACCAGGCTCATCACCCTCAACATCACATGATACATCAAAGAAAATCACATGATAAATCTTATCCATTGGAAGAAGAAGCTCTATCACTGCTCTATGAAAATAAGCCTGGTCAAATATGTCTCCCTCTGCGGGATCATAGATGTGAATGTGGTGTGTGATATAAGAATCCAAAAAAATGCAATTAACTAAAGTTAATAAAAAAACTATTCTAAAGTGGAAGGAAGAATTATTACCAACTGATGATAGCCTTGTCCGTGTTGCGTAAAATTTATCAACATGGACATGCTGTACTAGGGCCCATAATCCAACTGATCATATAGATGCATGTGTACTGTGTCTTCCCCTTATAATCCAGACTCATGATATATGTATCATATCACAATATAACATACATGATATCGCCTATATTTGAATCCTCACTTCCCTAGTATCTTTAGGTAATGAAGTGAAGACAACTGATTGGGTGCTGAGGGAATAAGCTGATAGAAGTTGAACTACCTCATAACTCTGTCAACATGATGTCATCTAACAATATGAAAATGAATCATAAGTATCATGAACAAGATGATAGCAAGCATCACCATATAGTAAGGTGAGATACTTTGGATGATAGGTTGAATATATCACATCCATGAAACCTGAAATATATAAAAAAATAATAAAAAATCAATAAATTAAGTCATGTACTGTACAAAATAATAATTTAACTATATAATTAATAACCATTTATGTCATCTGATCAAAGACTGTCCAACATAATTCTGTAAGCGTGGACATCATGTATGGAGGTATCTAACTATCAATGTGTCTAACTCCACATGTAGATAACATTTTTATACTTATATTTCATAATAAAAATTTATACATTTTATTTTCACATAATAAATAAGAAAAAACATATCATCTTTTAGGTAGGGACTCTCATAAAATGTCAGCAGACAATGGCATGTGGGCATGTAGAGCTAACCGAGAGATGCACTTCTATATCCACATTAGGATAAGACTAACACATCCTGGAATCTGTATCTTATCGACACGACATGCGCTGAATTATTCTCGGCATGTATAAGAAATACACATAGACCCCCAATTATACCTTCATGATTAACCCAAGCACTCAAGTAATGGTAAATACATCAAGAAAAAAAATATAGTGGGATGATTGATGAAGATCGTGCTGCCAATAAGTCTTAGAATGTATGCACATGAAAATATCATAATAGTGATCTCATCAGCAACATTATATAGATGGGTGATGTGCTTATATATCCATGACATTCATAATAAACTTTCAATGATAAACCTCATATCATCCCAAACATCAATTCCTAGTATTCTTCGAACTAAATCTAAAAAATCTGCACCAACTTGGATAGTCACAACTGCACCCTTAATGGGGAGGCCCAATATAATGGAAAAATACTCAAGAGTAATATTTATCTCTCCTTATGGAAAATGAAATGTATTTGTCTCTAGAATCTATCTATTTACTAGTGAAACAATGAGATGATTATTGTAACACCCCGAGATTTTATGAAAAATATTCTTTTTAATTTCATTAATGTCTTGTGTTGTACGCTACACCAAAAGAAGCTTGCACAACATGCATCTTTGACTTGCCTTTCATTACACGCAATCACGACCTTCCTCGATAGCATGTGTAGTACGCAATACCGAGTTTCACTAAACAACGATATGCTATTAAAATATTATTAAAACCAGCCGTTATGAATAGTAATAACCACTTTTTGAAATTTTGTAAATTTTATTTTCAAAATGGACTTCATTTTTGGATTCCTAATATCGAAATTAGCTTAGGGTGAAATTTTGGTACTTTTCGGATAACTTTCATTTTCTGATGAATAGTGAAAATTACTAAATTTTAATTAAAAACAACCTTTTTAATCGAAATAATTAATAGTGATAAATTATTAATTTGAGTGGTTTTAAAGTATATTTAGAATATATTTTTACAATTTAATACACTGTTGGTCATTGGATGTAATTTCATATTTAAACCAGACATAAACAACTGTCAATCTTTATATAGTTATTATCTCTTAAGAACATGCTATTTGTTTTGACGACGAGAATTAATTTTTAAATTAATTAATGCAACTGATATGTTTTGAATTTGGTAAAATAGACATCATTTTTGAGTTCATAATATCAAATATATCTTAGGCTTAATTTTTGGTATTTTTCTGGAAACTTTCATTTTTTTGATGAATAGTGAAACCACTAAGTGGTAGTTAAAAAAAATGAATTTTTCATAAAACTTAATTTTACCGCTTATGTGAGTGGAATTTCAAAAATACGAGAGACACGGTTGATGTCAGTAAGTAAAATTTGGTTCAATGAGATGAAAATAATTTTTGGTAAATAGTAACTTTTTACTTTTTTTTACCACGGTTAAAAGTAAATAGGGTAATTAAGGGTAAAAATGATATTATTATTACCCTAACACATGTACTAATTCTATTGGATAAGTTTAATTCGACCAAAAACAACCTTAGGAATAAAATATGACCATTTAGGCCCACTTGGATTAGATTAGGACATTTATTATTAATTTATTTAAAGAAGGGTTAAAATAGTTAAAATCAAAGTTTAATAAGTATATCATTTTTAATATAGGGTTATACATAAGATAAATTAGAATATAAATATTAATTAGTAAGATAAAAAGATTTCCTACATAATGGTATTTTATTTTTAATTTTTAGACATTAAATAATTTAATTTATTTATGACACAAAGATGATACAATAATTATATTATTAATGAAATATTGACATAATTGATGTTATAAATACCAAAATAAATGTAATTTGAGACTTTTTATGAATTAAACTAATTTTATAGGTTAATATGACATGTTAGTATTGATATAATTAACTTTTTTAGAACTAATCAGTCTGTTATGATTTTCAAAAAAATCAATTACTAAATAGTGTCAAAATTGACATAAAATAGTATTTTAAAAAAATATTATATTATTAATTGTTATTTTATTCCTAAAAATATAAGGTTCTTCCAAATGACTTAGATAAGGTTATATATGTTAATAATAAACAACTTGGGGTTCTTTTGGCTTCTTATAGTAAGTTTATTAACCTTATAGTGTAAGAACACAAAAAGACACGGTAAAAGTAAAATTATCTAACTTAATGTTAAATCTAAATGATAAGGTTAAAATAGGAACCTAAACTTGTATAAATTATATTTTATTATAGGATTTCGACCCATCCCCACCTTAGATTTGAAATAAATTAATTTGGAGCTATTTAAAACCGAATTTGGCTTTATAATAAAATAATATTTTTAGTTATTCCAAAGGTGCCCCTCTCCTCCCTTATAAAAGGGCACCTCCTCCCTCTCTTCCTCACACCAATTTGAGCCTTCAAGCTCGGCCAAAGCCTGTAAAATTCTATTATACACTTCCCTAGAAACATCCTAGAGGTCATGGTCTTCTTCAAAGACCAATTTTAGTTCCCTAAGAGGAGGACTCAAAGAGGTGCTTCAAAGAAGAGGTAATGTCCGTTACCGATTCTTTCAACTTTATTTCTTCTTCCACTTCTTCTTCTTAGGTTGTTTCATTATGAAGTAATAACATCAGTATCACTCATCTACTGATATTTTATTATAAGTATGAAACAAACCTATTTCACCATCTATCCATCCTACGGAAAACGAAATCACCGCGCGTGCGTACGTACAGAATACCGTCTCCACGCCGTGGTGTAATCTATTTTCCACCACCACCTTAATTGGATGGGTATAATGGTGTAAATAAAAACTATATATGATTATTGTAAAGTGATATTTATTCTGAAATATTATACATACACTCCAATACAATTCCACGATCATGAGAACGATATCATCGCTCGTGCGTACGTACGGAATACCGTCTCCACGACGCGATGAGATTCATTCTCCACATTAACCATTCATGAATGATTATAAAGTATATATAATAAGTAATCATGAAATATATGACATAATAATTATATTTTATTTATGTGTATATATATGTATGTCGTCTACTTAATTCCATTCAACTCAATAAGGAAACGAAAACATCGTTCATGCGTACGTACGACCTACCGTCTCCATGAACGGTGTATTTATTTTCATTTACTGATCTATTATATATATGTATATTCTGAATATAAATTATATATAAATCATGTTTTATATTCTAGAATTAAGTAATCATGATCTAAGTAATCATATGAATAACTACAAGTCAAAACATGGACGACAAATGAAACGATTTTACCCAAAACGCTCTTTAACATGGAATTTACAAAAGAACGGGTAATATAAAGTCATAAGTGAACCATATATGATATCATAACAATGAGTATGATTCTAGAATAAGTCAATGACATTATTTAAATCATTATACAGGATGTTCAGACACTTACGAAGCAAATCAGACCTAAGGTAAGGGATAATTATTCCAATCTCATTCTTATCTGAGATTGTTTATTCGTAAGTATTTACTGGGGCTATTATTCTCATCCATGTCCATGTTTCCTAAAAATGGTTTCATGTATGTTTAATGTAATTTTTACCCATTTTTTACTTTTACTACATGGTATGTAAGGAATCATTCTTTTGTTTAAGTTACGAGGTACTTTTTGACTTTTCCGACAAACGTACGAGAAGAATGTTTTTTTAACTTATATGGCACGAACAGATTTTTACGGTTTTATAAAGACTTATTTTAATGAAGCTTCCTAAAAAATATTTCATGACTATTTTTAACAAAATCTCCTTCTTTTAAAATTTCATGATGTTTTGTGAAAAGAAATTAATTTTGAAGAAGAAAGGATATTTCCCTCAAGAATTCATTTCAAGTGTTTTATCAAAACCATTTTTCCATATAAGATGACTTTATTTCATATGTGTATGTTTCAAGTATAATGTCTATATGATTTACATGGTTTCACTTTTATTATTATGAAATTATATCCACTTATTTTATATAGATTATGTGATGATGAAATGATATTTATGAAACCCATTTTATTCTTTGGGTTATGATGAATGATTTATGTTTATGTTGTGGCACAAGTAAGAATGATTTCATTATGAGATGGGTGATACCTATATCTCCCTCCAATGAATTGGGTAAATATTTATATCTCATGAGTTAGACATGGCTGGAACAGCAAGTTAAACCGGTTCAGTAATATAGGACTGAAACGAGGAGTGAACTCGATTCAGAATGGGACTTTGTCCACTAAGATGGTCTTGGTAGGAATGCCTTGGATGCTATGGAAATCATTACATATTCTTAATGGATGCCACAATTACATGTTTTATTCCCATGCTAGTTTATCATTCTTAATGTTTCTTTAAGATCTATTCCTTACGTACTTCCATGTTTTGTGTCATTTATCAAGATTTTGATGTTTAAACATTATGTTCATGTTTTTAAGTTCAAATGTATATGGTATGTTTTATCTTATCCATTCTTACCCTTACTGAGCATTTGAGCTCACCCTTTTTATTTTTTCTTTTCCCCAGGATATAAAGAAAGGTTTTAGGTAAGAAAAAAAAAGGGAAGATCTTTATAGGAGATGTTGAAGATCTTTCACCACGATTAGAAGATTACGTTCCAAGTTTCCAAAGACACTAAACTATTACGGTCCTTGTGTGTCTGTTTTTGTTATGTATTAAGTATTCAGCTAAAGTAATGTAATTTCCATGTACTTCAAGCTTCGGGTCTCTAAAATTATTAATGAAGGTGAAGTCATACATTGCTACAACATAGAACCTAGCACAATGAATATGAGGGATGGTGACAGAAGGGGGTATACAATGATTTAAATGATGTGATCTTTGTATACTTAGATCAGGAACCTGACATCCCTCTATGATTATACATGAAACATATCGATTCTAGAATGTGGTAAATAGAAGACCCACCATCTTTACATTTTATATCATCATTGCTTTTTATTGTTAATTTAATACAATTTGTAAAATATTTAAAAAATACAATAAGAAAAATAAGGTTGAAAATTATCATTCATAATTAAGAATTATGACAAAAAAATGAGGTAAAAATATATATACAACTGAAATTGTTGGCTTAGTCCAACAATTTATCATTTTAATGATCTTAAATCATGTTTAATTTATTTCTAAATAATTATGTGTATATATAGAAGTAATTTATTTTCTAGAGAATTATGAAAATTGTTCTAAGTATTGAAGCAACATTATGATTGATATATTGACCGTGATGAAAATATTTCCTAGTACATGTAACTGCACAATATATTCAACGAACTATGTTAGAAGGAAATTGGATATTCTCATTGTTAAGACTTTGTTTGAAAGAATCAATGATACCCCATATTTTCAAAAATAAAATAAAAAAACTTATAGAAAATCTTCACGAGGATAATTCATGTGATTTCAAGGATAAATTTACAGATAATTAATTTAGAGGATGAACCTATTATTATTCATTTCTATTGGGTGTTTAATTTCTTAATAGTTTAAATATCACAAATTTCTTTATGATTCAAACCATAAATGAAACAATCTAAAAATGAAACAAGATATAAATGAAATAATCCACAAATGAAAAATCCTTAATATGAAAAAAATTACAAAGTAATGATAAAATATATAAACTCAATCAAAGATGTTGTGAAGTGGAGCCCCTTCCTTCCAATTTGGTATATTTTTTATGAGTATACCCTTCAATGTGAAAAATGTTGCATCGTAGTCCTACTCCCCATTATCGAGGACAATCCATCTCATTTCTGATATGAGTAGACTTTAGTCATCCCTGAGGGCACACCCTGGTAATATTAAGGACCCTGGTTGACTAATCAGAAGGCAAGGTAAAAGTATGAAAATCACCAAAAGGCATCCAAGGTGCACTATAACAGTCAACCAGAGTGATCTCATGATATAATGAGTCAACATAGGGTTCCCATGATAAGTTCACCTATGAAAAAAAATATATATAGACATGTGAAAAGGGATATCTCAATGTTTAGAAAGAATTGCAATCACAGTACCTGCTTTCTAGTACGACCACTAGCTCTTGAACACTTTTGTCTTTAAGTGGATCATGTCACTATGTTACCTTAAAGTAGCTCCCTACCCAGTGAAAGGTTTGAACATGAAATGATGATGTGTCCTATGGTATCATATCGATGTCTCTTTCAAAATTCTGACCAAAATTCATTCCATGTTGCATCATATGATAGGCATGATGGGACCATTCAACAAAGTACTTCACACATCTATAAAATGTACCCTGTACTAACCCTATATTTGTTAGTTTACAAACACCCTTGAATACCCCATTTATGCACTCTACAATATTAGTATAGATATGGCCATATCTCCTGCCACCATCATATGATAATTACCATTTCTCCTTCGAATCCTACATCATATAATCATATACATCTTGATTAGACCTTAAAATTTATTCAATTCACTGATAAAAAATTACTTATTGGGGATCCAATGTTGAAAACATAAGACAACAAAGTATTTAAAAGCATATTATTTTTTTTTCAAAAAAATATAAGTTTAAGAAAACATACCCAACTGACGATCACCTTCTTTATTGCCTCACCTCTTAAATGATTATTCATATTAAGGGAAATATGTCAGATTTAATATCTATGATAAGCATTTGGTTCTCACCATCAAACTCCATAACTATTAATGACCTCTATAATCACTTGATAATGATCATATATCAGACATAATCCCTGGATTTGTGTAATATGAATGTGTATACATGTTAAAAACCAGAACCATGATTTAAAGTTATCCTTTTCAAAAATGGAAAATACAAGTGGGTTAGGAGCATGATTACCATACTATGTTGAAGAAATAAGTATAACACATGTATACTTGTCATAAAGAAATGTTTTATTGACTTGAATGATTTTTTTTAATAAGGAAAATCATCAATACATGGTCTGAATGGCCAAAATAGCCTATGGAACTTCACCTTTGTTTAATCATCTCAATGATCTAGGGAGACATACTCAACAATGTCTAGATAATAAATGGACTGATTGTTTAGAGATGAAAATACCAGTAGATATGACAACACTGTATATGATTCATCCCAATCATTATAGACTTTCACACTTTCCTTTTATTTTTTATTTCATGCTTTGTTGTAGGATATCTTGTATTTGGACAATTATAGTATTCATTTCTAGACAAGGTACATAGGAATGTATTAACACATTCATATCATATCTATAACAATAGTCAATATAAACTCTTAATCAAGTGAAGAGTGATTTTACAATAATATTGAATGTTCACAAGTATGAGGGCCTTCCAAATTAGTTATCTTCCAACATGAAAAAGTTTATCATATATTTCCTGCATTCAAAATTTACATTCTGGCTTATATTTGTTACACCAAATGAGTTATTTTTCATTCTTATACTCATTAAAAACAAATAAAAAACATTTCCTTATGGGGTGTTGCTTTAGAACATTATTCAATTAACTTTTAGTTTCAAAATCATTTCCAACATATATAGGATTATCTATTAGAATAGACGTGTTACCTATAATTCTAGATAATTTTGTAGTTGGTGTAATGAAATCCCAATCAAAATGTTGTACACGTGTCATTTCCTTAACCAAGGAAGTCAACAATGTAGGATTATTACCAATAAATACTTGTTTCCTATATATCAAAGGAACCTTAGAAGGTTCATTCCCCACATCATCATCACATAAATCATCTTCTATTGCATCATCAAATACTTCCTCATTAGAAAAAGTCTCATCCATCTAATCAAGAGTATTAGTGGAGATATCCCCTACAATTCTTTCCATATTCTAATCAACTTTTTTATAATTTTTTTTCTACTACTAGAGTCATTTGAGAAGACAATGAATGAAAATATTGTGAAGGGATGACTTCAACAGACCTCCCATAACATGGTTCTGTATTAGTTGGGCTCACATCATCAATAATATAAATAACCACATATAATTCCATTAAATCAGTACTGCACTATTTCCTGAACAATGAAGATGCCTCCACCAAATCTTCATCATCTAGAAAAGGATGTTAAATGTGCCATAAAAGATCAATATATTAAAGATTCTGACATGTAATTGAATTAATTACTTAATAAACCCTTAGTTTTAAAAGATTATGAACATTCCTATGTACTTTATCCAATGTCACACATTTAAAAAGATTTTACACTCTTACAGGTGACAAACTATAGCTAAAAACCTAACCAGTATAAATTACCACACCATTGAAGTATATTTATGTTGACATGATTACCTAGAAAGAAAATTTAATAAAATTTTATATATATATTTATACTATATTATTAATTTTTAACATGTTTTAATTAGTTATGATTAAATAACTGTCACTTTATCTTGAGAATTTTTCTATGGATCAGTTCATCATTATTTAATAAACCAACCAAAAATTAGGGGGGGACATATAGAGCCTCTACTCTCTCAGATTTCAGCAACCACCAGCCTCCTTTCAATCATGGTTTAAAAATTCAGCATTGAACAAAAAAACCTCTTGTAAAACACCATTTTACTACAATATTACTCACATGCAAGTGAGCGGGTCTAGGGGTTTGGGATGCATAACATTTTTATGCAGACACATGAGTCCTTAAATACTTAGAGAGAGGGATGGCACACATGTCATCAATGAGGAAAATAAAATTCAATTATTACAAATTATATAACTGAAAAAAATGTGGCATAAAATTTCAATCATACATTGGTCATTCATCTCAAGACCAGTCATCACACAATACTCTTAACATGTTTGTTTGGGATACTTTTTTATACATATTGTAACCTTACATATAACTATATCTAATAAATAATGAATATATATATATACGCATCTATTTATATTAATTGTTTTTAAAAATCAATATATATATATATATATATATGAATTTTTGTATTTAATGATGTCTTTTAAATATGCCTAATATATTTTTTCCAAATATTATATTCAAATAATATAATATATATTATCTCAATAATGATATGAATTTTTCAATTTAATTTATTATATACATGTTTGTATGTAATTATTATTACTAATATTTTTTTAAAAATAATTAACTAGAATACTTTTATTTATCTATGCATCCAATGATATATTGTACATTTATTCAATTTTCAATCTACTATATATAGACACATTTAAATACATTCAACTGAAACTATTAATATTTTAAAATATAATTATATATATTTTTGTAAGCAACTATAGTTTCCTAAATAAAAATATTATTATTTTATACATAATTACTCAAAATATTATTAATAGTACATTTTGTTAAATTTAATTAACAAAAGTAATATAATTTACACATAAATAACCAATATAATATTATAAATTTATGTTACTTTCAATATAATAAAATTATGTAAGTATATATACTTTTTTGAAGTAATTAAACATTCAAAAATTTAAATAAATATATTTAATACATAATTAATCCAAATAATAATCATTTATAACTAATATAATTTAAAATTATTATCAATAGTAAATTTTTGTTGTTTCATTAACAAAATAATATTATTTTTAATATATATCGAATAATATATTGTATATTTAAATAATTTTAAATATCATATATAATGTAACACACACATATTTATAATCATATTCAAACAAAGTTAATAACATATTTTATAAATAATTAATAATAATATATATTTTATAAAATATATAGGTAGATTCACTTTATTTATCTATGTATCAAATATTATATTTTAAATTTGTATTACTTTAAATATACTACATATTATAATATATACATATAAATATATTAAAATCTAATTATTCATAATTTAAATAACAAATATAGATATTTTTTAAACAATGACATTTTACTAAATAAAAATTATATAATTTTATACATAAAATTTAAATTATGAAAACACCATATTTAAATATTCTAAATCATTAAATATATATTAAATCATTTAAATAATAATAATTCATATATAAATTAAATCATACAAATAATTTTAATTAATACATTCATACAACCATACCATTTAAATAAATAAACCAAACAAATAAAATAAATAAAGCAATTAGATAAGTAAAATTTTTAAATATAAATTTTTCCTTCTCAAAAACTGGAAATTAATATGTTGAGAAAGATATCTGGAAGAGCTTTGCTACAAAATATTTGGCTGGAATAAAATAAATGGAGGGGGAAGACCTCCATTTATAATTTTATTTATGGTGGTAGGTGTGAACCCTATTCATGCTTCTAGTGTATTCATTACAAAGGAAACATGAACCTAATTCACGCTTCTTAGATAACATGGGAAGCGCGAACGAGGTTCACACCTTCCTCAACCCCTTTTTCCAAAAATATAAATCCCCATCCCATTTTTTTAAGAAAATTAAACCTAATATAAAAAAAAATCTGGACAAAAAGGCCATATTTGGATGACCTGCTGCATTAAGATTTTTTTATAATCTCTATTTCCACATATAATGAATGTAATGTAAACATAGAATGATACCAGATAGGAACTGCAACAACTAGGACCCACTGAAAACAAAAACAATCGGCCTTAACATGGTTGTTGGGTCCTGGCCCACTAAAAACCACCATTTTCCCCATAGACACGTGGTCCCATACCTGGGGCCCACCCATATTATTGAACAGATCATCAGAATAATGAATGCCCCATAGGCCAAAACATGTTATTTCTAGTGTGCTTTGTCTTTACTCACACACACCTAGGGAAACTTCCTAGAAGGTCACCCATCCTGATCATTACTCCAGCCCAAGCATGCTTAACTGTGGAGTTCTAATATGGTAGGATCCTAAAAAGAAAGGTTCACCTTATTGGAATGAGTCATATATTTTAGTCATTTAACCCTTTATCATTCTAGGGTATTACATTAACCCCCTCTTTAGAGAACAAAATCCTCATTATGGACCTTATATCACAACCCAAGTAGTGCCACCGCACTTCCCGCTTGGTTCCTCCTCTGATACAAATGTAATAACTAGGCCTCGCCGATAGCACACACACCCAGGGAAACTTCCTAGGAGGTCATGTTGGTTCCGGGCATAGTGGAAGCGAAGGATGGGAATGTACCCAACTTTGAAAATTTCCATGATCGATGATTAATTCAGGATCAATACGACGATAAATGCCAGTATCCACAGAATTAAATCAAATATAAAAGACAAAGGAGAGAACCCGAAACTGATAAGAGAAAATAAACATTTTTATTTTATAATTATTTTAATTAAATTAATGAATTACCTCCAAGGTGATTCTTTATTCTTTGATTTGTTAGACCATGGGTCCAAGGTGTGGCTTCGTTGCGATGTAGAATCCAAGGATATGATTTCTCTAGCAATGATCTACACATGATCCACGTATCTCCAGATGTCTCCAAAGGAGTCTCCAGGTGCTAGCACAAAATATCCTTTCGCTTGCGATGTCCGCCTTTGATCACCTTGAGAATCGCTTTCAAAGCGTTCCACTAGATCTGGTGGAGGAGGATCTCTCTCATTATTGAGAGTATTCTTGGAGAGGGAAGAGTTCTCTAGGATCGAGAGATTTTCTCCAAGGATGTTGTGCACAAAACCATTGGTTAGCTGGTGGAATGAACCCTTGAATAATTTAGAGAATAATAACATAATGAAGAATTTAATTCACCAGGAAATAATAAATAATTAGCACAGGTACCATTACTTAATTTATTATTCCATGTGAAACCCCATTTAAATAATAATATCAATACTATTATTTCCATGACATGTGCTTAACTTTCATGTTATATTTAAATATTATTTAACCAAATTATATTTAATATTATTTCTCACCAAACCCATAACTTGGTATACCAATCCTTCTCAATATTTATTGGTCCTTGAATAATGAATATTTATTTATAAAATAAATATAACTTCATTATTTGCTGATAAATAAATATTCTGTCCACAATATATTCTCTCGAATAACTAGCAAAAAAATAAATGAGATCATTCATACTTGAATAATTATTAAACCACAACCGTGAATAATATTTATTCAACTTGTTAAATAAATAAATTATTTAACTGAGATACTGACTACATTTAGTGCATGAACCTCTAGGTCTCTTTCTCATTAGCATTAGGTGGGATTCCCTAAAGTCCAAGATTACTATCTAGAAACGGGTCAATAAACCCAAGAGAAAGAAGTTGATTTCACAACGACATTTCACCTCATAAGAATTATTACCATGTAATATAATCCCTTTGTCTTTATATCTCCAATAAAGCAAGTTTCATTCAAGTTCCATCAACCCATGTGCTCGATTTCTCATTCTTTGACTTCCCAGAATTAAACTTTCCTAGAGAACACCATGGAAATGGATTTATTTAGGATATATCATTTCCATCAAAGGTTTTGAGATATCTACTTTTGTATAAGTGACAAATACCTTCTTGCATTATTTATTAATTTAGTATTACTCGTGACACACCCAACATATCCTACCTCACCACAAACATTTTTCATCACAGTTTTCGTTAATACATCTAAGTGCGCGAGTAATAATACCCATTAATAATGATCTTAAAATATAAGGACCAATACACAAGTCCAAATATAGGAACACTCAATGACACTTATGAATATTGATTTCCTACTGGCGAGTCTTATTCTCATAATATCCTCCTTGATATTACCAAGGGCACACACCATAAGAAGGTGTCTCAAAGTTTCATGAGTCCCCACCCCTGATAGCCTGTATCATTTGTGTCCCTTCAAATGATATCATCTATCCATAAAACATATATTCAATAATAGTGTCATGGCACTTTCGGGTTCTCATCATAGTAGGGATCTGCTATGAAATTTTAGTGCGACAACTATTCTTAGGACATTATCACATACCATGTCACACCAAATAACAATCATAATGTGATAAAGAGTTTATTAATATTCATCCAATTAATAAAGGTTTATCATAAAGTACAAAGAAGTTGGTTTCTAGGGAATCAACTCCAAAAATACTCCCACTTGCACTAGAGCTAACTACTAACAACCTTCAATCCACTAGCTCTCACATGATATTCATACTTCTGATAAGATAAGCCTTTAGTCAAGGGGTATACCACATTCTCTTCCATGGAAACTCTTCTCACTACAACTTCATCCCTTTGATAGAAATTCCTCAAGAGGTAATACTTTTATAGTATGTTATTTTTTCATTGATGTGACCTTGGATCCTTTGCAAGAGACACCACTACAGTATTATCACAATATAATGTAATGGGATCCTTATTGCTAGGTACCACATCATGCTCCTGGAAAAAGTTTTGAATCTAGACGGCTTCCTTGGATGCATAAGAAGCCACTATATATTCGAACTACTCTCTAGAATCAATGAAAAATGGATGTTTTGAACTCTTCCAGATCATACCTCCTCCATTGAGACAAAAAAACATATCCTGATTGTGACTTCAGGTCATTCTAATCTATTTGAACAACAGAATTAGTATACCCTATGGTGAAAATCTCCTCGTCTCCTCCATACACCAGGAACATATCCTTAGTTCTTCTTAGATACTTAAGGATGGTCTTGAAAGTAGTCCAATGCTATTCTCCTAGATCTACTTGATATATGCCTATCATTCTTAGTGCACAGGAAACCTCAAGTCTAGTACATAACATGGCATACATTATAGATTCTATCGCTGAAGCATATGTAATATTACTCATCCTATGTTTCTCATGTTGTGTCTAGGGACACATTTTATTGGAAAGATGTATACCGCGTGACACTAGAACCAATCCCCTCTTGGATTATTCCATACTGAATATCTTTAGTATCTGGTCAATGTATGAACTTTAACTTAGTCCAAGAAGCCTCTTTGATCTATCACGGATGATCTTGATCCCTAGAATGTAGTCTGCTTCACCTAAGTCCTTCATGGAGAATCACTTTTTCAACTAGTCCTTGACTGACTGCAAGACTGGTATGTCGTTTCCAATAAAAAATATTTCATCAATATACACTACTAGGATAATGACCACATTCCCATTAAATTGCTTGTAAACACATGTATCACATCCATTCTTAATGAAACCAAATTCTATTATGGCTTCATCGAATCAAAATTTTCATGACCTGGATGCTTTCTCTAATCAATAAATGGATCTCTACAACTTGAATACCCTTTTAGTATCACCTGGTGTCACAAAACCTTTTGGTTGTTTCATATAGACATCTTCCTAAAGGTTCCTGTTAAGGAATGTAGTTTTGACATCCATCTGTCAAATCTCATAGTCATGGAAAGGTACTATGGAAAGTATGATTATTATGGATTTAAACATGGAAACTGGATAAAAGGTTTCATCATATTCAATTCCTTGATGCTGTTTAAAACCCTTATCCACCATCCTTTCTTTATAGGTATTAACTTGACCTTCCATGTCTAGTTTTTTCTTGAATACCCATTTACACCCAATAGGATTTACATCAACTGGCGCATTGACTAGAACCCATAATTGGTTCTGATACATGGAATCCATCTCAAAATTCATAGCTTATATCCATCTTTTAGATTCTGAGCTCTTTACTACTTACTTGTAGGAGATAGGTTCATCATTGTCCAACAATAACCAGTCACTATCCTCGGTGACAAAGAAACCATATCTCTATGGTTCCCTTACCTCTCTTGTACTACTACGTAATACTTGTGTTTCAAGAACTATCTCTTCCATGGGGACCTATGGAACTTGTTTTTGTACCAACTCCTATGTTTCTTGAGCATCAACTTCATCGAAGTCAATCTTGCTACCACTATCCTTTTTAAGTATGTGCTCCCTCTCAAGAAATATGACTTGTCTAGAAAAAATCACTTTCTTGTCTTAGGGGTTGTATAGGTAGTATCCCCTTGTTTCCTTGGGATACCCTATAAAGATACACTTCATGCCTTGGGGTTCTAGTTTGTTTTATGATAAATCCTTAACAAACGCCTCACATCCCATACACATGTATGTGAAAAAGTGAGTTTCTTTCCACTCCATAGCTCGAAGGGAATCCCATTTTCCACCTTAGTTAGTACTTTGTTTAATGTGTATGCTGCAATTTTAAATGCATATCCCCAAAAGGATAATGGAGGATCTGCATGACTCATCATTGACCTTACCATGTCCAATAAGGTATGGTTCCTCATTTCACTAACACCATTCCACTGTGGTGTATAAGGTGGAGTGAGTTGAGATAACATACCAGACACCCGTAAAAGGTTGATGAAATCTTGGTTAATATATTCTCCACCTCGATCCAATCAAATATTCTTTATCTTCTTACCAAGACAATTATCTTCTTAATTATTGAACTCCTTGAATTTCTTAAAGGACTCAAACTTATACCTCATTAAGTATATATATCCATATCTACTCAAGTCATCAGTAAAAGTAATGAAGTAAGAATATCCACCTCTAGATTCTACTGGAAATGGTCCACACACATCAGTGTGTACCAATCCTAAAAGCTCTCTGGCCCTTTCACCCTGTCCACCAAATAGTGGTTTGGTCATTTTCCATTATAAACAATCATGACATCTTTTAAGTGGTTTTAGCTCGAAAGAATCTAAATAACCATCTTGATAGAGCTTTGTTAAGTGCTTATCGTTTACATGACCAAGGCGGTGATGCCATAACAGGGTGTTGTATGAGTCATGTGAACTTGGTTCGTTATCAATTTCAAACACTTGGTTATCGTAATTTAATACATATAGACCATTATTTAAGTGTTACATACCATAACATATGTTTTCCTTATAAAAGTAACAACATTTATTTCCAAACTTGAAAATAAATCCATATGTATCTAAACTTGATACAAAAATTACGTTATTGGTAACAATAGGTACATAATAATATCCATATAAAACCAAAATCATCCCCATTGACAATGTGAGGTGGTAGTCACCAATGGTAAGATCATCCAGCCTCGCACCATTGGCAGCTTGCAGATCCACCTCTCCTCTGGAAATTTTTCATAATCTACTTGGTACCTACATTTGAATACATATCTGAGCCCCAAAAGTTGTATCTAATACCCAATGTGTAGAAATGGAAATATTTCACTTGATAATGAACTCACCTTTGGATTCCCCTTACCTCTAGGTGTATTTCCTCTTCTAGTGGCTTGAATTGCCACATTCAAAGCATACTAACTTCTTTTCCTTACCCTACCTATAGATCTTCTTCTTCTTGTTCAGATGGTGCTTAGAGGCTTTAGATTGTTTATAAATATTAGGCACCTTTTCCTTGTCCTTCATCTTCCTATTAACCATAAGGACTATAGGTTTTTCATGCCCCATGTCTTTATCCACTTAATGAATCAGGGTAAGAAGCTTCGATAGACTCTTCTAATTATTTCTCATATTATAACTCACAATAAAACTAGAGAAGGTCTTGGGTAGTGATGATAGTATGAGATCTGTACACAACTCATTTGGGAATTTAATCCCTAAGATGTCCAGATTCTCAATGTATCCAATGATCTTGACTACATGTGGTCTAGTTGGCATAGACTCTCTAATCTTAGTAGTGAATAAAGCGTTGGATATCTCATACCCATCCTATCTCACCTTCTCTTGATAGAGATTCCAAAGGTGATACATCATGCTATAAACATCCATTTCCTCACGTTTCTTTAAGAGATCATTGGCCATGGATGATAGCAAGAGGCATTAAACATATGTATCATCATTTAGATGTTTTATGTACATAGATAATTCCTCATCACTTGCCTTATTTCCAGGCTCAACTAGTAAAGTCTCTTCCAACACATAAAGTTTCCTCTCATGGCGATGGATAACCCGAAGGTGCCTTTTCCACTCCTGGAAATTAGTACTGATGAGAAGGTTTTCCTTCTCGAGTATGGATAACAATGATTTGTTTGATGTAATTTTGATTGATATTTCTACAAATTAATATGAACAAAGTTTTAGTACTTTATCTTATAAATATATACAAATAAATAAATTAATATTTATTAGTATCCCATTATTTTGTCGAAACCCAATAGCCCTAACCATTGGATTCAGAATATCTTGTTACTTGAAAATTCTAGAAGTAAGGATCCATATTTCCCTTCTCATTACACTAACTAGTGTTTTCCAAGAAACTTGAAAGGTTTTAGTTTGGCATTCGAAATGACAACTGTATTAACTCACAGCTCCTTGATCTGTTGAGTGGACTCCCCAATCTTGAAATCTTTAATTTTGGATTTCCTCAACCATTACCTCTCAGTTACACCATGTCCTTATAGGGAAGTCAACCCTTGATGTAATCTAAGTTAATTCAACCAAAAACCTCAAATTATAATTCCTTGATAATTGAAAGCACCCTAACTAGGGTTTGTCAAACACTTTGAACTATGGTTCGATTCTAACCGAAGTAATTGAAGGCTATACCAAATTAATATTTAATTGAGGGATTTTATCCTTTATGTGTAAATTTACACTTATTATCTCTTCACATGCTTGTTAATATTAAGTGGTATATACTTAAGTGATTAACCATGTATAGATAATATTTACACATAAGCCATTTTATTTTAGTTCCATATTGTATGTTTGTTAGTTTGTTAATTATGTGATCATGTCAAACATCCATAATGAATAACCATACAACTGACAAAAATAAATAAAGGGTATGATCATGAGATTTACTGTTGGTTATTTTATCTAGTGGTTGATAAACTAACCTTGACCAAGGAGGGAAAAACCTTGAACTGTTTAAGCTTCATGTTTACAACTTTCCACCTGTCCACCTTTGTTTCTCCTTGGATTGGTTTCGCTGTGGCTCCTAACTTGAACCGCCTCCACTAGCTTGGGAGCTCCATCCATTACATATTCTTTTAACTCACACCCAGGTGAGGGGTAACAGGGGGTTTATATAAAAGAAACCATGGGCATACATGCTCTATATATTAATGAAAATAAGGCATGCAGGCCAAAAATTTTAATTTTATAAATAAATTAAAAGGGAACCAATCACATACAAAGGTCTAGTCTAGCTTATGATCATCTACATACATGCAATGAATTATGCATTTAATAAAACAAGCATTCAATTCTTTAATCGTTATTATTAAGATATATTACGCTCAAATAGATTAATCATTATCTTTAATTAATCAATCCTTTTTATCTTAAACCTTTTCTGAATTTCCTTGAGATTATCATCCATAACCTTGTACATAACTTGTACCTTGGAGGAAACCCAGTGAATACCCATCCAAAACTACCCAGCATGTATTTATACTTGTATAAACTTTATTCTTTGTGACATGTATCATGAAAATAGAATTATAATTGTTATACTACTCATACATGATGTGCAGATCCTTGAACATTACCTAGATGTTAATTAAAGATTTATATATCTATATATATATCAAACACCTACCACATGTTGTGTCCCAACTTTAATCCCACATGAAGGTACATGTCTCAAGGGTTTACATAATATAATAATAAATTTTTAAATATGTGTAATATAAAAATAATAAATAGCATGTAGACCCAACTACATGGTGTGTACCCTCCTCACCATCTATCCGAAGTACACACCTGGGGAAACAACGTGTAAGGTGTACTTTGGAAATCTTCAGAGTACATGACATTTCCATTGGGCCACATGCTATGTAGACTCCACGTTACATGGTCACCAACTGAGCTAGCAGTGTATGGGATACACGAATTGACCCTGACCCGAAGGGAATACATGCTATGTCCAGTGGTCCACATGATGTGTAGTCTGGCTAACTGTGTGCCAGTATGTCCTGGTAAACACTTGGTGTAGGAATTAACTACACCATGTGTCATTAATTCACACGTCTTGAGTAATTGTTGAATTACTCTAGGCGCATTGAACACAACTACATGGTGTGTAATTAGGATTACACGGCGTGTGTGGTAGTTTACACGGCTTGTAATTCAGAATACACAGCATGTACTATCGTGTTACCTAGATAGAATCGTCAGCACCTTCTAATGATATCCTCAATTTAATTTTAATCATAAAATTATTCATTTTTGTTAAATCTACAAGAAACAATAAGGGAGGAACATATCTCGAAATTCATATTACAAGAACGATTAAGCATGAATTGAAAAACTAAATTATTAAAGCGTAAATCATCAATGAATTATTTAAATAATTATAAATGAAAATATGACCCCTCTGATACCACTTGTTAGTTCTGAGCACAACAGAAGTGCAGGATGGGCGTGTACCCAACTTTAAAATTTCCATGATCGATGATTAATCTGAGATCAATACGACGATAAACACCAGTATCCATGGAATTGAATCAAAGATAAAATAAAAAGGAGAGAACCCAGAACTGAGAAGATAGGATCAACATATTTTGTTTATAATTAATTTAATTAAATTAAAGAATTACCTCCAAGGTGATTCTTTCTTCATTGATGTGTTCAACCATGGGTCCAAGGTGAAGCTTCATTGTGATATAGAATCCAAGTATATGATTCCTCTAGTGGCAATCCACACATGCTCCATGTATCTCTAGATGTCACCGAAGGAGTCTCCGGGTGTTAGCGTGGAAGATCATTTTGCTTGCGATTTCCACCTTTGACCGCCTTGAGAATCAATTCCTAATCTTTCTCCTAGATCTGGTGGAGGAGGATCTCTCTTGTTCTTAAGAGCGTTCCTGGAGAGGGAAGAGTTCTCTAGGTATGAGAGATTTTCTCCAAGGATGTTGTGCACAAAACCATTAGTTAGCTAGTGGAATGACCCATTGTACAATTTAGAGAATAATAACATAATGGGAAATTTAATTCACCAGGAAATAATAAATAATTAGCAAAGGTGTCGTTACTTAATTTATTATTCCATGTGAAACCCCATGTCAAATAATAATAGCAATGTTATTATTTTCATGACATGTGCTTAACTTGAACATTATTTTTAAATATTATTTAACCAAATAATATTTAATATTATTTCTCACTGGACCTATAACTTAGTCCACCAATCCTCCTCAATATTTAACGCACCTTGAATAATGACTATTTATTTGTAAAATAAATATAACTGCATTATTCACCGATAAATAAATATTCCATCCACAATATATTCTCTCGAATAACTAGTGAACAAATAAATGCGATCAGACATACTTGAATAATTATTAAACCAAAATCGGGAATAATATTTATTCAACTTGTTAAATAAATAAATAAATTATTTAACTGAGATACTGGCTACACTTAGTGTGTGACCCTCTAGGCCTCTTTCTTCTTGGTATTAGGCATGCTTACCTAAAGTCTAAGATTACTGTCTAGTAATGGGTCAAGGAACCCAAGAGAAAGAAGTTGATGTCGCAATGACATGACACCTCATATAAATGCTTACTGTGTAATATAATCACTTTGTCTCGATATGTAAGAACCTATATTTTTTTTCTGGTATGTTTTTCTTTTCTGGCCGTTTTTGAGAAAAAGAGGAATTTCTGGAAATTTTCAAAGTACACGTCATGTACTTTATGAGTACACTCCGTGTACTCAGTTACCACTGGTAGCCGTGTGCTGGCCGTGTAGCAGCCATACACATGACCATGTGGGGGTGACCTGGAGGCCGTCTAAAGCAGAGTACGGAAAAGTAAAGTACACTCCGTGTATTTCAAAAGTACACATCATGTATTTTCTTTTTTTCATTAAACGCACCAGGGTCGTGTCTAATCGCCAGAATGATCTTCTTCTAGGTCTCGTTCGGCTGAGAGCTCCCATACGACCGTGATCTTCCTCCGAGCCCCCGACCGAGCATCTGAACTCCGATTCGACTGCTGTTGATTCCGTTGGGATCGCCTCGGTAAGCTCTATTTTCTTCTTGAGCTTCCTTTCAGAATTCCTCTTCTTACTCAAGTTATCCCACATTGAATATTTTAGACGTTTTTATAGATCTTAAACATTATAAGGTGATTCAAGCCTCGAGATTCACATATAGCGATCTCCTACAATCGAGGTAGGTGGTTTGTGCCTTTCTGTTGAAAGCCCTTGAGTTTTATGTGTAAAATTTCCTAATACCCATGAACGGGGTATTGCGCGTTTACCGTTTTAGCCCTCTTGTTTGTCTTCTATGCTTGTATTCTTGAGTAGATGATAATTGATTGTGAATAGGGTGAATTTATGTGATTTGGTTGTGTTTCCCATGCATGTTTTTCCTGTTTTGACCTTTGGGTCTAGTTTGCCTGATAGACGGATATTTACTTTCCCATGCCTAGTATTGTAGGATGGTGTGACTGTTGTTCTGTTATGCTGTTATACTTTAGAATTCTAGACAATTAGTTCTTGAGGTTTACCTTGGTCGATACGCATTGCTACACTTGCTTGACTTACACAGGGTCATGAGAACCTGGTGTATAGACCATAGGGATAATGGACGTTGAGGGCTTCTCCAGAGCGTCTTTATAATTTTAAAATGCCAGACTACAGGGGGAATTGAATTTGAGTGCTTCCTCAGAGTGTCTGTAGTTCCTCGACGTGGGACACATATGGAATGTGATGTAAGTGCTTCCCTAGAGTGCCTTTAGTTACGATACAAGACTACATGGGGAATTGACGGCGAGTTCTTCCTTAGAGAGTCTATGCTTAAGCTGAACCAGAGGGGTTAGACTGAGTGTACTATCCATAGGGTTACCTTTGTGTTAGCTACTTGCTTGTACTTTTTAGGTAGGACCAAAGGGGTTAGACTGAGTGTGCTTCCTAGAGGGTTACCTGTTGTGCTTATCTTCTTGTTTAGTTATTGCTTGATAATGGAACTGTGGATTTTTTACTATTGAGTACCTTCCTGTTTACTATTTCCTATACTTTTACCTGCCATATACTCATTGACTGTTAGACACGAATCTAGTGGTTGTTTCTTACTAGGATTAGTCTCACACCCTATTGGGGCCATGCTTTTGGGCCCAAATAGATTATATTGTTGCAGGTATAGACAAGGGAAAGCACCCTTATACTTCAAGTACTTGACATGATGTGGGGCTAGAGAGCACGAGACTAAGATTAGGCTTGTAATGATGTAGAGAAGATTAATTTTTTTCTTTTGTACTTGGTTTAGTACCGTATTTCAGCATTGTGATTTGTTTCGCTGTTTTCCTACACATATGTATCATGAATCATTATATATATGTGCTCCAGTTTATTCTATCAGTTTTCTACTGTTTATTTTTGGTATGATATTATTACTACTTCCGCTCTTGTGTGTATTTGTTTACTTCTGCTATGTACTCCACCAATGAGGGCATAATTTCCCCACTATCACACCCAAGGCCCTCACTGCTAGTCGGCAGCCTTTGGCGTTCGGGGAAATGCGCTTGAGGCCATGTGACCAACTAGGTACGGGGATCCCCTGGGTGGCTTCCAGAACTGGGAAGTTACATGATATCTCCAATCAAGCGGTTTTCATGTAAGTTTCATAAACCCATGTGCTTGATTTATCATTCTTTGACTTCCTAGAATTGAACTTTCCTAGAGAACACCATGTCCATGGATTTAGTTAGGCTATATCATTTCCATAAAAGGTCCTGAGATATCTACTTCCATAGAAGTGACAAATCTTTTCTCATATTATTCACTAATGCAATATTACTCGTGATGCACCCAATATATCCTACCTCACCGCGAACATACATCATCATAATTTTTGTCAATACATCTAACTTCATGATTAATAATACCCATTAATAATAATCTTAAAGTCTAAGGACCAATACAAATGTCCACAGATAGGAACATCCAATGACACTTATGAATGTGGATTTCCTACTAGCGAGTCTTGTTCTCATGATATCCTCCTAGATATTACCAATGGAGCACACCATGAGAAGGTTCCTCAAAGTTTCATGAGTCTCCAACCCTAATAGCCTATATAATTTGTGTCCCTTCAAATGATATCATCCGGCCATAAAACATATATTCAAGAATAGTGTCATGGCACTTATGGGTTCTCATCATAGCAGAGATCTGCTATGAACTTTTAGTAGGATATATATTCTTAGGACATTATCACATACTATATCACACGTAATAATAATAATTATGTGATAAAGAGTTTATTACTATTCATCCAATGAATATAGGTTTATCATAAAGTACAAAGAAGTTGGTTTCTAGGGAACCAACTCAAACATGCCACCCATCCCGATCATTACTCCAGCCCAAGAATACTTGACTGTGGAGTTATAATCCAGTATAATCCTAAAAATAAAGGTTCACCTTGTTGGAATGAGTCATATCATTTAGTAATTTAACCCTTTATTATTCTAGGGTATTACATTCACCCCCTCTTTAGAGCACAACATCCTCATTGTGGACCTTGCATCTCAACCCAGGTAGTGCCACCGAACTTTAGGCTTGGTTACTCCTTTGATAACAATGTAAGAACTGGGACCCTATGATAGCATAGCCACCCTAACTTAACATGACTGTCGGGTCCCACATGTTATTAATTTAATGTAAACATAGAATGATACTATATAGGCACTGTAATAACCGAGCCCCACTGAAAACACAAACACCCCTCTTTAACATGGTCGTTGAGAAAACACAATTTTGTTGAATATTTTATTGATAATAAATGAAAAAATTTCCTCACATTGTGTAAAATATTTTTATTTTAAAATATTTGGGATTAGATCATTCATTTGAAAATTTGACGAAAATTCAAGTTTTACCCTTTAAAAATTAACTACAGTATTTCGAACATAAATAATGTTATTTGAATTATTTAAAATTAATATTTTGTAACTATGATCCTGAATTAATGTGCTAAAATTTTCATTCAGGATATATGAGCTAAATTGTGCATTTGATTGGACTTAATGGGCCATGAAGTCAAAGCTAGGCTGGACTGGCCAGACTGGACATTAGTTTTGTATTTAGGCCATAACAACTTCATCCATGATTGGCTTAGACCCAAATTTTGAGAGGATCTTGAGGAATCATTTTATAAAAAATAATACTCCTATAAGGATATATGGTTTATGCGTTTTGGTGATCAAAAAGTCAGTGGAAGTCAGATTAATTTATTTTTCATAATTTCCCCATTCACACTTGAAACCTATTTAAAACTAGCCTCCCATACACTCTATAAATTCGTTTTTTTCTCATTTGGATGGGCTGGGATGTGCATTAGGAAGTTTATAGAAGATCATAAGTGGTTTCAATCCAATTATAGAAGCAATTAAATAAGGTTATCTCTTGAACCAAGGATCCCTTCGTCGAAGCCTTCTTCTTCTTCTTCTTCTTCGTGTTGCAATGTTTGTGTTTGCGTAATATACTTCTTAGTTCCAATTTAATTTCATCTGATTTATTATATTTTGTTCAATTATCTTATTATTTAATATTCTTCTTTTATATGGAAATCAATAGTAGAAATGAGATCAGGTTATACCCTCTCTAAACCTTTGCAAATGCAATTCGTTTCTACGATGACTACATCGCCCATAGAAGAGTAGTTTTCTTAGTAATCGATATACCTATTACATTCTTCACTAATTTATTTTGAATCAATGAGATACTATAATTAAATTAATATGATCCATGAATTTATTTTTAAATCAAAATAAACTAAGAAATTAAACAATTAACACAAAAACACATGAGGTCGAGAATTTGTGTAAATTGTGAGAGCACAAACCTAATCGGTAAAAAAAGACCACACATGATAAATTTATAGAGTTCAAATATAATCCCTAAGATCAATTCATAATCATTTACAGAGTAGATATGTGACCTAATTCACCACTGACTATAAGATATCCTTTGAACGATAATCAAAGGAGGGTGCTGTGATTGCATGTTCCAAAGCTAGCCTAGGGTTTAACTGTTTTCAATTTTGTGGTTAAGTTAACTACCATAGGGTTAGAGAGTTATAAAATTAAGGGATTATAATTAATTTGAGATTAATTTAAATGAAAATGATTAATAAGTAAGTGAATAGGTAGAGTTAGACTGATTACGCCTTTTAAAATATTTTCTAAAAAAACATCTTCTTGTTGTATCTTTTTAATCGAACTTCATTTCAAATACAAAAACAAAAAAATGCAATATTCTTCTAGTAAAATTATTCTAGATTTATAAATGATAAAAATACCCCATCCTTTCAATTAGTGTGTTTATGTTATTTAATTTTATTTTCAAAATACCTTCAATATGTTGTCTTAAATTACTCCCTCCTTTGAGAGACAACATTGGTCAGCCACTCTGCTGCACCTAAATAACCTGAAACTGAACATCATTTGAGAGAGCCCACAACATCACCTTTCAGTAATTAGGTCCTAGCCTACCAGAAACCACCAGTTTCCATGCATACACATGGTCCCCTACCTAGGACCCACCAATTTTCTAGAACTGATAATCAGAATAATGACTACCCCCCATTAGCTAACACATGTTATTTCCGGTATGCTTTTTCCTTAATTGCACACACCTAGGGAAACTTCCTAGGAGGTCACTGAGACCATTCATTACTCTAACCCAAACATGCTTATCTGTGGAGTTCTAATCTGGTAGGATCTCAAAAATAAAGGTTCACCTTATTGGCACGAGTCATATCATTTCTTCATTTTACCCTTTATCATTCTATAGTATTACACTCACCCCCTCTTTAGAGCACAATGTCCTCATTGTGTACATTACATATCAACTCAGGTAGTGTCACTGCACTTCCATCTTGGTTCCTCCTTTGATATCAATGTAAGAACTAGGCCCCGCTAATAGTGTGCACACCCAAGGAAACTTCCTAGGAGGTCACCCATCCTGATCATTACTCCATACCAAGCATTCTTAATATTGGAGTTCTAATCCGGTAGAATCTCAAAAAGAAAGTTTCACCTTGTTGGAATGAGTCATATCATTTAGTCATTTAACCCTTTATAATTCTAGGGTATTACATTCACCCACTCTTTAGAGCACAACGTCCTCATTGTAGACCTTACATCTCAACCCAGGCAGCACCACCGCACTTCCGACTTGTCTTCTCCTCTAATACTAATGTAAGTACTGGGCCCCACTGATAGCACTGATACCCTGCCTTAACATGACTGTCGGGTCCTACCCACCAAGCACCACCAGTTTCCCCACAGGCATATGGTCCGCTCCCTAGGGACCACCCACATGCCTGAATGGATCATCAGACTAATGAATGTCCCCATAGTCCAACACAAGTTCTTTATAGTGTTCTTTTTATTCACTCACACACACCCAAGAAAAATTCATAGGAGTTCATCCATCCTAATCATTACTCCAACCCAAGTATGGTTAATTGTGGAGTTCTAATTAGGTAGGGTCCTGAAAGGAAAAGTGAATATTGTTGACATGAGTCATGTCATTTAGTCATTTAACTCTTTATCATTATGGTGTGTTACAAGCACTTTTATGTTTGGTAGAAATACCTTTTCAAAAGTCCACTAAAATTAATTTTTTTATTGGTGTACAATATTTCATGAGATACTGACGATATTTCACATGTGGTGAGAAATTTTGATGATAGATTTTAAGATCTGTGGATTTTTGATTACACAGTGGTGGGGTAGAGGATTCTCATTTTGGTTAGTTTTTTCTAGTTTAAGTATCGATGCATGGTGGTAGGTTGTGGTTTTTTCATTGGATTTTCACTAGCTTTTGACTCCTATTTCACTACATCAACTGGTTTTTGTTCTTTTAGTGCGCCATAGTCATGGATATAGAAGAAGAAAAATCACACTAATGTTTCATAGAGTGGTGTATTAATTCACAATGATATATTCATCTATGGACACCAAGGAAGATATTTCACTTTTATTGCACTTCTTATTTTCAATTTATATAATGTTTTAGTGGGAGTTTTGTACTGGAAAGTGAAATGTACAATTTTAATTTAACACATTTTTGAAATTTGTGGTTTAAATTTGTAATGTAATTTTATTTTATACAGTGGAAGTTTCATTAAAGTGGACAATGCAAGTTTCCACTACAATTTTCCACTACAACCACTAGCCATGTGTCTCTCAAAACTGAAAATTTCAGTTCACTAAAAGTTTCTTTAAAATTTTATATAAAGTTTCACCAAAAGTTTCCTAAAAATATTGTAGTTTTTTATCCTAATTCTTATAAGTATTTTAATGTTACATCATCTTGTATTAAATCATTTTTAGGGATGATATTCAAACCAATTCAGGATGCACATTATTTTTATGCAATGTATGTAGGACAAAATATGTTTAGTGTACACCAACGGTACTCGAATAAAATAAGAAATGATAAATTAATTTTTATATCATGAATTTATGTATATAGAAAATAAGTTCATAGAAAGGTTAAAAAAAGCGATAACATGGTGAAATTGTATTGTGTAGAGACATGTATAGGTTGTCTTTCTCGAATGGGGGCATGCTTGTTGTCTTGTGGGTAATATTCATGAAATGTATTTGTGGAAGAGAATAAAAATCCCTTGAAAAATCATTAATTGAATCATATGATGAGGTATAAAAGAAAAATAATAGAAGAAAAAACAATTGAGTTTAATGTCAATGCTTTAGCAGGTATTAATCCAAATGATTCTTTCTCATGCATGACTACCATTTCAAAAGGTCAAGATGTCACTGGGTACACGTGTGTGTGTCTTGGTTGAATTTATTGATACAAAAACAATAATTTGAATTGATTCATAAGGATACAATTTGTATGTTAGAGTACTTTGAAAGACAATGTCAAGTCAATCTATCATTTTTTACACTATGTAATTTTATTTGACTAAACAAATTACAAATATTTTATGGTATGATTCAAAGATGAAGGAATTTTATGAGTTATTTAGAGATATTGTTCTATTTGAAACCACTTACAACACTAATAAATAGAATTAAACCTTAATAATAATTGTGAAACTATATTTTTTGGGGAAACCTTTTTATATTATGAAACTATGAGTTACTTTTGTTGGATATTTCATAAAAAATTAGATGTGCATCACATGAAGGTACCCTGAAATTTATTTTCTAATTGAGATGAAACAATGAAAAAAATCCATTTCTAAAGTTTTAATCAGAACATTATACTACCTTTGTACATTAAATTTTATGCAAAGTGGAATCAAACATTTAAGTAATTGGATAAAAGATAGATCTAGATTTTTTATTAGATTTAAGAAGTGTATGTTTTAGTACCATGATGTAAAATAGTTTGATTAGGAGTGAGGTTATATAAAATTGAAATATGGGGATAGAAAATCATAGTGGTTAGATGAAATATTTTTGTTTCTAGATAAGTGATAACATTGATTTTTGAAATATTATTTAACATTATGTATTCATAGAACTCATTAAGTGAAAGTTTTAATGGACTGAATAAATATTATGTTCATCCTCAGTTGAGTGTTGTAGATTTATTCAAGTAGTTTGAGTGGTTGTTTAAGAAAAAAAATATCAGTAAATAAAGATTGAATTTGAGATGTGGGAGAATTTGCCTCAAAATATTTACCCTTACCATTCATTTATGTGTTGGGTTACTGACAGGTGTACACCTAAGATATTTGATTTATTTAAATATGAATATCAAATGATTGGTGTATATTTTTTGATATCATATAATGAAATTGAAGTTAAATTTAGTTATTTCATTAGAATTGTTGGTTGTGAGGATTATTTTTGTGTTTCGTATTGTGTTTCCAATGGAGTTGTTTAATGTTCATGTTCAAAATTTGAGTTAGTTGGGTATCTTTGTTATCATGTTTAAATTTTTTTTAACTGACTTGATGTGTGATCACTACTTGAAGAATATATTTTGAGGATATGGAAATTAATATCTAGAACTATTCTATTTTTTTAATGAGGATGTACTGTTGTAGATGATGACATAAAGAAAGTTATAGAAAAATGTTATAAAGAATTTTCATGAATTGTAATGAAGTTGATAACCATTGCTTATAAGATATATACATGGTATAGAATTTCCTTTTAAAATTTTAGTAATTTAAAAAAATATTCAAGTACCATAAATACATCAATAGATAGGGTTGTTGTTCATGATACTTGTAGCATAATTATAAGAAATACAACCTTTAAAACAAACCAAAATAGGGAAGGGGTGAAAAATTCAAAAGATTTTT
Organism: Viscum album; assembly: GCA_963277665.1. Taxonomy (NCBI): domain Eukaryota; kingdom Viridiplantae; phylum Streptophyta; class Magnoliopsida; order Santalales; family Viscaceae; genus Viscum; species Viscum album. The sequence goes on from OY728152.1 coordinate 1,150,405,338, forward strand.
ATAAATTGAAAGGTGAAAGATGAATCAATTGAATAAAAAGAAGAGAAATTATAGTACTATGATTTTAGTATTTTTCATTTTATGAGTCATTTAATTTCGAATAGTACTCTTGATATAATAATTTGATATCATAAATCATTTTTCTTTGAATGTAGGGACTTGCAAATCTAGAAAAATTAGATTCGAATATTGCATCTATATAAACACATTTAAATGTAATTTAATTAGTAGAATAAACACTTTATATAAGTTTTGTAATTGTTTTTTATTGTTTCTATATTACAGCAAGACCCATCATCCAATTTAGAACTTAATCTTTGGAAGTAGACTACTATAGAATTGGAATATAGGTGAAGCTGTACACATTGGATCATATTTTTTGTTTTTTTGAATTGTGGTTCTTCTATAAACCATTTATAGACTATCAGAATTGTAATTCATCCAAAAACCATTTCATGGTTGTTTTATTTGTTTAATTTTATATTATGTGATTTATATATGTTCATGATATTTTGGTTTTATAATATAAACATGTTTGGATTTATTTAAGGAACTCCAGTTTGTATGAGCATTATGTATGAATAATTCTAGAAGGAGAGTTTATTATTATACATAAGAATAATATAATCTTCTACACATGGAGGAGCTTGATTATTTCTAAGAAATATCTCACAGATAATGTGCCTATATAAGGATATCTTCCATGACTTGATGTTGTGTAAGAATAATTCAGGGAAGAAACTATCATATTTCTACGTATGAATAATTCATGAAATATCACTTGTATATATAGCCACATGATATTAGTGTTGTGTTAGTAGAGATAAATTATGAAAAATGTTGAAGTGTATGTATGAGATTATAGCCTCACAAGGATAATTCCAACCATGTCTAGAATTAACATTACAATATTAAAAGAACAATCTCTCATGAGTATAACTCAAGGTTATGACATAGATCAATGAAACATCACAAAGATTATCTATTGTATGAAATAGGATATTAGAGGACATATTGGTCACTATTTAATACTAGATATATTGAAAACACATTCCATTCCACTTGTTTAAAAACAAATTTCTACTAGAATGAAACATTTTTTAACACCATTAAAAAAACCTATTTAAACATGGTAAATTTTTTTTATAAGTTTTATAGTTTCACCCACACCCATAAACTGTGTAATTTTATTTTTTATACAGATGTTGGTGGCACTGAAGTTAACAAGTTCCTTTTACTTTTAAAATAACTTTCTAACCAACTATTTGAAGGGTAAGAAAGGAAACAATGAACCATATAAAATTGAAGTTTATTAACTTCTCTATGGGTGAGTTTATTATTATATGTCCAATATATTTCCATATTCTCTATAAGGAAAAAACTATTATTACACAGTCTTAGATTGTGACACCTTATTGAGGGGTTTCTTTCACAATGAAAGCTAGATTTATATTATCTATATAATAAGGGTTTCATTTCTTGATGTTTTTTTTCAATAAATTATTTCTATAAGTGTGTATAGTTTCATAAAATTAAGTATTATATCTTATCTGGTTAGTTTAAAAGTGTATTTCATGTTAAATATTATAAAACGTACCATTACTAAGGCATCATTTTGATAAATATCATGCCCACCACCACCCAACCGAGTGTGAATAGAGTTTTAGTGTTTGAATTCTTTTCACTACACATTAAAAACTTACAGTTTCTAGTGTACATTAATAGTATAAATGGGGATTAAAATATTCTTATTTAATGGAAGAACCTTTTTATTGGTTTCTATATAAAAAACTGTATCAAATTTTCATTTTTACTTGAAATAATTCCCTATAAAAATTAATAAAGTTGTAAAAATTTTCAAGAATAACCATTGTAACTTTAGGGACATAGAAAATAGTATACTAACCATATAAAAATTAGTAGTGAATATATAAATATATGATAAAATTATAGCTATCTTCCCCATTTTACACTTTATTTTTATTATTTTACCAAACACATCTATTACCTACTATCATTGAAAATGAGTTAAGGATGTGTATTAAATTATAGATAGTAAGTGGAATTAATTTTATAATAAGTTTTTCTAACTTAAATACTCACTCAACTTTTCATAATTTCTTTGTCTAGAAGTGATAAAATTTCCTCTAATGAAACTCTTTGTACTATATTTTATGACACTCAAATGTGTTCCCTACATAATAAGAACAATGAACTATAAAAAAACATGTACTACGAGAAAAAAATGTTCTTATTTCCATTTATGATAAAAATCATACATGTTAGCATCAAACTACACAATATATTGAAGATGATCATAGTCTTATTTCTTAAACCACTTAATTTTCCTAATCTATTTCAGTATGAAAAACTGACACATAATAGCCCTTTTATTTTCTGATTTCCCTGCAACACTGGGTACATCATTAATTTCTTTCAACCCATTCACTTCTATCATTGATTCTAAATTTTTTTATCATTTCTATCATTATTATTATCCTTGTTTCATAAATGTATGACGAGTCCAACTTATTTTCATTTATATCCATCAAATTCACATTTATAAATAGTGATATCATCTGTAGAGTTTCTTATTTATCCTTATGGATGTGGTTTTAGTTATTAGAGGTGTGCATTGTTCGTCATCTTCCTACTTAGTTTTTATCACTGAATCCTCTTTATGGATAAGTATTATACATTATTCCACACTTATATCCTATATATCCTTGAACATGATCCTTATTTCTATAGTATTTTTTATATGAATATTCTCCTCAACTATAAGTATTTCCTGTAAGATCCTGACCCTTTGATGAGGTACGTTTCTATTTAAATTTTGGTCGAACTCATTTTAAAATAGTTAATAGAATGCCACCTGGGAGTAGGGTCGGGAGTGTCTTGTGGGTTAAGGACATGAAAAATTGGGGAAATTTATTTACAGTGTATGGTATATGGTTTTTGCATGGTTAGTACTAACCATGAACCATGACTTTGTGCCCTAGAGAAGGGGGAATCACTATTTATAAACTCTGCATGGGGGTCCCTAGAAATTATACGGGATTGGAAGGAGTGAACCACACAACCTATGCATGGTTTTCAAAACCATGTGGATTCCCCATTAAACTATGCAACTTGTTTCTACAAGGGATAGAGGAGACTGTACGGTTGGCACATGGTTTGGAAAACTGTGTGGCCAAACCATGCAACTATTTAAAAATGGGTAATTTAATATCTTTACGTCTAGGTATTAAAGAATTATCCCCCTATTTTCATCCCCATTTATCATCTAGTATCCTAGGGTGTAAACCTACATCTACCAACTCTCCTAATAGTGGTTCTCCTTTAATCCTAGTGTGTTTGAGGTGCTGTCTAGTGTGATTGAAACCCTGGGTAAGTCTCCAACTCCATTTACTTCTATTTTCTGGAAGAATCATGGTTGTTTGTCTTATCTTCTTCTAAAACTTATGAACCCTATTTTCAGGGAATTATTATCTTTGGTGTTAGTAATTTTTTTAGCTCAAAAAAAGCACCAAGGTTGGGTGATTGTTTGTCTATAAGCATGAGGCAGGTGGTCTAAGTAATTTCTCCCATAGTCTTGATGTTTTTTATGTGTAAGTGATTTGTGCTTATGAACTAACATGCTGCAAAATTGTTTATTATCTAATAATGTTAAATTGAGTCTTATAATGTTACGCGAGACCTTTCATATATCTTATTGGGTTCATTATAGATTATAAGAACATGCTTAATGGATACCCAAGGAGTGTTCCAATTCCTTGAAAATAGTAAATATGGAATGTAAAAGGGGAGATAGAGGGTTTATGGGATAAATATGATTCTTTTGTTTCATGGTATGATAATGTGACATAATGGATTGTTTGGCATGGATTAAATTTAAATGTGATATGGAATGAGAAAGGTAAGTGATGGAAAATAATGAAAGGGGTTTATGTGTGAATTGTTAATTGGTTTTAAGTAATGAATATTTATTGTACAATGTGATGAAATTTTGAAATAGCCTAGTTTAGGAAATTGGTTAAACATGATTGAATATAGTTGACCATGTGATTAATGAAAATATGAGAATAATGGACATCCTTGTTTCCATCATGTGTTAAAAAGGTTAAGTATATTAAACCTTGGAAATGGTTGTTGATCAATGCTTGAGATGTGGGATATGAACACTACAAAAAAAGTGACTTTTACCAACAGAAAATTACGAACAGATAACATATTTTTTGGTAAAAATGAGTAATTACAACAAATATTAAATTATATTGGTATTAATTATAGGCACCGACAATTTTTTTTACCAATAAATATATCTGTTTATATTAGTAGCTTAATACCAACAAATCTTTCACTAACATTTTAATTTGATGGTTTATCCTAGTATTACCAACAATTGTTTTATCAACAAATGTATACATTATTAATAATTGTTTCTAACAATTTTTTTTTATAATTATAAAAAAATTTTGCAATAAATTATTCAATAATATCACATATTCTAATAAGAATTATATATATATATGACAAAAAATTGTTGATAAATGATCTAAATTTTTGGTGTCATGAATCACATGTAATTTAGTTATATGTATGTAATAAATTTTTTATTACAAAAAATATATAAATTTAGAACTTTATATATATATATATATTATGGTATTTTATTTAAATTATTATTTTCTATAAACCATTATTTCTAAGTTTAATTATTAATTTACAACAAACAACATAATAAACCCCAATTCCCAAATCTATTGTATCTTGATAAAAGATGGATGTAATTCAATTTTACAAATCATTATCGTGCCATAGATGATACCCTGAAAACCCTAAAATCCCACCCATATTCATCTTCATCGATCATTCCTCCACTCGCTGATCAGCACCCATGTTTGTTATTGATGTTTCCCCACCAGTCGATTCAGTTCATCGCCTCTTTTCACATTTAGTTCATCCTTTTATGCATTCTATGTGCCTGTCACTCACCCTTTTCATTTCTCCTCACCGCCCACCCCTTCACTACATATCTTCTTCCTTCCCCCAAAATTCCAGTCCTTCATCATTTCAATCATCAGCCCCATACCAAATTCATCCAAGGGGCACGATTTGGATTTTTTGGGGGTTTAAATTCTTCTATTGACCGGTGCTCAAAGGGATTATGGTTCATGATGCATGAAGTCAACCTTTGATGATGGATGGAGTTTGAAAATTTTCTGTCAAATTCTGATGAGTTTGAGTCAGAATCTTGTGATGGAAGGTTCTTGAAGAAAGAATCTCTGTAAAGGAGGGTTGGTGTCTAGATTCAATGAACGGTTCCTGTTGATAGAGCTTCTGATTTGTTTAAGTTATTTGTTCCTTGTAGTAGTATATTGTGCAGTGTGCTCATTTTTAGGAAGTTGTTTCTATATCTTTCTCTCAATGTCATAAACTATATATTCAGTATATTTTTCTAGGTTCAATTTCTCTATTCCTGTAGAAAATTAATGCATTCATATCCTCCATCCAACCACTCTAAGTATAATATGTTCTCTTGTTGCATTAAAATCCTACATGAATGCCATGGGCAACGCCCATTGAGAGTGACTTCAACCCTGAAGTGCTAAAACCCTATCTAATAAAAAGGGGAGGGTGAGATGTGGCCAAAAAAACATGACAGGGGATGAGTATGACGACGCAACACTGGGATGCAGTGTGAACCTCATGGACGAGTTTTTGATGCAGATGCAGCTGAATCCAGTTGGGATTTTGAGAGAAATATTGGCAACAACATGGGTTATTACTCCATAAAAGGGAAGGGATGAGAGGCTTCCCCATTGGGGATATCTACAGAAAAAATATCTCATTTACATATGTGCACAGCTGGAGCAGGACTTAATTGCGACAAATCAAAACAAGACTCTCTGGGAGGTTATTTCCATGAAGATGATTGAAAGAGGCTATTGGAGGACCCCCGATCAGTGAAAATGAAAGTGTAAGAACCACAAAGATAAAATCAATTGGAAGGAGTCATCTGACATAGATAATGGATGGAAATACCTGTTTTTTTGAAGATTTGCATGCCCTATACACAAAGAGAGTGAAACATTTGCATCATTCCTTGCTCGATGATGTTATTAATATTTTCACGACTTATTATATTCCCCCTTTACTTATTTTATATGAAATGTGCATAATTTGTGTGAAATATTAATGTTTTAATATTAAGTATAATATTTGAGCATTTTTAGAAGTAGTCAAATTGAGTCAGTTTAATGTTTTAATTATAACTATCACTATACTGATCCAAATTGTGTGGTTCTTGTTTTGTAGGATTCTCCTTTCAATATAAAACATTTCATTAGAAGGAACCATGATCCAATTCTACCATTTGAAGGGTCATATGGTCCTCACAAACAAGACCAAAGAATCTGTGAAGAAACTGGACTATTCATGAAGATTGATTTACTGGGCTCCATCCAGAAGTTCAAAAACCTTAACTCTCCACCATAATTCGGGGGACACTACATTTCATCTTGGATAAAAATTTCATGGCCCAAATCCAAGTACAAGGGGCCCAAATGAATCTTTGAAGTCCAGCCCACCATTCTGGCCGAGAATGAAAATCAGTATAGTATGCATGACATATCTCCTGATGTAATCATACAAGAGAGCTGAGATTTTGCAGTGTGAAAGAGGGGATGTAGGCGGCAGACTTTGTTGAAGAAACCATTCGGATTTGAAGGCATCTTAATATTCAAAAACCCATTCACATTATGGACTTCAAAAAGACTGGATTGAAATGGATAGTTTAAGTTTGTTTATTCAACCGGCCATAACTTTTTATCCTTACGTCCAAATGACTCCAAATTTTGAGAGTAGTCGGCCAACATTATTTCCTACAACTTTTAAGAAGAAGATATTTGAAGATTCGGCTGTCTGAATTGTCAAATTGGCGATGCAAGTGGAGGGACAGATTGGGAATGCAAACAGTCCACTCCTTGGGCTATAAATACTCTTCCCTTCTCTCCTTGAGAGGGGTTGGCATTTAAGAAGAGAGGAGATCACATTGGCACGACCAAAGCTTTGCCAAAGGCTTGGGAGGACCTTCCATACTCAAGTTTTCACTTGAGAGACCTTTCCTCCTCTCTTTCTTTTCACTTACTTTTGAGTTCTTCATTTTTGTAATCTTGTAATTCTCTTTCTTTGTAATTCTGTTTTAATGCAAGTTACTTCTTCAATATCTCTTATTCTCTTCCACCTTCTGTATTTTAATATTAATGTTCTTAAAATAGTTTAAATTCAGTTCAATCCCCTTCCCTTCTTAAGCTTCCTCATTCAATCGAAATTCCATTTTTGATTCTTAAATTATTTCGTGTGTGTGTTCGGCACACTACTCTTATCTTGTCCCTTTCTTTTTCTTCTCTTTATAATTCATCACCATAAACATATATTACCAGATTATTAAACATCCAAATGGCTGAGTAAATCTCTCATTGGGGTGAGTTATAATTTGGGGATGTTAATTGATTGAGAGTTTTGCTCGATGAGTATTCTTTAAATTAATATTGTGTATGTTAAACTTAATATGTCATGGATTAATGATATGTTTTGTTTAACAAGTGGTTTCCATGGATTATTGGAACCATAAATACACTACCATAAATAAGTTTTGATTGAGATTAGAACCCTAAGTTAAGTTAAGGCTTGGATTAAAGCCTTCACACTTAGGAATTCCAATCAACGTCAACTTATGACATGGGTGTTAATTTAATGCAATACAAAGTAAGGCTCAAGGATATCACATGCTTAACTCCCCAATGATGAACTCACCCCAATCTTTATCAATTTGGTAAATCAAACATCATCCATAAATCATTTCAATTAAGCTCTGCAAACAAACCCCCCTAATCAAAATACAATCAACTAAAAACAATCGACTATTACGAAGTACCATCACCGAGGATTCGACCCGAGTGCTGCTATACACATTAGCAGAGCACCAGAACTTTGAACGGTCGATAGGCGACAATCGGCCGCACTTTCAAATGGCGCCGTTGCCGGGGAGGGTGCTTTAAGTAGTCATTAGTTTCTGGTTATTGTAAAAAAAACCCAAAAAAATACAAAAGTTTAAAAAAATTGAAAAAAATACAAAGAAAAACCCGTCTTCCTCTTAAAAATCATAAACTGAAAAAAATACAAAGAAAAACCCGTCTTCCTCTTTCTTCCAAAATCTCTTTGAATGCCCCGTAGCCTTCCAAACAATCCCTCGGATTTGTTTGACCCTGAAATTGATAGAACTCTTCGTCGAATTAGGAGGACCATTAGGGATAACCAAATCACCCAAGAACCAATCATTGCCCTACCAATTGAATTAGATATGGCCAATCCTAGGGAACAAACATTGAAAGAACTTGCTGCCCCTGATATGAATTACCAACCTCTTGGTATTCAATATCCAAACATAGAGGCTGACTTCGAACTCAAGTCGGGTTTGATTCATCTTCTCCCTCATTTTCACGGGCTAGCTGGTGAGGATCCTCATCTTCACCTCAAAGAGTTCCAAGTGGTCTGCTCAACCATGAAACCTCAAGGGGTTTCTGAAGAACAAATCAAGCTTAGAGCTTTCCCCTTTTCCCTAGCAGATTCTGCCAAGTCTTGGCTCTACTACCTCCCACCTGGTTCCATAAACTCATGGGTTGACATGAAGAGACTTTTCCTTGAGAAGTTCTTTCCCGCTTCCCGAACAGCTTCTATCCGAAAGGAAATAAGCGGCATCCGTCAATTCCCTAATGAATCACTCCATGAGTATTGGGAGAGGTTCAAAAAGCTTGTGGCAACTTGTCCACACCATCAAATCCCTGACCAACTCCTGATCCAATACTTCTATGAGGGGTTATTGGCTATGGAGCGAACTCTCATTGATGCCGCAAGTGGCGGTGCTCTTGTTGACAAAACTCCTGCAGCTGCACGAGAACTCATAAGCAACATGGCTGCAAACACGCAGCAATTCCATACTCGAGCACATGCTCAAGTGAAACAAGCCCAAGATAATCAATCCATAGAGCCCAACAAGATGACTGAGTGGATGAGTGAACTTACAGGTCTTGTGCGTCAACTAGCGGTGGCTACCAAAGCCCCAACCTCATCTTCTCCACAGTCACTATTCCCTGGACCTATCAAGAATTGTGGAATATGCAACTCTCCATCTCATCCGACTGACACATGTCCACAACTTCAAGATGATCCATCTGATTCATCTAGTCCAATGGAGCTCAATGCGGCATATGCTCAGCGAAACTTCAACCCTCAACAATCAGGTCAGTTTGTTAGAAACTTCAACCAACCCCACTCTGAGCCCTTCTCTTCTACCTTTAACCCACCTCTGAGGTATGGTAATCCCATTTCTCATCCTCCTCAATTCCCTCCTCAAAATCCAAACCAGTTCCAATATGGTCAAAGTGGTGGTATCCATCAACCTTATCCTTTTGTTCCTCAACCCCAAAGGAACAATCCTCCTCCTGGATTCCACTATCCTAACGAGCCTTCCCAATTCCCCACCCAATACAATCGCTTTCCCAAGAACCAAAATCAAGGCCAACCCAATTTGGGACAAGCCTCTTCTTCTAAACAACCATGGGAAAGTGCTGTAGAGGATCTTGCTTCCTTCACCCGTTCTAGCCTCAAGAACATTGAAACCCAAATAGGTCAACTTGCATCCCACCTTAGCCAGCAACAACCATCCAATTCATCCCAACTCCCAGCTCAACCATTACCCAACCCTAAGGGTAATGTAAGTGCAATTGCACTTAGATCGGGAAAGCAAATTTCTATGCCCCATAATGATTGCTCTACCTCCCCTTTCGATGTTGATCTAGAAAATGAAAAGAACAAAAAGCTGGAAAAGGAACTTGAATCCACTCCTTCACCTCCTTCCATTCCTCTAAGGAACCCAATTCCTTTTCCTCAAGCCATCTCCAAGCCTAAGAAGTCCTTTGAACCTGATCCGGAAATGCTTGACATGTTTAGACGTGTTGAAGTGAACATCCCCCTCTTAGATGCCATCAAACAAATCCCTAAGTATGCCAAGTTTCTTAAGGAATTGTGCACCCATAAGAGGCAACTTAGGAACATTGAAAATGTTTCAACTCAACAGTCCATTCCCATGAAGTGCAAAGATCCAGGGACCTTCACGGTTCCATGTCAAATAGGGAGTTCCAACTTTGATGATGCACTCATAGACCTTGGAGCCTCAATAAATGTCATGCCCAAATCCATTTTCTCCAACCTTGGTCTAGGTCCCTTGCACCCAACAGGTATTGTCATTCAATTAGCCAATCGAAGCACTGCCAGTCCTGAGGGGATAATTGAGGATGTTCTTGTTCGGGTCAATGATCTTATCTTCCCAGCTGATTTCTATGTCCTTGACATGGAAGGTGAGACGACCTCTTCTCGATCTCCCCTAATTCTAGGAAGACCATTCCTCATGACTGCGAGAACCAAGATTGATGTCCACTCAGGCATCTTATCCATGGAATTTGGTGACCAACTGGTCAAGTTCAACATTTTCCAAGCCATGCGATACCCATCTGAGGATCACTCTGCATTCTCAATCCATGCTTTTGAGGACACTTCTAAGATTCAATCGAACCCCAATCCACCATATTCTTCATGTTCTAATGATAAAGGATCTTGTGAAATATGCACCATGATTAACAAAGTCATAAATGGTGAAGTTGATGTGGACCTCTCATTCATAGACTCCATCAATCTAGAGGAACTTGAAAACTCTCTTGAATCCCACATCAACTCTGATCTCTACTGCTCCACCTTGGACAGTGTTGAGGAAAATGATCCAAACCCATCTAGAATCCCTTCTCCTACTCCTAACTTGTCTAGCTCTCCAATCAAGGCTGAAACTGATCTAAAACCACTTCCTTCACACCTCAAGTATGCATTCCTTTTCCATGATCCCTCCTACCCTGTCATTATCTCTGCTTCACTTTCTGAAACTGAGGAGTCCCAACTTGTTCAAGTGTTAGAGGAAAACAAAAATGCCTTAGGTTGGACCCTAGAGGATATTCCAGGAATCAACCCTGCCCTTTGCATGCATCACATCCATCTAGAGGAATCATCCAAACCAATTAGGCAACCTCAAAGAAGACTCAATCCACTCATACTTGAGGTAGTTAGGGAAGAGATTACCAAGCTTCTTCAAGCTGGTATTATCTACCCAATTTCTGATAGTGAATGGGTTAGTCCAATTCAAGTCGTTCCTAAGAAGGGCGGGATAACAGTTGTCACAAATGAACATGGAGAAGTGGTCACAACTCGGGTGAAAAACAAATGGCGTGTGTGCATCGATTATCGCAAATTGAATGCTGAAACACGAAAAGATCACTACCCACTTCCTTTCCTTGACCAAATGCTTGAGAGATTGGCCGGAAAGTCACACTATTGCTTTCTTGATGGTTACACCGGCTACTTCCAAATTCCAATCGCACCTCAAGACCAAGAAAAGACCACATTCACTTGCCCCTTTGGAACCTATGCCTATAGGCGAATGCCTTTTGGCCTTTGTAATGCTCCTGCAACATTCCAGCGGTGTATGATGAGTATCTTTTCTGAATTCATTGAGAATTGCATGGAGGTATTCATGGATGACTTTACCATTTATGGCGAGTCATTTGAATCTTGCTTACATTCACTCTCTTTGGTCCTTCAAAAGTGTGTCAAGTGCAACCTTGTGCTGAATTTTGAAAAATGTCACTTCATGGTTTCAAATGGGATTGTTCTAGGGCACATCATTTCTCAAGAGGGTATCCAAGTTGATCCAGCCAAAATTGAGGTGATCCAATCACTTCCTGAACCCAAATCAGTTCGAGACATTCGGTCCTTCCTTGGTCATGCTGGTTTCTATCGGCGATTCATTCAGAACTTCAGCAAGATTTCCCTCCCACTCACTCGTTTACTTCAAAATGATGTCACATTCAATTTTGACGAGGCTTGCAAGAGAGCCTTCATTGAACTCAAATCTGCTCTCACATCTGCTCCAATAATCCAACCCCCAGATTGGTCCTTACCATTTGAATTGATGTGTGATGCTTCTGATAGGGCCATTGGGGCTGTTCTTGGTCAAAGAAGAGAAAACATTCCTCATGTCATCTTTTATGCCTCAAAAACATTGGATGAAACTCAATCACACTACACTGTGACTGAAAAAGAACTTTTAGCTGTGGTTTTTGCCTTGGATAAATTCCGGCCCTATCTCTTAGGTGCCAAAATCATCATCTTCACGGACCACTCAGCATTAAAGTTCTTACTTAAGAAAAGTGATTCCAAACCAAGGCTAATAAGATGGATTTTAATGCTCCAAGAGTTTGACCTTGTGATAAAAGATAAACCTGGAAAAGAAAACCCTGTGGCTGACCACCTGAGTAGAATTTCTAATTCTTCTCATTCTGAAATAATTGATCCTGAATTTCCAACTGAACACCTCTCATCTCTCACTCCAAAGTTACCATGGTATGCCCCAATTGTCAATTACTTGGTTTCTGGTGTTTTCCCTGAATATTTTTCAAAAGAACAAAAAGAAAAGATGAAAAGTGATTCAAAGCATTATTTTTGGGAAGATAATAAACTTTGGAAAACTGGGGCTGACATGGTAATTAGGAGATGTGTTGATGAAACTGAACAATTCTCCATCTTGGAATTCTGCCACTCAATGCCTGGAGGTGGCCACTTTGGACCACAAAGGACTTCTCGAAAGGTCCTAGATTCTGGATTCTTTTGGCCTTCACTCTTCAAGGACTCACACGAGTTCTGTCAATCATGTCCCACTTGCCAAAAGTTTGGCACAATTTCCAAAAGAAACGAAATGCCTCAAAAGCCATTAATCTTCTGTGATCTTTTCGATGTTTGGGGCATCGATTTCATGGGACCTTTCCCCCCTTCCAATGGATTATCCTACATTCTCCTTGCTGTTGACTATGTTTCTAGGTGGGTCGAGGCCAAACCCACTAGGAAAGATGATGCTCAAACTGTGAGTGAGTTCCTCAAAACCCATATCTTCCATCGATTCGGAACACCACGTGCTTTGATAAGTGACTTAGGAACTCATTTCTGTAATAGAACCATGGAGTCACTTTTGAAAAAGAATGGGGTTGTACATAAAACATCCACTGCATATCACCCTCAAACAAATGGAATGGCTGAACTTTCTAATAGAGAAGTGAAAAGAGTGCTTGAAAGAATTGTTAAGCCCACAAGAAAAGACTGGCCCGATAGACTTGGTGAAGCACTTTGGGCCTATCGAACAGCCTATAAGACACCCATTGGGATGTCTCCATTTCGGCTAGTCTTTGGTAAAGCCTGTCATTTACCAGTTGAAATCCAACATAAGTCATTTTGGGCTGTCAAAACATGTAATTTTGATTGTGAAAAATCTGGTGAAGAAAGATTGTTGCAGTTGACTGAATTGGAGGAGCTTCGACTCGATTCGTATGAGAACTCCATTCTCTACAAAGAAAAGGCAAAGTCACTCCATGACAAGTACATTCTTCGAAAGGTATTTCATGAAGGTGAAAAGGTAATGCTCTTCAATTCTCGATTTCGACTTCACCCAGGTAAGCTCAATTCTCGTTGGGATGGACCTTTTATTATTACTAATGTTTACCCATTTGGTGCAGTGCAAGTCGAAGACCCTTCTTCAAAAAGAACATTCACGGTAAATGGACACCGGTTAAAGCATCACCATGAGAGGCCATTCACTTCAGGTTCCACATCGACTTCCATTGACCCACCACTAGATGGAAATGGCGACCCACCAAATCCAAACCAGGGGGCACCTCTTTCCCTTTAACTCTCTCTCTATCTCTTCCTTTCTCTACCTCTTTCTTCTTCTTCCTCTCTCTTTCATTTTGTTACCACTTTATTCATCAAACCCTTTCTTTTTATCTTTCTTGTGTGGGTGTGTATTTTTTTTTAAAAAAAAAACCTTAAAAACTAAAAAAAAACAAAAAACACAATTACTTAAAAAAATTACAAAAAAAGAGTCATGCTTACTCACCATCTAGTTTTGAAATTTTGTCCAACCATTTTGGGGAGTCAAAAGGCTTGTTTTAAACTCAAATATATTGAATTTTTATCTCAAACTTGGGTAAACAATTTTGTGTCAATAACAAACATTTTGAATGAACAATTTTTGGTGGAAAATGATTCTCCCCTACCGTGAGGAATAACATTAGCCTTCATGCCAAGGTCATCTATGGCCATCTTTTTCATTGTGTGTCTTCACCACTGATTTTGAGTCTTGAGTTTGTGGACCTTCGAGCTGAATTTCCATCTTTTGTATGCATTAAAATGATAGAGGCATTTTCTAAGCCACATGAGAATCAGAATAGCCAAATAGCCTCCCGTTACCCTTACATTGATCCTACTTTTGAAAGCCCCTTTGAGCCTATGAAAACCTTTCTTTTGATAGCCACATTACAAGCCTAATACCTTGTCCCACCCAACATCTTCATGGATTTTCATTGTACAATTTATTGAAATTTAAGTGTGGGTGGAATGGACTTCATTTTTGGGCGTACTTTCATTGATTTCCAATGTGTCATCATATGCTTGAGGGCAAGCATCCATTCAAGTGTGGGGGAGATGTTGTAATTCTGTGAGCTTTGGGGTGTATATGTGTAATTGTCATTTGTACAAAAGTCATTGAAAAGTGTTCAAAAAAAAATGAAAAAAAATTATATTAAAAAAAAAATGAAAAAAAAGGAATGGGTTGTGTCTTGGGTGGGTCAAAAATCATTCATCCTCAACCTTTGATCGTGTTATAACTACTAAAATTAGTTCCATGAGAAGATCAAACATGGGTTGGGAGATGACTGTGAGACTTGTTTCAAGCACAACTTTCGAAAAAAAAGCAAAAAAAAAAAAAAAGAACACTTGAATCATCTTGTATTGTGTCATTATTGGAAGTCTTCCATGTTGTACATATTCCATCATCTCACCCTATTCCATTTTCTATCTCCATCACTTTTCATTCATCACACATTCATGCCCTTGTAAATATGTGTTTCTATTTCCTTTCAAATCAAATTTCAAAAAAATGTGCATTGATTTTTCCATGTTGGTGTTTTTATCCCATCTTTTCCTTTGGAAATTATATACCTACCGTCCCATAGCCACTGAAAAACCCCTTAAAAGACCTCTTGATTCTTGTACACATTAGATTTGGGAATGGAAGCTGAGAGCTCTTACAAACTCTTGATTTTCACTTTTTGTTGGTGAATGAGTGAACCTCCTAAAATACATTTTTATCATCTTGAGAGGAGTAAGTTTTGAGTGCCTACATTTTCCAATTCAAACCTTGAACATGAAAAAATTAATTGTTTCTGATGCATTATTGTGAACCAAATTTGTGATGGAATTCAATATGGATGAGTGAAATATTCTAAACCTCCCCTGATTGGAGAAAACAAAATTTTAATATTTGTTGGTGAGTGAAAATGATTTTGTCATGTTTTTATATTTGTTGCACATGAGGACACGCGCAAATCTAAGTGTGGGGGAGTTGATGTTATTAATATTTTCACGACTTATTATATTCCCCCTTTACTTATTTTATATGAAATGTGCATAATTTGTGTGAAATATTAATGTTTTAATATTAAGTATAATATTTGAGCATTTTTAGAAGTAGTCAAATTGAGTCAGTTTAATGTTTTAATTATAACTATCACTATACTGATCCAAATTGTGTGGTTCTTGTTTTTTAGGATTCTCCTTTCAATATAAAACATTTCATTAGAAGGAACCATGATCCAATTCTACCATTTGAAGGGTCATATGGTCCTCACAAACAAGACCAAAGAATCTGTGAAGAAACTGGACTATTCATGAAGATTGATTTACTGGGCTCCATCCAGAAGTTCAAAAACCTTAACTCTCCACCATAATTCGGGGGACACTACATTTCATCTTGGATAAAAATTTCATGGCCCAAATCCAAGTACAAGGGGCCCAAATGAATCTTTGAAGTCCAGCCCACCATTCTGGCCGAGAATGAAAATCAGTATAGTATGCATGACATATCTCCTGATGTAATCATCCAAGAGAGCTGAGATTTTGCAGTGTGAAAGAGGGGATGTAGGCGGCCGACTTTGTTGAAGAAACCATTCGGATTTGAAGGCATCTTAATATTCAAAAACCCTTTCACATTATGGACTTCAAAAAGACTGGATTGAAATGGACAGTTTAAGTTTGTTTATTCAACCGGCCATAACTTTTTATCCTTACGTCCAAATGACTCCAAATTTTGAGAGTAGTCGGACAACATTATTGTCTACAACTTTTAAGAAGAAGATATTTGAAGATTCGGCTGTCTGAATTGTCAAATTGGCGATGCAAGTGGAGGGACAGATTGGGAATGCAAACAGTCCACTCCTTGGGCTATAAATACTCTTCCCTTCTCTCCTTGAGAGGGGTTGGCATTTAAGAAGAGAGGAGATCACATTGGCACGACCAAAGCTTTGCCAAAGGCTTGGGAGGACCTTCCATACTCAAGTTTTCACTTGAGAGACCTTTCCTCCTCTCTTTCTTTTCACTTACTTTTGAGTTCTTCATTTTTGTAATCTTGTAATTCTCTTTCTTTGTAATTCTGTTTTAATGCAAGTTACTTCTTCAATATCTCTTATTCTCTTCCACCTTCTGTATTTTAATATTAATGTTCTTAAAATAGTTTAAATTCAGTTCAATCCCCTTCCCTTCTTAAGCTTCCTCATTCAATCGAAATTCCATTTTTGATTCTTAAATTATTTCGTGTGTGTGTTCGGCACACTACTCTTATCTTGTCCCTTTCTTTTTCTTCTCTTTATAATTCATCACCATAAACATATATTACCAGATTATTAAACATCCAAATGGCTGAGTAAATCTCTCATTGGGGTGAGTTATAATTTGGGGATGTTAATTGATTGAGAGTTTTGCTCGATGAGTATTCTTTAAATTAATATTGTGTATGTTAAACTTAATATGTCATGGATTAATGATATGTTTTGTTTAACAAGTGGTTTCCATGGATTATTGGAACCATAAATACACTACCATAAATAAGTTTTGATTGAGATTAGAACCCTAAGTTAAGTTAAGGCTTGGATTAAAGCCTTCACACTTAGGAATTCCAATCAACGTCAACTTATGACATGGGTGTTAATTTAATGCAATACAAAGTAAGGCTCAAGGATATCACATGCTTAACTCCCCAATGATGAACTCACCCCAATCTTTATCAATTTGGTAAATCAAACATCATCCATAAATCATTTCAATTAAGCTCTGCAAACAAACCCCCCTAATCAAAATACAATCAACTAAAAACAATCGACTATTACGAAGTACCATCACCGAGGATTCGACCCGAGTGCTGCTATACACATTAGCAGAGCACCAGAACTTTGAACGGTCGATAGGCGACAATCGGCCGCACTTTCACTCGAGTCTGAAGCCAGTTTGCTGCAAGCAAGGAAAAAGGGAAAGAGAATGAGTGGTAATAGATCTTCAAATGAGTTCTATCTGTGTGAATGTGATGATGAAGATGTAATTGAATATGATGGGATCATAAGAAGCAGCAATCCACAAAAGAGGAATCCAGAAAGAGAGCAATAGGAACCGATTATTCTGAATTCTAAGAGTAGTTCTATTAGTGGTGGTGGAAATGAGGTAATTAAAGTGATTATTTGTGAATTATTATTACAACAGTAGAATATGGAAATAAAGTGGTGGGAGTCGATGGAGAGGCATGCCTATGAAAGGTTTATGTTTGAGAAGGAGTGGCACATGTTAATGGAGAAGCTCAAGAGGGAGCGGCTAGTGACTGAGCAGTCTTGGATGGACAAGGAAGAATAGAGGAAGATGGGGGAGGAGATCATGGATGAGAAAAGAGATGCCCTTCTGAAATTTTTGTTAAACATGATAATAAAGGAAATCAATCCTTGAGATGAAACTATGGATGGATCATTTTTCTATTTCTTAGAGAGGATAATGGAGCGTCGACAAAAAAGACATGAACTGATATTGATGATTTCACTACGCCAGTGGGAAGATTTTGGGTGATGATGAAGTGTAGAACATAGTTGAAGAAGGATGGGTTTAGAGGAGTGATTCCTTCTCCCATTACAACATGTATGTTTTTTCTCCTCCACTATTGGTCATATACTAGATATGTTTTTCTACTTTATATTATGGATACCCTTTGAATCAAATCCTCCATCCAACATAAGTATAATTTTTTCTCTTGTTTTAATTCATATATGTCTATGCTATCATCTTAAATTACATCATTGTTTAGTATAAATTTAATGCTAAAGTCCATCCATGAATTATTATTAATCTGCTGATTTCAATTAATTACTTCTCCTTTGATCTTAATCAAGGAATATTTAATTTATTTCATGTATTATTGAAATTGATTCAAAATTATTTTCCTGAATTAAGGATATATTATTGAATTAATTTAGAAAAAGTGTGTCAAAGTTATATAACTTTGGATTATAGGTGTAACAGTTAAGCATTTTGGTATTTTAAATTTGATAATTTTGATTTTGATTGATTGATATATCATTGGATATTTTTTGAATCCATATTTTCAATTCTTTGTGGATGAATCAAAGTTTTTTCTTTCTAGTTTAGTTTTATTTCATTTGTTATTTTAAATATCTCATTTTTATATGCCTTACATTATTAGAACCATCCATCAATATAACAAACTTAATCCGAGTGAATACATTACATTCCTATAGATAAATGACCTAAGGTCAACACTAATATTGCATTATTAATGCGGGGCAAACAATTTGAGTGTGGTGTTGCATTTTCAGGCTGGGCTGGACATTATTGAGAAAAAACTCACAGTACTCAACAATATTTTTGATGAAAATTGAACATAGACCCTTTGATATGAGTTCCCATAGATATTCCAGAAAGTTCTATACCCACCTTAACCTTTAAAATTAACAAATAATTCATATAATAATGTATCTTTAAAAACACTTATAGTTCAATATTTCTTATCACTGATGAAGATAATTTTTAATAGGTAGGCTGATATCATATGAGAGGGTGGTGGCTTAGAATGCGTTGAATGAAGGAATCCCATAATGCATTCTCCAGACTGGGAATTTCCACACCACATATAGAGGGATCTTTAAATTCGGAGGTGAAACAAAGAAAAAATCTCAGGGTAATTTCCTTTTTCTTTAATTTCTTTTCTTACCTTTGGTTTTTTTAGAATGGGAAATAACTCAAGTTTCTTCAATGGGTGTATGATTTATATGATTTCAAGTAAGGATTTTCATAATAAGATGAACATTGCAACCAATATGGAATCTCATATCATTACCCATTTTTTATGTATTAATAAACATAGTAAAATGGGTTTTAAATTATAATTTATTGTTTTTATCCTCAAATGTTTCATTTTTTATCATTCATGTATAAATTTATTTGTTTCATATAATTTTGGGATAGTTCCATTCATCAACATACTTTCAATTACATATATTGTATTCTACTTTCATATTATATGTTCCTCACATCATACACTTAATTCTATTTAAAATTAGTGTTAAATGGTTTAATTATACTATTAATCACATGTGAGGAATACTGTTGACAAGGGATATTTTTGCATATAAAAAATCAGATGCTCTATGAATGTATACCACTATATTATTTTCCAACACTCATGATTTCAGATAATACTCAATACCCTTGACTATATATAGTTTTATTCCCAATGAATTGGGTTTTCTGATAATATATCAACTGTTGAGAAAGTTTTGTTTTCAACAACACTCTATTTTATTAAGGGGAGATCATTAAGAACAATACTCTATCTCTTTATGATGATTTTGATGTTCAAAAATACCCTTATTTGTTATTATAATGATTTTACTTTGAGTATATTTCAGGAATTAATATTCTTTATTTATCTATTTTTGGAATAATATTAAAGAATTTAATCCGCGTGGAATATTTGACAAAGTTCTCGAAAATCATTTTTGTGTATTAGCATGTTCTGGAAACACTGTTCATGCTCTACATGTTTGGAAATCACTGGAGCGTGTTCTGGAAACACTGTTCATACCCTACGTTGAGAAGCATAGCATAAGGATGTAATACATCATTTACTTTACTACATATCAAAAAATTATGGTTAAGAAACCATATGTTATAGAAAAAAGTATGGAAGAATAACCTACGTTAGTATGGAACGTTATGTTTGTTTCTCAAAAGTATGGTTCATCAACCTTACTTTTGAAAACAACCTTATGTTTTATCAAAAAGTATGGATCATATACCTTACATTTAGAAGCTGATAAAAGTATGGATCATCAACCTTACTTTTATAATGAACCTTATGCATCATGTATCTTATGTTTTTCTAAAAATGAAAGTATGGATATTGTACCATATGTTTGAGAGTTTAAGAGAAAAGTATGGTTGATCAACCTTACATTGTGAACCTTACATTGTGAACCTTACGTTATCAACCTTACGTTGTGAACCTTATGTTCAGAGAATGTATGCTATGCAGTTCAACCCTTTGTTTGGATTTGGATATTCAAATACGACTTTATTGAGCAATGGTCTTTATGCAGATTATTAGGCTTATTTCAATCCAAATTCAAAGACCAATTTTAAAGCACGTCTTTGACTAATTCAAATCCATTTATTTGTGATTAAAAGAATCAATTTAAGAGGATATTTTCATGCCAAATATTCAGGGGAGTTACGACTACTTTGTTATTCAAACATTTGAGTATCGTGATTCTAAAGGAAACTTTTGTGGATCTAAATTTTTTAAGGAAAACGCTTGTCATTATTCTATATATATCTATGATATTTTTTATTACAAAAAAGGGGAAAATCATCAAGAAAATATATAACAAACTCTTTATTTCTTCACAACTACAGTTTTAAAGAGTCATTCGAGATTTACAGATCTACTGCTACTAAGATCTATCAAACTCTATTTTTCTGAAGAAGAATAAACACATTGAAGATTAACCATTTCTACATCAAATATATTTTGTGAATCCATTGTTGTTGGAGTTTCTGAATTTATTTCTATATCTAATGCAACTGGATTGACTCAGAACTTCCCTTATCTGAAGAACATATTTTCTGAAGACGATGACCTATCTATTGTCAGTTCCATGCTATTGCAACTATGAAGATCAACTGGAAAGTATTTCAAGAAAAATACTCTTTTTTATTTTGAGTAACTGGCTTCTCATACTAAGCTGTGTATTCAGTTCTATGTATGAACCAGAAGGATATTTTTTTAGCCTTAACTTGTAAAGGTGTCAGCTGCCTGCACTCAGTTGTGGACGGTCTGTTGATAAGAGGACCAGATAGTGAAAATCACCGAGCTTGCGGAGTAGAGCATTGGTGGAGTGGACTAGGGGCCTTCTGTTCCCCAAACCACTATACATCCTTGTGTTCTTTAACTGTTTATTTTTTACTGCATAAACAACCTGATAAAGACAAAAGGACAGACTCGGGATTCATCATGATTCATGAAGAATTTGTAAAAGACACAATTCACCCCCTCTTATGCGTATTTGGTATAACCCGATCCAACAATTGATATCAAAGGAGGAGCTTTAGTCAAACCTATAACAAGCTAAAAGTTTTGGATTATACAAAGCATAATGGATGATACACGAGAGGGTATGTCAATGGTTCATGCTCCCTACTTCAATAGTGAAAATTATGGATGCTGGAAATCAAGGATGATTTTCTACTTAAAGAACCTTGGATACAGAGTTTACTCTAAAATTCTAACTCCCTATGCGATTCCAGAGAAACCTAAAACATGGAGTGATGATGCAGAAGTAGAGTACGACATAAACTCGAAAGCTATGAATGCTATCATCTTTGGTATTTTACCAGATGGATTCAATAGAGTATCCTAGTGCCCGACTACTAATGAAATGTGGTAGACAATTGTAGTTTCTTATGAAGGAACTGAAAATGTCTGATAGATGAGGTATGCCACAACTAAATTAAAATTCGACACATTCAGAATGTTTGAAGGAGAAAGCATCACCCAGATGAATGGAAGGCTTACAAAAATTGTTAATAACATCACTAACTTGGTAGATCCTATCAAACAAGCAGATCAAGCCCTGAAAGTACTGAGAGTACTACCACCTAGATGGAATGGGATATCAGTGGCTAATAGGGAATCATCACCAGTCAAAGATATAACTATGAGAGAATTAATTGGAACTATGATGATGTATGAAGCTGAGATGAATGATGTAGAAAATGATCATAAAGTCTTTATCAAGAGAGAAAAAACTGATTTGAAAGTAACATCCCAAAATAATAGAATAAAGATGAATAAAGAAATTAAAATGAAATCAGAGAATTCTGATTCATCTAATTGAGATGTGGAACTAGCTCATCTAGCCAGAAAATTCATAAAATTCTACAGAAAGAAGAAAGGATTCAAAAAATCCTTCAAAAAGTATGAAAAATAACCAAGGGAAGTCAAATACTATGAATTCAAAAAAATGGGTCACATTAGACCTGAGTGTCCTCAATTAGAAGAAGAAAAGAAAAATAATTTTTTCAAAAATAATGATTATGAGTAGAAAGACAAAAGAGCAATGAAAGCTACTTGGAGTGTTTTTGAAAACTCCATCAAATCATCAAAGTCTGACTCAGAAAAAGAAGAATCAAATCTAAAAGAAAACATGTGATTTCTGGAAGAAGCTAATGAAGTAAAATCTCATTACTCATTTGATTCTAATTCTAGTTCTAGTTGTTCAAATAATAAACTTGCAGCCTACTGCAACATGCTATAAGAAAAATATGATTCCCTATTTAAGAAACATAAATAACTGAAAAATATTTACACTACTGTTTTAGGAGAAAGAGACACTCTTCTAAAACAACATCAAGAGTTAATTGAAAAATATAACTCATCAAACATAAACTGTACAGATAATGAAGCTAAAATAAAAACAATGCAAACAGAAGTAGAACCATACAAAAGTGCATCTCTTGTTTTTATAAAAGGAGAAAATACACTAAATTAAATTCATGGAAATGATGTGATTAAAAAGGAAAGATATGGAATAGGAAGTAAAGGTGAGAAACCCAAACTGTATAAGAACTATTTTGTTCTAATTAAAAAAGGTAAAATTTGCAACTACTGTGGAACAAAAGGTCACATATCTAAAAACTATTATTTAAGGCAATAAAAAATAAGTGGGATTAAGAAAGCCTTTGTTGAAAGCTGTTTATATGATTCTTTTGATTATAGAAAAACAAAGAAAGTATAGATTCCTAAGACTTTGCTGACTAACACTGATGGACCCAAAAAAATATGGTTACCAAAAAAAACCTTTGTTTAAATGCCATTGCAAGAAGCAGGTCATAGAAGCCAAACTGAAATAAAGTATATGGACAATGAATACTCTAGGAATATGAGTGGAAATTCATCAAATTTTAAAACATTAACTCAAAAGGATTGAGGATTAGTCACATTTGGTGAAAATTCAAGAGGTAAAATTATTGGCATTAGAACTATTGGAGATCCAGAAGCTGTCTCAACTCCGTGATGATGGTTATTTTGTTGATTTTTTTAAAAACTATTGTTCTATTTTTAAATATAAATTTCTTAAATTTAGAGTACCAAGAAATTATAATGTTTATACTCTGGACTTAAATTCCTTGTGTAAACAAAAAGTAAACTGCTTAACTGATAAGATAAATGAATCATGGATTTTGCATAGAAGACTTGGACATTGCAATGTATATGATTTACATAAGTTATCTAAGAAACAATTAGTTTCTGATTTTCCTAGTCTCAAAGTTGAAAGTGATAGATTCTGTGATTCATGTCAACTTGGAAAGCAACACAAATCATCCTTCAAATCTATTAACAAAATTGCTACATCTAAACCTCTATAACTTATCCATATGGATTTGTTTGGACCTTCAAGAATAGAAAGCTTGGATGGTAAATTATATGTATATGTTTTAGTTAATGACTATTCTAGATTTACTTGGATTTATTTTCTAAAATATAAAAATGAATCTTTTACTATATTTGAAAGTTTTTTCAAAGTTGTCCAAAATGAAAAGTATTTTAAAATAATTTTATTAAGAAGTGATCATGGTGGAGAATTTGAGAATCTGGAATTTAATTTTTTTTTCTCAAATATGGGTATTAAACACACCTTCTCTGCATGAAGAACACCTCAACAAAATGGAATTTTTGAAAGAAGAAATAGGACTATTCAAGAATTGGCTAGGACTATGCTAAATGAGTACAGTCTTCCTACCCATTTCTAGGTAGAAGCTGTAAGTATATCTTGCTATATAATGAATAGAGTTTTAATCAGAATTTTTTTTAAAAAAGACACCCTATTAACTCTAGAATAATAGAAAACCTAAAGTAAATTAATTTAAAGTTTTTGGATTCAAGGTTTACACCTTAAACACCAAGGAAAATCTTGGTAAGTTTGATCCAAAATCCGATGAAGTAATTTTCTTAGGATATTATGCTACTTACAAAACTTATAGAGTTTTTAATAAAAAGTCAAGGATTTTTGAAGAATCAGTTCTTGTGAAATTTGATGAATATAATCCCTTTGAGAAAAGGAAAGAAAAAATTGATGAATCTGACTCTAATGACAACATGAGGCTTGAGAAATTAAAAGATGATTTTAAAAAGGATTTAAATGAAATTCATTCCAGTTCAGAAGAACATGACATTGAAGAACCTAATAGTGTACTACCTAGATAGTCTAGAACCCAAAAGAACCACCCTTTAGAAACTATTATAAGAGACCTAGACACTAGAATAAAAACTTGAAGAAATGTAGGAAATCTTGTTTAATTCTCTACCTTTATATCCTAATTAAAACCTAAGACATTAGAAGAAGCCTTAGCTAATGAAAGTTGAATGATAGAAATGAAAGAAGAACTAAACCAGTTCAAGAGAAATGAAGTTTGGAATTTAGTTGAAAGACCTCAGAACTATCCAGTTATAGGAACTAAATGGGTCTTTAGAAATAAACAAGATGATCAAGGAATAATAACTAGAAATAAAGCAAGACTAGTAGATAATGGATATAATCAGGAAGAAGGTATAGATTATGATGAGACCTTTACACCTATAGCTAGATTAGAATCTATTAGAATCCTTTTAGCCTATACATATCATATGAAATTTAAATTATTTCAGATGGATGCTAAGTCTTCCTTTTTAAATGGTTACTTATTGGAGGAAGTTTTTGTTGAGCAACCTCCTGGTTTTGAAAATTCACAAAAACTAGATTTTGTTTTTAAACTTACCAAAGATCTTTATAGCCTTAAACAAGCACCTCGAGCTTAGTATGAAAGATTAAGTTCTTTTATTTTGAAAAATGATTTTACTATTGGGATGGAAGATCCAACATTGTTTAAGAAAACTGTTAACTCTAATATTTATTGGTTCAAATTTATGTTGATGATGTAATTTTTGGTTCAGCAAACAAATTTTTTTTTCATGAGTTTTCATATTTAATGAAAAAAGAATTTGAAATGAGTATGATGGGAGAATTAAATTTATTTTTAGGACTTAAAATTTATCAAAAGGATTTTGGAAATGTTTTAAATAAAAGAAAATACATTACTGATTTACTAAAGAAATTTGGACTTGAAAACAGCAAGACATATACAACTCCCATGTGTACTAATATAAAACTTGATTTGGATGAAACTGAAAAATCAGTTGACAAAAAGTTATATCGATGTATGATTGGTAGTTTATTATATCTTACTGCTAGCAAACCAGATATAATGTATTCAGTATGTCATTGTGCTATATTTCAATCTGATCCTAAAGAATATCACTTAAGTGCTATTAAAAGAATTTTTAGATATTTAAAAGAAACTGTTTTTCAATCTCTTTTCTATCCAAAAAATTCTGATTTTAATTTAATTTCAAATTCAGATAATGACTTTGGAAGTTTTAGATTAGATAGAAAAAACACCTCAGATACTTGTCACTTTTTAGGAAAATATTTAGTGTCATGGTCTAGTAAGAAACAACACTCAGTTTCCCTATCAACTACCGAGACATAATATGTATCTGTAGGCAGTTTCTGTGCAAAAGTTTTGTGGATGAAAAACACTCTTATGGACTTTGGAATAAATTTTAATAACACACCTATTTTATGTGATAATACAAGTGCTATAAATATTTTAAAAAACCCTATTAATCATTCTAGAACTAAGCATATTGATATTAGAAATCATTTTCTAAGAGACCATGTTCTTAAAAAGGATATATTTTTAGAATTTTTAATTACTTAATTTCAATTAGATGATATTTTTACTAAACCACTTCCCACTGAGAGGTTTGATTTTATTAAGGGGTATCTAGGTTTATTTAACTTTAAATAAAATTTTAATTTTAATTTTTATGTGTTTATTTTTTTCTTCACTATTTTAAATAATTTAATTATTTGTTTTTAGAATAATTTAAAAATTAATTTTTTTCCATGTAAATTTTATTTCATTTAAATAATGTAATTATTATTATGTAAGTAAATGACATGAGAATCAAGGATTTCATAAACTGTTTCAAATTCCAAACCCGTTTATTTTCTCAAAACATTTCGAAACACAAAAAACCCTTACCACCTTCGTCTAACTTTGGATAAACCTTAAAAACCCTAAACCTTCAAGCCGTTAGAACTTTGAAACAGAAATGGACAAGACATAGAGAATCGAGGAAGAAGAAGCTAGTAATTCCAAGTGTCAGTGCATGATAGGAAGAAAGATTCTACAGGAAAAACTAATAGACTAGGAATGGTTGTATCAAATGGATATCATGCTGCGGCAAGCCCTCTCTTTTTAGAATCTTGAGCAAAATTTTAGTGGAGAAAATACAGAGTTTCTACATGAGGTAGAGCTTCGTCACTTTTTCAAATCTATTTAGTTCAGTCTTGGAGATACAGAGGAAACCATATTTGAAAAAATTGAAGATCATTATTTTTCAATTTCATCTGTAGAAATAGATATAATCTTAAACTACCCTCATGGGGGAGTTTATCATTTAGAATTAATGAATATTGGAGATGATGAACATAAGTCAGAGGAAATTATGTCATTTTTATTTGGATCTACAAGTATAAGTAAAATGTTAGTGAAGGATATGAAACCTGATTAGAAGATTCTTTCTAAGTTTGTGAAAACAGGGATTGCACCTAGGATGTCATAGATGGAGAATATTTTGTTTCCTAACATGTACATAATGTTTTTTCTTATGAGTTAAATAAAGTTGAATTTTCCAAGATATATGGTAAGATATCTCAACTACTGTTGTTAACCAGAGGCTAGAATGAACTTCTATCCCTATGAAAGGTTCATTTCAAAATTACTGTTTAAGTCTGATATGGTAAGATTAATAGATGCCAGATTAAGATGCCATCACAAAAATATTTTCAATGATGGAACTCGAAGGAAGATTGGCTTCTTCTGGAGTACTGTGAAAGGAAAGATTATGCCTGTCGGAGTTGAGGAAGACCAGGACTCGGCTCAGGGGGAGAAACCTGCTAAGTCTAAGGAAGGCATGGATGAATCAAGAGAAAGTGGAACCTCAAGAAGACTGAGATTTAAAGCAGTTGATCCACCTACTGATGAGGAAAATCGAGAGGGACTTTAGAGGAAAAGACATAGAGTGGCTCCAACTGGTGAGAAGCCTATTCAAGAAAATGTTGATGCAACTAAATCTCTTTTGAGTGACATATTTTTTAGAGAACCTGCAGTACAGTAAATTGAACAACCAATAGTTTCCCAGATTGAGGTGACTCCTCAAGTGGAAAAAGAAATTGGGCCTCAAACTGTTGAAAATCCTGGAGAAGTTGAAGTGGATGGACCTAAATCTACTCAAACTGTACAACCTACTGAGACTGTTCAAGAGGAATTAGCTCAATAGGAACCTATATTAGAGGATCCAGTCTTAGAGGAACTCAATGAAGAAGATTCTCAGGAAGAGCAACATCCTACTAATGTGAATTTAGAAGAGAATCCTTCTGCGATTCATACTAAAGTTCTGAATGAAAATTTTTATGAGGATGAGTCAGTTTATGAATATGAGGGAAAATATGTTGAACAACCAGCAGAGAAGGCTACATATCATAGATATGATGCTCAATCTTTTCCTTTAACATTATTAAATCAAGTTGAGAATCACGCACATGGTGCCTCTGATTCTGAGAATGATCATGTGGATGAGTTAATCCAAAAGTTTAATAAAGTTCAATCCAAAAATGATTCTTTGAGAAGAGAATTAGAAAAGGAGAGATAGAAATTTCATAACTTGAAAGATAGTTCAGTTTCAAAAATGGAAGTGGAGGTTTTTAAGAATTAAATGTTAGCCAAAGTTGGAAAACTGAAATATGAAATGTTAATAAAGTTAGATTTGGAATATTTTAAGCTTTTCATGGAGCAACAATTCACAGCTATCAGGAACAATTAAACAGGTACCTCAGGTACTTCGCCTGATCTGATAAGGAGATTTCAGGCCATTACAGGTGTAATGATCAATATGAATGACATATTGTAGGACTTACAATGTAACAATGCTCTATTATCTGTTTTTCTGGATAATCAAAAGCATCTTGTTGACCATCTTAATTCAGATGAACTAGGGACCAGAGTTCTGTTGAACAGATTCACAGAGAAGATAAATCAGTTTATAGAGAAGGAAGAGAGGTTACATGAGTTTTTTAAAGTCAAATTGGTTGAAGATATCCATATGACTCAGGAAGGAAGGGATCTTATAGTCTAGTTAGGTGATGGACTGATGAAAAGGTTGCGATTGCAGATGTCAGAGCTCAAGGAAGTCATTAAAAGGCGCTAGAACCTGTTTCCCAATCCTTTTTAGCACAACCATGATTTTGATTGCCATTACTGTACATGTAATTATATTTTAAATAAAATATACTTGCATATCATTTTCATATGTTTTGATTTGTTTTACTATACTATTTATGTTAAAATGTCAGTAATCCAGTTTCAAATATTGATAAATAGTTTATTATATAATTGAATTAAGGATGGAATCTGTCATTTACTTTATAGAATATCATAAAACTATGGTTAAACAACCATACGTTATAGACAAAAGTATGGAACAAGAACCCTACGTTAGTATGGGACGTTATGTTTGTTTCTAAAAAGTATGGTTCATCGACCTTACTTTTAAAAAAAACCTTACGTTTTATCAAAAATTATGGATCATATACCTTATGTTTAGAAGATGATAAATGTATGGATCATCAACCTTACTTTTATAATGAACCTTACAGATCATGTATCTTATGTTTTTCTAAAAAGGAAAGTATAGATATTATACCGTATGTTTGAGAGTCGAAGAGAAAAGTATGGTTGATCAAACTTATGTTGTGAACCCTACATTATCAACCTTACATTATCAACCTTACACTGTGAACCTTACATTTAGAGAATGTATGCTATGCAGTTCAACCCTACGTTTGGTGTCAGAGATTCAAATACAAATTTATTGAGAAACGTTCTTTATAAAGATTATTAGGCTGATTTCAAGACAAATTCAAAGACTAATTTTAAAGCACATATTTGACTGATTCAAAGCCATTTATTTGTGATTCAAAGGATTTATTTAAGAGGATCTTTTCATGCTGAATATTCAGGGGAGTTACGACTACTCTGTTATTCAAACATTTGAATATCACGATTCTAAATGAGACTTTTGTGGGTCTAATTTTTTTAAGGAAAATTCCCATCATTATTCTATATATATCTGTGATATTTTTTATTAAAAAAATAGGGGAGAATAATCAAGAAAATATATAGAAAGATTTTGAGTTCTTCATGAATACATTTTTATAGATTCATTCAAGATTTTCAGATTTGCTGCTACCAAGATCTATCAAACTCTGTTTTTATGAAGAAGAAGAAACACATTCAAGATTCACCATTTCTATACCAAAGAACTTTCGTGAATCCATTGTTGTTGGAGTTACTGAATTTATTTCTATATCTATTGCAACTGGATCGACTCATAACTGACCTTATCTAAAGAACATATTTTTCTGAAGACGACGATATATCTACTGTCAGTTGCGTGCTGTTGCAACTATGAAGATCAAATGGAAATTATTTCAAGACAAATACTCTTTTTTATTATGAGTAACTAGCTTCTCGTACTAAGATGTGTATTTGGTTCTGTGTATGAACCAGAAGGATCTGTTTTTAGCCTTAACTTGTAAAGGTGTCAGCTACCTGCACTCAGTTGTGGACAGTTTGTTAACTTGTAAAGGTGTCAGCTGCCTCCACTCAGTTGTGGACATTCTGTTGATAAGAGGACCAGATAGTGAAAATCACCAAGCTCGTGGAGTAGAGCATTGGTGGAGTGGACTTGGGGCCTTCTATTCCCCAAACCACTATACATCCTTGTGTTCTTTAACTGTTTATTTTATGCTGCATAAACAGCCTAATAAAGACAAAAAGACAGACTTGGGATTTATCACAATTCGTGAAGAATTTGTAAATGACACAATTCACCCCCTCTTGTGCGTATTTGGTATAACCCGATCCAACATCAACTATATTCAGACATTATGTCAGTTGTTTTGGTTTATTTATGTTCATCTGAAATTTTATCAACTCATTGCTAATTTTCAGTTCATCTTAAATTCCTCTATAACATTTACTATCAATTATTTTAAGATGTACATCATCATATATTTTCTAACCAATTAAAGATCAAACCCTCTACATTCAATTCCATATATAAGGCTCATCTCTATAATAAAACACAACTCGATTGGAACATAATTTATTTCATTTGATACAATAGTATATCTGAAATTAGTATTTATATGTAGGTAAATTACAACAACAATCTCTTTTCATTATTTAACCTCATATTTACTGATTGAAAAGTTTCACTTGAGAATAAATATATATTTAACTAGAATTCAATTGTAGGTTACAAAGTGTACCCCCTAGAAACTATGATGAAAATCCAAACTATAATAGATTTTATGAATGATAGGTTTCCTTTAGGAAGAAACTATTCCAATTAAATAATTTGGTGTAAAAATTGTAATGCATATCCATAATTGATCATTTCAAGGTATAGATTTGTATCCTTTTTACTGATTTACATATATAGGAATTATATATATTTTTGAATTAATTATAAATTTTACATTATAGATATTGTATTTTTTATTTCTATGGATGTAGAGAGAAATTATTAATAAATGGTCATAGTGGATTTATCATTGTTTTTCTTTTTGGAAAACAAGTATTGCAAATCATATAAAAAACTGTGTCAGAGCTAAGAGATATTCAGATTCAGGCAGACATCACATTTTCCTCTATAATATTTTTGTATATTCTTTTCAAGGTATAAAAAATGTTGATCTCTTTCCTGTATGATAGTGATTAATTTGGGCTCGCAACACAATGGAATATCATCAAATCTAAACCAGTTGGTAATCATTTTTTGTTCCCTTCTAGTCCCAATTCAATGATTTCGACAAATAGTTTATAATTCATATGGTTTAGAATGCTAAAGGGTGTGTCACCACTTGAACATAGTGAAACTAAAAATCATTGGGAGAAGATCACTAATAGGGTATCCAACTAGCTGCTAATCTGCATATGATAGGGTTTCAATCCACTTCCCCTGTAATTTTGGGCTGATTTTCACCAGATTTTTTCAACTAGTTCTATGAGTGGGTGCTAGTTTTTCATCATTTTTGGAATGATGTATAGTGTAGGTGAGATAACATAGGCATCATTTAATGAATACATAACTTTTGGTGGGTATCTTCGCATGCAGGAAGAGGAAGGAGAATTGAATTCCTTGGAAATCGTGGACAAAATCACACTTGGGAAGGAGCCATGAATTCCAAACATAGCTGGTGAACTCACACAAGGACAAAGAATATTGAATTCAATCATCCCTTCCAGAAGGCATAAATGGGTAGGTGTGTTGTGTTTCATAAATATTTAGGTGGCACACATCATGTGTGGAAACCTGTCATGTAGGTACCGAAAAATAACACATGCATTCTCAATATTAACAAGCATTTTAATTAAAACTTTTAAAATATAAATTGAAGAAACGACACTGCATTTTTTTTGAAAATTATTCTTAGAAGTAAAAATTTCTAGTCCCTTTTTATGAAGTATTTCAAATAGAGAAATGATGCCTTTATTTGAGTCATTCAAACTACTGATTCTTAAGATGTCAACAGGGATGATGAAAAATGATCACTATGAAAATAATTTTTTATACTTCTATTTATTACTAATTTGGATTCAATTCATTCTGATATTTTATACTGATTTTTGTTTATGCTATTTGGTTGTTTTTATGTAGATATTGGGCCTCAACGGTTTGGAATAACTGTGACTTGATGTTTCTTGCTGCAACTGGAGTTGAATCAATTTTTTTCTTTATGGTAATAGATATGACTTGTTTTTTGGAATTCTCTTTGGTTGTGTGTTGTGGAGATCTTGGAGTTGAAGGATGTGGTGTGGTTGTGGCTTATGGTTTATCACTAGAGCTAGATTTGAATTGTGGGTCCTGGGGCATGGATGGGTCACTGGATTTCACTGGTCCCTGGTGATGGAGGTGGCTTGCGAGCATGGATGGGCTGGTGCTGAAGGTGGGTCGCTGGCATGGGTCACTGGTGCTCCCTGTTCCTTGATGTTGGAGCTGGCTCGCTGGAATGGATGGGCTAGTGCTGGAGCTGGTATGGATGATGCTAGAGTTGGCATGGGATGGTTCTGTCACTGGCAGGGATGAAGCTGGGTATGGGTCACTATATGGGGTGTTTTCTGGGTTGCTGTATGGGGTGTTGTGATAGATCATGAGTTTTTGTATTAAATTTCATTATAAATATAACTATTTTTTTTTATAATTTTCAACTTGTGTGAAAAATATCTTCTGTTTAATAATTATATATTATATATGATAAATTAATAAATATAATATGATATTTCACTGGAAATAAAAATTTAAAATTTTTATTTAAATTTAATTTATAATCAAATATTATATGTTGGTAATATTATTACCAACAGAAAAATTTGTCATTAGAACCTATTGCTAAACATTTTAACCAACATATATATTATTTGTTAGTATTATTATAATTGTGACAGAACTATTTTATCTATCGCAAAAACATTTAGTGACAGAGTTTTTACCGAAAATTTAGTGATAGAGACATATATGTTGGTAAAACGTTTTACCAACATAAAATGTACTTTTTCCATTAGATATGCCCCTTTTGTTAATAGAAAAATATATTGTAGTGGGATCCCAACCCACGTGTAAGGATGTTGGGCATAATGTTCCTTATCCTGGATTTAGGATGTTCAGGCATGACTTTCCACATACTAGGTTTAGAGTGATGATCATGATGCCTTATTCTTCTAATTTTAGTGCCGACATGATGATTTGAGAAAAAATGTCTTGAAATGATGTGGGAACTTGGATGGGAACCCTTTTTGTATCAATAATTGAAATGATAAATTAAAAATTATTTTTATGTAAAGTTTTGACCCCTAGAGTTCATGGCCTATACTTTTGGTGCTCGAGGATACAAAGGTTATATGGTATTTTGTTAATTTAAATCATGTTTCCTTTTATGTATTATTATTATTCCATAAAACTCTTGTATACAATTTTGTTTTGACTGTATATTTCATTAGAACCCATTGGTAGTGGCCTACTGAGTTGTACTCACACCCTTCTCGGGCTGTCGATGGTACCTGAATAGACTTCATGGTTGTAGGTTCAGATAAGGGAACAAGCCCTGTGTTAGATGGTTTAATTGGGATGGATAATGGATGAGGAGAACACACATAATTTTGAGACCCATTGTGGGAATTATATTTAGTGTCTTATTTTGGTTTCCCTTTATAACTTTAGACTATCATGACATGAAATGTTTACTATATTGGTTTCTTAGTACTTCCCCAGCTTGGGAATGTGGTATGCGATATAGGATTTTTTATTTTATATTTTTTATCATTTTCTCTATTAACTTACTCTAATAAAGAGGGTATAGTCTACCCATGTGTTTCATTAGACCCTTGCTGCTAGTCGGTTGCCTCTAGAATATAGGGAGGTGTTTTGAGAATCAGTTCAACTACTAGTATGAGTAAGCTAGGATGGGGTATAACATTACTCACTCTTCATAGTTGGATACCTGATAGCTTCATTTATTTATTCCTCCTCCTTTTCAATGATTCTAATGTGTTTCTTATCTTGTTTTTTATTAAGCCCTTCCATTTAAGATTGAATCCATCCACCTCTTTTTTACCATTAGAAAATATGAACTGATTTAGTTTTTTTTTTATTTTTTAATCTTTTCTTCTCACCTTGGATTAAATATTTTCTAGTTTTTTTTCAACATTTCATTCTCTACTTCAAGTACTTGTATTCATCCCTTTTCATCCTTCACAATCTCTTGAACTACAACATCACATTCCTTAGCAAATGTTATCTCCCTGCATGATTGGTGTGCACCTTCTTCATGTTTGGGAATACTCTCGACCTATTTTTTATAGTTGTGTTTTTTAATAAAACCATAAAAAATGTTTATATAATACTAAAATTGGAATAAATTATGCCACTAGATTTAATTTTTTGACACTGAGTTACTTCTTTACCGACATACCCAAATCCACTAAGCTCGATTTTTTAAATGGTTGATTTCCACTATTCTGAATTCCTTTAATGATTTAATTGACTTCACAATACCAATAATACATGAAATTCATAAGTATTGAGACAATTAAGTTATAAATAAAATATAAAATAAATTTTAAACCATATCAGTAATGAAACAATTGGCCCCAAAACCTTAGAAGAGTGTTTGTAAAATTATTTGACATAATTCATCAAATTTTAGAGGATTTTGTGAGACCATTTTAGTGTTTTCATATCTATCAAACTGTTCAAAAATTTGATGAATACCCAACCTAAGTAAGAACCTATAATAGGGAAAAAATAGTGGAATATTTATATAAACAGAGGACTGAAGTTGTGACAACATGTTCATTAGGTTCATCCCCCATTAGAGATTCCAAAATAAGTACTTTTATTTCTTTTTATGTGAGGGTTTTTACACTATTTCCAAATATTCATATATATATATATGTGTGTGTGAATTTTCAACTTAATGAATAAAATTATTCCATTTTAGTTTCCTCTTCAGTTATCCCAAATATTCTTCTTACATCACCTTTATAGAACTATGATTTCACACTAAAAAATTAGAATCCATTTATTGATGAATCATATCTATAAAGTACATAAAGAAAAAAGATATCATATTTTTTACAATATGATATTGAGACACTATTAGATAGAAAATTATTAAACATATTTCAAAATGGAATATCTTGTATTAAATTGGTATAACCCTCTTTCATATTTTTTCTTGTATAAGTCTCTATAACACTGTCACATTCAATTTAAAATATTGTACACCTAAGAATTATATTTGAATTTTTTTAGTGTAAATACATAAAAGTTGTAGTGGGGAAACAACCAAGCAATTATCTCTCTTAAACAACCATAAATTCAATTATAATTTGTATTATATGTCTTGGTACAAATAACATAAACTATAGTTCTAGTTTCATTGATAATTTTAGGTGGGCTTTGAAGGTTTTGGGGTGTAATGGAAGTGGTTGGGTCCTTTATCAACAATGAGTTTTGTCAGATTCTTCACATAAATCCTCAATACTGGATGGTAGAAACTCTAAAAGATTCTAAGAGAGAACATTCTCACATATAATTTATAATTAATTTATAAACAAGAATTATTTCATCTGGGAATTCTTTATTCATTGATGAATATAGTTAAACTTCTCATTATACTGTCATTATAATGAAGAGTTCAAAATAGAACTTATCTAGTGGTATCCATACATGCTTCACAAACCTCAGAACACCATTGATGGATCTTTAGGTGCTGGCATAGAGGTACCAATTGTCTTATATTGTTCATCCTTGATCACAATAATAATATCCTTAGTCTTAAATGATTCTTCCTTATTCTCTTGATATTAAGAGGAAGGATGAGTATGAAAGTCTCTCATTCTTGAGAGCATTCTAGAGAAAATTCTCCATAGTATTGATAGAATTATTTAGAGAGAAATTTTGTGCACAATAATTATCATTTTTCCAAAATGATATAAGATGGATTATATACTTAGGCTTAGATAATTGGTTATTTCACATAAAACCTTAACTACTATCTCTATTCTAAGTAAACCCCATGTTTAATAATAATAATAATAATAATATTTCCATAGAGTGCACTAACTTGTGAATTATTTATATATCATTTTTATTTGGTCCCTTAACTCAATCCATCAATCATCTACATTATTTATCAAACCTTGAATAATAAATATTTATTTAAATAAATAAATATCACAATATTATTCAATAAATAAATAAATAAATAAATAATATATTCACTAACTAAGGAATAAATATATATTTAATATTCAACTCACATATATTTCAAACTGAAATGATTGATGATTGAATTTATGAAATCGATAGAACCCGAATAATTATTATTCCTCAATCTTGAGAATACTACTTATTATATATTAAATTCTAATATAATTTAACTTAGATTCTGGATACACTTATTTTGTGACCCTCCATTCTTCTTTCTCAGTGGAATTAGGCGGTTTTTCCTAAAAACCTAGATTTACATCTAAAAATATATCAAGTAACCCATAGAGAAAGAAATTAATGTTACAATGATATAATAAACTCATACAAATGATTACTATGTAATATAATACCTTTGTATCGATATTTCATCAAGTATATTTCATACCTATTTCATCAACCTATATGCTTGAATATATTTCTTGGATTCTTTGAAATGAACTCCTTGAAAAACTGTCTTGACATAGAATTAATTAGAAAATTCTATTTCAATCAAAGGTATTAAGATATCATCTTTCAGTATAGGAAAATATGAATCCTTTATTAACTTATCTATCAATGTCATATGATTTTTTATTTACCCAACATATCCTACTTCTCCATGAGCATATGTTATCATAATTTTTGATAATAAATCAAAGTACACGATTCATGATATACATTAATAATAAAATCAAGTCAAAGGACCAATATATACATTTATAGATAAGAATATCCAATGATACATATAACATATAGAATTCTTATTAGAGGTTTTTTCCTCATAAAATCCTATATTGGATATTACTAAGTGAGAAACATCAAAAGAAGAAGCCTTGTTAGCTTATGATAATCCAACACATGATAGTCAAAACATAATCATTATCCTATCAGAATATGTCATCTAATCCACATGAAATATTTTTTATAATACTTTCATGTAATTTCAAGGTTCTCATCATATCAAGGAACTACCATGACATTTATATGTGATAAATACTCTAAGGAAATTATCATACTAATGTTATGTAGAAGAAAAACCATTATGTGATAAAATATTTATTAATATTCAAGTCATTGAATATAAAAGTAAACAAAAGTGAAAAGTTATTTGATTATTGGGAACCAAATCCAACAAGTTTCCATTAGAACTTCCTAGAGTAAGTGAATTGAAATATATAGTAGAATTTTCATTGTAAATATATAGAAGTTATAGTTGGGAAACAAACGATCAATTCCCTTTCTCAAACCATCAAAAATTTAAGTGAAATTTTAATTACATGTGTTAGTGAAAATAATATAAACTACAGTTCCCAATTCAGTGAAAACTTTAAGTAGGTTTCCATCAGAACTTCCTAGAATAAGTGAACTAAAATATTCAGTGGAAGTTTCAGTGGAAATGTATAAAAGTTATAGTAAGAAAATAACTAATAAATTAACTTTCTCAGACCCCAAAAAATTTAAGTGTAATTTTAATTACATTTATTGGTATGAATAAAATAAACCACAATTATAGTTTCAATGAAAATTTTATGTGGTGGCGCAAACGATGATTCAGATAGGCAGTGGTGCAAACATGATGCTAGCTGGTGGTGTCACAGGTATGATGTAGCCTTGGTGACATAGACAAGATGATGCAGGCATGATGTTGCACTATGATTTAGTCCATGTAATGGCTTCATTCTCACTAGTCCTATGAGACATGTACTAAATAAATAAGGATTTATCGGTGGGATATCCCCTGGGGGGGCTATGTATTTCCTTTATGGACTGTGTGTGGGTGTGTGTGAGTTTGAATGTAATTATAATCCCAATAACCTAATATATATTAATAAAATCAGATCTTGTGTGTTTTAGACAAACACACATTATGTTTTTATTTTTATACATCATGGTTTTTATGTGAATTTCTATAGAAAGTGTTCATATTATCAATATATCGTTATTTTAATCAATATATTGTGTTTTTGGTGGTTATGAATTGATGATGTTTACACTATTCAATATAAAAATAAAAAACTTATCATTATTACACATCATGATTTTCAATGTTGTGTTTAGACCAACACTACATAACTACTATTTCATGGTACAAAGTTATCTAGAAATATATTGTATTAGACATAAACGCACCATAGTTTTGAATTTTCTATATATATTTTTCTATTTTTCTATAATTTAATAATTGTAGAAAATATATAAGTACCTCAAAGTTTGTGTGAGATAATGATAAGAGGGTCTCATCCTAAGAAGGGGAAGATAAAGTTGATAAGAAGGTTCATGAAGTTGGAATATAATTCTAGGGATGCCAACTTTATATTGATATTACTTTAAAGGAGAGTGAAGTTTACATTGGTTATGAAAAAATATTTTGAGTTATTTATACTATATAAAGTCTATATAAATTTATCTTAGAGTTAAATATTCATTATTTCGAGAATATACAATTTATTAAAAATTAATAATTTTAGGGAGAAGAAAAGATATTAGGAGAAGTTGGTCCAGGTTATGAGACTTCATCATATCTATCTATATATATGGGATCACTTGATAAATCAAGATATTTCATTTATAATAATTATTGGAATGTAATTTGATCATTTTTATTCACAAGGTTTTACTAGTGGATCATATTCCCATGGGTGTTTCCATCTTATTCAAGGGATATATGTTTTCACGATTTATCTATAAACCTAATAAATGATTGTGTCATGCTAGTTATTTTGTTTATTTCTCAATAATTAATAATTTTAGTATTATCGGTTTTTCAATGTAATCAATTTAAAAATTCTAAATTAAGGTTCATAAAATAATGAAAGAGAAACATCATTCACTATTTCACCCCCTTCTAAGTGAATCTTTGTGTAAGTCTCTTCAATTGTAATCGGTATCAAAGAATTCTAAGTAGTATTTATAGGTTTTAGCATTGTTATTTTATATTTAATTCTAAATTTTGAAGATTATTTGAGTAATAAATTTGGAGACCTTAATGGATCACATCAATTTAGAGAATAGTAATAAGATTCCCATATTTAATAAGAACAATTGAAATGTTTGGAAGTAATGAATGCTTCCATACTTACTATCACTAAGTATGGATGTGGTAGGTATTATAACTAATATTTTAAATCTTATTATGGAAGGTTATATGATTACAACGTTTTATATAATGAACATTGAGAATGATAGTCATGAAAAAATTATGTCTTAGACTCAATTTCAAATAAGGAATTCATTAAATTTTAGGGACCATGATAAAAAATGAGATTGGGATAAACTAAAGAGTATTTATATATATTATTTTAAATTAAGGAAGTAAAGTTACAAATCTATAATTCCCAATTCAACAATATTCCTATGCTTGATAGAGAAATATTAAAAGAATTCTTCACTCAAGTTAATAAGGCGGTGAGCTCCATAATAATTTTTAGATAAACTCTAGAAGATTTCATGATTATTAAGAAGGTATTATGAATCTTTCCAAATAGGTTTGGTTTAAAGGTTTTGGAACTTGGAGATCAATATTTAAATTCATTCCCACTAGATAACTTTCATAGTGTGTTGATCTTGTATGAGATAAGGAAAGTTGATTCTATAAAAATAAATTAATAATGAGAAAAAATTGATTTCAAATCCATAAATAATGAGAAAACTCAAAATAAAACCAATTAAGATAAAGTAGATTTAGTTTTTCAAGAATATATTGAGATAATGTTTGAAAAAATCTAGTCACTTATCCCACATAATGTTAAAAAAGGCCAAGGAAAATATAATGGTATATTTTCATTTAAATGTTTTAATTATGAAGTAGTTGGAAAATTTGTTACTATTTTTCCTAAAATAAAATAAAATAAATATTATGATGATTGTGAGTCATTAAGAGGTTTTCCAAGAAATAATACTTTGAAATTTAATAAGTTAAAGTTTCCTTATAATGGTAAATATTTAAGATTATCAAATACAAAGAAAAGGAATTTTCATTCCCAGATACATGATAAAGAGAGTGATTACAATTAATATAAAAATGTTATGTCACATAGTGATCTTGAAAAAAAAATATTTATTACTAAATTGAATTAATAATAATTCTCCATTAATGGTAATAAGAGTGAAAATGAGGGGAAAATGGAGACAAACATGGAATTTATGATAAAAATAAAATCAAAGGAGTATATAATAAAGATGAATAATTTGGATAAAGAGAACAAAAAAATTGAAAAGTTACCTTAAGAATCAAATTAGGTTGATAATGGTTAAAGTGGAAAATAATTTTTATTAGTGAATGAATTTGAAAGTTTAAAAGACTCATTTGCTAAAAAGAAGAAATTTAATGTTGCATTGGATGTGAAAATTAAATAAAAAGAAAAGGATATTGAAATTACTCTATAGAAAGTGTTAGAGTTTTATGATCATTTAAATAAATTCAACTTTGACTTTAAAAAATACATATAAGAATTTAGTGAAAATTTTAGGTGCATTGAAAATACTTATAAAACATAAAATAATTTTGATGATCATATTAATCATCATGACCTCATTATATGGGTTAAAAAGGAATTAGAGTTGCGAAATGTAATGTTAAAGATCAAATAAAGATACAGTATATGAAGTGTGTAGCATTATAAGAAAAAGTACAGAAAACCATGACCTATGGAAGTTTTAACTTCAAGAAAAAATATATTATGAATAGTGAAGTTTAAATTATGGGTATAATATCTAAATTTAATTATGATAAGAATATAACATCTCATATTTTTTATTCTCTGAATAGAGTTAAAAATAGTAGTTAAATAAGTGAATAATAACAACTACTTTTGAACTGACAAAGTGAATGTTCTGGAAGAAAATTTTCCTTTTATTATTATTGTTAGTGTTGTAGTATTTTTGATCATATGGAAGGAAATTAATGGTTTAGTGTAAAAAAATTAAATGATTCCACTATATAAGGAATTTAGGTGTTAAGGGTGATAAAACTCACTTAGTGAACAAAATTTCATAAGAAAAAAGTAACTTATAAGTAAAAGTGGAGATTCAATTTTAGTTGTTGAATGAAATTTATGGAAGGTGTGACTATAATAAGGTCATTGTGTAAAACATTATCTTAATATTTTACCAACATAGTTTAATGTGAAGAAATAATCTAAAGTTTTTTTTGAAGAATATTAAATAAAAGGAGATTTTTTATGTTGTAAAAGTTACATTAAAGTCTTCACAAAAAGAATGTCCTTAGATATTTGAAAATGACCATTTATAAACATGAAAGGCGATATAATGAGTTTGAAGAAATTTTAAGAGTGAAAAAAGGGATGAATTATGTTTTTTAATTAAAAATTTCTTAAGATAAAATGCAATGGATCATTGGATATTGATGAAAAGAAGTTGAAATCAAATAACACTTTGTTTTTTGATAGTTCAAAACATAACATACTTAGTGTTTTTCAGCTCTATGATAAAGGAGATAAAGTGATATTCATAAAATATTAATGTAAGGTGATGGAAGTGAATAATTTTAATATATTTAATATGGGATAATAATAAGAATAAATTTATTCCAATTGAGAGTGTGACAACTGGGTCCCAGTGATAGCAAAAACACCCCGCCTTAACATGGCCGTCGGGTCCTAGGCCATCGGGTCCTGGCCCGTCAGGTACCACCAGTTGCCTTGCAGACACGTGGTCCCCACTCTGGGGCCCACCCCCATGCTTGAATGGGTCATCTGACTAATGATAGTCTCCACAGTCCAACACATGTCCTTTCCAATGTGCTTTATCCCCACTCACACACACCCTGAGAAACTTCCCAGGTCACCCATCCCAATCACTACTCCAAGCCAAGCACACTTAACTGTAGAGTTCTAATCAGACAGACTTTCTAAAATAAAGGTGCACCTTGTTGACATGAGTCATATCATTTAGTCATTTAACCCTTCATCATTCTGGGGTGTTACAATCACCCCCCTTAGAGCACAGCGTCCTCATTGTGGGCCCTACATCTCAACCCAAGCAGTGCACTGCACTTAAGGCTGGGTACCACCTCTATTACCAAATGTGACAACTGGGTCCCGATGACAGCATAGACACCCCGCCTTAACGTGGCTGTCGGGTCCTGGCCCGCCAGGTACCACCAGTTGCCCCGCAGACACGTGGTCCCCACCCTGGGGCCCACCCACGTGCCGGAACGGGTTATCTGACTAATGATAGTCTCCACAGGCCAACACATGTCCTTTACATTGTGATTTTTCCTCACTCACACACACCACGAGAAACATCCCAGAAGGTCACCCATCCCGATCACCACTCCAGGCCAAGCACGCTTAACTATGGAGTTCTAATCAGACAGACTCCCAAAAAGGAAGGCGTACCTTGTTGACATGAGTCATATCATTTAGTCATTTAACCCTTCATAATTCTGGGGTGTTACAGAGAGATGCTGAAAACTCATGTTATTTTGAGTTTCAAGGATAAGAGTAATTTTTGGCATTAAAGACTTGGTCACTTTGGCCAAATAAGCTCAAACAATTTGAGTTGAGAAAAATCTATTCAAGATACTAATATGATAAAGAGAGAGAAATAATGGTTTTATACCACATATTAGAGAAGTAAGATATTTAATTCTTCATAAATGATAGTATAAATTTAAATAAATCAACCCTTAATGCGAATTCACTTTGATATTTATAGACTGATGTAGAAAAATTCAACACATGGATATAATTATTTCAGGTAACATATTTATTATTTCACTTAGATCATTGTATTATGTTAATTTCATACAACTTTGATGATCTAAAAATATTTAGGAGTTTTTGAGGAAATTTAAAATGAAATATGGTTATCGAGTAAAGAAGTTTAGATCAGATATTGTGACTGAGTATATGAGAAATTTTTTTGAAGCTTACTTGAAAAAACATGGAATTTGGCATGAGTGTAATGAAAAATCATTATTCATTTCATCCAAATTGGGAAATGAATCTTTATGATATGTATTGAAAAAAGAATAAAAGTGTTATATACTTTAGGGTATTTACAATTCTTTCCATAATCAATGTGAAAGGCCCAAACATGATAAAATTTGAGCAACATGGAATTGATGGTATATTTTCAATATATTCATTAAATATAAGATGCTACCACTATTGAAATAAGGAATCAAGAAAGATAGTTGATATTTATAATGTAAAGGTGTTTGGACACTCTTTTAATGAGTGTGTTATAGGATCTATATGTAGAAAAAGCTAGAGTACTAGGTTTCCTAATTAAAATATTTATTTAAATTAGGACTGTAAAATACAAATAATAGGATACATGTGCTTATTTCATGATTAAATACTTAAATAAATAAATACCTCAAGAAATTTTTATGTTATTTAATTATCACTCAATTTCATTATTATTATTTCTCAAAGGATCTAAAATTAAATCAATAAAGATATTTCTATATCTGATCTGTGAATCTCAAGACATTATACTTGATCTATCGAGTGCTAGAATAAAGAATCAATATCTTTCTATTGTTCCTATGTTAATCATATATAAATTTCTATTTATTTCTATATAGTTCATGAGAGGATTTGGGATATCACTCTCAATTTTTGTCAAATGTTAATGAGATATCTTTTAGGCCAACATAATTGACCCATGTTTAAGGAAATAGTGTATTTAGGGTTTATAAAAAGGAA
The DNA here is from genome assembly GCA_963277665.1 of Viscum album. Taxonomy (NCBI): domain Eukaryota; kingdom Viridiplantae; phylum Streptophyta; class Magnoliopsida; order Santalales; family Viscaceae; genus Viscum; species Viscum album. Next base: position 1,150,449,543 of record OY728152.1, read on the forward strand.
ATTTTTAAAAGGTATCCATATTTTTTATTATTCAATGAATAATATATATGTCATCAAAAACTATCTAGTTTATCATTAAATAATTATAAATAATAGTTAATAGAAAATTAAATACTTTTAGAATCAATTAATATTTATTTAATTTATCACTTCTTAAATAAATAATTATTTTAGTGACATAATTTAATAATCCTTATGTAATAATTAATTCAATTAAATATATAATTGAACTTATACTATTAACTTAGTATGATCTCTCTCCCAATAAATAGATAAATATTTACTTTCACTCACTATGAAAACTTGTGAATATTATGAGAAATGAAAATTCAACTCCCATATTCTGACAAAAAATTAACTTGGTATTGAATCCTGATTGACATAAATTGAATAGACATCGATCTACTAACTGAAATCCATTATATTCTAAAAAATTAAATTCAATTTAATTTGATTATCCTCTAGATACACTTGATATTTTAACCTCTAAGTATCTTAATTAGTGGTTGTGGGTTCAACACATAAACCAAAAGTGTTATATATCAATAAATCATACCACATAAAGAAGAAAAAAAATTGTCATAAAAAACAACCTTTATACAAATGATGACTATGTAATATAATCCCTTTCCTTTTGATATCTTATAAAAAAGAATGCATAACTATATCATCATCCTTTAATTATTGATATATATTTATTTGATTTACTAATATTAACTTTCCTTCAAACACCATATCCAAATATTTTTCTTAGGTTATTACATCTCAATAAAAGGTACATATATATTTTCTTCTAATACTTATAATAGAAAATTATTTCTTAATAATTCAATTAATGTTATACAACTCATGATGCACCTGATTTAACCTACTTAACCAAGAAGATGTATGTCAATGTTTTCATCATTAATATAAGTATTGGATTCATGGTATACATAAATAACGTTCTCAAATATAAGGACCAATACACACACTCACATATAGGCATATCTGATGACACATATAGTTTGAAAAATTTCAACTAGTTTTTCTATCCTCATGATCTATTATTTTTAGAGACCACCAATTGTAAACTTTATGATAAAAAATTATGATTCATATGATCCCCAAAAACATGATAGTCATACATCATCTATGTCATGTTGGAAAAATACATCTAAAAAATAGATCATAACTTTAATCAAATAGTCATTATATTCCATGGTTCTAATTATAACAGAGATTACTATAACCTATTGATGAGATAAGTATTCTAAGTATGTCACCACATATAGAATATATAAGAAATTACTAGTATGTTATAAGAATAATACTTTAATATATAAAAAATATACATGATATTTTAATAGAATTTTTTTAATATAATTAGCTTTATAGAACACATTCCAACACGCACCCACTTGGATTAAAGTCAACTACTAATTATCCCACTGGTTAGATATCATATGATATTTATGATTCTGCTGAGTTACAACTTTAGTTGATGGGTCTTCTATAATTCCATATATGGATACTATGCCAACCATGACTTCAACTCCTTGAGTAAAATCCTTTAGGAGATGATATTCCCAAATTATATGATTTATCCATTGGAAGTATTTTTTATATTTGGAAAGAACCACTTCTAAATTGTTATCACACCATATTGTGATATGATATAAAATTATAGGTATTGATCCAAGCCTTAGGAAAAATTTTCATATTCAAACTACTTCTTTAATTGCATCATAATGTGTAATTTACTTGGAATTTAAGGAATTGATATCCATTTTCTACTTTGAGCATCTATTTCTCACGAAAAATAGTGTAACCATGATATCATATCAACTTGATCTATTTAGAGACCAAAATATATGCATCAACTAATTACCAGTTCTATATACTCCTTATATTATAATGATATTGACTTTGGTTATTATAATATGTATATTTTGAGGTTCATTTTTATCCAATTTTCAAAAAAACTCATGTATTTCATTGAATTATAGACATTTGAGGTGTTAGTGAGGGATCAAGGGTCTGTTTTAGGAGAACACACCAGGTTTTGGTACATATTTCATTTTGATAGATGATAATGAGTAACTGTTGACTTAGTACTTGGAAAATGATGGGCACTTAAGAGAGGTAAATGGCTCCAAGTGGGTCACAGTGTGGACGATAACCTTAGAGTGGGTACCTATTGGAGTCTTTCTAGGTACCCAATAGGCAAAACCTCATTTTATTTTATTTTTTTTAAATAATTAAATTAAATTGTTATTTTTTTTATTAAAATGAGAGTTTCCTCTCATGCTATCCAGAATCATCCATGAATCCCTTACTCTTTCTCTCTTTCTCTCACTCTATTATTTCTCTCTTTAAGTGAAATATCTTCCCCATAATTTCTTGGATTCAAGTTTCCTTTATCTCGGGTGGTAGCTGGAGGTATGTATATCACTACCATGTGATATTTTATCTATTTCTTACATTTTTTTATTGTTTTCAATTTTTTATACCCAAATTTGGGGTTTTATAATATTTTTTTTTATTCCTACTGATTAAAGTTGAATTGACTAAATATATTCATCGAGTGGGATCCTACTGAACCGATGTAGGTGGTCCCCAACAATTCCCAATGTTTTATTCTTATTTCATGTGATGTGTGATACATGAAATCCTCACCTATTTTTTATTGACCTAAAATTAAAAGGAATTTTCTTCCCTTTACCCCATTTAAGTTAGCTAAGGATGTTTAGGGCCCCGATAGACCTTTATAGTGCTATTCTTTGATACCATGGTCATCGATGGACATGTGATTGAATTTATGTGTGTAGAATTTATAGTCTAGATACATTGGAACTTTTCTTGAGTTATGTTATAATTTATAATACCTTGATTAATTTCCTTTAGAATCCTTAAACATAAGATTGGTATGGAATTATGTAAGTTTAGTGTGTGGCCTAAACCTTGATGGACTTTTGAGTTTCCATAGAGCCCTCTTTGAAACTTTTGGAAAGAGTATGGGGTGAGTGTCACATTCACCTATGAAATATTTAAATTGGGTAGGTTATACCTCAACTATAATTTTGGATATAGTTCGAGCATGAGAGAATAGACCTAGATTATATTTAAATGTGATTTGGAAGATTTTACAACCTAAAAATGAATTTCTTATATTATAATGACCAAATTATTTTTTATTCCTAAATGAAATTTTTGATTATGTATGTGGGACTTTATTATTTTTATTCTATTGATGCATTATGTTGGAACAAAATGCCTATTTTTTATGCTGGTTGTGATGAGAGGAGTTACACCCATTATATTATGTGTTTATAATTGGGATTATATGCCTATTACTATTGAATATAACCAAAGTGTGGAATGAAATTCCTATATGGCCTTGAAAATGATGGAAGTGTGATTACATGAAAGAATATTTTCTATTTCCCATGGAAGTGGGATGTACTACCCCTATTGTGATTCTTCTATTGAAGGGGATAAGATGAATGTATGAGAATGGTTTCTTATGGGACATGATTCCCTCATTTATGATATGGCTATAACTAGGGGAACTTTTCCCTTGTATGATTATGACTATGGATAGGGATGCTATGCCTTATTTTAATGATATGTTTAGGATGTGATTCCTAATTTTATGTGTTTTATCTAGGATACTATGCTCATTATGGATTAATATCACAGGGATGCCTTTCCCAATAATATGAATTGCCTATCAAGATTTTTTACCAATTTATTAATTATTATGATATCATGAAACAATATTCCTACTATTGTGACTTACTTTTAGGACTCATTACCCATTTAATGATTACTATGATATCACAAGATGTTATGCCCATAATTGATACTTGATTATTGAGACATACTATCAATGATTTATCTTCTTTATATGACTCGGGACATGATTCCATGTCAGTTTATATATGATACATTAAAAGATACCCTAAAACTAGATGAATTAGGTATAGTAAAACCTCGGTAGCTGAGTAGTACCCGTGGCTGTGAAATATTTATTATTGTTTCTATTATCACATATTTATTTATGAGCACATCACATTGTATATGAACTTGTATTTACTATATGTGATTAGGTTCACTATTAGTGGTGGTTAACTGATCTGTACTCACACCCCTCTCAAGCACCTTGGTGCCTGAATAAAATTTATGGATCATGGAATTGGTATAGGAAAGTGACCTCTTATAAATTGATAAGATATAAAGCATGGTTGGAGCTAAGAGATGAGACTGAGCACAGACTCAGGACCCAGTTTTGATATAGTTTCCTTTATTTTGTTTGTTTTGGACAGCCTGTACATGGTTACCCTACAGGTGACCTTACCTCTGATGTAGGTGTGTAACATTATAATACATATAATTTTTTTATATCATTGGAGTCATTATTTACTTACCAATGTAATTTAGCTATGATGTTCATTTTTATCTACTTTTATATTATGACAATTGTTGATCATTATTTATTTCGATTTCATTTATGAATATCTATAATATGGAGGGTATAGTCTCTGATTCACATGGAAATCATTAAAATTTGTATATATTTTTAACTTAATTACAAATAATTAGTTTAATTATTTTTAGTTTTTCTTGTAGTTTTGTTGTATTTTAGTTATTTTTGTAATTTTGTAATTATATATTAATAATAATATTATTTTTTATTAATTTTATATATTAGTATCATATATTATTTAACCTTATATATTATTAGTTCCTTCAGTATTATTTTCATTATTTAAACTTGGCAGTTTCTTTAGCTAACATGGATGTGTCACACAATTCTCTAACTTTGATTGATGAAATCCCTTTAGAATTATCTCATATTTATAAAAGGGATAAAATTAAAACTTCTATAATCTAGTATTTTTTATTTTATTTCTTTGGTTCAAGGTTACCTTTTGGGTTCCCTGACTATTATTTTTCCAATCATCATCATCATTATCATCATCACCATCATCACAATACTTTGTTTAATAAAAAGGGTATTAACCCCAAAGCATTTTAAATTAATAATAATAATATTATTATAATTAAAATGGAATTTTGTCAAGAGATTCTATACCTACTTACATATTGTGATTAGGTTTTTGATTTGATGGCTTTAGATCCTCAGTTCTATTTTGATTTGAATGATGTTTTTATTCCACCTTCAAAGAAGATTGATGGTAATGAAGGTTTGATCAAATAAATTTTGTCTGTTCAAACTTCAATCTTGATAGTTTTTTATGAGGGAACTATATGTGTGAAATAAGGTATAAATTATTTTAATATTGATAAATATGAGATAAAGCAAATTTTCTCATATTTTAGCGCTGGATCAATATTTTCATGTAAGAGAATCACTAAAAACGGTTCACTTGAATTTGTTAAAGTTGATCAGGGAATTAATGAGGAATGAATCAAAAAGTGTAGAAACTCTATTATCATTCATATAATGATTTTAAAAAGGGAAATTCATGCAAATTTGATGTCTTTCACAGATTTATCCATCAAATTTGGGGATTCAATAGTCATAGGATCACCACAAATAGTAAGGGATTTCCTCATTTTATTTTCTTTAGAAGACCTCAAATATAAGGAATGGGGTATGGGTTTTGCCTCACTTAAAATGGGATTTATTAGGGTTTAGGATCAGTATCCCTTCTTTAATCGTAAATTGGTTAAGAATTTAATTACACAAACCTTGATTCAAATCAAAGGACTTAGTTTGTTTTTCAAGCATCCCAAAATTCTTTGGGATATTGATTCTATGGTAGGATCACCTATTAAATTCAATAGGGAGATAAAATGGGTTAGGTTTGGGAATTTTACCCATGTATTGGTTGATATTTATTTAATTTATTTCATTATTGATATTTTTATTCTTATTTTTGTGGATAATTATTTGGAATTAACTATTGAATTTGAGAAATTACTTCAGTTCTATAAAATTTACAATTGGATTGGACATTTGGTTGATGAGTTTCATATTAAGTTTTTTTTCACTAACTATAAAAATTATGGACATGTGTTTGATAATTTCAATTTTAAATTACCCATTATTGTGGCCACTAGTTGATAAGATTTTTCTTAGGGGGTTTCTATGGGTAGTGATGTACAATTAAAAGGAAGGGGTGACTCTTCATTGACCAGATAAGGGGTGTCCTATATGAGTGTTTCCCAATCTGCAATTAAGGGTTGAATACATGAGTCTAAAACTTATTTTGAAATTATATAAGTACAAGATAAGGTGATTTTATTTATTATGCGGAAGGTCATGAGTTATGTTAAGTTTATCTCTAAATTATTGGATGAATTTCTAAAGGGTAATGGAAGTGGATCATATTCCATTAGGAAGACCTCCACTGACCAATTCCTATTACTACAAACTAAACAACCTCATGGACAATTATGGACTGATCCAGTGTTGAATCCAAATCTATTAGGAACCAATTCTACTACTATGAAAGTACTGGTTGATAAATCATCTAGGTCTAATGTAGTCAAAGAACAACCTACTAGAAATATTTCAATCAATAATCATAATTTTTATGAGTAACTAGATGATATAGATGCTACAAAGGGTGATGCTCCTGATCAGGTTTAGTTGAGAATCTAGGATGATTATCCACTCTATAAAATTAAGAAACATAAAAATTCCTTGACCAAGGGATCTAATAAAGTTTCTACTGCTGTATCTATAGACTACGATTCTTAATTATATCAATCCTCCCCTTTTAGGTAAGACCTTCAACTAGTAGTATATCTAGTTAAAAAAGTAAAGAACTCTTAGTATAATAATAAGATCATTAGTATTTCCACACCGTCTTAGGGTGGTAAACAAACAGATTTTTGTATTTTTATCCCATTAGTTGATATAAATGGGAAGGATAAAATAAAGGATGCATAGTTATCATATAATGAGGTTGAGATGGATTTGGATTATCTTTATTAGGAATTTTTTTCTAAAATATAGTGAAAGAAATGGTAATAATTACTCATTAAGGATTTCTTTATGTCATTTGAAATTCAATAACTACAAGGGAAAGGTGGATACTACTACCTCTAACAAGAAAAGGATTTAGTATGGGATAACAACAAAGGAAAGGTCTAGGATGAAACCTCAGGATTATTACCCTAATGATATAGGTGTTAAAATTAATTGGTTGTTAAAACTAATGATATATCTATTTAAACATAAAGTAATACTTCTATATAAGGAATTAATGTCACTGGTTCAAAACCTATACACAAATAGGGTTCTAACCAAACTGATGCATTAATTCAGTAGAAATTTGTGACAAAATTTCTGTAGCCAGACATACCTATTATAGACGTCCTTCATACTTCTACCAGTAGTGTATTAATTTGTACATCTTAGAAGGATTATTTATAATGTGAGGTTAGAACTAGTCCTAACCATGTACAAACTTATCCTAATAGGGATGGGATGGATCTTATCATGAACCTACTAGACAAGTTGAGACACTAGACTTGGATTCTCCCAATTTCATTTCCCCACTTGATTCTATTAATATAACTAATTTTAGTTTTTTTTATAATGATTACAATGACAATTAATGAAACAAATACAAGAAAACTACCCCTATGGTTGTCAAGGAAGGTTTGGTTTAATATTCAAACACCCATGGCTAACACTAGAAGAGTGAGGACTATACAAAACATCTTGGAGCTACAAAATATTCCTCTAATGCAGGGTATATTTATACTAATTCCAATATAACTTCTTTAATTATGAGGAAGCTATAGAGTATCCTTAGGAGTTACAACCTGAAGCTATTATCACCAATGTTTATGTTCTTAATATTAATTATGGTAAAAGTACGGGCCATTGTTCCCATTACTAAGCACATGAAAGAGAAAGGTTCCATTACTTAAGGGAAGTATGATTCATTGGATATGGATGAACATGATATTCCATGATAATCTCTTAAGAAAAAAAGGAGAGGTCAATATCTATTAAGTCAAGGTGGATCTCAGAACATAGAAAGTGGACATAAAAAAAGATGAAGCTGATTGGATTACTTGAGCTAATGTTGTGATGATGTTATACTATGATTTTTATAGGAATTTTGCTACATGTTTCATTCTTTGGTGGATAGGTGTCACTTTTTTATTCTTTTTTTCTTGTTGTTTTTATTATTCTAGTGGAAATGGTATACTTTTATACATTTTTACCCCCATGTATGTAGTGTGTGTGTGTGTATTTTTCTTAATAAATTTGTTGGGGTCATGGGTTCAGGTTTCCAAATCCAGGGATCATTCCACTTATTATTATTATTATTATTTATTAGTTCTAATTTATATTATATTTTATTATTATTATTTTTATTATATTATTTTATTTAGTAGTTGGGATCTTACTTGAGTGGTAATGTATCCCCACAATTCTATACCAGAATAGGGTTCAACTCATGGAAGACTCCATTAAGGGGGTTATTTAGTCCATTTATGGAAAAAATAGGGGCCCACACTATGGGTATGCACAGATGCAGGTAGGAAGCATGGTAGAGACTAGATGGATAGTGTAGTGCGATAGACATGTTATACAGTGTGGTAGCCGGTAGGCATCACTGGGTTGGTGGATCAAAAGAGTGAGGGTTCATTGGAACATATCAATTGGGACACTACCACCCAAATTTCCAATGTGGGATGGAGGGGTTACCTGCAACAAGATTATATGCATAGTGGATCTAGTTAGATGATGCAACATGACTTGGTAAGATGTGCAGTGGGGTGCCACATAGGAACTTCTGGGTGAGTGGATCAAAAGAGATATTGGTGTTATGACACCTATAAAAAAGTATTATTCTCATATGGACTCCCGATGTGGGTGGAGGGGTGAACTGACTTTCTATAAAAGGGGTGGTATAACTTCCATACTGGAGATATAGTGAAATTATTATCGATGGGGGGGGGGGATGAGGTATAAGACTGAAGTCATGGGGTGATGAAGAATGCTCTTTTAGGGTATTATGGGGTATTTAGGACATTTATCTAAGCATTCAGGCCATAAAGAGTTTGGGCCTTCTAGCCATAAATATGTAATAAAATAGGCCTAGTGAGTACTTACCATTCCTTGTGGGGAGGGATGAGATTTGACCTACTGGGGTGCTTGAGTGTGTGTGTATTGTTTAAGATCTTTAATCCCATATACAATATATATATATATATATAATTCTATGTATAAGTATAACTATTCTGAGGATGGGGAGAAATACAATGATAATCCTACACAAATTATTTTCCTTATTGACCTAACTATATATATATATAGTCCTAATTATTTTACTTACTATAAAAATACCTTACCAGACATCACTATTAATGGAGTTCACTACCATGAAGATAATGATATCATAAATTCCTTGGTTAGTTATTTTTTTCATCTCTTTAGTGGTAAATTAATATCAGATGGCCATAATTTGGTAGAGGCAATTGATTTATCCATCTCGAAGATGAAAAATTATTATTTTTATAGCCATTCCCCTTGATAAGGAAATCAAATCATCTCTTTTTTCAATAAATATGGAAAGTGATACTGGCCTATATGGATTATATAATTGGTGATTTATGTATTATTGGTATATTATTCATTTAGATCACTCTATAGATGTTAAATAATTTTTATCCATGGAAAATTTTCCCTATGTTTCTAACTCCTAGTTCATCAACCTCATACCTAAGATCAACTATGCATCATATGTTAGGGATTATAGTCCCATTGTGGTTAGTAATACCCTACCGAAGATTATAGGAATTGTTTTTCTATGAGTCTTGGAGGCCTGAAAAACAATTTTGTTTTTCATAACTAGTTTATTTTCATTCTAGGAAGGAAGACATATAACTATCTTTATGCTGCCATAGAGTGTGTGGACCTTGTTCAAAAGAAATCACGGAATGATAACATTGCCCTCAAAGTGGACATTTCTAAATCCTATAACACCCTTAGTTGGATTTTTATTCTCCAGATCCTTTCCCTATAAAGATTTTCCAAGAGATTTACTAGGATCATTCATTCTTTGCTTATAATCTCAAGGGTCACTATCATTATTAATGAATCACCAAAGTTATTATTAAACTATTATAGAGGGATTAGATAGGGGAACCTCTCTATTCCTTTATCATTGTTATTATGGAAGACTACCTAAGTAGATTATTTCTCAGGGACATAGAAAATGGTCACATCAGTCCTATTTGTAACACCCCAAGATTTCATAGTACGTTATCTCCTTAAAATAATTTAATAGCTTATATTGCACGCAACACTGACTTGGCTTGCATTATACGCAAGATTGAGTTTCTTCAAAACAACACATTAGTATTATAATTATTTAAACGATATATTTATTTATCAATTAAATATTGTAATATGAATATTAATAAATAAATTTTAAATGTTATTTATAATGTTTTCACATAAATAAAACATATTTATAATGAAATGTTTTAGTTCTGTTAAATTAGTTATATATTTAGAAAAACTATTTTCTTAAAAGAAGTATTTTTTTATGTCCTTTTGTGAAAAATAATAAAATTAATTTTAGACACTCCTAAAAATTGAATTTGGTAAAATAGACTTCATTTTTGAATTCTGAATATCAAAATTATCTTAGGGTCAATTTTTGGTATTTTTATGAAAACATTCAATTTTTGAATAATAGTGAAAAATACTACATAGTACATAAAAACTGACTTTTTCATTTAAATAATTATTTTTAATGGAAATTTATCTTAAAGTAAAAATAGATACATAATACATATATTAGTCCAATTTAAGTCATTTGAGTCATTTTATAATAAGACTGGATATATAAAATTTTATTGAAAATTTTAACGTCTTTTACCCACCTTCTAGGAACATTTAAAAATTTGCATAAAATATAATTTTACCGCTTCTGTAAATTGAATTTCAAAAATCCGATAGACACAGTTGTCATTAATAAGTAAAATGTGGTTCAATAGGATGAAAATAATTTTTTTTATGAATAGTAACTTTTAAATTTTATTTACCACGGTTAAAAGTAAATAGGATAATTAAAGGTAAAAATAATATTATAATTACCCCAACACATGTTCTAATTCTATTGGATTAGTGTTTTTTGACCAAAATAAACCTTTCAAATATTAATAAATAAACCATTTTTAATATAGGGTTATACATAAGATAAATTTGAATATAAATATTAATTATAAATATAAATATATTTCATACATCATATTATTTTATTTATAATTTTTATACATTAAATAATTAAATTTATTTATGTCACAATGATGATTTTGTAATTACCTTATAAATGAAAGATTAAAGTAATTGATATTATAAATATTAAAATAAATGTAAATTGAAAATTTTTATGCCATTAACGAATTTTATAGGTGAATATGATATGTTAGTATTGATTCAATGTATTTTATTCTAATGAATCAAGTTGTTGTGACTTTAAAAAAAAAACAACTACTAAATAGTGTCAAAATTTACATAAATGAGTTTTAAAAAAAATACTATTTTATTAAATGATATAATATTCCTAAAAATATAAGATTCAGACAAATGACTTTAAATAATGTTTTATATTTCATTAATTAACCACTTGTGGTTCTCTTGGAATTTTATAGTAACTATATTAACCATGTAGTATAAAAATACAAGAAGACATGATAAAAGTTAAACTATTTAACTAAGGGTTAAATCTAAAAGATACGGTTAATATGGTAACATAAACATGTCTAAAACCTATTAAATGAGATTATTTAAAACCATACACACCTTATCCTTGAAATAAATTCATTTTGAGCTATTAGAAACTGAAAATTATTTTATAATAAATCAATATTTCAGGCCTTTCCTAAAGTTCCCCTCACCTCTCTTATAAAAGGGTACTCCCCCTTCTCTTAAATTCACACCTGCAAATCCATTTGTCTCACCCAAAACCTACTAAAATCTCCTCCAAAATACCCTAAATTAAACCTAGTGTCCTTACTTTGATCATAAATCCAACCTAAGGATCCCTTTTGTTCAAATCAAAAGGAAGCGCCCGAAGAAGAGGTAATTATTTCATCACCTCTTTCAAAGTTCTTTTCTTCTTATACTTCCTATTTCTTTATTTTTTCCATAATAAAATAATAACTCTAGTAATTTATAAATACATAGATTTTATTATAAATATTTTACAACCATATTCATTATTCTATCCATCCTATGAATGATAAAGTCACCATGCGTGCGTACGTACAACTTACCGTTTCCATGTCGTGGTGTAATTTGTTATTCAACACTACATTATTTGGATGGGTATAATAATGAGTATAATTAATTTAAATAATGAATATAACATGGTAATTATTCTGTATATATAATATAACATCCAATTAAACATCATTTCACTATCAATAGAATGATATTTTTGCCCGTGCGTATGTACGAATTACCGTCTCCACGACGCGATGAGAATCATCTTCAACAATCACCATTCAAGAATTTCTAGAAATATATATATATATATATATTGATTAAGTATGAGATATATGAAATAATATTTCTACCAGAATAATATATATTTATGTAGATAAATATATATCATTTACTTCCATACTATACAATAAGAAAACGGAAACAACGTTCATGCGTACGTAAGGACTATCGTCTCCATGAACATTGTTTCCATTTCATATATGTATCTATTATACATATTTTTATTCTGAATATATATGATATATAAATAATTTTTATATTATAGAAGTATGTAAATCATGATCTAAGTGATACGATCAAGAATAACAAGTTAAAAAACGTATGATAAAGAAAGCGATTATCACATGAAACTTTACTTTAACATGGAAATTATTATTAAATGGATAGTATAAAGTCATAAATGAATCATATATGATATCATAAATATGAATATGGTTCTGGTATAATTTAATAACATACTATGGCCATTATACATAAGGTTAAACATACCCTCGACTAAAGGAAAGTACAAGGTAAGAGTTAATTCCTCAATCTCATTATTATTCGAGATTGTTTATATGTAGGTATTTATTGGGACATATTTATCATCCATGTCTATGTTTCATAAAAATGTTTTACAAAGGAATATTTTATGGTTTTATGGAAGGGTATCTTTAACTAGATAATAAATTTAAATTTTTAAAAGATTTTTTTCTTCTAAATATATTTAATTAATGTCCATGCTTTCAAAATGATTTTAAGGATTTATTTATATGGACATGATTATTTTAAAATGTTAATTATTTTGAAAAGTTTCAAATTGGTATGGGACAATTTGATTCAAAAATATATTTTAAATGAATTCCTTTATGAATTGTGTGACTTTTAAATGATTTCATGAAAAATTGGTATTTCTCTCAAAGAGTTTTACCGATCATTTTCAACTATGTCAACATCCTTTACTGGGTATTATTCTTGATTGATGTTGATTTATTATAATACAATATTACATATTTTATTGAATAAAGTATGATATGTTTGACTATGGATGTGCTATTTTTATACAATTCATGGTTTATGGTTAAAGTATTGACATTTTGTATGCTAGTTTTAATACAAATGATTATGTTATGTTTGACCCTTTTCATATGAGGAATGTATTGGACTTAGTATGTGATGAGCAGGGCCCGTTATATCCCCTCGATGCATTGGTAGGTCTCATGAGACAAACTAGTGTCTTGGAACAAGGCTTTGACAGAATATTTGTGAATGGTCTTGGCACAAGGCCTTGACGTAGTAATTATTATGTCTGGCATTATGCATTCCCTCATTATGAAATTAGTTATTAAATGTGATTATTAGACTATTAGAATATCCATGTGCTTGTTTATATGGTAATTTATGAATTATTTTTACCATATTATGGTCAAATTTTATGTTTAAAAGGTAGCTGTTTTTATTATACATATTTCCTTAAAATTTTATAGCTTCCGCTGATTTATTTACCCTTACTGAGCATCTGAGCTCACTCCTTTCTTATGTTCTATTTTACCAGGATGATAAGAAGTGTAATATAATTGATATAAAGGGTTATTCTAGGGTAATAATGGAGTTATAAAAGGATTATTTATGCTATGTTTTATGTTATAAAGTGTTATATAACATTCAAGTATGTAATCTATTTTCCAAGACTGCTAAACTGATCATTCCTTTGGGAATTGATTCCTTGAGATCATGATAATATATTAAAATAATGCATTGACTTCGGGATTCTGGGGTCGGGGCATTACACTATTAAAGATAACACAAATCTCAAAGCTCCAACACACCTATTTTATACAGATGGGATCCTTACCTTCTGTCATTCTGATGATTTAACCTTGTCCACTTTTCATGGCATCTTAAAACATTATGAGACTACTTCTGGGAAAGATATTAGCTAGATTAAATCAATGGAAATTTTTGGAAAATATATTTAATAAGGAAGGAAAAGGCACATCATAAAAACTTTAAAGGTAAAACAAAGATCTGTCCCATTTAATTACTTGGGAGTTTATTTAGGGGGTGTGGAGGATCAAGTATTACTATTTGGAAGAAATTTCATAAAAAATAACCTCAAAACATAATAGTTGGAAAGGAAGATCCCTATATTAAGCTGGTAAAATATCCCTAGAGAGATTAGTTATCTCTTAAATATTTTTTTCACTCTTTTCATCTTTATCAATGGCCAAATAAATTTATCAAAAAGTTAGAGTCTCAAATTTATAATTTTTTCTAGACTGAATGTCTGAATAACATGAAACATTACAATATATCCTAAAACAAGTGAACAAAACTCATGGATATGGGTGACCTAGGTATTAAAAGCCTTAAGCTATTTAACACATCCTTGATAATTATCTATACTTGGCATATAATGTGCTCCAACAATGAGGCTACTAGCTTCCTTATATAAAGGCTCATTAAAAAAATTCATAGAGAAAATATTTTCTTTATGATATTATCAGTTTGTCCACCTATTTGGGAATATTTTGTGGAAATCATGTGGGAAAATCTTTATATTCTCTCAAGGTGATCCTCCCTAAATTTCTAACACACCATATGGATACTACATAGTATTAAAAATTCTTATAAATTTCCCCTGACACTAGGTGGTCTGTCAACACTAAAGGCACCATAATACTTGTCTCAAATGTAGTCCCTCATACCAACAGATTTAATATAGCAGGTCTAGAGATTTATGTTTTTGAATAAGGAAGAGGGATTTTAGTGTCCTATACATTTGGGTATTCTGAATTCTAGGATTTACTATAGGTTCCTATGTTGTATGTATCCTAACACTCCTAAATTTATGGGCCTATTAAATATTATCAACACACCCATTCTAGCAAACTATTAATTTAGTATATTTAGAACAATTTTCTTCTAACAGATAATAGGATGAAGGCTGTAGACATCCAAATTAAATCATCATGTTTCATGTGTTATAAGAGTGATGAGTGCTACAAAAATATCTTTCTTTATGGTGATATTAATAAGTTTATTTGGATTCACCATTCATATTTATTTCACCATGATCTTGATCTTTATAGTGGTTTTAATAAATTTATGGACTTCTTTCTCAGGCTGAACTTGAGTGACTAGATTAAAAATATTATTTCTATGGCTATTACTTTAATTATTTTTCATATATGGAATGGAAGAAATGAATGTAGGATTAAGATAATTTTACAAGATTCTCTTGAAATTATTTCCCTAATCATGAAGGAAATTAGGATGGAAACAAACCTTTAAAAAGGAAACTTTCACAAATTAATGAATATTCTCATCTATACAAGAATGATTGGGGTTCTTATCATACCAAGGAAGATAATACAACCTTAGTTTATTAGTTGGACCCCTCATTGCTCCCTATGGATCAAATTCAATACCGATGGTGTATCATTAGGTGTTCCTAGACCTGATTGGTGTGGAGGTATATTTTGAACCTCTATATTTTTTTTTCAAGTGATCCTTCATGAAATTTATTGAAAATTTAGTTTCCTTTGACGTTGATCTATGGGGTATTATCTATACCATAAAGTATGTGAATAAAGTTGGATGGAGTATATCTAGTTTGAATGTGAATCTATCTCAGTTGTTAATATGGTTAAAATAGAAACTTTGGTGTCCTAGAACCTTTATAAGGAGTGGATAAAGTGTATTTTATACCTCAATAGTATATAATATGTGACCTATCACATATATAGGGAGGGAAATATGATTCTAGATGCTCTCTTTAAGGAAGATTTGGTAGAGTAGGTCTCCCTCTAATCTTAAAATCTTTTTGATATTTTTTCTCATCTTCCTGTATCTAACACATGAGGTGATGCCTATAATTGCATTTATATCTAACTATTATTTCCATCCCTTATTTTTTTGAATAAATTTCATGGGTATGGGCCCTGTGGTTCATTACACTGGCCTTCTTTTATTATTATTTTTACTTATATATAATACTTATTATTATTATTATTATTATTATTATTTTCATCCAATACTAATTATTATTATTATAATCATAATAATCATCATCATTATCTTAATAATAATATAATAATATAATAATAATAATAATAATTATCATCATGTTTAGCCAATTTGACTTATTTTTAATTTTTTAAAATTTTTCCTCTATGCATGGATGTGCATGACTAGTGAGAGGAGATATATGCTTCTACATCATCATATTTGTGGGTAATATCCATCAAAACTATCCTCCCCAGCTTTAGTGAACATCCTCAATCTACCCCTAGACATTCACATAACTATTATACCATGTTTCATTCCATTCGATTCTACTCTATCACCCATCCTTGCGTAAGAACTAGCAGTCGGCACCAACTCTGCATCACCCACCCACCCACATGGATTGTAATAGCTAGTGGAGAACCTCTAACCACCATCCTATTACTTAGAATAAAAGCAGTGAACTAGGACACACACCATATCTTTTGTATGTTCACTAAAATATTTATCTTAATGAATTAAATTTAGGTGCATGTACCTTGCTATGTAGTTTCATTAGTTGTAATCCATTATGAATGGGTTAAATGGAATCCATTATGAATGAAATAAATGGATTTCATTTATTAAATAAATTCAATGTATCATTCCAATAAAAATAAACATATTTTGATACATTTAATATGCATGATGCGTTTCATTAAATGAAATGCATCAAGGATTGATCTAAAAGGATGAGATCCCTCCTATTGGGTATAAATGATTGTATGCAAGCCTCTTAATACTATCTTCCTCCTGAGATGTAGTTTATCACAAGGTGAAGGTGATAAAACCCATTCTATGTTTATTAATCCTTAAGAAATGTTATAGGATCCTTTGGCCTTTGTAATCCCCTCAAAATTAGGAGGCTTTCTTCTGCTACTCCAGTGTTCAAAATCAATCATGAACCATCAAAGATTGAATATGGAGTATTTTGTTATCCAGGTATGTAAATTTATGTTCTTTTTTTATATTATATGTTGATTTTGTCCATGATATATTACATAAATATGAGTTTTCTTCCACTCCCACATTCATATGATGAACCTCTAAAACCCATAAGTGGTATCAGAGCAAGTTTTTTGGATGAATAAACAAGTTTCTTACATTGTTAAATGAATAAAATGTTATATAAAATTGAAATTGGGTATTCACATATCGATGTTATGTTATATGATAACATAATTTTGGGATTACTATACATCAGTGTTATCAATATTATTTATAAACAATGAAAATGTTTTTTTAGAATATTTTTAAAATTTATAAAAGAGGTTTTATAAATTAATTAATAATAAAAGGTTTATAGTTAATGGATTAAATATTTTGAATTATTTATTAAAAATACACCTTTAATATTAAATATTTAATATTATAATGGTTTATAAAGGTTTATAAATATTTATAAATTGATTTAATTTTTTTTAACAAATTATATGGCATGAATTGTAATATTTAAATAAATTTTTTTATTTAGAAATTAAAAAGATGATTTATAAATAGTTTATAAATAACCTCAATAAAGGTAAAATATAAAGATGTTTATATTTATAATTATAAATAGTTCATAATTAAATTTTTTGAAGTTTTTAAAATTAAATAATAAAACATTATTTAAAAATATTATTTATACCACATCAATTTTTTTGATAATTAAATGTTTAAATAACATAATTTATATGATATATAAATTATGTAAAATGTTTTCATAATACAGAATGAAATATAAATTAATTCATGAAATTTCATATGCATTGAAATTCCATATAATGTATAATATTGAAAGTGGATATAAAAGTGTTTATAACCATAATGTTTAGATTATTTATAAAATGTTTATAATAAGATTTTATTTATGAAAAAGTTTAATAAATTGTTCTCTTGTTTAAATATTTTAAATGTTCATTTATTTAAGAAGTTATTTCATGCTTTATTCATGTATATAAATTTTTTATATCATGAATAGTGTGTATACTTTATTTATATGATAAATTTTATTCTAAGAGATAGAGCCTTGCATTTCATGGTAGGCACAACTCCATAAAATTTAGTTTTCATCTACCATGAATTTAGTTTATTTTTGTAATTATGAGCTTTAGTTTAGTTATTAGGAAAATTTTGTTCATATTAAGTGTTAGAATTATCATTGAGTAAAGTCTCCCCGATGAGAGGGACTTGGGGAAAACTACCTACCAAATTGGAGGATTATTCCTTATTTCAAAAAGGTGAATGAGGAAAGCTATCTATCACTCTATTATTAATCATGTGTAGATTATAAATATTATATAATTCTATATATTTACATGAAGAGTTCATATATCTTACGCATATGATGAATTTAGATATGTATGAATATACTTGGATCCTATTTTGGGTGAGTAACACAAACTAGTGGGTTGTGTAAAAATTATACATTAATATGGTGTGAACACATTAATTCATTGGTTGGAATAGGGATTATAAATACTAAATCATTCGAAGCATGCATACAAAAAAGGAATAAAACATGAGAAGATAAATATCACATAGGATTTAATAGTTAAGAATTTAATATGTTTTTAATGTATACTAAATTGGCATTACATTAAGATGTAAAACCCCTAAAAAAACTAAACGTGAGATTCTTTCCAAGGGGGCACTTGTTAAGAGCTCAATCATCCAACTGGGTAGTTTTGTGCCATTTTCGGTTTCCCATGGATTATCTTGTGCGAGGAAAGATAGTAATAAGTAACTCTAAATTTTCCTACTTGGTAGTTTTATTCCATAGCCGGGTGCCCCTAAATTAATCTAGTGTTAGCTTGTTTTTGATTTCTTATTTGTGTTACATTAATTAGGAAATCATAACGGTTATGATACCATAGGAATAGGATTGAGTACATCAATATTATAGATTTGGATAAAGAGTTATCTAATCAAATATCCAAGAATCATAATTGTTGTGATTGGTATGATTCCTTACTTAAATAATTAAGTGATGAGAGGAATGCCCCAATATACTCATTACTTAGTAAAATATGGATCTTGAATCTCTAAAAGAATATGATGCATAGGGTTATCAATTTTAATGGGAGAACTATCATTAAAATTCCTTAATAAAAATATATAAAACATGATCCTCACCCACTGATATGTCTTTTTTGTTTATTATGAAATTATTTACATAAATCATATTGAGATCATTAATAGGTATGACCTATAAAATAGTTAAAAATTAGTACCTAGTGCTGAGAAGTATTATCAATGAGAAGCATTCAGAACCCCTGAATGTGAATGTCATATAAGTCAATTTAACCAACTATGAATCATGGGTATTAGATATATTGGGTGTGCATCACACATTTTTGATGAAAAACACAAGCTTATAAATAAAAGGTAATTGATAAAGGGTAAAGTAGATCATTATGTCGGCAATAGAGTAAGAGTTGTTGCATTAGATTTTTGGAACATATGATCTATATTTACCAATTGTATTAATCCTAGAATTGAAAAAATACTATTATATTCCCACCATAATGAGAAATTTGATTTCTATATATTTTTTGGACAAGAAGGTATTTTCATTCTTTATTACGAACAAATTTTTTTCAAAATACAAGAATGAATTTTTTTATGTAATTGGGAATATAATGAATAGTTTATATATTATATACATGGATAATCCTGTATATAACATTCTGAAGAATAAGTAAAGAGTTGATTCTATTCTCACCTACCTTTGGCCTTGTCACCTTGGACATATAAATGAGAAACACATTCAATGATGTTGGACCCCTATGAGGGTACCCTTCCTTGTGTAAGGGTATCCAAAATATCTTTATAGATACGTATATGTACATGGGATCTTGTTTGAAGGTAAATAAAGTCCATGTATAGTTATATGAAATATATGGAAGCTCATGTTAGGGTAAAATCATACTTACGTAAGGGTACAAGTATAAAGGAGACCCAAATAAAGGTATCTATGATATTTATCAGCAGATCATATAAGGGTATATTCTTATATAAGGGTAAATATGTTAGGTTAGGTAGGATATGTAAGAGTACCTACATAAGGGTAAGTTGTGGATCCCAACTTTCATAAGGGTAAATACTTATCTATATAAGGGAATATGCAGCTGCGTAAGGGTATATGGGTATTTGTGTAAAGGTAAGTCAGGTATTTAATTAACCACATAAGGGTAAAGTGATACCTATATAAAGGTTACCCAACTATTCCATAGTGAAGGGTATTACACCACGACTATGACATCCCTCCTTTTATTACGTAAACTTTTCATTTATATAGTACAACCATATGATCTTTTAAAGTTTAGTTTCTTTGAAAAAAGTTACATAATACATGAAAATATAAAACATTATTATAAAAAACATGAAAATAATCTTTATTGGTTCATCCTAAATACTTTTACTACATCTCATAACCTGTGGACATACATCAATGGAAAGGGTGAGCATAAGGCCCAGTAAGGGAAAGTAAGGGGAAACCGTTTACATGTGATCTTGAGGAATATCAATAAGAACATAAGGAATATCATTATGGAATGAATAAGAGAAAAAAGGAATATAATAAATAAAATAACATAAATAATAACTTAGAAATGCAGGTAAAAAATTTAAATGATACATTCATAAGCATATCACCAAGGTTTTTCACTGAGGTGTCATAAAAATTAAAAAGGTTATTGACCAAGGTATCGTAAAACATGTCATCTATAGAGATTAAATTCTTTACCCAATGCATTAGAGAGCTATCTGATAAAACACTTTATATGTATTAAGTTTCATGTGATCCACATATATCATAATAAATTATTCCATAAATATCCCATGTATAATAAAATCAAGGAGTTTTATATTGAAATCATGACATTTAAAAAGTGTTTTAAAACCTGATCATTATGTCATTTTTAACCCTCAAAAAGGGAATGTGGGTTTTATATATGTCAAAACCAGAAAAAAATAAATCATTTTCCTATATTGGTGAATAATACTATAAAATATATAGGTTTGGGTATTCAAAAAAATAAAATAAAATGGAATTTCTTAAGGAGAAGAGAGAAATTTTGAGAAGTACATTCGGCAGCATTACAGGTATAAAATATGGTTTTAGAAAAAGTTAAAAAGAGAGGGGAAAAGGGTAAAACATTCATAAAATAATCCCAATACAGAAAAGGGATAAAATAAATTGGAAATAATAACTTAGTTTTTAAATTATAAATACATACCACATAAAGAGGAAACTTGAATGGAAAAGAGAAGTGGAGATATCCCTCACCTTGAAGAGTAGTTCTTAAAACTTGTAGATCGGGACCTTAGGGGATTTATTACACCTTTAGGGGACTCCTTGGGAGGTAAAATTATCATATATTCACGGAGGAATAATTTTAAGTTTAATTAAATGGAGAAATGGGTGGGAATTTAGAGAAAAAGTGGGGGATTTGTTTATTAATTTCTAAATTTAGGCCTTGGACACCTAGGTAGTGGTAAATGTAAATCCATGAGATTGCCCATGGTATTTTCCCAAATTATTGGAAACTTTGAAAAAATTTATCTTAATCCATAATAGTCGACCATCATTTTATATTACTTATTTTGGTAAGGAAAATTAAAGTTTTCACAAAATAACATTTTTAATGTTAAAGTTTCCATCTTAGAATTTGGAAAGTAAATTATATATTTAGAAATTGATTAAAATCTATTAAAACACTTGATATTAATAAAATAAAATATTTTAAGTCATGAATTGTTGTTAATTATTTATTACATATTTATTACATAATTATGATTTCATTAACATACTGAAAAACTGAAATTGTATTTTTACTATTCATAAAAAAATAAAGTATTTTAGAAAATTATCATAAATTCACCCTAATCAAATTTAGAAATGAATATTTCAAAAATTAAATTTATTTTATTGTAATAATTTTATAAATATGATAATTTTAACTTTTAAATATAAAAATTATTATTTATTAAAAATAACAGCGTATTGAAAATGCCAAGTAAAATTTATAACACTTGTAAAAAATAAAATTATTTCATCATTTATTTTTAAATAAGAGTGTTTTAATAATAATATTTAATTAAAATAAAATTTATTCATAATAAATAGTTTATTATAATAATTATATATATTTTTAAAGTACAATCTTTTTCCAAAAAATCAATTTATCAAATTCCATCTTAATTTTATTAAGGAAAACTATTCTTAAAAAAAAACAATGGAATAACAATTTCATTTATACAGTGGAATTACACTTTAAGTAACTTGTTACTCGACACATAACCCCTTATTACACCCACATACGCCCTAAGAGTAAGGTGTGTAATGGTGGTAGTTTCGTTGGGTGCCTTGGAAAACATCGACGAAGTGGTAATCTCCACTAACTTGAACTTCTCCCGTATATGATTTTGTTCAAGCTTCACTTAATAAATATCATATTGGGATTGGTCAAGGGAGATCCCCGGTGATGATACCTCACTTCCATGTTTTGATAGATGTGATTCAAATGGAAAGACTCTACTGGTAGAGTCCATCAACTCTTCTTTTTGTATCAATTTTCCTTTGTCAAAATTTTACTTATGAACTCTAATGATAATGTTAAAATTATTATCAAGACTGTAGTTCCCAATGGTCATATTGAACAATGGTCTTAATTGACCAAAGGTTATATAAAAGTTGAATCCAAATGGTCACATTTCCCTTTATATTCACTTCTTTAAAAAAATACATGGTTTTGTTGTGAATAATATAATATAACACACATTTTCATGAAACAATTATCCTTCAAAAAGTATGGGTCATTACATTCTTCCACCATTAAGAAATTTCTTCCCTGAAATTTTAACTTGTAATATTAGTTGATAAAATGTGTGGTTAGTTCGTCCTCATTGTCTCCTATAGTTCCCACACCACTTATTTATTTTTATGGTTCCTCTATAACACTTTGACGAGTTGGGTAGTCTTGTTGCATGAAACCTAGTCTCTACGGTCCAATATCTTCACCTGCTACTCCTTACAAGAGAGGTAATGTTCTATTTGTACCACCTTAGCATTCAATACATGTAAATGGTCAGGTATTCACTTTCTCACGATGGATACATGAAATACATCATAAACTTTAGAAATATTTGGAGTAAGTGTAAGCCAATAGGCCATTTCTTCTATGCGATCAAGGATTTTATAGGGGCCAATATACCTGGGGATAATATTTACTTTCTTCCCAAATTGTATGACTCTCTTCCAAGGTTAAATTCTAAGGAATAAATTTTCACCAACATCAAAATCCAAGTCCCTTCGATGGTGGTCAGCATAGCTCTTATGATGACTCTGAGTAGCCTTTATGTGTTGTTGGATGTAATGACCCTTTTCTGTCATCTCTTGGACAAGATCAGGCCCAAGAAACTTTATATCACCAACTTCATCCCAACAAGTATTAGTTATATGCACAAGATCCTTATCCTATTTAGTGAGGAATCTTCAAGTGCATCCATGAGACCTAGGTTTGAATCTGGGAAAAGGAATATTTCCAAGTACCTATAGAAGGTACTATAGCAGTCACTGTGGTAGATACTCTTTGGTGCTTTAGTACCCATAACTATTCACCTTTAGGCCACTAATTTGGGCTTGGAGTTCTTAAGGCCTTTGGGCCACCCAGGCCTTCAGGCCAGTAAGGCTTTTGGGCCACTTTCAGGCCTTCGGGATACCTTAAGCCCTTAAGGCCACCTCAAGGCCTTTAGCCCACCCGAGCAGAAGCAAACTAGAAAAATTATAAAAGGAACAATCTCTAAAGGATGATTTAGAGAAGACGCATTCACCATAGTAGAGCTATTGGATTTGAAAGAATGAGAGGGTATGACACTTTCCATAGGTACCAGACCTATGCATCCTTGAACAAGACAACTAGCTAAACATCCATGCATAGGTGGAGAGTTTATCATGATGCATACACTGGGGAGGGATAGTTTCAAGTTATTATAGTATGGGATGTGTTCCTTTAAGACCTTCGAGTCCTATAATGTCATGAATCCTATGGGTAATGCAATGTTAGGGTTCCCCATGAACCCTTAAAAGGGGTATTATAAAAAATTAATAAATAATTAAGGCCTTCATGCCATTAAAAAAATAATAAAATAAAAAACAAGTAGGATTTATACATCTCTTCCCATATAGATATTCATAGGGTGCAATTT
This sequence comes from Viscum album, assembly GCA_963277665.1. Taxonomy (NCBI): domain Eukaryota; kingdom Viridiplantae; phylum Streptophyta; class Magnoliopsida; order Santalales; family Viscaceae; genus Viscum; species Viscum album. Next base: position 1,150,474,255 of record OY728152.1, read on the forward strand.
GAATACTCAAATTGAATATGTTGTTGTATGAGAACTAAACTAATGGGAGATGTTGATCTCATCCACCTTTAAATTCCATTGAGAATGTTATCAGTATTTCATCGAGTTTCTAAATATTACTTTCATATTTTTTATAATTTCGGGGGTGATGGGCTATCCTAAAATTCAATCAGGTTCTCAGATCATGTTGAATAATTATCTAGATTTTTTATGTGAACCTTGGATCATGATCAGATACGATAGAAAGTAGTACCCCATTCATACTTACCACTTCCTTCATGTATATCTTATCAAGTTGGTAAAGATAAAAATATTCTCAAATATCAATGAAATGGGTAGTCTTGGTGAAACGATGAACTATAACCCAAATCACATTGTTTCCTTTAGATGTTTTCAGGAGACCAGTGACAAAGTCCATAGTGATATTTTCACACTTCCATATTGGTATGGGTAGTGGTTGTAATACCCATTTGTAATTTGTCTCTCTACCTTAACTTGTTTACACACCAAGCACCTTTTAGTGTCATTGGAGATCTCTCTTTTCATGTTATCCCACCAATAATGATTATGAGGGTCCCTATACATTTTAGTGATTCTAGGATGTATAGATAATGTAGATTTATGAGATTCATCCAGCAGATCCTTCTTTATTTTCAGAATAGATGGAACACATAGACTTGTATAAAATTTTAGTATACCTTCTTGATCAATATTGAACTCAAGAAACTTCCCATTCTCCACAACCTCTATCTTCTTCTGTAACAAAGGAACTTCTCTTTGATATTTCTTGATATTATCTAGTAATTATGGTTGAGAAATCATTTCAGATAGGATTAATGATTTCCTACCCTCATGATTACCATGTCCAACCTTACTAGGTCCTTGATCAATAGATCTCCTTGAATCCTCATTATTTCCATAATAAAAAGGTTTTCATGCTTAACACATCAACAAATTTGTTTTCTCTTATGATGTGATAATTAATTGAACAATAATAGTCTTTAATAAGTTCCAACCATATACTCTATCTCATGTTCAATTCCTTTGGTGTGAAAATTTACTTCAAGCATTGTTGGTTTTGGTATGTATCAGATTTCTCACCATAAAGATAGTGCATCCATATCTTCAGAGCAAAAACAACCGCAACTAGATCCAGATTATGCATAGGATAATTATGATCACGAGGCTTAAAATTTTGATATTCATAAGTAATAACCTTTTAATTTTGTATGATGACTCACCCAATCTATTTCATAGATTCATCACTAAAAATAACAAATCCTTATATAATAGAGGGTAATGTTAACATGGGTACAATAACCAATCTATTCTTCATCTCTTGGAAAATTTATTCATTCTCCTTTTTCCAGATGAACTTGTACCCTTTTCAAGTTAATTTGTTTAGTGGATTAGAAAGTCATAAAAAGTTTTTTACAAGCCTCCTATAATATTCTTCTAAGATAAGGAAACTACGAATCTCAGTTACTATTGTAGGATGAGGTGACTCCTCCACAAACTTTGTCTTCATAGGGTCAAGTAAGACTCCTTAATTGGTTACAATGTTCTGTAAGAAAGAAACTTGTTGTAACCAAAATTATCATTTTTTTAACTTTCCGAATATCCTCTCCTTCATTAGATTTTACATTATAACCCTTAAATGATCCTCGTGATCATTTTGAATTTTAAAATATATCATAATATCATCAATAAAAACTACCAAAAATATATCAAGGTAGTCCTTAAAGACTTTATTCATAAAATACATGAATATAGAAGGAGAATTAGTTAAGATAAAGGGAATAAAAACAAACTCATAATTCCCATATCTTAATCAGAAGTCATTCTTTGGAATATCTTATTTCTTCACCCTCAATTGATGATAACTAGATAAAAGATCAATTTTGGATAAGAATTGAACCCCACAAAGCTGGTAAAATAAATCATAAATCCTTGGAAGAAGGTACTTATTCTTCACTATGATCCCATTAAGTTAACTATAATGAATGCATAGATGCATTGATCCATACTTCTTCACAAGGAGAACATGTGATCCCCAATGAGACACATTTGGTCGGATAAAACCCTTCTCTAACAGATCTTGAAGATATTTCTTTAATTCCTCTTTCTCTACATTTTCCATTCTATATAGGGTCTTTGATATCATCTTGGATCTAGGCATGAGTTAAATGGATAAATCTACCTCTCTTTCTGGGGGAGGTCCAAGTAACTCCTCAGGAAATCTACCAATGTATTCCTAAATGATGAGGAAATTTTCTATACATATACTTTCATTTCCTTCTTTATTTTCACAAATAATTTCCATAAATAAGGCCATGGGAGGTGATTCTAGACAAAGATCTGATCAAGATATCTCTCATTTGAAAACAAATGTAGGTTTTCTATTCAAGACTAATGAGGTTTACTTACTTCTTCATTTGATCTTAGCATTATACTTTGATAGCCATTCCATCCCTAGCATAATGTCAAATTACATCATGGGAATGACTAATAGATTTTCAATGATATTATGCTCACCAAAGTGAATACTATAGTTTCTATTCATGGTTGATTCTTGGATAATCCCTCCAGGAGTCATAAATAATAACTCTACTTTTAGAAGTTTAGGGATTGATTCGATATTCTTTGCAAACTTTGTGGAAATAAAGTAATTCATAGAACCAAAATCAAACAAAGTACTTTCTAGCTTTGATAGAACAATGAGAGTACCTACCACCACATCATTGGGAGCATCTAATTAATCCATCTTGATAGAAAATTCCTGACCTTTATCTTTTGGTCTATGCTATGGTGATGGCGATTCCCCTCTACTATCTTTTGATTTAGAAAATGGTTGGAAAATTTCCCAAGATGTATAAAATTATAATATTATACTTCATGATGGGATTGAACCATATTCCATTTTTCTTTAGTATTGTAAAGTTGAGGCTTCACCTCACCATGATAGTTTTGATCAATATGACCATCTCTTCCATAGTTGTAACATATCCTTATCCCGAGAAAGTAGTTCCCCCGATTGATTATTCCCACATCCATTTCATGTGGGAAGTTTCACTTTCTTTCCTCCTATTCCATGATCAATGTTCCTTCCTAAGATTGGATCCATTGATCTCTTCTTTTCATTTGATTTATGGGACTAATGCATCTCTTTGAACTCCAGTTCAACCTTCATAGAACTTCACACTATCTCCTCCTAGCTATCATAGTATCGATTGGAAATATTATTCCATAGATGGGTTCTTATTCCAACTAAGAATATATCAACCTTTAAATTAGTATCCATGAAAAAGCTATTGGTGTAGCGAGAAAGTCTTTTAAAGTTCATCTCATAGCTTCCTATAAATTCATTCTCCTTCTGCTGCAGCTCTAGAAATTCCTTCTCCATTTTCATTTGCATCAAATGAGGGAAATATTTTTAAAAAAAGGTTCCCCTAAACTCTCCCCACTCCTTATCATCAATATCCCTTCTTGGATTCATGTTTTTAATCAGTTTCCACAAGTAATCAACTTCTCCCTCTAATAGGTACACAACAAGGGTGAATTTATCTTTTTCTAAACAATAAAGTACAAAAAAGATATTTTATGCAGATCTTATCCATTGTTCAGGAATCAATGGGTCGGTAGATCCAGTTAAAGAAGGTGGTCATTGATACATAAAGGACTCAATGTAAATTTGTTCCCTTTGAGATGAATATGGTCTCTCATCTTGATTCATCATTCCCATGATGTTTTCCATTTCGGCTTCTATCATAGGGCTATCAATGCATGGTCCATTGTGCTCACCATTTACACGGTTCCTCCCATTTCCCACCATTTTATTAAATAATAAAACCTTAGTTAGAAATATGTTTATTTTAATAATATTATAAATCTAAATTAAATTTATGTCTTAAAACATCATTCTTAAATATGTTATTCCTTAACAACTATTACTTCTTCTATAAATCCCTCATAATTGTTCATAAAAGGCTTCTGATTAATCAAACATATCACCCAGGAGTGTCAAAATAGAAGTGCAGTAAGGCCCATTATTATGAAACAATTCCCATTCAAGTTTAGATCAAAGTGGTGTTTTCAGGTTTTACCCCTAGATACATCTGCTCCACATCCACTTATTCGTATCCAGACAAAAATTTCTTTTCTTAGAAACCACTTACTTAATACTTCACCAAAATACTATGATGTTTTTATATATTTTAACTTGTCCATAATTTTATTCCTATAGTTTTCAAAATATTAAATTCCAAAAATAAATAAACCATCATTTGATACCAACTGTGACATCCCACCTTTTATTACATAAACTTTTCCTTTACATGGTACAAACATAGGATATTTTAAAGTTTAGTTTCTTGAAAAAAATGTACATAATACATGAAAAATTAAAATGTTATTATAAAAAAAGTGAAAGGATTATTCATTGGTTCATCCTAAGTAGTTTTACTGCATCTCATAACCTGATTACAATCATCATAGGAACGAGTGAGCATAAGAACCAATAAGGGAAAGTAAGGGGAGACAATTTACATGTGATCTTGAGGAATATCAATAAGAAAATGAGGAAAATTATTATGGAATGAACAAGAGAACATGAGTCATATCATAAATAAAATAACATGAATAATAACTTGTAAATGTGGCTAAAACATTTAAATGATACATTTATAAGCATATCGCCAAGGTTTGTTACCGAGGTGTCATAAAAATTACCAAGGTTATTCACTATGATATCATAAAACATGTCATCTCTAGAGATTAAATTCTTTACCTAATGAATTAGAGTTATATTAGAGAACACTATTCATATGTATTAATTTTAATGTGATACAAATAGATCATAATAAATCATTCCATAAATATCCCATGTAGAATAAAAGCAACGATTTTCATATTAAAATCATGGCATTTCAAAAGTGCTTTAAAAACATGATCATTATGTCATTTTTAAACCAAGAAAAGGGAAGATGAGTTTTATATATGTCAAAAATAGAATAAAATAAATATTTTTTAAATCTTGGTGAATAATACTATAAAATAATGTGTTTTGTTAATTCAAAAAAATAAAATGAAAGGGAATTTCTTAAGGATAAGAGATAAATTTTGAGAAGTAAATTCAACAGCATAACAGGTATAAAACCTGGTTTTAGATAAGGGTAAAAAGAGAGGGTATAAGGGTCTCCTATTAATAAAATAATCTCAATACTATAAAGAGATAAAATAAATTGGACAAAATAAATTATTTTTGGAAATTTGAATTACATACTACATAAAGAGGAAACTTTAATGAAAAAGAGAAGTAAAGATTTCTCTTACCTTGAAGAGTAGTTCCTAAAACACATGGATAGGGACCTTGGAAGATTGAGTACACATTGTTAGGAATTATTTGGAGGTTAAAATATCATATATTTATGGAGGAATAATTGGGAGTGAAATTAAATGGATAAATCAGTGGGTATTTATAGAAAAAGTGAGGAATTTGTTTATTAATTTATAAATTTAGGCCTTGGAAACCTAGGTAGTTTTAGATAAAAACCATGGGTTTTACCATAGTATTTTCATATGGTATTGGAAAATTAGGAAACATTTTATGTTATATTAATCCTAAAGTTTCAACCATCATTTTATATTACTTATTTTGTCAAGGAAAATTAAAGTTTTCACAAAATAACATTTTTAAAGTTAATGTTTCCATTTTAGAATTTGGAAAGTAAATTATATATTTAGAAATAGATTAAAATATATTAAAATGATTATTATTAATAAAATAAATCATTTTAATTTTTTTATTGTGATTAATTAGATATTGCATCATTATGACATAATTATGATGTCATTAACATACTGAAAACTCAAAGTGTATTTCTACTATTCACAAAAAATAAAGTATTTTAGAAAATTATTATAAATTCACCCTAACCTAATTCAAATGTTCTTATTTTAAAAATTATATTTATTTTATCATAATAATTCTTTAAATATGATAATTTTAACTTTTAAATATTAAAATAATTATTTATTAAAAATAATAGCATATTGAAAATGCATAGTAAAATTCCCGACACTTGAAAAAAATAAAATTATTTTATCATTTATTTTTAAATAAGAGTGTTTTAATCAGACTATTTAATTAAAATAAAAATTATTCATAATAAATTAGTTTATTATAATAGTTATATATTTTATAAAAGTACAATCTCTATATGAGAAATCAATTTATCAAATTCCATATCAATTTTATTAAGAAAAAATATTCTTAAAATAGAAATGATGGAATAATAATTTTATTTATACAATGGAATTGAACTTTAAGTAACTTGGTACTCAAAAAATAAACTCTTATTACACTCACATACACCCAATTGTGGTAGTTTTGTGGGGTGCCTTGTCTAACATCGAACGAGTGGTAATCTACACTAACTTGAACTTCTCCTATAGAAGATATCATTCAAGCTTCACTTGTTGATTCTCATATTGGGATTTATCAAGGGAAAACCCTAGTGATGATACCTCCCTCCCAAGTTTTGATAGATAGTCTTAAAACAGAACAAATATACTAGTTGAGGCCATCAAATATTCTTTATGTATCAATTTTCCTTTTTCAAAATTTTACTTATATACTATAATGATAGCATTAAAATTATTATCAAGAGTATAGTTTTGAATGGTCATAATTGACCAAAAACAATATAAAATTTGAATCCAAATGGTCACATTTCCCTTTATATTCACTTCATTAAAAAAAGACACATTTTTTTGTGTGAAAAATATAATATAACACACATATTTAGGAAAAAATTATCATTAAAAAATTATGGGTCATTACAATAGAAAATCCAAAGAGAAGATGGTTGTGGTGTATAATAATATTCCATGATGTAGCCTATATGAAGTTGAGATGTATAAAGTTTTCATATACCATATATATATGGATTATTCCATAGAAAATTGTTGGATGAGTTTATGGTATTACTTTAACCATATAAAATACACCAGGTTGTAGAAGTATAGACATTATACCATAGAGATTATGTCTACATTGCAAAGGTGAGTGAGGATTTAATATTATATTCTTCCATTTAATAAGTATTTACAAAATAGTGAAGAAGATATGTCATAGAAGTATGTGCTCCTATATATTTGGAGAATAATGAATTATGAAGGTAATGTATACACCATAGTATCCATGCTTGAATATAATATAAGATTTCATGGGAATCCATAATAATTTAAAAATGCATGATAATATATAGTTATTCTTAATTGGAGGTTAAAAATCATTTGATGGTGGTTTTATGATCATAGATTATAAATAATTAAAAGGTAAATACCATGATCCTCATGGGTGAACATTCAGTTTTCCATATTTTATAGAAATACATGCTGCACAGATAGAGATATTCTTAGGCAGTTATATTTTATACATATGAAAATATCCCATGTAGTTATGTTCATAGAAAAGAGCCCAAGACTTTTGGAGAATTTATGAGTAATTTATAATGATAAAAATAGAATATATTACACATTTTATAATACCTACATAAGAATAGATGATCTAGATCTCATGAAAAATCCTAAAGAAGAAGAAAGAAAGAGAGAGGAAGACACAAGGAGAATTCCAGGATGTTTTTCTAGATCTCATTTAGAAGTTTGAAGGTCAAAGAAGGTGTTATTCTAGGATCACTATTCTCACCAAAATTTAATATTGTATGTGTTGAATAGAAACACCATCAATGGTGTATGCATTATCTTCATGTGAACAATCAATGTTTCAACAAAAAAATTAGTGAGTTTCTTATTGAAAGAGAGCAGTGAGTTCTCCAATTGTTCATGGTAAAAAAATTGGAGGGTCAGTGAGACCACTCCAAACTATACTGAAATCAGAGATATTTTAGTGAATTTGATGCATAGGTTTATTACTATGCATGTTCCTTGGATTTATCCTAGCAAAGTTAAACCAAGTAAAACCTCTTTTGTTGTTTACTGTATTCATAGATTATTATGGGGAAAGGTAGGGAGGAATCAACATGTTAATCAAGTTGAGATAATAATATCCTAATTCAATGAATATTTTTTTAACTTTATTAACTTGATTTACCTCCATTTAAAGATGTTATCCTATTTTTGGATCTAATTAGTGGAATTAAAGGGAATTTTGTTTCATTTCTCTCTTGGAAGCATGGAAACAATTTTCAACAATAAAGGTATCAACATATTTGAAGGAAATAATTTATTATTGTGGAATAGATGGATGAAACATTACTTAAGATCCTTGGGAATGAATGTTTACACAATGACCATTTATATAATCCCTACTAAGATTTAAAGTGGATTTTTGATGGAGAGAGATCATTGATAATTAGATATAGATACCAAAGCAATAAATTCCTTGGTTAGTGCTATTTCCAATCCAATTTTCACAAAGGTAATGTCCTATAAAACCTATAATGTTATATGGGAAAATCTTATGAATATTTATGAATGATATTAAAAGGTTTTAGAGGAAATTTTGTAGGTTCTGTGGAACAAATATGAATATTTGAGAATAAATTCAAATGGAATAGTTAATGATTGTTTTGATCATCAAAATTTTCTTATTCAAGATATGAATGGACTTTTTGAAGATCTAAAAGATGAGAAGATTGTGAATTGGTTCATGAGATGAATCCATATTCATTTCAATGAAAAAATATTTGTTCTAGAAGACAAAGATCCAAAATATATTTCACTCGATAGTTTTCATAGTACTCTTGTAGATTATGAGATAAGAAATAAAGAAAATGAATCAAGAATAATGGAAATTACCCATCAGGTGTCTTTTAATTACCAAAGAAACTATCAATCAAGTAGAATATATAATTTTATGATGTTGATAAGGTTATTTCATTTATATCCTCTAATCTTAATAGAGGAAGAGGAAGGTTTAAGGGTAATATTCACCATTCTTATGTCAAATGTGTAAAGTTGGGTCATCTTGTGGCTAATTTTCCTAAAAACTATCAAGACGATGATGAAAAATAAAAAAACCCCAATAATATAACAAAATAAGTCTTAAGGAATTCTCAACAAAGTTACTTCAAAAGGGAAAATTTTCTTTCTAAAGAAAAATATAGTTCTAGATAAAGTGAAGTAAAATAAGTTAAAAATTGTAAAGATGAAGGTGTGTTGATGGATATTGAAAATAATACAAGAAATGATGATAGTGATGATGAAAATGAAGGTGTTTTTGGAAGGGTTGATCTGTAGGAAGAACTTGAGGTAGACTTTGAAGAACTATATGTTTAGAGGTAAAAGACTAATAAGGACAATGCTTTAGTGCATGATTCTAATCACTACATGCAACAAAAACAAAAAGATGGAAAGTTATAGATGAAGTTTGATATTGAAAAAATCAAATCTAGAAATTTTGGAAACTTGGGGAAGGTAGCAGATCTAAAACTCAAAATTGAAGAAAAAACTCGAATAATTGATGGTTTGGATAAAACTATAAATGAAAAGGTGAATAGAATTGAGGAGTTGGAAGAAGAATTTATGAGTTGATATCAAAAGTTTGAAGATCAAGAATTATTATTGTCACTTAGAATGATGATGAAAAAGAAAAAGTCACCCTCATCAGTTTAATCCAAAGGAATTTATGAAGAAGAATGCATAACCATTCCCAAATTCCACCAGTTCAAAGATAAAGGAAAATATGTGGTTGTTTCAAAACCTCAATCTTTGACTCCTTAGAAGAAGATGTAACTTTACAACACTCAAAAGGAAATCAAGCATGCAGCCAAGATGGGTTCTAATGCTTCAAGAGTTAGATTTATTTTCTTTGAAAAGTTGGGACACACTTACTATGTGTGATCTATCACTATAAGGTCCTTCTAGGAGAAATAAAAATACCAATAGGTATAATTAATTTACAATCATCCTTTTTTATTTTAAGGGATAATGTTTTTTATGAAGGATTCAGGCATAAGGAAATCAATTTCGTATCAAGAATGAAATAAATGTAATAAATAATTCCTTGAAGTGGAAGAAATAAAAATCTATAACCTTCATCCAAAATCAAAGATACTCAAAACATATTTTATTTACTACAAGAAGAATAATAGTTCATAGATCCAACTATTTAGGAGGCACATTCATTATCCACATGGGTTATAAGAGGTATTTTGGATAAGGCTAATATTGTTGATATTTCCTTAAGGGAAATAGATACGTAAAGCTTTAGGATATTGGTTAAATAACGCACATAACATATGAATAAAAATAAATAAATCATTGTTAATTTGAATCATAATAAAGATGGTGTAATTAATTTAAATAATGATGAGGGTATTAAGATTGTTGGGTCTCAAAAAGATAAGATTAGAGGAAAAGATATCTAGTGGAATATTGTTCTCTTGGTTGAGGGGATAACTCATAATATTCTCAATGTTAGGCAATTGTATGACCACAAATATGTGATGTAGTTAAATGAAAAGCTATGTATTTTTAATGCTAAATATGGTTCACTTATTCTATGGGGAAGAAGAACCAAGGGAAATATATACCTTGTTAGAGAATAATTCAGTATTTTTTCCAAAGAGGAGTAGAATAGGCTATGGCATAGGCAGCTTGTACATTTGATCCAAGCATCTATAGAGAGGTTGGTAAAGATAAATGGTCCACATAATATTCCCCATCGCATGTATGATCATGATCACATATGTGATTCATGTTAAAAGGGGAATATTATCTAGAATTATACACGCTAAAGAAGATGAAGGCATTGAGGTTGCTTGAGCCTATGCATGTGAATATTTTTGGGATGATTTCCCCCAAATAAAAGGATATAAATAGGTATTATGTTCTATTTAGTTATGACTTATGCATAATGTCATGGATTATTCCTATCACACACAAGACTAAGGTATATAGATGCATCAATCTATATTAGAGGAAAAATAAAAATATGATAAGTGTGAAGAATAAAAAGTTATGAACTGATAATGGGACCAAATTTACAAATAATCAAGTTGAGGAATATCTAGAGAATCAAGGAATTCAACATTAGGTTTTTTTCTATTAGAATACCCCCGAAAATGGTTTAATGGAAAGAATAAATCTAATAATTGACAACATGGCCTAAATAATTCTGATTAAAAAGTCTCTTCTGAAAATATACTAGAAAGAAACTATTCTTTTAGTGGTGTATATCTCTAATAGATAATTTCTATGTGAAAATTAAGGTAGAACTCCATATGAAATTTTTTATGGAAATAAACCTACACTCAAGTAATTATGAGAGTTTGGATGTAATTTTTTTATTATCAATAAGGATAAGAGTAGAAAATTTGAATATTGGAGAGATGAAGGAATATTTCTTGGATACCCATCAAAGAGTAAATCTTATAGGTGTTGCAATAGGAGGCTGGAAAAGAGGATTGGGAGAAATGAAATTGTGGTGGTTGAAAGTGGGAAAATGATATATGTAAATGAGAAGATCTAACATGACTAATAACTAATTTTTGAACCTGAAACTGATGAAGAAACACTGGGTTTAGGTTAGTTATAAAGTATGTGGAATTTTTTTACGAAGAATCATATTGTAAAGAAAGTTTAGAAATTACGGCAATCTTATAAATAAAAATGAGCAGGGATGAAGTGATTGAAATAAACATAGTTGGAGACTAGAAAACTTCGATCCAAACTAAAAGAATTAAGGCTCATCACTAGGTATCTTTATTATCATCAGTTGAACCAAAATATTTTAATGAGGCTATAAATGATAATATTTGGGTCAAGGCTATGAATGAAAAGCTTGACCAAATAGAGAAAAATGATACATGGGAAGTTGTTCCAAGGACAAGTGATAATAATTTCATTGGAACCAAGTGGGTGTTCCAAAATAAAATTAATGAAGATGGAAAAATGATTCAAAAAAAGACATGACTTGCATGAAATAGGTATTTTGTAATTGAAGGAATAGATGTTGATGGGACGCTTGCACCCATAGCATGGGTAGAATTAATTTGGTTATTATTATCCATGGATATTAATAAGGGGTTACAAATATATAAAATAGACATCAAATATACTTTATTAAATGGTTTACTTGAATAGGAAGTATACATAGAGAAACCGGATGGGTTTCTCATTAATGAAGATGAAGGAAAAATGTGTCGACTAAATAAGGATTTGTATAACATTAATAAAGAACCAAGATCATGGTATTATAGGTTAGATTAATTCCTAAATAATCATGATTTTTATAGAGGAGGAGTTTATAATAACCTCTACTTTAAAAAGGACAATGATTAGTGATTGATGGTTATTATATATGGTTATGACATAGTTTTTAGAGGCTCAAATGATGGCCAATGTAAAAAGTTTTTAGAACTCATGAGGTGTGATTTTGAGATGTATCTAATTGGTGAAGTTTAATTTTTCCATGGATTTAGGTAATTCAAAGATTATATAGGGTATTTATATCACATACTAAATATACTGAGGAGTTTTTAATAATATTTTAGATGGAGGATTCAAGGCACATGGAAAATCCAGTGGAGACAAGTCCAAAAGTTTCAAAATATGAGCATGTCAATAAGGTAAATGTGACTAAAAATCAACAAATCATTATAAGTTTTCTCTATTTGACTGAAACTCAACTAAATATATTATTTTCTATTTGTAAAGATTTTCATTTTCATAGTTATCCAAGGGAAAGAAACATGAAGGATGTGAAAAGAATACTTCAATATATCCATCATAAAATAGACCATGAGTTGTTCTATCACAATGATTCATAATAAAATTTGTTGGGATTATTTTATGGGAATTAGGCTAGTGTAGAATATAATTAAAAATAATCACCAGGTGGTACTTTTTATTTTTGTAGTTCATGAATATCATGGTAAAATCATGAGGTAGGATTGCATATATTTGAGCACCATGTAGGCTGAGTATATTTCCACTACTAAAGTATGCCCCCAATTTCTATGGATGAAACAAAAACTTCATGATGTGGGTGTTGAAGTAATTTTTTCTATTCCAATAATGTGTAATAATTAAAGTGTGATCAATGTTAAAAAAATACTATTCAATATTCATGGACAAAGTACATTAAGAGAAAATATCATTTCATAAAGGAGAAGTTTGAGCAAGGAATTTTGGTATTAGAGTACATTTGAACACAAGATCGAGTAGCTGATATATTGACCAAGGAACTACCCAAAGTCATGTTTGAAAAATACTGGTTGTATCCAGGCGTCCAACCATATCCATCCACCTAATTGATTCAAGGATAGAAACCCATCTCCCCATATGATTTTTTTGTTTCTGATAGTTTATGATGAGGTGTAGAATTAAGGGGGGGGGGATACGATACATGGGGTTGATTATGGTTGAAATAAAATGTGATGGGGGATTAAAATAACATTTTATAAGGCCATAAACCAATTGGTTTTAATCCTATTGAAGAGGGTTGATTGGGTTTCAACAACAACAAAAAAAAATGAATTTTATATTAATATATTTGTTTTTATAATAAGTGGTTTGGTGTTTAGTATCATCTGATGTTTTTAGGATATCTATAAGATAATGGATTGGAATATTTTTTCTATTGAGTGGTACTCCCAATTTGTAAACCAACAAGAGGTATCAATAAATTACGTCAAGAGCTAAAGAATCAGGGGGATTTATACTAAACATTAAAGGCCACTAAATTTATTGGACCAAATGAGTTACATGGATAGCCTTATAGGTGTTAGATAAGGCTCTTATTTTCTATACTGAGACCAAGATTAGTAGGTTTAGAGAATTGGTTTCGATCTAATGTGGTAAGTGGTGATTTTTCTCACTAGATTTATTGTGAAATAGATACAGCTATTATTGAACTAATGAAGATTTTTTTATGTAATTAAAAAGTCCAGGGGGTGTAAAAGAACATGAACTAACCCTATGTATTTTATTAGAAATGAGGGGGAGAAGAGGAATTAGATGTTGGTTTCACTTGATTTCAAGGTAATTTTTCAAGAAGATATTTTCAACTAAATCAAAGTGGGAGATTATTGAAACCCTAAGAGTTTAGAGTGTATATATTGAAAATATAATTTGGAATTGTTAATAAATATTTAACATATAGGTTTCTTAAGGGTACCCTGCCATGCATAAGGGTAGAAAAAACATAAGTAAAATTGTGAATAGGTACATGAGAGTGTGCATAAAGGTAAATGAAGGATGCATATAGGTATAGAAAGAATATTCAAGCTTAGATAAGGGTACATGCATACTTATGTAAGGCTACATGTTCACAGGTGACCTGTATAAAGGTAACTGCAGGCTTCCTTAGTGGTCCCCACATAAGGGTAGCCACTCACATAAGGGTACCTGTATAAGGGTAACAAGGCTATGTAAGGGTATTTGAATAAGGGTAAGGTACAGATCACAAATCATGTAAGGGTAAATACTTATCCAAATAAGGGCACAAATATCTCATGTAAGGTTAAATCATCATCCATGTAAGGGTGCAGAGAACTGCGTAAGGGTATCTGGGTATCTTTGTAAAGGTAATTCAGGTATTCCATTATCCACATAAGGGTAATGTGACACCTATGTAAAGGTAACACAAGTAAACTGAAGTGGGGGATATTACACCACAACAAATCCAAAGAGAAGAATGCTATGATGTAGAAGAATATTCCATTAGAATCCCATATGAAGCTGGTATACAAAGAGTTTTCACACTCCATCGAGACACAAATTATCATGTAGAAAATGGTTGGATGATTTTATGGTGTTTTATATACCATAAGGAATAAGAAACGTCATAGGAGTATAAACATTACACCATAGAGATTATGTCTATAACAAAAAGGTATGTGAGGATTTAATATAATTTTCTTCCATTTAAGAAATATACATATCATAGTGAAGAAGCTAATCCATAGGAGTTGGTGGTCCTAGAGATTTGTAAAATGTTTCATCATGGAGGTAATGCCTATTCCATAGTTTAAATGTGTAAATATAAGATAATATTTCATGGGATTACCTAACTATCAATAAATGAATGATAATATACAATTATTCTTAATTAGATGGTTAACCACATTTGATAGTGGTTTTATGATCATGGGTCATAAAGAATTAAAAGATGAGAACATGATCATTAAGGGTGTACATTTAGCTTTCTATATTTTATGTAAATACACGCTGTGTAGATGGTGATATTCTCAAGCAGTTATATTTTCCATATATGAAAATTTCCTATGCAGTTATGTTCATGGAAAATAGTTTTAGAATCATGGAGAATTTAATATTCATTTATGATGATTAAAATGGAATATATAGCACATGTGATAATATTTGGATAAGAGATGAAGATTTGGATCACATGAAAAATCTATAGGAAGAATAAATAAAGTGATAGGAAGACACATGGAGAATTATATGATGTTTTTCCAGATCTCATCTAGAAGGTTTAAGGTAAAATAAGGTGTTATTATAAGATTTCTTTTCTCACTAGAAGTTAAAATTATATGTTATGAAGATAAAAATCATCATCAGTGTATGCGTCATCTTCATGTGAAGAAGTAAAGTTTAAAAAAATATATTAATGAGTTCCTTATTGAAGGAGAGTAGTAAGTTCTCTAATTTTTCATGGTAGTGAACTAGGAGGGTCAGTGATACCACTCCAAATTATACTTAAAACAATCTTATTTTAGTAAATTTAGTGCATAAGTGCATTATTATTCATGATCCTTATATATAGCCCCATGAGGGTGAACCATGTAAAATACCTTATGTTATTTATTATTTTCATCACTTATTTAGGGGAAATGTGGAGATAAATCTATGTGTATCTCAAGGTGAGAGTACAAGATCCCCATTAAAAGAATAATTGATTTTAAATTTAATAAATTAACCCCATCTCAGGGTGTTATACTATTTAGTGATCTAACAAAAGGTTCCATAGATATGGATTATTGGACTCATTTTATTTTGAATCGTTTGATAAATGTGAATCTTGTTTATTTGGAGAAATGAAAAAGAAATTTTTTGGGAGAAAAGGTGATAGGGATGATTGAATATTGGATCTTATATATAGTGGTGAAAGTGGACTAATGAGTACACAATAAAATTGCAGTTATTGGTACTTTGTTACTTTTACTAATGACTTTATTTAGTATGGATATGTGTTTTAGATGAAATAGACATATGAAACCTTCTAAAAGTTCAAAGATTTTTAGAACGAAGCACTAAATCAACTGGGAATGAGTATTAATATTCTATAATCAGATAAGGGTGGTGAATACATTATCCAAGAATTCATAGATCATATAAGATATTATAGAATTTTTTAATAACTCACTCATATTGGAACACCATAATGGAATGGTGAATCTCATAAAATTAATTATAACTTTATATCCATGGTTTGAACAATGGTGAGTTTATGTGACCATTTTATTTCATTCTAAGGCCATTCTCTAGATACTGTTGCATTCTTACTAACCTACATTCCATATAAAGTAGTCCTAAAGACGCTATATATGATATGAAATGGGAAAATTTATAGTTTTATCTTTTATGAGGATTTGAGGTTGTAAATAACTTGTATGATTATTGAATTCTAAAAAACTATCCCTAAGTCAGAAAAATGCTTATTTTTTTTGTTATCCTAAGGAAAATAAAAGATATTATTTCTATAATCCTACTAATAATAAAGTGTTTGTGGATCAAGATGGTGTTTTAATTGAGAGAAAACACATGGATCAAGTATTCAGTGAAAGTAAAGTTAAACTTATAGAAGTTAAATACCAATTAACAGGAAGTATTACTAAGATAGAAGTCGAGATGATTCCATAAAGAGTTATTAAAAAAGAACTAATTCAAGTTACTAAATAACCTCAAAGGTCTGGTAAGATTCATCAAAGAGCTAATATATATGAACTTATTATATAAACTTTTGGTGAATTAACATTCATAGTATATTACCTACTTTCTATCACCAGGTTATTAAAAGTTATGATTCAAAGAAATGGTTTAAATATATGGAATTTGAAATGGAATCTATGTACACTAATAAATTTTGGAACTTGGTATATACACCTAAAGGTGTGATACCCATAGGGTGAATGTTTGTTTTCCATAGGAATACTAACATATATGGTAGAGTTTCTACCTATAAATCATTCTTGGTTTCAAAAGTTCACAAAAAAATTCATAATATTGACTATGATGAAACCTTTTCACCTGTCGTGATGACCAAATCCATTTGGATTTTGTTTTCTATAATAGATCATTATGATTGTGTGATATATCAGATAGATTTAAAAACTACTTTACTTAATGGTAATTTAATTAAGGATTTATATGTTATAAAACCTAAATGTTTTGAAGTTCCAAATTATACTACTTAGGTGTGTAAGCTGTAATAGTTCATTTATGGATTGAAGCAAGATTATTGGAGAATATCCAGTTTTATGATGTAATAGAAGAGTTTATTTTTATAAAAAATGTGGATAATTATTGTGTACATAAGTGTTTTAGTGGGATTATTTTTGTGTTTCTAATTTCTTATATGGATGATATACATCTTATTAGGAAATAAATCCCAAATCTTCACTTTGTGAACATGTGTCTGTGAAAATGATTCTCAATGAAAGACATGGGTGAAGAAACCTAAAAACTTAGTATGCATATATATAGAGATAAATCAAGGAGGATACTTATATATAGTCAAAACACATATATTAGTAAATTTATAAAGTGATTTAGCATGATGAACTCCAAGATGGGGTCTTTATCAGTATTACATGGAATAAATATTGAAATGATTTAGGATCATTCTAAAGATTTAGACAAGATGGATAAAATTACTAATACATCTTCCATAGGATATATCATGCATGAAATGTTATGTAATTAATATGATTTTATCTATTATCTTAACATTATAGGTAGATGCCAATCCAATCTTAGTTAAAGTTACTATATTTATGTGAAGAACATTCTTAAGTACTTAAGAAGAACTAAGGATATGCTCTTGGTCTTTGGAGGAGAGAATGAGCTTTGTGTAAGAGGTTACATATATTCTTGCTTCTAATTTGACAAAGATGGTTTTAAGTATCAATATATATAATTATTTTTCTTTAATATTAGTTATGGCTTGGAATAGTTCCAAACAACACACCACATCAGACTCAACAATAGAGGTGGATTACATCACTATATTAGATTCTATAAAGGAATATATTTGGATCATGAAGTTCATTTCTAAAATTGAGGTTGTTCATAGTATTGAAGGAGTGAAATATTTTTTTTGTAACCCTAGTCACACTAAAAGACCAAACACATCCTTCAAATATACCATCTCATTTGGGAGATCATTGATAGGGGTTATGTAAAGATCAATTAGGTGGATAATAATGGTAATATAGTAGATCCATTGATAAATCCATTAGAACAATAATAACATAGGGGTTATGTTAGGTTTATAGGTATTTGATACTTGAGATATTGGTGTATAGTCTGTATAATGTATCATGGTTTTATAATAAATAAAATCTCTATTTATTATTCATTCATATGTTTGTAATTAACTTTACATGAATTTTAAATGATAAAATCTCCCCAAAATATAAACTTTGAGTTATCTATAACCGAATATCAATATAGATTTTTATTGGGTTTAATGAAATGTTAAGGTTAGGTTTAATATATTCTTGTATTATTTAAAAAATGTTGTATAACAGATAATAATAATATATTCATGATTTAATAATTAGAGACTTATTACTTGGATTGACCTACTAACAGATATCTCATGGAATGTCAAACAGTCATCGATGTACTTTGGGGTGTATGATTTTAATTAATCCTTCTTACCTGAGGTTTGTGAGATACCTAGAATAAGAACCTTCATATGTTTATACCCTAATTACATAATTCAAAATATAAACTTAGCTAATAAGGGGGTGTTTGGGTATATTTTTGATCATGTAAGCGGTTAGAGTTAAACAAAGACGAGATTTTTCCACTTACACAACAAGTAAATACACCTTACTATTGATTGAATTAGAATGAGGGAATGAATGAAAATGATTAGTTAAGTAACATATCATGTGTTTAACTAATTTTATAAGGTACATGTGATGTGATCATATATAATATTAATGAAATGTGATGTATTCATCAAATGGTTCTGTATATTTCAAAGAATCAATAAAATTATGAGTTTAAAGGTACTAGATTGTTATTTTCTATCTCTAGTGGTTACTTGATGTCTCTAACAAAAGTATTATATTGGTATACATACGATGTGTATGATAAATCTTGTGGTATATATATTCATATAAAGATATGAGTATGTTTGATGGAGATAATACCATACCCATTAGAAGCTTGAGTGGCACTAATGCTTTATTATAGGCCTCTCTTTGGTTACATCTATGAAATATGGATATCATATTTGTTTTGAATCATACTAATTCCAGTTTTTTTATATAGTTAGTACTATGGAAAAGAATTAAGTTTTAGATAAAGTTTTAGTTCAAAATGAAGATAGTATGATAAAACCTTATCTAAAAATGTAGTTTTGTATGGATTCACAAAGAGTTGTGAAGTTTTTCAAAAAGTCCTTATGGGATTTTACTACAAGTGGGATATTGTTGGATTTGAACTAAAATATTCATTTCCATGAATTAAATTCAGTTTCATGTATCTTTCTACATGGTTTCATCAGTTATAATCCATTATAAACGGATTAAATGGAATACATTATGAATAGAATAAATGGATTGTATTCATTGAAGTAATTCAGTGAATTATTCCAATGGGAATAAATGTTTGTCGATATATTAAATATGGATGATGTATTTCATTAAATGAAATTAATTAATGATGGCTATATAAAATAATTATTTTCCTCATGTTGGGAAAGATTGATTATATACAAGCCTCCTAATATTCTGTTCCTCCTGAGACACAGTTTATCACAAGGTGAAGGTGGTATAACCCCTTCTATGTTTAGGTAACCTCAATAATTTTTAGGGTCCTTTGGCCAGTGTAATTTTTTCAAAGTAAAGAATGTTTCATTTTATTCTCTAGTGATCGATATCAAGTTTACTCCAACAAAGACTAAATATGGACTCACTGTCATCTAGGTATGCACATTTATATTATTTATTTATATTACATGTTGATTGTATCAAGGATAGATCACATAAATATGGGTCCAATTACCATACCAAGTTCATATGATGAAACTATAAACCCATAAATCACATATCTTCACCTACTTTTCACCCTTAGACTAGCCCACACTAATAAGAAACCTTGCATTTGACTCCTCTCTCATGAAACATTCCCTGACCTCCCACCATTACTTAATTTGACTCCACTACCAATTGCGCATGAATGAAATATCATGTCATGTTCATTTTTGGTCATAGGTCATTGTTGTGTGTGGTTTTCATGTTGAAATTGGTTTGTTTTTGTGATGGGTGTTGTTGATATTGGTTCTTTCACATAGTGTTTTGCAATATGTGTTAGTGATGTTCTCTAATGAAAATCATGTTGTATTCTTGGTAGTGATTTTTTCATGTAAAATATGTTCTTGGAGGTTCAATTTGATGTTTTGATGATTGATGAAGTTATGTTTCACATTTCAATATTTTTAATAGGGAGTTATGGTGATATTTTCATTAATAGAAACATGGTGTCCTCTATTCATTATTTTATGTGTTATGTTTGTGTTTTGGATAGATAAAAACATTACAATGACGTTTTGATTATGATAAGATATATGCATGATAATTTATTTATTTTCTATGTTCTACAACTATTTAAATTTCATTTAATTGGATTCTTATTTATTTAAATTATATTTGAATTACTATTTCATGAGATTGTTAGATGAGTTTTGATGCTTTCTCATATGATACTTAATAAGTGTTGAACCTATAATATGTTTTTATGATCACAATCACTAAAGATATTTATAAAACTTTTATTTAAGTGAAAATATGTAATAATGATAGGATTTTAAGTCATTTTGGTTTTTATAGATGGTCTTGAAATAAGAAGACCACAACATAATACTCTACACCATGCCATAATGGTCTATGGAATATGGACCACAACACAACGAGAATGAACACACTACAATATGACTTGATCCAACTTACTCTATAAGAATCAAATTGAAAATTTCATAATTCACACTATAGTCAAACCTCATATCCTACAAACATAGGTAAGTTCATATCGCAAGGTGAATGATCATGCAATAGAACATCTATGCAAGGGTCATCCCTGATGAAACTCAAGAGCCATTCCACAACTTCCTCAAGATAAAAAAACCACCAAAGATCCTATAGGAATACGTGTTGTATCCCAAATCCCTATTCCATAATTACCACCCCCATGACATAGTGAAATTTACCACACTTTAAGGGACTTTGATCTAGAATAGCCAAAAGGCATTAAATACTGGGTCTAAAAGCTTGGATTCGACCCATTAAAGGATTGAATCGACCCGAGGATCCTCTAGAACCTATGAAGGCTATAAATATACATAAAGGGTGGATTGGATCAAATAAATTAAACCTAAAAACACCAATTTTCAATGAACAATTCTTGATCGATTCATGATGACCTTTTTAAATTGATCACCAAGAAAACTTACTTTCTTTAAAGAAAAATGGGATTCAAATTCTTCAATCCTTTTTCTTTTTTCCTTTTCTCTTTGAGTAATTTTATCCTTTATTGTATTTATTTAAGGATATTTATCTACTATCTCTCTCTATCTCTCTATATATATATTTCATATTATTCTAAATATTTTAGAGATTATTGAGTTCTTTGTAAATTGTTCATAAAAATAAAAATTCTCTCTTATTTATATTCTTCTTTAGGTGATCATCACTATTAAAGTGAGTTTTCTTGGTTCTTTGTTTCTATTAAAACCAAGTGTATTATTATTTGATTTTTGGTTTCTATTAAATATAAGGGATTAATTATTCTTCTTCTATTATTATTATATTTAAAACCATGAGATAGATATAATCCTCTCAATCCTTATTGAGTGGATAAGACACATAGGATCATTCTTGGGATATTACCAAACTCCTTTATCAAAGTGTGTCTTTTTAATTTTCACAATTTATTTTCTTCTATGATTAATATTTTAAATTCTTACACACTTAGTTTACTTTAATTTTTTTTACTTAAATGAATCACATTCATGATAAATCAAATTTATTTTATATTATCATTTTAAAATTGTTTTTAAAAGGAAATTCACCCCTATTTTTATTTTATTCTAACCAAAATTCGGTATCAAAGGGTGAATATTTAATTGATTTTTTATTATTTATTTTTAACTTATTAAAATCTTAATTAGTCTTCAAAATATTTTACCTATTTTTCAACAAAGGATTTTTTAAAGGAAATATTTTTCAAATACCCATGGTTCTTTTAAAGGGAAATCTATGGGTTGTTCACCTAATTTTGATGGTAATAACTATATTTATTAGAAGACTCATATGTCAACATTTCTTAGATAAATTGGTTATCCCATATAGAAAATTATGATGCATATTTATATTACTACTAGTGAAAAATAAATAAAATAGACACTTGATGGTATTGATATTTTTAATTAGATATTAAAGATACAAACACCCAATATTGTGGATTAGACCAAAATAAATTTAATAATATATCTACATGAAAAAAAGCTCATGTAATCTTGAAACTCTTTGAAGTTACTCATAAAGTAAAAATTAAGTTAAAGATACCAAGATTAATATGTATAAGAAATATTTTAAAATCTTTAGTATGAATATAAATTAATCTATTACTGGAATATTTAGATTATTTACTAACATATGTAATGGAATAAAGTATATTAGTGATACTATTACTTTATACTAATTAGTTTATAAAATACTTTTTGTTTTAACAAGTAATTAAGAACCTAAAGTGATGAAAATACAAGAAGATAAATATATAAATCAGATTCTGGTTGAGGAGCTAATTAGATCTCTCATGACTTATAAGTTCACAATGAAGAAGAAATATGAGAAGGAATATAAATA
Organism: Viscum album; assembly: GCA_963277665.1. Lineage (NCBI taxonomy): Eukaryota > Viridiplantae > Streptophyta > Magnoliopsida > Santalales > Viscaceae > Viscum > Viscum album. The sequence goes on from OY728152.1 coordinate 1,150,497,342, forward strand.
AGTAAAGGATAAATTGATAATTTATTTTAAATTAATTAATGATGACTCTCATGATAATTATGATATGGATTATCTAGAAAATAATATGAAAAACTTTATCAAAAGAAATAAAACCTATCAATGTCTCAAAAAGGACGATGATCAATGTGAATAATAAGTAACATGAATCAAATGAAAAAATAAGGGACACCTAAGGCTAGAATTACCCTTGATGAAATAGAAAAATAATTAGAATAAAAATAAAAATAATAAATCCTTAAAGGTTTCAACCAAGAGTTCAACCGATAATTCACTCTTCTTAACCGAGTCAAGTGAAAAAAGAACCAAGTATCTCATGGCTAATGTTAAGGTTAGTAATGAAGTGAACTCCAAATCATCCTCTTCTTCCACCACAAATTAATCCTATTTATCTTCTTCTTTCAATTACCCAATCGACAATGATCTAAAATTCACTTTGATAAACTTGAATAAGGTTTTTGAAAACCAAATTCAATGTATAAATAACTTAAAAAGAATTATAATCAAGTGCTTAAATAAAATGATGAACTCATAGAAGAAAAAGATGAATTATTGATAAAATTGAATAATCAAATAAATGTGCTTGAGTTACAATTGATGATCAATGATCTCAAAAAATATATCATTAAATTTACCCATGGAAAAAAATCTAAATAAAATATTTTGTTCAAAATGTAATAAAAATAATAATTTTGGAATTGGTTTTATGAATAATTCTACTTCTTCAAAAAAACAAATTTTATAAAATAGGTCTCTCAAATAAAATTTTGTAATTAATATCACAAATATGGGAATTTAATTTACCAATTTAATTGAAAAAATTTCAATATGGTTCCCAAAGATTATCCACCCTTCATCCCATATCTCATCTCAAAATTCATATTCAAAACAAATTTGGGTACCAAAATCCCTATTAGCTAACACATGTGGACCCAAAATATGGGTTCCAAAAAGCTTAATTTCTTAATTTTTTAGGAAATATGTATAATGATAAAATCTTGAAAAGAAACATGGTATATTGATATTGGATGATCTGGAAACTTGTGTGGTGACCCCAGTAAATTTAATCAACTTGAAAAACTCAATAGAGGATATATGAATTTTAGTGAAAATATAAGAAGTTAAATCATTGATATAGGTACAATTGGTTTTATCAATAATATACTTATAAATTATGTTATATTTTTTAATGTTTTAAAACAAAATTTACTAAGAATTTTCTAATTTCATGAAAATGGTTTTAAAATATCTTTAAAAAATTATTCTTGTAAAGTTTTTAATTTCAAAGGAAAACTTTTGTTTTCCACTTTTTGTTTTCAAAATATTTATATTATATATTTAAAATATTTATTCTAAAATTTTTAAATGTATGAGATTTAAATATAGTAAGTATTGTATTTTTTTATATATTCCTTGGTCATTATATCACACAAAAACATACTCATTAATCTCAAGCTTCATAATCTTGTATGAGATTTATCAAAATTAAATTTAAAAGATAATGTTGTTTATGATGATTTCCAACTTGGTAAGAAAAAAAAAATATTAAACCTAAACAAGAAGTATCATCCTTTAAATCCCTTTATCTTTTTCCCCTTGACCTTTTTATACTATCTTAATTTGAAAGTATTAAAATAAAATCATATTCCTTTAATATTTTCAATTATTATAAAATATTAACTTGGGCCTTTTTCTTAGCACAACAAATAAGGCTTGTAAATTATTTATAAGATTTACCAAGAAGGTTGAAAATGAAAAAGGAACAAAATTATTTCAATTATAGGTGTTCATGGGGAATATTTTTATAAAAAAGAGTTTGATGAATTTTTTTATAAGGTTATAATAATACATTTTACTCTACTAGAATAACTCAACAAAATGGGGCTGTTCAAATATGGAATATAACTCTTAAAGAAATATCAATATCCCTATTGAATGGTTTAAAACTCCCTTAATAATTTTTGGGATAAGTTAGTAAATACCATTTCTTATATAAAAAATTGTGTTCTCGTAAGACCCATTCTCAAAAAGACTCCTTATTAACTTTGTAAATTTAAAATTTTTGAAAGTTTTCTTTCTCAAAGTGTTTATATGTAAATGTTATATTCATATCACTAAAGGAAACCAAGGAAAATTTGTTCCAAAATATAATGAAGAAATCTTTATAGTGTACTCGAACTCAAGTAAATCTTACCAAGTCTTCAATATAAGAATCAAAACCATTGAATAATATATTCATATCAAATTCTATGAAAATATTTCTAAAATATCATCACAATTCAAAGATGTTGTGGATAACCTTGAACATTTGAATTTGAATAATACACTTAATCCTATAGTTCTTATAAAGGATGAATCTACTTCTAGTACTTTACTTAAATCTTATAAAAAATTCAAATAAAATCCATTGGAAAATATTATTAGTGATTTTAAAGATAGTACTCAAACCAGAAGTTATGTACTAAATAAAGTTGACTATAGTTGTTTTATTTCATTTATAGAACCTCAAAACCTTGGTGATGTTATTAATGTTTCAAATTATTCTTTTTATATAAAATAAGAGATAAAACAATTCCAACAGAATAATTTTTAGACTCATGTTGAAAAACATAATGATCATCCTATTATTTCCACAAAATGGGATTTATAAATAAGTTATATAAGAATGGTAACATCACAAATAACAAAGCTAGACTCATAAAAAAAATATATAATCAAGAATAATGAATTTATTATGGTGAAATATTTACACCCGTTGGTCGGATGGACTCTATTAGACCATTTTTAGAAATCATTACCCATTTAAATTTCTAATTTTTTAAAATGGTTATTAAAAGTTATTTTCTAAATGGTTTAATTTATAAATTTTTTTTTGAAACCAATACCTGATTTTTTAAATCCAAAATTTCCAAATTCTATTTTCAAGGTAAACAATGAATTATATGGTTTAGAAAAACCTCTCAAGCTTTAAATAAAAGGTTAAAAAGTTTTCTTTATAAAATTATTTTAAAATGGGAAATGTAGATTCGAAATAATTTTAAGAAAATATTTCAAATGATATTTTTATCATTAAAATATTTTTCTATGATGTATGTTTTGGATAAATAAATTAATCTCTTTGTAATGAATTTTCAAATCTCATGAGAAAAGAATATGAAATGAGTTTTATTGGTGACTTAAAATTATTTCTTGGTTTTCAAATATATCAAAATGAGGGTGAAATTTTTATATTCTAAAGAAAATAAACTCATGAACTTCTAAATAATTTTGGGATGGATAATTCTATGTAAATTAACACAATATGAGAATTTATTATAAGATGATGTTGGATGAAGTTGGTAGACTAGATGATAACAAAATTCATAGAAGTATTATTGGGAGTCTTATTTACCTTACTGTAATCCAACCATACATTATATTTAGTGTCTGTATTTGCACTAATTTTCAATAAAATCCTAAAAAATTATATTTCAAATATATTAAAATGTTTTTTTAAAATGTTATAAACATCATGGTTTATTTTATCATAAAGAAAACTATTTTAATCCTTTAAGTTTTATTGATGATAATTTTTGTGGATGTCAACTATATAGGAAAAGTATAAGTGAGAACTATAACCTTACTAGACATTCCTTAATCTCTTAGATTAATAAAAAGAAAAATTCATTTTATATTTCTAAAAACAAAGAAGAATATATAGATATGGGGAGTTGTTTCACCCAAATTATATAGACAAAATAATATCTCTTATATTTTGGGCTAACATTTATTCATGTTCTAATTAAATGTGATAGTTCTAGTTCCATAAGAATCTATAGAAATCCATTTCAACATGCACACACTAATAACATTGATATTAAATATAACTTTTTGAGAGACCACTTTCAAAAAGGAGATATCCTATTATAATATATTTTCATAGAACTTCAATTAGATAATATCTTCACAAAAACCTTTTCTTTATAACATTTAAATTTTATTAAGGGGGGGGGGGTTAGGAATGACATGGTTGTAATTATTATTTTTATCTATTATTTTCTATGTTTTCACTTTTAAAATCTTGATTTTTTTGAAAATATTTTATTTTATTTAAACATCTTGTTCAATTTTTTAAAAACTCATGTTTTTATGATCACTTAGATTATCTTATGCATATTTTATCTCTTTTCTATCTAAAGATTTTAGTTTATAAGACTCTTTTTGTAGTAAAAAAGGGGGAGAGATGTTTAATGTTTATGGGGAAGAAATTATTAATGCATATGTGTAAGGAAAGTATAATGTATAAGGGAAAGTAGACTTCTTAAAAGGAAGGGTGATATCACAAAGGGGAATATAACTTTTAAAATGGAATTGTTTTAAAGTAATATAAGGATATTGATTCAAGGGTGAGACATATGCTTTCATAGAAAATGATATTTATTTTTTCTTTTATCTATTTTATGTTTTCTTATTTTATCTTTCTTATTCACCTTTATCTTATCTCTTATCTTTTATTTTAATCTTAAATGAGTGTTTTTAATCATCAAAATGGGGATATTTTTTAACCTCAAATTTTTTTTATGATCAAAATCACTAAAGTTATTTTTAAACTTTTAGTTTATGTAAAAAATGGAAGAATAATAGGGTTTGAAGGTATTTTAGTTTTTATACCCAGTCAAGAAATAATAAGACCACTGCACAATACTCTACACCATGCTACAAAATGTGGTGGAACAAGGACTATGATTTAAGGAGAATAACCAAGATTCAATTCAGCTTGGTAAAACTTCCTCTCAGAGAATCATGATAAAAATCATATAATTACCATCATAGTTAAACCTAATCTCCTAAAAACTTGGTTAAGGCTACATTGTAAGGTGAATTATCATTCCATAAAATGTCTATGAAAGAGTGATCCCTGACAAAACTTAAGGGAAATGCCACAACTGCCTCGAGATCAACATAACCACAAGAGATCCTACAAGACTCCACACCATAGCCTAAAACCCTACACAAAAAAATAAAACATCCATGACATAGTGAACTATACTACACTACAAGGGAATTCAATATAGAATAGTCAAAAGGCATTAAATTATTTCTCTAAAAGATTAAATTTGGATCATTAAAGGCTTAACTTGACCCAAGGATCCTCCAACACCTATAATGGATATAAATAGAAATCATGGGATTCTTGGATAAAATCAACTAATCCTATGATTTTTCCACCAAACTATTCTTTATTGACCCATGCAAAACTTTTTCAATAGATCTCTATGCTAACTTTTATTCTTTAAAGGCAATAAGGCTTAAATTTCTTTAAAGATTCTTAAATTTTTTCATCTTCCTCTACTATTTGATCCATTTTATTCCTTGTTATACTTATTAGAGTATATTTTTTTACCTAATATATATCTATATATATATCTTGATTAATATTTCATATTATTCTAAATATTCTAGAGAGATTTAAGTACTTTGTAAATGTTTTTTTTAAAAAAAACCTCTCTCTTATTCATCTTCTTCTTTAGCTTATCTCCACCATTAAAGTGAGGGTTATTGGTTCTTATTTTTCATTAAAACCAAGTGTATTTTTATTGGTTTTTAATTTCTATTAAAACCAAGGTATTAATTTCTTATACTCCAGTTCTTGGTTTCTATTAAAACCATGGGAGAAATATAGCCCTATCAAGCCTTCTTGATAGGAGGGGACACAGTGTATAAGTCTTGATCTATTTCCAAACTCATTTATCAAAGTGTTTCTTCTAAATTCATCCTCTTATTTCCATTTTACTTTGACCTAAATTTTGTATTAAATGGTGAAGGTTTAATTGAAAATAATTACTGTTTTTTTCAAATTATTCAAAGATTAATTATTTTTCAGATTCTTTTATCAAATTTTCAATAAACTATTCTTTTTAAATGAAATATTTTCAAACACCCATGGTGTTCCCAAAGGGAAATATATGGGTCATGCACCTTATTTTTATGGTTTTAACTATATTTATTTGAACTCATATATCAACCTTTATTTGATCTATTGGTTATCTTGTGTAGAAATTTTTATGCACGGTTATATTCTTACTAGAGAAAAAGAAGAAAAATGGACACCCAATGATATTACTAATTTTGAATAAGATGGTAAATCTATGAATGCTTGACATTTTGGATTAAAACAAAATGAATTTAATAGTATGTATACATGAAAAACTACTTATGAAATCTATAAAATCATATAATTTACCCGGTAAGGAAGGAATAATTTTAATGGTACTAGGCTTGATATGTATAGGAAATATTTTTAAAGCTTTAGTATGAATCAAAATTAATCTATTTATGAAATTTTTAGATGAATTAATGATATATGAAATTAAATAAAGTCACTCGGTGATATTATTACTATAGAAACATCAGTCAAGAAAATACATTGGGTTTTACCAATAAAATTTTCACATAAATTGATACTAATCTAAGAAGAAAAATCCATAAATAACATGATATTAGAGGATCCAATCATATCTATCAGGGATTATGATATCATAATGAAGGTAAAATCAAGAAGTAAGACAAATAAGTAAATGAGGAAAATAAAATTTATTTTAAAGAAATTAATGATGAATCTTATGATAGTGATGAAATGGATCATCTATCCAATAACATGAAAAAGTTATTCAAAATAAATAAAACCCATTAACATTTCAAAACATAAGATTATCAAAGTGAATAAGAAGTGACATGCTTCAAATGAAAAAAATAAGGGACACATAAGGTCAGAATGAACCTTAATTAAAAAGAAAAACATGGAGAAGAAAAATAACAGCAATAAGTCTCTCAAGTTTTCAACTTAGAGTTCAAGAAATTATTTCCAATTCTCAAGAGAGTCAAGCATTGAAAGCACCAAGTGTCTCATGGCCAAATTTGAAGATATTAATGAAGTAGACACTAAATCTTCGTCCTCCTCCTCAAATTCATCCTCTTCTTCTTCTCATTATAATTACCTAAGATATTAATATATAAAATATGATAATGATCTACTTTAATAAGTTTATTTGTGTGAAATAACTTCAATGAATAAATAATTTAAAAAGAATATAATCAAGTGCTTAAAGAAAAGGATCAACTCACAGAAAAAATGAATTATCAACAAAATTGAATGATCAACCGAATACACATAAGTTACAATTGACTATCTATGATATAAAAAACTTTATCCTGAAATTCAACCAATTTAAACAAAATATAAATTAAATATTGTGTTTAAAATGTGATGAAAATAATAATTTTAGAATTGGATTTTCGAATAATGCTAGTTATTCCAAAATGATTTTTTTTGTAAAAGGGGTTACTAAACGATTTTTTTTTTATTTTCACAAATATGATAATTAAATTTATGAATGTAATTGAAAAAAATTGATATGGTTGACCAAAAAGTATCCATTTTCATCCCATTTTTCATCTCAAAAACTACATTCAAATCAAATTTGGGTACCAAAATCCCTCCTTGCTAATAGATGTGAACCCAAAATATGGTTACCAAAAATGTTAATTTAATTCCTATAAGGGTTCATGGATAATTGATTCACTAGACACATGGATAATAGATTTTATAGACACATGTGCAGTTACCCCTTTGAATTTAATCAATTTGGAAAACTTTATGGAGGATACATGACATTTGATAAAAATACTATAAGTAAAATCATTGGTATAGGCACAATTGGTTTTCTCAACTATACACTTATAAAAGATGCTTTATTCATTGATTGTTTATAACATAATTTTATAATTATTAGAAAATTTTGAGATAATGGTTTTAAATTATATTTCTAAAATGATACTTTCAAAGTTTTTAATTTCAAAGGAAAACTTTTTTTACCACTTTTAATTTTAAATTATTTTTTATATTATCAATTAACAATATATATATTTTTTGTAAAAATGTTAAATGTTTTAGAATTCAAGATAGCGAGTCTTGGAATTTGAATAAATATCATAGTAATTTTAGCACACACACACACACATCAAGCTCATATGAAATCATCTAGTATGATATTTACCAAAATTGCATTTCAATGATATTTTTTTATAAACCTCGCCAACTTGGTAAGAAACACAAAACTTATTTTAAACTTAAACAAAAAGTATCAACCTATAAATCCATTGATATTGTTCACCTTAATATTTTTGGACCAACTCAAGTCAAAATTATTGGTGGTAAATCATATTAATTTTTCATTGTCAATGATTATACACGATTCACTTGGTTATTTTTCTTATCACACAAAATCAAGGCTTGTAAATTATTCTTACGATTTACCAAGATGGTTGAAAATTAAAAATGGAAAAAAATAATTCCATTCAAATTGATCATGGGGGAAATATTTATAAAAAATAATTTTATAAACTTTGTTATTTACAATGTTTTAATAATACTTTTTCTTCTTCTAGATCACCTTAACAAAATGGTGTTGTCAAAAGGTGGAATCAAACTCTTTATGAAATATAAAGAGATCTATAAAATTATTTCAAACTCAGTCAATAATTTTGTACTGAAGTGATCAATGCATATTTTTATATCATAAATCATGTTCTCATAAGTCAAATTTTAAAAAATAACACTTATGAACTTTATAAAAATAAAATTTTTAAAGTTGTATTTTTTAAATTGTTTGGATATAAATGTTGTATTATTAAAAATAAATAAAACATAAGAAAATTTTATCCAAAATAATATGAGGGAATATTTATTGGGTACTGCAACTGATGTAAATCCTAATAATACTTTAATAAAATAATCAAAATTGTTAAATAATTCATTCATATCAAATTCGATGAAAATATTCCTAAAACTTTATCCCAATTTGAAGATGTTGTGGATAACCTTGAACCTTTGACTTTGAATAATCCAACTTATCCTAAAGAGACGATCAAGGATGAATCTCATTCTATTCATTTACCTAAATCTTATAAAAAAAGCCAAATACCATCCCTTTGGAAATATTATTAGTGATTTTCAAATTGGTACTCGCACTAAAAGTTCCATATTAAGTTAAATTGATCATCATTATTTTATTTAGTTTCCAGATCCTCCAAACCTTAATGATGACATTAACATTGAAAATTGTTTTTTTATATGAAATAAGAGCTAAACCAATTATAATGGAACAATGTTTAAACTCTTTTTTAAAGAAAAAATGATCATCCAATTATTGGTACCAAATGGGTTTTTAGAAATAATTTAGATGATCATGATAACATCACAGATAACAAAGATAGAATCATACCCAAAATATATAATTAAGAATATGGAATTGATTAAATCGAAACCTTTACACCCATTTCTTATCTTTAATCCATTATAATCTTTTGGAATTCATCACCCATATAAATTTAAAAAAAACTAAAATGGATGTTAAAAGTGATTTTTTAAATGGATTTATTTTTGAAAATGTTTTTGTGGGACAACTACCCGGATTTGAAAATACAAAATTTTCTAATTCCATTTTCAATTTAAGAAAAGTTTTATGTGGTTTAAAATAGTCCTGTTAGTCTTGGTATAATATCATAATAATTTTTATTTTATCAAATTATTTTAAAATGGGTAAAGAAGACCTAATGTTATTTATAAAAAATGTTTGAAATGATATTTTAATCATTCAAATATATATCAATGATATTATTTTTTGACCAAAAAATAAATATCTTTGTAATTAATTTGTAAATATTATGAGAAAAGAACATGAAAATGAGTTTTATAGGTGACTTAAAATTATTTCTTGGTTTTAAAATCTCTCAAAAAGTGGATGATACTTTTCTAAGAAAAAATAAATAAAATAATTAACTTATAAAGTGTTTTTTCATGGATCATGATATAGAAATTATAACACCTATGATTATTTATTGTAAGATAACATTGGATTAAGTTGATAAAATGATTGAAAACATAATTTATATAAGTATGACTAGGACTCTTATTTACATTACTAGAACCCAGAAATTTTTTTTGTTTAGTGTCAAACTTTATACCCATTTTAATTCCAATCCAAAATAATCTAATTTAAAAGATCTTAAAGGGATTTTTTAAAAAGTTTCTAAAAAACATGGTTTATTTTATCTTAACATAACCTCTTTTAAATTTTCAAGTCTTTATGACATCGATTTTGAGGGATTTAAACTTGATAGGAAAACTATGAGTGGGACTTGTCACCTTCTTAAACATTCCTTAATCTATTGGATTAGTAAAAAAGAAAAATTTAGTTTCTCTTTCTATAGAAAATGTTAAATATATAGCCACAGGGAGTTGTTGAACCCAAGTTATATGGATGAAATAGAATCTCTTAGATTTTAGGCTAACATTTCACCATGTTAAAATTAAATGGTATAACTTCCCAAACCAACTAACCACTAATATGGTAGTCAGGATGGTGGGTCACATGGATTCAAGCGTACCTCCTCATACAATAGAGGTTTCTAACTACCAGTGAGGGTGTATGGAGGTGATATTGGGGATACTATACCCTCATGATTAGAGTAGCACAATGGTATATCATGTAATAAATAACAATCAATAGAAAATAAGTAATAAATGAATGAAAAAGCAGCGGAATAATAATAATAATCAACTAAATAATAAAATATACCCAAATCCATTATACAACATATGTGTGCATGTCCAAAAAATGAATAACTAAAGAAGAAAAAAATATATCATGAAACAATATACAATATAATACAGATAAAAAGAAAAGAACTAAAAGAAAACCCCGAAAGGGAGATCTCTATAGGCACCCCAATCTCTAGATCAATACTGTGCTCCTAACCCCCAGGTACAATCTAAAAAAAACAAGGAATCCACCAAGGTCCTACAATTAGAAGGTCTACTTGGGTACCCTAGTGTAATAGTGGTCCAATTGGGATGTGAGATAATAATCCTAGAAGGTTCCCACCCATATTGTCTACAAATGAATCCAGTTCATGAGATATAATGTAAAGTAGTGTGTAGGTATAAACATAAAAATAAATAAGTAGTTCTGAATAAATAAACAAAAACCTTCCCAGGTTACTAAGGGACACCTAGCAGCTATACCTTCTTCATCTCATAGTCAGAATAAGTCTATGAATAGTAACTATATGTATATAGTAATAATATATACATAGTATAGTTATATATTTCATCAACCTATATGAACCAAGTATGTACATATGTAATTGGCCATATACATAGAATACTAGTTTCTGGATGTACCGGGGTGTAACTCATACATCCATAACTAGTCTAAATGAGCTTAAAAGCTCAAGAAATAGGGTATATACCTTATATTCCAATAGAGTGAGAGACCTCATGAAACAACACTCAGGAAGGTGAGTGATCCATAATGGAATCACTCTAATTATGGTATGTGGCACGTAAATCCCAACACCCATATAATATCACTAGTTCAAGACACCATAAACTCAATATCCAATGTAAGAGAGTGTGATACTTCCATGTTCAACAAAACTCTTAACATCGTTCCAAAAACCACTATAAAGGAAAATTATAATTATAACTGACATTGGGAAATACCTCCCATCCATATCTTTTATCAATCCCATATATATATCAAGGCATAATCATTTTTATAACATAAGACATGCGGCAATACCTCTCATGATATATATTTATTAATCAATTATCAACAAGGCATAGTATTTCAATTATGGAATGTGCATAATATGCAATAAACGATGTGTCCTTGACACCCTTTCTAAATTCATTTCATTTTAAACATCTAATTTAATTCACCTAATCCATTCTTATTATATTACAACAGTACTCATGGTCTTACCACCCAATTAATTTCTATCTCACTTTAAACCATTTAATACATTCTAACAGAGAAAACCATCATAAAAAAGATAACACAACCAATACATCCCATTAAATCTATCAAAGAATAATTATTCTTTAAAAAAGGATCAAGAGGTACTTAGGAGGTACCAAGGTCAAATGAAAATTTTCCTACTTGGGAAAATCCATTTATAAGTCATGGCAAGACCTTAAAAAGAGATTGGTTCAATAGCCAATTAGATTTGAGTGACCATGTCATGCCACATATCAAACACTATCACTATGGAATATAGAAAACTTAAAGCCATAAGAAAAGCATGATATGAATAATAAAATATCACTTTGTAATTTAGAAGTTAGTTTACCTCATCTGAGGGGTTTTATTATAAAATCATGATTTTTTATTCAAACAATTCATTTAGCATATTTAAACATCCATTTCAAAGGCATGCCCCAATTTATCAAAAGAAGGATTTAAAAAAAATAACACATATGGAAATTCAATTCACAAGGGTTTAAATGGAATTAAGAAGGTTCCATTATCATTTATAAAAATACAATAAAGGGGAAAATCCTTTTATAGTATAAGATGAACTCTTAGATAGAGTTCAGGGCATTTAAACCAATTAATTAAAAAGGTAAATTCACATTGTCACACCCAAAGTGGTGTCCATAATTTAGGGAATAATCCTCCAATTTACTAAAAAAGGATCAATGGGTATAACTCATTCTTTGTAGGTCAATTTAATATGAAGAAACCCATTATAAATCAATGAATGACAAAGGAGTCTATGTGGTGCAATAAATCTATTTATAAATGAAGTAAAAATTAAGAAAAAGTCATCGACCACCTACCTTGTGCTTATGATGACCTAATCATCCAATATCAAGGTTTGATTCAAATTGGTTTGGAATAAATATAAGAAATGGACATCCACCCTAAAAATAGGTAAAATTAGATTACAACTCGATAACTCTGTTAAGAGAAAAACAAATGAAGAATGACTAAAAAGGAATCAAGAGCTTACCGATACAAATCTATAGATAATGAAAACATTTTATTCACACAACTGATGGAGGAGATATATTAAAGCCTAGGGTAGGCATTGGAGGAAAACCAAGATGCACAAGGTAGAGGATACACCAGTGAGAGGGGGAAGAAAGAAAAAATAAAATAGGATAAAACCTTTCATTAAGGGAGAATTCGTAATTTCACCCCAAAAACTGGGTCACATAGTTTTTCCATAAGGTTTGACTAAACCATGTACCAACTGTGCGACACCCATTTCAAAAGAAACCACCTCATACGGTTTGTGCCACATGGTTACCCTAACCATGCGCCAACGATGTGGTTAATAGTGTGAGCATAGTTCCCAAAATGGCACCAACCATGTGGGATAGGTGCACAATTTGGGTAAACCATGTACAACTCATTCAAGGCATTTCTGTACCTTTTCTACAGCCTCACAGTTTTCTATCGAGTGGCCACACAGTTTCAGAAAAACCGTGCGCCCTATACAGACCCTCTAAACCTTTGATTTCTCAACCCTGGTGCTCTTTAAACTCAATGAGACACTCGGTAAACCTATCATGCATTTACCCAATTCTAAAAAAACATATTTAAGTGTTCCAACTCTCATAATTACGTTTCAAATCTTGGTTCAAAGAACGACCCATCCAGAAAATGCCAAATTTCAAATTCCTTTGTATTTTCATCTAGTTTTAAAACAAGGGTCATTAGAACCTCTCCACATTAGAAATTATCATCCCTGAGAAGCCTTCAGGAACAAAAAAACACACTTTAAATAAAAGGGTTATTATGAATTTTTCAAAGGATCACGTTTCTTTTCCAAACACCCAACGCACCTCCAAGCATCTCTTAAGCATACGACACTTAAACCATCAACACCTGAGCTAACGCTCATTTTCCAACTGAAACACTAAGATGGTGCTTATCCAAGACCGCTTAACTAGAGACACAGTCACATTGTAATCTCCATAAACATCAGACCAAAGGTGCTCCCCACCTTAGGCTTTTACAACAAAAATGATCCAATTCTGAACCACGACACCTCTACTATCGTAATTTTCTTACAAAGCATGCCTCTAAGTATTATAGTGACACTTATGGTGTGATATATTTAATAGGGAGAACACGATTATATCTGAGGCCATACTAGGGACCTCATTGTAAATAAAATTCAAAATCCCAATTTACCTAACTAAAACTGGTCACACAATCTTTCTTTGAAAGACAAAGCCGACCTCTACACCACACCTGCCTTAACCCAACAACGTGTTTTGAAATGGTTCCATTAGATTGTACATGTTAAACAAGGACTAAAAGTCAATCCAATATTATGGAATTATCTCAGAAACACATGGATTAGATGGAAAATTTATTTCAAACTGAACCCGATGCCTTCCTCCAAGACATCTTGTGTTCACCACGAACACATCCACCACAGTCCATACCTGACTTCTGGTGACGTCCCTTGAACAAACCACCGCTGAACTTGAAAACTTGTCTGGGATAACCTCAAATTAATTAAAACTAGATTCTAAGGGACTATTACACGGTAGTACACACTCCATAATTACAAGTGTGATGTTGGTACAAAGCCAAGACATCCACCTCAGAACATTGACTGAGCCTAGAGCGGCATCCGCCTGGCGGTCGAGTCAATGGAAAGGATGGGTGGTGTCCAAGAGTCTGTATAAGGAGATCCTAATTAGGAACCCATGTATCACTCAAGACTAACCAATCCTTGATAATAAAACCATGTATCCAGTATGCAACACTTAGAAAACCACCCAAACAGGCCCAATGAATTTTAAAGATTTAGCGCGGTGTAATACTGATGCTCTCCTAGTATATCAAGGTTGACATGAAGATAGGGGACATGATTGTATATTTCATAATAACACTCTAAGAGGATTTGAAGGTTTTCCAACCACACCAAACTACCAAAAAGAAGGACAATCAAACCATTACTGGTCGACTTCTTAAAAGAAACTTAGCTTCACCTGCTGACACACCATCACAAACCAATCACAAGACTTCACCACCTGAGGAATTCCATGAATGTTCATTCTTAACCACCAAATTCTATCCAAGAATAATGGTTTCAACCTTGTCAACTTCATTCTTCCTAGAAAGCACCATAAAATTTCAAAACTTGCAAGCTTGAAAGGCATTTGAGAAATAACTAACCTTTTTCTAATGATCCTCTTTGGTTGTGATCCTTCTAATTGGAAGGTCAAATAACCACTATGATAGATGTGATTCTACCCACCATAGGAATGTCCTAGAAATCGAAAGAAGATATATACCAATCACTCACAAGCGTACCAGGTCAAATTCACCATAAACAAAAATGTGTCACTCCTTTGAGTAATGATCACCACGTCACAACATTAGATAATTTGGAATGGAATCAAGAACCAACCTAACCGGCATGTCAAAACACTTGATTCTCTTGAAACTCCATCCTGATAATTGGGACAAATTTGATTCCTTTTAATACCCAAGTCAATCTACTATAGAGATGACCTAAGAATGTACTAAGTGGATCATGGCTCATGATTCCACTAAACTCAACCAGTTCGTTACATCATTTAGAAACTCAATGGGCACCGCATATGTGAACTCATACAACCTTAAGGTTTCAGAAACAAAACGACACATCCTAGATACTGTCCATAGAGGTAGAGAAAGGGTCACATGACCTACGAAGTGGCTGAACATACCCAAGGCATGTATAACCAGCTAAAACCGATCATTACCTGATGATCACACGCATAACAAGGTCAAGGATACCATGACCACCCAACCAAAAAAGGGTTTCATTTTGAAGTTAAAAGTCCCAATAGGGACAGTGGCACCATTCAACAGAAACTCACAGGATTAGCAAGGAATTTAAGGTCTAAGGGTGCTACATACCATCGGCTAGCCACTTATGAAGCACAAGCATCAACCCTATCACCATGTCATGCCAACTAGAAATTCATTAGGCTCAAGAGCCTACCATTTAATCCATCTCTAAAAATAAAAAGGAACGCCAATGGAAAATACTCATGTTTCTATTCCAAGGAAACTCAAAGAGAAACGTAAACTACCCTTACACAAGGGTCTAAATAAAGGACACCACCTAGGGTTCCATTTTATGTCACTTACATTGATTCACAATTAATATTTAAACATTGAAAGGATTTAAAAAAATGCCTCAAGCATCAATTATAAAACAATCACTTGGCACCTAATTTAACCAACCCCCAAGGTAAAAACAAGTAAGTCATATCAAAATTCCTTTTTAAACACTAAAAATTTATTAACATCCCATCATAATTAAAAAATTTATCATATAAATTATTTTTAATAGATAAAGTGACCTACAAGGTTCCCATTAAGACAACTTGAATTCATCAGAATGAAACTCAATAATAGTTTCTTAATTATTAAAGTTATAAACACCCAAACATGCCATCTCATTAGAAACATGACCCAAATGACCTACTTGGATCCAGGTTTTCATTTTAGAAAGTAAATAGTTCATTTCATATTAAAATTAAACAACCTTTACATTCATAACCATTTAAAAATATAACATGGTGACATATATATACAATGGTTTGGTTACATGGGTTTCCACCACCCAAATCTATAAAGCGCCCATGCACTTTATTGACTGAAGTCTAGCTACCATTTAATCGAAATCAATTTCATTTCAGAATATAACTTGCTCATACATAATAGTTCAGTTATACGGGTAGATATCTACCAATCCATAAAGTGCCCATACATTTTTTAGTTTTTCATTTGGCTCCCATTAATCACAACCCATTCACTTTAGCAATAACAAAAAACTATAATTTAGCGATGTGTTTTAGTGATGTTTTTTTAAAAATGTCGCTAATTTTTAAATTTAGCTACAGTTTCTGAAAATGTCTATAATTTAGTGATGTTTTGTGACCAACGTCGATAATTTAGTGACATTTCTTATAAAATTAAGTAATTTAGGGACATTTCATGAAAAACATCACTAAAAATTTATATATTTATATAGCTCATTTACCCACATCGATGTAAATATCTATTTAGATATATATATATTAATAATATAATAATATATATAAACACAAACACACATATATAAACATATATATATATATATAATATATATATAATATATATATATATATATATATATATATAAACACACACACACACACACACACACATATATATATATATATATATTTAAAAACACACACATATGTTTTAAATTTAGTCACGTTTTTAAGAAACCATTACTATTTTAGTGACATTTTTACCAGTGTTTTAAAACGTGGCTAAAATATAAACTTATATATAAACATAAAAACACAGACAACTATATATATATATATTAATATATGTCTATTAATATATAAAATCATATATATATAATATTTATTTTTTAAATACTGACACACACATATATATAAACATATATAAACAATAACACACACACACATATTAATATATATAAACACAGACAGACACACACACATATAAATAAATAAATAAATAAATAAATATATATATATATATATATATAGAAACACACACACACACACATATATTTATATAAAAACAAATATAGATTTTAAATTTAGTCACATTTTTAAGAAAATGTAGCTATTTTAAGGACATTTTTATCAGTGTTTTAAAATGCGGATAACTATATATATATAATTGTAATTATAATTATATATATGTATACATACAAATATATATTTATACACAGACACAAATATATATAAACACACACACATATATATACAAATATACAAATATATATATATATATATAATATAAACACAAATATATTTATATAATACAAACATATAAATAAAAATAAAACATAAACATATAAATAAACATAAAATATAAACACACACATATATATATTTATAATATAAAATATAAAAATATATACACTATATAATATAAACATAAAATATAAAACATAAAATATAAACATATATATACATATTAATATCTATCTATATATATATATAATGTTATTTTTTTAATAATGAAATGTATTTATATATATAAATAGATAAAATAAAATAAAATATTCAAAGTTAATAATGAACAGTTGGTTTCTTCTTCGGGTCTCCATGTAGGTGTCTGGCGTTTGATTCCCATGAGAGGGTATATTTACACGCGCAAATGGGTGGGATTGCGGTGGCTACGTCACGTGTGCGTTTGGTGGGGAACTGGACGGGTCGTGTGTGGTTTTGGTAGGGAACTGGATGCGCGATGGACTGAGATGTATGGGATAGGGATGCACGTGAATGGGTGAAAATGAGATGAATGAGACCGAACTGGACTGGAGAGGCGGTTGGGTAGAGGAATGAGATTGGGGTGATGAACAAGAGGACAGAACTAGACTGGAGAGGCGGTTGGGTAGAGGAACATGATATGGGCGATGAATGAACTGAGATAGACGGGACGAGACTGGGCTGGAGAGGCGGTTGGGTAGGGTAGAGGAACGGGAAGGGTGATGAACAAGTAATATTTTTTCATTTTTAAAATAAGATTTTAAAAAATATTAATAAATTAAAAAAGGGAAAATTATCAATTTCAAGAAAAAAAGGAAAATTATCAATTTCAAAAAAACAAATTACCAACATTTTTTTGAAACATTAGTAAATGAAGGGAAATGAAAAAGTGATATATTTTTTATTTTAAAAATAAGATTTTTAAAAAATATAATAAATTTCCAAAAAACAAAAAATATCAATTTCAAGAAAAAAAAGTAAAATTATCAATTTTTTTTAAAAAATTACCAACATTTTTTAGAAACATCGGTAAATGAGGTGTCATTTACCGACATTTCCAAAAAAACTTCGGTAAACGAGGTGTCGCTAAATAGTAACATTTATTTACCGATGTTTCTAAAAAACACCAGAAAATGAGGTGTCGCTAAAGACCAATATTTACAAACATTTCTAATTTAGCGATGCTTATAAACATCAGTATTTAGTGACATTTATAAACACCAGTAAATTAGTGATATTTAAAAATGTCGCTAAATTAGCGATACCTCATTTAGCGATTTTTTTTCAGAAAATTATCAGTTTCAAAAAAAAATTACCGACGTTTTTTGGAATCATCTGTAAATGAGGTGTCATTTACCGACATTTCTAAAAAGCATCAGTAAAAAAGGTGTCTCTAAATAGATAAGTTTATAAACATATCTAAATTAGTGATGTTTCTAAAAAACATTAGCAAATGAGGTGTCTCTAAATACCGATGTTTATAAACATCACTAATTTAACAATGCTTATAGACATCAGTATTTAGCGACATTTATAAACATTGCTAAATTAATGGTGTTTATAAACATCTCTAAATTAACAAAACCTCATTTAGAGAGATGTTTTTCATAAACGTTGGTAAATGAATTATCAACCTTTATAAATGTCACTAATGTAAAAAACCATCGCTAATAAGGGTTTTTTGGTGAGCATTTAAACTTTAGAATCCTTTTACATTTTAACAACAATTTCTAAACAAGTATAAATCTCAAAATATGGTTCGAATACACGTGCTACCTTTTCTCTGCTGTAAGGTTCCCATACACCGTACAATTGAGAACTGGTTCCCATTTAATCAGAACCAATAAATTTATCACATGCTTCCATTTATGTATATTATACAAAACTAGGATGTTATCATAAGCTGTAAACATAGAGGAACATTCTATAAACATAGAAGCATGAAATATAAGGAACACATGATAAATACATAGGCAAAACATGCTAAATAAACAAGAAACATGGTATATAATCAACTAAATATGTTATAAAATCAGGTTGGATAAAGAAAACAAGATCATGGCATAACATATAACAGGCATGCTAGTAATTAAAAAATCATGGCATAACACCCAAGCACACAATTCAAATCATCATGAAACCTAAAAATGAAACTACATGGTATGACATATGAATGACATGTGAATCTCTATGTGCATATAATGATGCATGAAATGCTTTATCTTTTCTATACCATGACAATTGAAAAATACCATTAATTCATAAATAAATACGCAACATAAATTACACCAATCACTCAAGGTGAAATCATAATCAACTGTAATAGAAAACAACATGAAAAACAATCCCATCCATGACCACTTGGATTTTCCCCATGGGTGGGGTGATCAGTCCCTGACTACTATTTACCAAGTACTAAAACATTCCTAGTCTCCTATCTACCAACCCAAAATAGTAAGAAAAAATAAAAATAATCCTCTTATTTCACTTTGTAACATCTCGGCCCGAAAGACCACTAATACGGTAGCCAGGCAGGTGGGTCACATGGCCTTAAGCGTGCCTCCCCGTATTCTAGAGGCTTCAGACTAGTAACGAGGGTGTAAGGAGGTTATAGTGGAAAGACTCTACTCTCATGATAAGAGTATCACAATGGTATATCATGTAATAAATAATAGTCAATAGAAGAAGAAATAATAAATGAATGACAAAACAATGGAATAATAATACTAATCAACTGAATAATAAAAGAAAAACAGTGCCATTATACAATAGATGCGTGCATATCCAGATAAAGAATAACTAAATCAGTATATATACAAAATTCAACAATAATAGTAAAATATAGATACAAAGAAAAGAACTAAAATAAAATCTCCAAGGGGGATCTCCATAAACATACCGATCTCCAGCTCGGTCCTGTTCTCCTAATGCCTAGGTACAAGCTAAACAACACAAGCAATCAACCAAAGTCTTTCAAACAAAAGATCTACTCGGGTACCTAAATACAATGGTGGCCTGATCAGGGTGTGAGATAATAATCCCAGTAGGTTCCCACCCATGATTTATACTACTGAATCTAGTCTGTGAAATATAATGTAAAGCAGTGAACATATATAAATAGAAAGATAAACAAGTAGTTATGAATAAATAAAAAATAACCCGCCCAGGTTCCTAAGGGACACCTGGCTACTATAACTGTTTTGGATAATAGCTGAAATAATTTTTTGAACAGTAACCATATGTATATAGTAATAATATATACATAATATACCTATAGATTTCATCCACCTTTGGAACCAAGTTCGTGCGAACGTAAAGGACCATATACCTAGAATACTAGTTGTTGGATGGACTGGGGAATAACTTAGACATCCATAACCATTCTAAATGAGCCTAAAATCTCAAGTAATAGAGTACATTCCCTACACACCAATAGAGTGAGAGATGTCATGCAACAACACTCAGGATGGTAACTGAGCCACTATGAAATCACTCTAATCATGGTACATGGCGCGTAAATCCCAAGTCCTATATAGTATCACTGGTGTGAGACACCATGAACTCAATACCTGATGTAAGGGAGTGTGATACCACCATGCTCAAAAAAACCCTTACAATCATTCCATAACCTCTATAAAGTATTATTATAATTATAAATGGAATAGGGAAATACCTCCCATCTATCTCTTTTATCAAGCCCATATATATAGAAATACATAATCATTTTTATAACATAATAAATGAGGCAATATCTCTCATGCTCGACATTTATTAATATATTATCAACAAGGCATAGAATTTCAATTATAGAATGTATATAGCATGCAATAAATGGTGTATCCTATCCATCCTTTCTCAATTCATTTCATTTTAAACATCTAATTCAATTCACATAAGCCGTGATTATTACTTTACAATAGGATGTGTGGTCGTACCACCCAATTCATTTCTATTTCACTTTAAACCAT
The DNA here is from genome assembly GCA_963277665.1 of Viscum album. Lineage (NCBI taxonomy): Eukaryota > Viridiplantae > Streptophyta > Magnoliopsida > Santalales > Viscaceae > Viscum > Viscum album. The sequence goes on from OY728152.1 coordinate 1,150,518,969, forward strand.
TTAATACATTCAAAGGGAGTAAGCCATCATGAACAAGATAACGTAGCCAATACATTATATTAAATTTATCAAAGCATATTGATTCATTAAAAAAGGATAAAGAGGTACTTAGGAGGCACCAAGGTCAAATGGGCATTTACCTACTTGGTAAAATCCATTTATAATTCATTCCAAGTCCTTAGAAGGAGCTTAGTTCAATAGTTAATTAGATTGGAATGACCAAGTCATGCCACATATCAAACACAGTCAACGAGGCATATGGAAAAATCAAATCCATAAGAAAATCATGATATGAATAATCAAATATCACTTTGTAATTTTGAAGACAACACACCTCATACAAGGGGTTTTATTAAAAATCATGACATTTTTATTCAAAAAATTCATAGTTCACATTAAAACATTCATTTAAAAGGAATTCCCCAATTCATCAAAAGAATAATTTAAAATAAACTACCATATATTTAAATAAAATTCATACAGGTTCAAATGGAATTAGTAAGGTTCCATTATCATTTAGACAAATACATGCAAGGGGAAAATCCATTTATAGATTAAGATAAATGCTTAGATGATTTTTAGAGAATTTAAATCAATTAATTAAAAAGGAAAATTCGCATTATCATACCCAAATGGGTGTCCATAATTGATGGAATCATCCTCCAATTTACTAAACAAGTATCAATGAGTATAACTCATGGTGTGTAGGTTAATTTAATATTAAGAAACCCATTATAAAGAAACACATAGAAAATTCCATCATGCATCGCAATGAATCTATTTATAAATGATGGAAAAATAAGGAAACAAATCATAGAACACATACCTTGTGCTTAAGATGACCTATTAATCCAATATCATGGTCTGATTCAATCCGGTTTGGAAGAAATCTAAGAAACAAAAATCTACCCTGAAAATAGGAAAAATGATCTTGCACCTCGATAACTCTGCCGAGAGGAAACCAAATTAATAATGACTAAAAAAGAATCGAAATCTTGCTAATATGGATCCATAGAGGCTGAAAAATCCTGATTCAGACAACTAGTGGAGGAGATCTCTTAAAGCCTAGGGTAGGTGTTGAAGGAAACCCACAGTGCACAAGGGAGATGAGACACCTGATGGAGGAATAATAAAGAAAAATAAAAGAGGATAATAGGTTTCATTTAGGGAAAAATTCATAATTTAATCCTCAAAACCAGGTCACATAGTTTGGCCAAACCGTTCTCCAATCGTACAACACCCATTTCTTAAGAAACCACCTCACATGGTTTGTGCTGAATGGTTACCCTAACTATGCACCAACCATGTAGTGAATAGTGTGGGAATACTACCCAAAATGTAAATAACCATGTATGATAGGTGAATGTATTGGGTAAACTATACGTATCCCTTATGGGGCGTTTTTGTACCTTTTCTGCAGCCCAACGGTTTGCTGATAAGGGGCCGCATGTTTCAGACAAACCGCACGCCCAATATAGATCCTCAAAACCATTGGTTTCCAGACCCTGGAACTCCCAAAACATGAAGAGACACATATGAAACCTCTCATGCCTTCACCCAAGTATAAAAACAATACATTTAAGTGTTACAACTTTCCAAATTAAATTCTGAAGCTCGGTTCAAATAACAACTCGTCCAATAAATTCCAAAATTCAAATTTCTTTTGATTTTCGTCCAGTTATAAAACAAAGTTCATTACAAATGGGATAGTTATAGTTCCATAAGAATCTCTATAAATCCTTTTCATCTTGCAAATGCTAAGAACATTAATATTTAATAAAACTTTTTAAGGGAACACTTTCAAAAAAGAGATATCATTTTAGAATATATTAGCATAGATCTTAAATTAACCAATATCTTATCAAAAACCCTTAATTTAAATCATTTTAATTTTATTAAGTGGGGTTAGGTATGAAATTATTTTAATTCTTATTCTTATATCTTCTTTTATAGGTTTTATTTTTTGAAATCTTGATTGTTTTTGAATATATTTTATTTTATTTAAACATCTTGTTCAAAATTTTGAAAAGCACATTTTCATGATAACTTTGATTATCTTATGTATATTTTATCTTTTATCAATATACAATTTTTTTTTCTAATAACAAAGTGTAAGAAAAGTTTAATTTATGTATGGGAAAAAGTTTAATTTATGTGGGGTATAAAAGTATTATGTATAAGGGGAAATAATAATCTTGAAATTAAGGGTGATAACAAAAAGGTAGAAGATCTATTTTAAAACAGAATGGTTTCAAAGGAGGAATATGATATTGATTCAAGGGGGAGGTACATACCTTTATGAAAAAATTTATTTATTTTTTATTTTTTATCTTTTAAATATTGTTTTTTCCACTTTCTTCTTCACCTACTTCTCATATCTTATCTTTTATTTTTTTCTTAAATGAGTGTTGATGATAAAAAAGGGGAATATTGTTAATCCTATAATTTTTTTTATGATCACAATCACTAAAGGCATTTCTAAGTTTTTTAAAGTGAAAATATAGAAGAATGAAAATGTTAAAAGGTATTCTATTTTTATACCCAGTTTGGAAATAAGAAGACCATAATGAAATAATCTACACCACACCACAAAAGGCTATGGAACAAGGACCATGTCACAATGAGAATGATGATACCACAATACAGTTTGGCCTAACCCCTCCCCAATAATCATAGCGAAAATACTAAAATTAAATCCACATTTAATACTTAGATATTATAAAATCAGGTAAAACCACATGATATGGTGTATGATCATGCTATATAACATCTAGGTAAAGGTCATCTATGATGAAACTTAAGAGCCACACCACCAATACCGCGAGATCAATAGAACCACCAAAGATTCTATAGTACTCCTCACCCTAGCCCAAAACACTTCACAATAAAGACCAACTCCATGAAATAATGAAATATACCATGTCTTAGGGTACTTTGATCTATAATAGTCCAAAGGTGTTGATTTCTTGGTCCACATTCTTTGATTTGGATCATTAAATGCTTGACTTGACCCAAGACTACTCGAACACCTATGAAGGCTATAAATAGTTATCAATGGAGGCTTGGATCTAATCAATGATACCCATGACAACCAATTTCCCTTAAATGATTCTTGATTGATCCATGATGAACTTTTTTGAGAGATCTCAAAGCAATCTTCCTTTATCTAATGGTAATTGATCTTTAGCTTCTTCAATCCTTTTTATTTTCCCTTTTATCTTTGATCCATTTCCCCCTTATTGTATTTCTTAATGGAACTTATTCTATCAAATATCTCTCTATAATATTATTTTAAATATTATATAGAAAGTTGAGTGATTTTTAAGGGGTTATAAAAATAGACCTCTCTCTTCTTCATCATCTTCTTTAGGTGCTCACCATTATTAAAGTGAGGGTTCTTAGTTCTTGGTTTCCTTTAAAACCAAGGGTATTATTCGCTATTTCATAGTTTTCATTAAAACCAAGGTATTCCTTTATTATTATTTGACTCTTGGTTTCCATTAAAACCAGAGAATAAATATTAACATATCAAGCCTTCGTAAGGTGAGGATACAAAGGGGATCATTCTCGAACTATTTCCAAACTCATTTATCAAAGTGGGCCTTTTTAATTTTTGTAATTTTTTCCCAATATACTTAAAGTTTTAATTTCCTCTATGTTCACTTTACATTTATTGTTTTTTACTTAAATTTATTACTTTCCTGATAAATCAATTTTATTTTACAACATCATTTTAAAAATAATTGAAAGGAAATTCACCCCTCTTTTTATTTTACTCCAACTTATGACAAGAAATTATGATCGGGATAGACATTAGAGAATTATTATTTTTACATTTAATCACACACATGAGAGAATAATAAGTCACATGAAAGAGAATATGTTATAAATAAATATATTAATTTATATTAACATTATGAGAAATGAGTCATGATATTTCTCCCAATGATTCATTGTTGATTATCTCACAAATTATTCATAACACTAGAGAATGATACATTGAATATTTTGTGAGAAATAATTATATTATTCACTACTAAAGATCATAATTTAAAAATTAGTAAAAATTAATAATATTTTAAGTATATTTAGAATTCAATCACTTTTATCAGCACTAAAAAAATATGGATAAAGGCATCCTTCGTAAATTCTTTTTTATTAGAATTTTTACCCTTGATAAATGGTGTGTTTATCAGTTCTAAAAAGAGAACCGATAAAAATAATTTTTTTAAAAATTATTTTTGGTATGATACTCTCACTTACCCCCTTTATTAGAACTAATTCCAACCCCATCTCATTCACACATGATTCCCCCACCCCTTTATCAGTGCTAATTCCACCCCCCAACTCAGGAATCTGCTTGCCCATAAGGATTTGAACTTGTGACCTTCATGTACAAAGCGAACACCCTTACCACTACTCTATCTTGTTTTATTATATATTTCATGATATATATGATTATTTATATATATTTACATACATATTTTTTATATTTATATTTATTCATAGAATTATATATATTTATATAATTATTTTTTAATACATTTATAAAATATATTTGTGTGTATGTGTGTGTGTGTGTGTATATGTATATATTTATAAACATGTGTGCGTGTCCATATAAATATATATATATATATTAATATATTATATATTAATATTTTTTATAGATATATATTAAAATATATACATATATAAATATATATTAAAATATATACATACATAAATAAATAAATAAGTAAATATATATATATATATGTTTCTTAATACAGAAACACAGAAACACATATATTTATATATAAAATAATTTTCATCACATTCTCCTAAGTAGAAATCTCAACTCTGACACCCTCATCTACACTTTCTTCAATCAGATTAATTTTATTTTATTTAACTAGATATTCAATTTTTATAATTTTAGTTCACATCACATTAAAAATTCATCTTCTTAAAAATTATTCAAAGAGGAAATTACTAGTGTTTATGCAAATTCTCTCTATGGTAATGACCCTACTCACCAATAATATAGTAGTCAATAGGTTAAAAAATATTCTAAATATAGTATTCTATGGAAACACATACAAATTTATGGCACTATTTTTGGAGAGATTTATAGCATTAAGATATACTTAATAGAGATATATTCCGGTAAAAATCATGAAAAATCTAAAAAAACTAAAAATATAGATTACTTACCTAGGTTATTTTTTCATTGTAGGAAAATTATAGACCCCCATGAGTTTTGAATGGTGTGGTTTGTTCCACACATTTACAAAATATTCCTACCCTTCCTTCTAATATTGCATGGTATGAATTGAAAATTTTCTTCACCCATGAGTTCTCCATATAATTATTTTTATTTTAATGATTATTATTCATGTCAATGTCATCATACATAGAAGAATGCTTCACCATATTATGATATTATTTCATACCCAACATTCAATTCTTCTCAAAGTCAAAATATTTTTATAAATGAAGAACCAAGTGTTTTATAGAGTCTATCTAGGTTATAAAATCTTTTATAGAAATTTTAAAACTCAATTTCACAATCTTAAAACTCCATAGAATACAAAACACCTAACACCCTAGATGATGATACTTAATTTGATCAATCATATTATGAAACCAAAACTTCAACTGTGGAACATATGTTTTTTATTATGATGAATGAGGTAAATACTAGGTTTTAACTCCAAAAGGAGAAAATTGAAAATTTGGTTTCTTTAACAAAAAGTGTAAAAAATCAAATAAACTAGCTAATAAAATTATCCTCCTCTCTAAGAATTGATGTACCAGCCTCAAAAAATAATTTTAAGGAAAGTATATTATAGGTTCCATATAAAAAAATAAATTTCTTGATTTTGATGATGAGTATAATTTGATATATCCTTATTCATATCAACCCATATATTAATCCTTTGAATCACAACTTGATTCCTCAATTCCTGTAATATTTTATCATCTTATCCTATAATATTACAGATATAATGTTCCTTTAGATAATTTAATTTCATTTCTCTTATTTTTGAGTTCACAAACCTTATCCACAAAGGTGAAAATGGATTCCTTTTATTTATTTCAACTTTTACATTTTGAGTAAGGAAATATATTTTTATCTTCGGATGACATTGAATTTGGACCATTTTTTCTATGATAGAGTTAGAATTGACCCAATATACAGTTTAATTACATATATGAGAGGAAATCACTTAAAATAACCCCAAATAGTCAAATTTTAGAGGATAATTGTGAGTTAGACACATTTTAAAAATGGAAACATCTGAAATAGTTCAAGAGTCATAAAATTAGTTAATGATGGTGGTTGAGACCACCCAAAAAATTCTATAAATAATGGAATAATGTGATTACATGAAAGATTCTAAGTTCTTGGTAACACATGTTCCAGTTGATAAACATGATAAAGGTAGTATAGAATAATATTTGGGATAAAATATTATTCCTAACATAACAGAGTCAAATACTCCACATTGCTTGTCCCACTTGTTCCACGAATTGAGATTAATGCCAATTCACTTAAAATACCCATGAATTGTAACATTAATCTTGAACTAGGAGAATTGAATGAAACCATAGAGTATAAATTGAGTTTAAAACTAGTGAATTTACCTATGTTAGTAGACATTGATGAAAAATAACCAGGTTACATGATTTAACTAGAAAGTGAATTTAAGGATGTGATAGATAAAGTAAATCATTAAGGGAGTTTAGTAAGGAGATATATTATATTATATGCATTAAAATTTATTGGGACTAATTTTTATGTAAAAGGAAGTAAGAATTATTCACTTTTTGAGGTATTTTTTTTTCAAGGATGTTTGAGAAGAAATAAAATCACTTCAATTTGTAAAAGTGGTTGTTGGAAGATAGAGAAGTTGTAGTAATTTCCATTGAAAATATGAAAATGATAAAGGTGTTCAATCAAAGACTATATATCATAGAAGATACGGTTCATAATGAAATAAGATATTTGTTGAATAATCCCGATGACAGTGAAGCAGCATTGGTGTTCTTACTGAAACATATTTTAAGGTGGCACTGTTTTCTAGTGTTTTCCAAATTCTTGGGTCTGAAAATTAGGAGATGGAGAAATGTGATTTTGGAAAATGATGTTGCATTCATGTTTAAAGATGGATTGGTATGTTGTGTGCAAGTGGAGTTCCAATATCCGAACATCGAAATTTTGAAAAGGAAAGACCAACACGAAAGATTTTTTGTTTTCACAAAAGATTGAAGGGAGTTTGGAATGTTGCCTGCAAGGCATGATTCATGGTCAAAACATCGAAAAATGGAAAATTCATGAATAGAATGAAATATTCAAGAAGTGCATGAAATATGAGGTTGGTGTGAAAGAGACTTACATGCCTAATTTGACATCAAATGGGGTTTTGTGTGATGCGTCAGGATATTGCATGACATGTTAGGGTTTTTGCGTGTAGGGGTCGGAGATGATTATAAATAAGAGGTGACCCCATATCATTTAAAAATAAAAACACTTAGAGAAATAAAAAGCTCTAAAGTGTGGAAAATTTTTAAGTAAATAGAGTTGCATAAAATAAATAGTGTGGTGCGTAAGAAGGAGAATTTTCACCCAATAAGAGAGTTACACGAAAGATTGAAGTTGCATGCAAGAGGTGTTTTGTGAAAAAAGTCAAATATTACGTGAAAGGAATGAAAGTTACATTGAAGACCCCTAAAAGGGTGCACACAATATTTTAGTTTATCACAAGTTGTAAGTTGTGTGCAAGGTAGTTCTTATCAGCTTCTGGGTGGGAAAGAGAAGAATTGTTTTGAATGATCAAACTATGAAAGCTGATTAAGAAGCACTAAAACATTTTACTGTCCTATTTGTGTTAAGAGGGTTCACACAAGATTTCATATTTTTTTAAAAGTACTAAATGAGTCTAATGGTATGTCCTACTCATTTTATTCCAAATCAAATGTAACACCCCGAGCTTCCACGATACGCTTCTCTTTCAACAATGTAATAACTTACATTGTACGCAAGTTTGAGATTCTAACACACTGCGATCAATAAAAATAGCCATTATGAATAGTAATAACCACTTTTTGAAATTATAAATATTTTATATTTCAAAATGGACTTCATTTTTGGATTCGGGATATCAAAATTATCCTATGTTGAATTTTTGGTATTTTTCTGAGAACTTCCAATTTTTTATAAATAGTGAAAAATACTTAAAAACAACTTTTTTAATAAAAATAATTTATAGTGATAATTTATACTATTGAGTGGTTTTAAAGTATAATTAGAATATATTTTTACAATTTTATCCAATGGTGGTCATTAGAATTAATTTCACTTTGAAATTGGACATAAACAATTGCCAATCTTTTGATTTATATTGTTTCTTAAAAACATGCTATTTGTTGTGACAGCGGGAATTAATTATAAAATTAATTAATGAAAATTATATGTTTTAAATTTTGTAAAATAGACATCATTTTTTAATTTGGAATATCAATTATAGCTTAGGGTGAAATTTTGGCATTGTTCTGAAAAACTTCAATTTTTGATGAATAGTGAAACCACTAAGTGGTAGTTAAAAAAATGATTTTTCATTTAAATGAAACATTACCACTTCTGTGATTTGATTTTCAAAAATCCGACATAAATGGTTGTCATTAGGAAGTAAAATGTGGTTCAATGGGATTAAAATAATTTTTTGGTGAATAGTAACTTTTAAGTTTAATTAATCGCGATTAAAGATAAAAATGATATTATAAAAATATGATAATACCTTTACACTTGTCCTACCCCTATTGGATGAGTCATGGCCGACCACGACAATCCATGGGTCAACTTGGGGACCCCATGGAGCCACTTTGGTAGGAAAATGACATTAAAAACTTTTTATTTAATGTTAAAATAAAAATGTCACAAACAAGATTTGTTTTACTAAAACAATTTTTAAATGGGGTTATACAAGTCATATTTTTGACTATAAATATTCATTAGAAATATAAAAAGATTTCATACATCATGATAATTTTTTTATAATTTTTATACATTAAATAAATTAAATTATTTATGACACGATGATGATCCAACGATTACCTCATTAATTAACGATTTAAATAAAATAAAACGATAATGTAAAATATAAGACTTACACTTGTCAAAAACCTATTGTATGAGTATATTTTGAACCATTATTACCTTATACTCTAAATATATAAGTTTGGGACCTTTAAAATCCGAAAATCATTATATAATAAAGTAACATTTCATGACTTTCCAAGAGTGCCCCTCCTCTCCTCTTATAAAAGGCCCCCACCACTACCACCTTACTCACACCTTCAAATCCTTTTGGCTCGGACAAACTCTGCCCAAATACTCTCTAAACTTCCCTCTCTTACTCCTAGAATCCTCACTTTGGGCATAATTCTTCCCAAGGAAGCCTTTGGCTCAAATCAAAAAAGAGTTACCCGATTTTAAGGTAATGTCTTCTCTTATGTTATTTTGTTTTATTTTGCTTATCCAACCACTTAAAATCTTTTTATTCCTTTATTTTGTAACAAAAACAGTATCTTAAATATACTAGGATGTTGTTATAAGAAGTATTCGAGCTACAATTACACACACCTACATCTAATGGTTAAAGAACATACTGTTTCTGTGGATGGTGAATTTCTGCCTCACGAAACGATGATTGTTCAACACTCATATAACACCTTAAAAGGTGGCCATTAAGATGTCACTATATTTATATATGATATATAATATGTTTATGTTTTCCTTAATCTTATGTATTTTTCATTTATGTCATACATTTATGGTTTCCATTATGGGTAAACGCGATATTTTCATTTTAGGAAGTGCGGACTACCGCCCCCTCAAAGTGATTTAAATCGTTAATGCCATATGTGGGATGTATAAAGGATGGAGTAAATGGTATTATAAATTATATTATACTGGAATTATATTATACCTTTATATAATTATAACTTCATTCCATTAAATACGAAATATAAATGAAAGTAGCATTCATGCGTACGTACGACTTACCGTCTCCATGAACGGTGCATTTCATTTCTTACCTCTAAATGTTATGTAATATTATAAATGAATGTATATACTGGATATATATGATGTATATGATATCTACATCATGAATATAATTATGGATATAATGGATATTTTACCACATGAACAACTTGTAATTTTAAGAAGTTTATTTTTGACTCAAGTACCAAAGATCGACAAAACGACCGTTATTAACATAAATAATTAAATAATGTTCATAACATGGTAATAAGTGATATAAAAGGAATAATAAACTTGAAAAAGGTTCTTAAGCAATTATAAATTAACTCTAGTTTATTATTCAGGAGGTTAAAGAAAGGTCGAGTCAAGTCAGACACGAGGTAAGGGAACTTCTTAACCCAATTTCCATTCTTTGGGTTAATCTCCTACTTTCAAATTATGTCATGATATTATTATGTCCTATCTTGTATTTATACTTTCTTTATGTGTACTTATAGTGAATAAACATAATAGATCTATTTTATTAAAAAATTTTCTTTGTAAGGAACTTCGTCTCAATCTCCTTTCATTGAGGCATATTTTATTTTATACACAACTTTCTTTTATATGGTGTATAAACACCTTTGACTTTTACGTTTATTAAAAAGGAATATATTTATACGAAGTGTTTTAAAAAACGACAAAAAGGAATGTTTTTCTTGTTGTATGTATGCGACGACAATGACTTTTCCGCCTCCGTGACCATTATTTGAGTTTCGGCTTCCTCTACAAGCCATAACCTTTTTTTTAATGAAAAATAATTACAAAGTTTTAATTTTCATTTATTTTGGTATTGAAAATGGTTTTGAAAATGTTTTCATTATATCAATGTGTTGTATTGATATCTTGTAATTGAAATGTGGAAATGTTATGTTTCCTTTATGCATGTTTTATGTGATACGATTATGTTATGGTTTATGATATGTTTAAACCTGTTCATATGAGGAATGCATTGGACTTAATAAGTGACGGGTGGAGCTCGCTATAGCTCCTCGATGCATCGGTAGGTCTCATGAGACAAACTAGTGTCTTGGCATGAGGCCTTGACAAAATCTTATTTGTGGTCTTGGCACGAGGCCTTGGATACATGGTTATGATAGTCTGGCATTATGCATTCCATCATTATAAAAGTGGTTATTGATATTGCATGTGATTATTCGACCAGTAGAATATCCATGTGAATAAGTAAATGGAATTATCTCATTTTACGTTGGCCATATTATGTTGATGTTCAAGTTTAAAAGGATTTTGTTATAGTCATACATTTCCATAAATGTTTATGTTTATTTTTGAAAGCTTCCGCTATATTGTTATCCTTACTGAGCATATGAGCTCACCCCTTTCAATGTTTTATTTTTCTCAGGATGTGAAGAAATATTTTTTGACTGACCTACAGGGATAGTCTGAAGGGGATAGAAGTGTGGACTATGGAGACTATGTTATTGTGATTTTTCACTTTATGATGTAATGTAACATTTATGAATGTATCCAGTGTTTCTAAGGCTACAAAACTAATTGGTCTTTCAAGACTTGATCTTTTGTGATAATGCCAATGTTACGCAATAATGCACTGACTCTGGGTAGTTGGGGTCGTGGCGTTACAGTTGGTATCAGAGGTAGTTTAGTACTAACCTTGGAAGCTAGATTTAGATAAACTCTGATTAGAGCACATATCCAAAAGATAGACTTTGAGGATTACTATAGAATAACTTCCTAGAATTTTGGTATTATTGGGATTTTGTGAGTTTTCCGAGAAATACATACCTGTCTGGATACGAACAGGTAGAGGCGGCTCTGGCACAGATGTACCTAGGGGTAAAACCCCAAAACACCTCTTTGAGCTAGACTCGAACGAGAACTGGTGCATGACAATGGGCCTTGCTGCACTCTTGGTTACGACACTCCCGGGGGATATGCTTAGGATAATTATCATTTTCTTTACAAACCATTATGAAGGGTTTATGAGTATATACTTCCTCAAGGAAAACATTTTTATGATTATGGATTATATCCATAAATAGTTCAATTTATGTTAAGTTTTTTACAAGTATGGAATTATGTATTTTAATTCATAAAATAATCAAGTTTATGCCATTGTTTAGAAATGGCGCCTAGTGGGAGGAATGGAAACCGTATCAATGCGCGCACTCCGTGTAGGGATTTACCTCCTACTCAAGATAATTATTGTGGAGCTGATGATACAACTGGTGCTGATCACCTTATCACCATACTGGGACAACTCACTCAGGTTATGAATAATAACCTTACTCGTATGGAGCACCATGATCCTCAATGTGGAGGGTCAATGTTAGATCATTTCATGAGGCAACAACCGCCAACATTCAATGGAATTACAAATCCCTTAGTAGTTGAGAAATGGATAAATTCCTTAGAGAAAATATTCCATGCCTTGGGGAGTAGTGAAAGGGAAAAGGTTATCATGGCAGTTTACCGCCTTACTGGAGATGCTGATTAATGGTGGTCATTGATTCAAAATACAAAGGAATATGAAGAAGTATCAAGTATGGAATGGAGAGAGTTCAAAGATATTTTCTTAGAAAAATACTTTCCTCATGACCATCGAGCAGATATGGAAAGGAAATTTCTGAGTCTGAGACAAAAGGAGGATGAGAATGTCGCAAAGTATGAGGCCAACTTTACAAGGTTAGCGTGGTATGCTGAAGATTATATACGTAACCCAAGAAGTAAGATTGATCGTTTATTTGATGGGTTAAAAACATTTCTCCATCGAGCTTTAGTATCACAATACTTCTCATCGTACGAAGATATTGTCTCATGTGCTATCAAGATAGAAAAGGAATTCTCTAAGTCTTATGACAACAAAGTAAAGCAAGAGAAGAAGAGAATGGTGGAACAAGAGACAGATAAAGGGAAAAAGGGAAAGAAGGATTTTCCATTATGTGATAATTGTGGGAAGAATCACCCCGGTGCTTGCCTAAAATGAATGAGAGTTTGTTATAAATGTGGAGAAAAAGCTCACCAAGCTCGTGATTGAAAGGGAAAGAAAGTTTCTGTCAATGTGGAATGCTATAATTGTAGAGAGATGGGACATTATGCAAATGAATTTCCTAAGCGTTAGGGGAACTTACCTCAGAAGAGGCCAAGTGATCAAGGACAATCTTATGCTGTTACTACAGTTTAAGTGGAATAATTAATGTATTGGTGCTTTTGGACTCAAGGATTATATTTTGGTTATAATAATAATGTGATATATATAAGGATTGTACTGCAGTACTTGTTTTTTTTCATTAAGGTTTTAATATGATGAAGGTAATCATATTTTTAGTATGTGACAATAAGAGAAACTTTAATTTGTTTGGGGAATCTGATGTTACAATTGATTTTGGAATTTAGAGACCTTTTAGAGAAGGTCTGGACAGAGGTATTTTGGATAACTATATAGGTTGGAATGGATTAAGTTGAACCTTGCATAGTATTGTTTAAGGTTAAAACATTTCTGAAGATTATTTTTGGATTATTATAATACTATAGTTTTAGGAAAAGGACAACCTGTAGGTTGGGGGATAACCCGTCATGTCGGACAAAGCTGTAGGAATCGAACCCACAACCATAGTGCGACAGGCCTTTATTACCTACAACTAGCCTACAGGAAGCCCCTGGTTATTACAAAATAGTTTTCCTAATCTAAATGGTATGTGGTAATATTTGGAACCTTATACAGTTAGGATAAATAAAATATTTTTGAGTTCTGTTACCATTTGGAGTGAAAGATGGGTTCGTGGTAAAAATTTATTAAAGAATGAAAGCCTACATGACAAGTAAGTATATTTCATTACGTTCTTAGAAAATCTCTTAAATAAATTCCTCAACTTTATAAAAGGTAACTTAAAACAAAAAAATTGTCAGTTAACTTTTCCAATTGGGGATTCAATGACCGTTTAACCAATCACAAGTTTGTGATTTTCTTGTGGTTAACTTTCTCCTAATCCTATTTTCTACAACTCTCCATCAGACCTTGATGGTTTGTTTCTCCTCCATATCCATATTTTCATATAATCCTATTATGGGCTATCTCAGGTGACCTTTTTACTTCTCTTTCTTTCTTTTAATGTTATATTCTTATTAACCCTATTGCCGATGCGGGTTTTCCACAAAGGTATTTTCTATTTTCAACCTTTTATTTTCGAATAACATTTTCAAATTGCGAGGAGACAATTTATTGAAGGAGGGGAGAATGTAACACCCCGACCTTCCATGATACGCTTCTCTTTCAATAATGCAATAGCTTACATTGTACGCAAGTTCGAGATTCTAACACATTGCGACCAATCAAAATAGCCATTATGAATAGTAATATCCAATTTTTGAAATTATATATATTTTATATTTCAAAATGGACTTCATTTTTGGATTCGGGATATCTAAATTAGCCTATGTTGAATTTTTGGTTTTTTTCTGAGAACTTCCAATTTTTTATGAATAGTGAAAAATACTTAAAAACAAATTTTTTAATAAAAATAATTTATAGTGATAAATTATACTATTTATTGGTTTTAAAGTATAATTAGAATATATTTTTACAATTTTATCCAATGGTGGTCATTAGAATTAATTTCACTTTGAAATTGGACATAAACAATTGCCAATCTTTTGATATATATTGTTTCTTAAAAACATGCTATTTGTTGTGACAGTGGAAATTAATTATAAAATTAATTATAAAATTAATTAATGAAACTTATATGTTTGGAATTTTTTAAAATAGACATCATTTTTGAATTCGGAATATCAATTATAGCTTAGGGTGAAATTTTGACATTGTTCTGAAAAACTTCAATTTTTGATGAATAGTGAAACCACTAAGTGGTAGTTAAAAAACTGTTTTTTCGTTTAAATAAAACATTACCACTTCTGTGATTTGATTTTCAAAAATCCGACATACATGGTTGTAATTAGAAAGTAAAATGTGGTTCAATGGGATTAAAATAATTTTTTGGTGAATAGTAACTTTTAAGTTTAATTAATCGCGATTAAAGGTAATTAGTGAAATTTAAGGTAAAAATGATATTATAAAAATATGAAAATACCTTTAAACTTGTCCTACCCCTATTGGATGAGTCATGGAAGACCAAGAAAATCCATGGGTCAACTTTGGGACCCCATGGATCCACTTTGGTAGGAAAATGACATTAAAAACTTTTTATTTAATGTTAAAATAAAAATGTCACAAACATGAGTTGTTTTACTAAAACAATTTTTAAATGGGGTTATAGAAGTAATATTTTTGACTATAAATATTCATTATAAATATAAAAAGATTTCCTAAATCATGATAATTTTTTTTATAATTTTTAGACATTAAATAAATTAAATTATTTATGACACGATGATGATGCAACGATTACCTCATTAATTAACGATTTAAATAAAATAAAAAGATAATGTAAAATCTAAGACTTAAACTTGTCAAAAACCTATTGGATGAGTATATTTAGAACCCTTATCACCTTATACTCGAAATATATAAGTGTGGGACCTTTAAAATCCGAAACACATTATATAATAAAGTAACATTTCATGACTTTCCAAGAGTGCCCCTCCTCTCCTCTTATAAAAGGCCCCCACCACTACCACCTTACTCACACCTTAAAATCCTTTTGGATCGGCCAAGATCTGCCCAAATACTCTCTCAAATTCCCTCTCTTACTCCTAGAAGCCTCAATTTGGGCATAATTCTTCCCAAGGAAGCCTTTGGCACAAATCAAAAAAGAGTTACCCGATTTTAAGGTAATGTATTCTCTTATGTTATTTTGTTTTATTTTGCTTTTCCAACCCCTTAAAATCTTTTTATTCCTTTATTTTGTAACAAAAAAAGTATATTAAATATACTAGGATGTTGTTATAAGAAGTATTTGAGCTACACTTACACACACATACATCTAATGGTTAAAGAACATACTGTTTCTGTGGATGGCGAATTTCTGCCTCACGAAATGTTGGTTGTTCAACACTCATATAACACCTTCAAAGGTAGCCATTAAGATGTCACTATATTTATATATGATATATAATATGTTTATGTTTTCCTTAAGCTTCTGTATTTTTCATTTATGGCATACCTTTATGGTTTCCATTATGGGTAAACGCGATATTTTCATTTTAGGAAGTGCGGACTACCGCCCCCTCAAAGTGATTTGAATCGTTAATGCCATATGTGGGATGTATAAAGGATGGAGTAAATGGTATTATACATTATATTATATTGTAATTATATTATACCTTTATATAATTATAACTTCATTCCATTAAATATGAAATAGAAATGTAATTAGCGTTCATGCGTACATACGGCTTACCGTCTCCATGGATGGTGCATTTCATTTCTTACCTCTAAATGTTATGTAATATTATAAATGAATGTATATACTGGATATATATGATGTATATGATATCTACATTATGAATATAATTATGGATATAATGGATATTTTACAACATGAACAACTTGTAATTTTAAGAAGTTTATTTCTGACTCAAGTACCAAAGATCGACAAAACGACCGTTATTAACATAAATAATTACATAATGTTCATAACATGGTAATAAGTGATATAAAAGGAATAATAAACTTTAAAAATGTTCTTAAGAAATTATAAATTAAATCTAGTTTATTATTCAGCAGGTTAAAGAATGGCCGAGTCAAGTCGGACACGAGGTAAGGGAACTTCTTAACCCAATTTCCATTCTTTAGGTTAATCTCCTACTTTCAAATTATGTCCTGATATTATTATATCCTATATTGTATTTGTACTTTATTTATGTGTAATTATAGTGAATACACATAATAGATCTATTTTATTAAAAAAATGTTTTTTGTAAGGAACTTCGTCTCAATCTCCTTTCATTGATGCGTATTTTATTTTATACACAACTTTCTTTTATATGGTGTATAAACACCTTTGACTTTTATGTTTATTCAAAAGAAATCTTTTTATACGAATCGTTTTACTAAACGACAAAAAGTAATGTGTTTCTTGTTGTACGTATGCGGCGACAACGACATCTCCGCCGCCGTGACCATTCTTTGAGTTTCGACTTCCTCTACAAGCCATAACCTTTTTTTTAATGAAAAATAATTACAAAGTTTTAATTTTCATTTATTTTGGTATTGAAAATGGTTTTGAAAATATTTTTATTATATCAATGTGTTGTATTGATATCTTGTAATTTAAATGTGGAAATGTTATGTTTCCTTTATGCATGTTTTATCTGATACGATTATGTTATGGTTTATGATATGTTTAAACCTGTTCATATGAGGAATGAATTAGACTTAATAAGTGATGGGTGGATCCCACTATAGCTCCTCGATGCATCGATAGGTCTCATGAGACAAACTAGTGTCTTGGCACAAGGCCTTGACAAAATCTTATTTTTGGTCTTGGCACGAGACCTTGGCTATGTGGTTATGATAGTCTGGCATTATGCATTACATCATTATGAAAGTGGTTATTGATATTTCATGTGATTATTCAACCAGTAGAATATCCATGTGAATAAGTAAATGGCATTATCTCATTTTACTTTGGCCATATTATGTTGAAGTTCAAGTTTAAAAGGCTTTTGTTTTAGTCATACATTGCCTTAAATGTTTATGTTTATTTTTGAAAGCTTCCTCTATATTGTTATCCTTACTGAGCATCTGAGCTTACCCCTTTCAATGTTTTATTTTTCCCAGGATGTGAAGAAATATTTTATGACTGACCTACAGGGATAGTCTGAAGGGGATAGAAGTGTGGACTATGGAGACTATGTTATTGTGATTTTTCACTTTATGATGTAATGTAACATTTATGAATGTATCTATTTTTTCCAAGGCTACTAAACTAATCGGTATTTCGAGACTTGATCTTTTGTGATCATGCCAATGTTACGAAGTAATTCACCGACTCTGGGTAACTGGAGTCGGGGCGTTACATCAAAGGATTATTTTCTAGTGGATTGTGTGGTATTGGATTGTTTTAATACATTACAAATGCTGTAGCTACTCTTGTTGATTAGTGAACCTTGTAAATCTTGTATTCCTATGGATGTGTGTTTTGATTGTGTTCAGCAGGGAAAGTACTATTTAACAAGATGTGAAGGTTCTTTCAAAAATAAGTAAACATAAAAGAAAAATATATCACTGATTCACGCCCTCCCCCTCTCAGTGATACTTGGATCCTTACTAGTCAACTTCAAAATTGGTAATGTTCTTGATCCTTATACTTCTATCCTTTACCCAAATATTCATTATTTAGTGATTTTTACTCCACATAATCTTTATTTACCTCTTTTGAGTTGTTTTTTAATTCCATTCATTCATTTTTATAACATTTTTTCTTTGAAAAATCATGTTTTCTATAGGATAATTACCTTCTTGATGAATATATTCAACAATTTTATTGAATAAATTAGTTCTCAATATGAGGAAGCCCATAATTATTTAATTTTTATTTCATTATATTTAGTTATATTTCATTTATTTATTAGTTAATAAAATGTTATGTATTTACCTGTAAATATTTTTATCCTGATATAGTTGTGGATATGATCTTATCATATATATATATTTTAATATACATTATTATCTGTATTTGGTGATATTTCTTTGATATGATGTGAGTATATGTTTTCTCTATTAGATATTTATATGTATATTATTTATGGAGCTTAATTGGATACATGAAGCCCCTACAAATATATCTATAATTACCAAGGAAAGTGTTTATTTTAATTTTATATTTTATTTACCTTTCCAAAAAAAAACACCATGTGAAACAATTTTAAAAAAAATAAACAAAAAACAAAAATATAAAGAAAACAAACTAACATCTTAGTAATTTTTAAACCATATAAAAATTATTTTATTTTTATAGTAACATAGTTAGGGGAATACCACTTTTTTCCCTAATCAAAATTAGTACATGATTCTTGGTTGAATTGATTTTATTCTTTATACCATAATTTTGATTATTTCTGATATAATTCCATTATTTATAAATGTTTTTCTGAAACTTGTTTATTTTTTGACACCTATTTTCACTTATGATTATATATTCTCTCCAATATAATATTTCTATACATGTGAGGTCTCTAGAAATTTTTAAAATTAATTTATATTTACTTTTTTCCTCAAGAGATTGTTAAACATGATATGTATTCTAGAACTTTCCTTTTTTCTATCAAAATGATAGGAATTTTTAAACTTTCACTAAAATTACTAATGAATTTTTAATTTTATTTATCCCTTTTATCCCATTAATACACCCTTACATTTTCTTATTTTTTTCCTATTATAATCCATGAATAATTATTTTTTAGTATGATACCATAGATGATATCCTTACTTACCCATATCTTGAAATATTTCATGATGATTTTCAATCTTAGTGTGGGGGAAAAAGTCATTCATGAAGAGAGTTCTTTAAGGGATAATGAGGCATTTGATAAAGATGGATAAAAATTATCTCATAATTTTATATATGTTTCTTTTCATAGTATATCCATTCATTGCATGTATTCTATGGAAATATAAATTATCTTTGGTTCCAATAATGAGTACAATTGTAGTTATTACGCATTAACAATCAACTTAAGGGAAAATTATTAAAGTGATTACCCATTACTTTATGATCTAGATACTTTTTATATAAAATTATTTCACCGATATTTTTTAGAGTATGAGTTACATTCACCCTTTTACTATGGGATATTATTTTATATATATTTCTTAGGATTTTGGATTTGATACTCACATATTTATCTTTCCATTATATTTATGTGAGATATATACCATTGTTCATATTTTGTGTATTGATATGATAATTTTCATAGGTAAAATCAATATTTTCAGTATAGGGGAGTGAGATTTTTGGGGAGGCACTTGGATTTTCATTTATGATGTATATATTTCAAGATCATACCCTAATTTTTGCCCAAAAAATTAAA
Source organism: Viscum album (assembly GCA_963277665.1). Classification (NCBI taxonomy): domain Eukaryota; kingdom Viridiplantae; phylum Streptophyta; class Magnoliopsida; order Santalales; family Viscaceae; genus Viscum; species Viscum album. Next base: position 1,150,539,010 of record OY728152.1, read on the forward strand.
TTTTTTAGGACCCACCATCCCACAATCTCAGAGAACATTTGAACCGAATATTACTTTCCCAAGATTATTGCAACCTTTTTTATTTACATCTAGTTAATATAATAAATTCGTGACTAGAATATGAAAATAATTCATGTTTATAAGAATTAAGCATAACTTTAATTATATTTTCTTAAGTTTTGAGAATTATGAAGAGGTAAGTCACATTGATGCATGGGTGTAAATAATTATTCTGAAAATAATATAAGTCAAATAGAAATTGTTTTTAAAAATTTTAATTTAAAAAAAAACATGATATCTTGGTGGGTAAAACAATTAATTTTTTGAAATTATAATTTTATTGTTTTGATCTATCTAAGGGTGTATTTATGTGTTATTTTATGACTTTTTCCCCAAGAGTGATAAATTTTAAGTATAGGGGATTTTATGCACATTACTTCACTAACATTTGGATTTCTCACTTATCAAGAATTTAATTCATTTATATTTTTCAAATGATAGTAGTGATGTGTATCCACACATCCTTTAAACTCTCTTGTTTTTGTATTAATTTTAATTTTAATTTGATATGGATGGGGTTTTTGACTCACCTAAATCATCATTGATTATTTTCATATATAATAATAATAATAATAATAATATCTTGTTTAACTGATGTAAATTATTTTTAAAATTTTAAATTCCTTCTTGTATGTATATAGGTGGTGTTTGACCAATGGGAGGAGATATCTGCTCCAACACCATCATCTTTGGGGGTGATACCCAATAGAACTACCCCCAACCTTCCATACTCTCCATTTAAATCAATATAACCATCATGAAATTATCCTTTACTATCCACCCCTATTCATGCTCTATCACCTAGCCAACATCAACCATCCACCTAGCTGGATCGCAGTAGCCTTGTTGCATCCCATCACATCTCAACACCTCTTCTACACCTGTTCGCCAAGCTAAACCCCTGCATCTGGATCCCACCACACAACCCATTCCCAGTTCTTTGATCAATGCTTATCTATGTTCTAGTATCATTGACATATAGACCACATCCCATGCTATTTTTATTTTGGTAATTGGTTGTTGGCACATATAATTTTGATGTTGATGGTGGATCATTTTCATGATGAGTATTTATGGGACTTTTATAATTTCTTGAGAAATATTTTTATATATTTTTCTTAATATATAAATATTATATCAGAATACTAAAAATAATAGCATTTTAATTTTATAGAATAAATATTGATCTTAATATGAAAATGGTTTAATTTGTGAATTTTATTTCATAAATAATTATCCTATGCTTAATGGTTTATGGAAAAACTTTAAAATGGGTTTTTGTGATTTTAGAGGAATATGATTATTATAATGTAAGATCATAAAGATGATATGAAATATTAATGTTGAAATTATATATAATATCTAATAATTACCTCTTGCAGTGGAGCTAATACCTATGGATTTACTAAGATAGATCAAAGGATAAATAAAATGTTTTCCTTTTCTATATAGGATAAATTAGACCATACATAAGATTTAACTCCATGAATGCATTGATATGGATGGAAAATTCCTTTTATATATTAGAGATATGTATCATATTTAAGGTGTATTTCCTTGAAATTAGAAATAAAAATACTAGCTATGTATAAATAAACCCCCAGATGTGACCTCGAATAAGATAAGATCAACCATGCTGATGGATACATATGAATAAAATCTAAATTTTAGTTCACTTAAATCTAGTTTAACTCATGAATCAACCACACCCAAATAATCTTAAATCATTTTGAAGAAACTCCCAACTCGGTTCAAAATACTCAAATAGACTCAATCCCCTGAGCACAGTAGATCCGAGACCCTTTATAGGAGGCGTTATACATCTATGATGAAGCAACAAAGAACTACCTGATGTCTTATAGAGCTCAATCATGGGAAATGTTCACTAATCTTGGAGTCTATTTAAAATAGATGGAGGCCAAGGTAATCACATGTAGAGGAATATTAAAAGTTGGAAATTATTTTGGGTATGAATATTCTCTTATGTTCTAAATTGGTTCATGGATTGTTTTCTTTTTAAGGGTAATGGATATGTAAGAATTATGCATTCCCACTCCGTGGGATTACAAGGATTTATTAATTTATTCTTTTATTTCATTTACTATGATGTTAGAAAAATTCCACTATGTTATTATTATTCATGTTTGTTTTCCTCTTCTCCCATCTCTAATTTCTCCACATTTCTCACACTGTGATTTTCTGGTGATATCAGACTTGATGAAGGTGAAGTGGTAACCCATTTTGGGTGGTCTAAAGGAGAATAATTGTGGTATTCATGAATTTATATGTTTAATTATAAATTCATTTTCCTAATTATAGTGAGGAATTCTAGGTCAAACAGTGGAGGCGATAATAATCACTTTTCTTTCTATAAAAATTTCTTCACTCTTTCATTATTTTTCATTTCAATGCCTCCCAATAACTGATTCACTTACTATATTAGTGGAGGTGAGTGGATTTAGTTGTTTAATTTTGAGTTATTACTTCCATGTGGTTAATTGAGTTTAATATATTGATTGAGGAGTGTTCATTCTCACTTAATAAGGATGATGAATGAGATACTAGAGTGCTTTAGGATCCTTGGGTAAACATAAAATCTCATATTGTATAAATAGTGAGAGGTAAGTGTATGAATGATATTTATTATAGTTAATGAATTATGTTATTTAAATCATGATAAAATTATGATGGAACTCATTGGAAATTACTTGAAGACCACCTACACTTCTTTCCAACTCTGTGTATTTTTCTTTCTCCTTCTTCAATTTCAGAAATATTAAAAAAAATATACACAATAACTCTTTCTTTCTTTCAGTTCTTAACCAAAAAAACATAAAAAATACATAAGTGACATAGAATAGTAATTAATTATTCAAGGATCCTTGAGATAGGTACTTGAGGTTATCTCTCAAGCTAATTTCTTAGAAATTAAAAATGGTAATTGATTAGTGACCCATGATAGCCACTTATCAATTTTAGAACTATTATTGGAGATCCTCAGAAATATTTAATGAATTAATCACTCTATAAATAAATTTATACTTTTCATATAAAACTAAATCTAAAAAAAATAAATTACCAAAATATGTCTTCAAAATAATAATTTTCATGGGAAAATATTCAAACAATGGTTAAAAAGATAACATTGGTTTACTATAACTATAATCAAATTCCCCAAGTACTGGTAGAAATAATTGAACCTATATCATACAACTATAATTTTTATGAAAGGTTCTTTCATGGGTGCTTTCAAATGATGTGTGTTTTTTGGATACTTAGGTGCAATAGAGTGACTGACCAAGGTCGTCTCTCGAAGTGGAAGTAATTAAAACAAATTATTAATGTTATTATGAAAATAAAATAAAACAATATAAATAAAATACTTAAAAGGATGGGGGTGGGGGGTATATTATCATTTATAAAATAATAATAAGTATTCTGGAATAATATTCCATTTTTTGTTTTTATTTTTGAAATGAAATTCGATTAATAAGACACAACGAGAAGATGTATTTTTTGAAAATATTTTTATAAGGTGTAATCCATATAATTATAACTCTTTAATTACTTATTTATCATTATAGTTTAAATGAATATACACTTAATTATGATCCTATAATTTGTTAACCCTCGAACCCTAAGAGAATTAACTTAACCACCGAGATGAAATTAATTAAACCCTAGGCTAGCTTCAGAACATGAAATCACTGCACCCTACTTTGATTAATGTTATAAGTATATCTTATGGTAAGTGGTAAATTAGGGAACATATATACTCTACAGATTAGGATTAATTGAGTTTATGGATTATATTTGAACTCTAAAATTTGATCCTATGTGGTTTTGTTTTACCGATTAAATTCACACTCTCACAATTCACACAATTCCTGAACTTGTGTGTTTTGTGTTAATTGTTAAATTTCTTGATTAGTTTCATTTAAATTAAAGATTAAATTAATATATAATATTAAGTGAATTACATTCACTTCTAGAAAGAGGATCTTTCCCCACGCATCTATCCCCACAGTTTAGAAAAACTGTGGGGATATCTCTTTTTTTATTATCTATTCCCAAAATTTTAATAAAACCATGGGAAAATTATACCCAATTCCCCGAATACCATCGAACTCCTCCTCCCCCATCCATTGCGCTCTTCCACTCTTCCATTACGCTCCTCCTTACCCTCACTTCCATTTCCCTCTTCTTCTTCCTCGCTTCCCCGAATCCTGGACCTCTCCTCCCCTCCCCGACCACCGCCTCTCGGCCATCCGACCTTCGCCGCTCGGCCCTATCCTCCCCTCGCAGACCTCTACCTCTTGAAAATCCGACCACCGAGTCTTGGCCATCACCTCCCCTCCCCGGCCTCTGCCTCTGCTCCCAAACTCCCTCCCGACCTTCACCTCAGCCTCAATGTCCCAGCCTCCGCCTCCCTACCCCCAGCTCCAGCGACACCCCCCCCTCTCGAATCCCTCTCCTCTCAGCCTTGGACTCTGCCTCAACTTCCCCCAGCTCTGGAAATGTCCCGTCCTAGCCTCCACCTCCCTACTGCCATCTCTGGCATCTATTTATGAAATTTATTCTCCTTGTTTTTCCAGTGGTTGATATCTCTTCTATTGAATTTCTTTTTTGAGATATCATCTCTCAAACTTATCATGATTTCAATATAAAGCTTATGACAGACTTCAACATATGTGTTTGATCAACAGGTGAACCTAGAGTGAGGTTTGGAGTAAAAAGGTGATTCTAGGGAGCATTAGGCCCCACTCTTTTTCTATTAGATGAGTGGATGAAGAGGAATTTGGGGTTTTTTGGTCTCATATCTTTCATGCTTTTTAGCCTCTATATTAGTTTTTGATGTGTTGGAATCTGGTGATTCATGCATTGAAATATATTCCTTTTGAATTTTCATTATTTTGATCCCCAGAATTCAGCTCTATTCCAAGATTTTCAGAGTTCTTAAGCATATTGGTGATGCATTCAGGGTGTTTTTATAGGTTGATTAGTTAAAAATGACAAGGAAGCAACCCATTTAGGCTAGATTATGTATTTAATCAAGACTATATCAAACTCTCTTATATTTCATTTAGTTTTGTTTTGATTATGGTACTAGTATTATCCCTAAGATTGTTTATGAAGGTAATACTATGTATTTTCATCACTTTGACCTTTTAGATAATCACATGGATTGATGTCTCAAAATTCATATAGTGGTTTGATATATAATTCCTTTCCATTTTTCGATGAATGTTGATGGTCCTATAGAGTTTGTTACTAATTCGATGCTTGAATTATAATTATCTGTTGTTGTTCTGGAGCTAAGGATGGAGGCTCCTCCACAGTTTCATGAGCTGAGTGGTGGCTTTGGCAGGAGAGAAAGGGGTGGAAAGGAGCCCCCTCGAATCTGTTTACTAGTGTTGTAGTGAATTCACTAACTAATTATGGTGTAGTGAGTCTAGGATTCTAATTTGGGATGGGGGATCTATTAATTCTCATTTAGATATATTATAGGAGTTAATATAAAAAGGAAATTCGATATTTTTTGTGAATCCCATGATGGCATGGAGTAATGGAGGATCCTTTAGGAAATACTAGGTTAAAATTTTCTTCACTCAGGGGGAAGGATATTTTGGTACTAGTTCTCCCTCATGGGGTGGGGTGAGGGGAGAGAGAATCTCACTAGCCTCCTCTATAATGAGTTTTTCCTAGTATTAATGATACCACTCTTTTTAGTGGGAGGGGGTCTATATGTAATTCAAAAAATAGGGTAGGAATTTGTTCATGGGTTTCTTGAATTACTATTATAGGGTGACCCATCTCATTATAGGAATCCATTATAACAGACTCTAAGATAGGGGGGTAGTTATGCAAGTAGTGGAAACCAGTAGGGAGGTGTATTGACCTAAGTTTTCATCGGATGCCACTTAGATGAATTTTATGTTTTAAAAAAGTATTAAGACATTATTAGGGTTAAAAAGGCAATTTTACTATAGTATGAAACTTCAATTTGTTTTTGAAGGTTTCTTTGGTTCCATATTGTGATGTTTACCCCAAGTCTACTTTTTCATATAAAATAGAGTGTCAAGGATCTTCAGAAATAATATAAAAATATACTATATTATTTTTAGTCCATGCATTATATGTTTTTTAAAGTTTCTTACATATCTTAAATAGAGTCTCATATTGAGAAACCAAGATAGAGATTGAATCTGAAATGTGAATTTTACCATATTAATGGCTTAAGATTCATTTTAATTGGGACTATTGGGTGTCTTCCATCATGAGATGATTAATTAAATAATTTAATTATTTAATTAATTGGTTATTATACTAATAAACCCATGAATTTCTTTATTTAATCCATATTATGAAATCTCCCTAGGGTTAGTTGTTCTATGAGAACATGAAAATTAGATGGAGAGGAAGAAGAATATGGAGCGAGGGCTTGGTGGTGATGAAAAATCAAGGAAGAAATATCAGTTTTTAGTGATGTCGATAAAAAGTACCTTGGTTGTGAAGTAGAATCAAATCAAAATTATTTAACCATCATGGTAGGGAATTTATATATATGGATTTATCCCATTTTTTCCTTGATTTGACCATGGAATAATTTTCTTTAAAATTGAATCAATATTCAGTTAGTAGATGTCCTTTTTAACTTATTATATTTGGTTGAAATTATGATATTGGGATAAATGATATTGGGACTAGAAATTACTTCTTTGTTTATTTATTGTATGCGAACGTAGATGATTCCTGATCATATAGGATCATCATTTCCATTCTTGTGGTTTCTTCTATTTCTCCCACCATTATTTATATGTTCATCACTAACTTTATATTTAAGTTGATGATTCAACTAATATCACAGATTGATTTTATTGCACAATTAAAATAGGTTCCATATATTTACATCATGTGTTCTCCATGTAGGATTATATCCTGAGGATGGATTATATGATAAGATAAAATGGGATAGGGGATTCTGGATTTGGGGTTTCTTCATGAATAACAATACACACATCGATAGGATTGTGATACGAATCATCAATCCAGGTACCAAAGGATAGAAACCACTTTACATAGGTGGAATTATCATGTTTAGCATGGCCAAAGGAAATTAAAGTGATATATGAAGAAAAATAAGAGGAAGTAGAAATGAATCGAGGACTAGAGTAATGTTTAGATCTTAGAACCCAACTACATGGCGTATAGTTCGAAATAACACACATCATGTACTTTGGTAGGTAAAATAGCTAGGAATTATAGGATATGTTAAATACCACAAATTGTGTGGATAAATTACACAATATATTAACCTTATCTAGATATTTTTTTTGTGTATAGGGAATATACACCCAAGAATCCCGATTAGCCTCACAAACCATGAGTTTTAATACCACATTCCATTTTTCCTTGATAGAACATGAACCGTGAAGATAGAGAACCTGAAAACTTTCCCTATGGATCCTACACACCATGTTAACCTCTCCACACATATTATAGTCATATTTCTACTTACCTTTTTTGGGTTTTGTACATGGACTATCAATTTACTAAGGGATATAAGATTTTTACCTTGGGAACACATCATATACCTATACCAAGACTATATGGTGACCCCTAATCTTCATTAAGGATTATATTTTTACATATAACCAGTACCTTAAAGGTGACCTTACACATTATACATGAAGGTGGAGCTAATTCTGAAGATAGATATGTGGCATGCACTGAATCTAGCATGATCGATCATTTCATCATTATAGTAAACAAGCTTATCTATTAATAATTCATGGTAAATAGAATCCCTCCTTGATGATAAATTTACATCAGGGAATAATTTCATCTCACCATTCCTAGGAAGAGTTAGAAATTTACCCTATGGGTTTGAGGCATAAGATCCTCTACTTATAGATTGGATAGGGTTGGTATTCCCCCCACCATTATGGGGTGTGATATTCTCAATATATGTATTTTGTATTACCCTTGTTTGAAGAAGAAATGTAATTTGAATAAAAAAACCATCAAATGATAAAAAATTTATAAAGGGGAATAAGTTATGGAGGTGTAAGGATTATTATCTTTTCCAAAACCTATAGTAATAATATCAATGGGAAAATTTACTATCATTAAGTGTATAGAGAAAGAATCCCTTGATCCTAGACACCCTATTCTAAGTGACATTCCTAAGGAAGATTCAATGGCCTTATAAGATCAAATACAAACTGGGAATGAAGGGAGAATATGTAGGTAGGATAATATATAAGTTTACCTAACTCCAATTTTCAAATACAATAACATACAAAGAACTTAAACCTGAAATCTTCTCTGAGGGAAAGCATTCTACTATATTAAAAATATTTAAGGGTTTTTAGTTAGACCACAGATGAAAAGATGGAACTGATCCAAAATATAATTTGCATCTTATTATATAATCTAAGGAATAGATATAGGCATTTACCATAAATACTTCACAAGAGGATATTGATTTAATATAAAATCAAATGATAGAATTTGATACATATGAGGAATAAAAATAGTGGATCAAGAAACAATATAATATTTTTTCCTTGAGTATTTAATTAAGGGAATATTAATATGGAAGATTATATCAAGACCTAGGACAAGAAGGTCTATTTATTTGAGGACCTCATTAAAGATGATACAAAAAATAGGGTAAGTTATATTACATATAGATTATATAGGGTACACGACTCCAATATTTTAATTTTTTTAGATAGGTCTAATGATGCCCTATATAATTTAATTTCATGTATGGATTTATCTTTTTTATGTGGGTTAACAAAAAGACCCATAAATGTGGTCTTCCTAAAAATAAAAAAATATTTAATTGATGGTTGAATGAAGGGGAATAATATGAGAAAATAAATATTAGAGAATTAAGAAATTATTTGATTAATAATGTTTTGTTTTATGAAATTATTATAAAAATGAGAATTTGATATTTCAAAGAAGTTTATAAACTATTATTATTTTATTTAAGATGTTCATTATTTATTAAATTATTTTAGTTGATTTACCATGTCAATATTTGACAATAATAAATGGGTAAATTTTAATTAAATTAAAATGATGAAAATGGATATATGATTTTGAATTATGACTTGTAAATTATTTGAGTTACTTGAAAAAAGTTATGTGAAGGATAAATATAGCATTATCTCACAATAAAACTCATAGGTGAGCCTTTCCATTCTTCCTAATCCATTATTCTTGTCTAAACTCAAGGAACCATCCTTGACATTTCGAATAATGGTAGTATTATAACCCATAACTTACGATGGAGGTATTCCAACCAAATAGATCAAGTCTAATCCAGTTAACTCATCATTCAAAATTAAATGAGGGTACTCCCTAATAATCTAATATAGTAATCAATGAAATTTGATACAGAAGGCATTACCTAAATCCCAAGGGAGATTCCCTTGGTCATTTCACTTCAATTTCCCTCATTTTTATTTTTTATGAGAACCCTAATCACGGTGTGTGTAAAATTTAGTGTTAGATATTAATCTAATAACGTGTATTTCATTTTTCAATTGATTTTAAATTCATTTATTTTACCAAAATTACCTTTTACTTTTTAAGAGTCTTGTTGTGACTTGTTCCACTTTGTATGCAGTAGGTGTTTCTAGGTAATTATTTTATTAAAAAAATTCATGAAGTTATTTAGTTTATTGAATTCATCTTATAGTATATTTATACCAATATTTGATACCCATTATTATTTTATATAAATTATCTAAATGATTTTCATTAATTCTTAGAGATGAAGTGGTTTTCTTTAAATTTTTTCCCTCTTTGAATTAAAATTTTACCCATGGAAGATATTAAATTACCTGAATATGGGGCTCTCTTAAAATATTTTTGATGATGGCTGAATTTTTTTATCTCTCCCTTTCTTTTTAAATGAAATAAACCATGTTTAAGGGTGTGTTTTAATGTTAAAAGTTGATTTTTTATGTTACACCTAAGGGAGGACAAATTTTTTTATCTCTCCCTTAATTCAACTATAATGACACATACCACTCCCTCATAGACATGAAACCTTTCTTGGACCATTATGGTTTACCTTGTTGATCATCCCTTTATAGGATAGAGGTAATAATTTTATCTCTGATACTGAAATGGTTGAAATTGGTTGTAAAAATAAAGGCACTTGCAATACAAAGGTGAATTAACTATAAAGTTTTTATGTTCTAATAGTTTTATTTTCTATAGTACATGTACCTTTTTTAATTATGGTTTAAATTGTTGATTGGAAGATAAATTTTAATTTTCTTTTTATAGAATGGATAGAAGCTGGATGTATCGTACCAATAGGATTTCAACCGTGTTTCAAAATAATTTGGAGAATTTTTTAGATTTTGAATTTGAAAATGCTTCAGATGGAGGTTGTATACAGTGTACATGCTATAAATGTGTTGGAAGACCATGGTTAAGCTAGGAATAAGTTAGCTACTATATAAAAAAATTTGGATTTCAAACAAACTATTATGTTTGGTATCACCATGGATAGACGAGTCAATGTTCTACTAGTCATGAACAAAATAAAAGAAGTGGCATGGAGAATTTGATATTTGATTGGTTTATATTAGTACATAATCCTGAGAGAGATAGTATGCTAGTGAAAGAAGACAATGATATCAATACACATGAGGAAAATACTGAAGATGATGATGATAGAGTGAAAAATTTATTGGATGATGCCAGAACTCTATTATATCAGGAATATACTAAAATGACCAAGTTGGAATTTTTAATGAGGTTATATCATGAGAAATCCATGTATAGAATTTATAATACCATTATTTATTACATTCTTACATTTTTGAAGGACTTACTTCCTGATGGTGCAAATATTCCCTAAATCATTACAAGGCATGGAAATTAATTAAGCAGTTTGGATTTGATACTAATAAAGTTCATACTTGTACGAAAGATTTCAGTTTATTTTGGGAGGAAACAACTAACCAAAATGACTATAAAGAATGTGGTACATCTGAATGAAAGACAAATGCAGATGGAACACCATCTCGTGTGGCACAAAAAGTCATGTGGCACTTTCCATTCATTCCTATACTTCAAAAATTTATTCATGTCTGCAGAAATCTCAGCCAATATATGATGGCATGATGCTGAGAGAATTAAAGGTAATGATGAGTTGTTTCATATTGCGGATGGATTAGCATGGTAGAAATTTAATGCACAACATCCTGATTTTGCAGCTAAGGTGTGTAATGTCAGGTTGGGTCTATCCTGTGATGGTTTTAATCTGTTTGGTCATATACTTACTTCTCACAGCACATGGCCAGTTTTTATTCATGTTTATAATATTCCTCTGTGAATGTGTATAAAAAAACCATTCACTTTCTCGAGTATACTGGTATATGGACCTTCTGATCCTGGTAATGATATAGATGTAACTTTCATCCTTTAATAAGAGAGTTGAAATAACCTTGGTATTTGGGTTTTCGGACATTCGATGCTTCTTCAAAGAATACATTTTAGATGCGTGCTTCCCTTTTATAGACCATAAATGATTTCCCTACTTATGCAATGATGTCTGGGTGGAGAAAAAAGGGAAATCTATCATGTCCTATTTTTATGAATAATACATGATTGAGAAGGCTTAAATATCGTCGTAGTTTTAGTTTCATGGGGCATCGACGATTCTTTCCAATAGATCATCAATACAGGACGAATCATCGGAGGTTTGATAATACTGTTGAGAATGAACAACCACATCAACATATGTCAGGAAGTGATGTTCTTAATGAATTAAAATATTTTAGTTTTTCATTAGGTAATGGTCAGTTGAAATCTAAAAAGAGGAATAATGTTGACACTGAAACCAATTACAAATGAAAAAATAGATGTTTTTTTTTGAATTTCAATATTGGTATACCAATTTTTTACGTCATTGTTTAGACATAATGCATATTGAGAAAAATATATGTGAAATGTTTCTTGAAATTCTTCTAAATATTAAGGGGAATACCAAAGACGACTTCTGATCTCATCGAGATTTGTTGGATTGGGGTATTCGACCAGAACTGCATCCTGTGTGTATCAGTGAAAACAAATGGAATGTTCCTTGTGCTTATTATGTGATGAAACCATCAGAGAAAGATCAATTTTTGGCAGTGTTAGAGAATATCAAGGTTCCCAATGGATATTCCAGAAACATATCTAAACGAGTCAACAGAAGAGATGTGAAACTAAAATCTCTGAAAACTCATGATTACCACATCCTTTTTCATGAATTGATTCCAATTGAAATTTAGAATTTTCTATCCAATAATGTAAGGGTGACAGTGATTTGCTTGCTCCATTTTTTAGAGAACTTTGTGGTAAAATTTTATCCAAGTCATTATTGATAAAAATTCAGCAGGAGGTTCCATTAATTTTATGTGATATGGAAAATATTTTTCCTCCATCCTTTTTCACTTGAATGTTGCATTTAACGGTTCATCTTCCAACTGAAACACTTCTTGGGGAACAAGTTTCTTTTCGATGGATGTATCCTACTGAAATAAATATGTGCACAATGAAATCATATGTTCGAAACAAGAATTATCCTGAAGGTTCGATTGTGAGGGGTTATCTGGCACAAGAATGTATGGATTTTTGTTCAATGTATTTGTCTGTTGTCACCACAAGACATAATCGGCCGATAAGAAATGAAGATGACCAGTAAGGGGTGATGAAGCTCACATTTTCATATATTTTATACTGTAAATAATTGTTTATAATCCCACAAAAGTGTTATTGGATGGGTAATTTTCATGTTTTTAGGTTTTAGTGTTATTTTGAGCCCAAATGTGAAAAACGACTAATTCTGGATTTTTGACAGATTTTTACGTCAGGGGTATTTCGGTCATTTATGGAAAAATAAAATTCAAATTTTTCTGATTCAATTTTTTTTATAATATTTATTTTATTTCCTTCATTTTTGTCTTCTGGACCAGGAGATGATTCGGTCATCTAAAGGGTCTAAAAATTCATTGAAGTTTGGAATTTTTTCGGGCGGACAGCATGGACACACCCAACGTAACAGACATCAAAGTCGGCCTAAACATATATAAATGATGTGTTTCCACTTGTTATACCACGAGTACAGATAGGGCCGTCCCTAAAATAAATTTTGGGGATTTTAGTGGTCATTAAAGAGGCTATTTAATGACATAATTTTGGAGGAACCTTCCTGGAAGCTTCGTCCAGAAACATAAACCGAGAATGAAAAATTAATAACTCCTCCATCCGGTTTCCAATTTAGCTGAACGTTTGGGGAGAGACGTAAAAGATATTTATGAACAACATTCATGAAGGATGGAACACGTGAAGATTTCATTAAAGGGGTTTAAAACGCGTCAAAATTTGAGGGACAAATTCTGCCTATAAAAGGAGGCCCTCACCTCCTTCCCAAATCATCCCATTCTCCATCCATTCCTTCAAGGAACCAAGGAGGAGTTCAACACCAATTTTGGAGTGGAGGATCTGGGAAATGCTGATAACATAGTAATTTTCTTTTCTTTTCTTTTTATTTTTAGTTTTTTTCCCATGTAATGCATTCATATTTTAATTAAAGTGTTTCCACCTTCTTTCCCACCGTCTTTATTTTCCAAATTTAATCAAATTTCTTTATCTCTATCTTATTTCCATCATGATATCTATGAACTTTGCCATGTCAAGTTACTAACTCGAGGTTTTTCCCTGGGGGAGGTTTTACAGTGTTCTTTATTATTGTGCTTCAATTCAAAATGTTTTTATTCTGTTTGTGGTGGAGGCGGGAATAATACACGGGTGTGGCAGTCGTCCACCACGACACTATTCCCAAATCCATTTCTTTTCCTTGATTAATTAATATTCCCTCCCTTATCTTAGGAAATCCTTTCATATGGTGGAGTTGGGGTTTCCATAAGAGATGAAACGACATACGGTGGAGTCGGGTCTTGTAGGAATAACATTCTCGGTTGAGGTGTTATCCTATTTGACTATTGGAGGAGGTGTGGTTTGGTGTGCCGGACGCATACTAAAATCACACACTAAATAAATCAAGGGAATGAAATTCATTAATGAGGTTTCAATAAATGAATTATCAAATTTAATTTAAACAATAAATAAATAATGAATGAACCCATGTTATCCAACCCTAGGACCAATTTCTTTCTTCAATAATTTCATTCTGTAAGTGCATATTAGTTTTAACATTTAATTTGAATTTTAAATTTCAATGCATTCTTGGATTAATTAAAAATAGTAAAAAATAATTATTTTAGGTGATATAGATTAAGTAAATGAACAACTGAGAAAGCTCATCAAGTGAGACAACCTTGGTCAGCCTCTGTGCCGCATTAGGAAAATAAATTACTTTTTCCATGCCCTACTACAGGCGTGTGTCAAAACTGGCACCGTTTCTGGGGAGCTAATAAGTTGTTTACTTTAATTTTTCTATTTTCAAATTTTAGATAGTTTTCAATTTTTTTTAAAAAAAATCCAAAAAAAAATTATTTTTCCATGATGCCTTCGAATTACAATTATTATGCATGGGAAGATTACTCACAGGTGCAATATCAAGAGCCAAAAATTGATTATCGTGATCTAAATGACTGGGTTGAAAGGATTAGTAATAATCTGGATGATTTGGGGAGGAAAATGGAATGGGCATTGGACTATGTTCGTGAAAGGATGGAGCAACCCGAACCTGAGCCGGAGCAAGAACCTGAGATAGTGGTGGAAGAAATTTCACCACTCATCATTGAAGAATCAGAAGAGGTAAATTTCGGGGTACCTAAAGAATCATTCATCCTCACTCAACCAATTCTACCCGAGATAGAGGAAAAGGAGGATGACTTTCCTGTTGATCCAAATGTGGGAGATCAACAAGAATTGGATAAATTCTGGAATGAATTTGAGGAGCTGCTTGATCGCCCCAAGCCTTGCAAAGAAGAAGAGCCAGCACCACTAAAAGAGGACCCCAAACAATTGGTAGAATTTGAAGTCATGATGGAGGAGAACGACTACCTACCTCTATCCAGTGATAATCAACTCCAAGAGTCACTTTCAACTAAAGAAGTGATTGAACTAAAACCAACTCAGGGAGATGATCCTTCCATGAACTCTAATTTTTCTGATTTCATTCAATTTGATTTGAGTATCACTCCTTTTGAATTTGAATTTTCAGATTCGTTCAATCCATATACCACCTTGGAGGAAGATGAAGAAGGAGAAATTTCACCTGTTGGGGAACACCTGGAGCTCCCTAAGAACATTGATCATATGCTTGAGGAAGTCCAAGAAACGATAAAAATGGCTCTGCATGAAGAACCAAATCTACAAGCTGCCTACCTTAAAAGGGAAGATTTTGAAATTAATATTTCAAATTTAAATTTTTAATATCCCTTTGATTATTCTTTTCATGCAGCACATCTGAAGAAACCACTGGATTTTGAAGAACACTTTGAACAAGTAGAAACTGAAGAGGAGGAGGATCCATACTTCATCCTACCCCCGCCATGCAAGCTATACCACATTGCGAAGGGGGGTGGATCTGGTGTACTCTATACATGGAATTCTCCTCACCAAGAACAAAGAAATACAAGCTGGGAAGAACAACATGTGGTGGTTCATGTCCATGAAGATCCACCCACCGTCGGATTATGGATAACGGCTGGTACTGCCCTCTGGAGGCAGTAAAAGATGCCAAGGCCCACTTGGGGGATCATACCAAGATTTATCCTTTACTTTCTTTATAGTAATTTAATTTTCAATATTAGGAATTTAGATTTCAAAATCAGTATTAGGAAATAATATAGCATGTGGCCCCTCCCTATTTTCATTTTTAGCTTAAATGAAATGATCCTTGTGATTAATTGAGTAATTTTTCTTGTGTAGGATCATGAATGCAAAAGGAAGCCCTGAGAATTAGAGGAAGAGGAACGAATCAATATTTCAAAAGGGAGTTAACTTTTTACGATTATAATTTAAACTCCTTTCATTTTTTTGGTCCAAAACATATTTTGATCTTTAATGAATATTCTTATCACTTTTCACACATCAATTGTTTTTTAAAGAGTTAAAATGATTTTTGAAATAATGGATTTTAAATGATTGTTGATATGAATTATATTCCCTTGAAATGGATTTTCAAGCATTTTAATGAGTTTGACTAATTTTTGAAATCCATGCCCATGAAACACTGACTTAAAATATTTTTTCTAATCCTGTGTGGTATTCTAAACCACCTTTTCATATTCTTCCTAATACCCACACTTTCTTGAGGGAAACTTGAATTTTGTGTGAGAACCATAATTTGTGAATATTCTCTTTCAAAGCTTTGGATTTCATGAAATGTATTTGAAATGATTGAGGCATCTCTTTGGCTAGCCACATTTTATCTTGAGACCCACCTTTAAATTTATCCTTCGTAATCCCTTAGATGCCATGAATTGCCTTATAGGTTTAAGCCACATTACAAGCCACTTTTTCCTTACCTACCCGCACTTTTAGTATTTTTGCAAGGTTATTTCAAGTTTGAGTATGGGGGAAGGGCCTTTAGTGTGCGTTCCTTGGGATGTGTATCATTTATGGGTGGTTTTAGGTGTGTGTCAATACTTTGGGCAGTGGACAATAAGAGAATTGGGCATGTGTCATCATTTCATTGTGCTTTATTTTTTTTTCATCCATTTCTCCTTCAAAAAAAGAAAAAAAGAAAAAAATGGAGATGAGTTTGAATTACTAATTCAAAATTCTGTTATGAATCATGTCCCTCTCAAAAATCAAGGGCATTAATTGTCATTCATTCATTGTATTCAATTTTCATCTCATCCTCCATAAAAAAAATAAAGCTGTGCCTTTCTGGAGCTTTGAAAAAAAAGGGAGAACATAGATGATATCATTCATTATAAGCACTTATTGGCTCATGTACCATGTCATAAAGAGGGGTGGGGTTGTTTTTCACATTTACAAGCGGTATTGAGTGAGGAATTTCCTATGTTTTCACTTGAATTAATCATGCATTGTACTTAAAAGTCAAACCTCCTCTTTCTAGCCTGGAACTTTTTTTTCAATAATTTTCCCACCAACCCTAAGCCATAGAATAATTTAAACCTTTAATTAAATCCCTCATTATTAAATTCATTTTCATGTTTCACTATGTGGAGAAATGAGAATTTTCACAAACCTATGGTGATACATGCGATTTTCAAGTATGAGTATAACTCTAGATTCAATTTCTCTTGAGTGAAGAGTGACATAAAATTCAATGTGAGGTAGGTTGTGATTGGGAAATGGATTGATTTATGAAGTTGAACAAATTTTAGTGATTTAAATGAAAATAACAGAGAATTATTATTCATATATGAGACATGATGGAATTCTATTTTGGATAAAATCATTGGCACTTTCTCATTTTTTATTGTTATGTGTATTTTGATTTGGATGTAAGATGATTGCCTAGGAGTGCAATGTTTAAGTGTGGGAGAGTGATGAAGCTCACATTTTCATATATTTTATACTGTAAATAATTGTTTATAATCCCACAAAAGTGTTATTGGATGTGTAATTGTCATGTTTTTATGTTTTAGTGTTATTTTGAGCCCAAATGTGAAAAATGACTAATTCTGGATTTTGACAGATTTTTATGTCAGGGGTATTTCGGTCATTTATGGAAAAATAAAATTCCAAATTTTCTGATTCAATTTTTTTTATAATACTTATTTTATTTCCTTCATTTTTTTCTTCGGAATTAGGAGCTGATTCGGTCATCTAAAGGGTCTACAAATTCATTGAAGTTGGGAATTTTTCCGGGCGGACTGCATGGACCCACCCAACGTAACAGACATCAAAGTCGGCCTAAACATATCTAAATGATGTGTTTCCACTTGGGATACCACGAGGACAGATAGGGACGTCCCTACAATAAATTTGGGGGATTTTGGAGGTCATTAATGAGGCTATTTAATGACATACATTTAGAGGAACCTTCCTGGAAGCTTCGTCCAGAAACATAAACCGAGAATGAAAAATTCATAACTCCTCCATCCTGTTTCCAATTTAGATGAAATTTTTGGGAGATACGGACAACATATTTATGATCAACATTCATTAAGGATGGAACGCATGAAGATATCATTAAAGGGGCATAAGACGTGTAGAAATTTGCGGAAAAAATTATGCCTATAAAAGGAGGCCCTCACCTCCTTCCCAAATCACCTCATTCTCCATCCATTCCTTCAAGGAACCAAGGAGGAGTTAAACAACAATGTTGGAGTGGAGGCTCTGGGACATACTTCTAACATAGGAATTTTATTTTCTTCTCTTTTTATTTTTAGTTTTTTTCCCATGTAATGCATTTATATTTTAATTAAAGTGTTTCCCCCTTCTTTCCCACTGTATTTCTTTTCCAAATTTAATCTAATTTATTTATCTCTATCTTATTTCCATCGTGATATCTATGCACTTATCCATGTCAAGTGACTAACTCGAGGCTTGGCCCTGGGGGAGGTTTCACGGTGTTCTTTGTTATTGTGCTTTAATTCAAAATGTTTTTATTCTGTTTGTGGTGGAGGCGGGAATAATGCACGGGTGCGGCGGTCGTCCACCACGACACTATTCCCAAATCCATTTCTTTTCCTTGATTAATTAATATTACCTCCCTTAATTTAGGCAATCCTTTCATATAGTGGAGTTGGGGTTTCCATAAGGGATGAAACGATATACGGTGGAGTCGGGTCTTGTAGGAATAACATTCTCAGTTGAGGTGTTATCCTATTTGACTATTGGAGGAGGTGTGGTTTGGTGTGCCGGAAACATACTAAAATCACACACTAAATAAATCAAGGGAATGTAATTAATTAATGAGGTTTCAATAAATGAATTATCAAATTTAATTTAAACAATAAATAAATAATGAATGAACCCATGTTATCCAACCCTAGGACCAAGTTCTTTCTTCAATAATTTAATTATATAAGTGCATATTAGTTTTAACATTTAATTTGAATTTTAAATTTCAATGCATTCTTGGATTAATTAAAAATAGTAAAAAATAATTAGTTTAGGTGATATAGATTAAGTAAATGAACAACTGAGAAAGCTCCTCAAGTGAGACGACCCTGGTTAGCCTCTGTGCTGCATTAGGAAAATAAATTACTTTTTCCACGCCCTACGACAGGCGTGCATCATGGGGAAATTGAGCCCTAGTTTCTATCTACACCACAAATAAGAGGAATTTTTGGGTCTTATACATTGGCTACATTGATCCTTGATGAGTGGGAGATGGCACATCGCATAGTCTTATTTAACTATGGTTTGTTCGATGACTATATCAAGTAAGTAATTTGGATATTTATATGTTATCTCATATTATGAAATTTCACATATACCTTATACTTTTATTATCATTTTATATCAGGAACATAAACAAATTATAAGTAGAGTTCATCGATCTTTGTCTTCGAGAAGGAGTGGGGCTTTTTATAGCCTAGATTTTCCTACTTGGTTAAATTCAAAGGTATTACCATTACTTTAATTAGTTTAAAAAATAAATATCCATTTAATTGTATTATTCATATATATTTTAGGTGTTAAGTTTACCTATTGACTCCATTTATTAAGAATTGAGAGCTTTGACATTTGGTCCTAATTCTTTGGTTCATGAATGTAAATATTTAATAATCAACGGGTATAAATTTGTTACAATGGATCGAGAGGTAAAAATGAGAACACAACATGATGGAATTATGTTAACCACTACAACATATTGTTATGCCAGTGTATCAGATAGTCGGCCTCGATATGAAGATGTATATTATTACAGGCTAGTTGATAAAATATTGTTATTGGAATACTACTCTCAAGGTAGAGTCACTATGATGAAATGTAAATGGTTTGATTCAATGAGATGAAACGATACATTTATTAATGACTGTAGATTTAGAGTCATTGATATGAGTCAATGCCTGCGTACCGATGAACCATACATTTTGGCATCAATAGCTAAACAAGTGTTTTATGTGAAAGATCATATGAGACCCAATTATGGTGTCATTAATTAAGTAATCCCCAGAAATATTTTTCATGATGCTGGTGATGAAATTTTCACCATTGACATCCCCGTTGGTGTTGGCCGAAATATTCCATTTGATGAATCAAATTGTCCCATTGTGAGAGTTGATGTTGAACCAGAAGTAGTGGTCGGTAATATATAGAAGCAACCATATATGTCCACAGTTCATTCAGTTTATATTGACATGAGTTTCTCAGGTTAGTATTACTGTAATTACTTTAATTATGTTTCAGTTTGGAATGAAATGTTTGTTTTTTATATTTTCTAGTGTTGTTTCATTAAATCAGATTTATTCTAATGTAAAAAACTTCGTTTAAATATAGTTTTTAAAAAATTTATAACTTGTTAATGTAATTTTAAAATCTGTGTTAGTCATTTCTTTGTAATTATTTGTACAATTAGTAATTAAAAGAAGTCAAATTTGTTCCTCTCATTAATTTCTAATAGATATAATTTTTATGCATGATTTTGTAAAAAATATTTCTAAAAACATTAAATTTCATTCTTATGTAGATTATTCCAAATACTACAGAAGGTCGAAGGAAGCGACTATTTGATACTGATCGAATGGGGATTGAGCGTTTGTTGCCTTCACTTCCATCAGTGAGTATTATAATTGTAATGTTTTTTTTTCATTACATATAATTTCATGTTAATATTCTTTATCAAATTTTTTAGGGACATTCAGTTCCACCATATTTGACTCATAATTGGGTTAGCATGGGTATGAGTGGGGATGATCCTAGACCTAGAAGGGGAACCCATCATACCCGTTTCCACACTGACCTACCATCACACACCCCTTCCACCACATCTTTCCATCCTCCCCTGGAGTCTTCAGGGATGTTTTTATCCGTGCCTCCATCATCATATCAGCTACCCTCTTATTCACATGCCATGTCTTTGCCGCCTTCAGGGATGATCCCACTGATGCCTCCTTCATATTATTTTTCCTCTTCTTCCCATACGATGACTATACCGCCTCCACAGATGTTTCCACCTTTACCATATCCATATCTGATGATGTATCCCCCATCATATTACCTATATGCTGCCATGTCTACACCACCCCAAATTCCTACCATCCAGCCAACATCTGATGAGTCTATTCCATTAGCTTCCAATCCAGTGCATGAAGGTCACCCAAATCATGCACTGGAACATACACTTCTTGCAGAGGCTACAAAGTCAGGTCATCCCACAGATCCATCACAGTCTATTGAGCAATCTGCAGACGGTTTTTTGATTATAACTGTTTCAAATTATATCACTTTTTGTCATGTTGTACCATGAATTAATTCTTCTTACCCCCTTTTTTTATTATTTATTAGGATATTCTTCTAGGTGATGTGGGAGCACTCAGATGAAGGTAGTTTGGAATTTCCAGAAATAGCTAATGGTGTATTAAAATCGACAAAATTAGATGGTAGGTCCAACTACAACAAAGTGTAGAAGTTTCATGGCCACTTTGGCCAAGTATCACGATATCATTCAGGTGGAACCGATGTCATGGATACGTATCAGTAAAGATATTAAGGACAAAGCATGGGAGAAAATATGGGTAAGAAAATTATATAAATTCATATTTATATTATTGGTGTATTTAAATGAAATAACATGTTCATTGCAGATTCGGTTTAACTTTCCCAACAGAGAAGCTGCTAAGACAGCAAGGTTGATGGATGTTGGGGAGTTCTAGTGCTCATACAAGCATGAGTTGTATGTTGGTTGGAAGAGTAGGGTTGGTACTGACTTAGAGGGGGTACCCATATTCCCCGACTGTCCAAAAAGTCAATATGAAGAAATGATTGCACATTGGAAGACTGATAAGTTTAAGGTAATCACAATCTTTAATGGTTGATATATAAAATTTAATTCTTATTACTTGTATAGGAATTTTTTAGGAAGTGTTAGAGAAAAACATAAAGAATAAGGATTCAATGACATATTTTCACACATTGGGGCGCACTACAATGCCTGATCATGAAAAACACCAGGTACTTTAACCGGGTATTGTGATGTTATACAGGATGTTCTACTAAAAATATTATTGAACAGACATAGGTCAGATTTGTGTATTTCTCATATATGGTACTAATATAGATTTGTGCTTTTCTCATTTGGAGCAAGCTAAATTTGGAATCGAAGGCCCTGTACCTCGTGCCAAATTATTTTTCTCCAGTAGAAAGAAAAAGGATGGAAGTGCAGTAAATGCACAGACACAAGATAAAATTGTAAGGTTTATTATTTATATTTTAAATATTTATATGAAATTCATAATTTAATATGTTTATAATTTCAACAGTCTAACTTTGAGGCCCTTAATTATAATGAAGATGAAAACTTCACGCCACATGATCATTTAAGTCAGGTATTAGGTGAGGAGAACCCTGGGAGAGTACGATGTCGACTAGGGAAAAACATCACCCCCTCTACGTATTGGTCATCATCAGGATCCTATCAAACCTCCCAGACCTTTGAGCTAGAAATCACTCATGCTGAAGTATCTTAGGAAAAGAAAATAGTTTTAGAGGAGCATGAAAGAAGTAAGATGATGACCGAACATTTCATGAAAGATATGATAGTTTTGAGTCGGTCGCTTCCATCAGATGATGTTGCTACTTTTGAATCATATATGGTGTCAATGTGCTCTTTAAATTATGTGTCAGGTGATTCCAATGAGGTTCGTAGTGGCAACGAAGGCGGTGGAGATATAGCTGTTGGTGGTGAGGATGTTGCTGATACTGCTGTTGGTGATGAGGATGTTGTTGATGCTGCTGTTGGTGATGAGGCTGCTGACGATGTTGCTGCTGATGATTATGATGTTAATGATGATAGACATATACATGGGGATGGGGATGTTGGTGATGGAGGGGATATTAATCCCCTCTATTTTTGACTTAGTAGGGAGGTTTATGTATGTACTTTAAGAACTCGAATTGAATTTTTGTATGGATGAGAATGGTTAATTTGTTTTCTTCTGAAAAGTTATGCATAAATTTTCACATGAATTTACATAAACCTAACATTAGAATCCTTAGTCATGTATATAGGTAAGTGATGCCCTTAATACCATAGAACACTTATCTCTAAATAATATCCCATATAGTGACATTAGATTCCATTTATTATCTCTTTATTTTTCATAAACTATTGAATTTACAAGTCTAAATTAATGTAGGTAAAAAAGAATATATTCCTCAGTTTTTATTTCTAAAATTTTCATTTTGTGAAATCTGAAGTTGTTATATTGATCGAACTGGGTGCAGGGGGGTTCTGGGTGCAGGGGGTGGGGTTGGTTGCGGGGGGGGGGGGCACTGGGTGCTAGGGGGTGGGGATGAGTGTAGGGGGGAGGGGGGCATGGGGTAGTGGGGGTGCAGGTGGGGGTGGGGGGGGGGGGGGGTGGGGCTGATTGTAGGGAGAGGGGGCTGGGTGTGAGGGGGGGGGGGGGTGGGGTGGGTGAAGGGGGTAGTGGGGGTGTATGTGGGGGGGGGGGATGTGGGTTTCCCACTACTATGAGATTTATTGAGAAAGACGATCACAATATTTCTGGTGAAAATCAAGTAATCCATATTTATATTTTTCTATCAATTTTTGTGCAGATGGATTTTTTTTGCTTAATTGTGAATTTCTGAGCTACTTGAGCATTCATCAATTGTTTGTCTATATGCCCCTCTTATCCCCCCCACTCCCTGAATTTGTGTTCTATTTGAATGTTGATTCAAATTTTTAGGCCATGTTTGTAAGTTTTCATTGAATGGGATAAAATGATCATTAATGGAACCTTATGTAATGAAATGACATGTAAAGAAATTGAATTGAATGCTCAATTGTATGGTAGTTTCATGATAGAAAGGATTGGACTTACCCAGTAATTATATAAAATTTATCATTAAGTAAAATGTAGAACTTGTTATATGATTCCATTATTATCATTCCAAGATGATTTTATTTTCTCCACCTTTCCAATACAAGCCTATGATCAATAATAATAAAGTTAGTCCAACTCACTACATTCTTTCATGTACTCTTGCATTTGTTTTACTCTCCATTGGGTTTTTCTTAGTTTATGAAGTTACACAAGATATTGTTTAAAATAATTCCAGATCATATGTAATCCCACACTTTGTGTAAAACATAGAACATGTTATAAGCTCATGTATACAACGATAATCATGTGCTTCTTTTGTTTATCATGTAAGCAAAAAATGAAATGATTTTTTAGGATGTCTGAAATATTGGGACAGTTCATTTGATCTTGTCAATTCCCCGAAGCATGATGTTCGTGATGGACAACTGAGCTTTAGAGGAAAAAAAGTATTCAAGGTGATTCTTTTTATATATACATGGTTTCTTTTTTTTCATTTTGGTGTTTTTTGGCTACGCAACTCAATGTTCATGCAAATGTTATAAGCTCGTGTATGACTGGATCTTTTAATGTGTTTGGTTTCATGACGTTATTTGCATCTGGGTTTCAGGTATGGGATTCCATGGATCTTGTCTTGCCGGAAGGTATGTTTCACTATGGCGTGTTTTTTACATGTGTCTTGAAAGAATTGTCATGGTTGTTTTCTATCTATGATTGTATTTAGTAAGCTATGTGTGTATATTGTTTAAAATACAATGAATATTACATTCAAATTGGTCATAGAACAATAAAAGAAACACATTTTAATTTGTATTCAAATGAATGTGTATGCCTAATGAACTCTAAAACTAGTTTAAACTATGTAAATGAATTATGAATACAGTTTAAACACCTATCAATTTGTATTTGAATAATATTAATTCTATTTTGTACATGTGTAGGGCAACAAGAAAACAAGGGTGTGCTGATATCAACATATATGATTATGTCATGCAAGATTTTCATAAAAAAGGCAAAGATGTCCATTTTTTTGGTATTACAACTTAGGAGACCTAAAATATTAGGCAGTTATTACTCCTATATTATTTAATATTTTAATTTCCATAACATAAAACATCTAATAATTTTCCCAATCCAATTATGCAGGTTCTGTTATTTTTAGTAGCAACATTAAATGCAAGGAAATTGATGATAAATCCCAATATTCAAGTATTTGACACCATCAAAAATAGGTTCGAATACATATTTACATTATTATCACAAGAATAATACTAGTAGTGGTTAAGTAGCATTACTTACATTAGCACGAATTCTATTGTAACCTTTATATTAGGAGTGATTACACTAGCAGCCCATAATAACAACAATGTTTTCACGGGAAAAGTTTACATATTTACACATTTGGATTTATTAGTAGCAACATTACACTAGCATTTCTTACAGGATTAGTATTTACAATAGAAATGTTTATACTAACATCATTATAGTAGTAGTTCTTACACTATTAGTTCTTAGTCTAGCAATGCTTACAATGGAACTGTTCGTAGACAAATTACCTGTAAAAACACCTTTTCATAATGCATATGTCTAGGAAATACAAGGGTGACAAATCTGGGAAACATGGGAAGAATACTGCTGAAGCTCTGTCTGCAATGACATGAGCAACCCACTCAATGGTGCTGGGGAAGAGGACAGGGGTGTGTGTGTGTGTGTGGGGGGGGGGTGGTGCTGGGGAAGAGGGCAGGGGTGTGTGTAGTGGGAAGGGGGTGAGGGGTGAGGGGGTGTGCTGGGTGGGGCGGGGGGGGGGGGGGGTTATAAGTATTCAGGGGGGGATGGTGCTGGGGAAGAGGGCGGGGGGGGGGGGGGGGGGGGGTGAGGGGGAAGAGGGCAGGGGTGTGTGCAGGGGGGTGGGGAGGGTGCAGGGGGAGGGGGGCTGTCCAGGAGTGTGCATGGGGAAGGGAGGGGGGAAATCCGGGAGAGTGTATGGAGGGGGCATAGTGCAGGGGGAGGGGGGCTGTCCAGGAGGGGGGTGTCAGAGGGGGTGTGCAAGGGGGTTCTGTCGAGAGGGGAGAGTGGGGGATGTGCAAAGGGGGAGGGGATGTGATGGGGGGTCTGTCCAGGGGGAAGGGGGGTGTGCTGGGTGGGGGGGGGGGGGTTGTTTACAAGTATTTAGGGGGGGATGGTGTTGGGGAAGAGAGCAAGGGACAGGGGGTGTGCAAGGGGGGTGTGCTGGGGGGGTCTGTCCAGGGGGAAGGACCCATGAGGCATTGAAACTTGAGCCAAACTAAATATAAAACATTAATATTAAGAGAGATTCTTAATTAATAGAACTCTACTATTTGGAAATATCATTTTTAAGCTTGGATATATTTCTCCATTACTTGCAGAAACATGATTGGACCCATGAGGTGTTGTGGTTCTTATATGTTGGTCGGTGACTTGTTTAATCACAAGAGATAGGTATGTTGTAGTTGAGTTTTTATTTTATTTTCTTTATCGCATCATCCACTTAGGCCTTTTACCTATTTCTACGGATGGAGGGTACTTATATTCTACGAAGAGGGCTAGAAGGGCACTGGAGTCAGCTACACTATTTTCGTTGCAGGGTAAGAAAATCGGGGTAGTTGAGGGACTGATAGTGTGTTTCATTTTTGTCTGCTCTAACTGTATTGCTTCTCTTTATTTTCTTTTCCTTTGGCATAGATGTCCGACATACGGATGGGTCATGCCAAAATTTTATTTATTTTCTGCTACTATTTTAATTAATTGTTTATGGGAGAAATCATTCTCGAGTGGTGATTCCTTGATGCCTGGACACTTGTTCCCACCCGTGGGCATATCCCATACACCTTAGTTCATCATAGTATTCCTATATCAGAGTCTATGTTTGAACCATGGGAAGGCCTAGGAAACAAGTATAATTAGGGAGGGATTGATAATTTATAGAAATTAATTGTGAATTCCCATGAATAAGGATCGAGGACATTGGAATTCATAATGAGAAAATATGGGAGACTATGCAATATATATTGATTATTAAAATTCTATGGGTATAAAAGGTGGTGAAATGATAATGCGTTGGGATTAATAAATGTAAATTCAAATTCATAACTAATTTGATAATATAATATCAAATCATGAGCTAATTTACATTTTTGGATTTGATGATTAGACTCCATCCCAATGGAACTATAGAAATACCTTGGTGCCAAAATACTCTATCATACACTAGATAGTTTGGTTTAAAATTCCCAGTAAAACCTTCATTGACCTCATGAAAGGGCTTAGGATTTGTCATCAGATTGCAACTGAAGGCAAGACAGTTATTCCCTTATCACATACCCTGAGTGGAGTTCCACACAACCATAAATACAACAATACCCCCAAAAGAAATACCTGATATTGTCTGACTCTACCTTCGTTCTCTGATACAATGTTAAGAACAGGGTGAATCTTCCCACCGGTTCTTCTATGAAGGTTTCATTCATTCTGAGAGCCACCCCACACAGTTTTGTTTTTCCTGGGAATTCCACTCATCTGGAAAAGGACTGGTAAATACCTCATGATAATTGGGTTCTCTAGATTGACTTGTCAATATTTGTAGGAAAATACTAAATTCCCCTTGTAAGAATTTCAACTTTCAAACATATCACGCCCAAAAGTAGGGAGATTAATCCCTTGTTTGAGACACCAAACACATATCAATATCTCCAAATCATGAATGTCATTTCATTATGAAATTCTTCCATGTATACCTTCACCCTCAGTCCTCTTCCAAGACTTCTTCTTTATGTTAACACATCGAATGCACTCTTCATATATAAATTTTCAACACATCTTCATGAAATAGATCTTCATGGAATTATTCTTGACAAATCACATGCCTCATTAATCAAACATACCTCATATATTTTCCACAAATACAACCAATCAAGCCTTGGTTGCAATAATCCCCCCTTTGGATGATCCTGTTTTTGAATTAGTTTCCTCTGGTAGAGAGGTTAGTGGCCCTATTCCTCCCATTCAATAGAAGGTGAAAAATACTATCTTATGGGATGATATAGTATATGTGTCTCATCCAGCCTATGAGGTAATTTCTTTTAAATATGCTCTATCAAGGGTCATCTATGATGAACAACTTGGAGAAGCATCCAAGAAGATTAAAGATAAATTATTGCGATGCTTTGTCATTAAAAATTTATTTAGGACTTTTCTGATACGAAATTTTTTCTTCTTTGAACACTTTGACCAGCTCTGCCTATGTTTTAACTAGTGAAAACAATGCATTTTGGTTCCATTGTTTTTGCCTTCTACTTTTCATTGTTTCCCAGGGGTTTCACAGGGGGTGGGGTGGGTGTAGGGGGGTAGTGGGGCCTGGGTGCTGGGGGAAGGGGGTTCTGGGTGCAGGTGGTACTAGGGGTGCAGGGGGGGGGGTGCAGTGGGGGTGCAGGTGTGGGGGGGGGGGTGGGTGGGTGCAGGGGGTAGTGGGGCTGGGTGCGCGGGGGGGGGGGGGGGTGCAGGTTGTACTGGGGGTGCAGGGTGGGGGGGGGGGAACTGCTATTTCTCAGAAAACCCTTTATACCCATAGTTTGAGAACCGTGGGTAAATATGACGCTATAGAACCCTCTATACCAATGGTTCTTAAACCATGGGTAAATATGCTACTTCATAACCCTCTATACCCACGGTTAACTTAACCGTGTGTATCTAATTTCTGCTGTAAAAATATTTACCTATGGTTCTGTAAACCGAGGGCATAGATGTATACCCACGATTTACCAGAACCATGCGGAAGTTGAAATTTTATTGGGATATACCTACAGTTACTGTAAAACTGTGGGTATAGGGAAATCCCAATGCCTCGGGAGCCCACGGTTCATCAAACCGTGGGTATATCCTATACCCACAGTTTCAGGGGCTATACCCACAGTTTGAAACCATGGGTATATGGAAATTTTTTAGTAGTGATTAGTTCATTGATTCAAAATAAATCAATGAAGAAGGTAAGTGGTAGATCGATTACTAAGAAAACTACTCCTCTATGGACGAAGTTGTCATCATGGAGACATTTTACATAAGAAATGGATTGAAAGGAAAACACCCAATATTGTCTCCACTATTTAGTTCTAGCCCAAATAAGTGAATTAAATAAGAATGAAATCGATCAAAACAGAATAAATTATAGACAAACTAAGAAGTTTATTGAAAGAACAAAAAAATTACCACAAAGAAGAGGAAAAGAAGAGCATTTTGGTGGAGATTCTATATTGGTATATTACCTCCTCTAATTGTGAATTTAAATGGTATGGAACCACTTCTCCTCTTCTCCCAATATCCTGATTCATGTCCCAACCCCTCAAAATGAGAAAGACATTAATTTATAGAGTGGAGGGAAAGCTAGGTTTTAAGAGGTTTCAAGTGTGAATGGGGAAATTTGTCCAAATAAATTAATCCAAATTGAACTGCTTGTTTGATCATCTAAACACATGAACTAGATGTCCTTAAAGAAGGATAATTTGTGAAAAAATGGGTTCTAGAGATTCTCCCCAAATTTGGGCCCAATAAAAACACGAATGAAGGAGTTATGACCCAAATACTGAAATGATATTCAATCTGGTGTGTGCATCCCACCTTTGAATTAATGGCCCATTAACTCCAACCAAATTAATGATTTAATTTTATTGTACTGAATAAAAGTTTCATCCTATTAAGTTAGGAAAATGTTTACAAAATTTTAAGTTCAAATATGTCAAATTAAAATATTTATGTCCTCAATACTACAATGAATTTTAAAAGGGAAAAAATTGAATTTTCATCAAATTTGTAAATGAATGATCTTATCCCAAATATTCCATAAATGAACACATTTAACACAATGTGAGTAAATTATATCATTTATTATAAATAAAAAATTCAATGAAAATTTCTTTCATCAACTCCCCCATACTTACCCTTTTGCACTCCTAGGAAAAACCTAGTATCATGTAATCCAAAAAATTATGACAAGATATATATATTTATATTTCTCAATCGATATTGAAATTATAGGAAAAGTAAGAATCTAATCAAGAGTCAATATCATTAAATTTTAAATTCATTGTATCATAAATTATTCCAAAATAAAATCCAGTGATATTAATAACACTAATTAGAGAAAAAATAAGTCATGGGTCTACCATCACACTAATTCCCCACCTATGTGTGTGTCAATAATTTAAAGATTTTCTCTCCACCCTTTATCTATTATATTAAAGTCAATAAAAACTTTTATTTTTTCCTGATTATATTCCACCTAATATTTTCAGCATCCTTTTCAATCAAATTCCAAAACCCACTCATTTAAGCATTCCCAAAAGTCAAACCATGAGCTCCTGACCTAAATATCCCCACATGTTGTACATTTCTTAACTCCCCTATTTAATAATTGTTTTTTATTTTTTATTTGATTTTTTATGGGAGTAAAATATTCAGATATTATATTCACACATATAGGTCAATCTGTTACAGTGATAGAAATGATTAGAAGAGAAATGGAAGTATGGAAAGAACATGATATAAAATAAAATAATTACTTACCCTGAATATACATTGAATTTAGTAAGAGAAACTCACAAGTCCTGATTGTGTGAAAATATTTGTGTAGAAATAAATGACACAATTTACCATGAACAAAAATCACAAATAATGGTATGGAAATCTAAAAGGTTTTATTATGACACAACCAATCATATCATCAACGCCTTCAATTTTTATAAAAATAAACCCTTAAAAATGAAAAATTTCTCATTCTTATCATACCACTAATGAATTTTTAAAACATGCCTTTTCCATATGTTCCACGTATTAAATGATAATGTTACATGATATGTTTTTTATTGATTTTTTTGTTTGTTTTTTCTGAAAATTTTAACCAAAAACTTAATAGAAAACACACAGAAAACACACAAATAAAAATCCTAAATATCTACCCAAAAATGTTTTATCTTCCCCCACACTTAAAATATTTCATTTTACTATATGTGAACCCATGAGATTATATGTGCACATGAACTGTAGAATTTTAAATAGGAAAAATAATATAAAAGTGAAAGGGTTAGGAACAACCTGAAATTTTCAAGTGATGATGGGGTCATGCAGTGTGATGAAATCAACTACATCAGTAGGAAGTCACTCAATGTATTTCTTCAAACATTTACCATTGAATGTAATTATACTTATTGTGTCCACTTGTGTGATCTCCAATACACCATAAGGAAAATAATTAGACACAACATAGGGACCTAACCATATGTAATGTAACTTACTAGGCATAAGATTCAGTCGTGAACTGTAGAGAAAGGATTTCTATCATACCTGAAACTTCCTTTTTTGGATCATTATATCATGATATTATTTTGATATTTCCTTTTAAAGACCTAAGTTCCCATATTATGATAATTGAATATCCTCAAGCTCTTAAATTTGAAGTTTCCTTTGAATTCCATATTGGGCTAAGTCTATGTTGCAATTCTTTATAGCTCAATAAACCCGATGCTTAACTTCCACGGGGAGATGAAAAGATTTCCCAAAAACAATCAAAAATAGGGACACTCTAATTGGGGTATTTTATAATATAATATTAGCCAAAAACACATCATCTAAGTGCTTGCTCCAATCCTTCATATTAGGCTACATGGTTTTCTCTAAAATTTGTTTCAACTCCCAATTTGAAACCTCAACCTGGCCATTTGTTTGGGGGTGGTATGGTGTTGATATTTTGTGTGTCACCCCTTACTTCCGAAGGAGGGAATCAAAATTAGGATTGAAAAACTGTGTCCCATGGTCACTAATGATGTCCTTTGGTACTCCAAACCTGAAAAAATATGTGCTTTGAAAAATCCCACTACAACACGAGAATCGTCATTCGTGGTGGCCTTAGCCTCCACCAATTTTCTCACACAATCAACAATGACCAAAATGTACAAGAAACCAAAATAACTTATATAAGGACCCAAAAAATGAATTCTCCAAACATAAAAAATCTCACAGAATAATATGGGTTGTTGGGAAATCTCGTGTCCCCTCAAAATGTTTCTAGTGTGTTGGAAAAGTAAGCACGACTTACAAAACATACGGGCATCATGGAATAAGATATTCTAATATAATCCAGAGTCTAAGACTTTCCTAGCTGTTCGTTGGGTTCCAAAGTGTCCTCCCCATGAAAGTGTATGTAATAAATATAGAATAGACTCAAAGTCATGATTAGGAACACACCTCATAATAACTTGATAACTACACATTCTTCATAGGTAGGGATCATCCCAAACATAAAATCTTAACTCACTCTTTAACTTTTGGACTTGATTTTTCTTTAAATTTTTAGAAATTTTAGAGGCAACAAGGTAGTTAACTAAAACAACATACCAAGGTTGTGTACCTGAGATAGAATAAATATGTTCATCGGGGAAAGCATCCAGAAGTGGTACCTGGTCCAAGGTTTCAGCCTCTAATGTTTGAGTAATCCTACTCATGTGGTCCACCACCAAGTTTTCTAAACCATTATTATCCTTTATCTCAATGTCAAATTCTTGAAGGAGGATCATCCATTGGATAAACCTGGGCTTTTCATCCGGATTATTCAAGAGGTACCTCATAACTATATGGTTAGAAAAAAAGTACTTTAGATCCCAATAAATATGAACGGAATTTATATAAAGAAAATATGATGGAAAGAAACTCCATTTCTATGGTTGTGTAGTTTAATTGGGATGAATCCAATGTCCTAAAAGTATAGGCAATAATATGTGAGTGTCCCTCCACCCTCTATGATAAGACTGCTCCAACTACTAAGTTTGAATCATCACACATCATCTCAAATGGAATGTCCCACCATGGGAGGTGTATGATCGGTGGAGTAGTCAGACACTATTTTAGCTCCTCAAAGGAAGTCATAAAAGAATCATCAAACAAAAAATAAAAATCCTTTTGAAGTAATCGCGATATAGGAAGAGAAATATTACTAAAATATTTGATGAAGCATCGATAAAATCTTGTATGCCCTAGGAAATATCTAACATCACACACACATGAAGAATATGGTAAGGATGAAATAATAT
The DNA here is from genome assembly GCA_963277665.1 of Viscum album. NCBI lineage: Eukaryota > Viridiplantae > Streptophyta > Magnoliopsida > Santalales > Viscaceae > Viscum > Viscum album. Next base: position 1,150,572,125 of record OY728152.1, read on the forward strand.
CTACCTTATATTTACAACCTCTATCCCATGTTTTAACACTACATTCCCTAAGAAAATCCCATGCTCTACCATGAAATGAAACTTTTCAAAGTTCAAGATCAGATTCTTATTTATAAAACGATTCAACACCTTTCCCAAACTAGAGATACAATCATCAAATGAAGACCCATACACCATAAAATAATCCATAAATACCTCCATGAAGGTCTCAAGAAAATTAGAAAAAAAATACTCACCATGCATCTCTAAAAGGTACATGGGGCACTAAAAAGTCTAAAAGGAATCCTCTCATAAGAAAATGTGTTGAATGGATAAGTGAATATTGTCTTCTCCTAATCCTATGGGGCTATAGAAACCTAAAAATATCCCGAAAATCCATCCAAGAAAAAATAATGTGTCTTCCCAACTAGTCTCTGAAGCATTTGATCAATAAATGGGAGGGGAAATGGTCCTTGTGAGTGAATTGATTTAGTTTCCTATAATCAATACACACACACCAACTGTTTTGCACCCTCATTGGAAATAACTCCTCTCTACAATTCATAACAATAGTAACACCACTTTTCTTAGTAACAACATGAAAAGGAATCACCCACTGGGAATCTGAAATGGGATAAATTATACCTACCTTGAGAAAATTTTAAACTTATTTTTTAACAAGTTTCAGAAGATTTGGATCCATTATCCTTTATGGCCACCTAATCAGTTTAGCCCCATTCTCCAAAAGAATCCTATGCATACAAATGGAGCCGCTAATACCTGATATGTTAGCCAAAGTCCACCTGATTTCCCTAATGTTCTCTCTAAAAATATTCTAAAGTTTTTCTTCATATTCAAAATGGATATTGTTAGTAATTATAATAGGTAATATCTCACCACTCAATAATTATGAGTATTTTAGATTTGGTGGAAATGGTTTGTGTTATATCATAGGAGGGTTATGTATTGATGGATACATTCAAGGAGTTAAAATAGGTGCACAATGAACATTAGTACCAGAATAGACATCATAAAAATCATATAATAATGCATAAAATCCATCATCATACTCAACATCCATGTCACAATCTAAATGAGAATGATCAAAATCAGAATATGAAATTCATTTTCAAATCAAATATAAGAGATTTTTGTGCATTATAAATAGGTGTGCAAGTTCTCTTAGATATCAAATTAGAACCAATACTCAAAATCTCCCTAATCATAGGATAATCAAATTCCATGGGGATTTTATTTGGTGGTTCAAAATGGGAGATAACAAAAGAAAAATTGTCCTCTGAGGGGTACTTCATGGAGTCCATAACATTAAATGTCAAAGCTTCATCTCCAAAATACATGGAAAGTGTACCCTCATAGAAATTTATGATCATTTTTTCAGTTTTTTGGAAGGTTCTAACTAAGATAATGTGATCATGAGAAATTACCTAAAAATCCTCCATGTTAAGCATATAGAAATATACTGGGAATATTATGTCTCTTACCTGAAAAAGTACGTCCTCAAGGACTCTCGCTGGATATGTTATAGCTCTATTCACCAATTTCACCACCAACCTCATCGAATTCAACTCACCAACCTATAAAAAGATAATACATAGTGAGGCTTCACATTTATAGAAGCTCCTAAATCACAGATTATCAGAAAAGTGAAACTCCCCTATGGTGCATGGGATGGTAAATGTCCATGGATCCTTGCACTTTTTTGCATTACATGAGTTGGTGTAAGGAGTGATGACACATTATTTCCAAGATTTCTCCACTCATTTCCCTTGATACCTCTTCGATTGGTACAAATTTCTTTTAAGAATTTGGTATACCTTGGGATTTTCTTAATGGCTTCAATAAGGGGGTGTTTATCTCCACATGATTGAATGGGTTCAAAACCTCATTTTTCATCACCTCTTCATCTATCTTATTGGTTTGTATATGTATTTTTGGAAATGGAAGGGGTTTAAGAGGAACATCATCAATCTTTTTCTTACATTTTTCTATCTCCATGGGCTAATCATCAGTTCTTGAATGGGGCTTCTCGGGAGTTGAGGTGAATCCCAGTGGAATAATAGGTGTAGATGTACCATTTTTTTGATTCCCACTTCTCAAAGTGTTGAAACTAACATTCCCCTGGGGATTTGGAGTATGTTGGGAAGCAATATTTCTAGATTTCTTACTTACCAGTTCATGGAGGGTGGTAGAAATCTGGATCATTTGTGTCTTTAACTCCCTCAACTCAGAACCTTGACTCTTCAGCCCATTCTGTTGATTAAGAAAAATTTGTTTGAAAAGATCATTGGTATTAGAATCATCCTTTGGTTGAGAATTACCTTATTGTTGAGTTTTTGATTCTTGAGCTTCAAATATCCTTTGGGGTTGTTGGAAACCCTATTGGTAAGGCAGAGTTTGCTGGAAGTTTTATCGAAAAGGGGTATTTTTTTTGTCGAGATCCATACCTCATTTCTGATTGATCCTTCCACACTTGGTTGTATATTGGAGAAAAGGAATCATAATTATTATGGGTTTGTGGTTGTTTTTTCTGTTGATATGGTCTCCTAGGGAATATTGCCACAAAATCCTCCATCTCTTATAATTAGGGGAAAGAATCATCCAAGTGATTTGTTTTAGTGAAAATGAAACAAGTCCTTGTAGGAGAGGGTTGGGATGTCTTTTGTGCCAAATCAATCCATCTCATCGTAGTGGTCAATTCTTCTAAATTGGTATCAATTAAATGAATTTCAATAGAAGATGGATGTAAGAACCCAATTCTTATTCTTGAGGTACGAGTTTCTTCTTTTACTTTTTTCCTTTAAGGTTTTGGAGAAAGTAAGGAAAATGGGGAAAAATCCAAAATTTTGTGGGTACACGCTATGTACATTTCCACACGCCATGTACTTTGGTTGTATGGGATGAGTACACAGGGCGTATAGGCCTATTGGTGATAAAGGAAGTAAAAACTGACTACACACCATGTACTTAGTAATTACACGCCATGTAATCTATCGACAGGTGAATAGTAAGGCGATGGAGGCAGCTGCCAGTGGAGCGACAAGTACACATCGTGTAATCAGAAATACACGCTGTGTAATCATTTTGACGGATGAACAATGCCGCGGTGGAAAGAATCCACCAGAGGAATAGTTAAAAAAATGAAAAGTACACGCCATGTACTTGAGATTACATGCCATGTAGTTTGTTATTTTCACTTAAAATGAGTAGTATTCTCCTCATTCAGAAGAGGAGGATTTGAGTTTGTTTTGGAGCTCGGGAGGACGACTGAACCTTGGAGGATCATCCGATCACACACCGGGGATCCGATTCCGCCTCCGTCGATCACGTTGGGACCGTAGGAGTAAGCCTTTCCCTCTCCTTGCACTTTTCTTACCAATTGTTCCCTGAGGAAAAGTTATTTGAGTTTGAATGTGTGAACTTTTATTCCAGATCTACGTCGTTCACGGGAAATTCGGGTGGCGTCGTTCACATATACCGATCATAGACAATCGAGGTTGGTGGTCTGATGTTTATTTCCAACTGTTGAGTTGAAGTTGTGTATCATTGTGCTATGAACCCATGTTTGGGGTGTCGTATGGCTGGAGATTTTTCTTAAATATATCTAGAATTGCATAGATAATCTAATGATAAGTTAAAACTACTGTTTGGGATCGCTGCTTGGATCCAGGACCACCTCGGGGGTGCGTTCTTCTATTTAGCCTTTTGGCCAGGATGCCTAAGGGTATTCCATGATTATATTGAGTATTGTATTTTCTTGAGATAAAACTTATATAAATTTCTTGTTTATGCTTTGGGCTTGACAGTGTTCTATTATCCTGAGGGCAGTGTTCTATTAGCCTGAGGGCAGTGTTCTATTTTTCCTGAGGGTAGTGTTTTGCTTAGCCTATGGGAAATGTTGATCAGCATGAGGGAAAAATTTCTTATGCCTGAGAGAAAGTGCTCGTTTATCCAGAGGGCAACATTTCATATGCCAGAGGGCAGTAGCTTCCGCGCATGAGGGCAATATCTCGTATGCCTGAGGGCAATATTCGTTTAGCCTAAGGGAAATCACCTGAGGGTTTCGATTCTGATTACCTGAGGGTAAGGTTTTACATGTCTGAGGACTCAGTTATTTAGAATGGTCACTGTGGTGATTTTCTTTGGTTGTACCTTCCAAGCCGAAGCACAATCTTGGAGGTGATAATTAATAATTAAAATGGCAATGAAATTGGTAGTGATAGTTACTTTTGAGTACTTACTAGTTTACTGCATTTACTTTTTCACACTACTGTTACACATTTTCAATGACAGTTGGGCACATGAATTTTGTGGGTGCCTACTGAGATTTATTTCTCACACCCTGTTTGGGTAATGTCTTTGGACCAAATAGAATATATTGCTGTAGGTGTCGACAGAGGCAAGAGTCCCTATACAAGTACATGATTGTAGCAGAGGAGTAGTAAAGCATGAGATCGAGCTTAGGCTTGCGATGCCACTGTGTTCTGTTTACTCTAATTTGTTTTGTTTGGCTATACCTTGTACTTTGAGATGTATTTTATTATCTTGCAGTTTATTCTATTCTGGCTGATTTTATAGAATAGTGACATGCTGCATCTTTATATATATGACTGCTGGTTCTCTTTTACTTCAGTTATCCATTTCAGTTTTATATTGTTTACTGCTTACACCGTTGTATGTTATATATCTTTCTGATACACTACAGTTTGACAAATGAGGGCATAGTTTCCCCATCATCAGACCTGGGCCCTCACTACTAGTCGGCAGCCTCTGGCGTTTGGGGAAATGCGCTTGAGGTCATGTGACCAACCGGGTTCGGGGCACCCGTTGTGTGGCTTCCAGATCCGGGACGTTACAAAGTGGTATCAAAGGGTTTATTTTCTTTGACTTACTATTTGGAACCTATAGTCAGAGATAGGATGGAATTGGTATTTGGTAATAAGCTATTCCCAGGAGTAGCTAACCCGTGTACCTGGAAAAGCCAATTTACCTCGTGTTGCAATTTTTCTGATTTTTCACTTTTACAGTTGATTTGATTTTCACCATTGGGTGACACACTTGTGGTGTGCTATTTATATTTTTATACTGAATTCTATTTAGTTGAAACCCAATAAGATGAGGGTATTCCATATCATGCATCATTTAGGTACATGTTGGAAATCACATGTCATGCATTCTTTCCATGCCGTGTAGTGCATTAGAAATTTCATGTTGTTGTGATAGTTGTTGTGCTAGAAAAGCAAGCTGTTGTGATAGATGCTTTGATAAATACTTTCTATTTGATAGGGTATTGTTGTGTGATGTTTTTCTTGAATGAACGCCAAACTTTGGTTCTTGAGGAGTATGGGCCCTCAATGACCGAAATTTTGTGGATCATCGACGTGTTTATTTTTTTATAACATGTATAAGATGCCAATATTTGATTCATGGAGAGTATGGGCCCTCATGGATCATAATTTGGAACTTAGGTGTTTGTTTCGTGTTTTTTAGGGTTCCTTAGTAGTTTCTGAGGCTTACTATCTGGAAAACCCAACATACACGCCGTTTAGTTCTATGGACACACGCCGCATGTTCTTCAGTTTGGGAAGAAATGAAAACCTTTTAAGTACACGCCGTGTACCCTCAGTACATGCCGTGTAGTCTCTTCCCGTGTCATAGGCCGTGTGGGTGGGGAAACATGGTAGGGAATGGCTTGGGGGAACACGCCGTGTACTGGTTGTACATGCCATGTTGTTTTGACCCAGTGTCTGCCCGTGTAACTAACAACACGGATGGATGAAACCTTAAGACATACACGTCATGTCTACCTTGAACACGCCGTGTAGTCTGACCCAGGTACCCGGTCGTGTCACGAACAACACGGGTCGATGTTATCTTTCCTAGTACATTCCGTGTCGACCTGGAACACGCTCCTATAGTGTCAGCCGTGTAGCCGGATATGCTAAAATCAACACGGGTCAGTCTGGGGATTCTTTACACACGCCGTGTCTTTTTGGAACACGCCATGTAGTGTGACTTGGGTACACAAGCCGTGTGACTGTAAACACGAGTCGGTGAAGCTCATTCAGTTTACGCCGTTTAGATGTTGTACACGCCTTGTCGTCTTGTTTAAAAGAGAGCCGTGTGGCTAAGTTGTGTAGAGGGACTCAGGAAGGGGAAGAAAATTCAATTACACGCTGTGTGTTAAGACAACACGCAGTGTTGTTGGGGTGTTACACGACCATTTTTAGCTGGATTACACGCCCATGCGATGGCCTGTGAGAACAAACCATGTAGTATTTATACACATCGTGTAATCAAGTTTTGTAAATCTTGAATGCTTTATTTCTCTTGTTCCCTTCCTGGTCTCCTCGTTTTCAGTCTTCGATAAATATGGATCTAAGGTGTGTGTTTGACCTTGTAGAGTCATGCCACCAAGACAACCACTAGTTGTTCACTAGGAGAGAGGAAACAATTATACTCCTAAGATGGTAGGACACAGGCTACCAGTGGATCCTCTAGAAGTTCTAGATGCGGCGCCAACCATTATACAGGACACAGGCGTGGATGTATAGTTCCGTGAAGGCTTCATGCGGTTTATGCAGACCTACCGGGGATCACCATCAGTTTCCACATCAATGGCAGAGATAATGTGTATATTCTAGCAACATCACCCGCCTACATTTTCAGTGGATAGCAGACCAAAAGATGCTGAGTCATGGCTAGATTCATTGTAGACTATTTTGGAGCATCTTGAGACACCTCCTGGGTGGAGGGTCAAGCTCGCTACATACATGCTGCATGATTCTACCAAGAGGTGGTGGGACGTTAACACCCAATATGAGCATCACTGAGACATGGTGTGGGAAGATTTTCAGGCAGCCTTCTACGAATTCTTCTTTCCGGAGATGCTTCGGGCAGATCAAGCTCGAGAGTTCCTGAATCTACAGCAAGGATCCATGGTAGTGATGGATTATTCTGCTCTCTTCACCAAGCTTCAACATTTTGCACCCGTTATGGTGGGTGATAAGATTTTGAGGTCTAGACGCTTTGAGGATGGTCTTAGATATGACATCCAAGAATTGGGGAATGTTTTTAGGTTGCCTAAAGTGGATGATATTGTGAACCAGGCGCTGATTACTGAGCGGAACCTGCGGGAAGCTAGTGGTGTGGGCCAGGGCAGTTCAACACCAGTTTCTGGTACTATTTCTACCAGAAAGAGGAAGAGGATGATGGATTTATCTCACGGTGGAAGTACTAGCTAGAGGAATTCTTCAGGTGGCCCATTGATGTGCTACCATTGTGGTAGAGAGGGTCCCAAGCGACCTCAGTGTCCCCAGGACCCATTGGAGTGCCGAGCTTGTGGAAATATGGGTCATCTACAACACTTTTGCAGGGCGTTTCTACTAGTGTCTAGTGAGAGGGGTTCTGTTCAGACTCCGTGTGCAGGAGCAGGACCAGCAGCTTCTTACAAGTCAGGAAACTAGAATAAGTCAGGGCGTACAGGCAGAGATGGTGGTCGTGGTTGTGGTAGCCAGACACCAGGATCTTAGAGGTAGCAGGGTGGGTCAGCTCAGGGTAGCCAGACTGTGTCACAGGGCTGTGACACTGGGCAGGCATATGCAGTGCAACAAACCCAACCAGAGCAGGATCCCGGACCTTCTACTGTCCGAGGTACTATTCTAGTAGCTTCTGTTTTATCTTCAGTACTTTTAGAGATGGGTGATACACATAGATTTATATTTGTACCCATTTTAGAGAGCATTGGGCTCTATGTTTCTTCATCTTATGATTTTATGACGCTAGATAGTCGTTTGGGGACTAGAACGACTGGTGTGCGTCAGTGCAGGGAGTACCCCCTAGAGGTTGGTGGGTGTCACTTTCTATGGGACCTCTATGTCTTGGATATGACAAGCTATGATGTCATTCTCAGGATGGACTGGTTGGTACCCTTTCGAGCCTTTGTATATTGCTATCGTCATAGGGTGAGCTTTACGTCACCAGAGGGTGGAGATTTCTATAGAAGGGAGAATGGGATTTCCAGGCGAGTCGAGATGGACCCAAGCATTGTGGGTGAGGTGGAGTGATAGACCAGATTTCGAGTTTATATCTGGATGATCAGAGAACTTGTCAGAAGTAATTCCCTTTAGGGGTTGATCGTTTCAGGGATGTCTTCCCAGATGACTTTTCAGGTCAACCTCTAGAGCGTGAGGTGGATTTCACTATTGATCTTGTCCCAGGAGCAGCACCAGTGTCCATTCCTCCTTATAGGATGTCCACACCTAAGTTTCAAGAGCTTAAGAGGCAATTAGAGGAGTTGCAGAAAAAGTGTTTTATTCGAGCCAGTACTTCTCCTTGGGGTTCACCGGTCCTTTTTGTGAAGAAGGCAGACAGTACCCTCAGACTTTTTATGGATTATCGGAAGCTGAACCAGTTGACGGTCAAGAAATGATATCCCTCACCAAGGATTGATGATCTATTCGATCAACTTCTAGGAGAATGAGTGTTCTCGAAGATTTAATTGAGATCTAGATATCATCAGTTACGTGTTATACCATTGGACATACCACTTACAGATTTTCGGAGTAGATATGATATATACATGTACTTGGTTCTACCATTCGGACTCACGAACACACCAACAGTTTTCATGGATCTGATGAATCATGTGTTCCACCCTTATCTGGATTATTTTGTGGTAGTCTTTGTGGATAATATCTTGGTGTACTCTCACAATCGACATGACCATTCCAACCATCTTGAGATCATTTTGAGTACACTAAGAGAGCATCTGCTATATTGTAAGCTCTCAAAGTGCTACTTTTGGATGGACCAGATACACTTCCTGGGTCATATTATCTCAGAGGCAGGAGTTGCAGTAGACCCATAGAAAGTGAGAGTAGTAGTTTCTTGGGAGAAGACTAAGAACGTGTTTTAGATACGGAGTTTCTTGGGGATAGCTATTTACTAAAGGAAATTTATATAGGACTTATCCCTATTAGCAATGCTGTTGACGGGTTTGACTAAGAAGGGTGTGAATTTTGTTTGGCCAGGAGCTTGCGAGACAGCCTTTCAGGAGCTGAAGAGACGGTCGACATCAGCACCAATCCTGATACTTCTAGAGCAAGGAAAGAGATATACAGTTTACTATGATGCATCAAGTATTGGTTTTGGAGCCATGTTGATGCAGAGAGACCTAGTTGTTGTGTACGAGTCTCGGAAGTTGAGGCCACATGAGAGGAATTACACGACGCATGTCCTTGAGTTGGCTGTAGTTGTTCATGTGTTGCGTTGTTGGAGACATTATCTCTTGGGAGATCATTTTGTGGTTTTCACAGACCATAAAAATATCAAATACATCTTTACTCAGCGTGAACTGAACCTGAGATAGCGAAGGTGGGTCGAATACCTTCATTCCTTTGACTTTGAGCTTGCTGATAAACCTGGTAAGGGTAATGAAATAGCTGATGCATTGAGTAGGAAGACTCCGATACAGGCAGTGCAGGAGGCCAGTGGTGAGTGGAAGCTTATGACTTTGTTCTCTGAGATGCATCTGGAAGTGAATGACAGTCAGGGGAAAACCTATCTTTTATCCTTAGCTGTGACTTATATTCTCCTGGATAGAGTGAGGATGAGACAACTATCAGATTCAGAAGGCCTAGTTCTGCGGGAGTCGATGGAAAGTGAGGACCCTCCTCCTGGTTGGACTATAGGTGATAATGAGGTATTGCGTATCCATGGATGAGTGTGGGTTCCAGGGTACATATGCGAGGAGTTGATGTAGGAGTTTCATGCTTCAGCTTGGGCAGTGCATCCTGGAGATAAAAAAATGTACCGTGACTTGAGACGTCAGTATTGGTGGATGGGTATGAAAAGGGAAGTAACTGGTTTTGTTACGAGATGTTCCTCCCATCATTAGGTGAAGGCAGAAGATCAGAGGCCAGCTGGACTATTACAACAGTTACCCATTCAGGAATGGAAATGGGATGACATCGCGATGGACTTCGTGACCGGGTTGCCGAGGTCACGTCGAGGCAATGATGCTGTGTGGGTTGTTGTGGATAGACTCACGAAGGTAGCTCACTTTTTTCCGATCAAGGAGACCTTCGGTGTTGACGATCTCTGATAGTTGTATATCTGGGAGATCGTATGTCTTCATGGCATCCCTTATTCTATCATTTCAGATAGGGACACCCATTTTATATCTCGTATCTGGCAGAGTTTTCAAAGGGAACTGGGTACACAGGTGCTTCTGAGCACAACTTACCACCCTCAGACTGATGGCCAGTCAGAGCATACGATACAGGTGGTTGAGGACATGCTACGTGCATACGCCCTGGACTTTGGGGGCTCTTGGGAGAAGCATATACCCTTGGTTGAGTTTTCCTACAATAATAGTTTTTAGAAAACTATTGAAATGTCACCTTACGAGGCTTTATATGGTAGGCCATTCCGATAACCTTTGTGCAAGATGGAGGTAGGTGAGGTAGGTTTACTGGGACCACATCTCGTGCAGGAGACTTCTAAGTAGGTCCACTTGATTCAGAAGTGGATGGCTACGACACAGTCTCATCAGGAATCTTATGTTAATCGCTGCAAACGACTGTTGGAGTTTGTGGTCGGGGATCAGGTTTTCTTGCGTGTTTACCTGAGGTTGGGACACAGGTGGATCAAGAGACAGGGTAAACTTTCATCGAGGTATGTGGGGCCGTTTGAGATTCTGGAGAGAGTCGGGCCGGTTCCCTACTGGTTGCGGTTACTAAAGAGGTACCAGGCCATGCATGAAATCTTCCATGTATCTCAGCTACGCCGTTATCATTCAGAGCTGTCTCACGTCGTTCAGACCGAGGAGGTTGAGATTCAGGTCGATGCATCCTTTGAGGAGCATCCGATTCATATTATTTATTGGAGCACGAAGCTTATCCAAGGCCGGTCAGTTCCTCTCGTATGGGTGCTATGGCAGCATGGCCGAGTGCAGGATGAAACTTGGGAGCAGGAGACCGACGTACATGCTTAGTGGCCAGAGTTGTTCTGAGATTTATCATCACCACCCTTGGGAGGACAATTCAGGGACGAATTGATTTAAGGGGGGAAGTTTGTAAGAACCCCATTCTTATTATTGAGGTACGAGTTTCTTCTTTTCTCTTTTCTTTTAAGGTTTTTGAGAAAGTAAGGGAAATGGAGAAAAATCCCAAATTTTGTGGGTACACGCCGTGTACTTTTCCACACACCGTGTACTTTGGTCGTGTGGGATGAGTACACAAGGCGTGTTGGACTGTCGGTGATAAAGGGGGTAAAAAATGACTACACACCGTGTACTTAGTAATTACACGCCGTGTAATCTGTCGGCAGGTGAATAGTAAGGCGATGGAGGCAGCTGCCAGCAGAGCGACAAGTACATGCCGTGTAATCAGAAATACATGCCATGTACTCATGTTGAAGAATAAATAGTATCGTGGTGGAAAGAAGCCTCCAGGGGAATAGTTAAAAAAATGAAAATTACACGCCATGTACTTGAGAGTACATGCCGTGTAGTTTGTTTTTTTTTGCTTAAAATGGGAAGTATTCTCCTCATTCGGCAGAGGAGGCTTTGAGTTCGTTTTGGAGCTTGGGAGGATGACTAAACCTTGGAGGATCATCCGATCACGCACCGAGAATCCGATTCCGCCTCCATCGATCACATTGGGACTATATAGGTAAGCCTTTTCCTCTCCTTTCACTATTATTACCAATTATTTCCTGAGGGAATGTTATTTGAGTTTGAATGTGTGAACATTTATGCTAGATCTACGTCGTTCACGTGCGATTTGGGAGGCATCATTCACATATACCGATCAGAGACGATTGAGGCAAGTGGTCTGATGTTTATTTCCAAATTTTGAGTTGAAGTTATGTATCGTTGTGATACGGACCCATGGTTGGGGTGTCGTATGGATGAGGCATTTACTGAAAGATATCTATAATTGCATAGATAATCTAATGATAAGTTAAAACTGCTATTTGGGATCGTTTCTTGGATCCAGGACCACCCTGGGGGTGCGTTCCTTTATTTAGCTGTTTGGCCAGGATGCCTGAGAGTATGCCATGATTATATTGAGTATTTCATTTTATTGAGAAAAAAATAATATAAATTGCTTTTTTATACTTTGGGCATGGCCCAGTTCTATTATCCTGAGGGCAATGTTCTATTAGCGTAAGGGAAATGTTCTATTTAGCCTGAGGGTAGTGTTTTGCTTAGCCTGTGGGTAGTGTTGATCAGCCTGAGGGAAAAATTTATTATGCCTGAGGGAAAGTGTTCGTTTATCCTGAGGGAAACGTTTCATATGCCTGAGGGTAGCAGCTTCTGTTCCTGAGGGAAATATCTCGTATTCTTGAGGGAAACATTCGTTTATCCTGAGGGTAATCACCTGAGGGTTTCGATTCTGATTACCTGAGGGTAAGGTTTTACATGTCTGAGGACTCAGTTATTTAGAATGGTCACTGTGGTGATTTTCTTTGGTTGTACCTACCAAGATGAAGCACAATCTTGAAGGTGATAAGTAATAATTAAAATGGAAATGAAACTAGTAGTGATAGTTACTTTTGAGTACTTACTAGTTTACTACATTTACTTTTGCACATTTTTGTTACAAATTTTAACTGACAGTTAGGCACAGGCCTTTGGTGGGTGCCTACTAGGATTTATTTCTCAAACCCAATTTGGGTCATGTCTTTGGCCCAAATAGACTATATTGCTGTAGGTGTCTATAGGGGAAAGAGTCCCTATACAGGTACATAATTGTAGCAAAGGAGTAGGAAAACATGGGATCGAGCTTAGGATTGCGATGTCGTTGTGTTCTGTTTACTTTGCTTTGTTTTGTTTGGTTGTACCATGTACTTTGAGATGTATTGTATTGTCTTGTTGTGTATCATGTTCTGGCTGCTTTTATATAATAGTGACATGCTGCATCTTTATTTATATGGATACTGGTTCTCTTTTAATTCAGTTTTTCATTTCAGTTGTATATTGTTTACTGCTTCCGCCATTGTATATTATATATATTACCACTGCGCTACAATTTAACAAATAGGGCATAGTTTCCCCACTATCATACCTGGGACCTCACTACTAGTCGGCAGCCTCTGGAATTTGGGGAAATGCGCTTGAGGTAATGTGACCAACCAGGTTCGGGGCACCCGTTGTGTGACTTCTAGATCTGGGACGTTACAACGGACTTACCTGATGTACTCCTCTAACATATGGTGTACCTCAATCGCCAAATTGTTGGAAGTTTTGTGTCATCTTATTGATCAATGCACATGAAACTACTGGTGTTTTGTCGACCAATTCCCCTCCATCTGAAACATCCACCATGATTCTCTCCATATGTGTGAATCCTTCATAGAAGCACTAGATAAGTAGTTTGTCACTAATTTGGTGATCTGGGTAGCTTGCACACAACTTCTTGAATCGCTCCCAGTAATCATACATTGACTCCCCTTGGGCTTAATTGATTCTTGAGATCTCTTTGTGAATAAAAGTAGTCCTTAATTGTGGAAAAAATATTTGTAATAAAATACATTTCAAATCATTCCAATGAGTTACATCGTTAGGTTGTGAGTAATACATCCAGTATTTTTCAGTTCCATCAAGTGAGAATGAGAATGCTATTAGTTTGATTTTATCTATAGATATATTTCTTGGTTTTAGGGTTGAGAAAAACACAATATATTATTTTAATTTTTTTGGATCCTCACCATATAATCCATGAAACTTTGGAATAAGGTGAATTAACCCAGATTTCAATTCAACATTCGATTTGAGGTTTGGGTATGCAATATAATTTGGTTTATAATTAATGTCAGGTGAATCCAATTCTTGTATGGTTATATTAAGTCCATTGTTATTGTTTTTAGACATTGTTTATTTTTTTATGTTTTATTTACAAGTGTTTAAAATTTCAATGTTCTTAGATCAGAGGAATTCCCCAATTGAGTAAATGTTGACACTTCATTTAGATCAAGATTGTATGATTTGAGCCCTAAGGTTACGTTTAATCTTGAGGTCTAGATCAAAGAGATACTTAGGATAAGATGATGTAATAAATCATAGAAATTAATAAGTTTAAAGCATAATATCTTGATTATAAGTTTTAATTTATGTTCTAATAAAGAATAAAAGAGAGAGGAAAGAAATAAAAAAACAAGAAACAAAAATCGAGAAAGGGGAAAGAATAAAGAAGATAGAATAAAGAAGAAATAAGATAAAACAAAAGGATAAAATAAAAGTAAAAAATACCTATAATTAGTTGAATAAAATAATTTAGTCCCTGAAAATGGCTCTAATTTGAAAGGTGCTTTCATAGACACTTTCAAATGTTGGGTGGTTTTTGGATGCTTAGGTGCAGCGGAGTGGCTGACCAAGGTTGTCTCTCAAAGAGGAAGTAATTTGAAATTTTTTTAAAGGTATTATTAAAATAAAATAAAATAATATAAATAGACTAATTAAAAGTATTGGTGTTTGATTATATTTTATAAAATAATAATAAGTATTCTGAAATAAGATTGTTTTTTTTGTTTTTTTGAAATGAAATTCGATTAATATGACACAACGAGAATATATATATTTTTAAAATGATTTTAAAAGGAGTAATAGATATAAATCTACATATTAAATTAATTATTTATCATTATAATTTAAATAAATATGAAATTAATTATGATCCTCTAATTTTTTAACCCCAAACCCTATGATTATTAACTTAACCACCAAGATGAAATTAATTAAACCCTAGGCTAGCTTTAGAACATGAAATCGTTGCACCCTACTTTGATTAATGTTATAAGGAAAGATTATGATCAGAGGTAAATTAGGGAACATATCCACTCTATAAATGAGGATTAATTGGATTTAGGAAATATATTTTAACTCTAAAAATTGATCCCATGTGGTTTTGTTTTATCGATTATGTCCACTCTCTCACAATTCACACAATTCTAAACCTCACATGTTTTGTATTAATTATTCAATTTATTGTTTAGTTTCATTTAAATTAAAAAATATATTAATATATCATATTAATTTAATTACAGTATCTAATTTTTTCAAAATAAATGAATGAATAAGGTCAGAGTTAGACTGATTACTAAGAAAATTACTCTTCCATTGGTGGAGTTGTCATCGTGGAGACGTTTTTCATAAGCAATGGATTGAAAGGGAAACACTCAATATCGCCTCTGCTATTTAGTTCTAGCCCAAATAATTGAATTAAAGAAGAATAAAATTTAGAAAAATATAATAAATTAAAGACAATCTAATAATTTTATTTAAAGAACAAAATCATTACAACAAAGAAGAGGAAAAGAAGGGCATTTTGGAGGAGATCCTAGATTGGTAGCTTCCCTGCCCCATTTGTGAATTGAAATGGTATGGAACCACTTCTCATATGCTCCAAATATAATAATTCACGTCCCAAACCCTAAAAATGATAAAAACACCAATTTATATATTGGAGGGGAGGATAGGTTTTAGGAGGCTTCTAGTGTGAATGGGTAAATTCGGCCAAATAAATCAATCCAAATTTTACCACCTGTTTGAACACCAAAATTTGTGAAACAGCTATCCTTCTAGAAGGATAAGTTGTGAGAAAATGTATTTTATATATTCTCTTCAAATTTGGGACCAATAAAAGAATTTATGAAGATGTTATGGCCCAAATACTGAAATGATGTCTAATCTGGCATGTCCAACCCACCTTTGAATTAATGGACCATTTACTCCAACCAAATGCTTGATTTAGCTCCATTGTCTTGAATAAAAGTTGTATCCCATTAAGTTATAAAAAATTATACAAAATTTTAATTACAAATAAGTCAAATTAAAATATTTATTTCCAAAATACTATAGTGAATTTTAAAAGGGTAAAATTGGAATTTTCATCAAATTTGCAAATGAATGATATAATCTCAAATATTCCCTACATGAACCAATTTACCACAATGTTAGTAAATTATATCATTTATTATTAATAAAATATTCAATGAATTTTTTTTTTATCATTTTAGTACCCAAAAAAATGAGTATAATACTTCGAATGGGAGGAGAGACAAGTATACAACTAATAATATCATTCTTCCCCATATCAATAAGAAGAAACTATCACCACTTAATAATTATCAAGGGAGTAATAGATAAGACAACTAAAGGATGATATGAAGGAGATTATAGACCATGTCACTAGTACCCTATAGGAGTAGTGAGGATAAGTGGTAATAGAGTATATAATGCACTTCCCTCTTGAATATGAGGAATACATCATAAAAGTTGAATAAAAATAGGAAAATACTTCATGAAAAATTACATATGATCCATCAGAAGAGTTTATAGAACCAAATATATCCATGGTTGAGTATTTTGAGTGAGGAAATTCTATATTATACACCTACTAGACAAGATATGTTCAATAGGAAACAAAAACTGAGTCCTCTTAGTTCAATAATGAAGACTCAACTCCCATATTTAATGCCTTATAGAATAAAGGGGAAAACACGCTGGAGGTGTTTTAATTTAAAGATAATTGAAAATTTTAACTTATTTCACAATAAAATTGTTTTATAGAGGCCTTTAAAGGATATAATAAACTCCAAGTTGATACAAATGATGGTGAAACTTTTTCAATGAACTCAATTTACTTTGATTTCATTGAATCTCATTTTAAATCTCATTCCCCCTATGTTGTGTATGAAAAATCCTTACTAACATGGAAATAATAGGAAGATATCTATGGTGGTAATATATATATATATATGATATGGTAGAAATATTTTAATAAATGATTGAGTATCGACTTCCCACTTCTACATACCAACTTACAGAGGCATTAATTGTAGAAAAAGAGATTCATATTGATTCTATGGAGATAAATGATCATACCTTGGAATAATTTTTTATTTTTTCAAAATATGAATTATTAACTGATCTTACTTGTTTACACCATACAAATTTTATGCTACTCATGGTCTCCTTGGTTAAGGACGATGATATGATCAGAAGATAAGAGTAATATTTAGAGGATGACAAGGGGGATCTACTGAGGTTTCCTAATTAAGTTGAAGAGGTAGTTGGAACATGAATGCACCTTCATAATAAAATATTTTCTCAACAAAACACAGATGATTAGTTACTCCTAAGATAAAATACCCATACTCACTTATCTATACAAGTACATATATGAAAGAATAATTGATTCTGTATTTCATCTTTTAAGACCCACTTTGAAATCAATAATTCACTATCCACGAGTTGGTTATACACTATATAATTATAGGGGGACTCCATCAGAAGTGAACAAAGACGATTGGATACAAAATGTGGTGGTACCTACAAAACAATATAAACCCCATACTAATTGGGGTTAACCAAAATACTGTCTAGTTATGAAATTAAAAAACTGCAACATACACCTAGGGGTTCATACCAATAATTCTCCCCCTCCATTTTTTTTTACTTTTTTTTGAATAAATTTACACATGTTTCTTTTTTTATTATTATATAGAATGAAGAAAGTGGAATTTAGGGGCTCAAATCAAGCCACTAGATCAAATAATAGGGTTGTATTTCTCCATCCCTTATTTTTCCATTATCCATGATTTTAGTTTTGGTCCATTATTGAGGGTAGTGTAAAATCAAAGTGTAAGGAAATTAAATCTGTTTTAGGTATATTTTTATCTTTTCCATTTCTTTCATTGAATAAATGGTTTAAGTCATTTTTTAATTTTTATTTAATCCAGGATTTATGTTCTCTATGAGACATAGTTCATTTGAGAAAACATGAAATATATTGTTTAGAAATCAGAAAATGAATCTTAAATGGAAAAGTATTTAGGTGAACCATAATTGAAAAAATATGAGATGAATTAATGAACTTGAATTTGGGTGAATTGTTTTCTAACCAAATGTAACACCTTAAGGAACCTTCTTAAATGGAAAATATAGTGGTTATTTGGACTAGAGTAAACTGAGAAATTAGGATCCAAACTAAATTTACTTGAGATTACCAAAATCATAGTGTGTGTGATAGATAAAATCCATTAATAAAGAGTTATAGTAATTTATGAGCTAACTATCTAAACCTAGATTCCATGCCTTTGATATCACAAATATCATTGATGGATGATTTTTGTTTAGAATTACTAGTTATGTATTATCTATACTCACCTAATAAGTTCAATTCAAAATTCATGGATTTAAAAAATAAATGTGAATAAGCACTCAGTTATTGATAGGAATGGAATGGAAGGTAAATATTAAACTAAAGTTAACATGGGGTAAATGTAATATGGAATTTTAATTTAATATGTGTCAAGGAATTGTAAAATTAAGAAGTGAATGAGGAAATTGAATAGGTGAAAATTGAAAATGGGATTGCTAGTTAATATTGAGATTTGTTTATATCCTTAATAATTTGCATTCATTGGTTGTGGCTTGATCATGGGATAAAGTTGATTCAAACTGAATGTAGTTTTTGAGATTAATTACTTGAGAACAAGGAATAATTAAAGTTTTGGGGAATTGATTAAACCATATTTTTATATAATTTTAATAATTATTATAGTATAATTATTAAAATTATTATTTCATAACATTGTAAATGATATCATTTTTATTTTATATAATAAACATTGAGCTTAAAATGAAAATTACTTAATTTGTAAATTCTATTACTTAAATAATTATTTTGTGCTTAAATTTTGATGAAAGAACATTAAAACTATTTTTGGTAATTTTCTAGGGAAATGGGTTATTCTTATGTATGCGCACATATATGATACATAATATAAATGTGGAAATTGTGCATAATATGTAAAAATTAAGCAATATGGAAAAGATAATATATAAATATTTCTTTGGGTAGTCTAGAGGATGCATATGATGTTTTACTTTTCGTTAAAGGATAAATGATCCCATACAGATAATTTATCTCCATCAATTCACTGAAATGTAAGGAAAATTCCTTTTATATAGAAGAAATATGTTTATATATAAGGTGTTTTCCTTTTTCAATGGGAAGAAAAATACCAGCCATGTCAGAATAAACCCCAAGGTGTGACCTCATGTAACATTAGCTTGGCCAGGCTAAAGGCTACATGTGAATAAAATACAAATCTCAGTTCACTTAAATCATGCTTTACTCTAGCATCGACCATAACCAAGTCCTTTCACAAATAATTTTTATGCAGATCCCAACCTAGTTCATAATTAGAATCAAATTGGGTCAATCCACTATGTTTAGAAAATCCAAGCCCCTTCACACAAGGATTTACATTACAATTGAGAAGTAGCCAAGTGATTCCTGATTTCAAATAAATATTGATTATAGGAAATGTTTACTACTCATGGAGTCTATTGAAACTAAATAAATTAGTCCAAGGGAATAAAATATAGAGGAATATTTTAATCTTGGAATTATTTTGGGTATGAATATTATCCTAACTTCTATAAGGGGTTGGGGATTATTTTCTATTTAATGGTAAGGAGCCTAATAGAATTATCCATTCCCACTTTATGAAATTTATTGAGCATTACTTAATTTCTACATGTATTTTTATTCCTTTAATGTTAATAAAGTTTTTCTATATTCTTTTTTTTTCATGAGTACTATTATCTTATACTATCTCTAATTTCTTAGTGTTTCCCCAACTTTTATGTTTTAGTGATCTTAGAATTCACAATGGTGAAGTGATAACCCTTTTTGGGTAGTCCAATGATGAATCATAATGGTGTTATTGAATTTATTCATTTAATTCCATATCTATTTTCCTAATTCTAGTGAGGTAGTGTATATAGTAAGTGGAGTTAGTGATCGTCACTTCACCTTTTATTAAAATTGATTCACAATTTTACTATTTTTTTAGTTCAAAGCCTCCCAAAAATTGATTAATTCAATATACTAGTGTAGGTGAGTGGATTGATACATTAAATGAAGAGAGATTACTGATAGGTGGTTTATTGAGTTACATATCATTATTGTTGAGTGTTCTTGATCACTCAATAAAGAGTACAAATAAGAGATTAAGGTTCTTGAAGATCCTTAAGTAAATTTTTAATCTCATATATTTGAAATAGTGAGAGGTAATGGATGAATGATATTTAATTTTCTCATTGAATTAGGTAATTTATAATAAGAGAAAATTATGATGGAACTCATTGGAATCCACCAAAGGACCATTTACACTTCTTGCTAATATTTTTTTTGTTTTTATTTCTCTTATTTAAATTTCATAAATATTAAAAACTAAACACCCACCATAAAATTTTATTTATTTTAATTTTAATTGAAAAAAATTATAAGTGATATAGAATAGTGAGTGACTAGACAAGAGTCCTTGAGAGATGGCCCTAAGGTCATCTCCCTTGCTAAATTATTTGTAATTAAATATTTTAATTGATTTACATCCCATGATAATTTCTTTTAAATTTTGGAACTGTTTTAGTATAGTGGTGAGTATTGTCAATTAAAATCACAAAAATAGTTTTAATATTATCCTAAAATAAAACATAATGGAAACTAGGGTCACTTACTATTTAGGATAGTTTTCTACTCAATGAATACTTTCTTATTTCATTTTTGTACTGCCAATAATGGGATAACAGTTCTCCATCATGATGCCTAAGACCACTAGAACATCACCATGTGAGAAGCATAGAGAATGGAATCATGGGTTGCATTGTAAAGATATCTATCCTTGTTTAGAAATAATTTTCCATTTCTACTTTGATTGAAGGGGTCGAGTTAACTATTTTATATAAGAAATTAATCTAGATATATAAGTAGTTCAACCAGATATATAAGGGTTTCAACTAGATATATAAGGAATTTTTATTGATAGAAGAAAATCCTTATTAAATAATTTATTCATCATTTATAAATTTTAATGATCTCCCATGAGAGTAACTAGGGAGATGACCATGATCTTATTTCCATGGAGGGAACCAATTTTTTTTATAAAAGTGAGATCAAAGGATCTTAGATAAAAGAAAATAAAGATTACAAGAGTATGAAAGATGGTATTTTACAATTTTCCTATTAAAAATTGAGAAGAATATCACTAGGTAGGGAGTTAGAGTGATAGAAAACATATTTATTTACTTACTTATTTTATAGACCATGAGCAAGTTAGTTTTCTTCACGATAAGTGTGCATGTTAATATAGTTCATAGAAGAATGTATATCCAAAAAATTGATCCATCCCACCGTCATCTTCCATGAGAGGTGGACTACTCCCATCCTTACCTCTTAAACAATGGTCGTAGAGTCCGACTCAAACCATACATTGTTCCAATTATGTTTCCTCATAGTGAAAACAACTATGATGAATCCATTCATTTCATTTTAGAGTGAATTTTCATGTCCACAAGGACCATAGAGAGTTTCCACCACATCGCCATTCTGATCTCTAAAAATGGACCCATATCCTACAGGCCTTGTATTTCTTCTCGAGGCACAATCTATGTTTCATTTGAGACAGAAAGGAAAGGGAGAAATCTAGAAGACCTCATGAGTTCCATAGGGTATGGTAAAGTTCCCTTTGATATTCAACCTTCTAAGAGTAATGAGACCCCTCACTGAGTTATTATAAGTAGTATCGGATAGCCTATTACCATTCTGTAAAGCCTCTAAGATCTTAACAGTAGTGAATCGATCATTAAAGAATTTCTTCTCATTCATGGACTTTTTATAGAATCTCCAAATGACATGAATTATCTCTTCACTTGCTACCCAAAAAAGAAGAGATAATTGCTTTGTGAACTGTATTCCAAGTAAAGCCTGTAGAAAATCCTGGGAAGATGAAACGTAAATGGATTTCACATAAAATATATTATAGGAAATTTTCCAAAGGGAGGATTAGATTTTAAAGTATAATAATAGGTGATTGATATCCTCCCTATGTCGATGACAAAGGGTACTTTTCTAGTATAGTGATATTCCCACATGCTGAAGGTTTTTATCAATTGGTATTTTATTAAAATCTAATCTCCATAGTAGTGTATACCTTGAGGTAAGAAGCCACTTCTTGTAATTTCTAATCCAATTGAGACTTTATTGGAGTAGATTATGATATAAGTTCTTGTATTCAAGTTATCTATTGGGGTATGGTTCCCAAATGTATAGATTATCATGATTGAAAAAATCATAATTGGAAATAGCTGCAACAATATCATAAGGTTGAAGCTCTAGGTTGTCCATCTGGTCTTTGATAGAGATGTTATGATCAGTATTCTGGTCAAATGAGTAAATATGTTCAACCGTTGGAGTTCCCAACCAGTTTTAATTCTAGAATCTGAGAGAATAATTCCTTTTAACAAGCCAATGAGAGTACATGAGAATCTTTTGATCAACTATCCTTAGGCCTGGCCATATAGAGGACTCCATTTAGTTCAAAATTCAAGTTATCAGATTATCAAAAAAACTTTATATAAGGAATATTAGAGACTCAGAGTGATTATTTATGTTCCTCCAAATGAATTTTTCAATAAGTGACTAGTTAAAAAGTTTTATATTTTTGATGCTGATACTACTTAAAGTATGAGGAAAACAATATCTTTTTCAAGAGTCTGTGATGAATTTTATTTCCAATATGATTCCACTCCAAAAAAAGTTCCTCATCATTGATTTTATGGGTTTGATCACTAAGTCAGGCCTAGAGTAAAACATAAAAGAGTATACTAACTTTTATACCACCACACGTTTAACAAGGAACACTCTTCCTACCATTGAGAGAGTCTTTCCTTTCCAAGAGGTAAGAGTTCTTCTAATTTGGCTCAAAATATAAATGAAATGATAATTCCTAGGCTTTATACAAAATAGGGGGACTGTGAGGTAAGTAAAATGGAGATAACCCTATCTTATTCCTAGTTCATTGATTATGGAAACCTTCATTGGGGAAGAAATTCTCTTGACAAAGTATGTAAAGGACTTATTCCAACTGATTTCTTGGCATAACACATTTTCATAGTGTAAAAGTTATTTCTTATATTGTTGATGTTCTTCCTATGAACCTAAGTAAAAATAATGATATCATTATCAATAAATAGGTTCGAAGGATCATATGTGCCTATTGTTTCCCAAATGGTAGTAATTTCACCCTTATCCACCATGTGAAGAAAGATCCTACTGAGATAATCTTATTCAATGGAAAAAGTGGTAGCTGAGAGAGGATCTCCTTTCCTTACTCCCTTGGAGCACTGGAAACCCAAGGATATAACCAATTCACTCACTATCCATTATACTTATTTATAATTTTGTTGCTTTTTTAAATATAAGAAATAAAACATTGAAAGTAGGGGGTTTTGGTGGTTGTGTAAGGATAGAATGAAATTATACAAATATAATGAAAATTATAATGAATAAAAGAAGAAATGAGACACCCCTAGATTTGTCTTAAATGATCCTTCATTGTAAAACTACCCATTACTCCCCTATTTTAACACATTGTGAAATGAATCAGACTCTCACAACCAAATTTCACAATCTGTGTGAATAAACATTGTACCTCTAAGTACATTTCCCACCACTGTCTCTTAAATAGAGTGAGGTAACCACCTTAATTGAGAGTGCATTCATCACTACCATAATGAATAACAACTATGATTTCATACAACAATCAAGATTATGATTCCATTGTACATATGAAATTAAAGTAGTTGAAAAATATTAATATATGGTTTTCACTATGTATCCATTTTATTATAAATATTTTCCATGGGATAAAAATAAATAACTATTTTAAACTCTTAAGACTGTAGCTAGGGAGATAACCTAAGGTTTTTCTCTCAAGGTTCCTTTCTAACCACTCAATATCCAAATTCACTGATGTACTTTGTATTTTTTTAGTTTAAAATTGAAAGAAAATAAAATTTATTAGGGATTTTTTAACTTTTTATATTTATGAAATTAAGAAAATTGAAATAAAAATACTCACATAAAGATTTAGCAAGAAGTGTAAATAGTCCTTCAATGAATTCTATTGGGTTCCATAATTGTTATCTCTTGTTATAAATCACTTAATTTAAAAATAAAATTCAATAAAATTCATATAATTACCAATAATAGTTTCTAATTTATGAAATTTTAAGTTTTCTCAAGGATCCTTGACTGTATACATCCCTTATTTATCATCTATGGTGAGTGATCAAGAACAGTCGTCAATTAAGAGAGTGAAATCAATCAACCACCTGACATCAAATTCTTACCATTAAACTTCTCAATCCAATCAAATATACTGTTATGGCAATTGAATCAATTTTTGTGAGTATTTGAAGTGAAAATAGTGAAAGAGTGGAGTAATTTTGATAGAAAGAAACGTGATGATTTCCACTTGCACTTCCTACACCCACTTCCTTACTATAATTAGGAAAATAGATTTGGAACTAAATGCATAAATTCAATAACACCACTATGATTCACCTTTATACCACCCATAATGGGTTAACACTTCACTATTATGATGTCTGATATCACAATAACATTATAGTGGGATAAATATAAAGAAATCAGATTTTGGTAAAGACAACAACACAGACAAACTATAAGAACACATTGTAATTTTATTAACATCAAGAGAACACAAATTTTGAAAAAATTAAGTAATCCTATGAAATAAAAATTAATCCAACATATTGATTAATAAAAAATAAATATGATATATAACTAATAAATAATAACTATAATTTTTTTGAAGATATCTATTAATGATTAAAAAATAAAATAAAATGGGAATAAGTGCTTGGTTATTGAGAGGAACGGAAGGGAAGGTGAACTTAATTGAAGAAGGGGAAAAATATTAAATTTTCATTTAAGATTTATCAAGGAAGTGTAAAATTAGTAAGTGAATTAGGAACTTGAATAAGAAGAAACTTAAAAGGGTATTACAAGTTAATACTGAGATTCACTTAAATCTTTAACAATTATCATTCATTTATTGGGGATTGAGCATGGGATAAAGTGGATTTAATATAAATATAATTATTGAGAGTAATTCCTCAAGGAAAATACATAATTCAAGTGTGGGGAAATTGATAAATACATATTTCTATATATTTTCAGTAAGTATTTTATTATAGTTAATATTAATATTATATTATAATATCATAGATAATAACATTTTAATTTTACAGAATAAATATTAAAATTAATATGAAAAAAATAATTCATGAATTTTATTGTTTAAATAAGTATTATGTGCTTAAATGTTGATGGTTAAACATTAAAACGTGTTTTGGTGATTTTCTAGGGAAATGGTTTATTCTTCATATGAACATAGGGGCGTTTCATAATATTAATGTGGAAAATGTTCATAATATGTCAGAATTACCCAATGAGGTAAATATAATATGTAATCATTTTTTAGGGTATATAAAAGTATATATAAGATGTTTTCCTTTACCATAGAGGGTAAATGATCCCATACATAATATTTAACTTCATGGATGTACTGATACATAAGGAGAATTCCTTTTTTGCATAAGAGATATATGTCACAAATATAATGTTTTCCTTTTTCATTGGGAA
This sequence comes from Viscum album, assembly GCA_963277665.1. Classification (NCBI taxonomy): domain Eukaryota; kingdom Viridiplantae; phylum Streptophyta; class Magnoliopsida; order Santalales; family Viscaceae; genus Viscum; species Viscum album. The sequence continues at coordinate 1,150,597,651 of OY728152.1, forward strand.
GAAAAATACTAGCCATGTTATAATAAATACAAAGGTATGAACTCACTTATGATTGGCTCAGCCAGTGTAACACACTGAGATTTTTTGATTTATTATTTTCTGAATTAATTTAACCTTCAAAATATTTTTCATTTCACGTAACACTGAAAACAGTTTATTTTATATTAAAGAATTACGTTTGTATTGCATTATATGAAACACAAAGTTAATCATGAACTACATGAAGCAAATTTTTTATCTTTCTCTACACAGAATATCAAGGTTATGTTATGTTACAAGCAAGATTGACTTTCCTCAATAGCTTACGTAACACGCAAGATCGAGTGTTACCGAACAATAATTAATTATTATAATATTATTATTTAATAGGATATAACATGTACATTAAATTTAATAGTATAAGATTAACTAAATTATGAATAAATATAGTTTAATTAATTAGCAACCTAATAATTATAAATGAATATAGAAACCAAATTAATATAAAATAACTAATTTTATAAAAGTCTATTTTTATGTGAAAAAGACGATTTATATTAATAAGTTAAATTAATTACTAATAATGAAAGATATTAATTAAATTTTTATTTTATATATTCAAAAAATATTCTTTATAATCATCCAACATATTTGATAGATATAAGATAAGAAGAAACCCAATTTTATGCTTAAAAACCTATATTTTTATAAAGGTAATTTTATCTCATTTTAATATACAACCCATTTTAAATAAAATTTTTAGAACTTCTATAGATTTAATATGTCAGAAATAAAATTCAAATTTGAAATAGAAACATTAAAATTAGTAGGAAATTTTTTTGGGTATTTTTCTGTAAGGTTTCATTTTTTAATGAATAGTAAAAAATGCCGAATTTTATTCAAAACTGCCTTTTCATATAATTTATTTATAAGGATATATTATATTTTAAATTGGTTTAAAATTTTAATTAGATAATTTTTTATCAATTAATCTAATTTATATAATTAGAATCAATTTCAATTTTAAATTGGATATAAAAACTTAGCAAAAGTTTTGACAGTTTTACTTTAAAAACTCGTAGTTTCATCCCGTCATCAGGATTAATTTTAAATTAATTTCTACCACTTATGTGATTAGAATTTGTAAAAATTGATTCTATATTTTTAATAATAATAATTTATAATTTCTAATGAGGCCAATTTTTTTACCAAAAATATTACTGAAAGTGATTAAAATTTATTACAATGGTCCATAGAAAAAATAGGTTAATAAAGTAAAAAACCTTAAATTTAATTCCAAAACCGACCTATAGACTTGAAAAAAACACATTGTGTGGAAATTATTAGGACATTAACCTTCTATTATTGAGTTCTTTTGGATTAGTATGACTTTTTTTAGGTAAAAACGTGGGTACACATAACCTGTTTTAAAAAATGCCAAGTGTGTCATTTCCCTTCCCAATAAAAGGCCACCACCTCTCCCACTTCTTCACACCAATAAAACCACTTCTATTCAGACAAGATCTTCCAAATAAACTTCCCATAATCCCTAAATACCTCCTAGAATCATCCCCTTGTACAGAAATAAATCCAATGAATCCTTTTGGTACAAACTAAAAGGAGTTACCCGATTAAGAGGTAATGTCTTCTCCCATACTCCTTTCTTTTATTTTATTTTTCCACCCACTAAAATATATTTATTCCATGATTTAATAAAATAAAAAGTATCATAAATATAATATTATTTTGTTTAGAGAAGGATTTGACCTAAAATTACAAACACCTTTATCTAATGGGTAACGAACATATTGTTTACGTGTACGATGAACTACCGCCTCACGAAATAATGATTGTTTATTTTTACTTTACCACCTCTCATGGTGGAAATTATGACGGACACCCTATTTTTATATATTATGTATTATATTTATTATTTATATAATATTTTTGTTCCTTTTATAACATATACTATTTCTTTACTTTCTATTTGGTTTAAATATGATAATTTCATTTGAGGAAGTGTGGACTACCACCCCCTCAAAGGGATGTGATTCGTTCACACACTACATGGAATGTAATAATGATGGGTTTAGTGAACATATATGATATATATAATATAATAAATCTAATGGAATAATGTTATATATACATATATAGATACTTATATGTAATTTTATTTATTTCTTTCAATATGAAAATAAAAACAGAAACAACGTTCATGCGTACGTACAACTTACCGTCTCCATGAAAGTTGAATTCCATTTCATAATTATATATTCTATAGATTATTATAATACAAATTTAAAATATTTAAATTATATTTATATCATGGTTTACATTCTATAAATCATGATATAAGTATAAGGACCAAAGATATAACAAATTAAGACACAATCGAAGAATAAAGAGAATATTACCTGAAGTGAAACCTTAACATAGGATTGTTAACAAGCGGGTAATATAAGGTCATAATAAAAACATATGTGGTATTAGATACAATAATATGGTTATTTAAAATATATATAATAAATTTATATTTATTATACAGGTGGTTTGTATAAGTATGAAGGGAGTCAAGACACAGGGTACATGAATTTCATCTCACTTTTTATTTCTATGAGATACATGCTTTATTCACCACCCATTCCTTTTTTGTGGTGTGTATACTACCCATTAATGTATTAAATGTTTCTTATAGTTAAATTTATAGGTATTTACATATCCATTTTATGATCTTTATTTCATGGGGTTTAAGTTTCAAAAGTTACTAAATCGGTAAAATAACTTTGTCTCAATTTTCCTTATTTGAGACTCATGTTTTGTTATGCTTACAAATTCATTTTGAGGTGTATATAATTACATTTTACATGATATATCATCAATATAATTCTTTTCATGATATTATAAGCTTCATTTAATTTTATTTTCTTACATGGATAGTATAATCCCAAGTTACCAAGTGATAAGAGTTTATAGTAACAATCTCATTGCTTTTCAAGATTGTTTATATTTATGCTTCCTTTGAAGATATATTATAACCAATTTCTCAAGAACATTCATGGATTTTATTATCCTTTGGTTATTCATGATATATTCATGTATTGGTAACATTTTTCTACTCTTTGGTATATAAGATAGTTAATAAAGTGTTTTTAAGATATCCCTACTTTAACATCTCTCTGGTAAAAAATCTATGTTCCTTCAAAACCATGTTTTCTAAAAAGGGTTTCAAAGAATATTTTACCATTATCCTATAATATTTAAAAGAAATTTTTACCCTTTTTTTCTTTTACAAATATATTCAAATTAATCTTCTTGTATCTTTCCGAACAAGGCATTTTTATTACCATTTTACTGTACAAAAGGAATGTTCTTTTTACCTCATATGGAATATACAAATTTACCCACCATCATTTATTTGAAGATTACATTTCATTTTTAAACTGATAATTTTTAAGAAAAATTTGTTAAAATTAATTTTCAATGAAATTTGTTTTCAAAATATTTTCAAGATTCTTTTATATGTTTTTAAGAAAAATTGTTTTAAAAATGTTTTCAATCCTTATTTATAAATTTTCAAAGTATTTTCAATGAAATTTTTTTTAAATTTGTTTCAAGATTATTTAATATGTTTTCAAGTAAAAAGGTTTTCAAAAACATTTTCAATCTTTCTTTATAAGTTTTCAAAGTATTTCAAAGAATTGTTTTTAAAATTTCTTGAAGCTTATTTTATAAGTTTTCAACAAAAAAGGTTTTAAAATGATTTCAAGTATTATTTATAATTTTTCAAGGTATTTTATAAGAAAAATATTTTCAAATGATTTTATATATTAAAAATAATTTTTAAAGAAGAAAGGATATTTTATTCAAGAAATGTTTTTAAAAGATATTTCAAAATTATTTTCCATCTAAGATGACATCCCTTGATGTTACTCATAACCTTTTAAGAAATTATATAAAGGTTATATTCATATTATTTCTATGAATGAGTTGTGATTAATGTCATGGTATTTATTAAACATGTTTCTATTTCATGAGTTATATGTTTATGAAATCCATTTCTCTTTCATGGGTTATGATTTTGATGAAATAATTATGAGACCTGTATCTTTTTCTATAGGTTATGATATGTTTACATGTTTATGATACCCATTTCATTGCATGGGTTATGATATGAATATTTATGATTTTTTGTTACATTTACGTATGATTTCATCATCATCATGTAAATTTTTATTTAAAGGAAAAAATAAGAGTTCAAAGGAGCCAAGGCCCACAAATGCAGACCAAAGGGAAGAAAGGGACTAAGGGTGTCTAAAATAGTGGAGAACGAGTGAATCCCCTATAATAATATTGACCCATTCCATCTTCAAAATATTAAAGTTATGAAAAACTAAACACTCAGTACCAAGGACGTCCACCGAGGATAAATAGTCCTCCAATTTGTTACCCTCCCACCAGGTATGGTTTACCTTGATGTTGTATCCTAGTATGTCATGAAATTTTATAATGATATAAAGAATGGACAATGGAACCATAACCATTCCATGAAGGGAATTTTCCAGGAGCATTGAGTTTGTTTCAGCTTTCATGATATCCAAACCCCTCTACCTGAAAACATTAAGACTTGTGAGCATGGCCATGGCTTCTGTATAGAGGGTGGATCCTTGACTAAGCCTGATAGATAAGGCCCAAGTGACTAACCCACTATTTTCATGCACAACCCCACCACTATGAATTTAACCTTAAACTCAGGACCCATCAAAATTAAGATTCAATCCCAATGAAGGGGGAACTACTAGACCCAGTTACCCAGACGATGATCTCTCCCTTGAGAGGAAAGGTGAGGACCTATAATGAAGCACTGCAAGTACAGAGCCTATTTCTTGTTAACTAGGTCCCTGAAAAATTCAATGAGTAGATTTTTAACCCTGATTATAATTAGGAAACTATTTGAGGCCACCCCATAATGAATCTAATTATTTCTCGCTTACCATAAGCACCAACACCCTGCATGAAAAATCATTGTACAGACAATTTTATCCCTGCCTCCACTACCCGATCCATGGTACCAATGGTCAAGGAAGGGGTGATCATACATAGTTAGAGTATATATAGCATTAATCTCACCGAAATATCCCTACACCTCATGCACCCTCTCTATCTTAAAGAAAAGGAGGACCGAGCTTTCCTCTTTATGATCCTTTCAACATACACAACTAGAAACAATGAAAATTACACAATGATTAATGTTATCAGTCATAGGTACAACTCCATTCCTAATCCTCCAGGCAAGGATGTTGAACTTGGTTGTTATATTGTTGGCCCAAAAGATATCACTCCATGCCTCCCCATGTGCGTATGATTTCATTATGAGATGGGTGGGACTTATATCTCTTTCCAATGCATTGGTTAATGATTTATATCTCATGAGATAGATGTGGATGGAATAAGAAATGAACTCGTTTTAGTATTATAAGGCAGGAATGGGAAATAAACTCAGTTCAGTATTATAGGGCTATAATGATAAATAAAATCGGATTAGTATTATAGGGCTAGAACGAGGAGTGAACTCGGTTCAGTAATAAAAGGCTGGAATGGGGTGTGAACCCAGTTCAATAAAGTACTTTTTCCACTAAGATGGTCTTAGCAAAAATACCTTGTACACTATGGAAATTATTATATATACTTATGTCTATTCCAAAATTCCATGTTTTATTCCTATGTTACAAATTCATGGATTATTTTATTTATTTCATTATGATTCATGTATTATGAACTACCAAGATTTATTCCATGATTCATGTATATGATCTTTGATATGTAGGGTATGATCTTCTATTTTTGTGATCATGTTCTCATACCATTATGATCATGATTATGTTTACATATCTCCCTTGTTTAACCTTACTGATCATTTGGGATCACCCATTTTTATGTTTGCTTCCCTAGGTTATGGAGATATTTATTATGATTGATGTGTCTAAAAATGGTTCTAGTCAAGAAAAACCTAGTGGGAGATAATTTATCTCACTTATGTATTAGTGTTTATGTTTCCATGTTTCCATGTTTCCAAAGGCACTAGACTAGTACATTCTATGGGAATCTGTTTATATATTGTTTTAAGTATTCGGTAAAAGTTATGAAATGTTAATAAATGAAAATAAAGGGTCACTATAGTTGGTATCATAACAAAGGTTTAGTTAACCTTTGGAATCTAGGATGAGAATTCCTTAGTGAAAACACTAATGACATGTCTAGGGATAAGTCTAAGGATAAGGAAGAGTATAAGAAAATGTCCTAGAATCTTGGTAAAGGATAGAGTGAGTGGTATCATATAAATAAATCTCTATCTGGATACTTCAAGTGGATGTGGCTCTAACACAGATGTACCTAGGGGTAAAAAATTCAACAATATGTTATGGGCCTGACTTGAGGTAATCCAGTACACGAAAATGGGACTTAATGCACACCTATTTTGAAACTCTGTGAGGATATGCTTTGGGAATTCACAAACTCTTCATGAACCATAATGAAGGATTTAAATATAATTTGTATATGAATAATCTAGTATAAACCTAAGGTTTCATATATCAAGGAATGTTTCATGATTTAGAAATCTTATAAGTAATTATTTCATGATTATGTGGTTTTCTTGTATGATAAGTAATGATAAAAATATGCTTCTAGTTTTATTTAATTATGGGAACTATAGGGAACAATATTAAAGTTTAATGTGATGGACAATTTTCTAATGAGTAGTTAGGTGGGATGATCACTGTATTGAAATATGTTGTGATAATTCCTAATCTTTTTTCAAAGAACATGATTAACAATGTATACCTTAACCAACTCTTAGACTCACCACATAAGATAAAAAATGAGTCCACTGAGAGTACGGGTAATGGATACCATGGAGGAAATAGTATTTTGTTTCCTTTGTGTCAATAATGTGAAAATAATCACCTAAGTGAATGTCTTATAGGAACAAGAAGATATTTTGACTGTATAAAAGGACACAAAGAAATTTACTGTAAGGGAAAAATGAAGAGTTCAATTAACAAAATGGATGAGAATATTGGACTCCATAAGTCATAATTGAAGGATAGGTGTTTTAAGTGTGGAATAAATAGTCATTATGAAAATCAATGACCAGAGAGGAAAACTCTTGAATAGAATCAGAAAGGTGGTGCAAGTAATGGTTACATTGCGTATGATGATGAGAATACAAATGAAATGTGAAAGGAAAGAGGTATTATGTAATAGGATGATGTATCCTTGTTAATGGAATAATGATTAAGTGGAATAATAATTTTTTTTTATTTCTTTGGATTCAAGAATTATGTTATATGAATGGTGAAATATATAAGGATTGTTTAGTTTATGTTTTTCGCTGCTGATTTACATGAACAAGCTGAATGGTTCAGATGGAATATAAAAGTGATATAATGGAAAGGTTATGTCCATGGAAAACAAATGATTAAGGGAAATATAACCCTTAATATACTCCTTATGTTATAATAATGTTTTTTGGATAAATATATGTGGGATATGAATAAGTAAAGTGGACGGTACTGATTACCTTGGAACTAATTAAGGACATGTTGACCAGTAGTTTGTGCAATCATGGTTGAAGTTTACAAATTCTTGGATTTATGGAATTTATCTTGTAATATATGGAATAAGGAATAATTCATGTTTTCTTGAATTATTAATGGAAATTCATATTATTACCATTTTTTAAGAGAATATATGATGAGGGTATTCATATGTTTGGAATGTGACAACCAAGAGATACTTATGATATACAAGGGAATCAATGTGAAGATGATTTTTGTGAATCTATTTTTAATGTTTTAAATTTTCATCTTTAAAAATGGTTATAAGGTTAACCATTCATGAAAAGTTTAATTTTGTATTTGGAGGAAGTATCTATGCAATGAGTTTGTATTGAAAACCTTAGTTAAAAGGATATTTAGCGATTAAATTTATTTCAAGGATGTCCATCTTATTTATTTTTGAAATTATATAACTGTGGTTTTAGAAAAGGACATTATGTATGTTGGGTAAAAAACAATAAATTAAAGTAAAGTCATGGGTGTTGAACCCATGAACAAAGGATGATAAGGGTTTCACACCTACCACTAGCCTACACGATGTCCAGGTTAATGTGTAATTATTTTTGTTAAATAATTATTAATGATGAACCAGTAGAGTTAATTTTTATATTTGAAGATTAATGTATTAACCATATTTATTTTGAAGAAAATTTTGCAACAAATAGTTATACTTTTAATTCTTTTATGGGCCTTAAGATCTACTAAAAGTGTATTTTAGCACTTCAGGCATCCAAGTTAATTTCTAGACATCTATTTCTTGAAGTAATGGATGAATTTGATTTAGATACAATAATAACTAAAGAATGAAATTTTGTTTATAGAAATATATCAAGTAACTATATTCCCTTATATTCTTAATAAATAAAATAATTACTCAAATATAGGATAATGATCAACAAAAAATATTGTCCTAACACCTTAATTTAAGTTGAACTGTTGGCGTTATAAATCATCACAGATTTATAACTTTGAGGACCTCAACTTTTATTTCATCACTAAATTTATTGTGATTTATAACCTCAATCAATCCATATAAATATTTAAAAATTTTCTCCATGTCCAATATTCACTACCAACCTATGTTATCCTATGTGGAAATCTAGTTATATGTTACTTTGGGAAACTGTTATGGTTCTAATTTTCCCTTTTTAAGGGAATTTTTAGTATCCATTTTTATGATGTGGGTTTCTATGAATGAAAACTAAAAATATTAAAACATTGATAACCCATATGAATTTTGAGGGAAAAATCATTTTAAGGGGTGTAGAATGTAACACCCCGATATTTTTTGATTTGTTTGTTTCAAATTAATTTAACCATTGCGATATTATTCATTTCTCGTAACACTAAAAATAGTTTATTTTATATTAAATAACTATGTTTGGATTGTGTTATAAGCAACCTAAAGTTAATCATGCACTATAAATAACATAAATTTTATCTTTCTCTACATGAAACATCACAGATATGTTATGTTACATGGAAGACTAACTTTCCTCGATGGCTTACGTAACACACAAGACTGAGTGTTATCGAACAATAATTCATTATTATAATATTATTATTTAATAAGACATAACATAACCATTAAGTTGAATATTATAGGATTAACTAACTTATGAATATTTATATTTTAATTCATTGGTTACCTAATAATTATAATAGAATATAGTAACCAAATGAATATAAAGGGACTGATTTTATAAAAGTCTATTTTTATAAGAAAAAGATGATTTATATTAAGAAGTTAAATTAATTACTAATAGTGAATGATATTAATTAAATTTATATGTTATATATTCAAAAAAATATTTTTGATAATAATATAATATATTTGATATATATAAGATAAGAAGAAACCCAACTTTATGCTTAAAAACCTATATTTTTATAAAGTTTGTTTTACCACCTTTTAATGGAGAACCCATTTTAAATCCAATTTTTAGAACTTTTATAGATTTAATATGTAACAATAAAACTAATATTTGAAATATAAACAAAAAAAATTAAGTTAGGATAAATTTTTGGGTATTTTTCTGTAAGGTTTCATTTTTTTAATAAATAGTGAAAATACCATATTTTAATTCAAAATTGATTTTTCATCTAATTTATTTATAAGATAAAATTATATTTTAAATTGGTTTAAAAGTTTAATTTTATAATATTTTTACCAATTAATAAAATTTAGTTCATAGTAATTAATTTCAATTTGAAATTTGGTATAAAAACATAGAAACATTTTGGACATTTTTACTTTAAAAACTCACAGTGTCGTCCCATCAGTGGGATTAATTTTAAATTAATTTCTGACACTTATATGGTTATAATTTGGAAAAATGGATTAAATATTTTAAATATTTATAATTTATAATTTATAATAAGATCAAAATTTTTTTGACCAAAAATATTAGTGAAAGTGATTAAAATTAATTACAACGGTTAAGAGAAAAATTAGGTTAATAAAGTACTAAACCTTAACTTTAAGACCCAAAACGACCTATAAACTTGTCAAAAATCCATTTTATGGAAATTATTAGTCCATTAACCTTAAATTATTGAGTTTTTTTTAGTTTTTTATGACTTTTTTTAGGTAAAAACGTGGGTACACCTAACTTGTTTTCAAAAATGTCAAGTGTGTCCTTTCCCTTCCCTATAAAAGGCCACCACCTTTCCCCCTTATTCACACATATAAAACCACTTAGGTTCAGAAAATCTCTGAAAAAAACACTTCCAAACATACCTACCTTCCTACTATATTCCTCCCATTATACAAAAAGCAATACAAAGAAGCCTTTTTTCACAAACTTAAAGAAGTTACCCGATTAAGAGGTAACATCATCTCCCAAGATTGTTTATTTTATTTTCTTTATACACCCACTCCACTATCATTATTACATTATTTTATAAAAAACATAATCATAAATATACTAGTATGTTTTATTCTATGTTTTATATCCACACTTACACACACCTCCATCTAATGGATAACGAACATATTGTTTATATATACAGAGAAATGTCGACTCACGAAATGATGATTGATTATTTTTCTTTTACTGCCTCTCATGGTGGAAATTATGATGGAAACTAGGTTTTTATATATTATATATTATATTTTTTATTTATTATTTTTAAAACAAACACTATTTTTTTACTTTCCATTGGATGTAAATATGATAATTTCATTTGAAGAAGTGTGGACTACCACCCACTTAAAGTGTTGTGATTTGTTCACACACTACATAGAGTGTTTTAAGGATGATTTTAGTGAAATTATATGATATATATGATATGATAATTCTACTGGAATAATTTTATATATACATATATAGAAACTTATATGTAATTTTCTTTCTTTCTTTCAATATGACAATAAAAATAGAAACAACGTTCATGCGTACGTACAAACTACCATCTCCAGGAACAATTTATTCCATTTCATACTTATATATTATATAGATTATTATAATACACATATACTATATATAAATGATATATATATATCGTGGTTTACATTATTTAAATCATGATATAATTATAAGGACCAAAGATATAACAAATTAAGACACATGAAAATAATAAAGTGAATATTAACCGAAGTGAAACCTTAACATAAGTTTGCTAACATGCGAGTAATATAAGGTCATAATCAAACTATATGTGGTATTAAATATAATAATATGGTTATTTAAAATATTTATAATAAATTTATATTTATTATAAAAGTTTTTTGTACAAGTATGAAGAGAGTCAAGACACAAGGTAAGGGTATTTCATCTCACTTTTCATTTTTGTGAGATACATGCTTTATTAACCACCCATTCCTTTTGTGTGGTGTCTATACTGACCATGTTTTTATTCAATGTTTCTTATATTTAAATTTATAGTTATTTACATATCCATTCTATGAACATTATTTCATGGGGTTTAAGTTTCCAAAGTTACCAAATCAGTAAAATAGTTTTGTCTCAATTTGGATTATTTGAGACTCATGTTTTGTTATGAGCCAAAATTCATTTTGAGGTGTATATACTTCCATTTTACATGATATATCATGAATATACTTATTTTCATAATATTATTAGATTTATGTAGTTTCCTTTTCTTACATGGAGAGTATGATCCCAAGTCACCAAGTGATAAGAGTTTATTGAAACAATATCATCACTTTTCAAGATTGTTTATGTTTATGCTTCCTTTGATGAAATATTATAACCCATATCTTAAGAAAATTCATGAATTTTCTTCTAATCTGGTTATTAATGATATATTCATGTATTTTTACCATTTTTTTACTCTTGGATACATAATATAGTTAAGAAATTATTTTTAAGAAATCCTGAATTTACCCTCTCTTCAGTCAGAAGTTTGTGTTCCTTAAAAACCATGTTTTCTAAAAAGGGTTTCCAAGAATATTGTACCATTTTCCTATAATATTTAAAAGAATTTTTTACCTTTTTTTCTTTAACTAATATATTCAAAGGAATATTCTTATGATTTTCCAAACAAGGAAATTTTCTAACTTTTTTATCATGCAAAAGGAATATTATTTTTAACTCATACGACATGTATAGATTTACCTGCCATCACTTTTTTAAATCTTCCTTTTCATTTTTAAATGGACAATTTTTAAGATTTTTTAAAAATTAATTTTCAAGGAAAATTTTTTTCAAATTTTTTTCAAAATTTTTTCATATTTTTTCAAGTAAAATTGATTTTAAAACGTTTTCAAGCCTTATTATAAGTTTTCAATTTTTTTTTAAAGAAATTATTTTCAAAATATTTTCAAGATTCTTTCATATGTTTTCAAGTAAAAATATTTTCTAAAAAATTTCAAGCTTTATATATAGGTTTTATAAGTTTTTTCAAATAAAAAGGGTTTTAAAATTCTTTGAATCTTATTTTATATATTTTCAAGGAAAAGGTTTTCAATATTATTTCAAGTCTTATTTATAAGTTTTCAAGGTATTTTATAATACAATTATTTTTATATGGTTTTATGTATTAAAAATACTTTTTCAAATAAGAAAGGATATTTTCCTCAATAAATTGTTTTGAAAGATATTTCAAAATTATTTTCCATCTAAGATGACATCCGTTGACTTTACTCATGACCTTATAGGAAATGATCTAAAGGTTATATTCATATTATTTCTATGAATGGTTTATTCTTAATATCATGGTATTTATAAAACAAATTTCTATTTCATGGGTTACATCTTTATAAAATTTATTTCTATTTCATGGGTTATTCTTTTGATGAAATAGGTATGAGAAATGTTTCTTTTTCCATAGGTTTTGACATGTTTACATGTTTATGATACCCATTTCATTGAATATGTTATGATATGATTCTTTTTTATGTTATGGGACATGTATGTATTATTTAATTATGAGATGGGTGGGACCTATATCTCCCTCCAATGCATTGGGTAAATATTTATATCTCATGATATATACATGGATGAAATGAGAAATTAAATATATTCAGTATTACGAGACTGGAATGGGAAATGGACTCAGTTCAATATTACAGGGCTGGAATGAGAAATGAGATCACTTTAAAATTATATAGCTAGAACGAGGAGTGAACTCGGTTCAGTAATATAGGGTTGGAACGAGATGTAAACCCAATTCATTAAAGTACTTTGTCTACTAATATGGTCTCAACAACGATACCTTGACTACTATGGAAATTATTATATATGATTATGTGTCTACCAAAATTCTATGTTTTATTACTATGTTATTTTTTCATGTCTTATATTATTTATTTATTTATGATTCATATCTTATGAACTTCCAAGATTTATGCCATGATTCATATATGATCTTTGATATGCAGGGTATGATCTTCTATTTTCATGATCATGTTCTCATACCCTTATGCTCATTATTATGCTTACATATCTCCCTTGTTTACCCTTACTAAGCATTTGAGATCATCCATTTTTATGTTTCCTTCCTCATGTAATGAATATATGTATTACTTTTTATGGGTCTAATAAGGGTGCTAGTTAAGAAGAAATTAGTGGGAGATAATATATCTCACTTATGTATCAGTGTTTATGTTTCCATGTTTCCAAAGGCACTAGACTAGTATGGTGTTTGGGTTTCTAATTGTATAATGTTTTAAGTATTTTGAAAATGATATGAAATTTTATTGTATGAAAATAAAGGGTTATTATATTCAGGCTATATGATATGTATAAATAAAACTCAAATCCCAGTTCAATTAAATATCATTTCACTCAGTCATCGACCACACCCAAACACTCCCAAATATTTTTTGAGTATATCACAACCTAGTTCCCAAGAAGGGTCAAATTAGCTGAATCCATTGAGCACAATAGAAGTAATCTCCTTTAGATGAATATTTCAACTAAAATTGAAAATCCAAAATGTAATTCTTGGTGTTGTATGGACCTCGATCATTGGAAATTTTTATTGATCATAAAGTCTATTAAAAAAATGGAGGAGGAAAAGGGAAGTACACATGGATCAATATTGGAAGATGTGAATTATTTTAGGTATAAATATTATCCTAATTTTTAAAAGGGGTTAGGTATTTTTTTATATTTAAGGGTATGAGGACTATTATAATTATTCATTACCACTCCATGGGATTTCTCAAGGACTTATAAAATTTTCTTAAATTTTTTCTTTTGATATTAATTAAATAATGTTTCATCATTTTTTGTGTGTGCTATTTTCTCCTATAATATATTATTTCTTTATGTTTCTACCACTATGGTCTTATAGTGATCCCATAATTCATGATGGTTAAGTGATATCTCACTTTGGATGATCCAAAGGTGGATTTATTTTTAAATTTATATCAATTTTAAAAACTACCTTCTTAATTATAGTGAGGTAGTGGTGGTAGGAGTTGTAGGTGGTTATTTTCACTTCTCCACAATTTCACTATTTTGAATATAAAATCCTACTAACAATTGATACACTCACTATACCAGTAGAGGTGAGTGGATTGATATGTTGAATGGTGAGCGATTTCTGTTAGGTGGTTGATTTAGTTCACTCTCTTGATTGAGGAGTGTTCTTTATCACTCACCAAGGAGGATACATGAGATACTGTAGCTCTTTAGGATCCTTCTGTAATGTGATAATATCATACATTAAAAAAAATAATAGTCAAGAGGATGAATGATATTGATTCTATTTATTTAATTATGTGTTTTATAACAATATAAAATTATGATGGTACTCATTGGAATTCACTTAAGGACTATTTACAATTCTTGCTAACTCTTTGGTTGTTTTTAATTCTCTTTATTAAATTTCATAAATATTAAAAAAACAACCCACTATTACATTATTATTTATTTAAATTTTAAACCAAAAATATAAAAACAAATGTGACATAAAATAGTGAGTGATTAGCCAAGTATACTTTAGAGATGACCCTGAGGTAATCTCCCTAGCTTTATTATTAAGAATTATAATTTGAAAATGTTTTATAGCTCCCAAAATATACAACAATTCTTAAAATCATCACATGCTAACCCTTAGACATAAAACAACTCTAAAAATATCTCATGATTAAAATAGGTACTTGGCTCATTATTTGGATATTTAATAACAAAACAATCCTATAGTGACCCTAATGAGAAAAAATCTGCTTGAAATTTATACTTTGTGTGATGAGAGAAATATTTACAGGAAGGTAGTTATAAATGCATATGTGAGGAAGAAAAAAATGGAAATGAATTAAAGGAACCTCATGAATAAAATGGAATAAATAACATGTATAAGGCATTATGATCTAGAATAATAGGGCTTTTTAAATGATAATTCACATTGTTATGTGTTTTGAATTATGCTTTGGTAGCATTTTTTTTATGTTCACTTTCCCAGAAGTCTAATGTTTATGTGCTGGGTAATTGAAAGGGGTAATTAATTTATTAAATTTTATCTATAATCAATTAAGTTTATTACCTCACATTTACCAATTTAATTTAGTTTTATTTAGTTTTAGAATTAACCGATCATTTCATTAGATTTGGTAAATATTTCTAAAAATTTATGAAATTTTGAATTTCATTGATTTTATCAATTTTTGAAATAAAATGAATGTATAACTATTAATAATCCTTTGATTTTTTTAAGGTGAAGGAAAATTGTGACTGAAATAATAAATAAATTATGAAAAATTGGTAAACTACTATGAAGATCACAATGATGCGTAACATCTATTTGATGATGTATAAGATCGTCAAAGATATATGAAAGATTTTACTGATCATATATAAGAAATTCAGTTTGGTATATAAGGAATCTAACTTGGTATGTAAGGAATGTTCCTTGGTACATGAGGAATTTTCCTTTTCCACTAGAGGTGGAAATTTTTAACACAACAAGAGAATACAACCTGAAAAAGAAATGAACCTATGTCATGATTAATAAATGGTATGGGTTAGTGTTGAGGGTAACTAACATGAAAACCCAATTTATGACATGATTATTTAATTTTTTATAATATATATATATATATATTATTTAATAATATATTTTATTTTTACCTAAATTAACAAATATAGATATATCTATATTTAGTTGAATATTTTATCTGAATAATAATGTTTTCATTATAAGAATAATTTTATTTAATATAAATCTATAAAGTTTATTATATCATGTATATATATATTGAATAAAAAAATTAATATATAAATAATATGTCACCCAATTATCAACATAATAACCCATTGAATAAATGGGTTGGGTTAGGGTTGAGCATTTAAACTCTAATATTAATTGGGTTGACCCGAATTGACATGAATTTCCTCCCCTATTTACCACTGGGATGGAAGGAGTTTAGATTCCCTGTGATACATAAAATTCATTTTGGAACTCATTTTTATGCATAAAATATATTTAGGTATATGTAAGAAGTAATTTGTAGTTAGTAATATGTAATTTTATGATATAAAAGATAAACTGGAATATGTAATATTTTATGGAAGTCATGTAATGTTTGATAAATTTGGATAAACTACATATAGAATAATAAATTCAGATAAAAAATGATATGTAAGGACTTATCCTTTTATAAATATAAATAATATATTAATGCATAAGAATAATTATTCAGGTAAAGTTATAAGCATGTGTATCATCTATTGTAAACATGGAACTCATAAAAGGTGAGGTGACCATACAGATATCAATGGTATGATTTTCCTCACCAAATCAAGTATCATAATAACAAACTTTCCACATGTATAATGATCATAGAAAGAGAGAATTATAATATCATGGTGCTTAAAATTATGATCAAAAAAATTACGATGAAGGAATTCAGAGACACTATCTATGTAGAGGATTGAACTTAAATACCACATTATGTGGAGTTATCCTAGAACATGAGGAAGATTTTGGAGCTCATAATTAGAGGAGCAACCCCAAAGGAATGGTATTTTGAGATTCTTATATTCTGGTATTTTGGATGTTTGGAATATTTTTGGACTTCAATTTATTTATTTTAATTTTTTAGAGCCTATTATTCTCCCCCATGTGATGTCAAACTCCATTCATTGAGTAGTAAATATTGGTGTTAAAGCAAGGGGATTGGATCCAAGTTTTTTGTTCTAGAGTTTTAAATATATTTGATATTCTTGATTGTAGTCATGATGATGAATTGTATTGTCTTTAGTGGAGGTTTTGGATTAGTTATTTTCATTCATTCCCTCATTATTCTCATGAATTATTCTCCTCACACTATAGATTAGTCAATTCTTACCCTTATATAGTTATCTAGCATACGATGGATCAAGGTGGCTATAGAGGTAATGGTTTTGTGTTTATTGACCATATTCAATGGGTATCACTTCATTCATTTTTCTAGATGGGAGTAAGATTCAAGGGTTCATATAATCAATTGGGGGATTCCCATGTTATAGGATTTGGAAGATTCATGGACCAGTGTACATGAAATTATAATTTAATGATAACTTACATTAGATAAATAATGAGTCGTATTTAGGTGAATGATATTGATCCTCGATATTGAGTGATAATTAAACTTGGGAAAACCATTAAGATAAATAACGAAGAAGAGCATGTCTAGTAATATCTTAAGGATTTATTACTATTATTACTAACACTACATTAATCATTTCACATTTCAAGTCATATTACACCAAAATCAATAGTTTTTATGTTTCCCATTCTTTTAATGTAAAATAATATAAAAAGAGGAAATATGAAAGGATTCACTAAGTAGAAAACAATACTCACTAAGAGATGACCATGGTTTTCAATATGCTATATTATAGGAGGATATTAAAATATTTTTGAACACTCCATGATAGGTGTGTCAAATACCTAACACGATTTCTTGGAGATTAGCCAGTCACTCTACATTTTCTTTACTATTGGTAAATATAATTCAATTTCTATAAAAAAGATTTTTTAATATCAATATCTAATTTTAATGAAATAGTGGTATTTATTACCTAAAATATTAGTGTATTTTATGTATTTATTAGAAAATATAAGGTATTCAAATAATTATTCAAAGAGATTAAAGGAGATCTTAAACCATAATATGTTCAAGTTGTGGTTAAAGAGCTTAATAACCCCTTAAAATACTTTCTAGGATTAAAATATGTGTATTAAGAAATAGAGACACTAAATTAACTTCTAGATATTAATTAATAGATCTAATATATTGAGACTACACATTAATATCATCCACTTAACAATAATCTCCAGTAATTGGATGGGGGACTAAAAGTGAAACAAGATATACAAGCTGAACCACTTTAGGGAGATTAAGTAAACATGGAATCTTTTTTTATTTTTTCTAAAATTTAATTGAAATGTAATAATACCTATTTTGATTAATTATATTTATTAGTGTTATATTTTAAATTTGAATATAATTAATATTATTCCAATGAATAGATGTCCATGTTTGAGGAGAATATGGAGTATCCATTTGAGTGGTACACTGGTATATATGAGGATGATGGTAGCAAGTTTCACATCATTAAAGATTAAATGGATTAACCCAAACTAGAATAGAATCCACATACTATAATAAATTATTATTCACTAGTGGCCACCAATTATTCAGTTAAAGAATAATAGGAACACACATTCATCCTATTCCTACCTGCAAAAGTCCAAAAGAGATACAATTCCAAAAGGGGTACATAAAGAATTCTATTCATTGGGTTCAACACATCCAATACAAGTTAAAGATAATTATAATTAATGATATGGTATGGTTTATACCACATAATTCAGACCCACCCTCAGGTTGGGGATAATAACTGGTAATTTCTAATTGGGGGTGGTAAAAACTAAGTACCCACTTGGGAGTCACACTGAGTTTTATTTCCTTTCTCTTTCTTTTTTATATTTTTATTTGTTTTAAATAAATTTCTCATGTTGTTATTTTATTTTTAATTGTAGTTTTGAAGAGTATAGTTGCTTTACTATATTGTAAAATATGTAAAACACATGGGGAATATTTCTACTTCAAAATAACCATAAGTTTATATCAATCCTTTGCATTACATTATTTGATTTATAATTTAAAACTCTATGGGAAAAATAAAATGATAATGTTTGATCCAAAAAGTGGGTAGTGAATAGATGAGTGTGAGGGTGAAATACAATATGATATTAGGTTTATTTTTTTTGTTTTTATGTTATTTATTATATATCCTTGGATCCTAAACAATTTACCTTAAAAAATCATATTAACATTATATTTTTGTAAAAAATAATTGATTTTATAATATAAGGATTTAAATTAATTATGATATGTTTTTTATTCTCTAAATTATAATTTGAAAATTTATTGAACTTTGATAAAAATATAAAAATCACAAGAACAAGTGTTGTCCAATGTTAAACTCACTAATCTGATTAAAATTATAAACCTTTTTGAAAAATTCTTACATATATATTTTTATTTAGAATTTTGAGGAATTACTTAGGATCTATAAATTTTTTTTGTTTTCTTTTTCAAATCCATTATAGTTAATATTTTTTATAAAAAATTATCAAGGCATCTTTTTAGAAACAACTTTTTTAAATTTAAAACTCTTTTGAGTCTTTTATTTTATCTTTCCAATTCATAAGACCTTATAATCCTAGAATATCATGTTAAGTAGACACATTATAATATTAAAATCCCTACCTAACCTACTTTTAAACACTTTTTATGAATACATACAAAAAAACTATGGAGGAAAGGGTCATTTTTAAGATTTAAGGGTGGATTGTTTCATTTTTGGGAAGTTTCTATAGTGTTCCATCAGTTTTTCGGTAGGAGAGTCCACAAAAATCATTATTATACTTTGTTTCCATCTTTCTCTTTATAAAAAAATAAATTTGGAAAAACATTATATATTAAAAATTGATTTATGAAAATAAAAAAATAAAAGAATGAAGAGAAAAATAAGAATAATTCATTTTGGTTTCTTGATATGTGAACCTATATTAATAACATAAAAGTTAATATGACATAATTATTTAAATGGGAATAAGTTAGGAATATTTATTAAGTATCACACTTGTTTAAATAATACATTGTGTGTAAAAGAGCCAAGAATCCTATTCCTACCTTAGTTTTTCACATCTAAACCACCTACATTAACCCATAGAATAACCCATGTAAATCCCTCATTATTGGTACATATTTATTATTCTAAAAAGTTTAAATTCTATAATGTAAGTAATATTATAAAAATAATGCATGCACTTGAGAATAAGGAAATACTTGTGCTGAATACCTTGACTGAAGAGGGATACATTTCTGAGAAGGTTGGTACAAAATGTACATGGGTATTAGTAGGATATTGAATATATTTTTATGAATACAAAGGCATAAATGAAAAAACGTTTCATGCAGTAAGCATTATATTTGCATAGATATGATAATAAAAAGGTTCTATTAAATCTTTCTGGATATGTTTTATTTGACTTTGGTATATTATTTTTCCTAGGAGTGAGGAGTGACAGAGTATTAAAATTCATTAATTTGAATTTTTAATTCAATTAATTAATCCCCATTAATTCAATGATTTAAGGAAAATTATCACATATTTTATTTATAGGCATTTTTTAGTTTAATTGAAAAATAAAATAAATATCAGTTTTTAATTGATCATACTAAAATTGAATTAATTTCGAATAAGCTTACATAGATTCAAATCTAAACTCTGGAAATGTGTTAACTCTTAAAATTTGGACAGAGGAGGAAATATATATTATATATGGGCTATGTTTGGAGTTTTTAAAAAGTATTAAATAAAACTTATGATGATTTTTATGGTGTATGAAAAAGTTGTTCTTATGTACTGTTTTTTAATATTAACTATGGATAAGTAAATATTAAGTATGTGGAATTTTTTCCGACATTTTAATCAAAAAAAGAAATTTATAAAAGTCATAAATCATACATATTATGTAAACTAATTTTTTTTATAAATTGTTTATTCTTACATAGAAGGATCGAATGTAGGCTCTTGTGTGAATAAAAGGGGCCACACAAAAGTCATTTCAGAATAAAATGTTATGTTTTGTGAGAATAAGTGGCCATTATAAATGTCGTGTATGAATAAACTTCATGGAAATGTAGCTGTGTGAGATTAAGAAAAAGGGGAAGATGTTATGAAAGATTAAAATTTATTCTCCTAACCATTGACCCACATAAGAATAACCAAGACAGTCATATGATACATTAGATTAAACATGGGATTTTAAAGACCATGTTACATTAAATACAATCTTTTCATGAGATGAATTCCATGGAAAAATACATTTCAATTCATCCTTTATGACTTGATAGACTACCTCATGTTATATTAATCTCCATTACTTGATTCCCATGAAATAATAGATTAGAAATTATACAAGAAAATCATGGATTGACATAAAATCAAAACCTATATTCTCATTGTTTTCTAAAATGGGGAAATGATCTCCCAAATAATACATAGGGATTCCATAAAAAAAATGAATACAAGTGATCATGGGATGATTCATAAAAATAATGAACCATGGAAGGATTGAAAATATGACTATGTGGAGGATCCTCACTTTTTAATTTCAATACAAATGGAAGCAATCAAAGAGAGAAGCTTTTAAGAACATATTTTCACAGATTCAATAATTTATAGGATAAAAATGGGTTATAACTTTTTATAAATTAAGTAGGATACCCTCTGTACAAATGTTTTCCCATTAGGGATTACGATAATATTTATAATTATTTTTTACATTAATTTGAATAGAATTTTTTCTATGTTCATGTGTATTCATACTTTTATTCACTTATTTTTTTTCATTTTTGTAATAATGACCTCTCAAGATCTCAAAAATACCAATTGGATAACTCAAGTATCACTACTTGGTTGAAACCAAATGGCTCTAAAGTGAACACACCTTTACATTTTAAATTCCCTATTTAATACTTAGAGAACTTGAGAGATCGAGAAGATGGGGTAGGTGATAGGACTCCACATTTCTCTTCCCCCATTTAATTTCACACTGTAAAATCAATTTTATATCCCATCAATTAATTTAATAATACAAGATTGGATTAAAATATTTAGGGGTTTGTGGAATCATGGTTTTGATGTATTTATGTAGTGACGAATTCACTCTTGATTGAGGTGTTTTACTCTCTCTATTATGGAGACAATAGTCGGAAAAGTAATTAGAGGTACTGGGTATGATTTTAATTCACACTAATTATACATTTTGGGTGTGTGTAACTAATTGGTACCACATAGTGAGTTTGAATGGGAGAGATAAAGGTAGTGAGATAATGAAGGATCATTTAAGTAAATTTTAAGGGTGTCTCTTTTCTTCCTGTATTCACTCTATTTTATATTTATTTAGGATATTTTCATTATTTATTTGCACAACCACCCCCTAATTTTGATATTTTATTTCTTATATTAAAATATCAGGAAAATTATAAATAAGAGTAATGTTAAATGAGTAAAATAGTTAGATCCCAGGAGACTCACCCTAGTTCATTTACCTAGCTTATTTCACGGGGTATGTTACAAATTTATAATTCATGAAAAAAACCTTTCAATATTTTTTTTCAATAAATTTTGGTGCCATTTATGAGGATATAAAATAGATGAGACACACACAATGTTTTATATTTATGATTATTATGATATTTACATATTGGTGTAGAGTAATTATTAAGTATCCTAAAGAATAGTGCTATAAATTGATAATCATTAAACCTTGTCAAAGGGTTCAATTCCAATTTAGAGTTTATAAACCTAGAATATGACTAGGGATCTAACCATAGTCATCTCTCTTATGGATCAAAGAAAAAAATAATTGATCTTTTTCAATTGTTTATATATTTTTATATTTTTAATATTTATGAAAGAAAGAAAAAATTAGGGTTGGGTGTGATGAAATGAACATAAAATTTAAACATTCAAATATAGATACAACTTAGATTATGTTAAGAAGAAAAGAGATACTCCCAAGAGAATTACTTTAATTAAAGCTTCATTTACTATATGCATGTCTCTTACCAACACAATTATCACACTCCATCATATGTTTGGCTATCCTCTACTTCCTTTATTGTGAATATATAATGCACCCAATGATTTATAAGCACATTACACATACACCTCCTAAATGGTTAAAAAAATAGAGGGAAACTTAGTCAAGATAACTCCTTAAACCATGTTCCTAGTTTGAAATTATACCCATTAAACAATTAACCATGATTGATCCATCATATACCCAGATAATTAAGTTAGGGGAGGAGAAATAGTGGAAGAATAAGAAGATCATCCAAAGACAACCATCATGAGGGAACTATTACAAACCCCCACCATTGATTATACCCATAGGAACTCAATGAAGATAATAGATAGTTATAAATTAGTGAGAAAGGAATCTATAGTTCATCACCACATTCCCCCCTGAGAGATACCTTAGGTTCGTTATTTAGCACTATAAAGATTTTATATCACAGTGATGAAATGGAAATGATATGGAATAATAAACATGAACATAGATAAAAAAAATATAATTATAATTACTATAAGAACTAAATAGAAATCCATTTATAATACCCAATGGGGAAACCTTTACACAATGGGTATCTTTTTATATTCATATATGTTCTCCCCCTTTATTTCTTACTAAGGTCTAGGTATTTGAAAATCAGTTCAGTGACCTCCATCCCTTGATCACTTCTATGTGAACCAGTTGAGTGGTAGAGATTTATCTATATAGAAAAATACTCAAATATTCCCATATTTGAAATTCTTCCCATAATCATGGTCTCCCTTTATTGCTATATGTATTCCATGTGGGATCTTTAAATGAGAATCTATCAATTTAGGATGATAAGGAGAATAAGGAATTTTATTTTAGGTTAATCCCCATATAATTTTATGATTTTGGGGAAATATTATATGGGAATCAATATTTTAGGTTAATATAACATTAATATAATTTTACTATAACATCAGGTAGATTAGATATCTTGGACTCCCTCTTGAAGGTAATATCACATACTTCATAAAATTTATTCTCAGTGATAGAGGAATAAATATTCTCTATCAGTTGCATATAAAAAGTAAATATTACATTTAAACTCATTTATCATCTAAATCATACATTTATCATTGAATTTATTACATACCTAGTTGAATTCCTTAGGTATCTGGCTGAATTTATTACATATAATAGGGAAATTTTCTCCTTACTTCCCAAAAAGAAAAGTCAAATTCTTTACATATCAAGGTAAATTATTATTTTTTACCTAGGTGATTTCCTTATATATGAAGGATAAATATTTATGTATTATTTGAATTTCTGAATAAATCCTTACTCATAAAGCATAATTTCCTATTCGATATTCATTATCATCCCTATACTCATATGTATGGTTTATTGTTTCCCATAACAAACATCAACCACTCATTTTTAATAGTATGAAATTAATTAAATCAATAAAATCACAATTTTAGGTCATATTTACAGTAAAGACCAAAATACTCATAGAAACCAAATATATTTTAATTTCCCTTTTATTATGAAATTTTTGGGGAAAAAATCATTAAATTACTATGAAAAATTAATAAATTTTTATGTTATTTCACTCCCCACTCTTAAATATTGATCTCCTACGAATGCTATCAAATAATTTAAGAAAAATAATTTTCCTACCAAGTTATAACACATACACTAATTAAAAGTAATTTATAAAATCCATCTATCATTTGAAATTATCGTACTTCCTCTATATGTTATTTTCTTAAATTCTCTTACTCATGTTTTCAAAATTATACTCCTACCAAAGCCACTAAATGAGTTACCTCACATGAAATTTCACCCGATTCACTCTACGATTAGTTTAAATAGATTTATTATCATTCTCAAAATAGATGTGATCCACTATAATCCTTTTAAGATCCTAATTTCTCTAATGGAAAATTCAAGTGCACTAATCATGAGGACTTGTAACAAGTTTTTTTGGGGTTAAAGGTTATGTATGATTTAAATGTTAATGATTATGAGGTATAATGGGGAGTTTAAATCTTCTAGTATAGTGAAAGTTAAATTTCATCAAGTTTATTGATGAATGAAACTAAAATAATCCCACCCATGAATACTCCTAACAATTCCCATTCCACTTGTTATTTTGTGAGTCATAAATGTAACAATGAATACTAATGAATAATCATCATATTATATCCATTTTTAATATATATATATATATTTCTTATTTTTATATACATAATTTTTATATATACACAAATTTTTCCTTAGATAATAAGAGGGAAATTATATTTATAATGAAAAATTTAAGCTTGCAACCTCGCCACCCATAACCAAATTTAAATCCTCCTCACACTCAACCTAAAAAATTAACCCCCTTGAAAAAATTTCCATTAACATACCCTCACCCCCAAATTTATTTAAAAATATAACATTAAATGAATAATGACATGGTTAGGAAAGGATTAATAGGCTTGATATGTGGCTTATTTAAAATCAAATTCATGGTTTTTAAGTCTTAAGGAGGTTAAATGTAAAGGTGTCCTTGAATATGGATTTTACAGGTGATTTTTCAACGAAATCTTGCCTCAATCATTCTTAATACACTTTTAATCCTATATTTTTTTAACAAGAATCTAAGAAAATTATCATTTAAAAAAAGTCCTGAGACTCCCTAGAAATGGGATTATAAGAAATAATATGTGAAATAAGGCCAATGTGTATCTCTAGTAAGGAATAAAATGTTTGCGATAGTCAGTTTATATCATGGAAATTTAAATCCAATATAATGAAACAAGTTCAATTCCATTAAACCAATAAAACAATTACATTAATAATTATACAAAATCAATGATTTCAGAATTAGTTAATTCCCCCAAAATTTTAGTGCATGTTCAGAAGGCAAGGAAACATTAAAGAACAAATTTCTTTCTATTTATATAAACACACAAAAAATTAAAAAATATTTATATAATTTTCTAAAATTAGGTTGAGATTCACCCACACTTATCCAATTATATATAATTTAATATTAACCATTATGCTCATAGAATTTAACAGCAATAAAAAAAATTCTAAGGAGATATGTAACATGGTTTTTTAAGTAGTGGTAGGTTTGTGTTACTCTCCTAACTATTGTACATTAATTATTATTAAAACCTATAAATAAAATAGTAATATAAATATATTTATTAAAATAAAAAAGAAAATTAAATAGGAAAGTGAAGATAGATATTAGTTTAGACCCTCAAACTAGAATTGGGTTTTTATTACCCCTAGTAAAATGGTATTATCAGTTATCCAAAATAAAATAATGGGTTGGGTTTATTTGATAGAAGCTACCACATTGTTTTCATTTCAGTGTTGATCCCTTAAAACATGTTGTAGAGTCATTGATTATTTTAGTGTATGTACAAACCTTTTTAAATTAGGTACAAATTTCATAGTATAGATGGAAATAAATATGGGTCCCCCAGAGCTTCCTGTAAACATGAAACCTCTTATGTGGAATCATTCTACAATTATCTATCCATTAGTATTAGAGAAAAATTATCAAAATAGAATCTAGTGAAAAGTAAAAATTAAATAGAAATAAAATAAGAAAAGTTTATATTTAAATATCACCCTTCATATAATGAGATTATAATTATACCTATTTAGGAAATCCACTAGGTATTCTTCATTCAATCCCTTTAAAAAATGTGAAATGCATTCAAGAGATTTAATTTTTCCTCTATAAGTGAATCTTCTTCTTCATCATAATTACTCTAGGAAAATACATGGTCCATAAAAATCCAAAAATTCAAAACAATATAGGACACTACTTATTTAATTTTCAATAAAATTATATATAAATGAGTTTGAGAATAGAGTTTGTCCTGATATCGACTTGTTGTGAATATCCTCTTCTTTTCTAAATGACTAGTGTAGGTATTATGGTTGAGTTGGTGGAAGGTAGTAAATCTCCTGTATAATTTCTTAAAATATAAAAAATATATGTGATATATACATATTTAGAAAACATAGAGTGGTATAGTGGTGTTAATTATTCTTCTTCAAAGATAATTTGATGATATTGAATTTTAATTCTTATAAAGGTTCTCTAAAATTAAACCAAATCTTATTAATGTCCTGTTGTAACTTCAGTTAAAATGTACTCTTCAGTAATAACCTGTGGTAGTGGTGGAGTGTGGTTCTATAGTAAATGTTCTAGATTTCTCTACTTTTCATCCTTGGGTTCTTAAATATGAATGGTTAATGGGGAAATTTCTTCCTCTATTTGTTCTTGTTTATATTTATCTTACTATGATTAATTTGATACTTATAGGTGCACAGTTAAAAGTGTCATTTATTTCCTAAGATCTTTTATGTTCTCCACATGTTCTTGTAATTAAGAATTCATTTTATCATAAATTTTATATTTAAATTGAGTTTAATGGTTCCAGGTATAATTTTTTTCTTCATAAAAACTCATCATTGATAGATTTAATTATATAAAAAAATTAAAATAAAACAAAGAAAAATCAAGTATGTTTTGACTTATAGTGGTGTGATAAGAACAATGAGAAAATTACTTATATTCATGGAAAAAATGAAAAAAATTTGAGGTCACCAAAACCTTATATAATGTTTTGGGAGTCAGTAATATTTTTATTACTAATAGATATAGACTAGTGGGATTACCACATGTTGTCTCTTGAGAATATTTTCTAACAACTCATTATTTTAGTCCACTTAGTCATATTTTTGGTATTTTATGATTTAAGGAGACTAAGGGTTCTGTGGGGTGTTTATTATGTTGTGAAGTGCATAAAATTTAATACAGAAATTAAAAATACACTAGTGTTAATGGAAAAGGTATTAGTGCTAGATTTGGTAACTCAGGTTCCTTCACTATCAATTTCTTTATGAAAATTCAATTTCCTAACTCATACCATCATACATGGGCCACCACCCCCTAATTTTATTGTAAAACTTAGCAAGACTATGATATCTCTTTAGGAAACCATATATTACCTCCTCTAATATTCATGAATGATAAACACACCTCAATTGAGTATTTGAGACCTTCCAAGACCCTTCTACTAATGCAAGGGCTTCTAAACCATTCTATGAAGTATTCAACATAAATAACATCTAATAATTTATATAGAATATTTTATTTTAAAAAGTGACTAGTCCAAACCTCAATGAAGGGTTCAATAACACTTTAGATTTTATAAACTTGGAATAAAAATTTAAAACATACTATGGTATTCTCTATTGAGGATCTAAGAAAAACTCTCAATGATATTTTCTTAATATTTAAATTTAATAATTTATATTTAATTATATATTTCCAAAATTGATAAGCACCAAACCTTTTAAAAGGGTTCAATTCCAGTTTATACTTGATGATTAGTGACCATTTCTCATGATTGAGCTGTGTATGACATTGTTCAATGCTTTATTACTTCATGATTATAGTTTAATGCATCCCAATAATTGATTCATTAACTACTGTAGTGAATGTGTTTGGGATAATAAGTTGAATGGTGAGATATTTCTACTAGGTGTTTGATTATGTTCACTCTATTTATTGAGGAGAGTTAGTTCTCACTCACCTAAGAGGATAAATTAGGGACTTGTGTGCTTGAGGGTCCTTAATAAAGCTTGTATTCTCATATATTATAAATAATTAAATGTAAGTTTATGGATGATGTTGAATCTTTTTTATTAGGTGATTTATAATAAATGATTATAATGATAGAACCCATTGAAATTCACTTAAGGATCATCTAAATTTCTTGATAATTTTTTATGTTAGTGTTTTTCTTTATCTTATTTCAATTTCATAAATATTAAAAATAAACAATACCCTTAAATTTTACTTGCTTTTAATTTTAAACCAAAAACATGAAATAAATAAATAAATGACTTAGGATAGTTGGAAATTGGAAATGATCCTTGAGATAAAACCTTGAGGTTAGCTCTCTATATTTAATAATGGGAGTTAAAAGTTGTTATTGATTTACATTCCATGACAATAACTTACTATCGATCCTTACCTTTCTATATTCCATATCACAAGTTTCACTTATTAATGTCAAATTTGTATGATCCCACTTGAGGATATCTAGGTAAATGGCCATGAGTTTGTCTCTTGAGAGCCAACCAATTAGCTTACTATCCACTACAATTATTTATATTTTTTAGTGTGTTTAGTATAATTAATAAAAATTTAAATCAGGATGGTGGTGGTTGTTCAAAGATATAATGAAAATATAGATGAAATGTAAAAAAAATAATGAATGTAGGAGGAAAATACACACCACTATATTTTAATTAAATGACCCCGCATTGTCTCACTACCTTTGGATCCCATATTATAATTAATATTTTGATATGAATAAGTTACACACACACACTATAAAATTTTTGTAAATGAACATCATACCTAGTACCATTAAATGATTTTCCCACCACTATCTCCAAAACAGAGGGATGCCAACACCATAATCGAGAATGCATCTATCACTGCCTCAATGGATAACTACCATGATTCAAAACACCACTTAAGATTATGATCACATCATACATTGTTAAATCAATTAGTGGGAGATAAAATATATTTTACAATGTAAAATGAAATGTGGGAAAGGTAATTGTGATGTCTTTTCACCAAACTCATCTACACGATCTCCCATGTCCTATATATATCAAATAGGGAATTAAAAAGAGAATGGTTTGTGGAATTTGGAACCATAATATTTCATTAAAGTGGTGATAATTTTATTAGATTCTAACCATTGGTGAGATTATGAGAGATCATGGTTTTAAAAATAGAAAAAATGGGAGAAGATAATCATAAACACAGATGAACACAAAATGACTGATATTAATATTAATATAAAAACTCATGAGAAATGCTATTGTAATCCACATTAGGGAACCATTTTGTGGGTTTATAGGGATCATAAAATTATCATTTTCAGTATAAACAACCCATTAAATACATTCTTCTATCACCAATAGATCAATAGTTATAGTGAAATGAAGAAAAAATGAGCGCGGCATACTAGAAACCTGACTTCTTGTATATGCCTGAATGGCCCAAAGGCCTTCATTTTTTATTGATTTTTGATAACCCCCCTTTTAAGGTATGAGGGGGAACCCTTAAAATGCCCGTAGGCTCAGTGATTACATGGCCCATAGGATTGAGAGATTACATAACCCGAAGGTCATAGGGAATTCAACCAGACTATCTACAAGGAACTGCCCCTCCCCAGCATGTGCATCTTGATAGTAGCTCTCCACCTTTGCATGACCATCTGGCTAGGCTTCCCGTGAAATCACAGGCTAGTACTGATGGCATAGCCATACCCTCTCATTCTGAAAATCCATTTGGCTCTGCTCTGGTGAGTGCACCTGCTCTGAATCCTCTTCTGGGGTTGCTCCTTTTTTTTGTAGTGTGTCTGGGGCTTGCATTCAGGTGGGCCGAAGGCCTTGGGGTGTCACTAAGACCTTAAGGTGGCCCAAAGGCCTTGAGAATCAACTTTCCTGAAGGCATTGGGTGGCTCGAAAGCCTTGCAGGACCCGAGGACCAAACCGGTGGCCCGAAGGTCTAGATGGATGAATAGTTCCAGCTACTGCAGTACCGAACAGTGCCTGCTACAGTGCCTACTATAGTACTGATACAGTGCCTGCTAAAGTACTACTACAGTACCCCCCAGAAATATTCCTCCACCCATATTTGATCTCAGGTCTCTTGGATGCTCCTAGAGAGTCCCCACCTACTGGGCCGAGGCTCTTGTTCTTCTTGTATTTGAAATCCTCAATTATTGATAGAAGTCACTAAAGTGAAAAAATAATCTCACCACCAAGTATTACCCCATAATTTGGATACCTATTCAAAATTAGAGGATACTAAACCTTCAAAAATTGTGTTACTCTATTCTCCCAAAGATGAATTGATGTTTGGGTAGGAAGTGAGATTTAGAGTTTCAACTTTGGAAATCATACAATTGGTAACTTCCAATTAAGGGAAATGTTATTTTTTAATCACTATCCATGATTCCAGTATTTAAATGAATAGAATTAACCATATTTAGTGGAATGTAATTCATCCATATTTTACTTCATGTTGTAGTAACATTCGTTGAACACTAAATGAATACAATTGAGAAAAGTCATAACAATTCATCTAATGATTCATAACAGATGAAAACCACAAAGGGGATGTGGAATTGGTTCATTTACCTATATCCCATGGAATCAAAATCATATTCCAATCATATCATATGATATAAGAAATATATGGAATCCTATTTCAATATATAGAAATGAAATATCCTAAGATGGGATATAAAACATATATCTTACTGGTTAAGATTATATGTACATTGTCAAATAAGATATAAGATTTTAGTGAATTTGAAATAATATCTCACTCGTACTAAAATACCATAAAGGATTTATGAAAAACTTCCCAACTCTTTATAAATCCATCCAAAACTCTTTGAGATATGTTTATTCAAACTCTCTTTATTTTGAAAAAAAATATTTTTTTAAACTTAATCCTCATCCAAAGGCCTAACTGTTTGAACCTAAAATCCTTAGTATCATTGCTTATGAGTATGAAATCCCTATTTAAAGACATAATCAAAGATCATCATCAAGAAAATCATCAGTTATACTCAACCTACTAGGGATTTTAGTGTGATTTCCATCAAACATAATCATATCTCATATAAATATGTCCACTATAAGATGTTTCATATAAATAAAATTTATACCTATATAATTCCTTTTTTCCATAACATCAATTGACCATTATACATGAAAAAAATTTCAATCTAGTATAGGTCATCTCAAACATTATTGATTCTCCAAAGAATGATAACTTGGTCAATGAGGACATCACATGCCATCCATCTTACAGATGAGTACATCACAAGTCCCTCATCAACGTAGATGAACAAAACATATTTGTCTTAACTAAGCATAACCATGTATTTCCTCAGTCTAATTTAATCAAGTTACTTATGTCTCTTCTCATTATACAAGTGAAAAAATCCCATATTTGTTGATTTATAACTAACAACATGATCAAAAACATACCAAAACACACCATTATTAGCTAAGCCCCAAGGATTGTGTAATAAAGGAATTAAATACTAAATGTTATCATGATAGGTATCCCACTAACCTTAGGTAAAATAGATTGATAATAAGCATACACCTATAACTATATCGATGACTGTATGATATTCCATAATATATAATTTAGTAGGCTAGTCCTAATAATAAGTCTCCACTTATTATATCAGGATTTAACTAATTATATTCTTAACATATCATTACAACCCATGATACTACATGATGATATTTGATTTGGGATAAGTCAAAGTCATTTGAGAGGATATTTTCACTACACCATTCATGTAAATAAAATTTAATCACACATTAATGAATGATAAATTTAGTTTTCCTTTTTTATAAATTCATGTATCATATACCAAAAGGATTTTCATGAATAAAAAATAAAATTTTATTGATTTTAAAGGAATAAAAATATATGAATAAACTACGGGGGATGATATTGGTGGATAATTATGGAATCCACACTAACAATGTCATTATAATAAGGATCCTAGTGAAGAATAGCTAGTAATAGTAAGGTGATATACTCCTTTAAACACCAACATGTTAGCCACCATGTACTACTTATGAAAAGTGTTTAGAATCAATGTTCTTGGATTGATCATCCTCTTGCAGTATTTGATGAGGTATGAAATAGAACAGTGGGGAAGAGTTGGACCTCTCACATAGTTATCAATAAATACTCAATCCATTTCCACTTCTTAAAGAGAAGTATCCCTATCAATTATAATGTTTATTCCTTGGTTAATATCCATTTATTCTTCTACTAAGGGGCTTCTATGACCACAATAGAAGATGAAGGCCATGAACACCAATCCATAGCCATCCCAAATGATACCCCCACATCTCATGATACCATTAGTATATGAGACATTAATATTGAGTTTGGACACTTCATTAAGTGGATACCCCTGCACCCATTGACCTCTCCTTATCATGATACCTTGAGGTTGAGGGATCTGGATATCCAACTATAGGTCCTATACAGTAGTGATACTATAAAGGTGATCCATTTCATGGATCATGGAAAAAATTATCAGTTTTTAGTAAAAAAGATACTTATGTGAGAGATATTATACTTAAGGTGCTTATGAATATACTAGATTGACTAACATCACATAACC
This sequence comes from Viscum album, assembly GCA_963277665.1. Taxonomy (NCBI): domain Eukaryota; kingdom Viridiplantae; phylum Streptophyta; class Magnoliopsida; order Santalales; family Viscaceae; genus Viscum; species Viscum album. The sequence continues at coordinate 1,150,631,045 of OY728152.1, forward strand.
AAAACCACTTTCTAAACATTTCTTTTTTGAGAATAGAGCTCAAAGTTATGAAATGAATAATCCAATATTTGGTCAAATCAATCCATGTTTAGTTCAATTCCCATGTGGTCTTCTAAAAGATACTAGAAAATTGAATCCCAACCTACTGCCAGAAAGAGATTCACCATGGATTCCGATTATGGATTCAAGTGGTAGTAATATTTGGAAGCTAAATGGATATATCTTTGTTGGATCAAGTCATTTGTGGGTATAGTATGATTACATGCATTCTAAATGAGAAAAATATATTTGGGAGGAATGAAAAAATTTCAACAAAATGAATCAAGTCCTTATTGGATTTTTCTGGTATTCCAGAAGTCTTTTTGAGAAGAATAAACTAGATCTAGATCTGGTGAAGTAGAATCAATCTAGTTCCTCAACTAAATGAATATTTTTATAGATTTTAATTTTTTATTCCTCATAATATAATTGGTAGATATGGGGTGATTCTTCACTTCCTTAAAACTTATGTCAAGATTTGGGTAATGAGAAAAGTAAAACAGAGTAACCAACTCATTAACTTTCCAAAATCAAATTTCACATCTAATAGTAATCCTATAGAACATTAAAATAGGAATTGACATGACCCTGGAGACTCTTCCATAAAAGGAAAGAGAGGGGAAATGTTTAAAAACATATGGTGCTCTGCCATATTTGGACTTGGTGTAATTTTCCCATAAGGATTTTCTAGCCATGTCGTCCCAAAATAAATTTTTATGTGTGTATTTTATGGCCTCATATAGGTTATGTAGTCCAATTACACCACTAATGAACAGTTTCTCCATGTGTTTGTAATCATCCCAATAAAACATGCCATAATTTCATGAGTTATAGAGGAACTAGTTGAGGGTTATTTTAATTTTTTTGACAATTAATTTGGGAAATTTAATAAATAAAAGTAAGTTTATGGGAATAAAGTAAATACCATGGTTTATTAGGGTCACTCTACCTCTAAAATAAAGTAGATTTATTTTCTAGTTCGTAATGTGGCTTGATATCCTATTAACGATGGAATCATAGTGATGTAACTAGATCCTTCCTAATGATAGAGATGATTTGAGTTATTCCATGGGGAACCTACCATTCATAAATACAATAAAACCCTTAATTAAATGAGATATCCTATACAGGTAACTATTAGATATATATATATATACATTACTATTTTTCAAACTCGCATTCTTTTTGACCCACAAGTTGAAAGTTTAAATTAATTATTTGATCTATAAAATCAATTTATAAATATAATTCCAAAAAATGCAACATCTTCAAAGAAAAAAATGTAATATACCACGAGTTTAAAACATTAAATTAAAAGGATAAATACAAACTGATACAAGGTCTTTTTAAATATTTATTTTAATAAAATCTTAGATGTGGAGAAAAAAAGAGAGATATATCAGGCCACCTTGATGCATGCCTCTTGTATATTTAAATAATCCACAATTCCTTTTAATAAAAATAATAGAGAAACAAGTTGAAGTATAAAAATTGAATAAAAGTTTTCATAACCATTTAGAGAAATGAATGTGCTATATAGTTTTAATAATGAAATTCTATTCAATTGAATGATAATATTTCTATATGTCGATATTAAATATAATATTAGACCTAATAATTTTTAGTTAATGTCATGAATAGTCTCTTATTATAGTTTTATAACACCCCAAATAAATATACCATTGATGAAATTAAGGATTTCCTTAATTATTAATTGAGGAAGAGAAAGGAAATAATATCATTAATGATCTTAGATAGGATCTTATAATAGAAGTTTCACAAGATTAGGGGTTGGAACTGGTTAAAGGATTTTATATATTTCATTTTAGGGATGAGAGTAAGGTTATAATAACATGTGGATCTAGGAAGATATCCTCATTTAAATAAATCTTATAATTCCAAAATGATTCCTATATTGATACAATCATAGTGAAAAATTTAAATGAAACTTAGAAAACCATCGATTCTTGGTGCACTATATAGATTCAATGCTCTAACTACCCCTAAGATCTCCTCCTACAAGGTAATCTTAAAAAGGTTCAATTTTTTAGGCTCATTAATGGGGTAATGATATAATATAGGTAAAACATTGCTAACTCCTCTATTTTGATAACAATTCTTTCTCAATTCCTTTTGAGATTCTGTAAGTAGTTTCATGAAATGATTTACGGACAATGAACTTATAACATTAATTTCACTAGTGTAAGATCCATCCTTTACATATAGGTTAGTATTTCTAATGAATATCATTTCTATAATGAAATTATGGAATTAGGTAGTGTAATTATAAACCTCTTTGATCCATAAACTCCTAGATATTTCTCCAGCCCCTCATTCCTCATGATTTTTTTATATAAATTAATTTGTGTATATAATAATCTATTAAGGGTTATTTTTTCCCAGGAATAATGAAGAATTACATCAAGTAGTTTAATCTTAGATCCTAACTCCTTAACTTTGGATTGAATTTTGGCTTGACAACTTTCCCAGTATTTATGATTTGTTTTTATATATATAAGTTTACATTTTACTCTTTCATAAGGATAAAAATTCATTAGATACATCTACAAGTTCTCCAAAATTTTCATGAAATATTCTAATTTAATCAATGGATTTTAGAAATGGAACTTGTGATAGTCCCCTTCCACATCCCCTATTTAATAAGTAGCATAGAGTGATCAAATAACGATCTATACAAATGTATCACTAAGATTATCAGGAAGATGAAGATACCTTAAATATTGGATAATAACCTATCAAGATGGATCCAAATCCTTTTATCCCATCATTTTTATTACACTATGTGAAAGGGTTTTCTTAGAAAACTAGGTCCAAAAGTTTATTATAAGATAATAATTATTTGAAATAATGCATGGTTTTCCTATAGTATCCACACCATCCCTCATTCTCATATTTTTAAAGGATAGTATTAAAGTCCCCTCTAATTAACTATGAAAGGGGTCCTAGATAAATGTAGTGAGGGTATGATAGAGAGCTTCACTTTCCTTCACATCAAAATTTTTATACAAAAAAAAAGAGATCAAATAAGTAGGGGAGATGGTTTAACTTGATAGTAAAATATTGGGGGGATGAGTCTGAAAGTATTGGTTTGGTATATGAACCACACAAGCGGGGTCAGTGTTGGTGAATTTTAATCCAATTTATACTTTTTATCCCTTTACTATTTACCAATTCCACTTTTTAAAGTAAATGGGTCTCTTTGTTCTATTTTATCACTCTTTATTATTTCTCACAACATAAACAAACACACATACACAAGAATCAAAATAACTTATAAGGTTCACCTATCAGTATGAGAAGGATACTATTTGGTGCAATCCAGTAAAACTTGAGGCCACACAAAACACTAATAAAACCCTACAAGCTTTATATAATAGTCTCCCGACAATGTAGAGTGTGTATAACACACACTTTTTTAGTGCATCCTATGCTTAGATATATACCATACCTTTGAAATTAATTTTTAAGGTAATAATAAGTGATTTTAACACCAATGTAGAATAATTCCTTGTTGTTAGTCCCTTATAAATGAGATTTCCCATGGGTGAATTAGGGTATTATCAATTAAAACCATAAACCCTTGAAAATTATATTGTTCAATAAATGTGAGGAACACCACTTTATATCTCTTAATTACTCTCTAATGGAGATAAAATTAATAAAAAAACAATATATTTTTACTTAGTTCACCCTAACCTACTTAGTCAAAGGATCATGAAAAGCCAATATGCCTATGCACCTGAAACACTAGAGTGAACTACTTATATCTAGTCTACACAATATAGTGATCAAAATGATCCTCCAAACTCACTATTCTCAAAAATGATAAAATCACACTACCTCTCATCATATGAGAAACTCACTACCCATCCATGAAAACCTTCTTCATCATAAGATAAGTATGTGAAAATACACCTGGTTTAGCATGCCTCTTTTACCAAACCTGATGTTGTTCTAGTGATTTTAATTTCTTGGAACATCCTACTTAATTTTCATCTTACATTTTATATAAATCCTATAAAAATACTCTATAAACCTTATTTATGAGTGTCTATAGATCTCTACCTAAATTATGCCTCAGTTCCTTTATCCTAAACATCTATGTGTATTTTTAGAAAATTCAAATAATTTGATATAATCCAAGGGATAAAATAAAGTGACTCTTCCTCTCTCTTATAACGATTACTCCATGTGTCATCCCCACCTAAATGTGTTGATTAAGGACCATTTAATTCACATTAAGTTCTTTAAATCCTGAGCATAAATTCTTATAAAAAAATATATATTTCACTATAAATTATCTATTGAGTCATGATCACACATACCATAGTATAGGATCCTCCTTCAAAAGCTTCACCATGAAATAATCTACTTTACTACGATGAAAAATAGTTATTCAATAAAATTATGTGGTCACGATTTTATTATTTGTAGTGTGAATTATTATGACCATGTCTATTTTTCTCATGCACAATTCTCCTCTATAAACTACCCATGATCATACCGTTATATATTATAACTTATTGTCACACCGAATCAAATATAGTGTGGTCATGTACAATATGATGTGGGATCTTGTAGGGTTAAAAGAAATCAAATAATCTACATTTCCTAATCCACACTCTCCATGACATAAGGTTTACTGTGGTGTGGGAATCTCCTTTACGACATTGCTATGACATAGCATTTTATCCATGATATAAGAATCCCAAATTTTCTAGTGGTATTAAAAAAACCCATGCACACACTTTACAAATTACAAGATGTTTATTTGGTATGGGAATTTATTATTTTAACAATTATAGCATAGCTTGTCTTTCATGGTGTAAACCACCTCATAACTATAGTGATATTGAAAATTAGTTGGTCATCCCAACACAAATGCTCATGGTATATGCTTCCCTCTATGGTATAGGATCTATCAAAGTTCCAATGATGTATACTTTTTTTCTATTCACCAACTACAATATAGAGTATGATCTATGACATATAATTGGTACACATCCTTCCATTACATCATATCCCATTTCTATGTGGCAAAAAATTAGTCTCTCCTATATATTTCTCCTTTAGCTGCAAACCTTATGTATTTAAGAAATCCATAACAGTCCTCCAAGAATTACATTTTATTCTTAACATTATTCAATACTTTTAACCCTGATGTAATTTATGACAAAAACATTCAATACTAAACACCAAAGTTATTTGTGTTAAAAATTTCCATTTTTTTTGTTAAAAATTCAATAAGAATCACGACTCCACTCATCATAGTGCATCGATGATTCTTTAATCACAAACTCTAAGCTCAAGTGAGCCTAGATTAGTGTGAGAAATAGTATTTATATAAGATAGTAATCATTATGGAAACTCATTTAACTTAAATCAATGAATCTACTACACTTTAAAAATTACTCCCCAAAATATTTAATCAATCACTCTCCGCTAAAGTAGAAAAATTTCTCCCCTAAATATTCAATAAAAAACTCTACCTTAACTAGAACTCCCCACCATGAGTAATTTATATCCCTTTTTCAATTAAACTAATTAGTTATTTAAGATTCACAAAATAGGGTTAGAAATATAAGAAATAAATTGATAAAAGAAATTATACCTTTCTTAACAAGTAATTTACATGGTGGAAGTGTCAGTCTATATTTATAAAACCATCTAGAGAGATAGGTTTGGTTGAAATCATAGAGGCAACTGATTCTATATAGAATCCACCTTAAGTTTAACCTTAGTTGTAAAGTTATCCACTTGAATTTTAGTCAGTACATAATCCATTTAGATGACATGCTGCTCAACTTTTTCCTTACAGAAATGGTATTTGATCTTTATTTGCCTTTTATTTTAGTATTGAATTAAATTTTTGATAATATTTATAGAACTTGAGTTGTCACACAAAATAATGATGGGATATTCTACATCAATTCCAATTTCATCAAACTATTTTCACATCCATATAAATTGAATATAATCTTGATTCACTGCAACATACTTTGTCTCTGAAGTACTTAAAGATATGAAATATTTTTTTTACATTAAAAAGAAATACATGATATACCAAGAAAGAAAAATACCACTAAAAGTATAATTTAATTCCTCAACCGAAACTATCCAATCCACATCAGTAAATCCCAAGAGTTTTTTCTAGGAATTTATATAATATAACAAACAAAATTCCACTATCTGGTTAATGTATCAAAGTATTATTTTCACAGATCTCATGTGACTTTATTTTAGATTAGTTTGATAGTGACTTATTGAATAATGAAAAAAATAATGTCTATTCATGTGGATATAAAGTAAAGAGAATTACTGATAATATTTCTTTAGAGATTCACATAGACTTCCTCACTTTTACTATCTTTTGAAAATTTCATCCGCGTCTCTATCTGAGTAGCCATTAGTTCAAAATTATCCATCTAAAACCTATTCATCACCACTTTGGAATATTTAGTTTGGAATATAAATGGACCATCCTTCCTTTGAGTAACCTATAGACAAAGGAAAAATAATAATTCCCCAATTAGAAACATCTTGAATTCACACCACATTAGTTTTGAAAACTGCTTGCATTGGGTATCATACGAGCCTCAAAATATGATGTCATAAATATATATAAACACCCCCATCAATTTTACTTTATATTTCCTAATATAGAGGTTGGGATCAAAACCTCCTATAAGATAACTGAGCTTCTTTAGGTACTAATCTAGCCATGAGTACCAGGTTCTTGGTGCCTATTTAATCCCATATAAATATTTCTTCAATCGACACACCCTACTTTCATCTTCATGAATGATAAATCCATCTAGTTTCTCAATATATACTTTCTACTCAAGTAATACATTCAATAATTTTTATTTCAATTCCATTTTATACATGTGAAAATAATTTTTCATGACCATAACCATGAATATACAAATAGTCTTCAAGCGAGCCACAGGTGGAAAATGCCTCATTTATATCGATGCCTTTAATAAGGGAATACACCCTACACACCAGCCATGCCTTATTACTTATCAATTTTCCATATTTGATTATTTTTTTAGAGAATACACTTTTTTATCTTGTTCTTATTTTCTAACCATGGGAAAACAACCCATGTATTATTTTTCTCAATCTAGTCAAGATCCCCTACATAGCTTTGACCCAACTTTGATTTATAAAGACATAATAAAATAACTTTTTTCCACTTGAGATAATAATTAATTATGCCATTGTGTATTCACTATTTTGGTTTGTGTAACACCCCGATCCCAGAAGATTGGATCCGGTGCATTATTTTAATACATTGGCATAATTACAAGGAATCAAGTCTCGAAGGACTGATCAGTTTAGCAATCTTGGAAAATAGAATACATACATGAATTTTACATTACTATTTATAACATAAATATGGCATATATAATCCTTTTATAACTCCATTATTTCCCTATCTTAACCCTAAATATCAATTATAATACACTTCTCGGCATCCTGGGAAAATAAAAAATAAGAAAGGGGTGATCTCAGATGCTCGGTAAGGGTAAATAATTTAGAAGAAGCTATAAACATTTAAGGAAAGATGTATAATAAAAAAAAAATCTTTTTAAAGATAAATTTGAACATAATATATAAAAAAATAAATCAAACATTACCATATAAACATGCACATGGATATTCTACTAGTTGAATAGTCACATGTAATAACTAATTTCATAACAAGGGAATGCATAATTTCGAACATAATAACTACTACGTCAAGGCCTTATTACAAGACCATTCACAAATATTTTGTCAAGGCCTTGTGCCAAGAAACTATTTTGTCTCATGAGACCTACCGATGCATCAAGGGGCTATATCGGACCCCGACTATAACTTAATAAGTCCAATGCATTCTTTTATGAAAAGGGTGAAACATAACATAAACATTTATATTAAAACTAGCATACAAAACATCAATACTTTAACCATAAATATGAATGGTATTAAAATATCACATCCACAGTGAAACATATCATAACTCATTAAATATAGTATGAAAGATTTTATTATAATAAATCAAACTCAATCAAGAATAATATCCAATAAAAGATGTTGACATAGTTGAAAAAGATCAGTAAAACTCTTTGAGAGAAATATCCATTTTTCAAGAAATCATTTAATAGTCACACAATTTATAAAGGAATTCATTTAAAATAGATTTTTGAATCAAAGAATCCCATACCACTTTGAAACTTTTAAAAGGAATTAACATTTTAAAACAATCATTTCTATATAATTAATCCTTAAAATCATTTTGAAAACACAGACATTAATTAAATAGATTTAGAAAAATAAATATTTAAAACATCAAAAATGATGATATATTTAAATAGACTCTTCTATAAAACCTTAAAATATTCATTTTGAATTTTTTTTATAAAACATGTACATGGATGATAAATATTTCCCCGTAGATACTTACACATCAACAGTCTCTGATAATAATGAGATTAAGGAATTAACTCTTACCTTGTACATTTCTTTAGTCTAGGGGTACGTTTAACCTCCTGTATAATGACCATAGTATATTATTAAATTATACCAGAACCATATTCATATTTATGACATCATATATGATTCATTTATGACTTTATACTACCCATTTAATAATAATTTCTAGGTTAAAGTACCATTTTGTGTAATAATTTCTTTCTTTATCATATGTGTTTTATCTTGTTATTCTTGATCATATTACTTAGATCATGATTTACATACTTAAAGAATATTAAACATGATTTATATATCATATATATTCAGAATATAAATATTTATAATAGATAGATATATTAAATTGAAACACCGTTCATGGAGACGGTAGTCCGTACGTATGCGTGAATGTTGTTTTTATTTTCTTATCGTATAATATGGAAGTATGTAAACAACATATATTTATCTACACAAATATATATTATTAAAATGGAAATCTTTTTTCATATATCTCATACTTAATAAAAAAATATATTTTTATAAAAAAATTCTTGAATGGAGATCTTTGAAGACGAATCTCATCGTGTCATGGAGACTGTAATCCGTACGTACGCACAAGCGACAATATCATTCTATTGATGGTGAAATAGTGTTTAATTTGATGTTATATTATATATAAATAATAATTACCAAGTAATATTAATTATTTAAATTAATTATAATCATTATTATATCCATCCAAATAATGTAGTGTTGAATAACAAACTACACCACAACGTGGAGACAGTAAGCTGTACGTATGGACACATGATGTCATTTTCATTCATAGGATGGATAGAATAATGAATATGGTTATAAAATATTTCTAATAACATATCAATATTTATAAGGTACTGAATTTATTATTTTATTATGGATTAAATAAAGAAAGAGGAAGTAGAAGAAGAAAAGAACTTTGAAAGAGGTGATGAAATAATCACCTCTTCTTCAGGTGATTCCTTTTGATTTGAACAAAAGGGATCCTTAGGTTGGTTTTATTATAAAAGTAAGGACTCTAGGTTTAATTGAGGGTATTTGGGAGGATATTATATCTGTATTTGGCTGATACAAATGGCTTTGGATGTGTGAATTTAAGAGAAGGGAAAGTACCCTTTTATAAGAGTGGTGAGGGGCACTTTAGGAAAAGCTTGAAATATTGATTTGTTATAAAATTATTTTAGGTTTATAATAGATAAAAGTGGATTTATTTCTAGGATAAGATGGATATGGGTAGAAATAATCTCAACCAATAGGTTTTAGACATGTTTAGGTCACCATATTAACCTTATCTTTTAGATTTAACTCTTAGTTAAATAGTTTAACTTTTAGCATGTCTTCTTGTAATTTTATAGTACATGGTTAATATTTTTACAATAAAATGTCAATATAACCTCAAGTGGTTCATTAATGACATATGTAATATTATCTAAGTCACTTTTCCTAATATTATATTTTTAGTACTATTATATAATTTAATAAAATAGTATTTTTTTTAAAAACTCATTTATGTCAATTTTGACACTATTTAGTGTTTGTTTTTTAAGTCATCACAACTTGATTACTTATAAAACAATACATTGAATCAAACCTAACATGTCATATTCACATAGAAAATTCTTGTATAACATCAAAAGTTTCAATTTACATTTATTTTAATATTTATAATATCAATTATTTTAATCTTTTGTTAATAAGGAAATTACTACATCATCATTGTGTTGTCATTATATTTAATTATTTAATGTCTAAAAATTATAAATAAAATACTATGATGTAGGAAATATTTTTTATATTTCTAATAAATATTTATATTCAAATTTATCTTATGTATAACCCTATATTAAAAATGGTTTAGTTATTAAATTTCAATTTAACACTTTTAACTCTTCTTTAAATAAAATATAATAAATGTCATAATATAATCCAAGTAGATAAAAATGATAATATTTTTATTGTAAGGTTTAGTTTGTTCTAAATACACCTATACAATATAATTAGGACATGTTTTGGGGTAATTTTATATTATCATAACATTATTTTTACCTTTAATTACACGATTTACTTTTAACCGTGGTAAATAAAATTCAAAAGTTACTATTCACAAAATATTATTTTCATCATATTGAACCACATTTTTCTTACTGATTAAAAACATGTTTATCTAATTTTTTAAATTCAAATCACATAAGTGGTAAAATTACATTTTATGCAAATTTGAAAATGTGCCTAGAAGGTGGGTAAAAGACAAAAAAAATTCAATAAAATTTTATATATCTAATCATATTATAAAATGACTCCAATGAATTAAATTGGACTAATATAGGTATTATGTATCTATTTTTTACTTTAATGTAAATTTAAATTAAAAATAATTATTTAAATAAAAATTTTGTTTTAAACAATAATGCCGTGTTTTCACTATTCATCAAAAATTGAATGTTTTCAGAAATATACCAAAAATTCACCCTAAGATAATTTTGATTTTCCGAATTCAAAAATGAAGTCTATTATACCAAATTCAGATTTTAGGTGTGTCTAAAATTAATTTTATTATTGTTCACAAGAGGACATAAAAATTAGTTCTTTTAATAAAATATTTTTTCTAAATATATAACTATTTTAACAAAACTTATACTTTTCATTATAAATATGTTTTATTTATGTGAAAAAATCATAAATAACATTTAAAATATATTTTTAACTATTAATATTACTATATTTATTTGATAAATAAAAATATCATTTAAATAATTATAATACTAATGTGTTGTTTTGTAGAAACTCAATCTTGAATATAACGTAAGCCAAGTCGATTTTGTGTGTAATATAAGCTATTAAATTACTTTAAAGAGATAATATACTATGAAATATTGGGGTGTTAAATTATCCCCTCCTTCAATAAATTGCATCCTCATAATTTGAAATTGTTCTTCAAAAATATAAGGTTGAAAATAGAAAATACCTTTGTGGAAAACTCACATCGGAAATAGGGTTAATAAAATTTAGTCTTAATAAGATGGAAAGGGAAATGAAAAATTCACCAAAAAATTAGGATTTTGAATAGGATAACATTAGTGGAAATTAGAGACAGATAATTAGAGGAAAAATGTAAATATTCATAGGGAGTGATTGTGGTCATAAATCACAAACAAGTGAACAATAAATGAAAAATTGAGGGCCTCAAATCCATAGATCTATGATGATTTAAAATATCACCGGTTCAACAAAACATAAGGTATTAGGATAACACATTTTTTTAGATACTTTATTTTTTTAAGGGGAGGGATTAATTTTCTATCAAGATAAGAACTCAAGAAAACATTGTTGATTTCATTACTTTTAATAATCATATTCTCATCATTTGTTTGTGCTTTGATCTATTTTCACTTCATCCCTTTCACTAGGAAATGAATGTTCAAAATTGATTTTCTTTTATTCCTGAATCACATTTGATAAATCATAAGGTCCACAAGAATTCCCTTAATCCTCTAAATGTTTAATGAAAACCAAAAGTTTAGATCAAAGTATCTAATAAATCATACTTTAACCTAAAACAAAATATTAAGTGTTAAAATTACTCAATTCAAACCTTTAGACTTATCCAAATTACTTATGTCCAAACTGACAGTCCAAAAATTTATAAGGAAGGTCAACATAACATAATGAAGATCTCTTTTTTAACATAACAACATATGAATACCTTTATCATGTATTCTATTAAAACATGGTAACAACCTGAATTACCATAAAACCTTATTTGAATATGTATGTTGTTCCTTATTCCTTTTGTAAAACATAGAGTTATGGATATACTCCTTAAATTCATAAATGTTGAAAAATCCCTACAAATATGGTATAAATAGATTTTTAAACAAACCATTAATCAGTTCCAAGGATGTAAATAATATCCAATATACTTAATCCAAATCAATTATCTCTTATTCCAAAATCATTATCTCAATTTCAGAAACATATTAAGGGTTATATTTCCCCTAACCATATATTTTCCAAAAAGTTTAACTTGATATTGAGTCACTTTTCGTAGTACCATACAATCTAAAATCCTCAATTAAATAGTACTGTAGAAAAATTCTTATTTATTTCCATAATTCATATAACCAATACATCATTGATACAAAACTCAAATGATATAATTATTCAATCCAGAAACACTAATAAATTAATTATTCCACGTCTACTATAGTAACAACTTATTCTTGACCTTGATCCTTTTGATTCTTCTGAGATACATTTCCTTAAAACTTAGGACATTTATTTTTGTAATGCCCTATTTCACTATAGTTGAAAAACTAAATATTAGTATTTTATTTCTTCCCTTTGCATTATTTTTTATGATGACCCTTTTTTTTACACTTATAACAAACACCCAGTCCTTTCAAGCAATTCCTAGGGTGATTCTTTCTACAGTTATCACATATGGGAAAATCCTTCTTTCCCTTCTTTCCTTTATCCGTTTTTCTCTCTACCATCGTTTTTTTTCTCTGCCTTCCCTTCAAAGCCATAAGACATAGATAATTATTTACTTATATTATTAACACATGATACTATTTCCTCATATGATGAGAATACATGGGAGGATATTTCCCTTAGAAATTTTGGATTAAGACCATGAAATGTATGATCCTTCTTACTCTTTGGAACATGTGCATTGGTGGGGTAGTCATTCCTTTTTCTAGGCATTATTTCTATACAATGTCATACACTATATTAGGTTATGAATCATAATTCATGATTCTAAACTAGTGAAATACTTAACATAAATGTAAAATTTTATGCATATCTAATCTCATAATCATAAAAATGGATTCTTTGTGGACATATTTAATTATAAATTCTTCATACTAGTTTGTAATGAAAATGTGAATTATCCTAAGCATATCCCCTAAGAGTGTCAAACCAGGTGCACAGTAAGGCCCATTTTCATGTACCAAGTTACCCTGAGTCAAGGTCGTAACACCTTTTCAGAGTTTTCACCCCTAGGTACATCCGTTCCAGAACAACGTTCACTTGTAGTATCTAAACATGGATTTATTTTCTAGGAATACCCACATAATCTCTATTTTAAAATTCTAGGATTATCTTCAATACTTATCCTCAAATTCTATCTTAGGGTTATGATCCCTAATATTATTATTTTTTAAATCTATTTCTAAGGTTGTTGATAAAATTCCTATGATACCAACAGTAAATCCCTGACCCTAGAAGATCATAGCCAGTGCACTAGTTTAATACATTGGCATAACTACAAGGAATCAAGTCTCGAAGGACTGATCAGTTTAGCAGTATTGGGAAATAGATTACATACATGAGATTTACATTTCAATTTCTAACATGAAATATGGCATAGATAATCCTTTTATAATTCCATTATTCCACTTGCTTAACCCAACATATCAATTACAATACACTTCTTGGCATCTTGGGAAAATAAAACATAAGAAAGGGGTTATCTCGGATTCTCATTAAGGGTAAATAATTTAGCGGAAGCTGTAAACATTTAAGGAAAGATGTCTAATAAAAACAAAAACCTTTTAAACATAAACTTGAAAATAATATGGAAAAAATAAATAAAAAATTTCCAAATAATCATTCACATAGATATTCTACTAGTCGAATAATAACATGTAATAACTAATTTTATAACAAGGTAATGCATAATGCTGGACATAATAACTACTACTTCAAGGACTTATGCCAAGACCATTCACAAATATTTTTTCAAGACCTTATTCCAAGACACTACTTTGTATCATGAGACCTACCAATTCATCGAGGGGATATAGAGGTCCCTTACCCTCACTTACTAAGTCCAATTCATTCCTCATATAAAAAGGGTGAAACATAACATAAACATTTGTATTAAAACTAGCATACAAAACAAAAATACTTTAACCATAAATATGAATGGTATAAAAATATCACATCCATAGTCAAAAATATCATAACTCATTAAATATAGTATGAAAGATTTTATTATAATAAATCAACCTCAATGAAGAATATTATCTAGTAAAATATGTTGACACAGTTGAAAAATATCAGTAAAACTCTTTAAGAGAAATATATCTTTTACATGAAATCATTTAAAAGTCACACAGTTTATAAATAAATTCATTTAAAATATATTTTTGAATCAAAGTTTCCCATTCCAATTTTAAACTTTTTAAATTAATTAACATTTTAAAACAATCATGTCCATATAAATAAATCCTTAAAAATCATTTTGAAAACATGGACATTAATTAAATAGATTTTGAAAAATGAATCTTTAAAACATTTAAAATAATGATATAGTTAAAGAGTCTCTTCCATAAAACCATAAAATATTTCGTTTGAAAATATTTTTATAAAACATTTACATGGATGATAAATATTTCCCAGTATATATTTACACATCAACAATCTCAGATAATAATGAGATTGAGGAATTAACCCTTACCTTGTACATTATTTTAGTCGAGGGTAAGTTTAACCTCCTATATAATGACCATAGTATGTTATTAAATTATAAGATAACTATATTCATATTTATGATATCATATATGATTCATTTATGACTTTATACTACCCATTTAATAATAATTGCCACGTTAAAGCAACATTTCAGGTAATAATCGCTTTCTTTATCGTATGTGTTTTAACTTGTTATTCTTGATCGTATTACTTAGACAATGATTTATATAATTAAAGAATATAAAAAATGATTTATATATCATATATATTCAGAATATAAATATGTATAACAGAGAGATATATGAAAGGGAAACACCATTCATAGAGAGGGTAGTTCGTACGTACGCATGAACGTTGTTTTTGTTTTCTTATCGTATAATATGGAAGTAAGTAAACAACATATATTTATCTACAGAAATATATATTATTACAATAGAAATATTATTTCACATATCTCATACTTAATCTATATATATATTTTTATAAAAAAATTCTTTAATTGATATCGTTGAAGACGAATCTCATCGCGTTGTGGAGACTGTAATCCGTACATATGCACGAGTGACAATATCATTCTATTGATGAGGAAACGATGTTTAATTGGATATTATATTATATATAAAGAATAATTGACATGTTATAATCGTTATTTAAATTAATTATACTCATTATTATACACATCCAAATAATGTAGTGTTGAATAACAAACTACACCATGACATGGAGACGGTAAGCCGTATGTACGCACGCATGGTGACTTTATCATTCATAGGATGGATAGAATAATGAATATGGTTGTACCATATTTATAATAAAATATCAATATATAGAAATTACTAGAGTTATATTTTAGTATGTAAAAATTAAATAAATAATAAGTAGAAGAAGAAAAGAACTTTGAAAGAGGTGATGAAATAATCACCTCTTCTTCTGGTGCTTCCTTTTGATTTGAACAAAAGGTCACCTTAGGTTGGATTTATGATCAAGTTAAGGAATCTAGGTTGAAGTGAGGATAGTTAGGAGTATATTTTAGCAGGGTTTGGACAAATGGATTTGGAGGTGTGAATTTGAGATAAGGGAAAGTACCCTTTTATAAGAGAGGTGAGGGGAACTTTAGGAAAGGTTTGAAATATTAATTTATTATAAAATTATTTTCAGTTTAAAATAGATCCAAATGGATTTATTTCGAGTATAAGATGGGTATGGGACGAAATAACCTCATAAAATAGGTTTAGACATGTTTAGTTCACCATATTAACCTTATATTTTAGATTTAACTCATAGTTAAATAGTTTAACTTTTACCACGTCTTCTTGTATTATTATACTACTTGGTTAATATTTTTACTATAAAATTCCAATAGAACAAAAAGTGGTTCATAAATGACATATTTAACATTATCCAAGCCATTTTTTTGAATATTATATTTTCAGGACTATTATATAATTTAATAAAATAGTATTTATTTTAAAAACTCATTTATATCAATTTTGACACTATTTAATATTTGTTTTTTTGTTAAAGTCATCACGTCTTGATTCCTTCAAAAAAATAAATTTTATAAAACCCAACATGTCATATTTACCTATAAATTTTTTTAGGGCATAAAAAGTTTAAATTTACATTTATTTTAATATTTATATTATCAATTATTTTAATCATTCATTAATAAGGTAATTACTGCATCATCATTGTGTCATAAATAAATTTAATTATTTAATATCTAAAAATTATAAATAAAATAATATAATGTAAGAAATATTTTTATATTTCTAATGAATATTTATAGTCGAATTTATCTTTTTTATAACCCAATATTTAGAATGGTTTAGTTATTAAAATTTGAATTTAACACTTTTAAGTCTTCTTTAAATAAAATATAATAATTGTCCTAATATAATCCAAGTGGATAAAAAAGAATCATAATTTTGTACAAAGGTTTATTTTGGTATAAATAAACTTATAAAATATAATTATTACATGTTTTGGGGTAATTTTATGTTATTATAATATTATTTTTATCTTTAATTACCCTATTTACTTTTAACCGTGGTTAATAAAATTCAAAAGTTTCCATTCACCAAAACTTATTTTCATCCTATTGAAATAAATATTAATTATTGATGACAACTATGAGTATCGTATTTTTGAAATGAAAATCCCAGAAGAAGTAAAATTATGTATTATGCATATTTTCAAATGTGCCTAGAAGATGGGTAAAAGACGTTAAAAAGCACAATAAAATTTTATATATCTAATATTATTATAAAATGACTCCAATTAATTAAATTGGAATAAAATAGGTATTATGAATCTATTTTGACTTTAAAATAAATTTAAATTAAAAATAATTATTTAAATAAAAATTCGGTTTTAAACAATAACGTAATGTTTTTCACTATTCATTAAAAATTGAATGTTTTTAGAAAAATACCAAAAATTAACCCTAATATAATTTTGATATTATGAATTCAAAAATTAAGTCTATTTTACCAAATTAAATTTTTCGGAGTGTCTAAAATTAATTTTATTATTGTTCACAAAAGGACATAAAAAGTAGTTTTTTAAGAAAATATTTTTTTAAATATATAACTATTTTAAAAAAACTTATAAATTTAATGATTAATATGTTTTATTTATGTGAAAAAATTATAAATAAAATTTAAAATATATTTTTTACTTTTCATATTACAATATTTAATTGATAAATAAATATATCATTTAAATAATTATAATACCAATGTGTTGTTTCACAGAAACTCAATCTTGCATATAACACAAGCCATGTTGATGTTGCGTGGAATATAAGATATTAAATTAATTTAAAGAGGCAATGTACTATAAAATATTGTGGTGTTGCAATTTGAACGTGGGATATCAGATCATTAATGATATTGCTTTTGGTGATTTCATCTCTGTCGAATCGTTTGTTCATCCTTAATACCCCTTATTTTTGTTGCTCATCATCAGAGCTATCATCATATTTCATTAAATACATTTTAACCACCTTTAAGATAGAAACATCTTCATCAATTTAATCCTCAAACACTAGGTTGCTTCTTGGTGAATTCTGCTCATTTATAGCTGAAACGTTGTCACCTATATTTAAAGATTGCTCCCTTTTAGTTACAAAATCATCATAGATTTCAATAATTTCACCAAACTACTTTTTAAAGAATCTATATGCCTTGATTTTGGAGGAATATCCAAGAAATATCCCTTCATCTTCACATTCTTAAAATTTTATATTCTTTTTTACTAATAATAAAACACTTACTTCCAAACACCTAGAAATATTTAAATCTAGACTTATTTCTATACTATATTTTACATAGAGTTTTATCTTTCTTTAGATATAACAATGCCTGATTAGAGATATAGAACACTTTTATAACTACTTCATTCTAATAATTCCCTAATATGGATTTTCAGTAAGTATAATTGTATCCATTTTGTGGATAATCAATTTCTTCTCCCAAAAAACTCTATTCTATTGAGGATTTATTAGGACTAACAGTTGATGTTCAATACCATGTTTTTCTATAAAATCTTTTACTTGATTATTTGTAAATTCTATTCCATTTCCAATGATAAAATTATGATTTTTTACACCAATTTTCATTTTTAATTTTCTTTAGTATCAAGTAATACACTTTCCAATGAGCATGTAACCAAGTGGTAAAGGCTCCTACTTGGCATCCAAAAGTCCCGAGATCAAATCCAAGTAGGGAAGAATTTCTAGGTTACTTTAGAAGTACTGTAGTAGTGGTGGAAGTATAGTAGCGATGAAACTGTGTTGGTGGAGGTACTGTAGTAGGTATTGTAGTGGTCCGGGTACTGAAGCAATACTATTCACTAAGGGTCCCTTGGGCCAAAAAATGGGCTTCCGGGCCTTGTATTTGACCTTTCATACACCCGGGCCTATGGGCTATATAATGGGTCCCCCTATACCTAATCAGAAAAGGAGTTATTTACTTTAATAAAAAAATGAGGCTTCAACCCAACCATAAAAAAAGAGTAATAACACACTTGAATAACTCTTTTTTATGAGTAAGCACTATCAACCAAGCCATCCTATAGAAATCATCAACAAATAAAATACAATACCTTTTACTGTAAAAAATTATAGGATTTATTGGTCCACAAACATCCACTTGAATGAGCTCCAATAATTTTAATGAGTTTACCTTATTTGACTTGTAAGTCTTCGAGATAGTCTTACCCTTTTGACTCGAATCACATGTATCATTATTTTAACATGTGAGTTTGGTAAAATAACATGATGTATCATTCTTCACCATATTTTCCAAGGAATTTTGGATTAAATTCAGGATTTTCTAGTGTTGTGGCCTGTTTTTATCTTCCTTATACATATTTCATGAATTTTCTTTACCAATGAGGTAAATATTTACCTTGGTTATTCTTCCTTAAAGAATAATTTATCCATATGTTTATTTAATAATTCTCCCTTTTTCCAAATTCCATAGCATATCCTGAATCGCACAACTAACTTACACTTAGCATATTTTTGATAAGTCCTTCCACCAAGAGCAAATCCATTTTTAGAGGTCCTTTCTGCCAACCTTGTCCTTTTCAACGCCAATAATTTTTAGTACCTCATTATTTCTATATTTTAACACACCATATGTATCATATTTGAAGTCGATGATAAGATTTTGATTTCTATTTTGTAAATGTACACCAACTGTTATAACCCACAAAACAAATCAATCCATTTCTCTCAAATAAATCTCAATTTTTTCCTTTTTATATATTAACCTCTTATTTTATAACTTTTTAAGAACTTATCTTTATGATTGACACATATTCTTCTCTAATGGTTCAAAAATTTTATCTACATATTTCAACACTGATAATTTTTTTAAAGTTTTCATAGTACTTTTAGAGGTTCCTAGATACTTATTTTAATCTTTTGAGATACTTCATATTGAACCGTTGGGGTACAATAAGATACTCTATTACGAAATATTTCACACTAAAATAAATAAATATCAAAATATTAGGAAAATAGTAGAAAACTACTTGCTTATTTTTGGTGTTATTACTCTTGGAAAATCCACTTTTCAATGAAATAAAAATACTAAAATGTTTCTAAATTTCCACATAAATAACATGTAATGTTTGGTGTAATATTTCTATTCTTTGTTACTTTACTTTTAGCCTTTTTAGATTCTCCCAATTCTTGTTTCATTATATAGTAAATGTTTTAGGTCTTGCATGAGGCATGGTTTTATTGGTCTTATGATTATTATCCACATTATATTTCCCTTTTTTTAAAGCACTATAGTTTTGGTATGGTAGTATTCTCTTCATTAGTCACTCAATAGTTTTCTATAGATCTAGATGAGGATAATTCCTCATACAAACACAATTATATTCTGGTTATAAGGAGCCTTTCTTAATCCTCAGACCTTCATTTTCAATCCATGAAATTTTCTTTGAGTTATTAAACACTCTTAACCCTTTATTTCACTATTTTTTTCTAGAAAATATATGACTCAAGACTAATCCTTCACTTTGATCTTGGGCTCTACATCCTTTTTTGGGTAACAAAAAATTATAGTTTTTAGTTTTTCAATCTCTTCTTTTAGTTTTTACCTTTATTTCTAATATCATTTCATATGAATATTTTAGTTATGAACTATTTCATTATCCTTCATAATTTTATCCCTATACTTTTTAGTTTCTTCTAAATCATCCTTGATGTTATCATGAAGATTGAACCTACCCTCAACTTCATCAATCTAAATATCACTATCTTTGGATTGAGGTTTTTCTATAACAGCTACTAAGGAATCTTCCCTGAGGTCCCTACAATCACCAACCTCCTCTACTTTTGACTTTTTCAAAGCTTTAAACTTTATGACATAATAAGTTTTTCGTTTTTAATAATTTATGAGATGATTTCTCCACTTTTATCACCCGTGAATGTTTTCTAAATAGATTCTTCATCCTCATCATCTTGAGAATTTTTAAATCACTTAATAGTGAAATTTCCTACCTTACCACACAAAAAGAAAGAAAGTGGAATATTTCCTTTAAATTTTCCTTTCCCCATCTAAATATTAGAGGAAAGGAAAAAAATCCCTCCATTGTACTCATATTTTCAAGTTCCTTTTTAATAGAAAATTTCTTCATCTATTTGAACCAAAACTCATATGAGTTCTCCTTTACTATGTATTATTATCACTATTTATAATTTTATATATGAAAATGTGTTGTGATGGTTATATATAGATATTTATTATGGATCCTTTTCCTCAAGAATATATTAATTTTCATTAAAACATGGAGTTAGTCTCATTAATATTATTTTTCAAAACTTTTACATTTTCCATATTCTCACTAATGCCTTGCATATCTCCCTCAAGAAAATTTAAATGATAATAAATGAATCAACTATTTCAGTTAGTATTAACCTCAAATCATCATACTTATTCCAAAATACCTATAGCTTTTCCTCATAAAATATGGAATCATATTCATAAATATTTAACTGTTTTACAACATAGAAAGAGAGTTTTTTCTTAATTTTACCTTGGTGTAGATAGGGATGGATAAATAAACTCGTAATAGATTAATTTACTTCATATCCACATCCATTTTACATATGGTATCTTTCTGATAAATCACCACTTTCTTTGTTTTCTGATATAAAATGAATTTTTACCATGTGAACTTATATCCCCAATGAATTTAATTAGTGCTACATCTTATTCATCCATAATAAGAAATTATTTCCTATAAAAATTTCTATAATATTGTGATTAAAAACTATTACCACTTCCGTAATTATGAGAGTGAAAAATTCACCCCAAAAAAATGTCACGATACCAATTTTTAGTCCCACATGAAGGGGATTTTCCTGGGGATGGTGGTGGGGAGTGAGTTAGTGTATTATCGATTAAAAAATCAACCCCTAGAAAATTATATTTTTCATTAAATTTGTTCAACAACACTTTATCTCCTTTAATTTATCTCTAAGAGTGATGAAATAAATAAATATAACATGATATTTTTACTTGGTTCACCCTAACCTGGATATTCTAAGGGGCATGCAAAGGTGAAATTCCCATGCACTTGAAACACTAGAGTGCATTGCTTCTATTTGGTTATTATAATATAGTAGTCAAACTGACCCTATTAACTCATTTTACCCATAAATGAGAAATCTCATTACCTCTCATAACATGAGTAACTCACTGATCCTTCCATGAAATCCTTATTCTTCACAAGTTTTTTATTGGAAAATACACTTTGTTTGGTGTGTCTCTCATGCATGAACTAATGAAATCTCAGTGAGATGAAGTTGTGAGTATATGATCCTTCTTTTTCCATATTTTATTTTCTAGTAAACCTAGAAAAATCCTCTACAACCCTTCTCTATGGTCGTCTATAGATCTCTACAACAATTCAATTTTAGTTCCCATATTTAGAACTATTGTGTGAAATTTTAAGAAATTAAAATAATTTGATCATATCCATGGGATATAATCAAGTAGTTCTTTATAAATCTTCTTAGGATCAAGTCATGTGTTATAAGCACATGAATATAGTGATTAAGGACCATTTAATTCACATTAAACACCTTAAATACTATGCACATCTACTCGTACAAAAATCCACATTTTTTCATAACTGCTTTGTTATAGTGTGATTACACATACAACTGTGTAAGATACTTTTTCCAATGATTAACCAAGGTATAGTATTATTTACTATAATGAAAAATAGATCTTTAGTCAAATTATATGGTTGTGTTTTTGTTCTATATGACGTGATTTCTTATGATCAGGACAATTTTTCTCTTTTGTAAATATCCTCTATAATCTACCCATAATAATTCCATGATATCATCTAGCTTCATGGATTGTTGAAAAAAATACGGTATGTCTATTTACACTACAACATGGGATCCTATAGGATTTTATGAAATCAAATCATCCACACTGCCTAATTCACACTCTCGATGACATAAAATAGGTGCGACATGAGAATCTCCTTATTAAAAGATCTATGATCTCTGCTTTTATCCATGATATTGGCATCCATAAATTTTTTGGTAGTATTGAAAAACCCATATGTACACTTTCCATATCACAATATGCTTATGTGGTGTGAGACTATCTTTTTTAAACAACTATAATCTACTATATCCTCTATAGTGTAGAAAACCTCAGAAATCCAGTGATATTGAAACTCATCTGTTCATTCTAACACAACTCCCTGCAACATAGTCTTCCATCCATAGTGTAGGATCGCATGAAACTCTAGTGGCACAAAAATTCAAATTTTCACCTCCTACGATATAGATTATGATATGAGGTGTAAAACTAATACATGGAATTCCATTACAATCTATCCCTGTACTCTGAGGTATAGATTGCACCTATCTTACATATTTCTCATACATATAAAAAACCTTTTGGATGTAATGAATATATAACAATCCTACAAGCATCACCTACTATCCAAAACCTTCTTTATTTCTCTAAACTTGTAAAAAACAATCAATTCCAAAAACTAAAGGATTTGTGTCAAAACTTTTTATAGATATGTTGTATCTTTATTTTTCATCTTCCCTTGTATAGTATCAAGTGACTTATTCTCTTTTTATTCACAAAATTTTATACAATATCTTATTATTATTTATAGTAGAAAATTGTTATGCTAAAAATTATTCTTTCTTTTATTTCCTATGAAAAATGAAATGAACAACACTCTTCCTTTATTCTCTTATTCTATACAAACTAGGGTGTGCAAATCTCTTCTTCTTATGATAAACTTCATGATTAACTCAACCAATTATTTTTATTAATATTACCTTAAAATTTTATCTTCTTCAGTGTAACATTAACAACACAATATATTCCTCTATTTTTCAAATTTGACACAAAATGGTTCTTTGGATTAGAAAATTTGTTGAATCTTCTCACAATTTTTCTTGGCAGACAAAAATTATTTTTTTATATAATAGTTCTAAACTTCAAAACCTTTTTTTAAAACCTATAATAATATATATAAAAAATTAGTAACTATATAAGATTTAGTTACTTTATATTCTCTTTATTATTAATTTTAGTATCGAGAAAACCTTATAAATACTTTGAATTTAAATATCTATATTTCTTAGCAATTGAAGACTCTTGTAATATCAGATATAAGAGATTTAAGTGCTCATAATAAATTCTATTAAAATCTTCTCCCATAACTGAATATAACTGCATTCAAACATTCAGAAATATCACAAGCTTAATCTTCCATTTATCCAAAATAAATTCCAATGAAAATCACCATTTATACATGAATACATTCATGGTATAATGTCATGATCATCATTTTATTATTAAACATCCAATAAAATTAACTTCATTCTTAGTCCTTAATAATAAATATACATAATGAACATCATCTATGAATTCATGGAATTTACTATAATCATAGCACCATTATTTTTGGAAAATAATAATTCCTCAAGTGTATCCTATTTCATATTTATAAATTAGATTAAATCACGATGTAATTGATCATGCTATATGTTTTTATTTGATAAAATATTACCTTGATTGATATGATTTTTCTCTCCTTCATTATAAATTTTCATTTATCCTTGAATAGATAAATTATCAATAATTTCTTTCACACTAAGTATCCAGTTACCCTTACAAATGATATTGGGATTCTCATTTACTCTTATTAAATGATATATTACAGTTATATAAATAGGTAAAAAATTTATATAGGCCTCAAAAAACCTCTTTATAGTTATCAAAGATTCAACATTACCCTTATGAATTGATCAATTGACCCTTAAAAAGCATAAGTCACCCCTTAATATTCATTTTAGATTCCAGAATAACTCTTATATAACTTCGACTCACTCTCTTGCATCTATTATAAAATAGGAATTATCTTTACATGAATATAAATATGCATTTACATAGCATGATGTTTGGTAAAATAATTCATACATAAATATTCTATTACTTCCAAAACTTATAAATCAGAAATTATAGTGACAATTTCATGTCACTGTTTTATCACCAGGCTTCGGGTCTCCTAATATCTTTTTCCTTCTTCTCTTCTCAATTTACATGCGACTGATCATGTTTTATATCAACCAATCATGAATTACATATTTGATTATCTTACCATGTTCATCTCAAGATCACTCAATGTACCACACGTTTACATGGTTTATTATCTTATTATTTGTGTATTTGATCATGTATAGTATGATTTATCCTTCTTGTGGTAAGTCATCCTAACTTTTGTTTGATCTATCTACCATGAATTCCAAGATCACTATTCTTACCATGTAGAGTATATGGTCATTTAAACCTCTTCTATTTATCCTATATACACATTAGTGTATACATTAATTCTATACTTTTCAAATCTCTCATGATCCTTTATGTTGAATTATATCACCCATAATGATCCCAAAATTATCATAGTAGGAACAATGATAATATTCATCAAATTCATGAATCTATATGTTAGAGCCCTCGCTCATGGTTGAAGATGACATATGTGGAAGGATTTCATGTGGTTTGGAAACATTTAAAACTAGCTTCCACCATGTAGTTAAAATTAACAATATCCACACAATCCAAATACCACATCATAACTTCCTCATTCATTCCACCAGTCAATATTACAAGACACTCTACCAATCTACTAGAATGAGACTAAATGGGTGTTGGTTCACAAACTACAACCTCCCATAGCGACCCACATGTGAGAGGATATGCACCTCAGTTCTCCATGAACCAAACTATGATCCTGTATAAATGAACTCTTGGCCCTATATATCCTCTTCTCACTACTTTTATAGGATATACCCACCTATGTGAGCTTGTATGAGATTCCCATATAGATTCTTGGTTATTAAGTTTTTAAGCTAGTCAAGAGTAGGAATTTTTTTGCTAACTCCTCAAATATTTTCTTTGTAAAATATTAACACCAAAACACTAAATGTGGATTTTAGGAAACTCCTTATTCTCTTATTTTATTCTTATTTTTATCCACATACAATTAATTTAATTAAAATTATAAATATGGATGGAAACCCTGAATTCTTCAAACACATTTTCCCAAAACAAAAATAAATCTTCAAAGTTCTTCCAAGGCAAGAACATCTCAACAACTTGAAACATTATCTTATAAGTTGTGTCATCCAATTTTTATAATTGTAATAAAAAATTATTGTGATCATCTTAAAACTTCCAAGTTTCTTCATTCTAATTATCTTTCATCAATAATTAAATTCTTTGATAAAAAATTCAACTCACATAAAGTAGTCTCAACAAACCCCTTTTTTATTTGTTACCAATTCCTTCTAAATGAGTATGTCAATATGTGAAACCATTAATTTATTTTATCCAAATTTATTAATCATATTTTCATTTATATTTATCTCCCCCTTATTAATAATAAATACAAAATACATAGGAAATTTGTAATAATTCATACATAAGAAAAGTTCCATCAATCATCACACACTAAGTCTATATGATACATGATCATTGTAGAAACCAAGAGGGTTTGGTCTAGGAAACAAATTTTTCCCTTGAATAAAATGATACCAAATTAAATGAGAAACTCTTTAATTCCTTTCTTAAAAATATTAAAAGAAAAATAGATTAAGAACATTGATTATACCAATTGAGATACCAATTTCTCATGAGATATATCAACTTGAATTTCTTTCACTCACTTTATCACATAGTTTAAAAGCATTAAAGTAAAAATATAAATATTTAAGATATATATGGATATTCTTAAAAAAAACTACTTTTATATCATTTATTTAAATTAATTGATCCCCCTTAATTTTAGGTTTTTAATTTAGAAACCAATATTGGGATAATTATAAAAACATATACTGTTAATGATATTTCTTCAGGAACATTTAGAATAATCATATTTGCATGAAATGATAATTCTGGAAGATTCTTCTTCATTATTCACTTGTCTCCACTTCAATGAGACAATTATCATGATATTTATAATAGTTGATATCTTTAAATGATTAATTACATGATGTTTCATATTAAGAATACACCGAAATGTATCATCTTCATATGGCTATCCATACTTTACCACTTCCACATATTTATCAAGAATGATCTTATTAAATACATTTCTTTAGAATTATAAATGTAAGATCAAACCAGGATGATAAATTATTCACTTTTATGACCAATTTTTATTAAATACACTTCAACTTTATCAAAGATGATCATTTTATCAGATGTTACAAAAAATCAACTGAGGGATCAATCTTATATAGTGAATTCTTAATCTAGGATGTCTAGAATAGACAACCATCACTTATCCTTAGGTTATACTCATAATACCATGATTCAAATTAAATTACTATTATTTTAATTTCAAATAAAATACAAAAATGTTAAGGGAATAAGTTTTATATTCTTGTTTCTTAATGTGAATAAAAAGATTGATATGATTTTCTTAACAAGGTTACTTAATTATTCATGCTTACACATCTATATTCAAATATAATTTCATTTTATAGAAAATGGAACTCCTAACATATTTTATTTCATTATTTGGTATGGTTATTCTTTCTTTATCCATAAAATTATATAAACCACCTTGTAAAATATTCAAAAAAAGGGTTTAATAGAATCCTTCTTGAAGTATCAACTTGGATTCACATGGGTGTATTTATTCACATATATATCTTGAGATATAGTACTTCTCTTGACTATCTTATTATACCTTCTTGGAACTTGATCATTATTATGTTTTTTATCTTAGGAAAACATACCATTCTAATGAAACTTCTTGGGAGAATTTTTTACATTAGTATTTTACTTCCTAAGGTTTCTTATTCATTCTTCTCTTACAGTATTCTATACTTATTTTCATTTGATAAATTTTTAAATGAGTACACACCATTTATATGACCAACACCTTTTTAAACATCATATAAATCTTCAAGAGCTTTAAAAGTATTTATAAAACACAAATTTAGTTTTTATCATCTATAGATGTTGTTTCTTCTATATATTTATCCCCATTGATATGAGGGTTTCTTTAAAATTAAACATTTAAATAACTCTAAAAAAATCCAGCGCATAGTTCCAAAAATTATTACAACACTGAATTTTCCTAACAATACTTGATTTTATTTTCAAAATAACTTGATTCCTAGATTTTTTAGTATGTTATTTTTGGGATTTATCCACCACTTTTTGTTATCTTTGTGTGGAACCAACACTCATAATATTTCATATATCTGCCCTATACATGGTGTAGGACTCTTCATAACATCTACTCATAATTTTTTTATATTTTTCTTTAAATATACACTATAAATGTAATAATATTTAGAAAAAACCATTTAAATAGGTATATTTGGTGCCTCTTTATTCTTTGAGACTACTTGATAATGACCAATTAATTATGTAATGATATTCTTACCTTATAACAAATGTTTTTTAACATCATAATCATCCATTGAACAATATGTGTAAATAAATTCATTTTGATCACCTCCTTATGAAGATATAAAATGAGTGGTTTCATCATTTTCTAAAGTAACCTCAAGAACAATATTCTTCATAATGAGAATGATACTCTCATCTTGAATTAAATTAATATTTTATTCACCTTATTTTTTTAATCCTCTCAACTTCTTCATCATTCATTTTGATCTTCTCCTATAATAATGTGATAAGTTCATTGATCCTATTGGATTTAATATCAAATTGTGTATTCATAACATTATTATTATTTTTATTTTTTTCTAATATGGGGATCATATTGTAGAATTATTTAGAAGCCTCATCATTCTCATGGATTTTATTAAGTCACTCCAATTTAATCTTCGAGTACTTATTTTCAAGCTCAAAATTTAATTCTTCAATGGATCTAACCTGCTTGGGGAGATTTATTTCAGCCAATACTATTTCTTTTAATGCTTTATCCATGTTTTTTACCTTAACTTTAAGTTGGGTGATCACTTACCACTGAATTTCCAAAATCCCACAGATAAAAGATTTTTTTGGGGAAAATATTGCAATATATCTTTAAAATAACCAACTAATATACAAATTGACATGTGATTACTCCCAATGATGCTTGGTTCTTCTTCAGTATAGTTTGGGTTATAATTAACACATAACTCATGATCACTTAAATTTATTAATACACTTGAGGTATAAAGGCTACCCATATTTTTTATGGCAACCTAAACTACCTTTTATTATCTTTAGAGTCCAAATCTATCATGTTTAGTGATAAGGATTATGGGAAATTATTCTTTAGACATGAGATATGTATTTATCATCTTATTATTCTTCTATTTTTTCCTTATATTTTTCATATTATTAGTATAAATTTAATTGTGATATGTGATAGACTTAACTTAACAAAAAATACATGTAATTTTTAATCAGGAAAGAAAAAATTAAAATATTAAAAAGAGAAAAAATTAAAATTGAGAGAATAAAATCATAAGTTAACTAAGATATGATACCAATTGAGGGGACCGGTTTGGGATAATAACTACACCGAGGTTGGGGAGGTGAATTAGTTTTGGATACTTTCAATCGAATTTATACTTTTTAACCCTTTACTATTTACCTCTGTCAATGGTTAAATTGAATGGGACTCTTTGTTATCTCTTTACAATCATTTTTATTTTTCACAAAACAACCTAACACACACTCACAAGAGGCACAATAATTTACAAGGTTTATCTCTCAGTATAAGGTGGCTAGTCCTTGGTTTAATCTGGTAAAAGATGATGTCATAAAACCCACTAGTAAACCCCTATGAGTATTTCACTATAGTCTCCCCACAATTTAAAGGGTGTATCCCAGACACTTGTTTGGTTCATCCCACACACAAATATGTCTCATACCATTATATTGAATTATTAGGGTAATAATAAGAGATTCTGACACCAATCTAGAATACTTCCTTATTGTAGATGTGTTGAATCTTTCTTCATCTTCTTCCCTTTCTTAGTAGTAATTCACTTCTTATATTTATTTTAAAAAAACTTCATAAAATATAATATTATTATTTATAGTGGTAAACATATATATTAAAACTTGTTCCTTATTTTCATTCCTATGAAAACTAAAATATACAACACTCATCCTGTCTTCTCTCTTTTTTTCTGTGTAAACTGGGTTGAAAATATATATCCTTCTTCTGATGAACTTTAAAACTGATTTGGATACCTCTTATTATTCATATTCCAATTTATTTTCTCTTCCTTGATTAAATACACAAATCATCGTATCTTCCTCTTCATTTGAACTTCAACACACAATGATTCTTTGAATTAGAAACTATGTTTTTTATTCTCATAAATTTTTTTAGTACACAAAAATTCTTCTATCTGAGATAATAATGCTAAAAATCAGTAACATTTTTTTAAAACCTATTATAATATATATAAAATAATAATAACTATAATAATATCTATTACTTGATATTATCTATCTTCATAATTCCAGTATTTATATTACCATGCAGATATTTTGAATTCAAATCTCAAGATTTATCAATAATTCAAAACCTCGTAATATCCAATATGTGAAATTTAAATTCTCATAATAAATTCCCTATGAAACTAATTATATAACTGAATGTTACTATATGAAAACTTACATAAATATAATGTGAAACCCTTTCTATTTATCCATGATGAATTACTCTTAAAATCACTAAGTATGCATGGATACATGCATGTTACAGTGATATGATCCTGGATCCCTTATTCATAACCATTCAAGAAATTTCTCTTCTTTATCTTTCCATAAGAATCAAAATATATAACATACATAATATATGCATGCATGGAATTTACTATAATACAAAACCTTAATTTTTACTGAAGAATAATTTTTTAAGTATATCCTCTTTTATATTTATAAATTATCCTAAATCATGATGTAACTAATCATGATATATATTATCATTAAAGAACATATTTCTTTGTATAATTTGATTTTCCTCTCCTAATTTTCGAATTTTATTTTATCCTTATATAGATGTCTGATCAATAATTTCCTTCCTATAGAGTATCTGATTAACCTTACAAAGGATATTGATATTCTCAGTTACTATTATACAGCGAGGTATTAATATTACAAAGATTGGTTATAAGTTTATATAGGACCAAAAAGGAACATTATGTAGGTATTGAAGCTTAGTATAACCCTTTTATATAAATCAAATAAAACATACACAATTGTAATTTAATCCATATATTTAATTATAGATTTCTGAATAACCCTTAGGTTACTTCAACTCACCCTTACACAACCAGTGGAAAAATAAAAGTTACCTTTATGTGGGCACCGTGATACATTTATTTAGTATGAGATTCAGTAAAATAAATAATAAAATACTCTTCTAATCCTTCCAAACACATCTGATTTAGAACTTACTGTGAATATTCCATTTCATAATTTTCTTGCTAGGATTTATGACTCTTCAAATATTTCTTCTTCTTCTATACTCAAACTTCTATTTGGGTGATCATGTGGTTGATCAACCTACCACGAAGTCCATGATAAACCATCTTACCTTGTGAAACTCATGGTCACTCAACCTCCCAAGATGGACCAAAATAAAAAAATTTATCCTTTTTGTAGTTGATCATTTTCATTGCGGTCATGTATGACCCCGGCCATTCTGGATATGCCTCATGCTCATTTTAAGGTATTATTTTATCCTTGTTTTTATTATACCATGGTTGGGTTTTGTTTTGGGGTTATTTTGGGTGAATTTGGAGAAATTTGAAAGCCCATGGGGTTGTGCATGTTTGGTATACAATTAGGTAAAATCATGCAGTTTTCCCTAGGAAACGGTGTGCCTTTTTTTTTGGAGACATAACAGGTGGCACATGGTTTGACCAAACTATGTGTCCAGCCTCCCCAAACCATGAACCCTGAGACAGTGGGGGTTAACAAGGTTGGGGTATGTTTTGTTAAATAGTTTACCACATAGAAGAAACTATGCACCACATGAGTAAGTGTATATGGTTAAGGAACATAATTTTGAAGACCATGAACCACTACCTAGGAAACCGTGCATGCAGAAATTAAACCCCTAATTTTTTTTATAAAAATTCTCAAACCCCCTATTTTTATTCTCATTTCCCCCTGATCGAACTAACCTGATTTATAATGATTTTGGAGACTCTGGAGAGGATTTCAAGGCTCCTTGAACCCCTTTCTTAGAGAATTAAAGATTTGGTGGAAGGAATAGACACCTCTCAAGTATGTGATCTCTTCCTTGTTTGGGTTCCTATCTCTCTCATCTTTATTTCCCTTTGTAAAGGAATTTTTTTCCTATGTTTTAAATAGTCTAGATCTAGGTTTTGATGGATATTGTTTCTTTTGGACCTTGGTCCTAAGTTTTAATCCTAGATCTTCTCCATTATTGTGATTTCAATCTTTCTGCACCTAATCGAGGGTTATAATTTGGAGATCATTCATCAACGATCTTGAGGTAGGTGGTATAAATTATTTTCCAAGAGTTTTGGTTATGATTAACATGTTTTAGTTGTACCATTGTTTTTCCATGTTGAGAAATTTCAGTTTTAAATTAAATTAATGAATTTATTTTTTCATGTGATTATGACACCCTTCACAAATCCCATTAAACCCATTGGTGTTTTGAGACCAGACTTTATAGAAACCCATGGGGCATGATAATATGATTGAAATGATGATTTATAAATTATACATTATTGATAAATGAGATTGTGAATATATTTTTTAAATGGTATTATAAAATTGGATGAATAATAGTTTATAAACATGGTTGATAAATGGGTTATGAATGTAGAACCATGATATGTGAAATTTGTGAATGATGTGAACAATGAGTTATGTGTCAAGGATTGCTTCTACAAATACCCATGGGGATCTAGACTGCTTCTATAGGACCCCAAGTTATATTTTTTTGATGTGAACACTGAGTTGTGGGATAGGTACTTCTGCTCGAAATACCTATGGGGTGTCAGATTACTTCTCTAGACCCCCTAAATTATATATATTTATTTTCCTATGACTATTGAGTTGTGGGTTAGGGACTTCTACTCCCAATACCCACAGGATGTGAGACTTCTATTCTAGGACCCCATAGTATGAATATGACATTGAAATTAAATGAATAATTAAATCCCATTAGATAATGGTTTTTATATTCCTATGGTTCATGGTTCATACTCTAGCATGGGCCGAAGTTGATATGATCGGTTTGGGTGTCACCGTGAACCCATGTGCCTATATGGTCAATTAAAGAATATTAAATGTAAAAACCATTTACTTTATCATTTTTTCTTTATTCTTTATAAAACTTCATACATTGTTATAGACTGGATATTTATTTAGACACCATTGGTGGTGGCCTACTGAGTTTTACACTCACCCTACTCAGGTTACCTAATTGGTACCTAAATAGACTTCATGTTTACATGATTGGATAATGTCAAGAGCCCTGTGTTAGATGCATGAGTTGGGATTCGAGATAGAGCATTGATGAGGGAACTAGACATGATGTTGGGACCTAACTAGGAGTTATCAGTGTATCTTTATTTTGGGTTTTATTTATAAACTTGACACTGATATGACATAAAATATTTACTGATTTGGTTTTGGATATTGATTTCCTATTATGAATTCATCATGTGATGTTTTTTATTTTATTGGTTGTGGTTTTATATTGGTTATTACTTATTATAATTTGGATATTATTTATTTAATTTTTATGTTGTGAAACTTTGGTAAAGAGGATATAGTCTCCCCAAATTACATATTAGACTCTCGCTGCTAGTTGATAGCCTCCAGCATACGGGGAGGAATTCCTAAGGTCACGTAATAAACCAGATCATGGTGCCGGTATGTGAAATCTAGGTCAGGACGTCACAAAGTGGTATCAAAGGGAGGTTTTATTTTCTTTTCAGTTGTATATTATTTGGTAATGGTATAAAAGATACTAAGATGAGTTAGGCCTTGGTCATTAGCTTGTTCATGGGAGTATCTAACTCGTTTTTGGAGGAAAACCCATGTACCTAGGGAGGGATTATTGTTTTTAATATTTTTTGTTACAATTGAATGTTATTTCACCCTGAGTGACACACTTTTTGTGTGATGTTATTATTTTATAAGTGTTTCTTCATGGACCATTATGGAATGAGGGTTTTGTATACATGCATCATTCTAGGAACTCAGGATTTCATGTCACATGAATTTTTTAACGCATGCATAAAAAATTTAGTTTTTGGTTGAGTTATTGAAAATTAAATTCTTTTCCTATTTGGGTAATTTAAAATGAAATAATTACTAATAAGAAATTTATAATTTTAAATGATGCGAATAATTTGAAATGAATAAAATGGATCTCTAATGAGAAACTAGAATTATGGAAGTGTTTACCCTATGTTATCCATGAACCAGGTGAGGGATGGTTGAGGGTCGTTATAGTGCTTCATTTTTGACTGTGTGGCAGAGTCTGGGGGATGAATTGTTATAGCCTTATGTGAATCCATATTTTTTAAATGTGATAATTATGTATTATGTTTCCTAATACGTTTTTTCTAGAATTTTAGACACATGACTCACAGGTGGAATCTCCACCTATACCAACACCTCCATACCAGTGGTTTGAAAAATTTGTTGGATTAAGTAACCTATAGAAATGGTTTAATGAAACCATTGGTGCATGGGAAAATATGGTGATTTTTACTAACGGGTTTTTCAAAACCCATTGGAGATTAGGGGTAATTTCACCAACAGTTTAACAAAACCATTAGTAATAGATGATTTTCTAATATTTCCCAATGGTTTTTAAGAAACATTGGGAAAAAACCCCAAATAATCCCCTACCCCAGGAACATAATCTCTCCTCCATAGAACCCATCGTCAAATAGATATCTCCACTAACCCGTGAATATATCTCTAATCCATTAAATAAAATCTCTCCTCCATAGAAACCTACTTGCTGAGCACGAACCCGTGAGCCCACTTCCTCCGTCGAATAGAATCTCTCCTCCTAGAATAGACCTCTATGCTAAATGATATCTCCTCCTCCAAAGAGATCTCTCCTCCAACCCTACATCCCAAGAACGGACCCTAGTTGGGAATCTCACTTCCTTCATCACGAGCTCATTTTCTCTGAAATGGATCTCTCCAGGATGCTAACCCTAATTCCTGAGCACACTTACTCCAGAACCCATCTCTAACATTTTTCTCTAAATGATATTTCTCCAGCCTGTGAACCCTACTTCCTATCCGGCGATCTATCTTTTATTCAAGTAATTTTTGTCCTTACACTTCAAATTGGTACGTTGTAACTGAATTATCTCTTCTTCCTCCATTTATTTTAGCTTTTTTCATTCGATTTTACTACAATATTTTTTGTTTTACCCACTATGTATTATGATACCAATAGAATCCAAATATAATTTTAGGTCATGGTTTTGTTTTGATTTATCTTCATAGAATAATTTTGATTGATATCAAAGACTTCAATATGAAAATGAGTTATTTTATCCATGATTTATTTTAAATTTAAAATTTATTGACATAATTACATTTGTTAGACATAAATATAAGGGGATGGTTAGGACTAAAGGCAGGGGATTTTCCATGGGAGGGTTAGGATTAGGGGCATGGGGAAAGGACTAGGGCTGGGGGGTTTAGGATGGGGCTAGGGGGGGGGGGGGTTAGGGCCAAGGGGATAGGTTGGGGTTAGGGATAAGGGGTTGGTGTTGGGTTTATGGGGGATAGGGCCAGAGTTAAGTTTAGGGGTCTAGGGTTAGGTTATGTTTA
This sequence comes from Viscum album, assembly GCA_963277665.1. Classification (NCBI taxonomy): domain Eukaryota; kingdom Viridiplantae; phylum Streptophyta; class Magnoliopsida; order Santalales; family Viscaceae; genus Viscum; species Viscum album. Next base: position 1,150,666,924 of record OY728152.1, read on the forward strand.
GGTCGGGGTGGGAGTAGGTTTAGGTTGGAGTTTAGGTCCGGGGTGTAGGTTTAAGATGAGACTGGGGGGTTAGTGGTAAAGGGTCTGGATAGGTCCAAGGGATTAGGTTTAAGGTAGTGGTCATGGGGGTTCATTTTAGTGTAGGGGATGGGGTAGGTTTACTATGTTAAACCATCATTAGAGTAAGTAGGATACCAAAAATAGGCTACCTCATCAGTAACACAAAATTATAAATGATGGTCATAATAAAGAGTAGGCTAGGATAGTTAATATTTTTGTGGATACAATGACCCTTAAAATCAAATGATATTGGGCTGAGCAGTACCATCAATATTGACCTGCCTTTCATGTACCTTATGAAATGGATTCACATGAAATAATTTTGGAATTTATCATAAAGACTAATTAAATTTTGTACATGAGGATTTCAAAACATGAGGAAGGTCTTAAAGAGAAAAAATATTTGACCAATAACCTATCCTAATATATTAAGAATTTAGCTTACCTTGTGAGTAATTTGTGGTTACATTTTGATGTATGGATTGAAAAAGAGGATGAAATGAAAGAGGTTTATGAATTGAGGGTTCTGGGTGAAAATAAGATTGATTATGATGAAAATTGTTTCACATTTAGTGATATTTCTAGAAAATATAAACCTTTGAATCCTAAAGAAGAAAATGAACCCTCCCTTCAATACTCATCAGAAGAAAAATAAATAGAATATCTCAAGCGCTTACATGAAAAATAAGAATGGAACATGATGAAATTAATTAATGAAATCGTGGTTGAGAATGGAGAAAATTTCAATGATAAAGATATATGTGTATTTAAATTGGTCCAAAAAGACGAAGAAGTGGATAGGGAGTTGGACACTAGTGAACTAAATTCTTCAAGGAAGATGATTGTCCGACATTTGAAGAAGAAATAATTTCTGAAATACAATAAACCATAAAAATACTAAAAAAGAAGAAGGGTGATGAATAAATGGACGATGAATCCCTAAAAATAGATGATTACATCATGAAAATAGATTTTACAAGTTTTTAAAAAGTGTAGAAAAAGGATGCTTCAATTCAAGAAGTCATTACAGAATTTAAACGTAAGGAGAAGGAATAAAAAGTAGGGGAGGAGTAGAAATGTTTGGGGAGTGCTGAAAATTTTAAAAAATAACCTCTAACACTAAAAGATGAAGTTATTGTATTAGAATTCATATTTATATCACATCATTTAAAGTCCTAGAGAAACAAGAAGAAGTGGTGGAAAAATCCTTCAAAAAAATATGTTCAGACTTTTAATTCTTGTTTCCTATATTAAATAAATCCAAAAATCTAGAATTCACCATAAATAAGTGTTATAGAGATGGAATGAAGAATAAAGAGACCATTCAACCCGATCAAGTAGAATTTAAAATCAACATCAATACCAGGCCAGTTAAATTTGCTTCATTCTCAAATTATGTGACACAAAGGTAAGTTTTCTTGCTTAATAACCTTAATGAAAGAACATCTAGTAGGAAAACTGTGTTTTTAATTGATTTATAGGAAATATTTTTTTTAAATTAGATAAATAGGTTGGCCTTTTTAAAATTCACATTCTTACATCGATTTGATGTTGCCTAAAAATAATAATTGATAGGATTTCTTATTATTGATATTGATTCATGGATACTTTCATCAAGTAAAGTGATTATTGATATTGAGAAAATGACCCAATTGACCAATTTAATGTTTCCTATTTTTGAGATGGTTCTTAGCCTATTTTGAAACATTATTTCTCATTCACTATTTCTTGAAATAACTAAGTGTATGAAAAACTAATAAAACATTATTTTATGTCTTATTAATGCATGATGATTTTAATCTATATTAAAATTAATGATACCGTATATTGATTTTAATTATTCCCATTTGACCTTGAGTCCAACCCTACATTTTAACTTTTGTTAAAATAGTAGAAACCAATGTATCCCATGATAGGTTTTCATAGTTCAAGATTTTTTTCTTTAAAACCCTTGTTCTTTGAGGTTAATTACATGAAATCAAATAATATTTAAAGAGTAAGAAGGGAGATTCTGGGTTCCATTTCGTGTGGGTTCCATAAATGAGCATGGTGCCGTGAGTGGGTACCCTAGACCCAACACATGTATGTATATTGAATACCATTACATGCATATAGTTTGATATATACATATTTATATCTTACCAAAAATAATTTGTTTACTTCTGCATCAACTATATTTATATAGTGACATCCTAAGATTACATGTCATTTAAAAAGACTATAAAGGTTCCTAGGAAATAATGAGAACCAATAGACAACATGATAGTAATCTTAAATATATTTAATATGGTCCAGATACATTAGTGTGATAGGGAAAATATGATGTGTTACTATCATGAGTTAGTGTCTCATAAGCCTTGAGATTCCTTCTCAAGACATATATCATTTTAGGTTGTGTTTTTGTTGAGGTTTTGTTGTGATTTTGTTGTGATTTATCTTTATACAATAATTTTGATTGATATTGAAGACTTCAATATGATCATGAGTTAATTTATCCTTGGTTTATTTTAAATTTAATGTTTGTTGACATTATTTCATTGGTCACACATAAATACAATTATAGAATTTTTGGCATACCCCAGGTGTCAAACTAGAGCTTGATTATTGGTAGGATAATTTTATGTTCAATATTAAATAAATGAATTCATGAAAATAAATATCATACTATTACATGAAATGTAAATTCAGACTATATTTTTTTAGACACCATTGGTGGTGTCATACTATGTTTTACTCCAACTTATTTAGGATTCCTATTATAATCAAATAAGATATAACAAATAAAGTATTCTAGGAGAAATATATGAGTCAATTTTATCTAGATATTTTGAATAATTGAATGACTTGAGACATCATAAAATTTATATAGAGGATGATATCTTTAATGGATCATGAAGGTTACTTCATAGACCTGAAATACTTCCCCCCTTCATAGGAAGAAGATGATATAGGTATGGAGACATTTTTTTAAGCATGAGATTTAGTATGATATCATTTCACAGGTTAATTCCCTTTTTGTGAGAATTTTTTCATTTGATGAATCATGATATCATCACTAAAGATAACCCATTAGAGGCCCTGAGTCAAGGGAAATATGTTTCAATGGGATGATCTAGGAGTTCCACATTAGGTGTCAATAAGTTGATATTAGGATTTCCACCAAGGATGCAATGGTAAGATCAACATGTGATGTAGACCACAATATCTGGACATCATTCTAATTTATTTTATTAAGAATTGTAGGGTTGAACATAATCTATTTCGGTGTCTTTTTCCCATAGTGGAGTACCAATCGTGTGATAAGATGGGTACTATATAGAAGTTCTATAGGAGCACTTATTTGTTGATCATTGTAAGTGGATCACGATACGAACCAGCTATTGGGAGATTCTCTCCTACCCCTAAGTAGATAGGTTGATGGAGATCTATCAGTCACTCAGGTTGGGGCATGGGACATGGAACCCCAACATAGGAGTAGTGGTATCACTATAATGGAGAACTATAAGGGAGTCAATATAGAGACCAGGGAAGAGGGTAATGTAATATCCATATTGTGGAGTATACTCACACCAATCAATATGTTTCACTGTCAACTTTGATATGTACAATTCTTATGTCATATTTCATTTCTATAGTTTGATTAATATTGTTGGTTTTATTCATTTTATTTTTAAAAATTATCCAATTCCATTGGTTAGGCTATCTAAACCTCAGATGAAGTTATGAAAATTGATACATCATTAGGGGTGCAGTTATAGGTTATTATACAATGTAATGAGTTCACTCTTCAAATTATTTTCTACCATTTTCTATGATACATTTTTGTGCAGGGTAATTGACTTCTTAATTTTGAATTGAATTCTAAATTCTGAATTGAATTATGAATTCAATTATGTTTGTATTTAATTAACTTCTGAATTACATATTATACTTGCAGGTAATTTTTGAATTCTGCATGTGTATGAGATATGTGAGGGATACTTTGGAGAATTAGGTATGTTTTCATTTCATTAATTAAGAAAATAATTATACTTATTGTTTATTAAGTAGTGTCTAAAATGGGAATAATTTTGAATTAGATATTCTTCAAATGATATACTCAAGTTAAATTTGATCTAATGGTATATGGATTTTTCACAGCATGTAGCATGAGAAGATCTCCCATGACCGATCTTTATATTGGCATGGGGAGAAACTCTATAGCTGAAACTTATTTCACTTTCTAATGATGAGTTGATATATTCTTGGCCATTATCAAGAGCTATTGAATTTTCTTGATAAAATTAAAATTTATTAGACTAGGGATACAATCCTGGTCTTGGGTTGTGTTTTGACCTTGGTGAGATTTCATTTAGGATGTTCTCTATCATACAGTTGGCATAATGGCCTAATGGAATAATGATATAATGAAATATGAAATGATAATTAGGATTATTAGGTATGTGAATCTGAATTGTCACAATTTTTATGTGAATTAAAATATAATTATGAAACTAATAAATGGAAATTGAACCTAATTGAAATGTAAAGGGGTCACACTGCAATTGCTGGTTTGAATTCTGTACATTTTATTGTCTGCAATGTAATTTCAACTTCAGGTTTGAATTCTGTACATTGTATTATATAGAGGGAATGTTGTTGGAGGTTGTTGGAGGCTATATTATAGAGGGAAAGCTACATTATAGGTAATTTCAGAGGGTCCAGCTTGTTTGGTCATGGGGGATGTGGTTTTTGATCCAAACTATGATTGGTATAGTTCCAAGGAGCATGAATGACTCCTATTTTTATAAGTTTGAGGCAATGTATTGGATTATTGAAATTAGCAATGTGTCTCTTATAATTCTTAAGACTACAACTAAAATAGGAAAAGGTAAGATATTTTACCCCATATTCTCCATGTATCATAAATAAGATACCAGTATACATGTTTGTTGAGCTTTTTATTGGGTGCTATGTTATTTTAAAAGGATTTAAGGGTACTAGAATCAGGCATTACTGGTTATGGAATTTGTGAGGGAAGCTATGATTGGTAGAGAGGGCATAATAGGCTAGGATGTGATCGGTACAGAGGGGCTGTGATATACCAACAGTTTGAAACATCATTGGTAAAGGCATGTAAAACTCACTGCCTACTACAATGGTTTTACTAAACCGTTTCTTAAAACATATGCCAACGGTTTTTGTAACCATTGCAACAAGATTATGGGAATTTTGTACACCAATGGTTGTTATACTGCTGGTATTTATATATTCCAATGGTTTTATTGGACCCATTAGAATAGGGTATGTGTAGACATACATATACCAACAGTTCCTATAAAACTGTTGGTAAAGGGATACTGCAACACCGAACATGGAAACGGTTTCTAAAACCATTGGTATAACTTATCCCAATGGTTTGAGGGTCTATCCCAATGGTTTTAAACCATTGGGATAGGTAAAATATTTAGTAGTGATTCCACAATTCCATTTTTTATAGGATGAAAAGAGGATATGGATGGAAATGTGCCTCCAGTAGTGGAATTAGAGGCTCTAATAGTTCCTAGTGAAGGATCTAGATAGAATTTCTATGAGAAATTTGATCGTTTTATGCAGTTCATGGATAGAGACCTCAATGGGATGTACAGAATTTGTATGACCTAACATGGGAGTTATAATTTTTTCAACCTATGACCTTCACAAGAGAGGGTGTACCTAAGGCAGTTGAGTTTTAGATTGATTCTATCATGAAGATCCTTGACCATTTAGATATTGTGTCAGAGAGGAGAGTTAAATTGTATGCTTATATGTGAGACGATCAAAAAAGTTCCAGTGTGACATTATAATCATGATTATTATCTAGAGAACATGCTATTGAAGGGCTTCTAAGAGAATTTCCTAGAACAAATTTTCCCAAAGATTCTCATAAAGGAGAGAGCCATAGAGTTTATAAGGTTAAATCATGTGATTATACTCATAATAGACTATGTTGGTCGCTTCACCAACTTGTATTGATTTGTACTAGCTCTAGTAGGGGATGAGTAATCTATGGAGAAATGTTTTATGGATATACTTAAATGTGAGATTAAGTCTTGGGTAAACATATTTCTACTAAAGAAGATTTATGAGGTGGTGAATCAAGATCTCATTTTTGAGGGGAACTCGAAGGAGTCTTCCAGTGGAATGTAGGTGGTTTATTCTAGATGACTAGTAGGAATATCTTCCAAGATTAAGAAGAATTTCTATGAGAATTTAAACCTAGTAAATGGAAAAAAAGTATTCAGGGAGAAGGATCAGTTACCCAGAGTAGTAACTGAGTATACTTCCACCAGTGTGGTAGGTTGGGTCACATTCATAGCCAGTTCCATGACCACCAGTGGATTTCTGAGCTTACTATAGAATGGGTCACATATAGAAGTATTACAAAAACCCTTGACTAATGGGTAATGATAAAGGATCTTAGATGAATCAGAGTATTAGAAAGGGGTCTTCTACCCCATATCATTAAATAATTTTCAGTTCTTATGTATACGGATATAGAGGTAGTGGATGTGTTATATTAGGGAAAGAGTGCCTATTTTATCCGAGTAGTATAGCTCAGGGGACTCAGACTGTACCACAGGGTAGAGAGATAAGACAATTTCATATATCTCAGCTTGAACATGTGGATAAAGAGGTTGGACCATCAATGGCCAGAGGTACTATTCTTATAGATTATACAATTTCTAGTGATTTATTTCATACAATAGAATCAAATTATTTTATATCGTCTCAACTTGTGAATAGGTTGAGTATGAAATTGGAGTTTGTGAGTGGGGTTATTATGATCAACACACACTATTAGAAGTATGATTAAGGGACATCTGTTTATGTAAGGTGTGTTCTAACAAGGTTGGGGAGTATCATTTCTGTTCGGATATTTACATACTTGACATGTTAGGTTTTGAATTGATTTTGGTTATAGACTGTTTGGTATCGTATTGATCCGAAATAGATTTTTACCATAGGATAGTAACCTTTACATCTCCTAAGGTTAAAAACTAGATTTATTATGGATAATGGGATATATAGGCATGTCATGCTAGGCCAATTTATTATCAATTATGGGAGCTCACCACCCAAGTTTCAATTATTTTATTGGATGATGGGGGTGTGAAACATTATTACTTTCCACCCATAGTGGACTAGTTGCTGGCTATGTTTCCAGAGGACTTCTCAAGGATACAACCTAAGAGGGATGTTGAGTTTACAAATGAGTTCAGACATGTATTTTAACCATTTTATATTCAACCTTATAGGATGATACCAATATAGCTTCAAGATCTTAAGACTCAGATAGAAGAATTGATGGATAAGGGATTTATCCATCTGAGTATGTCTCCTTGGGGTTCTACTATTTTGACCGCTAAGAAGGATAATGGGACATTACATTTATGTGTCGATTATCAAAGTTTGAACTAGATGATAGTTAAGAACTAGTACCTTATTCTATGAATTGATGATCTATTTGACTAGTTGGGGGTGGGGGTGCTTTTGTGTTCTCCAAGATTGACTAGAGATCAGGGTATCATCAGTTGATATTTATACATTTTGATATACCATGGACTGATTTTATGAATAGGTATGGCCTATATGAAATATTTATGATTTCGTTTGGGATTAAGAACACTCTGTTTGGGTTTATGTACTTGATAAATTGAATTTTCCACCCATATTGGGAACATTTTGTGGTTTTTTGTGTATGAAATCTTGGTGTACTCCAAGACTCATGATGATCATGGTCAACATCTTAACATGGTTTTAAGTTCACTAATAGAGCATCAGATATATTCCAAGATATCTAAGTCGCAATTATGTATCAACAATGTACATTTCTTGGTCCAAATAATCTCTAAAGAAGTGTGTTAGTATACCTAGATATGGTACATGTAGTGGTTTCTTAGGATCAACCTAAGAATGTATTTGATATCCATATTTTTATGGGGTAGGTGAGTTATTATCGAAGGTTTATCCAAGTATTTCCCATTTGGTACCACTACTTTCAGGCTTAAAAAAGAATGGTATCACGTTCTAATGGTCTAGATCATGTGATAATTATTTCTAGAGAGTTAAAGAAGCATTTGGCTTCCACACTGATCTTGATCCTACTCGAGCCGAGTGAGGAGTATACCGTGTTTTGTGATTCATCTGAGATCATACATAGAGCAGTGTTAATGTGGGGACATTGATTTTTAGCATACGGATCATGGAAATTGAGGCCACACAAATGGAATTACTCTAAGAAAGACCTTGATTTAGCAGTAGTGGTTTATTCCTTAAAGTGTTGGAGGTATTAGCTGTTGGGAGAAAAGTTTACTATGTATACCAACCAAAAAAGTTTAAAATAAATCTTTTCATTGTGATATTTAAACCTATGGTAGTGATGATGGGTTGAGTATATGAATCCATTTGATTTTGACTTAGCCTATACACCAAGGAAGTGAAAAATTGTTTCGAATTCTTTGAACAGGAAGACGCAGACTCAGGAAGTTTAGGAGTCCAGATCTAAATGGAAGATGATGACCTTACTAGATGAGATTCATATTGAGGTTCAGGAGGTACATAATTAGATTATCCTCATATTAGTAACAACAAATTCCACACTTCTGGTCTATATTAGCGAGAGGAAAAATAAGGATCCATAGTGTTTGTCCATGAAAGAAATCCATGAAGTTGGGGATTCACATTCCTATTGGTCAATAGATGAAAATTAGATATTATATGTTTGGAACTGTTTTGTTCTTCCTATGTGTATGCTTGAGGAGATGGTGCATGAGTTTTATGCCTCAATGTGGGTGGTTTATCCAGGTTTGACCAAAATTAACTGTGACCTACATTGACAGTATTGGTGGTCAAGAATGAAAAGGGAGATTGCATGTTTTGTGACACGATGCTACAACTGTTTATAGGTGAAGGCCAAAAATTAATGACCTTGTGGTTTAATATATCCATTTCCCATTCCAAAATGGAATTGAGACAATTTTACTATGGAATTTTTTATGGATATTTCAAGGACCCCTCGGAAGAATGCGATTTGGGTGATTATGGATTGTTTGAAAAAGGTATCCCATTTCTTTTCTATTCGGGAGAATTTTAATATGGACCTGTTGGGTGAGAAATATGTTTGGGATATATTCTATTTTCCTAGGGTTCTATGGAGTATAGTTTCATATTTTGACTTACATTTTACTTCGCACTTTTGGAAGGGCTTACAGAGGGTGTTGGGTGCCTAGGTGTTTCTGAGTCTGAATTTCCACCGATAGACAGATGGGAAATCAGAGTGCACTATCCATGTACTAGAAGTCATGCTAAGAGAATGTTCCCTTGATTTTGGTGGGTCTTGAGAAAATCACTTAGTGCTTGTTTATTTCACGTATAATTTTTTTTAAGATAATACCTACATAGAACCATATGAGGCACTTTATGGTAGGCTATGCAGATCGCCTTTATGTTGGATGGAGGTCATAGTGTCTGATTTATTGGGACCAAGTCTCATACATGAGACATAAAATTATGTTTAGATGATTTGGAAATTTATGGATATGGCTCAGAGTATAAAAAATTCATATGATAATAATAATCATCATCCCCTTGAGTTTATAGTGGATGATCGTGTGTTCCTTAGGGTGTCACCGATATTGGGTCACCATAGGATTTAGAGGTAGGGAAGTTGGTGCCCAGGTTTGTTGGACCTTTTGATATTATAGAGATAATCAAGCTAGTGGAAAACCTATTGAATCTTCCACATATGTATATTGCTATGAAAAACGTTTTTCTTGTGTCATAGCTATGAAAGAATCTCCCCAACCCTTCTCATGCGATCAATGTTGATGATGTTGATCTTGAGGTTGATGCGTCCTTTGAGGACAATCCAATTCGTATTGTAGATTACTGTGAGAAATTGTTGTGGGGAAAGACCATGTCGATAGTTTTAGTACTATTGTTGTATGGTTGTGTTTAGGAGGAAACATGGGAGTCAGAAGAAGACATGTGGGATCAGTGTCCTAAACTTTTCACTTCAAAGGATTAGTGATGCTTGGGATATCAGCTTGAGGATGATCTGTTATAGGGTGGGGATATTGTAAGACACTAACCTATATGCATACCCCTCATGCTCATTTTCATGTATTATTTTACCATAGTTTTTATTATACCTTAGTGTTTTTTTAGATTTTAGGGAATATTTAGATAAATTTGGAATCCCATGGGTCTTTTCATGATTAGCATATGGTTAGGGAAAACCATACTATTTTCCTTAAGAAACTGTGCACCCTTTTTTGGAGCCACAAAAGGTGGTGCATGGTTTGACCAAATCATGCATCATACCTCCTCAAACCATGAACTTGAGGCAGTGGGGTTTACATGGTTGGCATATATTTTTTCAAACCATGTTCCAATTAGGATAAATATTGAAACCCATGAGTAGGAGAACATGGTTAAGGAACATGGTTTAGAAAATAGTGCACCACTACCCAGGAAACCATGAATACAGAAATTAAACCCTTGGATTTTTTATAAAACATTTCTGAACCCCCAGGTTTTTATTCCCATTCACCCCCACTCAACCTATCCCAATTTACCATGATTTTGGAGGATCTGAAGAGGATTTTAAGGCTCCTCAAACCCCGTTTATGGTGAATCAAAGATCCGCTGGAAGTAATCAATACCTCTTGAGTATGTGATCTCTTCCATGTTAGGGTTCCTCTTTCCCTCATATTTTATTCCCTTTGTAAAGGAATTTTTTTCTTTCATTTTTGATAGAATAGATCTATCTTTTTATGGATATTGTTCCTTTGGATCTTGTTCCAAGGTTTTGATCCTAGATCTCCACCGCCATTGTGATTTCAGTCATTCTACAACTAATTGAGGGTTACAATTTGGAAAGCATTCCTTAAAAATATTGAGGTAGGTGATCTAAATTATTTTCCCATAATCTTGGTTATGATTCATGTTTTGTAGTTTTTCAATTGATTTGTTATGTTGGTAAGTTTAAATTTTAAATTAAATTAATAAATTTATTTTCCTATGTGATTATGAGACCCTTCATGGATCCTATTAGACCCTTTGTAGTTTTGATACTAGACTTGATGGTAACCCATGGGGCATGGAAATATAATTGAAATGATTATTTATGAATTATGAATGGATGATAAATGAGATTGTGAACATGGTTTATAAATTAGGTTATGAATTTGGTTGAATAATGTGTATAAAGATGGTTGATTAATGGGTTATGAATATAGAACCATGATATGTGAAATTTGTGAATGATGTGAACACTGAGTTGTGGGTCCAGGACAACTGCTCTAAATATCCATGGGGTTATAGACTACTACTCTAGGCCCTCCAAGTTATATATTTTTTTTGATGTGAAAACTGATTTGTGGGCCAGGGACTACTACTCCAAATACCCTTGGGGTTCTAGACTGCTACTCAAGCCCCCTGAGTTATGTATATTTATTTTTATTTGATCACTGAGTTATCGGTTAGGCACTATTACTCCAAATATCCACAGGGTTCCAGACTGCTACACTAGGCCCCCAATGTACGAATGTGAAATATAAATTAAATGAATAATAAAATCCCATGATAGAATGGATTGTGATATTCCTATAGTGTGTAGTTTAGAATCTAGAATGGTCCAAAGAATGTATGATTGGTTCAGGTGTCACTGTGAACTTGAGGGCCTATATGATTAATTAAATAATATTAAATGTGAAAATCATTTAGTTTATGATATTTTATTTACTATTTATACAACTGCATACATTTTTATAGAATGGATATTGATTTAGACGTTGTTGGTGGTGGCCTAAAGAGTTATACTCACACCATACTCAGGCTGCCTGATCAGTATCTGAATAAACTTCATGTTTACAGGATAAGATAAGGGAAAGAGACCTATGTTAGATGGATGAGTTGGGATTTTGAATGGATCATTGATGAGGGAACTAGACATGATATCGGGATGCACTTGGAAGTTTTCAGTGCATCTTTATTTTGGATTTTCTTTAGACACTTGAAAGAGATATTACATGACATATTTACTGATTTTATTTTTGGATATTGTTTTCCTATTATGGATTAATCATGTGATGTTTGGTATTATATTGGTTTTTTTTTTATCTTGGTTATTTATTGTTAGAATTTGGATATTTTTTATTGATTTTTGTTGTTGTCATACTTCGATAAATATGGTATAGTCTCCCAATATTACATATTAGACCCTCACTACTAGTAGGAGACCTTTTTCGTATGGTGAGGTATGACTAAGGTCACATAATGAATTGGATCGGGGCACCGATATGTCGAAATTAGGTCGAGACATCACAGTTCTATCCTTCTTATGGACATTCATCCTAAACTATGGTCCATCTACATATCATGAAGTCTATTAGCACTCTTCTTATCATGTGAAGTACACAGTATTTGCAACCCCCTTTAATTCTATTATATATATAGTAGTGTACACATTAATTCCAAACTTTTAAAACCTCTCATGATCCTTAGTGTTAAATTATATAACCTGATGTGATCCCAACATGATCATAATATACATGATGAGGTTCATCATCGAATGTAGGAATCTATTTGTAGGAACCCTCACACTAGGTTGAATATGAAATATGTGCGGGTATTTTGTTCAGTGTGGGTGTTTTTAAAACCCATGTGTTCCACACATTAATATAAATAGTATCTACCCAATCCAAATCCCACATAAAAAATTTCTTAGTCATAATCTTAGTTAATATTAAAAGTCCCTCCATTATTCTGTAATAACAAGATCGAATGGATTTCAGTTCTCTCCATATGGCCTCCTATACTTCCCTACACATGAGTGTATAAGCACATATATCCTCCATATTCCAACCCATGCTCCTATATTCATGTGTTCCTTGCCTCATATTATTATATACTCTCTATGATGAATCCACCCATGTGAGCTTGGTTGAGCTTCCACTTTGGAGGCATGGCTACTCAGGTGTTGAGCTGGTCAAAAGTTGGAAAGTTTTTTATAAATCCTAAAGTATTTTCTTTGTAAAATATTAATACCAAAATACTAAATGCCGCTTCTAGGAAACTAATTCTTATCTTATTTTATTCTTATTTTTAACATTATCCAATTAATTTAATTAAACTTATGAACATGTATGAAACTCCTCAAATCTTCAAACTATTTTTACTAAAACATAAATAAAACTTCCAAGTTCTTCTAAGTCAAGAGAACATCAACCACTTATAACATTATCTTCTAAGATATGTCATCCAATTTTTATACACTTAATAACTCAATTCTTGGGATATTATTCTCACTAATAAGTTTCTTTATTTCAATTATCTTTAAAAAATATTTACATTATTTGAAAAAAATACAACTAATACAAAGTTGTCCTAATAAATTCAACAAGATCCACTATTATGTTTTCCTTCCATAACACCCAAACATGGTCCTTGGTTAGAGAGTCATATAAAATGTGATTGGAAAGTATTTTTCTAGAAAATTCTGAAATATAAATTGAAACATTCTTAGGATCCAAGATAAATAAAATTTAAAAATTAGAATTAATAATCTCTATAGAGATAAGATCATATTTATCCATGGTACCTAGACCGCTGAAATTCAAAATAAAGAGGGAGAAAATGGTTCCAAAAGGATGCAGCCCATAGAGGCCTTAAAATTGATTCCTCCTAAAAGATAAGGCACACCTTCACCTCTAGTATTAATTTTTGATCTATTTATCATTACATTTTAATCTAAGGATTATATCTTGTTTTTTATAAAACTATTGGGTTTGGAGTTAAATGGAGGAGGAAGGCACATATAATGACCCACAAATTCATACATGATTTTTTAACATAATTCCTTAAAAAATATTATATTAAAACATACAATTATATTTTGAGGTTAAGTGTCTTGGAAACCAGGTACATAATAATAGACAAACATAGACACATAAGAAAACATAAAATCCTTTTAAATCTATAGAAATAATTCTTTATTATCCCATCTTAGATAACCTCACTGCATAAGATTTCTTGGAGGCATTTGTCAAAAGAAAGTGGTGAGTATAAAGACTAGTATGAGATAAAAATTTAAACCAGAACATAAGAGAACATCATGGGTGAATCATGAGGCAAAACATAATAACATGAACATAATAATAGGAGGTATAAAATTAAAATAAGTATATAATTCATAACATGAAAGTTTGGATACAACATAAACATGATAAATTCTTAAACATATCCACAAAGTTCACCACTAAGGCATTGTAAAAAAATTAACATATTTTTTTTACCGAGGTATCAGAAAACATTAACAATAAATGCTTCCAAGTTACCATAAACATGTAATCTATATAGATTATTTCTTTACCCAATGCATTGTAGTGCTATCAAGGTACACCCTTCACATGTCTATCATAGTTTATTCCATATCAATCAAATATTATAACAACATATCATTTTAAACCACAAGTAAAGAATATTGGTTTCATAAATAGAAGTAACCAATAAATAAAATAATACCACATATATATATAACCTTGAATTACATTATATTCTGGTATTCACAACATGAAAATATGACATGGAAAATCCAGGAATGATTTCAATAGCATGACATGTGTACAAAATGGATTATGGAATGTGTTGAATGGGAGGGAAGGGCTATCTCTAATCAATATTGAATCATTTATATATAAAAGTATTTATAATTAGAAAATATAATAATAATAACATGTAAATAAAAAATACTATAACAATGGAAGTGCTAGAATTGAAAAGAGAAGGGAGAGAATCCCCTGCCTTTATTGGTAGCTTGATAAGGCCTGAGAATGGATCCTTTAGACCTTAGAAACCTTTTGGTAGGGATTTATAGAGGTATATGAAGAATAAATTCATTATCAATTGATTTTTAAAGGATATTAATGGGAGTATTGATTGATGATAAGGATAAGGAAATGGAGTTGAAGGGTAATTAATACTCACGCTAAGAGTTTGGATATTCTCTTGAAGTATCCTTAGAAAATGAAGGACTTTAGGAACTTTGTTGAGAATAGGGGATGAAAAACATGTAAAGGGGATATATTTAAAGAAAAATAGTTATATTTTAATGGGAATTTCAAAGTAAATGTTTTTCTTGAAGTGGGTATATGCGATATGTTTTTATAGGTGAAAAAGAGAGACGAATCATTGGAAAAGAATGTTGGGTAATGGGTCAAAATAGAATTGCATGAGGTTAGGAATGTTAGGTGGGGAAATATTGGTGAGGCATGTAGATATAAATTTTAAACCTGATAAAGTTATTCTAGAAGGTATATGTTTCAAGTTGTTTTAGTAAAATTCAATCCATATTAGATTACCCTTTTTAACACTTATTAATATTGACTAAAAAATAACCATAGTAATTATTTTATGACAAAAAATATAATATGACCCTTATTACCAATTTTACATGTTTAATCTAAATTTGTACCCCATTTAATCTAATTTAATTTCAAAATATGAGAAAATTAAGTTTTAAATTAAAACATATAATGTGTTGAAAAACTTTTTTATAGAAAAACATCATTTTAATAATTGAGTGTTCTTAATATTATTTATAATTAATTAAAAAATAAATAAATATTCATTTTTATATATTTTAATAAATCATACTATAATATTAATTTAAAATAATTTATTTTAATTTTAAAATATATTGTATTTAAAAAAAAATCATTCATTTAAAAATAACCATTTTATTATGGTAACTAATATTTACTTTGGTAAGTTAATTTTATTCCTAAAAATGAAATTGAACCCATTAAATAATATGAAAATGATGATTAAAAACATGAAAATAATTTCATTGAATTCAATAAAGCATGCATAAAACAATTTTAAGAAAAATGTATCTTCTAAGCATAAAATAAATTTATTACTTATCTAGTAATAATTATTAGATGGTTTTAACTTATTTTATAATATATATATTCAATTAATTTCATTATTTAAACATAATATAACAAAATTCATAGTTTACAACCTGAAATTTTTAGTAAAATATAATTTTATGCATGAAATGATTTTATTAGTTATTAGCTACACAAGTTGAATTTTATAAGTGCCTTACCATTATTTTTCTTTATATATATATTTCATAATGTGGTTACTCCTGTTAATATATTCCAATTATATGGCTATAATAATGGTTATATTAATTTTAATAAATGGTTTCCTGGTTTTTTTATTTTGGTGATGCATGTGGGGAAAACTATCAAATGCGTTATATTTATTTAAAGGGATGATATATAGTAAAATATTGGGGGTTTTAAGAAAAATCCTCCTAAACTAGTGCACTGAAGGATTTCTCCATTTTCACAATAATTCCTGGAGGAACCTAATATATTTGGACAAAATGATTAATTCATTCATGTACTATAGATTCTGTAATCAAATTCACCATTGGAGGATCCACTAGATACAACACTTGAGGATGCCTTTCTTTCTTATCTATGACCGAATAAAAAGCATCACATAGTCTAGAGAGTACTAGAAAAACCCTTATCATTGTAAGTAAAAATATTTTCTACCTAAATATTCAAGGAGATATTAGTATATGGTTTTTAAAATGTCATAATTTGACCCGGCAGGACCCACATAGCCGGCGACAAGCCATGTGTGACACCCCAAGCCTACCTCAAATGGGACATGACCAAAAAACCATCAATGAGTAGGCATATCACACACATGGGAGGCCTCCAACTAAGGTACATATATGGACACACATCTCAAAATTCCCATACAATGTTGAATGGTAAACCAATACATTTAATAACATAATCCAATAATACATCTAAATACCACAATTAGAGTATGAAAAATATACTAAAGTATAAAGGCCCAAATACAAGCCCACCAAAACTAACAAAGAGTCCAACCTGTTCAGAAGGAGGGGACTGCTATCAAGTGAAACTCTTATTATAACCATATTTAGTATAGAAGACTATTCTCCTCCTGATCTAGGTCCTCCTAGGACACCTTTAACACGACTATAATCTGGATAAGACTCAACATGTGCTGGCAGATCCCATGTAAGGGTGAGTATAAAAATACCCATTAGGATGCCCCAAAATCACCAAAAATACGCATCAATATAGTAGTCATATCATCATAAGGTATGTCAAATAGATATGATACATAGTGATAAAAACAATAACCTAGATATAATCAGAACAGACTACAAGTCTCATAGATTTATTAACCATACTACTAGACAAAGGATTATACATGATGATTCAAGGTAATTATCATTCAATATAATCCACTCCACGATCCATGCTATCGTTGATGGTGCTCATCCAAGAAGTCATTCTCATTGGTCCTTGCTAAATAAATACTCACTAGATCTCTGAATATTTAGATACACATATAAGGGATCACACTTAGGACTACTAGGGGATTCCAAAAACCAAATATGGAATGACCTTCTAAGTAGGGGATTGTACGCCCACAAAACTTGGTCATTAATATTCCTCAAACCCAACCTAGGAAATATGATAGGATGGAGGATCACATACAAGGACCTATGGATGGATTTATGAAAACTCGATCGAAAACCAACCCATAAAGGGGATCACAATCCTAAATTGAGGATGTAATGAAACTTTGTACCATTATAGGGATGAACCAAGGTAAAAAACTCAACCAATACTAGACCAAATTAAAGAGAATGAGGGCCTAAAATGAGACTAGAAAAAGTACCTGATAAGTAATGGGGGTTACCTGACATGTCTTGCCAACCCCTAGTCTTCCCATGTCTCACCACCTCACATGCTATATAATTCTCTATATATATGGAATTCTTTTTCGGGACACACAATGTGCATAAGAAAAATAGCACTCAGAATGTTGTTAGTTTATTCCTATGAACACCTAGTTATGCCTGTGTACTTTGGGTTGGGCCTATGTACCTAGCCATTTCTGAGTATCATACCATGCCTATACGTGCTAGTAATTTTTGTATGTCTGGCCATGTTTGTGCCCATATACGTCTATTGTACATATCGATCCACCAACACCTGGTCATAAAATATTTGTGTGGTACTTTTCTCTATATGGAAACTCTAGATCCATATAAGGGTAACTACATGGAATTTGTTCATGGGAATACACACCATGTAGTTGGAGTTTTTCTAGAAATTATAGACTATTCTTCACATGATGCCCATTTCACTGCCACCTTTTATTCCACCATGAAAATCACCATTATTCATGTACATAGGATCATCTAGGACATTCCATCACCGATGGAAAGATTCTAGCCACCCAATCAACTTATAAAAAATCTATTATTTCATAATACAGTCGCCGCATGCCAAAATGGGAAATAGAGAACACTAATCCGATCCCAATTCTACTACGGACATCTTCCATCATCATCACACCCTAATCACTCCCTCGATCTAAAACTTGAACTTGTAGTACCATTCCTTTATGCTGAATAATGGTCATGCAATGATTGAATACTAGCTATTTTTCAAATCACCGACCAAATTAATTGTCGATGATGAATGTACGAAGAAATGAGAATGAAATGCATAAATTAAAAAAGAAGAAGGAACCATGGAAATTGCTTAGTTTGACCTCAATTAGTTTATATTATAATAATGAATGAAGAACCAACAATAAACAAGGAAATCAATTCCTAAAATATAGGATAATAAATCATAAACTAAAATCAACCATCGATCCATAGAACATTTTTTGGGGGAGAATTAGTTCACATTCAACCTGGGATATAAAAATGGGATAAATGCAAATAAATCAAATAAACTACCTTATGTTTGGATCCATCACTAAAAAATAATTGAACTCAGTTTTCATTGTTGGTGAGATCCCTTAACTTCTTTGGTCAAGAAAACTCTTTGGAAATCGTCCAAGATCCTTGATTCATTATTGTTTTCCAAGATCTCCTCCAATGGTTCCTCCCAAAATCCCTAGGATTATGTGGCTAACCCTAGGTATTTCCCTGATAATCCTTTTTTAATGAGTGTATTATGTTAGGCTTTGATTATAAAAATTTAATAAAAATTTTAATTTTTTTAATTATTTCACCCATGATGGTGCTTAAGCTAAAAAACCGACGCCTACAAATATTATGTCATACCTAGGGTAAAACCCATATTCCAGACTCAATGAGGGATTCATATTCCCCATATGAGTCCCCATTCTAGATTTATTGAATTTTTTATAAAAAACCATGCATGTATGATATAACATATTTAATATTTTTATTATATCAACATCGAGGCTCACCAGGCCTTAGAATCTCCCTCAGTCTAAGTTCCTAGATCTGAAAATATCCCTTATTATATTTCAAAGTTTATAAAGTAAAAATTTTTTATGTTAAATTCTAAAAAACATTGGAATTTTCATATCAAAAAGAAAAATTATTACTCTAAAATATGAGGGTGGTAATATCACATCTAGGTCTCCCAATCCTAGGTTCTAACCTATAGATTCCAATGATTTAAACAGACACACACCAAGGTAATCAGTCACCTATAAAGGTTCTTCTCCTGATGATCCTTGATCTATACTAGGTGCTCTACAAATGTAAATCTATCCTTAATATCCATTTTAACCTAGTCTATAACATGTGATGTTTCATTCACATACCTATTCAGCTATGAATCATAAAATTCATCATACATCCAGTATAACTATGAGGGCAAAGCTATATAGTACACCAATTTAGAGATAACTTACCTCCTAAGACAAATATATAAAATCCACATCAAGGTGAGATCCACAAGAATACCTAGTCTCCCTCCTCAAACTCAAAATGAATCTATTGTAATTCCTCATAAGACATATTATAGGTTTTCATAGTCTTCATATGCTGCTAGATGATATGAACCTTCTCTATCATACCTCACACCAACTCTGGCCCCATGAGTGCTAATTCACAAAGATTAGTCCAAAATATATGTGACCTATAGTGTATCATATACAAGGCCTAAAATGGTTCCACAATTATGGTGGAATGGAAACTATTTTTGTATGAAAACTCCACCAGGAGTAAGTGATCCTCTCAGCTATGGATAAATTCCAACTTGAAATCCTGAATCATGTCCTCTAAAACCTAAATGGTATACTCACTATGGCTATTAGTATGGGGGTGAAACACCATGCTCAAATGAAACTATATCCCAAAGGCCTCATGAAAACCTCTCTATAATCATTATGTGAATCAAGAATCATAGTTTTGAATAATCATCAAAGGAACTCTATGGAGTCAGACTATCTGCTACATGTAAAGGTGTCCCAATATCTTTACTAAACTCTTCTCTCATATAGATAGAAATTAGATAGACTTGGTGAGTCAGTCTATGATCACCTAGATAGAATTTTTTCCTATATAAATTCGTGGTATCCCTATCATGAAGTCCATAGATATACCATCCCACTTATACTCTTCCACCTCAATGGAATATTCTAAACCCACTAGAACCTGGTTCTTATCCTTCACTTGCTATCAAATGATGCATTGAGAGAAAAAATTTGCTACACATTTATTCATCCCTTGAAATCAAAACTAACATCAAAGGTCCTGATTCATATTCACCAAACCAAGATTTACTACCAATTGGTATATATGAAATCCCTTAGAACCTCCTCATGAAATATTATAGGTATCATCTTCCATCTTCTAAAAAGAATGGTGTTCTTCCCAAATTTAGATAATTTATTAGGATCATGTCCATTTGATATATGAGTATGCAAGGTCTCATAGTTAGCATCTCCCTAATGAGCATCCCTAACATTTTGTAGGAGTATCGGGGTAATAACCATCGACTAGAGGTGATCCATACCATCCTCATCCATAAGAGAAAAAAATAACAAGGATAACTACTCTGACACCTTGGCTAAAAACTATGAAAAAGATCTCCCAATGAGATATTCTTCCACCACATTTCCATTATCAAGAGTATAGAAAATATATAATTCATAATCCTAGAAGAACTCTATGAATCACCCCTCTCTCAATTTAAGACCCTTCTTTGAGAATATATACTTCAGACTCTTATGGTTATAATGGATGCTAAACCACTCACCCATAAGGTAGTGTCTCCACATCTTCAGGGAGAAGACTGACACTACCAACTATAGATCGTGGGTCATGTAGTTATGCTCTTGTTGTATTAAATGTTGGTACCCATAAGCAATCACCAATTACCTCTACATTAGAACACAACTAAGTCTATACCCTAAGGCATAATATAATAATACATACTTGACACCCTCCATGGTTAGTCTTGATATATGGGAACTCATCAACCTCTAATGAAACCCCTAAAAAAACATTGTCACCTTTCAATCCATATGAAAGGCCACCCATTCTAGGTTAAAGTAGTCAAAGGTTACAATATCCTAGAGAAATTGGGAATAAATCTCATGTAGTATCCTTCTAACCTGAGGAAGCTTCACACCTCTATCATGCTATTGGGTGGATCCCAAGATAGAACTGCCTCAACCTTCATTGGGTCCACTACTACACCCTATAATAAGATGAAATATCCCATAAATTGGACCTCTTGAATATAGAATTGAACTTTGAAAGATTCCCATAAAGATGGTTCTCTTAGAGTATTTCCAAGTGCATCCTAAAGTGTCTAATGTGCTCCTCCTCAGTCCTAGAGTACACTAGGATATCATCGATGAAGACCATTAGAAACCAGTCAAAGAAAGGTTTAACTATCTTTTTCATGAATTCCATTAACTTATATGGGGTGTTTTCATGTTGAAAGGCATAAAAAAGTACTCATAATGACCATAGCGACATTGGAATGTCATATTTGGTATATCCATGCCTCATACTTGGTGATGGTGATAACCTTATCCGAGGTCTTTCTTTGCTAACAATATCGGCCCTCTCAACTAGTCAAAGAGGTTATTGATCCTTGGTATTGGATAATCAATATTCATAGTCCCTTAGTTAAGGTGACAGTAATCTACACACAAAATCAAGCTCATATATACCTTCTTGGAGAACAACACTGGGGCCTCCCATGGTGACACATTAATTATAATAAATCACTTCCACTATAAGTCCTCTAACAGCATGTTCAGCTAAAAAGATCTATGTAAGACATCTAATATGATACCATAGGTATCCAAGAAGTACCTGGGTTAAATTATTATAGAATTATATCTCTCGGTAGGGAAATAAGACTAAAACATACTCAGGAAATACATCTTAATACTCCACCACCACTATAGGAAGCTGAAAGCCCATAAAACCATTGCACCATGGGTAATACTAGACAAGTAATGATTAATTTGTGGTATCCTCTTACATATGAGCATATCCTTCTCTTCCTAGGTTTACTTCTCACCCTCAAAGGAAACCCTCATTTCTTCACCATGAAAAAACCACATCCTCTACCTAAAATAGTCAATCAGAGCATGGACTATGGATATACGATCCATATCTAAGATGGAGTTTTAAGGGATAATAACTTCCTCAATGAAATATTATATAAATTTATCTCCTATAAGAGAAAGTTTATATTGTTTTCAATATTGTGTGATCATTGAATACCCTTTGATTAGAGTCTCTATGTGTAAGGGTCAATCCAATTATTCCAGCAGAATCTCTATGTTTTGTACAAGAGAAGTGAACATAAATTAGTGGCTCACAACCTTGTGTATCAGTAATGTAGCTAAATGAAAGAAGATATATATCATACCTAGAATCATACCTAGATCCTTGGGGTCATAATAATCCATGGAATTCAATTTTAGTCATCCCTAACCACCATCTACCTGATCCTGGCATGGACTACTAGGGGGTGGTGGTGGAAATAAGTCAAAATGTTTTTCACCTCTAGACACTCTCCCTACTCTTTTTCCATATTCTACAACCATCATAACTCCCTACTCTTATTGTTTTATCTTCCTTGGTGGTCTATAAACCGCCTCTTTTTTAGCTGTATGTTGGGTCAAACAATCTTGATTGAGGTGCCCCAAGACATCATAAGAGAAACATCACCTCTCTACAGGATGACTAGAACTATATTGAGAGGCATGATCTGTAGACCCTATATCCTGGTATCACTTCTTAAAGAGCCTCACATTCCCAAACCCTTGTGTCTAATGTTGACTACTGGATACTGAGGTCTTAGCTCCCGCATTCCCACTACAAGCACCAACTGTTGGAGTCTTCTTTCCCAAAAATATCTCCACCAATATGTCTCACTAAAAAACTCTAACATAGGTAGGAATATAATGAAATATCACTGTATCTATGATATCTCAACATAGGTATTTCTATGCTTGAAAAAATGAATCTCTAACCATATCCAAAGAGTATCATGAGAGGTTGGTGAATCTTGAAGAATAATCTTCCACAGGCCTACTACCCTACAAAAGCTATGAAATATTCTATAGATTCACTGCACACAATGTGGCCGAATAGAACTCCCCCTAAAAGAGACAATAAAAATATAGGTAGGATATAATTGTCTCATCATGTGTCAGATTCACCAAACTCCACCATCTCCCAACATAGCCTTATAGAAGACTCGCCTATAGAACCACCATTTGGTCATAAGGTTTCTTCAAAAGGTGTAAAAATTAGGCAAATGCCTCTATCCAGACCTCATATTCTTGGGGTTCTAGATCACCCTGAAACCTAGAAGTTTTTTTCTTTTGAAACTCATGGAGTGCACTCAGTCTACACACATACTTCTCCAGTACTTTTGGTGCATCCTATTTCTTAGCGAGTGGTGGAAAAACTGGAAAACCACTTAGAGGCACCACCTACTATGCAGATACATTCACTAAATCCTCATCACTATGTGGATCATCATTATGATCCTGATGTGGAATCTTGTTTGACTATCTTTGTAGAGGTATCCTTAAATAAAATCAAGATTCACCACATTCAAAGAGTATATCTGGGGAGCTATCACAAGAAGGAAACGGAAACCAAAACTCATTCCTATATGATTCATGTACTAATGTTTTCCATGAAACTATTTTCTATATCTACTAAGTTAATAAGTAGGTTTTTAGAGTCTAATTTAATGGATACATTAGCCGCCACACCAACATTGGAGGCCCTGGACTGAGAGTAAAACTTGAAACACTTTAACATGGTTGTCAAAAATCCCAATCCAAACCTCATAGGTAGATAATATTCAAACTCTAGCCCTAAGATGAACTAATCTGATACCACACTATCATGAACCAACCTTTCTGGGCTCTCCTGGATGAAGATAAGACAAGTATGACACCCCAAGCCCACCTCTAATATTCTAGGTGTTGGTGACCAACACTAAGTAGGCATATCACACACATGGGAGGCCTTAGCGAAAAATACCTGCACACACACACATCCAAATTCCCATACAATGATGAAAGGTAAAACAATAAATCTGGTACTATAATGCATGCATATATCTAAATCCTACAATCATAGTATGATAAAATTACTGAAGCATAAAGGGAAAAATACAAGTCCACCAAAACTAACAAAGGGTCCAACCTGCTCCAAAGGATGGGGATGATATCAAGTGAAACTCTTGATATAACCTTGCAGTCTAGATCACTATACTCTGCTTGCTCTTGTTACTCCTAGGACATTTTCAAATAACCCGTCATCTACATAATACATGACATGTGCAGGCAAAGCCCATGTAGGGGTGAGTATAAAAACACCCAGTATGACACTGACTACATTATCATGAAATTTAAAATTGATCATGTTTTTAATATTGATTTATAGCATAGGGTGGACCCTAAATTGTCTCTTAAGCAGTGTTAGAGGTTTGATATGCGTATCTTTAATAAAAAGTTATAAATGGGGGTGTTGTTTTTAATCCATTTTTAAAAATAAAATAACTTAATTTAAAGAGTTTAATAGTTGAAAAAAAGTATATTTGGAAAAATATATGATAATTATGTGATACTTTATATGTTACTAAACCACTTTAAAAGTTCACTGTTCTTAATTGGTTATTAGTTTTTGATGTAATCCTTTGGTTGAGAGTTAACCAAGATCTTGGGTACCCACAAGCCTCTAAAATGATGCAAATAAGATTAATCCTTGATATAACAATCATGTAGTAAAGTTACAGACTATTATCATGATAATTTTTTTTCTAGGAACATTAAAATCTTGATTTTTTGGAAATAATAGGATTCATATGTTTTCCAATCAAAACAACATAAGTCGTGCACTTAAAATTACACACCGATCGGTTATGAAATTAAAATTGTTTTAGTTAAATGAATAAAAGTTAAGATACATATAAAAAAAAATTAAAAACCAAAATATACACCAAAAAAATAGATAATAATGTGCTAAAACATCCTCTACTATTGTGGATCTCCCTCGCAATGATCACCCACTATTTATCCCGCCATCAAGAAGATAAAGAAGCTCATGTGGAACTTTAACTTCATGTCAGCTCTCATTATGAGGATAGAGAGCTATAGAACCTCTAAATAAATTATAGGACTCATTTGGGACTCCAAAATAGTAGCACCATGCCTCTTGGCCGAACTTAAAAATGGGGTTCCCAAGGATCCAATTTATAGGCAAAGTGGAAGGTGATTTTGGGCACCCAGATTTCATGATGCCACTTGGAACATGGTTTTGGGAATCTAGAAAGTAATATCTTGATTTTTTTAAAAATAAAAATTTATATACCCACCTATTTAATATCTCCACCAAAAAGTTAGAATCATTTGGAGGACTAAATATCAAGATATGGCTGAATTATAGAAGTGACATTGAGATTGTGAAAAATGAATATTCTCTCAAATGATGGAAGATTATGGGCATAGAAAAGGATGAATTGGGCTTCATTATATTATATATAAATGTATCCCACATGGTTTTTAATCCTCCCACCATTTTCATCCTAATTGTATTCATGGATTAGTATAAGTATGTATTTTAGTCCACATATTTTCTTGGACCCTTGCACAGTTTGGAATGTTTTGTTTGAATCTCACTATGGGATATCTAAATCACATCCACCAACAATGTAATCATAAAAATAGTAAAATATACATTTATAAAATTTATAAAAATTAAATTATTTAATCAAATATGAATTTAAAATTTTTATTATATTCATAATTTAAAATAAAAAATCTATTTAACATAGTGATATAAGGGTGGAAATGAATAGTGAATTGCTATGCGATCACACTCCCACACGTAAACACTTTCAATCATAGGAAAATTCACATTTATTAAATGATTCATGGATATATAAAAAACTTCATTAATATTTAAAATTTGAATAACATTTAGTTCATGATAAAAAGGAGATCAAAGAAAAAACAACAGAAACGAGTTATTCTCACTGACCATGAAAAAGATGTCTCATAAATAGTATCAAAATGAAATTTAAGGAGATTTATGATACTATTATTAGAAAGGAATTAAAAAATAAAACTTGTCACTAATTCTCCACATGTTTGTGTGAAAATCATTTCATTTAATTCTTTCCACTTTCAATCCATTAAACATAAGTTATTTTAGAAAAAAAATTCTTGCATGGTCTATTCCACCAAAACTTCCCTACATCATTTGAGATAAAATTTCATGACTTACTCACTTAATAATTCCTGCAAATCAAACCTTAAATCTTGACCTAGATATCATCATATTTTTTCACATTTCATTAATACCCATTTAGTAATAAATATTCACTCTTCATGGTTGTTTGAAAAGATGTGTGAAGATGTTTAGTGAAATTATTAACCCACATACCACTTGCACAGAGGGTATCAATCATATCAAAGTTCTCATGGAGATAAAACCATTTATATCATCTAAAAAACCAATTTACTAAAACAAATCACACCTCAATGTCAAATTCTTTCTAAAATTCACATTCCATTGGTGAAAAAAGTTTTGTTTAAGTGATAAAATAATTTAAAATAGTGAAATTCATCATGTATTTTCAATAATTTTCTTGATTAGGTTGGAATAAAAAATGAGTATTAAAAAAAATGGGGGAATGGGAGGTAAAAATACCATGTATCAAGAAAAACAGAAAAAAACTAGAAAGATGATAAAAATCCCAACAAACTCAGGAATATAGGGAAAATTAAAAATATTATGAAGTAAGAAAAATAAGAGAAAAATAAGAAAGTCTATGAAAATAATAATAAAGTAAAAAATTTATCCTCCCCCCAAACATAGTGTGTGTAGTGTCATCACTATAATAAAAGATAATTTGGGAAGGAAGGATAAAACCAAGTGGGTGTCACTGGTAGGTTGCTTCTTGAAGTTGGATTTCCTCTATAGGAGAATCTGAAATGGTCTCATGAAAGTGATTTAACTTTTTTATATTAAAAATGAATGTTTTTTTTTCAGTTTTTTTATTTTGAACCTATATAACACCAAATAGATAGGCATTAGTAACAGTGTATGGGATAAACTAGGGGGAAAAAATCTTGACTTGGTGTAACTTCTGCTTTGCATTGTAAATGGGGACCTTCTGCCCAATGTGGATATGATGATAAAGGATGAGGTGTTCATGAGAATCCTCAGTTATCTTCTTATATATCTGGGAGTACTCATATGAGTTTCTTTAAATTTCCTCTATATCCTGAATCTATAACATCTTATGTTCACCTGCATCTGAGAGGTTCATATTAAATTATTTAATATCCCAATATTTGTAGTGCTCTACCTCCACATGGAGGTGAAAATCCTTTCCAAAAACAACCTAATACGGTGACATTCTGATTGGGGTTTTAAAATATATATGGTATTCCCAATTTTCATTATCCAAGAGTAAAATATAGTCATTCCTATTGTTTAGTAATGTTTTTTCCAAAATATTCTTAATTTATCTATTTAAAATTTATGATTATCTATTAGTTTGGTGGTGGTATGAAGTAGAGGATTTATGTACAACCCCATACTTATAGGGAATGTTTTTCATGTGTCTATTATAAAAAATGTGAACCCTGTTTGCTAATGATGCATCTTAGCAAACAGCACCTGCTAAAAATTTGAGATCTCCCAAAATTGGCAACTAGTCAAGAGTCATTAGTCCTATTAGACTTTTCTGCCACCTATTTATAGATATATTCAATAGAAAGTAAGATGTAAAATAATACAAATTAATTTTTAAATGGCCCTATTAATTCAATTCCCTATGCATTGAAGAACTCACAAAATAAAATTGGTTATTGGGGAATTTCATTCCTCTTGGAAATATTCCTAGTTAATTGACATCATGTGAATGAATTAAAAAACTGATGGGAATATTTATACAATGTTTTCCAATAAATTCTAGAGTCACAGACCTTTTGAGATATAAATTTAGAGACAAAGTGTTCTCTATAATCCAATGTGTGGTATAAGATCAAAAAATAGGTGAACTCGTTCTTAGGGATACATTGAAAAACAACCTGGTCACTAAAAATTATCCACAAGTATGGGTCATAAAAATGTACCATTTTGTCTCATTATTAATTATTTGGGATTGTGAAGTGATAAAATCTATGGGGACCCTCAACGAATCCAAAAAATTCACAATGTATATATACCTAGGGAAAAGGTCCACTACATATCAAAGGTGATCATTAGGGAAGAATTATATGATGGGGAGGGATGAGTCAACATTGTGGTCCAATGGCAGGTAAATCATACTAATGTGGTCTACTAAAACATTATATGATTATTTTTTATCCCTAATATCTAGATTAAATTCCTGAAGTAGAATAATCTTGTGAATGAGACATGCTTTGGCTTCTGGTTTCTTAAGGAGATCCCAGATGGCTACATGGTCTTAGAACACAATTAATTTGGACCCTAAAAGGTATGACCTTAATTTATCAAAGGAAAACACAATGACAAGGAATTATCTTTTAGTTATGGTTTATTTTTCTTAGTTATGTTCTAGTGTTCATGAGGAAGAGTCTATGACATGTAGAACTTGATTGACCAGTTGTTATAAGATTACCCCAACTGCATAGTTAGAGGCATCACACATGAGATCAAATGATAAATCCCACCAAGGTGGTTAGATTATTGAGGGTGATGTGAGACTCCATTTTAATTTTTTTAAAAGATTCATAATAGTCTTTATTAAAAAAAGTCCCTTTTCATTTTGGTGTAAGTGGGAGAGGGGGTGAAATATTAATAAAGTCATGAATGAAAAGATGATAAAATCTATCATGAACTACGAAATACCACACGTGCCACAATTTTTTAGTAAATGGTAGGGAAGGAATTATTTAAAATTTTTATTTATATACTTAGATACCATCCCTTAAAATGACATTTACAAGTACTATACCTTTTCGCACCATGAAATGAAATTTCTCATAATTTAATACAATATTCTTTTCAATAAAATGATTTATTATAGAACCATGTCTACTCAAACACCCATAAAAAGGGGATACATAGACAGTGAAATCATCCATGAAAACTTCAATGTAATTATATATAATATATGAAAAATACTAACCATCAATCACTATAAAGTACCTATAGAATTATGTAGACCAAATGGAATCCTCTTATATGAAAATGTACCAAAGGGGTAAGTGAAGGTTGTCTTTTACGGATCCTTTTGGGTAACATGGATTTGAAAGTATCTAGAATA
The DNA here is from genome assembly GCA_963277665.1 of Viscum album. Taxonomy (NCBI): domain Eukaryota; kingdom Viridiplantae; phylum Streptophyta; class Magnoliopsida; order Santalales; family Viscaceae; genus Viscum; species Viscum album. The sequence goes on from OY728152.1 coordinate 1,150,696,638, forward strand.
CCCATCAAGAAAGAAATAGTGGGACTTCCTTGCTAGCCTCTCTAACATCTGGCCAATGAATGAAAATGGGAAGTGATCTTTACTAGCATGTCAGTTTAGTTAGCAATAGTCTATATAGACATTAAAACTATTTTTCACATAGGTTTTAATTAATTTATTGTTTTTATTTTTTGTTTATTGTAAGACCAGTTTTCTTAGGAAATACCTACATTTTAATGACCCATTAGACATCAGAGATAGGTTAAATGATTCTAGATACCTATAATTTGGTTAACTCCATTTTAAAAACATCAAGGAGGTTTGGTTCAATAGTAATTGTGTCTACCTCACTAGTTTAGCCTCTTTATTTAAAAATATATGATGTATAAAAATTTATGGGATAATAATGAGAATTTTAGAAAGTTTCTATCCCAATACTTGTTTATACTCCCTCACAAGGTTAATAATTATCAATTCATGATCTAGAGAAATTGAAATAGAAATGATGATAGGAAACTTGTTTCCATTTTCAAGATATGAATATTAAGTTTTGAGGTAGTGGTTTAAGTTCCAAATCAAGTGTATTTTGGATTTATTGGAGTAAATTTTAAAGTGAGAGGTTAATGACCTCATATAAATACGCAATGGTAACATACCTATATTAAGGATAAGCTTTTACATGTAGAGAAGTATCATGAATTGTAATATTTTCCTCATTTCTCAAGAAGTCATCAATTAAAACATGATATTTAAACTTTTCCAAACCCACACAAAACTCAAAAGATGAATCACAACCCAAATCATCAAAGAGTAAAGAAGAGGAAACACATCATTGTATGTTTCGAGGAGAGAATGTTGTTTGTGTGTGTCATCGGAGAGAAATCATGTTGAATAGATAGGAAGAGTGAAATTCTATTCAATAGGGTGTTTCATGGCATCAAGGATATTAAAACTTATCTTTAATCCCCCAAACTCCATAGAAAATATAAAATTTTGAACATTGATGATTTTCTTTGCTATTTTAAATAAACTTCTTCAAAGTATGAGAGGAGCTTGTCATTGGGTCCAGTTATCATCCATCTCAAGAATGTATAAGTCTGCAGGGAAGATGATATTCTTTACATGCATGAGGACATCCTCAATCCTATTAGGTGCGTGGTGCTATGGTTGGAAATTTTTATGATGATTACCATTGGTTTAATCTCTCATACCTATAGAGAAGTATAAATAGATTAAGGCATCACAATAATCGAAGAAAATAATTAAAGAATTGCATCAGAAAATAATGTCTCCCCTATGGTGAAAGGTGTTATAAAAGTAATTAGATCCATGGATTTGGATGGAATTACTAGTTTTATCAAGGACTATAAATTACTTAAAGGGTTGAATCACTCATTACCCCTTTAGTCACTGCCCATGGGTGAAATTTTATTTATGAAATTTGGCATAATGAGGAATTTGGTTAACCACATCTAAGAGAGGAATGTTAAATTGTACCTTTTTAAATGTATCCATGGTCTCTTTATCAATTTCATTATCAAAAATTTTATTAGATTGAGATATTCATTGGGGAAAGCGGATATGAATGGATAGTTTTGGGGAATCCTCATTGATAATTGTTTTACCCTTTTAGTTTTGTTTTTCTTCACTTAAATATTTTGAGGGTAGAGAAAAAGAGTTTTCAGGGGGAGGAAATACCTAATGTGTTGAATCATTGAAAGGATAAATTTATTTACCAATATTTAGTGTGATAGCATTTACACTACCTTTTTCCTTGGGATTGGAAGTATGTTGGGACAGTAGTCTTCCATAACCTTGACTTTGAATATCACCCACCAAGTTGGAGAGTTTTCTTAATTGAGTTTTTTGGTCTTGTATGGATTCTTTTTGTTTTTTTTAATTTTCTATTTTTTCAGCCATTTTTTTCATCATGTCATGAAGGCTAGACTCGGGTTTTGGAGGGGGTTGTTGGATAAGCCTTTATGGAGGTTGAGGATTTCTAAGTGGTGGTGGAGGATGAATACTCTACCTTGGGTAGTTCCATGAGTATTGAGGATTGTTTGAATACCCAATTTTCCTATTGAATTGGTTATCCTTCCATCGAGAGTTAGATTCATAGTATGGTTCTTTCATAATAGGACGTTTATAGGGGATACCTGAGAATATTTCCTCATAACTCTTAGAATATTCTCTCAATTGGGGGAACTAGTTATAATAGTGGGTATCAGTAACATAGATACCACAATGAATTGGAGGAGGAGGTTGGGATTTTCCTTGGGAAAGAGAAAGTTATTAGACTAGGGTACTTACCTCTTATAACTTTGTGTCCACCTTCTTCTAGAATTCAAAACCCTTTCACCTCATGGACACCTCTAATGGGTACACTGGACCTTGTCAAAAACTATTAAGTATTTTGTGCCATTTTTTTTATGATATTCCTTATAGTGATTGGGGTATTTTCCAAAATGAAACCACCGTCAGTAGTGTCAATTATATTACGATTGATTGAAATTAAACCTTCATAAAAGTATTATATTAAAAGTTAATCGCTTATTTATTGGCGTTGAAAATTTGAACAAAGCCTTTTAAAATATTCCAAATATTCATGAAGTGTTTCCACATTATATTGTATTATTCCCCAAATTTGTTTCAATATTATTGTAGTTCGAGTGGCTAAGAATTATTTTTCAATAAAAAGGAATTTCATGTCCTTTTAGACTCTAATTGGGGAGTTAACATAGAATAACTGATATTTTATAGTGTCTTATAATGAAAAATGGAATTCCCTAAGATTAACCAATTCTTCATCCACAGTAGCAGGTTTTAATGTCAAACAAAAAGTATAAAATTCCTTTAAGTGATTATGTGTGTCTTCTCCATCCAATACATGAAATTTTCTAAATAAGTGAATTAAACTAGATTTTATTTTGAAGTTTGGTAATTTTTCTTGTTCTTAAATATATGCAGGTTGGATATCAACATTAGGAAAAATGATTTATTTAAGTGTTTGGTTATTTTATGCCATGTTATACATGTTAAGTTCATTTTATATTCTAGTTATAGAATAATAGGTTTCTAGAAGAGTCTCAAGGTATGTAATGTCCTCCTTTAAGTGATTATCCTATGTGTCTCAGTGTCATAGACGTAGAATCTGAATGTTCTGGGCACAGCGGAAGCGTAGGATGGGCATGTGCCCAACTTTGAAAATTTCCATGATTGATGATTAATCCAGGATCAATACGATAATAAATTCCAGTATCCACATAATTGAATCAAAGATAAAATTAAAAGGAGAGAACCTAAAACTGAGAAGAGGGGATCAACATATTTTTTTTTATAATTAACTTAATTAAATTAAGGAATTACTTTCAAGGTGATTCTTTCTTCATTGATGCGTTCGACCATGGGTCTGAGGTGCGGCTTCATTGAGATATAGAATCCATGGATATGATTCCTATATCATTGATCCACACATTCTTCACATATATCTAGACGTATCCAAAAGAGTCTATGGGTGCTTTTATAAAAGATCCTTGTGCTTGTGATGTCCAAATTTGACCACCTTGAGAATTTCTTCTAAATCATTCTTCTAGATCTGGTGGAGGAGGATCTCTCTCGTTCTTGAGAGTGTTCTTGGTAAGGAATAGTTCTCTAGTCTCGAGAGATTTTCTCCAAGGATGTAGTGCACACAACTATTGGTTAGCCGATGGAATGATCCCTTAGATAATTAGAGAATTATAATATAATAAGGAATTTAATTCACGAGGTAATAATAAATAATTAGCACAAGTGTCATTAATTATTTTATTATTCCATGTGAAACCCCATGCCAAATAATAATAACAATGATATTATTTCCATGACATGTGCTTAACTTTCATGTTATATTTAAATATTATTTGACCAAATAATATCTAATATTATTTATCACTGGATCCATAACTTGGTCCACCAATCCTCTTAAATATTTACTGGGCCTTGAATAATGAATATTTATTTATTAAATAATTATAACTGTATTATTCTATGATAAATAAATATTTTATCCGCAATATATTCTCTCGAATAAATAGTGATGAAATAAATATGATCAGGTATGCTTGAATAATTATTAAACCAAAAATAGGAATACTATTTATTCAACTTGTTAAATAAATAATATATTATTTAACTAAGATACTTTATACACTTAGTGTGTGACCCTCTAGGCCACATTCTCATTAACATTAGGCAGGCTTGCCTAAATTCCACGATTACTATCTAGTATTGGGTCAAGGTACCCAAGAGAAATAAGTTTATGTACAACGACATGTCACCTCATACAAATTATTACCATGTAATATTATCCCATTGTCCCGATATCTCCAATCAAGTGGGTTGCTTGCAAGTGCCATCAACCCATGTGCTCGATTTCCCATTCTTTGACTTCCCATAATTGAAATTGCCTTGAGAACACCATGTCCATGGATATAGTTATGCTATATAATTTCCATCAAAATTCTTAAGATATCTATTTCCATATAAGTGACAAATCCTTTATCGCATTATTCATTAATGAATTAATACTTGTGACACACCCAACATATCCTACCTCACCACGAACATCTATCATCATGGTTTTCATCAATACATCTAAGTGCGCGATTCATAATACCCATTAATAATATTCTTAAAGTATAAGGACCAATACAGACGTATACAGATAGGAACGTCTAATGATTCTTATGAATATATATTTCTTACTGGCGGGTCTTATTCTCATAATATCCTCCTATATATTATGAAGGGAACACACCATGAGAAGCTGCCTAAAAGTTTCATGATTCCCCACCCCTGATAGCCGATATCATTTGTGTCCCTTAAAATGATATCATCTGGTCATAGAATATATATTCAAAAAATTGTGTCATGGCACTTCCAGGTTTTCATCATAGCAGGGATCTTCTATGACCTTTTATTGAGATAGCTATTCTTAGGACATTATCACACACTATCTCATGCAGAAGAAATAAAATGGCTTAAAAAAAATTACTTAATTTAATGAGTTTAATAGTTGCGAAAAAGAGGATTTTAAAAAATATATAATAAGTATGTGACAATTTCTAAGTTATTTCACTACTTTAAGAGTTCCTTTTTCATAATTGATTATTAGGTTTTTGTGTAATCATTTGGTTGAGGGTAAACCAATCTTGGGTACCCACAAGCCTCTAAAACAACACACATAGGACTAGAAATTGGTATGAAAATAATTTTTTCATGTTACATACTATTATGATGATTAAAGTTTTTTAATTAACACTAAAATATAATTTTTTTTTGTAAATAATAAGATTCTTATGTTTTCCAATTAGAATAAAAAAATCCACACACATAAAATTACACACGGATTGGTTGTGGAATAAAAACTATTTCAATTAAATGCATCAAAAAATGTTAATATAAATATAAATGAATAATTAAAAACCAAAATATACACCAAACCATTATATAATTATGTGTTTAAACTCCCTCTTCAAATGTGTATCACCCTCACAATGATCACCCACCATTTAACCCACCATCTATAAAAGGAGGAAGCTCGTGTAGAACTCCAACTACATCTCAGATCTCCCTATGGGAATAAGAAGATATATAACCTATAAATGTATTAGAGGAATCCTTTTGGACTCAAAAATATAAGCACCATTCCTCCTAGTATTACTTAAAAATGTGGTGCCCAAGGTGCCAATTTGTAGGCAAAGTAGAAGGTGGTTTTGGGACCCCAGATTTTTTGATACCAATTGGAACATGGTTTTGGGTATTAAAAAAGTATTATATAGTTTTAAAAAACTAAAAAGTTTTCCCCCACATCTTGAACATATCCAAAAAAATTTGGCATCATTTTAATTACAACAACCCAAGATATGGATGAATTATAGAAGTTACTTCAAGACTATAAAAAATGAATATTATATCCAGTGATGAAATATTTTGTGACAAAAAATGGACTAATTGATATTCATGGTATTCTATAGAAATGTATCACACACAGTTTTGAATTCTACCACCAATTTTCATCTCAATAGGATGCACCAATTAGTATAACTATGCATTTTAGTACAGATATATTCTTGGGATCATGTGCAATTTAGCCTATTTTTCTTGCATTTCATTGTGGGCTCCCCAAATAACCTCCACATTCAATATAATAATTAAAAAAAGTAAAATAAACCTTTATAACAATGATAAATATTAAATAATTTAATCAAACATGAAGTATAATTTGTTATTATATTTTTAATTTACAATAAAAAATCAGTTTAACACTGTGGTATAAGGGTAAAATTGAATAGTGAATTGCTACGTAATCAGACACCCCAAAATCACCAAACACAAGAATCAATAGAGTAGTCATATCATTACAAGGTATGTAAAAAATATTTAAAAAATTAAATAGAAACACAAATAACCTAGATATAATCATAATAGACTCCAAGTCTCAAAGTGTTCTCAACCATATTTTCAGTCATAGGGTTCTGGTCGAGGCTTCAAGGTAACACTTATCCAAGAGAATCCACTTCATGAGCCATGATATCACTGATGGATCTCATTAAAGAGTTCATGATTTTAGGTCCTCACTAAATAATTACTCACTTTATCTTTAAATAACCTAATACACAGATAGAGGAGAACACCCATGACTATTCTGGGGTGCCACAAATCGAATCTAAAAAAACCAACTAAGTAGGGGATTGTGCACCCATGTAAGTTGATCATGAAAATTACTTAAACCCCACCTTGGAAATATGATATGATAGGGGATCCCATCATGGGCCTCATGGAATTATTCATGAAAACTCTATATGAAACCAAGCCATAGATAAGATCACAATCCTATACTATTGATGTAATGCTACACCATAACCACATAGGGATAGAGAAGGGGAACACACTCAAATGTCACTAGTCTAAACTGAAGATATTAAGGGACTCAAACTTACTTAGAAAAAATACATGGTTTGTGTTGGGGGGGGGGAGGAACACAACATGTCTTACTTACCCCAGGTCTACCATGTCTCGCCTCCTCATAGGACATATAATCATCCTTATACATGATAATTTTTAATAGGATACATGATGTGAAGAGGTAGAATAAAACTCAGTATACACTATTATATATTTATGTAAATCTATATGTTCTCATGTACTTATATCTATTCCCATGTATTAGGCCATGTTAGGGTACTAGTCCATGCCCATGTAGACTGGAATTTTCTAGAAATTCTAGATTGTTCTATTTGTAATTCATGTGCTACTACTACAACAGATTAATCTATAAAACTCACCATTTTTTATGAATCCTGGATTTTTTGGGCCTTTTGGTTGCTGATGGACAGATTCCGGCCACCCAATCTTCTTGGAAAACATCTTTTGTCACATCGTGATATCTCTTCATGCCCAACTAGGAAACATGGAGCATTGATACAATCCTGATTCTCCTCCAGTCATCCACCATCACCATCACACCCTAATCAGTCCATCGTTCATGAATCTAAACCCATGGTATCAATTAATTACATTTATGAATAGTTATATAGTGATTCAATTTATGTTATTTGTTTAAATTATGGCCAAAGGAATTTTTGGTGATGAACGTGTAAATAAATGGTGAAGAAATGAACAAATCAAAAAAAAAATAGGAATGAACCTCATCCATTATTTGGGTGGACTTGATTCATTTCCATTACAATGATGAATGAATATTAAAAAATGAAAAAATCAATTCATAAACTGTAGGAAGATAAATCATCAATCAAAATCAATTGTCGATCCATGAACTAATTTTTTTGGGTGAATTGGTTCAATTTAAAAATGGGATATAAAAATGGGGTAAGTATAAATAAATAAAACACCCTACATTGGGTTTCAATTGATCACTTATGAAGAATAGAACTACAACATCATTTTTTGGGAGATCCATGATTTCCACTAGTAAAGAAGACCCATTGGAAATCGATCATGATCCTTGATCCATTGTTGTTTCCCAAGATCTCCTCCAATGATTCCTACCTCAATCCTTAGTGCTATGTTTCTAAACCTAGGGATTTTCCATAATAGACCTTTTATAATGATGGTATTAGGTTTGTATTAAATTAAAACAATTAAATAAATATTTTAATTTATTTAATTATTTCTCCCATGATGGAGTTCCAGCCAAAAACCCGACAGGTACAAAGGTTATGTTATATCATGGGTAAAATCCATGTCTTGGACTCAAAGATGGTCTCAAATTTTCCGTATGAGTCCCTATTTGGTATTTTTTTCCATTTTTTTATAAAAATATGTGTGCATGATATAATATATTTAATATTATTATTATATCAATATTGAGGCTCATTGGGGCCCATTATCTCGTGCCATCTCAACTCCTAGCTCTGAAAATATTCCTTTATATTTCAAATTCTTACAAGGAAAAAATTTGGATGTTACAGTCTAGAAGGTAATTAGATAATTATATCACGATGATTTAAATAAGTGGATTCTAAATTTACCCTCCCTCATCTAAAATGATAACTACCAAAGGATCCCCAATTAAGTCTTCTATCAGGGGTTCCCAGTCATAAGATAAAAATAATATCTCCTCCTTACTAAAATAGAGACCCAAGTATTTTCCATCTAAAGAGAAGTTCTAGGAGGGAGGGGGAGATTATTAGCCTTATCTATCCAAATTATGTTATGGGAATGTTTTAGGTGTGTAACATGTAGATTCTATGATATATTTTTGGTAATAATATGATTCAAAATGGGGGAGGATGATGGGGGAGTTTTTAATTTCCTGTAGGATGTGGAATAATACCCTTGAAGGTTTAATTGCACATATAATTCCACTTTTTGAAATGAATTATGTTTTACTAGAAGGAGTGGGGATAACCCACTCGAAAAAATATATTCCCAAGAAAGGGAACTGATAGATCCTTCTACATGTAATGACATGCTTCCATTGAGTGATTAAAGGTTAGGGTAGCAACAAAATTTAAAAGAAATTTATCGATAGAGTCATCAAATAAATTTGTAACTAAGAGGTTATGAATTGGAAGATAGAGATTGGAGAGGTAAATCCACATAACTATTTCCTTTTGGTATTGACCTTTTTTAAGATGAATAATCCAATAAAAAATAGAAACTAGTGATAACCACAAGCTCGAATATCACTAGACCAATACTTAATGAAATATTCTTCAGAGAAACAATAGATATTGAATGAGCGATGATTGAGAATTAATATCATTGTAGGAATTGATATGTTCAATATTCCAATGATTTATTTGGGTTGAATACCCTATCTTATCTATTTTTATAATTTTAATTGGAATATGGAACCTCTCAAGTCCTACAACGGTGCACTCTGCCTCTATTTTCGAGTATTTCATTGTGTATTATTGAAAAGTCTTACAAATAATAGTTCCACCATTCATTAAAAACATGAAACAAAATTTAGATCCCATATCATCTCTATGTAATTGAAAAATTTCATCAGTATAACCCTTTACATAGATCTTATCCTCTTATCTAAATAGTAATAATAAATCTTTAGTACTTAAGTACTTAATAATGTTCTTAAAAATAATCTAATGAATCACTCTGGGATTGGATTAGTATCAAATATTTATGGTAATGTAATAGGTAACATTAGGTAAATTAAAAAACCTAGAATACATGATATATCATATGGTAGATGCATAGGAAATTCTATAAATCCTTTATAAATCCTTAGAAAGATCCAAAATTTTCTTAATATTCATACCATGGAACACTTGTGAAGGCCCATTTTTGGATTTCTCTATACTAAACCTCTTTAGAAGTATACCAATGTTTGTGTCCATAAGGAGTCTAAGTAATCTCTTAGATCTATCTCCTTATATATTCAAACCTAATATCTAGGTTTCTTTACCTATGTATTTCATATAGAATAATTTTCCCAACCACAACTTTATAGAATATAATGATGGGATGTTATTTCTGATAAAAAGTATTTCATCAACATATAATATCAAAAACACTAAAACTTTAAAACTTATTCACTTATATACAAAAGGGTCATCCATGTTTTTTTATTAAACCAAACTCTTTGATAACATCATAAAAATAGATATTCCAACTCCAAGAAGCCTTCTTCAATCTATAAATGTATTGTTGAAACTTTCAGACATTAGTAGACTCATTTGTAACTTTAAATCCTTCGATATGTATCATATAAAAATTCTCAACTAAATTTACATTAAGGAAAGTGGTTTTAAAATCCATTTGTTATATCTTATAATAAAAATGAACCAATATGGAAAGCAATATTTGAATGGACATAATCATCACTATAGGTGAAAATTTTTCTTATGAGACAATACCATGAAATTTTTTGTAACCCTTTGACACTAGACATGATTTATAGGTAGACACTCTATCATCAATGACATTTTTCTTATGAAAATCACACATTGAACCTCTGGGTATCAACTCCTTAGGTGAATCTACCAAGCTCCAAACTTGGTTAGTTTAGATGGAGTCCATTTCAGATTCCATGGATTTTAACCATTCTTTATAATCAAAACTCTTAATGGCCTCCCATTAGGTAGCAGATTCATCTTCAAGGAAAATTTATTCATCATCATTTTCCATAAGAAATATATATATATATCAATATATTGATTAATCCAAATATAACATCAAGGATATTATGTTGATTTAGTTATCTCTTCTTCTAGAATTCTTTGTATAACAAGATCAACATATATCTTAGGAACACTTCATGTTATTGGTCTTAAACTTATCTAAGTTAAACTTTAATCCCATTAAATACATGATAAATATATTCCTTCTCAAGTAATTTAATAAATAATTTCATAAAAACTTTTTATTAGGGGGATTATATAGATAGTGGCCCTTACATTCCCTGGGATTACCAAAAAATAATTACATAATAAATTTAAGATGAAGCTTATTAGAAGACAATATAAGTTCAACTTTACTCCCATTAACTCCATGATTAATACATTCCTTATCATGAAAAGGAAAAAATAAGTCTATAAACACTTTATTCATAGAAGTATTGTATATATAACATCCCTTAGTTTCCTTGAGGTAACCAATAAATAAACACTTAATATATTTAAGGTGAAGCTTATCAGAATACAATCATCATACTATTGATTAGTGACCCCAAATATTTATAAAAAACATAATTTTATATTTCCCATACCATATACCATATGATATATTTATGATTACCTTATATAGGAAGTAGATAAGTAGTAATGTGGAAGTCTCTATATCAAAACCCCAGAATGAAATAGGAAGGTCACACTGACCCATCATCGTCCAAACCTTGTCCAATATGGTATAATTATTCCTTTCTGAAAAACCATTCCACTGTTATTTTATAGAAGAGGTAAATTTTGGAATAATTCTATAATCCATCAGATGATTAGAAAATTCCGTGCTCAATTATTCACTTCCCTATTCTAATCATAGAATCTTAATACTTTTTCCCATTTGATTATGTACTTTGTTATGAAACTCTTAATACTTTTAGAAAGTTTCATATCGTGTCACATTAAAAATATATAACCATGCCAATTAAATTCATCTATAAAGGTAGTTAACTACCTAAAACCACCACCTTCTTGAGTACTCATTGGTCCATATACATCACTAAGTATGAGATCCAAGAGTCTACTAGCCCTTTAATCATTTCCGAAAATATTCTTTGGTAAATTTTTATAAAATATAATATTTAAATTCCTCAAATGATATATAATTGATTTTTTCAAAAAATTAATCTCTATGGTTTCTTTGCATTTTCTTCCCATTTATATATCCAAGGATATCATGACATATCTAAGTGAGATTATAATCAGAATTGGATATCTTATTTTGAATTTTATAAATTGGATTATACTATCCAGAATGTATAAAACATTTACCATATTCCCAATGGAATAAAAAAATTCATCCACATATATAGAATTAATCTTTTACTTAATAATGATTGAGAATTTCAACTTTTCTAAAATATAAAAAAAAATAAAATATCAATTAATTGAAGAAACATAATAGTTATTCAATTCTAGTATTAATCCACTTTTAAACTCATTTCAAAATTTTTGATTTCCAATATAGAAACTCTTGTCTATTACTTAAATGAATATCTTATTTACCCTTATTCAATTACTTGTTATTTATGAGTCTTTGTTTATTAGCATAAATTTGCAATTCACACTCGATATATAGTAACCATTAGTCATAGTTAGTGAAATTGGCCTCTATAAAAGTCACATTTAGGTGTTTAGAATGCTTCTATTTGAGAGAAATTCCAAATATTAGAAACCAATCTAGAAATATTTTATAAGTAAAACCTATAAAGAATCTGAAAATGATTGTCCTAATATATTACATAATGTACAATAATGACATATCTATGGATGAGTATCTTATTTTATTCATCAAGGTCTTTTAATGAAAGTACTCCTACTAAAAATTATGACCCCATTAATCATATCTTTTTAGTGACCCAAGACCCATATTTCACTAAGTAATGTTTTTCTTTTAGTGTTAATATCACTACTTACTTATTTAGGTATGGAATCATCCCAACTATAAAAATTATGATTCTTAAATAGTTAAGTGAACAACCCTTTTCCAAATACAGTATATGGATATTATTACGAACTAGCCTGGGTACCCCCATAACCTAATAATTGAGTTGGTCCTGACATAGAATGAAGAGTGTTCTTGATCCCCATGAGTTAGTGACTATCAACATAGTCATGTGCCAAAAGGTATGATTGTTCCAGGCTATGATATTCTCACAAACTTGAAGGTGAATCATGGTAATATGTGTATATACATGTCCCTCTTAAAATATCCAAAGAATACTAATCACCATCCCATCAGGGATGTGACCTATTGGACTAGGTTTTTTTCAGTTATAAATCATCAAAAGAGTGCTATCCTAATAACTCACTAACTACCTAGCCTTGAATGTTCTATAGTAAAAATAAATGATGGGAAATTTATTATAAAACTATTTAAAATAAAATTCATCCCATTATCCATTTCAAATATTCAAATTTCCATTTAAAAACCAACAGATAGGTTTTTAATCAAAAAATGCCTTTTCTAAGATAAAACCCAACAGTTTCTATCAAAACCATTTTAAGACATTTTTTACAAATTCAAATTTAAAAAAATTACATCAAATCAATTTCATAATTTAAATTCCACAATTTTCCAACAATTTCACAAACACACCCCAATTCAGTGGAATTGGGGTTTTTTCTAATTTCAATCCAAACAAATCCAAAAGCCCAATTAAATGGAAATTGAGTTTTTAATAAACCAATTGAAATAAATTTAATAAAAATTAATCAATTTAATTTAAAATCAAATAATTTAATTTAAATTAATAAATTTAGGTGTAATTAAATTGGCCAATCAAAATAGAACCACCTACCTCAGGATCACATGATTTCAATACACAAAACCCTAGATGGTATTTTCCAACAAAGAACGTCAAAAAAAGGATCCAATAATATATCCCTATATTCAATATCCAAAAATTGGATATTAGATCCTATAATAAACAAAGAGATATACAAAACCCTAGGGAAAAAAAGAGAGATAAGGAGAAAGAGAATGGGAAAATGAATCCTGATGCAGAAGGATTGAACATCATTCTCTAAGTTTTGATCTACTTATGGGAGGATGTAGAGGGGATAATAAATTATCTTAGGAGATACCATGGATGAACAAACCAAATGGTTGTTTTAAAGGTCCATCAGGCATCTAAAAATGGGGTTTGGTATTTTAAAACTTAATTTCAGATAAAAAAATTTACACACGGTTAGCTGGGTAGGGCTGCACGATTAGAAAAATTTGTGCACCCTATTAGTAAACCCCTTTTATATAGGTTCATGGTTTCAAATTAGTGGGAACATGGTTTTTCAAACTGTACAACAACCATCAAAAACCTTACTACCTCAGTTTTAACTGTCTTCACTAGCAGGGCACATGGTTTTGGAAAAACCATGCACCAATCGTGCACTATCCCATAAACTATCAAAATTTAAAAAATTTCTCCCAAAACAACCCCAAAAGAATCCCAGAAAAATCATGATCAAAAGAGGGGTTTAGGAATACCTAAAAATAGTAATAGGATGTTATAACCTCCCAGTCATATAAAATTTTTATCCCCAAAAATCATACTCAGAAGATTCCATGCAAACAACTTGAGGCCACTACTCTTTAATCAGTGCCTCCCTCTCCCACCTCCCATGAATATCATAACCATGAAGCCATAGAACTTGAAACAAATGTATCATCCTCCCAAAAATTACCTTGGTTTCAGAATTAATCATTTTGGTTGGTCGTTCAGTCATGGATAAATTAGGATCAACCTCAAAATCATTCTAACTCTATCACGACCCATCCCAGTGGGGTCCGAGCCGCAACTCCCCAAGCTCACCTCCAATAGGCCAGGGGCTGGTGACTAGCACTGAGTAGGCATGCTACTAACATGGGAGGCATTTCCTATAAGCTTGTACACACGCACACACATCTCCAAGCCCACAAAGCTTAAAAGTAAAAACTAATAAAAGGGAAAAGATGCATGCATACACTAAAACCCAACCAACATAGTACGGCAGGAAAGTAAAGTACAAGAAAGTAAAACCATGGGCCAAAAGTACAAGCCCACCAAAAGAGAGTCTGTAACAAATTTCAACCTGTAAAGAAAGGTTCTGGTACTACAATTAGTATCTGTAGGAACACACCTCGGACTATCTGATCTCATTGAGCACCATCCGGTCCTGGTCCACCTAGAATCCTATCAAAAGCTCACTCATCTGCACAAGACACGACACGTGCGGGAAAAGCCCGTGTAGGGGTGAGTATAATAATACCCAGTAGGACACCCTAAAACCACAAAGGAAAAAATCAAGGGAAATACCACAAAATAAAGATGCAGTCATCTCTACACAACATATGTATACAGAACATATGACAAGAATATCCAGATATTCTCATACACAAACAACCATTTCAAACAACCACTAAGATCCAGCTCGAAGATTCCACTAAGCATGCAACTGGGAGAACACACTCCTAGGTATGAAGAGAGGGATACAAAGTACTCGTTCCGGGAGAACACACTCCACAAGTACTTTGAGAAACTGATGCTCAGATAAGGATCACCACCAAGTCATGGGGTGATTCCGACAACTCAGTCTGAGCTAATTCGTTAAGCAGAGGATCGGCGCCCGGGTAAAGTTGGTCATATCGATACCAAGAACTCTACCCAGGGTACTAGAAATGAATAGAGGATCCATATCTAAGTCTCACAGAGGGGATTCCAACTACTCTACTCAGGAAGTCCTGCTGAAGGGATCATACACATGAATGGAGGAAATGATACTGGGAACCTTAAGGAGAAAGACCAAGGGGACGAACCCTAAAGAAACTAGCCCAATTCACAGAAGGAAACTAGCTCAAGCCATGAAGAATTGGTTACATGGCGTGTAGTATGGTTACACACTGTGTTCATTGAATCCAAGTACTACCCATGTAAATAGACCGTGTCATCCGTTCAAGCTGTGTAAAACTCAACTACACGGTGTGTAGAATAATCACACGCCCTGTTCCTTGACTTCAGGTACTGCCCATGTAAATGGCCCGTGTCATTCGGCTTTTTGGATAGATTATAACTACACGACATGTAGAAGAATCACACGCCGTGTCCGAGCACCCGAGGCTCGTTCCGTGTACACTAGCCATGTGCCCTTACATGGTCTCTATCCGTGTCGCCTGCCCGTGTACCAGCACAAGGGGTATCCCGTGTATCTGGCCGGGTCTCGCCAGGGAGGGGTATACACACCGTGTCCTTGGCCGTGTACCCAAAACATGTCCGTGTACTCCCAAATTACATTCCAGGTGGTCCAATGACGAGCACACACCGTGTAGCCCATACTACACACCGTGTAGTTGGGATTATTCCAGAAACGCCGTCTTCCTCCTCACGCCGCGGCTGATCTTCCGGATCCACGGTTTCTCATCTGTTCATCCCGATACTCCAGGGGCTGTTTAGTTTCATCATAAGAACACCGTAATGGGTTTTTTTCGTTCCTTAAATATGATCATAAACCTCGAACGATCCATCAGAAGAAAAATTCCTGAAAAATCATATCTCTTGATCCGCTTCGAAACGTTCCCCAAAACCGTCGTTGCACCTCCATGACATCGCTCTGGGGTTGGATCTACAATCTCAGATCATTGCGCCAACAAACGAATGCGCAAAAATCGATTTCCTCTAAGAACGCGTAGAACGCAACAAAGAACGCGAGGGAGAAAAAAATAAAAAGATTCGAACAAGAGGGACGAACCTCGATCGTTGTTCGTGATGATCCGGGTTCGTCGCCATTATATCAAAACCACAACAATCAACAAATTATAAATATCAAGTATTTGATCTCCTGATAAAACCCCCAAATCACACCCACCCACAAAATGATCAATCTGAGGGCTAATTGGTTCATAGATTAGTCCACGTTCATCTTAGGAAACAAGAATGTGGAAAGGAAAAATAAAAAACAACATCCTACCTGGATCCACATCATTCGTTGGCGAAGATCCAGTCACCGCATCATCGCCACTTCGGGAGGTTTTCTCCAGAGACTCCAGAGCCGCCAAGGGTTTCGGGGTTATGAGGTTTGTAACCCTGGACCCCTGCGCAAGCCTTTATTTAAAAAGGATAAAAGATATATGTTGCAACAGTTTTAAAAATATTTCGCTGCAGAATAAAATATTTTTATTGAATATTTTTTTACTCTTACTTCCCAAAACTATATTTCACCACTGACCTGCCTCGGCCGATGTCATGCCTCACCAAAGGTAAAATAACTGTTCTGAACTCAACAGTGCCCTTAGGTTTCTGATCCGAGAACCCGTTTAGTAGTTATTCCACTCTTTCAGGAAAACCCCACGTGCGCATAATTTAATTATTAAATTAAATTCAAACATTTGTTCCGGGCTCACCGGGCCTCGGAACTGCACACCGTCTTGAAGACTGATCTCAAAATAATTCCCACATATTTTTAAAATAAAGAATGGAAAATTTAAGACATTACATCACACCCACCTTAGGGCTTTTATGTCCCCGAAAATCCAAAATAAAGGCTATTAAAAAAGATGTGGGTACTGCATAATAATTTGAGCCTCCCACTCCCACGTGCTCTCCTGGAGATTTTCGTGCTGCCACCGGACACACACCAAGGGAATAGCTCACCCACGAGGGATCTTCTCCTACCGATCCTTGATCTCCACTGGGTACTCAGCAAAGGTCTCTCCATCATCGATGTCCAGCTCGCCCCAGTCGATGACATGCGATGGATCATGCATGTACCTCCGTAGCTGCAACACATGGAAGACGTTGTGTACCCGGTCCACCTAAGGAGGTAGAGCCAAGCGGTACACCACCTCGCCAACTCTACTCAAAATCTGGAAAGGGTAGATGAATCTCGAAGATAGCTTGTTGCCTCAGCCAAATCTCTGCAGTCCTCGTTGAGGTGAGACCCAAAGGAACACATGGTCTCCCTCCTCGAACTCCAAGGGCCTTCACCTCCTGTCGGCATAAGAATTTTTCCGACTCTGTGTAGTCTTCATCCGCTCCTAGATGACCTACACCTTCTATGTAGTAGCTCTCACCATCTCTTGGCCCATGAGTGCTAACTCTCCTAGGCCAGTCCAGCAAAGTGGTGACCTGCAAGGTCGCCCGTACAGAGCCTCGAATGGTTCCATACCAATAGTGGAATGATAACTATTATTGTAAGAAAATTCCACCAGTGGTAGGTGATCCTCCCAGCTACGACCGAAGTCAAGTATGCAAGCTCCAAGTATATCCTCCAGAACCTAGATGGTCCGCTCTGTCTGACCATCATTCTGGGGATGAAATGTTGTGCTCAAGCATAACTGAGTCCCAAAAGTTTCTTAAGATCCCTTCCACAAATGGGATGTGAAAAGAGAATCATGATCTGAGACGATCATGGATGGAACTCCATGAAGTCAAACTATCTCCTGCACGTAGAGGCGTCCCAAGCTCTCTACTGAACTCTTCTCCCGTATGGCTAGGAAGTGGGCCGACTTGGTGAGTCGATCAACGATCACCCCGATGGAATCGTGTCCCCTGGACATACATGGTAGAACCATTATGAAGTCCATGGAGATCCCGTCCCACTTCCACTCTGGCACCTCAAGGGGCTGATTCAAACCTATTGAAAACTAGTGCTCAACCTTTACTTGCTGACAAGTAAGGCACCGAGAAACAAACTCTGCCATACTCTTCTTCATTCCTGGCTACCAGTACTGACGTCAGAGGTCCTGGTACATCTTTTCCATGCCTGGATGAACCACCAAAGGATATATATGGAACTCCCTCAGAACCTCCTCCCGCAACGTCACTGGTACTACTGGGCACCCTCTAAAAATAACAATGTGCTCCCCACCTGTTGAATATCCATCGGCAGCATCACCCATAGATATCTGAGCACGTAGAGTCTTATAGCTAGCGTCCTTGAGCTGTGATTCCCTGACTCACCACAAGATTGGAGGGGTAACAACCATCGATTGAAGTTAAGCTCCCTCATCTCTATCCATGAAGGATAACTGTAAGGAAGACAACTGCCTCATTTCCTCATCCAACAACTGTGAACTGGATTTCCTGCTGAGAGAATCTTCCACAACATTCCCCTTCCCAGGTGTGTAAACGATCTCAAAGTCGTAATCCTGGAGGAACTCAAGCCATATTCTTTGTCTCAAATTCATATCATTCTGAGAAAAGATATATCTCAGACTTTTGTGATCAGAGTAAATGGTAAACCTCTTGCCCATCAGGTAGTGCCGCCACATCTTCAACGCGAAGACCACCACTGCCAACTCAAGATCATGGGTCACATAGTTCTTCTCATGTGGCCTCAACTGACGTGAGCCATAGGCAATCACTTCTTGCCTCTGAATCAGGACAAAACCAAGCCCGGTTCCTGATGCGTCGCAGAACACTACGTACTCGACACCCTCCTCCGGTAATCTCAAGATCAGGGCACTCTTCAGACTCTGTCTCAACTGCTGGAAAGCCTTCTGGCATATCTCAGTCCACATGAAAGGATGCCCCTTTCGGGTCAAAGTAGTCATGGGTGCTGAAATCCTGTAGAAATAAAGAATGAATCTCTGATAGTAGCCTGCCAACCCAAGGAAACTCTGAACCTCCGTCACGCTCCGGGGTGGCTTCCATGCTAGCACTGCCTCCACCTTGGCTGGGTCCACTGCCACACCATCTTATGAGATAATGTGTCATAGAAAGTGGACCTCCTTTATCCAGAACTGACACTTCGAGATTTTCCCGTACAACTGGAGCACTTGGATTGTGTCCAGAACGATCCTCAGGTGTCTCGCGTGCTCCTCCTCAGACACAGAGTACACAAGGATATCATCAATTAAGACTACTAAAAACCGATCTAGATAGGGCTGAAAGATCCGGTTCATGAGTCTCATAAACACTACCGGGGTGTTCGTCACACCGAAGGGCATCACTAAGTACTCATAGTGACCGTAGCGACATTTGAAAGCCGTCTTCGGTACATCCTCATCTCGTACTCACAACTGGTGATAGCATTATCATAGATCAACCTTTGCGAACCATCGCACCCCTCTTAACTGATAGAAGAGGTCATCGATCCTCAGTAGTGGATACCGGTTCTTTACGGTCACCTTATTCTGGCGTCGGTAATCCACACATAGCCTCAAGCTCCCGTCTTCCTTCTTGGCAAACAGCACTGGGGCCGCCTAGGGTGAAATGATGGGTCTTACAAAGCCCTTCTTCTACAAGTCTTCCAGCTGCACCCTCAGCTCACGAAGCTCTTCAGGAGCCATCCGATATGCTGATGCTGATATTGGTGTCGTCCCGAGTTGCAACTCAATGTAGAAATCTATCTCCCGACAGGGAGGTAGTCCAGGGAAATCCTCCGGAAAGATGTCCTCGTACTCAGCCACTACTGCTGGAAACTGAAAACTCGTAATATCTGCTACGCCAAGGGCTAGAATAGCTAACTGATAGGATATCAGTTTCACCCTCCTACGCATGAGTCCATCCTGTGCTGCCTAGGTTTCTCTTTCCCCGACAAAAGAGAACCTAGTTCCATCACTGTAGACACACCACACCCTTCGCCTAAAATAGTCAATCTGGGCATGAACTGTGGATAACCAATCCATACCAAGAATGACATAGTAAGGCCTCGACACTATCACCAAGAGGTTCCAAACGAAACTCTCGCTTCCATGGGTCAGGTCACACTGTCTACAAAGGTGTGTGATCTTGGAATCTTCTTCAGTTGGTGTTTCTAAGCGTAAGGGTTGAGTCAACGGCTCAACTGGAATCTTAAGGTCTCCAACAAGATAATTATCCAGAAAGGAATAACTAGCACCTGTGTCTATCAGTATGACATAAAAAGTATAAAAGAGACAAATTTTACCTCTAATCATTCCGGGAGTACCTGGGTCATACGCCTCTGCCACCTGCAGCTATCCCTGCATCTGTCCACTAGCTCCCTGAGCCTGGGGTGGACCTCTTGGGCGTGGTGGTAAAGGGTAAAAACGCCGACCACCTCTAACTGCTCTCATATCTCCTCTACCGCATTCACCACCCCGCAGATCTATCTATTCCACATGTTGTCTCTGCCTTGGTTTTCCATCCACTGCTCCCATGTCAGTAGTACGGCGGGTTGGACAATCTCGAGTGAGATGTCCCCTGCCATCAAATGAGTATCATCACCTCTCTCGAGGATGTATGGATGCACCCTGCCAACCCTATACGGTATATCCCCAATCCTGGGATCTCCTCTGAAAACGTATCCCACGCCTGGGTCCCTGGTGTCGGCTCCCTGCTGCTGAGGTCTCTGCTCCATCTCGCTCACTACTGACAGCTTCCGGCTGCCTCTGCTCTGCCAAGAAGCTCTCAACCACCAAATCCCGCTTAAGCACCCCATCATAAGTGGGAATTATCCTAGGGATGATGCTAGATTGGATATATATGTGCAAGCCCTGCTCAAAAGTCTGAGATCTGAATAACTGATCTCTGACCATATCCATCGAGTACCACGAGAGGTTGGTAAACCTAGATGAATAGTCAGCCACCGTCATGGTTCCATGATAGAGATGAAGAAGCTCCTGTATACGTACTTCACTCAGGGTAACTGGTGAAAACTCCTCTATGAAGAGACGCTCAAACTCTGTCCACGCAAGAGTCTCCTCGTCGTGAGTATGAATAACCAAACTCCACCATCGTCCTGCCGAGACCTGCAGAAGGCTCGCTGCCAGGATCACCATCTGGTCTGCTGGTGTCTTGACTAAACGGAAGACTTTGGTCACCGCCTCAAGATAGTCCTCTGTTACATGAGGGTCAGGCTCACCTCGAAACCTGAGGGGTCTCTATCTCTGAAACTAGTGGAGTGCGCTCAGCCTGCGCTTCTCCTCCACTGGTACAGAAGGCACTAAACACTGCTCCACAGATGGCAGGATAACCGGTACACCACCCGATGGTAAAACTGGGGGATCCGGTCCCTGTATCAATGCTTCATCACTAAGGGGGTCATCCTCGTGATCGAGCTACTGTATCCTAGTGGGTGCGTGTCACGGAGGAATCCTATAATAAAACAAGATGTATCGCAGTCAGTGAGTATATATGGAGAGATTACAGAAGAAGGACATGGAAACCACAACCCATTCCTATATGATGCATTTACCATTATTTTCCCCTGCAACTAGTGTTCTCATGTTCTGAGTCGAAAATCAATTTATCAGGGTCCTGGTGTATGGATATGTCGGCCGCCCGCACCAACACTAGGGACCCTGGCCTGAAAGCCAAACTCAAAACACTTAACACTTTTGCCCCAAACCAACTCACAGACTCTCGGTCCTCAGGTAGAACCAACCAGCTCGAATACCACTCTGTCACGACCAGCCCCAGTGGGGCCCGAGCCGTAACTCCCCAAGCCCACCTCTAATAGGCCAGGGGCTGGTGACTAGCACCGAGTAGGCATGCTACTAACATGGGAGACATTGCCTATAAACCTGTACACACGCACACACATCTTCAATCCCAAAAAGATGAAAAGTAAAAACTACTAAAAGGGAAAAGATGCATGCATACACTAAAACCCAACCAACAGAGTACGATAGGAAAGTAAAGTAGAAGAAAGTAAAACCTAGGGCCAAAAGTACAAGCCCAACCAAAGAGAGTCCGTAACAAAGTACAACCTATAAAGAAAGGTGCTGGGACTACAATTCGTAGCTGTAGAAACACACCTCAGCCTGTATGATCTTAATGAGCACCGTCTGGTCCTGGTGCACCTAGAATCCTGTCAAAATCTCGCTCGTCTACACAAGACACAACACGTGCGAGCAAAGCCCGTGCAGGGGTGAGCATAACAATACCCAGTAGGAAACCCCGAAACCACAAAGGAAAAAAAAGAGAAATACCAAAAAAGAAAGATACAGTAAGTTCTACACAACATATGTCTACAGAAAATATGACAAGAATATCCAGATATAATCATACACAAACGACCATTTCAAACCACCACTAAGATCTAGCTCGAAGATTCCACTAAGCATGCAACTGGGAGAACACACTCCTTGGTCTGAAGAGAGGGATACAAAGTAATCATTCCTGGAGAACACACTCCACATGTACTTTGAGAACATGATGCTCAGATGAGGATCACCACCAAGTCATGGGGTGATTCCAAAAACTCATTCTGAGTTAATCCGCTAAGCAGAGGATCGGGGACCGGGTAAAGTTGGTCATGTCGATACCAAGAACTCTACCTAGGGTTCCAAGAATGAATAGAGGATCTGAATCTAAGTCTCACATAGGGTATTCCAACAACTATATTCAGGAAGTCCTGCTGAAGGGATCATACTTCTGTATGGAGGAAATGATACCAGGAATCTTTAGGAGAAAGACCATGGGGACGAACCCTAAGGAAACTATCCCAAGTCACAGAAGAAAATTGGCTCAAGCCATGAAGAATTGGTTACACGGCGTGTAGTATGGTTACACTCCGTGTTCATTGACTCAGGGTACTTCCCTTGTAAATGGCCTGTTTCATCCATTCAAACTGTGTAAAACTCAACTACACGTTGTGTAGAAGAATCACACGCCGTGTTCCATGACTCCGGGTACTGCTCGTGTAAACAGCTCGTGTCATTCTGCTTGTCGGATAGAAAAAAACTACACGATGTGTAGAAGAATCACACGCCGTGTCCGAGCACCTGGGTCTCACTCTGTGTACGTTGGCCATGTGCCCGTACACGGTCTCTGTCCATGTCGCCTGCCCATGTACCAGCACACGGGGTATCCTGTGTATCTGGCTGGGTCTGGCCGGGGAGGGGTATACACGCCATGTCCTTGGTCCTGTACCCAACCCATGTCCGTGTACTCTCAGAGTACACGCCAGGTGGTCCACTGATGAACACATGTTGTGTATCCCATACTACACGTCGTGTAGTCGGGATTTATCCCGAAACGTCGTCTTCCTCCTCGTGCCGCGACTGATTCTCTAGATCCACAGTTTCTATTCTGTTCATCACGATACTCCAGGGGTTGGTTCGTTTCATCATACGAACACCGTAACAGGTGTTTTTGATCCTAAAATAGGATCATAAACCTTGAATGATCCATCCAAAGAAAAACACCCGAAAAATAATATCTCTTGATCTGCTCCGAATCATTCGCTGAAACCGTCGTCGCACCTCCGTGACATCGCTCCGGGGTTTGATCTACAATCTCGGATCGTTGCGCCAATAAACGAATGCGCAACGATAGATTTCATACAAGAATGCGTAGAACACAATTAAGAATGCGAGGGAGAAAAAAATAAAAATAATCAAATAAGAGGGACGAACCTCGATCGTTGTTTGTGACGATTTGGGTTTGTCATCGTTAGATCAAAGCCACAACAATCAACAGATTATAAATCTCGAGTATTTGATCTCCCGATAAAAACCCCAAATCACACCCGCCCGCAAAATGATCGATCCGTGGGCTAATCGGTTCACAGATTAGTCCGCGTTTGTCGTAGGAAACAAAAACAGGGAAAAGAAAAATCAAAAACAACATCCTACCTGGATCCGTGACGTTCGTTGGTGAAGATCTAGTCGCCGTATCATCCCCGCTTCAGGAGGTTTTCTCCAGATCCTCCAGAGCCGCCAAGGGTTTTAGGGTTATGAGGTTTGTTTCCCTGGACCCCTGCGCAAGCCTTTATTTAAAAATGATAAAATATATATGTTGCAACAGTTTTAGAAAGATTTCGTTGTAGAATAAAATATTTTTATTAAATATTTTATTACTCTTACATCCAAAAACTATATTTCACCACCGACCTGCGTCGACCAATGTCATGCGTCACCTTAGGTAAAATCGATGTTCTGAATGCAACGGTACCCTCAGATTTTTTTTATCCAAGCACCTTTTCGAGAGTTATTCAACATTTTTAGGAAAACATCACACGCGCGTAATTTAATTATTTAATTAAATTCAAACATTTGTTTTGGGATCACCGGGCCTTGGAAATGCATGCCCTCTTGAAGATTGGTCTTGAAATAATTCCCAAATATTTTTAAAATAAATTATGGAAAATCCAAGACATTACAAGCTCATAAAATGAGATAGATCATATAGATAATTTCATAGCTGAGATACATGGAGCATATTATGTATCAAAATTAGATGTGGTGTAAGTGATAAATGGTAATTAACTTTCCTCACATACTCCACAACCTTAAAAGGTATCACAAAACAAGGACCAAGTTTTCCTTACCTCTTAAGACATCAATAAAGAAAATAGGGTGAGACTTTCCAGAACAACTAGTCCCCAACGAAAAATTCCAATGGTCTATGATAATGATTATCATAAGACTTATTCTTTCTCTACACCATCAACATTCTCTGTAGACTCAACTGAATATTTTTTATCGTCTCTTGAACCAATCTCGGTCTAACCAAGGAACGTTCACCAATCTCTAACCAACACAATATAGATCTACAGGGCCAGCCATACAATTCTTCAAAATTAGTCATTATAATCACATACTAGTAACTATTTTCATAAGAAAACTCATTCAGCCCTAGATGTTCATACCAAGATCTACCAAAGATGAGAATGCTAGCACATATAATACCATAAATAATCTGTATAGATCTTTCTTTTCGAACATCCGACTACAAATTCTAGGTCATACTCAAATGGAACTAAGATCCCAGTACCTTCTAAAGGCCTCTCTAAAAATGAGAAGTGAACCGAGGATCACTATGAGAGACTGTAGTAGACGAAACTCCATGCAAACAAATAATATATTTCATGTAGATATTTATCAAATACTTAAACTTGGTTGTTTCATAAATGGGTATCAAGTGAGCCGACTTGGTCATCTTTTCAATGACAACCCAAATCAAATTCTTATTTATCTAGGTATGTGAAAACCCAACCACATAATCCATAAATATCTCATCCCACTTCCACGTTGGCACTAGAAGAGGCTGAAGAAAACCTAAAGGCTTCAGGTGCTCATCCTTGATCTTTTTTAATGTATAACATTGAGAGACAAGTTCAGTAATTCCCCATCTCATACCTGGCCACTGAAATCAACACCACATGTTATTGAACATCTTCATGGTTACTAGGTGCAAAACCCATTGAGAATTATGAAAATACCCCATAAAACCTTTTCTTACTTCTAATGGCACAACAAATCGATTCTCATAGCATATAATTCCCTCAGTGGAGAATGACATGTTAGAAATGGTATCCCCACAATAAAGAGAGACTCTAATTCTATAGAACTCATCATCAAGCTACTGATCGTAAAGAATCATCTCGAGAAGAGCATATGTCAACCGAACGCTGGACAAGGGAACCTCAACCCCTGATTCTCAGATTCTAATATGAAACTGTGTAAAAAGATTCATTAGGTTCTACTCTTCTAAATATTCTTTCATGGCCTGGGTCAGAAATTTCCTGCTCAAAGTAACTACAACAATATTTCCTCAGGGTATATGTGATTTTAAATTCAAAATATTGTAGGTATTACACCTAATGAATCTAGTGGAGATTAATATCTTTTTGAGAGAATTTATAACTAAATCTCTCATGGTATGAAAACACGGTAAACATTTCTCTATAAAGGTAATGCCTCCAACTCTTAAGCATGTTCATCACAACTATAAGTTCAAGGTCATGCGTAGGATAATTATTATTTTTTGGACTAAGTTGATGAGATCCATAGAAAACTTCATGATCACCTTGCACTAGAACATAACCCAATCCTGAACCTGATGCATAGCAAAAGACCACAAAGCCCAGTCCGACCTCAGGAAGAGTCAACACCATTTCACTAGTCAAAAGGTATTTTATCTCAACAAAATAATTCCAAAACTTATCACCCCAAGAAAACTTCACTCCCTTCTGAGTTATATTATTCATTAGAGAAACCAAAATAGATAATTCCTCAACAAACTGACAATAATACCCAGTTGAATCCAAGAAAATCTAAATCTCGAAAGCATTACATGGTTGTTATCATATCATAACAGCTTTCACCTTATCAGGACCAATTGCGATACTATGTTCCAACAACACATGTCCCAAGAATTTTACTTCTTGAATCTAGAAATAATATTTTGAAAACTTGGCATAAATTTGGTGATTTCTCAACAATTCCAGAATAACTTTCAGATGACGCACATGATCCTCCTCAGAATTAAAGTAAACAAGGATTTCATTTTTAAAGACCACCATGAAGGTATCAAGATAATCATGGAAAATATTTTTTGTCAAATCCATAAGGACTATAGGGACATTGGTTAAACCAAATGGCCTGAAATTGTACTCATAATGGTCATACCTACTCCAAAAGGTAGCTTTATGAACATCATATTCTTTTATCCTAAAATGATGGCAGTAATAATGATGATCAATCATTGAAAACCACTTAATCCCTTCCAACTGGTCAAAAATATCATCAATTCATGGAAACAAATACTTTCTCTTTATCATAACTTGATTGATCATTCGATAATCAACACAAAGGTGAAGCGAACTATCTACTTTCATGGAAAAGAGAACTAGCACAACCCAAGGTGACACACTCAGGTGTATAAATCCTTTCTCTATAATATCATCCAACTAATTATTCAACTCCTCCATTTCATCTAGTTTCATGTAGTAAGAGGTAATAGACACTGGTTGAGTGCCATGAACTAAGTCAATATAAAAATTCACCTCTCTTACTTGTTCCAAAACAAAGAAGTCAAAAGGGAACACGTCGGGAAACTCTACAAAATCTAGAGGTAAATCACCACTTAAAGATTATCACTCAAGATCAAAATTGAAAACTTATATCACTTTACCTAACTCTGGATAAGAACGTATGAATGTACTCAGCCTCAAGTCCCATTCGCATTGAAGGATTTGGAAAACCCTGTCTGGGGTAGTAAAGGAGATCCATAAGAGATAACAATCAATCCGAGATTTATTGGCAATAAGACAATCCATCCTGAATATGAAATTAAGTAGCTTCATGTCGAGAACTTGAAAACTCCAAGAAATATTAGAATCTAATAAAGAGAAAACACCAGTGGTACTAAAGAGACATTTATCCCTCTTCATTCCAATGGGTGTATTCATACCCATCACATAAGATAAAATATTTGTAGGAATATTTAGCATATTAACAATATAGGTAGAAATCAATGAATAATATGCACCGGTATCAAATAAAGTAGTAACTAATAATGAATCTGTAGTAATGGTACTTCTCATAGTCACAGAACCCATTTCTTGTTCCTCTAGAGACTCTTCCACTGCATAAAGAAGATTTATTATGGATGTTTATGGATGGAACCCCTTTTCCAATGAAGCATCTAATTAAACTACATTTTTTATAAGTTATAATGATCTTATGCCCCTACACAGAGTGGAAAAGACACGAAATAACTTCTAAAAATGTCCTGAGCATACATAGGATCCATAAATCTTGAATTCCTCAGTGAAAACCCACTTATAATTCCCATCATTTCCACATTTGTAGAAAATAAAAGGGCCTCTTCCATGAACTACAGGAGGTTAAGAAGAACCCCGCTATCGAGAATGGCCATGAGAATCATCACACTTTCTCTTCCCCATAATGGAATTAACATTACCACTAGAATAAAAAGGAACTCCCATCAACCCTCACTTTCTAGCTAGGTCCATTTCTACCATCAAATCTCAATCTATCACATCAGCATAAGAAGGAATATTCAATAAGAAAACCTAAGAATGAATATCAGACTGAAGTTCCAATTCAAATCTTTGAGCCCTTATCTTCTCATTAGATACTATCCCAGGTAAAAACTACACAAGAACAACAATTTTTTTTATATTCTATCATGGTATTTTCATCCTTCTCAAGTTTTAAAAACTCTCTGGCCTTAGCCAAAATCATCAACTCTTTATAAAATTGGTTAGTGAAAGTAACATTGAAGTATTTTTCACTCTAGTACTCAATGTTTCTTCACTATCACCATCATGTCCTACCATGTCCTTCTTGGTCCTTATAGCATGAAGGTGGTACACTTCACTTTAATCTCATCATGTGTCTCCAAGAACCCAAATAAATTCTCAATATTGCTCAACCATTCCTCAACCTCTTGAGGATCATTTTAGCATTTGAACGCTGTTGGATTATGGAAAAAGTAACTCTTGAGAACAATTCTGGAGATCACCCCTTTGAGGTTCCATAACTAGATCCTAAATTGGGACTGGTGATAGTGCATGTCTCGGTGCTTGGAAAGTATGTACAGTCACCTCGACTAGACTCGGGGCCATGAGAGGATTTGCTCACTGAGGTTCATCAATAGCTTCCTCCTGGATATGATTTTCACATATTCTCAAAGGAATGACACTACAAAACATTAGTATACAACATAAGAGACATCAAATTTAACACTCAAATAGATAAATATGGGAAATTAATCCCAAAAAATAGAACAAATAAAATTTGTATTTCAATTTATCCAAATCTAAAGAAGGGAAAAGACTTGAACTAATCCTAAAGAAGTATTTCCAAAACCACCCTTGGTGGATTTTGGTTCGTTTCAGTGAGAGTTGTTCATGAAATCATTCGTAACTACCTCCTAAGTACCGACAAGATTACACAACTATATACTGGCATCAAGAAAAAAGCTCAACCTGGAGCTATGATACCACTTTTTCACGAACCAGACCAGGAACCTTGGTAACCCCACAACCAAGCTGTTTCTAATATATCCAAAAGGGAATTCTTGATCACCATGGGTTAGCGACTAGAACCCGACATCATACAAAAAATGAAAGTGGGAATGAAGTTCCCACAAACATTGTAGAATTTATGTAAACAAGTCAGTATGAATAAAAGAAAAACTCTATAGTGAGAACTATATCAGAATTTAAACAGGTAAACAGACCTAAAGTACTATAGTAAAGTACCAAAAAAATGAAAGAACAACCCAATTCCTAGTAGACTCAACTCTCCAACCCCCAAGATTAATATCTAGAACCACCTCCAAGTGGTGCTTTACCCCTACTCGAACATGGAAAGAGATAATCTAAAAATACCTGAAGACACAAGTAGGATGTGAGACATACACTATGGGAATTTTTTTTTTGCGATGGGCTATTTGCGACGGGATTATTTCTTGTCTCAAATAGTCTAGTCTAGAGATTATTTGAGATTGGGGGGGGGGGTCATCTGGTCGAAAATAACTTGTTATTTGCGATGAGTTTTGGTGGCCTGTTGCAAAAATCAATGTGCGGTTTGTGATCCAAACCGCAGGAATGTTATTTGCGACAGGAGGAATATTCCCGTTGAAAATAGTTTGTCGCTCGGAGGTATTTGCGATGGGACCCATCAAAAATACTCGGTGGTGGTAAATGGGTTTTTTGGAACGGGAAGGTTATTGGAGATGGGGTATTACCCCCATCGCAAATAGTTCATTGCTAGAAGATTATTTGTGTAATGTCCTGAATCCGGAGCCCCTCCACTGGTGCCCCGTACCCGGTTCGCCACATAACCTCAAGCATGTTTCCACAAATGCCAGAGGCTTCCGACTAGCCGTGAGGGCCTTGGTGAGTCGGTGGGGAAACTATGCCCTTATTCGGTAAAGTATACAACGAAAGAACAACCAGACACAATAATGGAAACAATAAACAACATACAAAAACTGAACTGAACAACAGAAGAAATGTATAAAATAATAATTATGCAACATGGTACATATGTCTATGAAAAGCAGTAAACAAACCAACATGCTGAAGTACAACTAAAAAAAAGTGAAAAAGAAAACAAAGTAAACTCCTCAGCATCACAAGACACGGATTGGTCCCATGCACTCGAACTCCAGTGCAATCAAGACCCTGAAGTAGAAGGGTGCTTGACCTTATCTATACCTGCAATAACATAGTCTACTTGGGCCCAAAGCATGGCCCAAAAGGGTGTGAGATACAATCCCAGTAGGAAATCACCCAAAGATTTGTGCCTAACAGTCAATGAATACAAGGCAAGTAAGAGTGCAGGAAGCAGTAAACAGAAAAGCACACAACGGCTACAATCCACAGTTCTAACATATAAAGTACACAAGTAAACAACCAGCAATAAGAAGAAAATAGGTAACCCTCTGGGTAGCTCTCACAGCCTAACTCCTATGGTTTAACCTACAAGTACTAGAAACCCTCTAGGAGGAACACATAGTCTCACCCCTCTGTTTCAGCTAAGAATAGACTCTCTGAGGAAGCACTCAACATCAATTCCTCCTATAGTCTCGTATCGTGCTAAAGGCTCTTTGGTGAAGTAGTCAACATCTCATTCCCCCTGTAGCCCACGTCGAGGAAAATATAGACTCTCTGAGGAAGCACTCATAGTCAATTCCCCCTGTGGTCTCGCATCGTATTAAAAGACACTCTAGAGAAGCCCTTACGTCCATTCTACATATGGTCTACTACAATAGGTTCTCACAGTCCTGTGTAGAAATAAACATGTATAGTGCGCATGTGTCATCCAAGTAGACCTCAAGGACTACTTGGCTATCAAAATAAGGCTCAACAACATAACATAGCAATAATTCCACTATCCTACACTAGGCATGACAACTGGAAAACGCCAAACAAGAAAAATAATCATATAAAACATCCAGAGTACTATAAAAACTACCATAATCATAGGCAAAACATCTACTCTAGAAATCAAGCAAAGCAGTAAATACAACAAGGGAAAAACAGGAACACGCAATACCCCGTTAAAGGGTATTGGTAAAATTTGCATAAAATACTCATCGACTTTCTACTGAAAGGCACTAACCACCTACATGGATGCTAGGAGATCAATATACTTTAGCCACACAGATTGATCTTCCTTAGAATGATGAATATCTATGAAAACGCACAAAACGTTCAACCGATGATAACTTTAGAAAGAAGAGGAATTGGAAAACAAGGCTAAAGAAGAAGGAAGAAATCACCACTGCGATTCCAACATAATCGACAGAGCTCGAATCAGAGAATGGATGGAGAGGTGGGGGCTCGTCGAAGATTCATGGATCCTCGGTGCTCTCAGAAGAACGGAACCTTGAAGAAGATGCTTCTGTGCGTCAGGCGTGACCCCGGTCCATTTAATGAAAAAAAGAAAAGTACATAGCGTGTACTTTTGTAGTACATGGCATGTACTAGGTTTTTCCGTACTCTGCCAAAAACGGCCTCTACGTCACCCCTACACACTGTGTGTGTGGCCTAGGCATGGCCAGCACACGGCTTCGAGCCGGAGAAGAGTACACAGCGTGTACTCAGAAAGTACATGGCGTGTACTTAAAAATTTTCTAGAAACTCCATTTTTTTTAAAACTCCAGAAAAAGGAAAGGTGTACCTGAAATGAAGATCCGGGTTCTTAAAAACTTCCCCCCTTAAAGAAATTCGTCCCCGATTTTCCCTAGCGAGACATAAAAGAAGAAACCCCGAACAACTTCGGCCACTATGATCGTACATCAGCCTCCCTCTCCCAGGTCTCGTCCTATACTCGCCCATGCTTCCATAGCACCCATACAAGAGGGACATACCACCCAAGAATAACCTTCGTACTGCGATCGAAAATCCGGATAGGATGCTCCTCAAACGATGCATCCGCTTCGAGCTTAACCTCTTTGGCCTGAAAGACATGAGACGGGTCCGAAAAGTAACGTCGGAGTTGAGAGACGTGGAAGACGTCGTGTATGGCCCGATACCTCTAGGGTAGTTGCAACCGATCGGCAACCAACCTAACTCTCTCCAATACCTCAAATGGTCCGACGTTCCGCGGTGAAATCTTACCCTATCTCTGAATCCTCTTGTGTCCCAACCTCAGTGCGACACGCAGGAAAACCTGATCCCCAACCTAGAACTCCAGAGGTCGTCTCCACTGATCTACATAAGACTTTTGCCGAGACTGTGTCGTAGCCATCCTCTTCTGAATCATCTCTATCGGCTCTGATGTCTCCTGAACAAGACGAGGTCCCAACAAGGCTGCCTCTCTTGCCTTTATCTAGCATAAGGGTGATCGGCATGGCCTACCGTACAAAGCCTCGTATGGTTCCTTCGGAATGGTCGCCTGAAAACTGTTGTTGTAGGCGAACTCCACCAGAGGAATATGCTTCTCCCAAGAACTGCCAAATTCTAGATTGTAATCTCTGAGCATATCCTCTAGCACCTGGATCGTATGCTCGGACTGGCCATCTGTCTAGGGATGGTATGCCATACTCAGAAGTATCTGGGTACCCAAATCCTTCTAAAGTCCCTTCCAGAACTGAGAAGTAAATCGCGCATCCCTGTCTGAAACAATGGAGTGTGGAACTCCATGAAGACAAATGATCTCTCTCTGATGTAAAGTCGTCCCAGATGATCAACATTGAAGGTCTACTTGATCTTCAAGAAGTGAGAAACCTTCGTGAGCCTGTGGATGACAACCCAAAAAGCATCGTTCCCTCGAGGCGACCTCAGAAACCCGCTCACGAAGTCCATCGCAACATCGTTCCACTTCCACTCCAGAATGGGTAACTACTGTAAAAGGTCTACTGGTCGCTGGTGCTCCACCTTCACCTGCTGACAAGTAGAACACCGTAAGATGAAACCAGCAACATCTTTCTTCATACCAGGCCACCAGTACTAGAGATGAAGATCCCGATACATCTTGGTGATTCCAGGATGAACTACCCAAACTGAGGAATGAAAATATCACATCACCTCATCACGTATGTCTGTCGGTACCCATACACGTCCCTGGAAATGCAATATCTCATCCTCGCCCACTGTCCATCCAGGAAGAGGGTCCTCTCCTGACACACTCTCCCGCAAGGATAAGCATTCTGAGTCTGATAGCTTTCTCATCCGTACCTGATAAAGTAGTGTAGAGGTAACAACTAAAGAAGATAGGAAGGTCTGTCCCTGTCTGTCGTGCACCTCCAGATGCATCTCAGAGAACAGAGCCATAAGCTGCCACTCACTGCTGGCCTCCTGAACTGCCTGAATCTGAGTTCTCCTGCTCAACGCATCTTCCACTGCATTGCCCTTTCCCAGCATATAGGCAAGCTCTAAATCAAAAGACTGAAGATACTCGACCCACCTGCGCTGCCTCAGATTCAGATCACGCTGAGTGAAGATATACTTGAGACTCTTATGGTCGGTAAAGACCACAAAGTACTGTCCAAGAATATAGTGTCTCCAACAACGTAAGGAATGAACAACAACAGCTAACTCCAGATCGTGCGTAGGGTAGTTCCTCTCTTGTGGCATCAACTACCGAGACCCGTATGCAACGACTCCATCTCCCTACATAAGCACATATCCTAGCCCGATACCTGAAGCATCATAATAGACTGTATAGCTCTTTCCTGGATCTTGAAATACTAGTATCGGTGCCGACGTCAACCTTCCCTTCAGCTCCTGAAAGGATGAATCACAAGAATCTGACCATAAGAACTTTGCCCCCTTCTTGGTCAGACCCATCAAAGGTGCTTCTAGGCGTGAAAAGTCATGAATGAGGCGTCTGTAGTATCCAACCATCCCTAGAAAACTCTGTACCTCAAAAACGTTCTTTGGATACTCCCAAGACACTACATCTCTCACTTTATCCGGGTCCATAGATACTCCTACCTCTAAGATGACGTGACCCAAGAAGTGAATCTGTTCCATCCAAAAGTGGCACTTGGAGAGTTTAGCATAAAGCCGATGCTCTCTCAGTGTACTCAGAACGATCTCAAGATGCGTAGCATGGTCGTGTCGTGTGTGAGAGTACACCAAGATATCATCCATGAAGACCACGATGAAGGAGTCCAAGTAAGGATGGAACACTCGGTTCATCTGTGCCATGAAAACTGCAGGCACGTTTGTGAGACCGAACGACATGACTGTATACTCGTATAGACCATACCTACTCCTGAAGGCTGTCAGAGGTATATCTGATGGTCTAACGCGCAACTGATGATAACCGGACCTCAAATCGATCTTCGAGAACACCCGGTCTCCTAGAAGATGATCGAAAAGGTCATCAATCCTAGGCAAGGGATATCAGTTCTTGAATGTCAACTAGTTCAGCTTCCGATAATCCACACAGATCCTAAGGGTACCGTCTGCCTTCTTCGCAAAAAGGACAGGCGAACCCCAAGGAGAAGTACTGGGTTGGATGAACCCCTTTGCTTGCAACTCCTCCAACTTCTTCTTGAGCTCCTGCAACTCAGGTGTAGCCATCCAATAAGGAGGAATGGACACCGGTGATGCTCCTGGCATGAGCTCAATAGAAAATTCTACCTCACACTCAGGAGGTAAACCCGAAAAGTCCTCTGAAAAGAAGTCTCTGAAACGATCCACCACTGGAGGAAAGTCCAACTATGAAGTCCCCTGATCATCCAGATAAAGACTAGCAATCTGGGCTATCACCCTTCCTAGCCCATGATGCTAGAGCCCTGCTCGACTCGCCTGAACATCCCATTCACCTCTATGAAGAAAAGATTCACCCTCTGGTGAAACGAAACTCACTCTGTGGTGATAACAGTCGATGAATACTTATAAGGGAACCAACCAGTCCATCCTGAGAATGAAATCATAGCCTGTCATCTCTAGGACATAGAGATCCCATAATAAATGATACCCTGCAACCTCGAGATGGCACTCTCTACGCTGACATACACTAGATGTCCTTGTCCCCAAAGGTGTGTCTAGTGTCAACGAGTTGGAAGAAGAAATGATGCAGAGCCCAAGGCTCTCCATGATAGAAACAGAGAAAAAACTATGCGTAGCACCAGTATCGAAAAGAGATGAAGACAAAATTGAGGCTACTAAAATCGTACCTCAAACTGTAGAAGGGCCAGGATCCTGCTACTGATAGGTCTGCTCTACGACGAAAGACTGGCCTGCACCGCAGCCCTGCACCCCTGGCTGACCACTCTGAGCTGATCCACCTTGCTGGTGCTGAGGGACTGGTAGCTGACTACCATGACCTCGACCTCCACCTCAGCCTGAACGACCGGAAGAAATCCAGTTCCCTGACTGGTGAGAAACTAGTGGTGCTGCTCCTGAATGAGGAGTCATAGAAGAACCCCGGTCACCAGCTGCTGGTGAGAAAACCTAGAAGAAACATTGAAGGTGACCCATCTTGCCACAAGATCGGCACTCCACGGGGTCTCTCTGGGACTGTGGCCTCGTGTGCCCTGACCGAACACACTGGTAGTATACCACCTAGCTGCCTGACGATGCATCTCGCTTCCTCGGATCACCACGTGTAGACTCCATATGACGCTTCTTGCTGTCATCTGGAGGAAAAATAGCTCTGGAAGTAGAACCGCCCTGGCTCACAACTCTAGAGTCTCTCAGAATGCGCTCCACAATCAGTGCCTGGTTGACGATGGATGTGATGGAAGTCAATTAGAAGATATTCACCTACGAGCAGATCTCCCGCCTGAGAACATACTCAAACTTCCTTGCTAAGAACACCCCACTCCCATCCCAGAGGTGTGTGAAAAGCTGAAGCTCGGTGAAACCAGAGGAATAATCTAGGACAGAAAGAGTACCCTAATCTAAGCTCATGAACTCCCGGGCTCGATCGGCCCTCAGGGTCTTCGGGCAGAAGTAGTCATAAAAGACGCGCTGGAACTCCTCCCAAGCCATAACATGCTGGTGACCCGCCTGTGAGATCACATCCCACCACCTCTTGGTGGAGTCTTGTAACATATAGATAGCGAGATTGACCCAACTCTCTGGAGGTGTCTCTAGATGCTCAAAGATAGTTATCATGGCTTCTATCCATGACTCTGCAGCCTGAGGTCCTCCTTCCCCCGAGAAAGTAGGAGGATGATGCTGCTGGAAAACTCGCGTCAAGTATTCCATAGTCAAGGTAGGAGGTAGTGCTCCCTAAAAGGTCTGCATCATCCTCATAAAACCTTCCCTGTACTGCACATCAGCGCCTGCAATGGGTATGATAGTCGGTGCCAAGGCTAGCCCGACTGGAGGGTCGGCAGGAAGTCCCTGATCAGCTATATCTGGCGTCTGATCACTTGATGACGACATATGTACAACCGGAGGACGTCTCGGAGGCATAGATCTGAAAGATCAAAAGCACACCTTAGATTATAAAAACAAGGACAGGAAACAAAAGAGTAAAAAACGGGAACATGGGAAGGAAAACACACAAGTTTACAAAACATGACTACACGGCGTGTATAAAAACTACACGGTGTGTCTTCTTAAACCACTGACATGGGCGTGTACCCCTACCCTACAGGTCGTGTAACACCTCAAACTACATGGTGTGTTGACCCAACACACGACATGTACTTGAAAACTATTACCCTGCCTGAGTCTGTTTACATGGATAACCCACACGGTCCGACTTAACCTGAGACTACACGACGTGTTTTGAACAACACGGCGTGTACTAGACAAGGATTCAGCAGACCGTGTTGCCAATTACACGGCCGTCTACATGAATGGGCCCCACACGGTGTGTTTCGAACAAACACGTCATGTATAGGTGAAGGTGACACCGTCCCGTTCTGTTCGTGACACGGCTTGGTACCTGAACAAGACTACACGGCGTGTTCTGAAGACAACACGGTGTGTCGAAGAGAAGGTAACGCCGACCTGTATTGTTCGTGACATGGCCAAGTACCTGGACAGACTACACATCGTGTTCCTTTACAACACGGCGTGTTCTACTCGAGCTTTCCCGACCCGCAATGTAAGTGACACGTCTGGGTACATGGCTCCGAACTACATGGCGTGTACCTACCGTACATGGCGTGTTCATGAAGTTATTCTCAAGACACCGTGTTTCTGCTCACACAGTCAGTGACACGGCCTGAAGACAACATGACGTGTATTCGAAAAGTACACACCATGTATTTTGGGTTTTTCTAGGCAGTAGCTCAGAAACTGCACAGAATCCTAGAAACACTGAAAACAAGGAAAAGAGGTGCCAAATTCCGATCCGTGAGGGCCCATACCCCCCACTAATCAAAGCTTGGAATCTCCTACAGTCATAGACAAGAGAAAACATGATCATGATCCACCGATTTCCGATTCAATAGGGACCATAACACCTCATGAATCAAAATTTGGCGTTCATTTAAGCAAAGTAGGAAACAATCAATCCTCTAACAAGGCAGCATAGATTCTATCAAGCATCTATCACAACAGCATGCATAATCTACACAAAGTCTATCACAACAGCATGCAATCGCTAATTCACCCTAGATGGCATGGAAAGAATGCATGGAATGTTATTTCTACAAGTGCCTATATGATGAATGAGATGGAATACCCTCATCTCATCGAGTTACGACTGAAATAGAACAACAATCGTCAAGGAAATAACAACACAAAGCATGTGAATCACTCCAGGTGAAATCATATCAACCGTAAAATCTCAAAACCAGAAAACTGTAATTAACGAGGTATTATGGCTTTTCCTTGTACACGGGTTAGCTACTCCCGAGCCAGCTTAATACCAAGTACCAAATCCATCCTATCCCTGAATAAAGTCTCCAAACAGTAAAGAAAGAGAAAAGAACCTCCTCTAATACCACTTTGTAACAACCTGAATCTGGAGCCCCTCCACTGGTGCCCCGTAACAGGTTCGCCACATGACCTCAATCGCGTTTCCCCAAATGCCAAAGGCTGCCGACTAGCAGCGAGGGCCTTGGTGAGTCGGTGGGGAAACTATGCCCTCATTCGGTAAAGTATACAGCGGAAGAACAACCAGACACAATGACGGAAACAATAAACAACATACAACAACTGAACTGAACAGTGGAAGCAATGTATAAAATAATAATGATGCAACATGGTACATATGTCTATGAAAAGTAGTAAACAAACCAGCGGGATGAAGTACAACTGAAAAACAAAGTGAAAATGAAAAAAAAGTAAACTCCTCAGCATCGCAAGCCACGACTCGGTCCCATGCTCTCCAACTCCAGTGCAATCAAGAACATGAAGTAGAAGGGCACTTGCCCTTATCTATACCTGCAACAACATAGTCTGTTTGGGCCCAAAGCATGGCCCAAACAGGGTGTGAGATACAATCCCAATAGGAAATCACCCAAATATTTGTACCTAACAGTCAATGAATACAAGGAAAGTAAGAGTGCAGGAAGCAGTAAACAGAAAAGCACACAACGACTACAATCCACAGTTCTAACATATAAAGTACACAAGTAAACAACGAGCAACAAGAAGAAAACAGGTAACCCTCTGGGTAGCTCTCACTGCCTAACCCCGATGGTTCAACCTACAAGTACTAGCAACCCTCTAGGAGGCACACACAGTCTCACCCCTCTGGTTCAGCTAAGAATAGACTCTCTGAGGAAGCCCTCACCGTTAATTCCCCCTATAGTCTGGTATCGTGCTGAAGGCTCTCTGGGGAAGCACTCAACGTCTCATTCCCCCTGTGGCCCGCATCGAGGAAAATAAAGACTCTCTGAAAAAGCACTCATCGTTAATTCCCCTTGTGGTCTTGCATCGTATTAAAAGACACTCTGGAGAGCCCTTATGTCCATTCTCCCAATGGTCTACTATACTAGGTTCTCACAGTCCTATGTGGAAATAAACATGCATAGCATGCGTGTGTTGTCCAAGTAAACCTCAAGAACTACTTGGCTATCAAACTAAGGCTTAATAGCATAACATAGCAACAGTTCCACTATCCTACACTAGGCATGGAAACTGGAAAACGCCAAACAAGCAAAATAAGCATAACAAACATCCATGATACAATAAAAACTACCATAATCACAGGCAAAACATCTACTCCAGCAATCAAGCAAAGCAAACAATTCAAAAAGGGAAAAACACGAACACGCAATACCCCGTTCAAGGGTATTGGTAGAATTTGCACAAAATACTCATCGAATTTCTACAGAAAGGCACAAACCACCTACCTGGATGCTAGGAGATAAATATACTTGATCCACGCATATTGATTCTCCTTAGAACGACGAAGATCTATGAAAATGCACAAAACATTCAACTGATGATAACTTGAGAAAGAAGAGAAATTGGAGAACAAGGCTCAAGTAGAAGGAAGAACTCACCGCTACGATTCCAACGCAATCGACAAAGCTTGAATCGGAGAACAGATGGAGAGGCTGGGGCTCGTCGAAGATTCGCGGATCCTCGGTGCTCTCGGAAGAATGAGACCAAGAAGAAGACGCTTCTGTGCGTCAGGCGCGGCCCCGGTCCGTTTAACGAAAAAAAAGAAAAGTACACGGCGTGTACTAGGTTTTTCCGTACTCCCCCAAAAACGGCCTCCACGTCACCCCTACACACCATGTGTGTGGCCCGGGCACGACCAGCACATGGCTTTGAGCCGGAGAAGAGTACACGGTGTATACTCAGAAAGTACACGGCGTGTATTTCAAAATTTTCCAGAAACTCCATTTTTCTTAAAAACTCAAGAAAAAGGAAAGGCGTACCTGAAATGAAGATCCAGGTTCTTACAATTTGCGACGAGACCCATCGCAAATATGCAGCGACGATAAATGGGTTTTTGCGAAGGGATGTTGCCCCGTCGCAAAACGTCTGTCAGCAGGTACCTTTTGCGACGAGACCTGTCAAAAATACCCTTTTAACCACCGACAACAATTAATGCGGGAAAATGTATTTGCGACGGGCCTCGTCGCAACAAAGACCTGTTGCGACGGTATTCCAGTCGCAAAAGGTCATGTCGCAACTAATCTAACCTATATATACCTCCCATCCATATTTTCAAATCCTCCTCTCAATTCTCACTTTCTCTCTCTCTCAACTTTATTTTCAGAGTGAGAATTTGTTTGAGTTAGTTTTTTTATGAAAAAGTTTTGAAGCCATTTACATTAATAGAAGATCAAGTTTAAAGGTATTTATATTTTATTTAATTTAAAATTTATTTCATTTTTATGTTAATTTTTATTATTTTTGATTAGTTTTAATTTAATTATATTTAAATTGTTTTGTTAACAATATTTATTTGTAATAATAAATTGAAATTATTAGTATTAATTTTTAATAAATAGGAATAATTAGTAATAAATATGAATAATTAGTAATAAATAAGAATAATTAGTAATTATTAGGAATAATTAGAAATAATTAGGAACAAATATTTATAATAGGCAATAAATAGGAACAATTTGTAATAAATAGAAATAATTAGAAATAATTAGAAATAAATAGTAATAATTAAGAATAATTACGAATAATTGGAAATAAATAGTAATAAATAGGAATAAATAGTAATAAATAGGAATAAATAGTAATAAATAGGAATAAATAGTAATAAATAGGAATAATTAGTAATAAATAGGAATAAATAGTAATAAATAGGAATAACTAGTAATAAATAGGAATAATTTGTAATAAATAGAAATAATTAATCATAAATAGGAATAAATAATAATAAATACTAATAAATAGGAATAAATAACAATAAATACTAATAAATAGGAATAATTAGTACTAAATAGGAATAATTAGTAATAAATAAGAATATTTAGTAATAAATAGGAATAATTAGTAATAAATAGGAATAATTAGTAATAAATAAGAATAATTAGTAATAAATAGGAATAATTAGTAATAAATAGGAATAATTAGTAATAAATAGGAATAATTAGTAATAAATACGAATAATTAGTAATAAATAGGAATAATTAGTAATAAATAGGAATAATTAGTAATTATTAGGAATAATTAGAAATAATTGGGAACAAATATTTATAATTAGTACTAAATAGTAATAATTAAGAATAATTAGTAATAATTAGTAGTAATTAGT
The DNA here is from genome assembly GCA_963277665.1 of Viscum album. Classification (NCBI taxonomy): domain Eukaryota; kingdom Viridiplantae; phylum Streptophyta; class Magnoliopsida; order Santalales; family Viscaceae; genus Viscum; species Viscum album. Next base: position 1,150,738,038 of record OY728152.1, read on the forward strand.
AATAATTAGTAATAATTATTACTAATTAGTAGTAATTAGTAGTAATTAGTAGTAATTAGTAGTAATCAGTAGTAATTAGTAGTAATTAGTAGTAATTAGTAGTAATTGGTAGTAATTAGGACTAAATAGTAGTAATTAGGACTAAATAGTAGTAATTAGGACTAAATAGTAGTAATTATGACTAAATAGAAGTAATTAGGACTAAATAGTAGTAATTAGAACTAAATAGTAGTAAATAGGACTAAATACTAATAATTGGAAATAAATAGTAATAAATAGGAATAATTAGTAATAAATCGAAAAAATTAGTAATAAATAGAAAAAAATAATAAAAAATAGTAATAAATAGGAATAATTATTCATAAATAGGAATAATTAGTAATAAGTAGGAATAATTAGCTATAAATAGTAAAAAATATGAGTAATTAGTAATAAATAGGAATAAATAGCAATAAATAGAAATAATTAATAATAATTAGGAATAATTAGTAATAGTTAGGAATAATTAGGAATAATTAGGAATAATTAGGAATAAATATTTATAATTAGAAATAAATAGGAATAATTAGAATTGATAGTAATAATTAGAAATAAATAGTAATAAATAGAAATAATTAGTAATAACTAGGAATAAATAGTAATAAATACTAATAAATAGGAATAAATAGTAATAAATAGGAATAATTAGTAATAAATTGGAATAATTAGAAATAAATAGTAATAATTCGGAATAATTAGTATTAAAATGTAATAAATATTAATAATTAGTAATAAGTAGGAATAATTTGGAATAATTTGGAATAATTAGGAATTAGTAGGAATAAATAGGAATAAATAGGAATAATTAGTAATAAATAGGAATAAATAGTAATAAATAGAAATAATTAATAATAAATAGGAATAATTAATAATAAATAGAAACAATTAATAATAAATAGGAATAAATAGCAATAATTAGGATTAAATAGAAATAATTATTATTAATTAGCAATAATTAGGATTAATCAGTAGTTATTAGGATTAATTAGTAGTAAATTGGAATAATTAGAAATAAATAGTAATAAATAGTAATAAATAGTAATAAATAGTAATAAATAGAAATAATTAGTAATAAATAGGAATAATTACATATAAATAGGAATAAATAGGAATAAATAGGAATAAATAGGAATAAATATGAATAAATATGAATAAATTCTAATAACTTGTAACAACATGGCACAATTTCTAGTGGATTGACAGCACTCATTTTGCTCGATGACTCTTCTGATTTCAATTTTCACCGACTCAAAACATTATGAAAAGTATGCTTCTATTATGCATATCCAATCTTGTATGCACGAGTTTGAATATTCATTCATATGACCACATTTTTTAAATTATTTTTAGGCGATGATAGTTGTAAGAAGATGATTCATCGATGAAAGGGGGATCTTTTGTCCGACTGCTCATTTAATTGCATATTTCTTATACTGAGATCACAATGAAGAAGCTGCTTGGAAGTACGCTTATTCATCCTCATCATTGGAAATTGTGTCGCCTAAATTTAATGGTAATTATTTAGAAATAGTTGTAATTATTTATATTCTTTTTTCAGATAGTGTTTTTATAATTTAAAATTATTCAAAAACAGTGAGGATTTATATTTTGTAGAAAAATATGGAACAAGGAAATCAACATCAGTCATTATTAGTTGATCACACTTGGATAAATCAGCACAAGAATCCAAATGGTTCTGGTTTAAATCTTGTATATATTGAGGGTGTTGAAGCTTTCTTATAATTTGCATCATCAAAACCATAATATGTTTCAGAAGTCACAATTAAGTGTCCTTGTAAAAAAGGTGCTCTGATAACGTTTGACACATTTGACAAGGTTGGGGAACATCTCTTGCGGTTTGTTTTTCTACCAAATTATGTTTTTTGGTATCAACATGGTGAACGCAATTCCAGATAAGATACTAATAACTTGATTCTAGATCCATCACAGTTTCAAAATTTAGTACATGATGTTGTAGGTCCATTTGTTCAACAAACTGAAACTCAAGATGATATTGATTTAACTAGTGAGTTGGAACCATCTGAATTTTATGAGTTGTTGAGCTCGGCTAAGGATGAATTATATCCTGATTACAAGATAAACAAATTAAAATCGGTTACAAAATTTGTGGCTATTAAATTAGATAATTAAATGTCAAACAACTATTTTGATCTGATATTTTCTTTGATTAAAACACTATTACCTGAACAAAATGTGTTTCCTGCTAATTAATATGAGAGAAAGAGGCTGGTTCATAATCTGGGCCTTAGTTATCTGAAGATTCATACTTTTCCAAATGATTGCATCTTATATTCTGGTGAAAATGAGTCATTGGATAGTTTCTAACATGTGGACAATCGAGGTATAAAGAAGCTCAACCAGGGAAGTCTGGATCGATTCCAATAAAACAGTTGAGATATTTCCCCCTTACACTCAGGTTGTAGTATTTATTTATGTCTCAGAACACAGCGTCAATAATGTCATGGCACAAAACCAAGATTTCAATTGATAAAAGCTTGAATCTTCCATCTGATGGTGATTTATGGAAACATTTTGACCGTCTGCATATGTCTTTTGCTTTAAAAGCCCAAAACATGCGATTGGATCTTTATACTGACGGTTTCTATCTGTTTGGTTCTTGTAGTAGTCAGTATTCATGTTGGCCTATCTTTATAACTCCATACAATTTACCTCCATGGATGTTGATAAAGGATCCCTATATTTTTTTGACTCTATTAATCCCAGGACATCCGAAAAAGAATATTGATGTTTATTTGAATCCATTGATTGATGAGTTAAATTATTTGTGGAGTGATGGTGTTAGTACATATGATGTTGTTGCGAAACAAAATTTCATATTTAAAGTTGCATTGATGTGGATGATTAGTGACTTTACGACATATGGAATGTTATCTCACTAGAGTACACATGGTCTGAAATCATGACCTTACTGTATGAAAGACAAAAAGCCTTTATGATCGTCAATGAAAAAAACCTTTCTATTATGACTATCACCACAGATTTCTTCCAACTGATCATCCTTTTCGGAGGAAAAAATCTCATTTCAGAAAAGGTACAATTGAAAGGGATGAACCTCCAAAGATGATCTCAGGTACAGAGTTAAAATCAGTTGTATTTTCATTACCTCCTATCACATTTGGGCCAATAGTAAACCAACAGAAAATTGATGTCTTTAGGAAAGAACATAATTGGATAAAATTTATATTTTTTTTGGATCTTCCATATTGGTCTTATTTGTTGGTCCGCCACATGTTGGATGTCATATATATTGAGAAGAACTGTTTTGATAATTTATTTCATACAGTTTCGGATACACCAGGTAAGACCAAAGATACTGTAAAGGAATGATTAGATCTTTCCAAAATTTACAGGTGACCAGAACTTGAACTATTTAAAAATTTCATATCACAGAGTTTAATGAAGCCAAAAGTAGCTTATACACTATACAAATGGAGTCTCTTATTATTCTGTTAGTGGATTTAATATTTGAGGCTTCCAGATGGTTGTGCATCCAATTTGAGTAGATGTGTTAAGAATGGTTATATTACCGGATTAAAAATTCATGATTGTCATGTTATAATGGAAGGACTTATACTGATTGAATTCAGAGGTTTGTTGAATTCTATGATTTGGGATTCGATAACAGACATATCACATTTTTTTCAAAACATTTCTGTAGCGACAACAGACTATGATTCCCTAAGAAAACCGGAAGAAGATGCTGCTGTAATTATATATAAACTGGAAAAAATATTTCCGCCAGCTTTCTTTGACTTAATGGAACATACAGATGAAGCTAAATGTGTAGGTCCCATATAGTTTCGATGGATATACTCATTCGAGAGATGCATAAAGAAATTAAAGAAAAAATTACATAACAAAGCATCAGTTGAAAGCTCAATTGCTGAAGCTTATTTTCAAGAGGAAATTTATTTTTCCTACTCTCATTATTTTGAATCTCAATATCTATCAAAACAAAATCGCATGGGATGAAACAAGGGGAATGTTAATGAAGAAATAGACAATAAATTATTAGTTTTTAATCATCCAAATCTTGGTTTCGGTAGAGTTTATGAACGGTGGATTTCAGATGATGAACATCACAGAGCTCATACATATGTTCTGCTCAACTATGAAGAAATGACATCAATTGTGATATGAGTGATTCTATCACTTATTCTATAATTTATGTTGCAGTATGTAAAATTATTTTATTTTTAGGTTATATGATAATCATATCAAGAAACAACTTCCACAAATTATAGCTGCTGCTCTTGAAAAATTTAGACACAAAAAGTTTTCTCAATGGTTTCAAAAACTGGTAACATAAATTATTGATGGTTTAATATCAATTATATTTATTATTTATCATATTAATAACTATTTTACAAATTTTCAGGTGTCTCAACATGGTGATAAAATTGATAAGAGACTATGTATATTGAGTAACCCACCATCCAAAATGGTTAAACATAATAATGCATATGTGTTGAATGGTTTTAGATTTCATACACGTGCTTATGGGGAATCAAAGAAAACAATGGACAGTGGAGTTTTCTTGAGAGGATCGCGTCAAAGAGAAACTGAAGTTGACTTTTATGGCATTATGGATGAAATTATTGAGCTGTGTTATCTAGGACAGAATTATATAATGATGTTTAAATGTTAGTGGTTGGATACTAAGAGAGGATTGTGTGTTCATACGACTCATGGAATCATCAATATTAAATACAAAAGTCTTCTTGCAGTAAAGGAACCATTTTTGTAAGAACCTGGTTCTTATTTTAGAGGTACGAGCTTCTTCTTTTCCTTTTCCTTAAGTGTTTTTGAAAAAATATGGAAAATGGGGAAAAATCATGAATTTTGGAACTACACGTCGTGTACTTTATCCACACGCCGTGCACTTTTGGCCGTGTTGGGATGAGTACACGGGGCGTGTAGCCATGCCGGCGTCGAAGGGTGTAGAAACCGACTACATGCCATGTAGTGGTACCTTACACGCCGTGTAGTCAGTCGGCAGGCTGGAATAGTAAGGCGGTGGAGTCGCCGCCAGCTGGGCGACAGTACACGCCTTGTACTTGAGAGTACATGTCGTGTACTCATGTTGACGGATGAAAAGTGTGATGGTGCCCCCAAATGAACAGTTAAATGAAAGAAGTACACGCCGTGTACTTTTTCTCGGCTTAAAACAGGCTGTAGCCTCCTCATTTGGCAGAGGAGACTCTTGAACCGTTTTGGAGCCAAAGGAGGAGGCCAGATCTTTGAAGATCCACCGGTCGTTCGTCTGGAATCCGATTCGGCTTTGGACGATCTCGTTGGAACCGCAAGGGTAAGCCCTCTCCTCTCCTGGTATCATTCTTACCAATTATTCTCCTAACGTAAGTTATTTACATTTGAATGGGTTTTTTTCTTCCTCAGATCTACACTGTTCTTGGGCGTTTCAGGAGTTGGTGTTCGGGTATAACGCTCATTGACGTATAAGGTAGGTGGCTTGGTGTAAATTTCCAACGGTCGTGTGGTTTTGTGTGTTTTTTTGTGCCACGAACCCATGTTGGGGTGTTGCGTGGCTGAGTTCGTTTCTATATTTAATGCCTAGAATTTCATAGGTGATTAAATTGTGATAATAAAATGCTGGTTAGGATCGTTTCTTGGATCCGGAACCACCCCGGGGGTGTGTTCCTCTATTTAGCCATTTTCCCAGGATACCCGAGGGTATTAATTTAATGTAGTAATTGTAGAATTTCCTTGAGAGGAATTTCTTATTTACTGCATTTGACATGTTGGGCATGGCCCGATTACCTGTTTAGCATGAGGTAATTGATGTGATTAGCCTGTGGGCACTGCACTATTTATCCCGAGGGCTGTAGTTATTTCGGCTTGAGGGAAACTTCTTCCCTACCTCTGGGCAGCTGATTTTGTGCCTGTGGGAAACACTACCTACGCTTGAGGGAAAAAATCTGTTATGCCTGAGGGCATATTCTTGTGTTGGATACTCATTACCCAAGGGTAGGAGTTTATGTGTCCGAGGACACTAGTTGTTTACTTAGAAATGCACTATGGTGATTTCTTATATAAAATGGATTAAATGAATAATTAAATGGAAATTTAACTATTAAGTTAGTTACTTTTTAGAACTGCTTACTTTATTTCATTTTACCACTACACACTATTGTTGCATGTTAGCACGCAGTTGGGAACGAGCCTTTGGTGGGTGCCTACTGAGATATATTTCTCACACCCTGTTTGGGTTACACTTTTCGGCCCAAACAGATTACGTTTCTATAGGTGTAGATAAGGGCAAGAGTCCCTATATAGGTACTTGACTGTTGCTGTGGAGTAGGAGGGCATGGGACCGAGCCTAGGATCGCGATGCCGCTGCCAGCTGTTTTGCTTTGTTTTGCTGTACTCTTCTTTTGGTTGTACTGTATTGATGTATAACATGTTCTGGCTATTTTCTTAGAACATGAGACACGTAGGATCATAATTTTTATACTGTTGGTTATATCCACTGCTATTGTTTATTTCAGTTGTGTATGGCTTACTGATTCCACTGTTTGATGTATGTTTTATTCTGTATTCCGCTACGCTACACATTGACAAATGAGGGCATAGTTTCCCCACTATCAGACCTGGGCCCTCGCTGCTAGTCGACAGCCTCTGGCATTTGGGGAAATGCGCTTGAGGTCGAGTGGCGAACCGGGTTTGGGGCACCCGTTGAGTGGCATCCGTAACCAGGAGGTTACAAAGTGGTATCAGAGGAGTTCTTTTCTTTGACTTACTATTTGGAGTCGTAGTCAGGGATAGGACGGAACGGTAGTTGGTAATAAGCTGTGCCCGGGCGTAGCTAACCCTTGTATAGGGAAAACCAGTCTACCTCGAATTTTTCATTCTTTTGATTTTGCAATTTTACGGTTGATATGTTTTCACCATTAGGTGACGCACTTGGATTGTGCAGTTTATATATTATTTGTGGGTTATATTTAGTTGAAACCCGATGTGATGAGGGTATGCCATCTCATGCATCATATAGGTACATGATATATATCACATGCCATGCATAGTTTCCATGCCATGTAGGTGCATTAGAAATTCGCATGTTGTTGTGCTAGAGAAGCATGCTGTTGTGATAACCGCTCTGATAAAATACCTACTATGTGATAGGGTAATTTTAGGTGAGATTGTTTATAGAATGGACGGAAAACTTTGGTGTTTGGGGAGTATGGGCACCCATTGACTGGAATTTGGTGGATCATTGACAATGTATTGGTTATGACATATATAAGATGTCAAACTTTGATTCGTGGGGAGTATGGGCCCCCACGGGTCGGAATTTGACACTTCGGTGTCGTTTTTCTGTATTTTCTGGGTTCCGGAGAAGTTTCTGAGGCATACTGTCCAGAAACCCAGTATACACGTCATTTAGTATTTTTATACACGTCGTGTATGTTCTTCCGTTTGGGAAGAAAAAGAAAGTTTTTGAGTACACTCCATGTACCCTGAGTACACGCCATGTAGTCTCTTCCCGTGTCACAAACCATGTGGGCGGCAACATGGGGTAGGGAAGAGCTTGGGTAGAACACGCCGTGTGCCGAATGGACACGCCGTGTAGTGTGAACCGGAGTCCGGTCGTGCGACTAACAACACGGGTCGGTGAACTCCTTGAAAGAACACGCTGTGTCAATAATAGACACGCCGTGTAGTGTGACCTGGGGACTCCGCCATGTAACTAACAACACGGGTTGGTGTCACCTCTCCCTGAAGACGTCGTGTGCCTGTGGGACACGCCGTGTAGTCTTGTCCGAGGACAGACCGTGGGGAGTTAGCAGTGTGGCTGGAAACGGGGTGGTGTACATGCTGTGTACGGGTGTAACACACCGTGTGGTGTAAAGTCGAGTAGTCGGCTGTGTCATAGATGACACGGGCAGTTGGAAAATAACATCGTACACGCCGTGTAGATATTATACACGCCGTGTAGTTTTGTTCAACGGAGCCGTGTGACTTAGCCTTGTAGAATGACCCGGGTAGGGGAAGGGAAGTCAAGTACATGCCGTGTCGTCATTGTACACGTCGTGTAGTCTTGATTTTTAAATTTTGAATGCTTTTTTCCTCTCGTTTCCTTTGTGGTTCCTTTGATTTCCGGTCTTAATAATCTTGAATCTAAGGCGTGATTTTGACCCTGTAGTGTCATGCTGCCGAGACGACCGTGATTTGTTCGCCAGGAGAGCGGCGACGATTATACTCCAGCGATGGTGGGCCATGGGCTACCAGTTGATCCTCCAATAGATCCAGATGCGGCACCAGCTGCTATACCGGACATAGGCGCAGAGGCGCAGTTCCGTGAAGGCTTTATGCGGTTCATGCAGACCTTTCAGGGAGTACCGCAGGCTGCTACATCTATGGCCGAGCTAACACGTATCTTTCAGCAACAGCATCCGCCTACGTTTTCAGGGGATGACAGACCACAGGCTGCAGAGTCCTGGCTAGGATCGATGCAGGCTATTTTCGAGCATCTTGAGATGCCTCCAGGGTGGAGGGTCAAACTCGCGACTTACATGCTGTGTGATTCCGCCAAGAGGTGGTGGGATGTTACCACCCAGACAGAGCATCACAGGGACATGACATGGGAATATTATCAGACAGTCTTCTATGACTTCTTCTTTCCCGAGATGCTGAGGGAAGATAGAGCTCGAGAGTTCATGAATCTGCAGCAGGGCGCTATGTCGGTGATGGACTATTCTGCTCGTTTTACGGAGCTTCAGCGTTTTTCACCTGTGCTAGTGGGTGATGAGACGTTGAGAGCCAGTCGTTTTGAGGATGGTATTCGGTATGATATCCGAGCTCTGGTGAATGTTTTCAGGTTTCCTACAATACACATGATTGTGAACCAGGCATTGATTACAGAGAGGAACCTACGGGAATATAGTGGTGTGGGCCCGGGCGGTTCAGCACCAGTTACTAGTGTTATTTCTGCTGGCAAGAGGAAGAGACAGATGGACTTCTCTCAGGGCAGCAGTACCAGTCATAAGAATGCTTCGGGTGGCCAGGTTATGTGCTACCAGTGTGGTAAAGAGGGGAACAAGAGACCGTAGTGTCCACGAGACCCAGTGGAGTGACGAGCTTGCATCAAGATGGGTTATCTGTTGTGCTTTTGCAGGGAGTTTCCACCAGCTAGTGAGAGGGGTTCTGTGCAGACTCCGCATGCAGGAGCATGACTAGTGGCTTCTTACCAGTCGGGAAACTGGAATACGTTAGGGTGTGCAGGCAGAGATGGTGCTCGTGGCCGTGGTGGCCAGACACCAGGATCTCAGAGGCAGCAGGGCGGGACAACTCAGGGTAGCCAGGCTATGTCGCAGGGCCGCGGCACTGGGAAGGAATATGCAGTGTGACAGACCCAGCAGGAGCAGGATCTCAGACCTTCTACAGTCAGAGGTACTATTCTAGTAGTTTCTATCGTGTCTTTAGTACTTTTTGATACAGGTTCTAAGTATAGTTTCATATCTGTACCTGTAGTGGAGAGCCTTGGGATCTGTGTTTCCACTTCTTCTGATATCATGACGCTAGACACTCCATTGGGGATTAGGACGGCTGGTGTGCGTTAGTGCAAGGAGTGCCCCCTTGAGGTTGGAGGGTGTCACTTTCTTTCGGACCTCTTTGTCTTGGAGATGAGGAGCTATGATTTCATTCTCGGGATGGACTGGTCGGTTCCCTTTTGAGCCTTTGTAGACTGCTATTTTTGCAGGGTGCGTTTCACGTCACCAGAGGGCGGAGAGTTTCTATACATGGGAGAATGGGATGTTCAGGCGAGTTGAGATGGACCAGAGCATCATGGACGAGGTGGAGTCATAGCCCAGATTGCGAGCTTATATCTGGATGATCCGGGGAATTGTCAGACGGTTTTCCCTCTAGTTGTTTATCATTTCAGGGATGTCTTCCCAGATGACTTTTCAGGTCTACCTCCGGTGCGTGGGGTGGATTTCTCTATTGAGCTAGTGCCAGGAGCAGCACCGGTGTCCATTCCTCCTTATAGGATGGCCACACCTGAGTTGCCAGATCTCAAGAGGCAGTTAGAGGAGTTACATGAAAAGGGTTTTATCTGACCCAGTACTTCTCCTTGGGGTTCTCCGGTCCCTTTTTCTAAGAAGGCGGATGGTACCCTCAGACTTTGCATGGATTATCGGAAGCTGAACCAGTTGACGGTTAAGAACCGATATCCCTTTCCAAGGATAGATGATCTGTTTGATCAGCTTTGTGGAGAACGAGTGTTCTCGAAGATTGATTTGAGATCCGGATATCATCAGCTGCGCATTAGACCATCTGATATACCTCTCACAGCTTTCAAGAGTATGTATGGTCTATATTAGTATACGGTTATGCCATTCGGACTGACGAACACGCCAGCAGTTTTCATGGATCTGATGAATCGTGTGTTTCATCCGTATCTTGATTCATTTGTGGTATTATTCATGGACGACATCTTGGTGTACTCTCACACTCGACACGACCATGCCACCCATCTTGAGATCATATTGAGTACACTGAGAGAGCATTGACTATATGCTAATCTCTCAAAGTGCCACTTTTGGATAGACCATATTCACTTCCTGGGTCACATTATCTCAGAGGCAGGAGTTGCAGTAGACCCAGAGAAGGTGAGATCAATAGTTTTCTGGGAGAAGACTAAGAATGTGTTTGAGATACAGAGTTTCTTAGGGCTGGTTGGTTACTACAGACGCTTCATACAGAACTTCTCCCGCTTAGTAGTACTGTTGACAGGTCTGACTGAGAAGGGTGTGAAGTTTGTTTGGTCAGAAGCTTGCGAGACAGCTTTTCAGGACCTGAAGGGAAGGTTGACATCAGCACTGATTCTGATACTCCCAGAGTAGGGGAAGATCTATACAGTTTATTGTGATGCATCAGGGATTGGGCTGGGAGTCGTTTTGATGCAGGGCGACCAAGTTGTTGCGTACGGGTCTCGGAAGTTGAGGCCACGTGAGAGGAATTACCCGACGCATAATCTCGAGTTGGCTTCAGTTGTGCATGCGTTGCGCTATTGGAGACATTATCTATTGGGAGAGAATTTTGTGGTTTTCACCGACCAAAAAATCCTCAAGTATATCTTTACACAGCGTGACCTGAATCTGAGGTAGAGAAGGTGGGTTGAGTACCAACAGTCCTTCGATTTTGGGATTGCCTATACGCCTGGTAAAGGTAATACAGTAGCTGATGCACTGAGCAGGAAGACTCAGATACAGGTAGTGCAAGAGGCCAGTAGTGAGTGGGAGCTTATGGCTTTGTTCTCTGAGATGCATCTGGAGGTTCATGACAGTCAGGGGCAGAATTATCTTTCCTTGTTAGCTGTGACTTCTACCCTCCTAGACAGAGTGAGGATGAGGCAACTATCGGTTTCAGAAGGCCTAGTTCTATGGGAGTCGGTGCCAAGTGAGGACCCTCCTCCCGGTTGGATGATATGCGACGATGAGGTTTTTCATTTCCATGGATGTGTATGGGTTCCAGGGGATATACGCAAGGAGATGATGCGGGAGTTTCATGCTTCATCTTGGGAAGTTCATCCCGGGGTTACAAAGATGTACCGCGACTTGAGAGTCTAGTACTGGTGGCCGGGTATGAAGAGGGAGATAGCTGGGTTTGTTAAGAAATGTTCCACCTGCCAGTAGGTGAAGGTAGAGCATCAGAGACCAGCTGGGCTGTTACAGAAGTTGCCCATTCCAGAGTGGAAATGGGATGATGTCGCGATGGATTTCGTGATGGGTTTGTCGAGGTCACCGTGAGGCAATGATGTCATGTGAGTTGTCGTGGACAGACTCACGAAGGTAGCTCACTTATTTCCAATAAAGGAGACCTTCGGTGTGGATGATCTCAGAAGGCTGTATATCCGAGAAATCGTACGTCTTCATGGGGTCCCTCGTTCTATCATTTCAGATAGGGACACCTGCTTTATGTCTCATTTCTGGAAGAGTTTTTAGAGGGTGCTGGGTACACAGGTGCTTCTGATCACAACATACCACCCTCAGACCGATGGCCAGTCAGATCGGACGATACAGGTGCTAGAGGACATGCTGCGCGCATGCGTCCTAGACTTTGGGGGCTCTTGGGAGAAGCATATACCCTTAGTCGAGTTTGCCTATAACAATATTTTTCAGGAAACTATTGAGATGGCACCATACGAGGATTTATATGGTAGGCCATGCCGATCACCTTTGTGCTAGTTAGAGGCAGGTGAGGCAGCTTTACTGGGGCCACAGATCGTGCAAGAGACATCTAAGAAGGTCGAGTTGATTTGGAAGCGGATGGCTACCGCACAGTCTCATCAGAAGTCTTACGCTGATCGCCGCATACGACCTTTGGAGTTCGTGGTCGGGGATCAGGTTTTTCTACGTGTTTCGCTGAGGCAGGTACACAAGCGGATCATAAGACAGGGTAAAATTTCACCAAGGTATATGGGTCCATTTGAGATTCTAGAGAGAGTCGGGCTGGTTGCCTATCGGTTGCAGTTACCGCAATGGTACCGAGCCATGTACGGCGTCTTCCATGTGTCTCAGTTGTGTCGCTACCATTCAGACCCATCTCACACCTTTCAGCCTGAGGAGGTTTAGCTTCAGCATGATGCGTCCTTTGAGGAGCATCCGATCCGTATCGTTGACAGGAGAACGAAGGTTCTCCGAGGCCGGTCAGTTCCTCTCGTACGGGTGCTATGGCAGCATGGCTGAGTGCAGGACGAGACCTGGGAGCGGGAGGCCGACGTACATGCTCAGTGGCCAGAGTTGTTCTGAGCTTTATCTTCGCCACCCTTGGAAGGGAAATTCAGGGACGAATTGCTATAAGGGGGGAAGTTTGTAAGAACCCGGTTCTTATTTTAGAGGTACGGGCTTCTTATTTTCCTTTTTCCTTAAGTGTTTTTGAGAAAATATGGAAAATGGGGAAAAATCCTGAATTTTAGAACTACACGCCATGTACTTTATCCACACGTCGTGCACTTTTGGTCGTGTTGGGATGAGTACACGGGGCGTGTAGCCATGCCAACAACGAAGGGTGTAGGAACCGACTACACGCCGTGTAGTGGTACCTTACACACCGTGTAGTGAGTCGGCATGCTGGAATAGTAAGGCAGTGGAGTCGCCGCCAGCTGGGCGACAGTACACGCCATGTAGTCAGTCGGCAGGATGGAATAATAAGGTGGTAGAGTCACTGCCAGCTGGGCGACAGTACACGCTGTGTACTTGGGAGTACATGCCATGTACTCATGTCGATGGATGAACAGTGTGACGGTGCCGCCAAATGAACAGTTAAATGAAAGAAGTACACGCCATGTACTCCGAAGTACACGCCGTGTACTTTGTTTTTTTCAGCTTAAAACAGGCAGTAGCCTCCTCATTTTGCAGAGGAGACTCTTGAACGATTTTGGAGCCAAAGGAGGAGGCCGAATCTTTGAAGATCCACCAGGTGTTCGTCTGGAATCTGATTCGGCTTCGGACAATCTCGTTGGAACCGTACGGGTAAGCCCTCTCCTCTCCAGGTATCGTTCTTAACAATTTTTCTCCTAACGTAAGTTATTTACATTTGAATGGGTTTTGTTCTTTGTCAGATCTACGCCGTTCTTGGGCGTTTCAGGAGTCGGCGTTCGGGTATAACACTCGTTGACGTATAAGGTAGGTGGCTTGGTGTAAATTTCCAACTGTCGTGCGGTTTTGTGCGTTTTTTTTGTGCCATGAACCCATGTTGGGGTGTCGGGTGGCTGAGGCCGTTGCTATATTTAATGCCTAGAATTGCATAGGTGATTAAATTGTGATAATAAAATGATGGATGGGATCGTTTCGTGGATCTGGAACCACCCCGGAGGTGTGTTCCTCTGTTTAGCCGTTTGGCCAGGATACCCGAGGGTATGCCTTTAATGTAGTAATTATAGAATTTCCTTGAGAGGAATTGCTTATTTACTACATTTGACATGTTGGGCATGGCCTGATTACCTGTTTAGCCTGAGGGTGTTGTTGTGATTAGCCTGTGGGCACTGCACTATTTAGCCCGAGGGTTGTAGTTATTTCGGCCTGAGGGAAACTTCTTCCGTGCCTATGGGTAGCTGATTCTATGCCTGTAGGCGACACTAACTACGCCTGAGGGAAAAAATCTGTTATGCCTGAGGGCATATTCTTGTGTTGGATACTCATTACCCGAGGGTAAGAGTTTACGTGTCTGAGGACACTAGTTGTTTACTTAGAAATGCACTGTGGTGATTTCTTATATAAAATGGATTAAATGAATAATTAAATGGAAATTTAACTATTAAGTTAGTTACTTTGTAGAACTGCTTACTTTATTTCATTTTACCACTGCACACTATTGTTGCATGTTAGCACGCAGTTGGGCACGAGCCTTTGGTGGGTGCCGACTGAGATATATTTCTCACACCCTGTTTGGGTTACAATTTTCGGCCCAAACAGATTACGTTTCTACAGGTGTAGATAGGGGCAAGAGTCCCTATACAGGTACTTGACTGTTGTTGTGGAGTAGGAGGGCATGGGACCGAGCCTAGGCTCGCGATGCCGCTGCCAGCTGTTTTGCTTTGTTTTGCTGTACTCTGCTTTTGGTTGTACTGTATTGATGTATAACATGTTCTGGCTGTTTTCTTAGAACATGAGACACGTAGCATCATCATTTTTATACTATTGGTTATATCCAATGCTATTGTTTATTTTAGTTGTGTATGGTTTACTGCTTCCACTATTTGATGTATGTTTTATTCTGTATTCCGCTACGCTACACATTGACAAATGAGGGCATAGTTTCCCCACTATCAGACCTGAGCCCTCGCTGCTAGTCGGCAGCCTCTGGCATTTGGGGAAACACGCTTGAGGTTGAGTGGCGAACCGTGTTCGGGGCACCCATTGAGTGGCACCAAAAACCGAGACGTTACAATTTTTAATGGCTCAACATGCATATCAAATTTATTACACAAAGTACTATGCTACTTCAAGAGACTTGAGTGATTGGTGGAGCATAATAAAAATAAAATCTCAGGAAAATCAGTTTACTCAAACTGAATGTGGTTCCACTGTAGTGGAAGGAATTGAAATTTTTCAAGATACTGCTCAAAATCCATTTTTTCACAAAGAGACGTGAAAATCTATGATGATACCCCACAATTAAGGATCAATGATGACGAAAATGTTAATGATGTTACAAATGAATTTGAAATGACATGATATGATGAAACTAAAACTCATATGGATATTGATGATGCTGTGGAGGAAGATGAAGACATTGACATGGATAGCTACAAAGATGAGGATGAAGATGGACATTGACACAATTAAATGATGATTATAATCATAACTAATATATATATATATTACATTTATTTTCAAATATCTGATAAAAATAATTATTTTGTGTTTCAGATGGATCCTGATATATTTCGCGAGTTATAGGAGGCTGATATACCTTTGGATGAGGGGGATTTTGGATCATCTGATCCTCAACCTACTAGCGGTTCAGGGGTATGCGGAGGGGGCACGGTCTTGCACGACTAATGATTCGTGAACCTATCCCCGAGCGACGTCCATGTCTTGGCTTCGATCCACGCACACAGAGGTATGGTAACCTGTATATTTTAGTTAGCTTTCATTAATTTATTCATATATATACTAATTGTTTGATTATTTATTCATTTTTCACAGTTTTGCGCATGTAGCTATTGGATAGGGGAGAGCTATCTTGCGCAATTATTTTTCTCAGCCATGGATCACATGGGAACAGATTCCAGTTGATGTGCGGTGTGACATGTTCAATCATTAGCTGGTACATAAATAAAGAATATTTATTTTGAAATTTATTTTATTAATAACATGATATTATAAATTATTTGTAGAGTTTATGGTATCCCATCGATGATAGCATGAGTGATTCTATCCATGCAGCATGAAAGGTGTCTATGTGTGACCGTTTTCATCGGTTTTTGCATAATTTGAGAAGAACAACCATTAAGAAAGTAGGAGTGACAGAATTTGATGAGTCGTGTAGAGGCCACCGACTAGAGTACATTTCATCTCATGTTTGGGATGGATTATGTTTACACTGGTTTGGTGGTGGATTTTAGAGAAGATATTCAGTGGGATGTCAGAATTGGGGGAGATAGGAGGTGACACATCGAACTGGTATTCGTACATTCAGTACGCATAAAGAGCATATGGTAAGTATATTTTTTAAATAGTTTATATAACTTTAAATATAAACAGTTTAATTTATATTTCTGTAGGCAGTCGAGTATCCCGATATTACGGAGTTCGATGTTTATCAGAGGATGTACCATGATCCAGCCACTAGAGAGATTACAGGTGATCACCAACATCAGATTTTGGTTAGTATTATTTTTTTCAGTTTGACAAATAACTGCATATAATATTTTCTCCATTTTAATTTCAAATTTGAATTGAAGGAGTCATATGAGGCTGCAACCTCTCAGACACAGGCTGAGAGTCAGGATGAGACGACTGAGCAGACCAGTGCCCACCATTTTGATGAGGCAGTATGGATGCAGGTGAATTAGTATGGCTTTGAGAAGGGCCAAGTAGTTGGTATCAGCTCTCATTTGACTCCTGGTACTTATTATGATACTGTTGCGATGTCGGCGTCCAGCTCAAGAGGAGCTCGTGGAGAGGCATCATCTTCTGCCTCACAGTATTAGAAGCAGTTGCAAACTCATGCTAAGCTTATAGAGAGTTTTTAGAAGTATCATGAATAGATGTGTTGGTGGCAGCAGCAGCAGCTGCTGCCCGTGGAGGAGATGCATCGATGTGAGCATCAACGACAACAACAACATCACAAGCAGATGAAGTACATGAACCGTCTGACTCGTAGATTATGGATGGAGTGTCCTCCACCATCTCCTCCACCTCCTCCACCTCCACCAGAAGACGACCCCCAATGATTTTTTTATTTTAAATACATTTGAATTCAAGATTTGTAGTAATATGAACTATTTACAATTTATGTCTTTTATATTGGTGCAAATATCGCATAATTTTTTTAATATTTTATTATTTATTAGTAGTATTATATTTTTTAATATTTGATTATTTTACTAATAATAATAATATTTTATGATTTTTTTATATATTTTTTGTAAATATTGAGAATTTTAATAATTTTTTATTTTTTTATTATTTTAATAATGTTAATATTAATTTATTATAAATCATAATTTTATTAAATTTATTTTTTTAGTATTATATTTTTTAATGTCTGTTTAGATTACTAATAATAATATTTTTTATTTTTTTTATTATTTTAATAATAATATTATAATTTGTTCATTAATCATAATTTTATTATTTTTTTTATTATGATTAGTATTTGTGATGAGACCTTTTGCGACGGGATCCCATCACAAATAATCTAAATATAATTTTATATTATTAGTATTTGCGATGGGACAGTGGGGCCATCACAAATACTATTTGCGACGAACCCGTCGCAAATTTTATATATATATATATATATATATATATATATATATATAAGTATATAATCGGACAGTTATTTGCGACCGGTAAGTTTCTGTCAAAAATACCATTTTTTGCAATAGTCCCGTTGCAAAAAATGTATTTACGATGCCGTTTTCTGCAACGATCTATTCGCGACGGGATCCCGTCACTAATAGGCCGTCACAAATATTTATAATTCCAGTAGTGATAAGACTAGTAGGGTATCAACATGGATTCCATAATAAGATACCACATTTAATTAACCAAATAAATATTTCAATTTTAAATAAATAGGTTTGGAATTTCAAAAGAATATTTCAACAAATCATGCTTTACATTTCAAATTATTGAAATAATTTAGACAAATTATTTTTAATTAAATTGATGGAACATTTCTTAATAATGGATTAAATAAACATTTTTATATAAAATAGTTTATATAAGTTAGAAAACATGTAAAAATATTTACAACAAGAAATGGAATATATATGTATTTCAAATACAACAAGTGAGAAACATGGTCATGTACCAAAAACCATGATAATTCTAGGATACAATATCCTCACATACTCAAAGTTTAATCATGGAAATATGTGTATACAGACATCCCTCTGACATTGGACAAAGAAGACTCATCACCATCCTGCTGGGGATGTGACCTGCTACACTAGGTTTTATTTTAGATGTAAAGCATCAAAAGAGTGTTATCCCAATAACTCGCTAAATACCTAGGCTTTAATGTGCTCTAGTATAAATCAATGTTTGGAAATTTATTCAATTTTTTTAAAAAATATAATTCATATCATTCTCCATTTAAAATATTCTAATTTCCATTTAAAAACCAACACCTTAGTTTTTAATCAAAACAAGACTTTTTCCACGATAAAACCCAATGATTTCTATCAAAACCATTTTAATCCATTTTTCAAAAATTTAAAATTTCAAAAATTCCATAAAATTAATTTCAAAAATCAAATTCCACAAGTTTCCATCAATTTCACAAACACACCCCAATTTAATGGAATTGGGGGTTTTCCCCAATTTCAAGCCAAAAAATCCAAAACCCCAATTTAATGGAAATTGGGTTTTTAATAAACTAATTGAAATAAATTTAATCAAATTCAATAAATTGAATTTAAATTAAGAAATAAAGGGTTAATTAAATTATCCAATCAAAATGGAATCACCTACCTTGGGATCATGGGATCTCAAAACACCAAACCCCAAATGAGATTCTCCAATGAAGAACATCAACAAGAGGATCTGAGAATCTATCCCTAGATTGAAGATCCAAACAGTAGGTATTAGATCCTCTAATCAACAAAGAGATCTAAAAAACCTTAGGGAGGAAATAAGATAGAGAAGGAGAATGATAACGGGAAGATGAAAATTATTGGGGAAGGATCAAACATCATTCTCAAAGTTTTGATTTGCTTCCAAGAGGGTGTAGAGGGGCCAACAACTACTCTTGGGAGCTCCCATGGAAGAAGAGACTGAATGGTGGTCATAAAGGCCCATTGGGAATCTAAAAATGGGTTTCATGATTTTAAAAATTAAGTTTAGATTAAAAAAACTTGTACACATGGTTAGCTTGGCAGGGCCGCATAGTTAGAAAAAACTATGTGCCCTAGTCGTGTGTCCCGTTTCTCTAGGTGCATGGTTTTTACTCAGTGGGTACATTTTTTTTCAAACTGTGTTCCAACCATGTGAACCCCAATACCTCAGTTTTCATGGTTTTTACTAGATGGTCTCATGGTTTGGGAAAAATGTGTGCCAACCATGAACTCGCCCAAATGTATTTCAAAATTTCCAGAATTTCTCCCGAAACAACCCCAAATGAAACCCAACCAAAGCATGATCAAAATAGGGGTTTATGAATACCTAAAAATATTAACAGGATGTTATAGATATAAACTCAACTCCATCCCTATGGTATCCAAAATATTAATATTTCCCAGCTAAGTGTCACCCAAAGAAAAAATAGGATTTAGTTTCCTAACTTTTAAGGCTAACCATTTCCACCATGCCTTACACAAGATAATTCAATGGCACTCAACTTCAATAGTGTAATGACCAGATATTTTTATATAAATATTTTCTCTAAAATAAGTTTGATATCTTGATTTATACACAACACATAATGAAAAAAAATCTTGATATTTTTAGACCATTAAAACACATTCTTTGAAATAGTAGGTATGAATTGGAGGAACCAAATTATAAAATATATTAATAAATTTATTTTATACAAATTTACTTAATTATTCATTGATTTTAAGAATATATCTATTTATGTGTTTTAATTTTTATTAAATAAATATATATATATTACTATTTAATTATTATTTTAATAAAAATATAATATTTATTGATTAATTTTATATTTACTAGTGTTTTATATAAACTAAGAACAAGAATTAGTATTTTAAAAAGTTATTTTACTATAAAAATAGTTTCTAATTATATTTTATAATTTTTCTAAAGTTAAATAGAAAAATATAGAAATCCAATTCGAAATAATAAACTTATTTTTTTATTTATAATTCTAATATTATTTTATGATGAATTTAAGGATTTTTTCTAAAAAAGATGGATTTTTAGATGAATGATGTGAAATGCCATTTTAAAAATAACATGACTTTTATGAAATTATTAGTACATAAGTATGAGTTATAAATTCATGAATCCTTTTCCTATGAAATTTTTTTATAAGAGTATTTATGTTTTCTAAAAATTTGGGTTTAATTTACAAACCCATATTTGGAATTTTAGAACATTAGTTATATTTCTCAAAAAATTGTTTTTAATATATTATACATCTAGTATTTTAAAATGAATTTTTTAATTATATAAATTTAATATAATTAAATTACTTCCATTTCTGGATTCATCATTTTAAAACATTCTTAGGATTAATTTTCTGTATTTTTCTAAAATAATTGTTTTTAGATGAATAGTGGAAATACAGTATTTTCCAAATTAGTGAATTTTATAAGCAAGACTTAGAGTTTTATAAAACCTTTTAATTTATCAAATATGTATATAAGGAATAATTTTAATCATTTTAAATATATATTTTGAAATTTACGTAAACTTATTTCAAGCCTTTTAAAATAAAAGTAATATTTTAATTCTAATAAAAAAAAGTTTTTAGTCATTTAATTTAATTTAATTTTTTTTTGTAAAATTTTGTTTCAACTTGATTTTAAAGAAACATAATTTTCCTTATAATAAACCAATTTTTTTATTTAAAATAAAAAAACATTGATAATTTTATCCCACACTTAAATTTTTAGCTTAAAATGAACTTTTTCTATAAACGGGGTTTTACGGATTAAGTGTGGTAATTCAAAAATTAATTTCTATAACCCTTAGAAATTTAATTTTATAAAGTTATTTAAATATTTAAAATCATAAATTTTAATTTATTAAGTAATTTTAATTTTAATTTTGGCCATTTAAATTAGTTTCCAATTGTGAAAGTGGAGTTACCCAAATAATATTAAATTATGGTATAAGTAGTTTAATATATTGAAAAATGTTGAAATATGTGACAGACATGTTTTATATTGGATAGTGGATGGATTCGTGGACTTATCTCATTCTCCACACTATTATTGTCCATTTTTGGAGCTTTTGACCTTGAATTATGGAGTGATATTATTGAGAAATAATGAGTTTTTACCAAAGTGGCGTTTTCTTCACTTATTAATGGATACCACATCCTCCTCATTTATACACACATTAAAAAGTATTTTATCAACTAAAACTCTACCCTATTATCTCCAAAAAAATATTCCCTACCCATTTTAATATTTTCCCTACTAAAATACCAATATAAAGATTCTTAAAGAGTTACCCAAGGTTGAACTTTCAATGGAAAGGTGATATTCTTAACCCAACTTTTCTAAGTTCATTTATTATTATACACCCCTCAATTACCCTATATCCATGAAGGTATGATAATATTTTTTCTATGCTTAAATTTTATTATACTAGTATAATATCCATTTTATTCTTTTCTCCAAGATCTCTATGAAAAAAGAAAATGTTGTTATGTGTGTGTGAAGACTACCGCCTCCATGAATGACGTGTTTACTTTTCCAGAACCACCTTAAATGATAGGTTAAAAAAGGTTATTTAATTTGATAATATGATATTATTCACATCAATAATATTTTGGAATAATAATATGGGGCATTGTTTATGGGTGATTAAAAAGAAATGGTCATAGTAACTTTAACCACCTTAAATGGACTTATCAAGGTACCTTTCATAATTTGGAACTATATCGGGATAAAATTTGAAACTGTACAAGTATTGTCTTAATAGAATAATAAATGGAATAATATAACATAATTTTTTAGATCATGAAGTTATTCTACAAAACATTTGACCATGGTCAACAAGCTAAAAGTGTTATGAAGAAATTAACCAAACAACCTCGAGTAACCGACATTAGTGAGAATTATATAAAAATAAGTAGAAAAATATAATAGATTTAACTTATAAAATAAATCATAGATGAATAAGATTATTAGATATATATCAAATGAATTTAATTTAATTATTTAGGAAGTTAAGTGCAATTTTAGAGTGATTTTCGAAACAAGGTATGAGTTTCATCTCAAAATATCTTTGTTTGAGACACATGTTCTTTATGAACCAAATTTCATTTAAATAGTGTGTACTAAAAATTAGATATATAATGTAAAGACCCGTAAAATTCAAGGGAAATTTTTTCTTAATTTTCTTTAGAATTTTACAAGAGCGCGGTTTCAGACGGCACCTGATTCCGAGGCCCGGAGTGCCCGGAATTAATTTCCGAAGTTTGGCTCGGGTACGTTCAGTGAACGAACGAGCGGGTTTTCCTAACTTTTGATCCGGTGCTCGGAATTGAAATCTGAGGGCACCGATGAACTCGCAACACCGATTTTCACTTAAGGAGACCCTTTCGGAAGTTGCGTTTGTTGCGGGTTGAAAGTTAGTTTTTGGGAGATTTATAAAAAGTTGAATAAAAAATGTGGATTCTTTTTATTTCACTTTTGTAGGTTAACTCCTCTAAAAAGGAGTTAGGGGTGGGACCCACATCCACTTAACCTCCCTTGAGAGGATTAAGTGTGGTGGGACCCACACGAACCTAAACCTCTCAACTTCCCCCTTAAACTCCCCTCTCTCCCTCTTAAATGTTTGTAAACTTAACATCTAATTAATTACACATGACATGTTAATTAATTAATTGTTATGTTTTTGAATTTGATGTTTTGAATTCCTAGGCTTGGTAAATAAAATAAGGAGGGACCTTATTTTATTTTGTTAGCCAACTTGTGTGGATTTCATTTTGAGAGCTCCTCCTCCATCTTCTTCATCTTGACGAAGAACGCTCATCTTGACGAAGAACGCTCAAGCTCCGACGAAGAACGCCGCTCCGCTCTTCTTCGTCTTCCGTGTCAACGAGAGGGAACGCCGCTTCCTCCTCGGATTCCCTTCGTCGACATAAGAGGTTTCGATAACGACGTATCACATCGGACACATCTCTTCGTCAACGGAATTGACGAACGACGACCGCGACGCCCGATCTCCGCGACGTCGACTTCCGCGGACGTTGGCAAATCCTCAAACTTATACCCAAGGTAGGGGTTTTTGTTTATTGTTTAATTATTCTATTCTTGCTCGTGGATCGCATGACTAACGTGAGGAATTTTGAATATTTTATGTTGTGTTGTTATTTAACGTGAGGGGGGCCAGACCGCACGAACACGGCCGAACCCCCCTCCATCGTTCTTGTTGAATTGCTTGCGGGTGGATGAATCAAGGTGGCGTGGTGCCGACGCACCACGCGGATATTCGCCCAATCCTTATTGCGCGACGCCGTCGCGCCGCGCCATGGAAGAAACATCAAGAACGCGACGCCGTCGCGCCGCGTTGAAGAAATCAAGATGCGGCGGAGGGGCGCGGTGCCGTCGCACCGCGCCGGATGACGAAAACCGCAGCCGGTTCCGGGCCGCGGAGGAAGAGAACACCGGTGGCCTGGCCACCGACGTCGGAAGCCGAAGGCGGGACCGGAATTTCCGGTCCCGTTGGAGAAAACCGGTCGGCCAGCTGGCTGGCCGGATGGCAGTAAACCGGGGGAATTAATCCCCCGACCGGCTCATCAAAACCCCCCTCTTAATGAGGGGGGCGGTTTCCTTGAGGGGGGCAGGAGGCCCCCCGTTTCCTATCAATCAAGCCCCCCACGTGGGGGGGGGGGTTTGCAAAAAGGGCACGGCTATATGCCGCGCCGCCCCTCAATCAGCGGGGGCTTTGTCCCCCCGCATGCCGCCGGGCCGCCCCGCCTGCCGCCAGGCCGCCCCGCCTGCCGCCAGGCCGCCCCGCCTGCCGCCAGGCCGCCCCGCCTGCCGTCGGGCCGCCGCGCTACCGCCGGGCCGCCGCGCTACCGCCGGGCCGCCGCGCCGCCGCGCCGCCGGCCGGCCGGTCGGGCCGGGTCGGCCCGGACCCGGACCCCCCGTTTCGAACCAGTTTCGGTCTTTTGGCCATAACTTGAGCCTCGGACCTCCGATTGACGAACCGTCTGCGGAAACGCGATACTTGGATCGAGACGGTCGTTTCGGTATATCGCACTCAAGGTTTAGGATTACTTTGAGTTCGGCCGGGTCGGTTCGTTCACGAAACCAACCGGGCCTTCGGAGCGGAAACGCTCATATCTAGAGCTACGGACGTCCGATTGACGTGCCGTCAGCCGTGTTGTGTTCCTCTTAGTGAGACGGATCTTTTGGCATACTCCGCCCGAGGTTTGGACGCAGGTGGAGTATGGTCGGGTTGGTTTTGCCTTAAAAACCAACCGGGCCCCGGGGACGAAAATGCCAATAACTCTCAGACCGGGCGTCCGATCGACGCACCGTCTGTTGCGTTGAGTTCCTGTTGACGATACGGAACTTTTGGATACATCAACTCTGGTCTTCGTGACAGTTGATGTATCAGCCTCTCGGCTCTTGGAGCGGACTCTCCGAACGATCTTGCTGTGTGCGGGAACCCTAGTGCTGGCTGCGACTGCTACTGCTACTACTGCTACTGTGACAGCGACGACGACAGTACAGAGATCCTGTGTGGATTCGACGACGACGACTTCAGCACTCAGCGATCCTACGTGGATCAGTGCTACAGGTCCTGTGTGGGCCCGATCCTGTGTGGGTCCGATCCTGTGTGGGTCCTTGCGCTCAGCGGTCCTGTGTGAACCAGCGCCTACAGGTCCTGTGTGGGCCCGATCCTGTGTGGGTCTTTGCGGGGGTTAGTTACCTATCGATCCTTCGTGGGTCCGACGACTTAGATGGATCAGTGATCATCTTTATCGTCCTTTGAAGAAGTATACCTGTGTGAGCTGAATCCTTTTTGCTTTCCTGTGTGGATTGTGTTGTGCAATTCTGTGTGGATTACGTTTTGCTTTCCTGTGTGGAATACGTATACTTTCCTGTGTGGACTGAGTTGTACTTGGGCTCGGAGGTTGGAGCGTATTTGAAATTGATGACTTAGGTATATGTATGGGCATATACCTAAGCAGTGTCGGTTAATACTTCGTGATTGTTCCTTTCTTCGTGGTTTATCCTTTGTGGATTTGAGAGACCTTCAGGGGTCTCGGGGTCCCTACTGAGTAGCTTATACTCACCCCTGCACGGGCTTTGCCCGCACTACGTTGTGTTGGTTGCAGACGACGGACAGCGTTGACCTTAGCTGAGGCTTGCAGAGCGGGATGGTACCCGGAGGTGGACCACTGGGCGAGACGTGCACGGAGCAGACGACGGGACCTGTGGAGCAGAGGAGCTATCTGTACCCACCCTTCAGGTGGGATTTCCAGTGGACAGCTCGGTGTAGCGGCATTTACTTTTCAGTTGCTGTTTTCCCCTTTCGAGTTGTACTTTACTTTCAGTTTGGGTTTGTATTCTGGCCCATTTACTTTTCCACACTTTCAGTTGTACTCTGCTTTTGTTTAGTGTTTACTTTCCGCTTGCTTACTCTGTGGTGTTTGTTTACTTTACAAAGGCAATGCCTTCCCTTTTTACCGGGATTTACGCCTTGGTGCTAGTCGCCAGCCCCTGGCCTATGGAAGGCGGGCTTGGGGTAGTCACGGCACGGACCCCGAGGGCGGGTCGTGACAAATTGGTATCAAAGGAGTTCGGTTCTACCGCAAACTCTGATCTTTTCTATGTGCAGCAATAATGTTTAGCGTATTGAGTGTGGTTATCAGTCCAGGGAGTCCAGTGTTGGTGCGGCGGCCGACGTATCCGTACACCAGGACCCTGACTTCTGATTTCCGACTTAATGCACGAAAACATTGATTGCATGTGTGTTTCAAAGTTTTCTTTGTGATTACTTATATCAGCTCACCAGGTATACTGTTCCGACCGTGGCGCACCTGTTTCCTTTTCAGGATGGACCCACGACGGCAGCCAGCTAGGGTTCCGAGAGTTGAGCGAGACGACAGCCCACCGAGCGACGAGGCCTCGGTGCAGGGCCCTTTGCCAGTAGTGGCACCGGCGGTAGCTTTACCCGTCGTGCCGAGGAGAAGCAGACAGTTGATGGACCACCGAGGCAGAGGCAGAGGGTCGACCGTGGCGGTCCGCAGGGAGGAGGCGGACGAGGCAGAGGAGCTGGACGAGCAGCCGGTGGTGGCCGACGCTTTGAGGCTCTACCACCACCACCACCAGGAGGTCCACCCCGACCACAGGGAGCTGGCGGGCAGCGACAGGCACAACTCCAGGCAACAGAGGCCTACGACCACGGCGCACCCGAGATGATTCGAGGTACTATCTGTGTCTATTCCACCCTTGCTGTAGTTCTTTTAGACACAGGAGCGAGTCACTCTTTCATAGTCGCTGCCCTTGTTCGGATCTCGGAGATTCCGACAGAGCCGTTGGCTCGATCCTTACGGCTAGAGACTCCCACGGGAGCAGACTCGACGATTACGCACTGGTGCCGGCAGTGTGAGCTTACTCTAGGAGGCGAGAGCTTCGGCTGGGATCTTCTTGTAGCAGCGTCGAGGCCTTACGACGTCATCTTGGGCATGGATTGGTTATCTACGGTCCATGCACAGATTGACTGTTTTAGGCGCAAGGTGCGATGTGTACGCACCGACGGGAGCAGGTTCACCTTCACCGGCAAGAAGGGAGCCTTAACAGCACATGATGGACTTCCGCGGAGGAGAGGACAGCCCATCACTCATTAGTTGGCTAGCCTTATCCTTGGAGAAGTTGACGTGCAGAGTCCTGGTTTTCCTGCAGTGGTGGATCAGTTTGCGGACGTTTTTCCCGATGACGTTCCAGGGCTACCTCCTCGCAGAGAGGTAGACTTTTATATTGACTTGTACCCCGGGACAGCCCCGATATCCACTCCAGCATATCGGATGGCCCCCGCCGAGCTTCGAGAGCTACAGGTACAGTTGGAGGACTTGCAGGGCAAGAGGTTCATCCGACCCAGTGTTTCACCCTGGGCTTCCCCGATATTGTTCGCCAAGAAGGCGGACGGGAGCTTGTGACTTTGTGTTGACTATCGTCGCCTGAACTAGGTGACAGTGAGGAACAAGTATCCGCTACCGAGGATTGATGACCTCTTTGATCAGCTCAAGGGAGCACGGTGGTTCTCGAAGATAGACCTCAGGTCAGGCTATCATCAGCTCAGAGTCAGAGACGGGGATGTGCAGAAGACGACCTTCAGATGTCGGTATGGCCACTATGAGTTCTTGGTTATGCCTTTCGGTGTAACCAATGCTCCAGCAGTGTTCATGGCTCTCATGAACAGGATCTTTCAGCCATACCTCGATCGGTTTGTCGTGGTCTTCATCGACGACATTCTGATTTACTCTACGATAGAGGAGGAGCACGCCTATCACTTGCAAGTTGTACTAGACACACTCCGAGAGCACCAGATTTATGGTAAGCTCTCGAAGTGCCAGTTCTGGATACGTGAGGTCCACTTCTTGGGACACGTTATCTCTGAGGCGGGAGTTGCAGTGGATCCCGCGAAGATTGAGGCTGTGTTAGCTTGGGAGCCACCCAGGAACGTGACTGAGGTTCGGAGTTTCTTGGGACTAGCTGGATACTATCAGAGATTCGTGCTAGACTTCTCTAGAGTTGCGGCATCACTCACAGCTTTGACGAAGAAGGGGAAACCCTTCGTATGGACAGACAGATGTCAGCAGAGCTTCCAGGAGCTGAGACAGAGATTGACCTGCGCACCTATCTTGAGGTTGCCTGAGGAGGGAGTAGGGTACGTAGTCTACTGTGATGCATCAGGGACCGGACTCGGATGTGTTCTGATGCAGGAGCGGGCAGTGATCGCCTATGGATCACGTCAGTTGAGGCTGCATGAGCAGAACTACGCTACCCCTGACCTGGAGTTAGCAGTAGTGGTCTTCGCTCTGAAGACATGGCGACACTACCTGATGGGCGAGCGCTTTACAGTCTTTTCCGATCATCAGAGTCTCAGGTATATCTTCTCTCAGAAGGACCTGAACCTGAGATAGCGGCGATGGCTCGAGTTCCTCCAGGACTATGACTTTGAGATAGTCTATACTCCTGGGAAGGGGAACTTAGTAGCCGATGCCCTCAGCAGGAGGACGGGAATTCAGCTACTTGAAGAGGCGACAGAGCAGCTAGCCTCTTTGCAGATATCCTTCGTGGATAGAGATGGAGCAGCCTTCCTCCAGTCTCTCACATTCACCCCTCCACTACTGCAGCGAGTCAGGGAGGCACAGCGTGAGGACGCTGACTGTGAGACACGGCGTGCACAGATATCCTCGGGACAGGAACCTAATGGTTTCTCCCTTGGAGCAGAGCACGACATCCTTTTCAGAGGACGTACCATGGTACCAGTAGCTTTGCGAGAGGAAGTGCTGAGAGAGTTTCACACTTCTCCTTTGGCGGTACATCCTGGAGTGGCGAAGATGTACCAGGACCTCAGACGACAGCACTGGTGGCCGGGCATGAAGAAGGCTGTAGCAGAGTTCGTTTCTCGATGCCTCACCTGTCAGCAGGTGAAGGCAGAGCATCAGGTACCAGCAGGCTTGGTACAGCCCTTGGAGGTTCCGGAGTGGAAGTGGGACGGCATATCTATGGACTTCGTGACTGGACTTCCACGCACTTCCAGAGGTCACGACTCCATCTGGGTGATTGTTGACCGACTCACCAAGTCGGCACACTTCTTACCCATCAGAGAGCAGGGCTCAGTAGAGAGCTTGGGACGTCTCTACGTTCAGGAGATTGTGCGGCTCCACGGTGTGCCATCATCTATCGTCTCCGATCGAGATGCTCGCTTTACTTCCCGGCTTTGGAAGGGGTTACAGGAGGCGTTCGGGACGCAACTACATCTGAGCACAGCCTTTCATCCTCAGACGGATGGCCAGACGGAGTGGACCATTCAGACTCTCTAGGACATGCTCCGCGCATGTGTCCTCGACTTTGGTCGTAGCTGGAAGGACCACCTACCCTTGGTGGAGTTTGCGTACAACAACAGCTACCACTCCACCATCGGGATGGCACCGTACGAGGCGTTGTACGACCGACCTTGTAGATCTCCTTTGTGCTGGACAGACCCCGGAGAGTCAGCACTGGTGGGACCGGAGATGGTCCAGGCCACGACAGAGAAGGTCCAGGTCATCCAGGAGCGGATGAGGACAGCTCAGAGCCGGCAGAAGTCATATGCTGACAGGAGGCGGAGGCCACTAGAGTTCGAGTATGGCGACCACGTCTTCTTGCAGGTCTCACCTCGACGTGGTATTCGGAGATTTGGCCGAGGCGGCAAGTTATCTCCGCGCTTCATCGGACCCTTCCAGATTCTCAGCAGGATTGTTGAGGTGGCTTATCGCCTGGCTCTACCACCTCAGTTGCACCGGGTGCACGACGTCTTCCACGTATCTCAGCTGAGGAGATACGTGCACGACCCGACGCACATCATTGACCATGGGGAGCTTGACGTTGACGATGTGGCGACTTTTACGGAGGTCCCGGTGGAGATAGAGGATCGACAGGAGCGGGTCCTACGTGGGCGATCGATACCTCTTGTGCGCATCAGATGGCAGCACGGGAATCTCCAGGAGAGCACATGGGAGCGGGAGGCTCAGATGCGTGCTCAGTACCCTCATTTGTTTCCCTAGTTTTTGATGTATCTTTACGGGGACGTAAAGACCTGAGGTGGGAGTAATGTAAAGACCCGTAAAATTCAAGGGACATTTTTTCTTAATTTTCTTTAGAATTTTACAAGAGCGCGGTTTCAGACGGCACCTGATTCCGAGGCCCGGAATGCCCGGAATTAATTTCCAAAGTTTGGCTCGGGTACGTTCAGTGAACGAACGAGCGGGTTTTCCTAACTTTTGATCCGGTGCTCGGAATTGAAATCCAAGGGCACCGATGAACTTGCAGCACCGATTTTCGCTTAAGGAGACCCTTTCGGAAGTTGCGTTTGTTGCGGGTTGAAAGTTAGTTTTTGGGAGATTTATAAAAAGTTGAATAAAAAATGTGGATTCTTTTTATTTCACTTTTGTAGGTTAACTCCTCTCAAAAAGAGTTAGGGGTGGGACCCACATCCACTTAACCTCCCTTGAGAGGATTAAGTGTGGTGGGACCCACACGAACCTAAACCTCTCAACTTCCCCCTTAAACTCCCCTCTCTCCCTCTTAAATGTTTGTAAACTTAACATCTAATTAATTACACATGACATGTTAATTAATTAAGTGTTATGTTTTTGAATTTGATGTTTTGAATTCCTAGGCTTGGTAAATAAAATAAGGAGGGACCTTATTTTATTTTGTAAGCCAACTTGTGTGGATTTCATTTTGAGAGCTCCTCCTCCATCTTCTTCATCTTGACGAAGAACGCTCATCTTGACGAAGAACGCTCAAGCTCCGACGAAGAACGCCGCTCCGCTCTTCTTCGTCTTCCGTGTCAACGAGAGGGAACGCCGCTTCCTCCTCGGATTCCCTTCGTCGACATAAGAGGTTTCGCCAACGACGTATCACATCGGACGCATCTCTTCGTCAACGGAATTGACGAACGACGACCGCGACGCCCAATCTCCGCGACGTCGACTTCCACGGACGTTGGCAAATCCTCGAACTTATACCCAAGGTAGGGGTTTTTGTTTATTGTTTAATTATTCTATTCTTGCTCGTGGATCGCATGACTAACGTGAGGAATTTTTAATATTTTATGTTGTGTTGTTATTTAACGTGAGGGGGGCCGGACCGCACGAACACGGCCGAACCCCCCTCCATCGTTCTTGTTGAATTGCTTGCGGGTGGATGAATCAAGGTGGCGTGGTGCCGACGCACCACACAGATATTCGCCCAATCCTTATTGCGCGACGCCGTCGCGCCGCGCCATGGAAGAAACATCAAGAACGCGACACCGTCGCGCCGCGTTGAAGAAATCAAGATGCGGCGGAGGGGCGCGGTGCCATCACACCGCGCCGGATGATGAAAACCGCGGCCGGTTCCGGGCCGCGGCGGAAGAGAACACCGGTGGCCGGGCCGCCGGCGTCGGAAGCCGAAGGCGGGACCGGAATTTCCGGTCCCGTTGGAGAAAACCGGCCGGCCAGCTGGCCGGCCGGATGGCAGTAAACCGGGGGAATTAATCCCCCGGCCGGCTCATCAAAACCCCCCTCTTAATGAGGGGGGCAGTTTCCTTGAGGGGGGCAGGAGGCCCCCCGTTTCCTATCAATCAAGCCCCCCATGTGGGGGGGGGGGTTTACAAAAAGGGCGTGGCTATATGCCGCGCCGCCCCTCAATCAGCGGGGGCTTTGTCCCCCCGCATGCCGCCGGGCCGCCCCGCCTGCCGCCAGGCCGCCCCGCTTGCCGCCGGGCCGCCGCGCTACCGCCGGGCCGCCGCGCCACCGCGCCGCCGGCCGGCCGGTCAGCCGGGCCGGGTCGGACCCGGGTTGGGTCGACCCGGTTCGGGCCGACCCAGGGGGGGTCGGGCCGGGTCGGCCCGGACCCGGACCCCCCATTTCGAACCAGTTTCGGTCTTTTGGCCATAACTTGAGCCTCGGACCTCCGATTGACGAACCGTCTGCGGAAACCCGATCCTTGGATCGAGTCGGTCGTTTCGGTATATCGCACACAAGGTTTCGGATTACTTTGAGTTCGGCCGGGTCGGTTCGTTCACGAAACCAACCGGGCCTTCGGAGCGGAAACGCTCATATCTAGAGCTACGGACGTCCGATTGACGTGCCGTCAGCCGTGTTGTGTTCCTCTTAGTGAGACGGATCTTTTGGCATACTCCGCCCGAGGTTTGGACGCAGGTGGAGTACGGTCGGGTTGGTTTTGCCTTAAAAACCAACCGGGACCCGGGGACGAAAATGCCAATAACTCTCACACCGGGCGTCCGATCGACGCACCATCTGTTGCGTTGAGTTCCTGTTGACGATACGGAACTTTTGGATACATCAACTCTGGTCTTCGTGACAGTTGATGTATCAGCCTCTCGGCTCATGGAGAGGACTCTCCGAACGAGCTTGCTGTGTGCGGGAACCCTAGTGCTGGCTGCGACTGCTACTGCTACTACTGCTACCGTGACAACGACGACGACAGTACAGAGATCCTGTGTGGATTCGACGACGAAGACTTCAGCACTCAGCGATCCTACGTGGATCAGTGCTACAGGTCCTGTGTGGTCCCGATCCTGTGTGGGTCCGATCCTGTGTGTGTCCTTGCGCTCAGCGGTCCTGTGTGAACCAGCGCCTACAGGTCCTGTGTGGGCCCGATCCTGTGTGGGTCTTTGCGGGGGTTAGTTACCTATCGATCCTTCGTGGGTCCGACGACTTAGATGGATCAGTGATCATCTTTATCGTCCTTTGAAGAAGTATACCTGTGTGAGCTGAATTCTTTTTGCTTTCCTGTGTGGATTGTGTTGTGCAATTCTGTGTGGATTACGTTTTGCTTTCCTGTGTGGAATACGTATACTTTCCTGTGTGGACTGAGTTGTACTTGGGCTCGAAGGTTGGAGCGTATTTGAAATTGATGACTTAGGTATATGTATGGGCATATACCTAAGCAGTGTTGGTTAATACTTCGTGATTGTTCCTTTCTTTGTGGTTTATCCTTTGTGGATTTGAGAGACCTTCAGGGGTCTCGGGGTCCCTACTGAGTAGCTTATACTCACCCCTGCACGGGCTTTGCCCGCACTACGTTGTGTTGGTTGCAGACGACGGACAACGTTGACCTTAGTTGAGGCTTGCAGAGCGGGACGGTACCCGGAGGTGGACCACTGGGCGAGACGTGCACGGAGCAGACGACGGGACCTGTGGAGCAGAGGAGCTATCTGTACCCACCCTTCAGGTGGGATTTCCAGTGGACAGCTCGGTGTAGCGGCATTTACTTTTCAGTTGCTGTTTTCCCCTTTCGAGTTGTACTTTACTTTCAGTTTGGGTTTTTATTCTGGCCCATTTACTTTTCCACACTTTCAGTTGTACTCTGCTTTTGTTTAGTGTTTACATTCCGCTTGCTTACTCTGTGGTGTTTGTTTACTTTACAAAGGCAATGCCTTCCCTTTTTACCGGGATTTATGCCTTGGTGCTAGTCACCAGCCCCTGGCCTATGGAAGGCGGGATTGGGGTAGTCACGGCACGGACCCCGAGGGCGGGTTGTGACATATAATATAATGAATTATCTTTACTAATGGTATTTTAATTTCAAATTCAATATTTGTATCTTTCATTGGTTTTTTATAATGTATCATAAGCTGTAAGGGTTTTCGTCATAGTCACCCTTCATTGAGGCATGCTTTGATATTATGAACCAATATTTATTTTTATGGTGTAACTACTTCCCCCATGACTTATAAAATCATAAATTATTATTTAACTTATAAAATTTAATTCCATTCATTCTCTTTATTTCTATGGGCAACGATTGGTGTCTTCATTAAAATATATATTTCTTTCATAACTTAATCTAATTTCTTGAGTTATAATGTTTCTCATTGAGATTAATCTTCAATTTCATATGGTATACCATTTTTATTTGTTAAGGGACCAATTTTTATTAACATATTCCTTACTGGTGCATTCTAATACTTTTTAAAAATGAACCGTGTTAAGAATAATTCTCATCCATTTAAACAATAGTTTACCATCCTTGTCCATATTTCCATTCTGGTTAATGTTCTAGTTTTTAATCATAATCCTAATTAAGTTTTTTGTCACATTAATTTCATATTTATCTTCTCCTATTTTAAAAATAAAGTTTAATTATCTTATTTTATGATTTTGGATTTCAACAAAGGTGTTTTAAATCATTAAAAGGGTGATTTCGTACCTCCTTTATGACTTTCTGGCTACACATTCTATTTAATTGTCTACCTTTTATGTAATATTATTTTCATATAACTATTCTATTTTGGTATATATGTCCCTTAAATATATACTTAGTTAAATATAATGATCATTTATAGAGTTATAATAGTTTTTAGTTCCCTTTGAAATTCCCACTTTTATGTAAACTCAGTTTAAGGGAACTTTTCTATTTCATATATCATATCGAGCATCACCCCCATCAATTTTTTTTAAACCATGAATATATTCTAATAGTAATTATTATTTTATGAAGAACCCTCTAGGTTAAATTTTGGTTTTATGGAAAATAATATGATCTTTCCTTCTTTAAAAAGGCCCTTTACTTATTTCATAAAGCTTCACCCAAGTGGTACATATCTTATCTTAGATAATTCTTATGAATTTTCTACATTGAAACCCTATTCTCAAGACCTATATTATGTTTTCAATTATAAATTCTCAAAATGATTTTATCCTTTCTTCTCTTGGGAATCCTTATGATTTATCCTTCTGTTATTCCTTAAATCAGAATTATGAAACTTACTTCCTTCACATGGGTTTGATAATTCTTATAATTTTTGTATGGTTTTTTTCACTTGTGAAAAACATATACATGTACATATTATGATATGAAATTGGATTCGTTATTTCCCTCTAATGAGTTTGGTAATGTTAATTCCTCATGAAATACCATGTATGGTGCATGGGTGGTTAGCCTAGGAACATTATGTTATGATGGCGGTTAACCTGAGCATACAATGATTGTGATAAAAGTTAGCCTATGTTATTTTGTCTTAGTGGTTAGCCTTGATATATTCTTACAATTTCATGCTTTATAATGTTTCCAAATGCTTATTATTTTTTGATCTTATTCTTTCATTTACCTATGCCATGTTTTCATTTTTATGATAATTATCTTTATGATATCATATTATTCCTCTAGAATCTCATGGTGAACTTTATTACCATTTTTATTCCCTTACCTGGATTTCTAGCTCACCATTTTTTCTTAGGTATTTTCCCCAAGGTATCTTATGTAGTTTTAGAACATTTATGGGAGTTATGATCACTATATGGAGTTTTAAATAAAATATTGTTTTTATATTTAAGATGATATATTTATGTATCCAATATTTTGAAGACACTAGACCTATAAATCCTTGGCTTGTATTGTTAGGAAAGTATGTTCTGAATCATGAATTAACATGTGTTTAAGGCTTGGTTTGCTAAATGTAGAGCCTACTAAACTAAATGATTGAGGTATTGACCTGTGCTTTCTTTGGAAGGAAAATAACACTTAGTATTTAACAGGGTTTACTTTTAAAACTATCACCAATTTAATTCACATAACATCTATATTAAACCCATAATTATTACATCTCATGCAATCTATGTTATCTCGTGGTTTTTATCTATGTATAAATTCTTCTAATGATTTAGTTTTTTGAATACATATTCCATTTGATTATGAATGTCATTGAGTTCGTGAAATTTTTATATTTATTTTACCATACTACTACCTATAACTAGTATAATGGTGAGCTGGGGTTGATCCACATGGAAGGATTCATAGAAATGTGTTTGTGTGACCAAATAAAAATAGAAGTAACCAAAAGTTAAATTTAAACAATGGAAAAATATTTGTGATGCTGTGATGTGAAATTATAATGAAAATGGTGGAAGAAGTGTGTGACACAACAACAACTAACTGAAAAATAGTGAAACAAGCCAATTAATGAAATTGGGTTCTTTAGAATATTTTAAACTTATAGATATGATGTTCTCTAATCATAATCAAGTTAATACAACTATTTAGTGCTTTTGAGAAAAAGTGGAGATTCACTGAGCTATTGCTTCCGTGAACTACCACAATTCAGTGAACTTTATGTTGTTTGGTTGTTTGTTTTATCCTTATTAATACAAAAGTAAATTTGAGTGAGTGAGATATCTCAATATTATCTTTAGAATTAATATGTTTATTATAGAGAATAGATTCAAATTCTTTTTCTGATTCTAATTAATTTGGTTGAAGGTATAGGAAGAATTGATTCACTATAGCTACCAGTCAATTCCTAATCAATGTGAAATGATGCTCATAATTTAATGAAAATGAAAATCGAACATAAAATTACATTGAACAAATGTTTTAAAAAAATTTAAATGGATAAATGAAAATCAGTTTATCACATTCAAATTACCAAACCTATTTAGTTACTCATACTAGTGAAAATAGAAATATAGAGATAAAAAAGAAAGAGAAACAAAAAAATCTTTGGTGAGATTGCCTCCTTCCTCAAGCTCTAGCTCGAGATCTGGTTCAGCTCCCTACTCTTTCATTTGCTTTTCTCTTTGTTATCTAGTGAATGATGGAATGAACCTATGTCTCCTGGGATATTTATGATATCCTCCTTTTAATAGAAAAATCTTGTGCACATCTCCAATGCACTCTCATTGTCACTACTTGGAAACTTCTCCCCAAATTCCATGTGGCACTTATGTTACTGTACAATTTCAGCCCAATGTGACTTGAGGAATGCTCCTCCAACTACTTATACTCCTTACACATGGGTATACTCCCCTAAAAGCAACACCATCTCTTTTGAAATTCCAAGATCCCAACATTCCATATTTTGGCACTTTAATATTGCTCAAGGATATTCTATTTGTTTCTCGGGGCTTTGAATTCTGCTCAAGAAAAGAATAAAATCATTAAAATTCTAATAATATTAATAATTATTATTATGAGTATATATATATATATATATAATCGAGTTTGGGTGAGACACAACTTCAAGCAGGGATCAGAGATGCAATCAATGTTGCTCGGTAATGGCTTATTCCAATGTGATGGTAGCAGGAAAATAGGGGAGCGCTAGAATGTTCTAGTAATGGATCTGTGGGTGGAGGAGCAGAAAATTACCTAGAAAATAAAAGAAATCAATAAATTAAATTCAAATTAAAAATACATAAAATAAATAAAATTAAAACAAAAAATAAATTAATTAAAAAATAAAAAAGAATTAATTAATTAATTTCAGTACACAAATTAAATAAGAATGAAAAGTAAATTAATTAAATACATTAACAATTAAAAGAATAATAAATACATTAAAAAAAATTAAATTAAAAGACTAAAAATAATTAATTAGAAAAACAATCGAATAAAGAATTAATAAAATAAAAGAATGATAATAAAAATTAAAATTTGTTATTTTGGAAAAACACAAAATGAATAAAGAATGAAAAAAAATCATTGCCCAATTTAGCTTACAAAAAATAATAAAAAATGATTTCTTATAATAATATTACTTATTAAATAATAATTTAACCAAAAAAACAAATAAATTGATATTTTAAAAATTATCAAATAACAAGAAAAATTTGAAAAATTTTCAAAAAATTATATATTTTTTACAAATAAAAACATAATTAAATATAATAAATGATGTGAAAAAATGGGAGATAAAAAGTCCACATCACCATCCACCAAATTATTTTGTTTACACCACATCAATTGGTAACTCATTAAATAACCCACAAGTTTGTGTTACTCACCCAAAATGGAAGCCAAAAATATGGCCACATATCCAAATACATCTCACATATAAAATATATGAACTCTTCATGTAAATTCTTAGAGTTATATGCGATTGAAAAAATCCACACAAGTAAGACCAGTGAGAGATAACCAACCCCACCTTTATAAATTAAGGCGTAAGCCTCTAAGATAGTGGGAAGTCTAACCCTAAGACTTAACCCAAGAGAGAATCTAATTCATAATAACACTACAACCTAATATACACAAACTATATTCAACCACTATATTCAAGTTCATAACTTTAATAACAAACCGAGGTCAAGGAAGATGAAAAATAAATCTTATGAAATCACAGCTATTATGTAATACAAGGCTTAAAATCTATTAAAATTAATTTATCACATAAATTAATCATACACAATATTCTCATTTCATAAACACATTATAAATATGAATATTCAAAAAAAAAGAAAAAATAAATAAACACAATTTATTTTTCCAAAACATGAGATACAAATACAAATGTTTCATATTTAACATAGGATTCAAAAATCCAATTTTAAATAGATTAACATTTATAATTTATAAAAATTTATAAATCATACTTAAATTTATTAAAATATAATTTTTTTAAATTTTTTTGATATATCATATTTTACAAATGATAATCCTATTATCTTTCCTAAAATACGATTGATATATGAGAGAAAACACATGTGTATAAATTATATTCGATGAAATAAATCAAATCATACACTATGATTGTTATTTCCAAATATGATAGGTGATATCTTAAGGCATTAAATGTATTTTATGATATCATATATATCATAAAAATGTTGTGATACTTTGTTTTTTAGTGCAACCCAGGTTCTGTCATGGCTTACAATATTTATATAATAACCTATGATATTGTTCACATCCTCTGGTTTACACTAGATTTTTTTATAGGATATCTCAGTAATTTTCTAATACTATGAAAAACAAAAAATCGATGAATAACATTCAACCACACTATATCATATTTAATGGTATGGTCACATATGAATTATGGTATCAAGTTCTTTACAAAATCAGTAGATTAACATGCACAATCATTGAAAAATAAGGATTTGATACCACTAATGAGTTTAGGTTGATCATACAATGATCATTTTCAATAGAAAACTCATTAAATATCCAGAACTATCTTTAAAAAATGAATACATACATTGAAAAGAAGAATAAAATGGGCATGGAATACCTGAAACGAGATTTTCCCCATCTTTTTTAAGGTTCCAGGCGCAATTAAAGAATGTAATGGGTGGCACCCAACATTGATTTTTTTCCTTCATCGATGATCAATCCGTGATCTATATGATTATGAACATCAAGATCCATGAAATTGGGTCAAAGAAATAGACAATGAATAATTTCACTAGAACCAAAAATGAGGATAATCACATATTATTTATAATTAATTTAATTAAATAAAGAATTACCTTTCTTGGAATTCTTTCTTTTTTAATGAATTCAGAGATAGATCAATGGTCCATTTTCATTGCATTATAGAAACCAAATGGAGATTTCTTCAAGTGGTGATCCACACGTGTTCCATGAATCTACCGACATTTCTGAAAGAATCTCCAGGTGTTAGCACGACAGATCCATGCACTTGCGTTGTATGCCTTTGATCTCTTCAAGAATCGGTTCGAAAGTGTTCTCCTTGACCCAACAGAGGAGGATTGCTCTCCATTCTTAGGAGCATTCTTAGAGAAGGGAGATCTTTAGGCTTGAGAGGATTCTCTAAATCCATTGTTCACATCCAAGAAAAATGAGTTGAATCTCTTGAGAAAATAACAAAATTGAGTATTTATATTTATAGGGTTAAAATAAAATAATTGAACAAGTTCCCTTAATTATTTTATTTAATCCTAGAAAAAATCAATGTCAAATAATAATAATATTATTATTTCTCGACATGTGCTTAACTTGTTAATTATAATTAAATATTATTTAATTAAATGATATTTATTATTTATTATTTATCACTGGGCCATTAAACTCGGTCTGTTATTCCTCTACAATATTTATCGGGTCTTGAATAATGTCTATTTTTTTATTAAATAAATTTTACTTCATTATTCACCAATAAATAAATAAATAAATATTATATTCAAAAAATAGAAAATAAATATTTATTACATTTTATACTCATAATATATTCTATTGAATAACTAGTGACGAAATAAATGCAATCAAGCATACATCAATAATTATTAAATCACGTGTGATAATAATATCTATTCAACTTGTTAAATAATAAATAATAATATATTATTTTACTGAGATTCTGGATACACTTATTGTGTGACCCTCAAGGTCTCTTTCCCAATGGAATTAGGCGAACCAGCTTAAAGTCCAAGGTTAGCATCTAGCAACACGCCATGACACCCATATAGAAAGAAGTTAATGCCGTAATGAAATGTTGCCTCATATGAAAAATTAGTGTGTAATATAATTTATTTATCACAATATCTCAAATTGAGCTGGTTTCATGCCAGATCCATCAACCTATATGCTCAATTATCTCTTCCTTTCACTTTACAAATTCCTCTGGAGACGTGCCTTGGCATGTTGCTAGATGTTAACCTTGGAATTTAGGTTGGTTCGCCGAATGAAATTGAGAAAGAGGATTAGATAGTCACACACTAAGTGTATCCAAAATCTCAGTTAAATAATATATTATTATTTATTATTTAATAGATTGAATAAATATTATTCCTACACATGGTTTAATAATTATTCATGTATGATATCTGTACACAACTCATCTGGGACTTTAATCTCTAAGATGCTTAGGCGTTCAATGTAGATGATAATCTTGACTACACAAGGCCCAATAGGCATAGACTCTCCAATATTAGTTGTGAACAAATAATTGGAGATTTTGTACCTCTCTTGTCTTTCCCTCTCTTGATAGAGAACCCGAAGCTAAGACATCATTCTATAAGTATCCATGCCCTAATATTAATTCAAAAGATCATTGGACATGGGTGATATCATGAAGCACTGAACATCGGTATAATCATTCAAATGTTTTCCATAGAGAGATATTTCTTCATCACTTTCCTCATTACCAAGCGCAACTAGTAAAGGTTCTTCCAACACATACAGTTTCCTTTCATGGTGAAAGATGATACATGGGCGCCTTTGCCTCTCTTGGAAATTTGTGTTGGTGAGAAGGTTTTCCTTCTCATGTATGGATCAAAATGAGATGTTTGATGTCATTTTATTATTGTTTCTACAAAATAATATGATGAGAATTTTAGTACTTTATCTGATAAAATTTAGACAAATAAATAAATATTATATTTATTAGTCTCCCACTATTTTATCAAAACCCAATATACCTGACCATTGGATTCATAATATCCCATTCCTTGGGTATTCAAGTGGAAGGATCCATATTACCCTTTTTATTACACAAACATTGGTTAGTGAAGCAGCTTGAATGGTTTTAGGTAGGCAATCCAAATTCCAACTACATTAACTCACAGTTCATTGATATGCTAAGAGGACTCCCCAATCCTGAAATCCTTAATTGGATTTATTCAAAAGTTTCTTCTCAATTGCACTAAGTCCAAATTTGGAAGTCAAACCTTGATGTGAACCATGTTAATTCAACCCAAAAACTCATGTTAGAATTCCCCGATAATTGAAAGCACCCCAACTTTAGCTGGTCAAGCACTTTGAACTATGGTTCGATTTTAACTGAATTAATGGAAGACTATATCAAATTAATATTTTATTGAGGGATTTTATCCTTTTATGTGTAAATTTCCAATTATTATTTTTATCACATGCTTGTTAATATTAAGTGGGATTACTTGAGTGATTAACCATGTCTTAGATAATATTTATGCATATGATGGTTTGTTTTAGTTCTATCTTTCATGATTGTTAATTCATTAATTATGTGATCATGACAAGACATCCATGATGAAATAACTATGCTACTAACAAAAATAAAATTATAAAGTGGTATGATCATGACATTGTAATAGTGGTTAGTTTATCTTGGATTTTATAAAATAACTATTATCCTAGGGAAAAACACCTTGAACCAATTAAGGTTTTTGTTATAGCTTTCCACCTATCCACCTAGGTATCTCCTTGGATTGGTTTCACCTCGGCTCTGAACTTGAACTGCCTCCACTTGCTTGAAATCTCCATCTATTACATATGCCTTTTACTCACACGCAAGTTTGGGGGAAAAGGTTTTACATAAAATAAACCATTAGAACACAAGACCTATATAACTAAAGGGGATAAGGCATGTAAGCCAACAATTTAATTTAATAATAAATTAAATGAATCCAATCACATACAAAATGTCTGTTATTTATCACGATCATCCACATGCATGCAAAAAATTATGCATTTAATAAAACTATCATCCAATTATTAATTGTTATCATTTAACATAAATCATGCTCGAATCGATTAATTATTATCTTTAATTAATAAATCCTTTTATCATAATTCTCATCTAAATCTACTTGATATTCTCATCCATTATAATTTCAAACAAATTAAATAAATTCATTTAAAATTAACCTTGTACAAAAATTTACCTTCGAGGAAACAAGGTGAATACCCATCAAATTTTTTCCAACATGTATTATACCCATATAATATTTTACTCTTGTGACAAATTTTAATGACTCGGGTTTTGACACGAAGGACTTCAAAAAATTTCAGAACATATTTTCAGGGCCAAGCTCGGAATCGGTGCGGGAAGCCGAGGCCAGGGGAGCCTCGGTGGAGTGATGTTAAAAATATTAAATATATATTTTTAGCATGATTAGTTTCATTTGAAATTTAAATAACTCCTATCCAGAGTCTCATATTTGATTTTTGATACCGTGGTTGATTCCAAGACATTGAGTTTACCCTAGGCACAACCTAAGGTCGTTTACACCATGCGTTTTATTCGGGGTCCATTTTGGTGATGTGGTGTTGAGAGAGAAATTTATTGGTTTTAATTTATTAAAACCAATTATACCCCCCAAACCTCTAACGCACATGACCCAACGAAGGAGAAACATGCTGCTCCTACCTTTGGTGATGATGAAACCGATGCCGAATCCACACAATGAGGTGCCATTGATCTCTATTTCTGAAGAAGATCATCATCATATTGAGAACAAGAATGATTCGGGCATCACTCTTGATCCAAATCTTCGACATTTCACCAATGAGGTAGGAATATTTGAGTTTTTATCCTAATCCCTTTCTTTTTGCATTGTTCTAAGGTACTAGATCCTTATTTAAATTGATGTTGATCCCTTCCTGGTGGATATATGGATTATGGGTTGAATCGGGGTAGATCATGTGATTTTGTAGGTGATTACCAATTGGAATCACCATCTAGACAACATGTAGTTTAGCGACACATGCCGTGTAGCTCTTCCTGTCTGGGGAAGATGATCTTTGGTAACTACACTCTGTGAATAGGGGTTTCACGCTGTGTAGTTCCCTAAACCATGTGACCAAGGGACATGGATTGGGATAATTGTGTGAAAACACATGGTCATGTACTAACACAAGAACAAGATACATGGACATGGGGTTTGGTACATGGACATGGGAAAACTACACGGGAAAGTGTATGTTTATCTGAACATGCCATGTAGTATGGGATACATGACATGTGAGGTAAACGGTCAGTTGGTCTGTGTAGAAGAGGAACACAACCAAGGGCCGAGTGATGAGGGACACAACATATACATTGTCTACATGCCGTGTACCCATATATGGGCTAGAAACCGTGTGGACCAGATACAAAATAAGGTTCTTGGGTGGTCTCACATGTCGTGTGTTCCCCAGGGCACACCATGTACTACTAGAAGATCCTATGGGAATCTTCCGCCTTCTGTATCTCCTTCTCCGGGACTCAGATTCAGGCTTGTGATTAATCCATCCTGAGTGTTTTTTCTCATAGACCATGATGGTAGCCTCCATTATGACTTAAAAGATATAGGGTGGTGTGAATTGAGAAAGAAGATTGTGGAGTGGTACTGGGATGATGTTGGAGATCAATGTGGTTTGTATAGAGTGACATTAGGATTGTTACTCCCTTATTGGACTAGGCAATTAGTTTTCCTTACCTCTCTTCTTAGGTGGAGGAAGGAATCCCCACATCGTGGGTGTGGGTTTGTTAACTTCTGGTAGTTTCCTCCGGGTGTGTTACTCCCCTAATGGAGGTGCGGGTTTTCCCATGACATTCGTGAAGGTACAGAAAGTACTCCGATATTGGAACAGGGAGTGGGTCCTCCATCCATGGAGTTAGTACTCCCCTATTGGACTAGGGAGTGGGTACTCTATATATGATATATAAATAGAGTGGGTACTCCCCAATCACACTAGGGTGTGGGTCCTCTATTTTAGGAGTCAGTACTCCACTATCATTCTAGGGTGTGGGTCCTCCATACGTTTTATTCTAGCAGAGTCGGTACCCCCCAACTATTTTATGGAGTAATTCCTCTATCCTAGGGTCAGTACTCCCCTGCTGTACTAAAGTTCGGATCCCCCTTAGTAAATGAGTTGGCAGAGTTGATCCTCTCTTGACCTATCAGGGTGCAGGTCCTCTAGTCACTGAGTGGTACTCCACTATCGGGTTAGGGTGAAGGTCCTCAATTTACGAAGTGGTACTCCCCTATCATATCACGGTGTAGGTTCTTCATGAGTAGTTCTCCCCTATTGGATCAGGGGATGAATTCTCACTTATAGTGTAGTACTACCCCATCTCCTAGTAGTAGTGGGGAGTGGGTCCTCCTTTGGGATTAGAGCTCCCTCAGCTATGGGATATAGTTATGAGGAGCAGGACCATCCTCTATATGAAAATGATACCAAGATAGGGGTTAGTACTCCCTCGAAAGACTGATGTATGGTCCACTCCTTATAGGAGCGATAGAGGTTTCACGAGATAATTTGGATCATTACTCCTTCGACTGTGAGGCAGTGGCAAGGCATGAGTCCCTCTATTCTCTATTGTTAAAGAGGATGCACATGGTTCATAGTCTGGAGCAGTGCTCCTTCAACTATTCATAGTGGTGAGGGGTGGACCTCTTCACTTGGGTTTCTTCAGCTTGTGTTAGGCACGAGGTAACGATGACAGGACCTATGGTGTTGGGAACATGAGTCTGACCTAGTAAGATGTTCTTGATGGATCATGTTCTATTATACATAAAATAAGGAATGGTAGAGTTATTCCCGATGGAGTTCACCTCTCAAATGGGTTCCCTCTGGGATGGATGAGCTCATGGATTGTGTTCTTGTGGTTTTATGTTTGGGTTAGAGACTATGAATAGTATCATGTTTCTAGCATTGAGGTTGGAACCACATGAGACTTAGTGTCTAAGAGAAGTATGTCTGGGTGATTTTTGGGAGTCCTTGTGGTGTTTTTACATGTTGAGGTTGAAAACCCTTGTAGGCTAAGCTGACTTTCCATATAAAACTATGGATGGTTCGAGGTGGAGTTTCTCTCTTGA
Organism: Viscum album; assembly: GCA_963277665.1. NCBI lineage: Eukaryota > Viridiplantae > Streptophyta > Magnoliopsida > Santalales > Viscaceae > Viscum > Viscum album. Next base: position 1,150,782,987 of record OY728152.1, read on the forward strand.
TTGTGTTTCCCTCTGGATAGGTCAAGTAGAATGCTGCCTTTCAGTTTCTCCCTTTTTCTTTTAGGTTCTTTGATGCACCTACTTGGTATTTTTATAATCACCCCAACACAGGCTTTTTCCGCACATGTTTTGTGTCATGTGCATACCACATGAGTTTTGACGGAGTTCACGGAGTACCTGAGGCCAGCAGAGCTTTGTGAGATAGATAGACCGAGGTGTCTACTATAACTTGGATGAGGATCTTTCTGGAAGTTTCAGTTGACGATGATCCCTTTTTTTGAACAGGTTAGATGATTTTACAGTTTTTCTTTGGTGGGTGTTGTAATTACCTTTTACTCTTTCAGTACTTCTATTGTACTCTAGTTTTGGTATTTAGATGTATTCATGCATTGGTTTCCTTTGGTTGTTACATTTTAGAATTTTATGAGCTTTGATATGTGTGTGTGTGTACAGGTACATAGGTAATACCTCCCATATTAGTGATTAGCCTTCCAGGTGCTAGTCTCTAACCCCTGGCCTATTGGATGTGGGATTAGAGAGTTGCGGCCTAGGCCTAGTTGGGTTGGGTCATGACATAGTAGTATCAAATCTAGGTTGTCAGTTCCCCATTTTGACTGCAGTGTTGTGAGATTGGTTTGGGTTTCATAACAACAATGTTAGGATGTTTCAGGTTTGGATCTTAGGCCATAGGTTCTAGTGTTGGAGTAGTGGAAAATATATCCATTCACCTGGACTTTGATAACCTACTTTTCGACTTGATACATTAGGGTACTGGTCACTGGGAAATAAATGATACATGTATCATATAGGACTGAGTTTTGGTTTTTCCTATCCTTCTTGAGTTATCTCGCCATATATACTTTTGATCGTGGTATATCCTGATTCTATTTCAGGATGCCTCTTTGAAGAAAACAATATAGTATTATATGATGTGATCGTGATGATGATCTTCCCCGTGATGAGGCTTTGGTGAAGGACACTAATTCTGAGGCGTTACCTCTGGGTGGTCTGCCGGTGGTTCCATCACCCATGTAGCAGCAGGTTTTACTAGAAGTTCAGGATGAGGACATGTGTAGAATGATTGTTCTACATGAGTTCTAGAGGCAGTTACCTCGAGGTAATAGGGTGATCCAAACCCCTAGGAGGCATATGAAAAAATTGAGGTAGTCACGTGAGTTTTTTTCTTAACGAGGACGCCTCCTGATCATATGGTGGTCCTAGTGGCTAGCATTATATAGGATTCAGTGGGAAGATGGTGGAGTCTAATGATACAAACTCATGACAAGGTGACACTTTCTTGGGAGGAGTTCAAGTGACTCTTTAGGGAATATTTTTACCCTGACATGTTGAGATCAGTGCATATTCAGGAGTTTCTATAGCTTCATTAGTGTAGCATGATAGAGGAGGAGTTTTTGTCGATGTTTAAAGAGTTTTTGGTATACTCCTTGGATATGGTTTGGGATCTGTTTTTCAGAGCATGGATCTTCGAGTAGGTATTGCGGTGGGAGATCTGGGAATCTGTGATTTTTATGTGCATTCCCACCTATACTGGAGTGATGGAGTGAGCTCTGGTGGTGAAAAGTTTCTTGAATGAGGAATAAGTGGATGTGACCTACAGTAGTGGTCACGAGGCTAAAAAATATGCAGGAGTTGGAAGACGATAGGTGATAATATTGTGGTGCAGGAGACATACCCTTGCCTAGACACAGACGAGTAAGTCCATAGCGCAGGAGTAACATTGGGGATTAGATTAGCAGTAGGAGAGGCATCATTTTTCTTATGAAGAATGAGGTCATATTGCTAGAGATTGTACGACCCAACATGCTGGTAAGAGGGAGCTAGCTGATGAGCTACCTTGGTAGAGACAACGCTTGGAGAAAGGAGTTCTTCAAGGTGGCAGATGAGGCAGAGGAGATGGAAGAGCAGTTGGAGGTGGCAGGAAGTTCAGGGTGTTTCCACCACTATACCCAAGTGGTCTACGCTAGGCTCTAGGAGATAGAGAATGTGGGTGAGGAAAGATTCAGGCCATAGAGGCCTTTGATCCAGAAGCTTCGAGGATGAATAGAGGTATTCCTTTCAACCTTTATATATTTTTCATTAGCAATTGTTAGACAATGTTGTGGGCACTCTTTTCTTTCTACTTATTCTTGATGTTTAAAAAGGGTGACGCGAGGTGTCGATAGAACCCTGTCTTGGTATTTGCAAAAAAGGGCCTCGTAAGACCCAATGTGTGTTTTGGAAGACCTTTGTTTTTTATTAGTACCCTCATTTGTTTGGTGTCAGCTTTTTACGTGACATGCTTGAGGAGTATATGGTGCATTTTGACATAGCTTGGAACTCACAAGAAAGGGGGACCCTCTCCCCACAGAGAGGCATTTTTGTGACATGATCAGAACAGTGTAAGAGAGTCAGTGCTGCCCAATGTGGACAATACTGAGGTACGGTGGATGAGTTCCATATACTTGTGTGTTTAGGGTGAGATTATGTGATGAAGTTTCAGAGAAGGTCCTTTCCCTACCAACAGATTTTCTACTGCTTAACCCCTTTAGCTTGGCAGCCTAGGAAGAAGGAGAGACTTGATTAGAATCATTCTGTAGTAGTAGAGTTAGACCCTGTAATGTTTCCACACTATGGATTGATTTCCTACCATCCATACTCACTTGGGAGGCCACTAGTGGGTGTGGAAGTGGTTCTATTTTGGTGAGATGTGTTGTAGCTAGAGGTTCATAGAGGAAGGACATGGTAATACATAATGTTTACTCTTGAGATTCCATGTTCTGTTCATGAATAACCTCGCATGTTCAGCATCAAACATCGAAAACATGATTGAGGATGCTATTGTAAAGTAAATATGGGCGTGGATGTGAAATGTAGGGTTCCATCAGTATCTTTGTCAGGTTAGCAAGGTGATTTACCACTAGACCCCATGACTACAGATGTATGGTGGTTCTTGGTGTTTTTCCACCTGTCGTAGCTAAGGAGACATGTGACCATTTGTTTCATTGTGTCGTCCTGGTAGAATTTGGACATAATAGTGGTTTGATCTTGGTGGTTCCTCTGTGTGTGTGCTTGTAAGAAGCACACAAACCCTTTCTGTGCTCACTGGAATGGGAGTCCAGTGGTGAGCTCAATTTATTCCCTTGTACTTTGGATTTCACTTTTCAAGGATGAAAAGACCAAAGGTGGGGAGAATTTAATGACTCATGTTTTGACCTAAAGGACTTCATAATATTTTAAAAAATATTTCTAGGTCCGGGAATTGAATCTATGTTGGAAGTCAGGGCTTAGGGAGCCTCAGAATAGCGATATTAAAATATTAAATATATTTTTTCTCACAAACACAGTTTTTCTTGAAATATAAGTAAATCTTTTTATAAGTTTCAAATCAAAATTCTGAGACTGCGGTTGAGTCTGGGACGTCGTGTTTACCCTAGGCATGACCTAAGGTCGACTGTGCCTGGAGTTTTGTTTAGGGGACGTTTTGGAAACATGGATTTGAGAGAGAAATTAACTAGGTTTAATTTATTAAAACCAATTATTACCTCAAACCCTCAAATGAACACATCCAAAACAAGGAGAACCACACCTGTCCTCCCTTTGGTGATGATGAAACCAAAGCCAAATATGAGTAATGATTTGTCATTGATCTTTTTTTCTGAAGAATATTGTCATCAGATCAAGAACCAGAATGATCTGGGCATCATTCATGATCCAAATATTCGGTGCTTCACTAACGAGGTTGGATGATTTTTGTTTTGGTCAAGATCTCTTTAGTTTTTCATTTTTATATGGTTCTATATCCCTATTGCAATTTTTTTGATCCCTGCTAGGTAGATCTATGGTTTATGGGTTGAATCGGGGATAATTAGGTGATTTTTCAAGTGATTCATGATTGGAATCACCGTCTACACGACGTGTAGTTTAGTGACACATGATGTGTATCTATTCCTATTTGGGGAAGATGATATTTTGGGTCTACATGTCGTGTATAGGGGTTATATGCCATGTAGTTCCCTAAACCATGTGACCATGGGACATGGATTGGGATAGCTATGTGAAAAAACAAGGCCATGTACTAACACATGCCCAAGATATACAAACACGGGATCCGATACACAGACATGAGAAAACTACATGGGCAGGTGGCTATTTATATGAACACATAGTACAGAATGGAATACACGGTGTATAAGGTCCCAACCTTAAACACTACTTAATTAAGAGATAAATCGATAATTTGACTTTAATTCAAATCATGTATCTTTTCAGGTTTATAGATTTAGAGAATTAGGTCATAACTTATACATAAAATCTTGAATATTACAAGTAGACAGTTCTACTCACTATACTTTTTCTCATAAAACAAAAACTCCTTAAAACAAAATATGACATCATTTCATGTTTTAATAGCATAATTTTTCCTTGATCCCATCCTTGACTCTATTCTTCATTATGTCATATGAAGAAAATTTAAAAACTTTGGATGAGCATAAAAATCTATGTAAGGGATACATAATGAAATAAAACTATTAGTCTTGAAAAAAATGTAAACCATGAAAAATTTATCATAAAGTCATACTTTTCACCTTTAAGAAGTAGAAAGAACACTTCACTATATATAAGCTCATTGATTACCCTTTTTGTAACAAAAATATTACCATAAATCCCATAGAAAGAAACATATAACATATAAAGGAAACTTGGGACACAAACATACTTAAATGTAATAAACATGTGGTTCACATACACACACATCACTAAATGGAATAGCCATACGGCCGACTTCCATACCCAATGCATTGGTGGTTATAACGTAACCAACCATCCTTTGTTTATCACAGAACCACCCTTCATTTGGTTTATTACGTAACCACCCATCAGTGGTTTATCATGTAAACACCCATTAAATGCCCAAGTACCATTATACAATCATAACACATAAAATATATAAAATATAAATATTTCACACATAACATTTCATTTTCAATAAAAAGAAATCATTTCTAGATATTAAAATACTAAATCATTTTCAGAAAACTATTTTCAATGAAAAATTACATTAAAAGGGTATATGGTATTTATTTTCCTTTTAAAAAAACATTATGGCTTGTTAAGGAAGAAAAATATTAAATAATACTCATGGAGGTGTATAGGTAATTTTCGCCGCATACGTTAAAAACATTCCTTTTGTCATTTAGAAAAATGTTTCACAGAAAAAAAAAGATTTCATTTGAATGAAAGTAAAAGTAAAAGGGGTTTCTTATACACTGTGTAAAAGAAGGAGGTTCATATTATCAAAACATTCCTCAATGAAAGAAGATTGAGACGAAGTCCCTTATCTCTTGAGAAAAACTTGAGTAAAAATCATTAAGGAATAAAATTAAAAATAAATTTAAATATCCTAATAATATACTAATTCATGATATAAAGAGTCAAAAGGGTTGTATATACACATTATAGGATAATATATGTGCATAACAACAAGATATGCCTCCTAAAAAGAGGTTGATATGAAATCCCTTACTAATATCATATCCTTAGATTAAGGATAAATCGATGAAATAATTTTGTGTGACAAATATAAATACCATTGAGTCAATAAGGTTTTCCTTATGACTTTTCAATTCCATTATATATGGGGATATTGTTGAGTCATTAAAGTTTCCTTATGACTTTACCATTCCTCTTGTTTTGAAAATCACAAACACCTTATCTCAAGGCAAATCTATTTTTACCCTATGTTTTACTTCTATAAGGAAGAATTTCCTTCCCCAAGGAAATTTATCCTTACCATGTTTCATTGTCCATATCATAATTTTTCTTAGTGTAAAATTTGGTTTGAAACCAAAACATCAGATTTATATAAATACCTAGATATGAAGCATTCTGTTTTAGGATCCGAATTCTGATTACGAATTATGGATACGAACTCGTCTATGTTCTGAATCTGAATTCTAATTACAAATTCTAGATACAAACTATTCTGAGTTCTGAATCCAAATTCTAATTAAAAATTCTAGATACGAACTCTTCTGAGTTCTGATTCCAAATTCTGATTACGAATTATGGTTACTAACTCTTCTGAGTTCTGACCCTGAATTCGGATTATGAATTTTGGATACGAACAATCTGAGTTCTGACTCCGAATTATGAATACGAATTATGGTTATGAACTTTCTGAGTTCTGACGCCGAATTCTGATTACAAATTCTTGATATGAATTTCTGTGTTCTGAATCTGAATTCTGAATACAAATTCTGGTTATGAACTTTTTGAGTTCTGGATCCGAATTCTGAATACGAATTCTGGTTATGAACTTTTTATGTTCTGACTCCGAGTTCTCTGAATTCAGACTCCAAACTCTTATGAGTTCTGACTCCGAATTCTCATGAACTCTGACTCTGAACTTTGTAATTTCTGGTTCTGAATTCTTGTGAATCCAGATTCTGAATTTCCTTGAAATTCAGACTCCAAAATTCTATAGAATTTAGGTTCTAAATTCCTAGAAAATAGAATCTGAATATCTTTGTATTATAGACTCCGAATTCATTTTTGTTTAGACTCTGAACTTTCATATTTACTTACACTACAAATATTGCATTTTAGTTATGTAACCATATTTTTCTTACACTTGTTTTGTTATAAAACGTTGTCGTGATTTCAGTTACTAACTAACCGTTGTTTGAGTGACACGTGTACAAGTCCCTCCAAAATTTAATGAAAAATATGACCATTGGAGGAGAGAGCCGACCGTTGAATTCGTGCCTATAAATAGGAGCTCATTTTAAAGAGTTCACAACTCTTAGAAGACTCTAGATATTACATGCTGTTGAAGTGATTTCTAGAGAAAGACTTTCATTGATTCGTGCGTACTGAACTTTTTGTTCAGTTTTTCTTTGCGCGACTCCGATTATTGTTGTGTACAATCGAGGGCTTCTGGGGATAGGAAGACAGAGGTGCCGACTACCTTGTAGTTGAGGGATTCCTTGCTAAGGAAGACAGAGGTTCCGACTACCTTAAAGTTGAGGGCTTGCGGGGACAACAAGACAAACTCCGATATTCATATCGAGGTCTTACCCTGGTGTGGGTAAGTCAGAATTTCTTGAAAGTATAAATCAAGGGGCCTTTATCCAAGGTTGTTGGATACCCTTCTCTTTAGGTTAAAATACTTACTACTGTTAATTTTTTTGTTACAAATTTTGTGCTGCATTTTTATTTTTGAGGAAAGTATAACTATCTTATACTTCCTTATTCCTGTACTCTGATTTAGTTAGATTATATATGCATTAAGGTAGAATCTTTATCTTTGTAAACTTTCATTAAGTTTCACTTTCCATAACCATCTTTCCAGATTCAATTTCTCAGAATCATATTTCTTGATTCAAGAAAGTGGGTAGAACTAGAGGTTTTTTGAATTACCTTGTTTAACCTTGTTAAACATAACCATCTTTAAAATTTATAAAGGAATTTTTAAAAGTATAGAATTCACCCCCTCTTGTATTTTGAGCATCATTAGATACTCCATACAGTATCTCTATTATTTCAATCCAACATTTGGTATTATAGAGTATATCATACTCAGATGTACCATCCCAACAAATACACCCAATATAAGTGGATATTAATTGTAAAAAAAAATCAGATCTCATTCACATATATTCTTGAAAAAAAACCAATGACATGTATATTTAACTCAATAAAATGATATTGAGTTAAGATTTCTCTTACAAAATTCATATAAATGACATAAGAATTTATCAATGGGGTGATTATGTGTAGAAATAGTATATACACATAATGGTAAGTGTAAATTGTAACAAAAATAAATAAATAGTTATTCTACACATAATCTTGGCATAATATAATCAACTAAGTATCCATAAAACCTAATGAATGGAAATTGGGTTGAGAAGTTCCCTTACGAAAATTCGACAGCTGAATAACGTCACTTAAAAATTTAAAAAATGAGTTGATGAGAGAGAAAAGGTTATATCATCACTTGGAAATAATATTTATGACAATAATGATATAGAAAAACATATCCCAACATAAGAAAATGTAAATTGAAATATATAACATAAAATAAGTCTTAGACTAAAAGAGGAGGGTGAAAGGTTCACTTACCTTGAGTCGGATTCGTCACATATGTTACATGTTCTTCCTGAATAATATAATTAAGTTAATTTATACTTGATTAAGAAAATTTTTCAAGTTTATTATTCCTTTTATATCAATTATTACAATGTTATAAAAATTACATAATTATTTAAGTTAATATCGGTCGTTTTGTCGATATTCGGTACTTGAGTCAAAAATGAACTTGTTTTGATATAAATTGTAGATGTATTCAAAAGTAAATCATCTAAAAATTATATTATTTATATAAATATCACATATATCCATTATATATTTATTTATAATATTACATAACATTTGGAGAAAGGAAATGAAATGCACCGTTCATGGAGACTGTAAGTCGTACGTACGCATGATCATTACTTTTATTTCCTTTTCATATTTAAAGAAATGAAAACTAAATGATAAATAGGTATATTATAATTTCACTATAATATCATATTTTACATACATTACATATTTTAAATAACTCCATTCTTTATACACTCCATGTATGTCATCAATGAGTCATATCACTTTGAGGGGGTGGTAGTCCACACTTCCTCAAATAAAATTATCTTATTTACACACCATGGAAAGCATAAAGGTATGTTATAAATAAAAATTACAGAATCATAGAGATAATATAAATATAATATATTTCATATTTAAATATAGTTCCATCATAATGACCACCATCAGAGGTGGTAGGAGAAAATTAAACAATCATCGTTTCGTGAGGCATCAATTCACCGTACACAAAAACAGTATGTTCGTATCCCTTAGATGGAGGTGTGTGTAAGTGTAGTTTGAATCCTTATCATAAAAATATCCTAGTATATTGAGGATAATTTTTTTTTATTTAATCAAATAATAATAATATAATAGGGGGTGGAGAATTAAAATAATGGAAATGAACTTTAGAGAATACATTACCTCTTAAGACGGGAAACTCCCTTTGATTAGAGCCAAAACGATTTCTTGAATTGACTTATGCCTAAGGTAAGGATTCTAGGAATAATTGAGGGATGTTGGGAGCTTATTTTTTCATATTTTGGATGGGAAAAGGGTCTTGATAGGTGTGATTAAATTGGTAAATGTGACACCATTTTATTAGAGGGAGGAGGGGCACTTTAGGAACATGTTGGAATATTATTTTATTGTAAAATAATTTTCGGATTCAAAAGTTCCCAAAGTAATTACTTTCAAAGATAAGATTCTTTTGAGTCAAAAAAATCTCAACTAATAGGTTTTAGAAAATACTAGGTCACAAATTTAACCTTATCTCTTAGCTTTAACCCTTAGCTAACTAATTTGACTCTTAACATGTCTACTTGTATATTCATACTATATGGTTAATATAGTTACTATAAAATTCCAATCGAACCTAAAGTAGTTAATTAATTAAATTTAAAACATTATCTAAGACATTTGTCTGAATATTATATTTTTATGACTATTATATCATTTAATAAAATAGTATTTGTTTTAAAAACATATTTATGTCAATTTTATACTATTCATATCATGCCTTTTTAAAAATCCATAATAACTTGATTATTTCAAAAAAAATAATTTAATAAAATATAAAAAGTCATAATCATTCCTAAAATTATTTTATGGCATTAAAAGGTTCAAAATAAATTTATTTTAATATTTATGATCTCATTTATTTAAATAATTTATTAATAAGGTAATCACTACATCATCATCATGTCATAAATAAATTTATTTATTTGATCTATAAAAATTATAAAAAAATACCATGATGTATGAAATAATTTTATCTTACTAATTACTATTTATAGTCAAAACTATCAGTTATATAACCCCATATAATTTTTTTACTAAAAGATACATGTTTATGTTACATTTTTTTGCTTTAATTAATTCTTATAAAATGTCATTTTCACCTCCAAGTGGCTCCATGAGGTCCCCAAATTGACCCAAGGATCCAAACGGTAGGAAATATATTATACCATTAGATTAGAACATGTGTTAGGGTAATTTAATATTATTATAATATTATTTTTTACCCTTTATTTAACAGAATTACCCTTTAACCATGTTAAATAAAATAATTACTGAAGTTACTATTCATAATGTCTAAAAATAAAAGGCACCTATTTACACAATTTGGAACTACTGATTACAAATACGGAATCCATTTTTATAAATTCAAAACATATAATTGGCATGAATTAATTTTAAATTAATTCTTGTTGTCAAAACCAACAAGTGGGGTTTTAAGAAGTAATAACTATCGAAAGATTGACATGTGTTTATGTCCAATTTCAAAGTAAAATTACTTCCAATGAACAAAATTGGATTATATGATAAACATATAATCCAATTAAACTTTAAAACCAATTAAAATTATAATATAACTATATAAATAAATTATATTAAAATTCAGTTTTAAATTAAAATGTAGTATTTTTCGCTATTCATAAAAATATGAATTTTTTCAAAAAAATACCGAAATTTCTTCCAATAAAATTTTGATGTTACAATTCTAAATACAAGATTTATTTTTTCAAATTTAACATATAAAATTGACAAAAACTATATTTAAAAAGGCTTCTCCATCCAAAGGGGTTAAAACTACATTTTTAGAAAAATACTTCTTTTATCCGAAAAATTGATTTTGTTCTTATATCATCTCTAGAAAAAATAGAATATGAATTTAAAACATTAAATTGAATATATATAATATATATTTCATTAAAAAAATCCATAAATAGTGATATGAAAACATCATTATTCTCTTTTTAATATGTTTTCATAAAAACATATCCTTTATATTCAATTGGTTTTTATTCCCATTTATAATAAATTTGGTAACCAATGAATCATTATTTAAACATGTGTAAAACATATTTCAAAATTCAGTTGACACTATTCATTCCCTCCATTCCAATATCTAGGTGTTAAATACCATTTAAAATAATAATAATATTATTGTATTATATTTTGGTATAACTCAAAGTTGTGTACAACATAAGATTTAGGAGAAACCCATTATTCCAAGATGATTACACTATCAGAAGAAGCATACCATTTAAAGTAAAATCATTATATTATTCATAATAATTAATATAAATCAAAATGTATTATTCTATAAATTCCTTGGTCGTTACATCCTTCCCACCTTTTGGAAATTGTGTCCTCACAATTTTAAAATTAGGCTTGAAAACTCATTGAAAGTCCCACATCGGAAAAAAGAGTCAATAAAACTATCAATTTTAAAGAAATAAAGAGAAGTAGAAAAGGTCACCGAAGATAATATATACTAGTATTTCATGTAGGAAAATATGTATATGGAAAAAAACTAACTCTCATAGACCAATAGAGAGTGATAGAGAACTTGATCACATAAAGTTAACCACCACAATACCATAAATTTGTGGTTGGGTAAAAGTTTGTTGATAAAAGAAAGATTATAACATTTTTTCTTGAAGATACTTTTTATAGAGTTGAAAAAATTTATTTTTGCCTAGACTAAGATCATAAGGAAACATACTTACTTTTCCATTAGAGTATCATCCTTTAATAAGTTTCTACAACAAACTCATCTTATTTCTAAACGATGAGTATTCAAGATGACTTGGTAACACCATAAGTGATAGAATAAACTTATAAAAAAAATCAAATAATCATCAAAATATTATCTATAGATTAATTCTTTCTTGAAACATTAACCAAAACCAAAATGGTTAGTATAAGATTAGAAAATACACAAAAATGATAATCCATTATAAAAATATATACTACTCTTAATCTCCATAATTCATCAAACAATTCCCCAAAGATCAAGAAAGACCTAACAAAAAACAATTGTCCTTAAAATTATTCAATATAATCCAAACTAAGATTGAAACCCAAAACTCAGAATAATTTGATCACGTAGTATTCCATGATAAATCATATCATTTATCTCCATATAACATTGAAAAATCTTAATGTCTCGTACTAAAAAGTAATTAACTTAATCACATATTCCCCAAGATAGGTTAATTATTTCCATAAATAACCAAAATTGCTACAAGTCCACAATAAAAACATAGATTCTTCCAAAATAAAATTACACCATTACTCCTCAAATGAAATCCCATAGTATTCTATTTTCATTAGGTATATAGGGTTCCCAAAATAGTGAATGTTTTCCGAAATAACATTTATAACTTAATTACCAAATCATTTTCATATAATAAGGATATCCATTTGGTAAAATATAATTTCCCAAAATAAACTTATTCTTGATCTGTAAAATCCTTAAACTAAAAATAATAAGTCATACTAACCAGGGGAATGACGTAGGCCCGTGGTAGGTGATGCAACCTTGTCGCCTTTAGGTTGTGGGTTCGATTCCCATGGCCTTACTGGATGCAACGAGTTGTCACCCATATTGCGGGTTGTCCCGTTTCTAAAACCATATCATTCTTATAGCATTCTAAAAAATAAGACAATTTCCTCAAAAATAACCATAATCTGCTTTATACACAAAGTTTATCTAATACCTTTCATTTGTTATCCCAAAAAGTAATAACCATAATTGCCTCAAATTGAAGGATCATATACACCCAAATGGTTCTTTATAACTATAACCAAAAAGTAAAATACAATTATTCCTCAAATACCATTTTCACATAACAAACTTCATGGTTACACATAAAAGATAAAAATATTCTAAAGTAATCCCATAAAAAAAAAGCATTAATACTTTTAAAAATTTCATCACCCAGATATCTAACATAACTCTTAGATTTATAAAATGTAGACATCTTAATCATCCAACAATATTCATGATCCCTTAACCATTTTTTTCAACTTATTTCATAATATTTATTTCCTACAAAAAATCACGAATCATATCATGAGATTTAGTAATATCAAAACATCAGCTAAGAAATAATCCATACTGTTCATAGGTCATTGCCAGTTTCCTCATCCTCAATTGGAATGGAATTAGGCATTGGTAAACATATATTTTTATAGTCCTGTTGATCCCATTCCTGAACCATTTTTGTAGGAAATATATTTGTGTAATGGCCATGCACACCACATTTAAAACATTCAATTGATCCCTCAGAAAGAACTTCTTTCCCTTTCTCAGAGTCAACTGAACGCTTCATTTTTCCATGGAAGGTTATTGATTTATGACCTTCATTAACACATCTATAATATCTTCCCATACATTTGAAGCATTTTCCTAGGTGTTTCTTTCTATATCCTTGACACATAGGTTTTTTAATATACTTACTTTTATGATTATTATGTTAACTTTCATAGGGGTTCGTTTCTCACATATATGATGACTTATAAGAATTAACAAGGTTTGATTGGTCAATCATGACTCCAGATATATGGTTAATAATAAACACAAGAGTTCTCATTATAGATCCAATTTCATTCGGTTGTTTATTCAGAAAACCACCATAGTTTCCTTCACATCCATTATTACATTGGTGCCTACTAGATCAAACCATTTACTAAAACCAAAAAGTTTAGTGCAAGTATATCAGTAAAATCATCATATACTATCTTATGAGGAGGGTAAACACTAAGATATAATTATTCATGTTATCTTAAACTCATTAAATTTATCTAAAATTACTACAAATCTTTCTAATATGCTAACCATTTTAGTTATTTCACTTATGCTTAAATAACACCCTAACCTCTAAAGTTATCTAAACTGACCTCTGATACCAATTGTATGGCCCCAGCCTTAAACATTACTTAATCTAGAGATAAGTTCATAATTTTAATTTAATTTACATCATGGATATTTTTGGGTTTATATATTTACAGAATTAGGTAATAACTTATACATAACATATTTAATATTACCTGTAGACACTTCTACTCACTATACTTTTTCTCATAAAACAAAAACTCTTTAAAATAAAATATGACATCGTTTTATGTTCTAATAACATAACTTTTCCTTGATCCCATCCTTGACTCTATTATTCATTATGTCATATAAAAAACATTTCAAAACATAGAATGAGAATAAAAATCTTAGTAAGGGATATATAATTAAAGAAAACTATTAATATTTCAAAAACATGTAAACCATGAAAACTTTATAATAAATTTTTACTTTTCACCTTTAAGATGTAGAAAGAACACTTAACTAAATATAAGCTCATTTATTACCCTTTTTGTAACCAAAATATTACCATAAATCCCATAGAAAGAAACATATAACATATAAATGTAACTTGCGACATAAACATACTTAAATGGAATAACCACATGGTCTACTTCCACACACATCCCTAAATGGAATAACCATACGGCCGACTTCCATACCCAATTCATTGGAGGTTATAACGTAACCACCCATTCATGGTTTATCATGAAACCACCCATAATTTGGTTTATCACATAACCAACCTTCATTGGTTTATCATGTAACCACCCATAAAATTTCAAAGTACCATTATATAATCATAACACATAAAATATTGCAAATATCAACATTTCAAAAATAAAATTTCATTTGCAATCATAGGAAATAATTTAAAGATATTGAAATACTCAATCCTTTTCAAAAACCATTTTCAATAACAAAATACATAAAAAGGGTATATGGTATTTATTTTCCTCAATATTATGGATTTTTAAGGTATCCAAATATCAAATAATTCTCGTGGCAGCAGAAATGTTGTTCTCGCTGCATACTTTGAAAACATTCCTTTTGTCATTTAGTAAAATGCTTCATAGAAAAAAATATTCCATTTGAATGAAAGTACAAGTCAAAGGGTTTTATTACACACCATGTAAAAGGAGTTGTATATTATCAAAATATGCCTCAATGAAAGGATATTGAGACGAAGTCCCTTACCACTTGAGAAAAACTTAAATAAAAATCATTAAGGAATAAAAGTAAAAAAAACTTTAAATATCCCAAGAATATAATAATTCATGATAAAAATAGTCAAAATGGTTGTATATAAACATTATAGTATAATAGATGTGCATAAAAACAAGATATTTCTCAATGAAAGGAGATTGAGCTGAAATCCATTACAAAGATCGTATCATTAGATTAAGGATAAAAATGACATAATTATTTGTGAAAAATATAAATAAAACCAATATAAGTGGATATTAATTGTAAAACAATCAGTTCTCATTCACACATATTCCTGAAAAAACAAAACCAATGACATGAATATTTAACTCCATGAAATGATATTGAGTTAATATTTCTGTTATGAATTTCATATAAATGACATAAGCATTTATCAATGGGATGATTATGTATAGCAATAGTATATCCAAACAAAGGTAAGTGTAAATGATAACATAAATAAATAAACTATGATTCCACACATAATATTTGAAT
Organism: Viscum album; assembly: GCA_963277665.1. Lineage (NCBI taxonomy): Eukaryota > Viridiplantae > Streptophyta > Magnoliopsida > Santalales > Viscaceae > Viscum > Viscum album. The sequence continues at coordinate 1,150,798,462 of OY728152.1, forward strand.
ACTATAATAAAAAAAGTATCCATAAAACCCAACAGATGGAAATTGGGTTAAGAAGTTCCCTTATTAAAATTCGGCAGCCGAACGATGTCAGTTAAAAATACATAAAATGAGTTGATGAGAGAGAAAATGGTGTATAATAACTTCGAAATTAAATGTACAATAATAAGGATATATAATAACATATCCCAACATAAGGAAATTAAAATTGAAAGACATAACATAAAAGAAGTCTTTGACTAAAAGAGGAGGGTGAAAGGTTCCATTACCTTGAGTCTGATTCATCACATATGTTCCTTGTTCTTCCTAAATAATAAACATAAGTTAATTTATACTTGGTTAAGAAAATTTTTCAAGTTTATTATTCCTTTTATATCACTTATTACCATGTTATAAATTTATATAATTATTTAAGTTAATATCTGTCACTTTGTCCGTATTCAGTACTTGAGTCAAAAATGAACTTGTTTTGATATAAATTGTATAAGTAGTCAAAAGTAAATAATCTCCAGAATGATATTATTAATTTAAATATCATATATTTATATTATATATGTATTTATAATATTCAATAAAATTTTGAGATAATAAATGAAATGCACCATTCATGGAGACGGTAAGCTGTACATATGCATGAATGCTACTTTCATTTATTTTTCATATTTAAAGGAATGAAAAATTAATGATACATAGGTATATTATAATTAAATTATAATATAATATTTTATATACGTTACATATTTTAATTAACTCCTTCCTTTATACGCTCCATTTATGGAAAGAACGATTCATATCACTTTGAGGGGGCGGTAGTCTACACTTCCTCAAATGAAATTATCGTATTTACACATCATGGAAAGCATAAAGGTATGTTGTAAATAAAAGTTAATGAATCATAGAGATAATATAAATACAATATATTTCATATATAAATACATTTCAGTCATAATTTCCACCATAATAGGTGGTAGGAGAAAATCGAACAATCATCGTTCCGTGAGGCAGCAGTTCTCTGTACACAGAAACAATATGTTCTTATCCATTAGATGGAGGTGTGTGTAAGTGTAGTTATAATATTTCTCTTAAAAACATCATATTATTTTGATTATACTGGTTTTGTTATGAAATCAAATAATAAGAATATAATAGGATGTGGAGACGTAAAATAATGGAAAGGAACTTTAAAGAAGATGTTACCTCTTAAAACGGGTAACTCCCTTTGATTTGAGCCAAAAGGCTTTCTTGAATTTCTTTATTCATAAGGTATGGATTATATGAGAAATATAGGGATTATTTTAGATTATTTGGGTAGAGTTTTGATGAGCCAAGTGTCTTTATAGGTGTGATTAAATGGGTAGAGGTGATGCCCTTTTATAAGAGGGAGGAGGGACACTTCAGAAATATCTTGGAATATTATTTTATTATAAAATAATTTTCTGTTTCAAAAGGCCCCAAATTAATTTATTTCAAATATAAGATGATTTTGGGTCTAAAAAATCTCAAAAAATTTCTTTTATACAAGTCCAGGTCACAAATATAACCTTATCTTTGAGCTTTAACCTTTAGTTAACTAATTTGACTCTTACCATGTCTTCTTGTATATGTATATTATATGGTTAATATAGTTACTATAAAATTACAATAGAACCTAAAGAAGTTCATTAATAATATTTTCAACATTATGTAATAAATTTCGACAAATATTAAATTTTTAGGACTATTATATCATTTAATAAAATAGTATTTTTTTTAAGAACTCATTTATGTCAATTTTATAATATTCATATAATGAGTTTTTAAAAATCCATAACAACTTTATTATTTCCAAAAAAACATCATTAATTAAAATATAACAAGTAATAATCATCCCTAAAATTTATTTATGGCATAAAAAGTTTCAAAATAAATTTATTTTAATATTTATATTCTCATTTATTTAAATCATTAATTAATAAGGTAATCACTACATCATCATTGTGTCATAAATAAATTTATTTATTTGATGTATAAAAATTATAAATAAAATAAAATAATGTATAAAATATTTTTATCTTAATAATTATTATTTATAGTGTAAAATATTACTTAATAACCCCATATAAAAATTGTTTTTCTAAAGGATACATGTTTATGTGACATTTTTCTTTACTTTAAATTAATTCTTATAAAATGTCATTTTCACATCTTAGTTGATCAATGGGGTCCCAAAATCAACCCAAGGATTACAATGGTTGTAAGTATATCATAAATTAGTATTAGAACACATGTTAGGGTAATTTAATATTATTATAATATTATTTATTACCCTTTATTTACCAGAATTACCCTTTAACCCTGGTAAATAAAATAATTACCGAAGTTACTATTCACACTGTTTAAAAATAAAAGGTACCTATTTATACAATTTATAACTCCTAGTTAAAAATATGGAATCCATTTTTCCAAATTCAAAACACATAATTCTCAGAAATTAATTTAAAATTAATTCCTATTTTCAAAACAAAAAAAAACAGGTTTTTAAGAAGTAATAACCATCAAAAGATTAACACATGTTTATGTCCAATTTCAAAGGGAAATTAATTATAATGACCAAAATTGGATTAAATGTTAAAAATATAATCGAATTAAACTTTAAAACCAATTAAAAGTACAATATAACTATATAAATAAATTAGATTAAATGGTAGTTTTGAATTAAAATGCAGTATTTTTCACTATTCATCAAAATATGAATTTTATCAGAAAAATAGAAAATTTTAATCCAAAGTAAATTTTGATGATAAAATCCTATTTAATAGATTTAATTTTTCAAAAGAAACATATAAAAGAGACAAAAAATATATTTAAATAGGTTTCACCATCAAAAGGCGGTAAAACTAAATTTTTAGGAAAATACTTCTTTTATCCAAAAAATTGAATTTATTCTTATATCATATCTAGAAAACATATAAGATGAATTCAAAACATTAATTTGAATATATATCATATATCATTCATTAAATAAAATCCATAAAGATTGATATGAAAACATAATTATTCTCATTTAAATAGGTTTTCATAAAAACACATCCTTTATATTCAATTGGTTTTTTTACAATTTATAAAATTTTTTTTCACCAATGAATCATTATTTAAAAATGTCTAAACCATATTTCAAAATTCAGTTGATACTATTCATTCCCTCAATTCCAATGCCTAGGTGTTAACTACCATTTAAAATAATAATAATATTATTATATTATATTTCAGTATAACTCAAAGTTGTGTGCAACGTAAGATTTCGGAGAAACCCATTGATGTGTGTCGAGTAAGATATTTGAAGAAGAGTAACCTTTAATGTAAAATTATCATCTTATTCATAAGCATTAATATAAATCAAAATGTATTATGCTATAAATATCATGGTCGTTACACGATGTGTGAGGGAAACGGTTGACCGAACTGTGTAGAAGAGGAACACGGCCAAGGGCCGAGTGATGAGGGAAATAGTGTGTACATCCTATAAACACGATATACCCCTTCACGGGTTTGAAATTATATGGAATAGATACACAGGAAGGTTCTCGGGCGGGATCACACGCCATGTGTGCCCCAGTGCATGCTATTTACTACTAGGAGATCCTCTGAGGATCTTCCACCTTCCGTATATCCTTCTATAGGACTCAGATTCAAGCTTGTGAGTAGTCCATACTAAGATGTTTTCCAATTATAATTTGATGGTGGACTCTATTATGGATTAATAATTACGAGGTGGTGTGAATTGAGCAAGATTCTTGTGGAGCGGTACTGAGCCGATGTTAGAGGTCAGTGTGGTTTGTATAGAGACACTAAAACTGTTACTACCCTATTAGACTAAGGAATGTGTTTTACTTTTTTATCTTCTTAGGTAGATATGAGACTCCCCAAATTGTGGGAGTGGGTTCATTACCTTTGGGTAGTTTTCTCTGGGGGTGTTACTCCCCCGATGGACTAGGGTGAGGGTTTCCCCCTGACGTTCATGAAGGTAGAGTAGGTACTCCCTTGTTGGACCAGTGAGTGGGTCCTCTATCTGTGGAGTCAGTAATCCCCTATTGGAATTGGGTGTGGGTCTTCTATATATGACATATATGTAGAGTTGTTACTCCCCTATGTCACCAAGTTGTGGGTACTTTATTCTAGGAGTCAGTACTCCCCTGTAATTCCATGGTGTGAGTCCTCCATACGTGTTGTTACGACAGAGTCGGTACTCAATTACCATGTAAGGGAGTGGGTACTCTAGAATGGTGTCAGTACTACCCTATAGTTATAGGGTGTGCGTTCCCCATTGTAAATGATCTAGAAGATTTGGTACTCCCCTGTCCTACTAGGGAACATTCCCTCTAGTCACTGAGTTTTACTCCCCTACCGGGTTAGGGTGTGGGTCCTCAATTTATGAAGTGGTAATCCCCTATCATATTAGGGTGTAGAGATTTCAAAAGTCTTACTCCCCTATTGAATCATGGTATATTTCATCACTTATAGATTAGTACTCTCCCATCCCCAAGTAGCAGCGGGGAGCGGGTCCTCTATTTAGATTGGAGCTCCCTTGGTTATGGGATATAGGGTTTAGTTCTCTCTCAATGGACTAAGGTGCAAGACACTATTTATAAGAGTGATAGAGGTTTTTCGGGTTAGTTAGGACCAATACTCCCTCAACTGTGGGGTAGTTTTGAGGTGTGAGTCCCACTATTATCTCTTGTTAGAGAGGATGCACATAGTGCATAGTCTAGAGCATTTCTCCCTTAACTGTGTGTAGTGGTGAATGGAAGGCCTCTTCACTTGGGTTTCTTTAGCTTGTGTTTTTCATGAGCTAACGATGACGGGAACTATGGTTCTAGGAACTAGAGTCGGACCTAGTATAGTGTTCCCATTGGATCATGTTCTCTCAGACGTACCATTAGGAATGGTAGATTTGTTCCCGATGGAGTGAATCTCTCAGACTGGTTCCATCTGGGATGGATGAGCTCATGGAGTGTGTTCTCTTGGTTTTGTGTTAGGTTTAGAGCCAACCCATATAATCTTATTGCTATATATGATGTTGGAACCTCATGATACTTAGTTTTTGAGATGAATATATCTTGGGGATTTCTAGGAGTCCTTGTTGTGTTGTCACATGTCGGGGTTGACACCCCTTATAGAACGAGTTGACTTGTTAGGTACAACCAATGATGGTTCAAGATGGAGTTTCTCTATTTATTGGGTTTCCCTCTAGCTAGGTATAATGAAATATTGCCTTTCAGTTTCTCCATTTTTTTAGGATTTTCGTTGAGTTTATTGAGTATTTTTATACTCACCCCTATATGGGATTTTCCCACACATGTTTTGTGTCTTTTGGAAACCATTGAACTTTTGATGGAGTCCATAGAGGACCCAAGGAAAAAAGAGCTTACTAAGATAGAATGAATGAGGTGTTTACCAGAACTTGTACAAGGAGCTTTTTAGTAGTTTAAGTTGATAGAGATACCCTCTTTCTGAGTAGGTTGGATGATTTTATAGTTTTTCTTTGGTGGGCATTGTTTTTCCCTTTTACACATTAAATACTTTTATTGTACTCTAGTTTTGGGATATAGATGTATGCATGCATTGCTTGACTTTGGTTTTTACATTTTATAAATTTGTGATCTTGGAGATTTGTGTGTATGTACAGGTACATAGGAAATGCCTCTCATGTTATTGATAAGCCTTCTCGGTGCCAGTCACTAGCCCCAGGCCTATTGGAGGCGGGCTTGGGGAGTTATGTCTCAAGCCCTGTTGAGTCGGGTTGTGACACATATGACATACACGACTTATCATGTACTTTCAAAACATGTACTTCATATATGATTACATGTATTACATGATTTTTGGTCACATATTATGCTTAAATGCATGTAGAGTAACAACTTGTAATACAACTCATACATGATATGAACATATGAACATTACATAGATATTAATTAAATATATATATAAATATATTAAAACCTATCTCATGGAGTTTCCTATCTTTATGACCAAACTCAAGTAAATTTCTCAATGTTTACATTGTATAATAAATAAAATTTAAATTTGTGTAACTGGTAAAATTACACGACATGTAGATCTGATCTACAAGGCATGTACATCTCTCATTGTCTATTTGAGACACATGCCTTGGGACTCTATGTGTAGTCTATGCCTCAGAAAATTTGTATTACATGATATTTGCAATGGGCCACATGCCATGTGAACTCCGAGTTACACTGTCACCAGTCTGGCATACCGTGTATGGAATACCCAGCCCATCTGTGACTAAAAGGGACTACGTATTGTGTACGTGGGCTACACGATGTGTAGTTTTGTTGAACATGAAAAATTAAATTTTGGTCAACACACATTTTATTAAGTGTGTATTTAATTCAATAATAAATGCATAATCTTTAATTGATTTCCGAATCAATTATAAAGCGTTGCACAGGACTACACTACATGTAATTCTAGTTACAAATTGTGTAGTCTGGTGTTGTTCGGCTTGAAACCTTGGCACATCTGAATGAGTTCCTCAATTTTATTTTAATCATAAAAGTAAATGTCTTGATTAAATATATGAGAAACAAAGGTGGAAGAAATATATCTCTCAATTCAGATTAAAAGAACAATTAAACTTGAATTGAAAAAAATAAATTAAAATGCATAAATAACCAATGGTCTTAAATAATTATAAATAATTATGTGACCACTTTGATACCACTTGAAGGTTCCAGGCATAGCAGAATCATGCGATGGGTGGTACCCAAGTTTGAATTTTTCCAAAATAGATGATCAATCTAAGATCTATGCAATGATGAACGTTGTGATCCACAAAATTGAGTCAAATAAAGAGACAATGAAGAATTGTTCCAGAACCCAGAAAGAGGATCATCACATATTATTTATAATTAATTTAATTAATTAAATAATTAAAATGGATGGAATTATTTCAATATTGATGAATGTGGTAATAGATATGTGGTCCACCATCATTGTGTTGAAGAAACAAAATTTTATATTTCCTCTAATGGTGATCCACACATGTTCCATGAATCTCTAAACGTCGCCAAAGGAATCTTCAGGTGCTATCATGACAGATCCCTTCGCTCACATATTCCATCTTTGATTGCTTTGAGAACTACTTCCTAAGCGTTATCCTTGATTCAGTGGAGGAGGATTGCCCTCCGTTCTTGAGATTGTTCTTGGAGAAGGGAGATCTCTTAGCTTCAGAGGATTCTCCCAATCCATTGTGCACAACTAAGACAAATGAATTGGATCTCTTGAGAAAATAACATAATTGGGTATTTATATTTATAGGGTTAAAATAAAAAAAATTGCACAAGGTCCCTTAATTATTTTATTTAATTATAAAAAAACCCCATGTCGGAAAATAATAATATTATTATTATTTCTCGACATGTTCTTAACTTGCGAATTATAATTAAATATTATTTAATTAAATAATATTCAATATTTATTATTTCTCACCAGACCATTAAACTTGTTACCCCATTCCTCAATAATATTTATCAGGCATTGAATAATGTCTATTTATTTATTAAATAAATATTAATTCATTATTCACCAATAAATAAATAAATATTATATTCACTAAATAAAAAATAAATATTTTTTAAATATTTTGCTCACAATATATTCTCTTGAATAACTAGTGAAAAAATAAATGCGATCAATAAAATATGAATAATTATTAAACCATGTGTGGGAATAATATTTATTCAATCTATTAAGTAATAAATAATAATATATTATTTAACTGAGATTCTAGATACACTTAGTGTGTGACCCTCTAGGCCTTTTTCTCAGTGGCATTAGGAGAAGCGGCCTAAATTCTAAGGTTAACATCTAGAAACATGCCAAGACACCCCTAGAGAAATACATTAATGTTGTAATGACATGTTACCTCATAGGAATGCTTACTATGTAATATAATCCTTTTATCATAATATCTCCAATCATGTAGGTTTCATACTAGTTCCATCAACCTATATGATTGATAATAATGGTTTTTTTCAATACATAAAAGTTCATGACTCATAATATTCATTTATAATAATACTAATGTCTAAGGGCCAATACACACATCCATATATAGGAACATCCAATGAAACTTATAAAAGTGGATTTCATACTAGAAGATCCCATTCTCATAGTGTCCTACTAGATATTACCAAGGGTGTATATCATGAGAAATTTCCTCAAAGTGTTATGAGTCTCCACCCTTGATATCCTATTTCATTTGTGTCCCTCAAATTATATCATTCGTCTATAGAACATATATTCAAAGTAGGGTCATAGCACTTCTGGGTTCTCCTCACAGCAGGAAACTGCTATGACCTTTTAGTCCGAAAACTACTCTTAGGACATTATAAAAAAACTATGTCATGTAGAAGAAAAATCATGAGGTGATAAGTAGTTTATTAATATTCAAAAAAATGAATACATTATTATCATAAAGTACATAGAATCTGGTTCTAGGGAACCAAATCCAACACTTGTCTCCTCCATGCTGGATGGAAATCATTGAAGTGAAAAATATCTCACCTCCACTAGTATTACACCATCCTTTGGATCCACATTCATAATGAGAGGATCCCATACCCAACAAAGGGGTGCTAAGGTAATATTTCAAATACGAATGGTGGTTTGAGTTGGAAGTGAGCATCAATGTTTTGGATATGGAAATCTTATTAAAATAGTGGGTTCCCTAGACCCAACTATATAGTAATTTTGATTACCATATCATGTATAAAAGTTAGTAATACATGATTTTTCTTACCATTATAGTGTATAAATTTTTTCCACTATTAAAATGGTAAGGTAAAAAGATTAAATGTCATATCAAAAGGTTATAGTAGATCCCAAGTTATAATGAGAACTTTGAGATACCATGAAATTAATCTTAAATATATATTCTATGGTCTATATAAATCTTACTGACTGAACATTGTAGATGTTTTACTATCAGGTGTTAGAGGCTTATAAGCATTGTGACCTCTTCTCATGAAGTTGACACTTAGTGATCTATAGCAGTGTGATCGTAAGGACATACATGCCAATAGGAACAACACATGTTTTGGGTGTCATTGGTTGTTTATATCTATGAACATGTGTAATAGTCACCTGACATGAGATCATTACCAATGTGTGCCATTTGATCGTGTACTTTGATGCAAGGTAAAAACCATTATAATGAAATTGTGGCGAGGTATCTTTTTTTGGGTGCGTAATTGGTGGTATGGTATTGGTTGAATTTTCAAGAAAGGATTTATCACTTCTAGGTTAGGGAAGTTATATATGTCAGGCCTGGTTGATCAGGATGGTAGTACCTTCATAAGACCATGGACATGACAGTTGAGGGTAAATCCATCTAGTTAGATCAACAAACTGTAATTCAATTAAAGGTATATGACATGTTTGTGAATCCTGTTTAATTAAGATATTAAAGATAGAGATATTATATTATTGAGTGCATGTTTATAGGTTTTTTTTTCTACCATGAAAATAATTTTCTCTTTAGGGGCCATGATGGGTTACTAGATCCCACTCTTGGTTTGGAATAGTATTCAATGCTATCGGGATAAGGGCATAGAGGGTCACACACAATATCATATTCAAGAATCTGAACTATTTAGTTGAATATGTATATTGGACATGGTGGGCCCCTCCATCGGGGTCTGAGATTTTTCCAAGGATATATAACCACTAAATAAATAAATAAATTCAAATTATTATAATTAATAATAAATTTCATTTAATTTATTTATTAAATTTATTTACAAATTTTATGTAAATATATAAAAAAATTAATTGAATGAATGTTAGTTCAAAATATTCAAAGTTCATTTAATATTTGAGTGAAAAAAAAGTTAAGTTAATGGATCAGTTATTATCATAAAAAATATTTATGATATTATAATAATGTAATAATAATATAAATGGATCAGTACAATAGTCATTTTAGTAAGAAATAAATATTCAGGTTTTAGGAGTTTATTTCAGATATTTTAGCTTCACTATAAATATAAGAGAAGAGCCTCCCACTAGGTACTATTCACTACCACTCTCTCTCCTATTATATCTACCAAATTCTAGAGAGAGAGGATCTATATCTAGGAGCTCGGATCTCTCTCTCTCAAGAATCACAAACATGGTGATGCAGTGATCATCAGAGCATTGATGGTATCGTTAGATCTCTGCACTAACATCCACAATTTGACGATCGATGCTCCCACAGTTTCTTGAAGCATGTGTGGATGATATATAGGAATTTAGCTTTATATTCTTAGAGTAGCACTTACTGATGATGATCAGACATCGTACACAACTTCAGACCTACAAAAAGTTTTTTATGGTTTTGATTATATTCTTTAAACTCTTTACAGAAGATCCTCGACTTAAACTAGGTTTCAATTATACGATGTTGACAATTTCATGTCGATCATCAGTGAAAATTATTTAAAATCCCATTTTTGGGGCTTCTTCTACATGCTCGGTACCTACAATTGGTATCAGAGGGATGAGTGATGATTTTATTCCCAGAAAAATTAAAATTACATTAAATTTAATAGAGGGCGTCGTAACGGTCCCAATACCATAGAAATATTTCCAATACAACCTCATACGGTTATGTTAAGACCCTATGAAGTTTTAAATATTGATTAAAACTCATGTTACAGGTTTTATACTGATGAATATAAGTATTCTGGTGTGTTTCTAGTGTCTGTAATGAGATTCTTAGGAAAGGGGTTGTTAAAAAATTGTATTACTAATTAATTTAATTAAACAATAAAATATGATATTTTAGGTTTTAGGGTTTAGAGTGTAGGGTTTAGGTTTTAGGGTATAGGGTGTTTGGTTTAGGGTGTTGGGTTTTGGGTTTAGGGTGTATGGTATAGGTTTTAGGTTGTTGAATATAGGGTTTAGGGTCTGGGGTATAATGATTGGGGTGTGGGGTATGGGGTTTAGGGTGTGGGGTGTAGGGTTTAGGGTTTATGGAGTATGTTATATGGCTTTAAGTATAGGGCTTAGGGTTTAGGGTGTAGGGTATAGGGTTTAGGGTGTTGGGTTTAGGGTGTAGGGTGTCAAGAATAGGGTTTCAAGTGAAATGTTTAGGGTTTAGTGTTTAGGTTTTAGGTTTAGGGTTTAGGGTTTAGGTTTTAGGGTATGGGGTTTTGGGTGTAGGTTATAGGGTTAAGTGGGTATGGATTAGGGTTTAGGGTATAATATTTTGGGGTTTTCCTGATTTTTAGGTGTTTTTGGGATTTTAGGGTTTTTAAAAATTTGATTGTTTTTCTATGTATTTTAGTCATTTTAGTGTTTTTTAGAAATTTTATAGGTTTTTAGTGTTTTTAGAGTATTTTATGGTTTTAGGGTTTTGGTCGGTTCTAGTGTTTTTAGGGTATCTAGGGATTTAGGGTTTTAATATTTTTATTATTTTTAGGGTTTTGTAATTTTAAGAGTTTTTACAGTTTTCATGGGTGTTAGAGGATTTTAGGGGTTTTTAGTGGGTTTTAATATTTTTTATGGTTTTCAGAGTTTCTTGAGTTTTTTGGGGTGTTTTAAGGTTTTTTAATATTTTTATGGTTTTTAGGGTATATAGGGGATTATGGTTTTTAAGGTTTTTTATTTTTTTATGGTTTTAGGTTTGTTATGGGGTTTTTGGATTATTTTGGGGTTTTTGTGTTTTTTAGTATTTTTAATGGTCTCTTTTGGATTTTATGGTTTTTATGGTTTTTTAGGGTTTTAGGGTGTTTTAGGATATTTTTTTAGTTTTTTAGGATTATTTGGGATTTTAGGGTGTTTTGGGGTTTTTCGGGTTTTCGGGTTATTAGGGTTTTTAATGGATTTTTAGGGATGTTTAGTTTTTGGTGTTTTTTTGGATTTCAGAGTTTTTATGAGTTTTTAGAGTCTTTAATGTTTTATAAGTTGTTCATGGGTTTTAAGGTTTTTAGGTGGTTTTAATATTTTTTTGGGTTTTTAGGTGTTTTTAGGGTTTTCAGTGTTTCTATAGTCATTAATGTCTTTTAGGGTTTTTTAGGGTTTTAGGGTTTTAGCTGTTTTTAGAGATTTTTAGGGTCCTCAAAGAATTTTTTGGACTTTTATAGTATTTTAGGTTCTTTAGGGGTTTTGGGTATTTTTAAGGCTTTTTTGGGTTTTAGGGATATTAATGGATTTTGGGATTTTTAGGTTTTTTTAGAATTTTATTTTGTTTTTTAGGTTTTAGGTTTTTAGGGTTTTTTAACTATTTTAAGGATTTTATGGGGTTTAGTGTTTGTTTTTGTGTTTTTAGGGATTTTTTGGGATTTTAGTGTTTTTTCGGGGTTTTAGTGTTTTTAGGGTTTTTTTGGAATTTTTTGGGGATTTAAAGGGGTTTTATGGGTTTTATGGTTCTTAGTTGTTTTAGGGTTTATTAAAGGTTTTAATATTTTTTATCATTTTTCAAGGATCTATAGGGGTTTTTTTGGGGTTTTAGGGGTTTTTATGGGTTTTAGGTGTTTTTAGGTTTTTTTGAGGGTTTAAAGGTTTTTTTTGGGTTTTTATGCTAAATTTTGGTTTTTTAGATTTTTTAAGCACTCAGGGAGGTTTTTATTTTTTTTGGGTTTTATATTTTTCAAGGTTTTAATGATTTATGGGGTTTTAGGGGGTTTTAGAGTTATATTTTATATTTTAGATTTTTTTGGTTTTTTTTGGTTTTTTTGTGTCTTTAGGGAGGTTTTTAATGTTTTTAGGGTTTTAGGATTTTTAGTATTTTAAGGGTTTTTATGCTTTTAATGTTTTTTATCATTTTTAAGAGTTTTATGGGTTTTTAGGTTTTTAGGGGTTATTTTATTTTTTGTTTTTTAGGTTTTTTATGTTTTTAGGGTTTTTAGGGTTTTTAGTGTTTTTAGGGTTTTAGGGGTTTTGGGGGGTTTGGGGGGGGGGGTTGGCATTGTTTTTTTAATTTAGGTTAATTTATGTAATTTTACCATTTCAAAGGTTTTTATGATTTTAAGGGTTTTTAAGGGGTTTTAGGGGCTATAATAGGTTTTAGGGTTTTTAGTGTTTTTAGGGGTTTCAGGTATTTTTTAAGGTTTTAGGGGTTTTTAGGGATTCTTAGGATTTTTTTTTGTGTTTTTAGGGGTTTTCAGTTTTTTGGGGGGTTTCGGGTTCTTTTGGTTTGTTTTAGTGGTTTTAGGGGGTTCTATAGTTTTTTAAGGGGTTTGACGGTGTTTATTATTTTTAGGGGTTTCAAGTTTTTTTGGGGGGGATAAGGTTTTTAGGGGGTTTTAACATTTTTAGGGTTTTTAGGTTTTTAGGTATTTTTGGTATTTTTGGTTGTTTATGTTATTTAAGGGTTTTTAGTTTATTTTAGGGTTTTTTAGAAATTTATGGCCGTTTAGTGTTTTTAGGTCCTTAGGGTTTTCGGATATTTTATGGGTTTTTAGTGTTTTAGGGTATTTAGATATTTTCTTGGGATTTAGAGTATTTTTATAATTTTTTGTCTTTTAGGGGGTTTTATGATTTTTATGGAGTTTTATGGTTTTTTTGGGGTTTTAGGGTTTCATGGTTTTTCTGTTTTTTAGGGTTTTAGGGTTTTTGGGATGTTTATTGGATTGTTTTATGTTATTTTAGGGTTATTTTATGGTTTTAGGAATGTTTTAGTGTTTTAAAGGGTTTTAAGCTTCTATTATGGTTTTTGAGTTTTTTTAGGATTTTTAGAGTTTTATGTTTTATTTGGCTCTTTTAGGGATTTTAGGGTATTTTTAGGGTTTTATGGTCATTTAAAGGTCTTTTCATTGTTTTTATTATTTATAGGGTTGTAAGGGTTTTTCGGGGTTTTAGAGGTTTTTTGTGTTTTTAGGAATTTTAATGGATATTTGTGCATTTTATTGGGTTTTTTGGGGTTTTTTGGGTTTTTTGGGAATTAAGGTATTTTTTTGGGAGTTTGGGATGTTTTAGTGTTTTATAGTTTTGGGGGAGGGGTTAGAGGTGTCCAGGGGTTTTTATGTTTCTTTAGGGTTTTGTGGGTTTTATGGGGTTTATGGGGTTTTTAGGATCTTTAGGGTTTTCAATTTTTTTAAGATTATTTTAGGATTTATTATGATTTTTAGAGTTTTTAGGGGGTTTATGGTTTTTATGTTCTTCAGGTTCTTTCAGGGTCTTTAGGGGTTTTAAGGTATTTTAGGGGGTTTTAAGTTCTTTTATGGGTTGTTATGGTTTTTAAGGTTTCTTTGTTTTATAGGTTTTAATAGTTTTTAGTATTTTACTGTTTTAGGGGTATTTGGTGTTTTTATAGTCATTTAGTGTTTCTATGTTTTTAGGGGTTTTTGGTTTTTAAGGGGTTTTGTGGTTTTTTTTCATTTTTAGGGTATTTTTGGGTTTTATATGATCTTTTAGGGATTTTAGAGACTTTTTAGGGATTTTAGGGTTTTTAGGTTTTTAGTATTTTTTAGGGTTTTATTGTTTTTAGGTTTTTAGGGTGTTTTAATTTTTTAAGAGACTTTTGGGGTTTTATTTTTTTATAGGGTTCTTTATGGTATTTTTCAGATGTATTTGGGTTTTAAGGTATTTTTGGGTTTTTCGGGGTTTTTGGGTCTTTATATGGGTTTTTTTTGGATTTTTAGGGTTTTAGGATATTTTTAGGGGCTTTAGGATTTCTTTATGGTTTTTAGGTTTTTTGGGTACTTTGGGGTTTTATTATATATTTATTGTTTTATGGTTTATTTATATTTTTAGGTTTTTTGTGTTTTTATGGTTTTTAGGTGTTTTTAGTGTTATATGCTTTTTAGGGGTCTATTATTTTTAGGGGTTTGGGGTTTTTAGGGGTTTTAGGAGATTTATGGGATTTTAAGGTCATTTAAATTCTTTAGTGGTTTTAGTATCTTTTAAATGGATTCATAATTTTTAGGTCCTTTTAGGGTTTTTATGGTTTTAAGGGTCTTTTAGTATTTAAGGGGATTTTAGGGTATTTTAGGGTTTCAGGTTTTTAAGGGTTTCAGTGTCTTTTAGGTCTTAAGGGTTGGGGTTTAGTGTTTAGGGTGTAGAGTTCAGGGTTCAATGTGTTGAGTATAGGGTTTTGTGTGTACATTTAAAAGTTTATGGTGTGGGGTTTATGGTTTAAGGTGAATGTTGTAAGGTTTATGGTGTTTGGTTCTGGGTTTAGAATGTTGGGTATAAGGTTTCTGGTTTAGGGTTTGGGTTATAGGGTGTAGGTGTTAGGGTTTATGGTTTAGTTTATGGGTTTTAATTTCTTTAGTGTTTTTAAACTTTTTTTTTTAGAGTTTTCTTTTGGTTTTTGGGGTTTTAGGGATTTTATGGTTTTTAGGGGTTTTTGGATTTTTTTTAGTGTTTTTAAGGGATTTAGGGTTTTTATATTTTTAGGGGTTTTTTGAAATTTCAGAAGCTTTTATATTTTTTTAGTTTTTAATGGGTTTTAGTCCTTTTAGGGTTTTTTTGGGATTTTTAGGGGTTTTTAGATTTTTTAGGTCAGAAGTTTTTAAGGTTTTTAGTGTTTTTATTGTTTTTAGGAAGGGGTTTTTTTTGTTTTAGGGTTTCTAGGCCTTTTAGGTTTTTTTTCATTTTTTTGGGTTTTGGTTTTCTAGTGTTTAATGTATTTTTATAGTTTTACTGTTTTTATGGGTTTCAAGGTATTGTTATGGATTTTACAGTTTTTAGGGTTTTAAGAGTTTTTAGGGTTTTTAGTATTTTTTGGGGGTTTTGGATTTTTTAGGGTATATAGGGTTTTTAGGGTAATTTAGGTTTTTTTGGATTTTAAGGATAATTTAGTGTGTTTAGGGTTCTTTAGTGGTTTTTAGGGGTTTTATAATCCTTTTGGGGTTTTGGGTATTTTTGGGTTTTTATAGTTTTTAGTATCTTCTATAGGGTTTTAATGTATTTCGGTTCTTTTACATGTTTTAACTTTTTTTGGGGTTTTTCGAGTTATAAAGTTTTTTTGGTTTTTAGGGATTTTTTGTGTTTTAGGGTATTATTGAATTTTTGGGTATTTTTGGGTTTTTAAGAGTTTTAACGTCTTTTATTGTTTTTTGGGTTTTTAGGGTCTTTAGGGTTTTTTGGGTTTTTGGGTTATTTTAGGGTTTTAGTGTCTTTGAGGGATTTTAAGGACCTTTTTAGTGGTTTTATGTGTTTTAGGGTATTATAGAAATTTTAGTGATTTTTATGGTGTTTAGGGGTTTTGTGGCTTTTAGGATTTTTATCAATTTTTAGTTTTTATGGTTGTTTTGGGGTTTTTGGGGTTTTGGGGTTTTTAGATTTATAAGGTTTTTAAGTATCTATATGGTGTTAGGATTTTTTTGGTTTTCATTATTTCTAGGGATTTTAGATGTTTTTTTTGGATTTTATGATATTTTGGATCTTTTAGGCTTTTAGGGTGTTTTTTGTTTCGAGTCTTTTAGGGTATTTTATGTGAAAATATGATTTTTTGGGTTTTTAGATATTTTAGGGGGTTTAGGGTTTTTATGGTTTTTTGGGTTTTTTGGGTGTTTAGTTATCTTTTTAGGGGTTTTCGAGACATTTTGGGAGTTTATTATTTTTTGGATATTTTCAAATTTCTATGAGGTTGTTTGGATTTTTAGTGTTTTATGGTTCTTCTGGGTTTATTGGGGTATTTTTTCTTTTATGGTTTTTACGGTGTTATTTTTTATTTGTAGGGTTTTTGGATACATCAAGGGGTTTGGGGGTTTTTAATTTCTTTTTAGGGGTTTTAGGGGGTTTTTAAGGGTTTTAGGATTTATTTAGGATTTTCAAGGTTTTTAGGGGTTTTTAGGGTTCGTTGGGATTTTTAAATATTTTTAAGGGTTATTAGAGATTTTGACGGTTTTAATATTTTGAGGGTTTATTTTGGAATTTTTAGGGTTTTTAAGTGTTTATAGGTTTTTTTTGGTTTGGGGTTTTTAAGAGGTTTCAGGATCTTTTAATTTTTTTAGGGTGTTAGGGTATTTTAGGGATTCCTTGTGGTTTTTTATGGTCTTTTGGGAGATTTTATTTATTTTTATAGTATTTTAGGGGTTTTGGGAGTATTTAGGGTATTTTTGGGGTTTAGGGGTATTCATTATTTTTATTATTTTAGGGTTTTTAGGATCTATTAGTTTTTATAGGGTTTTTAGGGTCATTTAGGGGTTAGGATATATAGTATAGGGTTTTGGGTGTATGGTTTAGGGTTTAAGGTGTAGATTTTATGGTTCATGGTGTACGGTTTAAGTTTTCTGGTGTAGGGTGTAGAGTTTAGGGTGTTGGGTTTAGGGTTTAGGGTATTGGGTATAGTGTTTAAGGTGTAGGGTTTTGTGTTTAGGGTGTAGGGTTTAGGGTTTCAGGTGTAGGTTTTATAGTTTATTGTGTTGGGTGTAGGGTTTAGGGTATGGGGTTTATAGTGTAGCGTTTATGGTTTATGGTTTTTGGGGTTTTTACAATTTTTGGGGTGTTTAACCATTTTGGGGGTTTTTTGTTTTCTTCATGGTTTTTACTGTTTTTTTGGTTTTTAGGGATTTTAGGGTTTTGAGGGTTTTTAAGGGTTTTATAGTATCCAAGGTTTTTTGGGTTTTTAGGGATTTTTGGTGTTTTAAGGGTTTTTAGGGTTTTAAGTTTTTTTGGGGTGTTTTAGGGTTGATAGGGTGTTTTATGAGATTTTTGGGTTTTTTGGATTTTTAGTTATTTTAAGGGTTTAAAATGTTTTTGGGGGGTTTTTAGAGTTTTTAGAGTTTTTAGGGTGTTAAGGGGTTTTAGGGGTTTTATGAGTTTTTCCTTTTAAAACTTTTTATTGTTTTTATGGGTTTTAATGTTTCTTGGATTTTCATTATTTTTAGGATTTTTTATGACTTCTAGGGTTTTTAGGGGTTTTAGGGATTTTAGGTATTTTGGTGTTGAAATGGTTTTTAGGGTTTTAAGGTTTTTAATGTATTTAGAGTTTCTTGGGGTTTAAAGGGATTTTAGGGGTTTTAGGTTTTTTATAGTTTTATGGGTTTTTGTGGTTTTAGGGTGTTTTGGGGTCTTTCATGATATTTTAATGACATTTAGGGGTTTTAGGGGTTTTTTGGATTTTTGGGTTTTTAGGGTTTTACGGGGTTTTATGGGTCTTAGGGTGTTTAGGTTTTTTTGGGGGTTTTATGGTTTTTATGATTTTTAGTTTTTTTAGTGTTTTATGGTGTTTAAGGATTTTTTTGGGTTTTTAAGGGGTTTTAGAAGCTATTGTGGGCTTTCAGGTTTTTGGGGTTTCTACATTTTTAGGGGTTTTAAGGGTTTTAGTTATTTTAGTGTCTTTCAGGGGTTCTAGGGGTTTTATAGGTTTTTAGGATTTTTTTGACCCTTTAGAAATTTTTATGGTTTTGTTGGTTTTTTGAGGTTTTTTAGTGTTTTTGGTCATTCAAGAGTTTTTCAGGGTTTTTAGAGTGTTAGGGTTTTATGATATTTTATGTATTTTAGGGATTTTAGGGTTTTTACTTTCTTTTAGGGTTTTTATAGTTTTAGGGCATTTTTGGGTGATTTTGGGTTTTTTGGCCTTTTAGTGTTTTAAGGGTTTTTAGGGTTTTAGTGTATGTTAGGGGTTTTAGAGATAATTTTTTATGGATTTTATGGTCTTTTAGGGGTGTTTAGGTTTTTAGTGGTTTTTAGGTATTTTAGAGATTTAGTTTTTTTGCGACCTTTATGGTTTTGGGGGTTTTTAGGGGGTTTAATGGTTTTTAGGGTTTTAAGGGGTTTTTGGGTATTAAATTTTTAGGGGTTTTTAGGAGTTTTATGGGGCCTTTTAATGGTTTAAGATTTTTTTATTGTATTTTGGTCCTTTTTTGGGTTTTAGGATGTTTTAATGTTTTTAAGGCTTTTATGGTCTTTGAGGGTTTTTGGGGATTTTATGGTTTTTAGGGTTTTTAGGGTTTTTAGGGGTTTAGGGTTTTTAGGGGTTTATGGTTTTTAAGGGGTTTTTGGTTTTTAGACTTTTAGTATTATTTATTATCTTTAGGGGTTTTAGGGTTGTTGTGGGATTTTTTAGGATTTTTTAGGGTTTTAGGGATTTTTTAGTATTATTAGGGGTTTTAGGGTTTTTCAGAGTTTTGATGTTTTTTGAAGTGTTTTTATGTTTTTTTGGAATTTTTAAGGATTTTATGTTTTAAGGGATTTAAGAGTTTTTAGTGTATTTAGGGTTTTTTAGTGTTTTAGGGTTTTTAGGCATTTAGGGCCTTTTAGGGGTTTTAAGACTTTTAGGGTATGTTGTGTCTTTTTATGGTTTTTATGGTTTCTTTATTTTTATAGATTTTAGTGTTTTGGGGTTTTTATGGGTTTTAAGATATTTTAAGGGTATTTTAGGTGTATTCATAGTTTTTAGGGTTTAATATAGTGTTTAGAGTTTTTAGGGTTTTAGGTTTTTTAGGGTTTTGAGATTTCTTAGATTTTTTTACGGTTTAATTATTTTTATGTTTTTAGGGGGTTTTAAGGTTTTTTGGTCTTCTGGGGTTTTTAGGGTTTTTAGGGTTCTTGGGTATTTTAGTATTTTTAGGGGTTTTAGGTTGTTTCTTGCATTAAAGGGTTTTTATAGTTCTTTTAGGTTTATTTCATTGGTTTTAGGATTTTTTTACATTCTTTTCATGATTGTAGGTTCCTTTTTGTGTTTTTTTTGGGTTTTGTAGAGTATTTAGTGTTTTTAGGGGTTTTTATGCTTTTAGGGTTTCAGGGGGGTGTTATGGTTTTTTAGTGTTTTATATGAGTTTTAGGGTATTTTATAGGTTTTAGTGGTTTAGTGTTTTCTAGGGTTTTGTTGGGTTTTATGGACTTTTTAGTGTTATTTGGGTTTCTTTGGGTTTTTTGGATTATTTAGGGTGTTTTGATTTTTGATGATTTTTAAAGGGTTTTAGGGGTTTTATACGATTTTTAATGGGTTTTCTAGTTTTTTTTGAATATTTTAGTGGTATTTAGGATTGGTTTAGGGTTTTCTTGGTTTTAGGCATTTGAGTATAGGGTATATGGTTTATGGTGTAGGTTATAGGGTTTAGGGTGTAGAGTATAGGGTTTAGAGTGTAGTGTTTAGGGTTTATGTTTTAGGGTTTTTGGGTGTTTTTGGTTTTTAGGGTTTTTTGGGTTTTCTGGGTTTCATGGGTTTTAGTGTTTTAAGGATTTTTTAGGGTTTTAAGGTTTTGGGGGTTTTTGTTTTTTCATAAGGTTTTTTTGGGATTTTTAGGGATTTTTGGGGTTTAGAGTTTTTTATGGTTTTTATAGACTTTTATGGATTTTAGTGGTTTTTGGGTTTTGAAGGATTTTTAGGATTTTTGATTGTTTTAGTTTTTATTAGGGGGGTTTTTGGTTTTTTAGGGTATCTGGATTTTTAGGGATTTTAAGGTATTTTAAGGGTTTTATGGTTTTTAGGGGTATCTAGTTGTTTTTTTGGATTTTTCATTTTATAGGTTTTTAGGGTGTTTAAGGGGTTTTAAAGAAATTTTAGGAATTTTATATTATTTTTAGGGTCTATTAGGGGTTTAGGGATTTTAAGGTTTTTAGGTGAAGGTAGGTGTAGGGCCCGACTATTCTAGACCACAACACCAAAATTTATTAGAAAAAAGACACAACAGATAGGGGTGGGGTTGAGTCAATCGACCCATACCCAAAAAACAAGCCCCAAAAAAGAAAACAAGAAAGAAAAAGACACAAAATACCAGACACAACTCCAGCCTTAACATGTACTATCCAAACAACACCAGATTCTTGCAGCACTAATTCCAATCATCACAGCCAGAACATTCCTTCAGCGCCTCCCTACTAATAGTAACCAGTGCCCAGCAGCAGACATCCCAACATCCAACAACTCCTCACCTAATAGATTCACCATAAGCAACATTGAACCACTAGCACCAAAATCATCTACCTCCACATCATCACGTCTCAGCCAAGCAGTAACCAGTATCCATATCTCCAGTTTCTAATAACCAGCATCTCCTTCAACAGATCCTCTCCAGGCAACAATCACCATCCATATTCTTAATTCCCAGCAAATAACACCTCCTAGCCAGTCATCATCCAACAATCCACACTCAACAGCAACGCAAAACCACCGGTACCGACCCTCGGAACCAAATCGTAACGCCTAAAATTTCTTGTGCTAAACCAGAACCATCCAACCCATCAAATCAAAACCAATAAGAAGCACCAAAAATGACTCACAACCAATCCATCCCCAACCAGTGAAGCAACCACAAAGAATAAACAAACACAGGAGTAGAGAACAACCAAAACACAACTGCACCTTATGCATCCTCTGTGCAGATCCAAAAACCCCCATAGAAGAGTTGGGGACCGTTCAACTTATTCCATCACTAAGACAGAAATTCCACCAAAATCCCCCCAACCCCAGATCTTAAAAGGGGAGGGCCACGTCAATCTGATGCTTTCTGCCGCAAAACCTCACCTCGCCATGACTCCTCACAGGCCGCCTAGATCCGAAAGTCGCAAGAAGCCACAAATCTGCCTGAGAACCACATCTGGCCTCACGCTCAAGAAATGAGTCGGGACCCATTTATTAGAAAACCTTCCACCCAGAGAGTCTACCAAAGTCTCCTCTATGACAATGAAGGTGCTGCCTCAAGTGAGATGATGCCCGAGGAAGAGCGGTTTCCAGATCTACTGAGGTTGAGCCATTCCACCGTAAGATCCAGGCCAAACTGTCACTGCCCTTGCTCAAACAAAACCTAAAGATCCCTTTATCACCTAGAATACATCTTTTCTCCCACAAGTGTGACACCAAGGAAAATGACCACGTGAGAAAGACCCCATCCCCATCATAAATCTTGAACTCGAATAAATCAATGAAGCCACCGAGGGGGGCTCCTAGTGGAAGCCCTAGAGATTGGAACTTCAAAAGGGAGAACCCATGAGAGAGTAGAGATATTTTCTAACGGTTTTTAGGGGTTTTATTGTCTTATATTCTTAGAGTTTTTAGGGTCTTTTACAGGTCTTAAGAGTTTTTTTTGGGTTTTTAGGGTTTTTACTGTTTTTAATTTTTTGGGATCTTTTGGGTTTTTAGTGTTTTTTGGGGGATAATAATTTTTTGGGGTTTTAGGGTTTTTAGTTTTTTGGATTTTTAGGATTTTAGTGGTATGTTGTGTTTTAAAGGTTTTTTTGGGTTTTATGATTTTTTTTGGGTTAGAAAGATTTTATGGTTTTTTCAGTTTTCAGGGATTTTAGGGGGTTTAAAGGTTTTATGGGTTTTTATGGGTTTTATGGGTTGGGGGGTATTTATTTAGTGGTTTTAAGAGTTCTTATGTTTAAATGTTTTTTTAGGGTTTTGAGGGGTTTTTAGGGTTCTTAGGGTTTCATTGGTGCGTTTTGGAGGTTTAAGGGCTTTAGGGTATTTTAATGGGGATAATGGGGTTTAAGGGGTTTTTAGGTCTTTTACTATTTTTAATGGTTTTTAGGGTCTTTTTGGGATTTTAGTTTTTAGGAAATTTAATGGTTTTTTTGTGGTTCCTGGGGTTTTTAGGGGTTTTATGCATTTTTAGGTTCCTTTAGGGTTTTTAGGGTCTTTTAGGGTTTTTGGAGTCCTTCAGTGTTATTATTTTTTTAGGGTCCTTTAGGGTTTTTTGGGTCCTTCAGTGTTTTCAGGGTCCTTTAGGGTTTTTATTTTTTTATGGTTTTTAGGGTTTTATGTGTTTTCACAGTCCATTAGAGGTTTTAGTGTTTTTAGAGTCTTTTAGTGGTTTTAGGGTATTTTTGAGCTTTTAGGGTTTTTATTTACTTTGAGGGGTTTTAAGGCGTTTAATGGGTTTTTATGGGTTTTAGGATTTTATAGGATCTTTTATGGTTTTAGTGTATTTAAGGGTGTTTTTTATTTTTATGGTTTTTTGGTTTTTAGGATTTTTATGTGGTTTAAGGGGTTTTAGGTTTTTATGGTCTTTTAGGTATTTTTGGAATTTAATGGTTTTTTTAGGTATTTTTAGGGATTTATGGGTCTTTATATTTTTAGGGTTTTTTCTGTTTGGGGAGTTTTTAATGTTTGTAAGGGTTTTTGTGGTTTTAATGGGGTTTAGGGTTTTAAAGGGAATTTTATAGTTTTTAGGGGTTTTAAATGATTTTTAGGGGTTTTTGGGTTATTAGGATTTTGGAGGGTTTTAGGGTTTTAGTGGTTTTGAGGGCTTTAGAGTTTGTTTGATTTTTTATGTTTTTTAGTGGTTTTATTTTTATGGGGGGGTTTTAAGGTTTTTAGGGGTTTTTAGAGTGTTTAGGGGATTTAGATCTTTTTAGGGGTTTATGGTTATTTAAGGTTTTAAGGGATTTTTTTGGTTTTTTGGATTTTTTGGGTTTTTTAGGGGTTTTAGGGGTTTTCGGGAATTTCTTAGGGTTTTAGGGTTTTTAGAGTGTTTCTTGGTCTTTAGGGTTTTTTCGTTTTTTTAGGTTTTTTGGGTTTTAGGGGTTCTAGGATTTTTTTGAGGTTTTAGAGTTTTAGGGGGGGTTGATGTTTTGGGTTTTTATGGGTTTATTATTTTAGGTTTTTGAGGGATTTTTTGAGTCTTTTAGTCTTTTTAAAGTGTTATATATGGTCTTTAGTTTTTTGGTGGCTTTAGGCCCGTTTAAGTGTTTCTATTATTTTTAGTGTTTTTAGGGGTTTTTAGGTTTTTAGGTTCCTTTAGGGGATTTTATAGGTTTTTGGATTTCTAGGGATTTTGATGCGGTTTTTTGGATTTTTAGGGATTTTTAGGTTTTTAGGTTTTTTATGGTTTTTATTGTATTTAATGGGTTTTTTTTGATATTTTTGGATGTTTTAGCATTTTTAGTGATACATTTGTTTTTTGGGTTTTAGGGGTTTTAAGTGTCTTAGGGGTTTTAGTGTCTATTTAGGGGATTTTAGAGCTTTTAATATTTTTTAGGGTTTCCACTTTTTTATGTTTTTAGTAATTTATAGAATTTTAGTTTTTTTTTATTTTTAATGTTTTTAGGGGTTTTAGAGTTTCTTATGGTTTTCTAGGTTTTTTAGGGTTTTTAGGTTTTTTATATTTTTAAGGGTTTGGGTGGGGGGGTAGTGGTTTTAGGGTTCTGTGGTTTTAAGGGTTTTTATGGTTTTATGGGGTTTTAAGGTCGTTTTAGTATTTTTAAGGTTTTTAGGGATTTTCATGTTTTTTTATGATTTTAGGGGTATTTTTAGTGTCTTTTTGGGTTTTTATGGGTGTTAAGGGTTTTTAGGGTCTTTTAGAGTTTTTTGGGACTAGGGGGTAGGGGTTTTTAGGTTTTTATGGTTTATTTAGGGTTTTAGGGGTTTTAAGTGTTTTGATGGTGTTTTTAGGATTTTTAGAGTTTTTAGGGTTATTTATGGGTTTGGGGGATCTTTTGGTTTTTAGGAATTTTTAAGGGTTTTAGGGTATTTCTGGATTTTTCATGTTTTTGGTGTTTTGGTTGTGTTTTTGTGGTTTTTAGGTTTTTATGGTTTTCTTAGATTTTTTTTGGATTTTCAATGTTTTCTTTGGGTTTTAAGGAATTTTCTGATTTTTAGGGGTTTTAGGGTATTTAATGGTTTTATGGATTTTATGATTTTTTGGGGTTTCAGGTTTTAGGTGGTTTTAGATGTTTTAAAGTTTTTAACGGTTTTAATGTTTTCTATGTTTTAATGATTTTTTTAGATTTAGTTGGGTTTGTTTGGGATTTTTGGGGTTTTGGTTTGTTTTTTATTTTTAGTGTTTTTATGGTTTTTTGGGTGTTTTTTAGGGTTTTTAGTGTTTTTGTGGTTTTTATATTTTATAGGGGGTTTGGGAAATGAAGGCGCATGACCAGTCTATTCCTACCCCCCCCCCCCACAAAATTATAAGAAAAACAAACCAAACAAAGAAAGGGGAAGGATCAAACAACCCATGCCCAAAAAGACCAACGCCATCAAGACACCCACAACACCAAAACCAAAAGAAACACCTTCGTCACCACCCAGCCAAGTAGCAACCAGCATCCAACAACTCATTTTCCAAACCAGCATCTTCTAACCAATTAGCTCCCAGCAATTCGCACCCAGTAGCACAACCATCCACATGGGGCCACCAACACCCACTCCCAACACCATTCCTCAGTAGGCAACACCATTTGGTTAGAACAATGTCTAGAACCTCGCATGAAATCCAAAAACCAGCACCAGCAGTAATACCCCACAAACACACTACAAGCAACCCATAAATCAGCACCCTCACCCTGCACCATTCTACAGCTAGCACCTTGATGCCACACCAACTACCATGATCCATAATCCAAAATCCAACTGCTGCACCTAGACCAACCGAACCTTTCCCCATTCCAAACACTAGCCAATCAAACCATCCAAACAAGCCAAAACGAAATCCTCCCCCTCTAAGAAGCTCCACTGCCGACACCAAGCCAGTCCGGGAAGGTGAAGCACACCAAATCCATCCCGAGATCCAACGAAATCGGGTAGGAACTATCACCGAGCCATCCCAAAACTAGAAGCACACCAGAACCATCATTGAGACAAGATCAAATTCATATACATCTCTGAGATCCCCCAAAACTACTCAAGATCTACCATGAGTGAGACTAATTTTGCCAAGCTAAGAGAACGCCAAGCCGCGCCGACGCCGACCCAAGGACCTGAAGCCAAACCCGTACTAGAAGTATTCCAGATCCTTCTCTAGGACGAGATCGATTCAAAATCTATCATAGAGCCTAAAAAAATTCTAGATCTAAATCTATGCAAGGTCTATCACCGAGCCGTGAGCGAGATGACCGATGCCGAGGTGAGATCATGCTGAGCCGTACCGACACCAATCTGAGGACCCGAAGTCATAACTGTTCCAAAAGAATTCTAGATTTTTCTTTGAGCCAAGAATGGAGACATATCTATTTCCCAGACAAGATCAGCACCTGAACAGTCACCGAGCAGCTGATTCTAGGATGAGAGCATGCTAGAAACATCATAGAGATGTGGAAGAAAACTACCAATGCTGAGCTAGCCGAGACAAGACAGAGGAGGGGAGGAGGAGACACAAAGAAGAAACATTCGGTATGCACCGTGGGGAATACGCAGCTGCTCAGAGGTCTTTATTTCTACTAGTGGGGTTTGGGGGTTTTAGGGTTTTTATGGTGTTTAAGTGTTTTATGGGTGTTTTAAGAATTTTATATGGTTTTCAAGGATATTTAGAGTTTTATGATTTTTAGGTTCTTCTAGGATTTTAGGGTCTTTTAGGGATTTTATGTGTTTGTTATAGTTTTTTGTTTTTTTTGGGGTTTTAGGGTTTTTAGGCATTTTTAGGGTTTTGGGTTTTTTGGGGGTTTGACGTACTTTTAGGGTTTCTAATATTTTTAGGTATTTTAGGGGTTTCATGTTTTTTAATGGTAAAGGTGTTTTTTGTTTTTTATGGTTTAGGGTTTTTACGGGGTTTGAGTGTTTTATGGGTTTTAAGGTTTTTTTTCGAGATTTAGAGCTTTTTTGGGTTGATATGATTTTTAGAGGGTTTTAAATGTTTTAAGGGGTTATTATGATTTTAGGGGTTCTTAAGTATTTTTGGGGTTTTTAATGTTTTCATGGGTATTTAGGGTTTTTTAGGGTTTTGGGTTTTTTTAGCATTCTAGGGTTTTTAGTATTTTTAGGGATTTTATGTATTTTTAGGGTTTTTTGCACTTTTAGGGGTTTTGTGGGGTTTTAAGGTTTTTAGTATTTCTTAGTGTTTGTTAGGGGTTTTGGGTTTTTTTGGATTTATAGTGGTTCTTAAGTTATTTAGGGTGATTTAATGTTTTTAGGGATTTTTTGGATCTTTTAGTATGATTTAGGGTTTTATGGGTTTCTATGGATTTTAGGGTCTTTTAGGGGTTTTATGATCATTTAGGTTTTTAAGGTCTTTTAGAGTTTTTAGGGGGATTTAGTGTTTTTAGGATTTTAGTGTTTTTTTGTTCATTTAGCATTTTTATGGGTTTTAGGGCATTTAATAATTTTTTTGGGATTTTAATATCTTTTTGCAATTTAGGGCCCTTAAGGTTTTTTCTATGGTTTGGGGGGGGGTTAAGATTGTCTAGGGGTTTTAGGGTTTTTATGTTAATAGGGGGGGTTTAGTGTTTTTAGGGTATTTATGGGGTTTTAATATTTTAGGTTTTTTTGAATTTTTAAGGGTTTTTAGGATTTCTATGAGTTTTTAGAGTTTGGGGGTGGGGGGTTTATGGGTTTTAGAGTTTTCAGGGTTTTTAGAGTTTTTAGGGGTTTGTGGGTTTTTATGTTTTTTAGTGTGTTTAGAAGTATTTAGGTGCTTTTATAATTTTTAGAGTCTTTTAGGGGTTTTTAGAGTTTTTATGGTCCTTTAGGGTTTTTATGGATTTTTTTCGTCATTTATAGATTTTATGGTCTTTTAGGGTCCTTTAGGGGTTTAAGCTTATTTTAGGGTTATTTAGGGTTTTTAGGTTTTTTTGAGTCCTTGAGGTATTTTGTTTATTTAATGGCCTTTTTTGTTTTTTGGGGTTTTTGGGCCTTTTAGGATTTTTATACTTTTAGGGCCTTTTAGAGGCTTTTATGGCTTTTATGGTTTTCTAGGGTTTTTAGTGTTTTTAGGTTTTTTTGGGGTTTTTTTAATTTTTTGATTTAGGGTTTTAGTGTTTTTAGAGTTTTTAGTTTTTTTATGGATATGGGGTTTTAATGGTTTTTAGTGGGTTTAGGTTTACTAGTTTGTTTACATTTTTAGTGTATATTAGTGTTTTTTATGGTTTTTAGTGTTTTTAGGGTTGTATAATTATTTTTAGGGGTTTTAGTGTTTTTATTGTTTCTTGGGGGTTATTGGGGTTTTTTTATCATTTTTAGGGTTTGAGAATTTTCTTAGGGTTTTATATACATTTTAGTGTTTTTTGGGTTTTGGTGTTTTTACGGTTTTTATTGTTTTTAGGGTTTTTAATTGGTTTTTAGTTTTTTTATGGGTTACGATTTTTAGGGGGTTTAGTTTTTTGAGGATTTATTATTTTTAGGGTTTTTAAGTTTTTAGGCTTTTTATTTGTTTTTTAGAGTTTTTAGGGTTATTAGGTTTTTTTAGTGCTTTACAGTTTTCCGATTTTTTTCATTTTTTTAACGGTTTTTTCCGGTTTTGAGGTTGTGTTAGGGTTTTTTAGGTTTATGATTTATGGTTTAGAGTATAGTGTTTAGGGTGTTAGTTATATGGTTTTTGTGTAGGGTATAGGGTGCAGGGTTAAGGGCTTTGGGTGCGGGGTGCGGGGTATAGGGTTTAGGGTGTAGGGTTTAGGGTTTAGGGCATAGGGTATAGGGTGTAGGGTGTAGTTTTTGAAGCTTAGGTTGAAGAATAAAGGGTTTCGGCCATAGTTTTTATGTTTTAGGGTGTAGAATATATGGTATAGGGTCTAGGGTTTAGGTTGTGGGTACAGGTTTTAGGCTGCAGGGTTTAGGGTGTTAGGTGTAGTATATTTTTTTTATGTTGTAGGGTTCTAGTTTTAGAGTGTAGGGTATAGGGTTTAGGGTGTAGGATTTTGTGTTTAGGGTGGAGGATAAAGGGTGTAGCGTGTAGTATTTAGGATTTAGGGTGGAAGGAATAAGGTTTAGGTTGAAGGGTATAATGTTTACTATTTAGGGATTAGGGTGTAGGGTTTATGGTTTCGGTTATAGGGTTTCAGGTGAAGTGTGTTGGGTTTAAGGTGCAATGTATATTTTTTTTCTGTAGGGTATAGGGATTAGGGTGAAGGGTATAGGGTTTATGGTGTAGGGTTTTGGGTTAACAATTTAGGTTATAGAGTTTAGGCTGCCAGATTTAAGGTTTACAGTGTAGGGTATAAGGTGAAGGGTTTGGGGTTTGGTGTGTAGCTTATAGGTTTTTGGGTGTTGGGTTTGAGGTTTAGGGTTTAAGGTATAGGTTTTACGATGGTGATTTTTGGGTTTATGGTGTAGGGTATATGGTTTAAGGTGTAGGGTATATGTTTTTGGGTGTAGGGTTTAGTTTTAGGGTATATGGTGTAGGTTATAAGGTTTATGGTTTAGGGTATAGGGTTTATGGTGTAGGGTTTTGGGTTTACTATGTGGTTATAGGGTTTAGGGTTTGAGGATTAGGGTTTGGAGTGTAGGGTATGTAGTTTGGATGCATGGTATTGGTTTTGGGGTGTAGGTTATTGGGTTTGGGGTGTGGGTTTAAGGTTTTGGATATAGGGTATAGGGTGTTAGGTGCAAGGTATATGGTTTATGTTGTAGGGTGTGGAGGTTTGGGTGTAGGTTTTATGGTATAGGGTATTTGGTATATGGTTTAGGGTGTAGGGTATAGGTTGTATAGTGTAGGGTTTAGGGTTTAGGGTGTAGGGTATAGGGTTTAGGGTGTGGGGTTTAGGGTTTAGGGTGTTGGGTATATGGATTAATGTGTAGCGTTTTGGCTTTGGGGTGTACAATATAGTGTTTATGGTGTATGGATATGGGTTTATGGTCTAGGGTATAGGGTTTTAGGTGAATGGTTCGGGGTTTGGGGTGTAGGGTATAGGGTTTAGGGTGAAGCGTATAGGGTTTACGGTGTAAGGTAGAGGGTTTAGGGTATAGGGTATATGTTTTAGTGTTTAGGGTTTTGGGAGAATGGTGAATGGTATAAGGTTTAGGGTATAGTGTTTTGGGATTAGTGTGTAGGGTATAGGGTTTAGGGTGCTGAATATAAGGTTTAGGGTTTAGTGTTTAGGGATTAGCGTGTAGGGTATAGGGTTTTGGATGTTGTGTTTATGGTGTAGGGTATAGGGTTTAAGGTGAAGGGTTTTATATGTAGGGTAAATGGTGGTTTAGGGGATTGAGTGTAGGGTTTTTGGTGTAGGGTATAGGATTTACAAAGTATGGTTTAGGTTTCAGGGTGTAGGGTATTGGGTTTAAGGTATATGGTTTAGGTTTTAGGCTTTATGGTGTTGGGTATAGATTTTATGGTTTAGGGTTTAAGGTTTAGGGTATAAGGCATATGGTTTAGGGTGTAGGGTTTAGGGTTTAGATTGTAGGGATTACAATTTAGGGTGTATGGTTTAGGTTTTTGGGTGTATGGTGTTGGGTATAGGGGTTAGGGTGTTGGGTATAGGATATAGGGTGTAGGATTTAGGGTTTATGTTGTAGGGTATATGACTTACAGTGTATGGTTTAGGGTTTATGTAGTAGTATATATGTCTTAGGGATTGGTTTAGGGGTTTTAGGGGGTTTAGGGGTTTTTTAGGGTTTTTGGGTTTTTAGGGTTTTTGTGTTTTTATGAGTTTTTTGGTTTTTAGGGTTTTTGTGTTTTTAGGGGTTTGGGGATTTTTTGAATTTTTATGTTTTTTTATGTTTTTGGGGGTTGTATGGTTTTTTTCATGGATTTTTTAGGGTTTTAGCAGTTTTATGGATTTTAGTTATTTATGGGGTTTAGGGGTTTTAAGGGTTTTATTATGGTTTTTATGTATTTTATAGGGTTTTGGGTTTTTAGGATTTTCAAAAGATTTTAGGTATTCTTTGGATTTCTAGGTTTTCTAAGGATTTTCATGTGTTTAGAGGGTTTGGGGATTTTTTAGGTGTATTATTGTTTTGGTGTTTTTAAGTTTTAGGGTTGTTTTTGGATTTTTGTTTTGTTTTTGGGGGATTTGTGTCTATTAGGGTTTTAGGTTTTTTAGGTTTTTTCAGATTTTTTGGGTTTTTTTTCATTTTTAAGGGGGTTTTCATTGTTTAGATGTTTTTGAATATTTTAGTGGCTTTATAGGGATATTTAGGGTCAATTTTGACATTTATAGTATTTTTTGGGTTTTATGGTAGTATTTGGTACATTTAGTGGTGTTACGAGTTTCATGGGTTTTTAGGGTATTTAGGGTTCTTATGGTGTTTTATGGGATTTATGGGGTCTTTGGGTTTTTAGGGTTTTTAGGTTTTCAATGGGGGTTTTAAGCATTTTTAGTGTATTTTAGGTTTTTATGGATTTTATGGTTTGATGGATTTTAGGGTTTTTAGTGTTTTCTTATTTTTTAGGGGTTTTTAGAGTTTTTACGTTTTTTAGGGGTCTTAGGGTTTTGGGGGTTTATGACCTTTCTTATGGATTTTTCACGTTTTTTGGGGTTTTTAGGGTTTTTTATGCATTTTAGGTGTTTTATGGATTTTAGGGGTTTTATGTGGTTTTATGGTGTTTTAGGGGTTTAGTGTTTTATAGGGTTTTTAGGGTTTTTTTGTATATAGGGTTTTTATGATTGCTTTATCATATTTTTTATTTTAAGGGGGTTTAATGGTTGTTTCAGTTGTTTGTTTTTTTAGTTGTTTATAAGATTTTTAGAGTTTTTAGGGGATTTTATGGTTTTTTTGGGATCATTTGGGGTTTTAGGGTGTTTAAGTGGGTTTAAGTTTATTTTAGGGTTTTTATATATTTTAGAGGGTTTAAGGGTTTTTAGTATCTTTTGGGGTTTTAGTATTTTTAGAGTCTATTAGGGAGTTTTAGGGGTATTTGGGGTTTTTATGTTTATTTAGTGTTTTTAGGGGTTTTAGTTGTTTTTTTGGTTTTTAGGTATTGTATAGGTTGTAAGGGGTTTTTAATGTTTTTATAGTTTTTTATCATTTTTAGGGTTTTATGTATTTTTAAGGGCTTTTATTTTTTTTGTTGTTTTATGTTTCTTATAGTTTTAGGCCGTTTTATCATTTATTATTTGTTTTAGGGTTTTTAGGTTTTTTTTTTGGTTTTTAGGGTTTTTTGAATTTTTGGTTGTTAGTGTGATTTAGGATTTTGGGTTGTTTTTTGGGGGTTTCTTGGTGGGGGGGGGGTAGTGGTTCAATGGTTTTAGGGGTTTTAGGGGGATTTTTAGTTTTTTAGGGTTTAAGTGTTTTTTTTGGGGTTTTAATGGATTTTAAGTATTTTTTGGGATTTATGGTTTTGGGGGTTTAATTTTTTTTTGTGTTTTTGAGTTTTTAAGGGTTTTGGGGTCTTTAGAGTTTTTAGGGTTTTAGGGTTTATCAAGGGGTTTTAAAAATTTTTTTTGGTTTTTTGGTTTTTTAGGGGCTTTAGGGGTTTTATGGTTTTTTGGGTTTTTTGGGTCTTAAGGAATTTTAGGGGTTTTAAATTTTTTTGGATCTTTTAATGCTTTATGGTTTTCAGGCTATTTTAGGGGTTTTATGGACTTTTAGGGATTTTAGGGGTTTTGAGGGTCATTTAGGGTTTTTATGGTTTATTGGTTCTTTTATCAGTTTTATGTGTTTTATGTTTTTTATGGTTTCTAGGTCCTTTTAAGGATTTTCAGGGTCTTTTAGTGTATTTTAGGTTTTTAGGGGTTTTTAGTGTCCTTTACGGTTTTTTGGGTTTTAGGGTCCTTTATTGTTTTATGGGTTTTGGCGTCCTTTAGGGTTTTTAGGGGTTTTATGGTTTTTTTTGTGTTTTTATACTTTTAGGGTGTTTAGGTGTTATTAGGGTTTTTATAAGGTTTTTTGCGATTTTTTACGTTTTTACTATTTTTAGTGATTTTTTTGGTTTTTATGGTTCATTGGATTTTTAGTGTCTTTTAAGGGGTTTGTGGTTTTTTTTATATTTTTCAAGATCCTATAATGTTTTTAGGTTTTTTACAGTATTTTAATGATTTTAATTTTTTTGATCGTTTTAGGATTTATATGGGGTCTTAAGGGTTTTAGGGATATTTAAGGTTTTTAGGGATTTTAGGGTTTTTAGAACCTGTTAGGAATTTAGGATATTTTAGAGTATTTTAGGGGGTTTAGGGTGGAAGAGGTTCAGGGCTAGGCAAGCCTAGCCCCCCAAAATCAATAAAACATAAAGAGATAGTTACAATATGGAGAAACAATGGCGCGAATGAGTCTCACCCTTCATATCTGAATCAACAAAGGGAGAGAAAAAAGATGAGGACATGAAGGACCACATCGAGCATCTTTCATCAATCGCCCTTTTCGCGAGAGCATCCGCCATCGAATTTTCCTCTCTATAAACATGAGACCCACTAAATATTAGGGATCTGGAGGTGTCAAGGCACTCAATCCAGTGTGGAAGTAATCGCCATGGGACTTCCCTAGAAGACTTCTTTAGAGAAGCAACTGCAAGCATCGAGTCCGACTCAATCCAGATCCTCTGCCACCCAAACCGGATCGCGTATCGCACAACTTTTATAATGGCCCAAAGCTCCGCTTCGTAGGCACATCCATCCCCAATAAAATGAAATAAGTATCCCTTGATGAACCCTCTTGAAGTATGGAAGACGCCGCAACACCCTGAAGGCCCCAGAGCTCCTAGTGCCGCACCATCAATATTGACTTTTAACCATGCTGGAATTGGGGGAATCCATCTAACCAACTTCAGGGCCATTGGTTTCCTTCATGTTTTTTTAGAATCTTGTTAGGGGTTTTTATGGTTTGTTAGGGTTTTTAATATCTTTTGGTCTATTGTAGTTTTTAAGAGTGTATATGGGTTTTTATGTGTTTTTAGGGTTTTTAGGGGTTAGGGGTAGGGGTTAGGTCTTTTAGGAATTTTAAGGTTTTTAGGGATTTTTGGGTTTTACAAATTTTAGGGGTTTTTAATGTTTTATGGGTTTTAGGGTTTTGGGGGGTTTAAGGGTTTTTAGGGGTATAAGGAGTTTCAAGATTTCATGGTTTTTATTCATTTTTATGGGTTTATGATTTTTAGGGTTAGTATGGGGTTTTACGGTTTCTAGGGTTTTAATGGTTTTTAGTGTTTTTATTCATTTTTAGTGTTTCAGGATTATTTGGGGGTTCTTGGGTTTTTTGGGGTTTCAAAGGGGTTTTTATTTTATTTTTTTTAGGGTCTTAAAAGTTTTGGGGGTTTTAAGGGTTGTTTTTGGGTTTTATGTCTTTTTACGATTTTGAAGGATTTTTAGACATTTTTAAGGTTTTTTGGGATTTCATTTATTTTTAAATGTTTTTAGGATTTTAGGGGTTGTAGGGTTTTTAGTTTTTTATGGTTTTTAGGGATTAAGGTGTTTTAGGATTGTTTTAGGGTTATTTAGTTTTTTAATAGATTTAGTGTTTCTAACGGTTTTAGGGGTTTTGGTGGTTTTCATGTTTTTAGGGTTTTAGGTTTTGTCTCTTGTTTTTAGGGTTTTCCAGGAGTTTTATGGTTTTTAGGGTTTTATGGGTTTTTGTGCACATAATAGGTTTAAGGTATTTATAGGTTTTTAGGGTCTTTTGGTGTTTATAGGATTTTATCATTTTTAGGGTTTTAGGGTCTTTTAGGGGTTTTTCATGAGAGCCGAAGCCACCTCTATGTGAACCAGAGCCAGCGACTAGCGAAGCGAAGCTGAAGTTGGATCCTGAAGCGGCACTAAGCGATGAGGCTACCACCAGATCAGAAATGAAGCCAGAGAAAAAGTGAACTACCTCCATCGATGCCAATCCAAAGTAGAGCCGCGGTCACCAAGGATGGACCACACCGGAGGGGGAGGGAAGAAGATCTAGAGGGGAACCCTAGCGGCGTGAGGAGAGGAGAAGAGCCACCTCTCTGAGGCCCTCATTCATTTTCGGTATTTTAGGTGTTTTGAATATTTTTATGTTTTTATTATTTTTAGGTTTTTAGGGTTTTATAATTTCTTAGGGGTTTTATGGTTTTTATGATTTTAAGGGTTTTAGGGGTTTTATAGTTTTTAGTATTTTTAAAGACTTTTAGGTATTTTAAGGATTTCATGGGTTTTAGGGTTTTTATTTTTTAGGTGGTTTTTTAAAATTTTAAGATCTTTCATGGGTTTTAAAGAGTTTTTATTGTTATTAATTCTTTTTAAGTGTTTTTTAGTTTTTAGGGTTTTTAGGGGTGTGAATATTTTCCTGGATTTTTTAGGCCTTATTATGGTTTTTATGTTATTTATATTTTTGTGTTTTTAGAGGGTTTTAGGGTGTTTAAGTGTTTTAGGGACTTTTAGGGGTTTTATATGGGTTTTATGGTCTTTTAGGTTATTTTTAGGGGTTTTTGGGACTCTTAGAGGGTTTTTTGGTTTTTAGGGGATTTAGGGATTTTAAGGGTTTTTGGGGGGGGGGGGGGGGTTAGAGTTTTATGTTTTAATGGTTTTTAGGATTTTTGAGATTTTTTTTGGTTTTTAGGGGTTTTATGTTTTTTCCCTATTATTTGGTTTGCCAGTTTTTAGGGGTTTTCAATATTTTAATGGATTTTTGGGTTTTTACAGGGTTTTAGTGTTTCTATGGGGTTTTCT
Organism: Viscum album; assembly: GCA_963277665.1. NCBI lineage: Eukaryota > Viridiplantae > Streptophyta > Magnoliopsida > Santalales > Viscaceae > Viscum > Viscum album. Next base: position 1,150,833,556 of record OY728152.1, read on the forward strand.
TTTTTTTTTAAGGGGTTCTAGAGTTTTTTTATGGTTTTAGGGTTTTTAGGGGCAAAGAAGGCGCGTGCCAAGCAGAAATCTTGGCGCCTCAATTAATAAAAAGAAAAGGTACAAAACATTACAGGGGGGACTAGTACATTCGTGTGCGGGTAGCACCCATCATGTCAGCGACTACATGAGACGTGCAAAAGGAAGGAGCAATGAATGACCACCGTGAGCAGCATTCTTTATGAGGGTTTATAAGGGTTTATAAGGGTTTTTAGTATTTTTTATGAGTTTTTGGGGTCATATGATTTTTATGGGTTTTAGAGTTTTAGTGTTTTTAAGATTTTTAGAGGTTTTGGGATTTTAGGGTTTTTAGGAAGTTTAATGGTTTTTATGATTTTCAAATGTTTTTATGGATTTAGGTATTTTGAGGGTTTTGAGTGGTTTTAATGTTTATTCATATGTTTTGAGGGGTTTGGGGGTTTTTAGGGTCCCTATGGGTTTTAAGGGTTTTAGTTTTTTATGGGGTTTTAAGGGGGTTTTGGGGTTTTTTTGGATTTTTAGGGGGTTTTATATTTTTAGGGTTTTTTTATAGTTTTTGGATTATTTTAGAGTTTTTTAGTGTGTATAAATGGGTTTCATGGGTTTTATATTTTTTATATGGTTTTAGTGTATTTTATTTTTTAAAGGGATTTTAGGGTATTTTAATTTTTTTAGGTTTTTAGGGTCTTTTAAGGCTGTTGGAGATTTTTATACTCTTTTAGAGTTTTTATATTTTAAGCGACTTTTAGGGTTTTAAAGAGTTTTTAGGGGATTTTAGGTTTTTTTGGGCAAGGAATGCATGGGGTCAGGATATTCCTAACCTCCCAAATTTATTAAAAGAAAAGAAAATCATAAAAGTGTAGGGAGGGGTCAAATGGCCCACACGAAAAATCCCTAGACCCCCCAAGATACAGAAAACCCCAAAAAACCGAAAAGTAGAAGAGAAATAAAAAAGTAACTAAAAACCAACGTCTACATCCCCATAAGGATCCTCCTCAGCACCATAACTAGAGGAAGCATCTGACTCCATCGAATCCCATTCAGATGATTCATATTGCTTGAGGAAGGAAGTGTAATACTCCAAAATATTTTACTGCTCCACATTCAGTTGCATCTTGATAGACCGACCACCCCAGCGAGATACATTTTCCTTAGCTTTGTATGAGGCTCTTGTGGACACTGTCTTTGGAAATGTAGAGTAGACCTTCCTAGGCCTCCTCTTTCTGGGATCTAAAGGGACACCTGTAGATATTTTTTCCTTTCCATATATAATGGACTCCTCTAGAAAGGCCCTCTTCTTATTGATCATAGCCATATTGTGGTTCATCCTCCTATCATCCTCCTGGAAAAGATCTTGATCGGGGATGAAAGAGGATTCCTCGTTTAGGGAACAGTCAGCAAGAACCCCGCACTACATTGGGACTAGGCCAGGTTCCTCAAGATCTAGATAAGGAGGGGTCAGTACCCTAGCCAACACTAGCTGCAGGCCCTTATCCTCCTTCAGAAAAGGACATAACACATCACTGGTTCACCCAGCTGTGTTGTCCACCTCAACTTCAGATAGAGTAAGAGTCATTTGTCTCTCATTCCCAGTAAATGTGATTGCTTTACCTTGTAAAGAAGAATCATCCTCAACAAACCCATCACTATTGTGCACAAGCACTTGCATCTCCCTTTGTTCCATCTCAATAGCACCATTTGAGCGCCCAGTGGTGTCCAACATTAGCTCAGCTTCACTGGAATTATGGTCCAAACTACCTCCACCACACCCCGCAGTGACTTAAACCTCACTCTATGCCTGTATCTCAGACCTCAAAATCCCAACATCAACAAATAGAGAGCCTTCAACCTCTTCCTTAGGCTCTAGCCCTTCAAAGAGGTTGGAAGCTGGAATGGATTCTAGCATCTACTTCAGACTACTAACAAAGAAAATAGACATCCCACTAGCAGTAACATTCACCCCCCACACAAATCCCCCTGCACCCTTCCTACTTGAATAATTACCAGCATCCGAAAGCTTCAAGTCGCTCCTCATTCACTTGAAAATATCACTCAAATTAGGCTCTAGTTGACACCGAAAAACCGCTTTCCCTAAACAGGAGTCATATATTGCATACCCATGGTCCCCCAGTGCAACCGAGGGACCCGCCCACACAACCTTCAGGCTCAGAGGCCCAGGACTTGGATAAATTGCAGGTGACAACCCCAAACACAGAGTTGCATCCCTCTATTCCAACCCAACTGCAACGACCTTTTGTGCATCAACAACTATTTTATCTCCTGCCCCAAACACTGATCGCGTTGTCGAGCGCGTCAAATTAATTGTTTAATTTTGACTAGAATTTTTGCAGTATAGCAACAACCCTGGGTTGTCTCTCGACAGAGCCTTAGATCATTAATTCCAAAATGTGGTTATTATTAGGAAAGTATAAGGTGAATTAGGTTTTGTAAAACATGGGGGTTTGATAATTAAAGATGAAAATAGAAAATGAAAGTGATAAAACAATGTAGAGATTAACAGAATTAATTAACCGTGATCAACCCAGGGTACTCTCATGATGTTTATCCTTCATCACTTCATGATATAGGGTTGTGATCTTTTAATCCCAGGTTTTTAACAACTAGAACCAGAATGTTACTGAGTTTATACTAGGATACCTCCTAGGGTTTAGTCGAAAACATGCAATGATTCACCGGACACCGTCAATGACTGGGTGAATTGTGTTTGAATTCATAACCGAAACTCACCAAGGCAACACACGAATAACTAGATTCATTGTCCAGGTTTGTATGTTATTTCTTTGTGATACCATGAAATAAATGTACATGGCCTTTATGGTGCTTATGTGAGTTCAATTGACCAATATGAACCACACAAACTCCACAATTGAAAGGGGGAAAATAAAGTGGTGAACGGTGTGTGAAACATCACATGAATGGGTACCCCCAAACATGATCATATGAGTTGAGAATGACATACCAGTACATAAATCAATAAAATAAGTATATAGTATTATTAAAAACAACACAAAAACCTGGAATTCAAAAGATCATTCAAATATAAAAAACATGAAGCTTGGGATTTACATCACGTTCCTCCCCGGGTGATCACAAGGGGTTTAGAAACCCATGGGAGAGGAAGAAGAAGAAGATGTTGAAGTAGAACATACCATAGCCTCCAAAACATATAGGGATGTTGATAAGACTCCTCAGGGACTCCAAAATTGCAGTACCTTGCCTCTTGTCTTAACTTGCAATTGGGTTTCCCAAGGTGTTTTTTTATAGCCAAAATGAGAAGTGTTTTTGGGAACCCAGATTTTGATAAACCACCTCGAGAAAGGTTTTCGGCTATAATAAAGTCTAATATCCATTTTTACAAAACTGGAAACCTATATCCCCACATCTTATCTACCACCATTGAAATTTTGGCACCATTTGGTCAAATACAGCTCCAGATATTGATAAAATACAGAATGCCACTTTTGACTTTGTGCATATTCGGTGGCTTGGATAGATCAGTTCGGATGGGCCCCATAGAAGATGAATATGGATTGGGTTCATTGATATTAAATGTATAATATTAAATTTTGGATCTTCCTACAGAATATCATCTCATTTGGATGCACGTATTTCACGCACTATTCAAAACAGTGACAGATGTCCATGGATCCATGCAATTTTGGCCCAGTTTTCATCCACTTCATCAAGGGCCCTCCAAATCATCTCCACCTACATTGAAATAATAAAAACAAGTAACATTTCCCATTACAATATTTATTAAAATTAATTAATTGATTCAAACATAAAGTTCAATTTATTATTATATTTGGAATATTCATTACAAAACTAGTTTAAAACAGCTGTGTAAGGGTGGAATAAAACAGTGAATCGTTGTACAATCACACCCCCACACCTAAACATTTGCACTCCTGGGAAAAGTCACATATCCAAATAAAATGGTGAATATATATATATTTCCAACATCATTAAGATTTAGCATTTTATGAAATTTTAATTCACCAAAGTAATGTGATCAATGCACGAACCGCACCAAGGAGTTCTTCCTAGTGAAAATGGAAAAAGATGTCTCATAAATCATATCACAATAAAATTTAAAGGGATTTATGACACCAACATGAGAAAGAAATTCAAAAGTCAACCATTACACTAACTCTCCATGTGTGTGTGTGAAAACCATTTCATGCTATTCTTTCCACTTTCTATCAAATAAATATAGGTTATTTTAACATTATTAATCTTTAAATGATTTTTCACCGAACCTGTCCTACATCATTTGCAATAATATTTAAAGATCCACTCACTTAAGAATTCCCAGAAGTCAAAAAATAAGCTCCCAACCTAGATATCCCCATATGTTTCACATTTCATCACTCCCCTCATTTATTATATTTCTTTTTTGAAGTTGCAATTGGAACAAATATCACACTCATCTCTCATCCCTTGTTTGATCTCCTCACAACACTAATTTCAATAGTTATAACAAGATCAAAGGTTGAGAGGAGTGGTTTTTGACCTGCCCAAGACAACCAATTTTTTTGGAGGGCGTACAACAGTCAGACATTAGGTACACACACATAGGTCAATCTGGTACAGTAATGAAACATATCTGATATGGAATGAACGTATGGAAATATCATTTAAAGCTGAAAAATATTAACCCAACATATATTTACTTTATATTAAGTAAGAAATAATCACACTTGGTGGTTTGGTGAAAAAAATTGTGGAGATACTAGTGACACAGTTTTCCCAAAAAATACTCACACAAGAAGCATGAATCATCTCAAAGGTTTCACATAGATATAACCATTTATATCATTGACATTAAACCAATTAAAAAAAATCAATCCTTGATGTTAAATTCATACAAATATTCTTTTGAGTCTTCATTATGGTATTTTTACTTTCCCCCCTTTATGGTCACCAAATCATCGTACTTCGAAATTGTTTATGGGAAAAAATAAAAATACCATAAAGAAGGCTAAAAATAGAACAAAGGAGAAAACGATGAAAATTCCTAACTAACCCAGGAATGTATCCACCCCCCACACATAGAATGTGCAGTGTACTCACTGAAATAATTGAGAATGTGAGAAGGAAGGATAAAACCTGGGGTGTTTTATTGGTATGATGCGTCGCGAAGGTGGATTTCCTCCACCGGATTCTTCAGAAAATCCACATATAAGTGTTTAAGTCGCTACCCATTGATGGTAAGACTTCATCCACTCTGCTCATGCAAAATCTGTATTGCACCAAAAGGGTAAACATTAGTAACATTATAAGGACCGAGCCATCGGGAACGAATCTTACCTAGATGGGGCTTAAGCCTGGAATTGTACATGAGGACATTCTCACCAATATGAAACTTCCTCTGATGAATCATCCCATCATGGATTGCCTTTGTACTTTCTTTGTAGATTCGAGAGTTCTTATATGCATCATACCAAATTTCTTACAACTCCTGAATCTGCAACTTCCTATGCTCACCTGCATCTGAGAGATTCATATTACATTGCTTAACGGCCCAATATACATAGTGTTCTACCTCCACTGGGAGGTGACAAGCCTTTCAAAACACAATCCTATATGGTGAAATTCTGATCGGGGTTTTAAAATCCATATGGTATGCCCAAAGTGCATCATCCAAGCGCAAACTCCAATCTTTCCTATTGGGTTATAATCTTTTCTCCAAGATTCTCTTAACTTACCGATTTGAAGTTTCCGCTTGTCCATTAGTTTGGGGGTGATATACAGTGGAGACTTTATGAATAGCCCCATACTTACGAAGCAAGTTCTTCATGTTATGATTGCAAAAATGTGAACCCTGATCACTAACGAGGAATCTTGGTAGACCAAACCTACTGAAAATATGGGACCTCACAAAATCAACAACAACTCGAGAGTCATCGGTCCTAGTAGAATTTGCTTCCACCCATTTAGAAACATATTCAACAGCTAGTAATATGTACACAAAGCCAAATGAATTTGGAAAAGTCTCCATGAATTCAATGCCCCATGCATCGAAGATTTCACAGAATAACATGGGTTGTTGGGGTATTTCATTCCTCTTGGAGATATTCTCGGTGAATTGACATCGAGTACATGATTTAAAAAACCTATGGGCATCTCTATACAATGTTTTCTAATATAATCCCGAGTCAAAGACCTTTCGAGCAGTACGTTGAGAGCCAAAGTGGCCCCCACAAGCCAATGTGTGGCAGAAGCTCAAAACTGAGGTGAACTCATGGTCAGGGACACACCGACGAACAACCCTGTCTCTACAGATCCTCCACAAATATGGGTCATCCCAAATGTACCATCTAGAATCATGTTCAAGTCTTTGGTATTGTGAAGTTCTAAAATCAGTGGGGACCCTAGATGTTGCGAGAAAATTCACAATGTCCGCATACTAGGGGGTAAGGTCCACAACATCACAAAGGTTCTCATGAGGGAAGAATTCTCCAATGGGGAGAGGTGAGTCTACATGATGGTCCAGTGGTGGGGAAATCCAACTAATGTGGTCAGCTACCACATTTTCCACTCCTCTCTTATCTCTAATCTCAAGTTCAAACTCCCAGAGGAGGAGCATCCACCAAATGAGGAGGGGCTTAGATTCAGGTTTCTTAAGGAGAAAACAAAGGGCAGCATGATCAGAAAAGACAATGATTTTTGACCCAATAAGATATGAACGGAATTTTTCCAAGGAAAAAAATAGAAAGAAGTTCTTTTTCATTGTTTGTGTAGTTTACCTGGGCAGGTTCAGGGGTATGCGAGGCATACACAATGACATGAGGAGCCTTCTCAATACTTTGTGATAAAACCGCCCCAACTGCAAAGTTAGAGGCATCACACATAAGTTCTAAGGGGAGATCTCACCTTGGTGGTTGGATGATGAGAGGTTATGTGAGACTATTTTTTAGTGAATTTAATGCATCCTCACAATTTTTATCAAACACAAACTCAGAATATTTTTTCAATATCCGGGACAATGGAAGTGCAATCTTACTAAAGTCTTTAATGAATCGGCAGTAAAAACCAGCATGACCCAAGAAAGATCGCACCTCACGAACTCATTTTGGATATGGAAGGGTTTAAATTAATTCAATTTTATATTAATCAACTTGAATTACCTTATTTTAAATTACATTCCCAAGAACTATCCCCCGCTCAACCATAAAATGGCATTTATCATAATTTAAAACAAGATCTTTTTCAATGCAGTGACGGAGGATAGAACCTAGGTGTTCCAAAAAAATCATCAAAAGAAGATCCATATACCATGAAATCATCCATAAAGACTTCTATACAACTCTTAAGGTACTCAGAACAAATACTCAACATACATCGCGGAAAAGTACTAGGAGCATTACATAGACCGAATGGCATCCTTCTGTATGAAAATTTGCCAAATGGACAAGTAAATGTTGTCTTTTCTTGATCCTCATGGGCTATATGGATTTGGAAATAACCCGAAAAGCCATCAAGGAAACAATAATGGGACTTACCAGCCAATCATTCTAACATTCGGACAATGAAAGGTAATGGAAAGTGGTCCTTCTGAGTGGCTTGATTCTGTCGACTGTAGTCAATACAGACTGAACAATTGTTTTTCACATGTGTTGGAACCAATTAATTCCTTTCATTTGACACAACTATTATTCCTGTTTTTTTAGGCACAATTTTCACTGTGATAACCCATTTACTATCAGATATTGGATAAATGATCCCTACTGCAAGTAATTTACTAACTTCCAATTTTACCACTTCAAGGAGAGTGGGATTAAACCAGCATTGAGATTATATTATGGGTTTAAACACATCATCCAAAAGTATATGGTTCATATAAATAGATGGGATAATCCCGAGAATATCATTCGATGTCCATCCTATTTCTTTTTTACACTCTCTCAAAAGATCAAGCAGTTTTGATTCCTGCTGTTGAGAGAGGTTATTGGCAATAATGACGGGAAATTGGTCAACACCCTCAGGATAGGAATATTTTAAATTTGATGGAAGTGTTTTTAATTCCAACCCTCGGAGTTTTTGGATTGAGGTAGTGGATTTAGGGGGAGTGAGGTCCATGAAACTATCTATATGCTCATGTTTATTCTCAAAGGAACGAGAATCTATTGAAATGAGATTTGCAGAATCATCGATAGTCATGGGTACCGTAGAATAAACACACTCATCAATTAAAGCACAAAATTTACATGTTTATGAACCCACACAACATTCAAATGAAGAACCAAAACTCAAATCATCCATGGGTGAATAAGAGAAAAGTAAATCAGAGGATGGGTCGAGGATAAAATTTTGTGTGTGTTTGTCATTAGAGAGAACTTCCGTCGAATATATAGGAAGAGTGGAGTGCTCTTCAATGGGATTTTTCATAGCCTCAAGGATGTTAAAACTTACCTTTTCTCCTCCAAATTCCATAGACAGCGTACCATTTTGAACATTGATGATCGTCTTTGCTATTTTGAGGAATGGCCTCCGAAGTATGAGAGGAGTGTGTCCTTGGGTTTGGGTATCTTCCATCTCAAGAATGTAAAAATCAGCGGGGAAGATGAGATTATTTACTCTGACAAGGACATCCTCAATCACTCCTTTTGGATGCATTGTACTCTGGTTGGAAAGTTGCACGACAATGCATGTTGGTTGAAGCTCTACAACCTATAGAAAAGTATACATGGAGTGAGGAATTACATTAATGGAAGCACCTAAATCTATCATAGCTTCAGAAAGGAAGGTATCCCCTATGGCACACGGTATCGTGATTGTGCCTGGATCCTTGCATTTGGTTGGAATTGCTGGTTGAATCAAGTCCGAGACATTCCTATCCATGTTGACTCTCTCATTCCCCTTCAACCTTCGTCTATGGGTACAAAGTTCTTTAAGAAATTTGGAATAACGAGGAATTTTCTTGACTGCATCCAATAAAGGAATATTAACTTGAACTTTTTTTAAATGTATCCATTATCTCATTATCAATATCATTATAAAAAATTTTCATAGATTTATAGAGTCTTTGTGGGAACGGAAGAGGAATGGATTGTTCATTTTGAATCATCAATTATAATTTTATTTCCCTTTTTATTTTGTTTTTCATTACTTGGAATTATTGAGGGTTGGGAAGGAGTGTTTTCAAGAGGGGGACATACCTATTTCATAGAATCAGTAGAAGGAGAAGCTTCGGTACCGCTATGAAGTGTAATTGCACATACATTACCTTTGTCCTTTGGATTGGCAATGGGTTTGGATGGTAGTTGTTCAGACCCTTTCATCTTAAGCTCACTGATGGTGTTCACCAATTGTCCCACTTGAGTTCGTAGGTCTTGAATTGCCGATTTTGTAGACTGTTGGAACTGGAGGTTCTGGGTTTCCATTTGCTTCACCATATCCTCGAGGCTTGGTTCAGACTTGGGAGGAGGAGGATTTTTTTTTCAGATGTTGAAGGATAAGAAGGATTCATACATTTGCCTTGTTGATACCAGTTTTTCTTGGGGTATCTTGAGTTTCCTCCTTTTCAGTATTGTGGTTGTTCTTGCCACTCAGGGTTTGGATTTGGCCTGAATGGTTCTTGCTTGAACGGTGGTGCTTGTTGGAATGGACGCCCAGGGAACACTACAGCATAAGACTTAGATGAATCCTGATGTTGTGGGCACTGGTCAGAAAAAATGAGTATTATCAGAACAAATACCACAACGTAATGCAACGGGAGGAGAGAGTGTGAGTTACCTTGTGCTTGAGCTAATTACCTTAGAAGGGTATTCATATCATAACGTTTATTATCTGCCTTTTTTTTCTAGTGCTGAATGACTTACCTCATGAACTCCTCGGGTTGGTGCAATTGCTCATGTACCAAATTGTTGTGCATTTTGAGCCATGTTGGCTATTAAGTCACGAGCGGCGGAAGGAGTTTTATCAACTAGGGAACCACCAGCTGCAGTATCAATCATTCCACGATCCATGGGAATGAGTCCCTCATAGAAGTATTAGATTAATAGTTGTTCACTAATCTGGTGGTGGGGGTAGCTTGAGCAAAGTCTCTTTAATCTCTCCCAGTATTCATGAAGGATCTCTCCTTGTGATTTCCTAATTCCATAGATTTCTTTCCTAATTTATGCAGTTCAGGAGGCAGGGAATAACTTCTCTAGAAAGAGTCTTTTAAGGTCATTCCAGCCCCCAATTGTGGTAGGCAAATAGTATATCCAATCTTTGTCTACACCATCAAGGGAGAAAGAGAAGGCCCTAAACATAATTAGGTCCTCAGAAACATTTTGGGGTTTCATGGTGGAGCATACTATATGAAAATCTTCAAGATGCTTGTGAGGGTCCTCACTGAGAAGACCATTGAATTTAGGAAGATGGTGGATTAGACCTGATCTTAGCTCAAAGTTGGCTGCTTCCTTAGGATATTGGATGTACTCAAGTTGGTACTCCACATCAAGGGTGGTCAGTTCTTTTAAAGGTCGATTATTTATAGCCATGTTTTCTTGGGATTGATTAGGTTAAATTTTGGATTGGTTTAGAACCACTTTAGGTTCAAAAAGGGGTTCCTAAATTTTACTTGATTGACCTTCTCTAGATGCCTTGACTTGTGTGTGAAGTCACTTTTCAATTTCAGTGTCAAATTCAAGTAGTGTTTCTTTACCAGATCGGGTCATGTAAATAATTTGTGAAGTTTTTTTTAAATATGGATAAAATATCTTAAGAAGGGTGAAATGATAATATAATGTTATACTATATAATTAGAGAGGGATATGGAGAAGAAGAGAGAGAGAGAGATAAAGAACACACAAAAAACAACAAAAAATAAAGACAAAACCCAAAAAAAAACCAATAAAATGGGGGGTGGGGTATTTAAATGAGTACTAATTAAGAAGTAAAATAAATAAATAAAAAGAAATAAAGAAAAAAATGATCTTGGATCCCCAGAAATGGCGCCAAAATTTGATCACGTTGTTGAGCGTGTCAAATTAGTTGTTTAATTTTGACTAGAATTTCTGCAGTATAGTAGCAACCCTGGGTCGTCTCTCGATGGAGCCTTAGATCATTAATTCCAAAATGTGGTTCTGATTATGAAAGTAAAAGGTGAATGAGGTTTTTTAAAACTTTGGGGTTTGATAATTAAAGATGAAAATATAAAATGAAAGTGATAAAACAATGTAGAGATTAACAGAATTAATTAAGCGTGATCAACCCGGGGGTACTCTCATGATGCTTATCCTTCATCGCTTCATGATATAGGGTTATGATATTTTAATACCTAGTTTGTAACACCTAGAAACAGAATGTTACTAAGTTTATACTAGGATTCCTCCTAGGGTTTAGTGGAATACACACAATGATTCACCGGACACCGCCGATGATTGGGTGAATTGTGTTTGACTTCATAACTGAAACTCACCAAGGCAACGCATGAAGAACTTGATTAATTGTATAGTTTTGTATTTTATTTCTTTCTGATACCATGAAATAAATGTACATGTCCTTGAAGGTGCTTATGTGAGTTCAATTGACCAATATGAACCACACAAACACCACAATTGAAAGTGGGAAAAGAATGTGGTGAACGATGTGTGAAACATCACTTGAATAGGTACCCCCAAACATGATCATATGAGTTGAGCATGACATACCAGTACATAACTCAATAAAATAAGAATACAGGATGATTAAAAACAACACAAAAACCTGGAATTCAAAAGATCATTCAAATATTATAAACATGAAGCTTGGGATTTACATCACGTTCCTCCCCGGGTGATCACAAGGGGTTTAGAAACCCATGGGAGAGGAAGAAGAAGAAGATGTTGAAGTAGAACTTCTCATAGCCTCCAGAACTTCTAGGGATGTTGAGAAGACTCCTTGGGGACTCCAAAATGGTAGCACCTTTCCTCCTGGACAAACTTGGAAATGGGGTGCCCAAGGTGTCTTTTTATAGCCAAAAATGAGAAGTGGTTTTGGGCACTCTGATTTTGATAAACCAGATTGAGAAAGGTATTCAGCTATTATACAGTTGAATGTTTCTTTTGGAAAAACTCAAAAGTTGTATCCCCACGTCTTGTCTATCACCACCAAAATTTTTACACCATTTGGACAAATACATCTCGAGAGATTGATAAAATACAGAACGCCATTTTTGACATTGTGCATATTTGGTGGCTTGGACAGATCAGTTCAGATCGGCCCCATAAATTCCGAATCAGGATTGGTTTCCTTGATATGAAATGTATAATATTAAATTTTTGATCATCCCACAAAATATCTGCCCATTTGGATGCACGGATTTCACATACTATTCAAAACAGTTAAAAGATGTCCATGGATCCATGCAATTTTGGCCCAGTTTTCTTCCACTTCATCAAGGGCCCTCCAAATCATCTCCACCTACATTGAAATAATAAAAACAAGTAACGTTGACCATTATAATATTTATTAACATTAATTAATTGATTCAAACATAATTTGAATTTATTATTATATTTGTAATATTCATTACAAAACTAGTTTAAAACAGTGGTGTAAGGGTTGAATAAAATAGTGACTCATGGTACGATCACACCCCCACAATTAAACATTTTCACTCCTTGGAAAAGTCACATATCCAAATAAAATGATGCATATATATATATTTCCAACATCATGAATATTTAGCATTTGGGGAAATTTTAATTCACCAAAGTAATGTGATCAATGCACGAACTGCACCAATGAGTTCTTCCGAGTGAAAATAGAAAAAGATGTCTCATAAATCATATCACAATAAAATTAAAAGATATTTATGAAACCAAAATGAGCAAGTAATTCATAATTCAACCATTACACGAACTATCCATGTGTGTGTGTGAAGACCATTTCATGTTATTCTTTCTACTTTCTATCAAATAAATATAGGTTATTTTAACATTATTCACCTTTAAAAGATTTTTCACCGAACCTGTCCTACATCCTCTACAATCATATTTCAAGGTCCACTCACTTAAGAATTCCCAAAATTCAAACCATAAGCTCCTGACCTAGATATCCCCATATGTTGCACATTTCATCACTCCCCTCATTTATTATATTTTTTTAAAAGTTTCAATTGGAACAAATCTCACACTCATCTCTCAACCCTTGTTTAATATCCTCACGACACTAATTTCAATAGTTATAACAAGATCAAAGGTTGAGGAGGAGTGATTTTTGACCTGCCCAAGACACAACCAATTTTTTTTGAGGGTGTCGGACATTAGGTACACACACATAGGTCAATCTAGTACAGTAATGAAAAAAATCCGATAAGGAATGAACATATGGAAATATCATTTAAAGCTGAAAAATATTAACCCATCATATATTTACTTAATATTAAGTAAGAAATAATAACACTTTGTGGTTTGGTGCAAAAAGTTGTGGAGATAATAGTGAAACAGTTTTCCCAAAAACTACTCACCCAAGGAGCATCGATCATCTCAAAGGTTTCACATAGATGCGACCATTTAAATCATTGACATAAAACCATTTTAAAAGAAAATCACTCCTTGATGTTAAATTCATACAAATATTTTTTTAGCCTTCGTTATGGTATTTTTACTTTCCCCCCTTTATGGTCACCAAATCATCGAACATCGAAATTGTTGATGGGGAAAAATGAAAATACCATAAAGAAGGATAAAAAGAGAACAAAGTAGAAAACGATGAAAATTCCTAACTAACCCCGGAATTTATCCACCCCCCACACCTATAATGTATTGTGTCCTCACTGAAATAATGGAGAATGTGATAAGGAATGATAAAACCTGGGGTGTTTTATTGGTATGATGCGTCGAAAAGGTGGATTTCCTCCACCAGATTCTTTGGAAAATCCTCATATAAGTGTTTAAGTATCTTCCCATTGATGGTAAGACTTCATTCACTCTGCTCATGAAAAATCTGTATTGCACCAAAAGGGTAAACATTAGTAACAGTATAAGGACCGAGCCATCGGGAAAAAAGATTACCTGGGTGGAGCTTAAGCCTGGAATTGTACATGAGGACCTTCTCACCAATATGAAACTTCCTATGATGAATCATCCCATCATGGATTTCCTTTTTACTTTCTTTGTATATTCGAGAATTATTATACGAATCATGCAGAATTTCTTCCAACTCCTGAATCTACAACTTCCTATGCTCACCTGCATATGAGAGATTCATATTAGATTTCTTAACAGCCCAATATGCACGGTCTTCTACCTCCACTAGGATGTGACAAAAATTTCCAAACACAATACTATATGGTAAAATTCCTATTCGGGTTTTAAAATCCATATGGTACGCCCAAAGTGCATCATCCAAGCGCAAACTCCAATATTTCCTATTGGGTTGTACCATTTTATCCAAGATTCGCTTAACTTCCCAATTTGAAATTTCCGCTTGTCTATTAGTTTGGGGTTGATATGAAGTGGAGACTTTATGAAAAACCCCATACTTATGAAACAAGTTTTTCATGTTATGATTGCAAAAATGTGAACCCTGATCACTAATGATGAATCTTGGTAGACCAAACCTACTGAAAATCTGGGACCTCCAAAATCAATAACAACTCGAGATTCATCGGTCCTAATAGACTTTGCTTCCACCCATTTAGAAACATAGTCAACAGCTAGTAATATGTACACAAAGCCAAATGAATTTGGAAAAGTCCCCATGAAGTCAATTCCCCATGCATCGAAGATTTCACAGAATAAAATGGGTTGTTGGGGAAATTCATTCCTCTTGGAGATATTCCCTGTGAATTGACATCGAAAAAATGATTTACAAAACCTATGGGAATCTCTATACAATGTTTTCCAATATAATACCGATTCCAAGACCTTTCGAGCAGTACGTTGAGAGCCAAAGTGGACCCCACAAGCCAATGTGTGGCAGAAGCTCAAAACTGAGGTGAAATCATGGTCAGGGACACAATGATGAACAACCTAGTGTCTACAGATCCTCCACAAATACGGGTCATCCCAAATGTAACATCTCGAATCATGTTTAAGTCTCTGGGATTGTGAAGTGAAAAAATTAGTGGGGACCCTAGATGTTGCGAGAAAATTCACAATGTCCGCATACCTGGGGGTAAGGTCCACAACATCACAAAGGTTCTCATGAGGGAAGAATTCTCCAATGGGGAGAGGTGAGTCTACATGATGTTATAGTGGTGGGTAAATCCTACTAATGTGGTTAGCTACCACATTTTCCACTCCTCTATTATCTCTAATCTCAAGGTCAAACTCCTCGAGGAGGAGCATCCACCGAATGAGGTGGGGCATAGCTTCGGGTTTCTTAAGGAAAAAATGAAGGGCAGCATGATCAGAAAATACAATGATTTTTGACCCAATAAGATATGAACGGAATTTTTCCAAGGAAAAAACAATAGAAAGAATTTCTTTTTCAGTGGTCATGTAGTTTACCTGGGCAGGGTCAAGGGTACGCGAGACATACACAATTACATGAGGAGCCTTCTCAATCCTTTGTGATAAAACCGCCCCAACTGCAAAGTCAGAGGAATCATACATAAGTTTGAAGGGGAGTTCCGACCATGGTGGTTAGATGATGGTAGGTGATGTGAGACTATTTTTTAGTGAATTTAATGCATCCTCACAATTTTTATCAGACACAAACTCAGAATCTTTTTGCAATAACCGGGACAATGGAAGTGAAATCTTACTAAAGTCTTTGATGAATCGGTGGTAAAAAACAGCATGACCCAAGAAAGATCGCACCTCACGAACACATTTTCGATATAGAAGGGTTGAAATTATTTCAATTTTATATTTATCAAATTGAATTCCCTTATTTGAAATGACATTCCCAAGAACTATCCCCCGCTCAACCATAAAATGGCATTTCTCATAATTTAAAAAAAGATCTTTTTCAATGCAGTGGCGGAGGACAGAACCTAGGTGTTCCAAACAATCCTCAAAAGAAGATCCATATATCGTGAAATCATCCATAAATACTTCCATACAACTCTCAAGGTACTCATAAAAAATACTCAACATACATCGCTGAAAAGTACCAGGAGCATTACATAGACCGAATGGCATCCTTCTGTATGAAAATGTTCCAAATGGAAAAGTAAATTTTGTCTTTTCTTGATCCTCATGGGCTATATGGTTTTGGAAATAACCTGAATAGCCATCAAGGAAACAATAATGGGACTTACCAGCCAATCTTTCTAACATTTGGTCAATGAAAGTTAATGGAAAGTGGTCCTTCTGCGTGGCTTGATTCAGTCGACGGTAATCAATACAGACTCACCAATTGTTTTTCACATGTGTTGGAACCAATTCATTCCTTTCATTTGAAACAACTGTTATTCCTGTTTTTTAGGCACAATTTGCACTGGGCTAACCCATTTACTATCAGATATTGGATAAATGATCCCTGCTACAAGTAATTTACTAACTTCCAATTTTACCACTTCAAGGAGAGTGGGATTCGACCGACATTGAGATTGTCTTATTGGTTTAGCCTCATCATCCAAAAGTATATGGTGCATACAAATAGATGGTCTAATCTCGGGAATATCATAAAATGTCCATCCTATTTCCTTTTTTACACTCTCTCAAAAGATCAAGGGGTTTTTATTCCTACTGTTGAGAGAGGTTATTGGAAATAAGGACAGGCAATTGGTCAATACCCTCAAGGTAGGTATATTTTAAATTTGATGGAAGTGGTTTTAATTCTAACAATGGGGGTTTTTGGATTGATGGAGTGGATTTAGGGGGAGTGAGGTCCATGAAACTATCTATCTGCTCATGTTTATTCTCAAAGGAAATAGAATCTATTGAAATGAGATTTGAAGAATCATCAATAGTCATGGGTACCTCAGAATAAACACACTCATCAATTAAAGCACAAAATTTACATTTTTCTGAACCCATAGAACATTCAAAAGAAGAACCAAAACTCAAATCATCCATGGGTGAATAAGAGGAAAATAAATCAGAGGATGGGTCAAGGATAGAATTTTGTGTGTATTTTTCGTTAGAGAGAACTTCCATCGAATAGATAAGAAAAGTGGAGTGCTCTTCAATGGGGTGTTTCATATCCTCAAGGATGTTAAAACTTACCTTTTCTCGTACGAATTCAATGGAAAACATACCATTGTGAACGTTGATGATCGCCTTTGATGTTTTGTGGAATGGCCTCCCACGTATGAGAGGAGCGTGTACTTGGGTTTGGGTATCTTCCATCTCAATAATGTAAAAATCAGCGGGGAAGATGAGATTCTTCACTCTGACAAGGACATCCTCAATCACTTCTTTTGGATGTGTTGTACTCCGGTTGGAAAGTTGCACGACAATGCCTGTTGGTTGAAGCTCTCCAAGCTGTATAGAATTATACATGGAGTGAGGCATTACATTAATAGAAGCACCTAAATCTAGCATAGAATCAGCAAAGAAGGTCTCCCCTATGGTACACAGTATCGTGAATGTGCCCGAATCCTTGAATTTGGTTGGAATTTCTAGTTGAATCAAGGCCAAGACATTCCTTCCCAAGTTGACTCTCTCATTCCCCTTCAACCTTCATCTATGGGTACAAAGTTCTTTAAGAAATTTGGAATAACGGTGAATTTTCTTGACTGCATCCAATAAAGGAATATTAACTTGAACTTTTTTAAATGTATCCATTATCTCATTATCAATATCATTATAAAAAAATTTATTAGATTTAGAGAGTCTTTGTGGGAAAGGAAGAGTAATGGATTGTTCATTTGAATCATCAACAATAATTTTTTTGCCCTTTTTATTTTGTTTTTCATTAATTGAAATTTTTTAGGGTTGGGAAGAAGTGTTTTCAAGAGGGGGACATACATGTTTCATAGAATCAGTAGAAGGAGAAGCTTCTTTACCACTATAAAGTGTAATTGCACATACATTACCTTTGTCCTTTGGATTGGCAATGGGTTGGGATGGTAGTTGTCCAGACCCTTGCATATTAAGCTCACTGATGGTGTTCGCCAATTGTCCCACTTGAGTTCGTAGGTATTGAATTACTGATTATGTGGAATGTTGGAACTGGAGGTTCTGGGTTGCCATATGCTTCACCATATTCTTGAGGATTGGTTCAGAATTGGGAGTAGGAGGATTGTTTTGAGACGTTGAAGGATAATAAGGTTTCATACCTTGGCCTTGTTGAAACCAGTTCTACTTGGGGTATCTTGAGTTTCCTCCTTGTCAGTATTGTGGTTGTTCTTACCACCCGGGTTTTGGATTTGGCCTGAATTTTTCTTTCTTGAACGGTGGTTCTTGTTGGAATGGATGCCCAGGGAACACTGCAACACAAGACTCAGATGAATCCTAAAGTTGTGGGCACTGGTCAGAAAAATTAGTATTATCAGAAAAAATACCACAATGTAATAAAACGGGGGGAGAGTGTGAGTTACCTTGTGATTGAGCTAATTGCCTTAGAAGGGTGTGAATCTCATCAAGTTTATTATCTACCTTTTGTTCTAGGGCTGAAGGACTTACCTCATGAACTCCTCGGGTTTGTGCAATTGCTCATGTACCAAATTGTTGTGCATTTTGAGCCATGTTGGCTATTAAGTCATGAGTGGCAGAAGGTGTTTTATCAACTAGGGAACCACCAGCTACATCATCAATCATTCCATGATCCATGGGAATGAGTCCCTCATAGAAGTATTGGATTAATAGTTGTTCACTAATCTGGTGGTGGGGGCAGCTTGAGCAAAGTCTCTTGAATCTCTCCCAGTATTCATGAAGGGTCTCTCCTTGTGATTTCCTAATTACACAGATTTCTTTCCTCATTGATGAAGTTATGGAGGCAGGGAATAACTTCTCTAGAAAGAGTATTTTAAGGTCATTACAGCCCCCAATTGTGGTAGGCAAATAGTATAGCCAATCTTTGGCTACACCATCAAGGGGTAAAGGGAAGGCCCTAAACTTAATTTGGTCCTCATAAACATTTTGGGGTTTCATGGTGGAGCAGAAAATATGAAACTCTTTAAGATGTTTGTGAGGGTCCTCACAGGGAATACCATGTAATTTAATAATAAGGTGGATGAGACCTGATCTCATCTCAAAGTTGGCTGCTTCCTCGGGATATTGGATGTACGCAGGTTGGTACTCCACATCAGGGGTGGTCAGTTCTTTTAAAGTTCGATTATTTGTATCCATGTTTTCTTGGGTTTTATTGGGTTCAATTTTGGATTGGTTTAGAACTACTTGAGGTTCAAAAAGGGGTTCCTCAATGTTACTTGATTGATCTTCTGTAGATGCCTTGATTTGTGTGTGAAGTGACTTTTCAATTTCAGGGTCAAATTCAAGTAGTGTTTCTTTACCAGATCGGGTCATGCAAATAATTTGTGATTTTTTTTAAATATGGATAAAATATATTAAGAAGGGTGAAATGATAATATAATTTTATACTATATAATTAGAGAGGGATATGGAGAAGAAGAAGAGAGAGGGAGAGATAAAGAACACACCAAAAACAACCAAAAATAAAGACAAAACCCTAAACAAAAACAATAAAATGGGGGTGGGGTATTTAAATGAGTACTAATTAAGAAGTAAAATAAATAAATAAAATTTAATAATGAAAAAAATGATCTTGGATCCCCGTAAATGGCGCCAACATTTGATCGCGTTGTTGAGCGTTTCAAATTAGTTGTTTAATTTTGACTAGAATTTCTGCAGTATAGCAGCAACCTTGGGTCGTCTCTCGATGGAGCCTTAGATCATTAATTCCAAAATTTGGTTCTGATTATGAAAGTAAAAGGTGAATGAGGTTATTTAAAACTTTGGGGTTTGATAATTAAATATTAAAATATAAAATGAAAGTGATAAAACAATGTAGATATTAACAGAATTAAATAAGCGTGATCAACCTGGGGTAATCTCATGATGTTTATCCTTCATCACTTCATGATATAGGGTTGTGATATTTTAATCCCTGGTTTTTAACACCTAGAAACAGAATGTTACTGAGTTTATACTTGGATTCCTCCTAGGGTTCAGTCGAAAACACACAATGATTCATCGGACACCGCCGATGATTGGTTGAATTGTGTTTGACTTCATAACCGAAACTCACCAAGGCAACACACGAAGAACTCAATTCACTTTCCAGGTTTGTAATTTATTTCTTTATGATACCATGACATAAATTTACATGGCCTTGACAGTGATTATGTGAGTTCAATTGACCAATATGAACCACATAAACACCGCAATTGAAAGGTGGAAAAGAAAGTGGTGAACGGTGTGTGAAACATCACATGAATGGGTACCCCCAAACATGATCATATGAGTTGAGCACGACATAACAGTACATAAATCATTAAAATAAGAATATAGGATGATTAAAAACAACAAAAAAACCTTAAATTCAAAATATCATTCAAATATTACAAACTTGAAGCTTGGGATTTACGTCACGGTCCTCCCTGGGTGATCACAAGGGGTTTAGAAACCCATGGGAGAGGAAGAAGAAGAAGATGTTGAAGTATAACTTCCCATAGCCTACAGAAATTCTAGGGATGTTGAGAAGACTCATTGGGGACTCCAAAATGGCAGCACCTTGCCCCCTGTCCGAAATTTCAAATGGGGTGCCAAAGGTGTCTTTTTATAGCCAAAATGAGAAGTGGTTTTGGGCACCCAGATTTTGATAAACCACTTGGATAAAGGTTTTAGGCTATTATACAATCGATTATCCATTTTTACAAAACTATAACATTGTATCCCCACGTCTTATCTATCACCACTGAAGGGTTGGCACCATTTTGACAAATACAGCTCGAGATATTGATAAAATACCGAACGTCACTTTTGACTTTGTGTGTATTCGGTGTCTTGGACAGATCAGTTCCGATGTCCCCCTTAGAAAACGAATCAGGATTTGGTTCCTTTATATGAAATGTATCTTATTAAATTTTGGATCGTCCCACAAAATATCATCCCATTTGGATGCATGGATTTCGTGTACTATTCAAAACAGTGGACAAATGTCCATGTATCCATGCAATTTTGGCCCAGTTTTCTTCCACTTCATCAAGGGCCCTCCAAATCATCTCCACCTACATTGAAATAATAAAAACAAGTAACAATTCCCGTTCTAATATTGATTAAAATTAATTAATTGATTCAAACATAAATTTAAAATTTTTATTATATTTGGAATATTCATTACAAAACTAGTTTAAAACAGCGGTGTAAGGGTAGAATAAAACAGTGAATCGTGGTACGATCAGACACCTCACAAACCAGCTTTATATCATCACTAACTCTACTGCGATGCCAGCAACTTATCCTAGAGTGACCTAGATTTTAACTATAAGAACATAAATCCACCCATGATTCAAAGACAACCGTCTATTTTTATCGAAATTCCTCACCAACAACAATCCATAAAAACTCAACGGATTCCTTAGATGCATCAACTTCAACAAAATCTCTTGGATCAATAGGTTGAAAAACCGCACGGGTCCTACTTTCTGAGAAAAGATACCTTCCCACCATATTTCCTAGCATATAAATGATCGAAGGATTTTTAAAAGTTAGGGGTAGTTCAGTGAATCGGGCCCAAGTGGCAATCATTGGAGAATCATGATTCATATGAAGATCAAAGATTTATCTAAAGAGAAACAATCCGGAACCATTAGAGATATGGGGATCCGAGGACCACACTAGAGTTAGATCCTCCTCTGTTTCCAACCAAATCATAATGTTCTGGTCGTCAATTAATCCTACCATCATACGATCTTGAAGACCCCAGGATTCAAACACAAACCTATCCAATAAGTCCACCAGGGGTCTCGGGTTCATGAAGAGAGAAACCAACATCAAGCTATGAAGATATGAGGATCCATTAAACTCATGGATCAAGATTGGGAGTGGCAGGTGGCCTTCTTACAAATCATAAACTTTTGGGAAAGTTTAAATCCAGGGAAATGAGGGTAGAAAATCAGGGATGGAGAATGGGATAAAGGATTTATGATCTTCATTGAGGATCAATGAACCCCCCCTATAGGGGGAATAAATATATGTGGTCTCCAGTTTCATCAAGGGGAATAAGGGGTGACACCATTGTGAGAGCGAAGAGGAGGTACAACCATCAGGTTTTATTCTATGGGTTTTTCTTCTTAGGTTATTTGGAATTTTAATGGGTTTTATGGGTTTTAGGGTAATTTAGGTATTTTATATTTTTTCAAATTGTAAGGGTTATTAGAGATTTTTAGGTTGTTTTTGGTTTTAGGGGTTTTTTGGTTTTTAAATAATTTTAGTTTTTTGGGGTTTTTAGGACTTTTAGGGGTTTTAGGGTTTGTTAGGGGTTTTAGTGTTTTGGGGTTTTATGGTTTTTAAATGTTTTTTTGGGGGTTTTGGGGTTTTTAGTGTTTTTAGGCCTTTTAGGGTATTTATGGGGTTTTAGAGGGTTTCTAGGTTTTTTGGTGTTTTTTTGGTCTTAGGGCTTTTAGGGGATTTTATGGTTTTTATAGTATTTAGTGTTTTTTATGGTTTTTGCGTGTTTTTATGGTTTTGGGGTTTTTAAAAATTTTAGGGGTTTTATTGTTTTTAGGTGTTTTAGTGGGTGTTTAGGTTTCTTGTGTTTTTGTAGTGTTTTGGGGGGTTTATATTTTTTTAGTGTTTATTAAGGTTTTTAGGATTTTTATGGTTTTTTATGGTTTTAGGTTTTTAAGGGTTTTTTTGGGTTTTAGTGTTTTTATATATTTTCATGGTTTTAGGATTTTATTAGGGATTTTTAAAAGTTTTTTATGGTTTTTAGGGGTATTGGAGTTTTTAGTGTTTTTTAGGTATTTAAGGGGTTTTTTGGTTTTTATGTATTTTTAGGTTTTATGCTTTTTTTTGGTTCTAGTGTTTTTCTTAGGGTTTTTAGGATATTTGAGGGTTTTAGGGGTGTTATGTTTTTTTTCCAATTTTAGAGTTTTTAGGGGTTTTAATGCTTTTAGTGGGTTTTATGTTTTTTCATTGATTTTATGGTTTTTAGGGGTTTGAAGGTTTTTTTTTGTGGTTTTATGGTCTTTTAGTGGTTTTTAGGGTTCTTTTGGTTTTTTATGGTTTTTAGGGTTTTTAGGTCCTTTTAACATTTTAGGGTTTTAGGGTCTTTTGTGGGTTTTTAGTCTTTTAAGTATTTTTAGGGTTTTTAGGATCTTTTAGGGTTTTTAGGGTCATTTATGGATTTTATGGGTTTTGGGGGATCTTGAGAAATTTTAGGAGGGTTTTAGGTGTTTTAATGTTTTTTCAGGGATTTTAGGGGTTTTAGAATTTTTACAGTCTCTAAGGGTTATTGTCAGGTTTTAGAGACTTTTATAGTTTTTAGGATCATTTAGTGTTTTTTGGTTTTTTGGGTCCTTTAGGGGTTTTCGGGTTTTCATGGTCCCTTTTGGTTTTTAGGTTTCTTTAGGTTTTTTAGGAACTTATGTGTTTTTTTGGGTCAATTAGGGTTTGTTAAAGATTAAGGGTTTCTTGGGGATTTATGGTCCTTTTAGGGTTTTAAGGGGTTTTTAGTTTCATCTAGGGTTGTTAGGATCATTTAGGCTTCGGGTGGGGGTATCAGTTCCCTTTAGGGTTTTCAGTTTCCTTTAGGTGTTTTTAGGGGCCTTTTGGGGTTTTTAGATACATTTTTAGTTTTTAAAAAGTTTTAATGTTTTTTGGTCTTTTATGGGTTTTAGGATTTTTAGGAGTTTTCATAGTTTTAGGGTGTTTTATCCTTTTTAAGGAATTTTAGGGTCTTTTATGGAATTTATTTTTTTAGGGACTTTAGGGGGGTTTTATATTTTTAATGTTGTTTTTTTCATTTTTTACTATGTTTATGTTTTTAGGTTATATTAGTTTTTTAGTGAAGTTATGGTTTCTCTTGCCATTAGGGGTTTAATTTTTTTAGTGCTTTATTGTTATTTTTGGGCATGGGGGTATATTTTTAGTTTTTTTAGTATATTTTGGGGTTTTTTAGTGTTTTTAACATTTTTAGGTGGTTTAGGAATTTGTAGGGGTTTTAGGGATTATTTAGATTTTTTGGTTTTTAGGGGTTTTTATTGTTTTTTAGGGGTTTTTTTGTTTTGGTGTTTTAGAGTTTATTGGTATTTATATGCATTCTAGGATTTTTAATTTTTTTTGTGGATTTTAGTGATTTTAGGGGTTTTAATGGGTTTTAAAGGCTTTTAGGGTCTTCTTAGGGGTTTCATAGTTTTAGGGTTTTTAGTAATTTTAGAATTTTTTTACAGTTTTTAGGGGTCTTATGGTTTTTAGGGGGTTTTATAGATTTTCAGGGTTTTTATGCCTTTTTGGGTTTTTAGCAGGTTTTAGGGGTGTTCAGATCATTTGTTTCTTTTTAGGAATTATTTTGTTTTTTTGGGTTTTTATAGTTTTTTGTTTTTTTTTACGGTTTTTAGAGTTTTTAGGGCTTTTAAGGTTTTAATGGGTTTTATGTTTTTTAAAGATTTTTAGATGTTTTAAGAATTATTTGTTGATTTTAATGGTTTTTAGTGTTTATTTATGTTATTTTAGGGTTGTTTTAATGTTTTCTAGTTTTTAGGGATCTTTTATGGGTTTTGGGGTTTTAATGATTTTTAGGGATTCTTTGGGATTTTACAATTTTGAAGGGTTTATATAGTTCAAATGGATTTTATCACTTTTAAGTGATTTTTATGGATTTTATGATTTTAGGGTTTTGGGGTTTTTAGGGGTTTTTATGTTTTTTAGGGTTTTAGGGGTTTTATGTTTTTTTTAGGTTTTAGGATTTTGGGTTTTTTTTGGGATTTATGGATTTTATGGAGTTTTAGGGTTTTTATAGTCATTTATGTTTTTAGGTTCTGTTAGGGATTTTTTTTGGTTTTTTATTGTATTTTAGGGTTTTTAGGGGGTTTATGGTCTTTTGGTATTTTTAAGGTTTTCTAAGATTTTTAGGTGTTTTTTGAGTCTTTTAGGGATTTTATTGTTTTTTGGGGTTTAGGGAATTTTATCATTTATTGGGTATTTTGGGTATTTTTAGTCTTTTATGAGTTTTTAATGGTTTTCTATGGGTTTTTATGTTTTTAGGGGTTCTTGGAAATTTTAGGGATTTTTTGGTCTTCTGGTGTTTTATGGTTTTTTAGGGTTTTCTTTTCATTTTTATAGTTTTTAGGGGGGTTTTTTGGGTTTTTTGGATTTTTTTTGTGTTTTTAGGGGTTTTTTAAATAGTTTAATGGGATTATGGGTTTTATTTGGGGGGGTAGGGTTTTTAAGGGCCTTTTAGGGTATTTTAATTTCTTGAGGGTTTTTAGGATTTTCTAGCTGTTTTAGGGTCTTTATGGTTTTTATGGTTTTTGGGTTTTTATGGTTTTAAGGGGTGTTTTTGGGGTTTTAGGGGTTTCTTGGGTTTTTAATTAGTTTTAATAGTATTTAGGGTTTTATAGTGTATTTATATTTTCTATGGTTTTTAGGGGTTTTTATTATTTTAAGGGGTTTTAGGGTTTTAGAGTATTTTTATGGTGTTTGAGGTATTTTTAGGGGTTTAGAGTTTTTTAAGGGTTCTTAGGTTTTTTTTATGTTTTTAGTTTTTTTATGTTTTTTGGGTTTATAGGGGGTTTTAATGTTTTTTTCATATTTTTAGAGTTTTTTTGTGTTTTTAATTGTTTTAGGTTTTTTAGGTTTTTTTTTTTTTTTATAGGGCTAATGATGTATTTTTGGGTTTTGGGTATTTTTAGGTTTGCATTTGATTTTAGGGTCTTTTTAGGGTGTTTGGGGTTTTAGGGTCTTTTTGGGAATTTTTAGTGGTTTTTAGATTTTTTGTGTGTTTAGGTGTTTTTTGTGTTTTAGGGGTTTTAGGGTTTATTTACAGTTTATTTAGGGTTTTATGGGATTTTAGGGGTTTTAAGGGTTTTTTAGTTTTTATGGATTTTTATTGTTTTTAAGGTTTTTAGGGTTTTAAAATTATTTATAAGGGTTTTAGGGTTTTTGTTATTTTTATGGATTTTATGGGTTTTGGAACTTCTTGGGTTTTTAGTGTTTTTACGGTGTTTTAGGGTTTTCAGGGTCACTAAATGTTTTAATTTTTTGGGTATTTTTGGGGGTTTTTGTATTTTCTTGAGTTTTTAAGGTTTTATTGGTTTTAATATATTTTATGGGTTTGAAGGTTTTAGTCTCTTTTAGGGGTTTACGGTATTTTTGGTTTTAGGCTGTAGGGGATTTGGTTTAGGGTTTTATGGTTAAGGGTTTACTGTTTAAGGTGTACGGTTTAGGGTTTAGGGCTTAGGTTGAAGGGTTTATGGTTTTGGGTGTTGGGTATAGGGTTTATGGAGTTGTGTTTGGGGTTTATGGTGTCAGGTATATGTTATTAGGTATAGGGTTTTGGGTTATGGGTGTAGGGAATGTGGTTTCTGGTCTAAATTTTTTGGTCTAGGGTATAGGATATAATGTTTAGGGTGTATGTTTTAGGTTTTAAGATGTAGAGTATAGGGTTTTAGTTTTTTATGTTTTTTATGGATTTCTAATATTTTTATGATTTTATGTTTTATTTGGTTTATAGGGTTTTCAGTGGGTTTATGGTTTTAGGGTTTTTAGTATTTTAGGGTGTCTTGGTTTTTTTAGATTTACTGGATTTTAGGATTTATTGGGTTTTATTGGTTTTTTGGGGGTTTTGGTGTTTCAAGGGTTTTTATGGGTGTTTTTAGGGTTTATTGGTTTTAGGTTTTTTATGTTTTTTTATTTGAGGTTTTAGGGTTTTTAGGGGTTTTAGGGGTTTTAGAGTTTTTAGGGTTTCTAAGGTATTTTGATTTTTTTTGGGGTTTTTCTTTTTTTAGTATTTTTATTTTTTTGGTCTTTAATGGGTTTTTTGGTTTTTAGGTTTTTAAGGTTTTTAGTGCTTTATGGATTTTTTGGATTTTTTGGATTTTTTATTTTTTCCATGGGTTTTAGGGATTTTTTTTATTTTTATGGTTTTTAATGGGTTTTAGTTTTTTTAGGGTTTATTGGCTTATTTTGAAGTTTTTAGTATTTTTATAGAGTTTTAGGATCTTTTATTGTCTTTTAGGGTGTGTTACGGTTTTTAGGGTTTTTAGAGTTTTTAGGTTTTTAGGGTTTTTATGGATTATTTAGGGATTTTAGTATTTTGAGATTCTTTACAGTTTTTAGGGGGTTTAGGGTTTTTTATGTTTTTTAGGGTTTTCTGGGTACTTATGGTTTTTTGGGTTTTATAAAGTTTTTTTGTAGGTTATTTTTGGGAAAAGAAGGCTCAATACCAGGTGAACCTGGCCACCCAAAATATATATAAAAAAGAAGATCACCAAGAATGATGTTACATGGGGGGGATTACAAACCCGGGTGTGCATATCTCCCTTCATATCAGACTCCACAAATCGAAGGCATCACGGTGTGGCCACATGTGACCATATCGAGTATTAGGTTATTTTGGGGGTTTTATGGTCTTTTATGGTTTGGGGGGGGGGGTTTAGTGTTTTTAGAGAATTTTAGGGTTTATTAATGGTTTTTAGGGTCTTCTAAAATTTTTATAGCTTTTCGGGTTTTTATAGTCCTTTTAAATTTTTAGATTTTTTAGGGTCTTAAGGATTTTAGTAGTTTTTGGATCCTTTAGGGGTTCTATCATTTTTGATACTTTTTTGTATTTTTAGCTTATTTTGGGAACTTTTGGGTTTTTTATGTTTTTAGGGTCATTTCGGGTTTTTGGGGGTTTTAAGGTCTTTTGGGGTCTTTTAGGTTTTTAGTGTCTTTTATTGTTTTAAGGGTTTTTTTGTTTCATGGTCTTTTATGGCATTAATGGGGTTTTAGTGTCTTATAGGGTTTTATGTAATTTTAGTGGTTTTTAGTTTTTCGTGTTTGAAGGGTTTTTAGGGTCTTTCAGGGTTTTTATATTTTAGGAAATTATTTGTCTTAATGGGGGGTTTTAGGGTTTTTACTACTTTAGGGTTTTTAGGATCCTTTGGGGATTTTATACTTGTTTAGGATTTTCATGGATTTTTAGGCATTTTGGGTTTCTAAAGGGTTTTTTATGGGGTTTTTGGTTTTTTAATGTTTTTTATGTTTTTTGGGTTTTTGGGTATTTTTATGGTTTTTAGGGGTTTTTAGGGTATTTTAATGTTTTAGGGTTTTAGGGATTTAAGGGTTTTAGTAGGTTTTAGTGTTTTAGTTTTTTTAGTGATTTAAGGTTTTTATGGGTTTTTAGGGTTTTAATGGTTTTTAGGTATTTTCATAATTTTTTTTATGTTTTGGGGTTTTATGTTTTTAGGGATTTTAGAGTTTTCTTTGTTTTTTATTATTTTTGTGTTTATTTTATGGTTTTTAGGATTTTTTAGGTATTTTTATGGATTTTAGGGACTTTTAGGTTTTTAGAGTTTTTAGGGTCATTTAGGGGTTTTCATATTTTTTAGTGGTTAAGGGAATTTCAGGGTTTTTGTGGTTTTGTGTTTTTAGGGATTTTTATGGTCATTTAAGGTTTTTAGGATGTTTTTTAGATTTTTGGGTCTTTTAATTTTTGTTTGGGGTTTGTTAGTGTATATTAAGGTATTTGAGTTTTTATGTTCTTTTAGGCGTTTTAATGGTTTTTAGGACTTTTTAGGATCTTTTAGTCATTTTAGAGGGTTTAGGGTTTTAAAGTTTAATTTTATGTTTCTAGGGTCTTTTAGAGTTTTTTTTGGGGGGGGGGGGGGTTAGGTTACCTCGAATGGCCTGAAGGCCTTAATTTTTATTGATTTTTGATAACCCCCATTTCAAGGGATGAGGGGGAACCCTTACAATGCCCATAGGCTCAGAGATTACATGGTTCGTAGGCTTAGGAGATTAAATGACCCGAAGATCTTAGGGAATTAAACCAGACTATCTTCAAGGATCTACCCATCCCCAGCATCTGCATCATGATAGTAGCTCTCCACCTTCACATGGCCGTCTGGCTAGGCTTCCCGTGCAAGCACAGGCTAGTCCCGAAGGCATAGTCATAACCTTTCATTCTGAAAAATCTATTTGGCTCTACTCTCGTGAGTGCACCTTCTCTGAATCCTCTTCTAGGGCTGCTCCTTTTTTTGTAGTGTGTCTCGGGCAACTACATGTTGCTCGAAGGCGTTGAGGTAGCATGAAGGCCTTAAAGGTGGCCCGAAATCCCTACTTACCTGAAGGCCTGGGTGGTCCGAAATCTTTAAGGGTCCTTACCAGTGTTTTTGGGTTTTTACAGTTTGTAGGGTTTTAGTTTCATTTTTTATTTTTTAGCATTTTAAGGGATTTTAAGGGTTTTTCAAGGTGATTCAAATTTGTAGGGGTGTTTAGGGTTTTTATATTTTTTATGGTTTTACAGATTTTATGGTCTTTTAGGGTTATTTGAGGATATTTGAGGGTTTTGGGTTCTTTTTAGGTTCTTTTAAGGTTTTGGTTTTTTAATAGTTTTATGTTCTTTTGGTGTTTTAAGGTTCTTTGGATTTTTTGGGTTTTATAAGTGTTTTTAGATTTTTTTAATGTTTTTATGTTTTTTTAGGGGGTTTAAGTTGTTTTAAGGGTTTTGGGGTTTGTTAGGATCTATTGGGGGTTTTAGGGGTTTAGGGTTTTCTTAAGTGATTAGGGGGTTTGGGGTTTTCTTAAGGATTTTTAGGGGTTAATGAGTTTTTTAATATTTTATAGGGTTTTTTTTGATTTTTTAAGGATTTTAGAGATTTTTTGGGTTTTAGGTTTTTTTAGGATTTTTTGGATTTTTTGGGACTTTAGGGGTTTTTTTGTCTGGGGTTTTTATGATTTTATGGGTTTTAAGGTTTTTCGTGTTATTGTTTTTAGGTTTTTTTGTGTTTTTATGGTTTTCATCAGTGTTAGGGGTTTTTGATTTTTTTAGGGTTTTAAGTTTTTAGGGTTTTAGGGTTTAGGGATTGAGGTTTAGTGTATAGGGTTTAGGGTGTAGGTTAAGTGTTTATAGTTAAGGGTATAGGGTTTAAGGTATAGGATATAGTGATTAGGGTGTACGGTTTAGGTTGTAGGTTGTGGGGTATAGGGTTTAGGGTGTAGGTTTTATAGTTTAGTGTTTAGGTTTTAGTGTGTATAGTTAAAGGTTTATGGTGTAGGGTTTAAGGTTTATAGTATATGGTATAGGGTTAGGGTATAGGGTTTAGAGTTTATAGTTTATGGAATAAGGTTTTGGGTGTATGGTATAGGGTTTATGGTGTTTGGTATAGGGTATAGGTTTTAGGGTGTAGGGTATACAATGCAAGTGATGGGCCTACACAAATCGTTTAATTCACACAGGCTGTGGTCAGATTAGAATTATTGATTTCCCAAACTTCACTTACTACTCATGCATAATGTTGCTATTGTCCAAGGTCGACCCCACAGGGAGAAATCTGGGACTTGGAGGTTAATGGATTGAGACTATTTGGGTAGGAGTCCATTCTAGGTTACTTCAGTTTGGGAGTTACTAAATCTATGGTGGATGGTAGTTACTTCAAGGATGAGAGAATACGTCGGGATCAATTTTCAGTATCTGTAAAAGGGTGATCTATATTCTAATCTTGGTAGGATCCTATGGTTTATGTTGCGAATAAAGTGGAAGCCACTAGTTGAATTTGGCCAAGTCACCTAGTTCTACCCAGGAGGTCACTATTCCTTTATCTAGAGATAGTGATAACCTTGATGCATTAAACATATATCATATGACAGAAAGAATCTTAGGCTAGTGGTCATAGCCCAATCTAATATAATTTGGATAGGGTCTTCCACGTAAATATCCTGTGATCAAGTATATTTAATCAAATTTGATAGAAATTAATTATTTACCCTGATTACTAATCCTTATGGTTACCAATATAGAATTATATTTTTAATTATTTATACTCCCCTACTCTCGATCCCTAACCCTAGGAGGTTTTATCCACTCATGGTAGTAGGAGAGAAGAATAAACAATTAAAAACCATGCTCGACATGCTAATATAATTTTAAATTAAACAATTCACAATCATGAAGTGGTTTGATTCCCTAAGATGGGTGACCATGAAATTAGGATTCAAATCACAATTTTAATAACATACTTCGTTTTAATGGAAGCAGAAATGGATTCGACATGAGTTTGATGTTGATCAATGGTAAGCACTCGAAGGGAAATCAAAGGTGAATATGAAAAAACAATCCATGACTCTTTTATTGAAATAAAATATAAAAACAATGAATAAATTTAAGTTTTTTAGGGAAGGAGTCAAAGGGAAATTGAAGAGAAAAAAGCATAAATACTTATGCTCTTGAATCCTTTGAAAACCATTGTGGGGATTCTATATAAATATGCGGAATGGGTCCTGAAGTGTAATATATTACACGTCATGTAACACAAATCTATGTATATCTCTAATGTTTTTTCATCTGATGCATATCTCACACGTATCTCGCCTGATTTATGAGGATTTACTACTTACACATCATGTATTGATGCATGATGATGTGTACTGGCCTTCCAGTTGTTATTCCAGAGTGGATTTCATGTTCAATGGTTTGGACTGAGGTCACATCGTGTATTGGCCATTCAAATCGTGTACTTTCTTATTTCTCTACTCTCTTCATCACTTGGTTCATTACATTTCTCATGACTTTCCAAATGCTATGAAATCCTATTACATGTTGTGTATTGATAGTTCATGATTTGTAATAGGTGAATTGTGCACTTTTTCTGCATTTCTTTATTTGAAACCCTGTGAAGCCTCATTCCTACAAAATTAAGCACACACCAAGAGAATTATCAAATAAAACAATTAAAATCATTATGTAAATGGCATAAAAATGTATATATTAATTTAGATTATAAAATTCCTCCACACTTGAACAATTTATTATCCTCAATTGAAATGGCCTCAACAGGGATTTTCAAAAGATAAGTAATTTTTAAAACAGGAAAAAATCATTATATATAGAAAAATAAAACTATATGTAAGCAGAAAAAGATATTTTCCAGAATCATTACTATAAGAATATCATTCATGTCTCATAGCTCAGTTCTTTTACACAAATTCTTATATTTTAATAATAATATTTTAACTGTTCCTTGAATTCTACACCCATTTTTAATTTACCTTATAATTAATTTTCTCTCATTACTATAGGTAAATTTAAATTGGAGTTTTGATCATACCCTGAGTACATGTTCCTAACCATAGGCTTGGATTGGTTCTATCATCTCCACTTTGTAAAGACAAGTACAAAAATAATCATGAGGGCTTCAAAAATTAGGTTCTAATGACACTCAGGCTATGGGTAGAAGGGTAAAAATTAAAAATCAGGATAAAAATTAGTGTAAGATCTGAAGTATAATACATGAATGTTAAGATAAGTGTAAAAAATGCCTCCTCCCAGCTAGTCAAGTCCCCACTTCAGTAGCTCTGATTGGATCCATATATATGTCAATTAAGTACACAATGAGTATTCTATTCCTTTCCTTTTTCTTTTTATTTCTATTTTATGAAATTCATGTCTAGTCCATGTCTCACACTCATCCCCTAACCAAATATGACCCTCAAAGGGATTCATTAGTCTAGAAGTGGTGATTTTGGACCTTTCTAATCCACAGCCCACATCTTTTTTTCTTTTCTTTTTTATTTTGTAAAAGAATAGAATAAAATTGAAATGTTACCAAGTAAATATGGATTGAAACCAAATAGTATGATGAGTACACCATACATCTCTACAAATGGAAGCATCATGTTATGTATGAATGCCTTCCCCACACTTGTTTAAAAGTAAATTCATGCGTTATACAAAGAGTAGAGTTGGAAGCGAAAATAGGATTGTAATAACTTCATCCAATAAGGTCATTCATTGAAACTAAGGGCTAAAAAAGGAAATATGTTAGGTGGTTTTCAAAAAATAGTGGCTCAAAAAATATTGGCTAAATCATTTTAAAATAGTACTTATTTAGTCATGGCCTCAATAAGATTTCAATAAAAGTTATAATAGGTTTTCTTTCACCAGGTATCACTCAAGAAATATGATCATAAAAGAATATGTAATTGTTGGATTAGAGTCCTCTCGGGTAATTATAATAATAAAATAAACTAGGAACCACAAAGGGTATAAAACTAAGTAGTAGGTTAATTAAGCATAATTGTAAAAATGTGGAATTTTAATCAAATTTATATGCTCAGAAATCATTCTAAAGTTCTAAACAGACATAAATCATGAAATCTTAACAATTCCCAAATTAATATTTTATTTTATTTAAATGGGAATAATGTTTTTCAAGTTTAAATCATGCTTATAATTTCAAAAAAATGTCTCATAGACAAGTGAGAACGATCAAGAATTCAAATGTATCGATAGTGAAAATCAAGAGAAACTCCCTCGCACTTATAAGTAGGTTGCGCCAATACTATCCATGAAATGCTTGTGAGAGTGTTATAATAAGTAAATCACTGAAAAATTGAAATGACCTTGTACTATTTTGAAAAATTAAGGAGTCAAGATCTCCCTGGATAAAGTGATATTCCATGAGGGAATTTGGTCTGTATGAATGCTAAGTCTGAGTCACTTATGAAATGGGTTGGATAACAAATCCTACACCAGATGAAACATTAGTCCACAATTTTAGATGTTATGAAAGTATAGGAAAAGGTAGGTGCACAATATTCTGAATAAGAGTAACCGGTTTTAATTAATTTTAGTAGAGGATTCCAATAAATCAAAAAAAGAGACTCAAATTAAAATTAAAGAGACTCAATCTTGACAACTTAATCAAGAAATATGATCAAATATGGGTTTCCTCCCATAAAGTGCTAACAGGAAGTCGTCTTCTAGACAGATGGACCAATATATCCTATAGTGGGTCAATCAGATCACGTTCTCTTATTTCATTTTCAGTTACTGGTTGTAGTGTATTACCATTCTCAAGCTCTTTTGGATGGGTTAATGAATTCACGTGAAGAAGCATAAGCATGAATTAGACAAGGGTGGAATGGAATCATGGCTCATGGTGGCTGTTGTTATGCATGGATTTCTATGGAAAGTTCCTGAAGTTTATGTGTGATTTCTGTGATGCGTTGGATTACCCTTTGTTGTAGAACAAATGGTGGTACTGGGCCATCAAAAAATATAGAAGATGTAGAGGAGCTAGACATGTCTATGTAAAAATATAAAAGAAACATCAATCAATCCAAATATGATGCCAAAATTAATCCATATATATATATACATGATCATTACAAAAAGAGGGGATATACAGATGAAAAAAAGAAATGATCACCCTTATCAAAAAAGTTCTAAAGCCAAAAAAATGAATCAAAATGGGAAACTAGGCGTCGAGACCAAAGATCTACTCCAACGTCATGCCGCTCATGGGTGGTAAAGGGAGTGGGATATCTAAAGCTGTATTTTGATTGGTATTAGTAATAGGGGAAAGAGGATATGTGATTGAGGGTAGAGTAGAAGTGTTGGATACATGGGATAGAGTGGGTGGTGGAGAGGTCTGGATCCATAAATAGGTTGTGTTTCTAGCAGCTTGATCGACAAATGGTACCTCTATGGTGGCAGCATTGGTAGCGGTGGAAATCCCCTTACCCCACCGGGCCTGCTTAGCTAAATACTCCTGTTGGGGCATAGGGTAAGTTGTATTGTCTAGTAGGCCAGGATGTGATATAGTTGGTGTGGGAATGGTTAGAGATGAGGGTTCTATAGAGGCTTCTGGTGGTGGATTGGTGTACTCTGTAGGCTTGATGACTGAAAGATGAAGATGAGTGGAGATCTAGAGAAAGTTCACCAGGATACATTACTAGGTAGCCCAAATTTCTAGAAGGGTGGGATGGGTGGGTAGAAAAACTATGGATGATGTGGTAGCATAGGTAGTATGATGAATGGGTGGTATAGGTGGAGAGGTGGTGTGGGGTGCAACTAGAGGGTTAAATATTTCATGTGTTGTGTCTTTCACACATGGTGTTGCCTTCTATATACCCGGTTCCCAAAGGTAGATATCATATTTTTTAACAAAAAGTCTCATCTTGTACAACATCATGAAGTCGATGAGTTCAACTGGTCCCAAGGAGGTGAGGGTTAGTGCTACATCGAACACACCAAGGTACCATGCTAGACGAGTAATGAAAGAGCCGCCCATCAAAGTGTTATGATTTTTCTAGGATTGGGATTTTTAATAATGGGAAAACTAGGTAGCCATGTCGACAGTTGGGCCACCCATGACTACTGCAAGAAATAGGACATTCATCTGGATGACACTGCCATGCGAGTCAGCCTTGGTGAACCATTCATGTTTCATAGCTCAATGAAGAATTTTTAAGGATGGAACCTCCAGTTGGGTAGATTTTGTGATGCATGGTTCATGGTGAAACTGAGGATCTTGGGTAATTATCTTCGAGAGATGCTATGAATCAACTCAGGTTGGCTCTAGCTGGAGAGTCAGATAGACCTATGAAATGAAAAACTCATCGGTGTAAATGCCATGGTTGATGCCAAAATCAGAGACTAAAAGTACATGTGTCCAACCAACTAGGTAGAATATGAGGATGTCAATGGGCATCTCAAACATTACCATGAAATATAGAAACAACTCTCTATAGGTCTCCTCGTAAACCTCTAGAATGCTGTCGATATGGAGCGTCTCTAGGAGGTCAAGGACAATATTGCTGATGTTTAGCCTAGCTAGGATGGGCATGTATAGGTTCTTGTTTTTATGCATTGTATTTTCCTGAAATATGATGAGATTTACCTGGTGATGAGGGTTGGTAAGCTAGAGGATACGGTGCAGGTGGAGGTTTTCCTCATTGGAGGTGGATGTGGAGGAAGATGCAGCCCAAGCAGTAGGTGGAGTAATGGTTGAAGTTGATGGAGTGTAAGGTTCAACAGGTGAAACAGATGTGGTTCCATGGGGGCACTTCAAAAGTGGTTGTTCTTCATAGGATGGGGATGATGATGTAGAGGGTCATGGTCATTTATTTTGGGCCATGGAAAATGGCAACGAGGGTGCAGGTGTGAGGCCGGGGTGTAGCTAGTGGTTGTGAAAGAAGAGGAGGGGGTGAGTGCATACTCGTAGTGAGGGGGGGAGGGCTAAGGGAACATGGGTTTTGGAGAGTAGGATAATTAGTCAGTAGAAGGGGAATAAGGGAGGGGTCAGGAAGAAATTAACGGGAGGGAGGTGAGGGGTCAAGTGTTGTAGGGGTGAGGAGGAGGGATATGTTGGGTCATGTGTGTGTTGTGGGTCATGAACCTAGGGTTCATGACCTATATTTAAAAAAACAGACCCTATACATTACACGGTGTGTATCTAGGGTTAACATCATGTAATAGTTAATTAACATGAATATTTTATTGAAAGGTTACACATAATGTAATTGGATTTCACAATGTGTAATTTGAATTTTTAGTTCATAATTTATTCATTCCTTGCTTTCAGATCCTAGACCAACTGAAAACTTTCCTAAGGATATCCCAATCTAACCTAGGCTAATATTTCCTATCCTGGGTTGACTTCCAATCAATTCTTCCTTTTAAGTCTAGATCTTGACTCAACTGGTGATAAATTGAATTTGAGGATGATAACACAACCTTCACAAAATGGTTCTTTAAATATTTTCAATATTTGACCATTCACTTTGAAAGGAGGCCCACCTTCTCCTTGGATTTTGATGGTCCCTTAGAGAAAGACTTGAATGACTTGAAAAGGGTATGACCATTGATATTTCAGCTTACCCATGAAGATTTTCAATATTTTGTTGAACAACAAGACATTATCCTGTAGTACAAAGTTACGCATAGAAATTCATTGATCATACCATTTTTTTTTTTTTCCGTATATATTCTGGAATTATCATAAGCATCCCTTCCGATCTCTTCTAATTAAGTCAACTACAATATCCTAGATTCTCTATGAATCTTAAAATCAAGATTCAGTTTCTTAATCTCCCAAAACAAATCATGCTTCTTCTCAACTAAAAGATGAAATGGTTTCCCATAAATTAGTCTGAATGGTGTGGTGCCTATTGGTGTATTATAGGCAATTTGATATACCCATAACAAATCTTCCAGTTTGAGACTCTAATAACTTTGTCCTGTATTCACAGTATTTTCCAAAATGTTCTTTATATCCCTTTTTGAAAGTTCCACTTGCCCACTTTTTTATGGGAGGTAGGGAGCTCTTATATTGTATCTAATTCCATAATTCTCATGAAATATTCTCATAGATTAGTTTTTGAAATGTGTTCCTCGATCACAAATGAGTAATCTTGGAAATCCAAATCTTTCAAACATATTATTTTTCAAAAATTTCATGACCATTTTTTCTAGGTCATGTGAGGTTGCTTCAGCTTCAACCCATTTTGAGATGTATTCAATTCCAACCACAATTTATGATTTTCCATATGACTTGGGAAATGGTCCTAAGAATTATATGTCCCAAAAGACAAAGATTTAAACTTACATTATGGGATTCTATGGAATCTCATTCCTTTTTCCAATGTTACCAGTCCATTCGTATTTGTCACATTTTGGAAGAATTCCCTCAAATCTTGGAGCAGTGTGGGAAAAAAAGTCCACTTTGTAGAATTTTGGATACTTTACACGCAGGTGTGTGATGTATATTGGATGGTGATGTATTAAACATTTCAATTAAATTATGGGTTTCCTCTTCAGGGATGTAATGTCAGAGTAATCCATCAGCACACTGTTTGAAAAATAGTGTCTCATCATAGTAGTAATTCTTGGATTTTCTCAAAAATAATTTTCCCAATTGGTATGAAAGGTCTTGATGTAATATTACCTTGGACCTATAATTGGAAATATCATAGATCCATGGTTGAACCTTGACACTAAAAAGGGTTTCATCTAGAAATTCTACTTTCAACCTCCTCATCTTGTTTAATGATGGGTAGAGGAAGTATGGATAAAAGATTCACAATCACATTCTATATTCCATTAGTATACTTGATCAAGATATCAAACTCCTGTAGTAGGAGGATCCACCATATTAACCTTAGATCTACATACTTTTTGTTCATCATATATGTTAAGGCAGCATGATCGGTGTGAACAATAACCTTAAAAAGCACCAGATAGGATCAAAAATTTTCAAAGGCATACACAACCGCTAAAATTTTATTCTATATATTTTTTATCATACTTGGGACTCATTAAATGTATGAATGGCATAGTATATTGGTTAAAATAAATGACCAATTTTTTTTTCCTATAACTACGCCAATAGTAAGGTCTCTTACATCACACATTAGCACAAATTCCTTATCCCAATTGGGTGAAATGATTAATGGGGATGCTATCAAACTTCACTTCAATGTAGTGAAATCTTGCCTACATTACTCAGTGAATTCAAAGGAAACATCTTTTGATAATATATGTGTCAATGGATGGGTAACTTTTTTAAAGTCTTTAGTGAATCTCCTATAAAATCCAGTATGGACCAAAAAAATTCTTATTCCTTTTAATTTAGAAGGTTTTAGTAAATCCTTGATGACTTGTATGGATATACCTTAGTGGATTCCTTGGAGATTTTATGACCAAGGATTGTTCCTCTTTAGACCATTAAATGACATTTCTCCCACTTTAGGACTAGTAATTTTTCTTCATAGCATTGGATGACTAATTCTAGATTACGTAAACAGACCTCAAATGATCTTCCATAGACTGAGAAGTCATCCATTAAGATTTATAGAAATTCCATATCCATGTAATGTAAAATATGCATCATTCTTATTTGATTTTTTTCTAGAGCATTGCACATTTGGAATTACATTCGCCTATAAGAAAAACTACAAAATGGGCATGTGAATGTGATCTTAGGGTAATCAGTGGGGTTTAATGGAATTTAGTTGTATCCTAAATATTTGTCTAGGAAACAACACAATTCATGTCCTGCAAGTATTTCAAGCATATAATCCATTAATAGTAAAGTAAAATGATAATTCCTTGTTGTTGAATTTAGTCATCTATAATATATGAAAACTCTCCATCCAGTGATGATGTGTGTTGAAAGAAATTCATTTTCATCAGTTCTTTCTACTATGATTCATCCTTTCTTAGATAAAACTTGTCGGGGGATCACCAATTCACTCTCTAATATGGAAAATATCATCCAAGAATCCCAGATTTTAAGCACTTACTTTTTGAAAACTTCCTTCATCAGTGGTGTGATCCACCTTTGAGGTTGTTGTTTTGGATTTTCATCTTCTTCAAGTTGAATCTAGTGAGTACATTTAGTAGAATTTATTCCTTTGATGTCTACCACTTCCCAAAAAATTGATTTCTTATGTCTCTTAAAAACATCAAAAAACATTTATTCTTGTTCATGAGATTGTTTAGAGTTGATAATTACAGGAAGACATGAAGACTATCATAGATATGAGTATTTTAGATTATTAGGTAGAGGTTTTAGTTCCATTTTGGGTGGTTGAATGATGGAGGGAATGAAATGTTGAAAGGTGTACCTCTTGAGAGGTTCAAGGAAGCTTAATTCCTAAAAATAGTACTCTTCTTCCTTCTCTGAGAGTGGCTCTTCAATTTCTTCTTTAATGGCCATGTACTCATATTTGTTTTGGGTGAGAGAGATGGAATTTCAATTCAAAAAATCATTTTATTGTTGGGAATATTTGACCTGGTTGAACACTATGCATTGTTCTTCAACTCAGAAGATCAGATGCCCTTGATTCGCATGAATCAAAAACTTTCATATGGCTAGGTATGGCTTTCCAGGTATAATGGGTACTTCAGCTTCTTTTTCCATGTGTAGAACTAGGAAGTATGTGGGAAAGGTTAATTTTCTAACTTTAACTATAACATCTTTGAGAATTCCCTCGGGGTACTTCACTGATTAGTTAGTGAGTTGTAGTGCTACTCATGTTTTTTTCCAGTTCTTGGATCCCTAGATTATAGAAAACACTCATTGGAATTAAATTTATGCTAGCTTCAAGATCACATAGAGCTCTTCTAAACAAACATTCTCCAATAGCACAGGGAATTGAGAAACTTCCAATATTTATCATTTTTGGTGGTATTTTATACTGTAAAACATTAGAGTAATCTTAATTTAATTAGTTGACCCCAAGATATTCTATTTTCCTTTAGTTGGATAGTAAATATTTGGGAATATTTTCATATAATGGAATCTGGTCAATGGATTATGCAAATGGTATGTTGATGTACAACTTTTTGAACATTTCCAGGAAATTCTTGTATGGTTCCTCTTATCAGAGTTGTCTCTCTCTTTCCAGGAAAGGAATAGGTAGATTGTATGGTGTTGGGGAAATATCAACTGGTTCCTTTGGTTGCTCAAGAGTTTGTTCACTTTCAACTGGTGACACTTGTTGAGGTGTTATTGGTGTAGTATTATCAACTTCTCCGTCATATGCTGGTTGTTTCTTAGGATCTTCTTGTTGCCCTTAATCTCTTCTACTCAATTTTTGAAAGTCAAATATATCCTTACTTCTCCACACTAACAACTTATATTCCTACCTTGGGTATATCTTGGTATTACCAGGTAGGGTACCAAGTAATCCATCAGAAAATGTCTTCAAGATTTGACACATTTGACCTTCAAGATTTCAAAAATTAGATCTTTAGTTTTGAATTTCCATTCCGTAAGTGGTCATTATATGATCTTCCTTTTGAAAAAAGGTATCCAGAAGGTTCTCTAGGTTACTTTGGGGATCATGTTGTTGCTGAGGTCTAGGATGGGTGGGTTGAAATTGTTGTTGAGATCCTTTTGGTAGGGGTTGTTGTTGTTGCATTTGTTTCTAAAGTTTGGGTACTGGGTTCATAGGTAGATATCCTAGTGGTCCTTAATTTTGAATTTGGGCTTTACCACTTTTCTATTGAAAATATCCTTAGTTGTTCTGAGGCTGCTGCTGAGCAGGCCTCTACTAGTATAATTGTTGCTACTATTGAAAACTAGGGTTCTGTTGATTGTAATTGAAATAATTTCAATCTTGGGCTTTTGATTCCTCAACTCATGCTTTGAAGTCTTGGTAAAGATACGGGCCACAACACATATCACATTATTATATATCCATTACGGGGGTAGGAGGGGGTAGTGCATCCATCATCTGGAATGATTCCAGTTTCTTTGTGAGCACTTTGACTTGCGCTACTAATCAGGTGTTCTCTTCCATCTGGTGGATACCACACTGAGGTGTTCCATGATCACTTTTCCACATGATGACATTGTGAGAAACTTCATTGGGAATTTCTCTCCCAACTTCTAGGGTATTAAACAATAATCCTCCATCATTTACAACATCGATGAGAGTTCATGCAGATGGATGCAGCCCTTGGTAGAACATCTAAAACTAGATCCACATGTCTAAACCATGGTGAGGACACTTCCTCATTAACCCCTTGAATTGACCCCATGCTTCCCATGCTGATTCTCCGTTAGTCTGAGCAAAGTTATAAATGTCATTCTGGAGATTCCAAGTTAAAATTAGTGGAAATTATTTATCCAATAACTTCTTTGAAAGGTCATCCCTAGTCATGATTAACTCGGGAGTTTGAATTTTTATCCAATCCTTATATCAGTCTCTTAGTGAGAATGGGATGATGTGCAGTCTAATTGTGTCGGAAGAAACTCCCTGGTTGCAAAAGGTATAAAAAACTTCTAGGAATTTGGAGATATGTTCATGAGGATCTTTTCATATGAGTTATTCTGAATTTCCCTTTGTTCTGGATCATGTGAATGGGTCCAGGTTTGATCTCGAAGGAATGATCTTGA
The DNA here is from genome assembly GCA_963277665.1 of Viscum album. Lineage (NCBI taxonomy): Eukaryota > Viridiplantae > Streptophyta > Magnoliopsida > Santalales > Viscaceae > Viscum > Viscum album. Next base: position 1,150,875,269 of record OY728152.1, read on the forward strand.
ATGGGGGGACGAATGATGCTTGGTGTGGAACCATGGATTGGCGGAAATCCATAATCCATGATGGTCCTCTCTTTATACCTAGGGTGTTCTCTCAGAATAATTTTATGAGGGATTAGTGGGTAATATCCCACTAGGTTTTTTGAGTCGACCATTGTATACTAATGGCATACAGAGAGATACCTTTTGATCCCAGGATCGAAGTCCAATGGTTCCTTTGTCTCAAGGATTTTTTAACGAGTCAAAGGTCCATGGTACATGCACTATACCATGAAGTTTTATCACAAAGTAATATTTAATGAAGGAAAAAAATAATTTAGAGTTAGGGAAAGGTAATCCTTGGCCTTTTTTTCTAGAGTCTTAAAATCAAAGCATTGTGTCCTCGACAACGACACCAAAATTTGACTCACCCAAATGAATCGTTGAATTCATACAGGATGTGGTTAGATTAGAATTATTGATTTCCAAAACTTCACTTACTACTCAGGTGTAGTACAATGATAGTCCAGGGTCAATCCCAAAGGGATAAAGCTGGATCTTCTATGTCAATGTCTTGAGACCCTTTGGGTAGGTGTCCATTCAAGGTAGCTCCAATTCAGGAGTTACTAAATCTATGGTGGTTGGTAGTTTCTTCATGAATGAGAGAAGGGTTCAGGATCAATTTCGAGTATCTATAAAAGTATAATCTTAATTCCAAGCTTAGTAGGATCCTAAGGATTAGGCTATGAATCAAGATAAAGTTTCTAGTTAACTTTGATCAATTCACCTATTTCTACCTAGTATGTCACTATTCCTTGATCTAGAGATAGTGATAACCTAGATGCATTAAGATTATCTCTTATGGCAGAATGTATCTTAAGCTAGTGACCAAAACCTAATATACTCTAATTTGAATAGGGTCTTCTGATTAAATATCCTATGATTAGGGATATTTAATAGAATTGGATAGAAATTAATTATTTACCCTGATTACTAATCCTTAAGGTCACCAAATTTAGAATTATTGATTTAATTATTCTGATTTCCCTACTCTCAATCCCCAACCCTAGGTGGTTTAGGCCACTCAAGGTAGAAGTAGAGAAGAATAAACAATTTAAAACCATGATATACGTGATATGATAATTTTAAATTAAACAATTAGTAATCTTGTAAGGGTTCAATTCACTAAGAAGGTTGAACATGCAATCGGGGTGTAAATTCCAATTTTAATAACATACTTACTTGGAATGTAATTAGAAATGGATTCGACACAAGTTTGATGATGAAAAATGGTAATAACATGAAGGGAAATTGAAGGTTATGATGAAAACATTGTCCATAACTTTTTTATTGAAATAAAATATAAAAATGACGAAGAAATTTAACTTTTATAGATAATGATTCAAAGGGAAATTGAAGAGAAAAAAATTCACATAAGACTTCTACTCTATAATAATTAAAAAACCACTGTGGGAATACTATATAAATAGGTGAAATGAGTTATGATGGGTAATATATTACACGTCGTGTAACGCCGATCTGTGTAGGTCTCTACGATTTTTTCATCTGATGCATATCTCATGTGTTTGTCACTTGATTTATGAAGTTTGACCACTTACCCATCATGTATCAATGACACATGACGTGTACTCGCCTTCCAATTGTTCCTCCAGAGTAGATTTCTCATTCAATAGTTTGGACTAAGGTCACGTCGTGTATGGTCCATTCATGTCATGTACTTTTTTATTTCTCTTCTCTCTTCATGATTTGGTTCACGACTTGGCTCCCGACATGTCTCACAACTTTAAAGATGTTGTGAAATACTATTACATGACATGTACTTATGGTTAACGATGTTTAATAGGTGAATTATTCACTTTTTTTCCATTTATATGTTTGAATTCCTATAAATCCTCATTCCTATAAAATTAAGCACACACTAAGTGCATTTTCGAATAAAACAATTAAAATCCATAAGTATATGGAAGAAAAATGTATATATTAATTTTGATTATTGATAGGGTTTATAGAATAGGGTGGATGGTAGAGGGTTTAGGGTGTAGGGTTAAGGGTTTAGGGTGCAGGGTATAGGGTTCATGGTGCAGGGTTTAGGGTTTTAGGGGTAGGGTATAGGTTTTAGGGTGTAGAGTTTAGGGTCAGGGGTGAAAGGTATAGGGTTTAAGGTGTAGGGTGTAGGGTGTAGGGTGTAGGGTGTAGGGTGTAGGGTTTAGGACGTAGGCTCTAGATTTTGTGGTTTAGTGTGTAGGGAATAAGGTTTAGAGTGTATGTTTTAGGGTTTAGGGTGTAGTGTATAGGGTATACGATGTTGGATATGCATTATTGGGTGTAGGGAATATGGTTATAGTGTATCATTTTGGGTTTAGGTTGTAGGGTATAATGTTTAGGGTGTAGGGTTTAGGGTTTAGGATGTAGTGTATAGGGTGTAAGGTTTAGGGTTGTAGGGTATAATGTTTAGGGTGTGGGGGTAGGGTTTGAGGTTTATGGTGAAGGGTTTATGGTTTATGGTCTATGTTATTTGGTTTAGGGATTTTTAACTTTGTTTTAGGTGTGATAAATATTTTTACAATTTTTTAGGGTTTCCAGGGTTTTTATGGGTTTTGGGGGTTTTATAATTTTTTGGGGTTTTAATGGATTTTTAGGGTTTTTTTGGTTTTGGGTTTTTTAGGTTTGAAGGGATTTTTATGGGTTTTAAAGGATTTCTTTGGGGATTTAAGTATTTTTACGGGTTTCCTAGGGATTTTAGGGGGTTTTCGTGTTTTTATTGATTTTGAGGGGTTTTTATTGATTTTAAGTATTTAATGGGTCTTAAGGGTTTTTAATGTTTTAGGGGTGTTAGTAATTTTTAGGGATTTTATGGTTTTAAGGTGTTTTTTAGGATATTAGGGTTTTTTTTGTTTTTTGGTTGTTTAGGGTTTTTGTATTTTTTAGATTTTTTTTTGTATTTTATGTTTTGTTTTAGGGTTTTACGGTTTTTAGGGTTATTAAGGGTTTTAGTGCATTTTAGTTTCTTTCACAGTATTTATATTTTTTAGGGGTGTTTATTTTTTAGGGTTATAGGGTTTTTAGGTATTTTTTTGGTTTTATGATTTTTAGTGTATTTTATTGGGGTTTAGTGTTTTTAGGGATTTTTGGGTTTTTGGGGGTTTTAGGGAGTTTTAGGGTGTTTAGTGGGTTTCGAGGTTTTTATGTTCTTTAGGATTTTTTTCAAATTTTAGGGGAAAGGAAGGTGCGGGGCCAAGCGATTCCTGACCCCCCATATATATATAGAAGAGAAAAGAACAACAGACAAGGGAGGGGTGGGGTCAAGCGACCCACACCCAAAACCCTAACAACCCCATGAAAAAAAGTCCAAAAAGCCCAAGATGCAAAAGGAGAGATAACAACGAAACAAAATCACCATCCCTATAGAGATCCCCATCATCACCATAGCCCAAGGAAGCATCCAAGTCCACCGACTCCCATTCATAAGATTCATATTTCCTGAGGAATGCTGGACAATACGTCCTCAGTTCTACGTTCGGATTCACATGAGTAGCCTGGTCTTCCCTGCCATGTGGGTCACCTTTACCTTTACTGGTCTCAGAGGAAGCCCTAGTAGCCATTGGATTAGGCCGGGAGGAGTATTCCCTCCTAGCCCTCAATTTCACTGGGGGGTCACTCCTCATCTTGTCCTTCCTGTGAGCAGTGGCAGTAAGCACAACCATGTCACTCTGCTTGCTACATTTAGGATCAGACCACAGTCTTCTCTTTTGATTACCACTAGAGGTGTCAGAGAGACCCATATTCTCCTGTTCCCTCTTGATCCTATTCAAGCTCGCATACATAAGATCATCACAGTCCCCATGGATTTCCCCAAACCTTATATCTTCATCATTCTCATCGCCAAGAAAGATCATTGGCTGCCTGTCCGGCTTGTGAAATATATCATATATATGCTACTCAAACTATATTTCCGAAAAGTACAACATAATCAGGTCAGACAATTCAACACAGGGAGGCAGCTTCTCAAATAGAACAAGGGCCAAGTTCTTGTGAGGCTGCTCTATGCTCCTATTATCAGTGCAAAGACTACCGAGAAGTTGCATGGGATGAGGGACATCGGTCAGACCAAATCCAGGCACATTAGAGTCCAGAAACACTTGCTCCGGTGAGGGCACAGTGGGTTGAGGGTGTTCCACACCCAAGGACCATGAACCATAAATAGGGGAAGGCAGGTTTGCATCCTGGAGGGCATCAGTAGCCACCACCTCCTGCAGTTCTAGCCCTCCCTGACCCCTTCCTCCGTTCCCATAGAGTCCAGAGGATCCAGACCGTTGAACAAATTCGAGAATAAAACCAGCTCGTAACCACATCCAACATCCACTGACAGGCTTAGCAGTGACATCCTCTCCATTCCATTGCAAGCTGGCTTTCATGCCAAGCTCATGCCCCTGCTAGGATCAGACTGTAAGACAACAACCCCAACTCCACCAAAAATTTAATCTCCCACTTCATTAGAGGCATCACCCCCAGTCCCAAATCACCCTTAATTTGTGTAAAAATGTTCTTGACTAAGATATGTTCCTCATCACCCAGCTGGGGGGATGAGAACACATCCTCCATCTTTTCACCCCTCAGAGAATACCACAGAGAATCCCGAGGGTCGTCATTCCTCACCTCCATGTCCCCTGTTGAGCTTACCATCAGTTAGATGGCCTCCTTTCCAAATATAGACACAATTCCATCCCTACATCCACAATACCTTTTAAAATGACCAAGAGTAAAGAACGAGGCACAGTAATTCGCCCATGATTTAAAAACCCCTGGCTGCTTCCAACGATTCTCTTCACCAATTTCAATCCAGATGAAGTCGACTGGTTCGGTTGAGACATCAATTTCAACAAAAACTCTCAGGGCAACTAGATGACAAAGGGCCCAGGATCAACGATCCACACACAGAAACCGTCCAAACAAATTCCCTAGTATAGTAATAATGGAAAAATTATGAAATGGTAGGGGGAGTTCAGGGAACCTTACCCAGATTTCAATCATAGGGGAGTCATGATTTAAATGGAATTCAAAGTTCCACCAGAAAAGGGAGAAGCGATCAGCATCACCCCTATGAGCATCTGATGAACATGCCCAGATAAGATCTTCCTTTGACGAGAAACAAATCAAAATGTGGCTAGAATCAACCAGACCAACAGTGGCACGGTCCCTGAGACCCCATTGCTCGAACAAAAACCTATCAAAAACATCAACCAGGGGATGCCGGTTCAAGAACTTGGATACCAGGGTCAGGCTATGTAGATCAGAGGACTTGTTGAACTCCGCAAGTGATAGAGGAAGATTTGGAAACCCTTCATGCAAACCTGACACTATAGGGAAGAGATCAATCCATGAGAAATCAGGAAGTGAATTAGGATCTGAGAAAGGTGAGAATCCATCTTTAATAGGGGAAGAAGCGGCCCCTCCCCCACAGAGGGGGGAGGCCAGGGCGCAGCCATGTCGTCATCTTCAAGCCACTGATGAAGCGACATGAGTGCCATCTTAGGAGTGGAGTGGAGCATCCATCTTCCTTCTTCTATATATTCTATTGGATTTTATTATTATTTATTATTTTTAGGGATTTAGTGTTTTTATGGTATTTTGGGGTTTTAAATATTTTTTAGGTTTTTTTTAGGGTTTTTAGATTATTAGGTTGTTTTATAATTTTTATAAATTTAAGTGGTTTTAGTATTTTTTTGGGGTTTTTGGATACATTAGGGTTTTGTTGGGGTTTTTATGTTTCTATGGGTCTTTAGGGTTGTTTAATGGGTTTTACGGTGTGTAATGATTTTATGGGACTTCTAGAGTTTTTATTGGGTGTTCTAGTCTCTTCTAGGGTTTTTTTGGGTCTTTTAGGTGTTTTTAGTTTTTTTAGAGTTATTTTGGTTTTTATTGTTTTTTGGGGATTTAGGGTTTCTAGGTGTTTTAGTGTTTTTATGGGTGTTATGGTTTTTTAGGAGTTTTATGGATTTTAGGTTTTTTTTACATTTTTTATAGTTTTTTGGGGTTTTAGGGTTTTTAGGTTTATAGAGCCTTTTAGAGTTTTATAGTTTATGGGGACTTTGTAGTTTTAGGGTTTTATAGGTTTTTTGTCTTTTGTTTTTAGGGCTTATTAGGGGTTTTATGGGTTTTTAGGGTTAAGGGGGTTTTAGGGTTTTAGGGGTTTTTAGGGTTTTTGGGTATTTATATTTTTTTTGTATTTTCATGGGTTTTATGCATTTTTTACGTTTTTGGGGTTCTTAGGGGTTTGGGGGATTTAGGTTTTATGTATTTTTATAGTTTTTAGAGGTTTTAGAGTTTTTAATGGTTTTAAGGTTTTCTAGGTTTTTTGGTTTTTTGTGGTGTTTGGGGGGTTTTAAAGGGTTTTTAGGGGTTTTAGTCTTTTTATAGGTTTTTGGGGTATTTAGACTTTTTGGGTTTTTGTGTTTTTAGTGTTTTTATAGTTGTTTTGTATTTTTTAGGGCTTTTTTGGGGGTTTATAGGTTTTAAGGGTTTTTTGGATTTTAATAGTTTATAGGGTATTTTAAAGATTTTAGGGTTTTAAGGAATATTAGGGATTATGGGATATTATGGATTTTTGGAGTTTTAGGTTCTTTTATGTGTTTTAGGGGGGTTTTGGGTTTTTAAGGGTTTTAAGGATTTTCAGGTTCTTCTAGGTTTTTTAGGGTCTTTTAGGGTTTTGTTATAGTTTTTAGGGTGTTTTATAGTTTTATTAGTGTTTGTAGGACCCATTAGGGATTTATGGTGTTTTAAGGGTCTTTTAGGGTTTTTATTTTTTTAATGAATTTTTGGGTTTTTATGGTTTTTAGGGATATTAGGTTTTTTTAAATTTGTAGTTATTTGTGGGGTTTAAAAGTTTTTTTTCTTATGGTTTTTAGTGTATTTTTTTTGTTTTTTGGGATTTTATTATTTATAGAGTCATTTAATGTTTTAGGATTTTTGGGGGTTTTGGGTCTTTAGGTAATTTAGGGATTTTAACGGGTTTTTAAATACATTTTGGGTATTTTTTTTATTTTCTTGTTTCTTTTTGGGTTTATATTGAATTTTAGTTTTTCTATGGTTTTAGGGGTTTTAGGGACTTATATTGTTTCAGGGTCTATTTGGAGTTTTAGGGTTTTTATGATTTTTAGTTCCCTTTATATTTTTAGGGGGTTTAGTTTCTTTTTGGGTTTTTAGGGTTTATTTAGTATGTTTAAGGTTTTGGGTACTTTAGGGTTTTTATGGTCTTTTAGGGTCCTTTAGGGGTTTTAGGGTCTTTTATGTTTTTTGGGGTCCTTTTTGGTTTTTAGGGTTTCCTTGATTCTTTTATGCATTTTAATGTATTTCATAGTCTTTTAAGGTTTTTAGGGTCTTTTAGGGTTTTATAGTTTTTCGGGTCTTTTACGGTTTTTAGGGATTATAGGGGGTTTTAGGGGGTTTAGGGTATTTTAGGGGGTTTACAGTTTTCATGGGTTTAATTTTTTTTGGGATTTTCTTGGTTGTTTTTGTGTTTTAGGGTGCTTTAATGTTTTTAGGGGGTTTTAATGTTTTAGGGGTTTAAATTGGTATTAGGGTTTTTAAGGGTTTTAATGGTTTTTAGGCCTATTATTGTTTTAGGGTTTTAGGGGTTTTTTTTTATGTGATATTAGAGTTTTTAGGGTTTTATTAGTGTTTTCATGGGTCTTAGGGTTTTTGAGGGGTTTTAGGCTTTTTAGGATTTTATAGGGTTCTACAGTTTTTAGTGTTTTATGTTTTTTAAGGATTTAGGGTTTTAAAGTTTTTTAGGGTTTTTAATGATTTTTTGGATTTTTATGATTCTTATTGTTTTTTGGTGTGTAAAATATTTTTATGGGTTTTAAATATTTTTAATAGTTCTTATGGTTTTAGGGTTTTTTAGTTTTTAAGGGTTTATGTTTTTTATGGTTTAGGGTGTAGGATATAGGGTTTAAGGTGTATAGAATAATGTTTATGGTTGGGTTTGTGATTTACAGTTTATGATGTGTGGTATAGGTTTTAGGCTATGGGTTTTGGGGTTTACAGTGTAGGGTTTAGGGTGTAGGGTGTAGGGCATAGTATTTTGTGTGTAGGGTTTTGTGTTTATGGTTTTGGGTTTAGGGTTTTGTGTGGAGGGTATAGGGTTTAGGGTTTATGGTGAAGGGTATATGGTTTATGGTATAGGGTTTATGGTTTATGTGGTCGGGTATAGAGCTTAGGATATAGGGTTTAGGGTTTATGTTAGAGGATATAGATTTTACAGTTTAGGGTTTAGGGTTTAGGGTTTGGGGTTTAGGGTGTGAGGTATAGTGTTTGGGGCACATGGTTTAGTGTTTATGGTGTAGGGTTGTAGGGTTTAGGGTGTACAATTTAGTGTTTAGGGCGTAGGGTTTTGGGTATATTGTTTTTTGTGTAGGGTTTATGGTGTAGGGTTTAAGGTTTAGGATCTAGGGTATCGGGTTTAGTGTGTATGTTTTAGGGTTTAGAGTGTAGGGTATAGTGTATAGTGTTTTTTGTTTAGAGATTAGGGTTTAGGGTTTAGGGTTTTGTTTTGTAGAGTATCAGGTTTAGGTTGTATGGTTTAGGGTTTATGGTGTTGGGTATACGTTTTAGGGTGTATTTTATAGGGTTTAGGGTGTAGGGTTTAGTTTTTGGGTGTAGGGTGTAGGGCTTTGGGTGTATTGTTTAGGGTCTTGGGTGTAGGGTATTGGGCTTAGGGGGTAGGGTATAGAGTATAGGGTGTAGGGTGTAGGGTTTAGGGTACATGGAATAAGGTTTAGGTTATAGGTTAAATGTTTTTAAGTGTATGGTTTTGGGTATACGGTGTAGAGTATAGGGTTTAGTATGTGTGGTTTACGGTTTATGGTGTATGGTACATGCTATATGGTGCAGTGTTTAGGGTTTGTAGTGCAGTGTATAAGGTTTTAGGTGTAGGGAATAGGGTTTAGGGTGTTGGGTATTGAGTATAAAGTGTATAGTTTAGTGTTTAGGGTTTAGGCTATATGATTTAGGGTGTATGGTTTAGTGTTTAGGGTCAATGGTATTGGGGTTTATGTTTTTTTTTGTTTTAGGGGTTTTTTGGATTTTTATAAGTTTATGGGGTTTTAGTTTTTTTTGGGGGGGAGTTTAGGTATTTTTAGGGGTTTTAGTTTTTTAGGTTTTTTAGGGGTTTGGGGGTTTTTACGGTTTATAGACTTTTAGGTTTTTAGGTTTTTAAGATTTTTATGTTGTTTTAGGGTTTTAGGGGATTTGAGGGTTTTTACGATTGTTAGGTGATTTGGGTTTTAGGGTTTTTTGGGTTTTTTGGAGTAGTTAGGCGTTTTGGGCGGTTTTGGATTACTTCTTCTTTTTCTAGGTTTTAATGTGTTTTAAGGGTTTTCTTAGGGTTTTGTTGGGTTTTAAGTGTTTTGGGGTTTTTAGGTGTTTTCATTGGTTTGTAGTGCTTTTTTTTGAATTTTAGGGATTTTAGTGGTTTAATATATTTTAAAGGTTTTTAAGGGTTTTAGGGTTTCAGGTTTTTTAGTTTTTAGAGATTTTAGGGAGTTTAGGGTTTTTAGGGAATTTTCTTTTTTAGGTATGTTTTCTTTTTTAGGTTATTAGGGTTGTTTTAGTGTTATAGGGTCTTAAGGTTTTTAGGATTTTCAGGGTTTTAGGGATTTTAGTGTTTTTTATTTTATTTTTTTTGGGTTTTTAGGGGTTTCTAAGGGGTTATAATGGTTTTGTACGTCTTTTAGTGGTTCTATAAAAGTTTTAGTGTATTTTGGGCCTTTTGGTGTATTTAAGGGGTTTAAGGGTCATTTAGGGTTTTAGGGTCTTTTAGAGGTTTATATGTTCTTTTTGGGGGTTTTAGGGGTCTTAACAGTTTTTAGTATTTGTTTTTGGTTTTTTGGGTTTTGTATATTTTTTTAGGTTTTTGGGTGTTCTTAGGGTTTTTATTTTTTTAGGGGTTTTTGGGTTTCTTGTATTTTTAGGGTTTCTTAGGGTTTTTTGGATTTCTAGGATTGTTAGTATTTTTAGATTTTTTGGTTTTTTAGTGTTTTGAGGGGTTTTGGATTTTGGGGTTTTAGTTTTTAGAGGTTTTTTTGGGGGGTTTTACGGTTTTAGTAGTTTTTAGAGATTTTTATAGTTTTTATAGTTTTGTAAAAATTTTAAGGTTTTAATGATTTTTAGCACTGTTATGGTTTTTAGGGTATTTTATGATGTTTTAGGGGTTTTAGGTTCTTTTGATGTTTTTATAGGTTTTGGGTCTTTTTAGGTTGGGGGAGGGGGTTAGGGTCTTTTAGGATTTTAGGTTTTTTAGGGTTATTCGAGTTGGGGGGGGGGGGGGTTGGGTGTTTAAGTTTTTTTTGGGTATTTTAGGGTTTTATATGGGTTTTGGGGTTTTTATATTTCTTTAGTATTTTTAGGGTTTTTAGTTTTTTTTGGTGTTTTTAGGGTCCTTAGGATTTTATATGGTCCTTTGGGGGGGGGGTTGTATTTTTAAGATCCTTTCAGGTTTTAGGAGTTTTTAAGGTATTTTAGAGTTTTTAGGGTTATTTATGGTTTTTTATGATTTTTAGAGTATTTTAAAAGTTGATGGTATTTCAGGGGTTTTTTGGAATTTTATGGCCTTTTAGGATTTATTGGATATTTTAGGGATTTTTTAGTGTTTTTTGGGTTTGTAGGGGTTTTAGGGGTTTTATGGGATTTGGGTTCTTTTAGTGATTTATAGGAGTTTTTAGGTATTTCATGGTTTTTAGGTTTTTAGGGATTTATGGTTTTTTAGTGCGTTATGTTTTTAAGATTTTTTTGGGTTTTTTTGGGTCCTTAAGGTTTTTAGTGTTTTAGGGGTTTTTAATATTTTTAGGGATTTTAGGGTTTTTGGGGGTTTAATGCTTGTTTAATTGGTTTTGAGGTTTTTCGGGGTGTTATGGGTTTTTAGGGTTTTTTAGTGTTTTAGGGTTTGTAAAGTATTTTATGGGTTTTAGTTTAATTTTATTTTTGGGGGTTTTATGGGATTTTTATGGTTTTGGGGAATTTTAGTGTTTATTTGGGATTTTAATGGTTATTAGGGAATTTAGGAACAGGAGACTCATCCCGGTTGGTGAGGACTAGAAAAGTTCATCCAAGAGACCTGAGATCAAATCCGGGTGGAGACATATTCCCAGGATGGTATAGTAACACTATAGTCATACTATATCATAGACTATAGTAGATATTTTAGGAGATACTGTTTGATACTATAGCAGTCGTAACTGCTCATCTATTTGGAATTTAGGGAGACCAGTTTGGTTCTCGAGTCCTTCAAGTCCTTCTGGCCACCCAAGGCCTTCAGGCTAGTAAGGATTTTGGGCCACCCCAAGGCCTTTGGTCCACCCAAGGCCTTTAGGAAACCTCAATTCCATGAGGCCACATGAAATTGTGCTATAATGGACCAAACAGACTCTACAAGGAGTAGGATCCAGATGAGGATTCAGAGCAGGCACATTCACTATAGCAGAGCTAATAGAATCAGAAGAATGAGAGGTTATATAATTTTTTATTGGGACCTTCCTTTGAATGCATGGGAAGCCTAGATGAACTTCCATGAAAAGGTGGATAGATGACATCAAGATATAGATGCTAGGGAGAGCAGTTCCAAGTAGTTATAGTCTGGATGAATTCCTCTAAGACCATCTGGTCATGTAATGCCATCAATCCTACATGCCATGCATGAGTTCCCCTTTAACCCTTAAAAGGGGTATTATCAAAAAAATGAGTAAAAATATATGGCCTTCAGGGCATTTAGAGGGATTTTAGGGCATTTTATTTTTTTAATGGTTTTTAGGGGGTTTAAGTGTTTTTATAGGTTTTATGGGGTTTAATGTATTTTAGGGTTTTTAGGGTATTTAGTGATTTAAAGGCTTTTTTGGGTTATTAGTTTTTTTTGGGTTTTATAGGCTTTTAAGGTATTTTATATTTTTTTTATGATTTTTAGGGATTTTAGTGATTTTAGGGTTTCAAGGGATCTTAATGGGGTTTATTAGGTTTCATGGTTTTCTCAATGGATTTTTATGGTTTTAAGGGATTTTTAGAGTTTTATGGGGTTTAAAGGGTTTTATTTTGGGGTTTTCAGGGATTTTAGGTTGTTTTATGGTTTTTAGGGGTTTCAGTGTTTTTAGAATTTTTTATAGTATTTTGGATTTTTTGGGATATGTTAGGATTTTTAGGTTTCTTTGGTGTCTTTACAGGTTTTAGGATTGTGTTAGGTATTTTTTTTGGGTTTTTTAGGGAATTTTTAGTCTTTTACCATTTTTAGGGATTTTTAATGTTTTTAAGGATTTTTAGTGTTTTTAGGGTTCTAGGTTTTTTAGGGTTTTATGGTTATAAATATTTTAGGGATTTTAAGAGTATTTATAGGATTTTAGGGTCTTTTAGGGGTTTTATGGTTTTTATGATTTTTATGTTTTTTAAGGGTTTTAGTAGTTTTTAGAGTTTTAAAGGGTTTTTTGGGTTTTAGAGTTTTTATGGTATTTTATTGTATTTTAGGGTTTTTATGGGTTTAATGTTTTTTAGAGTTTTTAGGGATTTCTAACAGTTTTTAGGAGTCATCTGGGTTTTTAAGGTTTTTAGGGTTTTTAGTGAATTTTTAGGATTTTTTCTGGACTGTTTGAGTTTTTATGGTTATTTTTGGGGTTTTAAGTTTTTGTGGGTCTTTTTAGGGGTTTTATGATTTTTAGGATTTATTTGATGTTTTTAGAGTTTTTTTTGGGTTTTTTGGGTTTTGTATTGTTATTATAGTTGTTTAGGGTTTTATGGGTTTTTTAGGTTATTAATGTTTTTGGGGGTTTTGGATTTTTTGGTTTTTTAGAGTTTTTAGTTGTTTATAGTGTTTTTAGTGTCTTTTAGAGTTTTGGGGTTTTGAGTTTTCTTATGATTTGGTATGATTTTTAAGGTTTTTTAGGTGTTTTAGGTGTTTTTTAGTTTCTTTTGAGTTCTAGGGTTTTTAGTGTATTTTATAGTTTATTAGTATTTTTTGGGGTTTTATGGTTTTTAGGGGTGTTAATTGTTTTTTGGGGTTTTAGTGTGTTTTTGTTTTTTAGATTTTTTATCATTTGAAAAGTTTTCGGGGTGTTATGGTTATTTTAGGTCTTTTAGGGTTTTTATGGTTTTTAAAGGTATTAGTGTTTTTGGGTTTTTAGGTTTTTTAGGGTTTTAAAATTTTTAGGGTTTTCCTTATGGTTCTAGGGTTTTTGGAGGGATTTTTAGTGTTTCTAGGGATTTTACGGGGTTTATGGTTTTTTATGGGTTTAGGGTTTCTGTGCTTTTATTTTTTTAGTGTTTTTAGGGAATTTAATGATTTTAAGGTTTTAAGTTTTTTAGTGATTTTATTGTTTTTAGGGTTTCTAGGGTTTTAGGGTTTTTTAGGGTTTTTAGAGTTCTTAGATATTTTTATGAATTATATATATTTTTAGGGTATTTTGGGTTTTATTGTTTTTTATGTGTTTTAGGGTTTTTGAATTTATTTTTGGTTTTAATGTTTCATATTTTTTTTTACAATATTAGTTTTTTAAGGGTTTTTAGGGGTTTAGTGTTTTAGGGTTTTTTAGGGTGTTTAGGATTTTTTTTTGGGTTTTAGGGGTTATATGGGATTTTAGTGGTTTTAGGGTTTTTAGGGACTTTTATGGTCTTTTAAGGGTTTTGGGGTATTTTAGGGGATTTTGGGTTTTTAGGGGTTTTAGGTGTTTCATGGTTTTTAGCGTTTTAATGGATTTAGCCTTTTTAGGGGTTTTAGGGGAATTTAGGTGTTTTAGGTTTTTATGGGATTTTAGGGTTTTTTTTGAGTTTCAAGGGGTTTTAGGGTTTTGAGGGATTTAGGGTATTTTTAGTTTTTAGGGTTTTTAGGTAATTTAGGTTTTTATTGTTTTTAATGGTTTCATTAATATTTTTAGGGCTTTAAGGGTATGTTAGTGTTTTATGGTTTTTAAGTTTTTTTGGGTTTTTTGGGGGGGGGGGTTTGGGGGTTTTGGGGGTTGTTATGGTTTCTAGGTTCTTTTTGGGGTTTTAGATATTTTTATGTTGTTAGCATTTTTTTTCGGTTTTGAATAATTTTTTTGATATTTGGGGTTTCAGGGGTTTTTAGTTTTTTTAGGTTTTCGACATTTTAAAGGATATTCATATTTTTTATGGATTTTATTTTTGTGGGTTTTTTAGATTTTTAGGGATTTTAGGGTTTTAGAGTTTAAAAGGTTATTAATTTTTTTAGAGTTTATTCGGTTAATCCGGATTTTTCAAACGTTTTTTTGGGTTCTTAGGGTTTTTTGTGGGTTTTTTGGTATTTTTGGGGTTTTAGATTTTTTTAAAGTGTTTTTGGGTTTTCTAAGAGTTTTTAGAGTTTCTAATTGTTTTTGGGGTTTTATGATTTTAAAGGGATTTTAGGTACTTTAGAGTATTTAGTTGCCTTATTAGGGTTTCTAGGGGGTTTAGGGGTATTTTTGGTTTTTAGGGTTTTTATGAGTTTTAGGGTGTTTAGGTTTTTTTGGGATTTTTCATACATTTTCGGTGTTTTTTGGGTTTTGAGGGTTGTTTTATTGTTTTTGTTCTATTTTAGGTGTTTTAGGGTATTGTATTTTCATTAAGGGTTTTATAAGATTTTTTATGGTCTTTTAGTGTTTTTATGGTTTTTAATAGTTTTAAGTATTTTTATATATGTTTTACGATTTTTAAGATTTATTAGGGTATTTTGGGTTTTTAGGGTTTTCTAGGGTCTTATTTTTAGTTGTTTTAAGCGTTTTTAGGGTTTTTGGGTTTTTAGGGTTTTTATAGTCTTTTTTTATGTTTTTAGTGGTTTTATGTTTTTTCTATTTAAAGGGTATTTTTGGTGTTTTAAGAGTTTTATAGGGGTTTTAATTAGTTTTTTATAGGTGTTTTAGGATTTTTTTATAGTTTTTTGGGTTTTTTAGTGTTTTTCGGGTTTTTCGGGTTTTCATGTTTTTTTGAGTTTTTATTGTTTTATGGGTATTTTATGGTCTATAATGGATTCTATATTGTTTTTATGGTCTTTTAGGGTTCTGGTGGTCTTTTAGGGATTTTAGTGTTTCTTAAAAAATTTATGGTTTTTAGGGTATTTTAGGGGTTTTTACAATTTTTAGGGATTTAAGGATTTAAATGTCTTTTTAGGGTTTTTTTGATTTTATTATTTTTTTGTTCTTTTCATATTTTTAGTGGTTTTAGGATTTTTTTAGGATTTTGGGGGTTTGGGGGTTTTTAGGGTTTTTGTTTTTAGAGTTTTTAGGGATTTATAGGCTGTTTAAGGGATTTATTTTTTTAATATTTTTTTTTGTTTTTAGGTTTTTAAAATTTTTAGGGTTTTTTATTTGTTAGTGGTTTTAGGGTTATTAAGGCTTTGGTCGGTTATTTTTGGTTTTTGGGGGGATTGGGTTTTTAGGGTTTAGGGGGGGTTTCATTAGGGGTTTTCGTTTTTAGGTCTTTTTAGATGTTTTATGGGTTTTGGGGGGGGGGTGATTAGGGAAAGGAAGGTGCGAGTCCAGGCTATTCCTGACCCCACAAATATATAAAGAAGAGAAAACTACAACAGACAAGGGAGGGGCGGGGTCAAACGACCCACACCCAACACCTTGGCAACCCCCACAAAAAAAAGTCCAAAAAGCCCAAGATGTAAAAGGAGAGACAGCTATGGAACAAAGTCACCATCCTCATAGGAATCCCCATTAGCACCATAGTCTGAGGAGGTATCCGAGTCCACCAAATCCCATTCAGAAGATTCATATTTCTTAAGATAGGCTGCACAATACTTCCAGAGTTCCACGTCCGGATTCAATTTGGTGGCCTGGGTTTCCTTGCCATGTGCATATCATTTACCTTTGTTGGCCTTGGAGGAAGTCCTAGTAGCCATTGGCCTAGGCAGGGAATAGTATTACCTCCTAGCCCTCCGTTTCACTTGAGGGTCACTCCTCATCTTGGACTTCCTGTGGGCAGTGGCAGCAGGTGAAACCATGTCAGCCTTCTTGCTACATTCATGATCAGACCACGACCTTCTTTTCTGATTTCCACCATACGAGTCAGAGAGACCTGTAATCTCCTACGCCCTCTAGATCCTATTCAAGCTGGAATAAATAAGATCATCACGGTCCCCAAGGATTTATCCGAGCCTTATGTGTTCATCATTCTCATCCCCAAGAAAGATCACCGGCTGCAGATTCGGCTTGTGAAAGATATCATATATATGCTGCTCAATAGGGATTTCCGAATAGTCCAACATAATCGGGACAGACAATTCAACACAGGGAGGAAACTTCTCGAATAGAACAGGAGGTGAGTTCTTGTCGGACATCTCGATGCTCCTCTTATCAGCACAAGTACTACCAAGTTATTGCATGGGATGAGGGGCATCACTCATACCAAGTCTAGGAATAGAAGAGTCTAGCAGCACTTTCTCCAGAGAGGGAACAGTGGGTAGGGGTGTTCCACACCCAATGCCCATTAACCATCAATAGGGGAAGTCATGTCAGCATCCTGGAGGACAACAGTACCCACAGCCTCCTGCAGTTCCATTCTGCCCTGACCCCCTTCCTCAGTTCCCATAGAGTCCAAAGGTTCCAGACCGTTGAACCGATTCAAGAATAAAACCAGATCGTAACCACATCCAACATCTGATGAAGTGCTTGGCCAAGACACCCTCTCCGTTCCATGGAAAGCTGGCTTTGATGCCAATCTCATGCCCCTTCCAGGATCAGATTGTAATACAACGACCCCAACTCCACCAGGAGCATCATCTCCGACTTCAGAAGAGGCATCACCCCCAGTCCCAAATCACCCTTCGTTCATGTAATGATGTTCTTGACCAATATATGCTCCTCAACACCTAGTCAGGGGGATGATCCCCCTTCCTCCATCTTGTCAGCCCTTCGTGCATCCAGAAGAGAATCCCGAGGGGCGTCATTCCTCACTTCCTTGTCCCCTATTGAGCTTACCATCAGGGAGATGACCTCCTTGACAAACCTATCCGCCACGCTATCCCTACGTCCACAATCCCTTTTCAAATGACCAAGAGTAAAACATGAGGCATAATAATTCACCCATGATTCGAAAACCACTAGCTTCTTCCATCGAAGATCTTCACCAATTTCAATCCAAAAGAAATCAAATGGTTTCTTCGAGACATCAATTTCATTACAAACCGTCGGGGAAACTGTATGAAAAAGGGGCCTAGTACGACTATCCACACATAGAAACCAACCAACCAAATTTCCCAGCATAGTAATAATGGACAAGTTTTAAAAGGGTAGGGGGAGTTCGGGGAACCTCACCCAGATTTCCATCCGAGGGTAGTCACAATTTAAATGTAATTCAAAGTTCCACGGGAAAAGGGAGAAGCGAGAAGCATCAAACACTACTAGAAAAACAGGTATTTACGACAGGTCATTTGCGACGGGATCCCGGCGCAAATGGATTTTTGCGACGGGGTCCCGTCACAAATGTCCCGTTGCTGAAAACAGTGTCGCAACAACAATTATTTGCGACGGGCCCGTCGCTAAAGCCTTTTTTTGCGACGGGGATTCTCCCCATCGCAAATAGTACTCCGTATATTTGTAAAAAACTTTTCAAATAGTAATTGTGATGGGTCCCGTCACAAATACCTGTTGCGACGGGCCCGCCGCAAATAGTTTTTGCGACAGGACCCGTCGCAAAAACTATTTTTTAAAAAAAATAAAAAACTATTAATAAATTATTTTAATGCATATAATAATAATACTATTTGCGACGGGCATAGTATCCCATCGAAAATACTATAAAAAAAATTAAAAAAATAAATTATTAATAAATTATTATAATTAATATAATAATAATCGAATTATAATTCAAAAATAAAAAATAATAATATTAATAAATGATTTTAATTAATATAATAATAGAATTATAATTCACAAATAAAAATAATAAATTATTAATAAATTATTTTAATTAATATAATTATAATAGAATTATAATTCAAAAATAAAAAATAATAGAATATTAATAAATGATTTAATTAATATAATAATATTAGAATTATAATTCATAAATAAAAAAAATATTAATATGTTATTTTAATTAATATAAAAATAATAGAATTATTTTACATTCAAATATTAAAATAATTCAAGTATTACAAAAAAATATAATTAAATTATAATATTATAAAATTTTAATATATATATAAAATTTAATATTATAAAATATAAATAATATTATTATTCATATTAATATTGTTATTTGAAAATATAATATTATTATTCATATTAATATTGTTATTTCAAAATATAATATTATTAATATTTTATAATGAAACAGAAACTACGAATAGAAAAAAAATCATATTTTGATTTCAAAAATTTTATAACATAAAAACAAACTCTAATATGAAGGTGGGGGGGAGGGGGGATCTGTAGATGGTGGAGGAGGAAACTCTATCCCTAAAGCATGAGTGAGTCGGCGCATGTACTCCATCTGCTCATGATGCTGCTGCTGCCACCGACTCGTCTGCTCCTCATACAGCTGCTGCTGGCGTCGACGCTCCTCCTCATGTTGCTGACGCATCTGCTCCTGCTCCTGTCAGAGACTCTCTATCAGTGCAGTCTGAGATCGCAACTGATCCTCATACTGTGTAGCAGAAGAAGATGCACGAGCTCCTCTCGAGCTGGACGCCGACATCGCAGCACTGCCATAATAATCTCCGGGAGTCAGTCGAGAGCTGATACCAACTACCCGGACCTTCTCGAAGGCATACTGGGTGACCTGCATCCATGCCGCCTCATCAAACTGATGGCCAGTGGTCTGATCTGATGACCCATCCTGACTCTCATGTCAGGTATGTGACGTTGCGGCCTCATATGACTCCTGTAGTTTCAATTTAAAATTAAAATTGTGAATATATTATATGCAGTTAATTTTTAACCTTGAAAAAAAATAATACTGACCGCGATGTGATGCTGACGATCACCTCTGAGCTCCCCAGTAGCAGAATCACTATACATCCTCTGATATACATCATACTCCATAATATCGGGGTGCTCGACAGCCTATAAGAATAAAAAATAAACTGTTAATATTTATAGTTATATAAAATATTTATAAATAATGTATGTACCAGATGCTATCTATGAGTACTGAAAGAACAACTCCCAGCTCGATGAGTCACCTCCTGTCTCCCCCGATTCTTCCTCCCCACCGATGATCTCCTCTAAAAGGAACCACTCAACCAGTGCGCACATAATCCATCCCATACATGGGATGAAATGTACTCTGGTCGGTGTGCTCTACATGACTCATCAAAATCTGACACTCCTACTTTCTTCATGGAAGATTTTCTTAAATTGTGTAAAAACCGACGAAAGCGATCACGCATGGCCACCTCCCATGCCTCGTGGATGGAGTCACGCATGGTATCCTCAATCGAACACCATAAACCCTACAAATAAATCAAAATATCACGTTAGAAATGAAATAATTTTCAAAATAAAAATTATTTATTTACGTACGTACCAACCAATGGCCGAACATGGCCTGCTGCACATCAATGGGAATCTGCTCCCATGTGGTCCACGGTTGAGAGAAATAGTTTCGCAAAATAGCGCTGCCCTGTCCGACTGCTATATGCGGAAAACTGTAAAAATAATAAAAATTTATTATGTGAATAGATTAATGAAATCTTAGTTAAATCCACAGGTTATCACACAGGTTATCACACCTCCATATGCATGGATCAAACCCAAGACGTGGACGTCGCTCGGGGACGGGGTCAGGAATCATCAATCGTGCAAGACCGCGCCCCCTCCGCGTACTCCCTGGAGCGCCTGCAGGCTGAGGGTCATCTGCCAGCAACTCATCCGCATCGAAAGGCAGGTCAGCATCCGTCAACTCACGAAATGTGGCGTCGTCCATCTGAAACAGAAAATGTAAATGTTGTTAGAAAATAATTGATAATTACTATTATATATACATATATACATATTATGATTGTATATAAATACCATGTAATTCTATCAGTGTTCATCTTCATCATCATCTTCATATATGTCAATGTCATCTTCATATTCCTCCTCAACATCATCGATATCCATTTGAGTTACAGTTCCTTCATCTCTTACCATTTCAAATTCATATGTGACATCATTAACATCATCGTCATCACCAACTCTTAAATGTGGGGTGTCGTCATCGATACTCATGTCTCTTTGTAAAAAAGATTGATTTTGAGTACTCTCTTGAAAAACTTCAATTCTTTGCACATCAGTGAAAGCACATTCACTTTGACTAAACTGATTGTCTCGAATTTTGATTTTTATTACACTCCACCAATTAGTCAAATCTCTTGATGTAGCACAGTACTTTGCGTAATAAACTTGATGTGCCTGTTGAGCCAATAAGAGTGGTTCATATACTGCGAGAACACTTTTACATTTAATATTGATGATTCCATGAGTCGGATGAACACGCACGCCTCTCTCTGTATCCAACCACCGACATTTGAACATGGTTATGTAATGTTGTCCAAGATAACAGAGTTCAACGATTTCATCAAGTATGTCATAAAAGTCAACTTCATTTTCTCGATGATGAGATCCTCTCAAGATAACTCCACTGTTCATTGTTTTTTTCGATTCCCCATATGCATGTGTGTGAAATCGAAATCCATTCACCACATATGCATTATAAGTTTTAACAAGTTTGGAAGGTGGGTTACTCTATACACACAGCCGTTTTTCAATTTTATCAGCATGTCGAGACACCTAAAAATTTGTGAAATAATTATCAATATAGTAAACTATACAATGAATGAGTTGCTAAAAGATAAAGAATTTATGTTACCAATTTTTGAAACCACTGAGAGAAATTTTTCAGTCGACGTTCTTCGAGAGCAGCTTCTATAATTTGTGGAATTTGTTTCTTGATATGATTATCATACAACCTATAAAAACCAAAGTTATTTACTGTAACATAAATGATAGAATAAGTGATATAAACACTTATAGTACAACTGATGTCATCTCTTCACAGTTGAGCAGAACATACGTATGACCTCTATGATGTTCATCATCTGAAAGACAACGTTCATAAACTCCACCAAAACCAAGCTCTGGCTGGTTGAAAACAGATAATTGATTGTCGATTTTATCAATATTCCTCTCGTTCTGTCCCATTCGGTTGTATTTTTAAGGATACTCAGATTCAAAATAACGGGAGCAGAAAAAATATATTTCCTCTTGCAAATAAGCTTCTGCAATAGATCCTTCAACAGATGCTTTGTTACATACTTTTCTTTTCAATTTTTGCATGCATCTTTCAAATGGGTACATCCATCGAAACTGTACTGTACCTCCACATTTTTCTTCATATGGAAAATGTAACATCAAATGTTCCATTGAGTCGAAGAAAGAAGACAGAAATATTTTTTCCAGTTTACATATAATTACAACAACATCTTTTTCAAGTTTGCCAAGAGCATCATAATCTGCTATAGCTGCACAAATTTCCCGAAAAAAATGAGACATATCTGTTATGGAATCCCAAATCACAGAATTCAACAGACCTCTTAATCCAATGGGTAGAAGTCTTTCCATTATAATATGACAATCATGACTTTTTAATCCAGTAATATGACCATTCTTTACACATATACCCAAATTGGAAGCACAACCATCTGGAAGTCTCAAATCTGCAATCCACTGACAAAATAATAAACAGTTTTCTTTAGACAGTGTATAAGCTACTTTTGGTTTTAGTAACCTTTCTGTTCTGACATTCTCAAACAGTTCCAATTCTGGACGCCTGCAAATTTGGGCAAGATCTAAACGTGAATTTACATTGTCTTTGCTCTTTCCTGGCGTATCCAAAACTGTATGAAACAAATTATCAAAATAGTTCTTCTCAATATGCATAACATCTAACATGTGTCGGACCAACAAATCAGACCAATATGGAAAATCCCAAAATATGCTACGTTTAATCCAATTGTGTTCTTTCCCAAAACCAGAAATTTTCTGTTGGTTTATTGTGGGACCAAAAGTGATGGGAGGTAATGAAAATACAACTGATTTTAACTCCGAACCTGATAGCATTTTTGGAGGTTCATCCCTTCCAACTGTTCCTTTTCTGAAATGAGATCTGTTTCGGCGAAAAGGATGATCAGCTGGAAGAAATCTGCGATGGCAGTCAAAATAACAAGGTTTCTTTCCATGAATGAGCATAAATGCTTTGTTCTCTCCCATACAGTAAGGACATTATTTATGACCATGTGTACTCCAGCCAGATAACATCCCATAAGCCGTGAAGTCACTAATTGTCCACATCAATGCTGCTCTCAGTATGAAATTCTGTTTTGTTGCAACATCATATGTACTGACACAAGTACTCCACAATAAATTTAATTCATCAATCAATGGTTTCAAATAAACATCAATATTTTTCATCAAATGTCCTGGAATTAGTAAAGTCAAAAATATATATGGCTTCTTCATCAACATCCATGAAGGTAAATTGTACGGAGTTAAAAAAATAGGCCAACATGAATATTGACTACCATAAGATATGAACGGATAGAAACCATCAGTGGAAAGGCCCAATCGAACATTTCTAGCTTCTAAAGGAAAGGATGGATGCACTCTATCAAAATGTTTCCATGAATCACCACCGCCTGGATGATTCAAGCTTTTATCGATTGAAATATTCTCTTTATGCCATGACATCATTGTCGTTGTATTCTTAGACATGAATAAACGCTGAAGTCTGGATATAAGCAGAAAATATCTCAACTATTTTATAGGAACCAAACCAGAATTCCCATGTTGTCCTTCTTTATACCTCAGTTTCCCACATGTGGGACAACTATCCAACGACTCATTTTCACCAGAATATAAAATGCAGTCATTTGAACATGCATGAATCTTATGACAAGTAAGTCCCAAATTTCGAACCAGCCTCTTACTCTCATAGTAATTTACAGGCAAAACATTTCCTTCGGGTAACAGTGTTTTAAGCAAAAAAAATATCTGGTCAAAACAGGTGTTTGACATTCCGTTATCTGATTTGATATCCATAAATTTTGCAACTGCTTCTAATTTTCTCATCTTGCAGCTAGGATATAATGCATCCTAAGAAGACCTCAACAACTCATAAAATTCAGACGGTGCCAACTCAGGATTTGAAGCTATATCAGCCGGAGTTTCTGTATGTTGAACAGATGAACCTGCAACATCATGTACTAAATCTTGAAACCGGGATGGATCCAGAATCAAGTTGGTATCACCTGCTCTGGAACTGCGTTCACCGTGTTGATACCAAAAAGCATAATCTGGTTGAAAACCAAAACGCAAGAGATGTCCCCCCACTTTGTCAAACGTGTCAAACGTTCTCAATGCACATTTTCTACAAGGGCATTTTATTTTTCCTTTTGAAACAAATTCTGGATTTGATGCCGCAAATGATAAAAAAGTCTCCACACCCTCTACATATACTAGATTTAAACCAGAACCGTTTGGATTTCTACGTTGATTTATCCATATGCGGTCACCTAATAATGATTGTTGATGACCTCGTTGTTCCATATTTTTCTATAAAATATAAAAGCATTACTGGTTTTGAATAATTTGTTAGAGAAAACACTCAAGCAAGGATAATTATAGAGTTTACATCATACACAACTGATGCAAACTTTTTATTGAGATAGACCTAAAAATTGACCCTTTAAGAATTGAATATGTTGAGAATAAAGCAAAACCTATTACAAATATTGATAATTTTCATATTATATAAATTTTTTATTATTTTCATAGTACTAATATTATTGGTAATTATTCCTAATTATTGGTAATTATTCCTAATTATTGGTAATTATTCTTAATTATTGGTAATTATTCCTAATTATTGGTAATTATTCCTAATTATTGGTAATTATCGGTAATTATTGGTAATTATTGGAAATTATTACTAATTATTGGTAATTAATACTAATTATTGGTAATTATTATTAATTATTACTAATTATTACTAATTACTGGTAATTATTACTAATTATTGGTAATTATTACTAATTATTACTAATTATTACCAATTATTGGTAATTATTACTAATTATTCCTAATTATTGGTAATTATTACTAATTATTACTAATTATTGGTAATTATTCCTAATTATTACTAATTATTACTAATTATCGGTAATTATTGGTAATTATTTCTAATTATTGGTAATTATTACTAATTATTGGTAATTATTACTAATTATTACTAATTATTACTAATTATTACTAATTATTACTAATTATTACTAATTATTACTAATTATTACTAATTATTACTAATTATTTCTAATTATTGGTAATTATTCCTAATTATTACTAATTATTACTAATTATCGGTTATTATCGGTAATTATGGGTAATTATTGGTAATTATTACTAATTATTGGTAATTATTACTAATTATTGGTCATTATTGGTCATTATTCCAAATTATTGGTAATTATTCCTAATTATAGGTAATTATTCCTAATTATTGGTAATTATCGGTAATTATGGGTAATCATAGGTAATTATTACTAATTATTGGTAAATATTACTAATTATTGGTAATTATTACTAATTATTACTAATTATTGGTAATTATTCCTAATTATCGGTAATTATTACTAATTATCGGTAATTATTGGTAATTATTGGTAATTATTACTAATTATTGGTAATTATTACTATTTTTGGTAATTATTGGTAATTATTCCTAATTATTGGTAATTATTCCTAATTATTCCTAATTATTACTAATTATCGGTAATTATTGTTAATTATTGGTAATTATTGGTAATTATTACTAATTATTGGTAATTATTACTAATTATTACAAATTATTGGTAATTATTCCTAATTATTGGTAATTATCGGTAATTATTGGTAATTATTGGTAATTATTACTAATTATTACTAATTATTACTAATTATTGGTAATTATTGATAATTATTCCTAATTATTGGTAATTATTACTAATTATGGGTAATTATTCCTAATTATTGGTAATTATTACTAATTATTGGTAATTATTACTAATTATTACTAATTATTACTAATTATTGGTAATTATTACTAATTATTGGTAATTATTACTAATTATTACTAATTATTACTAATTATTGGTAATTATTACTAATTATTACTAATTATTGGTAATTATTCCTAATTATTACTAATTAATACTAATTATTGGTAATTATTCCTAATTATTGGTAATTATTCCTAATTATTGGTAATTATTCCTAATTATTGGTAATTATCGGTAATTATGGGTAATTATTGGTAATTATTACTAATTATTGATAATTATTACTAATTATTACTAATTATTGGTAATTATTCCTAATTATTCCTAATTATTACTAATTATCGATAATTATCGGTAATTATTGGTAATTATTACTAATTATTGGTAATTATTAGTAATTATTCCTAATTTTTGGTAATTATTCCTAATTATTGGTAATTATTCCTAATTATTGGTAATTATCGGTAATTATGGGTAATTAGTGGTAATTATTACTAATTATTGGTAATTATTCCTAATTATTGGTAATTATCGGTAATTATGGGTAATTATTGGTAATTATTACTATTTATTGGTAATTATTACTAATTATTGGTAATTATTACTAATTATTCCTAATTAGTACTAATTAGTACTAATTATTGGTAATTATTCCTAATTATTACTAATTAGTGGTAATTATTAGTAATTATTTCTAATTATTACTAATTATTGATAATTAGTGATAATTATTACTAATTATTACTAATTATTGGTAATTATTACTAATTATTGGTAAGTATTACTAATTATTGGTAAGTATTACAAATTATTGGTAATTATTACTAATTATTGGTAATTATTACTAATTATTGGTAATTATTACTAATTATTCCTAATTATTGCTAATTATTGGTAATTATTCCTAATTATTGGTAATTATATGAATAATTACCAATAATTAGGAATAATTACCAATAATTAGGAATAATTACCAATAATTAAGAATAGTAACATTATTAGTATATTTTATTATTAATATTAAAACAATATAATTTTCTATATTATATACAATTCTCCTTTCATCTGTGTGTTTTCTGTCTCCACATACAATTATTACATGTGGAGACAGAAAACACACAGATGAAAGGAGAATTGTATATAATATAAAAAATTATATTATTTTAATATTAATAATAAAATATACTAATAATGTAATAATGTTATTATTCCTAATTAATGGTATTTATTACTAATTATTAGTATTTATTCTTAATTATTGAAAATTATTACTAATTATTCCTAATTACCATTAACTATGAACAATACTAATAATTTAAATTTATTAAGTAACAAAACAATGTAAACATAATTAAATTACAACTAATTAAGAATAATTGAAACTAATAAAAAATTTAAAATAAATATTAAATTAAAATGAACATAAATACCTTTAAAATTTATCTGAGGTTGACCTCTGATCGTTCTTGAAAACTTCAATATCAACTCCGGAGAAAAAAATTAAACTTAAGAAACGCTGAACTCTTGAAATAGAATTTTGAGAGAAGGAGAAGATGGAGTTTGAGAATGAATTGAAAAAAACGGATGGGGGTATTTATTGGTTAGATTATTTGTGACGGGTCCATTTGCGACGGGATACCCATCGCAAATTATATTATTTGTGACGGTACCCGTCGCAAATACCTTTTACCGCCGCCGGTTATTTGCGACGGGCAATAATCGCCCGTCGCAAATACGTTTCCCGTGATTTGGCGCACAAAGCACGCCAGTTCTTTTGCGACGGTGAAAGCTAACCCGTTGCAAAAGACTACTTATTTGCGACAGGCAAATACCCCCGTCGCAAACAAGTTTTTAACGGGGCTATTTGCGATGGGATTTATCCCCGTCGCAAATAACCCGTCGCAAATACCCCCGTCGCAAACAAGTTTTTAACGGGGCTATTTGCGACGGGATTTATCCCCGTCGCAAATAACCCGTCGCAAATACCCATTTTTCCCGTAGTGACACCTACTAGGAGCTAATGACCAGGCCCGGATAAGGTCTTCCTCTGATGAGAACCGAATCAAAATGTGACTTGAATCAACCAGACCAACAGTGGCGCGGTCCTTGAGATCCCAATTCTCAAACAAAAACATATCAAAAACATCAATCAGGGGATGCCAGTTTAAAAACTAGGCTACAAGGGTTAAGATATGGAGGGAAAAGGCCTTGTTGAACTCCGCAATCGACTGAGGAATCTTCGGCAACCCTTCATGCAAACCCGTAACTTTAAAGGGTTTTAGTGGTTTAGTATCCTTCCATCTTTTTAAAGGGTTTTAGAGGTTTTATGATTTTAAGGATTTTTATAGTCCTTTAAGAGGTTTTAGTTTTTAGGATGTTTTACGGATTTAAGGGTTCTTTAATTTTTGTGTTGGGTTTGTTAGTTTATATTAGGGTATTATTATTTTTAGGTTCTTTTAGGGATTTTAATGGTTTTTTGGATTTTCCAATATTTTTAGTGATTTTAGGGGTTTTAGGTTTGTTATGTTTTTTATGTTCAAAGGATCTTTTAGAGTTTTTTTTGGGGGGGGGGGGGGTTCTAGGTTCTTTTGGTGTTTTTTTTATTTTTGTTGTCTTTTAGGATTTAAGAGTTTTAAGTGGTTTTTATGCCCTTTAGGAATCTTTTGGTGGGGGGGTTTAGGGTTATTAGGGTCAATTTTGGGTTTTAATGTTTTTTTGGGTTGTTTAGGGGGATTTAAGGTTTTAATGATCCTTTTGGGTTTTTAGTGTTTTTAGAGTGTTTTAGGGACTTAGTGTATTTAATTTTAGTTTATGGGTTTTAATATTTTGAGGTTATTTTATGGTTTTTATAGTTGTTATGGTCTTTTAGTGTTATTTTAGGGGGTTTTAGGGTTATTTATGGTTTTTGTGTTTTTATGGATTTTATGGGTTTAAGGGGTTTTTTGAATTTTTTCGGTTTTTAGGTTTTTATGGCTTTTAGGGCGTTGGAAGTATTTTAGGGCCTTTTGGGGTTTTAATAGTGTTTTTAGGGTCTTTTAGGGATTTAGGGGTTCTATGGATATTTTGGGTCTTTTAGGGGATTTTAGGGGTTTTAGGGTATTTTAGGGGTCTTTTAGTGGTACTTTATGGTATATTGTTTTTTTAATGTTTTATGGGCCTTTAATAGTGTTTTTGGGTTTTTACAGTTTTTAGGTTTCTAAGGTTTTTAGTTTATTTTTATATTTTTTAGAATTTTAAGGGTTTTTAAATTATTTTTGGGAGATTCATGTTTTTAGGGGTGCTTAAGGTTTTTAGATGATTTTATGGGTTTTAGGGGTTTTATAGATTTTAGGATTTTTTAGGGTTGATTTATGGTATTTTAGGTTTTTTGGGTTCTTTTAGGGTTATTTTAGTGTTTTAGGATTTTTAATAGTTTTAGGGATATTTTGGGGTTTTAAGTTTTTTAGTATGTTTTAGAGTTTTATAAGGTATTTTATAATTTTTAATGTTTTTTATGGTTTTGTAGGTGTTTTAGGAAGTCTTTTGGTTTTTTGGGGTTTATTAGGATCTATTGGGGTTTTTAGGACTTTAGGGTTTTCTTAGGATGTTGGGTTTTAGGGGTTTCTTAAGGGGTTTTCGGGTTTTAAGGGTTTTCTTAAGATTTTTTCGATTTTTATAAAATTTAACTATTTTATAGTTTTTTGGGGTTTTAGTGTTTTTATGGATTTTTTTGGGTCTTTTTAGGACTTTAGGGTTTTTTTTTTGTCTTGGTATTTATAGGTTTTTTTGGTTTTTAAGGACTTTTAAAGTTATTTTTTTTTGTTTTTTCATGTTTTTATTCCATTTATCAGTTTTAGGGGTTTTGGTTTTTTATTTGTTTATCATTTTATGGTTTTTTTGGGTTTTAGGGTTTAGGGATTTGGGTTTAGTGTATAGGGTTTAGGGTGTCAGTTAAGGGTTTATAGTTAAGTGTATAGGGTTTAGGGTGTAGTGTATAATGATTAGGGTGCAGGGTGTAGGGTGTAGGGTATAGGGTTTAGAGTGTAGGGTTTATGGTTTAGGGAATAGGGTTTAGAGTTTAGTGTGTAGAGTTTAAGGTTTAAGGTGTAGGTTATAGGGTATTCAATGTAGGGTTTAAGGTTTAGAGTGTGTGGTATAAGGTTTTGGGTGTAGGGTTTAGAGTTTATTTTTTAGGGTTTTGGGTTTTGGGTGTATAGTATAGGGTTTAGGTTGTTGGGTATTGGGTTTAGGGTGTAGGGTTTAGGTTTTAGCGTATAGGGTATAGGGTGTTGGGTTTATGGATTAGGGTAGATGGTAGAGGGTTTAGGGGGTAGGGTTTGGGTTTTTTGGTACATGGTATAGGGTTCACGGTGTAGGGTTTATGGGTTTGGGTGCCAGGTATATGGTTTAGGGTGTAGGGTTTGGGGTGAAAGGTATAGGTTTTATAGTGTTGGGTATATGGTGTAGATTTTATGGTTTAGGTTGTAGGGTGTATGAGGTATATTTTATGGTTTATTGTGTAGGGTGTAGGTTTTTGGGTGTAGGGTTTAGGTTTTAGTCTGTAGTGTATAGGGTGTACGATTTCAGATATAAAATATTGGTTTTATGGAATAGGGTTATAGTGTAGCATTTTGGGTTTAGGTTGTAGGGTATAGTGTTTAGGGTGTAGGGTTTAGGGTTTAGGGTGTAGAGTATAGGGATTGGGGATTATGGTTTAGGGTATATAGTATAGGGTTTAGGGTTTAGGTTGTTTGTTTTGTGGTTTAGGGTTTAGGGTGTTAGGTATAGGGTTTAGTGTGTAAGGTATAAGGTTTATGTTGTAAGTTTTAGGGTTGAGGGTTTAAGTTTTATGGTGGATGGTATAGGGTTTATCGTGCAGGGATTAGGGTGCAGGGTGTGGGGTGTTAGGTGTAGGTTTTAGGGATTTGGGTTTAGGGTATAAGATATTCGGTCTAAGTTTTAGGATGAATGTTTTGGGGTTTAGGGTATATGGTTTATGGTGCAGGGTTTAGGGATTAATTTTTAATTTTTAGGGTGTAGGATTTAGGGTTTAGGGTGTTGGGTATGATGTTTATATTTTAGGGTTTAGGGTGTAGGGTTTGTGGTTTGGGTGAGGTTATAGAGTTTATGGTCTAGTGTATTGGGCTTAGGATGTAAGGTTTAGGGTTTATAATGTAGGGTATTGGGTTTAGGGAGTAGCATTTATGGTTTAGGGTTTAGGTTATAGGGTTTATGTTGCATGGTTTTGGGTTTATGGTGTAGTTTATTGGGTTTAGGGTGTAGGGTTTTAGGTTTATGTTATAGGGCATATGTTTTATGGTGTAGGGTTTATTGTTTAGGATGTAGGGTATAGGGTTTTGGGTTTAGAGTTTAGAGTGAAGGGTATAGGGTTTAGGATGTTGGGTTTAGGGTTTCGTGTGGATGGTATTTGGTTTAAGGTGTATGATTTTGAGTTTTTCGTGTAGGGTTCGTGTTCTGGGTGTAGGGTTTAGGGTTTTAGGTGTAAGGTGTATGGTTTCAGGTGTATGGTTTAGGGTTTTAGGAATGGGGTATAGGGTTTAAGGTGTAGGGTTAATGGATTAAGTTGTATGGTATAGGGTTTAAGGTCTAGGTATTAGGGTTTAGGGTGTAGGGTGTTGGGTGTAAGGTTTAAGGGTTCGGGTCTACGATATGGGGTATGGGGCTTAGGGTATAGGTTATTGGGTGTTGGGTATTGAGTATTGGGTATAGGGTTTAAGGTTTAGGGTTTAGGGTGTAAGGTATAGGGTTTAAGGTGTTCAGTTTCGGGTTTATGGTGTAGCGTTTAGGGTTTGAGTGTTATGGTTTAGGGTATAGGATATAGGTTTCATGGTGTAGGGTATAAAGATTAGAGTGTAGTGAATAGTGTTTAGGGTATGGGGATTATGGTTATGGGTGTAGTGTTTAGGGTGTTGGGATAAGTGTGTTTGGTATTGGGGTTAAGGTGTTGGGTTTTGTGTTTTGGGAATAGTTTATTCGGTTTATGGTGAAGGGTATAGAGTTTTGGGTATAGGTTATAGGGTTTAGGGGTATAAGGTATAATGTTTAGTGTATAGGGTATAGGTTATAGGGTCCAGTGTATAGGTTTTTGGGTGTGGGTTTATGGTTTAGGGTATAAGTTTTAGGGTGTCAGGTGTTAGGTTTTGGGTGTAGGGTGTAAGGTTTATTGTTTAGGATTTAGGGTGAAGGGTATATGGTTTAGGGTTTAGGGTTTAGGTTTCAGGGATAGGGTATATGGTTTAGCGTTTAGGTTTTTGGGTTTTGGGTGTATTGTAAAGGGTTAGTGTGTAGGGTTTTTGGTTTAATGTTTCGGGTATATGTTATAGAGTTTAGAGTTTAGGGTTGGATGTTTAGGGTTTAGGGTCTATGGTTTTGTGTGTATGGTTTAGGATTTAGGGTGAAGGTTATAAGCTATGTGGTGTATTGTTTGGGTTTTAGGGAGTAAGGTGTTGGGATTAGGTTTTAGGGTGTATGGTATTGGGATTATTATGTATGGTTTGTTGTTTTTGTGTAGTGTTTAAGGTTTAGGGTGAAGGGTTTATGGGTTATGGTCTAGGTTATAGGGTTTAGGTGTTTTAAGGGTTTTAGGGTTGTTTTAAGAGTTTTTATAATTTTTACTATATTTTTTGGGGTTTAACGATTTTATGGGTTTTTGGTGGTTTTTACAGTTTTTTGGGTTTTATGGTTTTTTAGATTTTAAGTGTTTTTAGTAGTTCTATTTTTAATGGTTATCATGGTTTTAATGGGGATTTAAGTGATTTTTAAGGGTTTTTAGGTTTCGTTGGGGTTTTAGGTATTTTTATGGGTTTGAAAGGTTTCTTTGGGGCTTTAAGGTTTTTATGGTATTCATAGGGTTTTGGGGTTTTTAGGCGTTCTATGGGTTTTGAGTGGTTTTTATTGATTTTAAGTATTTAAAGGGGTTTAATGGTTTTTTTAATGTTTTTGGGTTTTAGTGTTTATTTGGGTTTTTATATTTTTTATGGTTTTTATGGTTTTTTTGAGTATTTTATGGGTTTTTGGGATTTTAGGGTATTTTTGTTTTTTTTTGTATTTTTAGAGTGTTTTTTGTGTTTTATGGTTTTATGGTCTTTTTGGGTTTTTAGGGACTTTAGGGAATTTTTATGTTTTTATGGTTTTTAGATTTTTTAGGGATATTTATTTTTTTAACTGTTTTTAGGGTTTTAGGGTCCTTATGGTTTTTAGGGATTTTTTTTGGTTTTAGGATTTTTAGGGTATTTCATTGGGGTTTAGAGTCTTTTAGGGTTATTTTGGGTTTTTAGGGATTTGGGGGGGGGGGGTTTAGGGGTGTTTTAGTTGTTTTAGGTTGTTTAGGGTGTTTTAGGTTTTATAGGGGTCTTATGGGTTTTCACGGATTTTAGGGGATATTTTATTTTGGATTTTTTTGGGGATTTAGGGTTTTTATTGTATTTTGTGGTTTTAAGGGTTTTTTTGTGGTTTTTTTGATTGGGGGGAGGGGATCTTAGGTTTTTTGGGGTTTTTTTGTGTTTTTATGAATTTATGTAGTTTTAGTTTTTTAGGGGTTTTATGGTAATTTAGGGTTTTCTTGGGGGTTTTAGGTTTTTTTGGTGATTAGGGATGTTTATTGGGTTTTACGATGTGTAGGTGTTCTTATGCCAGTTGTACTGTTTTCATAAGGTTTTTAGTGTCTTTTAGGGTTTTAAGGTATTTTAGGGGTTTTTAGGTATTTTAGTGTTCTTATGGTTTTTATAGTTTTAGGGGTTTGGGGGTTTTAGATGTTAGTGTTTTTATGGATTTTATGATTTATAGGGGTTTTTTTGGTTTTTAGAGTTTTTACTGTGTTTATGGTTTTTAGCGGTGTTAGGATTTTTAGGCCTTTTAGTGATTTTTTAGTGTTTTATGGTTTATGTGGGTTTTTCTGTTTTAAAGGTTTATAGGGATTCTTTTGTTTTTAAGGATTATTTGGTATTTTATGGGTTTTTAGGGTTTGATGGTTCTTAGGGGTTTTTAGGTTTTTTGGGTATTTTTATTTTTTAGGTTTTTCATTGGTTTTTAGTTATTTTTTATGTTTTTGGGGGTTCTTAAGGGTTTTGGGGCTTTAGTTTTTTAAGGGTTGAGGGGTTTTATATGATTTAGGGGTTTTAGTGGGTTTTAGTGTTTTCTGGGTTTTTTGGTTTTTTGGGTGTTTTGGGGGTTTTAGGGTTTTTTGTGTTTTTATAGGTTTTTTGGGTTTTTATAATTTTTAGGGTTTTAATTGGTTTTTATGTTATTTTGAATTTTATAGTTTTTTAGGGGTTTTATGTTTTTAGTGGGTTTTTGATTTTAATGGTTTTTATGATATTTTAATGATTTTAGGGTTTTATGGACTATAAGGGAGTTTTGGGTAATAGCGATTTTTAGGGTTTTAGATTCTTTCAAGGGTTTTAGGGTTTTTAGGGGTTTTAATGATTTTTAGGGACTTCTAGGGGTTTTTTTGTTTTTATGGCCTTTTAGAGTTTTGTTTGAGTTTTTAGGGTCTTTTATAGTTTTATTAGTGTTTGTAGGACCCATTAGGGATTTATGGTGTTTTAAGGGTCTTTTAGGGTTGTTAGGGTTTTGGGATTTTTATCTAATTTTTAGGGTTTTGGGATTTTTGGCTTTTTATTGTTTTTTTGCATTTCAAGGGATTTGAGAGGTTTTAAACATTTTTTTTGGGTTTTATGGTTTTTATGATTTTTGAGGAATTTTATTGTTTTAAGGTTTTTATTGTTTTTATGGATTTTGGGTTTTGGGCGTTTTTGTGGTTTTTTTGTTATTTAGTGTACTTTTGGTTTTTAGGGTATTTTAGTGTTTTTTTGGTTTTTTATTATTTTTAGAGTCATTTAATGTTTTTAGGGTTTTTGGGGTTTTTACGTCTTTAGGGTCTTTAGGGTTTCAAAGGGGTTTTAAATACTTTTAGGGTATTTTTATTGTTTTTTAGTGTCCTTTATGGTTTATATTGCATTTTAGGGTTTTTTATGGTTTTAGGTGGTTTAGGGTCTTATAGTGTTACGAGGTCTATTTGGGGATTTTTGGTTTTAGGGTCCTTTATGTTTTTTGGGATTTTAGGGTCATTAAAGTTTTATTGTTTCTATATTTTGTTCATGGTTTTAGGGTTTTTGGGTAATTCATGGTTTTTAGGGTCTTTTAGGGTCCTTTTGGGGTTTTGGGTTTTTAGGGTCTTTTAGTATTTTTTAGGGTCCTTTATGGTTTTTTGGGTTTCTTTGATTCTTTTATGGGGTTTAGGGTATTTCATGGTCTTGTTAAGATTTTAGGTATGTCTACTGTTTTTATAGTTTTTTAGGACTTTTATGGTTTTTAGGGATTTTAGTTCCTTTTATGGGTTTGTGGGTTTTTAGGGGTTTTAAGGGTTTTGTGATTTTTTGGGTTTTTTAGTAAGATTTTCATTTTTCAGGGGTTTTAATTTTTTAGGATTGGTTTTTTCATTTTTTTGAATTTTTTATGTTTTTATGTTGCTTTAAGGTTTTTAGGGTTTTATGGTTTTTTGTGTTTTTAATGTTTTTAGGGTTTTTAGGGGGTTTTGGGGTTTAAATGGATTTTTAGGCTTATTAGAATTTTGGGGTTTTGGGGTTTCATAGTGTTTTTAAGAGTTATTATTATTTCTGTGATTTATTAGTGTTTTTAGTGGATTTAGTGTTTTTGAGGGGTTTTAGGGTTTTTAGGATTTTGATCGGGTTTTATAGTTATTATGGTTTTATTGATTTCCTAGGGTTTAAATGTTTTAGAGTTTTTAGGGTTTTTTAAATATTCTTGTAATTTTTTAGGATTCTAAGGGTTTTTAGGGTTTTAAAATTTTTATGGGTTTAAAAGCTTTAATGGTTTTTATGGTTTTAGGGATTCATAGGTTTTAGGGGTTTTAGTGTTTTTTATGGTTTAGGGTGTTGGGTATAGGGTGTAGGGTGTATAAAATAATTTTTAGGATGTATTTTATGGGTTTTAGTGTTTACGGTTTTTCGGTTTATGATATAGGGTATAGGGTTTAGGCTATGGGGATTGGGGTTTATGGTACATGGTTTAGTGTTTAGGGTGTAGGATTTTGTTTATAGGGTAATGGGTTTATGGAGTTGGGTTTAGGGTTTTGTGTGGAGGGTATAGGGTCCAGGTTTTATGGTGTAGGGTATATGGTTTAGGGTATATGGTTAATATTTTAGGGTATGGAGCTTAGGATATAGGGTTTAGGGTTTAGGTTGGAGGGTATAGAGTTTATTGTTTAGGGTTTAGAGTTTAGGGTGTTGGGTATAGTGTTTAGGGCAGAATGTTTAGGGTGTAGGGTACAGGGTATAGGGTGTAGGGTATAGGGTATAGGGTTATTGGTTTTCTTTTATTTAGGGTGTATGGTTTTGGGTTTTGGCTCTAGAGTATCAGGTTTAGGATGTAGGGTTTAGGTTATAGGGTGTAGGGTATAGGGTTCCGGGTGTAGGATATAGGGTTTAGAGTATAGGGTTTAAGGTGTAAGATTTAGTTTTTAGGGTGTAGGGTGTAAGGTTCAAGGTGTATGGTTTCGAGTTTAGAGTGTAGGGTATATGGTATAGGGTATAGGGTGTTGGGTATAGGGTATAGGGTGTAGGGTATTGGGTTTAGGGAGTGGGGTACATAGTTTAGGGTGTAGGGTTTAGGGGATAGGGGATAGGGTTTAGGGTGTAGGGTAAAGGTTTTTAAGTGTGTGGTTTAGTGCCTTTTAGGGGCTTATGGAAATTTATGGTATCTTAGGGTTTTAAGGTATTTTATGGCCTTTTTGGGTTTAATGGGTATTTTAGGAATTTTTATGGTTTTTTGTCGTTTGTAGGGGTTTATGGAGTTTTATGAGCTTTAAAGTATTTTAATGATTTATAATAGTTTTAATGATTTTAGGGTTTTTAGGTTTCATAGGGTTTAAGTATTTTTTAGTGATTTATGGTTTTAAGAGTTTTTAGGTCCTTTAGATTTTTTAGTGTTTAAGGGTTTTTAAAATTTTTAGGGATTTCAGGAGTTTTGGTGGTTTTCGGGTTGTTTAAAGGGTTTTGTTGTTTTTAGGGGTTTTACGGTTTTTTGTATTTTTAGTGTTTGTAAAGGTTTTTTGGGGGTTTTAGTGTTATTATAGTTTTTTGGGGGGTTTTGGGTTTTTAGGGTTTTAGGGGCTTTTAGTGTTTGTTAGCGATTTTTATGGTTATAATGGATTTCAGTGGTTTTTATTGTATTTAATGGTTTTTAGGGGTTTTAAGGGGTTTTAACTATTTTTAGAGGTTTTATGGGGTTTACTATAATTCAGGGTTTTTAGGTTTTTAGGGTGTTTTTAATGTTATTTGGAGGTTTTTAGGTTTTACAGGATTTTTAGGGTATTTTAGGTTTTTCTATTATTTTTACGGATTTTAGGGGTTTTAGGGTTTCAAGGAATTTTTGGGGAATTTAGAGGGTTTTAAGGTTTCCCCTATGGGTTTTTAGGGTTTTAAGGGGTTTGTAGGGTTTTATAGGGTTTTAAGGGTTTTTCTACGGGGTTTTCTAGGTTTTAGGCTTTTTTTAGGGATTTTAGGTGATTTTAGTGTTTTTAGTTGCCTTTTTATGGTTTTTCAAATATTTTGGGATATCTTAGGGTTTTTTGTTTTTTAGTGTATTTAAGGGTTTTGAGGATTGTTTTAGCTATTTTTTTTATATTTTTACAGAAATTTTAGGTTTTAAAGTTTCTAGGGATTATTAGTGTTTTTAGGGTTTTTGTGGTTTTTTGGGTTTTTTGGGTTCTTGTATTTTTTTAGTTTTATTTGTTTTATGGTTTTAATGATTTTTAGGGTCTTTTGGGGTATTAAAATAATTTTTAGCATCTTTTTGGGGTTTTAAGGGTTTTAAGGGTGGTTTACGGTTTTTAATGTTCATATGGTTCTTATGGTTTTTATGGTTTTTAGTAGTTTTTAGTGTTTTAAAGGATTTTTTGGGTTTTAGGGTTTTTTTAGTATTTTAGGGTATTTAATTTTTTTAGTGTCTTAATTTTTTAGAGTTTTTAGGTATTTCTTAGGTTTTGAATGGGTTATTTATGTTTTTAATGTTTTAGTGATTTATTTTGATTTTTAAGGGTTGTTAATGTTTTAGGGTCATTTTTGGGGGTTTTCAAGGTTTTTAGGTTTTTTAGGGTTTATTTAATCATTTTAGAGTTTTTGTGTTTTTTTGGTTTTAGGGGGTTTTTAGTGCTATTAGAGTTGTTTAGGGGTTTTGGGGTTTTTTTAGGTTATTAAGGTTTTTTTTGGAGTTTGGGGTTTTTAGTTGTTTATAGGGTTTTAGTGTCTTTTTGGGTTTTGGGGTTTACAGTTTTCTTATGGATTTTTATGATTTTTAGGTGTTTTGAGGGATTTTAGGGGTTTTTGGTGTTTTGAGTTTTTTTAGAGTTTAAGGGTTTTTTTGTGTATTTTATGGTTTATTAGGAGTTTGAGGGGTTATATGGTTTTTAGGGGAGTTAAGTATTTTTTGGGTTTTATCATTTTTAGCGGTGTTTAGATTTTTTAGCATTATAATTTTTTTGGAGTGTTAGGGTTATTTTAGGGTTTTAGGGTTTTTATGCTAGTGAAAGGTATTAGTGTTTTTGGCTTTTTAGGTTTTTAGGGGTTTTATTATTTTGGAGATTTCTTAATCGTTTTAGGGTTTTTGGAGGGGTATTTAGAGTTTTTAGAGATTTTATGGTTTTTATGGTTTTTAGGGGTTTTATGAGTGTAGGGTTACTGTGTTTTTAGGCTTTTAGGGGTTTTATTAACTTTTATGTTTTTTTATCATCTTTAGATTTTTAGAGATTTTATGGTTTTTAGGTTTCTAGATTTTTTAGAGTTTTTAGGGGCTATAGTGTTTTTAGAGTTTTGAGGTATTTTATGAAATTTAGAATTTTTTAGGGTATTTAGGGTTTTAGGGATTTTTAATTGTTTTAGTGTTTTTAGGTTATTTTGGGTTTTATGGTTTCTTTTGTTTGTTTAATGATTTCAGGGTTTTATGGGTTTTCATATGTTTTAGGGTCTTAGGGTTTTTTGGGGTGTTTTGGATTTTTTTCGTTTTAGTGGATTTATAAGTTTTTAGGGGTTTTAGGGGGTTTAGGGTCTTTAGTGTCCTTTATGGGTTTTGGTGTATTTTAGGGGATTTTGGGTTTTTAGTGGTTTTTGGGTTTTAGGGGTTTTAAGAGAATTTCAGGGTTTTAGTTTTTAAGTGGTTTTATAGTTTTTTTAGTTTCTAAGGTTTTTAGGGTTTTGAGGGGTTTTGGGGGTTTTGGTGTTTTTAGGGTTTTTAGGGTTTTTAGGTATTTTAGGTTTTTAGGGTTTTTATGGTTTCATTAATATTTTCAGGATTTTGAGGGTATTTTAGGGGTTTTATGAGTTTATTGGGTTTTTAGTGGGTTTGGGGTTTTTGGGATTGTTAGGGGTTCTAGGTTTTTTGGGGTTTTATCTATTTTTATGTTGTTTGGGTTTTTTGTAGTTTTAAAGGATTTTTTTTATTTTAGGAATTTTCAGGGTTTTAGGGGTCTTATGTTTTTTCCGTTTTAAAGGATTTTAGTGTTTTTATGGTTTTTTGGGTCTTTGAGTTTTTTATCTCTTTTATAGTTTTAAAGGGTTTTAAGTTATTTATGGTTTCTAGTTTTTGTCAGGATTTTTTGGGTTTTTATGGTTTTTAGGTGTTTTAGTGGTTTTTTAGTTTTTTATTGTTTTTTTGAATTTTTTGTGATTTTAAATGTTTTTAGGGGTTTATAAGATACTTTTCGGGGTTTTGTGATTTTAAGGGATTTTTGGGTCTTTAGATTATTTAATGGTTTTCTTCGGGTTTTTAGAGGTTTTAGGGGTTTTTAGGGTTTTAGGGTTTTGAAGGGTTTTATGAGTTTTAAGTTGTTTATTGTTTTTGGGTTTTTTTTATTGTTTTACTATTTTGGGGTTTTAGGGCCGTTTTATTGTTTTTGTGCCATTTTATGGTTTTAGGGTATTTTATGGTCATTTACCTTTTTTGTAGGAGTTTTCAGGGTATTTTTGTGTATTTAGGAGTTTTAAGAATTTTTTTTGAGGAGTTTTATGGTTGTTAAGATTTTTTTGGCTATTTTGGGATTTTAGGGTTTTCTGGGATTTATATGTTTTTTATTTATCATGGGTTTTGAAGATTTTTAGTGATTTTGGGTTTTTATAGTTTTTTTATGTTTATATATATTTTAGGGTTTTTTGATTTTAAGGGTATTTTTTGGTCTTTTAGGGATTTTATAGGGGGTTTCATGATGTATTTATAAGTATATTTATGGTTTTTAGAGTTTTTAGGGTTTTAAGGATATTTTATCGTCTTTTATGGATTTTATATTTTTTTATGACCTTTTTGGGTTTTGGGGGTCTTTTAGGTATTTTAGGGTTTTTTTAATGTTTTTAGGTTATTTTAGGGGTTTCTATAACTTTTTGGGCTTAAAGGGTTTTAATGTGTTTTTAGGGTTTTTATGATTCTAGGTCATTTCATTTTTTTACAGATTTTTAGTGGTTTTAGTTTTTTTAGGATTT
Source organism: Viscum album (assembly GCA_963277665.1). Taxonomy (NCBI): domain Eukaryota; kingdom Viridiplantae; phylum Streptophyta; class Magnoliopsida; order Santalales; family Viscaceae; genus Viscum; species Viscum album. The sequence continues at coordinate 1,150,914,806 of OY728152.1, forward strand.
TATGGGTTTTGAGGTTTTAGGGGTTTTAGATTTTTAGAGTTTTTAGTGTTTTTAGGGTTTTAATGGGTTTTAAGGGATTTATGTTTTTTTATAATTTTTAGGTTTATTAGATTTTTAAATGGTTTCAGGGTTTTTGCATTTCGTAGGGCTTTTAGGGCTTTTCGTGGTAATTTTAGTTTTTGGGGGGTTTTGGTTTTTAGGGTTTTAGGGGTTTTAGTGTGTGTGTGTCGGGGGTGGGGGTAGGATATTTTGGGTTTCAGGGATTTTAGGGTTGGGGGTGGTTAATTGGTTTTTTTTGGGATTTTAGGGGCTTTTAGGAATTTTTGGGATTTTTGGTTTTTGTGGGTATTTATTGTATTTATTTTTTTTCATTTTTATGTGTTTTATGGTCTTTTTATGTCTATTAGGGGTTTTGGGTTCATTTATTGTTTAGAGAGTTTTAGAAGTTTCACGGTCTTTTATGATTTTTTTGGGTCATTTAGTAATTTTTTAGGATTTTTTAGGCTCTTTTAGGGCTGTTAGGGTGTTTTAGAGATTTGTTTTTGTGTTTTTATGTTTTTAGTATGTTTTAGGGGTTTTAGAGTGTTTTAGGGTATTTTGTGGTTTTAGAATGTTTTTTGGTTCCTTTAGCATTTTTAGAATTTTTTAGGTTCCTTTTGAGTTTTTAGGATTTTTAGTGTCCTTTAGGGTTTTAAGGATTTTATGGTACTTAAGTGTTTTTATGTTTTAGGGAGGTTTATGGGGTTTTAAGGTTTTTCATTATCCTTTAGTTTTTAAGGGTTTTATGGTATTTTAGTGGTTTTAAGGTTTTTAGAGTTCTTTGTGGGTTTTTTGGTGTTTTGGACTCTTTCGGGTGTTTAGAGTATTTTATGGTATTTTAGAGTTTTTTAGGATTTTTACTACATGTTTTGTATTTTCAGGGTTTTTTTTTGTGTTTTTGGTTATTTTAGGGGGTTTAGGGTCTATGGGGGGGGGGGGGGTAGTTTTTTAGGGATTTAAGGATTTGATAGATTTTTTAGGGGTTTTTGGTTTTTAGGGGTCTTAGGGTACTTCATAGTCTTTTTGAGGTTTTATTGTGGTGTTTTTTGTTTTTAGGGGTTTTATGAGTTTTTTATGGTTTTTAGGGGATATAGGTTTTTAGTTTTTTAGAGGGTTTATGGTTATTAAATTTTTTATGGAATTTTATTGCATCTAACCTATTTTTTTTAAATTTTATGACTTTTTTAGGTTTTAGGGTATTTTAGGGTTTTCGTGATTTTAGTGTCGTTTAGGGTGTTTTACAAATTTAAAGGCCATTTAGGAGTTTTTAGGGTTTTATGGTTTTACATATTTTATGGGTTTTTAAGGTTTTACAGTTTTTAGTAGTTCCTATGTGGTTTTAGGGTCTTTGATTTTTTTTGAGTTTTAAAGGGCCTTTAGTGTTTTCTGGGTTTTTTGGGGTTTTAGGGTTTTTAGAGTTCTAGGGGGTTCTAGGGTTTTAGCGGTTTTAGGTGGTGTTAGTTTTTTTTTGTTTTTAAATGTTTTTATGGGTTTTTAGGGTTTTTATGTTTTTTATCATTTTATAGTGTTTTTATTATTTTATGGTTTTTTGAGTTTTGAGGAATCTAAGGTAATTTTTTTTGTTTTTACGTCCTTTTAAGGTTTTTAATGGTTTTTATAGTTTTTAGGGTCTTTTAGTGGGTTTATGGGTCTTTTAGGGTTTTAGGGGTCTTTTGGTCTTTTAATATTTTTATGGGGTTTTAGGGTTCGGGGAGGGGGGGGGGGGTTCCATTTTTTAGGATAATTTATAGGTTTTAAGGGTTTTAGGGTATTTTATGGTTTCTTTGGGGCTTTAGGGTCCTATAGTATATTTTTAGGGATTTTTAGTTTTCTTTAGGGTTTTTAGGATTTTTAGGGACCTTTAGGGGTTTATAGTGTCCCTTAGTGTTTTAGGGTATATTATAGGGTATAGGGTTTTTAGTATTCTTTAAGGGGTTTTATGATTTTTTGGAGCCTTTTAGAGGTTTTAGGGTATTTTATGGTCTTTTAGAGTTGTTAAGGATTTCTATGCCTTTTGGGTTCTTAGGTTTTTTGGTGTCTAATATTGTTTTTAATATTCTAGGGTGTTTTGGGTTTTTTAGGGGGTTTATGGTTTCTAGGGGGTTTAAGGGTCTTTAGAAGTTTTACGGGTTTTAACGGGTTTTGTAATTTTTAATGTTTTTAGGGGGTTTGGGGGGTTTTGGGGTGTATTTTAGTGTTTTTAGTTTATTTAGTTTCCATTAGAATTTTCTATGATTTTTTAGAAAAATTTAGGGTTTTGGGGGGATTTTTTTGGGTTCTTAGGGGTTTTCAGGGTCTTAATGGTTTTTATGGTATTTTAGGTTTTTATTGGGGATTAGTTTCTTCTAGGGTCTTTAAGCTGTTTTAGTATCTTTTATGGGTTTTTTATTTTTAGGATATTTTAGGGTCTGTTTTAGTGTTTTTAGAATGTTTAAGGGGTTTTTAGAGATTTTAGGGGTTTTAAGTGTTCTAGTGGTTTTTTGGGTTTTAGGGTTTTTAGGTGGTTTAAGGATTTTCATTTTTAGGGTTTTTATAAGTTTTAGATTTTTATGTGCTTTTAGGGTTTTATATGTTTTAAGGTTTTTAGAATTTCCGAGTTTTTAGGGTTTTTAGGTGTTTAGGGGTTTTGGGGTATTAGGATTTGGGGGGGGGGGGGGGGTTTATGATTTATGGGTTTTAGGGTTTTTAGTGGGTTTATGTTTTTAAAGATTTTGTGGTGTTTTCAAGGTTTTTAGGGGTTTTAGTTATTTTAGGATGTTTTTGGGTTTTGGGGCTTTTTTGCAGTTTTTCAGTTTTTAGTGCCTTTTAGGGGTTTAGGGTTTTTATGGTTTTTAGTATTTTTATTTTTTAGGATATTTTATTGATTTTAGGGTGTTTTTTTCTTTTTAGGTTCTTTTATGGGTTTAAAGGTTGTTTAGGGGTTTTAGGGGGTTTTAGGGTTTTCTGGATGTTTTAGTTTTTTTTGTTTTTTAATTTTTTTACAGCCAATTAGTATTGTAAGAGTTTTAGGGTATTTTATGTTTTTATTTTTTAAGTTATTTTAGGGTTTTTATGGGTTTTAGGTTGATTTATGAATTTTTTGGGTCCTTTAGGGTTTTAGGGATTTTAGGGTTCTTTACGGTTTTTAGGTTCCTATAGAGGTTTTAATGTTTTTAGGGTCTTTTACGGTTTTTATGTTTTTGGGGTCTTTTATGGGTTTTATGGTTTTTAGAATCTTTTTGGGTTTTAGGTTATTTTATGATATTTTAGTGTTTTTTTGGATTTTTAGTCTCTTTTAGGATTTTTAGTATCTTTTGGGGGGTTTTAGGGGTTTAGGATCTTTTAGTGGTTTTAAGGTTTTTAGGGGAGCTTTAGGGGTTTAAATGGTTTTTAAGGGTTTTAGTAGTTCTCTTTGGGTTTTATGGTTTTTAGTGGGTTGTCGATGTTTTTAGGGATTTTTAGTGTCCCATGGGGTTTTAAGGGATTTTAAATTTTTTAGGGTTTTTAGGATTTTTAAGGGTTTAAAGGTGTTTGAGGGATTTTTAGGGTTCTTAAGGTTTTTTGGGCGTTTATGGTTTTATGTATTTTTAGGTCCTTTTGATGATTTTAAGGGGGGGGGGGGTTCAGTGTTTTTAGTGTTTTTTTAGGATTGTTATGTTTTTTAGTATTTTAAGGGGTTTTATCATTTTTGTGGGGTATAATGTATCTAAGTTTTAAAGGGGTTTTTTAATATTTTCAATGTTTTATTGGGTTTTAAAGATTTTAAGGGTTTCTAGTTCTTTTAGGGTTTTTTTCCTTTTTTGTGATTTTTAGGGTTTTTGGGGTTTTGTGGGTTTTAGGGGGATTTAATATTTTTAGTGTTTTTATTGTTTTTTGTGTTTCTATGGGTTTTCTGGATGTTTTAGGGGTTTAGGGGGTTTTATTGTTTTTAGAGTTTCCCGGGTTCTTTTGGATTATTTTATTGTTTTTTAGGCTATAGGGTATAGGGTTTAGGGTGTAGGGTTAGTTTTAGGCTGTATGGTATAGAGTTTAGGGTGTAGGATTTAGAATTTATGGTTTAGCGTATAGGTTTTAGGGTGTAGGTTTTAGGGTGTAGGGTTTAGGGTGTAGGGTTTAGGGTGTAGAGTGTTGGGTATATATTTTATGGTTCACGATATAGGTTTTAGGGAGAAGGGTTTATTATTTAGAGTGAAGGGTATAGAGTGAAGGGTGAAGGGTTTTTGGTTTAGGGTGTATGGTATAGGGTTTTGTGTGTAGGGTATTATTGGGTTTATGGTCTATGGTATGAGGTTTAGGGTTTAGGGTATCTGGTTTAAGGTGTTGGGTTTAGTGGTTAGTGTGTATGGTATAATGTTTAGTGAATATGGTTTTGAGTTTAGGGTTTATGGTGTATAGTATAGGGTTTTGGGGTAGGGTTTAGGGTTTATGGTATGGGGTTTAGGGTGTATGTTTTTGGGTTTTATGTGTTGGGTATAGGGTATTGGGTGTAGGGATTACGGTTCGGGGTGTAGGGTTTAGGATTCCACATGTAGGGATTAGGGATTAGGGTGTAGGGTATATAGTTTAGGGTGTACGTTTTTGGGTGTAAGGTATAGGGTTTAGATTGTACGGTTTAGGGTTTTGGTTCAGGGTTTAGGTTTTAGGGTGTATGGTGTGGGGATTAGGGATTAGGGTGTAAGATATAGGGTTTATGGGTTTTAGGGTTTTTTTGGTTTTTTTGGATTTTTTGGGATTTTAAGGATTTTTACGGTTTTTTGGGTTTTTATGGTTTTAATCATTTTTTACGGTTTTAGGGTTTTTTTATTTTTGGGTTTGGTTTAAAGTTTTTAAGCTTCTGTATGTTTTTTAATGTTTTTAGATTTTTTTGGGTTGTTTTGGGATTTTATGGTTTTGTTATGTTTTTTATATTTTAAATTGTTTTTAGGGTTTTTATGGATTTAAGGGTTTTTATGGTTTTTCAGTTTTTTCAAGGGTTTTTAATTTTTTGTATTTTTAGTGTTTTTTATGTGTTTGAGGGATTTAAACTGTTTTCTTAGTGTTTTTAGGGTTTTATTTTGATTTTTGGGTTTTTAGGTTTTTTAGAGTTCTTAGTGTTTTATGGTTTTTTTTTCAGTTTTTATGTTTTTTTTGGGTTTTATTGTGTATTTAGGGGTTTTAAGGATTTCTATAGTTTTTCAAAAAAATTATTGCTTTTTAGGTTTTAGGGTTTTTAGGGTTTTGTTTTAAGGTTTTTGGGTTTTTTGGGTTTTAGGGTGTTTTAGGGTTTTAGTGTTTTTATGCTCACAAGGGTTGTTTGGTTTTATGGTATTTAACCCTTTTAGCGTGTTTACATATTTTGAAGTGTGTGTTGTATTTTTATTGGTGGTTTTGGGGATTTAATAGTTTTTATAGTTTTTAGGACCTTTTGGGTTTTTATGGTGTTTTAGGGGGGCTTTTAGTCTTTTTAGGGTTTTTAGTGGTTTTGGGTTTTTGTATATATTTTTTTGAGTTTAAAATGTTTTTGCGGTTTTTGGGGTTTTTCATTTTTTGGGGTCTTCATAATTTTTAGGGTTTTAGGGTATATAGGGTTTTTAGTTTTTTTAGGGTTTTAGGGACTTTATGGGTTTTTGGTATTTATTGGTTTTTTGAGGCTGTTTAGATTTTTATTGTTTTTTAGTTTTCTTAACGTTTTAGGGGTTAATTTTTTTAGGTTTTTATGTTTATTAAGTGTTTATAATGGTTTCATGGGTTTTTATGGCTCTTAGGTATTTTTAGGGGTTTTAGGGGTTTTTATGAGTTTTAAGGTTTTTGTGGTTATTTACTATTTTAGATGGTTTTTATTAGTTTTAAGGGGTTTAATGGTTTTTAGGGGTTTGCTTTAGTTTTTAGGAGTTTTAGGTATTTTTAGGTGTTTTGGGTTTTTAGGTGTTTTAGGGTTTTTAAAAGGTTTTTGGGTGCTTGGGTTTTTAGGGTGTTTGAGGTTTTTTATTGTCTCTTTGTGATTCTATTGGGTTATTTAGGGTATTTTAGGTATTTAGGGGTTTTAAGGTATTTTACTGTTTGTTTACGGTTTTTTTGGTCTTTTAGTGTTTTTGGATATTTTAGGGTTTTTTTGGGTTTTAAGGACTGGAAGGTTTTAGGCATTTTTTGGGTTTTTATATCCTTTTGGGTTTTATAGTTTTTGGTCACCTTTACTGATTTTTAGTCTCTTTTAGTGGTTTTGATGGTATTTTATGGTTTTTAGGTTTTTTAGGGTCCTTTAGGGTTTGGAGGGTTTTTAGAGTCTTTTAGGGGCCCTTTTTAGGGGATTTTAAGGTCTTTCATGGTTTTAAGGTAATGTTAGTATCATCTTTTTAGGATTTTGGATTTTTGGTTTTTTTTTGGGTTTTAAAATTTTTACGGTGTTTAGGGGGTTTTGTGTTTTAGGGTCTTTTATTGGGATTATGGTTTTTATATGTTTTTAGGGGGGTAGGTGTTTTAGGATCTTTTGTGTTCAATTAGGGTTTTTATGATTTGGGAGGTTTTTATGGGCCTCTAGGGAATTTTTATGGTTTTTATGCATTTAGGGTTTTAATGATTTTTTGGAGTTTTGCGTTTTTAGGGGTTTTAGGGTTCGCACAGTTTTTTGGGGTTTTTAGGATTTTAGTGTTTTTAGGGTATTTATGATGTTTATGTATTTATTGGGTTTTTTTTCGGACTGTTTGGTGTTTTTAAAGCCTTTTAGGGGTTATTTTGGGATTTTAGGTTCTTTTAAGGTTTTTTGGGGGTTGTAGGGTTTTAAGGGTTTTTTGTATTTTTTGGGTTTTGTGTTTTTTTGGGTTTTTAAGGTTTTTAAGGATTTTTGGGTTCTTAGTAATTTTTATGATTTTTCGGGATTTAATGGCTTTAGGTTATTTACTATTTTTAGGGTTTTCATTTTTTTAGTATTTTTAGGGGTTTTAAGGTTTTTTAGTGTTTTGAAGGTTTTTAGGGATTTTAGGGGTTTTTGTTATTTAGTGTTTTAGGTTTTGTAGAGGGATTTTAGATTTTTAGGGGTGTTTAGGGTTTTTTTTGGTTTTTGGGGTTTTTATATATTTTTGGGGGGTTTTTTGGGTTTTTTGTGGTTTTTAGTGTTTTTTTTGGGTTTTTTAGGATTTTTATGGTTTAAGTTGTTTTCAGGGATTTAGGGGTTTTTAGGGTTTTCATATTTTTTAGGTGTTTTGGGTGTTTTATGGGTTTTTATGGTTTTTAGGGTCTATGAGGTTATTTAGGGTACTTTGGTATTTTTAGTGGTTTTTACTGTTTTAGAGACTTTTTTAGTTTTAGGGGATTTTAGGGTATTTTAATGTTTTTAGGGGGTTTTTGGGTTCTATTGGCTTTGTTAAGGGTTTTTGGGTCATGTAGGTTTTTTGGGGGGATAGGGTTTTTATGGTTTTTATGTATATTTAGGGTTTTCAAAGGAATGTTAGTGTCTTTTATGTTTTAGGGGTTTTAGGGACCTTTAGTGTTCTTATGTCATTTAGGATTTTTAATAGTTTTCAGGGTCCTTTAGGCAGTTTCTAGGGGGGTGTAGTTCCTTCTTGGGGATTATAAGTTTTTAGGGTCATTTATGGTTTTTTACATTTTAGATACTTTTACTGTGTTTTCATGTATTTTATGGCCATTAAGGGTTTTTATAATTTTCTAGTCTCTTTAAGGGTTTTTAGTTTCTTTTAGTGTTTTAAGGGTTATTATTATCTTTGAGGATTTTTACGTTTTAAGGGTATATTTGGAGTTTTTATGTTTTTAGTTGTTTTTAAGATTTCTTTGGATTTTTAGGGATCTTTTGGTATTTTGAGGGTTTTAGGGTTTTTAGAGACCTTTAGGGGGTTTTGGGGTTTCATGTATTTTTAGGCATTTTAGGTTTTTAGGGTTTTTACAGTTTTTAGGGTTGTTAGGCGTTTTAGGGTTTTATATATTTTTTGGGGTTTCAAGGGGTTTTTTAGATTTTATGGGTTTTAGTGGGTTTTTGGGTTTTTAGGGTTACTAAGGGTTTTTGAGTTTTAATGCGGTTTTAGTGTTTTAGTGTTATTAGGGTTTTTTTTGGGTTTGGGGGGGTTTTAATTTTTTTAATGCTTTTTTAGGGGTTTTAGGGTTTTTAGGGGTATGTAGGTTTTTTATGGATATTAGGGTTTTTTATGATTTTTATGGCCTATAGGGTTTTAAAGGGTTTTAAGGTTTTTTAGTTGTTTAGGGTTTTGAGGGGTTTTAGGTATTTATTTGAGGATTTAGGGTATTTAGGTTTTTAGGGAAGAAGAGGTGTGAGGCTGGGCTATTCCTAACCCCCCCAATATTTATTATCATAAAAAAAAGACACAGAAGACAAGGTAGGGGAGGGGCCAAACGACCCACACCCAAAAACCCTTAACGACCACAAAAAAAAGTAAAGAAAAGAAAACAAGAAAAAAAGGACACAAAAGACCAAACATAGAATCACCACACAACTAATAGCTTCAACACATCCAAACTATCCCTCACCATCATCCAACATCACCAATACCATACACCATAACAATTCATCACTAGCAGCTTCAAACCACAGCACCATCACCGCAAACAACATCACGCATCATCACCATCCAACAGCACCAAAAACCAACCACAACCAGCATCCAGCAGCACAAATCACCATCAAACCAAACAGCACCAGCAAAAAACAGTACACATCACCATCAAACCAGTAGCATCAGCAAGCAGCACGTAGCAGAAAGGACCAATCACTCAGCCATCAACTAGTAGCCAAGATCACCCTCACCCAACGGAAGAACCAGTACGCAGCCCAAAACACCCTTCCAGCAGCCCATGACCCATAGTGAGTCACCATAACCCATAGCCTCATGTCAATCCCAGCAAATAGCACCAACATCAACCCATATAAAATCCGTCTACCTCCAAAATTGATCCATAACAGAAGGATCCATCCAAGAAATTCAGCAATATACGCGGGGCCAAAGAAGCTGCTTTGGCACCGCCAGAAAGTAATGACCAAAACCAGATCACCCCAAAGCATAGAAAGACCGGGAAAACAGCATGAAATGAAGACAGGGCTGAAGAACGAACCTTCCGCGACCAACAAGAATCGATGCAGCGCAATAGGGGCCACCGAAAAACTCCCAAGTTCAGCTCTGAAATCGGATGAGAAGAGTGCAGCAACGACGACCAAGAACAGACCGCCGCACTGCATCGTCGAGGATTCCAGAACCCACTTCTCCAGTGAAACCCCCTCCACCATTGAAGAAGTATTTGACCCATCCGAGGAGGTCCCATATCCATAGAAGGTGCATCCCCCAAAGCCGAGGAACTGTAGAAAAGAGCAGGGCTGACAGATCTTGACCACTCCTTCAGAAACCTGTAGCACCATGCGAAGGAACAAACAAAGCCATCCATTACCTCCAAAGAACAGCAACACTGCATGCCAGCAGGTCTATAATTTCCCCAAGCTTCTGAGAAACTGCACAACCGCACTCCGGAAAGGCCAGATCTGGCCATCTCCTCCATGGATCTGAAGTGCCACACAGAGGAAGAACCAAATCCGACCCATCCCTTAAAGGGAGCCTTCGACCAAAGCTTCCATCTGAGAGGATCTGTGAGTGCACCATCAAGCCAGAGAAGAAGTACCTCGAGAGGAGGGAGCAGCAGCGCGGAGCAAACCAACGCCTAGGACTCCCCTACCGCACCGGAGAAGCACCATGCAGTGAGGGAAGGACGCCGCCGGAGAACCCTAACCCGAGAGGAGCCGGGAGACGTGGGATCCATCTTCTTCTCTATGGTGTTTTCTTCAGGTTTTTAGGGAATTTAGGGGTTTTTAGGTTTTTAGGGATTTTATGGGTTTTAAGGTTTTTTTTGGTTTCAAGGTATTTTAGTGTTTCATGTGTTTTTTGGATGTTTTATTATTTCTTAGTGTTTTTAGGTTTTTATGGATTTATTATTTTTTTAGGGTTTAAGGGTTTTTAATATTGTTTTAGGGTTTTAAGGGTGTTGGTATACGGTTTAGGGTGTAGGTTATAGGGTTTAGGGTGTAGAGTTTAACATTTAGGGTGAAGGGTACCCGGTTTAGGGTGTAGGGTTTAAGGTTTAGGGTAGAGGGTTTAGAGTTTAGGGTATAGGTTATATGTTTTAGGGTGAATGGTATAATTTTTAGAGAGTAGTGTATTTTTTTAGGGTGTATGGTTGATGGTTTAGGTTTTAGGGTTTACGTTATAGTGTGTAGGTTACAGGGTTTATGGTTTTGTGGGTAGGGTATAAGTTTTATCATGAAGGGATTAGGGTGTAGGGTTTTGGTTTAGGGTATAGTGTGTTGAGTATATGTGTTAATATTTAGGGTATAGGGTGTAGGGTTTAGGGTTTATGGTGAAGGGAATAGGGTTTAGGGAGTTGGGTTTTGGGTTTAGTGTGTAGGGTCTAGGCTTTAGGGTGAAGGTCTTAAGGTTTAGGGTGCCGGGTATAAGGATTAAGATTTGACATTCTGGGTGTAGTGTATAGGGTTTCCTGTGTAGGGTTCATTGTTTATGGTGTGGGGTTTAAGGTTTAGGTTTTTTAGTCTAGGGTTCAGGGTTCAGGGTGTAGGGTGTAGGGTTTAAGGCATAGGTTTTAGGGTCTAAGGTATAGGGTTTAGGGTGTACAGTTTAGTGTTTAGGGTGTAGTGTCTAGGGTTTATGTTTTAGGGTTTATGGTTTAGGTTGTAGGGTGTATGGTTTAGGGCTTATCATTTAGTGTATGGGATTGATGGTGAAGGGTTTGGTGTATAGTATTGAGAATTTCCATTTTAGGGATTAGGGATTTGGGTTTTTTTTGGGTTTTTCGTGTTTTAGTTCTTTGTTGGTGATTTAAGGGTTTTCTTATTTTTTAATTTTTTAATTTTTTAATGTTTTACTGATTTTATTTTTTTAGTGTTTTTTTATTTTTTATGTTTTTATTTGGGGTTTTTAATGTTTTAATGGATTTTATAGTTTTTTTTGGATTTATAGGTTTAATGGGTTTCCTAAGGGTTTTAGGGGTTTTAAGAGTTTTTAAGAGTTTTTTTGGGTGTTTTTTAGGGTGTTATGATTTTAGGGGATTTAACAGTTTTGTAGGGTTTTTTTGGTTTTTATGGTCCTATAGTGTTTCTAGGTTTTTTAGGGGGGGGGGGGTTTATGGATTTTAATGTTTTTTTAATGATTCTTTAGGGGTTTAGGTTTTTTTGGGTTTTTAGGATCCTTAAATGTTTTATTAGGGGTTTGAGGGTTTTATTGATTTTTACATGGGTTTATAAGTGTTTTTAGAATTTTTACGGTCTTTAGGGTTCTTTTGGGTTTTAATGTTTTTAATGATTGAGGGTTTTTTCAGTTTTAGAAACATTTTCGGGTTTTTTTTATTATAGAGTTTTTATTATTTTAATGGTTTTTATGGTTTTTACGGTTTTTAGTTTTTTTGGGTATTTAATGGTATTTAGGGGTGTTTTAAATTTGTTAGTTTTTTTGGGAGTTTTATATTTTTGCGATGTTGTATGTTTTTTATGGGTTATAAGGATTTTTTAGGGTTTTAGGGTCTTTTAGGATTTTACTGTTTTAAGTTTTTTTTTTGTTTTTAGTGGTTTTAGATTTTATTCTAATTTTTAGAGTGTTTAGGGTTTTTGGGTTTTTTAAGGTTTTTAGATTTTTTTGGGGTGTTTGGGTTTTTTTTTTGAGTTTTTAGAGTTTTTTTTAGTTTTTTTGGGTTTTTTGGGTTTCAAGGACTTTGGTTTTTTTAGTATTTTTTAGGATTTTCATGGTTTTTTGGTGTTTTAAGGTGTTTGATGGGGTTTTAGAGTTCATAGGGTTTTTGGATTTTAATGGGTTGTGGGGGGGGGGGGTAGGTTTTTTATAGAGTTTTATGGGGTTTTCAAGTTTTTACGGTTTTAGATTGTTTTTGGGTTTTTAGTGTTTTAAATGATTTTTAGAGTTTTTTGGGGGGGTTTTGTTTTCTTTGGGTTTTAAGTTTTTTTAGTTTTTCTAGGGTTTTCTAGTTTTTAGGGTCTTTTAAGGGCTTCTAAGTAGTTTATGGGGTTTTATGGTTTTTAGGGGTTTGGGGGTCTTAATTATTTTTAGTGTTTTTTAGGGGTTTTAGGGGTTTTAGGGGTTTTAGGGTCATTTGGGGGTGTGGTTCTTAGGGATTTTAGGTTCTTTTATAGATTTTATGATTTTTCTTGTTTTTTTAGTTTTTAGGGGTTTTAGGATATTTAAGGGTTCTTAGGTGTTTCAGGGTTATTTAGGGTTTGGTGGGTTTTTATGGTTTTTTAAGGATTTTCAAGTTTTTAGGATTTTTAGTGGTTTTAGTGGTTTTAGGGTTTTTAGGCGTTTTATAGTTTTTACGATTTAATTAGTATTCTTATGTTTTTCTTGGGATTTTAGTGTTTTTTGGTCTTTTATGGATTTTTATGATATTTATGGATTTTAGGTTTTTTAAGGGGTTTTAATTATTTTGAGGGTTTATAGTTATTAGGGTTTGGGGGGGTTTTGGGTTCTTAGGGGTATTTAGAGTTTTTAGGTTTTTTAGTGTCTTTAATTCCATTGATGTTTTTAGAGGTTTTTATGGTGGTTTAGGGGATTTTAGGGGTTATAGAGGTTTGGCGGGTTTTAGTATTTTTTCATGGTATTTAGTGGGTGTTAGGGGTTTTAGTTTCATTTTGGGTTTTTAGGATCTTTTATGATTTTTTATGGACTTTTATGTTCCTTTATGGTTTTAGGGGTTTTAGGTTCTGTTAGGGGTTTTTTGGTTTTTTATGGTCCTTTAATGTATTTAGGGGGTTTTACACTTTTAGTGTTCTTTAGGGTTTTAGGTTCTTTTGGTTTCTTTAGGGTTTTTTTTATTTTTTATGTTCTTTTAAGGTTTTTTGGGTTGTTAGTTTTTTAGGGTTTTTAGGTTACATTATAGACTTTTAGGGGTTTGGGGGTTTTAAAGTCTTTTAAGGGTTTTAGGGCCTTTTATGGTCTTTTAGGATCTTTTAGGGTTTGATAGGGTGTTTTTGGTTTTATAAGGTCTTTTAGTAGGTTTATGGTTTTTATGGTGTTTTAAAGTATTCTATAGGATTTAGGGTATTTAGGGTATTTAGGGGTTTTATGTTTTTTATGGTTATTATGGTGTTTTTTGGGTTTTTTATGGTTTTGACTATATTTTAGAGTTTATTTTGGTTTTTTATGTTTTAGGGAGTTTTATGATTTTTATAGTTGTTTAGTGTTTTTATGGTTTTTTGGTTTTCAAGGGATTAAATTATTTTCTAGTTTTTAGTGGTTTTAGTGTTTTTAGTGATTTTAGGTGTTTTAGGGGGTTTTAAGTGCTTTTACTATTTTTTGCGATATTAGTTTTTTGGGGGGTTTTGGGTTTTTATGGGGTTTTAAGTGGATTTTATTATTTTATGGGTTTTTTTTTGTTTTTTAGTTTTTAGAGTTTTTCAGGGTTTTAATGTTTTTGGGGTTATTTTGGGATTTTATGGATTTTAATTATTTTTAAGGGTTTTAGGGATTTAAGAATTTTGAGGTGTTTTATGGGTTTTTATGATGTTTATGTTCATATGGGGTTTCAAGATTTTTTGAGAGTGTTAGGTGTTTTAGGGATTTTCATGTCTTTTTAGGGGTTTTGGTGTTATTTAGTGTTTTTATGGGTGTTTAGGTTTTTAGCAGTTTTTATGGTTTTTATGTATTTTTTAAGGCTTTTTAAGGGTTTTAAAGAATTTAGGTGGGGGGAGTGTATTTAATTTTAGGGTTTTTAGGGTTTTTAAGATTTTAGGGTTTTGAGGCATGTTTTAGATTTTTATGGGTTTTATGGTTTTCAAGGGGTTTTATTATTTTTTAAGTTTTATTGTTTGTGTTTTTAGGGTTTTATATTTTTTGATTTTTTAAGGGGTTTTATGTCCTTTTAGTATTTTAATGGGCTATTTAGTGTTTTTTTGATTTTTTGGGTTTCTAGGGTATTTTAGTGTTTTTTTGACGCTGTAGGGTTTTTAGGGGTTTTAGGGACTTTTTTTGGTTTTAGAGTTTTTATGGTTTTTAGCATTTTTATAGTTTTTTATGATTTTTAGGGTCTCTTAAGGTCCTTTTAATTTTTATTATTTCATTGGGGTTTTGGGGGTTTTAGTGTTTTTTTGAGTTTTTATGGGTTTAAAGGGGTTTTAGGGTTTTTGCATTTTTAGTGTCTTTAGAGATTATGGTTATTTAAGTTTTAGGGGTTTTGGGTTTTTATGGGTCTCTTTATTGGTTTTAATGAGTTTTCAATGTTTTAATGTTTTTAGGGCATCCTTTGTTATTTTTTTATTTTTTAAAAGTTTTAGGTATTTTAGAGTTTTTATGGTTTTTCAGGGGTTTTTATGGTTCTTAGGGTTTTAGTGCTTTTTTGTTCCTTTAGGGGTTTTTATAGTTTTTATTATTTTTAGAATTTTTATGGTTTAAGGGGTTTTTACTTGTTTTTATGAGATTTTAGGGTATTTAGGAGTTTTAATTTCTTGTATTGTTTTAGGTTTTTTTTTGTTTTTAGGTGTTTTTAGGGTCTTTTAGGTTTTCTTATAGTTTTAGGGGTTTTTTGGTTTTTTGGTTGGTTTTAGCGTTTTAGGTGATTTTCTGTTTTATTTTGTTTTTTTCTATTTTTAATGGGTTTTTAATGTTATTCTAAAACAATTTAGGGTTATTTTTCTTATTTAAAGGGTTTTATTGTTTCATTGTTTTTAAGGGTTTTATGGGGTATTGGGTATTTTTAGGGTTTTAGGGTTTTATGGTTTTTTGATGGTTTTAGGGTTATTTAGGAATTTTAGTGGTTTTAGGGTCTTTTTTTGGTTTTTAGGTTTTTAAGGGCTGTAGGGTTTTCAGGGTTTTTAGGGGTTTTCAGGTATTTAGGTATTTAGGTGGTCTTGTGGTTGTATATAGTTTAAGGTATTGTTAGGTTTTAGTGTTTCTTAGGATTTTAGGGTTTTATTTTGGGGTTTTTATTGTTTTTGGGATTTATGTATTTTTAATGTTTTTAGGGATTTTATGAGTTTTTAGCGTTTTTAAGGGTTTTTATGATTTAAGGTTGTTTTTAGGATTTTTCATTGGGTTTTAAAATTGTTTAGGGATTTTGGGATTTTTGGGATTTTTAGGTTTTTTAGCATTTTAAGGGGTTTTCGGGGGGTTTATGGTGTTTTAGGGTTTTTAGGTTTTTAGGGATTTAAATTCTCTGTATTGTTTTTTGGGGTTTTTGTTTTTTGGGGTTTTTTATGGTTTTTTGGTTTTAGGGTGTTTTGGGGTTTTATGGATATTTCAAGGTTTTTATAGGGGTTTTGTAGTATTATAAGGTATTTAGGATTTTTATGTTCCTCCAGGGTTTTTAGTATTTTTAGGGTCTTTATGGGGTTTAGGTTTTTTAGTGTTTTTATTGTTTTCTAGGATATTTTTGGTTTTTTTGGGGTTCTTAGGGGTTGTTTGTGTCTTGTATATTTTATTAGTTTTTAGGTTTTTTATGGAATTTTAGGAATTTTAGGAATTTTAGTTATTTTAGGTTTTTTAGGATTTTCAAGGTTTTTATGTTTTTATTTGGCTCTAGGGTTTTTTGGGTTTTTTGGGTTTTTATGGTTTATTTTTTGTATTCAAGAGTTTTTAGTGTTTTTAGGTTTTTTTAGTGTTTGAGGTTTTTTATAGTTTTTTAGGGGTTTTAGGGTTTCTGAGGTATTTAGTTGTTTTAAGGTTTGTTAGTTTTTAATGTTTTTATGGGGTATGGGGGGTTTTGGGGGTTTTTATGGGATTTAGGGGTTTTAGGTTTTAAGGGTATTTAGGGTGTTTTAGGGGTTTTATGGGTGTTACTATTTTTTACGATTTCTAGGGTTCTTTTCCGGGTTTTATGGTTTTTATGTGTTTTAGGGTCTTTTATGTTTTTATGTTGGTTTTAGGTGTTTTTATATGGTTTAGGGTCTTTTAATGTTTGTATAGTTTATATGGAATTTTAGGTTATTTTGGGGTTTTGGGTATTTTTTTTGTTTTTAAGGTCTTTTTACTGTTTTAATTATTTTTATAGTCATTTGAGGTTTTTAGGCTTTTTTAAGATTTTTAGGGTTTGGGGAATTTTATAGTTTTAATGTTCTTATATGGTTTTTTGGGTCTTTTGTATTTCTTAGGATATTTATGGCCCTTTAGGGTTTTAGGGTTCATTAGGGTTTTTAGGGATTTTAAGGTGTTAGGGTTTTAAGATATTTTTGGGTTTTTTGTGTTTTGGAGGGTTTCTGTTGGGGTTTGTTTTATTAGGGGGTTTCAGTATTTTTAGAGTTTTTAATGATTTCAGGGTTTTTAGGGTGTTTATGTTTTATTATTTTTTTGGGTTTTTCGGGTTTTTAGGGTCTTTAGTTTTTAGTGGTTTTCTGATTTTTATGGTTTTTTGCTGTTTTTAGGTTCTTTTAATGTTTTTCAGGTTCTTTGGGTCATTTAAGTTTTTTTTGTTTTGTGGTCATTTAGGTTTTTGAAGCGTTTTTTAGGGGTTTTAGGGTTTTCTAAAATATTTTAGGTTTTTAGGGGGTTTGTTGGGTTTTAAAAATTCCATACATATGAACAAGAGAATTCCATCAATTTGGAAAAGGAGAAAAACAAATCTAAAGAAGGGTTTAAAGAAAAATGTTTGAAGCAGGGGATCCATGAATGATAGGTTGATCCCATGAAGTACATATTTCTTCATAGACCACCACTCCAAATAGTGTCCTACCACTCCACAAGGCACCCACAAAAGAATATATCTTGTATAATGAGATGGAATTGCTGGCACCTATAAACAAAAAAAAAGTTGTTTGCGGACCATACAATGAATTCCTCAGCCATGAACAATTATCCTTGTGAACTAAAACTTTCGCTGGATGCAGCGGTACCGCTAGCTCCCACAAATGAAATGAAGTCGTTTTTAGTTCTGAATGGTGATTTTCAACCCCACGGATGATCGATCCCCACTGAATAAGTCATTCTTGGGTCAGGTACCCCTCTATAGGATCCTGAAAAAGAAGGCCTGAGGCCCACTATAGATGATTGGGCATGCCGGTACCTGGTCCCTCTGTTCCTCTATAAAAATTCCTTAAGGGTACTGAAAAGGGAGAGGACACTGAACTGAAGAGAGGCGAAGGAGATGAGTAATGAGGCACCACAAAATCCAGAGCCTCCCCATCAATTCCCATTAGGAAAATGTCATCCACATAGTAGTAAGGAGAGAAACATAAATCATCCATCCATCTAAGAACTCAAAACCCCTTTGTGGACATCATTTCGTGGGGCATAAAAAGATAGACCCTTTGTTGATAAGAATCTGACATAGAAAAGTTATATGTTGGTGGAACCCTTTCTTGTGTAGAAAAATACAACGAATGAAGAACTTTACTGTATGTAGAAAAATGATATACGGATGCAACATGATCCACATTTGGTCATGAGATGATACTTTGATAAAGTTGTGTCATCTGTACTTTTCACACATATTGAAGTCACTCTTCAAAGCTCTCTCCAATCCAATTGAATCTCACTAGCTTTCATAGACACGTGAAATAACTACTACATCAGCCAAGTCCTTAACCAAACCGAGGACACCCTCTCCCTCCAAGATTCTTTAACAATGGGTTTCAAATGAACTAGCTAGGGAGTACCACCAAAAGGGAACTCTCCCCACCTTAGTGGCAGCTCGATATGACCTCCAGTCCATGAATCCCCATCAGCCATCCACCCAATGATGGTTGGCTGTCCAAAACTAGACAGTTCCACTAGTTGTCTCCTACCATTTTGAGAGCTTGTCCATGAAACATGATAATGAGTTCCTCCGTTACCTTAGAGAGGATGATGAATTAATCACCAATGAATTCATTCTAATAGTACATGGCCCTAAAAAATGGGCCTACTTAGGAAATTTTTTCTGCCAATGCCATGCAGCCCAACATCCTCTTCATGAAGAGGATACTTCCCCCATTAACCCCAGCTAAAGTCAAGTAGAACTAAGTCCCCAGGGTGGCCCACAGAGCATGATGATCATAAAATTAGGAAAAAACCATAATCCACATTTCTATTATAGAAGATCTATATGTAAATATGAAAGAAACCTGTGAGTAAATATATATTCCTTCTCACCCTCATGAAGACCATAAGTAAAATAAGATGGAAAATTATTGGCAGACATATATCCTTACCATGGTACCTGAATCTCGCTATGAAAATATAGTGTAAAATAAGAAAATTCAAATCCCTTCTCGTAAATATGAATCCCGTCATTCAAATACAGTAACAATCCATGAAAAAAATAAAATTCATGCTCTAACATATCAAGAATGCCCTGAAAATAGGGTGGAAAATTATAAGTAGATGTAAACACCATCCCCCAATATCAATTCCATTAGTAAAATATTATGGAAACCAAATACACATTAATGAAAATTCATTCATAAGAATACCAATACCATCAGTCAAATACGATGGCAACAAAATAAATATAGATGAAAATTCATGAAGACGCATACCAAGCCCATCGGTCAACTATGATGGAAAATAACAAGAAGATAAAAATTCTTTCCCATTCATGTCATGCCCGATCGTCAAATATATTGGAAATTAGAGAAATCATCTAGCATATTCCAGTTATAAATCAAGGTCAAATTTGTGCCTCTATCCCCACAAATGAGAACATCTAGTACCCACTGGCAGGAAGTGGAGGACCGGAGCAGGAACATATTCCCGCTCTGACACCATAATGGGAATATATTCTCCTTCACTCTAAGGACATATCTCAACACATACTAGTAATGATATTGGATCAGATATAAATTCATGACTATATCCTATAGTCTTTACAAGATATAATCATGTTTGCAGAAATAACATGGAGTTGGGCCCATAACCCTATATCCCCTAAGTGGGGCGACTGATCCACACAATGAGGTTTTCACTTGGAATAAGGCATGCTTCCCTACTCCTGTCTAGGATGTTCATTGGAAATATTATGCGATAAATGGATAATAAGATCGAGCATAAATACCTACTACAATTGGGGAAAACCGGTTCACTTTTGTGGCTGCTCTAGGATAATCATATATCCCCGTTAGAACCCAAGAAGCTTGCCAGTGTATCCTGATATCCCCACTAGAGCCAATCGAATAGGAAAGTGTATGTGAAGGTTGCTGCCTACAAAACACAGACTCAATTACACACAAGAGATAACCCAAAAATAAATCATTCTAAAGGAAACTATAAAATGAAGAGCAGATTCATAACCCTACTCTATAGGAATTTGGAGTTCTTGATTCTATCAAACACCTATCAATGGTGGATCAGGATCCTTCTGATCCATTACCAAATTATGGATGTGGACGTAGTATTTGAAAAGGTAATCCTCACAACATTGTTACCAATATCTCTAGAGTTCCTCCCTAGAGCATTGACTATGAAGGCTCCCTTTGTGAAAAAAAACTAATCTATCATGAGATGTTATCTCTTAATGTGTGTCACGGTATCCCTACTCATGTACATAAGATAAAAAAAGAAATAAGGCATCCCCTTTCTATCCTCTTCCCTAAAGTTCCTCCTCAAGTTATATTCTATAGAAATTATACCAACAGTTGTATATCGATCTATGATGGTATCCCACTCCATCATAACATGTGTTTTGAAGGTCCTCTATGCAACAACATCTTATTTCATAAAAAAGGTCCTACCCTTACTTAAGTCCTCCCTGAAGGTCCTCCCAAGGGTATACACTAAATAAATTATCCCTGTATTTAGACATTGAGATGTGATGGTATACCTCACCATCATAACATGCACTATAAATTTCCACCCCACAACGACACCTTATTTTAGCAAGAATGTCCTTCCCTCACTGATTCCTTCCCTGAAGGTCCCCCTAGAGTAAAAACTATAGAAATTATCCTTGCTTTTATACATATAAATGTTATAATAGTCCTCTCCATGATGGAGTGTGCTATAAAGGTCCTCCCCACATAGACACCTTATTTCAGAAAGAAGTTCCTCCCCTTTATGAGGTCCACCTTGAAGGTCCTCCTCAGGGTATACATTGAAGAAATTATCCCTTTAGTCAGAAATCTAGTCATGGTGGTAGTCCTCACCATGATTTCATGCACTATGAAAGTCTCCCCTTAGTAACATTTCTTGTTAGTAAGAAGGTCCTCCCCTTGCTAGGTAAAATAAAAGAAATCCATCATATGTTGAGGCACCTGGAAATATGGGGATATAAATTTTAGATAACCTATTGATAATATGAAACATCCTTTCTCAACCAGGATATGACCTGGGGAAACATTAATCCTCTGAGTCACCCCTAAACCATTCCCATATGAATGAGGCCACTACTATCCCCATTTCTTACAAAAAAATAATCAAGAAGCACCCATGTTGGGAAGATCAAGTATAGGAGTCTCAAGAGGAATAGAAAAAGGATATATTTTTCATGAGAAGAAAATTTCCCATGGATGACTTGCTAGTTATGTTTTTTCCCTCATCCACTTCCCAGTTTGACATACCAAGGGTGTTGTCAGAAGAATGCATATATAAAATTAATCTTAATCTCTAGAAAAATCTCTGCCACATAAAATAAAAATACTTATCTTCTTATGTGTATACAGAACATGTTAAAATATTTGGATAGTTTCATCATCAAATTGAATTGGAATACCTTACGTCTTTGTGGTAAACATAATTATAGAGTTGGGAGGAAGATCTCCAATAGACCTACCTAAATGAACTGTATTATTTGATTTGTCTAATTATTGACACCCTATTAGGTGTTCACATATAAGGATAGGGTGAGCATAGATCTTTTCATTACACCTTGTTCCCCATTTAGAAAAAAACCCATTGGAAAGGACATCGGGTAATTTCATTATCCCATGATGGTTAGAAAGAAGAACCCTTGCTCTAGAAGGGTGGCACACACAACAAGAATCATCATTGAGTAAGTCTCAAAAGCACTATTTTCTATGGAAAAAATCTATCGAAAAACATATGAACTAGGAAACCTATAACATTTACTAGGATTATCGCCTAAGGGAAGCCAATCATCAAGCACTGGTAATGTGCTCGAAAAAAAAACAATTCACTTGTTGACCCTAAAATATATCCATACCATTCTCAAACAATGATGCATGAGATCAAGAGAGTTGAAATAAGATCAACATCCACCACAATAAATGATAATCCCCAACCTGCAAGGCTGGGGGAATTTTTAACACAAAATTCCCCCATAAGATTGGAAAATTCAGACCTGGGAACAACAACAAGAGAATGGGATAGACCTCATCATGTAGGCCTGGGACAGTTTTTACCTTAACCACCCCATGAATAGAAATTAGTCGTTTCACATTTAGGTAGGATGATAAGTAAATAGGACACCCATTCCATCCCATCTCATGGATAATTTACCTTAGAATGGAGGTATACAACAAGGTTAAATAAAGGTTTCCTCCAAGTTAGTCTTCACCGTGAATCCTGTAGAGTGCCCCATAAAGGAAGGGATAGGTCTAAAAAATGATGAATATAGATCTCCCACCACTCAGTAGCTAATAAGATTTCCACAATGCATTATGTATCAGTAAATGTCATTAACAGAAATCCTATATGTGATACAAAAAATGACGAAAAAACTGAAGATTGAGGAGAGTATGGTTCCTTCTAGAATCCAATCCACACTGAGAATGATGGTGTGATTACACAAAACTAGAGACTCACCCAAATTTGGGTTCTCCCATGATCAATCATGTATTTTCACCTCATTTAATCTCTAAGATAGAGAAGAATAAAAGTAAGGCTATATATGACACACAACCTCCTCTAGATGAAAATGATCCCCTTATATTTGAAAAAATATTCTCACAGTATGATTAAGAAATGAAAGAGTTGAGGTGAATCAAAGATGATATTCTCTAAGGTAGCCATTATACTGAATAAGCTCCATATGAAGATCCTCAACCTACACTTCTAGTGAGTGTACCTCAGCCGCAAAGATTCTTCTCGAAGATTGAAGTAGGGTCGGGATATCCGACCAACTCGACACTGGGACCATCGATTCGCCTGGACACATTCATGGATGAATATTAGGATTTCCCTCCATTAAAAAGGAAATCGGGAGGGGTTTAGGAAAATCCTCCAATGATGTCCCTAGAAAGATATCTTCTTTAAATAATGGAAGAACTGACATGTCAAATACTACTCGTCGCCGCATGTGTACGAGATTAGGTTCAAAGGAACACTCACCAAGGGTTTCTTGACAACATCGAGTCATTGAAAACTCTATTTGAAGCCATGTAAGAGTGTCATACACTAGTATAGTCAGAATAGAAACTTTAACCTGACTGGGTGAGTGAAACCCACAACTTCCAAATTAGAAGATCCCTACGTTTCCAATATTCAATGGATCAGGTGACCCATAAGAACATATGATGCACTATGCCTCCCATTGTGACCCCATTATATTATCCCATGAGCAACAAGAAGCAGTTAAACCCAAATGATTTATGTGAAACTTATAAGCTCCAACCTTCGTATAGTATACCAGTTTTCCAGACTAGTCAATAATAGGATGAGAAGACTTCCATCAGTAATTACTCTATCAGTTATACTCAACACTACCAAAAATAATCAGTGACCTCTTGAAATTCAAATAGTTATAAAATGAGAGAGTTTCATATTTCATTTCTAGATAGAAAGGGATGACTTACTCCCCGAACTGACTACTTCCCCAGGAGGATATGATCACTCTCCCCATTGATAACCTCTATGATGTGTTGTGAACGTTTCTCATCTTGATGAAATATACTGGTGGTTTTTAGTATTTTTCTTCCTTTTATAAAATAATGGAAAACTCCATATGACAGACTAATCTCAAGCCCTAGATATCTTCACCAGCCCTAGGGAAACTAGTAGGAAAGTACAAGGTGTTATCCATCACACTTAATCTAGCCTTTGTGCCTACCCAGCTCCAAAGCCTTTACCGTATCATGTAGCACCCTTGGGCATCAAAAATAACACCTAAATAAATATAGATACTAGAAGTGACCCATAAATAATCAATTAAAAAAACAAATGAAAGTATACTCATTCAGATATAATCAAGTCCTTAGATATTTTATGTCCATTATGGACTATGATATGCTCTGTATTTCAGATACAAAAATGCTCCAAAAGGTATGTCTCAACGACCAACATGATTATTTCCCTTTTCACTGGATACTAGAACATTCCATTCAAGAGTTATTCATCTTAAAACACCTTCTGTAGAAAATGATAGATTCTAGGAAGTTGAAATTGGTAAATCACCTCGTGTAAGGGGCTTATGTTTCCACTACTTCTCCTGAGGCAGTATGTGAGTGGAAAAAAGTTTTTTGTAGAAGGGAACATACGTTTTATAGTTGGATGACTCTGAAGTAAATTATCCAATCCCATGGTATTCTCCAAGCATAATTGAAACAACCAACTAGACCCCCGTATGCTTCCACCGAAACACATCCGACATCATCGACCCCACAAACCTCCAAATGTTGGTGTTTCAAAAAATGTCCTGGATAAAAAAATGGGAAGAAGGTTTAGGAGGATGAAACTGTATTAAGGCCTAAATTTCATTTGACCCTCTCAAATTTTATACCCTCTGATTGGAAAGTAAGGGCACCCCACCAAATGGAATCACAATAAACAATCTATCCTGGAGAGTCATCATCAGATGATAAGTTGATTGACAACTCCATTAAAGTCATTCACTTAATGTAACTATTCTTCAATAATGAGTATGTCTAAAAAATCGAGTTCCCCATGCCCAGTATAGGAACTATAGGTAAACTCCATAGGAGACGTGGGTACTGGGGGATATTCAGTCTTGTTAGGAACCAAAATCCTAGCCACACCCATACTCGAGGTGTCAATATTGTAGAAAATCATAGAAGAACCCTTTAGTGGGTACAACAAGAACAAGAAAATTACACCAAACCTTCTAGAATCTAGTCTATACCAATCACTCTAGAATATCAATCAGGAGATGAAAATGTGTTAGATCACCCTTGGTGATTAGGAAAACCAACTCAGCCCAACCCATCATGGACGAGATCACCTCCAACTCCTATCCTGAGATCCTATCCATCTATATAAAATATAGAAGCCCCTAAAACACTTGTGAAAGAGAATCCCCACACTGGGAAGTGCCGAACTTTAGAACATAAGTGTTACTTCTTAGAACCTTTATCCTTAATACCAACGAAATTATCAATCCTGGATGCCTAGAGTTTTTTAAAATACTATAGAGAGGAACTCATAAAATTTTTGATAAGACCTCAGGAGTTTAAAGCTGAAGTGGACACTATCAAGGTATATCAGATAGAGAGTAATCCTGAAAAATTTTATATAGTTATATCATTCATATATCATGATGAGGATGATTTTTTATAAGGACACATCCAACCCATGTACGTTACTAGTAGGATAAACGATGTTGATGTCTGAAAGGTGTTTGTTGACAATGGATCTGATGTTAATATCATTATAGTACAAACACTTCACCAGCTAGGATGCGATGAAGATAACATAGTTACTTCCAAAATAACACTGTAGTGCAATGAAAAAAAGTGAGAATAAGTCCTTGGGACAAATAAAGATCAAGGACCACATTAGATATCTAATGGATAACTCGAAATTTCTGGTGGTTAGAAAAAACAGAGCCTTCAACATCATGCAAGGAAGGCCTTGGATGCATCAACTTGTAGTAATCCACTCATTGTACCATAAGTTAATCAAAAACTCCATTAATGGAAAAAACGGGATGTTTTATGTTGATAGGGTCTCATTAAAATCCTATGGTTTTCATTATATCAATACATGATTCTATCTAGGGAAAGGGAAACAACCCCTGGTCAATGGAGTTGATTTGTTCACCACACAAAATGGTCTAGAAATGATCCCATATGACCCCTTAAAATATCTTGGTAAAGTTTATGTTCTACCTATTAATTTGGTTAGTTATATGTGTCTAAATTCATATGTGTGTTCAGCATTCCTCATGATTTTAGTCATGACCATTGAGTCCAGAAGTGTCAAAAAATTTCATGACTCCATTGACAGTAGTGAAATCTCGGATGGAAATGCCCTCAACCCATCCCCAGAGCCCCCTGAAATACTTGTATTGACCACTAAGGA
Source organism: Viscum album (assembly GCA_963277665.1). NCBI lineage: Eukaryota > Viridiplantae > Streptophyta > Magnoliopsida > Santalales > Viscaceae > Viscum > Viscum album. The sequence goes on from OY728152.1 coordinate 1,150,939,948, forward strand.
AGACTAGGATATATCTTTACCTAATGAGGATGAATACACTCTTCCATCCCTCACTCCATCCTCTCAAATTTTCAAGGAAACCCCCCACTGTCAGCTAGGCTTGGGGAAGTTTCCTCATCTTTCAAATACCAAGGTATTGAATCCTCTCTTAACTTTAGAGAACTCATCCCAAGAATTGTTTCCCCATAAAAATAAGAGGAAGAAGATAAATAGGAGGAAGATTTGGAGTAACTTATGGATTCCCCTCCAACATTTGAGAAGGAAATATCTACCATCATTGATGAAATCAAGGAAATAAATCTCATTAAATAAGAAGATCCACGACCCACATCAATTAGTTCATCCATGTCATAAAAAGGGAAGAGTTATATACCTCATACCTAAGGAAAATTTGATATGTATTCTCTTAGAACTACACATAAATTCCAAGCCTCAATCAGGAGGTGGTAACTCACCACCTAGGCCTACTAAAGGACAACTGGGGCTATAAACAGGCAGCCAGAAGAATGAACCTAACACATGCTGCTAAATTAGAGACTGAATTTGAAAAGTTCATTAGATTCATATTCTTTCAGAAGGTCCAATATCTCAGGTGGCTGGCCAATATAGTCCCATTAAATAAAAATAATGGGAAAATATGATTCTACATTGATTTTAGAGATCTCAACCAGATATTCCTGAAAGATGTTTTCCCAATCCCGATCACAAAATAGTAGATCGATGAAATAGCAAGATATTATGATGTATCCATAAAGAATGGTTATTTAGGATAATACCAAATCTAAATGTTTTAAGAAGATGAATAATTCACCTCATTCATGTCCCCCAAGGATTATATTTCTATTGAGTAATTCCCATTTTCTTTTAGAATGTCAACACACATACCAACATTCCATGCATCGTATCTTCAAACACTTTCTATGAATGTGTTTTGAATTCTATATTGATAACCTAGTATTTAAATATTGAAAATGATTGGACCACACATAATATCATGAAACCATCTTCAAAAAACTATGAAAACACAACCTAAAAGTGTAACCCTTGAAATTTTCCTCCAGTGTTACTGTGGAGAAATTTCTCAGATTCATTGTACGCCATTGTGGCATCAAATTCAACCTTCAAAAAAAATATTCTTTGAATGACACCTTTTTGAAACCTCACTAAGTTGATATGACTCTAAGGATACTTGGCCTACATTTGATACTTCATAGAAAACCGTGAAGGATAATTTTTCCTTTCACCAAGTTGATGAAAAAATGTGTTACATATTAGTGGAATGATGATTGTCAGTAATAATTCGACAACCTCAAGAGATATCTCTTAGGCTTGATTATGATGATGCCACATTTCGAAGGAAGGAAACTTATTTTTTATGTTATAGCCTTAGAGTGATCAATAGGTTCCTTCCTCGCGGATAAAAATAATGTCGGGAGTGAAAAAAACATTTATTATCTCAACCGAAAAATTATTTATGCTGAGACTCATTAGTCAGATATCGAGAATAGTAGTCTGGCACTAATATTTTTATTCCAAAAATTGACGTACTAACTAAAACATCATGAGGTCCATTTAGTCCCTCATATCAACCCACTCAAATAAATTCTCATCCGTCCAATGTTGACTGAACTTTTTTCATGGTGGGTGGCCATATTGGAACAGTTTGACATATTGTTTGCACCTCAACAATCGGTTAAAACACAGGCACCAGAATATTTTCTAGAAGAGAACCCATCAGTTAAAATGTCTTCATTCGATACTGAGATACCTAATTAAGAGGTGTTATCTATCCAAGAAGAATCCCATATATGGGATATTCATTTTGATGGTTCATCTTTAATACCAATAGGAAAGATGATAGAATATCCCAAGATCAACAAAGTGGGGCTGGGAGTCATACACATATCTCTAAAAAAGGCGGTTCTACCTTACTCCTTCCTACTGTCAGAGGGGTGAATGAAAAATGAAGTAGAATATTAGGTATTCATTATAGGGCTAGAGCTAGAACTTCAGGAACAAGTAAAACACGTGAAGATAAAAGCCAATTCAGAAGTGGTCCTCAAGAAAGTTAACCACGATTATGCTACAAAAAAGGAATAGACAATCCCCTATTAAATCATTTACGAGGTCTAATTGCATAATTCCCTTCGTAGTCAAAATTTAATCATGTCTCATGATCACAAAATTCCCAAGCTCATGCACTGGAAAATGATCCACATCTTTGGCCAATCCACATTGGGAATAAATAGTAATTAGCATTGCACATTTCCCGATGGTCTCACCTTTAATTCATGATAAGATGAAAGAGATCAATGAGAATATCCCCACACCCAAACTCTATGGTCCTACCACTGGCTGGATGAATCCCATTGTAGACTACCTTAAAAAAAGAGTGATAACCATACAAATATTGGAGAGAGAAAATATGAAGATGAGAAAATAATTTTGTTCTTCCTGATGAAATGAATTAGAAAAAGTTCCTCTATAATCAAATTCGTGATGTATTCCTTCTTAAGTGAATTAATGGATAAGGTACTGATGATGTAATGAAGCAAGTTTACATTTAAGCATGTGGTTCACACCATTTACAACTCAATATTTCCAACAAAATCTGAAGGCTTTGTTACTACTGGACCACTCTATTGTAGGACTGTGTTAAATTCACCAAAAATTTTCATTCATGTCTGGTTCATCCCAACATCATTCACCAACCATTATAATTTCTTCACACAACCAAGTACTTCAGGCCATTTTCCATATAGGGAATGGATTTTATAGGGCCATATCTTCCAGCCACATCCAAACAGTTTAAGTACATTCTCACTATAACCTACTTCTTCTCTAAGTGGTCCAAAGGTATACCCCTCAAAGAAGTTAGTGAAAGGAACATTATCAGCTTCCTGAAGACCAACATCATCACCTGATTTGGTGTCCCTCATAAAATAATGATGTAAAGTCGAACCAATTTCTATTATAATAAATTGTATAAGCTATATCAATATATTGACATCAAGTCCAACCATTCGTCTCACTAACATGTAGTGGCTATTGGATAGATAGAGTTCATAAATAAGACCCTATAAAATATACTATAGAAAATTGTAGATAGGATAAAAAATTTTGACCAGAAAAGATCCTATATTCCTTGTGGATTTATTGGAACATGACCCTCATAAACACATAGGAAACCCAATAATTATTAGTGTATAGGTTAGAGGTGGTCTTTCCCATATATGTTCAATTTCCCTCACTCTAATTTTCCTTCTGTGACAAATTTTCAATGAATGAGAAATCCTAGATATGGATGGATGAATTAGAGCAAATATATGATAAAATATTGCATACCTTGCATTATTTAGAGGTACACTAAAACTAGATTGCATGAGATTTTTAAAAAAGTTTTACCTCTGATCTTTCCTTGAAGGAGAGATGTAGTTAGTCCTCAAGACCCTGATGATACCCAAAATGAAACCTAGGAAGTAAGAACTGAAATTGGAGAGAAATTACACCATACATAAGGTCTACTCAAATGGATCTTATTATATAATTTCTATGGATGGAAAACTTACCATATCCCCCACCAGTATGAGGTTCCTCAAGAAGTATTTCATATAATCACATGAAATATTCATCCTTTCTACATGATGCTAAACCATATAGAAATTTTCATGTTCACATGCTGCTAAACTGTACAGAAATCTTCCTATCCACATGGCACTAAATTGTATAGAAAGTTTCCTACCCACATGACATTAAATTATATATAAATCTTCCTATTCACATGATGCTAAACTATATTGAAATAATCATGTTCACATGACTTTAAATTATATGGAAATAATCTTATACACATGATGATAAATTGTATTGAAATAATCCTATCCACCTGAAGCTAAATTTTATGAAATGTTTCCTATCTAGATGACACCAAACTATTCAGAAATCATCCTATCCACATGATGCTAAACTGTATAGATATCTTCTTGTACACATGAAGTTAAAATATACATAACTCCTACTCTACATATGATGCTAAACTATATTGAAATCATCCTGATCGCAGGAAATTAAATTTCATAGTATATCATCCTAATCTCATGAAATCAAACAATATGGTGCATGATCCTAATCAAATAATGATAAAATAAATGATAAATCATCCAAGTTGCATTATGTTAAACTACATAACATCTAACTTCCTTACTATATTATGTTAAATTATGTATCTGAGTCCAATCATCATGACTTTAAACTATTTGAAAGCCTTTTGGAATGTGAGACATGGCACCAGGCCTCTTAGGACCTAACTCACGTTGGGTTTCTCACTCCACCGCACCAAAAATGACCATTTGGGAAGCCTCCTTCCCTAGGTCTAAACTCCAAGACCATAAAATTCAAACCCAAGTACAAGCATGGAGAATTAAAAATATATGTGATCCTCCTCAAGAATGTGTATATGGTGTATGGTTATTATTGTTGCTTATTCACATAAAGTTTTTTATGCTTCCATGTCATGTATATCCTTTTTGGACTGCTTACCCCTTCGGTTGGGTCCCTTTGACTATAAAATAGGGGTTATCATCTTGATCACATGATAATAAATTTCATGGTACATGGTCCCAACTATAATAAATCGAACTATGTATTTTGTCTTTGTAGAATGAACATAAAAATCATAACATAGTTTTCCATGTCACATGATAAGAAACTGCATGGCATCAACATCCTCACCACATGACGTTAAACAACATGGGAACAATTGTTTTCATAAATGGTTCACCGTACATGATCTAGACCTGTGAAGGTGAAATATGAAAGTACTATTTCTACATGTAATATTTAGATCCACATTGGGGGTATATTTCTTAATAATTATGTGTATCTTGATTATTTCATCACAATATATGTAGTGACGTCTAGATTTCTATTTTTAGGACCATACATGAAAAGCATAAAAAATTACCCTTCAATATATGGGTCAAAACTCTGTTGGGAATTCCAATATAGAAATACATGTGTCTTGATTCCTATCATCATAGGATACTTAGTGGCATCTTGAATTCACACATTGAGCCCATCTACAAATTTCCCTCCATCCATTTGATTATTTTATTACCAATCATTTGGCCTCATGTCCTCTTTTCATGTCAGGATTGTGTCTCTCACTTGTATACAAATTCATCATTCCCATAGCTATAAAACCTTTTTCCTGAATGCATTACATTAAAGTTCATGGTACATTGTCCATATTTCAAGAAAATAAATTATGTAACCCCAATATCCTTGTTGTATGACGTTAAGCTGCATAACACCATAATGTTCTCACCTGAGAGAATATTCCCTTGGCAGTGGTCACTTACCATGCAATATTCAAGAACTAAGTATGGATTGAATCCCATATTATGGGATATGTAGCGATGCCTGGATATCCAATCCTGGGTCCATCCACCCCAAAGAATGAAAAAAATTCCCCCTCTATCCACATGGGCCAGACCTATGTGGGGAGCCTTTCATTGAGAACTATGTGTGGCTTGATTCTCACTATAATTAGATACGTAGTGACATCCATATCTCATGTATTAGGACTAACTGTGAAATATAATAAACTTCCCCTTCCTTGCATAGAAACTAAATAAATGAAGGGGAATCCAAAGTAGGTCCTATTTATGGGTCTATTTCAAAAAACAAACGACCTCTCCATGTACATGAGTCATATTTGTGTGGGGAAGTACATCAAGAACTACATGTGGCTTGACTCACATCCTATGGGATACGTAGTGGCATTCGGACCCTATGTCCTAGGACTAACTAAAAAATACAGGAAAACACCCCATACTTATGGATCAGACCTGCGTAGAGAGTTCTTGTTCAAAACTATATGTGGATTGATTCATGTTCACATACGATATGTAATTATGCTCAGATCTCCAATCCCTGGTCCAACTACAATAAAGGATAAAAATTACATCCTCCCTATGTATGAGTCATATTTTTATAGGGATCTCTTTTTAAGAACTACATATGGATGGATTCATATCCAAACATGATACAAAGAGACACCTAGATTTCCATTCTTAGTCCCAGCCACCCCAAAGTTAAAAAAAATCACCCTCCCTATGTATGGGACTGAACTACATAGTGAGTTTTCCATCAAAAACTACATGTGACTTTATTTTCACCCTAATGAGATATATCGTGATGCCCAGATTTCCATATCCTATTCTATACACCTAAAAATTAAAATACCTATATCCTTCATTTTAATGCCTATGGGTGGTAGAATAAACCCCTTCCAAACCTTGTTTCTCACATTGATCAAAAATAAAGTGGGCTTAGGAGTTTCAGTAGGGGATTCTACACCTGATCAAGGGGTGTCAATCAACATCAGGATTGTCATGGTCCTAAGAGAAAGAAATTAAAATTCACGTTGAACATCCTCGACACTTGATGCTAAACTTCATGGATCCATGACCTTCATCTTACTGCATGATGTGAAATTATATGGGTTTTCTAGAACTACATATGGATTTATTGCTACCATCACATGATACATATTGACGCCCATATCTTTAATCTAGGGTCCACCTATAATATTTAGTCTTCACTTTGGGGAACCTATGTTCTAGCCTCAAGATGTTAAACTGCATGGAACCTAAAAAACCGAGTTAAAGAGAAAGAAATATGCCCCCATATCTCATATTCTAACTTGTATCCATGTTGGTGATCTCAATTTTGGGTTCCTCATTCAAGGATCTATCATGGAAATATAATTTACCCCCATATAAGAGTTGGATCTATGTTGTAAATCTCACACCCCATGGAATATCATGGTCTAAATGTTTCTCATGTTCCCGAACACGTTACTTCAATTCATTATACTCTGTGCCTTGATAATTTTTGGATCTTCAAAACCTTCTTTTGGACATTAGAAATGGATGGTCAATGTTCTGAGAACTCTTTGTTTGACTATTCACAATATACCCCTGTTGGATCTGCATAAGTCTCCTGTAAAAAGACCTATCAACCAAAGGTAAATTAATCCTTAGGAGATGCCTCTTCATTCTCTTTAATCCCTACTAGAAGTTTTTTCCAGGTCTTTTCTCCTAATATGAGAATACCAAGAGTCAGAGTTTACAATTTCCTTCCCTATCATGTCAGAGGCATGTCAGAGCATATCATCCTGATTAGTCTCCAGATACACATGGTTTATATGAAAAATGGCCCTAGTCATATGAACATAAACTAAAATAATCCATGTTTTCCTCACTACATGATGTTAAACTGCACATTTGACATCCTAATCACATGAAACAAAAAAACATGATATTAATAACTATGTTTGAATTTATTCCAACCATCACAGGGTATGTGATGACACTCAAATTTTTAATCTTGGGTCTATATGAAACAAAAATTACAAATTCACCTTCCTTGTACATGGGTTAGACCTACATGGGGAACCATCAAAGAACCATGTCTAGCTTGATTCCTATTATCACAGGATAAGAAGAGATGATCAAACCTTATATCTCAGGTTTGTCCATGAGGTAAAAATCTATCGCCATTACTTTTGTATGGATCATATCTTTATAGGAAGTTTCTAGAGAAAATAAAAAAGTTACCCCACATTCCTATTAATGAGGTTGATTTGTGAGGGAGAGTCCAATATGACCCTCTTCCCATTCATGATCTCATATTCAAAAAAAATTCCCCCTCCTTATACACATGTTAGACCTTTATAGAGAACCTTAAAAGAACAAAATATGGATTTATTCTCATTTTGATAGGATACATAGTGACATTTGGACCTCATGTCTTAGGCACATCCTTACAAAAAAATAAATCTTTCTTAGGTTTAGATAAGATCTTCATAAGGGAATCGTCTCAATAAATTTTAGGGAAATTTTCACTTGGAATGCCCCTTTCAGGTTCAGGCACTCTCCTTTCATGAACCATACTATGTTCCTAGAAAGGTTTTAATGCCGATAAACCACCCCATCCCTTGTAAATAGAGGTCCAATGTCCTAGGTGCCCCATTGTTTGACTAAGCACAATATTCCCTTGTTGACTCTGCATAATTTTTCCACAGAAAATCCATGTTAATTGAAGGAAAATCCATCCTCAAGAGAGGATTTTTCTACCTCTGTATGCCCTTATGATATTTATGTCCCACGTCACTCATTAGATTAGGAAACCCCTAGATTATAGTTTACAACCTTCCCCCTTTATAACTGGATATGATAGAACATTCTTGTATAAATTACCATGAAAAGGAAAATTATTGTATACCTCGGTCAAAGAAAAGTGACCTTAAATATTATGTCTTGAATTTCATATGCATAAGATTTTAAATTACATAGTCCATGTCCAAGTTTCCCAATATTAAACTACACCATGATCCAATCCTACTTTACACAGTCCAAATTCATGAGGAAGTGGTTTCTCATTCATGGACAATGCTGATACATGTAACCTCTCCATTTTTGAGACAAAATTATTTTGATAATCCACTCTTCATGGTCTTAAGAAATCAGAATATTTATAAAATTACCAAGACATCAGAAATGGAGGGCCAGTGTCCTAAGGAAACCATTTTTTGGCTATGAATAATATGTCATAGTGGGCTCTACATAAGTTTCCATAAAAAATGTTCTATTAACCAAAGTAAATTTTTCCCCAGGAGAGGATTTTACTACCTATTTATTCCCCAAAAAAATCATGTTGGAAACTATTCTAATGATTACACCTCACATACTTTACCTATATCAAGATTTGAATATATAAATAACAAAATCAGGGTAAAAAAAAACCCCTCTTTCATTTATAAAAAATATTTGGACATTCTTGGTTAGTAAGACCTTTTGGGGCCTTTACCCCATAATTTACAGTCAAATCTATTCAACCTGAAATATCTGTGACATTAGTCTAGTTTTTAAGACTCTAAACTTCCCATGAAAATAGATAAAAAAATCACCAGTTAGAAAAACCACAAAGGGTACCATGGAAAAAAGTCAAGTTCTAGTTCACTAAACCTATGCTTTGTAGGGTTTAGAAAAAAATTGAGAAATCCAAAATTTAAAAGGCATACAACAGTTTAGGTGAAAAACAACAAACAGTGGCCTAAAAAAAAGTCATGTTACTCTTGTTAATCTGACACAATAGTGGAATTACGTAAAAATTCATGTGGTAACAAAAGAAATTTTTTTATGGTTTCCCATATAACCCTAGAAATAGTCAAACTATTCTTGCTGAGTCCCTTGGCTTAGAAAAAATTAGGGCATTACATGGTCTTTAAACCAGTTTAGAACATGACCACTTTCTACAATATAATATCATTTTCTTCATCCCAATTTGAACCCATTCCAATGGGGGGAAATTATTGGGTCCTAAAAAATTTTCACATAAGAAAAATAGAATTACATAAATTTGGAAAAGTAGAAAAACATTTGGAACATGATTTTGAGGAATAATATTCAAATCATGTGATCCATAATGGATGGGTTGATCCCATGAATTATATATTGCTTCAGAGGCCGCCACTCCATATTGATTTTTTCAACCTCGTGAGGCACCCATGAAAGAACATAGCTCACATAATGGGATGAATCCACTAGCACCCATGAACAAAAAAAATTCATTTATGGGGTCGAATGAAGACTTTCAATCCTTCGAAAAAATATCCTCACGAACTAAAAAATTCTCTAGACACTCTGGTACCTTTAGATCCTGCAAATTAAATTATGTTTTTTGTGGTTTCAAACAGTGATTTCCCTTCCCAAGAACAACATCTTCCCATTGAATAATACATTCATGGGACAAGGCCCCCTTCATGGGCTCTTGCAGAAGAAGGCTCACAGCCAACTGTAGACAACTAGACATGCCGATACCCATTCCCTCTATTTTTATATAAAAATTCATTGAGGGGGGACCAAAAAGGGAGAGGAGTCTGAACTGAAGATATCTGAATGAGACAAGTTATGAGGCAATGAAAAATCTAGATCCTCCTCATCGATTACTTGTAAGTAGAAATCTGACACATATCATTAAAGAGGATATAATAAATCATCTAGACATATAATAACTCAAAACCCCTTTACAGAAATGATTCCATGGGGCATTAAAGGATAAAAAATTTGTAGATAAGAATCCCACATAGCTAAATGCAATGTGTGCGGAACCCTTCCCTGCGTAACAAAGTACTAAATTAGAGGAACTCATCCCAGTTCGAAACATTCTATGTGGATGGAACCTGGTCCTTAGTAGAAATGTGATACCTAAGTAGAACCTAGGTCTATGTTGCACAATTATATATGAATGGTACCTTAACCCACGTAACAACATGTTACACAGATGTAAACCTCACCCCACCTAAGAACAAACTATACAGAATGGGTATTTTTAGAATTTTCTACTCTCTAGCTCCCATCATTCTCTTTAGTTGTATCATCGGTCCCTATGTTATCCCCTCATCAAACCCATCTAATGAAATCTATCCTAGGACTCTTACAATGCTACCTAAAATTTATTATAAGATTGTAAGTAACATTATCATGGAATCTCGAGTTTACATACCCATGGTAAGAGGAGTCACGCGTGCAACCATTATAATATGGAAGACTCTTGGATTGTCTTTAGGTTTAAATTCCTGTAGAAATTAGTTTTCTGACCTCAAGGTTCATAGATGAATCTCCCCATTCTAGGTAGGATGGGTAATATTCATGTTTACCTTTTTCTTTTATAGGGAATGAGATCCTCCCCTAAGAACTAATTTTAGGGCATCCCTCTGGGAGTAATTCCCTCACCTTTCTTGTGGGAGGCGGCACTTTTACTCCTCTTCGCCTCAGCCACGAGCCATATCTAGATAGATCATAAGATGTGACTATTCTTGCTACCAAGATAAAATAGGAAACAAGAACACTCAAATACCTCTACCTCTCCCTCTGGGCCTCAACACCTCATCCATTAGCAGACCGAATAGATCATGTGATCTTTAGATCTACTACTTCCTCTTGTTTCTCACATCGATGATAACTCATACAGGCTTAGAGGTTAGTGAAGATCATGAAATATTCATGATCTCAAACCTCAAATGTGCCTCCTACATGGTATAATCCCCAACCATACTCAAATACATAGGCCTCATACACAGTATAAGCCCCAATCACAAAAAAAAGGAATTCTCCATAGTTGTAATCCCCAACCTCTATTCAAATCAGCTTCCTATATGGTATAATCCCCAATCATATACTATTATGAAGGGAGGATTCCATGTGTAAGCCCCAATCATGACCCCTTATATGGGCCTCATCCATATTTTTATATCCCAAACCACACAAAACAACGTAGTCTTTGATTCCCCACTAATTATGATTTGTAGGATGCCTCCCTGAGATCCAAACCTAACACCCAAGTCTATCCTAATGTTCTCAAGGCCATATTATTTGTATGTTCATATTCAAATGGGAGACCCCATAAATTCTAGGTCCCTCGGGCTGCCTCAACATAAGCCCCCCACCATCCTTGACCAGGAACCTTTCGCTCGGGCATCCTTTCCACATGACGGTATACTGCATGGTTTGGTACACATCACACGACATTAAAAGGTGATGTGTCTTATTTAGTGGCATCGAACTACGTGGGTTCTGATCCCTCTCATGAGGATACATAGGAAACTCATATAATGGGCTCAATCCAAACATCAAAACAAATTGGATCCCCACTAGATGGCAGTAAACTCCAGAGTGCCACATCACGTGGCTCAAAACCAGCATCAACCTACAAATGGCCAAATAATCTACAATTCATCCATAACATGGGACCATTGATGGAGAACCTCATATACATATAGATCCCTCTATTTATGGATAACCTCATATACATAAATATGATTCCAAGTCCACATGTAGTCCAAATGTATCATTACCTTAGGCTAATCCATGTATGCATACTTGGTAATGTATTAAGGATTCATGAACATATATTAAATCTATAAGAGAGTACAAAAATAGGGAATAGTTCCCCCTAAAAGGGTGTAATGAACCTAACCTCCCATCTTCTTGACCAATGTGTGTTCTTTAGTGTCGTTGTCCAAGTCACCCAACAAACACCTACCTTTGAAATGTAGGCCAATGATTCATCACAAATATAAGAGTAATTGGTAATTTTTGGCTCTAGAACAAAACCTGCTGGAGACTGTTCAAAGATGTTATACCCATCTACAGGGACTACACACAACTTAACACCCCCGTAATCAACCATTTGGGACAAAATTATTCATTGAGGGAAATAAGTTTTTCAATTATTTTTAGGCTTTTTAGATTCTTTCAGGGTTTTATGATAGGTTTTTAATTTTTTGGTGTTTTAGGGACCTTTAGGGGTTTTTAGGTTTTTCTACAATCCTTTAAGGTTTTATAGTTTTTCAGGCCATTTAGGGGTTTCGGGGTTTATTATGATCTTTTAGGGTTTATGTGTTTTAAGGTGTTTTAGGGTTTTATGGTGTTTTAGTGGATTGAGGGGGTTTTAGTATCCTTTAGGGATTTATAGGGGTTTTTAGAGTCTATTAGAGTTTTTGGGAATTTTATGTTCTTTTAGGGTTTTTAGGGTTTTTAGTATCTTTTAAGGTTTTTATGGGTTTTAAAGTTTTTTTTGTTTTTTAGGGTTTTTGAGAGTTTTTAGTGTCTTTAGGGGGTTTATGGTGTTTAGGCTATTTTAGGACACTCTAGGGTTTTAAGGGTCTTTTGAGTTATTTTTGGGGTATTTTGGGATTTTTTAGGGTTTTATGGTTTTTAGGATTTTAGTGTTTTAGGATTTTTACGGTTTTATGGGGATTTAGGGTTTTTTAGTGTGTTTTAATGTCCTTTAGTGTTTTTAAGGGATTTTAGAGTTTTTAGAGGTTTATGGGTTTTAGGGGCTTAGGGTTGTATATGGTGTTTTATTGTTTTGAGAGGTATTTATGGTTTTATGTGTATTTAGTGTTTTTTATTGTTTTAAGGGATTTTAGGGATTTTAGGGTTTTGTATGTTTTTTGGGTTTTTAGAGTTAACAGTGTTTGTTAGATTTTTAAAGGGGTGTTTAGTATTTTTAGGGTTTTATTAGGGTCTTTAGGAATTTTTAGAGGTTCTTAGGGGTATTAAGGTGTTTTTAGGGATTTGAAAGTTTTTTGGGTTTTTCTAAGAGTTTTAGGGTCTTGTTAGGGCAAAGAAGGCACGGGTCCAGGCTATTCTCGGAACCCCCCAAAATTTATAAACAAAGGATACAGACACTGCCGACAAGGGAGGGGAGGGATCAATCAATCCACACCCAAAACCCCTTACGACCTCAGCCCGAGGGCCACAAAAGGAAAGAAAAAAAAAGAAAGAGAAACAAAGCACCAGACCAAATAAGACACATTGTCCAAAAGAAAATCACACACAGAGTAGGTCAGTCAACATCGCCGCCAAAATCCTCCAGCTCCGCATCACGAAACCCCATGCCAACACCAAAGCCGCCTCCATCGCCAGCAAAGCTAAAATCTGATTCATCACCCTGGTCCATTGAGTCCCATCCAGGGTCAAAATCTTCGTGCATGCCTAGTCTGGACCACAGCTTCTCCATAGCTTTTACCTGCTCAGCAGAAGAATAAGGTCTCTCACGCTTATTCACCTTTAGATTCAGTTTGATAGCTCGTGAGGAGGCCCTAGTTGCCATTGGGCGTGGGAGGGAAGAGTAATCCCTCCTCCTTCTTCGTCTTGGTGGGGCAGAGGAGGTTCCCGTAGCAGACATCTTTGTTCCATTGCCACCATCACCAGCGGCTAATGGTGCCTTGCCCTTCTTGCTTTCTGCCTCAAGAGTTTCAGCACCTCCGCTGATTTTTTTCTCCCTTGATGTGACCATAGCAGCATTTATCCATTGATCAGCCTCAACAAACCTCTCCCCAAGCCTCCTTGCCTCATCTTCAAGAGGGAACCTTTCCCTTTCAACCCATACCATCTCATGGAGCTACACACAAAAGTCTTCAGCAGAGGGAACACCATGAAGGATCATCGCCCTCTGCAGGTCCATGGAAGGACCACCAGCATCACCAGCATATTGGAGCTGGTCACTAGGCAGGTCCTCAGCACTGCCGTCAGAGGGGCATGATAACCCAGGCCCCTTGCCAGGTCCCCCCACGCCAGGATACCCATGCAGGACCAGCGGGGCATCACGCCAGTCTATATCCCCATCCAGTATGGGCTTTTCCTCAGCTGAGCATGAACTCCAGTCATCTCCAGACCTGGTTTTCTGAGAAACAACATCCTCCTTTGCAGCATCTTCCACCTGCACCCCAACCATGGCAGGCTCAGCCGAACCTGCAGCCTGAGAAACATTCACAGGAGCCTCATCTGTTAGAGCAGATCCACCAGCATTCTCATCAACCATTAAGCCAGTTGTGTCATCCCATCCTAGATCCTTGTAGGAATTTTTCACATTTCCTAGCCAGACATCCACCGTAATTGTCATATCTATCTCAGTTTGCTTCCTAATATCTTCACCAGACCCGTGAACACCTTCAGCAGAGCCATGAATTCCTCCCTCTGCGAGCATGACTTCATCCTCAACAGCATTCCCTGAGACACCGTCTCTTGCTTCCAGACTCACCAAGAAGCCACCCGAATCCATCAGAGATATTTCTAACCCATTACCAGCCAACATCGAAGACGAGTAGGGCACATCGGTAGCCACAGAGTGGGAAACCTCCCCAATCGTCACCTTTACCTCCACCTGAGGGAGGCCGCTCCCACCAGCAGACAGAGATTCACCACCCCTAGAAGCGCTAGAACAAATTCCAGAACAGTCACTATGCCCAAAGCTCCAGTAAAAAGAGCAGAAAACTGGCCATTGCTCGAAGACAACAGATTGTCTCCATCTGAGCTCCTCTCCCACAGCAATCCAGATAGAGTCCACATGGGGTTTCGATGCATCAATTTCGACAAAAGCCCTTGGAGCAACCGGATGACAGAGGGCCCTCGTCCTACTATCAAACCTTCGGTCCAAGCACCGTTCGTGGGAAGGCGGATAACACATCAGCAGAATAGAGCGACGAGAAATCATCAGAGAGAGGATCCTCCCCCGTAGAGATAGGGGGAGGATCTTTGATTGCCATCGCCTTCAACCCAAGGGGAAATCTCCATCGTAGGGGAGCAGAATCGCCAGGAGCGCCCAAGCCGCCATCTTCTATCTAGGGTCTCGTTAGGGGTTTTCATTGGTTTTAATGGTTTTAGTTTTTTTAGTGGTTTTTAGGGATTTTAGAGATTTTTATGTTTATTTAAGGATTTTAAATATTTTAGGGTATTTATTAATTTTTATTGTTTTCATGTATTTTTAATGTTTTTTTGGGAATTTTGGGGTTTTTAATGTTTATGGGGTTTTGGGTTTTTTAGGATTTTATTAGGGTTTTAGGGTTTTTTTGGTTTTTAGGGTAGTTTTAGGGTTTGGGGTTTGTGTGTATGGTATAGGGTTTAGGGTGTAGGGTATTGGTTTTATGGTGTTGGCTACAGGGTTTAATGTGTGGGGATTATATTTTATGTCATAGAGTTTAGGGTGTTGGGTATATGGTTTAGGGTTTAGGGTGTAGGACATAGGGTTTATGGTGTTGGGTAAAGGGTTTAAGGCATTGGGTTTACGGTTTAGGGTAAAGGGTATAGAGTTTAGGGTTTAGGGTTTAGGGTTTAGGGTGAATGATATATGGTTTAGGGTGTAGTGTGTAGATTTTATGGTGTAGGGTATGGGGTTTAAGGTTTAGGGTTTAGGGTTTCAGGTGTAGTGTTTAGGGTTTAGGGTATAGGGTATAAGTTTTAGGGTGTAGGGTTTGGGGTGTATGGTATATGGTCTAGTGTGTTGGGTTTAGGTTTTAGGGTGGAGGTTATTGGTTATAGGTTGGATGGTATAGTGTTTAGGGGTAGGTTATATGGTTTAGTGTGTAGGGTTTAGGGTTCAGGGTTTAGGCAATAAGGTTTAGGGTGTAGGGTTTGGGTTTGGGGGGGGGGGGGGTAAGGTATAATGTTTAGGGTTTAGGGATTGTGGATTATTTTGTAGGGTATAAGGTTTAAGGTTTAGGTTTTATGGTTTATGGTTTATAATTTCGGGTTTAGGGTGTAGGGTTTTGGTTGTAATGTGTAGGGTATAGGTTTTAGGGTGTAGGGTTTGGGGTTTAGGGTGTGGGGTATTGGGTTTATGATGTAGGGTTTATGGTTGAGGGGGTAGGTTATAGGGTTTATGGTGTAGGTTTTAGGTATAGGTTTTAGGGTTAAGGGTTTAGGGTATAGGGTTTAGAGTGTAGGGTTTTTGAGTAGGGTATAGGGTTTATGATGCAACTTTTGTGTTTTGGGTGTATGGTTTAGGGAGTTTGGTTTTGGATTGAGGGTATTGGGTTTATTGAGTAGGGTATAAGGTTTAGGCTATAGGGTATAGGGTTTATGGTGTATGTTATAAGGTTTAGGTTGTAGGGGTTAGGGTTTTGGATTTTATTGTGTACGATATAGGGTTAAGGGTATGGGGTTTAGGGTGTAGGTTTTATTGTATTAAGAGTAGGGTATAGGTTTTGGGGTGTTCTTTATAGGGTTTATGTTGTAGGGTATTGGGTTTAGAGTGTAGGTTATAGGGTTTAGGGTGTAGGGTATAGGGTTTAGTGTGTATTTTATAGGGTTTAGGGTGTTGGGGATAGAGTTTAGTGTGTAGGGCTTAGGTTATATGGTGTCTGGTATAGGGTTAAGGGTACATGGTTTTGGTTTTAGGGTGTAGGGAATTCAGTTTAGGGTTTAGGGTGTATAATTTATGGTTTTAGGTATAGTGTATAGGGATTAGGATATTTGATATTGTGTTTAGGGTGTCGGGTTTCGGGTTTCGGGTGTAGGGTTTAGGGTTTAGGGTTTAGGGTGTATGCTATGGGGTTTAGGGATTAGGTTTGAGGGTTTAGGGTAAATGGTATAGGTTTTAGGGTGTAGGGTTTCAGGTGTTGAGTATAGGGTTTAGTGTCTCTAGATTTTTAATGGTTTATTAAGGTTTTTGGTGTTTTTAGGGGTTTTAGGTTTTTTTCATTTTAGGGTTTTTTGGTTTTTTTGGAGTTTTAGTATTTTTTGGGTTTTGAGGCTTTGTCTAGTGTTTGTAGGGTTTTATGGTTTTTTGGTGGTTTTACAGTTTTTTTGTTTTTCGGTTTTTTACATTATTTAATATTTTTTTTGGGTTTTTAGGGGTTCTATAGTTTATATTTGGTTTTTTTTATTTTTTTGCATTTTTTGGGGATTTTAGGTTTTAGGGATTTCTTATGGGTTGTAGGGTTTTAGGATTTTTTAGGGGTTATAGGGTTTCAATTCCTTGTTAGGGTAGTTATGGTTTTTCATTTTTTAATGATTTTTAGAGTTTTGTTTTCGGATTTTTGGAGGTTTTTTTGGATTTTTACAGTTTTAATGGTTGTTTTTTGGATTTTTTTTGGTTTTTAGGGGTTTTGTTTTTTTTTTCTCATATTTTTTGGGTTATTATACTTTATATTTTTTTTGGGTTTTTATTTTTTTGTGTGTTTATAGGGGTTTCTAGTGTTTTCATGTATTTTCGGATTTTCTGGTTTTTAGGGTTTTTTAGGGTTTTTTATTTTTTAGGGTTTTTAGTTATTTAGGTTTTTTGTCATATTTTAAGTGGTTTTTTAGATTTTATTTTTATTTGGGTTTTACAGGTGTTTTGGTTGTTTTTGGGGGTTTTGGGGTTATAGTTTATCTAGGGTTTTCATGGTGTTTAATGATTTTTAAAGTTTCTTTTAGTGTTTTATAGGGTTTTAGTGCCTTTAGGGTTATTTGGGGCCTTTAGGATATTGGTGGGTTTTGGGGTTTTAGAGGTTTTATGGTTTTTTGGGTGATTAGTGTTTTAGGTGTTTTTCTTTTTAGGGGTTTAGGGTTTGTATATTAATTGTGGTTTTTAGTGTTTTTATGGTTTTTAGGATTTTTTTTACTTATTTTAGGGGTTTCTAGTTGTTTTTAGGGTTTTAAGGTTTTTCATTTTTATTGGATTTAGGGTTTTTTATCTTTTTAGGGTTTCTAGAGGGTGTTATTGGGTTTTTGGGATTTTAGGAATTTTAATGTTTTTTTTTCAGGTTTTAATGGTTTTTAGTATTTTTATGGTTTTATTAGGGTTTTTAGGGTTTTAGTGGTTTTATGTTTTTGGAATTTTTAGGGCCATTTAGATTTTTAATGATTTTTTATTATTTTTAGGGTCTTTAAATGTTTTAAATATTTTTAGGTTCTTTTTTTTGTTTTTAGATGTTTTTTGGGGTTTTAATGCCTTTATGGTATTTTAAAGTTTTTTTTTGGAATTTTAGGGGTTTTAGGGTCTTTTATGGTTTTTAGGTTTTTTTGGGGTTTGGGTTTTTTCATAAATTTAATTCATTTTAGGGATTGTTAAGGTCATTTATCTTTTTTATGGGTTCTTAGGGAACATTAGGTTTTTAGGGTCCTTTATGATTTTTAGGTTCCTTTAGTGGGTTTTGGGATTTCAATATATCTTACCGTTTTTAGGGGTTTTCAGGGCCCTATTGGGGTTTTTTGGGCTCTTAGATTCTTTTAAGGTTTTAGGGAATTTTAGGGTATTTTAGTGGAATTTAGTTTTTAGGGGTTTTATGGTTTTAAGATCCTTTTACGGTCATTTAGTGGTTTTAGGGACTTTTAGTATATTAATTTTTTTAGAGTATTTTAGGGGTTTATAAGGTTTATAGGAGTTTTATGGGTTTTAGGTGGTTTAGGTTTTTTTAATTTTCTTAGTGATTTATGATCCTTTAAGGGTTTTTTGGGTTTTTAGTTTCAGTTTGGGTTTTAAGGGATTTAGGGACCTCTAGTGTTTTGGTGGGTTTTAGGGGGTTTTAGGGTGTTTAGGGGTTTTAGGATTTTTAAGTGTTTTTGGTTTTTTAGTTTTTTTGGGTTTTTAGGTATTTTATGGTGTTTAGGTTTTTTAATATTTTAATGTGGTTTTAGGTTTATTATGGGTTTTATGGTTTTCAAGGGGTGTTTAGAGTTTTTATGTGGATTCTATTTTTTTATTGACCTTTGGGTTTTTAGGGTTTCTAGGGGTTTTAATGGGGTTTATGGGTTTTTTGGGTATTTTGGTTTTTAAGGTTTTTTACGTTTTTTAGGGTTTATAGTGTTTTAAGGTTTATATGGATTTTTGTGTTTTCTATTTTTCTTTGGGTATTTAGGTTTTTTGGGGGTTTAGTATTTTAATGTGTTTTTAGAGGTTTTAGGGTTTTTAGGGTAGTTATGGATTTTGAGGTAATTTTAAAGGTTTTTAGGAATTCTTAATGTTGTTCGAGTTTTTTTTGGGGGGGGGGGGTTATGGGTTTTAAAGTATTTGTTTTTGGGATTTTAGGGTTTTTAGGGGTTTTAGGGTTTTCAGGGTTTTTTGGGATGTTTAGTGTTTTATGTATTTTTTATGTTTTTTTGGGTTTTATGGGATTTTAGGGGTTTTAGGAGATTTCTATGTTTTTTGGGATTTTTTTTGTTTTTTACGATTTTTTGGATGTTTTGGGGTTTTGGGGTTTTTAGTGTGAGTTTTTTCTTTTTTATAGTTTTCTAGTATTAGGGTTTTTTGGGTTTTATTATGGTTTTGGGGGTTTTAAGGGTTTAAGGTATTTTTAGTGTTTTTAGTGTTTTATTTTTTTTGTAGATTTTTATGGGGTTTCGAGTATTTTCTAACTTTTTAGTGTCTTTTAAAGTCTTAAGGGTTTTAGGGTCTTTTATGATATTTTATGGTTTTCTAGATTTCAGGGTTTTTTTGTTTTCTAGAGTTTTATAGTCTTTTATATTTTTCAATTGTTATTAGAGATTTTTAGGGTTTTAGGGTTTTTTATTTTTTGGGGGGCGGTTTTATAGTCGTATGTGGGTTTTCAGGGGATTCCTGTGTCACTTAAAGTTTTAGGTACCTTTAAGGTTTTTAGGGTTTTTAGGTTACTTTATGGTTTTGTTTGGTTTTAAGGGCCGATTAGGGTCCTTTACCATTTTAGGTTTTTAGGGACCTTTTTTTATTTTTAGGGGTTTAGGGTTATTTTTGGGTTATTTTATGGTTTTTAGTGTTTTTGGGGTTTCTATGGTGTTTTTTGGTTTTTATTTTTTTAGGGTTTAGGGGTTTTTTGTTTTTTTAGTATTATATTGTTCCTTAAGGGTTTTTATAGGCTTTAGGATCTTCTATGGGATCTAGGGTATTTCAATGTTTTCTAGGTCTTTTGGGATCTTTTAGGATATTTGCGGTTTTAGGGTCTTTAAGGTATTTTTTTTATTTTCAGGGTTTTTGAGGTTTTTTGGTTTTGGGGGTTTTTGGGTTTTTGGGTTTTAGGTGTTTTCTGGGTTTATTAGGGTTTTCAATGTTTTAGAAGTTTTTTTGAGCCTTTTAGAGATTTTAATGGTTTGGGGGGTCTCAGGGTTTTATATTTTTAGGTGATTTAGGGGTTTTAAGAGTTTTTAAGGGTTTTGGACCATTTTTAGGGTTTTAGGGGTTTAAATGTTTTTTGAAGGTGTTTTTAAAAGGTATTTCAAG
Source organism: Viscum album (assembly GCA_963277665.1). Taxonomy (NCBI): domain Eukaryota; kingdom Viridiplantae; phylum Streptophyta; class Magnoliopsida; order Santalales; family Viscaceae; genus Viscum; species Viscum album. The sequence goes on from OY728152.1 coordinate 1,150,960,477, forward strand.
TTTTCATTACTTTGGGTTTTTTATGGTTTTTATGTTTTTCTTAGGGTTTTAATTGTTTTTTTTATTTTTAGGGTTTTATGGTGTTTGGGTTTTATGGGTTTAAGGGGGTTTTTGTATTTTTTGGGTTTTTAGTGTTTTAGGGGTTTTTGGGTTTTATGGGTATTTATAGTTATTTCGAGTTTTTTTTTCTAGTAATGATTTTTTGAATTTTAGGGGTTTTAGTGGTTTTTAGGGTTTCTATCATTTTTAGCGTTTTTAGGGATTACATATTTTTTTAGTGATTTGAGGGATTTTTAGGGTTTTTTTGGATTTTAGTTGGTTTTTAGGTTTTAGGTGTTTTTAGGGTTATTGATTTTTTATTGGTTTATGGTTTTTTTCAAATTTTTAGGTGTTTTTGGGTTTTTTTAATTGTTAAAAAACTTTAATCATTTTTAGTGTCTTTAGGGTTTTTTTGGGTATATGGTTTTTCGGGTGTTTAGTTTTTATAGGTTTTTCTAGTTTTATCATATTTTTAGGGTTATTTTTCTTTTAGAAAGTTTTTTTGGGTATTTTAGTGTTTTTATAGCGTTTATAGGACTGTTTTTCTATTTTTAGGGTCTTTTAGGGTCTTTTATTTTTTATGGTCTTTTAGGGGTTTTGTAGTTTTAGGGTTTTTGAATAGTTTTTATAGTTTTTATGGATTTGTTTTAGGGTTTTGAATTTTTTTTTGTATTTTTAGGGATTTTAACAATTTTTATAGACTTTTATGGTTTTTAGGTTTATTTAATTTTCAGTTTTTTTAAGACTTTTACGTTTTTAATTTTTTAGGTTTTTTATTATTTTTAGGGGTTTCAGTTTATTTTTGGGTTTTACGGTGTTATGGTTTTTTTTGTGTGGGGGGGGGGGTGGGGGTGTTTGGGTTTTTAGGGTTTTAGGGTTTTCAGGGTGGTTTTATGAGTTTTAGGGTAGTTATGTGTTTTTAGGTTTATAGGGATTTTTTTGTTTTAATTTTTTTTGTGTTTATAGTGTTTAAAGGGGGTTTAGGGGTTTTTTTGGGATTTTTAGGGATTTACGGTATTTTATGATATTTTTGGGTTGTTAGAGTCTTGAGTGTCTTTAGGTTTATCAAGAATTTTTAAAAGTTTTTTACTGTATTTTGGTTTTTTATAGTGCTTTATGGTTTTTAGGGGTTTTTTAATGTTTTTAGGGTGTTTAAGGTTTTTTTCCAGGTATTTAGGGTTCTTATGATTATTATGAGTTGTAAGAGTTTTTTAGGGTTTTAAGTGTTTTGTAGGGTTTTTGTATTTTTAGTAATTTTAAGGTTTTTTAGGGTTTTACAAGGTTTTCAGTATTTTTTAGGGTTTTAAGGTTTATCTTAGGGTTTTTTGGATTTTCTTAGTGTTTTTGGGTTTTTAAGGGGTTTAAGGGGTTTTAATGTTTTTAAAGGGGTTTTAGGATCTTTTAGGATTTTCAGTTTTTTATGGTTTTTCGAATTTTTAGGGTTCTTGGGTTTTCGGGTTCATTTATGTTTTTTAGTTTTTTATGGTTTTAGGATGTTTATATTCTTTTGGGTTTTATGGTCTTTAGGGATATTACGTTTTTTTAAATATTTATGAATTTTTGGGTTTTTTTGTCGTTTTTATGGGTTTTAGAGGGTTTATGTTTTTATGATTTTTATTGGGTTTTAGAGTTTTAATGTTTTTAGGGTTTTATGGTTATTTTATGGTCTTTTAGGGTTTTTATAGGGGTTTCAAGGTTTTATAGGGGGTTTTATGTTTTTTAGTGTTTTTAGGATGTTTAGTGTTTTTAGGGGGGTGTAGGGTTTTTAGGGTTTTTTTTTATTTTTGGTATTTAATGCTATATTAGGGGTTTTAAAGGGGTTTTATTTAAATTTAGGGTTTTTATGATATTTTTTGATTTTGGGGTGTTTTTTTGGTCTTTTAGGTATTTTATGGTTTAAGTTATTTTAGGGGTTTTTATGGTCTATATGGTTTTTAGGGATTTTAGGGTTTTTAGTGTTTTGAGGGTTCTTAGTGTTTTTTGGGGTTTTATGGGGATTTTTTTGTTTTTAGGTTTTTAGGGTTTTATGGTTTTTATGGGTTTTGGGTTTTATTGTGGTGTTTTGGGTTTTTATGGTTTCTAGTATTTCTTTGGTTATATGGATTTTAGAGTTTTTTTGGGATCTATTTTGTTTTTTTGGTTTTTAGAGGTTTTAGGGGTTTTTTATTTTTAGGGAGTTTTTGGGTTTTATGGGTTCTTTTTCATTTTTGGTTTTGTTTTGTTTTGGAAGTGTTTTTCGGGTTTTTATTTGTTTTAGGGTTTTTATTTTTTTAGACTTTTTTCAATTTTAGGGTTTTTAGTGTCTTTTAGGGTCTTTATGTGGTTTTATGGTTTTTATTGGTTTTAGGGTCCTCTAATATTTTTATGGGTTTTATGGTATTTTTAGTTATTTAGGATTTTTTTTAATGTTTTAGGGTTTTAAGGGGTTTTATGTTCTTTTATGGTTTATTTAGGTATTTTTAGGGTCCTTTAGGATTTTTATGGAGTTTTAGGGGTTTTTGTATTTTATGGTTTTTAGGTCCATTAAGGGATTTAGGGCATTTTATGGTTTTTTGGTTTTTTGGATCCTATATGATTTTTTTCGGTTTTTAGGTTCCTTTAGGGGTTTTTAGGATTTTTAGGGTCCTTTAGTATTTTTACGGTCCCATATGGGATTTTTGGTGATTTAGGGACCTTTAGGGTTTTTAGTTCCCTTTAGGTATTTTTATAGTCTTTGTGTTCTTTTAGGGGTTGTTCGGGTTTTTGTGGTCTATTATGATTTTTAGGTTTTTTAGTTCCTTTTATTGTGTTAGTGTATTTTATGGTATTTTATGTTTTTTTGGATCTATATTTTTTTTAGTTTTTAGTGTTTTTCTGTCTTTTGGGTTGTATGAGTTTTTAGGGTATTTATAGGGGTTATAGTTTCTTTTATTGGTTTTTATAGTTCTTTAGGGTTCTTAGGGTTTTAGGTTTTTTTAGGGTTTTACGGTTTTTTAGGTGTTTATCAGTTTTAGGGTATTTTTTATTCTTTTAAGGGTTTTATAGGGTTTTAAGGGTTTTTAGTTTTTTAGGGATATTAGGGTATATTGTGTTTTAGGGCTTAGGATTTTTAGGTGTTTTTGTGTTTTTGTGGCTTCATGGTATTTTAAGGAATTTTTGTGTTTTTATAGTTGGTTTTTAGAGTTTTTTTTGGTTTTTATGGTCTTTTAGGGTTTTAGGGTCTTTTAGGCGTTCTAGTGTCTTTTATGGGGGTTTTTGGTGTTTACTGTTTTTAGGCATTTTAGGGGTTTTATGGGTTTTATTTAGTTTTGGGGTTTTTTTTTCTGTTTTTAGGGTTTTAATGATTTTTTAGGTTTTTAGGGATTTTTATGGTTTTATGGTTTTTTTTATGTTTTTTTGGTTTTATTCTTTTTAGTATTTCATAGGGGTTTTTGTTTTTAGGGGCTTTGGTTTTTAGGGGCTTTGGATTTCTAGGGGGTTTGGAGGGTTATTAGGGTTTGGGGGTTGATTTTTAGGGTTTTTCTGATTTTTGGTGATTTAGGTGTTTTTACGATTTTTAGGGGTATAAAATGGTTTTATGGGTTTTTGGGTTTTAAAGGGGTTTAAAGTTAGTTATTGGGGTTTTTAATGGGCTTTTAGGGTTTTTAGGGTTTTAGGGGTTTTTATCATTTTTAGGGTTTATCTTATTTTTTTGGTTTTTTAAGTTTTTTGGGGGTTTTTGGTTCTTTTATGGTTTTTAGGGGTTGTTTAGGGTTCTACGATGTTTAGGGCCCTTTTATATTTTTATGGTATTCAGATAATTTTATACTATTAGTTGGTTTTATGATTTTTTAAGCCTTTTAGGGTCTTTTAGGGGTTTTAGGGTCTTTTAGGGTTTGTTTAGCATTTTTTTACATATTTTTTTATAGGGATTTAGGTTTTCTAGGGTTGTAAGGGTTTTTAGGGTTGTTCAGAATATTTTTTAGGATTTTCATGTCTTTATGGTTTTGGGGTTTTTGGGTGCCCTTTGTTTTTTTTGGGTTTTTATGTCCCTTAGTTTTTTAGAGACCTCGTGGGGTTTTTAGGGGTTTTAGTTCCTTTTGGGTTTTAGGGAACTTTAGGGGTTTTAAGGTTTTTTTGTCCCTTAGGTTGTTTTAGGGTTTTTATGGTATTTTAGGTGTTTTAGGGTCCTTTATGGTATTTTAGGGTTTTATATTCTTTTACGATTTTTATGGAATTTTTGGTATTTTTAAGATTTTTATTTTCTTTTTTGTTTTTTGGGATTTTGGGTTCTTTTAGTAGTTTTAAGTGTTTTTTTTGATATTTTAGTGTTTTTAGGGGTTTTATGGACTTTTAGGGGGTTTTTGGTTTTTATGGGGTTTATGGTTTTCGGATTTTATTTGGGAGTTTTAGGGGTTTAATGTTTTTAGGGAACTTTAGGGGTTTTTGGGGAGTTTTGTTTTTAGGTATTTTTTGGGGTTTTAGAGTTCTTAGGGGTTTTAAGGGGGTATTATGGGTTTTAGGGTATTTTTGGGAATTTCGGTATTATATAGGGGTTTTAGGGTCTCTTAGGGTTTAAAGGGTCTTTTAGGGGTTGTAGGATCATTTTGGATTTTAGGGTATTTGTGGTCTTTTTGTGTTTTAGGTTTTTGAGGGTTTTAATGGTTTTAGGGTTTGAGGGATTTTGTGTGTTTGGGGGGGGGGGAGTCGAGATTTTAGGGATTAAAGGGGTTTTGAAGGATTTAGGGTTTTAGGGTTTTTAGAGTCTTTTAGCATTTTGGGATTTTAGGGGTTTGGGTGGTAAGTTATTTATGGTTTTTAAGGGGTTTTAGGGTTTTTAGGTTTTTAGGGTTTAAAGGTTTTCATGGTTTTTTTTGGTTCTTTGGGGGGAGGTCTGGGTTTTATGATTTTTAGGGTTTCTAGGGTTTTCAGGTTTTAGGGTATTTTTTCTATTTTTTGTGTTTTAGGGTTTTTAGGTTTTTTAGTGTTTTGATTATTTTTAGGATCTTTTACAGTTTTAGGGTCTTTTATCAATTTTTGGGTTTTCTAGATTTTAAGGATTTTAGGGGTTTTAGGGTTTTTTTGGTATTTTTATTTTTTTCGGTTTTTATGGTATATTAGGGTTTTTTAGGGTTTTTAAAAACTTTTTTGGGTTTTGTAGATTTTAGGGTTCTTTTTGGTTTTTAATGTTTTTGTTATCATTTAGGGGTTTTATGTATTTTAGGACCTTTTAGGGGTTTCAGGGACTTTAGGTTAACTTATGGTTTTTATAGGTTTTTAAGTTCTTTTAAGGGTTTTATGGTTATTTGGATTCTTTCGGGTTTTTTTCAATACTTCAGAGGATTTTTTTTAAAGTGTTGTTTTGGGATTTTAGGGATTTTAGTTTTTTAGGGTTTTATAATGTTTTTTATAATTTTTATAATTTTTAGGAATTTTAGGGGTTTTATGGGTTTTTAACGATTGTCAACTTTTTCAAGTGTTTAAAGGTTTTTAGGGTTTTTAGTGTCATTAGGGGTTGTATTGTTTTTCGGGTTAGGGTTTTTTAGTGGTTTTAGGGGTTAGGGTTTTTTAGGGTTTTTAGGATTATTTTATGGCTTATAGGATGAAGGGTATGGGGTTTAGGGTGGAGGGTTTTTGGTTAATGTTATAGGGTATAGGGTTTTGTGTGTAGGGATTAGGGTTTTGGGTGTAAGTTACCTGGTTTAGTGTTTAGGGTGTTGGGTTTATTGTTTAGTGTGTAGGGTTTAAGATATATGTTTTAGGGTGCAGTGTATATTGTTTAGGTTTTAGGGTATATGGTTTCGGGTGTGTAGTTTAGATTTTATAGTGTAGGGTTTTGTGTTTTGGGTGTAGGGTATTGGGTTTTTTGGTGTACAGTTTAGTGTGTAGGTTTTAGGATATAGTGTTTATTGTGTAGGGTATCAAGTTTATGGTGTAGAGTTTAGGGTTTATGGTGTATGGTATAGGGTTTATGGTGTTGGGTATGGCATTTATGGTATATTTTTTTTGGGTTTAAGGTGGAGGTTATTTGGTTTAGGGAGTATAGTTTTAGGTTTAGGGTGTAGGGTCAAGGGTTTAGGGTTTAGGGTGTAAGGTATAGGGTTTATGTTGTTGGGTTTATGGTTTTTCTTATAGGGTATAGGGTTTTGGGTGTATGGTTTGGGGTTTAGGTTGTGGGGTTTAGGGTTTAGGGTGTAGGGTTTAGGGTGTAGGGTATAGTGTTTGGTGTGCATGGTGTAGGGTGTAGTGTTTTGTGATTAGGGTATAGGGTTTAGTTGTTATGGTATAGAGTCTAAGGTTTATGGTGTAGGGTTTAAGGTTTAGGGTGTATGGTGTAAATTTTAGGGTCTATGGTGTAGTGTATAAGGTTTATAGTGTTGGTTTTTGGTTTTGATTGTAGGGTATAGGGTTGAGCGTATTGGGTTTAGGTCATAAGGTTAAGTGTTTTTTTGGTTTTTAGTGTTTTACTTTTGGTATATGTTTTTATTGTTTTTATTTTTTTATGGTTTTTAAGGATTTTTATGATTTTATGGGGTTTTAATGTTTTTAAGGATTTTTATAGTTTTTAGGTTTTTTTTGTTATTTAGGTGTTGTTAATGGTTTTTGGGTTTTTACCATTATATAGTTCTTAGATTTTCTTGTGGTTATTTAAGGGTATTATGGTATTTTTATGTTTTTAGGGGGTTTAAGAGTTTTTAGTGTTTTTAGGGGTTTTATGGTTTTTAGGGACATTTATGTTTTATATGATTTTTAGGGTTTTTAAGTGTTTTATTTTTTTTTGGTTTTAGGGATTTCTTTGTATTTTTAGGGAATTTTCAAGGATTTTTGGATTTAAGGGTATTTGGGGACTTGAAAATTATTTTACGGTTCTAAGGGTTTTCTTTGGAAGTTTTTGGGTTTTCTTAGGGTTCTTTGTGTAGTTATTATTTTTATTTTATTTTAGTGATTTTATGGGTTAATATGGTTTATATACTTTTTGGGTGGTTTAGTGTTTCTGGGGTTCTTAATGTTTGTTATGGGTTTTCTGGGTTTTTGGTTTTTTGGGGTTTTTAGAGTTTTTAGGGTGTTTTGGGATCTTGGGGGGGGGGTTGAGTTTTTATGGATATATAAGGGTTTTAGGATTTTAGGGTTTTTTTTTGTGTTTTAACGGTTTTGTAGGGGTTTTAATGGTTTTTGGGTAATTTATGGTCTTTTTGGGTTTTTAGGGTCTTTAGGGATTTTAGTGTGTTTTAGGGGTTTTAGTGTTTTCCTGGGTTTCTTGGGTCTTTTGGGTTTTTTGTGTTTTAGGGGGTTTTAGGGGTTTAAATGTGTTTTAGGGGATTTTATTTTTTTAGGGATATTTAAGGTTTTTAGGTTTTTATGTTTTTAGGGGTATTTAGGGGTTTTAAGGGTTTTTAGGGTTTATTTGTGATTTTATAGTTTTTAGGGTTTTTATGGGTTTTAAGGTTTTAGGGACTTTAGGGTTTTTATTTTTTTTAGATTTTTCATGGTTTTTATGGTTATAATGGTTTTTTGGGGAGGTTTAATGTTTTTTTTGGGTTTTCAGGGGTTTTATTATTTTGTTATGGGTTTTATGGTTTTTAGGGTTTTGTGAAAATTTTAGGGTTTTATTGGTTTTTTAGGGTTTTAGGGTGTTTTAGTAGTTTTTAGATTTTTAGGGGTATTAGGGTTTTTCTGGTGGGGGGGGGGGCAGGTTTTTTTTTTTATTTTCTGGATTTTTATGGTTTTTATGATTTTAATGATTTTTTAGGTTTTTAGGGTCTTTGAATGGATTTTAAGGTTTTTATGGTATTTAAGGTTTTTGGGATCTTTAATGATTTTTAGGCATTTTGGGATCTTTTACGGGGGTTTGGGGGGGGGGGGTTGGTTCTTTTTGGGCTTCTAAGGGTTTTTAGGGTCTTTATGGGTTTTAGGGTTTTTAGCAATTATAAGCGGGTTTTAGGTGTTTTATGGTTTTTAGGGTTTTTAGATTTTCAAGGGGTTTTATAGTTGAATTTTTTAGGGTTTTGGGTGTTTATATGGCGTTTTAGGGGTTTTAGAGTTTTCACAGGGGTTTTTGGAATTTTTAATGGTTTAGGTATTTTTAGGGATTTCCTATAACTTTTATGTTTTTTAATTTTTAGGGTCTTAAGGTTTTTTATGGTTTTGGAGGGGGATTATTGGATTTTTTAGGTATTTTGGGGTTTTTGGTTTTTTGAAGTTTTTAGGGTTTTTAGTGGGTTTAAGGGGTTTTAACGGTTTTAGGAGGTTTTAGGGCGTTTTAGTGTTTTTAGGGTTTTTGGGGGTTTGTGGGGGGGGGGTTAGTGTTTTTCTAGGATTTTTAGCATTTTTATTCCTTTTATGGGGTTTTAGGGTTTTAGGGTTTTAGGATATTTTAGTGTGTTTTTATGGTCCTTTATGGGTTTTATAGATTTTATATACATTTATTGGATTTTATGGTTTTTATATTCCCTTCATATTCTTTATGAGTTTTATGGTTTTTTTGGGATATTTTGGGGTTTTAGTGTTTTTTTGGACTTTTAGGGGTTTTAGAGTCCTTCATGTTTTTTTGGGTTTTAGTGAATTTTTTAATTTTTTATTTATTTTATTATCTTGAAGGGGTTTTTCAAGTTTTTTGTGCATTTTAGGTTTTTAGTTTCTTTTATGGTTTTTAGTTTTTTTTTGGGTATTTTATGGTCTTTTAGTGTTTTGTAGGGCCTTCCTGGGTTTTTAGGGCCATTTAGTGGTTTTAGGGTGTTTTAGTAGTTTTTAGGGGTATTAAGGTTTTTAGGGTCTTTATAGATTTTAGTGTTTTAAAGGTGCTTCAAGGAATTTTAGGGGCTTTAGTGTTTCTATATTTTTAGGGGGTTTTAGAATTTTTTTTGGAGGTTTTGTGTTTTAGGGGTTTTTAGTGTTACAAGGGGTTTTAGTGTTTTTATAGTTTTAAGGGTTTTAATTTTTTTAGTGTTTTTAAAGGTTTTTAGAGATTTTTGGGTTTTAAGGGTTTTATGTGGTTTAAATATTTTTATTCATTTTAGGGTTATTTGGTTTTTGGGTTTTTATGTATTTTAGGGGGGATAAAAGTGATTTTGAATAAATTTTAGGTTTTTTGTCTTTTTTATGTTATTTACTGTTCTTGGGTATTTAAGGGTTTTTTGGGTTATTTAGTTTAGGTTTTTTGGGGTATTTACTTTGTTTATGGTTTTTAGTGTTTAAGTGTTTTTTAGGGTTTTTAAGTGTTTCGTGGTGGGGTGTGAGTGTTTTTTAGGTTTTAAGTATTTTTAGGTTGTTTAACTATTTGTTTTTTATTTTTAGGGGTTTTAGGGATTTTTAATGTTTTTATGGGTTTTAGGGTTATTTAGAATTTTAGGGTTCTTTTGTTTTTTAAGTGTTTTAGATTTTTTAGGGGTTTTTATGTTTTTTCTGGATTTTTATGGGTTTTAGGTTTTTTAGGGGTTTTTAGGGGTTTTTAGGAATTTTAGGGTTTTTTTTAGGGTTTTAGAGTTTTAGGCTGTTTTATGGTCTTTTAATTGTATAAAGGGGTTTAAATGTTTTTAGGGTTTTTAGGGTTTTTTTTTCATTTTTTTATGGTTTTTTGTGGCTTTAGAGTTTTAGGGGTTGTTAAATTTTAAGGGTTTTTATGGTATTTTAGGGGTTTTGTAGGGTGATTTAGTATATTTTAGGGATTTTAAATAATTTTTGGGTTTTTAGGGGTTTTGATAGCTTTTAGGGGTTTAGGGTATTTTAGGAGTGTTTATAGTTTTTAATGGTTTTAAGGGATTTTTAGGGTTTTTTAGGGATTTTAGGTTTCTCAGGGTTTTTTGGGAATTTAGTGTTTTTTGGGTTTCTTAGGGTCACTTGTATTTTTTGGGTTTCTATGGGTGTAAGGGTTTTTTCGGTTTTTTTGGTTTTTTAGAGTTTATGGTTTTTAGGGGTTTTCATGGGTTTTTTTGGGGATTATGGATTTTATATTAATTTAAAGTATTTTAGGTTTTTTAGAGTTTTAGGGGTTTTGTAGGATTTTTAGAGTTATTGGGGGTTTACAAAGTGCTTTAGGGTTTTTAGAGTTTTTTGGTTTATATATTTTTATTATTTTTAGGTTTTTTATGGTTTTTATTGGTATCCAATGGTTTTTATGGTTTTTAGGAGTCTTTAGGATTTTTTTAGGATTTTTAAGACTTTTAGAAATTTTAGGGGTTTCAAGGCCATTTTAGGGTTTTAATGGGTTTTCAAGATTTTTAGGGGTTTAAAGGGTTTTGGTGTTTTTACTATTTTAGGGATATTTTTAGGGACTTTTAGGTTTTTTTGGTTTTTTAGAGATTTTAAGATTTTTAAAGGTTTTTTGGGGCCTTTTATGGTCTTTTGGTTTTTTTGGTTTATTAAGGGTTTTTAGGTGTTTAAACTTGTTTCTATAATTTAAGGGTTAATTTATGTTTTTAGGGTTTTTAGGGTTTTAGTGTTTTTAGGAGTATTTAGGTTTTTTTAAATGGGTTTTAGGGATTTTCTGTATTTTTAGGGTTTAAAAGGGGTTTTTGGGTTTTTAGGAGATTATTAGGGTTTTTTTTTGGTTTTCTTAGGACACTTTATGGGTTTTATTGTTTTTAGGGATTTTTAGAGATTTTTGTAACTTTTTGGTTTTTAGGGTTTTAAAGGGTTTTTGAGTTTTTGTGGGTTTTTAGTTTTTATAAGGATTTTGTTTCAGTTTTTCTTATTTTTTTGGTTTTTTTTGGGTTTGTATGGTTTTGGGGGTTGTTTTAGAGTTTTTATCATTTTAATGGTCTTAGTTTTTTTTTGAGTTTTATGGTTCTTAGATTTTATACGGTTTTTAAGTGTTTTTAGGGTTTTAATGTCTTTTATGTTTTAAGAGTTTTTGTAGGGTTTTTAAGTAATTTAAATTTTAATGGTTTTTTAAGTGGTTTTATATAAATTTTTAGGTTCTTTTAGGATATTTAGGGGGTTTAGTGTCCAGTAGGGGTTTTAGTGGTTTTATGACCTTTTAGGGCTTTGTAGTTTTTTAGGTTTTTATGTTTTTTTTATATTTTTATTGTTTTTAAGGGGATTTTGGGATTTTAGTTTTTAGGGTGTTTTTATGATTTTTTAGGTGTTTTAGGGTTTTAATGGTTTTATAGAATTACAGGGTATCAAGGGGGTTTTAGTGTTTTTAGGTTTTTTGGGGTTTTTTTTAATTTTAGGCTTTTAGGGGTTTAGGGTTTATTTTAGGACTCTATTATGTTTTAAGGTATTTAGGATATTTAGTGTTTTTAGGGGTTTTATCATGTTTTTGCAGAATAATGGTTTTTTGGGGTTTTTTGGGTTTTTTTGGGGCTTTTACTCTTTTGATGGTTTTAGTTGTTTTTAGTGTTTTTAGCATTTTATGGTTTTTGGGGTCTTTTTATATTTTTTTTGGTTCTTCTGGGTTTTTAAGGGGTTTTAAGGTTATTTGGGTTTTGAAGGGGTTTTATGGGTTTTTGGATTTTTTGTGGTTCTTTTAATGATTTTAGGATTTTTTAAATTTTTAGGGGTTTTAGGGGTTTCACAACATTTTATTATTTTTAGGGTTTTAGGTTATTGGGAAATTTTATTTATTTTAAGGGTTTTTACTGTTTTTTATGAGTTTCTAGGAATTTTAATGTTTTTAGGGTATTTTTGAGTTTTTTGGGGTTTTAGGGTAATTTATGGGTTTTAGGGTCTTATAGGATCTTTAGTGTTTTATTATGGTGGTTTATGATTTTTAAGGGTTTTAGGGTTGTTAGGGGTTTAGGGATTTTTAATGTATTAATGGTATTTAAGGTTTTTTGGGGATTTAGGGACTTTTAGGGTTTTTTATAATTTTAGGGTCCTTCCTGGGGTTTAGGTTCTTTTAGCATTCCTCCAGGTTTTTAACGGTTTTGGAGTTTTTTAGGATTTTTTGAGTTTTAGGGTTCTTATGGATTTTAGTGTTTTCATGGTTTTTTCTTAGTTTTTTTGGATTTCATAGGGTTTTTTAGTGTTATCATGGTTTTTATATTTTTAGTCCTTTTATGGGTTTTATGAGTTTTAGGGTTTTAAGGGGGATTTAATTTATTTTCAGGTTTAACGGGTTTTAATTTATTTACGTGTTTTATGGTTTTTAGGGTTTTTAGTGTTTTTTAGGACTATTAGGGTTTTAGTGGTTTTTAGGTCATTTTAATTTTTTATGGTTTTTGTGTATTTTAGGGTTTTAGGGTCATTTTGGGGTTTTATGGGTTTTCTAGGGACTTTTAGGTGTTTTTAGGATTTTCTAGGGCCCTTTTGGTATATTAGGGTGTTTTGTGTTATTTTAATTTTTTAGGGGTTTTTATGGTCTTTTAGTGTTTTTTGGGTTTTTTGGGTCATATAGGGTGTTTTAGTGGTTTTAGGATCCTTTAATATTTTTAAGGGGTTTTAGGGGTTTTTATAGTCCTTTGGGGTTTTAGGGTCCTTTATGGATTTTATGGATTTTTGGGTCATTTTGGGTTCTTTTAGGGTATGTTAGGATCCTTTAGGGTTTTTAGGTCTTTTAGAGGATTAAATATTTTTGTGTCCTTTTCGGTGTTGTAGGTTTTTTGTGTGTCCTTTAGGGGTTTTATGGGTTTTTAGAGTCTTTTTGCGGTCGTGGGTATTTTATGGTCTTCTAGGGGTTTTAGGGGTTTATGGTCTTTTAATAGTTTTTGTTGTTTTTAGGTTTTTTAGGAGGTTATAAATTTTTTAGAGACTTTTGAGGGTTTTAGGCGGTTTATGTTGTTTTAGTGTTTTAGGGATTTTAAGCTCTTTGTGGGCATTCTAGGGGTTTTATGATTTTTAGGGGTTTTAGGGTTTTTTTAGTATTTTTCGGGTTTCTAGAAATTTTTAGGGGTTTGTGGTTTTTCATGGTTTTAATTTCATTTATGAGGTGTTACCATTATAGTGTTTTAAGTGTGTTTTAGTGGTTTCATTGGTTTTTATAATTTTTTAGGGTTATGAGGTTTATTTGGTGGATTTTTGGGTTTTTAGTGTTTCATTGGGTTTTATGTGTTTTTATGGGCTTTAGGGTGTAATATGTTTTATTTAGGGTTTTTAGGTTTTGATATAGATTTTAAGGGGTCTTTAGTGTTTTTAGGCTTTTATTATTACTTTTAAGGTGATTTAGGGTTTCATAGGATTCTAAGGGGTTTTAGTGTTTTTATAGGGGTTTTCATATTTTTATAGGTTTTTAGGGTTTTTTTAGTTTTTAATGTTTTTAGGGGTTTTAGGTATTATTTTTGCTTTTAGGGATTTTATAGTATTTAGCATTTTTAGTGTTTTTAATTTTTTTGAGGAATTTTTTAAGTTTTGGGGGGTTTTTAGGTTTTTTTTTGGACTTTTTAGAGGTTTTAGGGTTATATGGGGTTTTTATGGTAGTTTTAGGGTTTTTGTTTTATAGATTATGGTATAGGGTTTAGGTTGTATTTTTTAGGGATTAAGGTGTATGGTATGATTTTTTGGTGTGGGGTATTCAGTTTAGTGTTTTGGGTTTGAGGTTTTGGGTTTAGGGTATATGGTTTTGGGTGTTGGGTGTAGGATATAGGGTTAGGTTGTTGGGTATAAGGTACAGTAAGAAGGGTATATAGTTTAGGCTATATGGTTTAGGGTTTAGGGTGTAGGCTATTGTGTTTTTGGTGTAGTGTGTAGGGTTTGGGGAGTAGGGTTTAGGGTTTAGGTTGTAGGGGTTAGGGTGTAGGGTGTGGTGTATAGGGTCTTTGATATAATGTTTTATGTTTTGGGTGTTGGATATAGGGGTGTAGGTGTAGGTTTTAGGGTATAGGGTGGAGGGTATAGGGTTTAGAGTGCAGGGTATAGGGATTAGGGTGTATGGTAAAAGGTTTTGGGTGTAGGGTTTTGAGTTTTGGGTTTAGGGTATGGAGATTAGGGTATAGGGTTTGGGTTTTGGGTTGTTTGGTATAGGGTATATGGTATAAGGATTATGAATTGGGGTGTAAGTTATATGGTATATGGTGTAGGGTTTAGGGTGTAGGGTGTAGGGTATAAGGTTTAGGGTGTAGAGTTTAGGTTTTAGGGTGTAGGGTATATGGTTATGGGTGTAGGTATTAAGGTTAAGGGTGTTGGGTGTAGTGTTTTGGTAGATGGTTTAGGGTGTAGGGTATAGGGTTTGGGGTGCAGGGTTTAGGGGTCAGTGTTTAGGGTTTAGGGTTTTTGGTGTATGATTTCATGTTTAGGGATTAGGGTATAGGGTTTAGGGTGTAGCGTTTTGAGTTTTGGGTCAATGGTTTAGGGTTTTGAGACTTGTGTTTAGGGTATAATGTTTAGGGATAATGATATAGAGTTTAGGGATTATTGTGTAGGGTATAGGGTTTAGGGTGTAGGGTTTAGAGTGTTGCGTGTAATATATCAAGTTTTGGGTGTGGGATTAGGGATTAGGGTGTAGGGTATATGGTTTATGGTGTAGGGTATAAGGTTTATAGTGTTGGGTATAAAGTTTTTGGTGCAGGGTAATGAGTTTAGGATGTAGGTTATAGGTTTTTGGGTGTAGGGTAAAGTGTTTAGGGTGTAGGGTATGAGGTCTGGGGTGCATGGTTTAGGGTTTAAAGTGTAGGGTATAGGGATTAGGGTGTTTTTTTAGGGTTTACGGTGTTGGGTGTAGCGTTTACGGTATAGGTTTTAAGATTTATTTTTTAGGGTTTAGGGTGTAGGGTATCGTGTTCGAGCATAGGGTTTTTTGTTTAGTTTGTAGGGTATCAGGTATATGGTGTATGGTTTAGTGTTTAGGTTGTTGGTTATAGGTTTTAGGCTATATCTTATAGTGTTTACTATTTTAAGATATGTTTTTTTGAATATATTATTAATTTTTTATGGGTTTTTAATGTTTTATTAGTCTTTTGGGGTTTTTGGGTTTTTAGGGATTTTTAGAATTTTTAGGGTTTTATGATTTTTTGGATTTTTTTGGAGTTTTTGGGTTTTCGGGGTCTTTTATGAGGTTTAATATTTTTTAGGTGTTTTAGTGTTTTTATTGTTTTTAGACATTTTTATTGATTTAATATTTTTTATGGGGTTTTTGGGGGTTTTTAGGGGTTTTAGGGTTTTAGGGGTTTTAGTGGTTTTGGGGTTTTAAGGGGTTTTAAGTGTTTTATGGTTTTTAGGGTTTTTAGGGTTTTTTGGTGCTTTTAGTGGTTCTTAGGGATATTTTAGGGAATTTTGGAGATTTTAGGGATCTTATGTTTTTTTCTTTAGTTTTTATGTTTTTTATGGTTTTTAGGGTTTTAAGGGGTTTAATGGTTTTTAGGGGTTCTAGGGGTTTTTAGGGTTTTCTCTTTTATTGTTTCGTTGGTTTATTATGTGTTTTTTAATGGAATTAGAGTTTTTTTTTGTTTTTTGGGTGTTTTTGGGATTTAAGGAATTTTTTAGATTTTTAATGGGTTGTAGTGTTCTTAGGTTGTAGGTGTTTTTTGTGTGTTTTTGTAGTTTTTATTGTTTTAGGGGTTTTATCAGTCATAGGTTTTTTTAACGGTTTTGGGTTTGAGGGGGTGTTAGGGTTTTAAATGTGTTTTAAAGTTATTGTAGTGATTTTAAAGTGCATTTAGTGTGTTTTAGGGGGTTTTAGGGATTTGTAAGGGGGATTTTATGTTTGGGGGGGGGGGGGGTTATGGGTTTTAGGGTATTATGGGATTTTATGGCTTTCCGGTTTTCTTAAAAAAAAATTATGTTTTTTTGGGTTTTTAGGGGTTTCTAGTGAGATTTATGGTTTTTAGTGTGTTTTCTATTTTTTTGAGAATTTAGGGGTTTTTTGGTTTTTTAGGGTTTTAGGGGGTTTATGGTGTTTTAGGGTCATTTTTAGGGTTTTTAGGAGTTTTTATAGTTTTTTTGGGTTTTTTATGGTTTTTAAGATTTGGGGATTTTTTGGGTTTTGTTAATGTATCTAAGGTGGTTTTATGTTTTATTGGTTTTTAGGGGGTTTAGGGACTTTTAGACTATTTTAGGGAATTTACTAATTTAAGGTACTTTATATATTTTTGTATTTTTAGGGGCTTTAAGGTTTTTAGTTTTTTTAGGTTATTAGTTTTTTTGTGTATTTTTGGATTTTTAGGGGTTTATGACATTTTTGGGTTTTTAGAGTCTCTTAGGTTATTAGGGGTTTGGGGTTTTCAAGGGCTTTTAGGGTAGTTTAGAGTTTGTAGGGGGTTTGTGTCCTTTAGTAATTTTTTGATATTTCATGTCCTTTTGAGTTTTTTAGGGGTTTTAAGGACCACTACGGTTTTTAGGGCCCTTTAGGGTTTTTAGGGGTTTTAGGTTCTTTAAGGTTTTTTTTGGATTTTTCAGGACTGTATAGGGTTTTTAGGGTCTTTTTATGTTTTAGGGTATTTTATGGTATTTTGTAATTTTTTATGTCTTTTATACTTTTTGGGATTTTGTGGGTCTTTTGGGGTTTTCATGAAATTTAGGGTTTTTTAGGATTTTTAGATTCTTTTTGGTGTTTTTGTTGTTTTTAGGGTTTTTAGGTTTTTTTACTGTTTTTAGAGTTTTTAGGGTTTTTAGTGGTTTTAGGGTCCTTTTGGGTTTTTGGGGGTGTTTATGGTTTATTATAGTTTTTAGAGTTTCTAAGGGGTTTTAGGGTTGTTGGGTCCTGATAATTCTGCATTCAAGATGATGAAAATCCCATTAAACTCAGAAAAGGATAAAAATAAAATGATGAAGAATTTTGAAGAAGAATATACAAAGGAGTGAGACCGTGAGGCACACAATTCCTACGTGGACCATCACTCCGCATGGTGGTCCACTTCACAAGGCATCTGCAAACTAACCTGTTCATGGGAAGAAGACAACAAAACCCACAAATGAAATTGTATATGTTTTCCAAGATGAAGGCTAAGGTTTCTGACCCTTCAAAAGATTATCCCCCATGAACTAAGTAGTTTATGCTATGAGGTGGAATCACCAACACTAGAATATTATGACCCCACTAACTAATTCATCCTTGTTCTATGGAATTATCTATGGGCTCCCCAAAAAAGATGCTCTACAGCCCATTCCATTCATATATAAAAAACCCTGAGGATAAAAAAATGGGGGATTTATTAGGCAGGTAAAAAAGGGATGAAACATGGAGAGAAATATAGAGGGTTCAGGAAAAATCCATCCCACACTTGAAGTGGTTCACAGACTCCATCCCGCGAACAATATATGGGTGGCCATTTACAGAAATCCATCCCACGAACCATATGTGGGTGGCCCTTCTCAGAACTCCACCCCACAAACTGTATGTGTAAGACATTATACAAAGTATAATATGCATAGGCAATGTATCTTTTGGATTGATGGAACATTTTCTGACCCCGTGGATGAATAAAAAAATAGTTCGCAGACGACCCTTGGTGGAAAATAGTTCACGGACGACCCTTGGTGGAAAACAGTTCACAGATGCTCCTACGTACCTAGCTCCTACACATACTACCCTATGGAGACACTCTTATGTGGACACTCCTACTTGGCCAGATCCCATGCAGACACTCTGACACAGATGATCCTACACGTACGCTCCTACGCATACGCTATTACACAGATACTCCTACACGTCTAGCCCTATGCGGCCAGCTCCTATACGACCAACCCTATGTAGAAATTATTATTCACCCATGGGTCTATACCATGGGGGATGCCCCCCCACACCCCCACTTGGGATCAGTGACTGGTTGTGGTCTCGGCCCTCTGGTAAGGTTCCTTCGCAACTATCATTGACCCCAATGAAAAATTGAGGGTCATGCCACAAACGTTTTGGGTCGGGTCAATGACATTTTCTGTTGTGCCATTATGCAGCCCAAACACATATCCCTTAAATACCATGAGTTGATACACTACTAATGATTCACCTAAATCCCCATCACCTTCCTCCTATGTAATGTTGATCAAGAACTCTATGGATAATCACTATATAAATGTTTCTTACATGCCCAAACACATCATTTCCATCCATCAAACTTTGTGTTTTGGGTGATTTCAGATCTTCATAAATGTCCCCATCCATCATAAATGGATGGTCTGTGTCTTGATGTCACCTCTGATTTACTATGAATAGAATTCCTCTGTATCTCTGAATACGTTTCCCACAAAAAAGGTCTATCAACTAGAGACAAATTTTTCCTCAAGAGAGGTGTTTCCTACATCTGTATGCCTTAATAGCTCCCATGACCCATATCATTTCTGCTGATCTGAAAATCCCAAGAATCATGGTTTAAAAAATCCTTCCCTCTCATTTTCAAGCCATTTCCGAACAACCCAGCCTGATTATCCTCCAGTTAATCATGGTTTCTATAATATCTAGTTCTTTACATATGACCTCAAACTGAAAGACCTCAATCTATCCTAACCAAATGACATTAAACTATATTGTATTAGTCCCTATAACACAACATTTAACTATGCTGTTATAGTCCCTGCAACACCACATTAAACTGTTTTGTCATAATCCATTCAACACTGTGTTAAACTATTGTATACCCCATATGAAATTCAATTTAGTGACCCTCCAAAAGAAATTCCCTTTGATCATAAGAGGTGGTGCTCTCATCCTAACATATTCCATCATTTTCCTCATCCTTTCCTATTAGTATATAAGATAACATGTGTGGATTTTTGAATCTTTCGCATACTCTTGTTTCTCACATCGTGCAAGACTCATGTGGGCTTAGAGGCTAGTGATCATCACAACACCTACAAAATCTATCTCCATGAACTATGAGAGCACTAATTATTACCCCAACAAGGATACGTCGAATTTATATCTAAGGTTTGAGCTAAAATGGTATCCTTATCAAAGGTTAAACCCAATTATGACCCCCCAATTCATCAACGCCTCCTTTACGATGTTAGTCCCAACTCCGACTCAAAAATGGAACTAACACTAAGTTAATCCCATAGCCTTTCTTACTAGAGGTGGAACTATCCCCCCTATTTGTCTCAGCCCGTGACGTGCCAGGATATATTTCCATGTATGGCTATACCAGATATCAAAACAAGGGAGTAAATTTCTAGAATCAAAGCCTCTACCTATCCACCTTTGGGATCTAGTATCATCCATCAACGAATGGGAAGGAAAAGTGCATGGTTTACCAGATCCACTACTTCTTCTTGTTTCCCACATTCATAATGACTCATGTGGGCATAGGGGTTTACGATGATCATGTATTTCACAAAATTCATCACGTAATAAAAAACAAGAACTCTGATTCCTGCTCTAGCGAGGATACATTGGATTCCTATTTAAGTCTCGTGCTTAATTGGCCTCTTAGTAGGTGTAAGCTCCAATTAAATCCCCACAAACGGGAAACTCATATGTGTAACCCTAATCGTTCCCCTTTATTGTGCTCCTATAGGGTGAAATTTCTAAATCAAATCAAACTATGAGGGATTTAATTCCAAACTAACTAGGATACATGGGAAGCCTCCCTAGTTACTAAACCTAACATATAAATTACCCTAATGTTCTCTAGGCCAGATTCCCAGTAGGGTCATATTCACTCGGGAGACCATATCTATTTTGGGCATCTTGGGCCACTTCGGAGTAAGTCTCTCACCAAATCTTGACTTGGAAAATTCCGTCTGGGTATCCATTTTTCATAATGTTAAACTACATGGATGGGTCCCCGTCACATAACCTTAAAAGGTGATGTGTCCAGTAAAACAATACCAAACTACATGGGTTCTGATTCCTCTCATGATGATATATATTAATCCCATATTATGGGTTCAATACTCACGTAAAAACAACATTTATCCCCCTGGATGATGATAAATTACAAATTTCCTAATTACAAGGCTTAAATCAGATTTTTCTAAACAAATTCTAGACCCATGCATACTATGATTGATCTTGTTATACCAGGGACACACCGCAGACACATTCTTGGGAATTAACCAATGATTCGTGAACATATGATCATGAATTAGGTCTATAAAAGTGTCTCAGAATAGGCAATAGTTCCCCCAAAAAAGGTGAGATGATCCTGAATTCTCACCCTCTCGACAAATGTGATTTCTCAAAGTTTCATTGGCGAAATCATCCAACGAGTGCATGCCTTTGGAAATTAGGTCCATGATTCAAGGATATGAGAGTCGTTTGGTGTTTCTGGCCCCACAAATAAACTCTCTGGAGACCATATGATGAAATTTCACCTAATACAAGTTGATTTAAAAGAAATTTAACCCCTAAAATCAATCTTCAATCAACTTGATGTAGATCACTTACCTATGGAACCTCATTTGTAAAGTAAGAAAAGGACATACTTCCAAATCCTCATCAGACCATTCTATCTCAAGTATGATTCACCTAGGGTCAAAATAATGGTTTTTAGAGGTATTTAGGGGGTTTTCAGGTTTTTAATGCGTTTTTGGGTTTTTTGGGTTTTTTATATTTTTAAAGTTTTAAGGGGGTTTAAGGGTTATTATTGGTTTTAATGTCTTAGGGTTTAAGGGGTTTTAATGTATTTTAAGGGGTTTTTGGTATTTTAGAGTTTTAGGTTGTTTTGGAGGGTCTTTAGGGTTTTTATGTTTTTTGGATTTTGGGTTTTCTAGGGTTTTTAAGGTAATTTTGGATTTTTGGGGTTTTTAGGATCTTCTATGAGTTTTAAGGGTGTTTAGGGGTTTTAGGGGATTTATAGTTTATTAGTGTTTTTAGTTATTTTTATCATTTTTCAGGGGTTTTGTTGATTTTTTTGGATTTTAAGGGTCTTTATGGTTTCTTAGGTTTTTTGGGTTTTTTTGGGGGTTTGATGGTTTTTAGTGTTATAAGGGTGTTTTAGTGTTTTTATGGTGTTTAGGGATTTCTGGATTATTTTGGGGTTTTGGTGTATTTATGGGTGTTTGTGTTGTTTGTGGTTTAGTTTTTTTTGAGATTTTATGGGTTTTAGTGTTTTTTTGGGTTTTATAGGGTTTTAAATGGTTTTTTGGGGTTTTGGGTTTTTTGGGGTTTTAAGGTTTTTATGGTTTTTTGGGTTATTAGGATTTTAGGGTTTTGTTTGGGTATTTTAGGGTAATTGTTATTTAATGTTTTTTAGTGTTTTAAGGGTTTTTTGGGTTTTTTAATTTTTTTAATGTTTTTAATGTTTTTTGGTATTTTAATTCTTCTAGTGTTTTTAGGGTCTTTTAATGTTTTTAGGGTTTTTATGGTTTTTCCGGACATTGGGGAATTTAAAATTTTTAGGGTTTTTAGTTTCTTTTATGCTTTTTTTGGTTTTTAGGGTCATATATGGTTTTAATTTGGGATTTTTGAGTCATTTAGTTTTTTAGGGGCTTTAGGGGTCCTTTAGGGTTTTCCAATGTTTTTTAATTTCATTTTGTGATTTTATGGTCTTTTAGGATTTTTAGGATACTTAAGTGTTTTATAGGGTTATAACATGTTATTTGGGCTTTTTGGGTGGGGGTTATGGGTTTTGGGGGTGTTTTAGGGGTTTATGGGGGGTGTTTATGGGGTTTTAGGTTTTTTATTTTATTTGTTGTTTTAATATCTTTTAGGTTTTTAGTGTCTTTTAGGGGTTTTAAGGTGTTTAGGGTCTTTAGGGTTTATTTGTGTTTTTAGTATTTTTTAGGTCAATAAGAGTTTTATAGTTTTCTTTGTGTTTTTAAGGGTTTTAATGTTTTTTTTGATTTTATGGGGTTTTAGTGTTTTTAGGTGGTTTTAGTGTATTTTATGGTTTCTTATGTTTTTAGAGTTTTGGGGGTTTTATTTCCTTTTAGGGTTTTCAAGGGTTTTGTCGGGTTTTTAAGGGGTTGAGATTTTTTTTGGGGTTTTAATTTTTTTAGTGTTTATGGTTTATTTTATGTGTTTTTTGGGTTTTAGGGATTTTAGTTTTTTCTTAGGGGTTTAGATAATTTTTGAGTGTTTTTAGGATTTTAGGGTTTTAGGGTTTTTAACAATTTTTTGGGTTTTAGGTTTTTTGGGATTTTAGGGCTTTTAGGTTCTT
Source organism: Viscum album (assembly GCA_963277665.1). Taxonomy (NCBI): domain Eukaryota; kingdom Viridiplantae; phylum Streptophyta; class Magnoliopsida; order Santalales; family Viscaceae; genus Viscum; species Viscum album. The sequence continues at coordinate 1,150,982,379 of OY728152.1, forward strand.
TTAAGGTTTTATGTGTTTTTAGATTTTTAGGTTGTTTATGGGTTTTAAGGTTTTTAGGATTTTATTAGGGATTTAGGGATTTTAGGTGTTTTCAAGTTTTTAGGGTTTTAAAGGTTTTTAGGAACTTTATGGTTTTAGGGTTTTAGGGTTTTTAGGGAATTTTTTATTCAGATTATAGGGGTCTTAAGGTTGTTTTGTTTATCTATTTATTAATTTAATCATTTTTAGATGTTTTAGGGTTTCTAGGGGTTTTCTGTGTTTTTTTGGTTTTTTATGGTTTTTATGGGTTTTTAGAGTTTTCATATTTTTAGGGTCTTTTAGGGTGTTTAAGGGTTATAAGGATATTTTATGTTTTTATAGGATTTTTGGTTTTTATGAATTTTATTGTATTATAGTAGTTTCTGGTTTTTAAAAGTTTTAGAGTTTTTAATGGTTATTTGGTTTTTTGGGGGTTTCAAGGCTTTTTATAGTTTTAGTGGTTTTAGGGTTTTCAAAGGGTTTTAGTGGTTTTTAGGCTTTTATGGGTTTCAGGGTTTTGGGTCCTATATTTTTTAGTGTTTTTTGTGGTTTATTATGGATTTTAGTGTTTTCAATGTTTTTAGTATATTTTAGCGATTTAAGGGGTTTTAGTGGTTTTGGTGTTTTTTTTTGTTTTTTGGGTTTTTAAAATTATAGAGTTTTTTTAGGTTTTTAGGGGTTTTATAGTTTTTTGGGGTTTTTTGGTTTTTTCAATGTTTTTTATGGTTCTTCAGGTTTTTATGGTATTTTTTTATTTTTAGATATTTTTAGAGTTTTAGGGTATTTTAGGGTATTTTGTGTTCTTAGGGATTAAAATGGGGTTTAAATGTTTTTTTATGGTTTTTATAGGTTTTTAAAGTGTTTTTATTGTTTTTGGGAATTTTAGGATTTTTATGGGGTTTTAGGTTTTTAGGGTTGTTATGGTTTTTAGGGTCCTTAAAAGTTTATTTAGATTTCTTAGGGTTTTTCTAGTTTTATATGGATTTTATAGTTTTAAGGTTTTTAATAGTTTTCAGGGGTGTTTTGGTTTTTAGGTGGTTTAAAGGGTTTTATGTTTTTAGGGGTTTCATGTTTTTATGTTTTCTAGGATTTTTATTGGTTTTTTAACATTTTCATGGATTTTTGGGGTTTTCTAATTGTTTTCAGATTTCCTACAGTTTTCTTGGGGTTTTAGGGTTATCATATGTTTTAGGGGGTCTCAGATTTTTTTTGTATTTGGGGTTTTCTTGGGGTTTTTGGATTGTTTTATGGTTTTCAATTCCTTTTTATTTTAAAAGTATTCTAGGTTATTTTAGGGGTTTTTGGGTTTTTTGGGGTTTATGGTATTTTAGGGGTTTTTAGGAAATTTTTGGGGTGTTAGGGATTTTAGTAGTTTTTAAAAGTATTTAGGGTTTTAGAGTTTTGTTCTTTTTAAGGGATTTTAGTGTTTTTTTGGATTTTTTAGGGTTTTTAGGGATTTAGGGGAAAATCATGCGCATGACTAGGATATTCCTAGCACCCCAAAATTTATTAGAAAATGGAAAAAGAAAACAAAGAAAGGGACAAATTCAAACAACCCATGCCCAAAAAGAGCTCCATCATTGGGTCACCAACAACACAAAAACAATAAACATAACCTTTACCACCTCATAGCCAAGAAAAAACTTGCATCCAACAGCTTAGTTTCTAGTATACAACACCATTTATCCCATCATCTCCAATAATTTCACTCCTAGTAGAACATCCAACAACATAGGACCACTATCACCAACTCTAGGCACCATTTTATAGCACCCGTCACCCATTGGTCAGAACCCTACTCCAGAAAACCCCTCCAGTAATCCAGTAATTGCGCAACATCACCAGACAACACCAAGCACCTCACATCAATTCCAGCAACCAGAACCAGCTGCCACTCACAACCTATCCAACCACACCACCCAACCATCACTCCAGAAGAAACCCAACAATAACACCTCCAGCAGCTCCTAAGCAAGTAGCAACCAGCATCCAACACCTCCTAGCGAATCAGATCCTAGCATCCAACAACTCATACCTAGAAGCAGCTATCCTGAAACCTACCTAACACCCCACAAACACACCCCCAGAAATATAGAAACAACAACACCCTCTCCCATCTCTATTATAGGGTTTTTTGGTTTTTAAGGGTTTTATGACTTTTATGGATTTTCTAGGTTTAGGGTTCTTTTGGGGTTTTATTAATTTTCATTTTTTTAGGGGTTTTTTGGTTTTTAGACTTCCTATGTGTATTTTTTTGATTTTTTGGTTTTTTGGGTCTTTAGGGTTTTTAGGGACTTTTAGGGTGTTTACATTTTTTACATGTTTTTTATAGTTTTAATGGTCTCTTAAAGTATTTAATGGGTTTTTGGGTATTTAATGTTTTTTTGGTGTTTCATAGTTTTAGTGGTATTAGGGTCCTTTTGGTTTTTAATGGATTTAGTGGTTTCTAGGACTTTAGTGATTTTAGGGATTTTTTGGGAGGTTTTTGGGGTTTTGGGTCATTATGGGGTTTTTTGGGTTTTTGGGGCCTTATGGGTGTTTTAGGGTTTATTAGTTTCTTTTTGAGGTTTTATTCGATATTTTGATCCATTAAGTATTTTCAGGGTCCTTTATGTTTTTATTGTTTTTAGGGATGTTTAGTATTTTTAGGGTTTTAAGTTTTCTTTAGGGGTTTTAGGTTTTTATGGTCTTTTGTGGTTTTAGTGTTTTTAGGTTCCTTTATTGTTGTTAGGTTTTTTTAGAGTGTTTTACTATTTTTAGTTTATTTTTTGGTTTTTTGGTTTTTAGTGTCTTTTTAGGTTTTTATGGTATTTTAGGGGTTTTAAGTGAATTCAGGGTATTTTTGGGGTTTTACGATCTTTTATAGGAGTTTTAGGGTATTCGATGGTTTTTAGTGTTTTAGGGGTTCTTAGGGGGTTTCAGGGTTTTAGGATATTTTAGGGGTTTTATGGTATTTTATGGTAATTTGGGGTTTTATAGGGGTTTTATGGGGTTTTAACGATTTTTTTTTGGATTTTGTGTTCTTAGGGGTTTTATTGTTTTTAGGATTTTTGGAGGTTTTATGGTTTTTAGGATTTTTTTTTGGTTTTTATGATCTTTTAGGGTTTTATATGAGTTTTAGGGTCTTTTATGGTTTTTATGGTCATTTAGGGAATTTTGGAGTTTTAGGGTATTTGAGGATTTTTAGGGTGTTTTTGAAATTTTTAGGGTTTTAATGGGGTTCTAGGGGTTTGGGGGAGTTTTTTTTGGGGGGGGGGGGTTTAGGGATTTTAGGGGTTTTACGGTCATCTATGGGTTTTTAGGGTTTCTAGTGGTTTTAGGATTTTTTGTGGTTTTTAATGTTGTATGTTATTAGGCGTTTTATGGTTTTAGGTTATTTTAAGGTTCTTAATTTTTCAGGTTTTATGTGATTTTAGAATTTAAAGGGGGTTTTAGGGTTTTCAAGGGTTTGGGGGGTTATTAGGGTTTGTGTGTGGGGTTTTAGGGTTTTTAGGTATTTTTAGGTCATTTTAGATGTTTATGTTGTTTTTTTATCTATTTAGTGTTTTATGGGTTTTTATGGTTTTTAGGGGGTTCTTCGGGGGGGGGGGGGTTAGGGTTTTGGGGAATTTTTGGGGGTTTGGGTATTTTTAATTGTTTAAGGGGTTTTAGTGGTTTTTGAGTTTTAGGGGCCTTTTAGAATTTTTAGGGTATTTATTATTTTTAAATTGGGGGGGGGGTAATTTTTTTATGTTCTGGAACTATTTTTGGGGGTTTTATAGTTTTTAGGGTCTTTTAATATTTTTTACGGGTTTTAGGGTCTTTTGTATTTTAGGGATTTTTTGGGTAATTTTGAAATTTTAGGGTTTTTATGAGCTTTTTCATCTTTTAGGGTTTCTTTAGAGTTTTTTGGCCTTTTTGGGGTTTTATGGGTGTTTAGAGTTTTTTAGGGTTTAAATGATTTTTTGTTTATTTAGGGTGTTTTAGGGGTTTTTATGGTTTTAGGGGTTTTTGGACCCTTTATGGTTTTTTCTGGGTTTTTGATATTCTTTTTGGGGATTTAGGATTTATTAAGGTCCTTTGGGGGTTTTGGGGTTTTTAGGGACCTTTAGGTTTTAGGTACGTTCGATATTTTTGGGTTTTTTGTGTCTTTTAGGGTTTGAGGGTTTTTATGGTCTTTTAGAGGTTTTACTGTTTTTAGGGTCCTTTATGGATTTGTGGTTTTTATATTCTTTTTTTGTTTTTATGGACTTTTATGGTGTTTTTATTAATTTTAGGGATGTTTTAGGTTTTTTTGGTTTTTTTTAGTATTTTAGGGTTTTAAGTGTTCCTAGGGTATTTTTGGAATCTTAGGGTTTTATTGGATTTTAGGGGTTTTTATGGGTTTTTGGGTTTTTTTGGGTTTTTAATGTTTTTAGAGATCTTTTTTTAGGTTTTTGGGATTTTTTGGGATTTTTGGGGTTTTAGAGGGTTTTAGGGACCCTTATTGGTTTTATGGTTTTTAGGGGTTTTAGGGGATTTATGGCATTTTCTGAGTTTTTTTTGTTTTTTTGGTTTTTACATAATTTTATTTACTTTTAGGTTTTTATAGGGGTTTTAATGCCTCTTATGGTTTTAAGGGATTTTTAGGGATTTTAATGTTGTAGGGTATTTATGGTTTTATGTGTTTTAGTTGCTTTTTTGGGGTTTTAGGGTTTTTAGGGCTTCTAGGGTTATTTATTTTTTTTAGGGTTTTTGGGTTTTGGGTATTTTTAGTGTTTTTAGTTTTTTAATGTTTTATGGTTTTTGTGTTTTTATGGTATTTTTTAACTTTTCAGGTTTTAAGTTTTTTTTGGTTTTAGGGGTTTTATTTTTTTATGGGCTTTTTCATGTTTGAAGTGTTTCTTTTAGTTTTTAATGGTTTATGGTTTTTTGGCTCTTTAGTGTTTTTTAGGGTATTTACGGTTTTTGGTTTTTGTCAGGATTTTTTGGTAGTTTACAGTTTTCAGTGTCATTTAATGTTTTTAAGGTTTTAGGGTCTTTTAATGATTTTATAGTTTTTAGTGGTTTTAGGGTATTTTAGGATATTTATCATCTCTTGGGGGTTGTTTACTATTTTTTGGTTCTTTTTGGGGTTTTGGGGGTTTTTTAGTATTTTTTATTTTTTTGTTTTTATGATCATTTGTGGTTTTAGGGGTTATTGTTTATTTTAGAGTTTTTTGGGTCTGTTAGGGTTATTTTTTCCTTTTTTGGTTATTTTTTAGGTTTTCTGGTTTTTCAGATCATTTATGGGTTTTAGTGTTTTGGGGGGTACTTAAAGGTTTTAAGGTTTTTTAGGGACACTTAGGTATTTTTTACAGTTTTTAGGATCCTTGATGGTTTTTAGGATTTGTGGGGTCTTTAATGGTTTTTAGGGTTATTAGGGTTCCTTGTGAATTTTATAATTTTTAGAGTATTTTATCTGTTTTAATGTATTTTGTGGTCTTTTAGGGATTGTTAAGGGTTTTAGTGACTTTTTGGGTTTTTTTGGTTTCATGGCCTTTTAGGGGTTTTATGGGTTTTAGGGTCTTTTAGCGGTTAATGTTTTTTGGGTATTTTAGGGTTTTAGGGGCTTTAAGATTTTAATTTTTTAGTTCTTTTGTGGTTTATATGGTTTTAGGTTTTTTTGTGTTTTTAGGGTTCTTTGGGGGTTTTAGGGTTTTAAGGCTCTTAGGGTTATTTTGGGTTTTTATGGGTTTATGCATTTTTAAAATGTTTTATGGGGTTTTAGATTTTTTAGGGGTTTTATGATTTTTTTTATTTTTTAGTGTTTTATAGTGTTTTTTGTGATTTTAAATGGTTTTAATGTTTTAATGGATTTTAGGGGTTGAAAGAGTTTTTTGGGTGTTTTGGGTTTTTAGGTTTTAGTAGGTTTTCATGTTTCAGTGGTTTTTGGATTTTAAAGGGTTTTTATGGTTATTTGGTTTTTATTTTTTTAGGGTTTTAGGTTCATTGCGAATTTTTCTAGGTTTTTTATAGTTTTTAAGGATTTTAGTGTTTTATGGTTTTTTATGAGTTTGAAGGTTTTTAGGTGTTTTTGTGATTTTTAAGGGTTTTATAGGTTTTAGGGTTTTTAGGGTTTTTAGGGGTTTTATGGTTTTTAGTGTGTTTGTGTGCTTTTAGGATTTATTTGGGGGTGGGGTTTTTTTTAAGGATTTTATGGTTTTTTAGGGTTTTAGGGTTTTTAATGTTTTTTCAGATAGTTTTAATTTTTTTATGGTGTTGGGTATATGGTTTAGGGAGTTTGTTTTAGGATTTTGGGTGTATGGTATATGGTTCAGGGTGTATGGTTTAGGGTTTATGGTGTAGTGTATATGGTTTAGGGTGTAGTGTTTAGGGTTTAGGGTGTAGGTTTTATGGTTTTGGGTTTAGGGTGTAGGGTATGGGTTTTAGGGTGTAGGGTATATGGTTTAGGGTGTAGGGTACATTGTTTATGGTGTATGGTTTATGGTTTATGGTGTAGTTTATAGTGTGTTGGGTGTGTGGTTTAAGGTTTATAGTGTATGGTATAGGTTTTAGGGTGTGGGGTTAAGGGTTAAGGGTGTAGGGTATAGGTTTATGGTGTTGTGTATAGGGTTTATGGTGTAGGTTTTATGGTTTATTGTATAGGGTTTAGGGATTAGGGTTTAGGGTATATGGTATTTTGTTTTGGGAGTAGATTTTTTGGTTTAGGGTGTAGGTTCTACGGATTAGGGTGTACAGTTTAGGGTTTTGGGTGTAGGTTATAGGGTTTATGGTGTAGGTTGTCAGGTTTAGGGTTTAGGGTAGAGGTTATAGAGTTTAGGGTGTAGGGTTTGTGTTGTAGGGCATAGGGTTTAGGGGGTAGGTTTTTAGGTATAGGGTTTGGGTTTTAGGGTGGATTCTTTAGTGTTTAGGGTATAGGTTCTTGGTTATATAGTGTATGGTTTAGGTTTAGGTTGTAAGAAATTCAATTTAGGGCTTAGAGTGTTATGAATATAGTTTATGGTGTAGGGTTTTGGGAGTTGGGTTTATGGTATTGGATCAAGGGAATAGGGTTTAAGATTTTTGTTTTAGGGTAAATGGTTTTTAGGTTTTTTATGTTTTATTTTTTGTAGGGGGTTTTTGGGTTTTTATGGTTTTTAGGATTTTAATGTTTTTTTGTGTTTTTGAGTATCTTAATGGAAATTTAGAAATTTATTTTATTTTTTTAGGTTTTTAGTTGGATTTTTGATTTCATAGTTTTTTAAGGGATTTAAGAGTTTTTTTGGGTTGCATAAGGTTTTGATGGGTTTTTTAATTTTTTATGGGTCTTGAGTTGTTTTTTATGATTTGGTGGTTTTATGGTTTTTAGGGGTTTTAAATGTTATTTAGGGTTTTTTAGAGGTTTTTTGTGTTTTTAGGATTTAGTAATTTTTAAGGGTTTTTCATGTGTTTTAGGGTATATGGTTTTTATGTTTTTAGGGATTTTATGTATTTTAGGCTTTGAAAAAGTTTTCCTAGTGTTTTTAGGGGTATTGGGTTTATTAGGGATTTTAGGTGTTTTTATGTTTTTATGGTGTTTATGATTTCTAGGGATTTTAATTTTTTCAGTTTTTATGATTTTTGGGGTTATAGGATTATAGGGCTATAATGTTTTTTGGAATATTTTCCATCTTTTAGGGTTTTGAAATTTTTTTTAAGAATTTTTGTTTGTTTTTTGGGTTTTTATGGGTCGATATGGTTTTTAGGGTTGTTTTTTTCTTATTAGGGGATTAAGGGGTTAAGGGTGTTTTAGGGGTTTTAGTGTTTTAAGTGTCTTTAGGGTTTTTGGGGCTGCTTAGGGTCTTTTGGGGTTTTAGTGTCTTTAGGGATTTTAGAGTCTTCTAGGGGTTTTTAGGGTTATATTAATGTTTTTGGTTTTTAAGGATTTTATTTTTTGAAGGTAATTAAAGTTTATTAATGTTTTTAGAGTTTTTAGGAGGTTTAGGGTTTTTACAATTTCTTAGGTGTTTTTTGGAACATTGGTGATTTTACTATTTTTTAGTGATAAAATGTTTTTTCATTTTTTTGTGTTTTGGAGTTTTTTTATGTTTTGTTGGTTTTAATGATGTTTTGTGGTTTTAATGAGTTTTTATGGTTTTAATTATTTTATGTTTTTAATGGGTTTTGGGGGTTTGGTGGTTTTTATAGTTCTTAGAGGGTTTAGGGTTTTTAAGTATTTTTTGTGTTTTAGGGTTTTTAGGGTTTATTAGGTTTTTTGGGTTTTTTGGGTTTTTGTTGAGTATTTTGGGTTTTATGGTATTTTAAAAGGATTATAGGGTATTAATGTGTTCTTTTGGGGGTTTTAGTGTTTTTTTAATGTTTTATGTTATTAGAGTATTTTAGAGTTTTTTGGGTTTTAAGGGTTATTTTGGGTTTGTTGGGTTTTTTTGTGTTTTTTGGGTCATTTCGGGTTGGCAGGGAATTTTTAATTTTTAGGTGTATTTTGGGGGTTAAGATTAATTTAAGTGTTTTTATGGGTTTCATGGGATTAAAAGGGTTTTAGCTATTATAGGTATTTTATGGTTTTTTGGTATTTTAAGGGTTTTTAGTGTTTTAGGGTTTTATGAGTTTTAGGGTTTTTATGTTTTATGGGGTTTTTGAGTTTTTAGGGGGTTATATGGTAATTTAGTGTTTTTTTTTATTTTTAGGGTTCTCTAATGTTTTTTAGGGACTAAGTGTTCTTATGGTTTTAGTTTTTTTATGGATTTTAGTGTTTTTAGGGCTTTTTAGGGGTTTTTATGACTTTTTAAGGATTTCTAGTTTATAGGGATTTTAGTTTTTTTGAGGGGTTTCAATTATTTTTTGAAAATTTTTAGGATTTTTAGGGGTTTTATAGTTTTTATAGTTTTTAGGGTTTTTAGGTATTTAGGTGTTTTTAAGGTTTTAGGTTTTTTAATGGGTTTTGGGGATTTTAGGTTTATGGTTTTTTGTTCGTTTTACTGTTTTTTCAAGATTTTTAGAATTTCTATGTGCATTATGGGATTTATGTTTTTAAATTATTTTTGGGGTTTGTATGGTTTTTAGAATCTGTTATGGTTTTTAGGTTTGATTAGGGGGTTTAGGTTTGTTAGGAATTTTGGGGGTTTTAGTGGTTTTTATGGGTTTTTAGGGTTTTAGGGTTTTTTTATCCTTTAGGTTTATTAGTGTTGTAGGGTATTTTAGGGGTTTTATGGGGATTTTAGTGTCCTTTAGTGGTTTTAGGTATTATTTATTTTTATGCATTTTATGGTATTTTATTTTCTTTTAGGGGTTTTCAGGTTTTTTGTGTTTTTAATATTTTTATATTATTTTTTGGTTTATATGGTATTTTAATTGGTTTTTAGGTGTTATAGGGTTTTTATAGGTTTTATGTGTATTTATTGTCTTTAGGGTTTTTTGGAGTTTTAAGTGGTTTGAGAGTTTTTTGGTTTTTTTTATGGTTTTAGGGGTTTTAGAATTTTTCTGGGATTTTATTGTTTTTTGGGGTTTTAGGGTCTGGGATTTATTAGTGTTTTTAGGGATTTTATCATTTTAAATGGGTTTAATGATTTTTATGGGTTTTAATGGTTTTTATAGTTTTTAGTGTGTTTTGGGATTTGTATGGTTTATTAGGTTTTAAAGGGATTAGGGTTTTTATGAGTTTTTTTTTATGTTTTAGTGGTTTTAAAGATTTTTTGATTATTTTTAGGGGTTTTGTGTTTTTAGGTTTTTATTGTTTTTAGGGGTTTTAATTGTTTTTAGGCTTACATTGGGGTTTTAGGGTTATTTAGGGGTTTTATAGGTTTTTAGTTGTTTTAGGGTTTTAGTGTATTTATTTTTTTAGGGGATTTTGGGATTTTTAGGGTTTTTGGGGTTTAATGGTTTTTTATATAGTTTTAAGGGGTTTATGGATTTTATTTATTTTAAGGGGTTTTAGGGTTATTTAGTGTTCCATGGTATTTTTTAGGGTTTAAATTATTTTAGGATTTTCGGGGGGTTTAGGATTTTTTATCATTTTCATGGATTTTATGGGTTTTCAGGGGTTATAGTTTTTAGGGTTGTAAGGGTTGTTAGGTTTTTAGGAATTTCTTTTGATTTTGAGGGTTTTTAGGATTTTTAAGTGGTTTTCTGGTTTTGGAGGGTTTTGAGTTTTTATTTTTTTGGGGTATTAGGTTTTATTATGGTTTGTAAGGGTTTTTAAATTTTTTAGGGATTTTATGGGTTGTTTTGTTTTTTAGGTTGCTTAATGTTTTTATGGTATTTATGTGGTTTTATTGGGTTATTTAGGGTCTTTATGGGTTTTAGGGTAACTTATAGTTTTTACGGTTTTAAGGGGTTTTATGGTTTTTAGGGTCTTTTATGTGTTTTTATAGTTTTTAGGTGTTTTTGGCTTTTTACGTTTTAAATGGTTTTACGGGTTTTTAAGGTATTTACGGTTTCTTAAGGTCCATTTAGTTTTTAGTTTTTTTAGGGTTTTTAATAGTTTTAGGCGGTTACGAGGGTTTTGGGATTTTATATGTTTTAAGGGTTTAAAGGGTTTTGGGGTTTTAGGGTTTTTAGGTTTTAAGGTTTTTTATGTTTTTCATGGGTTTTTAAGTTTTAAGGGATTTTAGGATAGTTTATGGGATTTTTACTATTTTTATCGGTTTTAGGGTTTTAGGATTCTTGAAGAGCTTTAAGGGTCTTGATGTTTTTTGGGTTTTTAGTTTTTTTAGTGGTTTTTAGAGATTTAATTATTTTTAAGATTTTATATGTTTTTAAGGTATTTAAGGGTTTTATGGTTTTTGGGTTTTTGGAGTTTTTAGGGTTTTCTAGATTTTTTTGGGGTTTTAGAGTTTTAAGGTTTTTAGGGTTTTATGGGTATTAGTATTTTTAGTCGTTTTAGGGTTTTTGGAGTTTTAGGTTTTTCAAGTTATTTTTTGGGTTTGTTGAGGATTTTTTCGATAATAATGGGTTTTTCATGATTTATGGGATGTTTAAGGTTTTTGGGTTTTTATTAATTTTAGGGGTTTTTGGGTTTATTTATGTTTTTAGGTTTTACGGTTTTTATCCTCTATTATAGGTTTTAGGGTTACATTAGGTTTATTTAGGAATTTTAGGGTTTTAATGTTTTTTGGGGTTTTAGGGCTTTATGGTTTTTTTTATTTTTAGGTTTTTAGTGTTTTATGGTTTTTAGGGGTTTTTTGGATATTTTAGGGATTTTTGGGTCTTTAGGGTTTTTGGTTTTTAGGTTTTTAGTGGGTTTTTTGAGTTTTCATGGTTTTTAGTGTTTTTTTTTTGTTTTTTTAGAGTTTTTACAATTTTACTGAGATTTAGGTTTTTAGTGTTTCTTAGTGTTTTTGGGGTTTTCCTAGGGTTTTAAGGGTTTTAGTTTCTTCTTATGTGTTTTATGAGTTTTTTGGTTTTTGTTATTTTTAGGATTTTTTAGATATTTCAGGTTTTTTAGGATTTTTAGGGCTTTAATGGATTTTCTGGGTTTCCAGATTTTTACGAATTTTAGTGGGTTTTAGGTTTTTTTATTGTTTTTATTATTTTAAGGTGTTTTTGGCCATTTTTGTGGTTTTTATTGTTTTTAAGTGTTTTAGTGTTTTTTGGGGGTTCGGCATTTTTTTGGGTGTTTTAGGGGTTTTAAGGGTTTTTTGGGTGTTTATGGTTTTAGTGATTATTTTATTGGTTTTATAGGAGTTTGATGTAATTTAAATGTTTTTTTATTTTTAGGCCCCTCAAGGGTTTTATGGTTTTTGGGGACATTGTGTGGTTTTGGGGAGTTTTTGTGTTTTTATGGTTTTTTGGGTTTTAAAGTGTTTTAAGAGTTTTTTGGGGTTTTAGGATTTATAGGTTTTTTGGGGTTTTAGGTTTTATAGGGTTGTATACTTTTTAGGTTTTTATTTTATTTTATGGTGTTTTAGGGATGTTTAGGGATTCGATTTTATTTGGAATTTTTTGGTTTTTTTCAATTTTTAGTGGTTCATGGTTTTTAGGGGTTTTGGTTTTTTTAGGTTTTTTTTGTGTTTTAAGGTTTTTTAGTGTTCCTAGGTGGTTTTGGGTTTTTAGGATTTCTTTAGGGTTTTTACGGTTTTTATGTTTATTTCCCTCTAGAATTGGGGATGATCTCGTTGATTTAATATTCTAACATTTCAAGCGTTTTCTAACGGGTTTGGTCGCAGAACTGGAAACATCCAATGATTCCATATCCATTTGGACCTACTTTCCAAAGGTAGGTGCTCATTAGTTGTGGAATGATGAGGCTTAGGAATTTTCATTGGTCGAGAGGATGGGAGGCCGGACTCATCACACCTTTTTGAGGGGAATTATTGTCTACTCTGGGACTCTCTTTATAGATCTAAGTTATGTTCATGAATCCTTATTACATTACCAAGTATAAAATGAGATTTCCTTTAGATCTGACAATAAATGATTGATATATAGGAAATTTAGAGAATCTTTTATATGTATTTGAGGTTCTTCATCAATAGAGAATCATCTGTATTTATTAGATATTTTTAGTCAATGGTATCCTTTAATACATAAAAGTGTCTTGGTCATTATGATGACCATACTGGTTTTAAATCCATTCAGTGGGGCACTTGAAAGTTTATTGTCATTCAGAAGGATGTGGATTATTTCAGAGTTGGGATCGTACCCGTAGATGGGCTACCTACGTATCCATTATTTAGAAAAGGCATCAGAACCCTCGTAGTTCGAGTAAGGGAGTATGATGTTTATGCATGATTGATGGTTCAAAGAAAGATATCATGATTAATTTTACACTCTAAGCTCATGTGAGTCATGCTCGGTGTGAGAAACAAGAGGTATTGGTGAAACCAGAAAATTGTGCCATGAAAGATGCAATGATGTGGGGATTATGTATGTATGACTGCCCAAAATAGATAACAATTAAGATTTAATTCAGGGAATAAATCCAAGAACAGGGTCCATAAAGGTGTATGTACTTCATGGAGGTTTGGATACTCTAATCTTGGGGCTTACTCCTAAGGAAGATGCCCAAGTTAGGAGGAGACTTATGATTGGGTTTTACTCCTGAGAAGGAAGCCCAGATCAAAATAATTATGACATGTCAAGAGAAATTAAGACTAGGGCTTACTCCTGAAAAGGAGGCCCAAGTTAAAGGAATTTCAAAATTAAGGGACATGGGGATTACTCCTAAGAAGGAGGCCCATATTTGAGACTGGGGCTTACTCCTAAAGAGGAAGCCCAGGTTAAGAGAATTATGGTTGGGGCTTACTCATAAGGAGGATGCCCAGATTAGGGGACTTGGGGCTTACTCCTGAAAAGAAGGCCCAAATTAATGAGTACTTGGGGCTTACTCCTAAGGAGGATGCCCAAATTAATGATAATTTGTACTAGGGATTACTCCTAAAAATGGAGGCCTAGTTTAAGGATTCTCTCACCTTAAAGTATGAGGTTGAATGAATGAATTCTCTAATTTTAGTGACATAAAGATGTGTAAATCACTAGGTTTTGAGAGATGTTCCACAGAATTCCTTTCAGAAAAGAAATTAAATCAAGAAAACATGCCATAAATGGATTTGAAGAGTGTCTTGAAGACTGAATGTTGAATAGGATAGGTGGAATGGCATAAGAGAGATGAAATGGGCAGGAAGGAAACCCAAAAAATAGAAGGGCGAGCAGGTCCTGGCAGGCGTGCAGGTACTGCGTGGGCGCGCAAGTCCTGGGCGCACAGGTATACCTGCACGTCACATGGGTACTTGCATGATTGTTAACCAGTAGGGTAATACTTGGGCGATCATTGATCAAAGCCTTTAGAATTATCCCGAGGTACTTCCAGAAGAGTGGCGCACAAGTTTCAATGAGTAGATAAGGAGGAGCGCAAGTGTGTTCATTTCCCTTAAGGGAAAAACACTTTGGCGCGCAAGTGTTAGTGATTTCTAACACTTAGACCTTATTCCTCTTGTTTATACCTTCCATTCGAGGTAAAAATTACCTTAGAAGTGTTTGGAAGACTTGAATAAGAGACTTGGGAGTTCAGAGCTCTGTATCTGAATTCTGGAAAAATCCCTCCTGAAATGGGGGGACCATCGGGGGTATTTATAGGCTGGAGAAGACCCCGGGCGGTTTTGAAATTGGGCGCGCAAGTCACTTGCACGACCATTAAGCGACGCGTAAGTATACTTGTGCGACAGTGTGGGAACTTGCGTGGCACATGTACATTTGAAGCCTTGTTCATGCCTTTGTCGATTTTTGATGTTTTCTTCAAAGGATGAATCAATTTGTGCTAATTTATTTCCCTTTCCATTCCTTTAGACAATGTGAAGAAAAGGAGAGTCAAAAAAAGTCCCCCCTCAGAGTTGGATCCGAAAGAATAAGGATGTGACTCTGAGGAAAAGAAGAAAACCAAAGGGAAAGAGGCGCACAAGTGTTCAGTGCGCAACACTCGTTGCGCAGGTGCGAGTCGCGCAGGCTGGAGCGCGCGGGCTGTAGGCGCGCAGGTGGCCGGCCTGGCCTATATATATGCGCTCATTTGTCATGCATAGCACTGACTTTCGTATTTTTGAGCTCTCACCATGCAAGTTACCTTCGCCGCGCAAGTTTCTATTTTTTACGCTTTTCTTCACTATTGCGCTGCTGTCAAGGTATCTGGACTTGCGCGGTGATACCTGCGCGCAAAAAACTTGTGTAGCATATTGACACTTGTGCGACACATCCATACTTGCGCGCTAAGATTAGACTTGCGCGCCTTAATTCCTTTGCCATTTTTTTCGAATTCCTTCACAAATTTTATGAAAAATAAACCCATTTAAGAGTTAATTTATTCAACTTTTGTGCAGATTCAATGGCTCCTAAGAGAATCGGAACGGCTGATGAACTGGAAAGAAAATGTCTTGATGATATGATTAACATCATTGGCCATGATTATTATACCGTCTATGATATAACTCTTCTGGATTTGGCCAAGTATCTAAAGAAATATCACTTTGATTTCCCACAAAGCACTTATCTGCCTTTATACGGTTATGGTCATCTGAAAGAATTCACTATTCCAGAAGCAAAGAACTATCTCCCATTTTCATGGTTTTAGAATTACACCAACTTTGCTTCAGCAAATATCTCATGTGGAGGAGGATTTATAAATGCTGGAACAGTGGAGAAGGCCCACATGATGCATCATAACCCTTGTACGCCAGATCTGAAAGCTCATAAGCCTAAGCTGCAACCACATTGTCATCTTTCAATCTTACAAAATGCTCAGATGGATCAATCCAAAGGCTGGAAGAAAAGTTGGGACTTCCGTCTTGGGGGAGGTGTGAAGCCAACTTGGATGTGGGCATACTGGGTGCGACAAACCTGTGCAGAGTTTGTCGAGGATCTGAAAGGAGTGGCGATATACGAAGCTGTCTGGGTTGGGAAAACATATGTTTACAGACATGATAACTTCGTGCTGGAGATACTCAGCCACTGGAGCCCAAAAACCAATTCTTTCCATCTGACACATGGAGAAGTAGGCATCAGTCTATGGGATGTCCACAAGATCTCAGGGGCTCCAATTTTGGGCGACATGTATGATGAATTCATTCCTCCCAAGGTGAATTTGAATGATTCAGAGAAGACTCCTGCTTTGGATCGGGAATTATTTAAAATCTTCCACATTCTCAAGAGTTCAGAGACCTCCTTAACTCATTCTAGAAAGGATATTCATCTGGAGGAGTGGATGAATATATTTCTTGTGGAGAAGAAAGAGAAGGATCCAAAGGAGAATGAGCCGAAGGAGAAAGGATCCAAGAAAAATAAATTCAAGGATAATAGGCCCACCCGTCCTACCACCTGCCTAAAACCTGAGAAGAAGGGTGATCCTGGAACATTCTAGCCAACTCTAGAATCAGGAGAGTTTGAGAAATGGGGATATGAGGTGAATTAAAGGATCCCTAAGAAGACTCATCTGGTGTGCTTCTTGGCTTTGTGGCTAAGCGTTTATCTCTTTCCAGTCAGGGATTCGAAGGGAGGCGTCAGTCTAGGGACCTTTTTTATTGCGGTAAAGTTGGCTGAGGAAAAAATGGTTGGGTTGTCTACCCCCATTTTAACAAAAATTCACAGGAGTTTACTTCATGTCTTCATGGGTAAATCTCTTTTAAGAATAGTGTGACCATTCTAAGTTTTATGGGGATGGATCGCCACTCACTTCAGGACTTATAATGTACAGAATGGAGTACAAATTCTTGGAAGTTCATTCAGGACGTCAGTGCAAGACTTATCTGGAGTTGCTCCATTAGATCTTAATGCCTATGACATGAAAGTGAGGCAGAGGATATTTAAGGAATTCAACTTCTTTCCCTATGGAAATCCGCCAACTGACGGTTTTTTGATGATGGAACAACCCACTTGGATTTGAGGGCATACATGCAAGCTTGCAGAGATGGTGTGCTAGTTTCCAGGATTGACAGAGAAATTATATGGGAGGCCTATGATCCATATATATTTACACGTCAATTCAAGTGTCTGAAACAGATTGTTGTATCTCCCTCAGTACATGTCAGGTTAGAGAAACATCTGATGGTTGCATGGAAACTATGGCTTCTGACGTTAAGGGAGAAGACTGGGGCGGTATTTGATCTACCAGTTGAAAAGGCGGAACATAACTTGACTACATGGTATGCCGAGCACTGGATATCATCATACCCTAAAGGGGTGCTGAATCACCCAGTTTATCAGGTGGGGAAAAGAAATAGGACTGTAGAGAAAGAAACCCTTCCTCATGAAGGTGATGCTTCCCCACCTGAAGCTGATTCGCTAGATTCCTCCTCTAGGACTGATTCACCGGATTCCCATGGTGGGGATGATGAGGCACAACAAGTGGAAAAGAGGCCTCGTGCCCGATATAATCCTCCGGTTAGAATCAAAAGACCTACTCCATCAACTCCTGGTGAGTTACTTCATTGTGGTAATTTAATCACCATCACTTTATAAAGAAATACGTCTTATTTTCTAATTCTCTATCAATTGGTTCATGAGATGGTAAGAAATTGAAGTCGAATATTGTAGGACCTTCCTCGTAGCCTTCTGGTACATGCACTAATTATCTATGACCATAGGCTGTCCAGACATGGTGGAGTATATTTTGTGGTACATAGACCGCCTGGATGGATTTGTGGGAGGGTCTAAAACTCCCTGGAATAGGGAATATTATGGCTTCTACAGATATCCAATATGAGGATAACCCCAATGAAGTGCGGGCTTATATCAGAGAGCTGGAAATGCTCATATATTCCACTGACGATTCCATTCCTGTCACCAAGCGGGTGAAGGAAATGATAGATCGTGCTGCTGCTGAGGGGACTGATGAGGAGTGGCATGATCATGTGGCCCCTGAATATGTAAGTTTTTATTTCCTTATTTTCCTTGAAACTTGATTTCATTCAAAGCTTTGTTAATTAAGGAAATTATTTTCTTCATCCTACACCTTTCAAAGAAAGGAACTACTGAAGTTCCTTCACCACAGTATAGCCCTGGTGGTACTGCCATTGGGGCTACTGCTGAATCTGCTCGCGAGTCAGGAGAGATATCTCTAGGCCAGCAGGCCATGAATTAGAAGTTGGACATGGCCTTCCATTCTCCAATTAAAGTTCCAATAAGGGAGACTGCCGACACTCCCAAAAATCCAAAGAATAAAAGGCATCGGAGGAAGAAGTCCATAGCTAAACGCTTCATTAGTAGCAGTAAGTCCTTCGGATAATCATGAATCTATACCCATGAAACTTTTTATCATATTTATAGGGATTTTAGGGGCTTCTTCAATTTCCCCTATAAGGGAGAGGACTGATCCTCCTCTTAGGACCACGAAGGGTTCTGTGGAACAATTGCAAATTCAGGCTGACTGGGCTGCCCCTGGAAAAGAGCCAACATCTGTTCCGAGTATCCCTCCTGCTACTATTGAAATAAGAGAATAACCTACTGCTGGTAAGTTAAAAATGCTTCATAAAATGTTTAATAAAACATCAATTGACTTCCATTCCGTGATAATTCAGGTTCAACCCCTGCATTAGAGCTTTTGGCGGCTATTGCAACTGATGTCGCAATTTTATACGAAGATGCTGCCCAGGGTCAGGGACCACAGGATGAAGGTCACCATGAAGACACATCAAATGCTCCCACTGGTGAGACTAACCAGGATTCTAAAATGAAATTAGATGAAATGATGGAACTTGGTGCATATTTAGAAGATTTTATAAATCATGTTAAATTACCGTGTAATTTAGAAGATTATGGACGTGAGTGTTATCCTTCGTCCTATTAAGAATAACTTTTTATTACATGCCTAATCATGACTGGTTCAAATGTGCAGTTTTGTCTGAGCAATATACTGAGCTACCCATGCCTGAAGGGGGTACAGAAAACCCTCCCATGGCAGAGACATTAGCACAAGTGGAGTTGAACCTAGTAGAGCTTCCTCAAACTCATCTTGAAAATCCTGTCAAAGCTAGGAAATATGGGGAGGATCCTTCTCAGGTTACTGATCTACCGTTGGGTAAGGAATAACAATATATGTGATTGTACTTAATTTTCAATACAACCAATTGTTTTGTTATCCTTTGAAATTAACCAAAGATTTCAATTAATTATGGAGGGCCATCAATAGCAGTGGCAAGATCTGGAGGTGAGGCCTCAGCCTCTACCCCAACGAGAATTGAAAGTGAAGAAGCTCAGGTCAGGGGGAAGGAGAAGAATAGGGAACTTACCTAAGTACATTAATCCCATATTACATTCCCCCCTGTGATGATGATGTCGAATCAGACCCGGAGGTACTTAAGGCGCTCAGCTTTTCACGACGCAAGGCATGGAAAAACATATGGAAAATCATATCTGAGGTGACTTTAGAAGAGATATCATCAAATATCCCTCAATTGTCGTCCATGTTCGTCATTCTAGGACTTGGTGGTTTTGGATATGAAAAGATCCATGTTGCTGTGAAACAGGTCATTTTCAGAAGGGAATAGGAGAAAAAGTGTTGTGAAGATCTGACCAGGGTGAAGCTGTCCACCAACATCAGTGAATTTGAGGATGTAGTATCCCAAGATGAGGTTGACTATTCTACCAAGATGAAGGAGCTGAAGCATAAGATCAAAGACAAAGTCGTCCATCAGATGCACCTCCAGCAACAGTTAGATTCTGTTACTGGGGAACTTGACCAAATCAATAATTCACTGGAGGGAGCTCAAACGAATGGTATTAAATCCATTGCAGATGCCAAGAAAGAACTCCATCAGGCCGAAAAGAGTGATGTTGGTTGAGTGCATGAGCTTCAAGTAGCTACTGATGAAGCTCGGGATGTTGTTCATCAAGTGAAGACTTATGTTGACAGCCTCTTGTAATTTCTTAGAAAAGAGAAGAGACTCCAGTCTGTGGATGTCCTTATAATTCTTGCACATCAAATGGAATTAATTATTTCATCTTCAATCACTTGTGAACGTATTTTCCTGCTACCTGATTTAAATTTTACCTAAGACAATGGGCCTAGTAAGAAAAGTTTGATTTTTACTAGGATTATTATAAATAACCCTACAAACTTTGAATCTTTTAATTGCTCAATATTAGCTAAATCATACAAAATGTATGTTTAGTGAGATGGAACTTGACTTTTATTCAGAGTTCCCTTGTCTTTTGTGGGTAGTTTAAAGTCATGCACGTCGAACATAAATAGGATAATGTTTAAGGTCGAAATAGCTTTGAACGAATGAATTAGAATTGACTCAATTCCTTGAAAATTTATCTGAAAACATATTACCATACTCAAGTATGAGGGAAAATATGTAAACTATGACTTAAGAAAATTTGAATCTGAGGAATGATATGAAAAAGAGATAAAAGGCATTAGAAGAAGTAGTTTCCAAGAATGAAGTTACCATTATTTAACAAACCCATTAGGGGGTTGAATTATGAAGGGACACCTAAGGGCATTGGCTGCATAGTCAAATAAATAGTATCTTTTGGCTGGATGGTCCATTATGTAGACTACTTATGCAAGGCCGCCTAAGGGCATGTGCTGCATAGTCAGGAAAAAGAACTCTCAAAAATTTACTTTTCTACTACTAAGAAGCTAGTGAAAGTTTATGGGGATTCAACTTTTCCAAAGTATAGAGTTTGATGTATGGAAAGAGGTACTTGAATATGAAGAAGATATTTTCAATCAATATTGTATAAGAATTTGATAAATATTACTCCTACGAAGGTCTGACCCAAGCGTAGGGAAGGAAAATATAAACCATAGACTTGAATACTTTCAGATCATGAAAAGGAATATGGGACAAATATGTTAAGGATGGATAATTTTGCGGATCCCTACATATTGGCATTAAGACAAATAAGGAAAAAAGAGGTTTTAATCCCAAGAATGAAGTTACCACTATTTAACAAACCCATTAGTGGGGTTGAATTGTTCAGGGCAGCCTAAGGGCATTGGCTGCATAGTCAAATAATAGCATCTTTTGGCTGACAGGTCAGTTATGTAGACTACTTATGTAAGGCCGGCTAAGGGCACGTGCTACATAGTCAGGCAAAAGAATTCTCAGAATTTGGAAATTTTGTGATTAGAAGTCAAGAAAATGGTTACGAAGATCTGAAAATATTTAAGGTTAGGATTATGACACACAAAGATGGGTGTTGTCCAATGTGTGCAGGGATGCACAGATCAATTCTAACCATAATTATGTTGTGGCTGGGTCCTGAATTGAAATATTGAACTTCACTACGTATCCCATAAGGATGGGAATCAAGCCATACATAGTTATTGAACTACAGTTTAACTTCGTGTGGGACAAAAGGATTGGAGATATTAGTTTAGGGTTATAGAGCTCGGACCATTATAAGAAATACACAGTGTGTGTTTTCAGGGGGACTTTTCAGCCAAGGGACTTAAAGTGGAATTTGGGGTTAGGCCTAAAATATTTGGGGCTGGATTGAAGGGACACTCAAATGTTCCTACATATCCCATTAGGATAGGAATCAAGCCCACATAGTTTTAGAAATACCCTATGTACAAATTTGGTTCGTACATGTGAAGGGTGAAATGGGACTTTAGTGCAATGATGGTTTAACCCAAGATAAAAGGATCAGGTATTACCATGTATGAACATAATTTTTTTTGTTTTAATATAACATGATTGAAAATCAATGTAAATAATGATTCCCTCTCAGGAGAGGGTATCAATGAATATTTTAGTTTATTGTCATACAGGACAGAAATGTTGTACAGTTTAATGTCATATAGCAAGGACAAAAGTGAACAAATGTAAAGATATTGATTCTGGGGGTAGTTTCATGAATCAACATCGTACAAGATGGAGGTGAACCAATGTGAAGATATTGGTTTTGGGCTTGAACCTCAGGAGGTTGCCTACATACCCAGCCTAGAAGGCAAGGATCAAAGTCTACGTAGTTCAATTAAAGATTGAATTTGTGATCAAGTTGTTCTTGGGGACAACGACCTAAAAAATAGTGTTGGGACTTACACATGGTTAATAGCCCAGAGAGAGTGTTATGGTTGAGGTTTTCTCTAAGCTTACGTGATTCATACTCTATGTGAGAAACAAGAGTTAGCAACAACCCTAATGATGCACAGTTTAATGTCATGTAGGACATATGAAGGAGACTATACAGTTTAAATCCTTTCAGTTTGGACTATTTGTAATGCACAGTTTAATGTCATGTAGCAGGGATGATGTACAGTTTAATGTCATGTAGGACGTATTAAAATACATTCTGTACAGTTTAGCGTCATGTAGTTAGGACGATGGGGACAATTTAGTTTAACGTCATGTTGGATGAAGGAGAACCGTGAAGTTTAATGTCATGAAGTAAGGATAAAAGAGAACACATTTTAACGTCATGTTGGACGTATTAGGGACTTTTTCATAGTTTAACGTCATGTTGGACGAAAAAGGGACGATACAGTTTAGCGTCATGTTGGATGAAAGTGTGAATATTTTAAGTTCATATGCATGGACCGTTGGTTATGCAGTTTAACATCATGTTGGATGAAAAGGACTTCTATACAGTATAGAGTCATATAGCTAAGATGTTACATTTTAACATCATGTTGGATGAAAGAAATGCAAATAGTTTAAAATCATATGCATGGACTGTGGATGATGCAGTTTAACGTCTTGCTGGACGTAAGGGATTTTAAAATAGTTTAGGGTCATATGCATGGACCGTGGATGATGCAGTTTAACGTCTTTCTGGACTTAAGGGACTTGAAAATAGTTTAGGGTCATATGCATGGACCGTGGATGATGTATTTTGTGTTTATACAAAACAGTTCTTCAGAAATCTGGCATTGGTTGGAGTAGTGATGAGTTCTCCATCCATTGAGATTAAAGAATAAGATCTATTGGAATAGAAGTTATGTATTGAATAAGGTCCTTCCCACTTTGGTTCAAGCTTGGGAGGTTTCGTTCCTAGTATCATTGGAGTTCTCAGAACTAATACCAATTCTCCTTAAACGAATAAACGAAGACAAATGTTTTTGTTGAAATCTTGTGCTATTCGATTCTGATAGACTTCCAAGTGGTGTATAGTGAACAATCTTTTCTCATCTAATTGTTCCAATTCATTCAATCACTTTTGAGATTGTTCATCTGTAGATGATTTTTCAAAAGTGGCTACTCTGAGCGAAGGTAATTGAACTTCAATGGGCAAGACTGCTTCCGTTCCATATACCAATGAATATGGAGTTGACTGCGTTGCATTGTGGGTGGTGGTTCGATAAGCCCATAAATCATGAAAGAGTTTATCAGGCCATGACTTCTTATCTTCATCCACCATCATTTACAGTATATTTGACAGAGTCTAGTTGAAGGATTCTATCTGGCCATTGTCCACTGCATGATACCGATATGAATGATTGGATTTGATGTTGTATTCTTAATACAACTTCTTCACCTTGGATGAACAGAAGTTGGTGACATTGTCCATCAATATGGTATGAGGGAAACCAAATCTGGTAATAATGTTAGACTTGATGAAGTTAACAGTGATTTTAGAACTAACTTCTTTGAGAGGTATTTCCTCTGGCCATTTGGAAAAGAAGTCAGTAGCAGTAAGAATATACTTAAACTGCTTGGCCGTAGCTGAAGGATAAGGTCCCACCACATCCATTCCCCATGTGGCAAATGGCCACGAGTATTTAGCTGTATGAAGCAACTTTGGAGGTTCATGAATGATGTTGTAATTTACTTGGAATGAATGACACATCTTTGTGAAATCAACACAATCTTGTATCATTGAAGGCCAAAAGTATGCAAGCCTTCGAATCTGATTAGACAGTCTATGTCCAGACTGGTGGGCACCACAGACTTCTGCATGCACTTAATTCATGACAACCATTGTCTCTTCACCATCAATGCATCTGAAGAGTATTCCATCAAAACCACGCTTGTAGAGAATTTTATCTAGGTGATCTGGGCCATCATAAAGAGTAAAATTGACCACTCATTGCCAGATTTGTTCTTTCCTAGCTCTATCAGGTGTAAGTGTTCCATTTTGAAGGTATTCCCTGATAGGTGTCATCCATCTTGTAGTATGACCATATGGTTCAGGAATGGGACTGATTTCATTAATTTCCTCTATTATGGTTCGAACATAAGGTGAAATTACATGATGGTGGGAAATACTGATGGTTGTCTCGTCCCGATTTGGATGTTCCAGAGCTGTGGCTATATTATCCAGTGCATCAGCTTGAGCATTTTGTGATCGTGGGACATAAGAAAATGTCGTTTCCATAAGAAATTCGGCCATTAACTCTCTAACGTAATCATACAAAGGGATTAGTTCTTCTTTTATGATGGAATAATCCGCATTGATTTGTTTGATTACCAGATCTGAATCACCTTTCACCTTTAAGTGATTCACTTGTGCCTGAAGTGCCAAATCTAAGCCTACGATGAGAGCTTGGTATTCTGCTTCATTATTGGTACCACCTTCCCATAATAAGAAGGAATAGGGTAACACCTCCTTTTCTGGAGAAATGATCACAATTCCTAAACCAAACTTTTTGAATTTTGGATTTTCCATTTTCCTCCCTGTTGGACTTCTGGAAGCACCATCAAAGTACATTTCCCATGACTGAGGACTTTATTGAATAGATAAGACTTCCTCATCAGGGAGTTTAATATATGAAGATGTATCTTCCACTGAAGGGTGTTCATCTAGGAAATCAGCCAGAGCTTGGCCCCTTATTGCCTTTTGAGACACATATTGAATATCAAATTGCGGCAAGATAACTGCCCACATTTCTAGATGTCCTGTAAGCATTGGATGACTAAGGATGAATTTTAGCGGGTTATTGCAAGATACCAATTGGACCTCGTGATGTTTCAGGTAGTGTCTCAACTTCTGAACTGCAAATATTAATGCTAGGAAACACTTCTCAATACTTTAATATCAGGTTTCTGCTTCATGCATAGTCCGACTGAGATAGTAAAGGCTGTTTTCATTCACAACATCATTCTTTTGAGCAAGAAAGGCACCCAATGATCGCTCTAGAGCTGTCACGTAGAGGATAAGTGGTCTTCCTTCGAAAGGTGGCATAAGTACCGGTGGACTCAAGAAGTATTTCTGGATAATATCGAATTCTTCTTAATATTCTTTAATCCACTGGTAAGTGAATCCCTTCTTCATCAATTTGGTGAAGGTTAAGCGTTTGCCTGCCAAATTGGTGATGAAACGCCAAATATAGGCTAAGTTTCCTTGAAGTCCTCTTAATTCTTTCAAATTTCTAGGAGGTGACATACCAAGGATTGACTTTGTCTTCTCAGGATCGACTTCAATACCACGATGGCGTACAAAAAAGCTGAGAAATTTTCCTGAGGTTTCCCCAAAAGCACATTTTAAGGGGTTCATATTCAAATTATGTTGAAAAAGTTTGTGGAATATGACTTCCAAATCAGTTAAGTGATTAGAACATTGTTTGTATTTAACCACCAAATAGTCCACATAACATTCAACAAACTTCCCTAAAAAGGGTTTGAAGATACGATGCATGGAATGCTGATATGTTGCGCCTGCATTCTTTAGGCCAAAGGGCATTACCCAATAGAAAAAAACACCCTGAGGGACTCTGAAAGCTATATATTCCTCATCTTCTAGAGCCATTCAGATTTGATTATACCCAGAATATCCATCCTTGAAGTAAAGTGCTTCATAGCCAGCTGTTGCATCAATTAATATTTCTGTAATCGGAACTGGAAAATAATCCTTAGGAAAGTGACGATTAAGATCTCTGAAATCAATGCAAACTCTAATTTTCCCATTCTTTTTCTTCACTGGGACAATATTATCTAACCACTTTGGATATTGAACTTCTCTGATGAAGTAATATTTGATAAGCTTATCCACTTCAGCCTCAATTTTGGAAGCATAGGTTGGGTGTGTTCTTCTAGCAGCTTGTTTGAATCCTAGATGTTCTTCTGGAAAACCCAAACAATGAGTGGAAATATCAGGATCAAGCCCTAGAATCTCTGTATATTTCCAAGAAAATATATCTTGATTTTTATTTAGAAAGGAAATATACATCTCTTGTTCTTCAAGAGTCATGGCCGCACTGATTAAAGTGGGGAATGGATCTTCTTTTTTACCCAGATTGATTTCTCTGAGTTCATCCACAATGGTAGAGATACCCTCTTCAAATGTTGGAGGAGAATCTCTGAGATCTTACTCTTCTTCTTCAACATTTGTTACTTCTTCTATTTCAACTTGCATAGTAGATGATAAAGTATAATTTTCATGATTAAGAGAGATGTTAAAATTTGAACATCTTGAAGAAGAGGATTCCATTTCTGACCCAACTGATGATGAAGGGTATTCCATGGGTAATAAAGAGGAGATTATGGATTGAGAATCGATATCATTTTTCACCTCTGGTATTGGTATAACTTCTTCTGTCCTGGTTGGCAATGTATAGACTTTCTAGATTTCAGCAGATGAAATGAAGACATCTCCATTTGAGCTTTCATCATTGCTTGGTGGCTCACCAATTTATCCCATGTTGTCTGGCTCGATTGCCGTAATTGACATTATGGATCTTTCCATAAGAGTATTTTGATTTGGGTATATCCTGTCAATTTGATTGATAAGAAACACATAATCTGTAATCACATGTGCTAATGGGTTTACTGGAATCGTTTCCAAACCATACAGAGCATTAACTTTGGTGATCTCCTTTTTTGTGGATTTCTCCCTTCCCATCATGTGATAGAATTCCGCCTCAATATAATGAGATTCACATGTCTTGAACGAGGCCTTATCAACATAAAATGTCCCAACTTGACCATCAAAACAATATTTGAGACATTTATGGTATGATGAAGGGATAGCCACATGTTGATGTAGCTAGGGTCTTCCAAGAAAGATGTTGAAGGCTGAGTTTTGATCAACAACCATGAAATATGAATAGGATACAAGATCTCCAAACTGAGTTCTGAGTGTAACTTCGCCCAGTGTTTCTTGTTCATTTTTATCATATCCTTGTAACATCATAGTTGAGCGAGATAAATCAGATTCCGTGAGGCCCAATCGACGAAGTGTATGAATGGGCATGAGGTTGACTCCTGAACCATTACCAATGAAATCTCTTCGGATGTCTACGCCATTGACCTTACCAGATCAATACAAAGGTCTAATATGTCAATGCATGACATCATCTTCATCTTAATCAGTAAAAGATGTTACTGCATGGAATTCTGTAGGATTATTCTCTATATGGTAGACTTCAGCTACAAAAATTTCAGTTTCAAACTCTTAAGGACTTGAAAAAGCCTCAATGTGTGCCTCCCGAAGATCATTTGATAGATTCAAAGAATCCAAAATTGATAACTTGTCCATTAATTGGGCCAGGTGTTTCAATACATCTTACTTTTGATCCATAGGTCTGTGTTTCCCAAGGAACATGTGGTTTAGCAGGTGCCTTGGAAGTTGATGCCTTTGAATTTGATGCATCTTGTATCGGAATATGGGTTGGCTATATTCCTGGTCTTGTAAGATTAGACTGATTAGATCCATTTACTTGTTGAGAGGATGAAGGTCGAACCCCCAAACGATCCTCCAGAATAACTATACCAGGACTGAATTTTCTATTGGTGGAAGAACTTGCTTGTTCTTGCTGAGCTCGCTGAAGGGATCTACCACGAGTTTCTGCTGCATACACAGTTCTATTAGGGGTAGAATTAGAATAATGGCTTCTGGGATATCCACATATTCCTTTGTATCCCAGAACCCTGTAACTTCCTCTAATTCCTTTGTTTGATACAGGGAATTTAGGCTCATCGAAATCGAAACTGGGATTGGCATAAGGATATTTTAAGTGAATCATATTAACAGAACCAAAGATTAAATCTTCATCCGATAAAGAATATGTCTGACTAGCCAATTTAGGCTGTATCGTTTAGTGGGGCGGTGCCCGTGGCTTCGAAGTAGATGGAATGAAATCTGCCAGAGTCAAAGACAGCTTAGTCTTTGACACATACTCATCTTCTTCTGATTGTTCCTATTTCTTATAACTGTACCGTTTCTTTGAGAATTTTCCCTCTGATGAAGAGGGTTTTGCTGTTGTATTCATGGCAGAAGGCACAACTGGTTTCTTCAATTGTGTTCGCAAAATATCATGAGTTTGGTTGATCATCTTTCTGACCATCTAATCATCATATTTTTGTGCATTTTTGTTCTTAACTTCTTGCCACTCTCCTTCCTCCAATAGAACTGTAGCAGTAACACATGCTACCTGAGCTTAAGAACATTTCAGTTTAACTTGTCGCAAATCGACCATTTTTTGCTTGAGGTCCTTGAAAAAAAAACACTCCTGAATGGGATGCCCCAAAATCTGATTAAATGGGAAATAATTGGGATGGTATTCATCTCCTTTCTTGTTTGGCCTCTTGGGCCTTGGCAATTGAACCAAATTATATTCCAGAGCCGAAATGAAATAACCAGGAACTTGTTCATTTTAGAAAGAATGATATTTTCTCTTCAAATCCTTAAATTGTTTTTGTCTTTGATCTCTTTGATCATCTTGACGAAATGGCCTCTGTTTTTGGCACTCAGAAGGTGGAGCCCTTCGAGAAGATGAAGGTTTTGAAGTAGAAGCAGGTATAGGTGCTTGTTTAAGCATAACTGTAGCAGTCTCTGCTTTACCCATTCTCCTTCCTAGAGCTGATGGAATTACACGAGCTCTATCCTTAGTCTTTATAAGAGAATATTCAATCTGTTGAGCGATTTAAGTAAGGTCTCGAAACCCTCCTATGTATTTCATAGGGATAAACAGCATGCGTAATTCGTCATGTAGATTTGCCACACAGATTGGCAACAGTTATTCTTAAGGGAGTGCTAAGCTTAGGGAATATGTTAATCCCTTCCAGTGAGAAATGAAATCTGAGACCCTTTCATTCTCCCTTTTCTTACAGTTTGTAAGATCAAAAATTGATTTCTTTGGAAAAGTTGAGCTGAATTGGGGAATGAATTTTTGACGGAGATCATCCCATCCGGTAATTGACCAGGATTGCAAGCTTGTATACCAAACAAAAGATGGTCCTTGCAAGGTTCGCATGAAACATATGAGTTTCACTGCTTCTTTTTGTTCTAGAGTTCCCATCATAGGATCGCAACAAGACACGTAATGTATCAAATGCTGTTCAGGATCACCTGATCTATTGAAAATAAGGAATACAGGGTTCCCAAAACTTGATGGGGGGGGGATATTGAATCTACCCATTTAGGGTAAGCTCTCTTTTCTGGTTGAACCTATGAATGCTTCCCTTCTATAGTCTCTAACGGAATTGTTAATGACTCAATGGTAGTTATTAACTTTTGAGAAACATCCGGTTGAACTTGGACTTGGGTAGGTGCAATAACCGGAGCTTGGACAGGTATGGTGGCTGGTACTGCAATTGATGGTAGCACCACCGATTGTTGTTGAACTTAACCCATAGGATTAGACCTGTGAGAGTGTACAGATAAAGGAGGATATTCTTGATCCATTTCAGTAGACACAAAAAATTCCTTTGGCTGACTGACTCCAGCACGCTTAAGAGGAAGACTACCTTGAAGTAGTTCTGCGCTCAACCTCCTCAATTCCTTCATTTCTTCCTCCTGTTTTGCAAATCTTTGATCTAGTGAGAGAGATTGGACTTCTCCAGAGGAAGGATATGTAACCTAATTCTTTCCATTCCCCTCGTTTGATCCCTTTTGGAGAGGGGGAAGTGAGTTATTTGAAGGAACACCCAGATTTTGGGTAAGCCTTTGATTTTGTGTACGCACACCTTCTTCATTTGTGTCTGTGCGTACAACTTCTTGAGCAGGAACCTCTTCATCTAATCCCTATGAGTGAGACACATCTGGTGGATCAGAAACAACAGCATTGATGACATTAATTGATGCATAATGCATTGCATCCCTTCTATCAGCATTTCTGTGATATTGTCTTCTACCATGCCCCGGATGAGACATTGCTTTTTATTGATTTGATCCCTCAAGAACTTCTTGGCGAACCGTAATTTGGATAGAATCTCCTGATAATTTGCCTCTTCATTCCTCTTGAGGCTTCTTCCTTAATCTAGAAAATACCTAATTTCTCTGAGGAGGGGATTGATGATTTGAAAAAGTCCCCAGTCTGATGGACTGGGGATGTTCCTGCTGTCTTTGATCAACTCCTCAAATACTATTTGTTGATTCCGAGGGTTGAGTTAAAAGAGTCCCCAGTCTAGCAAGATGGGGTGAATCTTGACATGCTATGTTTGAGACTTTCTTAAAAGATCCTATGATCTTTCGGACCTTACTCCGGAAATTAGCTGGATGCATCAATCGAAATCCACTTTTATCACTCGGTTCAAAAGACCGTTGGACGATTTCTGACACTTCTGTCACTTGATGATGCACTTGATCCATACAAGAGGCCTGTTCAATATTCTCATTTGCTTGATGTAGGATTAATTCAATAACTTTTTCTCTATATTCTTGATTTTGAGAAGAACTAGTTGAAGCCTGTTCTTGGTCAAGCTTTTGATTACAAACAAAACCCATTGACTGTGGCCGGCCAGGGGCAATAACATTGCATGAGACCATTTTCGTTGGGCATTACTAACTGGAGAGCAGTGTAAAATGTAGTACTCCAGGAACAACCCATCCTCTGACATGAATACCAGATGGGGCATTGACAATTAACTGGCGTAGTCTTCTTAGTGTGCCAAGGCAAGAACGTTGAAGGGCTCTCTGCTTCTTTTCAGCCTTCGGATATCGAGAGACTAATAGAGATTCAAATCAATCTGACGTTGTAAACCTTCTATTATCTTAACATGATTTTCATATTCATCATAGGATAATACTTTCTTTTTCAACTGAGAAAGAGTTTTCCATATGTTGAGACGAATTTCTTGAATTCCATCTTCCGTCAACATCTCTATAATGTCATATTGAGAGTCATCCAGAGGCCAAAAAAAGACTGGAACTTTGCCTTTTTCCAGTTGTTTTCTCATTTCAGCCTTTCCTCTTTATCATTAAATGAATATTCTTCTACATGATTTGACCAGAGCTGGTTCTTCCTTGTTGCTTCATCAGATTCAACATGATTGGTAGAGAGATCATTGATTAAACTAGAAGATGCATGACTTAGGGGTGGTTTAGAGAATGACCTACACCCTGTGTTATCTTCTAATTGAGAAATTATTTCACCTGCTAGCGATGAAGCATCAGACATGACTGGTTTCACATTTTCAAGTGCATCAAGATAAGAGGGCTTTCTCAGCACTACATTATCCACTAGAGCATTTTCCGAGCAATGTGCATCACTACTGCGGAGAGGAATTTCACAGAAAAATTCATCATCATGGGGAGGACCAACATGGTGGGTTACAGCAAAATATGAGATCTCTTTCTCCTTGGTCTTCTGACCACACAGAGGGTTCCTGTAGCTCTCATCTGAAGATGAAACTTTTAGATCGACCGAACTGTCATGAAGCAACCCTTCATGAGGAAGTGTCTATTGAAGACCTTCAGAATTAATGTTCCCACTATTTGGAAATTATGGAGTAGAATCTTGGATTCCAACAGATAACTATCTGAGGGCTTCAAGAACTCCAACATCGAGTAAGGCCTTGTTACAGATTGGCTCTTGATCTCTTGACCGTGCTGGGTGGGTCTTCTTCTTAGACACCTTCTTACTCGCCTTGGAAACCACTTTTTGACGAAAGTGGCTACTCTGAGCAGGTGTATGTGCATGATCAGGACAGATGTCCAGGTTAGGCTGACGATCTCCACTCAAATTAGGTGTATGTGCCTGGCTTGGTTGTCCGTATGATATGGGGGCGTATGCCCCACAAACCTCTTGGACAAGAATTGATGTGTGTGCTGTTCCGGAGTGAACTGTTGATGTGTCACTCCACTAGTAGGGATAGATTTATTTTTCTTTCCCTGAGATGTTTTTGAAGCTGTTATAATATCCTGGAAAGCATCCAGAATATGAGCAGAGATTTGCTTCTGTTCTTTCACCATTGATAGAATATGCTTGGTGACTTTAGCTTCCAGAATGGGGATATATGTCCATTTCATGCTTGGAGTAGGTGTGTGTGCCTGCTCTTTTCCTCCTTTTCCTATCAGTGAATCCTGACAGTACTCAGGTGTGGGGGCAGAGAGTTGAGTCTACCTCCTATTTGTCGCCGTAACATTCCGACTGAATTCTCGGAGTGCTACCAAGTGGGACTGTTGGTAGGATTGATCAATACTAGAAGGTGTATGTTCCTGCTGATTGCACTTCACAAAACGTGGTTGATGAGCTCCATCATATGTAGTCAGAAAACCCTGCTGACTAGCTGATGATGTATAAACAGGTGTATGTTCCTGGCTATAGTACTCTGCCGGAATTGCCTGGTGGGATTGGCGTGATGCTGCCAGACGAGTCTGCAGGACAATGGAATTAAAACGGGCAGGTGTGTGTGCCCGCTCGTTGCTTTCCACCAAGTTAGGTTGGTGGAATTCTCCAGAGATTGCAGATATGAGAACCTTCTCACTATTAACCGGATTTTGCCTCTGGCGATTCGTCTTGCCTA
This sequence comes from Viscum album, assembly GCA_963277665.1. Lineage (NCBI taxonomy): Eukaryota > Viridiplantae > Streptophyta > Magnoliopsida > Santalales > Viscaceae > Viscum > Viscum album. Next base: position 1,151,014,397 of record OY728152.1, read on the forward strand.
CTCGGGTTCGAGGAACCTGAGCTGAATTCTTGGATTCGATACCGTCATCATGTTGAGGGCGCACTACCGCACGAGTCTGGCAGCGATTGTTGATGGTATCCCTCGAGAAGGACTCATGTCTCCTTGAATTAAGGCCCCGAGGGACCTTCTCATTCATCTCCCCAGAATATGGGAGTGAATGGTGATTGCGTTCTGGGGATAATGACCCGAAACTATTGGAGATGGTGGTTAGCACCGCCTGGTTCTTGATCGCTGGTCGTCGCTGTCCGGACGATCGGTGTGAGTTGTTCACTTGGAGGGCTTGTCGAGCAGCCTCTAGAGTTGGAATAGTACCATTTTGATGGTACTACTTAACCAGTGCATTTGATACCCAACATTGAAGACACTGAGTAGGTTATGTCATCCTCAGAGTGGACGACGATCCAGCAGGAGTAGCAGTAGTGGCATTTGCAGCAGAGGTTTTCACAGATGTGAACTTAAGAGAATCCATTCTGGAAATGCAGAAGATCTTGGAAAAGAGTGCCTATTTGATATAACCGATCTAATAAAGATAAGTCCGGACACTGCATATTTTGGATGAGCAAATATGTTATTGATTGTTTTGTTGGCCCTCTCATTGAGTTTTAAATAGGGGCCTAACAAATAAGAAAAACATCATTTTAACTTGGTTAAGGATTGAATTCAGGTTCACCATTTTTTGTTTCCCTCTAGAATTGGGGATGATCTTGTTGATTTAAGATTCAAACATTCCAGGCGGTTTCTAATGGGTTTGTTCACAGAACCAGAAACATCCAATGATTCTATATCCATTTGGACCTACTTTCCAATGGTAGGCGCTCATTAGTTGTGGACTGATGAGGCTTAGGAATTTTCATTGGTCGAGAGGATGGGAGGTCGGACTCATCACACCTTTTTGAGGGGAATTATTGTCTACTCCAGGACTCTCTTTATAGATTTAAGTTATGTTTGTGAATCCTTATTACATTACCAAGTATAAAATGAGCTTTCCTTTAGATATGACAATCAATGATTGATATAGAGGAAATTTGGAGAATATTTTATATGTATTCGAGGTTCTTAATCAATAGAGAATCATATGTATTTGTTAGATATTATTAGTCAATGGTATCCTTCAATACATAAAATTCTCTTGGTAATTATGATAACCATACTAGTTTTAAAGACACTCAGTGGGGCACTTGAAAGTTTATTGTCATTCAGAAGGACCTGGATTATTTCAGAGTTGGGATCGTACCCAGAGATGGGCAACCTATGTATCCTTTATTTAGAAAAAGAATCAGAACCCACATAGTTCGAGTAGGGGAGTCTGATGTTTATGCATGATTGATGGATCAAAGAAAATTTTCACGATTACTTTTACACTCTAAGCTCATGTGAGTCATGCTTAGTGTGAGAAACAAGAGGTATTGGTGAAACTAGACAATTGTTCCATGAAAAATGCAATGATGTGGGGCTTATGTATGTATGACTATCCAAAATAGATAATGATTAAGATTTATGTCAGGGAAGAAATCTAGGAACAGGGTCCATAAAGGTGTATGTACATCATGGAGGTTTGGATACTCTAATCTTTGGGCCTACTCCTAAGGAAGATGCCCAAGTTAGGAGGGACTTATGATTGGGTTTTACTCCTAAGAAGGAAGCCCAGATCAAAAGAATTATGACTTGTAAATAGAAATTAAGACTAGGGATTACTCCTGAAAAGGAGGCCCAGGTTAAAGGAATTTGTAAATTAAGGGACTTGGGGCTTACTCCTGAGAAGGAGGCCCATATTTGAGACTGGGGCTTACACCTGAAAAGGAATCCCAGGTTAAGAGAATTATGGTTGGGGCTTACTTCTAAGGAGGATGCCCAGATTATGGGACTTGGGGATTACTTTTGAAAAGAAGGCCCAAATTAATGAGGACTTGAGGCTTACTCCTACAGAGGATGCCCAAATTAATGTGAATTTGGACTAGGGCTTACTCCAAAAAAGGATGCCCAGGTTAAGGATTCTCCCACCTTAAAGGATGAGGTTGAATGAATGAATTCTCTAATTTTAGTGGCATAAAGATTTTTAAATCACTAGGTTTTGAGAGTTTTTCCATGGAATTCCTTTTAGATAAGGAAGTCAATCAAGAAAACATTCCATAAATGGCTTTGAAGAGTGTATTGAAGACTGAATATTGAATGGGAGAGGTGGAATGTCATAAGAGAGATGAAATGGGCAAGAAGGGCACCCAAAAAATAGAAGGGCATGCAAGTCCTAGAAGGCGCGCAGGTACTACGTGGGTGTGCAAGTCCTGGGTGTGCAGGTATACCTGCGCGACACATGGGTACTTGCGTGATTGTTAACCAGTACGGTAATACTTGGGCGATCCTTGATCAAATCCTTTAGAATTATTCCTAGGTACTTCCAGAAGAGTGGCACACAAGTTTCAATGAGTAGGTAAGAAAGCGCGCAAGTGTGTTCATTTCCCTTAGGGGAAAAACACTTAGGTGTGCAATTGTTAGTGATTTATAACACTTAGACCTTATTCCTCTTGTTTAGACCTTCCATTATATGTAAATAATTACATTAGAAGTGTTTGGAAGACTTGAAGGAGATACTTGGGAATTCAGAACTCTGTATCTGAATTCTGGAAAACAATTTCCCGAAATGGGGGGCCCACCGGGGGTATTTATAGGTTGGAGAAGACCCCTGGCGGTTTTCAAAGAGGGCGCGCAAGTCACTTGCGTGACCATTAGGCAGCGCGCAAGTATACTTGTGCGACAGTGAGGGAACTTGCGCGGTGCATGTGTATTTGAAGCCTTGTTCATGCCTTTGTCGATTTTTGATGTTTTCTTCAAAGGATGAATTAATTTTTGCTAAGTAATTTCCCTTTCCATTCCTTTAGACAATGTGACGAAAAGGAGAGTCAACAATGTTTTTTGGGTTGTTTGGGTTTTTTGGGTTTTTTTGGTTTTTAGTGTTTTTAATTTTTTTACGGTTTCATAATGTTTTTATAGATTTAAGGGTTTTTAGGGTTGTTTTAATTTTTAGGGTTTCTTTGGGTTTTTAGGGGGTTTCAAGGTTTTTAGGGTATTTATGGTTGTTCGGTGTTTTAGTGTATTTTAGAGATTTTTAGTGTTTTTAGGGAAGATTTTGGGTATTATAGGGTTTTAGTGGATTTTAATTTTTTAGGTTTTTAGGGTATTTTTTTGGTTTTAGGGGTTTTAGGATAGTTTAGAGTTTCTAATGTAATTTATGTTTTTTAAGGTTTTTTATGATAATTTGGGTTTTTTATGGTTTTTATTTTTTTAGGGGGTTTAAAGAATTTTTAGTTTTTAGTGTCTTTTATGGTTATTTAGGGTTTTAGGGTCTTTCATGGATTTTTATGATTTTTTAGGATTTTTAGGGTTATTATGGTTTTTAGGTTCATTTATGGGTTTTTTGGGGTTTTGAGATTTTTATGGGTTTTAAGAGTTTTAGGGTTTTTAGTTTTTTTAGTTCTTTTCAAGATTTTTTCTTTGATTTTTCAATTTTTAGGGAGTTTTAGTGATTTTAGGGGTTTTAGGGTTTTTTGTGGATTTAATGGAGGTTTTAAGTTTTTTTATGGTTCTTTAGGTTTTTAGGGTTTTAGGGATTTTTTTGGATTTTTAGGGTATTTTATATTTTCTAATTATTTTTTGGGTTTTTACGGTTTTCAAGTTCATTAAATATTTTTATGGTTTTTAGGGTGTTTTAGGACATTTAGGGGTTTTTATGGATTTATGGGTTTTAGGATAATTTAGGGGTTTTAAGGGTTTCCTAGGGTCGTTTAGGGTTTTCTGGGGTCTTTTTTGACTTTTTGGGGGGGGGGGTGATGGGGTTTGCAATGGGTTTTGGGTATTTTTGGATTATTTAGGGTCATTTAGGGGTTTTTAGGGTTTTCTATGGACCATTTGGGTTTTTATGGTTTTAGGTTCCATTATGGTATTTATTTGGTTTTAGGGTTATTTAGGGTTTTTAAGGGTATATTAGTGTCCTTTAGGTATTTTTGGATTTTTAGGGGTTTAGGGTATTTAGAGTCTTTTTTGGTTTTTAGGGAATTTTGTATCCTTTTGGTTTTTTGGGGGGTTTTAGAGTCTTTTATTTTTTTGTGTATTTTACGGTCTTTTAGGGGGTTTGAGAATTTTAGTGTTATTATAGTATTTAGGTTGAGGCTCATACTTGGAATCCATGAGACCCAGGATCAAATCCAAGTGAGGGTGAATTTATGGGTTACTATAGCAGTGTGGTAGCAGTTACTGTATCCGGTACTGTTCAGTATTGTAGTAGTTGACACCATTCATCTGATTTGGGCCTTCGGGCCACCTATTTGGGCATATGGGTCATAGGGATTTCAGGACAACAAAGGCCTTCGGGCCACAGGGCCTTTGGGATGTAGGGCCTTCATACCACCAATGTACTTCGATCCATGGGTATTTCGGTCCATAGAAAAGACCAAAGAGGGGTATAAAGCATAAGACCATCCCCATAAGAGGATTCAAGAGTAATAATAGCAACCACTAGAGAAGAGCTAACTAGATTTGAAGAATGAGAAGGGTATGACAACTACCATCAGGACCAGGCATTGTGCTTTTTTTGTATAGGGAAATTCAAGCCAATAATCCATGCGAGGTGGGGAGCTTGGTGCCTTCAATATGAAAATGAAAGGGAGGGACACTTTCAAGTGTGTCAGGTCATGGGACTTTATGGTCATGTATTGGGAGGTGTATGTGACCTGTTCTTTGGGCCTATGGGTCATGTATGGGTTCCCTTTCGACCCTCAAAAGGGGCATTGTCCAAAATAAAATAAAAAAGGCCTCCAAACCATTCGGTCTGATAGTATTTAGGTTATTTAAGTATTTTTAGTGTTTTTAGTATATTTAGGGGTTTTAGGGGTTTTAGGTTATCTTAGGGTTTTTAGGATTTTAGTACCATTAAGGGTTTTTCAGAAATATTTTAGGTGTTTTTGGGTTTTTATTCTATTTGAGTTTTTAGGGTTTTTTGGGGTTTTTTTTGGTTTTATGGGGGTTTTAGGTTTTTGTAGGTTTTTATGCTACTTTGTGGTTTTAGGGTTTTTTAGTGTTATAGTGTCATGAACCAAGATGTGTCTTAATCCGAACCAGTTCCTGACTCGGTTCGAAGCAAGAACCGAAGGGCATTCCCGATCCCAACGAGATAGCACAAGTGCTTGAGTATCAACACTAACAAAATGGAATGATTTACCCAAACATGAAAACATAAAAAAATGAACAATATATAATAATCCAAAGCTGGATAACCAAACAAAACAAGCCTTTACATTTTTTCAGATTTAAGTATACAAGTTTATACCAAACCAAGAGAGAGCTACTGTAAAAAGGGAACCAAAAAACATCTCTGAAAAACACCACAAGGAAAGGGGAGCGTATCCCTTTAGCCATCATTGCAACACCTCCCAAGAGGATCACTAGAATCCTGAACCACCATCACCAAGATCTTTACCCTTACTCATACCAAACATGGCCAGGTCTGCTTACACCAAAAGGTGTAAGAAGGGTGTGAGTTATTTCCCTCTAGTATTCCACCAAAAAAAGGATTTCGTGCTCTAAACGTTAAATGAAAAATAAACATTAAAGTTTAATAAAGGAAATGAAATTCTAGAGAAATTTAAAAGAAAGTAGTTTTTTTAATAAAAACAAAATTTAATGGAATTCAATTTTAGATGAAAACAATTTTTTCTCTAAGGTAACCCCAAATTCCACACTGTATGCTGATGGTGGTTGCGACATAGTCTAGGTGAACCAATCATGGGAGAGGACCTATGGTTACTAGCTAGTAATGGGACCCTATAACCTCATTTCTGGGTGAAAATATGTATGAGAACCATATACAACTACGTTCCTATGCCTGAGCCACTAGAGAGGAGAAACATCCAAAGATTCTAGTGGTCTCCGATCATCCTCAATATTTTGTTAGTGTTGTCATTATAAATCCCACTAAGTGAAACCAAGTTGTATCCACCTCTGTATCACTATCACGCTAGTCCTAGTACACCCTCCTATCCACCCAGGCTTTATGAATAGTGCTCATTCAATTTTTGTTTTCCACAAAATACACCGCATTCACACACACCAAACAAGGAACCACACACTAAAAACCTCTATTTTCACACCAAAATCATTTTTCAAGAATCAAACTCACCCCAAAAACTTTCCAACCATGGTTCACATAAAAAACAATTAATAAATAATTTACTAAATTAATAAAACATTTCAAAAGAACACACAAGGTAAAACCACGAGAATAAACCATTTTCACATGCAAAGTCCATTTTAAAATCAATAGAATATCAAATCACTTCCAAACTACCTTTATAACATATTTATAATTCATAAAACATGATAAAAAACACACGAAATCCAAATAAATTAATCAATCAATGTTTAAGAATAGAATCAAGTACCTCCATTGTAGAAATCCCCAAGATATGGTGTGAAACATGCACCACACCCCAATCGCACCACAAGGAAGAAATATTTATCCCTAAACAACAAGATCAATCTCCAAGGATTAGGATTCAACCCGAAAATCAGAACCCTAGATATGGAGAAGAGAAAACCCCCAAAAGAAGAGAAGGGAACCCTAAAATAGAGAAGTAATAAAGGAGAGGATGCTCTTACTTAGAGAACTGGGGAGGAATCAAACCCAATTCAGCACAAAATTGAAGCTCCAAGGGAGTTGGAAGGAGGGTGAGGTGTGCATATGAGAGGAAAACTAAAAGGGGAGGATAAAATGTGGGTTAGGGGTGATAAAATTGGGAGTGTATAGAAATTTCAATGACATGGATGTTGTCCACGGTTCGGTAAATTGTATGGTAACCATGTGAGGAATTATATCGAAGGGAAGAACTATGCAATGTTACCTGAGCTGAGGTGCACGACCGTGCATAGGCGACGTAGTAGGTTCTATGTTCTACTGTTCGGTCTCCGGGGTCGGCACATGGTTACCAATAACCATCTGCCAACCGTGTGCATGTGAATGCTCACCCCTAAACTCATTTTTTTCCTCTAAAATTCAAAGGGGAAACCAAGGGGAAAAGAGAGACCAAAAATAAAATAGAAGAATACCTAAAAATTAGATCACATATGTGATAATTCTCCCCAATATGAAAACTTTTCACCATTGGAAATTCAACCCTAAACCTAATAGTAAAATAGAAATGCGTAACATTGCTTGACCCCATACATTCTCTCCAAAGTCTCATGTGTATCAAAATCATACTTCCAAAGGACACAGACCAATGGAATAGACCTCTAATGAACCACCTTCTCTTGGGAATCCACTATTTTTATTGGCCATTCAAGCACTGAAAAATTTGGATCTATTTCCAAATCTTCCCAATCCAACACTTGAGATGGGTATAGATTATACTTCTCAAATTGGGAGATGTGGAAAACTTCATGAATCAACATCAATTGAGAAGGAAACGATAACTAGTTAGCAACCTTTCCAATCCTCTTAGAGATTTTGAAAGGTCTGAAATACCTCAACATTAGCTTTACATGCTTCCCTAAGTGACGATGAACCAAATGAGGTGCCACTTTCAAGAATACCTGATCACCCATAGAGAATTAAATATCCCAATGTCTTTGGTCAGAAAAATATTTATGGTGAATTTTAGAATAGAATAACTACTACCAGATCAGTTTGACCTTCTCAGATGTCTCTTTCACAAGGCTCGGTCCCAAAAGTGAGGTCTCACCTACCTCATCCAAATATAACGGAGACCGAAAACGCTAACCATAGGGCGCCTTAAAGGGTTCCATTCATATGGTGGATTAGTATGTATTATTATAATAAAATTCAAACAATACCAAATGGATATCCCATGAACCTAAAAAATACAAAACACATGAACAAAGAATGTCTTACAGAATCTGATTTTCCTATTCCGTATTATCATCCATTTTGGGGTGGTATGCCATGCTTATTTGGATCTTGGACCACAATGCCTTATGAATTATTCTTTATAACTGAGAGGTTATTTGGGGGTCTCTGTCAAAAACAATTTATAATGGAACACTATAAAGATTGAACACTTCCTTAACATACAACTGTCAAAGCCTATCCACCATTGCTGAATATTTAATCATAATGGAGTGGCTTGATTTGGTAAAATAGTAAATCAATACACAAGTTGTTTTCCTTTATCAAGGTGTACATAGTAATCCAATAATGAAGTCCATAAAGATATCATCCCACTTCTAGGTAGGAATGTGTTACAACTGAAGCAAACAAGAGGGTCTTTGATGCTATGCTTTCACCTGCTAACATGTATAACATCTCAATATGAAGTTAACTATGTTTCATCTCATACCTTCTACCAGATCTATCGAAGAACATCATAATACATCTTGGAAGAACTATGATGAATGAACCAATGAGCCTAGTGGATATCCTACATCACCACCTTCCTTAGGGATAATGACAACATGAAACAACCCTTGAAACACAGATTTACCTTGAGAGAAAATGGCTTATTGGTTGAAGTCTCCCAACCATGAAGGAATTGAATATACCACTAACAAAACTCATCAGGAGACTGATCCCAGTGAACTAGCTCCAGAAGAGGAGTCAACTGAACTCTTTCCAAGAACAAACCTCCACTATGCTCCTGGGTCACTAAGTGCATCTGGTTAAAGAGCCCTATCATGGTATATTCATCACTGTACTTCCGAAAATCCTAGACAAACTCTTTTCTACTCAAGGATTTAGCCACCACATTACCCTTTCCTCAGTTATTTATGATATCAAATTCAAAACCCTATAGATATTCAATCCAATGGTGATGCCTCAGATTGAGATTCTTCTAGGAGACGATGTAGGCTAAGATCTTTTGATCAGAGTAGATAACAAACATCTCCCAAAAGATGGAGTGACACCATGTCATTAAAAAATGCATCACCACTACTAACTCCAAGTAATGTTTCCAGTAATTATTCTCATTTTGTTGGAGTTGGTGAGAACCATACACCACCATGTGATCATCCTTCATAAGCACACACCTGAGACCCATACCTGAAACAATGAAATAAACCACATACTCGTTTCTTGATTCCATTAATATAAACACATATTCGGCAGTCAAATGCTACTTCAACTCCTAAAAAGACACATGAAATTTGGGTTCCATTCAAACTTCACCCCTTTTTGGGTTAGTGTGGTCACAAAGGAGGCAAGTCGCAAGAAATCCCAAACGAACCACCTGTTATAACCCTCCATACCAAGACAACTTTTTGATCTCAAACACATTCTTTGGATGCAACCATGAATTAACTGCACTGATCTTCTCAGGGTCCACTTAAATAACATTCTCCAAGATGAAATGGACAAGAAACATCACTTCCCTAATCCAAAAATTTCACTTTGAGGACATGTCATAAAGATGATGATTCCAAAAAAAACCCATCACAATCATCAAAGGATTATCATTCTCCTCTTCAGATATAAAGTTGAATAGAATGTCATCCACAAATAAGACAATGAAGGAGTCAAGATACTTGTGGAGCACCCTATTTATGATGGCCATAATGACTGCTGGTGCATTATTCAATCCAAAATTCATGATCAAATACTTGAAGTGATTGTACCTGCTTCAAAAAGCCTTTTTTGGAATAGCCACCCCTTTAACCCTAACTTAGTGGTAACTTTAAAGCAAATAGATTTGGAGAACTACATTACCCCCTTAATCTGTTCAAACAAATCATCAATATGAGGCAAAGGGTATTTATTATTTATGGTTACCTTGTTTAGATTCTAGTAGTCGATACACAACCAGAGAGATCTGTTAGCCTTTTTCGCAAACCAAACAGGAGAGGTCCAAGAAGAGATTCTCGGGTGAATCAACCCTTTGGATTATAAATAGTCCACATGTGTCATTAATTCCCTCAATTTGGTTGGGGCTATACAATATTAGGGAATAGATATTGACTGGGTTCTAAGTTCCAAATCAATCGAGAACTCCAAATATCACTCTGGGGGGAAAACAAAAAAATCATCAGGAAATACCTCCATGAAATCATCCACCACATAAGGTAATCTACCCTCAAGAGCACCAACATCATCTTCAAACACAAGCGATAAAAATTGAAATGAAATATTTCCCAATTCTAGGAGTGGAGGCCCATCTTGTCCCATCTGAGGAACCCATTATCCGAGAAATACATGAGCACTCACATCTGGTGACATGAAACTAACTCGCTACCGATAACAGTCAATGTGAACCTAGAAACGCACCATATAGTCCATGATAAGGATCACATAAAACATTTACATATACAGGACCATGAAATACCATTCCATCTCAACCCTTGACATAGAAAGCACACATGATGGAAACCTGAGGCCTTGCTCCTTCCTCTTTCCCAAAGGCATCACCAACTCCATCGAAAAAGATAAGAGATGACTTGAAAAATTCAACAGGTTCACATGATGAGTAGAGATAAAATAAATAGATTCACCAATGTCAAATAGAATAGAATCTAAAGAATATTCCATCATAATGGTACCACAAACCATCTAGGGCCCTGCATCCTGTCCCACTGACACATGATCTATAGCATGAAGGTGCTTGTTCTTTGCCTAAGTCTAACCACGACCACTGGTTTGCAACTTATCTATGAGTTCAATCTGACTAGAGGAAGATCCAATCCTACTGCCTTAACCTCAACACTGAGATCCAATCACCCTGGATGGTTCTTAATGAGTTGTTATTCCCCCATAAGTCATTGATCCTACACCCCTGATAAGAACATGTAACTCTACAGAATCTCTACAAGTTACCTAACGCTCCACAATGATGATAGGATTTAGGAAGAAATGTTAAATAAGGTAGAGTGTGTCCCACCTTCCCACACTGGTGGAATATAATGGAAATTTCATTAGAATCCATTTATGAAGACTTCCTGGGAAGTTGTCCTGAGCTTCAACATCCCTTCTTCCCCGGCTAATCATGCTTCCTCTTATTTTCTGATGCACTGATACTGCCCATATCTTACATAGACCTAGAGGACCCTGACATTCTATTACATTCAATCTTCAACATACATTTTTGGTCGAACACTTCAAAATAAGTCTTCTTCTGGAACAAGAAGATCTGAGAATAGATCTATGGACAAAATCCTTTATCAAACCTTTGATCATTCATCTTCTCACTGGAGACTATGTTGGGGGAATACTGATCCAACTTTGCAAAATATTTGGCATACTTCATCACTGACTGGTCCCCCTATAAGGTTTCATATTAAATTCTACAAGTTTATACAAAACAGAGATAGAGATACTACAAAAAGGGAACCAAAAATAATATCCAAAAACCATCTTAAGGAAAGGGGAGAATCTCCCTCAAGTAATTATCGCAACACCTCCCAAGAGGATCACTATCATCCTAAACCACCATCACCAAGAGCGTTACCCTTACCTATATCAAATATTACCATGTTTACTTACACCCAAATGTGTAAGCTGAGTGTGAGCTATTTTCTTGTAGGATGACAACCAAAAAGGATACCATGCTCTATAAATTAAATGAAAAACAAACTTGAAAGTTTAATAGAGGAAAGGGAATGCTAGATAAATTTAAAAGAAACTTGTTTTTTTTAATAAAAACAACTTTTATAGGAATGAAATTTTAGATGAAAACACTTTTTCCTCTGAAGTAACCCAAAATGCCACACAGTGATGGTGGTTGAAAAATAGTCAAAGAGAACCAATAATAGGAGAGGCCTTATGGGTAATAGCTAGTAATGGGACCCTAGAAGCTCATGTCTCGGTGAAAAGTGGTATCGGAACCATAACTAACTATGTTCTTGTGCATGAGCCACTAGAGAGGAGAAACATTCAAAGATTCTAGTGGTGTCTGATCATCATTCATATTTAGTTATTATTACCATCATCAATCATGATAAGTGAAACTAGTCCGTAGCCACCTCTATATCACTAGCACGTGAGTCCAAGTCTTCCCTCCTATCTACCTAAGCTTCCCTTAGAGTGATCATTCAAGTTTTATTTGCCACAAAATACACCATATCCACACTCACAAGAAAAACAAGGCACCACACACCAAGATACACCTTTTTCCACACCAAAAATACTCTAAAGAATCAAACTCACCCAAAAACCGTTCCAACCAAGGTTTTCATCACCAACACCATTTAATAAATCATTTAATCAATTAATAAAACATTTCAAAAGAACACAAAAGGGAAGAAATAAAAAATACACCATTTTCACTTGAAAATTCCATTTTAAAATTAATGGAATATCAAATCACTTCAAAAAATATCTTTTCACCACGTTTTTAATTCATAAAAAAAGATAGAGAACACAAGAAATCCTAATAAATTCATCAATAAATGTTTAGGCACATAATCACCTACATTCGATGTAGAAATACACAAACTCTGATGAGAAACTCCCATTACCCCTCAATCACACCACAAGGAAGAAAGATTGAGCCCTAAGGATCAATATTCAACAATAAAATTAGAACCGTAGGAATGGAGAAGAGGAAACCTCTAAAATAAGAGATGGAAACCCTAAAATAGAGAAGGAATCAAGAAGATGAGGCACTTACTTGGAGAATTAGGGAGTAATTTCACCAAATCCTGCAAAACATTGAAGCTCCAAGGGAGGTGGAAGGAGGGTGAGTCATGACTAGGAGAGGAAAACCTGAAGTGGTGGGGGAAATAAGGATTAGGGGTGTTAAAATCGATAGGATAGAGAAATTATAATGTCCTAGATGTCACAAATGGTTAGTCTGCACAGTTTTGTAAAATGTGTGGTAACCATAAAAGGAATTCTATTTGAGGGAGGAACTTCACAAGATTACGTAGGTCGAGGCATACATCTAGGAAGATGCCATGGCTAGGTTATGTACCCTACCTCATGGTTTTCTTAGTTGGCACACGATTACCACTAACCATGCTCCAACTATGTTCATGGGCCTACTCACCCCAAAACTCCATTTTTCTCCATAATTAAAATGGGAAACCAAGTAAAAAAGATAGAAAAAATAAAATAGAAGAATACCTAAAAATGAGATCATAGATGTGACATTTATGGATTTTAGGGTTTCTTGTGTTTGTACGTGTTTGTTAAAGGGTTTTTGTTTCTTTTGGTATTATTAGTGTTTTTAGTGATTTTTAGGGTTTCTCAAGGTTTTTATAACGTTTTAGGGTTTTCATAGTTTTTGTGTTGTTGCTGGCTTTCGTACGGTTTTCAGGGTTTTCATAGGAGTTTTTTTTGGATTTTAAGTTGTTTGGAGTTTTTAGTGTTTTTTAATATTTTATGGGGTTTTTAGGAATTTTTTAGGTCTCTTGGGAATTTAGAGTTTTAGGATTTTTAGTTTTTTATGTATATTTAAGGGTTTGAAGGGTTTTTTTTGGATTTTTACATGGTTTTAGTGATTTTAGGGTTTTTAGGTACGTTTATGTGTATAGGGTTTAAGGAGTATGTATAGAGACCCCATATTGACATACATGGATATTACATCATTTTATATGTAAATTTAGTACGTTACAAAAAGAATTTCTGAGGACCATAATAGTTTATTGTCCTTGGAAACTTGGATACAAAATCATCTATCCTAGTGGAAGATCTTCAAAATTTCCCATAAAGATCTCCACCTTTATTACTTCTACCTAAAAACATTATTCATTACTTGGGGAGAGAAAACATAAGAAAGGGTGAGATCAGATTCTCAGTAAGGGTAAATAGAGGAAATTACTAAGAATAACATGAAAAAATGGCATGGAGTTTGATCATAACATTTAAAGATCATACCCTGCATATTAGAGATCATAATAAAGATTGGAATTTTATAAGACCTGAACCATAAAGATATGATAAAGCTAATGCATGAAAGAACAACATTGGAATAAGACATGGAATTTTGGAAAACAAATATAAAAACCCTATGTAAATGAGGTATACCAAGGCCTTTGTAACATGCTTGGATTGGGTTAATCACCTATGTACCTACTTCAGACATGGGATTCCCTCCCGCATGACCTCTTGTTTTAGTATTGAGATTTCCTCCCATGCACCCTCTTGTTTCAGGCTTGTTCTATCCTGCCATTGTTGACGCTCCTTTCCGTCACAGAGTCTAACGAATGAAAAGGGAAATACCTTGAGCAAAAAGTGATTCATCTTTTAAAGAAACATCAAAATTTGACAAAGGCATGAACATGGATTAATTTGAACATGGGCCACGCAAGTTTCATCATGGTTGTGTAGGTATACCTGTGCGCCAAATTTTGGGCACATAGGTCACCTACGCGCCCTATTTGATTTTCTCCCAGGGTCTTCAGTAGCCTATAAATACCCCATGTGGGCCCCCCATTTCGAGGGACGAAAAATCCAGAAACTTAGATTTTAGATCTCGGTGCCCTAGTCTCTTCTTAAAGTCTTATGAACACTTCTAAGGTGATTTCTTACCTATAATGGAAGATCTAAAGAGAGGGAACAAGGCCTATGTTTTGAAATTCATCAACACCTGTGCGCCTAAGTGTCCATCCCTTATGAGAAATGGTCACACTTGTGCACCGCCTTATCCCTTAAACAGAACTTACACCCCACTCATTTAGAATTATTTAGGGATAATACTAAGGGCTTGAGACAAGCCTCTTCCAAGTATTTCCCTATGGGTTGACTATAACTCAAGTACCCATGTGTCACGCAGGTATACCTGCATGACCAGGACCTGCACGCCCAAACAGGACCAATGCGCCTACCTTCTTTTGGGTGCCCCTTCTGTCCATTCATCTATTTTCTTCAAATCCACATCTCCTCATCAAGATTTAGCCTTCAGATTCCTCTTCAAAGCCATTTATGACATGATTCCTTGGTTGGATTCTTTATCTGAAAGGAATTCTGTGGAACATCTCTCAAAACCTAGTGATTTACATATTTTCATGTCACTAAGGTGAGGGATTTCATTCATTCAACCTCATTATTTAATATGAGAAGATCTTTAACCTGAGACTTCTTTTCAGGAGTAAGCCCTAGTTCAAGATATTTAATCTGGGTGTCCTCCTTAAGAGTAAGCCCCAAGTTCCCTAACCTGGGCCTCCTTTTCAGGAGTAATCCCCAGTCATAATTCCCAAACCCGAGCCTCCTTTTTAGGAGTAAGCCCCATTCCAAGTTCCCTTAAAATGGGAATCCTCCTCAGGAGTAAGCCCCAATAATAATATCCCTTAACTTGGGATCCTTCTCAAAAGTAATCCCCAAACTCAAGTTCCTAAATATGGGCCTTCTTATTAGGAGTAGGCCCCAGTTATCAAGTCCCTTTAAACTGGCCATCCTTTTCAGGAGTATGCCCCAGTCATAAATTCCTAACCTGGGTCTCCTTCTCAGGAGTAAGCCCCAGTTTTCAAATACCTTTAACATGGACCTCCTTCTCAGGAATAAGCCCCAGTTCTCAAGTCCCTTTAACCTGGGCCTCCTTCTCAGGAATAATCCCCAGTCATAATTTCTCTTAACCAGTATTAACTTCTTTTTATTTGGGATTCCTTCTCATGAATAAAACCCAATCACAAGTCCCCTCCTAATTGGGGCATCCTCCTCAGGAGTAAGCCCTAAGTTAGAGTATCCAAATCTCCATAAAAGCACATATACCTATATGGACCTTGTTTCTGGGATTATTCTATAAAGTAAGTCCTGATCTTTATATATTTGGGGAATCATACATACATAAGCCCCATATCATTCCTTTTGACCACATCTTTCATGGCACAAATGGTCAGGTTTACTGTTACCTCTTGTTTCTCACACCAAGCATAACTCACATTATCTTAGAGTGTAAAAGTAACCACGAAACATCTCTTTGGGCCATTAGTCATACGTAATCCCAACAATTCCCTACTGAACAATATGGACTTTGATCTCTACCTTAAAAGTGGAGTACGTAGGAAGCCTTTCTGAGGTTCAAGCCCATTACCTATTAATTCTCATCTGTCCCATGTTACGTTAAACTATATCTTAATTCCCAAACTACGTGGGTTCTGATTCCTTTTCTGACAAGGATACGTAGGTAGCCCATCTGCGAGTACGATCCCAACTCGGAAATACTCCATGTCCTTTAGAACGATAATAAACTTCAAGTGCCCCGCTGAGTGTCTTTTAAACCAGTATGGTTATCATAATGACCAAGAGATCTTTATATAATGTGTTGAAGGATACCATTGACTAAGAATTTCTAACAAATACAGATGACAATATATCGATGAAGAACCTCAAATACATATAAAAGATTCTCTAAATCTCATACATATCAATCATTGATTGTCAAATCTTAAGGAAAGATCATTTTCATACTTGGTAGTGTAATAAGGATTCACGAACATAACTTAAATCTATAAAGAGGGTCCCGGTGTAGACAATAATTCCCCCCAAAAGGTGTGACGAGTCTGACCTCCCATCCTCTTAACCAATGAAAATTCTTGAGCCTTATCAATCTACAACTAATGAGCACCTACCATTGGAAAGTAGGTCCAAATGGATATATAATCATTGGATGTTTCTGGTTCTACGAACAAACCCATTAGAAACCGATTTGAATGTTTGAACATTAAGAAACCAAGGTCATCCACATTTCCAGAGGAAACAGCCATGTACCCTCTTGTTTTGTGATTGGGATGTATTCCCATGTACCCTCTTGTTTTGGGATTAGGATGTACTCTTGCGTGCCCTCTTGTTTTGGGTTTGGGATTTCCTCCCATGTAACATCTTGTTCTGGGATTGGGAATTACTCTCATATACCCTCTTGTTTGGGGATTGGGATTTCTTCCCATGTAACATCTTATTTTAGGCTTGGAATGTACTCTTGTATACCCTCATGTTTCAGGATTATGGTGTCTTCCCATGTTCCCTCTTGTTTCGGTATTGGAATGTACTCCCGTATACCCTCCTATTTTGAGCATGGGATATCCCCCTTATACCCTTTAAGCTCATAAAACATTTATCATTACCTAATACATTAGAGATATATATGGGTCCCCGAAATCTCATTATAACATGATTCATTCATGTGCCAAAAAATAAAACATCCACCATATCATGACCCATAAAAAATAGGTTTTATAAACCTAAAATCATAACCCATGAAATGAAATGGGTATCATTAACATTTCATCAAATCACAAACATTAAAAATAGATAGTTTTCATAATCACTTCATGAAATCATAACCTATGAAAATAAATGGGCTTCAAAAGAATATAACTCATGTAATAGAAATGAGTTTCATATACATCATGACATCAATCCATAAACCATTAAGAGAAAGAATATGAATGGAACCTTTAGATCATTTCTTATAAACGTAAGAGTAACATAAAAATATGTCATATTAGATGGAAAATAATTTTTTAATATGTTTGTAATATATTTCTTGATGAAAATATCTTTTTTTCTTGAAAATGATTTTTAAAAACGTGAAACCTTTTGAAAACCATTTTCCTTGAAAACTTATGAAGTAATATTGAATTTTTTTTGAAAAAGCATTATTTTAAAATACTTTTAAAATATATAAATAAGGCTTGAGAACATTTTAGATACCATATATTTTAAAATTATATTAAAAATTATAAATAAATCTTGTAAAATGTTTTTAAAATCATTTTCCTAGAAAACATATAAAAGAATATTGAAAATATTTTTGAAAAACAATTTCTTTGAATATAGATTTGAAAAATTATAAAGGAAGCCTTGAAAACCATAAAATATTTTTAAAATCCGTTTCCTTGAAAATGGTCTTCAAGGATAATTTGAATTAATTTTTTAAAACATATTGGAAACATGCTTTTTGAAATAAAATAGATTTCCAACTAATGAGAAAAATAGAGTCAAATTTTCGTAAAAACATTTTCTTACTTATCTTAAGTACCATGAGTGGAAAATGGCACAAATATATGGATGTATATTGAATAAATATAGGATAAGTAAACTCATGAGTTTTCTTGAGATATGGGTCATAATATTTCATCAAATAAGCATAATCATTTACAATCGTGAAAATAGATGAGATTGTTTCAAAAAAATCTTATCACTTGGTAACTTGGGATCATTCTATCCATGTAAAAAAATTAAATTAAATTAATATTAAAATATAATTAATATTATTATATTAATTATATAACTTTTAAAATTTAATTATATACACCCTGAAAAGGAATTTAGGTGCATAATAAAACATGAGTCCCAAAAAGGAAAATTGAAACAAAACTATTTTACCGATTTGGAAACTTTTGAAACATAAAACCCATGAAATAAAGATCATAAGTGATTTTTAAATACCCATAAATATAATTATAATAATCATTTAATACATCCATGTGAGGTTTACACACCACACAAAATTAATGGGTGGTGAATAATTCATTTATCTCATGAAAATAAAAATTTAGATGACATCCCCTTACCTTGTGTCTTGAATCTCATCATACGTGTTCAAACCACCTATAAAATAAATATAAATTTATTATATGTATTTTAAATAACTATATGATTATATATAATACCATATATGGTTTTATTATGACCTTATATTACCTTCTTTCCAACAATACTATGTTAAGATTTAACTTTAGGTAATATTTTCTTTATTATTCACATGTGTCTTAATTTGTTATATCTTTGGTATTTATTGTTTATATCTTGATTGAAATAATGTAAACCATGATATATATATAATTTATATACCTTATATGTGTATTATTATAATCTATAGAATATATGAATAGGAAAAAGAATACACCATTCTTGGAGATAGTAGGTCATACGTAGGCATGATTGCTATTTCTGTTTAATTGTTGTGTGGATAGAATGACAGTAAAAGTAATATATGTATATATATATATATATATATTTAATTATTAAATTGGATTGATTATTTAATATATATCTTATATATTCACTAACAATATCCTTAATACCATTTATGTGGTTTATGAATGAATCATATAGCTTTGAGAGGGCGGTATTCCACACTTCCTTAAATGAAATTCCGGTATTAACACAAAATGAAAAAAATAGATGAGTTGTAAAAAGGAATAAATAAAATTAAATAAATAATAAATATACTATATAATATATATAAATATATTTTACATCATAATGGTCACCATGTTAGGTGGTAATATAAAAATAAACAACCATCATTTTGTGAGGCAGTAGTTCGCCATACAGAGAAACAATATGTTTGTTACCCATTAGATAGAGGTGTGTATATGTGTAGATCAAAACCTTAGAATAAAAAATTTATATTATATTTTAAAAAAAAATTGGCATAAAATAATGGAATGAAGAGATTGTATGAGATGGATAATGAAAATAAAGGAAAGGAGCCTGAGAGAAGACATTACCTCTTAATCGGGTAACTCCTTTTGGTTTGTGCCAAAAGGCTTCCTTGATTTTCTTTCTTACCAGTGGAAGGATTCTTGGAGAAAGGGAAGGAAGTTTTTAGATTATTTTATCATATTTTTGGTGATTAAATGGTCTTGATGGGTGTGAGTATGTGGGTAGAGGTGGTACCCTTTTATAGGGATGGGAAATGACACACTTGGCATTCTTTAAAACAAGTTAGGTTTACCCATGTTTTTACATAACAAAAGTAATACCATAAAAAAATCCTCAAAAATGGAAGGTTTTGTTCTGAATAATGGCTAGAAAATGGGTTTTGGAAAAGTGTATAGGTCTTTTTGGGTCTTATATTTATGGTTTATAACTTTATTAACCTTATTATTCTCTTAACTAATGTAATTAATTTTCATCACTTTCACTAATTTTTTTTGGTCAAAAAAAGATTAACTTATTATACATTATAAATTATGTTGATTAAAAATATTTAGTCCATTTTTCCAAATTATAATCACATAAGTGGCATAAAATAAATTAAAATTAACCCTATTGATGGCACGACACTGCAGTTTTTTAACGTAAAAACTTCCAAAAGTTTCCGAAGTTTTTATATCCACTTTCAGTGTTAAATTATTTTCAATGACCTAGATTGGACTAATTGATAAAAATATTATCTTAATGAAATATTAAACTAATTAAAAATATAATTTAACCGTATACACAAATTATATGATAATTAAGTTTTGAATTAAAATCCAGTATTTTTAACTATTCATTAAAAAATGAATCCTTAAGGAAAAATACCAAAACATTATCGTAAGATTATTTTTATGTCTTAATTAAAAATATGAATTTTATTTTGACATATTAAATCTAAAAAATCCCCAAAATTTTTATATAAAATGGTTTCTCCATTAAAAGTCATGATAACTACCTTTATTAAAAAAGTAGGTTTTTATGCATAAAATTTGGATTATTCTTATCTTATGTATATAGAATATATTGAATGAATATAAAAAATATTTTACTAAATATATAACATATTTATTACATTTTTATCGCTTACCAATTTTAATTAATTCAATTTAAAATGTTAAATTATCTTTGGGACAATAATAATATTTTCCTTTATATTCAATTGTGTTTCATATTCATTTCTAATTAATTGGTAACCTATGAATTATCCTTTTTTGAGTAAACTACATATTTTAATAATTTAGTTAATACTATTAATATCCATAAACTTATATTATAAGTCATATCCCATTATAATATTATTTTTAATAATATATTATAGTTAGGTCACACTCAGACATGCATGTAACGCAAGCCATCGAAGAAGGTCAATATTGCGTGTAATGTATGCTAACCTTGTTGTTCCGTGTAACACATACCATCATAGTGTTGTGTGTAATTTGAACCAATATAGTTCCATGTGAAAGAAATATCTGACTTGGTGAGAACTATTTTTAGTGTTTCGTGGAGTGAAAAATATGAAAAGATTAAATTAATTTGATTATTTTTTCACAAAATCTCGGGTTGTAACATTATACCCCCCTTAAAATGAATTTTACCTAGAAGTTTTTTTGGATATCAAAGGTTTAATACAGTAGAGTTTTATTCCTTGAAACCCACATCGTAAAAATTAATACTAAAACTTCCCTTAAAAGGGAATGTTGGAACCATAATGCTTACCTAAAGTAACACTAGTGCAAAAACTATTTTTAACGTCACCTATTTTCACGTCAGTTTTTTAGAACCAATGTGAAATCGATTTATCATGTTGTTATTATATAAACGATGTGAAAAATCCAATTTTGTTCATTTTTCACAGCGGTTATATAAGAACCAGCGTGAAAAATTCATTTTCTCTGATTTTCACATCGGTTATATAATAACCGATATGAAAAGGTGATCAAAATTTATTTTTCACGTCGGTTATTTAATAACAGAGGTGAAAAGGTGATTAAAATTGATTTTTCATGTCGGTTATTTAGTAAATAATGTGAAAAGTGTTTACAAGCATGTAAATAATTT
This sequence comes from Viscum album, assembly GCA_963277665.1. Classification (NCBI taxonomy): domain Eukaryota; kingdom Viridiplantae; phylum Streptophyta; class Magnoliopsida; order Santalales; family Viscaceae; genus Viscum; species Viscum album. The sequence goes on from OY728152.1 coordinate 1,151,035,839, forward strand.
CCCAAGATTTGACTGGATAGGTCACAGAGCAGAAATGGAGTTACAGATCAAATGATATGGGCATCAGAAGTTGATCATCTCTAAATGAAGTCTTAGGAAAGGCCAATTTCTGAAGGCCATAACTTTTAATCCTTAACTCCATTTGTGCTCTATGAACTATTAAATCAAATATTTAAAAATAAGATACATGTTTGTTAACATTTTTCTCATCGCGTATTAAATAACCGCCATGAAATTTACCTTTTGACGTCGGTTATTTTATAACTGATGTGAAAAGGTGAATAAAATTGATTTTTGACGTCGGTTATTTTATAACCAACCTGAAAAGGTGATTATAATTGATTTTTCATGTCGGTTATTAAATAACCGACGTGAAAAATAAGGAAAATTTTTAATATCTTTTCATGATGGTTATCATAAAACCAACGTGAAAGATAATTTTAATCTCCCACCAATGAAAAATTTATATTTTTTTACATTACGGCTTCAAAATTTCCAATTGCCGCCTAAAATATTTAATACCATTTTTTATTTTATCATATCAATTATATATTTTCATTATACACATATCATCATTTAATGATCATTTCTTTCAACCATCATCGTTCCCCCAACTCGACTTGTTTGATCTTCAACATGAATCAATTATTTTTCTTTCCGCGATCTCATCAAGGTATTTTTAATTGTTTATCCATGATTTATGGTTTTTATGATTTGATTTCTTAAGTGATATACCATTAAACAATCATTTCATTCATCCATCATCATTCCAACAACTCAACTTGTTTGATCTTCCACATGAATCCACTATTTCATCTTTCCGCGATATCGTCAATGTATTTGTAATTATTTTCCCATGATTTATATTTTGGTGAGTAGTTTTCTTAATTGATATACCATCTTATGATTATTATTTTGTTATAGGGATTTATAATTCCTTATATTTTGGTAAAACTACAAATCCTCCTTCAGAATATAAAATTCCTTCTAATACGAAGCTACGGTTTGCTAATTAGATCTTTCCTGGAGAAAAATATATCAAGCTTCTGATGGTCATAACTTTTGATCCATAACTATTTTTAAGCTCTATGACCTTCCAAATCAAATATTATAAAATTATCTACAATATGGTACACATTTTTTACATATTTTATTTAATAATTGACATTAAAAGTCATTTTTAACGTCAGTTTTCAAATAACCAATGTAAAAAATGACTTCTCACGTCAGTTATTTTAAAGCCGCCATAAAAATTGGATTTTTAATGGAATTTCCCGAAGTTATTTCACATCGATTTTTTTAAAAACCAATGTTAAAGAACATAAATCCCCATTTTTAATGTCGGTTATTAAATAACTGATGTTAAAAATGGATTTTAACGGCATTTCCCGAAGGTATTTTATGTCAGTTTTTTAAAAAATGACCTCCGAACCCATAAAACCCCATTTCTAACGTCGGTTATTAAATAACCAATGTAAAAAATCATATTTTTTACGTCTCTCACAATAATGTCGCCTCAAAAATGACATTAAAAAGCTAAAAAACCGACATAAAAAAACATTTTTGTACTAGTGTAACATATAACTAGGTTTCTACATTGGAGAACATAGGTTGGGAGTGAATATTGGACATGGAGGAATATCATAAATATTTATAGGGAGTTATGAGGTCATCAATAAAAAAAGTGAATTGTCAAATAAAAGTTTAGGGCCTCAAAGTTAGGAATCTGTGATGATTTCCAAATCCATCGGTTCAAAAAAAAAATTAAGGTATTAGTACAACATTATTTTATATCAGTTTTAGAATGTTCAGTAATTCTTGATATATTTCTATACGAAAAATTTCATTCTTTGGTTGTGATTTGATAAATTTATGATACATCCATCACCTCATGCAATGAATTTCCAAAAATTAACTTTGATGCATAAATCACTAAAATAAACTTTAACAGATCTTAAGGCCCATAAAAGAATGAAAAGTCTAACTATTTGTCTCTTCAAAATAAATATACATTAATCTATAAACATAAAAAGTAACACTAATAGTTCATCAATAATATTTATTCCTAAAAAGAAATTATACATTAACCAAGACATTGTGTAGGCCAATGGTATGTGTGAAACCCTTATCATTCTTCTGTCATGGGTTCACGACCCATGGCCTTACCATACATGATTGGTTGTCACCCGACATACATGATTTATTTTCAAAAAATATGCTAATAAAAATTTTAAAATATATATTATGGAAATCCATGTAATAAGTTTAATTAATAAATATCCTTTTAACCAAGATTTTAAAAACAAATTCTATGCATAAATACTTCCTCCTATGTTTAACTTAAACATTTCATGAACGATTAAACTTATAACCCTTCTCTAAGATGAAAGTACAAGACTTTAGAAAGATATTCACAAAATTATATTAACAGTTATTCCCCTATATATCACAATGTATCTCTTTATTGTCACATTCCAAACATGTGAATACCCTCATCATATATTCTCTTAAAACATGGTAACAACCTTAATTAATATAAATCCTTTTGGAAATCTTGCATGCCTCCTTATTAAAATTATCACTGGATATATTAATTTAACCCAATAAGTCATAGACATCATCCTTGATGATATATACTACTTTTTCAATAATTAGTTTTATCCAATTTAATTTATCAAAAAAAATTCTCTTTATCCAAGAGAAACACAATTTTCTCAACATCTAGATCACATTAAAGTCTATCTTCCCGTAATCAATATATCAATTTTCTAAGTATTCATCACCATTAAAAATATCCTTTCCAATCATTAATGAAAACTTATACTTAAAATAATTATATATTTCATGATTCATTTGACATAATCATTGAATTCTAAAAAATAAATACTTTATTAATCCAATTTATTATTAAATCATTACTCAGGATTCATCAACTTATACCTTAAAAAATATTTCCTATAATATGAAATATTAATCATGTATAAAGGTTATAGACCTCAATATAATCATGTTTTATATATTTAATGTAAAAAATATTGAAATAACATCATATACCTTTCACAAGTCATTTGTGGTCTCTTCATTATCATTAGAAAAACCATCACTTGTACCACCTTGATAATTCTATTTAGAAACTTTCCTCTTGGTACATGGGGTAACATAATGAACATTTACTCCACACTTAAAACCCATAACCTTTGATGATGAGTTAGGGATTACAATATTATCATACATTTCATTAACTAAAATATTCAATTTTTCCTTATAGTCACTTGCTTTGTGTACTTTTCCATAGTCAAAACATCTTCTTGTTCCTATAAGACATTCACTTAGGTGATTCTTTCAACATTTTTTGACACAAAGGAAACCTAATATTCTTTCCTCTATGGTCTCCATTACCAAAACTCTTAGAAAAATCATTTTTTCTCTTCCTTGGTGTGTCTGAGAGTTGGTTAAGGTAAAAATTATTAATCATGTTTTGTGAAAAATAATTTGGAATGATCATGACATCTATCAGTCCATTGATAATCGTACTTGACTAAAAATCAGAAAATATTATATCACATTCAACATTAATCCAGTTCCTTCTGGTTCCCACTGTTGAATAGAACTAGAATCATAGTGTAATAATTCCTTACCATAGCCGAAAACCACATAGTCATGAAAATAATTACTTATAGGATGTCAAAATCAAGTCACATTCCTTAATCTAATACACCCTAGGTTAATCTTAGGTTATTTATAGATGACTTTTAATTAAATCTTTCATAATGTTTTGTGAAGAGTTTCTGAATTCTCAAAGCATATCCCCAAGTAATGTCAAATTTAGTGTGTAGCAAGGCCCACTGTCGTGTACTAGATTACCCCGTTTTAGACCTGTAACATCTTGTCAGAGTTGTTACCACTAAGTACATCTATTAAAGAGACACACCCACTTTCAGTATCCAGACAAGGACTTATTTCCTGGGAACCATTCACTCTATCCTTCACCAAAATTCTAGGACATATTTTCATACGTTAACTCATCCTTATACTTATCCGTAGAGACATCCCTAGAAATATCCTTAGAAATATACTTAGAGATATCACTAAAGTTTTCACATCCTAGTTTCCAAATTTTTACTAAACATTTCCTTTGATACCAACTATAGTGACCCATGCATTACATAAATGGACAATACATCATTTTAGATGAATATTCATTACATTATAAAAATACATGCTTGAAGAACATAATAGTTTAGCGCCTTTGGAAACATGGAAACTAAATTTTCTATCTTGGTGGAAGATCTTCAAAATACCCCATAAATATCTCCACCTTTATCACTTTTACCTAAAAACTTTCTTCATAACATGGGAAGAGGAAACATACAAAAGGGGTGATCAGAGATGCTCATTAAGGGTAAATAAGTAAATGCATAAGAATAACATGAACAAAAGGGTATGAAACTAGAGAATAACATTTGGAGATCATACCCAGTATATTAGAGATCATAATAAATATTGAAAGATCATAAGACATGAACCATAAGGAAATTAAGAACCTAAATCATGAATACACAACATAGGAATAAAACATGGATTGTGGAAAATAGAAAAAAAATATAATGTTAATATGTCCCACAAAGGCCTTTGTAACATGTTATGCTTGGGTTAATCACATGTGTACCTACTTTGAACTTGATACTCCCTGTAGAGTTCCCTTTTGTTTTTGGATTTGAATGTCCCCCCATGTACCCACTTATTTCAGGCATGAGATGTACTCCCATATACCATCTTGTTTCGGGCTTGGGATATCCCCCCATGTACCATATTATTTCTACCTTGGGGTGTAATCCTGTATACCCTCTTGTTTTAGGCTTGGGATGTCCTCCCATGTAGCCTCTTGTGTCGATATTGGGATGTAATCCCGTATACCCCCTTGTTTCAGGATTGGGATATCCTCTCATGTACCCTCTTATTTTGTGTTTTGGATGTACTCTTATATACCCTCTAGTTTTGGTCTTGGGATGTCGCCACTATTCTCCCTTTGAGGTTATAAAACATTTATCATTACTAATGCATTGGATGTAGATATAGGTCCCACCCATCTCATTATAACATCATTCATTCATGTACCAAAAAAATAAAACATTCATCATATCATGACCCATAAAAATTAGGTTTTATAAACATCAAATCATAACACATGAAATAAAATGGTTATCATTAACATTTCATCAAATAAAAAATTTAAAAATATATATGTTTCATAATCACTTCTTGAAAGCATAACCTGTGAAAATAATCCGTATTTAAAGGCATATAACTCGTGGAAGAGAAATGAGTTTCATATACACCGGGACATCAAAATATAGAGCATTCATAAAATTAATATAAATAGAACCTTTAGATCATTTAATATAATTGAATGAGTAACATAAGAATACATCAAATTAGATGGAAAATAATTTTGAAATATGTTTTGATAACCATTTGGGGGGAAACATCCTTTCTTCTTGAGAAATGATTTTTAAAAATATGAAACTTTTTGAAAACCATTTTCCATGAAAAATTATAAAAGAATCTTTAAAATGTTTTGAAAAAAATTTCATTGAAAATATTTTACTAACTTATAAATAAATACTGAAAACGTTTTGGAACCCGTTACTCTTAAAATTATTTGAAAAACTATTAATAAATCTAGAAAAAGTTTTTGAAAACCATTTTTTCTTGAAAACCATTTTCCTTGAAAACATATAAAGGAAGATTGAATTCTTTTAAAATTTTTTTTCTTTGAAAATAGATTTGAAAACATATAATGTAATCTTATAAAACCATAAAAAAATTTAAAACCTTTTCCATGAAAATTTTCTTCGAGAAACATTTTAAAACATTTTGAAAACATGATTTTTTAAATATAACAAATTTCTGACTAAAGAGAGAAATACGATGAAATTTTCTTAAAACAATTCTTACTTATATTAAGTACCAAAGAGTGGAAAAATGGTAATAATTCATGTATATATCATGAAAAAAATTATTATAAGGAAACTCGTGAGTGTTCTTGAGATATGGGTCGGGAATATTTCATCAAAGAAGCATAATCATTAAAAATATTGAAAAGAGATGATATTGTTTCAATAAAATATCATCACTTGGTAACTTTGGATAATACCTACATGTTAGAAAAGAAAATTATATTAATCTTAAAATATAATTAATATTATTATATTAATTATATAAAATGTAAAATGGAATTATATACACCTCGAAAAATAATTTAGTTTCATAACAAAACATGAGTCTCAAAAAGGAAAATTGGGACAAAACTATTTTACCGATTTGGTAAATTTTGAAATATAAAACCCATGAAATAAAGATCATAGGGTGGATATGTAAATACCCATGAATTTAATTATAATAATCATTTATTACATCCATGGTATTTATACACACCACATAAAAGTAATGGATAGTGAAAGAAGCTTGTATCTCATGAAAATAAAAAGTGAGATGAAATCCCCATATTTTCTATCTTGACTCTCATCTTACACATTCAAACCAAATTTATAATAAATATAAATTTATTATAAATATTTTAATTAACTATATTGTTATATCTAATACCATATATTGTTTTATTATGAACTTATATTACCTGCTTGTTAACAATCCTATGTTAAGTTTTCACTTGGGTAATATTCGCTTTATTATTCGCATTTGTCTTAATTTTACATATCTTTGGTATTTATACTTTATATCATGATTAAAATAATTTAAAAATGACATATGTATAATTTATATAAAATATATTCATATTATAATAATCTATTTAATATATAAGTATGAAACAGAATACACTATTCATAGAGATGGTAGGTCGTACGTATGCATGAACACTATTTCTTTTTAACTGTAGTGTTGATAGAATGACAGTAAAACAATACATGTATATATATATATATCATTATTAAATTATATTTATTATAACATATATATCTTACATATTTGGTAAAATAATATTTAATACAATCCATGTGGTGTATGAATGAATCATATCGCTTTGAAGTGGCAGTAGTCCACACTTCCTCAAATAAAATTATCGTATCAACACAAAATATAAATAAAAAATATATGAGTTTTAAAAGAGAATAAATAAGGTTAAATAAATAATAAATTTAATATATGAAATATAAAAATAGAGTTTCCATCATAATGGACATTATGATAGGTTGTAATGAAAAATAATGAAAAATCATCGTTTTGTGTGATAATAGTTCACCATACACAGAAACAGTATGTTCGTTACCCATTAGATGGAGGTGTGTTTAAGTGTAGGTAAAACTCTTAAAATAAAAAAATCCAATATATTTATGGTATATTTTATTCTTTAAAATAATTTAATAAATATCGTGGATGTTGTGGAGAAGGAAAATAAAGGAAAGGATCTTGAGAGAAGACATTACCTCTTAATCGGGTAACTCCTTTTGGTTTGTGCAAAAATGATTCCCTGAGTTGTCTTCTGATGAAGGGAATGCTTCTTGGAGTAAGGGAGTAAATATTTTAACTTATTTGAACATATTTTGGGCGATCTAATAGGCTTTAGAAGTGTAAGGAAGATGGTAGAGGTGATGGTCTTTTAGAGGGAAGGGAAAGAACACACTTGGCATTTTTGAAAACAGGTTAGGTGTAACCACATTTTTAACTAAAAACATTCAAACAAAAAAAATCAAGAATTTACATATCATGTATTAATAATGGCATGAAAATGGGTGTTGGAAAAGTTTCTAGGTCATTTTGGGTTTTATATTTATGGTTAGTACTTTATTAACCTTATTTTTCTCTTAACCGATGTAATTAATTTTAATCACTTTCACTAATATTTTTGGTCAAAAAAATTTTTAACCTTATTAAAATTTATATATTATTAATATTCCAAATTTTTAATCCGTTTATCTAAATTATAATCACATGAGTGGCATAGATTATTTAAAATCAATCCTGCTGACGGGACGACACTACGGGTTTTTAACATAAAAACGTCCAAAAGTTTGCTAAGTTTTTATATTCATGTTTAATTTTAAATTGGCTAAAATGAACTAAATTTAATTAATTTATCAAAATATTATCAAAATAAAGGATGAAAACAATTAAAAATATAATTTATCCTTTTAAAAAAATTAGATGAAAAAGTAGTTTTGAATTAAAATCCAGTATTTTTAACTATTCATTAAAAAAAAAGAAAACCAACAGATAAATATAGAAAATTTACCCTAACTTAATTTTTTGTCTCAATTTATGAGATAATTCTTATTTTGACTTATTAAATCTACAAAATTCCTAGAAATTTGATTTAAAATGGGTTCTGTATTAAAAGGCACTAAAACTGCCTTTATAAAAAAATAGGTTTTTATGCATAAAATTTGGTTGGTTTTTATATATTGTCTATTGAATATATTGGATGAATATCAAAAATATATTATTGAATATATAAAATATGTGTTTCATTAATATCACTTATCAATTTTAATTAATTTAATTTTCTAAGTTAAAATAGCTTTGTGACTATAATAATATTTTTCATATATTCAATTAGTTTTAATATTCCTTTCTAATTAATTAGTGACCTATGAATTTATATTTTTTTAAACAACATATTTTCATAATTTAGTTAATAATATTCATATCCATCAACTTAACAACTAATTCATATCCCATAATACTAATATTTTTAATAATATATTATAGTTAGGTAACACTCGATCATGCGTGTTACAAAAACCATCATCGAAGGGAAATATTTCACGTAATTTATTCTAACCTTGTTGTTCTGTGTAACATATGGAAATCCAATGTTTTTTGTAACATATTTCAAGATGGTTCCATGTGAATGGAATTTTTGACTTTGAGAAAAATATTTTCAGTATTGCATGGACTAAAAAATATCAAAATATTAAATTAATTTTATTTTTATCCAAAAAATATATGGGTGTTATAATATGTTGTATTGTTTAGGTTTTCTTGTATAGAGAATATGTTGTGGGTTATAGAGTTTTGGGAGAGTATTAACAGGTTTAGGGTGTAGGGATTGGGGTTTAGGATGTTGTGTATAGGGTTTAGGATGTAGGGCGTAGGGTTTAGGGTGTAGGGTATCGGGTGTAGTGTGTAGGGTAAGGTATAGGGTGAAGGGTGTTTGTTTTAGGGTTTAGAGTGTTTGGTATTGTGTTTAGGGTGTAGTGTGTATGGTTTAGGGTGAAGGGTTTTGGGTGTAGGGTTTAGGGTTTAGGGTTCAGGTTTTAGGGTTTAGGGTGTAGGATAGAGGATTATGGGTGTAGGGTTTTGGGTTTTGGGTATAGGGTGTAGGGTGTATGGTATAGTGTTTAGTGTTTTGGGGGGAGGTTATAGGTTTTGTCATGTAGGCTATAGGTCTTAGGGAATAGGGAGTAGGGTTAAGGATGTAGGTTTTATAGTTTAGGCTTAAGGTTATATGGTTTAGGGTGTATGGTTTAGGGTTTGGGGTGTAGGGTATAGGGTTTAGGCTCTAGGGTTTACGATTTAGGTTGTAGGTAATACAATTTAGGGTTTAGGGTATAGGGTTTTGGGTGTAGGGTATAGGGTGTAATGTATGGAGTTTATGGTGTATGGTTTGGGTTTTAGCGTATAGGGTATTTGGTTTTGGGTGTTGGGTTTAGGGTTTAGGGTTTAGGGAATAAAATTTAAGGTATATTTTTTACGGATATGATTTAGGGTCTAGTGTTTAGGGTGTAGTTATTTTGGTTTAGGGTGTATGTTATATGGTTTAGTGTGTAGGGTTTAGGGTATAGAGTGTATGGTTTAGGGCTTTGTGTTTAGGTTATAGGGTTTAGTGAGTAGGTTATAGGGTATACGGTGTAGGTTCTAGGGTTTATGGTGTAGGGTGTAGGGTGAATGGTGTAGGATTTATGGTTTAGGGTATAGGATAAAGGGTTTAGGGTGTGGGGTTTAGGGTTTAATGTGTAGGGTATAGGGTATTGGGTGTGTGGAATTGGGTTTAGGGTGTAGTGTTTAGAGTTTATTGTGTATGTTATAGGGTGTATGGTGTAGGGTAATGGTAGAAGGCATGTTTATAGAGCTTAGGATGAATGGCATAAGGTCTAGGGTGTAGGGTATAGGGTTTAGCATTTAGGGTTTTGGGTATATGGTATCGAGTTTTGGGTGTAGTGCTTAGTGTTTAGGGTGAGGGTATTGGGTATAGAGAGTTGGGTTTAGGGTTTGGGGTATAGGGATGGTGTTTAGGATGTATGGTTTAGGTTGTTGGGTATATGGTATCAGGTGTAGGGTTTAGGTTTTTGGGTGTAAGGTATAGGTTTTATTATTTTGGGTTTAGGGTGTAGGGTATCAGGTTTAGGATATAGGTTTAATGTGTAGGGTACATGGTTTAGTGTTTTTAGGTTTCTAGAGCTATTATTTGGTTTTTTGGGTTTTTAGCGGTTTAGGGTTTTTAGGGTTTTAGGGGGTTTTAATGTTTTTAGGGGTATTAGGTATTTTTGTGATTTATTAGGGGATTTTAGGGTTTTTTTGTTTTAATTAGTTTCTTAGGGTGTTTAGGATATTTAAGGTTTTTATGGTTTTTTGGAATTTTTAGGCCTTATTATGGTTTTGTGGGGTTTTCATAGTTTTTAGGGTTTTACGGGTTTTAAGATTTTTTAGGGGTTTAAAGGGTTTTATTTGGGGTTTTAGCATTTTTCGGGATTATTAGTGTTATTAGTGGTTTTATGGTTTTTTATGGGTTTTTTGGTTTTTTGGTTTTTTGGTATTTTTATGAGTGTTTTGTACTTTTTAGGAATTTTAGGGGGTTTTGGGTAATTTTACAATTTTTAGGATTTTTTGTGTTTTTAAGGTTTTGAGGATTTCTATGGGGTTTCTAGATTTTTATGGATTTTAAGGTTTTTATAATTTTCTTGGGTTTTTCAAATTTTTAGGGGTTTTAGGGTTTATTATGGGGTTATAAAATGTTTACAGTTTTTTGGTTTTTCTGGGGTTTTATGTTTTTTTTGGTTTTTAGGGTTTTTTGTGCTTTTTAGTGGATTTTAGGGGTTTAAGGGTTTTTTAGTGGATATAGTTTTTTTAGGATTTTAGGGTTTTAGGGTATAAGGGGATTTTGGGTGTTTAATGGTTTTTATGTTATTTTAGTGTGTTTACAGGGTTTTAGTTGCTTTTAGGATTTTCGGGTTTTTAAAGGGTTTTAGGATTTTCTGGGTTGGTTTTGGGGATTTTATGTTTATTTAGGGGTTTTAAGAGTTTTAAGTGTATTTGGGGTTTTATTATTTTTAAGGGTTTTATGTGTTTTTAGATTTTTAGGTTTTTAAGGTTCTTATGGGTTTTATGTGTTTATTGGATTTTAGGAGTTTCTAGTGGTTGTTAAGGAATTATTGTTTTTAGGGAGTTTAGTATTTTTTAGTGTTTTTAGGTGATTTAAGGTATTTAGGGTATTTAGGGTTTTGTTAGTGTCTTTTATGATTTTTAGTTGTTTTAGGTTTTTATGGATTTTATGGTCCTTTAGGGAATTTTAGGGGTTTTACAGGTTATTAGGTACTTTTAATGTTTTTTTAATTTTTTTTGGTTCTTCTATGATTTTTATGGGGGTTTTAGGTTCTTTAAGGGGTTTTAGGGCCTTTTAGGATTTTAGGGGGTTTCAGGATTTTTTTGGCGCTGGTTTTAGGGTTTTTATGGTCATATAGGGTTTTGGTGGTGTTTGAGTCCTTTATTATTTTTAGGACTTTTTAGGGTTTTGGGGGTCCTTTAGGGTTTTAAGTTACTTTAGGGGTTTTGAGTGTTTTAGGGTCCTATTTTGGTTTTCGAGTCTTTTAATATTTTTAGGGTATTTATGGGTTTTTCGTTTCATTTAAGGAATTTAGTGGTTTTAGGGTATTCTATGGTATTTTAGGGTTTTAGGGATTTTAGTGATTTTAGGATTTTTATAATATTTTAGTGGTTTTAGGGTTTTTATGTTTTTCAAGTTTTTTAGGGTTTTTAGGGTTCTAGTTCCCTTTAGGGGTTTTATAGGATTTTTAGTTCCATTAAGGATTTTTAGTGTTTTTAGGGTCCATTAGTGTTTATGGTTCTTATGGTATTTGTGGGTTTTATGTTTTAATGGAGTTTAAGGGTTTTTATGTGTCTTTAGGTTATTTAATGTTTTATGGGTTCTTAGAGTAATTAATATTTTTAGGGTTTTGGTGGTTTTTAGGTGTTCTTAATGCTTTATGAGTTTTAAAGTGTTTTGGGGTTTTTTTGGGTATTTGGGTTTTAATGGGTTTTATGTTTTTAAGGGGTTTTTGGTTATTAAGGGGTTTTAATGTTTTTATAAATTATTATGGTTTTAGGTATTTTGGGGTTTTTTGGGATTTGATGGTTTATTTGGGTGTTTTAGGGTTTTTGTGGATTTTAAGAGGGTTTTAGGGGTTCTTAGGGTATTATGGTTTTTATGGTTTATCGGTTTGTAGGGTTTTTATGGTTTTGTTTTGAGTTTTTAGTATTTTTATAGTTTCCATGGTTTTTACAGTTTTTAGGGTTTTAAGGGATTTGTTGGGTTTTCGGTTTATTTTAGGGTTTATTTGGGTTTTTTGGTGGTTTAGTGGTTTTAATGAGTTTTTACTATTTTAAGGGTTTTTAGCTGCTTTAAGGTTTTTAAGTGTTATTTGGGTTTTTTGATGTTTCAGGGTTTTTATGGGTTGTATTGATTTTTTCCGATTTTATGGGTTTTGGGGGGGTTTTTTCTATTTTTTAAAATTTTTGTTTCCTTTATAGTTTCTAGTTATTTTAGGGTATTTTATAGTGTTTTAAGGTTTTTGGGTTTTTAGGTGTTTTTATGGGTTTTAGTGTTTTCTTGGGTATTTTAGTATTTTAGGGATTTTATGGGTCTTTTATGTTTTTAGGGGTTTTTAGTTTTTTTTGGGGTTTTATGATCATATAGGATTTTTAAGGGGTTTCAGGGTAATTTATGGGGTTTGTTTTGGGTTTTTAGGTACCATAAGGGGTTTTACGGTTTTTTGGGGTCCTTTAGGGTTTTAGGGTCCTTTAGGGTATTTAGTATTTTTAGTGTCCTCTATGGTTTTTTTTTGTTTTAGGGTGTTTTCTTGGTTCTTAGTTGATTTGGGTTTTTTGTGGGTTTTAAAATTTTCTTAGGGTTTTTATATGGGTTTAGAGTCTTTTTGGGTTTTATGGTCTGTTATGGGGTTTAAGGTTTTTAGGGTCTTTTGGGGGTTTTAGTATTTTTAGTGTATTTAAGAGTTTTTATGGTTTTTTGTGTTTTTTTGGATTTTTGTTGTTTAAAGGGGGTTTTAGGGTTTTAAGGGGTTCTTAGTGTTTTGGAGGTTTTAAAGTAATTTAAGGTTTATTAGGGTCTTGTAGTGTTTCAGGGGGTTTTAGGTAATTTTAGAGTGTTTTGGGGGTTTTAGGGATTGAGGTGTTTTTAGTTTTTTTTTGCGATTTTAAGAGTTTTTAGGCATTTTGGGTTGTTTTAGGGGTTTTTAATGTTTTAGGGTTTTCTGGGCTGTTTTTACCATTTTATGGGTTTTTCAAAGTTTCCAGTTTTTTTTGTATTTTAGTGTTTTATTTGGTTTTAGGGTTTTTCTTGGGGTTTTAGGGGTTTCTTGGAGAGTTTTTATGGTTTTAGGGGTTTAGGGTTTTATTAGTTTTTAGGTTATTTTAAGGTTTTTATGGGTTTAATGTTTTTTATTGTTTTTTGGATTTTTAGGGTCTCTAGGGTTCTCATAGGGTTTATTAGGGGTTTTTGGGTTTTTATGGGTTTTTGGGTTTTTGGAGTTTTTTAGGTTTTTTTTTTGTTTTTAGGGGTTTGGGTTTTTTACGGGGTTTTTAGGTTCTTTATGTTTTTTAGAGATTTTAATGTTTTAGGGAATGTTTGGATTTTTCAGAATTTAGGGATTTTAGGGTATTTAAGGGTTTTTATTTTTTTTATCGATTTAGGAGTCTTAAGGGGTTTGGAGGGTTAGGGTTTTTAGAAATTTCATGGTTTTATGGGGTTTTCGGGGTTTTGGAGTGGTTTAGGGTATTTCAGAGTGTTGAAGGGTTTTTGTGGTTCTTTTATTGTTTTCATGAGGTTTTTTGGATTTTAGGGATTTTAGGGTCATTTATGGGGTTTAGGATCTTTTACAAGTTTTAGGGGTTTTAAACGTTTTATTGGTTTTATGGTTTTTACAGTTTTGATTGGATTTATGGTTTTAGGGTAATTAGTTTTTTAAGGTTTTTAGTGTTGTTAGGGTTATGGGGGTTTTTGGGGTTTTGGGGGGGGATTAAGTATTTTTAGGGGACTATTGTCTTTTCAGTTTTTTGTTTCTTTTGGGTTTTTATGGTTTTAAGGAGTTTTATGGTTATTTTTTGAATCTTATGTTTTTAGGGGTTTTAGCGCAAGGAAGGATCAGGACCTGGCTCTCCATGGCCCCCCAAAATGTATAAGAAAAATACAAGCAACAGAAATAAGGGGAGGGTGGGTTCAAATGACCCACACCCAAAATCCCCAACACCCCTACAAATGAGAACCCCAAAAGAACCAAAAAAAAAAGAAATGGAAACATGTCAGTCAATGTCTCTGCCAAAGTCATAAATAAGGAATGCGTTGTAAGGGTCGCCATCCGCACCATATCCAGAAGCTGCGTCAGCAATGAAGAAGTCAGAGTCCACCCCTGTGTCCATAGATTTCCATCCAGAATCAAGGTCCTTTTGAAATCTGAAGAGCATCACTTACTTCTCCCTGAGCCTCTCCTGCTATAAGGTGCATGGAGACCGCTCTCGCTTGTTTGATTTTAATTTTAGTTCCATCGCCCTTGAGGTTGCCCAGGTCTCCATGGGCCGAGGAATAGAATAATAGTCCCTCTTCTACCTCTTTTTTGGGGTCCAGAGGAGAAGATATCCTCATGAACGACCTTCCTATAAATTATTATGTCCTTGGCCACACTTGAGGCTCCCTTATCACCATACTTGTTCCCGCACTTTGTCAGTAGTGGGTTGGAAACTTGTCCAGAGGGTGCTTCATCCCCCTTTTGAGAAGTATCCCCATGAATAGATTTTTCCCTCCTAAATTAGGCCATCATGGGGTTTATCCTATGGTCATCCTCAACAAAAATCTCCCAAAATATTTTAGCCTCATCTGTGATGTAGAACCTTGTTTGTTCCACTACCACCATGTCTTGCAGATTCACATAGTGGTCCACACCAGACGAGGCTCCATGCACTACCATGGCTAGCTACATATCTGAGGCCATAACTCCTTCAAAAATTTTCTATCAATCTCTGGAAGTAACTTTCCAACCATGTCCTCAACATGATCTACACCAAACCTCTTCATCAGGAATCGCTGGAAAACCCCCCAGGACAACCCTCCAATTTTCACCAAACATAAAGGTTATCCCCAAATGGTCATTCAGGCTCTGATCAGGGGGTCCCTCATCAAAGCCTAGGGTCTACTTCCCATCCATAATCAACTCCTTCCCAACTATAATCAGCTTCTTCCCATTCCAATCCACCTCCTCCAGCTTATACACCTCCCCCTACTTGGACACCCCACCTGCGCCGCATCACCACTAGCTGACTCAACAGATTCCAAACCCTCAAATCTATTACTTAGAGAAACACCATCCATATCCAGTAATTGAGTGCTACTGTCCGGTCCACTACCTTTTATCGAGGCCACTACAACACAACTCTAGGGCTAGATTAGGGTTTTAAGGGGGTTTGATGGGCCTTTATAGTTGTTAGACTTATAGTGATTTTTTCTTTTTTTTGTGTGGGTTTTTTGGGTTTTAGGGTGTTTTAGGGGTTTTCAATATTTTTAGGGTTCTTATTCGTTTTTATGATTTTTTGGGATTTTAAATATTTTAATGGGACTTAGAAGTTTCTACAGTTTTTGTGGAGTTTTACAGTTTTTTAGGATTGTAGTATTGTTAGGTTTTTTTGGGGTTTTGGGTTTTTTGGTGTTATTATAGTTTTTAGGAGGGGGGTTGTTTTTGGGGTTTTTAAGGGTTTTATGATTTTAGAGGGGTTTTATAGTTTAAGTGGTTTGAGGGTCGAATTTTTAGGGGTTTTAGGTATTTGTATGGGTGTTTTAGTGTTTATGGGGTTTTAGTGTGTTTTTTTGGCTGGTGTTGTGGGTTTCTTGGATTTTAAGGGGTTTTTATCATTTTTTGGGTTTTTGGGGTTTTAGGGCATTTTATGGGTTTTAGGGTATTTTAGGGTTTCTTATGGTATTTAGTATCTTTTAATGTTTTTAGTTGTTTTTAGGGAATTTTATGGGTTTTATGTTTTTTAGGATATTTTGGAACTTTTTGGGTTTTTAGTGGTTTTAGTGGTTTTTAGTGATATATAGGGATTTTATAGGGTTATGGGATCTTTTGATTTTTTATGTGTTTTAGGGACATTTTTGGGTTTTTTGGACATTTATGGTTTTTAGGGTTATTTAAGGGTTTAGGTTTTTTTGGTTCCATTATGGTTATTTGTATTTTTAAGCACATTTAGGGTGTTTAAGGGATTTCAAGGGTCCTTTAGGGGGGTGGGGTTGGGGGTTTTTAGGGACCTTTATGTTTTTTAGGGGTTTTAGTGGACTTTAAGTTTTCTAGGGTTTCTATGGTCTTTTATGGGGTTTAGGGGATTTAATATCTTTTATGGATTTAAGGGTTTTTTATAATATTTTAATACTTTTTCAGGTATTTATGGTCTTTTATAGTTTTTAGTATTTTTTAGTTTCTATTTGGTTTTTAGGGTGTTTTACAGTTTTCATGTGTTTTTAGGGTATTTTTGGGGGTTAATGTTCTTTTATGGGGGGTTGTTATGGGGTTTAAGGGGTTTTTTTTAGTTTTTGGGGTTTTTATGGGGTTTATGGGTTTTTAATAGTTTTTAAGATTTTAGGGGTATTTATGGTTTTTAGAGTTTTTTTGTTTTTATGGGTTTTATGTTATTTTATGGTATTTGAGGTGTTTTAAGATCTTTTAGGGCTTGTAAGGTTTTTATATCTTTTAGGGTTTTAGCATTTATTGTTCTTTTAGGGGTTATTATGGTTTTTTACTATTTTTATCATTTTTAAAGGATTTTAGGGATTTTATGGGGGTTTTATGGTTTTTAGGTGTTTTAGAGTTTTTAAGGGGTTTAGGGTATTATGTGGTGATTATGGTTTTTTAGGGTTTTTAGAATTTTAATTTTAATTTTATTTTTAGTGTTTTTTAGGGATTTTGTAGGGTTTATGTATTTTTAGGGTTTTAGGGTTTTGCAACGAGCTATTTGTGGCGGGATCCCGTCGCAAATAGGCTTTAGCGACGGGGCCCCGTCGTAAATAGCCCGTTGCAGAAAACGGCGTCGAAAATACTATTTTTTGTGATGGGGAAGTTCCCCGCCCCAAATAAGTCTCTGATTATGTACATTATATATAAAATCCTTTTTCTACGGGCCCGTTGTTCCGTCAAAGATACTATTTTTAAAAATTAATATTTAAACTATTTGTGACGGGAGCCCATTGAAAAAGGTCCTGTCGCAAATACTAAACATAAAAAAAATATTTATTAAAATTATTATTAATGAAAAAATTATATTAATATTATTAACATAATAAAAAAATATATTCAAATTCTCAATATTCTCAAAAAAATATTAAAAAGTCATCAATTATTATTATTATTATTATTAAAGTAAACAAACATTAAAAAATATAATACTAAAAAAATAAATTTAATAATATTATGATTAATGAAAAATTAATATTAATATAATTAAAATAATAAAAAAATAAAAAAATTATTAAAATTCTCAATATTTACAAAAAAATATTAAAAAAATCATAAAATATTATTATTATTATTATTAGTGAAATAAACGAATACTAAAAAACATAATACTAATAATAAATAAAAAATATTAAAAATAAAAAAAATTAAATTATGCAATATTTTCACTAATATAAAAGACAAAAACTGTAAATAGTTCATATTACAAAAAATAGTTAATTCAAATTTTTTGAACATAATAAATTATTGGGGGTCGTCTTCTGGAGGAGGTGGAGGAGCTGTAAGTGATGGTGGAGGAAACTTCATCCCTAAACTATGAATCAGATGGTGCATGTACTCCTTTTCTCTTGATGCTGCTGTTGCTGCTGCTGCTGCCATTGACACATCTCCTCTTCGTGCTGCTACTGCTGACACATCTCTTCATGTTTCTTTTGCAAACTCTCTATATGCTCAGTTTGAGTTAGCAACTACTCTTGATACTATGAGGCAAAAGATGATGCCTCTCCCCGAGCTCCTCTCGGTCTGGACACCGACATCGCAATAGTACCATAATAAGTACCAAGAGTTAAATGAGAGCCAAACCGACTACTCGGACCTTCTCAAAGAAATACTGAGTGGCCTACATCCATGCCGCCTCATTGAAATGGTGGGAACTGGTCTGATCAGTTGTTTCTTCCTGACTCTCAGCCTGTGTCTGAGAGGTCGCTACCGCATATGACCCCTTCAATTCAAATTTGAAATTAAAATTGTGAAAATATTATATACTGATAATTGTCAAACTGAAAATAATAATACTAACCACAATTTGACGTTGGCGATCACTTCTAATCTCTCGAGTTGTGGGATCATTATACATCCTCCGATAAACGTCATACTCCGTAATATCAGGATGCTCGACTTCCTATAGAAATACAAAATAAACTGTTTATATTTAAATTTATTAAAATATTTAAAAACGATACTTATCATATGCTCTCTATGCGTACTGAATGTATGGATACCAGCTCGATGAGTCACCTCCTATCTCCCCCGGTTTTGCTGACCCACTGAAGATCTCCTCTGAAATCCACCACCCAATGAGTGTAAACATAATCCATCCCTAATGTGAGATGAAATGTACTCTAGCTTGTGGGCTCTACACGAATCATCAAATTCTGTCACTCTTTCTTTCTTAATGACCGTTCATCTCAAATTGTGAAAAAAATGATGGAAACAGTCATGCATAGACACCTTCCTTGCCGCGTGGATAGCGTCATACATGCTATCATCGATGGGATACCATAAACCGTAAAAATAATTTATAACATCAAGTTATTAATAAAATAAATTTTAAAATAAATATTATTTATTTACATACCATCCAATGATTGAACATATAGAGCCCCACATCAACGGTAATCTATTCCCATGTGATCCAAACTGAGAAAAATAATTGTGCAAGATTGCGCTCCCCTGTCTAATAGCTACATGCACAAAACAGTTAAAAAGGAATAAATAATCAAACAATTAGTATAAATATACATAAATTAATGAAAGATAACTAAAATATACAGGTTACCGTACCTCTGTGTTCATTGATCGAAGCCAAGACGTGGAAGTGGCTCGAAGATAGGGATAGGTATCATTAGTCACGCAAGACCGTGCCCCCTCCACACACCCCCTGAACTGCCAGTAGGATAAGGGTCAGATGATCCAAAATCCCCCTCATCCAAAGGTAGCTCAGACTTCTGCAACTCGCGAAATAGATCAGGATCCATCTGAAACACAAAATTATTGTGTTAGAAGATAGTTAAAAATAACTATTATATATAGATATATATTAGTTATGATTATAACCATCATTTAACTGTGTCAATTTCTATCTTCATAATCATCTCCATAGTTATAAATTTCAATGTCTTCATCTTCCTCATCAGCATCATCAATATACATATGAGTTTCAATTTCATCATCTCTGGTCTTTTCAAATTCATTTGTAACATCATTAACATCTTCGTCATCATCGATCCTTAATTGTGGTGTTTCATCATCGATATTAACATCTCTTTGTGAAAAAGATGGATTTTGAGAAGTCTCTTGAAAAATTTAAATTCCTTCCACTTCAGTGGAACCATATTCAGTTTGAGTAAAAAAAAATTCCCAAGATTTAATTTTTATTATGCTCCACCAATCACTCAAGTCTCTTGAAGTAACACAATACTTTGTGTAATAAATTTTATGTGCATGTTGATCCAGTAAAAATGGTTCATTTACTACAAGAAGAGTTTTATATTTAATATAAATGATTCCAAGAGTCAAATGAACATGAAAGTCTCTCTCAGTATCCAACCAATAGTATTTAAACATCGTTATGTAATTCTGTCCTAGATAATACAGCTCAATAATTTCATCCAAAATGCCATAAAAGTCAAATTTAGTTTCTCAGTGATGCGATCCTCTCAAGAAAACTCCATTGTTCATTGTTTTTTGATTCCACATATGCACGTGTATAAAATTTAAAACCATTCCCCACACATGAATTATAAGATTTAACCATTTTGGATGGTGGGTTACTCAATATACACAGTCTCTTATCAATTTTATCATCATGTTGAGACACATAAAAATTTATAAAACAATTATCAATATAATAAATAATAAATGAAATTGATATTATACCCTAAATAATTTATGTTACCAGTTTTTGAAACCATTGAGAATTTTTTTTTGTTTAAGTTCTTCAAGTGCAGATGCTGTAATTTGGGGAAGTTGTTTCTTGATATTATTATCATAAAACCTAAAAATAAAATAAGTTTACATACTGTAACATAAATTATAGAATAAGTTATAGAATCACTCATAGTAAAAATTATGTCATTTCTTCACAGTTGAGTAGAACATATGTATGAGCTCTATGATGTTCATCATCTGAAAGCCATCATTCGTGAACTCCACCAAACCCAATATTTAGATAATGAAAAACTAATAATTTATTATCCATTTCATCATTAAAATTTCCCTCATTTTTCCCATGTGATTGTGTTTTGAGGGATATTCATATTCAAAATAATGAGACTGGAAAAAAGAAATTTTCTATTGCAAATAAGCTTCAGCAATTGAGCCTTCAACTGATTCTTTGTTACATACCTTTTTCTTCAATTTCTGCATGCATCTCTTGAAAGGGTACATCCATCGAAACTGTAATGGACCTCCATATTTAGCTTCATGTGGAAAATGTAATATTATATTTTCTATTGAGTCAAAGAAATCCGATATGAATATTTTCCCCTGTTTACATATAATTATAGAAATATCATCTTTCAGTTTTCTTATCACATCATAGTCTTTTATCGCTGAAAAAATGTCTCGAAGAAAATATGATATGTCTGTTATCGAATCCTAAATCATATAATTCAACATACCTCTGAATCCAATCGGCATAATTCTTTCCATTATAATATGACAATCATGAAGTTTTAATCCGGTAATATAACCATTCTTAACACATCTGCCCAAATTAGAATCATAGCAATCTGGAAGTCTCAAATCTACAATCCACTGAAAAAATAATAAGAGACTCTCTTTGGACAATGTATTAGCTTCTTTTGGCTTCATTAACCTCTATGATCTGACATTTTCAAATAGTTCAAGTTCTGATAGCCTGTAAATATGGGCCAGATCTAATCGTTCCTTTATAGTATCTTTGGTCTTACCTGGTGTATCCAAAACTGTATGAAATAAATTATTAAAATAGTTCTTCTCAATATGCATGACATCCAACGTTTGGCGGACCAACAACTTAGACCAATATGGAAGATCCCAAAAAATGATTCATTTTCTCCAATTATGTTCTTTCCCAAAGCCATGAATTTCTATTAGTTTATTATTGGACCAAATGTGATGGGAGGTAATGAAAATTCAACTGATTTTAGCTCTGTACCTAAGATCATTTTTGGAGGTTCATCCCTTTAAAGTGTACCTTTTCTGAAATGAGATTTGTTACATCGAAAAGGATGATCAGTTGGAAGAAATCTATGATGACAGTAAAAATAGCATGGTTTTTTCCATTAACGAGCATAAAGACTTTGTTGTATTTCATACATTAAGGACATGATTTCAGACCATGTGTACTTCAGCCAGATAACATGCCATATATCAGAAATTAACTAATTATCCATATCAATGCAGCTTTTAATATGAAATTTTGTTTCGCAGTAACATCATATGTACTAAGACCGTCACTCCAAAATGAATTTAACTCATCAATAAATGGTTTCAAATAAACATCAATATTTTTTTGGGATGTACTAGGATTAATAAGGTCAAAAAGATATAGGGTTCCTTCATCAAAATACATGAAGGTAAATTGTATGGAGTTATAAAGATAGGACAACATGAATACTGATTACCATAAGAACCAAATGGACAGAAACCATAAGTAGAAAGACCCAATCGCATGTTTCAGGGTTCTAAAGTAAAATACAGATGCATAGGGTCAAAATGTTTCCATGAATCACCATCAGATGGACGATTCAATCTTTTATCAGTTGAAATCTTGGTTTTGTGCCATGACATCATTGAAATTTTGTTCTGAGACATAAATAAATGTTGTAACATGGTTTTAAGGTGGAAATATCTCAACTGTTTTACTGGAATTGATCTAGACTTCCCTGGTTTAGCTTCTTTATACCTCGATTGTCCACATGTGGGACAAATATCCAATGAATCATTTTTACTAGAATATAAGATGCAATTATTTGGACATGCATGAATCTTCCAATAACTAAGGCCCAGATTATGAACTAGCCTCTTAGTCCTTTAAAGACTTTTATGATTTTTAGAGTCTTCTATGGTGTTTAGTAATTTTTTAGGTCAATTAGGAGTTTCAACTTCTATTAAGGTATTTTATTTTTTTTGAGTCCTTTAGTGGTTTTTGAGTTTTAGGGATCTTAGGATCTTTTAGAGTTTTAGGGTTTTTTGGGTCCTATAGGGGTTTTAGGGGTTTCAAGGGTCTTTTAGGAGTTTTTATTATATTTTATTTTCTTTTGTTATTTTTTGGGTTTTAAATATCTTTTAGGGTTTTTAGGGTTTTTAGGGTTTAGGGTTTTAGGGTTTTAGGGTCTTGTTGGTTTTTAGGGGGATTGGAGTCATTTAGGGGCTTAGGGTATCATAGTTCCTTTTTGTGTTTTTATGTTTTTAGGGTCTTTTAAAATTTTAGGATCTTTTAGGGAATTTTTGGATTTTTTTAGATCGTAATATTTTAGGGTTTTTAGGCATTTAGGATTTTATAGTGTTTTATGGGTTTTTTGGTTTTTTGGGTTTTTGGGGTTTTATGAGATTTTAGGGACGAAGGGTTTTTTTAATGTTTTTAATGTTTTTAAAGGTTTGTTTGGTGTTTTTGGGGTTTTAATGGGTTTTTAGTGATTTTTAGGGGTTTATGAGTTTTAGTGTTTTAGGGTTTTAGGGGTTTTAGGGTTTTTAGTATTTTTAGGGTTATAATGGTTGTTTTTGGTTATTAGGTATATTTTAGGGTTATTTGGGTTTTAAGGGATTTAATAATTTTTATTGTTTTTTGGTTTGGTGGGGGGTTACGATTTTTGATGATTTTTTATGATTTTTGGGTTTTTTGGGTTTTTTGGTTCTTTAGGGGTTTTAGGGGTTTTATGGTTTTTAGGTTTTTTATAGATTTTAATTTTTTAAGGGTTTTATGATTATTAAGTATTTTAAGGATATTTTTTAGTTTTAATGGTATTTTATGTTTTTTGAGTTTTTCATAGATTTAAGGGGTTTTGGGGTTTTTAGGGATTTTATAGTTTTTATGGATTTTTATTTATTTATTTTGGATTTTAGTGTTTTTTGAAGATTATTTAAGTGTTTCTTTTTCTGTTAGTGTTTTTAGAGGTTTTTAGTGTTTTTATTGGTTTTTAAGGTTTTTAGGGTTTAGGGTATTAGTGTTTTTATTATTTCTATGGCCATTAAGATTTTTTAAGACCGTTAAAGGTTTTTATTGGGTTATTTAGGGTATTTTAGGGGTTTTAATGGTTTTAGGGGCTATGAGGTGGTTTTTTGGGTTTTAGGGTTTTTTGGACTTCTAGGGCAATTGAGGGTTTTTATCATTTTTTGGGTTCTTTTATTTTTATGGGTTTTTAATTTTTAAGGGCTTTCAGGGGTTTTAGGGTTTATATGGATTTTCATGGATTATGGGGTTTTTTGTGTTTTTATGGATTTTTTGATTATTAGTGTATTCAGAGTTTTTCTGGATATCTTACGAGTTTCAAGAATTTTAGGTATTTTAGTGGTTAAGATATTTTTTAGGGTTTTTAAGATTTTTTAGTGCCATTAGGGTTTTTTGGAGTTATTTAGGGGGTTAAAGGGGTTTCTAGGTTTGTTGAGGGGGTTTTAGGGATATAATGAGTTTTTAGGATTTTAAGGGAGTTTTAGGGTTTTGAGGGTTTTAAGTGTTTTTAAGGGTTGATAGGGGTTTTTTGGGTTATTGTGGTTTTTTATGGTTTTAAGGGTTTTAAGGGGTTTAATTTTATTAAGGGGTTTATCATTTTTTGGTTTTAAGTGTTTTCAATATTTTTAGGGAATTCTTAGGGTTTTCTTTGGGTTATTTTGGTTTTTAGGGGTTTTATAGTTTTCTGGGTTTTTTAGATTTTTAGAGTATTTTAGGGGTTTTGGATTTTTATGGATTTTTAGGGTTTTATGGTTTTATGGAATTTTTTGGGGTTTTAGTGTTTTTGAGATTTTAAGGGGTTTTACGGGTTTTTTGTGGGTTCCATAATTTTTTTGGGGGAGTTTATATTTTTTTATCATTGTTTTATGGATTTATGTTTTAGGGTTTAGGGTTAAGGGTATATGGTTTTGGGTGTACAATTTTGTTTTCTGGGTATACTGTTCATGGATTAGGGTTTACGGTTTAGGTATAAGGTTTAGGGTGTATGGTTTAGGGTTTATGGTGTAGGGTATAGGTTTTAGGGTGTACAATATAAGGTTTAGGGTGTAGGTTAAATGATTTAGGGTATAGGGTTTATGGTGTAGTGTTTATGGTTTAGGGTAAAGGTTATAATGTTTTTGGTGTAGGTTATTGTGTTTAGAAGGTAGGGGATATGTTTTACGGTTTAGGGTTTAAGGTTTATACAGGAGGGTATAGGGTTTATTGTGTAGGGTTAATTGTTTAGCGTGTAGGGTATTGGGTTTAGGGTATTGGGTTTAGGGTATAGGATTTTTGGTTTTTTTTGTATTGTATATAAGGTTTTTGGTGTAGGGTTTGGGATTTAGGGTTTAGGGTTTGTGATTTAGGGTGTTGAGTTTAGTGTTTAGGGTGTAGGGTATTTGGTAGAGGGTGTTGGGTTTACAATTTAGGTTGTATGGTATAGGGTTTAGGAGATACGGTTTATGGTGTACAATATTGGTTTTAGGGTGTAGGGTTCATAATTTAGGGTGTGTGGTATTAGGTTTAGTGTGCAGGATATAGGGTGCAGGGTGTATGGTTTTTGGTTTAGGGTATATGGTTTAAGGTTTAGGGTGTAGGGTATAGGGTTTCAATGGTTGGGTATAATTTTTAGGGCGTAGGATTTTGTGTTTAGGGAGTATGTTTTAGGGTTTATGGTGTATGGTACAGGGTTTATGGTGTGCGATATGGGGTCTAAGGTGTAGGGTTTATGTTCAAGGGTGTAGGGTTTACGGTTTAATTTTAAGGGTTTATGGGGTAGGGTTTACAGTTTCAAGTGCATGGTATACAATTTTGGGTGTAGAGTTTTTCTATTGGAGCATAAGGTATAGGGTTTAGGGTGTATGTTATTGGGTGTAGCATGTATGTTATGGGGTTTACGGTGTAGGATATAGGTTTTTGTGTTTATGGTAATGGGTTTAGGGTGTAGGGTTTGGTGTTTTGGGTTTATGGTTTATGTTTTAGGGTGTAGGCTCTACAATTTAGGATGTAGGGTTTTGGGTTTAGGGTTTAGGGTGTAGGGTAGAGTATTTTGGGTGTATAGTTTAGATTATAGCGTGTGTGGCATATGGTTTAGGGTTTATGGTTTAAAGGGTTTTGTATAGGTTTTATGATGTTGTGTTTAGGGTTTTGGGGTTGGGTATAGGGTCAGGTTTTTAGGTTTTTAGAGGTTTAATGTGTGTTTTAGGGTTTTTTGGTTTTTAGGGTTTTTTTTGCATTTAGGATTTTTTTAATATTTTTAAGTATTTTTAAGGGTTTTTAGGACTTCCTAATATTATTTTAGTGTTTTTAGGGTTTTAGGGGTTTTGAAGGTTTTTTTTACGATTTTGGGTTTTTTAGGATATTTAGGTTTTTTATGGGTTGTAATGATTATTTTGGTTTTTAAGGGGGTTTAAGGGGTTTTTTGGTTTGATAATATTTTTTTGGGGTATTAAGTGTTTTTGGTGTTTATTGGATTTTAGGGATTTTATGATTTTGAGGGGTTTCTGGAGAATTTTGGGTTTATTAGGAGTTTTAATGGTTTTAAAAGTTTTATAAGTGTTTTTAGGAGTTTGTCTCCTTTTTATGATTTTGGGGGTTTTATCATTTTTTAGGTTTTTGGGTTTGTTTTAGGGTTTTGATACTTTTTAGGGGTTTATATACTTTTGGGTGTTTTATGGGTTTTGTGGTTTTGGGGGTTTTCGGGGTTTTAGGTGTTTTTAGGGTTTAAGTGCCTTTGGGTATTTAGTGGTTTTAGGTTGTTTAATAGTTTTTAGGATCTCCTAGTTTCTTTGGTTTTTTTTGGTTTTTATGGGGTTTAGGGGTTCTATGTGGTTTTTATGCATTTTTGGGGGTATTAGACTTTTTATGTTTTTTTTGTTTTAGAGTGTTTCAAGAGATTTTAGGGTTTTGGGGGGGTTTTGGCATGGGGGGGTGTAAGGTTTCTTAGGCTTTTACTGTTTCTATTTTTTTTAGTGTTTTTATTTTTTTTAGGGTTTTTAGCCTTTTAGGGGTTTTTGGGGTTTTCCAGTTTTTTACGGCTTTTGGGCCTTTTTCTCTTTTTAGGGTTTTTAATGTCTTTCAATGTGTTTATGAGTTTTTATGATTTTTAATATTTTTTAGATAAATTTAGTTTTTTACAAGTTTTTTTGGACTTTAGTGGTTTTAGGGTATTTTAGTGGTTTTTATAGCATTTTTGGATTTTTTGTGCTTATAGGTTTGTTTAGGTTTATTTTTGGTTTTTAGTTTATTTTAGGGTTTTTAGGATATATTGATGTGTTTTAGGGTTTTTACTTTCCTTTTGGGTTTTCAGAGTTTTTAGGGACCTTTAAGGGTTTTAGGCTCTTTAAGGGTTTCAGGGGTTTTATGGTCCTTTCGGGTTTTAGGGTCTTTATAGTCATTTAGTGTTTTTAAGGTATTTTATTTTCATTTAGGGTTTTCTGGATCTCTAGTGACATTTTTTTATTAGTGTCTTTTAAGGGTTTTAGTGGTTTTAAGGGTTTTAGGGTTGTAGGGTTTTTATGGTATTTTAGCATTTTTGGGTTTTTAGGGGTTTTAAGGATTTACCGGTTTTTGATTTTATAGTGTTTTTAGGGGTTTCTTGTGCCTTTATGGATTTTAGGGTGTTTATGGTTTTTAGGGTTTTTATTGGAATTTAGGATTTTGAATTATTTTAGGATTTTTAGAGGTTTTATGGTTTTTAGGGTATTTATGATTTTTATTGCTTTTTAGTGTTATTATGTTTTTTGGGTTTTTAGGTTTTGTAGTTCATTTAGGTAATTTTAGTGTTTTTAAGAATTTAGGGGTTTTTAGGGTTTTAGGTGTTTTTATGGTTTTTATTAATTTTAGTGGTTTTAGAGTTTTTAGGTTTTTTATGGTTTTTGGGGGTTTTAAGTGTTTTAGTGTTTTAAGCTTTTAAAAAAAAAATTTTGAAGTGTTTTTTTCATTTAAAGGACATTTTTCAGTTTTTAGGGTTTTTTACGGTTTAAGGGGCTTTTGGGATTTTCAGTGTTTTATGTGTTTCAGGGATTTTAAGGGGTTTTAGTGGGTTTTTGGGTTTTATAGGGTTTTAATGTTTTAATGGTTTTTATATTTTTTGGGGTGTTTAGTGTTTTGTTATTTTTCTTTGGATTTTGGCATTTTTAGGGTTTTTTGGGGGTTTTATTATTTTTTAGTGTTTTTAGGGATTTTATGGTTTTAAGGGTTTTTATAGGTTTTGGGTTTTTTAGTGTTTTTAGCGTTTCAAGGTGTTTTAGGCTCATTTAGAGGTTTTATAGGGTTATTTAAGGTCATTTAGGGTTTTTAGTGTCGTTTTGGGGTATTAGGGTTTTTATGGTTTTTATGGGTTTTTAGGTATTTTTTCGGTTTTTAGATCTCTAGTATTTTCAAAGGGATTGGGGGTTTTAAGGGTATTTGGGTTTTTTAGGGTTTTCATAAGGATTTTAGGTGTTTTGGTTTGTTTTAATGGTTTTAGGCCCTTTTATGATTTTTAATTGGTTTTAAGGTTTTTATGGTTTTTAGGAGTTTTTAGTTTTTTTGGGTTTTTAGAGTTTTCAGAACTTTTTAGGGTTTTGGTGTTTTTAATTTTTTTATTATTTTTATTGGTTTAATGGATAATAGGGTTTTTTACGTTTTTTTTATTTTTTATTTGTTTTTAGCAGTTTTAGAGTTATAGGGGTTTTGAGAGATATTTGGATCATTTTAGGGTCTTAGGGTTTTTAGGGATTTTTAGGTATTTAGGTGTTTTAGGGTTTTATGGTTTTTAAAATTTTTTATGAGTTTTAAAGGGGAGTTTTGGATTTTCTGTGTATTTCATATTTTTTTGGGTTTATTTAGGAATTTTAGTGGTTTTAAATTTTAATGGGGTTTAGGGATTTTTAGTGCGTTTTAGGGATATTTGGGAATTTTTTGGGGGGTTTTATAATTTTTGGGGTTCTTAGTGTTTTTAATATTTTTAGGCTATCTAAGGGATTGTTTGGTACTTTTAGGGGGTTTGATGGGATTTTAGGGTGTTTTGGGTCTTAGGGATTTTAGGGTCTTTTAGTATATTTAGGGGTTTAAGGTATTTTTATGGGTTTTATGATGATTTTATTATTTTTAGGGTTTTTAGGGGTTTTATGGATTTTATACATTTTAAGGGGTTTTGGTTGTTTTTAGTGTTTTCTGTGGTGTTTAATATTTTTACGGGTTTTAGGGTTTTAGGTTGTTTTGGGTGTTTAATGTTTTTAGGGGTTTCCTGGGTTTTTATATTTTTCTGGGTTTTCATAGTTTTCTAGGTTCTCAGGAGGTGTTAAGGGTTTTAGGGTTTTTAGGGTTTTTATGTTTTTATTATGGTATGGGTTTTTGATTTTTAAGGATTTTTTAGTATTTTATGTGTTTTATAGTGTTTTTAATGTTTTAGGGTATTTTGGTATTTTTTTAGTTTTAATTGTATTTAGGGTTTTAGGGGGTTTTAGTGTTATTAGGGTCTTAGCATTCTTTTTGGGTTTAGGGGGTTTTAATGGATTTTAGTGCTTTTTAGGGTTTTTATGGTTTTATGGGTTTTTTTGTGTATAAAAGGTGCAGGACTAGGCTAACCTAGCCCCCCAAAAAATATTAGAAAAAAAACATAGCAGACAAGGGAGGGGCATGGTCAATCAACCAACACCCAAAAACCCTGGACAACCCCACAAAACCCAATAGTCCCCAAAAAACCAAAAGACACGCCAAACCAAAAAAATCCAGAAGCATCATTAACATCATCTCCCAGTCAAACATCAACTAGTATCTCGCAACACCAATTTCATCAACCATCGCTCCTTGCCAAGAATATCCACCACTAGTATCGTGGAGCCACCAGTATCTAAGTCATAATTCTCACCCTCGCCACCTTCAATCCGGTCAGCTTCCAGAAAATCACACCTTCCAGTAGCCAGTGGCTTCTCAGCAAGAAGACTCTCCCCCAACAACATCGAACCATTGGAACCAAAATCGCCAGCTTCCCCATCAACCATCACCACCACGCTAGGAATTTCCATTTTCTGTAGTACAAAAACACCAACTCCAAAAAAAGGCACCATCTTCAACACATCTCATCCATGTAACATACAACATTCAAGCATAATGCACCCAGCAACACATCCAAGGGTGTAGAACTACTTTCTCCGCAGCCCAAAAAACCCTTCCAGCAACATAAAATCCACAATGCATGACCAACACACAACATTTCATATCAGAACCATCAAACCAAAACAACATCTCTGGACAAAAAAACGACTTTGGCACCACAGGAAAGCATAAACCAAAACCAAATCGTAGCAAAATGAAAACTAGACAAGATCTTCAGCAAGAAAGAAGATCCAAACAAGATTTTAAGTAGAATATAGGGGACCAAAGAAACCATTTTAGTACCCCGATGAACCATAAACCATCAAATCAACCATATCTTAGCACAACTTAAGTCACCCCGCATCAACAACGTGAAATGTAGAAAAATCCAAGTAACCAGAAAACCAAACCTGAATATGCAGTGCAATTTGTTGACTAGATGATCTAAAAGCGCATGCTAGAGGACCAAGAAACCCACCAGTAGATCAACAAAGTTCCCTCTATATCTTCCATCTTCCATCGTGCAGCCCGGAGAAACAACAAATCTTACCAGAAATCAGATCTTCTAGAAGAGATGGATGAAATACCAGCAACAGAGAGAGAATGATCATCGCACTACACCTATTATGAATCTTTTCACCATGGAAACCAATATTCCAGGATGGATACCTTTCCCAGGTCTTTTAAAAAAAAGATGATGAAGAAACCACACGAATCCACAGCCCTCACCACCATAGACAAAGACCCCTGCATTGACCGACTTACGAAGCTCCCACCAAGGGGGACCAATCGAGAGAGAGTCGACCAAATCGGTGAATAAGAACACTGGAATGAATCTACCATGGAGTATTCGGGGATAAATCCGTGGAAAAATCATCACCAAGAGGGAGAACCCAGGAGAGAGTGGTGAAATTTTCTTTAACTTTTTTTGTGTTTTTAGGGTTTTTATGGGTTTTTTGGTTCTAAGGGTTTTCAATGGTTTTTATTGGTTTTAAATATTTTATGGTTTCTAGGGTTTTGGGGTTTCAGGGTTTTTTTTTGTTTTTATGGTTTTTGGGGTTTTTATCCTTTTTAGTTATTTTAGGGGTTTTAAGGTTTTTTTAGGTTTTTTATGGTTTTTGGGGGTTTGAAGGGTGTGGGGGGTTTTGGGAATTTTTTGGATTTTTTGGGTTCTTATGGGGTTTATGACTTTTATTAATTTTTTGGGTTTTAGGGTTTTTTGGTGGTTGTAGGGTTTTTTGGTGGTTTTAGGGGTTTTTAGGGTTTTTAAGGTTTTTAGGGGTTTTATGGGATTTAGGGGTATTTATGTTGTTTTATAGTTTTTAGGGATTTTAGGGTTTTAAGGTTTAATTGGTTTTTAGGGTGTTCCAGTGGGGTTATAGTTTTACAGTTTAGGGTTTTAAGGGGTGTTTAGGGTTTAGGGTTTTTTATAGGTTTTATAGGCTTTACGGGTTTTAGGGTTTTTAGTGGGTTTTATGGTTTTAGGGTTTTTATGGTCCTTCAGGGTTTTTTGGGTTTTACGGTTTTTATATTTTTTTAAGGAATTTTAATGTTTTTAGTGTTTTTTGGGGGTTTAAGGGGGTTTTTTGTTTTTTGGGGTCTTATTTAATCATTTATATTTTTATAGGGTTTTTAGGTTCATTGTGGTTTTTAGGGGTTTTAGGATTTTTTTGAGGGTCTTTATATTCTTTTAGTATTTTTAATGTTTTTTGGGTACTATATGGAATTTATGATTTATTTGGGGGGGGGGGGGGTGGGGTTGGGTTTTTAAAATTTTTGGGGTTCTTTTAGGTATTTTGGTTCTCTATCATTTTTATTTTGTTTAAAATTTTTAGGGTTTTGGGTTTTTCTGGGTTATATGGTATTTATAGGGTTATTAAGGTTTTTATGGTTTTAGGAATATTTAGCGTTTAAGGGGTTTTAAGGTTTTTAGGATTTTAGGGGGGTTTACTGTTTTTAGTCATTTTAGGGTTTTAAATGTTTTTTTTTATTTTAGGTATTTTAGGTTTTTTTAGGGGTTTAGATTTACTTTCGAGTTTCCAGGGTATTTAGGGTTTCTAGGTGTTTGGGGGTTTTAGAAGAATTTATGGGTTTTTAGTGTTGTTAGTGGTTATTTGGGTTTTGGGTGGTTATCGTGGGTTTTTAGGGTTTTGGGGTTTCAGGGATTTTAGTGTTTTTAGGGTTCTTAATGTTTTAGATCTAATTTATGGTTTTTTAGGGTTGTAATGGTTTTAGTTATTTTAGGGATTTTAGGGATTTTAGGATTTATCTAGGCTTTTATAGGCTTTTTATGGGTTTTAGGGTTTTTAGGGTTGTAGGGTTTTTTAGATTTTTATTGTTTTTATGGTTTTACATGGATTTGGGGGATTTTAGTGTTTTTTTTGGTTTTAGTGTGTTTTAGGGTGCTTTAGTGTTTTTAGGGGATTATGGGGTTTTTAGGGCCTTGTAATTTTTTAGTGTTTTGTGAGTCTTATAGGGTTTTTTAGGGTTTTATGATTTTCGGTTTTTAAGATCTTTTTTTGTTTTAGGGGTTTATGGGTTTTTGGTTCTTTTTATGTTTTAAGGGATTTTTTGGGTCTTTGAATGTTTTTAATTGGTTATTGGAATTTGTGGATTTTTTAGGGTTTTTTGGTCAATTTGTGTTTTTTAGTTTTTTAAGGTCCCTTGGGGATTTTTTGGATTTTAAGCCTTTTACGGTTTTATGAGTTTATTAGGGTTTTATGGGTTTTGGGGGATTTTTTAGGATTTTTGGGTTTTTTTGAATTTTTGGGATTTTAGTTGTTATGGGGTTCTTTTAGCGGTTGTTATGGGTTTAAATGTTTTTATGCTATTTTAGGGTTTTTAGGGGTTTAAAGGTTTTTAGTTTTTCTTAATCTTTTAGTTGGGTTCTAGGTTTTTTAGTCTCATTTATCATATTTTGGGTTTTCTTGGGTATTTAGTGTTTTTAGGGGATTTATAGTTTTTAGGGAGTTTTAGGGTATTTTAGTTGGTTTTAGGGATTTTTAGGTCATTTACGGATTATTGGGGTTTTATGTTCATTTATGTGTTTCAGGGTCCTTTATGATTTTACGATACTTTAGAGATTTCGGGTTTTTTGGGGTGATTTAGTGTTCTTAGTTACCTTATGGGGTTTAGGTACCTTTATAGTTTTTTTATTGTCTAGGTTTGTTTAGGTTTTTTTGGGTCTTGTAAGAGTTTTTCATGTTTTAAGAATCTTTTAGAGTTTTCTTGTATTTTTATTGTCTTTTTGGGTTTTTGGATTTTTGTGAATTTTAGGGTTTTCAAGGTATTTTAATGGATTTAGGGTTTTAAGGTCCATTTATTCGTTTTAGGGACTCTTATGGGTTTTAGTGTCTTTAGTTTCTTTTATGGTTTTTTAAGTTTTAGGGTCTTTTAGAGGGTTTTAGGCTGTTTTAGTGATATTTTTTTTGTTTTTTTGAAGGTTTTAGGGTTTTTTAATTTTTAGGGATTTTATGGGTTTTTTGGGTTTTTACGTATCATTTTTGTTTTTAGATTTTTTAGGGTTTATATGGTTTTTATGGGTTTTAGGGTTTTAATGGTTTTATTGGATTTTAGGGTTTTTTATGATTTTTATGGCGTTTAAGGGTTTTTTTGGAATTTAAGGGGTTTTTAGGTTTTTTGGGTTACATATGACTATAAGGGTTTTTAGTTTTGTAAGTGTATTTAATTTTTCTAAGTAAATTTATGGGTTTGGGGTTTTTTTGGTTTTTAGGGGATTTGGGTTTTTTGGATTTTTGGTGTTTTAGGGGGTTTTAAAGATATTATGGGAGTTTAGGGTATTTAGGAATTTTTAGTTATTTTTGTCATCTTAGAGGTTTTTAGGGCATGGGGTTTTAATGGTTTTTATTAGGTCTTAGGGTTTTTAGGGGTTTACGGTTTTAGGGTTGTAGGGTTTTTAGTTTTTTTAGGGGTTATAGGTTTTTAAATGGGGTTTTGGTTTCCTTTGGAGTTATTAGTGTTTTTATGTTTTTTATGTTTTTTTATTTTATTTAATGTTATTAGGGTTTTTAGTTTTCTTGGGGATTTAGGGATTTTAATGTTTTTAAGAGATTTTAGGGTTTTTAGGGTTTTGGGGGTTTTGTGGGTATAAGGGGAAAGGAAGGTGCGAGGTTAAGCTATTTCTGCCCCCCCCAATTTATTAGGAAAAAAGACACAATAGACAAGGGAGTGGTGGGGTCAATCAACCCACACCCAAAAACCCTGGACACCCCCCAAAAAACCCAAAAGTCTCCAAAAAGACACACAATACCAGACAAAGCAGAAAAACAAAATCTTCTCGATCAGTATCTCCCAGCCAACCAGCAACTAGCATCCTGCAAGACATTTTTCAGCATCTAGAGCAATTTACAACCACACTGAACCACTGGCACCAAGATCATTGATATCAGCTTCATCATTTCCCATCCCACCATCATCCAAACTCTTGCACCTCAGTTTCCAATAGCCAACACCCTCTTCAACTGTACCCATCCAAGCAACATCTATCAAGCAACCGCTCAGTCCCCAACATCCTGAACCTCTTATTATGGTAGCTTCCACCATGACATGCCTGTAAAAACAACCAACAACACAGGACCACCAGCACCCATTCCCAGAAACAATATCTTCATCACATCCCATCCTAGTAGCAAGAAGAATCTAGTTCCATAGTTTCCGACAACCTGTAATTTCTTTCGCACCTTATAAACTAGAATTATTAGACAACCAACCCCTCACATCAGCACATGCCAATTTCCACAACAGTAGAAAACAAATCAAACAGACCAAAGCCATCTTAACTAGAAACTCAAACCAAATACCTCTAAAAAAATATACAACCCATCCAATAGACCAGATCACCACCATTCGTAGTACCCAAAGGCATTGAAACTTCCAACAAAACTCAACAAACCCAAAATCCAGTGCCCTCAATGATTCACACCCAGACCATCCACAAACCAGAATCCTGTAGTCCAATATAACATCTATAAAGCAACAAAACTTAATGATCCCTTCATAAAAAGCATTAAACAGATCTGAGAAACTAGAAGAACGAACTTGAAAATTCTGCACAGACCGGTGCCAAACCGAACTCATCTGTGTCCCCTGCAACCACTGAGTAGCAACAGAATCCCTCATAGTAGCTCTAAGAACCATTCTCCTCATACCGTAAAAAATCCAGAAACTCCACCAATAAACACCCATCCCCAGATCATTGTCACAGAACCTCATCTGATCGTGACTCCTCCAGAACTGCCTTAAAATGATAAGCACGGGAAGAGGCGATGCGGCCTCATGACCAGATCCGAGAACACCAATAGAAGCACGATCAAGGATGATCCCTACTGACGAAATGACCCACCACTCAGAGAGTTGACCAAGGAATCCTCTACAAAAAAGGAGGCACCTCCACAAGAGAGACAATGCCCAAGGAAGAGCAGAAACCAGATATTCCAAAGCCGAGCCAAATAACTGCCATATCCAATCCAAATCATCACCGCCTATTACCGAACAGAGCCTCTGGATCCCGTCAACATCAAGCACGTTCTACATCTCCCACAAGCGCTCTTGGGAAGAAGACCTCTTGAATAGAACTCTATCTGCATCAAAAGGCCCAAACTGGAAGAGATTAACGAATCCACTCAGAATGAAACTAAAATCAAACCCTGGAGATCACCGGGTCCGGAGGGAGATCCTAAGAGAGAGAGGCAGAATTTCTCTATTGGGGGTATAAGGGTTCTTTAGGGTTTTTCAATTTTTTAGAGTTTTTTGTGTTTTTAGTGTTTTTTGGGATTTTTAGCAGTTTTTGGTGTTTTTTGGGGGGTTTAGGGGTTTTCATCATATTAGGGGTTTAAATGTTTTTTCGTTTTTATGTATTTTTTTAGGGATTTTGGTTTTTTAGGATTTTAGGGTTTTTAGGGGTTTTTGTGTTTTTTGGGAGTTTTAGAGTTTTTAATGTTTTTTATAGTTTTTAGGGTTTTAGTTTTTTAGGGTTTTTATATTTTAATGGATTTAAGTTTCTGAAGAGTTTTAGGGTGTTTTCAGGGGTTTTATGGGATTTTTATGGTCTTTTAATGGGTTTTAGGGTTTCTAGGGCCTTTTAGTGTTTTTTGGGTTCTCATGTGTTTTTGGGTCTTTAAGGGGTTTTTATAGTGTTTTATAGTGTTTTATGGTTTTTAGGGGATTAATATTTTTTTTAATAATTTGGGATTCGAGCATTTTTAGTGTTTTTAGGTGATTAATGGGTTTTTGGGAAATTTAGGGATTTTTTTTTGTTTTTGGGATCTATTATGGATTTTTACTAATTTGAGGCTTTTGGGACTTAAAGGGCTTTCGGTATTTGTTATGGGTATTTTCAGGGTTAATGGATTTATGGTTTTAAAGGTTTTTAGGTGTGTTAGGGTTTCAGGAGTAATTTATGGGTTTTTATGTTTTTATATGTTTTATTGTTTTTCGGTTTTTTAGTGTTTAATGGATTTTTCATGTTTTTAGGTCCTCTTTAGGGTTTTATGGGTTTTTAGTGTATTTAAGAGTTTTCAGTGTTTTTATGATCTTTAGGGGTTTATGGGTATTTAAATTATATAAGGGGTTTTATGGAATTTTAATAGTTTTAGGATTTATAGTGTTATTTGTGGGTTTTGGGGGGGTTAGGGTTTTAGTGTTTT
Organism: Viscum album; assembly: GCA_963277665.1. NCBI lineage: Eukaryota > Viridiplantae > Streptophyta > Magnoliopsida > Santalales > Viscaceae > Viscum > Viscum album. The sequence continues at coordinate 1,151,072,252 of OY728152.1, forward strand.
TAGGGTTTTAGGGGGGTTTTGACTTTTTAGGGATTTTAGTGTTTTAGAGTTTTTATTTTTTTAGGATTTTTAAAGGTTTTTTGTGTTTTATGGTTTTTTATGATTTTAGGTTCTTTATCTTTTAGGGTTATTTTAGGGTTTCGGGGTTTTTAGTGTCTTTGGGGTTTTTGGATTTTTTTGGTTTTTTTTGTGTTTTTGGGTCTTTAGGGTTTTTAGTATTATTAGGAATTTTTTAGTTCTCATTTGGGTTTATTAGGAGGTTTTTATAATAATTTTTAGTTTTTTTGGTTTTTGAGGTTTTTTATTTCTTGGGGGATTTTACATTTTATAAGGGTTTAAAGATATTTAAGGGTTTTATTGATATTTAAGGTTTTGGGGGTTTTAAAGGGGTTTTAGTAGTTTTAATGTCATTATGGATATTAGGGTTTTTAGGGGTTTTAATGTTTTTAGAGTTTTATGGATTTTTAGTTTTGTTTTTATGTTTTTATGTTTCTGTGGTTGTTTAGTGTTTTTAAGATTTTTAGAATTTTAAGCATTATTTACAGTTTTAGGGATTTTTTGAATTTTTAGGGTGTTTAAGGGGGTCTAAGGTCATTTAAGGATTTTATTTGGATTTAGGGAATTTTAGTATTTAAGGTTTTTAGTGTATTTTTGGGTTTTTAGGGTTTTAGAATCTTTTAAGGGTTTCAAGGTTATTTGGGTCTTTTAAGCGCATTTTAGGTTTTAGGGGATTTTATAGTTTTTAGTGTTTTAGTGTTTTTTTGGATTTTTTGTGTTTTAGGGTTTTAGGTTCTATTATGTTATTTTAGGATTCTTATCATCTTTTATGGTTTTTTGGGGTTTTAGGGTCGTTTATGGTTTTTAGTATTCTTTAGAGTTTTTAGGGGGATTTAGGGTTCATTTGGGTTTTTAGGTCCTTAAGGGTTTTTATGCTTTTTATAGTCCTTTGGGGTTTTTATGGTTTTTAGTTTCCTTTAAGTTTATTATGTGTTTTTTAGAGTCTTTAATCATTTTGAGGGTATTTTAGGGACTTTCATGGTTTTAGAGTTTTTTGTGTCTTTAGGGGTTTAAAGGTTTTTAGGGTCATTTAGTTGTTTTTTAGAGCTTTATAATTTTAGGATATTTTATGGTTTTATGAGATTTTGAGGTCTTTTAGTGTCTTTTAGGGACTTAAAGGGTTTTGGGTATTTTTGGATTTATTTAGGTGTTTAGGGTTTTTTGGCCTTTTGAGGTTTTTGTGGTTTTTTTGGTTTATTTATGGGTTTCCAAGGGTTGTCTGGGTTTTTATGGGGTTTTAGGGTATTTAGGGGTTTCTTGTGGGTTTCAAAAATTTTAGCGGTTTTTAGGAGTTTTAATGGTTTTTAGGGTTTTTAGGGTTTTTAGGTTTTTTAGACTTTTTAAGATTATTTAAGGATTTTAAGGTTTTTTTTCTTTTAGGTTTTTTAGGTATTTTAATGGGTTTTTAGGTCTTATAGTGTTGTTTTGGTTTTTCAAGTTTAATTAGTTTATTTAGTGTTTTGAGTGTTTTCTTATGGTTTCCAGGATTTTCATATGGGTTTTTAGGGTTTTTAGAATTTTTAATGGCTGTAGAAGTTTTTTTTAGGATGCTATTATTTTTATGGTTTTTTTGGAATGTTATAGTTTTTAAGGTTTTAATGGGTTTAAAGGGTTTTAGGGTTTCTTTGGGTTTTAGTTTTTGGGGGGGTGGGGTGGGGTAGTTTTTTTCATGTTTTTTAGGGGGTATTAGGGTTTATAGGTTTGTTTTAGGGTTTTCAGATTTAGTGTTTAGGGGTTTGGGTTTAGGATTTAGGGTATAGGGTTCAGGGAGTATGGTGTAGTGTTTTGGGTGTAGGGTTTATGTTGTAGTGTATAGGGTGTACGGTGTATGGTATATGGTTTAGGGTGCAGGGTATAGGGTGTAGGGTGCAGGGTATAGGGTTTAGGGTATACAGTATATGGATTCTAATCTAGGTTATAGGGTTTAGGGTGTAGGGTTTAGGGTGTAGGGTGTTGGGTATAGGGTTGGGTTATAGGTATTAATCATTAGGATGGAGGTTATAAGGCTTTGGGTCTATGGATAAAGGCTTATGTTAAAGGGAATTGGGTGTATGGTGTAGTTTTTATGGCCTAGGGTGAAAAGTATAGTGTTTAGGGTGTAGGGTTTATGGTGTTGGGTGTAGGTTTTAGGGTTTGGGTGTTGGATATTGGGTTTGTCATGTTGGTTTAATTGTTTATGGTGTAGGGTTTTGGGTTTAGGGTGTAGGTAATACCGTTTATGTGTTTAAGAGGATTTATTATCTTTATGGGGTTTTAGAGTTTTTTTTATATTAAGGGTTTTTAGTGTTTTTATGTTTGTTATGGGTTTTTAGAAGTTTTGTGGTTTTAATTGGGTTTTATTGCTTTTGTATGTTTTTGAGGGAATTTATAGTTTTTATGGGTTTTTATTTTTTATGGTTTTAAAGAGTTTGTTTGTGATTTTAGGGTATTTTAGTGTTTCTGGGTTTTTAGTGTTTTATGGGTTTTAGGGTTCTTTTAGAGTTATTTTAGGGATTTGAGGGATTTAGGGTTTTTAGGGTTTTAAAAGGTTTAAAGGGTTTTCTTATGGGTTTTAGTGGTTTATTATGGGTTTTAGGGTTTTATTAGGTTTAGTTTTTTAATAAATTTAATATTTAATTAATGATTTTAGTAGTTTTAATCTGTTTTTAGTGTTTTAGGGGTTTTAGGGTTTATTAGGGTTATTAGGTTTTTAATATTGCCAAGGGTTTATGATTTTTTTTGTGCATTTGGAATTTTCAGAGATTTTTTTTTGGATTTTGGGGTTGCTTTAATTTTTTTTGGGTTTTTTGGTTTCTAGGGGTTTTTAAGGTTTGAGGGCATTTTTTTGTGTTTTTAATGTTTTTTGGGTTTTTTGGATTTTTTGCTTTTTAGGGTATTTTTTATTTTTTATTTTGATTTTTAGGGTATTTTATGGTTTTTATTGTTTTTAAGGTATTTAGGGGTATTGGGGCTTTTAGGGTTTTTAGAGTTTTGTGAGTTTTACCGGATTTTAGGGAATTTTGGGTTTTTAGGGATTTCAGGGGTTTTTGGGTTTGAAGTGGTTTAAGGATTTTTTTTGGGTTTTTAGGTTTTTATAGGGTTTTAGGGGTTATTTAATTTTTTATGGATTTATTTGGATCATTGGGGTTTTTTGGATTTTAGGGGTTTTCTTTATGTTTAGGTATTTTAGGTGTTTTAGAGTTAGGGGGTTAGTGTTTTTTGGATTGGTTTATTGGTTTTAGGAGTTTTTATATTTTTATGGATCTTTGGGTTGTTTAATGGTTTTTAGCATTTAAATGGTTTTATGTTATTTTATGGTTTTTAATATTATTGGAGTTTTTAGGGTTTTTAGGGGTGTTTATAGTTTTTTGGTTGTTGGGGTTATGTGGCTTTTATAGTTTTTATGGTGTTTATGTGGTTTTTGGTCATTTAAGGACATTCTGGTGTTTTTGTAGTCTTTTATGGGTTTTTTTGGTTTTTCGGTTCTTTTAGTGTTTTTAGTTCTTTTTGGTTTATTGGTTTTTTTATTTATAGTTTTTTTGGGGTTTTAGAGGTTTTATGGGATTTATGGGGTTTTAGACATTTTAGTTTATTTTATGGTTTTTAGGGGTTCTATTGATTATTTTACTATTTTTATGGGTTTTAGGGTTTTTTCTGGTTATTAGGGTTTTTGTGGTTTTTTGTTTTTTGGGGTCTTATGATATTTTAGAGTTTATGGTTTTTATTGTTTTGTTTTTTCATTAGTGATTTTAGTGGGTTTTATGGTTTTTAGGGTATTTTAGGTTCTTATGATTTTAGGGAGTTTTAGGGTTTTGGGTTTTTTATGACTTTTAAAATTTTAAGGGTTTAGGGATTTTACGATTTATTTATGGGGTTTATTGGTTTTTTTTGGATTTAGGGTTTTTTGGGCTTGTAGTGTTTTATGGATTTTAGGGTTTTTGAGTTTCTAGGTGTTTTAAAGGAATTTTATTGGTTTAGTGTTTTAGGATTTTTTTTGTATTTTTTGTATTTTTATGTTTTTCTTGTATTTTAATATATTTTTTCGGTTTTAGGATCTTTTATGTTTTTTAGGGTTTTAGGGGGTTTTAGGTTATTTAGGGTATTTTTAACTTTTTAGTATTTTAGTGACTTTGGAAATTTTTTTCCAGTGTTTTTGGGACTTTTAGTGGGTTGAAGGGTTTTATAGTGTTTTCTAATGTTTTATGGGTTTTAGGATCTTTTAGGGTTTTAGGGTTTTTAGTGTTTTATAGTTTTTTGGGTTTTCTAAAGTCTCCTAGGGTTTTAGGGGGTTTTAGAGTTTTTAGTGATTTTATGGGTTTTATGGTTATTTTTGCATTTATTATTTGTAGGTTATTATATGGTTTTTAGGTATTTAGGGTCCTTTAGGGGTTGTAGGGAGGTTTAGGGCCTTTAGGGTTTTTAGGGTCCTTTATTATTTTAGGGATTTAATGTTCATTTAGGGTATTAATGGGATTCAGGGTCCTAAGGTGTTTTAGGGTTCATTTAGGGGTTTTAGGGTTCTTTCGGGGGTTTTAGGGTCTTTATGGGGTTTTGGGACCTTTAAAATTCTTAGAGTTTTAAGAGTATTTTATTTATTTTTAGGGGTTTTATCACATTTTATGGTTTTTTATAGTTTTTAGAGTTTTTAGGGGGTTTATGTACTTTTAGGGGTTTGGGGTTTTAGGGCTTTAGGTGATTTTTAGGGGTTTAGTGGTTTTTTTGTATTTTAGACTTTTAGGGATTCTTTATGTTTTTAGGGGTTTTAGGGGTTTTATGGCTTTTAGTGTTTTCCCATTATTTAATAGTTTTTAGTGTTTTTAGAGTTTTTAAGTTTTTCTAGGGTTTGGATTCTTCTCGGAGTTTTATTATTTTAGGGGATTTAGGGGCTCTTAGAGTTTATAATGGGATTTTAGTTTTTTAGTTTTTTATTAGTGTTTTGTAGTTTTTGAGTTTTTTTGGGTTTTTGGGTTTCTTAGGGTAGAGGACGGTTCGTTGATATGCTATTCCTACCCCCCCCCCCCCCCCAAATTTATTATAAAAAAAAGACGCAGCAGACAAGGGAGGGGTGGGGTCAATCAACCCACACCCAAAAATCCTGGACACCCCCACAAAACCCAAAAGTTCCAGAAAAACCCAAAAGACCTAGAAACCCATACAAAGAAGAAAAACTAAAGCATCTCTAGCAGCATCTCCTAGCCAAACAACAACCAGCAGTAGTTCAAAATCATCACCTTCAACAGCTCCCTTCCAGGAAGCAACAAGCACCCAGCTTCACTATCTCCAGCCTCCATCACCTCCTCTCCAACCATATCCACCGCCAACATCACATAACCAGCACTAGAATCATAAACAACAGCTTTATCAAAACCTATCCATAAAACACCAAACATCCAGCACCACATTTTCAGGCAACCAACTCCTCTTTCAAACAAACATTTCCCAGAAGCCTGCTTCCACATCAGCAACCAGCAACAACAATTCCACTCAAACCCACCATAACAAAATTCCAGCACCCACCACCTCCAGTCCTCAAGCAATGCGGAAACCAAAATCCAGTAGATCATCATCCAACAATTCAATATCCAATCAAAAATTAGCAGCAACTCATGAAAAAACCAAGAACTAGAAGTAATAATCATACAACAGCTCAGAAACCAGCAACCATCTCCTCCTGGCCAGATGGGTTCCAGCATCCCACCATAGCCAAAAACACAAGACAACCATCACCCATGCCTAAACCCATTCCTCACCATCCACAACTCCTTAAACTCATCATTCAGAAATTGCAACAACAAAAAATCACAACCAAACTCGCCACAAATCAAAAACCCTCAGTCCAGTAAATCAAATAGAACACAACACAAAAGACCATACCTTCTTCAACAGCAATACCCAAGAGCAAGGAAGAGTAACCAGAAAAGAGAACCTATGTTTTCACCCTATGCATCCACCATGACCCGTCATGAATCCAGAAAAATCAGCAAGACCCTCCTCGGGTCCAAATGAGAAGTGCAGGTCTGAGCTCAGGACCGTGAACACCACCGCCAAGAAGCCGAAAACCCCGTCGTATCCACAATTGGATTTAGGGTTTAGGTTGTATGCTTTAGTAATTCTGTTTTAGGGTATAGGGTATAGGGTTTAGGGTGTAGGGTTTAGTGTGTATTGTATAGGGATTAGGGTGTTGGGATTAGGGATTAGGGTGTGGGGTATAGGGTTTAGGGTGTATGGTTTATGGGGTATGTAATATGTTTATAGTTTAGGGTTTAGGCTTTAGGGTTGATGGTATAGGTATTAAGGTGTTTGTAATAGGTTTTATAGTTTAGAGTATAAAGTTTAGGGAGTAAGGTTTACAATTTATGGTGCATGTTATAGGATTTAGGACGTTAATTTTGGGGTATAGGGTTTTGGTGTTTAGGGTTTTGGGTGTAGGGTTTGGGGGTTTGGGTATAGGGATTATAGTTTAGGGTGAGTGGTATTTGGTTTATGGTGTAGGGTATATTATTTTTTATATGCGGTTTAGGGTTTAGTGTGTAGGGTATAGGGTTTAGGGTGTCAGGTTGAGGGTTTCAGGTGTATGGTAAAGGTTTTAGATGTATGGTTTAGGGTTAAGAGTGTAGGGTATAGGGTTTTTCGAGTAGGGTTTTGGGATTAGGATTTAGAGTTTAGGGTGTAGGCTATTGGGTGTAAGGTTTTTGGTTTTGGGTGTAGGGAATTGTATTTAGGGTGTAGGATTTAGTGTTTTGGTTGTATGAATTAGGGTTTGGGGATTATTGTATATGGTATAGGATTTAGGGGGTAGGGTATGGGGCGTGGGGTGTTTGGTATATGGTTTAGGGTATAGATTATATGGTTTTGGGTGTATGATTTACTATTTACGGTGTATGGAATAGGGTTTATGGTGTAGAGTTTAGGGTTTAGGGTATAGGGTTTAAGGTGTAGGGTTTAGGTTATTCGGTATAGGGTGTAGGGTTTTGGGTGTAGTGTTTATGGTTTTGGGTGTATGGTATAGGGTTTAGGGTGTAGGGTATAAGGTTTGAGGTGTGTGGTATTGGGTTTAGGGTGTATGGTTTAGGGTTTAGTGTTTAAGGTTTAGGGTATATGGCTTAATGTGTAGGGTTTAGGGTTTAGGGTTTAGGGTGCAGGGTATAGGGTTTATGTTTTAGCGTTTAGGGTTTATTGTGTAGGTAACAGGGTTTATTGTTTATGGTTATGGGTTTTTGAGTAGGTTTGAGGGTTTAAGGTGTAGGATGATGGGTTATTGTGTATGGTATAGGGTTTAGGGTGTAAGGATTGGGGTTTCTGGTGTTGGGTAATGGGTTTAAGATGTAGAGTTTAGCCTTTTGGGTGCATCGTATAAGCTATAGGGATTTTTGAGTTTTAGGGTATTTCATTGGTTTTTATTATTTTTAGGGTTTTTAAATGTTTTTAGGGTTTCTTTTGGTTTTTTATGTTTTTAAGAGTTTTAGGGGTTTTTCAATGTTTTTAGAGGTTTTATGGGTTTGAGGTGTATTTAGGGTTTCTAGGTGTTTAATAGTTTTTTATGGATTTAGGGTTTTTATGGTTTTAAGGGTTTTACAAGGTTTTTATAATTTTAGAGATTTTATGGTTTTTTTGGTTTTAGACTTTTTTGGCATTTAATGGTATTATTAGGGTTCTATCGGATTTTAGGGGTTTTGAGTATTTCAAAATTTCTATTATTTTTTTTGTGTCTTAATGTTTTCAGGGTTTATTTTGTTTTTCATGGTTTTTTAGGTTTTAAAATTTTTATGGATTTAGGGTTGTATAGTGATTTTAGGGTTTATATTGTATTTAGTGGTCTTTTAGGCTTTTATAGGGGTTTTAGGGAATTCTAGAGTTTGGGGTTGGGGGGATGGTTAGGTTCTTTGTTAGTTTTTAAGGTTTTATGGATATTCATGACTTTTTTGGATTTTTTGGGAGTTTTATGCTTTATAATTATTTATGGTTTTTTAATGTTTATTAATGGTTTCATGGTGTTTATGGTTGGGGTGGGATTACGGTTCCTAGGGATTTTATGTGTTCTAGCTGTTTTAGGATTTTTATGGTTTTTATGGTTTTTTTGTTTTTAGGGGTTTTTTGTTTTTTTGGGTATTTTATGGGTTTTATTGGTCTTTAGTATTTCATAATAGATTTTTGGTTTTTCGGTTTGAGGGAGTTAGTATTTTTAAGGTTTTTGGGGTTTTAGTGTGTTTTCGGTCTTTTAAAATATTTTTGGGTTTTTAGGGGCTTGTTGAATTTTGGGGGGTTTTAGGGTTTTAAGTGGTTTTTAGGGTCATTTAGGGTTTTATATTTTTTGGTTTTCTATGTATTTTTAGGTTCTTATGGTTTTTATGCCATTATTTTTTTAGGTTTTTCTGGGATATTTTTGGGTTTTAGGTTTTTAGAGGATTTTATGGACTTTTCGGGTTTTAACAGTGTTTATTGTAGGTTTTTTTTATTTTCGAGTTTTAGGGGTCTTAGGGTCTTTTAATGAGTTTTATGGTCTCTATGTTCTTTTATGTGTTTTAGGATTTTCACTGGTTTTTGCAATTTTTAGTTTTTTTTGGGGGTTTTTTTTGAGTTTTTCGGTGTTTTAGGGGTTTTTATGTTATTTTAGAGTTTTTGGGGTTATTTGGGGTTTTAGAGTTGTTCGGGTTTTTAGTGTATTTTATGGACATTTGGGGTTTTAATAGTGTTTATTGTAGTTATTTTTTGAATTTTGGAGTTTTTAGGGTTATTAGGGTCTTTTAACGAGTTTTATGGTTTCTATGTTGTTTTAAGTGTTTTATGATTTTTAGGGGTTTTAATTTTTTTTAGTTTTTTGGGGTTTTTTGGGTTTTTTTCGGCATTTATGGGTTTTAATATTAGTTTAGAGCTTTTAGGGTTGTTTTTGGTTTTAGGGTTATTAGGGGTTTTACAGTTTTTTGGAGTTCTAGGTTGTTAGTAATTTTTTTTATTTTTAGGGTTTCTAGGGGGTTCAAATTTTTTGGGTTGGTTTAGGGTTTAATTTGGAGTTTTATATTTTTTTTAGAGTTTCTAGGTGTTTTTTGGTTTTTAGGGTTTTTAGGGCTTTTAGGGTTTAGTGGTTTTAGAGGGTTTTGGGGGTTTTAGGATTTTTTTTGTTTTTTAAGGGATTTATTTATGGTTTATTAGGTTTTCAGGGTCTTTAATGGGTTTTAGTGGGTTTTAGGGTTTTTAGGGTTTTTATGGGATTTTGGGTTTTTTTAGATTTTTTGGGTCTTTTAGGGTTTTTTATGGATTTTATGGATTTTAAGGATTTTAAGGGTTTCGGGTATTTTAATATTTTTAGTGGGCTTCACAGTATTTTAGGGGTTTTTGGTGTCTTTTATGGTCCTTTAAGGTTTTTACTGGTTTTTTGGCTCATAGGGCCAATTGGAGGATTTAGGGTTATTAGGGTCCTTTTAGGTTTTTCTAGGGGTTTTAGGATACTTTAGGTGTTTTAGGGTTTTTAGGGTCCTTTTGGGGGTTTAAAAGTTTTAGGGTTTTTTATGGGTTTTTGGTTTTTTAGGGTTTATAGGGTCTCTTAGGGTTTTAGTTTTTTTAAGGGTTCTGAGAGTATTTTATTTTTTTAGTATTTTATTGTCTTTTAGGGTTTTTAAGACTGTTAATGTAATGTTAGGGTTTTACGGTTTTAAGGATGTTTTTGGGTTTCTATGGTTTTTATGGTCTCTTAGTGTTTTTAATGATTTTTGGGTTTTTAGGGGTTTTATAGATTTTAGGTATTTTATGGGTTTTTTTTATTTTAGAGTTTTTTTGGGTTTTTCGTGTTTTTTTTGGTTTTTATGGGTTTTAGGAGTTATTTGGTTTTTTTGGTTTTTTAGTGTTTTAGGGATTCTAATGGGATTTAGTGATTTTTATGGTTTTTAGTGGTTTTAGATTATTTATGGTATTTTGGGTTCTTAGGTTTTTAGGGTTTTAGGGTATTTTATGGGTTTCAGTTTGTTTAGTGTTTTTAATCTATTTTATTCATTTTAGGGTATTGAGGGTTTTTAAATTTTTAACGTTTTTAATATATTTTAGGGGCTTTGGGTTTTTATGGTTTTATTGTTTTTAAGGGATTTATGGGTTTTTTGGTTTTAGGGTTTTTTGGGCTTCTAGGGGTTTTGGGGTTTTGGGGGTTTTGGGGGGTTTTATAGTTTTTTGGATTTTATAGCTTTTAGGGTTTTTTAACATTTTAGGATGGTATTTTTAGTGTCTTTATGGGTTTTGGTTTTTTTGGGTTTTTAGTATTTTAGGGTGGTTTTGTTTTCTTATGGGTTTTAGGGTTTTATAGTGTTTTTAAGGTTGTAAGGGTTTTAATAATCTTAGGACTATTTAGGGGTTTTATGTTATGTGGTATAGGGTTTATAGTGTATGGTTTGGGGTTTTGGATTTAGGGTGTAGGGTTTAGGGATCATTGTGAAATGTATAGGGTTAAAGGTGTATTGTTTAGTGTTTAAGGTGTATGGTATAGTATTTTGGGGTTATGGGTTAGGAATAAGGGTGTACGGTTTAGGGTTTTGGGTGTATGATATAGGGTTTATTGTGTAGGGTATAGGTTTTAGGGCTTAGGGTTTCAGTTATAGGGTGTAAGGTGCATGGTTTATGGATTTTGGTGTAGCATAAAGGGTATAAGGTGTAGGGTTTTGTGTTTATGGGGTAGTTCATTCAGATTATGGTGTAGGTTATACGGTGTAGGATGAAGGGTATTGGTTTTAGGGTGTAGGTAATAGTGTTCATGGTGCATGGTATATGGTCTATGGTAAATGGTTTAGGGTTTATGGTCTATCGTATAAGGTTTACCATGTAAGGTTTATGGTCTAGGTTACAATGTTTGGGGAGTAGGGTTTAGGGTTTTGGGTATATGGTTTTAGGTGTATCATTTAAGGTTTATAGTTTAAGGTATAGGGTTTGAGGTGCGGTATTTAGGGTTTATGGTGTTGGGTATATGGGGTTAGGCTTTAGGGTTTTGAATTTATGGTTTATGGTGTAGGGTATAGTGTTTAGTGTGTAGGGTTTATAGTTTAGGGTATAGGGTTTAGGGTATAATGTTTAGTGTGTTGGGTTTAGGGTTTATAGTATAGGGTTTAGGGTGTAGTGTTTAAGATTTAGGGTGCAGGGCCTAGGGTTTATGGTGTATGGTTTAGGGCTTAGGGTGTATGGTGTACTTGTAGGTATTGGGGTGTAGGGTATAGGGTTAAGAGTGTAGTGTATAGGGTTTAGGGTTTAAGATGTATGATTTAGGGTTTAGGTATCTTGTATAGGGTTTTGGGTGTAGTGTTTAGGGTGTATGTTTTAGGGTTGAGGGTTTATGGATTAGGGTATAGGTAATAGATTTAGGGTTTTTATTGTATTTTATTATTTGTATGGTATTTAACAGTTTTTAGTGGTTTTAAGTGTTTTTGGATTTTTAGGATGTTATGGTTTTTAGGAGTTTTTAGGGTTTTTAGGGTCTTTAAGGGATTTAGGGATTTCTCTGGACTATTTGGGGTTTTTAGTGGTTTTTAGGATATTTTAATTTTCTTAAGGGTGTTTAGAGACTTTAGTTTTTTGGTGTCTTTTATGGTTTTTAGTATTTCATATGGTTTATGGTTTTTATGGTTTTTTAGTTTTTTAAAAGTTTTTATGGTTTTTGGTGTCTTTTAGTGGTTTTTCGGTTTTTAGTGTTTTTGTATTTTTAAGGGTTTTTATTGGTTTTCCAAGGTATTTTTTTGGTTTTGCTTGGGTTTTTAGGTATGTTATGGGGTATTTTGGTATTTATGACTTTTAGGGTTTTTAAGGGTTGTTATGGTTTTAATTTTTTTAGGGGGTTTTATGGTTTTTTGAAATTTTTATAATAGTTTTGGCATGTTTAAGGGTTTTAAGGTTTTTAGGATAGTTTTAATTTTTTAGGTTTTTTGTGTTTTTAGGGATTTTTACAGTTTTTTGGATGTTTTATGGTTTTAAAAGGTTTTTAGGTTTTTAAATTTTTATGGGTTTACGGTTTTTAGAGTTATTTAATGTGTTTTAGTGGTTTTAATGGGTTTTAGGCCTTTTAATTTGTTTTAGGGTCTTTTAGGATATTTTAGGGGGTTTGGGCTATTTAGGGATGTTTTAGTGTTTTTAGTGTTTTTTGGGTTTTGGGGTCTTTAGAGGTTTTAGGGTTTTTTTTATAGTTTTAGGGGGTTTAAAAGGATTATTAGGGTTTTTAATGGATTTTAGGGTTTTTAATTGTTTTATGGATTTTTAGTGTTTTAGGGGACTTTATGCTTCTTAGGTTTTTTAGGATTTGTTAGGTATTTTTATTGTTTTTACCGGATTTTAGGGGGTTTTATAGTTTTTAGGGATTTTTATGTTTTTAGTAATTTTAGGTGTTTTGAGGTATTTTATAGGTTTTTATATTTTGGTGGGGGGGGGGGGTTAGGGGTTTGGGGTTTTTTTTGGTTTTTGGGATTTTAGGGTTTTTTTGAGTTTTTAGGGATTTTTTAGGTTTTTATCGGGTTGTAATTGTTTATTGGGGGTTTTTTGGTTTATTCGGAGTTTTTCAGGGTTTTTAGGATTTTTAGGGGTTTTTGTGTGTTTAGGGTTGCTTAGGGATTTTAGGGAAAGGAATATGTGGGGGTCGGGCTATTCTCGATCCCCCCAAATTTATTAGAAAGAAAAAAGAGACACAATAGACAAGTGAGAGGAGGGGTCAAATGACCCACACCAAAAAACCCTTAATGACCCAAGACAAAAGACCCCAAAAAAAGAAAAATCAAGAACAAAAAAAGAAAACCCATAATGAAAAACAGCCACCACCATCATGCAGCATCAACCAGCATCCAGCAGCTCACAGCTAACCAACGACCAACATCCAAACTCAAACAACAAAAAACATCTAGCAGCAACACGACCATAAACCGCAGCTTTAGCACCTCCTATCCAAGAAGCAACCAGCATCCAGAACCACCATCATCCAACATCATAGAACCACCACCATCCAACATCACATAACTAACAGCATAGAAAACACAAGCCTCACCATCACCAGCATTCAACAGCTCACCACCAAGAAGCAACCAACATCCAATCTCACAAAGTCCATAATCCAGCACCTTTACACCAAAAAAAGATACCACCAACACCACATAACCATCATCACCAAAATCACACAACCACCAGTGACCAAAGCTCACATCCATACATAAACCATCATCCATTTTCACAAAAACCAGTATCCAGCACCTCCATACCATGAAGGTCCACCGCAAGCACCACAGAACTCGCACACCAAGAGCAGACAACATCCAATACCTCAAAACAGAACTAAAAACCAGAACAAAACCAATCCCGCCACAATCCGTGAAATAGACACCATATCCCAAAAAAGAGCCCAGAACGCATCACTAGTCCAGACCAGCAACAAGATCATACCACAAAAAAAGAAATTCAGAAACGAACCAGCCTCCACTCTGAGATCCAAGATTAGAAATCTGCACCATCTCCTGGAAGCCCGAGACAAACCAAATCAGCTGCTCCCCACATAGCTTCAAGGATCAGAAAAGACCCACTGTGCAACATCCAGAAGCACCGAGGCCAAGCCTCTCCCCTCCACCGCTCAGAAGAAAAAGCCATCGAAGGAACCGGGAACCACCAAGAACGCCACACAACGAAAATTCCAGATCTGAGAGGCTCCTCCATGGCAATGCACCACCGCACCAAGAAAAGATCGGATCTGGACCATGCCACCGTAGATCTGAAGCGCGACACACCAGGGGGACCAGGACTAAGCAGGTCGACAGAGGAGGAATCCAACATCCATAGCCGCCTCCCGAGAACACCAGAATTTTGCATCATCAAAGCAGAGATCGAATCTGGAAAATCAACAACAAGATCCACCGTAACCAAGCCAGACCGACAGAAAAACCAAGACACACCAAAGCCTCTGATTTATTCCCAGCCCCACCAGAACTCTCCCAAGCACTCAACCATGGAAGAAAACCGAAAAAGGTTTCCAGATCTACCAGGCCTGATCCAAACTACTGCAAGAGATGAACCCAGCCAATGCATCTCTGAAAAGCTCCACGCCACCAAACCAAAACCTTCGAGAGTCGCACCGCACCACCAAAGATCATCATAGCCAAGAAGCTTCCAATCCCACCTTGAGCACAAAGAGGCAGAGGCCCCATCTGCATCACTGATCAAGAACAAGGTGAAACATCCAGGGGGGAGAAATGATCTCCATGAGAGACGAGAGGTTCTAGGGGAGAGCGGCAGCATCCTCCTCTTTTAGAGTTTTAGGGTGTTTAAGTTTTTTATAGTTTTTTTCCTTAGAAATTTTAGGGTTCATATGATTTTTAGGTTCTTTTAGGGTTTTGAGGGGTTTTAATGGTTCTTTTAGGGTGTTTAGATATGTTTACGTTTATAGGGTTTGTCAGGGCCTTTACGGTTTTTGGGACTTTATTGCTTTTTAGGGTTTTAGTGTGTTTTATGGATTTTATGCTTTTATAGTAGTTTAGGGAATTTCAAGGTTTTTAGTGATTTTTTATGTTTTAAGGGTTTCAATAACTTTTATGGATTTTTACAGGCTTTATGGGTTTTAATGGGTTTTTTTAGTTTTTACGGGTTTTCAAAGGTTATTTTGGTTTTAGGGATTTTTAGGACTATTTATGGCTTTTAGTATTTTTAGAGTTATGGTTTTCGACTTTATTTCATGAGTTATGATGATTTTTATGGGTTTTAGGATTTTGGGGGGGTTTTAGAGTTATTAGGGTTTTTAGGATTTGGTGTTTTTTAGGGGTTTAATGGATTTTTACGGTCGTATGGTTTTTTTGGGTTTTTAGGATCCTTTGTAGGGTTTTAGGTTCCCTAAGGAATTCTATTTATTTTTTAGTGTCCTTCAGGGGTTTTTAGGTTTTTAGGTTTCATTAGGGGTTTTAGAGGTCCTTTGGGTTTTTGGGGAACTTTAAGATATTGTAGGGTTTTATAGGGTCCTTTAAGGTTTTATCAGTTTTTAGGAAAGTTTATGGGGTTTTAGAGTTTTTAGGGTCCATTTGGATTTTTACGGTCTTCAGAGGATTTTAGGTTTTTTTGGTTATTTTAAGTTATTTTAGGAGTTTTAGTGTATTTTATGGTTTTTAGGTTCTTTTAGGGTATTTTATGGTTATTGAGGTTCTTTTATGGGTTTTAGGATTTTATAGTGTATTTTACGATTTTTATTGTTTTTAATGGCCATTAGGGGGTTTTTGGGTTTTTTAGTGTTTTAAGGATTTGGGGAATTTTAGGGGATTTATAGTTTTTTAGAATTTTAGGGTTTAAAGTGTTTTAGGTGTTTAGTGTTACTTTGGGGTTTTATTATTTTTATGAGTTTTTAGGGGTGTTTAGATTTTTAGGGTTTTTTAATGATTTTGTTGGTTTTATAGGAGTTTTTAGGAATTTTAGAGTTTTATGGGGTTTTAGGGGTTTTATATGGTTTTTAAAGTTTTTAGTAATTTTTAGGTTTTCATAGGGGTTTTAAGGATTTTATGGTTATTAGTGTTTTATGGATTTTGAGGGGTTTTAGGGATTTTAAGAATTTTATGGTTTATGAAATTTTTATGGTTGTAACTATTTTTAGGGGTTTTAGAATTTCTATTAGTATTTTAGTGTTTTTAGGGTTTTTAGTGATTTTTAGGTTTTTAGGGTTTTTAAGGTTTTTAGTTTTTTAGTGGTTTTTAGGGTTTATAGTTTCTTAATGGTTTTATAGGGTGTTAGGTGTTCTATGGGTTTAAAGGGGTGTTAGGGTTCTTTATGGTTTTTATAGTTTTACGGGGGGTTAATAGATTTTCGGGGTTTTAGGGTTATTTTGGTTGTTTTTGGGATTTTTATGGGTTTTAAGTTGTTTTTATCATTTTAAGGGGTTTTATGGTTTTTTAGCGCTCTTAGGGTTCATTGGAGTTTTCAAGGTTTTTCATAGATTTTTATTGGGTTTAGGGTATTTGGGGGTTTTAGGGTTTTTATGGTTTTTTAGTGTTTTAGGTTTTTCATTGGGTTTTTAGGGTTTTTATGAATATTTTTACAGTTTTATGGTTTTAAGGTGTTTTAAGTGTTTTAGGTTTGTTTTACGTTTTTTGGGGGTTTTAGAGTATTTATATTTTTTATTTTTCAAATTTTTTGGGGATTTTTAGGGGTTTTACTGATGAGCCCACAATGTGTATGGATATAATTTATTTTCGTCTGATTATCATTTGTTTTCAATGGTGATTGATGAGATAATAACGTCTCATTATAGTAAATATGGTGACGTTGTTCCAAAGTTAATGGATCTTGGATAATGTCCTCAAGTCTAGACAATTCAAGAAATTTTTTTGAAGACATTGAATTTCAATGTGATCCCTAGAGAATTGTTATGGATTGTTATGGATTCATTAGACTACATTAGATGTCATGGTTGAATAATTCTCCCAGAAAAATATGATGACACTTTTCTTTTTTTTATTTCCCGCAAATAAAAATTAAGTAATAAAAAATGTAGTGCTAGATTGATAAAAGAAATGTGAAAAGGAGGTGGTGCCAATCGTATTCAGGTTTGATTGGAAATAAATATGTTTTTAAAAGATAGGGAAGTAACAATACTTTCCATAGTAAATTTGGCGATGAAAAACGTGGTTGATCAAAGGCTAAATATCACAAAAGATGGTGTTTGTGATGAAATAAATCGAGTGGTTTTGGAATGAAGTGAATTTTATAAGAGAATGGTTGAAGATTTAATGAAGTGTCAATTTTTTTGTTCAAAAAGGTCGAATATGACAAATCAGCATAGGATGATTTCCACATAGAAATTCTATGCAGACTGTGAAGCTCTCTATGTTTACTTCATAGAGAAAATAGTTTATGGGAGGTGAATAGTTTGTGGTAGGTGTGTCATTTGTTGAATGAGGCGGTTATTATGGCAGCTGTAAAGTATTTTCATTTGTGGATGTCATCGGTCGCCACAGAGGAGAAAGTCGGTATGCAAACCGCATAGTAGTTTTCAGCGAAGTCATTAGCACATCAAAGTTTTGGGTAATTCGGATTAGCATTTTTTGATGATCTACTTTTCTATAAAAATACCCCTAATTAGATCATTAAGTAGAGAACATTTTATAAGAAGAGATCATTACTGCTGGAATAATTTGGAGAAGTCCTAAGTAGTTTGTGAAGGAGAATTCTGTGAAGGAGAAGAGTTTGCGGAGGAAATATTCCATTAAGGAGGAGGTAGTTCATGGGGTATAATTTTTGAAAACTAGAAAATTCTATGAAGGCATTTTGTGGAATGGGTTTGCTGGCTTCGATTTACCACAAAGAAAAATAGTTCGTGAAGCATTAGTTGTTTAAGGAGGCATCAACCATCCGTGAAGGAATGGTTTTCCATGGAAGGAAATGTTATATGTGGAAGCAAAGGTTTTCCATAATGAACTATTACATGTGGTTTAAGGTAGTTTTTGGATGATACATGATAATTCATGAAGGAGAAATATGGAATACATGTGATAGGTGTTTACACCCTCGTCATTCCATGTGAAGAAGATGATCTGTGGACACTTGACATGTGTTAAACTCAAATGCTTGTAGTGATTCTAGAAGAATAGTTTTGTTAACATTTTCTTGGGTATAATACCCCCACTATTTTTTGAAAATTAAAACCATGCATGTACATAGTTGATACAAAATGAATGGAGAAGAGAAAACACACATAGTTTTTTTTGTGTGAAGAAGAACCATACATGCATCTAATTTCATATTTTCAAAAGAAATAAGAGAAGTAAATTTATACAATCATGTTTTGTTATTGAGTTTCAAATAAAGAGAATAAGACACACCCACAAAATTTCACATCATTTTGTATCCAAGAATAATATAATGTTCCCACTTAAATATTTATTATTATTCAGGGAAGATTTTTTATGATGATGATGTGTTGAGATAATCATTATTCATTTGATAATCAGAAAAGGGTTTTGTGATTATTTCATTATTGGAAGAAGGTGGTTTAGTGCAGTTGGTTTTACATTGAATATTAAAGAGATATCAAGGCAATTCTATAAACTATTTCATATATTTGTGTGTCATAGATCAAAGGCAGAAGAGAAAGTGACTGACTAAATTGATATCAGTTGATCATTATTTGTTCAGGGATAATTCAGTTCATCTATCTACAATATTCATATTATTGGGCCTCATTGAAGAAGAAGATAGTGAAATTATCAAGTTTTCTATAGGGAAGAATTAAGAATAGTTTCTTTCATGCTGCTGTGAAAAGAATAGCGAAGAAGAAGATTATGAAAAAACAAATCAGAATTGTGACATACAACATGACTCAACATGTGGAGGACTTTATTGGTGTTATAACCCTTATCAACAAAGAGAGGATTGTCTTGAGTGGTAGTATAAAGATCCATACATGTGCTATAAAACATGAACTATTAATTGACTATGGTGTACTATAAGTGAAAGGGTATTTTCTATATATTGTAACCACATTAAAAGGATTATTTTCTAGTGTTTGTTTGGTTTGGATTATTTCCATAACATTCTAAGGACTATCCAATCTTTTTTAGTAGTGAATCATGAAAAAATATCTTTTTCTATATTTATTAATTTCATATACTTTCATGTTATAGGGAAAAGATAAAAATATATTCAAGATCCTAACAGGTCTAAGAGGTACGATGATAAAAATTGTATTTTGATTAAAAAGTCCCCAACACTGATTCACCCCTCCTAATGTTAGGAATATCCCAAAATATTCCTTTCATATATGGTTATTAAGGGTTCATAAGCTATTTATGGGTTTTTATCATCTTTTCATATTTTTATTGGGTTATTTAAAATTTGTAGGGGTTTCAGGGTGTTTGTGGTGTATTAGGGGTTTCTAATTTTTAGGGGTTTTAAAGGTTTTATGGGTATTATGGGTTTTTAGTTTTTTAGGGTCATTAGGGTTTTAGGGTTTTAAGGATTTTTATAGGTTTAAGGGTGTATTTGGGTGTTTAGGGTTTAGGGAAAAGTTGGTATGGGAGAAGGATATTCCTAGCACCCCAGAATATAATAGAAAAAGCACATGAAACAAAAGAGGGGAGGGGTCAAACAACCCATATCCAAAAAGAGATTCTGGGACAAAACAACCCAAAGAAAAAAGCTACAAGTCAATGGGTCAAAAGAACCATATCCAAAATCAGAACTAGAACCATCATCCAACATCTCCCATCCAGAATCTAAGTCTTCCTATTGCTTGATAAGTGCCAAATACATTTCCCCAAGTCTTTTCTTTTCTGAAGAAATCTGAACTTGAGAAGACTTCTCAGCCCTCCCTCACATGGTATCATTCACTTTATTTTTAGCAGCCTTAGAAGATGCCAGGGTAGCCATGGGATTTGGAAAAGTGGGGTAATCCCTCCTTGGACTCCTCTTTTAGGGAGCATAAATGAATCCCAAAGGCACATTTTATGGGGATTTGGGGTTTTACGGTTTTTAGTATTTTCAAAGATATTTTAAGATCTTTAGGGTTTTTACTGTTTTTTTTACTTTTAAGGATTTTAATCCCTTTTAGGGTTTTTAGAGTTTTATGGGTTTTTATGGTTTTTAGATTTTTTAGAGTGTCTTTATGGGATTTGAGTATTTTTAGGGTTTTATGCTATTTTGGTTTTTAGAGTTTTTATGGGTTTTAGGTGTTTTTAGAGTTTTTAGTTTTCTAGGGGATTTTGGGTTTTTAGGGGTTTTATAGGGTTTTTAGGTTGGGGCGTATGTTTTTTAATGTATTGGGGGTGGGGGTAGGGATTTTAATTATTTTTATGGGGGTTTTATTCTTCAGTTGTTTGGGTTTTAGAGATTCAGAGTTTTAGGGATATTTTAGGTTATTTTGGGTTATATTGGGGTTTTAAGGGGTTTAGGGATTTTTATGGGGTTTAGGGTTTTTATGGTATTATGGAGTTTTAGGTTATTTTATAATTTTTAGGGTTTATTTAAAGTTTTAGAGTTTTATGGTTTTTAGTTTATTTTAGGGTTTTTGGTATTTTTAGGGTTTTAGGGGTTTTAATAGGGTTTTTGGGGTTTTTTGGTATTTAGGGGTTTCAAGGACTTATGGTTTTTATGGTTTAAAGGGTTTTATTGTTTTTTATGGATTTCAGTGTTTTTAGGTGTTTTATGTTTTTAGGATTTTTTAGTGTTTTAGGGGATTTTAAATTTGTTTTTGGGTTTTCAGAGTTTCTAAGGGGTTTTAGGATTTTATGGTTTTTATAGTTTTTTTGGGTTTTATGGTTTCTATTGTTTTTTAGGGTTTTAGTATTTTTTTGGGTTTTATCAATTTTTATGATTTTTAATTGTTTTTATGGTTTTTAGTGTTTTTAAAGGTTTAAGGGTTTTATATTTTTTTATGTTTTTATGGTTTTTTCTGCCTTTTGGAAGGTTTTTTTGTGTTTTTTTGGATTTTTTTATTTTCATGGTTTTTTAGGTTTTAGGGGTTTTATGGTACTTTTAGGGTTTTTAATTTTTTCTAGGTTTCTTTGAGTTTTTAGTGTTGTTATGTTTTTTTATGGATTTATCGGCGTTTTTTAAAATTTTTAAGAGATATTTGGGTGTTTAAGGGGTTTTACATGTATTTTATGGTTTTTATGGATCTTTTAGGGTTTTAGGGGTTTTATGATCTTGTAGGTGTTTTTATGATTGTATTGTCTTTAAAGGATTTATGATTTTTATGGTTCTTATGATTTTTAGAGGGTTCTAGGTTGTTCTTATGGATTTATGTTTTTCTATGTATTTATTCTTTTTGTGGGGTTTAGGTGTTTTAGGTGTTTTTTAGTGTTTGAGGGGTTTTCAGGATTTTAGGGCTCCTTAGGGTTTTTATTTTTTTAGTAATTTTTATGGGTTTTAGGGTTTTTATAGTTTTTAGGGTTTGAGTGTTTATTTTTGGGTTATTGGGGTTTTATGGGGTTGTAGTGGTTTTTATTTTTTTTCTAGGATTTTAAGGTTTTTATTATTTTATTTGGTTTTTATTATTTGGTGTTTTTTTATAGTTTTTGGTGTTTTAGGGTTTTAAGGGGATTATGGTGTTTAAATATTTTTAGGATTTAGGGGGTTTATTATATTTTTTTGTTTTAGGGTTTTTTTATGGTTTTTATGATTTTTTGGGGTTTTTGGTTTTTATGGTTTTAGGGGTTTAAAGGCTTTTTAGGTTTTTGTGTTTTTAGGTATTTACGGCGTCAATGGTTTTTTAAGGTTTGGAGGATTTTTAGGGTCATTGGGTTTTAAATGGTTTTTGGTTTTTAGGATTTTTAGGTTTTAAAGGTTCATTTTGGTTTTTTAGGGTTCATAGGATATTTAGAGTTTTTTTGTTTTTAGGGATTTTTCTTGTTTTTAGGGTTTCTATTATTTTTAGGTTTTTTATGGTGGGTTAGTGCTTTTTTGGAATTTGAGGAGTCTTGAGGTGTGTTATGGGTTTCTATATATTAATGGTCTGTTGGGGTTTCTAATGATTTAATGGTTTTTATATTTTTAGGGGTTTTAATGGTTTATTAGAGGATTTAAGGTTTTCAACAGTTTTTTGGTTTTTTTGGTTTTTTAGGTTTTAGGGGTTTTAGGTTTTTTATAGTGTTTCAATGTATTTGTTGTTTTGGTTTATTTTATAATTTTTTGGGGTTTTAGGGTTTTTAGGGGTTTTAGGGTTTTTTTATCAATTTCTTTGATATTTTAATATCATTAGGGTTTTTACGAACTTTTAGGGGTTTATTTCGTTTGTTGTGTTTTCTATATTTTTTGGGTTTTTGTTGTTATTTTAGATT
Source organism: Viscum album (assembly GCA_963277665.1). Classification (NCBI taxonomy): domain Eukaryota; kingdom Viridiplantae; phylum Streptophyta; class Magnoliopsida; order Santalales; family Viscaceae; genus Viscum; species Viscum album. The sequence continues at coordinate 1,151,094,040 of OY728152.1, forward strand.
ATTTTATAATTCCTATGTTTTTATGTTTGATTAGTTTTTCTATGGATTTGTGGGTGTTTATGGGTTTTGATCATTTTTTAGAGTTTATATGGTCTTTTAGGGTTTTTAGGGGTTTAGGGACTTTTAGGGGTTTTGGGGTTCATTATTATGTTAGGGATTTTTAGATTATTTTAGGGATTTTAGGTCTTTTCATGGTTTTTAATGTTTTTTGAGTTCTTATGGGTTTTAAGGGGGTTTTAGGTTTTAAGGGGTTTTAGTATTTTCAGAGATTTATGGGTTTTAGGATAGATTCAGATTTTTAACATTTTAAGGGTTTTATGGTTTTTTTGGGATCTTTGGGGTTTTTTGGGTCATAGGATTTTTATATATTTTTTTCTCTAGGATTTATGATTGTTTTAGTATTTGATGGGATTTTCTAGGGTTTTGGGATATTTTAGAGTTTTTAGGGGCTTTTGGGGCTTTTTTCTTTTTTTTATGTATTTTTAGGGTTTATATGGTTTGTAGTGGGTTTTAGGGTGTTTAATGGGGTTTAAGGGTCTTTTAGGGGTTTTATAGGTTTTTTGGTGTATTGGGGTTTTAGGGTCTTTTAGCTGTTTTATGTTTCTATTAAGGGGTTTTGGGATTTTTAGGGGTTTGTGTGTTCTAATGAATTTTATTTTTATTATGTTTTTTTGGTTTTTTGGGGGATTTATGGTTGCCTTTTATTTTTAGGGGATTTTAGTGGTTTATAGATATTTTGGTGATTTTATGGTTTTTAGAGGTTTTTGTGTTTTTAATGTTTTCTAGGTTTTCATGGTTTTAGAGTTTTTTAGGGATTTCAGTTTTAGGAGGTTTTGGGGTTTATAGGGTATTTTTGGTTTTTTGGGTTTTTAGGGATTTATATGGGTTTTATGGGTTTTTACAGTTTGTAGTGGCTTTAAATGTTTTAAGGGTTTTGTAAATTTTTAGGGTTTTGGTGGGTTTTTTGATTTTTTGGGAGTTTTAGGTTTTTTGGGTGTTTAGGTCTTAGGACCCTTTAGTAATTTTACGGTCTTTTTGGAGTGTTAACATTTTTAGGATTGTATAGGGGTTTTAGGGGGTTTTAGATTAATATATGTTTTCAAGAAAATTTTATGGTCTTTGGGTGGTTTTTAGTGTCTTTTAGGGTTTTTGGGTTTTAGGGTTTTATGGGTTTTATGGTTTTATCATATTTTATATATTTTTAAGATTTATGGTGTTTCGGGGCATTATTTGTTTTAGGTTTTAGGGGTTCTTATGTTTTTATGATCCTTTAGGGGGGAGTTGTTTTTTTCAGTTTTTGGGTCCATTAGGTTTTTAGGGTTTTAACGTGTTTTCGGATTTTTAGTGTTATTTATGTTTTTTAGTGGTTTTAACGTTTTTTTTAATTTTATGTTTGTTATTATTTTTTGGGTTTTGAAGGTTTTTAATGTGGTTTAAGGGTTTAGAAGTTTTTTAGGGTTTTAGGGTTTTACTTTTTCATGGGTTTTGTGGTTTTTAAGGGGTTTCATGTTTGTTAGGGGTTTTAGGGTTTTAAGGGGTTTTGAAGGATTTTAAGGATTTTAGGGTTTTTATATTTTTTAATGGTTTTAGGGATTTTTTAGGGTTTTTAGGACTTCAAATGGATTTTTAAATGTTTCTAGGGGTTCATCTAGTTTTGTGGGTTTTGTGGGCTTAAGTAGTTTTTTTTCGTTTTTTATGGTTTTATGGTTTTTATGGATTTTAAGGTCTTATGGGTTTTTTGATATTTTTGGGGGTTTGATGGAATTTTTTGTTTTTTGGTGGTTTTAGGGGGATTTTAGGGGTTTTAAGTGTTTTTTAGGATTTTAGGGGTTTTTGTGTTTTGAGTTTTTTTAGGGTTTTCAAGTTATTTTAGGTTTTTTAGATTTTTTTGGGGGTTTTGTGTCTTCTAGACTTTCTTAGTGTTTTTTGGCTCTTTTATGTCCTTTTATGGTTTTAGGATTTTTAGATTTTTATTTTTTTAGAGTTTTTAGGGGTTTTACAGTTTTATTGTCTTTTTTTTGTTTTTATTGTCTTTTATGGTTTTTAGGATTTTAGGAGGTGTTTTTGGTTATTTAGGGTGGTTTATGGTTTTAAGGTGTTTCATGGTCTTTTAGTTGTTTTAGGTTTTTTTGGACCATTAGGGTTTAATGGTTTTTTAGGGTTCTTTAGTTTTTTATTGTTTTTGTGGTCCTATAGTGGTTTTAGGGTTTTAATGTTGTTTTAGATATTTAGATTTGTAGGGGGTTAGGGTTTAAAAATTGTTTTAAGGTTGGAAAAGATAATAGAGAGGATGTTGCATTGGGAGTCCTTACTTAGAAATGGAGATGGCGGTGACATCTATTGTTCTTCATACGTGCCTCTACCACATTTTTTAGGCTTTGAGATGAACTCTAGAGGATACCCCTCGTCAGCACCTCAAATTAAAGATTCTTTGATTGGAGGAATAGAGGCCTACTAGAGGCTTTGAAATTAGATCTCAACATATGAGGCCATTGACAAGTAGCAGTCGAATTAGAATGTTTTTTCAGCAGAAATTCCCTTAAGAAATTCTGAAGTGACTACCTTGAAACTAGAGGATAAAGGTAAATCTTTTTGATCTGAATCGATGAATTTTACCCTCTCTACATAAAGTGGATGTATGTAGGATTTTCAAAAATGGGGATACTTTTGATTGTTTTAAAGTAGGGATTCAATTTTAGAGAGGATGGAGTTGGGTTGACACTCCATCATTAGGTGAATCATACTTTTTAAGGGTTAGAAAACATTGAAACTGGAATCTATGTTAAGTAAGTTATCCTCAGTCTAGAGTTTCTCCAACTATAAATGTATTCTAGTGGGTCGTTCTTTCATTGATATCTTTCTCTTGTGTCCAAAATTAAAGAGGAAGGCATGTGGATTCATCTCACTATCTCTAAATCCCAGACCATTCTAAATTCCGGAATGGAATTTCTGTTTCCATCCCAATGATGTAAGAAATTACTTCATGAAATTTTTGGTTATGTTCATTGGATTGAATTGTATTTTTTTTGGAATCAAAAATCCTATTTTACATTACTTCAACAATTAGGGTTCCAATTAAAATGTACCAAAAAACTAAATATGATAGTTTTGTATATTTTCCTAGGGTACTCGTTGAAATTGATTTGAGTACAATTTTAACTAAAATGGTGTGTTTATCAAGATAATCTGATGATATTAGTATTTGAGTTTAATATTAAAAGATGCAATCTTTTCAATATTATTCCAAAATAATAGGAAATTGTTCGAAAATCAGTAGGAAATCTGTTACATACTCAATTTTCTCTTTTAGTGTAAATCATGCATCTATGTGAATATGGGTATTGAATTGGAAGGATCAAGAGTGTATAATTTAGTTCTAAATAGCCTGAATAGGGATGGAGAAAAAATTGGTAAAAGGGTTGCGACTATTTTAGACCCTATAGTTCAATAAATTTTTCCTGGTCGTTCGGTGAATTATGATTTTGGTTTATATAATTAGTGAGTAGTACCTAGAATATGTTATATTTGTTAGATTCTGTTATCTTTAACCGTAGGTGTGAAAACAAGTGATATTATCATTATATAGGTTTCTAGACCTCATCGGAAGAGGGAGATTATTATTAGTGTTGGACGGTCTAGTAAAGGAGAACAACCTTTTAAACAGGTCCTTATTATGGAGAAGGCTAACTTTTCTCAGTATTTTTTTTCATTACCCAATAGGTAACATTGATTCTAGTTTATGTTCTATAAATTTTCAAGATTAGTATATGAAATTCCAATTCTCACTAATAGAAGATACTATCCAACATGAGACATGAATGGTAGCTGGGTACTCCTTGGTGTTGGATGGTGCTCCAGAGTCACAAAATGAAGGTGTTTAGACTGGTGATAAGAGACTAGGGACCAATACACAGTCCATAGAAATGGAATTGTGTGATGTGTATGGGAAAAAATACATTCTTTAGGACATCAAGGATGTTAGAAAGACTTCAATATCCATCAGTAAAAGGGGATATAATTTAGATATTAATGATGATTTCATGGTAAAAAGAACTAGAATGAAATAAAAAGATAAAGCGATATAAAGAAACAATATTGATGATTTGGGAAATTTAGTCCCTATGAATAAAATCCGACCCATAAAGGACTATTCAAATAATAGACCCATGATGAGTTCAAGGTCTACCCCAATGACTACTAGATTTTTGAATCACTACAATAGGTTTACTAATTTGAGTGAAGACTCTAATGAGCATAATAAAGGTGAGTCATACCAAAAGTAGTATGATTTTTTAATTTTGTATTATATTATTTCCATTTTATTGGCATGTGGCTTCCAATTGACTACATTTATGCATTTTCTAACCCATTCATATCTTGCTTCACTCTTATGTAATTTTCATTTTAATAAAATGGGCACTAAACCGACCTATTCAGACTAAGGTGTTTTAGGTTTTTTAGGGTTTTTAAAGGGTTTTGGGGGTTTTTTCAGTTTAAAAGGTTTTTTTTGAGTTCTTAGTTTTTGTATGGTTTTTTTATTTTTAAGAGTTATTAGGATTTTAAAGGTTATTGGGTTTTTATAGGTGGTTAAGGGGTTTCAAGGATCTTTTTGGGGTTTATTGGGATTTTAGGATCTTTTAGGGGTTTATTGGTTTTAGAGTATTATAGTGGTTTAGGGTTTCTTTGGGATTTCTAGTGCTTATAGGGTTTTTAGGGAGGGGGCTAGTATATTTAGAGGTTTTTAGTAATTTTGGTGTTTTTAAATAATTTTTTGGGTTTTTATAAGTTTATTGTTTCTTATGTTTTTTATTGATTTTTAGGATATTAGTTTCTTTGGGGGTTTGGGGGTTTTTTTTGTTTTAGTTATTTTTAGGGGTTTTAGGATTTTGGGGTTTCTTTTGGTTATTAGGCGTATTAAGGGTGTTTTTGTTTTTTATCAGGTTTTAGGGTTTTTAGGGTTTTTAGGGGTTTTATGGATTTAGGGATTTTAGTGTTTTTTGGTTTTTTAGGGTTTAAATTATTTTATTATGGGTTATTAGGGTTTTTATTGGTTTTAGGGTTTTTATGGATTTTAGGGTTTTAGGGTTTTAGTGACTTTTATTGTTTATGGATTTCTACTATTTTTAAGTCTTTTATATTTTTATGGTTTTTAGGGAGTTTAAAGGTTTCTAAGGGTTTTTTGGATTTTTTGGGTCATTTAGGGTTTTATTTTTTAGGATATTTTAATGATTTTTAAGATTGTGGTGGTCTTATAAGGTTATTAGGGTGTTTTATGGGTTTTTAGGTATTTAGGGATTTTAGTGTCTTTTAGTGTATTTTTAGGCTTTTAGTGTCTTTTAGGGTTTTTAGTGTTTTTAGTTTCCTTTTCTGTGTCTAGGGGGTTTTAGGTTCTTTTAGGATTTTTCACATTCTTGGGGTACTCTAGTGTTTTCAGAGAACTTTAGAGTTTTAAGGGGTCTTAGAGCCCATTTGGGTTTGGTTTTTTTTACCCTTTAGGGTTTTAGGATTTTTAGGATATTTTATGGTTTATATGTTTTTTAAGGGACTTTAGGGTTTTAATGTATTTTTATAGTCATTTTGGTGTTTTTAGGGTATTTTATGGTCTTTTACACGTTTAATTTTCTTTTAGGATTTTTAGGGTTTTTAGGGTATCTTAAGGGTTTATGGTGTTTTATGGGTATTTTGGATTATTATGGTCTTTATGGGGATTTTATGGATTTAGGGTGTTTTTTTTGTGTTTTTTGTTTTTTTAATGATTTTTTTGGTTTCTAGATCCCTTTAAGGATTATAGGGTGTTTTAGGGGTTTTATTAGTTTATTGGGTCTTTGGGGGTTTTAAATGTTTTTGGGGGTTTTAGGCATTTTTAAGTATTTTTTTGGGTTTTATTGTTTTTCTAGTTTCTTAAGGTTATTAATGTTTTTAGGTGTTTTATGAGTTTTAAGTTATTTTTTAGTGTTTTTAGTGGTTTTGGGGTATTAATGGTTTTAAGGGGTTTAAAGGGTTTTTAGTGTTTTAGTGATTTTTTATGGTTCTAGGGGTTTTACGGTTTTTAGGGGTTTAAAGTATTTTAAGGGATTTTATTGTTTTTAGGGTTTATAGGATTTATAATTTTTAGGGGATTTGGGGGAATTTTTCTTTTTTTTGGTTCTATAGAGATTTGGGTGGTTTTAGGGATTTTTAGTTATTTTTGGGGTTATTTGGGTTTTTAAGAGATTTAGGGTTTCATAGTTTTTGTGCGGTCTTTTTATTTTTAAGGGTTTTAAGGCTATTATAGTTTTTAGGGGGTTTTATATTTTTTAAATTTTTAGGATTTTTATGGGTTTAGAGATTTTTAGGGGTTTTATGAGGTTTTAGTGTTTTCATGGGGTTTTTTTGTGATTTTAGGGGTTTGTATATTTTTTAGTGTTTTTAGGTTCTTAGTGGTTTATAGTATTTTTAGGTTTTTAATGGGTTTAATGGTTTTAAGGTTTTTTTGGGGGATTGTTAAGATTTTTTTGGGTTTTAGTGTTTTATTATCATTTTTAGGGTTTTTAGGGTTTTGGGGGTTTTACTGTTTTCAGGTTTTTAGGGTTTTTAATTATTTTTTAGGGGTTTTAAAGAATTTTTGGTTTCTATAGTATTTAAAGGTTTTTTGGATTTTTTGGGCTTTTAATGGTTTTTAGGGTTTTTAGTGATTTCGGGTTTGAGTGTTTTTTTGATTTTTATCATGTTTTAGGGTTTTTTAGATTTTTATGGTCAATTATGGTTTTAGGGGTTCTAGTGTCTTTCATGGTTTATGGGGTTTTAGGGTCCATTACAGTTTTTAGGGTTTTTCAATTCTTATAGAGTTTATAAGAATTGAAGGGTCATTTTAGGGTTTTAGGGGTTTTAGCATCTTTTATAGTGTTTTTAGATTATTTTGAGTCCTCTAGGTATTTATAGCATATTTGGGGTCCTTTAAGGACTTCTATGGTCTTTTAGGGTTATTTTAGTGTTTTTAGGGACCTTTAAGGTATTATGGTTTTAATAGTCTTTTTGGGTTTATTTTAGTATAATTTATGGTTCTTTAGAGATTTTACAGTCTTTTAGGTTTTTCTTAAATTTTTTATATTCTTAATGGTTTTTAAAGGGTTTTATGGTTTTTAAGGTTTTTAGTTTTTTTTGTGTTTTTATGGAGTTTAGAGTTTTCTCATGCCTTTTTATGCAGTTTATGGTCTACTTGAGTTTTTAGGTGGTTTTAGGGTTTTGGGTTTTATTGGACTGTTATAGGTATTAGAGGTTTTTATGATTTTAGGAGTTTTATGGTATTTATGTGGTTTTAAGGGTTTTTAGTTTTTTTTTATTTTTTAGAGTTTTTAAAATTTTAGGGTATTTTATAATTATTAGCGTTTTTATGGGTTTTAGTGTTTTTAAGTTTTTAGGGTTTTTAGTGTATTGTAGTTTTAATGGGTTGAAGGATTTCTAGGTTTTTAGGGTTTTGTGAGTTTCTTAAGGGATTTTATGGGTTTTATGGTTTTGGGGTTTGTAGGGGATTGCAGGGGTTTTATAGATTTATTTTGTGATTTTAGGGGTTTAAGGGGGGCTCTAAAGTATTTAGTGGGTTTTAGGGGTTTTAGGGGGTTTCACTAGATTATTATGGGTGTTAGTTTTTTTTAGTGTTTTAGGTGTTTTATGGGTTTTTAGCATTTTTAGGTTGTTTTAGTTTTTAGTGTGTATAGGGTATTTAGATTTTTTTTTGAGTTTTATGATTTTAGGATTTTATGGTTTTATAGTGTTTTTAGGGTGTTTTTTTGGGTCTTTTAGGGTTGGTTTTGGGGTTTTAATTACTTTTAAGGGTTATTAGGGTTTTTAGGCACCTTTAGTTTTTAGGGGTTTTAGGGATTCTAGGTTATTTCAGGGGGGGTTATGGTCCTTTAGGGTTTTTATGGGTTTTAGGGTCTTTATGCATTTTAGGTAGTTTTATGGTTTTTAGGGTTTTTAGGTGGTTTAATGTTTTAATTATCATTTTGGTTATTAGTGATTTTAGGGGTTTTAATGCTTTTAGGGGATTTTATTTATTTAGATTTTTCATTATTTTAGTGGTTTTGGTTCTTTAGATATTTTAATGTTTTTATTGTTGATTTTTCATTTTAGGTTTTTTTGGGTTTTTGGGTTTTTAAGGGTTTTAGTGTTTTTTGGGGTACTATGTATTTTAATAATTATTTTGGGGTTTTTAAGGTTTATTAGTGTTTATTAAGGTTTATTAGTGTTTATTAAGGGTTTTGTGTGGTTTTTGTGGTCTATTAAGTGTTTTAGTGTTTTTTAGGGATTTTGGGGATTTTTAACATTTAAGGATTTTATGGAATTTTAGGATTTTCAGGGTTTTTATGGGTTTTTATTGTTTTTGTGTTTTAGGGGTTTTCAGGGTTTTAGGAATCTTTAGGGGTTTTTTGGGTTTTTGGTTTTTTGGGTTTTTATGATTTTTTTTTTAAATTTTTTTATGTTTTAGGGGTTTTTTATTTTTTAAGGGGTTTTAGGTTTTTTAATGATTTAGCATTTGTTTTTTTGGTGTTTTATATGTTTTTAGGGTTTTTTTGGTGTTAAAATGTTTTTTTGGTCATTTTGTTTTTTATTTGGTTATTAAGGGTCATTTAGGTTTTTAGGGTTTCTAAGATCATTAAGTGCTTTTAGGGTTTTAAGGGGATTTTTGGGTCTTTATGGTCTTTAGGTTCTCTTAGTGCTTTTTATGTTTTTTTAAGACTTTAGGATTTTTTTTGGTGATTAAGGGTTTCATGTGTCTTTGTGGTTATTTTTTATAGTTTGGGGGTTTTATGTTGATTATGGTGTTTTAAGGTCTTTTGGTGTTTTTATAGGGTTATTTTGGGATATTAATGGGATTTAGGGGATTTGGATTCCTTATAGGGTTTTGGGTTTTTGGGGGTTTTTATAGTTTTAGGGGGTTTTGGGTTTTTTATGGATTTTGGGGTTTTAAGTGTTTTAATGGGTTTTTTGGGAAATTATTTTATTAGGTTTTTATTGTTTTTTGTGGTTTTAAGGGTTTGGGGGGTAGGATTTTTAGTGTTTTTAGGGTTTTTTGTGTTTTGGGGGTTTTATGAATTTTTTTATTTTAAAGGGGTTTTGAGTTTTCTGAGGGTTTAATGTGGAGGGAGGGGTTCTACTTTTTAAGGGTTTTAAAGATTTTAAAGATTGTTTTTGTTTTTAAAATTTTTTAATGGTTTTTACAGTTTCTAGGGGGTTTTAAGGATTTTAGGGTTTTCTAGGATTTAGTTTTGTATATATTTTATTATTTTTAAGAGTTTATAGACTATATTTTTTTTGGATTTTATTTGTGTTTTATGGTTTTTATAGGGTTTTAATAATTTTTTAGTGTTTTATGGTTTTATGGGTTTTAGGATTTCTAGTTTTTTAGGGTTTTTTAGTTTTTTAGTTGTTTTAGGGTTTTAGGTGTTTTTAGAATTTTATTGTTTTTTTGGTTTTTATGTTTTTTGGAATATTTAGGGGTTTAGGGTTTTTATTGTTTTTAGGGTTTTGGGTGGGGGTTTAAAGTTTTTAAGAGTTTTTCATTAATTTTATGGGTTTTGGATTATTTTAGTGGTGCTTAGAGGTTTTTGGTTTTTTAGGTGTTTCTATTTTTTTAAGGATTGTTTTCATTTTATGGGGGTGTTATGGTTTTTACAGTTTTAATGTTTTTAGGGTTTTCTTATGATTTATAGGGTTTTTATGATTCTTTGGGTTTTTTCTTCAGATTTTTGGTTTTTATGAGTTTTTGGGTTTCCTTCATATTTTTTCAAGATTTTTGGGTTTTTATAATTTTAGTGGTTTTAAGATATTTTCTTTTTCTATGGGTTTTTACTGTTTTTAAGGGTTTAGAGTTTTTTATTTTTTTATTGTTTTTAGGGGTTTTATGGTTTTTTGGGATTTTAGGGTTCATAATATTTTAAGGGATTTTATGGGTTTTTAGTGTTTCCCGAATTTTTATGATTTTTAAAGGGTTTTGTTCAACTTATTAGGTATTTTTGTGGGTCTTTGGGATTTAAGGGGGTTTTAATGTTTTTAAGGGTTTTATTGGTTTAATGTTCTTTTTATTTTTTATGGTTTTTGTTGACTTTTTTGAGTTTTGTTAGGGTTTTTTAAGGATTTGAAGGAGTTTTTTTGAATTTTGTATGGTTTTTAGGGTTTTTAGTGTTTTTATAGTCTTTAATAATATTTTAGGATATTTTAAATTTTTTATAGTTTTTGGTTCTTTTATTCTATTTATATATTTTAGAATTTTAGGGTTTGTAGGTGATTTATGTTCTTTTAGTGTTTTTATGGAGTTTTAGGGTCTTTCAAGGGTTTTTTTTATTTTAATGGGTTTTAGTTGTTTTTGAATTTTATTATAGTTTTTAGGTCCCTTTATGGGTTTTAGGATTCTTAGGGTCGTCTATGGTTTTTAGGTTACTTTAGGGTTTTTTGGGGTTTTAGGGTCCTTGAGGGTTATTTTTGGGGTTTTATGGCCCTTTGGGAGTTTTAGTATTTTTATGTCCTGGTAGGGTTTCTTGTATTTTTAAGGTCTTTTAGGATATTTTAATGTTTTAAGAATCCTTTATGTTTTATAGTGTTTTTAGAGTCTTTGGGGGTTTTAATGTGTTATGGTCTTTTAGGGGTTTTTAGTGTTTTTAGTGTCTTTTAGTGTTTCCATGATTTTAGGGTATTTAAGAAAATTTTAATGGTTTTGGGTTTTCAAAGGTTTTTGGAGACATTTATGGTTTATATATTTTTAGAGTCTTTTGGGGTTTTAATGTTTTTATTGTCTTTTAGGGGGTTTTAGTGTTTTTAGTGTCTTTTAAGGTTTTTAGGATTTTAGGGTCTTTAAGAACTTTGTAATGGTTTTAGGGTCTATTAGGCTTTTCAAGGGTCTTTGGGTAAATTTAGGGGTTTAGTATTTTTAGGGTCATAGGGGATTTTTAGGTTTTAGGATATTTTAGGGGTCTTTTAAGGGTTTTATGGTTTTTAAGATTTATAATGGTTTTTTGGGATTTTCGGGTTTTTAAGAATTTTTTAGGGTTTTAGGATTTTATATTGTGATGCAGGGGATTTGATTTTTTAGGGTTTAGTTGAGGTTTTTAGGTTTTAAGGATTTTTAGGGGTTTTGGGGTTTTAACATGTCATTGGTCTATTTTATGGCTTTAGGGTTTTTAGGGGTTTAAGGGTTTTAGAAATTTTTGGGATTTTAATGATTTTTAGGAGGTATTAGGGTAATTTTGTTTTTTTATGTATGTTTAGAGTTTTATAGTTTTTTTATGGTTTTTAAGATTGTTTGAGTATGTAGAGTTTTTACGGGGGTTTAGGGTTCTTATGTTTTTTATGTATTTTAGGTGTTTTAAAAAAATTTCGGGGTATTACGGTTTTTAGGTGTTTAGATTTAAATGTTTTAAAGGTTTTTTGGGGTTTTAGGGTGTTGAGGGGTTTTTAGGGTCTTTGGGGTTTTATGGGGGTTATTTAGGGTTTTTAGGGTTTGTTTGGGTGTTAGGTTATTTTAGTGTATTTTTTGGGTTCTAGTGTTTTTAGGGACTTTTAAGGGGTTTTTGGTTTTTAAGGTTATCTAGGGGTTTTTATGGTTTTAAGGGGTTATAGGGTTTTTAAGATTTTTAGTGTTTTTTTGGGATTTTGGGTTTTTGGTATTTTATTTTTTTAAGGTTTTTTGGGTTTTGGGGGGTTTTAATATTTTTTACGGTTTTTAGAAGTTTTTAGTGTTTTTGTGGTTTTATATTTTTCTTAGAGTTCTCACAGTTTTTTTGGTTTTCAGTGATTTTTAGTGATTTATTAGTTTTTTTATGGTAGTTATGGTTTTTAAATTTATTTGGATTGGGGGGGGGGTGTAGGTATTTTCATGGTTTTCAGGGATTTTTTGTTATTTTGGATTTTTTAGGTGATTATTGCTTTTAATGTTTTTAATGTTATTATGAGTTTTAAAGGGTTTTAAGGGTATATATGTTCTTTTGTGTTTTTTCTGTTTTTAGGAAATTTTTGGTTTTTATGGGTTTGTAGTGTTTTTAGGGTTCTTTCGGGTTTTATTGTTTTTAAGAGTGATTAATGGTTTTAGTGATTTCATAAGGGTTTTAGGATTGTGAAGGTTTCCTTAAGGGGTTTTACGGGGTTTAGGATTTTAGAGGGTGTTTTTTAGGGATTCGGTGTTTTATGGGTTTTTATGGATTTTATGGTATTTAGGGGTTTTAAGGTTTTTTGGGTGTTTTTGGAGTTTTTAGTGTTCTTTAGAGTTTTGGGGTTTTGAATGTTTTATGGGATTTTCAGTTTTTTAGGGGTTTTAGGGTTTTTAGTGTTGTTTTAGGGTTTAATGTTTAAGGTTATAGGGTTTAGGGTGTGGGGTATAGGGTGTAGGGTATATGGTTTAGGTTTTAGGGTTTTGGGTTTATGGTGTAGGGTATAGGGTATAGGGTTTTAGGTGTATGGTATAGGATTTTGGGTGGCTCGTATATCGTGTAGGGTGTGTTTTTAGGGTTTATGGTGTAGGGATAGGGTGAAAGGTGTAGGTTTTAGGGTTTAGAGTGTAGATTATAGGTTTTGTGTTTTGGTTTTAGAGTTTATGATTGAAGGCTAAGGGTTTTGGATGTTGGGTTAAGGGTTTTGGTTGTAGGGTATTGGGTTTAGGGTGTAGGGTATAGAGTTTAGGGTGTATGGTTTTGGTTCTTTAGTATAGGTTTACGGTTGTTGGTTTTATGGTTTATGGTTTATGGTGTAGATTTTATGTTTTAGGGTGTAGTGTTTTTGGTATATAGTATATGTTTTATTTGGTATGGTTTAGAATTTAGGTTGTATGCAATATGGTATAGGGTGTAGGGTTTGATGTTTAAGTGTAGGGTATAGGGTTTAGGGTGTACGATTTATGTTTTTGTATATGTTATAGGATTTATGGTGTAGGTATTAGGGATTAGGGTTTAGGGTATATGGTTTTGGGTGTCCCATTTAGGGGTTAGGTTTTAGGGTATATGGTTTATTGGGAAGGGTTTAGGGTTTATGGTGTAGTGTTTAGGGTCTAGGGTGTAGTGTTTTTCATATAGGTTATACGGTTTAGGGTGTAGGGTATAAGGTTTAGTGTATGGGTTATATGGTATTGGGTGTATGATGTAGGGTTTTGTTTTTAGGGTTCAGGGTTTATGTTGAAGTGTATAAGGTTTGTGATGTATGTTATGGGGTTTCAGGATAAAGGTTTAGAGTTTCGAGTGTAGTGTTTTGAGTTTAGGATGTAGGGTCTAGATATTATGGTTCATTGTTTAGGGTTTATGGAGTGAAGTATATGGTTTAGGGTGTAGGGTTTGTGGTTCAGGGTATGGGTTCTAGGGTTTAGGGTATAGGTTTTTGGATGTAGGGTATAGGGTTTTGAGTGTATGGTTAGGGTTTTCAATGAAGGGTATAGGTTTTATGGTGTAATGTTAAGGGTTTTGGGTGTATGATATAGGGTTTAGGGTTTAGGGTGTAGGGTATTGAGTTTCATGGGTAGGGTTTATGGCTGAGCGTGTAAGGTATGGGGTTTAGGGTGTACTGTTTCAGGTGTATGGTATTTGTTATAGGGTTTAGGCTGTAGGTTTATGGGTTTTGGGTGTAGGGTATACGGTTTTTAGGCACTTTATGGTTTTTATGTGTTTTATGGTATTTAAGATTTTAAGGGTCTCTAGAGTTTAAAAGGGGTTTTAGGGTTTTAAAATATTTTTTTTAGATTTTAAGAGATTTTAGTGTTTTTTTAATTTTGCTATAAGTTTTTTTGGGTTCATTTGGTTTTTAAGTAATTTTATTGCATTTTAAGGTTTTTTTAGTTTTCTAAAGGGTTCTCTTAGAGGGTTTTTTTGGTGTTTTTAGTGTTTTCATAGATGTTATAAGGGTTTTAATTATTTTAAAAGAGTTTTTTAATGATTTAGAGTTTTCATTGGGTTTTTATAGGTTTTTAGGGTCTAATATGGTTTTGGAGATTTTTTTTGGGTTTATGGATTTTAGGGTTTTAGTGGTGTTTAGGATTTTTAATAATTTTTAGTGCGTTTTGTTTTTTTCGGGTTTTAGTGTTTTTTAGGGTTTTATGGTTTTTGAGGGTTTTTTTTGTTTTTTCGGGTTTGTAAAGGGTTTTATGGTTTTTAGTTATTTTAGGGATTTTTTGGATTTTTAGGGGTTTATGGTTTTTGAATATGATTTACTGTTTTAATGGTAATTTAGGGTTTTATTGGGTTTTAGGGGTTTTTAGGACTTTTATGGTGTTTTGGGATTTTAGGGCCATTTTTGGGGTTTTAGGGTATTAGTAATGTTTTATGGGTTCTATGTGTTTTAATTTTTCTAGGGGTATTAAAGTTTATTTAGGTTTTTTTGGTATTTTATGGATTTTAGGGTTTTAGGGGCATTTTTTTAATTTGGGGGTTTTAGGTTTTTGGGGGGTTTTAATGGTTTTTAGTGGGTGTTTGGGATTTTGCAGGTTCTTATAGGTTTTTTCGAATCTTTTTTGAGTTTTAGGAGTTTTATGGATTTTAGGGGTTTAGTGTTTTTTGTGGTTTTAAGTGTTTTTTTTTGGTTTTTAATGGTTTTAGTGTTTTTTATGGTTTTTAGGTTTTTAAGGTATTTAGTGGTCTTAAGGGTTTTAGGGAATTTTAGGTTTTTAATTTTTTTATGGGTTTTAAGGATTTATGATTTTAAGGGTTTGAGTGTACTTTAATGGGTTTTTAGGGTTTTATGGTTTTTTAGAATTTTTATGTTTTTCAGTGTTTTTATGTCTCTATTATAGTTTTTAGGGTTTTTGTGATTTTCAGGTTTTTAAGGGGTTTTTGTGTTTTTAGGGACATTTTGGGGTTTTAGGGTTTTTATGGTCTTTTTTAGGGTTTTACGGTTTTTATAAACCTTTATCTTATTTTAGTGTTTGTAGGTTTCTTTACCATTTACTGGATTTTTAGGGTCCCTTAGGGGTTTAAGAGTTTTATTGTTCCCTTATAGGATTTAAGTTCCTTAATAAGTTTTAGAGTTTTTTTGGATTCCTTTATTGTTTGGGGTCTTTTATGGGGTTTTATGGTTATTTAAATTTTTATAGTGTTTAATAAACATATAGTGTTTTTCGGGTATGCGTGGTACTTTTGGGGTTTTAGGGTTCTTTACTTGATTTCATCGTTTTACGGTTTTAGGGGATTTTAAGGTCTTTTGGGTTTAAGGATTTTTTTGGGAATTTAATTTGTTTTATGGTTTTTAGCGGTTTTAGTGTATTTTAATGGAATTTTAGGAATGTTAGGGTCTTTAAGAGGTTTTATGGTTTTTAGGGTTTAAGGGGTATTTAGTTATTTTAGGGTTTTAAGGGTTTTAGGTGTTTTATTGTTTTAGGTTTTAGGGGTTTTTAGGGTTCCTTGAAGGTTATAGGGTTTTCTTAGGTTGTTATGGTTTGTATGGTTCTTAGGGTTTTATATGGTTTTTTATGTTTTTAGGGTTTTAGGGTTATTAGGGTTTTCACAGGGGGTTTAGGTGGTCTTAGTGTTTCAGTTTTTTTAAAGGGTGTTTGGTTTGTATGGTTACTAGGATGTTTGTAGGGGGTTTTTAGATTTTTAGAATTTGTAGTGATTTTAGGATTTTAAGTGTTTTTTTGAGTTTTCACATTTTTAGGTCATTTATGGTTTTTATAGTAGTTTTGGGTTTGAAGGGTTTTATGGCGTTTTGAGGGGGTTTAGGGTTTTTAGGTATTTATGATTTTTAGGGATTTCAGGGTTTTCAGTGTTTTTAGGGGTTTTAGGGTTTTTAGAGTTTTTAGGGTTTTTAGGGTTTTTAGGGTTTTTGAGTTTTTAAGGATTTTAAGGATTTTTGGGGTTTTATAAAATTTTCATGGGGTTTTGGGGGGTTTATTAGTTTTTTGGTTTTTTGTGTTTTTATGGGTTTTAAGGGGGTTTAGGGTTATTTTAGGGGTTTAAGTTATTATTAGGTTTGTTTTTGGGTTTTTGGGTTTTTTGGGGTTGTTTAGGGTTCTCAGGGTTTTTAGGGGTTTTGATGGTTTTAAGGGTTTATTAGTATTTATAGGGGTTTAGTTTCATTCAGGATTTTATAAGTTTTTAGGGACTTTTGGGATTTTAGGGTTTTAATGTTTCTAAGGGGTTTTATATTTTCTAGGGTTTGGGGTATTTTACGGTTTTTTGGGTTTTTAGGGGCAGAAGAGGTGTCGGATCAGACTATTCTTGGCCCTCCCAAAATTTATTTGAAAAAAGACACCACAAGAGACATTGTAGATCGGGGAGGGGTAGGGTCCATCGACCCCAACCCAAAAGACAATCCCCAAAAGGAAAACAATGAAAGGAAAAGACAAATGACCAAACGCAACAGCAGCTTCAACACCTTCTCATCCAACTCCAACATTCGACAGCTCCATATCCCCTTCATCACTGCACATGAAAGCATAAACCAACATCCAGAGCTCACAGCCATGCAGGGACCAACATCCAATCGCACATGTTCCAGCATCCAACACCTCCTCACCAAGGAGATCCACCACAAGAAGCACCATCATCCATCATTCACCAACTACCAGCAGCTCACAACCAAACAATGGCCAACATCCAAACTCACAAAATCCAAGCAGAAACCAGCATCCAATAGCATAGCTTCCATCATACAGAACCTCCCCACCAAGGAGACCCACCACAATCAACATATAAACTCTGTCACCAAAACCATAAACGTCAGCTTCCCCACATCCCAGACTCACTGCATCCATCATCCAAAAACACCGACAACCAGCACCCCCTTCAACCTCTTCCCAACAGGCAGCAACCATCACCCAGAAAATCCATTTCCAGTAACCAGAACCACCAATCAATCCAATATCCAGCAAATCAAATCTAGTATCACCTCTAGCATTACAGGACCTCTA
This sequence comes from Viscum album, assembly GCA_963277665.1. Lineage (NCBI taxonomy): Eukaryota > Viridiplantae > Streptophyta > Magnoliopsida > Santalales > Viscaceae > Viscum > Viscum album. Next base: position 1,151,110,898 of record OY728152.1, read on the forward strand.
GCAACCCAGAAGTCGCACACCAAGAGCAGACATCAACCAATACCTCGAAACAGAACAATGAACCGGCACCAAAACAATCCCGCCACAGTTCATGCAATAGGCACCATATCCCAACAAAGAACCTAGAATGCAGCACTATCCAGACCAAAAACCTTACCATGCACCAAAAAAGAAACCTAGAAACGAACCTTCCTCCTCACTGAGAACCAAAATGATAAATTAGCACCATCGCCTGATAGCTCAATCCAAACCGAGGCGACGTCTCCCCTCACAGCTTCGAGGATCGGCAATGCTGGGATGAAAACTCCCACAGGACAACAGCTAGAAGCACCGAGACCAATCCCCTCCAAACCACCGCTCGGAAAAGAACAATCCATCGAAGAAACCGGGAACCACCACAAGCGCCTCATAGAGAAAAGTACAGATCTGAGTGGCACCACCATGGCAGTGTGACACCACACAAAGAGAAGACTGGATTTGGCCCACTCCTCTATGGATATTTGCATCATCATAGCAGAGCTCAGATCTAGAAAAGCAGCAACAAGATCCACTGTTACCACGCCAAATCCTCCGATATATAGGGGTTTCATGGATTCTGGGGACTATTTTTGGGGGATTAGGGGTTTTCATGTGTTTTTAGGATTTTTTTTGATATTTTAGGGTTTTTGGGGTCATTTAGGGATTCCAAGTGTTTTTTGGTTTTTAGTGTGTTTTAAGGTTTTTAGGGTTTTGGAGGTTTTTAGGGGTTTTTCAGGTTTTTTATTTTTTTATGCTTTTAGATATTTTTTGGGTTATTTAGGTTGTTTTGTGATTTAAGGTGTTTTTACATTATTTATAGGTTTTTATGGATTTTACGGTTTTTTTAGATTTTAGTTGTTTTTTTGTTTAATCAGGGGTTTTATAGGGTTTTCAGGGTTTTACATTTTTGGAGGATATTATGATTATTACTGTTTCAAGGATTTTCTTATGTGTTTTAAGGGTTTTATAAGTATTTTTAGGTTTTAGGGTAGTTTAAAGGATTTAGGGGTTTTAATGTTTTTTATTGTTTTTAAATGATTTTAGGGTTTTTAGGATTTATTTGTTTTTTTTAAAGTAGGTTTTAGTGGTTTTTGGGTTATTTTACGGTTTTTACAATTTTAAGGGTTCTTATGTCTATTTTAGTTTTTAATATGTTTTCGTTTTTTTAGTGTTTTAGGGTTTTTTGGGTTGTTTTGTTTTTAGGGTTTTTAGTTTTTCTTGGGTTTTATTGTTTTTAGTATTTTTAGGGTTTATAATGTTTTTAGCTTTTGGTGGTTTTTAGGGTTTTATGTTTTTTATGGTTTTAGGGGTTTATAGGGTTATTTTAAGTGTTTTAGGGGTTTTAGGGTTATTTTAGGGGTTTTAGTGTTTTTTTTGGATTTTTAGGATTATTTTATGATTTTTTGAATTTTTTGGTTTTTTATGACTTTTGTAGTTTTTTTGGGTTTTATGGATTATTTATAAAGTTTATAGGGTTGTAAAGATTTTTTTTGGGTTTTTAGGGGTTTTTATGTTTTTTGTTTTTATGGATTTTAGGGTCATTGGGGGTTTTAGAATCCATTAGGGATTTTTAGTATTTATATGGACTTCAAGGGTTTTGAGATATTTTATGTCTTTTAAGGTTTTAGGTTATTTTATGGGATTTTAGGGTTTTTTTGGATTCTTTTTTTTTGTTTTTAACGTTTTTTTTTAAAATTTAAGGTTTTTTATTGTATTTCGGTTTTTCACAATTTTTTAGGGTTTGTTGGGTGTAAAAGGATTTTTATGGGTCTTTTATGGTTTTATAGTATTTTTTGGGTTTTAGGGTTTTAGGCTACTTTAGGGTCTGTAAGGGGTTTTTATGGTATTAGAGAGTTTGGTGGGTTGTAGATTTTTTTTGGGATTTTTGGGTTTTAAGTTGCTCATGAGTTTTTAGGATTTTTATGTATTATTAGTTTTTGAGGAATTTTTAGAGATGATATGGGTTTTATTAGTTTTAAGTATTTTTTGGGGGTTTTTAAGGTTTTAGGTTCTTTTAGGTTTTAGGGCTTCTTTTGGGTTTTTAGGGGGTTTAGGAGTTTTAGGGTTTTATTAGGTTCCTTATGGGATTTTAGGGGTTTTAGTCTATTTTAGGGTCTTTATGGGTTCCATGTTTTTTGTGGGGTTTTATGGTTTTTAGTGTCTTTAGGGTTTTATTTGGTTTTTTTGTTTTTAGTGGGTTTTAAGGGGTTTTATTGTTTATTAATGTTATTATGGATTTATAGATTTTTATTTTTTAAGGGTTTAAGGGATTTTAGTGTTTCAGTGGTTTTAATGTTTAAGGGGTTTTAATTTTTTTTTGTTTTTAATGGGTTTTTAGTATTTCTAAGGTTTTATGTTCATTTGGGGTTTTAGAGTTGTTATGATTTCTAAGGGATTTAAGGGTTTTTCGGGTTTTTAGGGGTTTTAGGGTTCTTAGGGTGTTTTAATATTTCTATGGGTTTTTTTAGGGGTTTTAATTTATTTTTTGGTTTTGGGGTTTTTTGGCACTTTATAGGGGTTTAGGTAATTTTTAGTGGTTTTATGGTATTTTTTTTTAGATTTTTTTGGGTTTTTTATGGTATTAGGGGTTTTTTGGGGACTTAGGGTTTCTAAAATTTTTATGGTTTTGTGTTGTAATTTTTTTTCGGTGTTTATGTGGATGGGTTAGGGGTTTTAGGGGATTTAAGTGTTTATTAAGGATTTTAGGGGGGGGATTAGTGGGGTTTTAGGTTAGTTATGTTTTTTTTGTTTTATGTTTTTTTGTATTTTTAGTGATTTTTTTTTGTTTTAATGGGTTTTTTGTGTTTTTAGGTGATTTAGAGTTTTTTTTGGGGTTTTAGGGGCCCGGGGTGTTTAAAATGGGGTTTTAGGGTGTTTTAGAATTTTAGGGTTTTTACAGTTTTTAGACTTTTAAGGGTTTTTTGGGTTTTCAGGGAATTTGTGTTTTTAAGGGGTTTTAAGGGTTTATATGGTTTTTAGGGTCTTTTAAAGTTTTAAGGGTTTTTACGGACTTTTGGTTTCTTTCAGTTTTTGGAGTTTTATGGATTTTGTTTTCAGATTTTTTGGCATTTTTGTGGTTATTAGGGGTTTAAGGGTTTTTGGGGTTATTTTTATGTTCTAGGATTTTTGGTGGTTTTGGGGTTTTTTGGTATTTTCTACGCTTTTAGGGTTTTAGGGGTTTTTAAAGTTTTTAGGGGTTATCAGATTTTTCAAATGTTTCTTATGATCTTCAGGGATTTTAGGGTTTATATGATTTTTGGAGTTTTTAATTTTTTGTATTTTGATTGTTTTTGAATTTTTATTTTGGGTTTTTTTGGTCTTTTTATGTTTTTAGTGTGTTTTTTAGATTTTTAGGGGTTTTATGGAATTTGGATTCATTTAATGTTTTTAGGGTTGTTGGGTATTTTAGGTAGTTTTGGGTTTTTTAGGGATTTTTCAGGCTTTGCGGGGGGGGGGGGGGGTATGATTTTATTATAGTTTTTACTGTCACTAAGGGTTTTTAGGGTTTTTATGTGTCCATTAGTGTTTTGAGGGTTTTAGGTTCCTTTAGGGGTTTTAGGGGTTTTATGGTCTATTAGGGTTTTAGGGACTTTTAGTAAATATTTATTGGGGGGGGGGTTAGGTTTTTAAGTTTTTTAGGGTTTTTATGTGTATATTGTGTTTGGGGGTTTTAGGGATTTTAGGGATTTTTAATGTTTTTGGGGTATTTGTAATTTTATGATTTTTTAATTTTTTAAGGGTTTTTTTGGGTATTATAGGGTTTTTAGAGGATATTAGTTTCATGGGTTTTTCTAATTCGTAAATTTCTTTGGATTTTTAAGGACTTTTAGTGGTTTTAGGATTTTATAGATCCATTTTTGTGTTTTTGCTGATATTGGGTTTTTTTTGGATTGTTTTCTATTTTTTAGTTTTTCTACAACCTTCTTTGGGTTTAAGGGGTTTGGTTGTTTTATGTTTATTTTAGGGGTTTTCGGGTCTTTATGGTTTTTTGGTGGGTTTTAATGTTTCCAAATATTTTAGGGACATTTATGGTTTATATTATTTTTAATGTCTTTTGGTGGTTTTAATGGGTTTTCAAGTCTTGGAGAGTTCTTAAGATTTTTAGGGGTTTTAGGATGTTTGGGGTCATTTTGGGGTTTTATCGGGTTTAGGGGAGCTGGAGGGTTTTTTTTTTGGATTTTTCCAATTCTTCATTATTTTTAGGATTTTTAAGATTATTTTAGAATTTTTGGGTATTTTATGTTCATTTAGAGGTTTTTTAGAGTTTTTATCATTTTTTGGGTTTCTAGGCTTCTTTACAAGGTTTAAGTGTTTCATGTTATTTTATGGTTTTAAGGTATTTTAGGATTTTTATGGTCTTTTAGGGTTTTAGGGGTTTTAGGATCTTTTTATATTTTTATAGATTTTTGGGTGTTTTAGAATTTTTAAGGGTTTTAAGGGATTTTTAGGGTTTTTAGGTGTTTTAATGGATTTTTATAGTTTTTAGGGTCCTTTAGGTTTTTAGGTTTTTTACGTTTTTATGGTTTTTATTGTTTCTTTTTTGGATTTTTATAATAATTTAGGGTTTTAAGATTTTTTGGGGTTTTATTGTTTTTTGTAATTGTCATGGGGTTTTAGGGTTTTTTTGATATTTTTTGGTTTTTATGGTTTTAAGAGTTTTTATTTTTATAAAGTTTTTAAGTTTATTTTGGGTTTTAAAGGGTTTTTTGGGACTTATTAGTGGTTTTAGTTTTTATAGTTTTTACTAGTTGTTAGTAATTTTTATGGTTTTTGGGTTTTTTTGGTTTTAGAGTTTTTAGGGGGGGGGTTAAATTTATTTTTGGATTTTACTATTTTTAGGGGGTTTGGGGTTTTGGGGTTTTTAAGTGGTTTTGGGGTTTTTAGGGTTTATGGAGTTTTCATTTCATTTTTATGGGGTATTTTGGGTTTTGTATGTTATAGGGTTTTCATGTGTTTTTAGTGTATTAAGTATTTTTTGGGTTCTTTTAAATTTAAAAGGATTTTTACGGTTTAAATGGTTTCTAAGGGATTTAGGGTTTTTAGGGATTCTAGGGTTCAAATTATTTTTATGGTTTTCTTGGTATTTATGGTGTTTTATTAGGTTTTAAGGGGTTTTATAGTTTTTACATATGGTTTTTAGTTTTCATAAGATTTAGGGGTTTTTTGGGAATTTAGGGGTTTGTGGTTTTTTTAAATTTTTTAGATTTGGTTGGGTTTTAATATTTTTGAATTTTTGATTTTGGGGGTGTTTTTTGTGATTGTGATGGTTTTTTTGTCGGATTTTGGGCTTTTTGAGATTTTTTGGGTTTTGGTACTTTTTGGGTTTTGAAGGGTTTTTGCCAGTTTTTAGGGTATTCATGGAATTTATGGGGTTTTAGGGGTTTTATGGGATAAGAGGTGTAAGGCCAGGCTATTCCCGACCCCCTCAAAATTTATAAAGAAAAAAAAGATGTTGCAGACAAGGGAGGGGAGTGGTCAATCAACCCACACCCAAAAACCCTTTAAAACCAAGATTCAAAAGACCCCAGAAAAAGAAAAATAAAAAAAGAGAAAGGGAAAAACATAAAAAAGGAAAAAGTCAGTCAACATCACCACCAAAATCACCAAGAGGTTTTTGGGTTTGTTTCAGGTAATTTCGATTTTTGGGGGTCTTCTGAGTTTTTTAGATTATATTAGGTTTTTTATATTTTTCACAGGTTTTTTAATTTTTAGGGTTTCTAGGGTTTTTATGGTTTTTAGGGTGTTTAGGTTTTTAGGGGTTTTGTGGGATTTTAGGGTCTTTATAGTTTTTAGAACATTTTTAGTGTCCTTATGGAATTTTAAGTGTTTTGATGTCTTTCGGTGTTTTTAAGGATTATTAGTTTTTAGTGTATTTAGTGGGTTTTTACCCTTTTAGGCGTATTAAGTATTTTTAGTTCTTTGTGTTTAAGTGATTTTTTGGGTTTTCGGTTCTCTAGTGTTTTTTAGGGTGTTATGGATTTGTTGAGTTACAAGATTTTAGATGTTTTTAGGGTTTTTAGGGTTTTTGGGGGGTTTTATTGCATTAGGGGTTTCTAGGGGTTTTGGGTTTTATGTTTTTCAGGTGTTTAGGGTGTTCTAGGGTAAATATGGTTTTATTAGGATTTTTAGAGATTTGTAGGATTTTTAAGGGTTCTAGGGTTTTTACCACTTTTTAGAGTTCTCTTCGGGAATTTTTCGGATTTGAGGGGTTTTTTGGTTTTTTTAGTTCTTTTGGATTTTTATTTTATGATTTAGGTTTTGTAGTTTTTTAGTTATTTATAATAGTTTTTTTTGTGGGTGTTTAGGGTTTTTATAGGTGGTTTTAGGGATTTATAGAGATTTATTAGTTTTTAGAGTCTTAGGGTCTTTTTTGGGTTTTTGGGTTTCTAAGTTATTTTTATGGGTTTTAATGATTTTTTTGGATATTTAGGTTTTAGGGGTTTTAGGATATTTTAGGGGTTTTTTGGTTAATTATGGTCTTTATTGGTTTTGGGAGTTTTGGGTTTTTAAGGCTATTACTAGGGTATTTATGTATTTAGGTATTTTACAGTTTTTAGGGTTTTATGGTTTTTATGGTTGTTAAGTGTTTTAGGTTTTTAGTTCCTTTTTAGGTTTTTTAGTTTTTTAGGGTTCGTTTTGGTGTCTTGGGTTTTTAGTGTTTTTAGGGTTTGTATATTTTTTGGTGTTTTAGAGGTTTTATGGTTTTAATGGTTTTTAAGGTTCTTTTAGAGTTTCTTGGGTTTGGGGGTTGTGTTTTACGTTTTCTACAAATGTGTAGGGTATTTAAGGTTTTTTTGATTGTAAGGGTTTTAAATATTTCGGGGTTATATATTTTTTTGGGATTTCATAGGGATAAATATAGTATATATGATTTTTATGGTTTTAATGGATTTTAGGGCATAAGGGTTTTATATTTTTAAAGGGTTTTTATGTTTTTTAATGTTTATAAAGATTTTAAGGTTTTAGGGGTTTTAATGGGTTTGGGGGTTTTAAAATGTTCTCATGGTTTTTTTTGTTTTTTAGGGTTTTTGGGGTTTTTAGGGTTGTTATATTTCTTTAGGGTTTTTCAGGTTGTAGGTTTGTTTTTTTTTTCTTAATGTATTTTAGGGTTTTTAGTATTTTTAGGGTTTTAGGGTTCTTTTTTGGCGGCATAGTGATTTTTAGGGTTTTTAGTGTTTTTAGGATTTTAGGTGTATTCAGGGGTATATAAGGATTTAGATTTTTCGATGTGTTTACGAGATTATAGTGTCTTCTAGCGTATTTACAAGTATTTTATGGTCATTTTGGGTGTTTAAGATCCTTCAACTTTTTTTAACCTTTTAGGTTATATTAGTGTCTTAATTGTTTCTAGCGTCCAATGGGGGTGTTTTAGTGTTTTTCAGTTTTTATGGTTTTTTAGGGATTTCTAGTGGTTTTAAGGGTTTTATGGTTTTTAGTGTTTTAAGTGTTTATAGGGGTTTTAGGATGTTTTAGGGTTTTTAGGGTATTAAGATATTTAAGGGTTTTTAGGGTTTTTAGTGTTTTATGGGTTTGTATGGTTTTTTGGTTTTTATGGTTTTAATGGTTTTTAGGGTGTTTTATTTTTTTTTATATTTTGCATGGTTTTTAGCGTTTTAAGGGGATGTTTATGTTTTTTTGGGGTTCTACAGTTTTTATGGTATTTTAGAGTTATTAAGGGGTTTTAGTGATTTTTTCAATTTTTAGGGTTTTAGGGGTCTTGTATGGTTTTTGGGGTTTGGGGGAGGGGGTTATATTTTTTTTGTATTTTAGGGTCTTTTTTTATTCTTAGGGTTTTAGGGTCTTTAAGATTCATTTAAGTTTTTATGGGTTTTAGGGTCTGTTTTGTGTTTTAATTGGGGTTTAGGGTCTTTTATGGGTTTTAATTGGGTTTTAGGTTTCACTAATGTTATTTGGAGTTTTTGGGGGTTTTATTGATTCTATGGGTTTTAGGATTTTATGATTTTTATAGTGTTTTTAGGGTCTTTTAGTGTTTTTATGCTTTTAGGGTCTTTTGGGGTTTTCTGGGTTTTTTTTGGTTTTTATGGTTTTATGATCCTTTATGTTTTTTTGGTGGTTTTAGTGTCCTTTAGGGTTTTATGGTCCTCTAGGTTTTTAGGGGTTTAGAGTACTATTGGGCAAATTAAGATTTTTAGGTGTTTTTAGAGTCTTTAAGTGTTTTATTGTGTTCTAGGGTTTTTCAGTGTTTTAGTGTCTTTTAGGGGGTTTAGGGGTTTTAGGGTATTTATGGTTTTAGGGTTTTAGGGATCCTTTAGGGGTTTATGGTTTTTTATATCATATTAGGGTTTTTTCTGTATTTTATAAATTCTTTGGGGTTTAGGGGTTTTTATTATCTTTCAGGGCTTTTAGGGGTCTTTTGGTCGTTTAGAGGGTTTCATAAGTTTTGGGGTCTTTAGGGTGTATTTCAGTGTTTTTGAGTGTTTGAGGGTTTTTAGGGTCATTTTCAGGGTTTTATTGTATTTTAGCATTTTAGGGTTTTTTTTGTTTCTTTAGGGATTTAGATTTTTTTATATTTTTTAAGGATTTTATGGGTTTTAGGGGGTTTAAAGTGTTTTTATGTATGTTAATTTTGTTTAGGTATTTTAAGGGGTTTAGAGTTATTTTAGAATTTTTATTGTTTTGGGGTTATTAATTATTTTTAGGGATTTATTTATTTTTTAGGGTTTTTAGGGTTTTTAGGGTTTTTAGGGTTTTAAGGGTTTTTTTGGGTTTTTAGAGGTTTTATGTTTCTTTTGTATTTTAAATGGGTTCTAGTGTATTTTTAGGGTTTTTAGATATTTTATTGGTTTTTATTGGATTTAGGGTTTTTGGATTTTGAAGGGGTTTTAGGGGTTTTAGGGTTATTGGGGGTTTTAGCATTTTTTGTGTGATTAGTGATTTTAGTGGTTTTTATGACTATTTAGGTTTTTTATTAATTTTTATGGGTTTTAGGGTTTTTAGGGGTTTTATGGGTCTAATGGTTTTATGGTTTTAAAGGTTTTTAAGTTTTTAGGGTTTTGGGTTTTATTAGTGATGTTTTAGGGTTTTACGGTTTTACAGTTTTTGATGTTTTATATGTTTTTAGGGTTTTAGGGAATAGGTTTTTTATGGTTTTTATGATTTTTAGGTTGTTTTAAGGTATTATGGTTTTTTATGGTTTCTATGGGGTTTAGGGTTTTAGGGTGTTTATGGATTTTAGTGACTGTTAGTGTCTTTATTGGGTTATTTAGGGTCTTTTTGATCTTTTTAGTGTTTTAGGGGTTTTAGGTTTTTTAGTATTTTTAGTATTTTTATTGTTTCGGAGTTTTTAAGTTCTTTTTGGGGGGTTTATGTTTTTTAGGGGGTTTAAGTGTTTTCTTTGGTTTTTTAGTTTTTGGGGATTTGATGGGTTTTACGGTATTTTATTGTTTTTAAGATTTTCAGGGGTTGGGGGGTTTTCATTTTAGGGGTATTTAATAGTTTTAAGTATTTTTTATAGTTTTTACGGTTTTCATGGGTTTTTAGTGTTTTTAGGTTTTTAGGGGTATTTAGGGGGTTTATGACATTTTATAGGGTTTTAATGGTTTTTATTATTTTTACGTTTTATTATAATTTTTTAGTGTTTTAGTGGGTTTCAATATTATTTTGGGTTTTTTGGGTTATTAGGGGTTTAAGGGTTTTATACAGTTTTAAAGGGGTATTAGGATTTTTAGGGTAATTAGGGTTTATGGGGTTTTTAGAATTTATATGTTTTTCAGTGTTTTAATTTTTTAATGGATTATTTGGGGGTTTATTTTGATTCATGGGTTTTTTTGAGTTTTAGCGGTTCTTAGGGTATTCATCGGGTTATTAGGAATTTCTGGGTTTTCTAAAGTTTTTTGAAGTTTTTAGGGTTTTAGTGTTTCTTTTGGGTTTTTAGGTATTTTAGAGTTTTTTAGGGGTTTTAGGGTTTCTATGGGTTTTTATATATGTTTTTGTTTGTTAGGGTTTTAAGGTTTATTTGATGTTTTTATGGTATTGTTATGTTTTTATTGTTTTTGTGGTTTTTTGAGTGGTTTTGTGTTTTTTTAGATTTTTTCTGGTTTTTAGGTTTTTTATTATTGTTCTAGGGTTTTTGGTTATAGGTTATAGGGTGTAGGGTATGGGGTTTACAGTGTAGTGTATAGATTTACGGTGGAGGGTATAGGGTTTAGAGTGTAGGCTATGGGGTTAAGATATTGTGTTTAGGATTTAGGGTGTTGGCTATATGGTTTATGATGTAGGGTATAGGGTTTAGGGTGTAGTGTTTTGAGTTTTTGGTGTAGGGTATATGGTTTAGGGTATATGTTATTAGGTCTAGGGTGTTGGGTATAAGGATTAGGGTATATGTATTTGTATCTGGGGTGGTGGGTATATGGTTTAGGATGCATTGCTAAGGGTTTAGGGTGCATGGTATTGGGTTTAGTGTGTATGGGTTATGAATTAGGGTGTACGGTATAGGTTTAAAGGTGAAGGGTTTAGGGTATTTGTTATAGGGTTTATGGTGTAGGTAGTGTGATTTAGGGTGTAGGGTATATGGTTTAGGGTGAAGGGTTTTGGTTTTAAGGAATAGGGAATAGGGTTTAGTGTGTAGGGTTTTGGGTATAGGGTGTAGGGAGTTGGGTTCAGGTTATAGTGTTCAAAGTTTAGGGTTTATGATATAGGGTTATGGGTGTAGGGTGAAGGTTTTAGGGTTTAGTGTTTAGGTTATAAGGTTTTAGGTGTAGGGTTTAGGTATCCAGGTATTTCATATAAGTTTTTGGGTGTATGGTTTTGGGTTTAGGGTTTAGGGTGTAGTGTTTAAGGTTTAGTGTGTAGGGTATAGGTCTTGCAATGTAGGTTATATAGTTTAGGGAGTGAGGTTTAGAGTTTTGGGTATTGCTTTCATTATTTAGGGTGTAGGGTTTAGTCTCTAGGGTATTGGGTTTATGTTGTAGGGTATATGGTTTAGGTTTTAGTTAATATGATTTAGGAGTTAGAGTTTAGGGTTTATGGTGTACGTTTTGGGTTTTATGGATTATGGCTTAGTGTGTAAGGTACATGGTTGAGAGTATAGGGTTTAGGGTGTTTTGTTTAGTGTGAAGAGTTTCTGGTTTTTGGTGTAGGGTATATGGTTTCAGGTGTTGGGTTTAGAGATCAATGTGTAGGGTATATGATTTTGGGAGTAGGTAATAGGGTTTAGGGTGTATGGTACAGGGTTTATGGTGCATAGATTGGGGCTTGGGGTGTAGAGTGTTGGGTTTATGAGTTTAAGGATTTTAGGGTTTTAGGAATATTTAGGGGTTTTAGTGTTTTAATGGGTTTTTAGTGATTTAGAGGTGTTTGGGTTTTTTAAGTGTTTTGAGGAATTTTATGGGTTTTATGCATTTTAGGTGGTTTAAGGTTTTCTAGGGTTTTTAGGGTTATATTGTGTTTTTAGTGGATTTTATGGGTTTCCCTTGTTTTTAGGGTTTTATGATTTTTATGGGGTTGTAGGGTTTTTAGCGTTTTTATGGGTTTTGTTTTGGATTTTTGGGGCTATTATGGTTTTCTTATTGGTTTTAGGGGTTTTCGGTTTTTTGAGTTTTTAGTGTATTTTTTGTTCTATTTGAAATTTTATGGGCTTTAGGTTGGATTAGGGTTTTTAATTTTTTTTGTTTTTAGTGGTTTTAGAGGGTTTAGGGTTGTTTTCATATATTTTACCTTTTTAGGGATTCCGTAGGTATTTATTTTATTTTATAGTTTTTGGGGTTTTGGGTTTTTAGTGTTTTGAGATATTTTTTTGCTATTTCTTTCTTTTTTATTAATTTTTACGGTTTTAGGTTTTTTAGGGGTTTTAGTGTTTTTATAGTGTTTAGAAATTTTACAATTTTTAGGGTTTTTGTGGTGCTTAAGAGTTTTAGGTTTCTTTTAGGTTTTTATAGGTATTTTTGGGTCTTTTAGTGTTCTTTTAGGGTTTTCAAGGTTTTTTGGGGTCTTTATGATTTTGGGGTCTTTTATGGTATTTTGAGGGTTTTTAGAAGTTTATGATTTTTAATAATTTTATGTGTGTTTAGGGTTTAAATTTTTTAAGGGGTTTATGTTATTTTTGGTTATTAAGGGTTTTTATGGTTTTTAGCCATTTTTTGATATTTTAGTGATTTTGGGTTTTTAGGGGTTTTAATTATTTTTCAGGTTTTTTATTGTTTTTTATTTTTAGGGTTTTTACGGGGTTTATGGGTTTTATGGGTGTTTAGGGGGTTTTGGATTTTTGGGTTTTGGGGTTTGGCGGGTTTTTACGGTTTTAAGGCTATTTAGGGTTGCTGGGGTTTTTAGGGTCCTTTGCATATTTTACGATTTTTTAGAGCTTTTAAGGCCCATTAGGGTATTTTTAGAGGTTTTATGGTCTTTTAGTGTATTTAGGGATTTTTATGTTTCATTTGGTTTCTTTGGGTATTTAGAGTCTATTAGGGTTTTAGGGTATTTTTTGTTATTTTAGTGTCTTTTAGTACTCCTTAGTGTATTTTGGAGCTTTTTGGGTTTTTAGGGATATAGGATAATTTAGGGGTTTTAGTGTTTTAGGGGTATTTTAGGGTATTTTAGGGGGTTTAGTGTTTTTAGAGTTTTAGGTCTTCTTTATGGTTTTTATGTTTCTAGGTTTTTTCGGGTTTTAGAGTCTTTAAGTGGGTTTAAAGGTTTTTAGGGATTTGGGTTTTTAGGGTTTAATATGTTTTTTAGGGTTTTATCGGTTTTTAGTATTGGTAAATTTTTCAGGGGCTCTAGGGTTTTTAGGGTTTGTTGTGCTTTTAGTTTTTTTATTGTTTGTGTTTTTTGGGTTTTGGGGGTTTTGGGAATTTAGTGTTTTATGGGCTTTTATGGTTTGGGGGGGGGGGGTTGGAGTTTTAGTGGTGTTAATGGTTTTTTAGTTTTTTAGGGTTTTTAGGGGTTATTAGGGTATTTATTATTTTATGGATTTTATGTGTTTTTAGGATTTCTTTGAGGGTTTTATAATTTTAGGGTTTTTATGGTTTTTTTGGGGTTTCTAGGGTTTTAGGATTATTTACGGGGTTTTAGCATTTTTTTTCATATTTAAGGTTTTTAGTCTTTTAAGGGTTTTTAGGTGTTTTAGTGTTTTTATTGTTTTTAGGTGTTTTAGGGTTATTATGGGTTTTTTGGGTTTCAAGGGTTTTTAGGGTTTTATGGTTTTTAACATGTTAAAGATGTTTTAAGGTATTTTAGGGGTTTATAGGGTTATTTAGGGTCTTTTAGGGTTTTAGGAGTTCATGTCTTTTAGGGGTGTTAGGGGTTTTTCCCATTTTAGATGGTTTACGGGTTTTAAGGAGTTTTTTGGATTTTGAGAGTTTTAGGGTTTTATATGTATCTAATGGTTTTTTGGAATTTTAGGGTTTTAGGATTTTTTAATGCTTTTCAATTTTTTTTTAAATTTTTATAAGGGTTTTAGGAATTTTTTAGGATTTTAATGGTTTTTTGTATTTTAGGGGTTTTATTTTTTTAGTATTTTTTTGGGTTTTCATGGCTTCAAAGTATTTTTTTGGTTCTTTTGTTTTTAGATTTTTTAATTTTTGTAGATATATTTTGGTATTTTAGGGTTTTTAGGGGTTTTAGAGACTTTAGGTTTTTAATGTTTTTAGGTTTTTAGTGTTTTTAGTGGTTTTATGGGTTTTAGGGGTTTTTAACTTTATAGGTTCTTTTTTGGGTTTTAGGGGTCTTTGAGTTTTTAAGTTTTTTTTGGATTGTTTGTGTTTTTGGGTTTGTAGGGTTTTTAGTGGTTTTAGGTTATTTTAAATTTTTTGGGTACCATGGTTTAAGGGTTTTCGGGGTTTTTTTTGTGATTTTGGGTTATTTTAGGGGTTTTAGTGGGTTTTCATTTTTTGGGTTTTTTTATTGTTTTCATTTTTTGGGTTTAGGGGTTTTAGGGGTTTTCCTATTTTTAGAGGCTTTTAGGGTCCTCTTAGAGTTTTAGGGTTCTTAGAGTTTTCTTATTTTTATACCATTTCAAGGCATTTTTAGTGTATTTTATACTTTTTAGGGATTTTATGGACTTTTTGGGTTTTTGGGAATTATAGGTTTTTAGTGTTTTAAATTCTTTTAGAGTTTTATTGGGTTGTTCGGGGTTTTTGGTTTCTGTTTGGGATTTTTTTAGTGTTTTTATTGATTTTAGGGTTATTGGCGCATTTTATGATTTTTAGGATTTTAAGGGGTTTTAGGGTTCTTTATGGTTTTTAGGTTGTTTGTGTTTTTAAGAATTTTTAGAGTTTTAGGTTTTTATATGGTTTTAGTGGTTTTTATTATTTTTAGGGTTTATGGGTTTTTAGGGAATTTAAGGGGTTTTTTATAGATACTTTAGGGGTATTAAGGAATTTTTTATGTTTTTATCATTTTTATTATTTTTAGGGGTTTTCCAAATTTTATGGTTTTGTAGGGTTTTTTTCAGGTTTCAAGGTTTTATGGGGTTTTAGGAAATAATGGGTTTTTTGGTTTGCAAGTGTTTTTATGGGTCTTAGGGGTTTTTTAGATTGAGGGGTTTTTTCGGGTTTTTAGGTTTTTAGGTTTTTTAGGAGTTTTTTTTGTTTATTTAGGCTTTAGGGTTTCTATGGTTATTGGGGTTTTAAGTGTTTTTAGTTATTTTAGAAATTTTTATGGGGTTTTGATTTTCGAGTTTTTATTGTTTTTAGGTGTTTTGGGTTTCATAGGACTTTTAATATATTTATGGGTTTTTTTTGTTTTCAGGTGTTTTATGGGGTTTTGGGGTTTTATTGTTTTGAAGGGTATTCTTGGGTTTTTTATAATTCTTAGACTATTTTGGGGATTTTGGGGGTTTTTTAATATTTTTTGGGGGTGTTTCGAGTTTTTGGATTTTTAGTGGTTTTAGGGGTTTTTTTTGTTTTTATAAAATGTTAAGGAATAATGGGTTTTTGAAATTGTTAGGGTTTTTAGGGAGTTTAGGGAATGGGGGGGGGGTGTTTCTAGAGTTTTAAGGGTTCCAAGAGTTTTTATGGGGTTTTAGGGTTCTTATACTCTTAGAGTTTCTTGTGTTTTGGGGTTTTTAGGGTTTCTTTGGGGGTTTTCTTATTTTTTTGGGGGGTTTAGGGTTTTTAGTGTTTTTATGGTTTTTTTTGTGTTTTAGGGGTTTTATGGTATTAGGGTTATTTTCATGTTTTTTTGGGGTTTTAAGTGTCTCTATCCTTTTAGGTGTTTTATGTTATTTGATTATTTTATGGTTTTTTAGTGTGTTAATTTTTTTTTGAGTTTTTTGGGGGGTTTATGGATTTTGGTGGATTTAAGGATTATTTTAGGATTTTAGTAGTTTTAGTGATTTTCGATTTTCAAGGATTTTTCAGGGGTTCTGAGTTATTTGGGGGGTTTTCAAGGTTTTAGTGGTTTTATGGCCTTTAAGGTTTTTTGGTGTTTTAGGGTTATACTGTTTTTTGGGCATTTTTAATTTGTTTAAGTTCTGGAGGTATTTTATGGTTTTTAGGGTCTTTTATTGTTTTGAGGGTTTTGAGGGTATTTGGGGGGGGGGGTAGGGTTTTTAGGTTTTTTTAGTATTTTTTTATGATTTTTAGGGTTTGGTTATTTGTTTTTGGGAATTTGAGAATATTTTATGCTTTCTAGGATCTTTTTTGGTTTTTAAGGATTTTTAGGTTTTTTTTGTTTTTAAGGGGTTTTTTGGACTATTTTTTAGGATTTTAATATTTTTAGTGTCTTTATAGGTTTTATGGATTTTAATGTTTTTGGGTGGGGGGAGGGGGTAAGTTTTTTTCGATATTAGGGATTTAGGGTTTATAGTGTTTTAATGATTTTTTATTTTAAAGGTTTATTCCGGGTTTTTTGGGGTTTTGGTTTTTTCTATGTTTATTTTTTATAGTGTTTTTTTATTTCTTGGGGTTTTAAGAGTTTTATTGGGTTCAAGGATTTTAAAGGTTTTGTAGTGGTTCTTGGGGATTTTAGATTTTTTTGGGGTTTTAGCTTTATTAATGGGTTTTTAGGTTTTTATGGCATTTATGGGATTTTGGGGTTTTAGGTTTTATCAAGGGTTTTAATGATTTTTTTATTGTTTTTGGGGTTTTATGGTTTTTAGTTTTTTCTAAATGTTTTATGGTTTTAAAAGGTTTCGATCTTTTTTGTGTTTTCAAGGCCTCTTAGGGTGTTTTTTGGATTTTTTATGGGTTAAGGTTATTTTAATGAATTTTTGGGTTTTTAAGGACTTAGCATTTTTGGGGTTTAAAGGGGTTTTTAGGGTCTTTCATTATTTTTTAAAATATTTATGGGTTATAGTGTTTCTTTAGGTCTATAATGGGGTTTTAGGGGGCTTTATGTTTTTAGGGTCTTTTAAGATTTTTAGGGTACTTTAGGGATTTTAGGTTCCTTTAGGGGTTTTTGAGTTTTTCTGTTCCTTTATATATTTTAGGGATCTTTAGTGGTTATTGGGTTTGGGGGGGTTTAAGGTTTATTAGGTTTTATGTATTTTTAGGGTTCAAAGGGGTTATAAGTTTTTTTGGTTTTTTTGGGTTTTAATGTTTTTAGGTATTTTAGGGTATTTAAGTTATTTATGGTTATTTTTAGTTTTACAGTTTATAGAGATTTTAGGGGATTTAAGTATTTTAGGGGTTTTAGGGTTTTCAAGGCCATTTATGATTTTAGTGATTTTATGGTTTTAGTGTTTTTTGTATCATTTATGTTTTGTTTCACTCATTTGGGTTTTTTTTAAGATTTTCATAGGAGTTTTAGTTTTTATGGGTTTTTGGGGTTTTTTATTTTTTTGGAGTTTTAATGGCCTTGAGTGATTTATAGGGGTTTTAAGGGGTTTTAGGGACATTTGGTTTCTTTTATGGTTTCTTGGATCCAAAAGGGGTTTTAGGGTTTTTTTGTGTCCTTTGGGGTTTTTATGGTTCTAGGTTGTTATGGTTTTTGGGGTTTTATGGTTTTATGGATTTTAAGGGTTTTATAATTTTAGTGTCTTTTAGGGTTTGTAGTGTGTTTTTTATTTGTATGGGGTTTAAAGGGTTTTTAACTTTCTTTATGTTTTTAGGATTTTTGGGGGATTTTTTTGGGTTTTTACAGTTTTTTTATTATTTTTATTTTTTTTATTTTTTTAGGGTTTTATGGATTTTTATGATTTTGTAGTTTTTTTAGGGTATTTAGGGGTTTTGTGGTTCAATTGTTTTTAGGTGTTTTTAGTGATTTAAGGGGTTTTAGGGTTTTATGGGGTTTTAGTATTTTAAGGGGTTTTAGGAATTTATTATATTTTCTAAGGGGTTTTAGGATCTTCTTAGGCCTTTTCGGATTTAAAGGATTTTAATGTTTTTTAGGGGTTTTTTAGATTTCCAGTACTTTAGGGTTTTAGGTTTTTTAGGTAATTTTAAGGATTTTTATGTATTTAAATGGTTTTAGTTTATTTTAGTAATTTTAAGGTTTTTAGGGGTCTATGTTTTTTAGTTGTTTTTAGGGTTTTAATGTTTTTATGGTTTTAGTATTGTTTTATGGTTCTTAAGGTTTTTATGTGTTTTGGGGATTTTTAGGGCGTTTTAGGGTTTGTTGGGGGGTTTTTAGGGTTTTAGTGTTTTTAAGTTCTTTTACGGTTTTAGAGTCTTTCATGGGTTTTTGTGAACCTAAGGTCTTTAGGGGTGTTTAAGGGGTTTGTTGGGTTTTTATTGTTTTTAGGGTTTTAATGGGGTTTTACATGTTTTTAGTGTTTTTTGGTTTTTTGGTTTTTTCAGGTTTTAGTGTTTTTAGAGTTATTCAGGGATTTTTAAGGGTTTTGGGGTTTTTATGGTTTTTGGTTTTTTAGTATTTTAGGTGTTTTTAGGGATCTTATGGTTTTTTTGGGTTTTTAGGGGTTTTTTGGGTTTTATGGGAAAATATGGTTTTATGGTTTTAGTGGGTTTTATGGTTTTTAAGGGGGGTTAGGTGTTTTAGGGTGTTTTAAGGTTTGGGGGGGGGTTATATTTTGGGAGGTCTGGGTTTTTATGGGTTTAAGGGTGATTTATGTGTTTTAGGGGTTTTATGTATTTTTAGGGGATTTGGGGTTTTTTTGGGGGTGGGTTGTGGTGTTTAAAGGGGTTGTGGGGGGGTTCAAAGGTTTTTAGGGTTTTTAGTGTCATTAGTATTTTTTGGGCTTTTAGGGTTATTAATGGTTTTCGTGTTTTTAGGGATATTTATGTTTTTAGTGTTTTTGTGGTTTTTAGGGCGTTTTTTTGGTTTTTTTTATTTTTTGGGTTTTTATGGTCTTTTAAGGGGTTTAGAGATTTTAAATATGTTTTAGGAACATTAAGGGGGGTTGAAGGTTTTGGGGGGGGGGGGTGGTAGGGGTTTTTAAAGTTTTTTAGTTTTTAGGATTTTAAGGGATTTCAGGGTTTTATAGTTTCTAGGGTTTTTATGGTGTTTATGGGTTTCTAGTGTTTTAGGGTTTTTTTCATGGTCCTTTTGTTTTTAATGGGATTTTATAGTTTTTTGTGTTTTTAGGGTCTTAATGCATTTTAGGGGTTTAATGGTCTTTAGGGGTTTTAGGTGTTTTTAGGTATTTTTAATGTTTTCAGGGTCTTTTAGGTTATTTAGGGTTTTTAGGGACTTGGGGGTTATTATAGGGTTTTTAGGGGTTTTGTTGCCTTATTATGTTTTTATGGGGTATTGGTGTTTTTAATGTTTTCTCCCAATTTTTAGTGTTTCTAAGGGTTTAAGGGGTTTTATTAGTTTTTTTGTTTTTAGGCCCTTTAAGGATTTTTAGGATTTTTTTGGAGTGTTATGGGGTTTTTTGGTTTCTCTAGTGGTGTTTAGGGGTTTTAAAGACCTTTAGGGGTTTTAGGGGTTTAGGTCACTCTAGGGGTTTTTGGAGTACTATAGGGTTCTTATTTTTTTATTGCCCTTTCAGAGTTTTTAATGGTTTTAAAAATTCTTTTATGGTTTTAAGGTATTTTTGGGGGTTTTAGTGTTTTTAGTTTCTTTTAGATTTTTATAATGTTTTAGGGTATTTTTAGTTTTTAGGGTTTTGACACCAAAAAATGTGTTCCATGAACTTCTCCACAAATTTCATTTTGTAATACTCACTTATAAACAATATTGGTGATTGAGTAGGAACATGTCTTTATACTGGAAAGAGCATATTAGATTTCCATGATCCACCAGAATTATAACACATCAAGTGATGGATATTTGTGAAAAAGGATTCCCATTCCAATGAAAAAATGGTGAGAACCAGCCTTTGAGATTAGGCCATGGATTTAGAATGAGATTTGGGTTAGTATGTATAGTAAAACAAAACATCCTTAACCAGAACTAAAAAGTTAATGGGATGAATCTCCATTTTTATTGGTGTTTAGAGAGAGTAGAAAAGGGTTATTCTTAGAGGGTCGAGACCACAACCCAACAATGATCATGAGTAGGCATGCGGGGCATAGGCCCCACAGTATGGAGCAGTGGGTTCTCCCAGGTGGATCGCCTAATTCTACATGCGTACACCTTGCTATCATGCCAATAGGGACATGAATACCCCCTATGACATTTTTTATTACCGGAAAACCCTGAATGGGGTACATGTACGGGGTACCTGGGTCGGGTACCTATGCGTGTGACCTCCTTCGACCAGCGTCCCATGGTTTCCTATTAATAGGAAACTAGGGATCCTCATTTGAGAGACTTGGAAAAAAATAAGAATCTTCGAAGATATACTCATGTATCCCCTTTTCCCAGGACCTCAAAAATATTATAGGCAGCCATCCAAAACCCGAGAGATGAGGTAATTAAGGGGGATAGGGGGAATAATGTCCCTATAGTGTCTAAAATACATGACACTTGTGTGGGGATCCCTCCCCTAGTTGACAAGCACTACCATGAAGGTCCCTCCCTAAATTTGGGACCTGCATGAGACCCTTCTAGGGACACCTAAGGAAACCCTTATTTCCTAGCGCAAGGAATCTACCTTGTGTTTTTTTCCAATTTTTTCATCACTCAAGGAATCTCTAGCTCGTGCATGCCTACCCCTATGGGAAACACTTACAGTTTGTCCCAAGTCACCTTGCATGAGTCACCTTCTTCTCACCAAACCATGACCTATGTGAGGCACATTCCAAGTCCTCTTTAAAGAAACCAATGGAAGGGATCCAATTCCTTTAGAGTCCTTGTCCAAGGGGGGCAAATTGAATCCTCCTCCAAAGTATCCAGAACTACATATCCCTGGTAGAAGACACACGAGCATGTCAACCATTTGGTTATGTGTTCCATCAGTTAAAGGTGTTCCACAATTATCTTACCCAATGGGTAGGGTCTTTATGGTGAATATAGTTATAAAACCCATCGATAATGAGGAACCCGACCATGGGAGCAGTTCTAGGGACCTCCCAACCCAAGACGTGGGGATTTGGGTAATGTCTATAAATCGTCATCTCTGGGACCTTGGACCTCCAATTCCATGTGGGGAGAGAGAGGAATATGCTTTATTTTCACTTTTAGGGGGTTAGTGTCTTATCATACTCTCTTATATGGAACCATAAGTAGGGAATCACTCCTAGAGTAACACACTTTACTTTTCTTTTGGTTCATAGATAGAGGGGTAGTCAAATATTACTATCTCAGTTATGAAAATCGGAGATGAGACGAGCACATCAAAGCCCTTTCTTTATCTCCCATATCATTGGGCTCTTCCACCAGTGAGAGAAGGATCATTATGGTTATTGGATCTTCCAATTCCTCTTGTTTCTCACATACAATCATGACTCGTTTTGGCTTAGAGGTTAGAAATGATCATGATTATCATCATGTCCAAAATCATGTCTCTGTATAGAATCAAATTTTGGATCCTCATCTTTCCATTCTTTAGAGGTCCTCTATAGTCTTAAGTCCTCATAGCGATGTATCCAACCGATAGTAAATCCTTATATTTGGTGTAAGACCTAAACTCATTCCTCGATCTTAAAAGGGGATATATTCCCAATGGGGGAAATCATAGGGACTTATATTTATTATAATCCCCAAATAAATCCTATCAAAATTTCAATTTCTCAATGACAAAAACCTTAAGAGGGAATCCATAGGTGTGGATCCTTAAGGCCAACCAAACTACATGGGATTTGATTCCCTTGTAAATGGTATATTTTGGAAGCCTTCTTGAGGTCCAAACCCAATAACCTAATACAAAACCTAATTCTATCTAGGATACATTAAATTAGGTTCATATCTGACATTGTATCCCACATCCCTTCCAAGTAACTTGGGCATATTTTGTATAATCCCCATAGAAAACATTAACTAAGTAACATTATCCTAGATGTCCTTGCTGCACAATGTTAAACATCATAGCTTAATCCTCATCACATGATCATAAATAACATGATGTGTCCCACTAATTTGAACTGAACTACATGGGATTTGATTCAATTCACAAGGATTCATAGTAAGATCATCATATGGTTTTGATCCTATCATCAAAAAAATATCATATCCCTATAGATGATAAAATCTAGGGAGCCTCACATCATGGATTAAAACAAACATTATAATAATAAATAACAAAAGAATATCTAATCCTCTCATAAAAGTGTTCCATTGATAGAGAACCTTACATACATATAGATATCTCAATTTTTGAATAACCTAATATACATAATGATTATTATAAGGTCCATTCATGTTAATAACAGATTTTTAGCTTAGGGGTGAAACATGTTATACTTAGGAATGAATGAAGGATTCCCAAATATTTCTTAAATCATTAAAATATTATCATAGTGGGAAAAATTACCCTCTAATATGGTGTTATGATCCCGAACTCCCATACTTTCAAAAAATGAGATTCCCTAGGTTCCATTAGATCCATTTCCCATTTACCACATACCTTTGGAATGTAGTTTTATAAGGGAATCATTGGGTGTTTCTAGCTCCATAAACAAAAACCATTCGAAGCTGTTTGAAAAAGTAAACTAGTTATGAATGATATTTTAACCATTAAAACCCTCATAATCATACCATTGAATAAAATACTGCAACATGATTTTCAACAAAAAAAATGGTAAGCCCCACATGAAACATTTACCAAGATGATAGTGTTACCCACACATCACGTCCCCATCACTCTAAAAATGAAAGAGGGACAAACAAGACAATCAATTATGGGTGTGATAATTCATTAAGATTCTAATTTTATAGTTTTTTCTTGTTTTTTATTTCACCAAAATAATTCATGAACTTTCTACTAGATCTAACTTCGATATAATTTCCTTAATACTAGTTATCACAAACGTGGACATTAGACACTGCATAGGTTGCATCATTAACTAAGTAGAGGACACTGCTTCCCACCCAGTGTCTTCAACACTGGGTCTCAAATTTTTTGGTCAAGGAGTATCATCCAAATGGAACTATCCCGACCTTCAATGCTTCTTGATAGGCCCTACATCTAATGAAACCCAACCATTCATCCACTAAATGATGTTTGGTGGCCTAAAATTGGGCGGGACCAATCTCCATATCCAACCATTTTGGGAGATTATCCTCATAACATAGTAATAATCTACACCCTTATCTTAGGTAGGAAGATCAATAGACTACAAATAGACTCATCCAGAAGACACGGGGGTCCTTTTAATAGGCTCCTACCAGTTTTTCTTATTTCCAATGTCGTGTAGTGGTGAACCCTTAACACGATGAGAATAACATCCTTAGAAATCTAGACCAGTTAATCCTAAACCCAGAATACAAGATGGTTCACATAGGGAAGAAAACAGTCAATAGGGAACATGGATACACCTATGTCCCCTTCATATAATCCCACCAAAAAATATGGTGGAAAATTGGGAGCAGGAACAGACACCTTCCCACACCAACCAAGATATCTTGAAACCTCATCTGGTAGTATTCAAATCCCTCCTATCAAATTCAGTTCAAAAACCTGATTATGCACAAAAACCTGACCACATCAGTGAATTCTTATGATCAAATTTGGTGGAACACCTCGAGCAGGTGAACACACCTTACTGCATCCATCAAGCCTTCCACTAGCCCCATTTTTCAGCATTAGGTAAAAGCAGTTGGAAAGTACCAATAATAAATTGGGCCATACCCAAATATATACTCTTTCACATGCATACTATTAGTATCCATCGGTATGAAATGGAGAATATGATAAATCAAACAACCATGCTCTGACCATGGAATAAGAATACATCCCCTTTCAATCTATTAATGTTATTAAGAACATATTGAGAATGTTGAAAGAGATAATTCATATTCTGTCCCACATCTTACAAAATGTCCATTTCACATTAACAAAAAAATAGTGGTAGAGGGGTGGACACTCAACTCTATCACCAAAAATGGGGGGATTCTTCAATGTGTCACTCCAGAGAAGATAAACACCTATCCTACCATCCAAGAGTTTTGTGGAACAAATTCCCCCATGATATATGGATAAAATTAGAATAGTAAAATTAGTTATACATATCCTCCCAAGACACCTCCCCATAATGTTTTACTTCATGTCCAGAATCTGATCGATCTTGGGATCCCATATCCTGATGAGAGTCATAGTATCCCCCCACATGGATAGAATATCAAATATACAGAAGTTCATCCCCTTCTTTATTTTATTCCCTAAATTCCACCCCAAGGTATACGATACAAGAACTCCCAACGTAGTCAGATATCAAGTAGTGATGGGTTTCCTCCCCATAAAAACATATCACATAATTAATAAGGTCCACCTCTTATATATTTAATCATGATAAATACATCATATCATGATACACTTGAAAAAATGAGGCTATTCATGTTTGATGTTTTCTTGTTGACAAGTGAAATCCTTTCTCAGTCAGAAGATAGCCCTAGGAAATAGTCAGTCTCCAAACCACCCATGAATCACCAATATTCCAACATGATAGATGAAATACATACTAATCTTGTTGTTTTTAATAATGTATCAAGGAATCATAAAAATTGGCCAGAATAGGTTGAGGAAAATATAAAAAATGACAAGGAAGACATGTTGAACATGAGAAAATAGTTTTCTAAAGAAAACATACCAGTCATGTACTAGAAATTATCCACTCCTCAGTTCAGCATTTTAGAGGCCTCGTTTGAAGATATTATGAATGAAATCCACCTCAATATATGGAAAACTATTCGTCACTTGAAATAAAAGGTGTCACCTTATGATGAATATCTAATCCATGTTAAGGTAATAGAAGGGATACACTACTAAATTGACTTGCCAGCTCTCCTAGCTGTTTGACATCTGAAATTGGGAAGACAACAATGAGACCTTTAACACACATGTCTTGAGGCATTAAAAGTATTGTATCAACTAATTGAAGATTCCCCATCCTATAATTATATCAGAGAATAGATATCACATGGTTTATTTCATTTCACCACACTCACCAATTAGAAAATTCCTCCAAAAGTGACATCGTGTAATGTTATAGTCTCAGGCCATCTTCAAAAAATTGACTTTGTTCACAACAGATGATGCACTCAACAAAAATAGGTCTTCACCGACCATCACTGATATGGGTCCAAAATAGTGTGATCCATATAATTAATTTTTCATCATGAATCTAAAAATATTGATCAATCCCTTCTCCTAAGGGAATTCAATTGTCAGATAGAAAAAATTGTATAAATGTAAAAAATTTATTTAGAATTAGGTGGTCCATGTTAAAACCATATAATGAAACCAACCCGTGTTCAGAAATGGATCCATAAAATTAAGAAAGAAGCTACAATAGTTGAAGCCAAGAAAATCCAGGATCAACCATAGTCAGTAGGGAAGGGGTATTATTTAACATGACCTTCATGTTTAGAAAACTAGTCTCAAAGGGTTATGAGAATAAAGTATTTATACCCCAACCCACAATGATTGTGGATTTATCCCCTTAAAATTCTCCTCTTGAGTAGAATTTAATCTTCTCTTGATTATAGGGAATGTAGAAAAACAAATCCTCCCAGTTTTTTCCATCTTGTGATCTGGTACCCTCATTGGGAATAGGTACACCAAAATTTTCTGAATATTCCCTTCATATTACCATTTATCAAATGGTTCCAAAGGGACTAGTGGAGGAGAGGAAAATTCCTAGTAGAAGGCTCTAACCAAGGAAGTATCTCTAATAGACTAATTAAATTCCTTCAATGCATTAAACATTGGTGAATTTCATTAACACCACCCATGTATACCCTATATTACATGAGGCCAA
This sequence comes from Viscum album, assembly GCA_963277665.1. Classification (NCBI taxonomy): domain Eukaryota; kingdom Viridiplantae; phylum Streptophyta; class Magnoliopsida; order Santalales; family Viscaceae; genus Viscum; species Viscum album. The sequence continues at coordinate 1,151,136,070 of OY728152.1, forward strand.
TAGAGAGGATAAGGAGGATGAATTATTGGTTCATAATATAGTCAACACTGAAACAATTGAAGTAGGTGTGCATACCCTGAACCAAAGGCTTTCTTTGAACTTGGGTATTCCCTCAACCAATCCATTATCATCCCCTCAGAGAGCATCCACCTAGAAAATTGGTAAAGGTAATGTTGCACCTCACCCACCTCCTAAAGAGTTTGAACCCCTCACACTTGAGGAAATATTTTCATTGAAAGAGGAAGATGTGTAAGATTTGAGAAGACTCAATTTAGATCCACTATAAGGAAATATCCCTATCATATATTCTCTATAAATATATCCTCAACGTAGACTCCCAATCGGTGTACCACAAAAAAGGGGTACCACTACAATAACTGACATGGATCCAGAATATCCACCTAACACAAGGGACCAATGAGCAGAATATTATGATCTCACTGGGGGAAAATATCATGAGTTCCCTACCTTGAGTACAAAACTAAGGTTTCATTAAAAACACCCTTATATGACATCCACCATAGGTTACCCATCATGAGTACAAGTAGAGCCACTTCAGATAGATATACCTTCTTTTTCCCCTACTCAAGCTCTTATTCAGCCAGGAATCCATCAAGTGCTCCTCAATACTACCGAGTCTCTCAAATATTGATTGTAAGTTATGGAATAATGGTTTTAACAAGTGTAACTATAAAATATTCCATACTCTAAATGGATGTATTCAACCCCTCCCGCACAAATTTTTAGGAACCCCACAATTCTATTTTCTAATTGTTCAGGGGATCCAGAGCATCATTTGATGAATTTTGTGTCCTATTGTGATCCCATGATGAGGAACCCTACTCAACAAGAAGCATTAAAACTCATTTTATTTATACAAACACTTCAAGGGACAACATTTTTATGGTACAATAGTTTTCCAGCTTGATCAATCATGGTATGTGAAGATATATGTTGATGGTTTCTCTTTCAATTCAACTCAACACTGTATTAGAAAATAGTTCATGACATCTCAAATTGTAAGTAGTGGGATAATGAGTGGGTCTTAATTTTTATTTCTTGATGGAAAGGGTTAAACTACTCCCTAGATCTATATATACCCAAGGAATATTTGTTTTCTATCTATATAGAGTACCTCCATGACATGTTTTGTACACTACCCATCCCTATAAAATACATAGGATGGTTTCAGGATCTCTCCATAGTAGCACATAAAATTTAAGATTTCATCATGTGCACTAAAGTAAATTCATTAATAATTATAGCATATTAATGGAATATAAAATGGAAATAATTGGTTGGTTTTGTTACACTTAAGATAACCACCATCCTAGCTTCTACTCTGAAACCTACACCATATTGCACAAAACCTCCCCCTGAGTGTCAGAAACAACATCTAATTAATCATGATGAATGTATAGATTATAGGTGAAACAAATTTTAGTAGTAAAAGAATATTATTTATTCATTATGAGGCAACCATGCACCTGGTTACTTCATCTCAACATTGGAAACAAACTTAATCATGTTTCCAAAGCCCAAGATGCCTAATTAGGATGCTCTCAAAGATCTCCCAAACTATTTCCCTTTACATTGAAAATTTAGGAACACTACTCAGGAATGTTTTATTTTCAAATAAATAATGAAAAAAATGGTGGACTCTAGATAGGTAAATATGGCCAATCCACCCACATAGATAACATGTATTTGAACCAATAATATAGAGGATGATGGTCAGTGGAAGGAAGTTACTTACAAAGGTATGTAGAAGTTTAGTAATTGTATGGTTAGAAAGATGATAATATGGACTCATTCTATCCTTATACCATAGTTTAAGGAGACAATATGACCACAATATCTTCCTCTTTGACACAACCAATTTTATTGGCACCATAGTCCTCTAAAATCCAATATTTAATGAAATAAAATGAACAAAAAAGTGAGAATCAAACATATGAAGTTGAATTTTTACCAAGGAATAAGTTTTCATTAACTCTGTCAAACATCATCCCTTCAGTCTCAAAATCCTAGGCACAAACCCACTAAATGATACAACATGAGTTGACCCACCAAACAGAGTCCTCGTTAGAAAATGATTTGATCTTTTGTTCCATTAATGTAATTCACTTAATGGATCCATTATTAGATGATGAGTGTGAATATAGAACCGAATTTTCTATATATGATTAGGGAATTTGGGTAAGAGGCTATATGCATTAAGGATATAGGGATGGATGTGATTGCAATAGAAATCAATTCCCCATCCATATCCCCACTCAGACTGTCTAAATGAATGAAACTCATGGGAGAGCCCACCAACTAGATCAGAATAAGCAAGAAACCCCCCCCCCACACATTCCATAATTCACCCTAACCCGTCCATCCTGTGATATTTTCTAGAGGGGATTCCATTGCCAAACCAGTCTGAATGCACATGCATACATGTTCAACATAACAACCCATGGATATATTCACCTTCAACCCATATTCTATTGGTTTCACTACCTAAATCAAGTACTTCATTTCCTAAATCTCCTCCAAAAGAGAATCATCACACTTGATAGTACACATCATTATCCCAAAAGTATGATGTTTTAAAGAAATTATCCCTAGTGACAGCCAAGTTGTAGATCTTGGATTCTCTAACTCTATAAAATTAATGATGGGAAGAACTGATAGAGGCTTTTCTATGTCCCCAAGAATTTGAAGAATATTTTTCTACTACTAAATTATATTCTGAAAATATAGATCCTAAAAAATTCCATATGGTCATCTATGTAACAAAATTAGAAAAATATTCCACTATACAATGACACACAAGACCTTTGTATGTATCTATAAGTTTAAATGGTGTATATATCTATTGAGAATTCATCAACAATAGCTCATGAGTCAACCTCATTCAAGTCTGAACAATTGGTTGACTGGGTTACCATGAGTCCCCCTAACACCCTTATTCTATGATGCTATATGGTTTTGAAAAGAGATAGGAATGGCCTCTTAGTAGAATCCATATAAAATACCTATTTGGGGACCATGTATCTAACTCATAATTTATGGTTGCTCAGTAATACACATATTTCAACGTTCTGATAAGGATATCATGGTTTCATCATCTTGTGTCAATCCCCTCTTCATACCATTAATGCCTTACATATTGAATTAATGGTAAAATTGGGACATTTTATGGTGACAAATACCTATTAGAATCTTAAAAAACACATTAAATTAATATAGGGTACTAATAGGGAAAATGTACGCAACCCATGACTAATGATGATGCTTGGGTTATGACCCTGAATGGACTGGAAATGAACCCCACTGATCCCCTCAAATATCTCGGTGAGTAATATGTACTTCCTATCCATAAAATCAAAGGAATGATCCCAAATACATATTATCTAGGATGTAGTGGAATCATTCATGAAAAATTCCTTGTCTCACCCATGAAACCCTAACAGATACCTACCTCATTAGTTGGGCCAAGAGGAAATGAAGATACTCTTTTTTTATCCCACACTCCATGCCCTATCGTTCTTCAAGAAGACCCCACATTGTTGACCAGGTTAGGGGAAGTCACTTTATCTTCAGGATGTCAAAATGTTGACTCTCCTACTAACTCTGGATATCTTACTATATTATATAATTTTCCTAAGATTAAGGTAGAATAAGAAGAGAAAGTGGAAGAGGAATAGGAGGAAGACCTCAAGGATTCCCCTCCAACATTTAAGGAAGGTGTCTCTACCACAATTGATGAACTTAGAGAAATAAATATGGGTACATAAGAATATCCTTGGATAAAAATGGTTAATGAATCTATATCATCTGATGAAAAATCTGTATAATTTTTTTTTTGAAGAAACACCAGGATGTGTTCACCTGGAACTACACACAGATTCTATGACTTGATCCTGAGGTGACCACTCACCACTTGGTCTTATCAGAAAACCATCATGGATACAAAGAAGAAGCTAGAAGTACACACTTGACTCATGCATCAAAAATTTAGGTTGAATTAGAAAAGATCATCATATCCAATTTCATTTGGGAAGTACATTATATGAAATTTCTATAAAAATAGCCTTGGTGAATAAGAATAATGGGAAAATTAGGTTCTACATAAACTTCAAATATCTCAATAGGCATTGTAAAAAAATTATTTTTTTAGTCCTGATCACAGATCTATTAGTTAATGCAACAACCTAGTATTAATCCATCTCCTTCATGGATGGATATTTTCAATATAATAAAATTTTAATGGCACATGAAGATGAAGAATAAACTAAATAAAGGTCCCCTCAAGGAGTATTTTTCTATTAGGTAATTCCATTTGACTTGAAGAATGTTAGTGCTACATATGAATGTGCCATGCATCACATCTTAAAAACCTTCCTGAGAAAGTTTGTCCTATAGTATATTTAAGATCTATTTGTTATGTCTTGATAATGTTGTGATCACCTAGATGATCTTTATATTATCTTCAACATAGAGTGACAATATAGCCTAAAGATGAACACCTTGAAATGTGCCTTCGAGGTCACCTTAGTGTAATTTATTAGCTTCATCATATTCCATCATGGCATCAAATTCAACTATGATAAGATAAATTAAATCCTCAATATGTCACTACATCAAAACTGTATAGTGTTTTAGAATATTATAGGGAATCATTTCCTACCACTGATACTTTATATCTAATCTCATAGGAAAGTGTTTTTTCAACCCCAATTTGTTGACGAGTTGGGTCACAAATTAGTGAAACTGTGATTATTATGAAGAATTTGAAAGCCTCATGAAATATATCTTGAGTCCACCAATATTAATGTCACCTGTTGAGGGGAAACTATTTATCTTATATGTGATGGTCTTGGATCGATCACTAGGAACTTTCCTTACACAAAATAATGATATCAGGAATGAAAATATCCTTTATTATCTCAGTAAGACTATTCTCTACATTGAGACTAGTTATTCATATATTGAGTAAATATTCCTAACATTAATCATTGAATTTCAAAAACATAGTCATTAGCTGAAATACTAAGATTCCAACTTGGTATCTCTCAATAACCCACTCAAATACATCCTCAACAGTCCTATGTTGATGGGATGTTTGCTATGGTAGGGGTCATCCTAGAGAATTATAACATACAGTTTGTGCCTCAGAATTAAGTGTATGTATAGGATTTGTAATATTTTTATATAGAACATCCATCTATAGAAACTAAATCATTGAATACTAAATTTTTAGATAATGAGATCTTTTCACTTCAACGTGAACCTAAGGCATGTGAAATGAATTTTGATGGAGCATCCTGAAGCCCAACATGGATGAGAAAGGAAGTCCCTAAGATAAAAAAATTAGGGATGTGAGTCATGCTCATCTCTTAAGAAAAATGTACACTTGATTTAAAACTTCATGTTATCAGAAGGATGTAAATAATGATCTAGAATATCAAGTCTCCTTTTTAGGCCCAAAACTGGATTTTTCAATACCAGTGGTCCACCTTGAGGTGAAAGGAAATTTAGAGTTGATAATAAAAAAGATCAATGAAGATTTTTCTATCATAAAATAAGAACTACTCCCTTTTATTGACTATGTACAAGTATTAATGAATGAATTACCCTCGAATCCAACATTGAATCATATCCCAGAATCACTGAATTACCAAGAAGATATATTAGATAATGCATCCTTAACCCAAGAAGATTCAGATCAGGATGAAATGGTCATCATCATTGCACATCACTGAATAGTCTCACATTTTTCTCATGAAAACATGGAAGAGGTCAAAGCATTCAGTCCCATTCCTGAACTAGATAATCCCATGAATGGTTGGATTAAATCCATTTTTCATTACCTTTGAAATAGAGTTCTCTTGTTAGAAAAATCTGAAGAAGAGAAAATTCGACGACATGTGACCAACTTCACTCTTTATAACAACCCAAATAACTAAAAAGTACTCTATAAGAATGTATTGTTTGGGGTCCACATTAGATTCATTGATGAACAATATACCAATTATATCTATTAATAATTACCTGTTAGAGATTTTGGTTCCCACCATTCAGGTCTTCAGAGTTCTAATCAAATATGAAGGCTTGGATACTTCTTGACTTTAGTGATGTAGTATTGCAAAAAATTCACCAAGAAGTGTCATTACTACTAAGTTCATTCCAACTTCATATATCAACCCCAAAATTTCAGATATACATCCAAATACTCTTATCTATTTTCTATATGTGAATGGATGTTGTATGGCTGTATCCTTCGACTACATCCAAGCATTTCGAATACAGCCTAACTGCTACTCACTTCTCCGAATGGGCTGAGGCAATACCCCTCAAATAACTTGAACAAAAATCATCATTAGCTTTATTAAATCCAACAACATTACCAAATTTAGTTCCCCTTATACATTAATTATGGAAAAAACACCAATTTCTATTCTATTGAATTGGAGAAGTTGTATCATGAGTACAATATCATGTCCACCAACTCATTATGATATCATGTAGTGGATAATGGATAGATATAGGCCTTAAAAATACCTAATAAAACATAAATTTTAATAATTTGGATAAGGATAAATTTTTTTGGACTAATAAACTCTTTCATTCTGTATTGGATTACCAGGCCACAACACATACTTCCATATGAGAAACCCCATATTCACTCATTTATAGAATAGAGGTAGTACTTCTCATTAAGGTCCAATTTTCCTCACTATGTGTTTCCATATATGATAAAATATCCATATATGATTAATCCCAGATATAGTTGGATGAATTAGATTGACTTTATGATAAAATATTTCATAACTTTCATCACTTCGAGGTCTAATAAATCTCATAGAACTCGATTTTAACAAGAATGTCTACCTTTATTCGTTTTTTCAAGTGTAACTTGTACTAGTCCTTGAAAATCTTATGAGACAAGGGAAGAAACCTCAAAATATTGAGGAAAATTGGGAGGGACTTTATTCCATACACAATTTCCAATCTTATGTAGCTTATTCACTGATCTTTATGGATGGAGAGCTCATTATGGCCCCTACGAAAGCAAGATTTCTCATGAAATACTATGTGTGATAAATCATCAAGGATCATCTCAGCTGCATGACATTAAACTACATATTCGGTCTTTGTCACAAGACCATAAAAATATTGAAATTTCATCCATGTCACTAGATGATAAATTTCATGACACCAATTTCATTATTGTAAGACATTAAACTGCATAACAACATGGTCTGGTATGCATGACCATAAAAGGAACACAATGTGGTCCTAGTCATACGAACCAATACAATAAGAAATCATGGTTTGAGATATAATACTTCAAACTATGTATCATAATATCCTAGTATCAAAATGTTATATTGTAGAATAACGTCTATTCAGCATGATTTAAAATAGCAAAAACATTTTAATACATGCCTAAGAAGATCATAATCTTAGATGCTAGTATCCCTCCTCAACTTTATTCAAGATCCAAATGTGGCTTGATTAATGTTATCAAAAGATACATAGTGGTGATCAAATACCAAATCCTAGGTCAATTCATAGTAAAACAATTCCCCCTCTCCTAAAAAAATATTTATGTAGAAAACTCTAACCCAGGTTCCCTTGTTCAGGATGCATTCCTAGAAAAAAAAATATTTATCACCAACATATATGCAATAAATATCTATGATGGGGAGATTAAAACATCTTGGCCAATACCTATTGAAATGCATCCTTTATGCTTGGACATGTTCCTTCAACACATCATACTCTGATTCCTAGTAAATTTTAAATCTACACAAGTTTTCCATTACCAACAGTAGTGTAATCACTACGGGAAAAAACGATTATTGCGACGGGGTATTTGCGACGAGCCTTATTCCCATCGCAAAAACACCGATGAAAAGAGTTTTTGCGACGAGAATATATTCCCGTTGCAAATGGTTAGTTATTTGCGACGGAAATACAGGTCCCGTCACAATTGCAATGGCATAGTTTGCGCGCCAAAACGCGGGAAGCCTATTTGTGACGAGTTGAAGGCGACCTGTCACAAGTACCTGGCGGTGGTAAATAGTTTTTGCGATGGGTAAATTTCCCCATCGCAAACAAATATTCACCCGGTGTTATTTTCGACGGGCCCCGTTGCCAATACCGGCCGCTGTAAAGCCTATTTGCGACGGTCACCTTCTACCCATCGCAACTACCCGCAGTGGTAAATACTTTTTTGCAACGGGACTATTTACCTTTCGCAAAAGAGAATCCAACGGGCGGTATTTGTGACGGGTCCCGTCAAAAATACCGGCGGCGGTTAATAGGAATTTGCGACGGGGATATTTTCCCGTCGCAAATACCGGCGGCGGTAAATAGTAATTTTCAACGGGGATATCCGCCCTTCGCTAATGGTGTGGCATTTGCGACGGGCCCGTAGCAAAAACCCTTTTACCCGCCGCCCGTAATTAATGCGGGCGAAGGTATTTGCGATGGGCCCCGTCGCCAATACCGGCGGTGGTAAATAGATATTTACGATGGGGATATCCGCCCATCGCTAATGGTGGATATTTGCGACGGGCCCGCCGCAAAAGTCCTTTTACTCGCCGCCTATATTTAATGCGGGCGAAGGCATTTGCGACGGTATCTCGTCACAAATACTAGGTATTACGACGGGATACCATCACAAATACAACCGTCGCTAATAATCTAACCTATATATACACCCAATCCATTTTTTTCCATAACATCCAGATCTCTATTCTTCTCTCTCTCTAATTTTTTGTTCTGAGTGGAATTTTTTTTGTTTTAATTTTTTCTTTTGAGAAGAGGAAGGAAGGAGTTAGAAGGCGCAGATTACTAAAGGTATTTATATTTTTTTAATTGTTAAATTATTTTTAATTGTTAATTTTATTTTTAATTGTTAATTCTATTTTTTTAATAGAATGTTTAGCTACATAGTGTAGATTATTTGGTTGTACCAAATAATCCTAGTCTGGATACGAACAACTAGAGGCTGCTCTGGCACAGATGTACCTAGGAGTGAAAACTCTGACAAGGTGTTTCAAGCTTGACTCGGGGTAACCTGTTACACGACAACAGGCCTTGCTGCACTCTTGGTTCGACACTCCTGGGGGATGTTTTGGTAATAATTAGAAATAAATATATTATTATCAAATAATTAATAAATAATTAGATTTAATTAAAATAATTATCAAATAATTAGGAAATAATTAGATTTAACTGATTAGAAATAATTAGGAAACAATTAGATTTAATTAGGAAACAATTAGAATTAATTAGGAAACAATTAGATTTAATTAGGAAAAAATTAGATTTAATTAGGAAACAATTAGATTTAATTAGTAAATTTAATTTGGAAACAATTATATTTAATTAGGAAACAATTATATTTAATTAGGAAACAATTAGATTTAATTAAGAAACAAGGAAACAATTAGGAAACAAAGAAACAAGGATACAATTAGGAAACAATTAGGATAATTAGGAAACAATTAGGATAATTAGGAAACAATTAGGATAATTAGGAAACAATTAGATTTAATTAGGAAATAATTAGGATAATTAGGAAACAATTAGGATAATTAGGAAACAATTAGGATAATTAGGAAACAATTTGGATAATTAGGAAACAATTAGGATAATTAGGAAATGTGATTGACCGCTTATCTACCTCAATTTTCTTTTCATTTGTGTGTTGAGCCTTGACAGGAAACTTCTGCCTCCACATGTAATAGCTTCTTTTACTGTCAAAATTATCAACCTCCTCGCCAATATAGAGGTGAGGAGGTTTATAATTTTGACAGTAAAAGCACATATTACATGTGGAGGTAGAAGTTTCCTGTCAATCCTCAACACACAAATGAAAAGAAAATTGAGGTAGATGAGCGGTCAATTGCGTTTGTTTTTCTATTCATTGATTGATTAACCACCCAACCTATATGTATATCTTCACATTTATAATTAGTAACATAATTAGTAATATAATTAGTAACATAAATTGTAACATAATATAAAATATTATATTACTCTAATATTAATAGTTAAATAATACTTATAATATAATTATTTTATTATTATATGTTTAATATTTATAAAAATTATTAATAATTTTAAAATTATAAAAATTTTATAAAATATTACAATTATCAATATTTTCAACAAGTTTTTCTTTATTCTTAACAGTTCAAATCTTAAAGGGTCGCCAATTTTCAGGTCATGCCCAATACAAAGTTTGCGTCAACCGTGTCCAATGTAAACTCTATAATTGTTCTTGCTTGGTTGATCACCTCGCAAGTAGCGTTGCAATAGGACAACCCAAGTCATGTCTTTCTCATTACTTGTTTCGTCCTATTGCAACACTACTTGTGAGATGATCAACCGTGTTAGGACAATTATAGAGTTTAAATTGGACAAGGTTGACACAAACTTTTTATTGGGCATGACCTGAAAATTGACGACTCATTAAGATTGGAACATGTTAAGAATAGAGCAAAATCTGTTGAAAATATTGAGATTTGTAATAATTAGTAATAATTACTAATAAAATTAATCAAAAATCAAATAAATTCATGTACATGGTTATAAATTGGCATAATTTCCAGCGGATTGACGACTACCTTTTGTTCGACATCTCATATCTTTGCTACTTTCTACCACTGAAATCAGTATGAAAAATGTGCTCTAACATATGTCTGAGCAAGTTTTTCATACTGATTTCATTCGGGAGAAAGTTAAAAAGAGATGAGCCGTCAGACAAGTCAGAATAATTAGTAATATAATCTCCACAACGATGATTACAAAATTTTATTTCATTATTCAAGCATATTTTATTTTTCTAAGTATTGATAAGTATTGATAAATTAATAATAATTAGTGGCAATTATTAAAAACTAACTGTGTCGCCTATAATTATTTGTAATTACTTATAAATAACTGTACTTACGTATCTTCTTTTTTAGGATATTGTTTCTTATATCAAATTATTTAACAACAGTAATGGTTTTAAATTTTGTAGAAACATATATATGAATATGGAACAAGGAAATAGACATAAATCATTATTAGATGATCGTGCTTGGATTAATTAGTGCAGAAATCCAAACGGTTCTAGTTTAAATCCTGTATATGTTAATGGTGTTGAAGCTTTCTTATCATTTGCATCATCAAACCCGGAATTTGTCTCAGATGGGACAATTAAGTGTCCTTGTAAAAAATGTGATCTGAGAACGTTTGACAAATTTTACATCATTGGTATACATCTCTTGCGTTATGGTTTTCAATCAGATTATATTTTTTGTTATCAACACGGTGAATGCAGTTCCAGAGAAGATACTAATAATTTGATTTCGGATCCATCACGGTTTCAGAATTTAGTACATGATGTTGAAGGGTTATCTGTTAAACAAACCGAAATCGAGGATGATGTTGATTTACCTCCCGAGTTGGCATCATCTGAATTTGCTGAGTTGTTCAGGTCTGCTGAGGACGCATTATATCCTGGTTACAAGATAAGAAAATTAGAAGCAGTTGCAAATTTTATGGCTATTAAATCAGATAATGGAATTTAAAATAACTATTTTGATCAAATATTTTCTTTGGTTAAAGCACTGTTACCTGAAGGAAATGTACTGCCTGCTAATTATTATGAGAGCAAAAGACTCGTTCGTAATCTAGTCCTTAGTTATCAGAAGATCCATGCATGTTCAAATGATTGCATCATATATTCTGGTGAAAATGAGTCATTGGATAGTTGTCCCACATGTGGATAATCGAGGTATAAAGACGCTCAATTAGGGAAGTCTGGATTGATTCCTGTAAAACAGTTGAGATATTTCCCGCTTACACCCTGGTTGCAGTGTTTATTTATGTCTCAGAACACAACGAAAATGATGTCATGGCACAAAACCAATATTTTAAATGGTAAAAGCTTGATTCATCCATCTGTTGATGATTCATGGAAACATTTTGATCAAGTGCATATTTATTTTGATTTAGAATCACAGAACGTGCGATTGGGTATTTCTACTGACAGGTTTTTGTCCATTTGGATCTTTTGGTATTCAGTATTCCTATTAGCCTGTCTTTATAACTCCGTACAATTTGCCTCCATGGATGTTGATGAAAGATCCTTATATCTTTTTGACATTATAATTCTAGGACATAAAAAAAAGAATATTGATGTTTATTTGAAACCATTGATTGATGAGTTAAATTTATTGTGGAGTCATGGTGTTTGTACATATGATGCTGCTACGAAAAATAATTTTGTAATGAAAGCTACTTTGATGTGGACAATTAGTGACTTCCCGGAATTTGGTATGTTATCTGGCTAGAGTACACACGGTCCAAAATCATTTCCTTACTTTATGGGAGACAACAAAGCATTTATGCTCGTGAATGGAAAAAAACCTTGCTATTTTGACTGTCATCGCAGATTTCTTCCAATCAATCATCCTTTTTGGATGAATAAATCTCATTTCAGAAAAGGCAGAACTGAAAGAGATGAACCTCCAAAAATGATCTCAGGTATAGAGTTACAATCAGTTGTATTTTCATTACCTTCCATCACTTTTGGACCGACAATAAACCAACAGAAAATTCATGGTTTTGGGAAAAAACACAATTGGACAAAACAGAGCTTTTTTTGGAATCTGCCATATTGGTCTGATTTGTTGGTCCGACACATGTTGGATGTCATGCATATTGAGAAGAAATGTTTTGATAATTTATTTCATACAGTTTTGGATACACCGGGTAAAACCAAAGATAATGTAAAGGCATGATTAGATCTTTCCCAAATTTGCAGGCGACCAGAACTTGAATTGTTTGAAAATGTCAGATCATAGAGATTAATGAAGCCAAAAGCAGCTTATACTCTGACCAAAGAGAGTCGCTTATTATTTTGTCAGTGGATTACAGATTTGAGACTTCCAGACGGCTATGCTTCCAACTTGGGTAGATGTGTTAAAAATGGTCATATTACCGGATTAAAAATTCATGACTGTCATGTTATAATGGAAAGACATATGCCTATTGGATTAAGAGGTTTTCTGAATTCTATTATTTGGGATTCGATAACAGATATATCATATTTTTTCCGAGACATGTGTGTGGCGACAGAAGACTACGATACACTAAGAAAACTGGAAGAAGCTGTTGTTGTAATTATATGAAAATTGGAAAAAATCTTTCCGCCGACATTCTTTGACTCGATGGATCATTTGATATTACATTTTCCACAAGAAGAAAAATGTGGAGGTCCGATTCAGTTTCGATGGGTGTACCCATTTGAGAGATGCATGCAGAAATTGAAGAAAAAAGTCCGTAACAAAGCATTGGTTTAAGGCTCAATTGTTGAAGCTTATTTGCAAGAAGAAATTGCTTTATTCTGCTCTCATTATTTTGAATCTGAATATCCCTCCAAATTTAACCGCATGGGCTGTAATGAGGGGAATGTTGATGATGATATGAACAATAAATTATCAGTTTTCAATCAGCCCGAACTTGGCTTTGGTGGAGTTCATGATAGATGGATTTCAGATGATGAACATCATAGAGCTCATACATATGTTCTAGTCAACTGTGAAGAATTGTCACCAATTGTACATTGAGTTCTCTTATCCCTTATTCTATAGAATCTGTTATAGTACATTAATCCTATTGTATTTGTAGGTTATATGATGATCATATCAAGAAACAATTTCCACAAATTACAGCAGCTGGATTAGAAGAACGTCGGCAAAAACATTTTGCCTACTGGTTTCAAAAACTAGTAACATACATTCTTTTTTGGTTTTACATATAAAATCAATTTATTACTTGTAATAGTGATAAATGTTTTACAAATTTTCAGGTATCTGTACATGCTGATAAGATTGATAGTCGATTGCATATATTGAGTAGCCCACCATCCCAAATGGTTAAATCTTATAATTCATATATGGTGAATGTTTATCGCTTTCATACATGTGCATATGGGGAATCAAAGAAAACAATGAATAGTGGTGTTTGTTTGAAGGGATCACATCATAGAGATATTGAAGTTGAATTTTATGGCACGCTTGAAGAAATTATTGAACTATGTTATTTGAGACAGAATTATGTAACAATGTTTAAATGTCGATGGATGGATACTGAGAGAGGCTTGTGTATTCATCTGACTCATGGAATTGTTGATATTAAACATAAAAGTCTTCTTGTAGTAAATGAACCATTTTTATTGGCTCATCAGGCACATCAAATTTATTATGAAAAATACTGTGCTACTGCAAAAGAGTTGGATGATTGGTGGAGTATAATAAAAGTTAAATCTCTAGAAAATCAGTTTACTCAAACTGAATGTGGTTCCAATGAAGTGCAAGGAAATGAAATTTTTCAGGACACTCCTCAAAACAGAACTTTTTCACAAAGAGACATGAATATCGAGGATGAAACCTCACAGTTAAGGGTCGATGGTGACGATGTTGTCAATGATGTTACAACTGAATTTGAAATGACAAGAGATGATGAAAGTGAAACTAATATGGACATTGATGATGTTGATGAGGAAGATGAAGACGTTGACATTGAAAACTATGAAGATGATGATGAAGATGAACATTGACACAGTAAAATGATGGTTAGAATCATAACAAATATATATCTATACATAATAGTTATTTTCAACTATTTGCTAATAACAATCATTTTATGTTTCAGATGGACTCGGAAACGTATCGTCAGTTGCTAGAGGCTGATCTACCTATGGATGATGAGGTTTTTGAGTCATCTGACCCTCAGGCTATTGGCACTACAGGGATCACTCGGAGGGGGCGTGGTCTTGCCAGACTGATGATTCCAGATCCTATCTCGGAGCGACATCCACCTCTTGGATTCGATGCGCACACGCGGTGGTATGGTAACCTATGTATTTTAGTTATATTTCATTATAATTTATTAATATTATAATTGTTTGATTATTTTTTTCTTTTTCCACAGTTTTACGCATATAGCTATTGGACAGGGGAGCGCTATCTTACGCAATTATTTTTCTCAGCCCTGGCTCACATGGGATCAGATTCCCGCTGATGTGCAGGTCGCCATGTTCGATCATTGGCTGGTACGTAATTAAATATTATTTATTTTGAAATTTAATTCATTAATAGCTTTATATTAGAGTTTATGTTATCCCATCGACGAGAGCATGCGTGCCACTATCCACGCGGCATGGGTGGTGTCTATGCATGACCGTTTCTGTCAGTTTTTGCATAATTTTAGAAAGACGACTGTGAAGAAAGCCGGAGTGACACAATTTGATGAGTCCTGTAGAGCCCACCGACTAGAGTACATTTCATCTCATGTTTGGGATGGATTATGTACACACTGGTTGGGTGGTGGGTTTCAGAGGAGATCCGCATTGGGTCGACAGAATTGGGAGAGACAAGAGGTGATGCATCGAGCCAGTAGTTATACATTCAGTG
Organism: Viscum album; assembly: GCA_963277665.1. Taxonomy (NCBI): domain Eukaryota; kingdom Viridiplantae; phylum Streptophyta; class Magnoliopsida; order Santalales; family Viscaceae; genus Viscum; species Viscum album. Next base: position 1,151,151,546 of record OY728152.1, read on the forward strand.
CGCATAGAGAGTGTCTGGTAAGTACTTTTTTTAATATTTTATACAACATTAAATATAAAAAGTTTATTTTATATTCATATAGGAAGCCGAGCATCCCGATATTTCGGCGTACGGCGTTTATCATAGGATGTACACTGACCCGGCTACTGGAAAGATTAGAGGTGACTGCTAGCGTCATATTGTGGTCAGTATTATTTTCTTTTCAGTTTGCAAATTAAATGCATATAATCTTTTCATTATTTTAATTTCTAATTGATACTTAAGGAGTCATATGAGGCCGCGACCTCTCAGACACAGGCTGAGAGTCAAGACGAGATGGGTGATCAGACTAGTGCCCACCATTTTGATGAGACGACATGGATGCAGGCGACCCAATATGGCTTCGAAAAGGGCTGAGTAGTTGGTATCGGCTCTCGTTTGACTCATGCAGCTTATTATGGTACTGCTCCGATGTCGGCGTCTAGCTCGAGAGGAGCTCGTGGAGAGACATCATCTTCCGCCTCACAGTATCAGGAGCAACTGCGTGCTCAGTGTCAGCTTATAGAGGATTTGCATCAGGGGAAGGAGCAGATGCGTCCGCAGCACGATGAGGAGATGCGTCGATGGCAGGAGCAGATGAGTCAGCAGTAGGATGAGGAGAGACATCAATATGAGGAGAAACATCAGGAGCATATGGAGTATATGCGTCGTCTGACTCATAGTTTAGGGATGGAGTTTCCTCCACCACCTCCTCCAGGTCCGCCAGGTCCTCCAGATTATCCACCCCCAGTGATTTTTTTAGATTTAATAAACATCTGAGTTTGAAGTTTATTGTCATATTAACTATTTACAATTCCTCTTTCATATTGGTATGAATATTACGTGATTTAATTTGTTTTTATTTTTTTTAATATATTATTACTTATTAGTATTATTTTTAATGTCTCCTTATTTTAGTAATACTTCTTTTAATATTTTATGTTTATTGTTAATATTGAGAAGATTATAAATTTATAATTTTATTAATATTAATAATATTAATATTATTTTTTCATAAATATGTATATTTATTTTAATAATAATATTATTATCTTAATTTTTTATATTAACAATATTAGTACTATTATTATTATTTTTTGATATTAATATTTCATAATATATAATATTATATTATTTATATTTATATTATTATTATTTTTTGATATTAATATTTCATAATTATATTATATATTTTTTATTATTATTAATATTATAATAATACAATTTATTTATATTATTAATATTAATATTTATATTATATAGATAGTTTAATAATAATAATATTATATTAATTTTTTATATTATTAATATTAGTATTATTATATTATATTATATTATTTATATTCATATTATTATTATTTTATATTAATATTTCATAATTATATTTTATATATTTTTTTATTTATATTATAATAATATAATTTTTTTATATTATTAATATTAATATTATTTTTATATAATATTATACGATTTGTAATAATTATTTCATTTTATTTTTATTTTTTTCAATATTTGCGATGGGAACATTTGCGACGACATTTCCCATCGTAAATTTTTTTTACTGTACCATTTGCGACGGGACGAATACCCATCGGGAAAACCTTTTTGCGACGGTCTGTCGCAAATACCTTCGTCGCGAGTATTTTTTTAAATTTTGCATTTGTGACGGGATTCTGACCCGTCACAACTAATATATCTGCGACGGCACGTTGCAAATACCTTTTTTATATATAAATGAAAACTCATTTGCAACAGGTGAAAAATATCGTCGCAAATACTCTTTTTGCGACGAGACCGCCGCAAAAACATCTATTTGCGACGCCATTTTCAGCAACAGACGATTTGCGACGGAGCCCCGTCGAAAAAGACCTTTTGCGACGGGATCCCGTCGCTGATCACCCGTCGCAAATATTCAGTTTTCCTGTAGTGAATGCTATATTCTTGAGGATTCCTTTGTCTGACTATGCAGTAATACTCCCCAATTGTATTTGTATAACTCACCCACATAAATAGGCCTATCATCTAGAGGATGGTTCTTTTTGAATATGTAGTAGTACAGCCCAATTGGAATTGCATAAGTCACCAACAAAAAATGGAATGTAAAATAGAGGTGAATTCATCATTAGAAGTGACATATTATGTCTTTGTAAGACTCATTAACAATATGCTGGTAACCATATTTTCAAAAACTGGTTGGTGGTCATTCCATTCATTTTTTCACATACCTCTTCTTTAGATCCAAGAACATGTAAGATTGTGTTTTATGGTTTCCTCCAGCACTTAAAAATAATTTTGGAGCATCCTAGGCCAGCTAATTCTTACAAAACTTCTCATTTTCATGAATGTATCATCATTAATACATGATGTTAAACTACACAAATGATGTCCTCAGTGCATGAAACTAAAATTCATAGTCTTCAATAACACTTTTTTGAATTATTCTTAAATTAAAGAGATACATAGTGATGGTCAGATCCCTCATCCTGGTCCAGCCAAAATAAAATAAATTTTACTCCTTGTTTCTCACACTAAGCACAGCTCATGTTGTATTAGAAGCTTTAGTGAAGTAATATCTACATGATTGAGGCATATAAATTCATATCAAGGTTACTATAGTCCTAGTCTCAAGACCTTAAATGAATACCAAATTACATAATGGTGGAATATTAAAATTCATGGTTAAAACAAATTCAAGAACTAGGTATGGAATGATTCTTACTGTGATAGGATATGTAGTGATGCCTAGACCTCCATTCATTTCCCATACACAATATTTCCTTTTCATGATATGGAACCTCATCCTCGATGCATGAAATTAAGATATATTGATCCTTATGAACTACATATGGCTTGATACTTATTCCCATGAGATATGTAGTGACACCCATATCCAACATCCTAGTCCTACTGCAATATAAGAAATTACCCCACTCTTCTATGTATGATTCAGATCTAAATAAGAGGATCCAATATGGTCTCTCACACCATTAATGAGACCATATTAAAAAAAATCCACTTATCCACACAAAATATTAATCAGTATGATGAATATTTTTCAGAAATATTTGTGGCTTGATTCTTAATCTGATGATAAACTTAGTGATGACCAGGTCTTATACCTTATCCTAGCCACATTATTCCTTTTTTATTCTCATCGATTAACCATCATCCATAACATATATTGTTAATCTGTATTGCCGATTTACTCACCACATGACACTAGACTACATTGTTTTTAAGAGCTATGTATATCTTGATTCTCACTTCAACGATATATGTATCATGGCCCGGGTCTTATTCCATAGTATATTGAAAATATCAAAATGAAATCCTCTTTCCCTCTGTATGTGTCAGACATACAATGGGAAATAATTTCTCCCAATTCTTAATTATTTTTATATTCAATTATCCTCCCAAATTAATGTACTTTACTCCAACAAACCTAACTCTATGTCACATAAAATATTAATCTCCATAATCTTTCATCATCTATCAATAATGGAATGTCAAATTAATGGGATTATTTAGTCTGGAAATGTATTAATATTCCCCAGTTGGACTTTCATAAGTCAACCACCAAAAGGGCCTATCATTGAGAGGATTACACTATTTGAATATGACGTAATATTTCCTATTTGGATTTTCATAATTCACCCACCAAAATGGCCTATCAACCAGAGGTACATTCATACCCAACAGAGACCTATTGTATCATTTTAAAACCCAAATTTTTTTTGTCCCATATCACTATTTAGATCTAAAAACTCCCATATTATAGATTACAAATCTCCCCACTTTATCCCTAAAACTGATGATACATTCTTGGATAGATTACCTTGAAAGGATAAAATATATAATCATTTTATCAAATCTAAGAGGTCATAAATTGTATCCCCCAATGTACATGTTTTAAAATGTAAAGATTCATTGCATAATGGTCCTATTCATATGAACTTAAAAGGCACACCATATGGCCTGAGTCATATGACCCAAAACTACATTACATCAGAGTATGAGCTGAAAGATTTTAAACTACATAGCCTAATGTCCTAGTCACAAGATGTTAAAATGTTCAAAAATTTCCTTAACTCAATATGCTAGACTACATGGTCCATGTCTTGGTTCCACAACATTAAACTGAATGATGCATTAACCCCTGTTAGGGAGGGGACTTCCCCCAACCATCAGTAATCTAATACAATGTACGCACCTTTATATTAGACAATTTTTTGTTAGAGTAGTCTCCTATTCATGGAAAATTTAAATATAGATGTTCTCTTCATTATTAGGATCCTTCCCTTGGTAAAAAACCCTTTATGGTCATGAAAAATCCATATCATCACAAGAATCCTGGATATCAGTAATGAAATGTAATATTCCTGAAGACAGATTTTTCTTACTATGATGTAATATGCCCCAGTTTTCTTTGTATACATCTTCCACCAAAAGGGCCCATTATCTAGAGGATTCCACTATTTGACTATATAGTAATATTCTTCAGTTGGCTTTGCATAATTCTCCAAAAGGGGCATATCAACCACATGTATATTAATCTGTGGGAGAGACCTATTCTATATGTATAAACCCCAAACTAAAGTATTACTCTAGAAAATATATTTCAAATATGGTCTAAATTCTTTCATTATATGATTATCTCACATTATGTTTCAGATCAATAAATCACAAAGTCATGAATAAAAATTCCCATTTAGGTATTCGAAGAATTTTAGAGCATTATTGGACAATAATACTTTTTTGGGTATTCATTCCAAAATTCATATTCAATGTTGTTCGGCATTTTAGGGTCTTGACTATTTCGTAAATGGATGTAAATACTGCCACAAGTACTTTTTAGAAGGAATCAAACATTCCTACAGGTCTAGTAAGGAAAATGGATGAAAATTGAATTGAAAACATGGGAATAAACTTGATGAAATTTAATTTTTCATGAGTTTTAAGTGATCTATGTACCATAACCAGGAAGGGTTCGTGGAGTGTCATAATAAAAAACCAGCGGTACACGGAAGGACTCACGAGGTGCTGGCCCGTGGGGCGATGGCAAGAGAACCTAAGAAGCCGTGAACTGCATTATTATCAGTATCAAGAATATGAAGGCCATCTTAATACCATCCTGTGAACTCAACATTTCACAAACGAAGAAAGATTACATGGTTCTATTAACCTTGATGCACGAACCGTAGACTTTTCAAACCCCGATTGATCGAGTCTTCCATGAGTTGAGATATATCTTCATGGGATTCTAAAAATGGTGTCTCATGACCAAAGATATGATTTTCCTAGTGCTCTATAAAATGATCATAGTAGGAATTGAGAAGATGAAGGATGCTGAAAGGATGGAAGAGATCTTAGTTATTGGAAGAATGAATTTTGAGTAGATTATGACTTCATTTTTTAATCATCGATGAACTGTAAACCGCAAATCATGTTTCTGTAGGTATAACTAGCTATGAACCATAAAAAATGAACTTAATATTAATGGGTAAATAATGAACGTAATAGGTGTCATTGTGAACCATGAATTCCTCATGGATGAAGTCCCTATGAACCACAGGTTCTAGGAACTCCTTCAACACAATTCTCCACACATTTTATCACTATTTGGATTGAACCTCGTGCCACGTACTACATCAATACGCGGATGGAGCTCGAATTGGAATGGAATACTACATCCAGGACCATGTACCACTTTGGTACAAGGTGGTTCATACCCATTCCCACATACTGCTTTGGTATGTGGATGACCCCTCTACCCACATACCACTATGGTATGTGGAGCTCCCCCCATCCTGCATGAGAAAACAGAATGCAGAATGGGGCTTCTTAAAGTGTTCTTCCCTCCTGCTTCAATCTCCCCCTCCATTACCATCCAATTCTCCATAGTTCCTCCACTAACCAGTCCACCAGAATCCTACCAAAGCCTCCTCCAAAGCCACCTAACCCGTATGATCAGATCATTTGGCACATAATTTCACCCCTCTGAGTCTACATACCCACGGTAAGCAAGGTCCCGAAGGCTGTAACCACAATGGTTTGGACTCATACGATGTTTGTAAGTATATATTCCCATGGTAACCTAGAGTCCAACCTTGGGATGGGTATGTGAACCTCCCTTTTCTTGGGATTAAGGGTGATCACCTGATTTTCCATTCAATGAGAAATGATGATCAATCAAATGAATCATTCTCACTTCTCCATGTAACAAGATGAAACATTACCTCCCTTTCCGAGAGAGAATTCTTGGGAACTCCCACTAAGGTAAGCCCCTAACTTCTAAGATTCGAGATGTATAACCTCCAATGTCATCCCAATTTGATGGGTTCATTGCTCCATGCCCTTACCTACTATTTCCTCGACTTCTTCCACCGTAGGCCCGACCACTCCCATCATTCGGAGATAAGATGTGTGGATTGTTGAATCTATCACATTTTATTGTTTTTCACAGAATTCGTGACTTAAGTGGGCTTAGAGATATAGGGTGATTACAACATCCATGCAACCAACCCATATGAACTATAGGAACTCTGATTCCTATTCAAACCAGGATATATAGGACACGTTCTTGAAGGCCCGATCTCAAAAGTAGTGCCATTATGAAAGGGTTCACCCAATCATGTACCCTCAAATGGGTAGCTTCCATGCGTAGGACCCAACCAATATGAACTATGATAACTGTTATTCCTATTCAAATGAGGATATGTAGGATGCCCACATAAAGGACCGAGCTCCAAAGGGGTTCCCTTCAGAAAGGCTTCACCCAATCATGTCCCCTCAAATGGATAGCTTCTATATGTAAGACCCAACCCATCTGAACTATGAGAACTCAGATTCCTATTCAAACCAGGATATTTAGGAAGAATTCTTGAAGGCCCAAGATCAAAAGGGGTGCCCTTTATGAATGGATCACCAAATCATGTCCCCTCAAATGGGTAGCTTCCATGCATAATATCCAACCCATCTAAACTAAGAGAACTCAGATTCATGTTCAAACGTAGATAAGTAGGATTCCTTCATGAAGTCCTGAGCTCAAAAGGCATACCCTTCCAAAAGGGTTAACCCAATCATTTCCCCAAAAATGGGCAGTAACGATCTCAAAGGGGGTGCCCTTCTAAAAGGGTCCACCCAATTATGCCCCCAACAAATGGGCCTCTCCCTAGGTCCAAGCCCCAATTAACTGAACTATGTGGGCTCTAATTCCACTATTGAGTATACATAGGAAGCCTGTCTTATGGGCCCAATCGCAACATCAAACCACCTTCCATCCTTCCGGGATGATGATAAACTCCAGTGTGACGTATTGCATGTATTAAGTCAGCACTGCATCTGTAGCATCAAATCCATGTATATCCTTGATGATCTAGAAAACCAAGGGTAGGACATGGATACACTCTTTGGAAATGAACCAAGGATTATTGAACATATGACCACGACTTAAATAAATAAGAGAGTCCCAGAATAGGCAATAATTTCCCCCAAATGGGTGTGGTGAGCCCGAATTCCCATCCTATTGACCGATGAAGTCCTTAAGTATCTTTGAGAAAATTTTCATCCAACAAGTGCCTACCATTGGAATGAAGGTCCATGAATCATGGGTACCAGGGACGTTGGGTGTTTCTTGCTCCACGAATGAACCTGTTGGAGGCCATCTAAGGAATGCATATCCTAAGAAGACTTATTCACAAATACTCAACCGCATGAAATCTCCAATGGGACCATTTGACAGTGTAACCTCCTACATAATACAAAAGTGATAAATTTCCCAGTCCCCACAGGGTCAATCCAATCCACTCAAAAAGAATAACGATGCATATTGGGTTGAAACCAAGACGGTGATGTGAAAGTATCTACAAGAATAGATGAATTCTTGTCACCCATTGGATTTTTTTGTGCATTTTACCCAAACACGTACACGCGTCACCTCAGAGCGAAACAATAATGGTTTACTTGACATGAATCCTCAACCAAGGTGGTATCTCTACTCCACTCAAGCCCCTTCACCTCACAAAAAAGGGGAAAGGGGGCCAAGCTAAAGCATCAAATATACATATGATCAAGAGATGCTAATTTTATGGGGGTTTGATGTCTACATATGTCATATATATATATATATATATATTTCAGGTTCCTACAGAGAAACCTTTGGTCTAAATGACATCCCTAAAACCAATGTATACATGCACCTTTGTGATCCCACAGGCAGTCAGGACACTGATGATGAGCTGGACCCCCTCGCAAACCCAACATCTTCAATGCTGGGTATACAACACACTGATCAAAGAGTGCCACCAAAATGTAACTCTCTATATAGTGGATGCCGAAATACAAGCCCCCTAGTATGAAAAACCACTCTAGTAACCTCCTAATTCATGGCCGGCACCCCAGCACAAGGTGGCCCCAATGGTCGTCTCGAATCGTTTCGAGTGCCTATCCGCAGAGTGTGACAACAAGTAACTCCCTTATCATAAGGAGGCAGATGAATTCCATGATGATGACATCATCCCAACTACACAGGGGTCATACTCATGGATACCTGTCAGAGAGTGTCACCGCCAACATCGTGAGACTAAGTATCCTCACCCTAAATAGGATATTATACTGATGGCACCTACTAAAGTCCAAAGGACATGGGCCCCTCAGGTTGCCCATTGAATAAGGAAAATATACAACCAAGAACAGGCCATCACCCTAATTCCTAAGGAGGATCTCCTACATACAAACATGGTGACATTAAATTGGAAGACATACAACTCTTCCCCCTCCACTCAAGTCCACCATAGAAATAGGGTGGAAAAATACGAGCACATGCACATTCCTGCCAGTGCTCCCCAGTCCTGTCATGAAGACAGAGTAGCAAATTATAGGCAGATGAAAATATGTATTGATGCACAAGAATCCCATAATCTAAATAGGATGGAAACTAGCTATAGGCAGGAAAAAATAAATGTTGATGCGTATCAAATCCACCATCAAAATAGGGAGGCTAGCAAATATTAGAAGAGTCAAATTCTTGTAGATTCATACAAATCCTATGAAAAAAATACAACATCATGCAAAGAAAATGAAAATTAACACTCATTAATATGAATCCCACCAGTCAAATATGGTGGCAACCGGAGAAGACAACCAACAGAAGACTTGTTCCTCTTTCCCGACATAGGAGAACTTCCAGTATCTACTTGAAACCTACGGAGGACCAGAGCATGCAAAAACTCATTCTATGACATCGTAGTTGGCCTTAACACCCATTATATCCAAATATGTATCTTAGAACATCCTAGAAAAAATTTAAGATCAAATGTCAATTCCAGACCATATCCTTCAAACATGCCAAGATATCATTGCATCAGTAGAAAAGAAGAGAGAACCAGGCCCAGGACCCAATTTCCTCGAATGGAATGAATTACTCACAAAATGGGTTAGTCACTCCAGAGTAGTTATTAATCCCTACTGCAGTCCATAAGGGTTGATGAAAATATCCCTTGATACATAGACAACCAGATTGGGAACAAATACATGTTCCAACTGGGGGATGCCGGTCCAATGTGGTGGCTACTCTAAGGAAGTCATATATCCTTTTCAAAACTCAAGATGTCCGTCGACGTATCCCAACGGCATCATGGGAACCAAAAAAACTGGGACCCGTATATGAAGGATATTACCAATAATAAAAGACCCCGATTACCAGCAAGAGAGTGCCCAAAAATTAAATGTTCCAAAGGTAATTGGAAAATGAAGATCACATAAATGATTCTGATCTACTGGAAGATGGAGTTCTTGATAGCCACAAACATATATCAATAAAGGATCAAGATCATGTCAGTCCATTACAAAATTATAGATGTGGCGGTAGTAGTTGCAAATCCCCTCCCCACAATGTTTCTAACAGCAGCTCTCAAGGTCCTCCCCCGAGCACCCACAGGGGTTTACTCCGTAAGCCACCAATGATCTATAACGAGAGTTTATCTCCTGATGTGTGTCAGGGTATCCCTCCACTTGACCTGAAGATCAGGAAGCAATAAGGTCCTACCCTTACTATCATCTTCCATAATGGTCTTTCCTAGGGTATTCACTGAATATATGCTTCTCCTTGTAGTCAGGCGTCATGTCATAATGGTACTCCTCACCATATTGATATCCATTGAGAAGTCCCTCCATGTAATGGTAGTTTATGTGAAGGCCCTCCCCAAAGAAACATCAAGAAACAAGAAGGTCCTCCCCTAATTGGAGTACATCCTGAAGGCTCTCCCCAGGATGTACACTGTAGAAATTCTTCCTACAACCAGATATCAATCCATGATAGTAGTCCTTACCATCATATCAGTCGTCAACAAGGTCCTCCCCTCAGTGAAATCATAAAACAAGAATGTACTCCCATTGATAAAGCCTACCCTGAAGGTCCTACCAAGGGTAAACTCCGTAGGTACATTCCCTATGGTCTAGTATTAAGTTACAATGGTTTCCATTGACATTATAGAACCAATTGTGAATTTTATCACTAAAATCAAAATTCACACTGGCAAGAAGTCCCTCCCCTTACCAGGAAAAATGTGAGAAAGACCTCCTATAACGAGGTTCATGGAAAGATAGAGTCAGACAAGTTAGAAACTCTATCTATGAGGACTGATATCCTTTCTCAAACAGAGGACAATCTAGGGCCCTACTCATCATCTGATCCACCTCCGTGCTTCTCACATATCAAGGAGCCTCCTATTAGCCCTGATGCTTGGAAATAAATAATTAAGAAGAAATCAAGTTGCGAATACCAAGTTGTGGAGTCCCCGGAAGGGAAATAACATGATATGTTGCTTGTGATAAGACAAATAGCTAAAGATAATATACCAGTGATGTATTAGCCCATGAACACTTCTCACATCGACATTCCAAGGGATTTGTATGAGAAATATTTGCATAAAATATTCCTCAATATCTGGATGAATCTTCACCAACTAAAAAAAGTTCATTACCTAGGAAGGGTATGCAGACCATATCAACATATTAGGAGAGCTTCTCTATCTAATTGACCTGCAAGCCCTCCCTTTTGCTTAGCGACCACATTTAGAATGGTGAAAGAAAAACATTAAACTATCTTACCTCCATGCACTACACAAGTTTCATTGCCTCATCAGTGATGCCTCGTATGGAGTTCATATTAATGGATGAGGAGAACACAGAGGTCTACACTTCATCCCACCTCCCATCCAATAGACCTCATTAAAAATGACATCTTGCAATGTCATTACCAAAAGGCAGCAATCAAAAAAATCCATGCTCAAGAAAGGTGAAACTATAAATAACAACCAGCTTTGATTAAGTATCAAAAGTTTCAGGACTGAAAAGATGAAGCCATTGAAAATATTCTGAGTTAGGAAACCAAGAATATCCAGGAGGATTCCCATCTAAGGGAAGCCAACCAGCAAACAGTGCTCATGTATTCCAATGAAAATGAATCCCGTGAAAATCTAGTGTCATGCCCAACTTACACCCACGTAGAATTACGTGAAATCAAAAAGGTGGAGTAGCAACAACTACCGCCACAATATGAGAAAAACCCCATACCATAGATATGGGGGAATTTTTAACTCAAAATTCCCCCATAAGACCATAAAATCATCGTCATGGTGAATCAATGAAAAAAATGTGAGCAACTCGAGCCCACAGGGCTGTGGGCATTTTTACCTCAAATTCCAGCACATTGGATGTATGTATTCTCCTATCTGGGATGAATGATAAACAAATAGGTCACATGTTACACCTCGTCTTGTGGTTCATACCGTCTAAGACCAAGGAATATTGTAAGGTCAGATCAGGGCTCCCTCCGGGATGACTTTTTCCATGATCGGGTCAATCTTTGCTAAAAAACCCGAAGAATACTGCATAATGGAAGGAGAAAGTCCAAAAAATGAAATTGGAAGATTTCATCCCATTCGGCACTGGGTACACTAACCCAATGTAGTATGCGTCAGTGAACATAGTAATCATCATACCCACAGATCTCATAGGAAATGATACAAATAGAGAGGATGCAAGAGAAGATGGTTCCCTCCCGGAGGCATCCCACACCGAGTTTAATGGTGTGCATATCCGAAACCAGGGAGCTTTCCTAAATTTGGGCGCCCCTCAGTTAATACTCCATTACCTCCCACATGAATATCAAATAATGAGAAATATAATTCCCAAGTTGTCTATGACCCACCACTTCCTCCCCATGAGAATGTCTCCCTCATGCTCGAGGAAAGACTCACCAAGCAGGATGAAGAAATAAAAGAGCTTAGGAAAATCAATACAAAGCTGTGTTGAGGGAGATATCCTTTTGGATGTTCCCCCCCTATGGAATGAAAATACGTGTTCATAGAAGAGGTGCCCCAACTAGAAGAACTCATCTTGGTAAATGAAGTTAAGCTCGAATTCCCATCCAATCAGTCACTGGGACCATCAATCTACTTGAATACAGCCACAGAAGGACATCAATAATTACCTCTACTAGGAAGGAATCCCAAGTATATTCATGCTGACACGGAAATGATACCCCAAGCTAGGTATCCTCTCCAAATACCAGCAGTGCCAACACATCCATCTTTTCCCTATATTATACCCGCACAAGCTCATGTACGGAAGGATATGCATAAAGGGATATTGAATAATGTCGAGAAACTAATAGCTGTACTAGAATCCATGGAAGGGTGGAGTACTCTGATACAACCACAATGTAGTCCTTACCAAGATTGGGTGAGTAGTGTTCCTCGTCGCCAAACATTAGGAACCCTATATTCCTAGTGTTCAATGTTTCAGGGGACCCGGAAGAATATCTAATGCACTGCACCTCTTACTGTGACCCCATGATGGGATCAACTGAGTAATAAGAAGTAGTAAAACTCAGGTGCATTGTGAAATATTTGTAGGATTCAGCCTTCATTCGGTATACTAGCTTTCCAACTAACTCAATCATAGGCTGGGAGGACCTGCAGTGATAGTTTCTCTTCCAGTTCAGTTGGACATTACCCAAGAAAATAGTTAGTGGTCTCATGAACTTCAAGCAGTAAGATAATTAAAGAGTTTCATAATTAATTTCTCTATGGAAAGTTCTGACTTACTCCATGAACCAGCCACTCACCTAGGATGAAATTCTCGCTGTGTACATTGATAATCTCCATGATGAATTGTGAACACTGCTCATCCAGGTGAAGTACACAAGTGGGTTTTGGGATTTCTCTACCACTGTCCAGAGGATAGAAGAGTCCCTATATTAGACAAATCTCAAGTCCTGGGTGACCCCATCAACCTTAGGAAAAGAACATGAAAAGTTGAAGTCACTTCTGTCATGCTTAAACGACTCCTGGAAACAGATCCAGTTTTGAGGCCTCTACCAAACCGTGTAGGACCCCAGGGACGCCAACAACCACCCCCACCTCAGAAATATGATCGAAGGGGTGCTAAAATAAATCAGTTCGAGGAATGAAGAAACAAAGTCAACTTGTTATTAGATGACCATGTTCGCAACTACTTTATAGCCTCCATGAATTGAAAATTTCTTCGGCTACTAGAGTCAAAGAGAGCTGATGAAGTGGGTCTCGACAACCATCCAAATTACTATCCATATCACTAGATACTGTGACACACCATCTAAAAATTATTATTCTTCAAGGAAATCCTACAAAAAGATGGTGGATTCTATAATATTAATGTTTGGTCCGCCACTAGCACATGTGGTGTATGTTTCCACCTTAGACCTGGGAGATGAAGACGAATTGAAAAAAATCACAAACAAAAAGGATAAAAAAAATTGAATGTTGGATAACTCAAAAAACAATCAAATGAACTCAAGGAATCATCAACGTGTACATGAAGCAACCAATTGTTTCCCCAATATCTCTTGATGCAACAAAACCATCATCCTCAGCCCCACAATCCTCTGGGCTCTTGAAGGGTAGAAAGTAGGGGAAAGAAAAAAAGTCGTCAATAAAGATGAAGATGGTCTTGACACTTTTGGACTTCATGCCAGTAGACATGAGACAACAGGCACTATCCCTCCAAATGGGACAACAGGCACCACGCCTCCAAACAGGATAACGAGCACTGCCCTGCCAGACAACACCATTAGAGGAAGACATTCATACAGAAGATTTGTTGGATCAAGAACTGATCTTCAGCTCTATTAATGTCATTCACGTGATGGACCCCTTCTATAATGGAGACTATGGCCATGAAACCAAATTCCCCTTTACAACTGGAGAGTCAGAGGAAGAGGTCATAGAGGCTGATGGTTTCCTACAAGGCATTATCATGACATTAGTAAAATTCTTGTCCATGAATTAACTCAAACCATTAACATTGCGGAATCCCTAGTAGAATCATCCAGTAGACAAAATAGGAACCATAGTGTTTCTTTTCCCCCTCCATAAGAAATATGAGCCCAATCATCTTGGAGTATCTGTCGAAGGAAGTATAGATGTCTGGTCACCTAAGGATTAATGTAAGACCAATTCGACTGAACTCAAAAAGAACAGTAGCTCCATCAACTCTTATCACACAGGCTAGACCATCTATGTCCAAAGATCATGCACTTAAAGTGACCATGAAAGAGCATACCCGATCCAGGAGGTGTCGACCTTTAGAGTCAAAATAAGATATTCTGAAGCATCTAGCCTCAGTACCTATAAAGATATCGATCCTAGATGCCTTGAGTCTATCTTCAGACCTTAGGGAGGCACTCATTGAATCCATACAACGTACCCAGAAATTTGAGGCTGAAGTAGAAGTTGCCGAAGTCCATCAGATAGAGACCAATCTCACAGAACACCACACCATTATCTCCTGCACTAATCAAGATGAAGACACCATCATGAAAGGACACATCAAACCCTTATACGTGTTTGGAAAGATAAATGGAACTGATATTTGGATAATTTTCATCGACAGTGGCTTTGGAGTCAACCTCATCCCACTAAAAACACTTCGTCAATTAGGCTATGTGGAGGAGAGTCTCACACCCTGCACCACAATTCTGTTGGGATACGAAAAAAGTGAGTAGAATCCATTGGGATGAATCAATCTTAAATCTTGGCTTCGTGACCTCATGTCTGATTCCGAGTTTTGGGTTGTACAGTAATGTACGACATTCAACGTCCTATTGGGAAATCTCTGGATGCATCAACATATGACAGTTTCCTCATTATACCATCAGTGTATCAAATATTGTGCTAATGGGGAAAAAGGGTGTTTCATGCCCGTAAATCCCCATTTGAATCCTATGAGTTTCATTACATCTATACAGGGTTATATGAACCAAAAGTTAACCAATATTTGGCGAACAACCTTGATTGGATCACCATCCCAAATGGATTGGAAATGCCTCTCATAAATCCATTCAAATAGCTTGGGGAAGAGTATGCATTACCTATCAAACAGATTGAGTTCACAAGCTCAATATTAGATATGGAATCAATCATATACATGATTTTTATTATGACTTCCAAGTCCAAAGACACTGAAAAGCTTGCTGAACCCAATGATGATGGGGGAGGCCCAACAGATATGATCCCAGCCCATCCTCGGGACCCCAGACAGTTTCTATCTTACATACTAAAGCAGAAGATGAAATCTTATAACTAAAATAAAGCAATGATATTCCATCCTCTTCAGGGAATTCCATGCTGTCAGTTGGGGCCAAAGGAGATATTTTAGTCTCTATAAATCAAAATTATAGTTGATCTCCCAACACTATAGATTTAATTTTGAGAATAATCTCTCTATAAAAAGAGGAAAATATTACAAAGAGGTTGCAGAAGAAGAATAAGAAAAAGAAGACCTCAAATATTCCCTCCCGCATTTGAAGAGGGCATCTCCACTACAATCGATGAACTTATGGAGATAAAATAGGACACCGAATACTAACCGCCGCCCACTATGAGTAGTGTGGATATGCCTTTTGAGGAGAAAGAGTCATATAACTCATTTATAAAGAAGAATCGAGATGTTATTGCTTAGAATTACATAGAAATTCTAGGCCTAGACTCTGAAGTCACTACTCATAACCTGGGTCTGCCGGAAGACCATCGTCGATACAAGCAGGCCGCCAGACAAACCCACCTAACACATGCTACCAAAATAGAGGCTGAAGCTAGGAAAATGATCAAAGATAAATTTATTTGTGAAGTCCAATATCTGATATGGTTGGAAAACATAGTCCCTACCAAAAATGAGAATAGATAGATTAGAGACTGCATTGACTTTAGGGACCTTAATCGGCACTACCCAAAAGATGCTTTAAAGGTCCCGATCACAGAAATTATGACTGATGAAACCACAAGATATGGGGCCCTATCTTTCATGGATGGATATTATAGATACCACCATATCTGAATGCCTTGAGAATATGAAGAAGCTACTAATTTCAAGGCCCTGCATAGAGTGTTCTGGTATAAAGAGATGCCCTTTGGATTGAAAAATGTTATAACCATATATCAACATGACATGCATATAATTTTCAATCCCATCCTTCCGAAATTAGTTGAGTGTTATGTCGATGACTTGGTGGTTAAATCACGATAGTGCTCAAACCACTAGATAGATCTTGAAAATGACTTCTATAAAATATGACAACACAGTCTAAAGATGAATCCCCTAAAGTGTTCATTTAGCGTTACCACCAGGAAATTCCTTGGCTTCTTCATATATGATTGTGACATCAAAGTCGACCCTGATAAGACAAGATCCATCTTCGAAATGTCCCCACATTGTATCCTCCCCAAATTAAGGGGTCTCTTGGAGATCCTGGCCTATATCTGGTGATTCATATCCAACCTTACAAGTAAGTATTTTTCTTTCACTAGATTAAGGATTAAAGGGGTCATATATGAGTGGGATAATGATTTTCAAGGATAGTTCGACAATTTTAAAAGATACCCCATAAGACCATCGGTCTTGATGTCTCCAGTTGAGGGAATACCACCAATTTTGTATGTAACCACCATGGAATGGTCATTAGGTTCTTTCCTCATAAATAATGATGATTCTGTTAGCAAGAAAAGTCTTTATTACCTCAAAAAAACAATGATTGATGCTGAGACTCGATATTAAATGATTAAAACGAACTACCTAGCCATGACCTTTGATGTTCAGAAACTCAGTCATTAACTGTAGCACCATGAGGTCCATTGGGTCTCCCGCTACAACCTTCTCAAGTATATCCTCAGCCATCCTATGCTAACTAGATTCCAATCAAAGTGGGAATTCATACTAAAGTATTTTGACACATGGTACATGCTCTAGAAATCCATCATAGGCTAGGAATTAGTGGACTTCCTGGCAGAGCAAGACTCAGAAGAAACAACCCCATTGCATACAGAACTTCCTGATGAAGAGGTATTCTCCACCCAAGAGGGCCCCCAAGCATGGGAAATGTACTTCAATGGTGACTCCAGAAGCATGATAGGGAAAGGGATGGAGGATTCAAAGATCAAAAAAGTAGGGTTGTGTGTTATAATCATATCCCAAAAAAGGCCATCTTTCCCTAATCATTCCTTGTTTCAGAGGGGTGAATGAATAATGAAGCAGAATATTAGACCTTCATTATAGGCCTAGAGCTGGCACTTCATGCATGAGCCAAAAAACTAAAGATAAAAGGTGATTTAGATCTGGTAATCAAGTAGGTCAATGGTGACTATTCCATCAAGAAAGAGGTATTTCCACCTTTGATGAACCATATTTGAGAACTGATGGTAGAATTACAATCAGAGCCAACACTGACTTATATCCACAGATCAAAAAATTCTTCAGGTCGATGCATTGGAAAATACAGCTACAACCCTATATGATCTATACTGAGATGAAAGATTCATTGACAAGGCCAACTATCGGATGGTTTTATTGTTCATTCAGAACAACACTGAGGAAATCAACAAGATTAGCCCCATTTCTGAGCATTATGGTCACACCACCGGCGAGATGACTCCCATTGCAAATTAAATCCGGAGGGGGGAACTACTACCATATAGGGCTGGAAGAGAATGAATCCAAAGGTGGGCAGTCAATTTTGTCTTGTACAATAGCACAAACCAAGGAAAACTCCTCTACAAATGAGGCCTTGATAGAGTCCTTATCATGTGCATTGATGAAGAATTGACTTCTGCTGTCAAGAAAGATGTGAATGTCAGAGCTTGTGGAGCACACCAATCAGTAACCAATCTCTCCCATAAAATTAGAATGCTCAGATACTATTGGCCCACTATGATACAGGATGGTGCCACATTCACCATGAAGTGCCATTCCTTCCATGTTCATGCTAATTTTATTCACCAACCCACATAGCTACATCATACAACTATGTACTCCTGGAAATTTTCTATATGGTGGGTGGATGTTGTGGAACCATATCCTCCCTCCACATCTAGAAAATTCAAGTTCATTCTCATAGCAACTGACTTATACTCCAAGTGGGATGAAGTTGTACCCCCTAAAGAGGTCGTGTCCAAAAGTATTGTTAGATTTGTGAAATATAACATCATTTCTAGATTTTGTGTCCCTCATACAATACTGATAGACAATGGAACCAAATTCTACTCTACTAAGTTGGAAAAGTTATACCAGGAGTATGGAATAAAATACAACCATTCATTACACTACCATGCAGCAACCAACAGGAATATAGAGGATTCAAAAAGACTCTATCCAACATACTCTAGAAAATGGTGGACAAGGATATCAAATCGTGGATAAACAAGACCCTTCATGCTTTGTGGGCTTTTTGTACCATGACCCTCACTACCAACCAGGAAACCCCGTACTCACTAGTATATGGGGAAGATGCAGTTTTCCCCATTTAAATTCAAGTAATATCACTCTGAGTGGCCATTTTTGATCAACTATCCATGGATGAAAAATCCCATAAATGTTTTGATCAGTTGGAGAAGTTTGATGAGAAAAGGATGCAAACATTGCACCATTTGTATGTCAACCCAAATCAGATCATGTGTGCCTTTAGAAAAAAGGTTCACCTATGATCTTCCCCCAAAATAGATATGGTGTTGGTCCTCATAACCCTGATGATACTTGTGAAGATACCTCCAAAGATCGAGCCAAAGTGGGAGGGACCATATGTCATACATAGGGTCTACTCCAAGGGAGAATATTCCTTATTATAAATTTATGGAAAACTCATCATGTCTCTCACTAATGCAGGGATTTTGAAGAAGTAATTCGTGTAACGAAAATGAAAATTTCCTCGCTGCATGACTCTAAACTGCACAACATAAAATCCTAGTGGGAATATATTAAACCACATAGTATAAATCTTATTAATCACATGACGATAAACTACAGGGTCAAAATTTTCCTAACTAAATGAAATTAAACTGTATAGAGTCTATCCTTATTGTAATATGTTAAACTACATGGTTTCCAATGAACTATGTATGGCTTGATTCTCATTCATTAATGGAATATTTAGCGATTCCTAGATCCTCGATCTTGACCCAACCATCAAATAAAAAAAATTCCCCTATTATATCCTCTATCATCCCATACTATGAGGGAAATCCTTGTCACTTCTTATTTATCACAACAAGTATAACTCATTTGAGCATATAATCAGAGGAAAGGATTCCCTTATGTAAGAAAACAATAGAGGAATATGACAGAACTGACACCCATAGTGGATGAAACAAAAATTCCCCTCCTCCTATATCCAATTCATATTGGTATAAGGAACAGTTATAATTACTTATGACTTCATTACTACCATAGAATGATATGTAGTGATTCCTAGATTAAAACATCCGGGTCTAGACACCAATGAAAGAAAAATTCCCTCTCATTTCCCTACATGTGGACCATACATCTATAGTGACCGTTTAGAACAATGTATGGCTTGATTCCTACCCTAGAAAGATATGAAGTGATGCCTAGATCCTCTATCCTAGTCCATCCTCCTAAAAAATATCCCCTTCCCCTATGTATAGATCGACCTTGCACATGGGAATCCATGAAAGGTCCCACCCACATGAAATTCAACTATAAGGTTCCTCAAGAGTCATGTTCATCCTAATTCTTAGTGTTATTATATCCAAAACATGCCCCTAATTTCCTACATGAAAAATTCAAATAGATGAATGAAATTCCATATTTGAATTCTGATAAGATAAAGAGTCATAACATCATGCTTCCCCTATATATGATTTAGATCTATGTGAAAGATTTAGTAGTTCACGGCTAATCACAATCTGTATATTCTTTCATTCCCAGACACATCTTTCTAATATTTCAAACACATTACTTCAGGAAATCTTGGGTCCCCATAAACATTCAACCCATCAGAGATGGAAGGACAATGTCCTGCGAACACCTTTTTTGGCTGTGCACATCATTTCTTGGTGTATCTGCATATTTTTCCTACAAAACGGTCATCAATCCAAGGAAAGACATCCTTAGGAGAGTCCTCTTCTACCTTCATATGCCTAAGGGATTCCAAACACCATGTATTTCCTTCTGATCCAAGGTCTCCTCAGGTCTATGGTTTACACATTCTATCTTCACTCATGTCTAGGGAATACTAGAATATCCCAACCACGATTAAATTAAAGCTATTTATAGTCATTATGACAAGTTTTCTCCACAAAAAAATGTTAAACTATGCTGCCAGCATCCTCACCGCACGACGTTGAACTGCAATTCCAGAAGTGTCCCAATTTTACAACATTAAACTAAAGCACACAATGGAAATTCTTTGGTTCTTATGTTGTCTTGACCTCCCTAAAAATGCCTTCTCTTCCTACATAAGGGAAAAACCTCCATAATGAATTTTCAATGGGAATCCTATGTAACATGGATTCCCCATGAAAAGATGTGTGGTGGACCTAAAATATACGATCCAAGCCCATCCATAGAAAAATATTGAAATATCCCCTTTACTTCGCATGAATTGAATCAAAGCGGAGAAACCCTAGGAAAGTCCCCATTATAGGGATACATAAGGTTAATCATATTTCCCTTCTCTCACATTAGGATTACCCTAAGTTCACCCCACATGATGATAGACTATATGGGATTCATGCTTACTATATAATGTTAAACTTCATAGAATTGGATTAAGCATATAATGCTCCCTGCCATTGGTTATTCCATTTTTATGTGCTGGTCCGAAATCCTCATAATCCCTTGTTTCTCACACTGAGCATAACTCATGTGAGATTAGGGTCCTCTTCAGGATATCCACCATAATAGCATGGAAAATATGTCCAAGAGTTTGGTCCTAGCACCATGACCTTAAAGGGAATGTTATGGTTCCGTTTACCCGTAAGGAACATCAAGTCCAGACCATACAATGTTAAACTATAGGGTACTTCAAAGATGGGAAGAAATCCTCACCCTACGTATGGAACAGATCAACATTAGAAATTACCTGATCCCATGGGTGAATCACAACCCAAACATTTCTAATATATCCAGATGCACTCCTTCCATACATCAAACTCATTTCTTTAAGTAATTTTCAATCCCCATAATCCTCCATGACCATCGGGAATGGAAGGCCAGTGTCCTGCAGACACCTTTGTTTGACTATGCACATCATACCCCAGTGGCTTTGCATATGTTTCCTAAAAAATGGCCATCAAAAAAGGAAAATTCACCCTAATGAGAGTCCTCTCCTACATCAGTATTCCTAAAGGCTCCTATGACTCGTGACATCCCACCTGATTCATGAACCCTCAAAGTCATGGTTTACATTATCTTTCCTACCCATGTCCTAGACATATTAGAACCTCCTGTCCCGATTCACCTCTGGTCTCTTGAGTCTTATGTAAAATAAAGATACCCAATCCATATGCATGATGTTGATCCATGTATGAAAAAAAATTCCCCTCTTATTTTCTTTTTTCCTGGTAAAGTTCGTCCAAATAAAGGCCCAATTTCATGTTTAGGAACACCCCCATTCATGTTTAGGCGCACCCCATTCATGTTTAGGTGCACCCCCTTTCATGTTTAGGTGAACTCCCTTTCATAATCCATATTACATGACCAGAAAAGTCCCAATATCCATAATCCTTCATGGACATCAGAGATGGAAGGCCAGTTTCCTACAAACACATTTTCTTGACTATGCACATCATGCCTCGGTGGATCTGCATATGTCGCTTACAAAACAATAGTCAACCAAAGGTCAATTTGTCCTCAGGATAGTCCTATACAATTTTCATATGCCCGCATGAAATTTATGTCCCATATCCCTCCTCATATTTGAAAACCCCATGGATTATGGATCAAATATCATTCCCCTTTCAGATTCCTAAAGTTGAAAATCATTTCTAATTGAACTATGGAGTTATTTTTTCTCCCATGTACAAGTGATATTTGTGTGGGAGAGGTTTCCCATTAAAAGCCGATAAAAATTCCCCTAATAATTCTAGACATCATCCCTCAGATAGGACACCCACTATAGTCCTCAACCTAGAAACAATTTCAATGTGTTATAAATCCCCAGAGGCCAACAGATATGGAAGGCCAGTGTCCTGTGGACACATTTTTTTTACTATGAACATCATGCCCTAGTGGCTCAGCATATGTTTCCTACAAAATAGTCATCAACCAAAGGAATATTCTTCCCTAAGAGAGTCCTCTCCAACCTCCGTATGATTTAAATGTCTCACAATCCTGATATACATCCAAAACTCACAAAGTGAGGGTCAATACAAATCCCTCATTCTTGTATGAGATTATTAAGACATTCCCAGCTAATAAATACCAAATTGGTACCCCTACCTGGTCATGTTTGTTCGAATATGTTTGACTTAAAACATCAGTAATGAGTCTGATTGGCATGATTATAAACCACCATCAAAAAATACGCAATACTTTCCAGAGTGAAAACCCTCAAAGGGCACCCATGGATAAAAGTTTAGTACCAGCTCATTAAACCTATACTATATATGGTTTAGGCAAAAAAAATTTGAGCTATAGAATACTCAAAAGGAACCTAAATCTTGTTTTGTTTAAAACCCACAATAGGTGGCCTAAGAAAAATACATGCTAAACCTGCTAAGCCCATAACAAATAGTCTTCAAAAAAAATTTGGGTAATAATGAAAAAGGCATAAAAGTTCATGAGGTTTTCCATAAAACCCCAAAATATTAAAAATATGCCCACTGAGTCTTGTAACTCACGCAAAAATTAAATCCTGATTCAATTATTTCATTTTACTCATTTTGAATCATGGTTTAAGATTAATACCTAACTGAAATAATTTTTATATGGTTAATTGTGATTAATTGACAAGATAGGAAAAGGGAAATCAAAATCATTGGATGGAAAAAACAACCCATTAATTCAAAAAATGATAAGTAACAAAGAAAAATGGAGGAAAATCCCCAGTTTGGAGCCTCTCCATAGAATCAAAATAAAATGAGTACATCATGATTTGGGTAAGATATAGGAAGTATCAGCTCTCCCTTTCCAAAAAAAAAATCAAGGATTGGTCATGGACTATAAAGGGTCTTCTCTAAAGTATATATCTCTTCCGCATCAGCCTCAAAAATCGGGCGTACATGTTCCATAATGGATTTAAGGTCCCACCATATTTCTTGATGGCTTCATAGTTGGCACCTAAAGAGGAAATTTGAGCCTTTAATCTTTCCACAAGATCCTATCATTCTCATATTTATTCTATTTGGGTAACCACCAAGTCATGTGCCTTTTCCTCCTCAGTTGTCAGATGATCGAGCTCCTCAGAGATGTCTCGAAAGGTCGTTGTTTGATGATGTGAAGAATTGAATTTGGAAAGTTTTTATTCAGAATAAGTGAGATCTTCTCGTGCTATGACAATATATAGATAAGAATGTTGAGATGATTGTAATCAAAGCCACCCGAGCATAATTCCATAAATAATCTCTCAAAGTTGTTAGTTTCATCAGTAAAGCTAGCTAGAGGTGTTTCCATGGAAAGGGTGAACAACTGATGCCACACCTATTTTAGCACTACTAGATGCCTCCCTGCAACACTATGGCCTTGGTCCACCCCCTCTGAAATGGTTATATAGGTAGGAAGAGTCATTACAGGGGTGTTAAGGGACCTGAGATAGGTTACCCAATCAGGGGTGCTCTCCCTCTCCTTAGATGGTTTAACCTTTGGAGCCAAACACGAAGGAATGGCTGCAACTTCCGAGGTATTGGATGACACTCTTCTAGGCATAGCCTCATTATGGATGTGTGAAGTATCCACAGGAGGGGAGCATTCTGAATCACTCCCTACTGAAATAGGTCGTATAGATGAAGCCCCTTCCATATGCATCTAAAGGTGGATCGAGAATCTCCTCACACGAGGGGTAAGAATAGATGGAATATCCATTATAGTCACCCTTGAGAGAGGTATATATGGAATGAACTTTGGGGTCAATATGGGGAAAATAATGGTTGATGGTTTTTGGACCCACTGAATTTTTCATCCCAGCACCCCATTGGGGTAATATCCCGCACACAGTTGGGCATATTCCAGTGATAGAAAAGTGGATCTCATCTTATTATGGATGATAAAATCCATAGCGGTGCCTTTCGACATCATTATAATCCATAACTAGAGGTGAATTATGGGATGATATTTTCCCCTTAACTAAATAGAATAAAGATGTGCAGTCTGTCGAAGGCACCCAAATTTCCTAGATAACCGGTAAGGGTGGTATGGATCACAAATGGCCACTCGATCTATTTGGGCAATGAGCATCCCATCCCGAAGTGTGATAATGTATTATTGATCCTCTGATGAGCCACATCTATCACCCCTTGGTGACACATGATGGGTAGGGTATGGTGAAAATGAGAAGCGAGATATATCTTTTAGCATCCTGACTACATCTCTAAGCTTAAAGTCATAGGATGAACAATAGCGATGTTAAGAAGGTAGGGTTGAAATTTGGATCGAGGAACCCTTGTAGTGTGTTAATATTCATAGCATAGAAAGTGTTCTACTATCCACCAATGTAGATATTTAAATGGTCCACTAAGATGATGTGGAGATTTACTTTATTTTATCTTCCCCGTCAACTCATAAAGTCAGGAAAGAGTAGGAATGACCAGATTAATTGGTTGACCCCCCGCCAGTGTAGCGGCCACATTAGAGTGAAAAATATGACCCTGGTGTATACATCATGGGATGGGAAGATCCATATTCTCAGTAAAATGGAAAATAAACCCACTAATAATATCTTGGGTGACACATCTGGTCGAATTTGATATCCCCAGGTAGTATATCAACCTTCTTCAAGGGTAGTGCAATATAAACCTGGGATTTGTTGAGACTGATGGGATATATGAGTTTTACTACGGTGGTCTCTCATCCTAGGACAATTCACCTATCTAAATGACCCTATCGAAGCCTCAAATAGGATAAGAGAGCGATCCTGGGGAGGTTGATCAAGAAGCACCACATCTATGACCAGTAAGCCCCTTGTCAATGGGGACACATGGTTGGTATTGTCCCAAGTAGTGGCTGTAAGAAAAAATAATTCATACATGTTTCTATGAATGGGGAGCCCTCCGAGATGGTGTATGTCCCATAAGGTGATTCTGACCTCTCTATGAAATAAATGGAAATTATTGGTACTTGAACACCAGTGGCTCAGCAGGTCAGGCGAGATTTCACCTAGAGAGAAAGTTACAAATTGGGAGACCCAAGATTCCTGGTATAAGTTCACTTCTTCTAACTGATCGAGGGACTCTAAATTGGTTTGGTGTAACTAAATGTCTTAGACCCATTCACTAGAGAAGCATCCTCTAGCTCAAAGGTCCCATTTCATTCTCCACCCACCGTTAGGGTTTTCTTGGGAAAGGTTGATAAAGAAAGGGTACTCCTGGGAGTCTAGTCTCAAGGAATTGTTTCAAAAATTGTGATTGTGCTGATTCCATGCTGAGCCTTATAATATGAACACATTCTTCTGAATTGGGGTATATATGACTTCTCATGATGAGGAAATATTATCTTGATCATGACCATGGGGTGCATCCTGGAGAATGAAAGGAGTATTAGGTTCAGTCAATGGAAATGGAATTTCATTAGAAAGACCAAATCCATAAAGTGGAAACTGCACAGATAATGGATAAGATAGAATATTTAGTGTAAGGAGATATGTTATGAAGCTTTCTCAAGGAAAAATGTAGGATCAAAGATAGTCCATAGTGTCCTCAGCCATGGTTTCCATCATCTTGGTCAATTTCATCAATGTCTGTGGAAGTGACCTTATAGCCTGCCCCGAAAGATCCAAAATACCACAGAAAGTTAGTCCAATAGAAAATTGTTGGATCAGGGCCACAAGAATGGCCAAGGAAATTAAAAAAGGGTCTGCATGGGGCTCTATTTACTAAACTAGGAAATGGTATATGGAAATCATTTGACATGTAATGAATAGTATGTGGAATCTATTTCCCACATATTGTAGTGGTTTGCAGAAGCTATATACCGCATATAACCACTGGTATGTGAAAGACCCACGAGGCACTGGCCCCCAAAGTGTTGTCCAAAAAATGGAGGGGTTCATGGAAGGAAGAACCGCGAATTGAGGTCTTACCATACCGATATTAAAAGTTTCTAATTAAGAGTTTATGTTTGCATTGATAAGGATAAAAGTTATGTTCACTAGTTTAAGTTCGATGTAAGGAACATGTATATCATGTAGCATTATCCTATAGAGTTTTCAGGAATATAGTTTTAAATTACACAATGAAGTTCATGAAACCAATAAATTTTGTTCATGGGAAAAAGAAATTGTGAAGTGTTTGGTTCATGGAATGTACAGAGTGGTTGATGAATAATGATTTTAGAAAGGAATTGGTACGTGGATGCAGAGAAAACTGAAGGAGATTCAATATCAATTTTCTCCACAAAAAACTGTAAAAGAAAAATGAACTGGGCCCCTATAAATAGGTGTGGTTCCCTCATACAGGACCTATCCATTCTACTGCAAACCACTTCAGTTCAAGACTACTTCTACATTGGAATAGCTTCCTCTTCA
This sequence comes from Viscum album, assembly GCA_963277665.1. Classification (NCBI taxonomy): domain Eukaryota; kingdom Viridiplantae; phylum Streptophyta; class Magnoliopsida; order Santalales; family Viscaceae; genus Viscum; species Viscum album. The sequence goes on from OY728152.1 coordinate 1,151,178,571, forward strand.
TTCCGAACGGACCCCATTCTTATGGGGGGCATTTGCAGGGTCCTGAAAATTTTGAAAAAAGATGTAAATACTACCACAATCACTTTTTAGATGGAATCAAACATTCCTATCATTCCATCAATGAAAATGGCTGAAAATTCAATAGAAATCAATGGAAGAAACTTAAAGAAATATAAAATTTCCAGAATTTTTAGTGACCCACATTCCATCATTGAGAAGGGTTTGCAGAGCACGTGAATTGAGAACCACCGGTATGTGGAAGGAATAGTGAGGAATTTGCCTTTGGGGCGATGGAAAATGAACCCAGGATGTTGCGAACCGCGTTTTTAGTGGAATCAAGAACATAAAGGCCATCCGAACACCATCCTGCAAACTCATCATTTCATGAACAAAACAATATGGCACGGTTTCACAAACCTTGATGCTAGAACCACATCCTCCGCAAACCCTGGTTGACTATGTATTTTGTGGGTGGAGATATATATTCCTGGGCTTCTGAAAATTGTGTTTCATGACCACATAAAATATTTTACCAGTGCTCTATAAAAGGAGAAAAGGAGGAATTGAGAATATGATGGATGAATAAAGCACATATGAGACCCTAGAGATTGGATGAAATAATCTGGAAAAGATTATGACTTTACTTTCAAATCATCAAAAAAGTGAAAACCAAGAATCACATTTCCACAAGTATAACCAGATGAAAACCATAATTATAAGAAACATAATAATAATGGGTAAACCATGAACCTAATTGGTGTCATCATAAACCATGAATTCCTCGCAAATGAATTCCCCGTGATTGACAGGTTCCTGGACCCTCCTTCAACACAACGCTCTATATAGTGAATCTCTATGAGGATCGAAAACCGTACTGTGTACTGCATCAGTACATTGATAGAACCTAATTCAATGTAGAGGACCACATACAAGACCATATACCACATTGGTATGTAGTGTTCCATACCAAATCTTGCATCCAACTTTGGTAAACAAATGACCCCTCTACCCAGATACCACTATGGTATGTGGAGTTTCACCCATCTTGTATGAGAAAACAGTATGTGGAATGGGGTGTCTTTGGGTTTCTTTCTTTCCAACTCCAATATCCCCCCTCCATTACCATCCAGTCCTCCATAGATCCTATGATAACCATTACACCAACATCAGGCCAAAGTCTCCGCCTAATCCACCAAGCCTGTATAATCAGATCATTGGGAACATTAGCTTGCCTCTCTAAGTCTACATACCTAGGGTAAGAGGATTCATAAAGGTTTTCCCCACAATGGTTCAGACTCTCGAGATGTCTATAAGTCTACATTCCCATGGTAATCTGCAGTCCAACCATGGGATGCTGATGCGAACCCCCTCCCAATTCAAGGGATTACGAATGATCACTAGATTTTCTATTCAATGAAGAATTATTATTAGTCAAAGGAATCATGATCACTTATCCTTTTGAAAAGACGCAACATTCCATCCCTTTCCTAGAGAGAATTTTAGGTAACTCCTATTGGGGTATGTCCCTAACCTTCCATGAGTCGAGCTGCATGACTTCCAATGTCATCCCACATTGAAGGGTTCATTTCTTCACACCCCCTCCCACTATTGGCTCAACTTTTTCCACCATAGGCTAGACCTATCCCATCTGCGGGTGAGAAGATGTTTGGGTTGTTGAATCTATCTCATCCTCTTGTTTCTCACACTGAGCATGAATTACATGGGATTAGGGATTCAGGGTAATTAAAACATCCACACAACAAACCCATCTGAACTATGAAAACCTTGATTCATAATCAAACTAGGGTAAGTAGGACACCTTCTTGAAGGCCAGATCTAAAAAGGGGTGCCCTTATGAAATGGTTCACCCAATCAAGTCCGCAAAAATGGGTAGCTTCCATGAATAAGCCCTGATCCATCTAAACTAAAAGAACTCTGATTATAGTTCAAAACAATATATGTCGGACTCCTACTTGAAAGACTGATCTCAAAAGGGATTCCCTTTCAAAAGGGTTCATCCAATCATGTCCCCTCAAATGGGAAGCTTCCATGCATAATCCCCAGCCCATCTGAACTATGAGAACTCTAGTTCCCATTCAATCTAGGATATGTAGGACACCTGCTTGAAGTCCCAATCTCAAAAGGGGTTCCCTTACGAAAGGGTTTACCCAATCATATCCCCTCAAATGGGCATCTTCCATGTGTAATCCCACACCTATATGAACTATGAGAACTCTGCTTCCTGTTCAAACTAGGATACATAGGATGCCTTCTTGAAGTACCAAGCTCAAAAGGTCTGTCCTTCAAATAGGTTTCACCCAATAATGTCCTCACAAATGGGAATCTTTAATTCGTAATCCCCTAACACACTTTAACTATGAGAACTATGATTCCTATTCAAACAATGATATGTAGTACAACTTCTTGAAGGCCCGATCTCAGAAGGAGTTCCCTTCCAAAATATTTCACCCTATTATTACCCCAAAAAATGGGCCTCCTCCCAGGTCAGAGCCCCAAGCTAACCGAACTATGTGGAATATGATTTCTCTCCTAAGGATACATAGGAAGCCCATCTTACCGGCTTGATCCCAACATCAATCCACCTTCTGTCCTTCCTGGATGATGATAAACTCTTGTGTACCTTATTTAATGTCTCAAATACATTTATATTCATGATGATCCTACAAACTAGGGGCATCCCAGGGATACAATCTCTATGAATGAACCAAGGATTCACAAACATATGAACACGAATTAAATCTATAAGAGTCCCAAAATAGTAAATAATTCCCTCCAAAAGAGTGTGATGAGCCCGAATTCCCATCCTCTCGACCAATGGAGTCCTTAAGATCATTTGAAAAATCATTTTCCAATTAGTACCTAACGTTGGATAAAGGTACAAGAATCATGAATATTAGTGTTTTTGAGTGTTTCTGGGTCCACGAATAAAGCCTTTGGAGACCATCCGAGGAACTCATATCCTAAGAGGACTGATTTCACAAATACTCATCCCCCTGGAATCGCCTGTTGGGACCATATGACTATTGAACCTCCTTCACAATGTGAAAGGGATAAATTGACTAGTCCCCATGGGTTCAATACAATCCCCCCTAAAAGGATAACAGTGTGTATCGGGTTCAAACAAATATAGCGATGTGAAAGTATCTATAATAATAGATGACTGATTTTCTCTCATCAGACCATTTTTGTGCATTTTACCCAAACAAGTACATGCATCACCTTAGAGTGAAAAATACAAGAATCATCAATCACATTAGTCCATCTTGGAATACTTTAAACTACCCAAAAAAATAGATAAAATACTTGATAGGTTGAAAAACTAAAAAGGGAACCCTGGGTAAAAGTCGAGTATCAGCTCACTAGACTCATGCTCTTCACCGTTTAAGGAAAAAATGAGCAATAAAAAGATAATAGGAACAAAAAATTTTTGGTATAAAATCAGAAAAGATAAGACTAAGAAAAAATTCAAGTATTTCCCTATAATTATTCGTTAAATTGGACTTTGGAAAACATTTTGGTTGTGACATAAAAGAAAAAAATTTCTTAGGTTTGTCCCTATGACCCTAGAAATAGTCAAACTACACTAGATAAACCCAATGGGTTAGGTAAAAATTAGACCATGATCCTATAGTTGACATAGTTGAAAAAACCCACAAAATGATGTTGGAGTGTGTCAAAGTTCCATAAATCCACCTTAAAACTAAGTTATTTTCATTCTGAATGAATATAATTATAGGGGGGATTTGGTTGACAATAAAAAGTGTGTTCCATTCACTTCACCACAATATTCATGATTTGATCCTCAATTCGACCGCAAATTTCCTGTTTGAGTAGAAATTCATATCTATTCTAGAAGGAGTAGAATGGATTTATCCATGCCATGAGAATTATCATACATTTAGGGATGTATATTTCTTATAAATTCTTTAGAAGGATGTTGAGATCCTCCCACTGATAGTAGGACAAGGATTTTAAGTGATAGTTACGATTTTATGTATAATAACCCAAAATTTCCTCGACCTAGTTGGGAAAGTTGGCATCATGACACACCATTTTTCTAGGGGGTTCAATGATGATAGTGAATGGACTGGCCTAGAGGGTGGGGACCACAACCCAAAAGTGATCCCGAGAAGGGGTGTGAGGCGCATCCACCACGGTTTGGAGGAGAGTACTCGCATATGTAGTTCACTCTAGTGTACATGTGTGTACCCAACCTATATATTAGAAGACCTGTGCAGTCCCCCCCCTATATGGATCTAAAGGATCGATGACCCCTACACAGAGTACTAGTACAAGGTAATGGTGCCATTTATCGATACATGAGAACTCCTTCGACCAGGGTCCCATGTTTCCCTATAAAATAGACCCTATGACTCTTTATTTGAGAGACTGGTAAAAATGGAAGAATCCTCATAGATATGGTCACACAACCCCTTTTCTCATAACCTCAAACAATTTTTAGGTATCCCTACAAAACATGAGAGATATGTTAATTAGGGAGGATATTGGGATCAAAGTCCCTCAAGGGTATAAAAACAAAGAAACCTATGTAAGGACGCCCTCCCCTAGTTGAATATTACTAGGGTGAAGGTACCTCCCCAAATATAGTACTTGTTTGAGACCCTTCTAGGGACATCTACGGAAGCCCGTGGTGCCTATAGAAAGGCCACTCCCAGGTGTTATTTCCCATGTTTTCCATCACTAAAGGAATATCTTGATCTCATGGGCCTCCCCTTCATGAATCACGTCCAGTTCCTCCCATACCATGTAACGCCTCAACCCTATTTACCTAGAGTGGGTGCATTATTTTAATAAATTGGCATGATTACAAGGAATCAAGTCCCAAAGGACCAATCAGTTTAGCAGTCTTGGAAAAAAGATTACATATATCAATGCTACATTAAAATTTATAAAATAAAACAAAACATAAATAATCATTTGAGAATGCCATTATTATCCTAGATTAACCCAGAATATCAATCATAAAACACTTCTTCACATTCTGGGAAAATAAAACATAAGAAAGGAGTGGGATCGGATGCTCGATAAGGGTAAATAATTTAGCGGAAGCTGTAAACATTTAGGGAAAGAGGTGTAATAATAACAATAGCCTTTTAAATATAAACTTGAAAATAATATGAAGAAAACAAATCAAACATTACCACATAAACATGCACATGGATATTTAACTAGTCGAATAATCACATGTAATAATTAATTTCATAATGATGGAATTCCTAATGCCAGACATCATTACCACATAGTCAAGTACTCAGGCCAAGACTAAAAATATTCTTTTTCAAGGCCTTGTTCCAAGACACTAATTTGTCTCATGAGACTTACCGATGCATCTAGGAGCTATAGCGGGCTCCACTCGTCACTTACTAAGTCCACTGCATTCTCATACGAAAATGTTGAAACATAACATAAACATTCGTATTAAAACTAGAATACAAAAATTCAATACATTAACTATAAACCATGAATGGTATAAAAATAGAACATCCATATTCAAACATATCATAACTCATTCAATACAATATGGAATATTTAATTATAATAAATCAACCTCAATCAAGAGTAATATCCAGTAAAGGATGTGTACATAGTTGAAAATGACCAGTAATACTCTTTGATAGCAATATAAATTTTTGTGAAATCATTTAAAAGTCACCCATTTATAAAGGAAGTAATTTAAAATATATTTTTGATTAAAAGTGTCCCACACCACTTTGAAACTTTTGAAATGAATTAAAATTTTAAACCAATCATGTCCATATAAAAAATCCTTAAAACCATTTTTGAAAACATGGACATTAATGAAAAAGGTTTAGAAGAATAAATATTTAAAACATTTAAAATGATGTTTTAGTTAAATAGTCCCTTAAAAATAATCATTTTGAAAATTATTTTATGAAACCTGGACATGGATGATACATATGTCCTAGTATATACTTATATATAAACAATCTCGGATAATAATGAGATTGAGAAATTAACCCTTACCTTGCACTTTCCTTTGGTCGAGGGTATGTTTAACCTCCTGTATAATGACCATAGTATGCAATTAAATTATAAAATAACCATATTAATATTAATTATATCATAATTTATTAATTTATGAATTTATACTGCCCATTTAAAAATTATTTCCATGTTCAATTAAAATTTCGGGTAATAATCACTTTCGTTATCGTACGTATTTAAACTTGTTATTATTGATCGTATCATATAGATAATGATTATATACTTTCATAATATAAAAAATGACTTATATATCATATTTATTTATAATATAAATATTCATAATATATAGATATATGAAATGGAAAACACCGTTTATGGAGATGATATGCCGTACATATGCATAAACGCATTTTCCATTTTCATATCGCATTGAACGGAAGTATGTGAATAAGATATTTGTAAGTACATATATATATATATATATCCATTAGAATAATTATATCATATATTACATAAATATTAATAATATATATATTTATAATCATCATCGAATGGTGAACATGGAAATAAATCTCATCGCGTCGTGGAGACGGTAAGCCGTACGTACACACGAGTGACGATATCACTTCCTCAATGATTAAATGGTGTGGAATTGAATGGTATATTAATTGTAATGAGAAATTAGATTTTTTTTATTATGTATATACATATTACCTATAATTTAATCCATCCAAATAAAATAGTGTTGAATAAAAAATTACACCACGACGTGAAGACGACAAGCCGTACGCACGTGCGCATGGTGACATATTCATTCGTAGGATTGATAGAATAATGAGTATGGTTGTAAAATATTTATAATAACATAAAAGTATGTATAAAGTACATGAGTAATTATTTTTGGTCTGTAAATAACAAAGAAATATAAATTGGAAGAAGAAAAGAACTTTGAAAGAGGTTATAAAATAATTACTCTTCTTTGGGTGTTTCCTATTGATTTGGAAAAAAGGGCTCTATAGGTTGGCTTTTTTTTCAATTGAAGGCCACTAGGTTGAAGTGAGGGACGTAGGGAGGATATTTGGGAAGGTTTTGGCCAAGCCAAATAGATTCAGAGGTGTGATTTTGAGATACATGGATGTACCCTTTTATAAGAGAGGTGAGGCTCATTTCAAGAAAAGTTTGAAATATTATTTTATTATAAAATAATTTTAGTTTTCTAATAGCTCCAAATTAATTTATTTCCAATATAAGGTTGTTATGGATCTAAATAATCTCAAAAAAATAGGTTTTATACAAGTTTAAGTCACTATATTAACCCTATCTTTTTATATTTAACTCTTAGATAAATAGTTTAACTTTTACCATGTCCTCTTGTAATATTATAATTAATTGTTAATAAAATTAATATAAAAAGATAATATAACCCCAAGTGGCAAATTATATACATATATTATATTATCTAAGTACTTTGGCCGAAAAATATATTTTTAGGAGTATTTTATCATTTAATAAAATTGTATTTGTTTTAAAAACTCATTTATATCAACTTTGACACTATTTAGTATTTGGTTTTTGTGAATGTCATAACAACATTATTACTTCAAAAAAATTCATTTATTCAACCCTATCATGTCATATTAACCAATAAAATTTGTTTAATGCATAAAAATTCTCAATTTAAGTTTATTTGGATATTTATAACATCAATTATTTTAATCCCTCATTAATAAAGTAATTACTATATCATCATTGTGTCATAAATAAATTTAATTATTTAATGTTTAAAAATTATAAATAATATACCATTATGTAGGAAATATTTTTAAATTTCTAATGAATATTTATAGTCAAATTTATATTATTTTTAACCCTATATTAAAAATGGTTTAGTTACTAAACATTAAATTTTACACTTTTAACTATTATTTAAATAAAATAATAATAAATTTACTAAACTAATACAAGTGGACCAAAGAGGTTAATATTTTATTCATAATGTGTATTTAGGTCTAAATAAACCTATCCAAAAGAATTAGGACATGTGTCAGGGTAATTATAACATCATTTTACCATAAATTACCCTATTTACTTTTAACTATGATAAATTAAATTCAAAAGTTACTATTCAACAAAAATTATTTTCAACTTATTGAACCATATTTTACTTAATGATGTCAACTGTGTCTTTATTATTTTTGAAATTCAATTCACGGAAGTGTTAAAATTTCATTTTTTGCAAATTTGGAAATGTGCTTAGAAGGTGGGTAAAAACGTTAAAAATTTCAATAAAATTTATACATCTAATATTATTATAAAATGATTCCAATGAATTACATTGAACTAATATAGGTATTATGTATATATTTTGACAATAAAATAAATTTAAACAAAAAAAAAATTATTTAAATAAAATTCATTTTTAAACAACAATGTAGTATTTTTCACTATTCATCAAAAATTGAACATTTTCAGAAAAATACCAAAAAATCACCCAAAGATAATTTTGATATTACAAATCCAAAAATGATGTATATTTTTCCAAATTCATAAAATATGAGTTTCATTAATTAATTTAAAATTAATTCCTGTTGTCAAAACCAGAATGTGGATTTTTAAGAAGTAAAAACTATCAAAAGATTGGCATGTGTGTATGCACAATTTAAATATGGATTTTCATACAATGACCTAAATTATTTTAAATGATAAAAATATGATCTAATTATACTTAAAATCTGCTAAAATAAAAAATTTAACACTATTAATTATTTTAACTAAAAAAGTGGTTTTCAATTAAAATTTTGTATTTTTACTATTCATCAAAATATGAAAGTTATTAGAAAAACACCAAAAAATTATCAAAAATAAATTTTTATGTCCCGATTCTATAGAAGAAGTATATTTTTTCAAATTGAATATATAAAAGTGTCAAATATTGTATTAAAAATGGTTCTCCATTAAAAGGCAGTAAAATTTCATTTTTTGAAAAATAATTCTCTTATCTGAAAAATTTAATTTGTTCTTATATTATGTCTAAGAAACACATAATATGGATTTTAAAATTATATGGAGTATTTAAAATTTAAAATTCTGATAATACTATTCATAACTTCTTTTTTAACTGCTAGTTTCGTAAGTCATGGTGCACTCGTTCTCAGTTTTTCCTGTAGTGAAATCTATTGAATTACTTTAGGGATATAATATAATATGAAATATTGGGGTGTTACATTATACCATCCTTCAATAAATTTCATCCTCAAAATTTAAAATATTTTTTCGAAAATAAAATGTTGAAATAGAAAATACCTTTTTTGATAACCCACATCCGAAATAGGGTTACTAAAATTTAATCTTAAAAAGAGGGAAAGGGAAATGAAAAAGTCACCACCAAATTAGGGTTTCGAAAAGGAGAAAAGTGGTGGCCATTATAGATTCATAATTGGAGGAAAAATGTTAATGTTTATAGGGATTGATTAATGTCCTCAATCATAAACAAGTGAACAATAAATGGAAAATTGAGGACTTCAAATCCATAAATCTATGATGATTTAAAATATCATCAGTTCAACAAAACATAAGGTATTAGGATATCAAATTTTTGGTTTAAGACACTATCCCTAATGTTTAAGAATTAATTTCATTATATAATAAGAAAAAAATACTTGACAAGTAGAGTTCCATCCATTAAATAATTTCTACCACAAACTCATCTTTTACACCAAAAAGCTAATAAAACTCCAAAATATTCTATTTAACATAATTGTATAGTGTTTCAAAAAAAATGAATTTATAATTCATCATTAATACCATTTAAAAGAACTAAATAATACAAACCAAGACATTATGTAGGGTAGTGGTGGGTGATGCACCCTTGTTGCCCTTCAGTTGCGGGTTCAAGTCTTGCGGCCTTTCCGGACGCGACGGGTTGTCGCCTATCCTCCGGGTTGTACTTTTTATAACAATAAACAAATAAAATTATGAAATTATTTACCCTTAATAATAGTATCCAATGTAAAAATTAATCCATTCCAACCTTTAGACATATCCATAATACTTGTGCCAAAACTCACAGTCCAAAAATTTATAAGGAAGGTCAACATAACACAATGAAGATCTCTTTGATCACATAATAGCATGTGAATACCTTCATCATGTATTTTTACTAAAATATGGTAACAACCTGAATTACCCTAAAATGTTGTTGAATATGTTCATTGTCCCTTATTAATTATACAATATCAGATATACTCTTTAAATCCAAAAATGTAGTAATCTCCAACAATGATTGAATAAACAAACCATTAATTAGTTCCAAGGTAGTTAATAATATCAAAAATAATTTATCCAAACAATCATACATTATTCCAAAATAAATACCTTAGTATCAGAACCATATTAAAGTTTATCATTCCTTTAACCATATATGTTCCAAAAAAGTTTAACATGCTATTGATTCAATTTTCTTGGTACCACTCAATCTCAAATCCTTAATGAAATAGTATTACAGTAAAATTCTTATATACTCCATAATTCTTATAACTAGTACATCATTGATACAACACTCAAATGACATAATTATTTAATATCATAAAAATAACACTAGTCATTCCTCTCAATCTACGTTAGTATCATAACTTTATTATTATCCAATAGCATAATTTACGGTATACTCTAATGATTGGGAAATTGATTCGTGTAGTGTCACAACTCCTTGTAGATAAAGAATTGTACATTTGAAACATTTTTCTTACACTTGAAATCATGTAATTGGTGTCCTTTTTTTCCAAACTTATAACAAACTCCCATTCCCTTCAAGCATTTACCAAGGTGATTCTTTCCACAATTATCACATAGGAAAAAACCCTTCTTTTTTTCTTCCCTTTATCAATCTTTCTCTCTTCCGTACTTTTCTTCTCTGGCATCCTTTCAAAGCCATAGGAATCAAAGAATTACTTACTTATCTTATTCACACATGATACTATTTCTTCATATGAAGAGAATACACGGGATAATATCTCCCTTATAAATATTGGATTAATTACAAGAAATATATGATCATTCTTACTCTTTAGATCATGCATATTGCTGGAGTTCTCATTATATCTACTGGGCACCGTTTCTAAACAATGGAATACACTAAGTTAGTTTATGAATCGCAATACATAATTCCAAAATTGTAAAATACATAAAATAAATTGAACAGTTTATTCATATAATCCGTTGTCATAAAAATATTTTCCTTGAGGAATTATTTACTCACAAATCCTTCCTAATGGCTTATAAAGAAATTGTGAATTATTCTAAGAATATACCCCAAGAGTTTCATAACCAAGAGTGCAGCAAGGCCCATTGTCGTGTACCAGGATACCCCAAGTCAAGCCTGAAACTCCTTGTCCGAGTTTTCACTCGTAGGCACATCTATTCTAGAGCTGCCTCTACCTGCTCTTATTTAGAAAGGTATGTATTGCTTGGAAAACCCACAAAATATCTCCATTACCAAAATTTTTAAATGTTCTTATATACTAATCCTCAATTTCAATCTTAGGGTAATGTTTCCTAATAATATTTTATCTAAATATAACTTCCATGTTTACTAATAAAACTACTTTGATACCAACTGTAACACCATGACCCTAGTTACCCAGATTTGGTGAAATATTTCAATACATTGGCATGATTACAAGGAATCAAGTCCCAAAGGACTGATCAGTTTAGAAATCTTAAAAAGTAGATTACATATATAAACATTACATTAAAATTTATAAAATAAAAAAACAACATATATAATCCATTGATAATTCCATTATTTTCCAAGATTAACCCTGCATATCAATCATAACACACTTCTTCGCATCCTGGTAAAAGAAAACGTAAGAAAGGTTTGAGCTCAGATGCTCAATACGGGTAAATAATTTAGGGAAAGATATAAAATTTTAAGGCAAGATGTATAATAAAAACAACAGCCTTTTAAACATAATCTTGAACATAATATGTAGAAAACAAATAAAACATTACAATATAAACATGCACATGGATATTCTACTAGTCAAATAATCACATGTAATAATTAATTTCAAAATGAGGAAATTCCTAACGCTCGACAACATTACCACATAGTCATGGCCTCGGGAAAAGACTAAAAATATTTTTTTCAAGGCCTTGTTCCATGAAAGTAATTTGTCTCATGAGACCTACCAATTCATCGAGGAGCTATAGCAGGCTCCACCCATCACTTACTAAGTCCACAACATTCCTCATACGAAAATGTTGAAACATAACATAAAAATTCGTAGTAAAACTAGCATACAAAATGTCAATAGATTAAATATAAAACATGAATGGTATAAAAATAGAACACCCATATTCAAACATATCATAACTCATTCAATATAATATGGAAGATTATATTATAATAAATCAACCTTAATCTAGAATAATGTCCAATAAAAGTTGTTGACTTAGTTGAAAATGATCAGTAAAACTCTTTGAGAGAAATATAAATTTTTGTGAAATCATTTAGAAGTCACCCATTTATAAAGGAATTCATTTAAAATATATTATTGAATCAAAGTTTTCCACACCACTTCGAAAATTTTTAAATGAATTAACATTTTAAAACAACTGTGTCCATATAAATAAATCCTTAAAACCATTTTTGAAAACATTGACATTAATGAGAAAGGATTAGAAGAATAAATATATAATACATTTAAAATGATGTTTTAGATAAATAGTCCAATAAAAATAATAATTTTGAAAATTCTTTTATGAAACATGGATATGGATGATAAATATTTCCCAGTACATACTTATATATAAACAATCTCAGATAATAATAAGATTAAGAAATTAACCCTTACCTTGCACTTTCTTTTGGTCGAGGGTACGTTTAACCTTCTGTATAATGGACATAGTATGTTATTAACTTATAAAAGAACCAAATTAATACTTATTATATCATACATGATTCATTTATTACATTATACTACCCATTTAAAAAACATTTCCATGATAAATTAAAATTTCGGGTAATAATCGCTTTTATTATCGTACATGTTATAACTTGCTATTCTTGATCGTATCATTTAAATAATGATTTAAATAATTCCATAATATAAAAAATTACTTATATATCATATATATTTTGAATATAAATATGTATAATAGATAGATATATGAAATGTAAAACACCATTTATGGAGACGGTAGGTCGTACATACGCATAAACGCTATTTCCATTTTCATGTCGTATTGAATGGAAGTAAGTGGATAAGATATTTGTAAGTAAATATATATATATATATATATCCATTAGAATTATTATTTCTTATATTACATAATTATTAACTATATATATTTTTATAATCATCGTTGAATGGTGAACGTGGAAATGAAACTCATCGCGTCGTGGAGACAGTAATCCGTATGTACACACGAGCGAAGATATCATTAAATTAATGATTAAATGGTGTGTAATTGGATGGTATATTAATTTTACTAAGAAATTAACATGTTTTATTGTTATTTATATAGATATTACGCATCTTTATATCCATCCAAATAAGATAGTGTTGAATAAAAAATTACACCACGACGTGGAGACGGTAAGCTGTACACATGCACGTATGGGGAAATTATCATTCATATGATTGATAGAATATTGAGTATGGTTGTACCATATTTATAATTACATCACAGTCTTTATAAGGTACTGGAGTTATTATTTTGGTATGGAAATAACAATGAAAGAGGAAGTGGAAGTATAAAAGGACATTGAAAGAGGTGATAAAATATTTACCTCTTCTTTGGGTGTTTCCTTTTTATCTGAACAAAATGGCTCTTTAGTTTGGATTTATACTCAAGGGAAGGCCTCTAAGTTCATGTTAAGGAAGTTGGGAGGAGATTTGGGCAGGTTTTGGACGATCCAATTGGATTTGGGGGTGTTATTTTCAGAGAAGGGGAAGTACTTTTTTATAAGAGAGGTGAGGGTCACTTTAGGAAAAGTTTAAAATATTATTTTATTATAAAATTATTCTCGGTTTATAAAGGCTCCAAATTGATTTATTTAAATTATAAGGTGGTTATGGTTCGAAATCATCTCAACCAATAGGTTTTATACAATTTTAGGTAAACATATTAATCCTATATTTTAGATTTAACTCTTAGTTTAATAGTTTAACTTTTACAATATCCTCTTGTATTATTATAATAAATGGTTAATAAACATACTATAAAAAGAAAAAAGAACCCCATGTGGTTTATTATTGGAATATAAAATATTACCTAATTCCATTGGCTGATCCTTATATTTTTATAAGTAGTTTATCATTTCATAAAATTGTATTTGTTTTAAAGACCCATTTATGTCAATTTTGACATTATTTAGTATTTTGTTTTTGAGAAAGTAATAACAACATTATTACTTCAAAAAAAATTCATTGAATCAACCCTAACATGAAATAGTAACCTATAAAATTCTTTTAATGAACCAAAGTCTCAATATAAATTTATGTTTATATTTATAACATCAATTATTTTAATCTTTCATTAGTAATGTAATTACTGCATCATCATTATGTCATAAATAAATTTAATTATTTAATGTCTAAAAATTATAAATAAAATACCATTATGTAGGAAATATTTTTATCTTTATATTGAATATTTATAGTCAAATTTATATTATGTATAACACTATATTAAAAATGGTTTAGTTATTAAACTTTGAATTTTACACTTTTAACTATTCTTTAAATAAAATAATAATTAAGGTCCTATTCTAATCCAAGTAGATAAAAGAGGTTCATAATTTATTCATAAGGCTGATTTTTGTCAAAAAAAAAAACACTTATCCAATTGAATTAGGACATGTGTTAGAGTAATTATACCATCATTTTTACCTTTAATTGACCTATTTACTTTTAACCGTGGTAAAAAAATTCAAAAGTTACAATTCACCAAAAATTATTTTCATCTTATTGAACCATATTTTACTTACTGGTGATAACCGAGTTTTTTAGACTTTTCAAATTCAATTAATGGAAGCGTTAAAATTACTTTTATGAAAATTTAGAAATGTCCCTAGAAGGTGGGTAAAAGATGTTATGAAAATGCAATAAAATATTATATATCTAATTTAATTAGAAAATGACTCCAATAAATTTCATTTAACTAATATAGGTGTTATGTATCTATTTTTATTTTTAAATAAATTTAAATAAAAATAATTATTATTAAAAAAAAAGTCAGTTTTAAACAATAATGTCGTGTTTTTCTCTATTAATAAAAAATTGAATGTTTTCCAAAAAATACCAAAAATTACCCTAATCTAAATTTGATATTCCAAATCCAAAAATGATGTCTATTTTACAAAATTAAATACATATTAGTTTCATTAAATAATTTAAAATTAATTCCAGTTTTCAAAACCAGAAATCGGGTTTTGAATAAATAAAAACTATCAAAAGATTGGTTTGTGGGTATACAAATTGAAATGTGAATTTACATCCAATGAAATAAATTATATTAAATGATCAAAATATAATCTAATTATACTTTAAAACCACTCAAATACATAATTTAACACTATAAATTATTTTTATTAAAAAAGTTTTTTTCAATTAATATTTAGTATTTTTCACTATTCATCAAAATATGAAAGTTATCAGAAAAACACCAAAAATTTATCAAAGCTAAATTTTTATGTTTTTATTCTAAATAAGAAGTTTATTTTTTCAAATTTAATATATAAAATTGTCAAATATTGGATTTAAAAATGGTTATCCACTAAAAGGTGGTAAAATTTATTTTTTTCAAAAACACTTCCTTTATTTGAAAAATTGAATTTGTTCTTAAATTATGTTTAAGAAACACATAATATGGATGCAAAAATTATATGGAGTATGTAAAATTCAAAATTAAGTTAATAATATTCATAACCCCATTTTGAACGGCTAGTTTCATAAGTCTTGGTGCACTCGTACTCAGTGTTGCGTGTGTCACAAGCTATTGAATTAATTTAAAGAGATAATGTACTATGAAATCTTGGGGTGTTACATATCACCCTACTTGAAGTAAGTTTTTATCCCCAAGTATTTACCTACCCTAGACACCTTCCAATCCTTCTTTAAATCCACTGATGGTAGGGATCCTCTTCATTTGGATCCCTTATATGGTGGGGACTAAATCAAAGCACCCATCAAAGTCTTCAGACTTATAGGGTCATGGAAGGAGAAACACCAACGTGTCTCCCATTCAGTTATGAATTACATTGGTCATAGGTGTCTCAAATTTTTCTTACCTGGTGGATCAGGTCCTTATGGTGTATATAGTTATG
The DNA here is from genome assembly GCA_963277665.1 of Viscum album. Classification (NCBI taxonomy): domain Eukaryota; kingdom Viridiplantae; phylum Streptophyta; class Magnoliopsida; order Santalales; family Viscaceae; genus Viscum; species Viscum album. The sequence goes on from OY728152.1 coordinate 1,151,194,892, forward strand.
CATCCCATCGATCATGAGGACCCAGACCTTGGGAGTAGCATGAGGGACCTCCAAGTCTCATTCACAAGGATTAGGATCATTCCCTTAAATCACCATCTTTGACACCTGGGAAATCCGATTCCATGTGGGGAGGTATATGATCATATATTATTTTTTCTTTGAGGGTTATTTTATTATAATTCTCTATTTTCTAAATTAGAATCATGGAATCCCTCATGGAGTAATCCACTGGAATTTTCTTATGGGTCATGGATAGAGGGGTAGTCAAATTTGACGATTCTAATTACAAAAATGAGAGAGGATATGGGCACATCAAATCCCTTTATTCTTCTTCCATATCCACAACCTCTTCCACCATTGAATGAAGGATCCTATGGGTTTTTTAATATTCTTATTCCTCTTTTTTCTTACATATGAACGTGAATCATGTGGTCATAGAGGTTAGCTACAATCACAAAATCCCCACGGTCAGATGCTTGTCTTGGTAGAGAATATTTTTCAGGATCATCCCCTTACATTCCTTCAGAGGGCCTCCATAGGTTCGTGTCCACAAAACCATGTATCCAACCAATGGGGAATCCTCCTATATGGTGTAAGACATTAAATCATTCCTCTATCTTCAACGGGTCCATATTCACAATGAAGAGAGTCAGAGGGCCTCCTATTCAGTATAATGCTCAACTCAATCATCGAAAAAAGACACATTCTCTACGAGACAAACCTTAAGATGTCCTCCATAGGTGTGGTTCCTAAACCCCAATCAAACTCTGTGGGATTTAGTTCCAATCCAAATTGGATATCTAGGAAGCCTCCTTGAGGTCTAAACCAACCCCCCCCCCAAAATCAACCCTAATTCTATATGGGAAACATTCCCAGTAGGGTCATATCAAACAAGGGATCCCACACACCTTCTAGGTTCATTGGTCCACATCATCATATGTCCCACAAAAAACATTTATTAGGAACTTTTTTGCTAGTATTAATTTCTGCATGATGTTAAATTGTATTGTTTTGTCATCATCACATTACCTTAAAATGTATGATGTGTCCCATTAAGTGGAAATGAACTATGTGGATTCTGATTCACTTCATAGGGATACATAGGAAGCCCATATTATGGGTCTGATCTTGACATAAAAAAAATACCGTCTCCTGAGGTGATGAAAAACTTCAAATCACACCACTGCATATCTTAAAACTAGCATCATAATAATAAATAACAAAAGAATCTCTCATCCACTAAAAAATGGTACCATTGACAGAGAACATCATATACATATATATATCTCCATCGATAAAGAGCCTCAGATACATACATATGATTCTATGTTTCATGCAAGTTAATAATTTATTTTTATCTTGAGGGTGAAAACCATTGCACTTGGGGACGAATAAATAATTCAAAAAATTGTCTTAAATAATGAAGAGAGTCCTGAAATGAGACACTATTCTCCCAAGAGGGTGTGATGAGCTCAAAATCCCATCCTCTCACCAATGTGAGTCCCTAATATCTAGTGCAACAATTTTCCAATGACCACATAACATTATAAAGTGGGTTCATAAGGGAAATATTGAGTGCTTCCGGCTCCATGAACAAAACCTATTGGAAGCCATTCAAAAATAGTAAACATTGTGTGAATGATTGTGTAACCATTAAAACCTCTACATTAAAATCATTTAATAAAAAACCAAAACATTATTTTCATTACAAACATTGGATTTTTTAGGATTTAAGTGGTTTTAGTTACTTTTAGGCATTTATGGTCTTTTAGTGGGTTTTAGGGTTTTTGGAGTCTTTTAGTGTCTTTTAGGGGTTTTATTGTTTATGTTATTTTATGGGGATTTAAAGTTTACCTGTGGATTTTATGGTCATTTATTGGTTTTCAATAATATTAGTGATTTTATGTTTTCTTAGGTTTCTTAGGATTGTCATGATTTTTTGGGATTTTTGTGATTTTTTCGTTTTTACGGAATTTTGTTTTTAGGGATTTTAGGGGTTTTAGAATCCTTTAGGATATTTTGGGGTTTTTATATATTTTTATGTAATTTAGGATTTTAGGGTAATTTATGGGGTTTAGGTTTTTTCAGTGTGTTTTAAGTGTTTTTATATTTTTAATGGGTTTGGATTTTTTTTTGGGGTTTTAGGAATTTTTTAATGTTTTTTCAGGTTTGAAGGGTTTTTTGTTTTTTATGGTTTTTTGGGTTTTTTGGTTTTAGGGTTTTTAGTGTTTTAAGTATTTTAATGCCTTTATTTATTTTTTGTTTTCTTAGTGATTTTAAGAGTGTTTATTTGTTTTTTTTGTTTTTAGGGTGTTTTGGGTTTTTAGGGGGTGTTAGTGTCTTTATGGGTTTTAGGGTTCTACAGTTGGTAGGAATTTCTAGGGTTTTGCAGTGATTCTAAAGGGTTTTAGAGTTTTTATGATTATTTTAGTTTTTTTAGTGATTTTTAAGGTTCTTAGGGTTTTAGTGTTGATATAGTTTTTTAGGATTTTTAGGGGTTTTATGAATTTTATGTTTATTTTGGATTGTCTTATGGTTTTCATGGTTTTAGGGTTTTATGGGTTTCTAGGATTTTAGGGGCCTTAATTTTTTTTGTTATTTGGTTTTTAGTTTTTTTTTGGTTTTTAGGCTTTAAAGGTTATTATTTTTTAGGGTGATTATGTATTTTTAGGTATTTAGGGTTAGATAGGGTCTTTTATGGTTTTAGGGTCCTTTATGGGTATTTAGAAATTTTTTGGGTTTTTAGGTTTTTGACGCATTTTATGGTTTTTATATTTTTTTTATGGTTTTAGGGTTTTTAGATTTTAATGTTTTTTAGGGATATTGACTATTTTTTGGGTTTGTATGTTTTATGGTTTTTTTTGGTTTTTAGTGTTTTAATGATATTTTGGGGTTTTTTTGGTTTTTAAGGGTTTTAGGGGTTTTAAAAGTATTTATTGTTATTAGGATCATTTTTATTAATGTTTTATGTTTTTATGAGTTATATGGTTTAATGGTTTTTGGGTTTTAGGGGTTTTAATCATTTTTATATTTTTAGGGCTTTTTGTAGACTTTATGGTTTTTAGAATTTATTGTGTATTTTAATGTTTTTTTTGGATTTTTATTTTTTGTTTATTTTTTTGTTTTTTGTGTAATAAAGTTTTTAAGGATTTTATTTGTGGTTTTTGGTTTTTTTCATATTTTTTAGGGGTTTTAGGGTTTCTTAGTTTTTGTGTTAGGTTTTTAGGGTACAGGGTTTAGGGTGTATAGTATTGGGTTTAGGGTGTAGGGTAAAGGGTTTATGGTGTGGGGTTTACGGTATTTGGTTTATGGTTTCGGGTTAGGGTATAGGGTATAGGGGTTAGGGTATATGGTATAGGGTTATGTGTGTAGGGTATAAAGTTTAGGGTGTAGGGTATAGGGTTTAGGGTATAGGGTTTAGGGTATTTGGTTTAGGGTTTTGGGTGTAGTGTATAGCGTTTAGGGTGTATGGGTTAGGTTTTAGGGTTTATGGTATAAGGGTTAAGGTGGAAGGTTTATAGTTTAAGGTGGAGGTTAATGGGTTTTTGGTTTAGTATTAATGGTATAGGGTGATTGGTATTGGGTTTAGAGTGTAGGGTTTATGGTTAAGGGTTAGGGGTGTAAGGTTTATGGTGTCGGGTATACGGTTTAGGGTGAATAGTTTTGGGTTTAGGGTGTAGGGTAGAGGGTTTAGGGGGTCGGGTAGAGGGTTTAGGGTGCAGGGTATATGGTTCAGGATTTTGGGTATGTGGTTTTGTGTGTAGGTAATACAATTTAGGATATTGAGTTTGGGGTTTAGGGTGTTGGTTATAGTTTTTATTGTGTTGGATTTTGGGTGTAGTGTTCAGGGATTAGAATGTGGGGTTAAAGGTAAGGGTTCTTGGGTATTGGGTTTGGATGTAGTGATTAGTGTTTAAGGTATATGTTATTTGGTTTAGGGTGTTGTGTTTAGGATTTATGGTGTAGATTATAGGGCTTAATGGTTATGTTTTATGGTTTAGGGTGTTGGGTATAGGGTTTAGAGTATTGGGTTTAGGGTTTAGGGTGTAGGGTCCAAGGTTTAGGATGTATGGTTTGGGTTTAGTTTGTATGGTATAGAGTTTCAATTTTTGTGTGTTTGGTTTAGTGTCTATGGTATAGTTTATAGGGTTTTTGGTGTAGGGTTTAGTGTTTATGGTGTATATTATTCAGTTTATGGTGTTGATTTTGGGTTTTAGTGTACAAGGATTAATAATTTTTTCTTTTTTTAAGGATTTTAGGGGGTTTTTTTGGCTTTTATCGATTTTATGGGTTTTTTATGGTTTTAGGTGTTTATTATATTTTTTAGGATATAATGGATTTGAAAAATTTTAAGTTTTATTTATATTTTTTAGGTTTTTTATAGCTTTTAGGGTTTTGTTGTGGTATTTTGGGTTTTTTGGGTTCCTAGGGGTTTTAAGGTGTTTATGGGTTTTAAGGGACTTCTAGGGTTTTAGGGTATTTTATTATTTTAATGTTTTTTGAATCTTATTGTGATTTTATGGATTTTAGTGTATTTTAGGAGGTTTATGGGTTTTTAAGTGTTTAAGGACTTTTTTTGGTTTTTAGTTGTTTTTAGTGTTTTTAGTTTTTTAGCGGTTTTAGGGGGGGTTACTGTTTGTTTAGAGGTTTTTGGAGTTTTTTGGGTTCATAGTGTTTTTAGGGGTTTTATGGGTCTTAGTGTTTTAGGGATTTAAGGGGTTTTGGGGTTTAGTGGTTTTAAAATGTTTCGTGTTTTAAGGGAGTTTGTGGGGTTTTTTATGGTTTTCTAGTTTTTTATAGATTTTTTGGTTTTTGAGGGGTTTTCTTGGGTTTGTGAGTCTTATATTTTTTTTTAAATTTTTCGGATTTTTTTGGGTATTCTTGGAGATTTTTTTGGTTCTAAGGTGTGTATTTAGGTTTTTAGGGTTTTAAGGTTTTTGGGGTTGTTTCAGTTTTTGGTGTTTTTTAGATTTTTGTGGTTTATAATGTTTTAATGGTTTTTTGTTTTTTTTGGGTTTTTAGGTTTCTTAAGGGTTTTAGGGTTTTGTTATGTTTTTGGGGGGTATTAATGATTTTTAGGGCCATTTTGTGTTTTTAGGGATTGAATAGATTTTTACTGTTTTTAGGGACATTAAATGTTTCTAAGGATTTTTGGGGGTCTTTTATGGTCTTTTGGCTATTTTTCTTGTTTTTTTCATTGTAGGGTATTATATAGTTTTTAGGAGATTTTAGGTGTTTTAGGAGTTCTTACTGTATTTTAGAGGGGTTTTTTGGGGTTTTAGAGTTTTAGTGTTGTAGGATCATTGACGGTTTTTAGGGTTTTTGGGGTTTTCAGGTCTTCAATGATTTTCTAGTTTTGAGTCCCCTTTAGTATTTTTAGGATAATTTAAGGTTTATATGGTATTTCATATTCTTTAAGAGTTTTTATTGTATTAGGATCCATTAGAGATTTTAGGGTTTTTAGGGCCAGTTAGGGTTATTAGGGGTTTAGGACCTTCTAGGGTCTTAGGGGTTTTTGTGGCCCTTTTAATATTTTTAGGGTTCTTAGAGTATTTTAGGGTTTTTAGGGTATCTTGTTCTCCTTTAGATATTTTTAGGTTTTTTGTTATCTTTTATAATTTTAGGGTTTTAAAGAACTTTAGGTTTATTTTGGGTCATTTAGGGTTTTACGGTCTTTTAGATTTTATGGTATTTTAGGGGTTTTAAATGTTATTATGCTAATTAAGTGTTTTTCTAGGTTTTTATGGTTTTTAGGGTTTTTTTGGGTTTTTGGGTTTATTTGGAATTTTTATGTTTCAATTGATTTTAGATGTTTTTTTTGGTTTTATGGGTTTCTAGGTTTGTTTAGTGCTTTTATGATTTTATGGGTTTTTAGAGATTTAGTGTTTTTAGGGTTTTATTTTTTTTAGGGTTTTTAGGGAATTTTGGGTTTTATGGGTTTCATGGGATTTAGGGGTTTTAAGGTTTTTAAAAGTTTTATGGTTTTAGGGTTATTAGGGTTTTTTTTTTGATTTTTAAGGTTTTCAAAGTTTGTATTAATTTTAGGGTTTTTAGTGTTTTAGGGGTTTTAGAGCCTTTAAGTGTTTTTATTATTTTAAGGCCTTTATTGGTTTTATGGTTTTTATAGGTTTTTTGGTTTTTTAGGGTTTTCTGGTTTTTAGTGTTTTTATAGTTTTTATTATTTTTAGGGTATTTACATTTTTTTAATGTTTTTATAGTTTTATGAAATTTTAGGGTGTTTTTTTATGGAGATTTTAGGGATTTTCCTTTGTTTTTAGGTTTTTAAGAATTTTTAGGGTTTCTAGGGGTTTTTTAGTATTTTTAGGTTTTGTGGGTTATGGTTTTCTTGGTGTTTAGTTTTTTAAGGTGTTTTAGGGGTTGAGGGGGGGGGGGGTAAAAGTATTAGGGTTTTATGGGTTTCTTGGATTTTTTGGATATGTAGGGGTTTTTAGGGTGTTTATTATTTTTTATATGTATTTTTGTGTCTTTATTGTGTTGTTTAGGATTTTAATGGGTTTTAGGGGTTTTGGGGTTTTTAGGGGTTTTAGGGCCTTTTGGATTTTTATAGAGTTTTTAGGATTTTTAGCGGTTTTTGTTGTTTTTATTGTTTTATATGGGTTTTATGTATTTATATTTTTGTTTGGGGTTTCAATGTGTTTTTTAGGGTTAAAATATTTTATATATTTTTATAGGGTTTTAGAGTTTTAGTGGATTTTAGGGTTTTCTTAGGGTTTTATTGGTTTTTATGATTTTTTACAGTTTTAGTGTTTTTATGTATTTTATGGTTTTCCAGGATTTTTCTTATGTTTTACAATTTTTAGAGTTTTAGGGTTTTAGGGTTTTTAGAGATTTTACGGATTCTATCATTTCAGGTTACTTTAAGGGTTTTAGTGGGTTTTAATGCATCTTGGGGTGTTTAAAGGTTTTTATGGTTTTGGGGGGGTCCTAGGGTTCTTGTAAGGATTTTTTGACCCTTTTTAAATTTCTAGTTATTTATATTTTTTGGGTTTTCAAGGGATTTAGGGAATTTTATATGTTTTTGACATTTTTAGGGTATTTTAAATATTTAGGGGTTTTATGGTTTTTTGGGTTTTTTGGGGTTTTTGGGGGATTTATGGGTTTAAGGATTTAGGAATTGTTTTAGTTTTTAAGGATTTTTTGGGTTTTAATGGGTTTTAGGGGTTTTAGGGTTTTTTTATTTCATGGTTTCAAATGTTATTTATTATTTTTGGTGGTTATGGGGTTTTTGGTTTTTTCTTAGGGTTTCTTATGGGGTTTTTAGTAGTTTTTATGTGTTTAGGTTTTTTAGGGTTTTAGGGGTTCTATGGATTTCTATTGGTTTTTAGGGAATTTTATGGGTTTTAAGGCTATTTTATGGGTTTTATTGATTTTAGGGTTTTATAGGATTTTTATGGTTTTAGGAGGTTTTTGGTTTTTAGTGGATTTTATTTTTTTTATTGGGTTTTAATGGGTTTTTATAGTTATTAAGGCCTTTAAGGATTTCTGGGATTTTTTTATTCAGATATTTTTCATATTTTTATGATTTTTGGGGTTCCTTTAGTTTTTATGGTTTTTAGGATTTCGTAAAGATTTTATTACTTTATGTTTTTTGGGAGTTTTGATGGTTCATAGGGTATTTTTTAAAAAAATTAGGTTTTTTTGGATTTAGGGTTTTAGGTTTTTTAAGGTTTTGTGGGTTTTTAGGGTGTTGAAGAATTCTTATAGCTATTTTAGTGTAGTATAGTGTTTCAAGGTCTTTTAGGGTTTTTAGGGTTTCTAGGTTCTATAGGAATTTTTATTGTTTTTATGCCTTTTATGGCTTTTAGGTTTTTTCTATTATTAGGGGTCATTTAGTTTTTAGGGATTTTGTGGGGTTTTAGGAGGATTTTGGGGTTTTTAGGGTTTTTTTGGGATATTTAGGGTTTGTCTGGGGGGTTTCTCGGGAGTCATGGTCTTTTAGGATTTTATCGTTTTTTGGGGGTTTTACGGTTTTACGGTTTTGTGGTTTTTATGGTTTTTTCTTTTTATGGTTTTTAGGATTTTAGGGTTTTATGTGAGTTTTAGTGTTCTTAGGGGATTTAATGTATTTTAGGGGTATTAAGTGTTTTACTATTTTAAAAATTTTAATGATTTTTATGGCATTCATATTATTTTTAGGGTTATTAGGGGTTTTGGGATTTTAAGGTTCTTTTAGGGGTTTTATGGGAAATTTGGGTTTTTATGATTTTTTTTTGTTTTCAGGGATGTTAGGATTTATTAGTGATTTTATGGTTTCATTGGGTTCTTTTTTGGTTTTTAGAATTTTTAGGGTATTTTGTATCTTTTAGTTATTTTTAGGAGATATTATCGGTTTTAGGGATTTTAGGGATTTTTAGGGTATATAGTTATTTTATGGTTTTTTTTGAATTTATATAGTTTTTTGGTCTCAAGGGTATTTTGGGGGTGTAGGGTTGATTAAGGTATTTATGATTTTTATGATTTTTAAAGATTTCTAGGGTTTTTAGTGTTTTAGGGTTTTTTATGGGTTTTTGGAGTTTTTTTTTCCAGATTTGTAGGGGTTGTTATGGGTTTTTAGTAGTTTTATGGGTTTTGGGTTTTTTTGGTTTTAGGGTGTTTTTTGGGGTTTCATGTTTTTAGGGTTTTCATGATATTTTGTTGTTTTAATGGTTTTTAGGCTGTATAGTGTTATAGGATTTTTTGGGATATTTAGGTTTTTTGGATTTCCTAAGGTTTTAGGGTTTTTAATGGTTTTTATGAATTTTTAAGTTTTTTATAAATCTTAAGGTTTTAGAGGTTTTAAGGGTTTTAATGTATTTTCGGGGTTTTTGTTTTTGGTTTTTAGGGTTTTTGAATTTTTTTGGGGGTTTTAGGGGTTTTTTGGTTTTAGGGATTTTATGGTTTTTTGTGTCATTTAGCGGTTTTAGGGTTTTTAGGGTCTTGGGGGGGGGGGGGCTACTAGTTTTAGTGTTTGTATAGTCTCTTTGGGTTTTTAGGGTCTCATTTATTTTTATGGTTTTCAGGTTCCTTTAGGTGTTTTAGAAGTTTTAGGGTTCTTCAGGGGTTTTTGAGGGATTTATGGGTTTTTGGGTTTTATGGGATTTTATGGTTCTAGGGTTTCTAGGTTATTTATAATTTTTAGGGGTTAATGTTTTTAAGGGGTTTAATAGGTTTTAGGGGTTTTTTAGATTTATATGGGTTTTTGTAGGTTTTTTGGGAATTTTTTAATTTTTTTGGGATTTATGGGATTGTAGTGGGTTTTAGTGTTTTAGGGTTTTGTGGGATTTTATTTGTAGGTTTTAGGGGATTTAGAGAGTTTTAGGGTTTCTTTTGAGTTTTAGGGGTTTATAAAGGTTTTGGGGCGGGGGGATCAAGGATTTTTTGGTAATTAAGTTTTATAGGGTATATTGTATTTAAGAGTTATTTGATGGTTTTGGGGGGTTTTGGGTGTTTTTATTTTAGCAGGGGTACTTGGAAAAAAAATTAATGAGTTTTAAGGTTTTTATGGGTTTTTAGGGGTTTTAGGGTTTTTAGGGATTTTAGGGGATTTTTAGGGGTTTCAGGGTTTTAGGGTTTTAGGGTTTTAGGGTTTATATGTATTGTTATGGATTTTTGGGTTTTAAAGGGGTTTTTAGGTTTGTTAGTGTTATTCGATATTTTAGGGGTTGTAAGGGTTTTTACTCTATTTAGGGGTTTTTTGGGTTTTTTTTGTTTTATATATGGGTTTTAGGGTTTTAGGGATTTTTTGGATTTTTAATGGGTTTCAGAGTTTTTCAAGGGTTTATAATAGTTTTATTGGTTTTAGAATCTTTAATGACTTTTTAGGTTTTTATGGATTTTTAACTTTTTTAGAGTGTTTAGGGTCTCTTGGGATTTTAAGGATTTTTAATAGTTTTCTGAGTTTTTATGGGTTTTATTTATTGTTTAGGGGTATTGTTTTAAGGTTATTAAATGTTATAGGTGTTTTTAGGTTTTACATCACTTTTTAGAGGGTTTTCAGGGATTTTGTGTTTTTACTGGTTTTTAGGTTTTTAGGATTGTTTTAGGGGTTTATGGTTTTTTAGTGTTTTAGGGGTCTTAATGATTTATAGGGTTTTAAGGGGGTTTTTTTGGATTTCTATAAGTTTAGTATTTTTATGATTTTAAGGGGTTTTAAGAGTGTTATGGTTTTGTATTTTTTTTATTTTTCAGGGGTTTTAGTATTTTTGGGGGTTTTAGGGTTTTTTGGGGGTTTATTATATTTAATAGGTTTTAAAGGGTTTAAGGGATTTAATTGTGTTTATGGTATTTAATAGTTTCTCAGGATTTATGTTTTTTATTGTTTTTTAGGGGTTTTTGATTTTTTATGGTTTTTAGGGTTTTTAGGAATTTTAAGCCTTTTTGGGCCTTTTAGGGGTTTTAGTGTTTTTAAGGTTTTTAGAGTATTAAGGGTTTTCATGGATTTTTAGGGGGTTTTAATTTTTTGTGTTTTTATTAGGTTTTAGGGGTTTGTAGGGTTTTAAGGGTTTTTATGATGTTTTGGGAGTTTTGGTTTTTTTAAGGTTTTTAGTATTATTTTATGGTTTTTAGGATTTTTACGTTATTTATGGTTTTTTTCGTTTTTTGGGGTTTTTAGGGTTTTTATATATGTTAGTAATTTTGTGGTGGTTAAGGTCTATTTGGGTCTTATAGTTTTTTTATTTGGTTTTAGGCACATTTAAAATATTTTTGAGGCTTTTCATGGTCTCTTGGTTTTTTAGGGTTTTAAGTGTTTAAGTGTTTTTGGGTTCATTCAATCCATTTAATGGGTTTATATGGGTTTTAAAGGGGTTTAAGGTCTTACTAGTGGTTTTTAGAGTTTAAGGGTATTATACAGTTTTCAGGGGTTTTATGGGGGTTTAAGAGGTTTTTCGAGTTTTCTATTTTTTTAGTGCTTTTAGGGTTTTAAGGGTATTATGGGTTGTCCTTGTTTTTTGGGATTTTTTGTTTTTAAATATTTTTAGGGAGTTTAAGGATTCTTGGGATGCTATCAGGTTTTAAAGTTTTTAAGTTATTTTTAGGGGATGTTAGGGTTTATTTTTTTTTGGGTTTTTAGGATTTCTAGGCATTTTAGCGTTTTAAGGATTTTAGGGTTTTCTTAAGGTATTTAGAGATTTTAGCGGTTTTATTGTTTTGGTGGGTTTTAAATGTTTTTATGGGTTTTATGGGGTTTTAGGGGTTTTAAGCAGTTTTAGGGACTTTTAGGTGTTTTAGGGTTTGTAAGGATTTTAGGGGTGTTAAGGTTTTTATCATTTTTATGGGGTTTTATATATTTTTCTTAATTTTTAGTGGTTATTTAGAGGTTTTAAGGGTTTCTTGGTTTGAAATGGTTTTTATGGAATATTTTTGGTTTTTTTGGGTCTTTAGGGTCTTTTTTTGTTTTGGGGTTTTTATTATTTTAGGGATTTTTTTTGGTTTTTAGGGTTCTATGTGTTTTTATTTTTTTTATTTTTTATTATATTTCTAGTGATTTCACTATTTTAGTGGTTTATATTGATTTTAATGGGATTTTTTATGGTTTAACTATTTTTTAGGGTTTTTTGGATTTTAGTTTTCATGTATTTAGTGTTCTTTTGTGGGGTTTTAAGGGTTTTTATGGTTTTGTAGTGGATTTTAGAGATTTTTAAGTATTATAGGTTCTTTGTACATTTTTAGAATATGTTAGGTTTTTAAGAGTTTTTTTGGGGTTTTTTAGGTTTTAGGGGATTCTAGTGGTTTTATAGGGGTTTTTATGAATTTATTAGAATTTTTTGGGTTTTCATAGTTTTGGGGGTTTTTTGTTTTTAGATTTTTTAGGGATTTTAGAGATATTATGGTTATTAGGGTTTTGGGGGGCTAATGTTTTGGGGGTTTTAAAGGGTTTCTGGGGTCTTAAATCTTTTATAGGATTTTCTTGGATTTTCTGTTTTAGGAGGTTTTACTGTTTTTATTATTGTTTTAGGGTTTTAGGGGTTCTTATGGATTTGTAGGGTTTTTAGGTTGTTTTTGTTTTCAGGGATTTTAGTGGTTTTTATGGTTTATAACAATTTTTTGTTTCAAGTTTCTTTTTATTATTTTAGTTTTTCAGGCATTTATATTTTATAAATATTTTTATGGTTATTATGGTTTTTGATTTTTAGTGGATTTTAAGGTATTTTAATGTTTTTTGGGGTTCTTAAGTAATTTAGTGGTTTTTTGGTGTTTTGGGTTGATAGGGTTTAAGGGTTTTTTTGTTTTTAGGGATTTTAGATTTTTAGGGTAATTTTAGTGTTTTTTGGGTTTCTATAGATTTAAGGTTTTGAGGGTCTTGAAAGAGTTTTTACTATTTTTTATGATTTTTAGGATTAATTGGATTTTTTGGGGATTTTAGGGGTTTTAGGGTTTTTTTGGGGTTTTCAGGTTTTTAGTTTGTTTAGGTTTTATTGGATTTTATTAGGGTTTTTAGGGGGGTTTTTTTGGGTGGTTTTAGGGATTTTAGGATTTTTAGGGGCTTTAAAATATTTTTCGAGTTTTTAAGGAGTTTTTGGGTAATTATGGATATTTATGGGTTGTTATAGATTTTTTTTATTTTAAGGGTGATAGGGTTACTTTATGTGTTTTAGAATTTTGAAGGTTTTTTAGGATTTAAAGTTTTTAGGGATTTAAGTGTTTTTTGGATTTTTATGGGGTTTTATAGATTTCGGTGTTATTAGGGTTTTGGGGGTTTTTGTGTCTTTATGTGGTTTTATGGGTCATTGAGAGTTTTATAAGGCTTTATTTTCATTTAGTGATTTTTATGGTTTTTAGAGGGTTTTGTGGTTTTAGGGTTTTTAGGAATTTTAGGGTTTGTAAAGTTTTTAGTGTTTTTTGGTATTTTTGTGTTTTCTCAAGTATTTTGTGTTTTAGGGTTTTTTTTTATTTTAGGGTTTTTAATATTTTTAGGGGTTTTAGGCTTTTTAGGGTTGTTTAGGGCTTCTTTGGTGCTTTTTATAGTTTCAACGATTTTAGGGTATTTGTATTTTTATGGTCTTTAGGGGTTTTGAGGTTTTTTTAGTTTTTTTAGTTTTTTAATGTTTTTATATTTTTAGGTTCTTAAGGGTTTTAAGGGTTTTAATGATTTTTAGAGGTTTTGGGGGTTTTAATTGTTTTTCAGGGTTTAAATGGTTTCTTGGTTTCTATTTTTGTTCTTTAGGGGTTTTTAGGGATCTTTAGGGATTTTAGTTTTTTAAGAGTTTTTGAGTTTTAGTGTATTTATTGTTTTTGGGTTTTTGGGTCTTTTAGGGTTTTAGGGGTTTTTGATTTTGAAGATTTTAGGGGTTTTATGGTTCTTTTGAGGTCTTAAGAACTTTTTAGGAACCTTTAAGTGTTTTTCTTGTTTTTAGGGTTCTTTATTTTTTTGGGTATTTATGTCCATTTAGTGTTTTTAGGGTTTTTGAAGACCTGTTAGGGGTTTTCGGGTTTTTAGGGTTCTCCCGTGTTTTTAGGGTATTTACGGCCTTTTTGGGTTTTTAGAGTCTTTTATGGTTTAATGGTGGCTTAGAGTCTTTTAGGATTTTATTTTATTTTATGATATTTTTTTGTTTTTTGGGGTTTTATTGTCTTTTATGGATCTTATGTTATTTTGGGACTTTTTTGGGTTTTAGATATTTTTGGGGCTTTTAGAGTTTTTGGGCTTTATTATTGTCTATTAAGATTTTTAGGGTTTTTTAGGGGTTTTTGAGTTTTTATGATGTTTTAGGGTTTTTATGGACTTTAGGGTTTTCTATATTTTTGAGGTATTTTTGGTTTTATGGTGTTTTTATGGATTTTTAGGGTTTTAGGTGTTTTTAGTATTATTAGTACACTTTATTGTATTTAGTTTTTTTGTTTTATGGTTTTTAGGGGTTTTATGGTTTTTATAGTTTTTTGGGCTTTAATGGTTTTTTTGGGTTTTTTTGGATTTTTAAGGGTTTTCATGGAATTTAGGGATTTTATATATTTTTAGTTTTATTTGGGATATTGCGTTTTTAGGGTTTTAGGGTCTCTTTATAGTTTTTAGGGTATTGGGGGTTTAAGGGTATTTAGGGTTTTTTTCAATTTTTATGGTTTTTGGGGTTTTAATAGTTTTTAGTTTTTTTAGTTTTTTTGGGTTTTAGCATCTTTTATGTGTTTTAGGTATTTTTATGGATTTTTATTTTTTTAGTGTTTTTATTTTGTTATGTTATTTATGGTTTTTATGTGTTTTAGTGTTTTTCTATTTTTTAGGGTTTTTAATTGTTTTATATTTTTAGGGTTTTTAGGTATTTTTAAAAGTTTTTAGGGTTTTTAGTGATTTTGGTAGTTTTTTTTTATTTTTACAGGTTTTAGGATTATTTTAGGGGTTTTAGAATTTTAATGGTTTAAAGGGTTTTTTATAGTTTTTAGGGTTGTTATGTTTTTGAGGTTTTTAGGGGTTACAATTTTTCTCAGGGGGTTTAGGGTGTTCAAGTGTTTTTTAAGGTCATTTAAAATATTAATTAGGATTTACCATATTTTACTATTTTTAGGGGAATTTAGGTCATTTTGTGTTTTCAGGGTTTTGGGGTTTTAGGTTCTTTTATGGGGTTTTATGGATTTAGGTTTTTAAGGCATTTTATGGAATTTTTTATGGATTTATTGTTTTAGGATTCTTTTTTTTGGTTTTCAGTATTTCTAGGGGGTTTCAAAGTTTTAGGTTTTTATGTGTTTTAGGGTTTAAAATTTTTAGGGGGTTTAAGGGATTTAAATATATTTTTTGGTTTTAGGGGTTTTAGGGTATATAAGGCTTTTTATGCTTTTAGGGTTTTAGGGTTTTTTGGGATTGGGGGGTTTTATGGATTTTAATGGTTTTTGTAGGGTTTTATGTATTTTTAGGTGGTTGGGGTTTTTTCATGGTTATTATGGATTTTTAGGGGTTTTTAGTTGTTTTAGGTATTTTTTTTGTGTCTTGGGGTTTTGGGGGAACTAAGCTTTTTTGAGGGGTTTTAGGATTTTTCAAGGATTTTACTAATTTATTAAGGTTTTTATGGGGTTTTTTGGGGGGGTATGGATTTTAGGGTTTTTTGTGATTTTATATTATTTATATTTTTTACAGTTTTGTAGTTTTTGAAATGTTTTTAGGGGTTTTAAGGGGATTTAGGGTTTTTGGGTGGAATTTAGGGTTTTAGGTTTCTTATGGGCATTATGGATTTACGATTTTTTTGGGGTTTAAGGATTTTTTTAATATTTAAATTTTCAATGTAATTTTAAAATTTTATTGATTTTAGGGTTTATGAGTGGTTTTTAGGGTTTTTTTGGGTCTTTCAGGATTTTTGGATCTTTAGGGGGTTTTAGGGTTTTGTGATTGTTTTTATAGTTCGTTTTTAGTGTTTTAGAGGTTTTAAGGATTTTGTAGGGTTGTAGGGGGTTTTGCTTCATTTTATGGTTTTTTGGGGGTTTTTTGGGTCTTTAGTTGTTTTTCTAGGGTTTTAGGATCTTTTAGGGGATATAGGGGTTTTAGGGTCTTTTAGGGGTTTTAGTGTTTTTTCTGGTCCTTTAGGGTTGGGGGGGGGGGGGGGGGGGTTGGTTCCTTTAGGGGTTTTAAGGACCTTTTGTGTTATTTTTGGTTTTTCAGTTATTTTAGGTTTAAGGGGTTTTTAGATAGCTTTAGTGGTTCTAGGGTCTTTTAGGGTTTTTTAGGGTTTAATTTTATTTTATGTTTTTATGATATTTTAGTGTTTTTAGGGGTATTTATTGTTTTTAGGGGTTTTTAAAATTTATAGGGTATTTTTGTGGGTTTTTGGTTTTAAGATTTTCATGGTGGTTTTTAGGTTTTTTAGAGTTTTTTTGGTGTTTTTAGTTTTTTTGGGTTTTAATGTTTATTGGATTTTTAAGGTATTTTAGAGGTTTTAAGGTCCCTTAGGGTTTTTTATATTATTAATATTTTTGGGTGTTTATTGTTTTTATAGTTTTAGGGGATTTATTGTTTTTTAGAGTTTTTTGGGTTTTTTTTCATTTTTAGGTTTTTTTGTGTTTTTTGGATTTTAAAGAAATTATATGGTTTTTAGAGTTTAGTGGGTTTTTGAGTTTTTAGTGTTTTATGGTTTTAGGATATTCTAGGTGTTTTAGTAATTTTATGTTTTTAAGTGGTTTTAGGGTTTTTAGGTTTTCTTAGCATTTTTTGGGGTTTTAGTACATTTTCTGAGGTTTAAGGGGTTTTATTCATTTTTGGGTTTTTTGGTGTTTTTCTAGGATTTTTAGGGTTTTAAAATTTTTTAGGGGGTTTAGGGTTTCTTTTAAGACAATTATAGGTTGGTGGTTAGGTGTTTTTTGGGAGTTTATGGGTGGGAGGTAATTTAGGGTTTTCAGGATTTTTTGGATTTTCAGGCGTCTCGAAGATTTTTCATGTTTTTTAGGGTTTTTTACTAATTTTCAGGGTTTAAGGGTGTTTTATGGTTTTTAAGTTTTTAGGATCTTTTTTGGGGTTTTATTTTATTATTGGGTTTTCATGATTTTTATGGACTTTTGGGTTTTAAGTGTTTTATGTTAATTTAATGTGTTTTTATGCGGTCTTAGTGTTTTTTGGGGGTATTATGGTTTTTAAGGGTGCTTAGGGTTTTTAGAGCCATTTAGTGTTTTAGGGTCCTTTTTGTTTTTATGTAATTTTAGGTTCCTTTAGGGGTTTTTAGTTTCCTAATGGATTTTTTATAGTTTTTGGGTCTTTTGGGTTTTAAGTGTTTTTATGGTTTTAGGGTATTTCACTGTTGTTGGGTCTTTTATGGGGGTTTTAGGAAATATTTAGTTATTTTTTGGATTTTATGGTCTTTAGTGTTTCTCGAGTTTTTAGGGTTTTATGGGATTTATGTTTTTTATAAATTTTAGTATTTTTACGTTTTTTGGTTTGTATGGTTTTTAGTGGGTTTGATGTTTTTTAGGCTTTCTAATGATTTTTGGGTGTTTAGGGTATTTATGCTTTTAGATTTTTAGGGGTTTTAATTGATTTTAGAGATTTTGATTTTTTCAGGGTTCTAGAGGATATTTTAGGGTTTTTTTGGGTTTTAGGGGTTTTGGAGTTTGTAGGTTTTTTAATTTTTTTACTGATTTTATGGTGTTCAGGTTTTTAGGGGGTTTTTGGGTTTTTTGTGTTTTTGGGATTTTATTGTATTTTTTGGAATTTTATTATTTTTAGTTTTTTTATTATTTTTAGTTTTTTTTTGCGTTTTAGAGTTTCTAAGGTTTTTTTTTAGTTTTAGAGTTTTTTTTGTTGTTTTTTAGGTTTTTAGGGTTTTTAGGGATTTTTAGGGGGTTTAGTATTTTAGGTATTTTTATGGGTATTTATTTTTTAAATGTTTTTAGGGTTTTTTTTTGTTTTTTTTGTGAATTTGGTGTTTTTATAGGTCGGTACTGTTTTTAGTGTTCGTTAGGGTTTTAGGGTTTGTTAAATTTTTTGAGGAATTGGTATTTTTAGGATTGTTTTAGGGTTTTTTGGGTGTTTTGTGTATTTTTGGGTTTTAGGGTTTCTAATGGTTTTCAGAGTTTTACGTGATTTATGGTGTTCTTTAATTTAGTTTTTTAGCATGTTTTATATATTTTTTATTTTGGGATTTTTTGTTTTATGGGTTTCATATTTTCTTGGGGTTATAGTTTTTTTGGGTTTTTATGATGTTTTGGGATTTTTACCACTTTTTTAGGTTTTAAGGGTTTTAGGGGTTTAGGTCTTCTTGGAGTTTTTATATGGTTTTTATGATTTTTAGGTGTTTTTAGGGATTTTTAGGGGTTTTATGGGTTTATAGGGGTTTTGTTTTTTTTAGTATTTTAGGGATCTCATGTTTTTGTGTTTTAAGAGTTTTTAATGGTATTTTAGGGTTTTTAGGATTTTTTTTAGGTTTTTAGGTATTTTAGGTGTTTTATTTTTTTTGGGTTATTATGATTTATTCTGTATTTTTTGGGTTTTAGGGGTTTTAAAGAGTTTTTAGGATTGTTTTATAGTTTTTTTGGGTTTTTATAGTTATTAAGGGTTTTAGTGTTTTTAGGGGGTTTAGGAGGTTTCATGGGTTTTAGGGGTTCTAATATTCTTATTTTTTTAAATTGTTTAAGGATTTTTAGATATTTTTATGGTTTAATTGGTTTTTATGGTCTTTAATTGGATTTTATGGGTTTTAGGGTCTTGTAGGGTTTTTAATGTTTTTAAGGGTTTTTAAAGTCTTTTATGTGTTTTATTGATTTTTGGATATTTAGTGTTTTATGGGTTATAAATGATTTCTATGGGTTTTAGAGTTTTTAGAGTTATGTAGTTTTGTAGTTTTTAGGATATTTAGGATTTTATAGTGGTTTTAGTGTTTTAGGATGTTTAGGAGTTTTTCTGGGCTTTGTGGTTTTTAAGGGTTTGGGTGTTTTTATAGATTTTTAGGTTTTTAAGGGGTTTATGGGTTTTTTGTTTTTAGGAGTTTTTATGTTTTTCAGGGTTTTCCAGATTATTTAGGGTTTTTAGGGGTTTTAGAGTTTTTATAATTAAAATTTACTTTAGGGGTTTTAATGGTTGTTTGAGTTACTATATGTTTTCATGATTTTTAGGGGGTTTCAGGGTTTTAAATTGTTTTTTGTGTTTTTTGAGTTTTTAGTGTTTTTTAGGTTTTTTGTATTTTTTGTGTTCTTAATGGTTTTAGTGATTTTAGTATTTGTTAGGGTTTTTAGGGTTTTGGGGTTTTTTTTGGGGTTTTGAGGGTTTAATTTGGTAATGTTATGTTTTTTTGGGTTTCATATAGTTTTTATGGTTCTTAGGTGTCTTTGAGTTTTTAGGGGTTTTAATGTTTTCTAGGAAATATAATGTTTTTAGGAAATTTAAATTTTTTAAGGATTTTATTGGTTTTAGGGGTTTTAAGGGTTTTTATGAGTTTTAAGGGGTTTTATGAGGGTTTTAAGGGTTTTCTCTGATTTTAGGCTATTTTTGATGTTTTTACTATTTTTATGTGGTTTTGGGGAGTTAAGGGCTTTTTCATAATTATTTTCATTTATAATTGTCTTTATGGTTTTTTTTGGGTTTTAGGGTTTTGTGTTTAGGGAGTAGGGTATTGGTTTTAGGGTTTATGGTATAAGATTTAAGAATTTGGATATAGGGTTTATGGTGTAGGGTATAGGGTTTATGGTGTAAGATTTACAATTTAGGGTGTAGGTTATATTGTTTAGGGTGTATGGTATAGAGTGTAAGGTGTAGGGTATAGTGTTTTGGGTGTAGGGTATAGGGTTTAGGATTTAGGTTTTAGGGTTTATGGGGTAGGGTATATTATTTAGGGTGTAGTTTTTTAGGATTAGGGTTTAGGGTATGCGGTATGTGGTGTATTATTTAGGGGTTTGGGTCGACTCCATAGGATTTATGGTGTAGGTTTAAGGGTTTATGGTGAGAGTATTGGTTTAATGGTGTAGATTTTTGGATTAGGAAATGGGGTATAGGGTTTAGTTTTTAGAGTTTAGGGTATATGGTGTTTCGTATAGGGTTTGGGGTATAGGGTTTAGGGTTTAAGGTTTAGGGTATATGGATTATGGTCTAAGGTGTTTGGGTTAGTTTGTAGGGTATTGGGTTTAGGGTGTAGGGTACAAGGTTTAGGGTGTAGGGTGTAGATTTTATGGTCTAGTTTATATTGTTTTTGGTTTTGGGTGACGGGTATTTAGTCTAGAGTGTAGGGTTTAGGGTATAAACTATAGGGTATAGTGTATAGGGTATAGGGTATATGGTGTAATTTATAGGATTTAGTGTATACAGTTTAGGGTTTAGGGTATGGGGTTTTAGGTTTATGGTGTAGGGTTTAGGGTGTTGGGTTTAGGGTCTAGGGTCTAGGGTTTGGGGTAAAGGGTTTTGTATTTATGGTATAGGGTATAGAGTTTTGTGTGTAGTGTTTGTGGTTTAGGGTTTTGCATCTAGTGTTTATGGTGTACGGTTTAGGGATTAGGGCATAGGGTATAAGGTTTACTATGTTGGGTTTATGTTTTAGCGTGTAAGGTTATGGGTTTATAGTGTAGGGTTTGGGGTTTAGGATGTATGGTATATTGTTTTGGATGTAGTGTTTGTGGTGTAGGGTATAGGGGTTTTTGTATGTTAGAGACTTTTATGGGTTTTTAGTATTTTTATGTTTTTTTAATGTTTTTTAGGTTTTTTAGATTGTTATATGGTTTTTAGTATTTTTTTATGTTTTTAGGGTTTTTAGGTTTCTTTATGGTTTTTTTCTGTTTTTGTATGTTTATTTTTGGATTTTGTGGGATTTATGAGTTTTTAGGATCCTTAGTGTCTTTATATTTTTACGGGTTTTATGTGTTTTTAGGGATTTTTAGTATTTTTTATGGTTTCATGGTTTTTCTGGGTTTTATATGGTTTTTTGGTTTTTAGTGGTGTAGTTGTTTTAGGGTTTTTTATATTTGTTTTCGTTTTCTTTGGGTTTAGATTTCTTATGGATTTCTTAGAGTTTTTATAGGCTTTTAGGATTTTTAAGGGTTTTATGAGTTTATAAGGGGTTTTTTTGGCTCTTTAGGTTTTTTAGAGTTTTGTTTGTGGTTTTTCATTTTTTTTTGGTTTTTTGGGCTTTTATGGTTGTTATGGTCTTATAGTATTTATGGGTTTTACATGTTTTTATTGTTTTAGGGTTTCTTTGGGTGTTTTATTTCTTTTTTGGGTTTTAAGATTATTTTTTGGTTTTTCGGGTTTTTAGAGTGTTAAAGGGGTGTTACGGGTCTTTTGGGTTTATAGAATTTAATAGTTTTTATGGTCTTTTATGGTTTTTCGATTTTTAGGGTCTTTTAGGGGGGTTTTGGTTTTAGTGGTTGAAGGAGTTTTTTGGGTTTTAGGGGTTTTAGGTTTTTTTAGAGTTGTTAGATTTTATAGGATTTTGTAGGGATTGGAGGGTTTTTACTATTTTTAGGTGTTTAGAATTTTTATGTGTTTTTTGGGGGTTAGGGTGTTCTAGGGTATCCTTCGGTCTTTTTAAGAATTTATGGGGTTGAAGTTTTTTTTTCGGTTTTTTAGTGTATGTTTTTGTTTTTTTGGTTTTTTAGGGGGTTTGGAGGTTTTAGAATTATAGAGGATTTAGGGGTTTTTTTTGGACTCTAAGGGGTTGTAGGGTTTTTTTCGTTTTCATTGTTTTTTATATTTTTTGGGGTTTTAGAATTTTTAGGTATTTTAAGATTTTCTTTGTATTTTAACAATTTTTAGGGGTTTTAGTCTCACCACTGGAAAATAATAATATTTCCACAGTTCCCCCAAAAATTGTGGCTATAAGTCACCCTTATACCAACCGGTTTTGGAAACCATGGGAATAGGTTTTGTTGGGAAATTTTTTTTGGGGAGGACCTATACCTAGGGTTCTATGAAAATATGGGTATTGGTCAACCCTATACACATAGTTTTTGTAAATTGTGGGAATTGGTTTCATGGAAAAAAAATTCCCAGGAATGACCAATACCCACGGTTATCCAAAAAAAATATGTATAAGTAACCCATATACAGACAATTTTTGTAAATCGTGGAAACAGGTTTAATGGGAATTTATTTTGCAGGAAGGGCGGGTAAAAAACTATACCAATGGTGTGACCAAACTGTGGGTATAGGAAATTTTTATGGGCACCTATACCAACATCAATAGTAAACCACTAGTATAGGTTGACCCATTACTTTTCCATAATAATAGTAATAATAAATTATTTAATATATATATATATATATATGTATACATATATAATTTATATTATAAGAACAATAAATTTGTTGTAGGCTAGTGGTAATGTCTCTGTATTATAAGTAGAAGTTGTTGTGATCAATTCCTAGCGGTGGATTTGTTTAATAAGGAACTATTACCCTTGGTTTGACTAAACAATAGATATAGGTTGACTCATTATTTTTCTCATAATACTAATTATTATAATATATATTTTAATATACATAAATTTTTACCCATATATATTTATATTTTTTTAATATAATCCTAGAATATGTGTTACAGGAATTGGTAATGTCATTGGAGTGTAGGCGGTAGGTGCTGGGATCAAATCTCTTTGGGGGATTTTTTTAATAAGGAACTATACCCATGGGTTAACCAAACCATGAGTATAGGTATTTCCATTGAAATTTCACACACCAATGATTTAGGAACTGTGGGTATAGGTGGCCTATACACATGGTTTGGTCAAACAGTGGGTATAGGTAATCTAAATGGATTAAGCACCCAAAATTTATAAAACCATGTGTATATCCTATACCAATGGATTTGTGGGCTATACCCATGGTTTGTAATTATGGGTAAATGTAAATATTCTACTGGTGGTTCATTTAATATTTTAGGGTTTTTTGGGTTTTTATAGTTTTTAGGGGTTTTAGACTGTTTTACCATTTTAGAGGCATTAGTCTTATTAGGGTCTTTTATGGTTTTTAGGATCTTTCTTAATTTTAATGTTTTTAGTGTATTTTAAGGGTGGTTTTATTTTTTGAGGGGTTTATCATTATTTATATTGGGGGGGGGGGGTTACTGTCTTTTAGCGTTTTAAGTATTTTGAGGATCCTTTCAGGGTTTTTACAGTTTTAGGTTCATTTTAGGGTTTTAGGGTCAATTTGGGATTTTGGTGTTTTAAAGGTAGTTTATTGGTTTTAGTGTTTTATGTTACATTAGGGGTATTTATAGTTTTTTTTACCATTTTGGGGTTTTTAGGGTTTTATGGTCTTTTAGGGATTTTAGGGTCCTTTTGGGTTCTTAGGGGTGTTAGACTCTTTTGGGGGTATTCAATGGTATCATATGGACTTTTAGGATTTTTAGTGGTTTTTAGGGTTCTTTAGTTTCATTTAGAATTTTTGGGTCTTTTGGGGATTTTATCATTTTTTTGGGGTTTTGGGCATTTTAGGATTCTAAGGTGTTTTAGAGTAATTTATAGTTTTAGAGGATTTATGGTTTTTTATGGTTTTTAGGGGTTTCTTGGGTTTTATATTTTTTTATGGTTTTTAGGGTCCTTGAGGGTTTTGACTATTTTTATAGGATATAGGTTTTTTTTGAGATTATAGTTTTTTTATTAGTTTTAGGGGTTTCATATATTTTAGGATTTTAAGGGGTTTTAAGGTATTAATGGGTTTTAAGGTTTAAATGGTTTTTTAGGTTTTTTAGGGTTATTAAGATTTTTTATGGTTTTATAGTTGTTAGGGCTTGTAGTGTTTTTTTGTTTTTTTAGATTTTTTCAATTTTTTGGTTTTTTGGGGTTTCTATGTTTTTCAGAACATTTATAGTTTTTAGGAATTTTATATTTTTTATAGGGTTTCAAGGGTTTTTTATTGTTTTTTATGATTTTGGTGGTTTTTGATTTTTTATTGTTTTTAGGGATTTTAATTTCTTTTTTGGGTTTTTAGGGTTTTTAGAATTGGGTTAGTTTTTTTAGGTGGTTTTAGTGTTTTTTATTGATTTTATATTATATTTAGGTTTTTAGGGGTTTAAGGATTTTTTTTGGGTGAGGGGGGGGGGGGGGGGGTGGGGATTTTTGGTGATTTTGGGTTTTTAGGATTTTTATGATTTTTTAGTGTTTTAATAGTTTTCAAAGGTTTTATGGGGTTTTAGTGGATTTATGGGGTTTTATTGTTTTTAGGGGTTTAGGGTTTTTGGGGGTTTTACGGTTTATTTGTTTTATTTAGGGATTTAGGGGTTTTTAGGGTTTCAAAGTGATTAAGGGGGTTTTGGGGGTTATTTAGGGTTATTTATGGTCTTTTAGATTTATTGAGGTTTTATAGTCTTTTGGGTTTTTAGAGTTTATGGATTTTTTGGGTGTTAGGGAATGTAGGGCTTTATAGGTGTTATTTTGGTCATTTGGGGTTTTAAGGGGTTTTATGGTTTTTCTGTGTTTTTAGGGTTTTGAGGCATTTTACGAGATTTTACGGGGTGTAGGGATTTTTAGGGGTTTTAGGGTTTATCAGGGTTATTATGGTTTTTAGGTATTTTAATGCAAGGAAGATTCAAGGGTCGGGCTGTTCCTGACCCCCCCCCCCCCCAAATTTATTAGAAAAAGAAGATGCAGCAGACAAGGGAAGGGAGAGGTCAAACGACACACACCCCAAAACCCTTAACAACTCCAAACCCAAAAGCCTAAAAGAATCCCCAAAAAGAAAAAAAATAAAGAAAAAGACTCAAGAAACAAGAGACAAAAAAATCACACAACTTATCCAATTCGCACCAACATCCAGCAGTATCAGGTCCAGCCAACGCTGCATCAACATCCCCTCCGCATCTCCCAACTAGGCAGTAACCAGAGTCCAACATCACACCTTCCATCAGCCGGTGACTTCTCACCAAAAAGACTCACTACTGGCGACATCGAACCACCTGCACCGAAGTCGCCAACCTCTACATTATCCTTTTCCACCATGCAAGGTAGGTCCATCACCAGCCGCACAATACCACCAACACTAGAAATGGAAGCATCATCTCCATCATATACCAACCAAGTAACAACCAACATTCCGGAATATCACATCCACCAGCACAACAACGGGTAGAGAACCACCAACATCTAAGTCAAGAACCAGTACATAGCCCAAACAACCCTTCCAGTGACCCAAAAACCACAACACATAACCAGAGTGAGACACCTCATATCAATCCCAGGAAACAACACCAAAATCAACCCATAGAAAAAACGTTTACCACCACAACAGATCCATAACATGAGGATCCAACCAAAAACTTCAGTAATATACACGGGGCCAAAAAGATAACTTTGGCACCACTGGAAAGTAAAGGCCAAAAATATATCACCAGAAAGCACAAACAGACTAGGAACAGTAGCATGAATCAAAGATAGGGATGAGGGACGAACCTGGAACTTATGCTCAGACTGATAACATGAAAATCAAAAAACCCAGAAAACCAGATCAAGGGCATCACCACCGAGATGAATCCACACCTTTCGCATGCAACAAGAATAAATGTAATGCCAAATGGGCCACCTAAAATCTCCCGTGCTCAACTGCCACCAGTGAATACCCCTCCACCGTTGAAAACATTGAAATTGTTGGCCCATATGTGGGTGTCCCATCTCTATGAACGTGATCTGGAACTACAATCAAAGACCTCTAGGGTTTCCAATATCCAAATAGTTGACTTCTTCACCTCTTTCCAAAAAGATACGATCTGAAAACACAACAATCCTCGCAACCTCCAAAGCCGACGAATCCCAGGGAAAAAGGAAAAAAAGCCATGAAAAGCTTGAATCTAAAGCTTAAGGCCCATGAAACCACATCTCTCTGGAAATTCAAAACCGCCAAAAGAAGGGGACCACCACGTCCTTAGATCTGTAGATCGGTTCAAGGGCATGCTGCCACCAAGAAGTAAAGGGTGAAGATCCATGACCGATGCCCCAGGCATGGTCCAGGGGAAATCCTTGAAGACGCGACAAGTAGGAGAGAGATCCAGTGGAGTTATCTTAGGGTTTTGAGGTATTTCATGGGGTTTAACATGTTTTAGGGAATTTTATGTTTTTTAATGGTTCTTTGTTTTTTTCTTTTATGGTTTCAGGGATTTCATAGTTTTTAGGGTTTATTAGGGGTTTTTATAGTTTTTAAGAGGTTTTAAGGGGTTTTGTGTTTTTAGAGTTTTTAAATACTTTTATGGTTTTTAGTGGTTTAAAAGGTTTTTCGAGATATTAGAATTATTAAGGTCTTCTATGGTTTATAGAGTTTTTGGGTTTTTTGGGTTTTAGGCATTTTTAGTGGTTATAGGGTTTTTTTTTTGGTTTTTTTGGGTGGTTTAATGTTTTTTATATTTTTAAGAATTTTTAGTGTTTTTATGGGTTTTTGTGGTTTTAAATGGTTTTATTGTTTTTACAGTTTTTACAATTTTAGGGTTTTCAGGTTTATTTTCGGGTTTTTATGATTTTAAGGGGTTTTAAATAATTCTAGAAAGTTTAGGTGGTATTTAATTTTATTAGTGTGTTTTTACAGGTTTTACAATGTTTTCAACATTTTTTCTTGATTTTTAGGAATGTTTGATGGTTTTGGGGGTTTTATAGGTATTTTACGGGTTTTTATTCATTTTAGGGGGTTTGGGGTGGTTTGTTTTTGGAATTGTGGGGTTTTAATGTTTTTTAGAGTTTTAGTGGTTTTATGAGTTTTTAGGATTTTTGAGTTTTAGTAGTTTTTTTCATTTTTAGAAGGTTTAAGTTTTTCTATGGTTTTATGACATTACAGTTTTTAGGGTGTGTTAGGATTTTTAGGGTTTTTATGGTTTTTTGGTTTTTTGGGGTTTTTAGGGTTTGTAGAGATTTTATGATTTTGATTTGTTTTTAAGGATTTTAATTTTTTTGGGTTTTAGGGTCTTTTATGGATGTTTTCATATGGTTTATTGTTTGATGGGTATTTTAGGTGTTTTATAGTGTATTTGGGGTCTTTTAGGCATTTATCATTTTTAGCGCCTTTTATGATTTTTATGGACTTTTAGTTGTTTTTAGTTTTTTATTTTGGTTTTTAGGGTTTCTTATGGTCTTTAGGGATTTTTTTGGGGTTTTTATGATTTAGATATTTTAATATTTTTAGTATTTTTAGTGTTTTTAGGGTTCTTAGGGGTATTTTATTTTTTACATGTTTTTGGATTTTTAGGGTTTTAGTTATTTTATGGGATTTAGTGTTTTTTAGGTTTTTTTATGGTTACTAGGGTTTTTATAGTTTTTAGGTATTTTATCATTTTTTAGATTTTATGGTTATTTTGGTTTAGTATGTATATTGGGTTGTTTAGGATTTTTTAGTATTTTTAGTGTTTTTAGATTTTTAGTGTTTTTAGCGGTTTTAGGGTTGTTTACAGTTTTTATGGGTTGAGGATTTTTTTGGGTTTTATGGTTTTTAGGGTTCTTTTATTTTTTTGTGGTATTAAATGGATTTCAAGGTTTTAGGGGGTTTTCTGGATTTAATAATCTTTTAGGGGTTGTTAGGGTTTCCTATGGTTATTTTAGTGTTTTTAGATTTTTTTAGGGTTTTCTGGGTTTTAGGGATCTTTAGGAATTTCAAAGATTTTTCGTATTTTCTAGGAGTTTTATGGGTTTTATTATATTTATCCGTTTTAGGGGTTTTAGGGTGTTTAGGTGTTTTTAGGGTCCTTATGGATTGTATTATTTTATTGGTTGTTAGAGTTTTTAGAGTTTTGGGGTTCTCAGGGGGGGCTTGTGTTTTACATGTTTTTAGGGGGTTTTAGCGGTTTTAAAGTTTTTTGGAGTTTTAGGTTTTTTGGGAACATTACATTTTTGGGGGTTCTTAGGGTGTTTTTAAGGTTTTTATTTGTTTTTAGGGTATTTTATGAATTTTAGGGTTTTATGGGGTCTAAGGATTTATAGAGCTTTTTGGGGTTTAGGGTTTTTTTTGGATTTTGGTGATTTTAATGTTTCTAATGTGTTTTATTTGGGGGGGGGGGGGTTTATGGGTTTTAGTATTTAGGGACGGTTCTGTCTCCAGGAGCTCTCGCTTTTGGGGTAGGATTTCCCAGCTCGTTCAGGTGATGCATGGTCATGTGCGGTGGATAGTGGGGGAG
Organism: Viscum album; assembly: GCA_963277665.1. NCBI lineage: Eukaryota > Viridiplantae > Streptophyta > Magnoliopsida > Santalales > Viscaceae > Viscum > Viscum album. The sequence continues at coordinate 1,151,222,371 of OY728152.1, forward strand.
GGTAACCTACTGCTTTGGTCCCATAACTGGGCCGGCTCGAGGCTCGGATATCCGGGGTGTCCAGCCCCTCTAATTTCCTTTCGAGAGGCGAGCATGTATCAACCTTTTGTGAAGGCTGTGCTGGACAAGGAGCAACTGGCTTTCTTTGAATCGATCACCCCCATTGAACAGCCCGACAGGTGTGTGTTCACCCCGTCGAGTTCGGGGATCTTTACGCGGAAGGATTTTCGGAAGCTCTCACCCAGTATAGAGCCCGGTGACATATGGAATGCGATAACATGGGTTAAGGGGGTTACCGGGAAGTATGGGTTCCTCGTATGGAGGCTCCGGAACATAGCTCTTCCTACCGACGACACTATCAGGAGAATGGGGATCAGTATTGCCTCTCGCTGTCATTGTTGTAAGAGGAATCATGAAGAGAGTATTGATCACTTGTTTTTTGAAGGGGAATGGGCGCAGAGCGTGTGGACTCACTTTGGATCCCTTACTGCTTTTTCTGTCGCGGGCACGAGCTCTGGTTCCTTCCTGGCTAGGTGGTTTCAGGGGGTGACGACCCCGGGATTGGAGTGGTCGGCCCGGGCGGTGATTCTCAACACGGGATGCTGGTGCTTATGGCAGGCTAGGAACCAGGCGAGGTACGAGGGCCTCTTCCCCACGGACAGGGCCATTGTTATGCGGACGAAGCGTCTACTGGTGGACTTGGCTACTTCTTTAAGGAACTGGCGGGAAGCCCCGTCACTGAGGTTTCTTCATGCTGGCGGTGCAGAAACCTTTGATCAGGGTAGATGGATCTATTGGTGCCCCCCCCCCCGACGTTGGCCTCAAGCTGAACTCGGACTGGTCCTGCATCCTGGGTGACACGCGGGGAGGAGGCCTGGTTCGGGATGCCGGGGGCAGTGTCTTCCTGGCCTTTACTGCGTTTTTTGGCAGCGGTACTCCTTTACAGGAAGAGGCGAAGGCACTCCTTACAGTTCTGACCCTCTGTAAATAGAGAGATCTGGCTCTCACGCAGGTTGAAACCGACTCCAAGGCCCTTCATGACTCCTTGATTAGCACACAACCCACCCCCTGGACGATTGAATACACCGTGAGGAGATGAAAAGTTTTCCTCAACCATAATATTCGGGTGTCGCATACTTGGCGGGAGGGTAACATGGCCGCGGACTACTTGGCATCAATGGCAGAGCAAGGATCCAGCATCAGATGTTTCCCTAATAGCAGCGCCCTCAAACCGGAAGGGGTCAACTTGATCCGCAGTGACGCCCTAGGCCTTCACTATTTTAGGCCCCCTTAGGGAGGGGGCTACGCCTCCTATCCTTCTTCTCTACCCCCTTCCTTTTTCTTTTCCCTTTCTTTGTACTTTGAACCTGAAATAAATTTAAAGATGATGATGGTGTCTTCAAAATTATTTCAAGGGTTTTAGTGTCTTTTAGGGTTTTTTATTTGTTAGGTTTTTAGATTTTTTGGGGGTTTAGGATTATTTTCGGTTTTAGTGTATTTTAGGGACATTGGTGATTTTTATGGTGTTTAAGGGTTTTTGATGATTTTTAGGGTCTTTTAGGGGATTTAGGGGATTTAGGTTCCTTTTTAATTCTTTAGATTTTTTACATTCCTTTAAAATTTCTTGGGTTTTTAGGGTCCTTTATGGTTTTTTGGAGTTTTATGGATCTTTATGGGTTTTTAAGGGTTTCACATTTTTGGGGTTTTTTGGTTTTTTGGTTTTGTATGGTTATTCAGGGGTTTTAGGTTATTTTAAGGGTAATTATTGTATTTTTGGGTTTTTTGGTTTTAAGGGTATTTAGTGTTTTTTGGGTTTTTAGGTTTCTTAAGGGTTTGGGGTTTTACAATTTTTATGGGTTCTATTGGGTTTTTGGGTGTTTATGGACTTTTAGGGTTTTATGGTCTTTAGGGTTTTTGAGGGGTTTTAGGGTTTTTGTGATTTTTTTTATTTTAGAGGTTTTAAAGGTTTTAAATGGTCTTTTATGGTATTTATGGTATTCATAATTTTTTATAGTTTTAGGGTTTTTATGTTTTTATGAGTTTTAGGGTTTTTAATATTTTTTTTTCATTTTAGGGGGCTTTAGGGATTTTTATGGTCTTACGGGTGCATATTAGAGTTTTCATAGTGTATTTATTTTTTTAGGGTAATTTAATGTTTTAGGGTTTTAGGATCTTTTTGGGGTTTTTTGGGTTTGTAGTGTTTTTAGGGTCTTTTAGAAAATTTTAGTGGTTTTAGGGTTGTTTACTATTTTTAGGGAGTTTTAGGGTGTTTAGGATTTTTGGGATATTTAGGGTTTTCTAGTATTTTTTTGATTTTTTTGGGGTTTTAGGGTTTTTAGGGACCTTTAGGGATGATCTAGGGGTTTTTACTATCCTTAGGATCTTTAAGGAATTTTTATGGTCGTTTAGGGTTATTTTGGGTTTTTTAGGGAGGTTTAAGCGTTTTAAGTTTTTATTGGGGTTTGTCAGTTTTTTGGGTTGTTAGGGTTTTTAATGTTTTTTAGGATTTTTTTGGTTTTTAGGTCTCTTTAGGATTTTTTTTTTCTTTTTTTTGGTTTTTTAGGTTTTTAATATTTTTAGGGGTTTCAGTGTTTTTAGGGTTTTTTAGTTTTTATGGGTTTTAGATCCTTTTTTGGGTTTTAAATATTTTAAATGTTTTTATGGAATTTTAAATGTTTTTATGGAATTTTAACATTTTAAAGTTTTTTTGGGTCTTATAGGGTTTCATGGTTCTTTGGATCATTTAGGGTTTTAAGTATTTTAGAAACTCTAAGTGTATTTAGTGGGTTTTATCGGTTTTATGGAAATTTAGTGTTTTTTGTGGGGGTGGTTTTGGTTTTTTCGGACCTTTTGGGTTTTATGATTTTTAGGTTCCTTTAGTGTTTTCAGTTTTTAGGGTACTTTCAGGATTTTAGGGATTTTAGGGTTGTGTAGGGTTTTTAGGATTTTTTGGTTTTTTTTTAAATTATAGATTATTTCCTTGGGATTTAGGGTATTTTATAGACTTTTATAGTTTTTAGAGAAATTAAATGACATTTATAAATTTTTATTATTTCTAGGAAATTTTTGGGTTTTTGGAGGTTTTAGGGTCCCTTCAGGTTTTTAGGGCCTTTAAGTTTTTTGGGGTTTTGTGGTGTTTTAGGAGTTGTTGGGTTTCAGGGTGTTCTAGGAGTTTTAGGGACTTTTAGGATTTTTATGATTTGTAATGGGTTTTATTGGTTTTTATATGTTTTAAGGTATTTATGATATTAAGGGTTTTTTAAGTTTTTTGGTGGGTTTTATGGGTGTTAGGGTTTTTTTTGTTTTTAGTGTTTTTAGGTTTGTAAGGATTTTTAGCTCTTCAAGAAGTTTAGGTCTTTAAGGATTTAATATTTATTAATGGTTTATAGGAGTTTAAAGGTTTTCTACGGGTCCTATTTTTTTAGAGTTATTTTCATTTTTATGGTTTTTGGGTTTTTAAGGTTTTTTGTGGATTTTTTTGTTCTTTAGGGTTTTTTAAATCTTTTTTGGGTTTTTTAAGTTTTAATAGTTTTGAGGTGTTCTTAGTTAATCAATGGGATTTAAATATTTTTAGGGTTTTTAGGGATTTTATTGTTTTTTATGGATTTTAGGGTTTTAAGGTTTTTTTATTTATTAGGATTTTTGGATTTTTTAGGGTATTTATGGTGGCTTAGGGTTTTTATGGGTTTTATGGTTATTTAGTCTATAGGGGTTCTTATATTTTCTTAGGGTTTGAGGTTTTTGGGGGTTTTATGGGTTTTAGGGGATTTTGTTGGGTTTTTAGGGTTTTAGGATTTTTTTATAGTTTTCAGGTTTTTTGGGATTTTTATGGTCTTAGATTTTTTACGACATTAAGGATTTTTTAAGACTTTCTAGGGTTTGTTATGATTTTTAGGGTTTTTAGGATTTTGAGGTGGTTTTCTAGGTTTTTAGTATTATTATTTTTGTTGGTGGTTTGTATATTTTTAATGATATTTTAGTGTTTTTAAGCATTTTTAGGGTTGTGAGGTTTTTAGTGTATTTAGGGTTTCAATATTTTTAAGCGTTTTACAGTTTTTAGTGGTATAAAGTAATTACGGTTATTAAGGATTTTTATGGTTTTTCGGTATTTATGTTTTTTATGGTTTCTAGTATTTTTAATGGAGTTTAGGGGGTTTCAGGGTTTTTAGTTTTTTCTGAAGTATCTTTGAGTAGTTAGGGTTTTAGGGATTTTAGAAATGTTTTAGGATTTTATGGTTTCTATATGTCTTTTTGGGGGTTTTAGGTTTTTAGGGGTTTTATGGATTTATTTTTTTTATTATGGTTTTATAGGGATTTAGTGTGTTTTGGATTAATTTATATTTCATGAGTTTTATGTTATTTTTTGTTTTTAGGGGTTTTAGGGTGTTTCAGGGTGTTTAGTGTCTTTAAGTGTATTTATAGGAATTTTAGGGACTTTAATTATTTTATGGTGTCTATAGGTCCTTTAGTTTTTTCAGTTTATTTTGGTATTTTCATATTTTTTAGGCTTTTGTGAATTTTTGGGGGTTCTAAGGGTTTCTTGGGTTTTTATGGTTTTTAGGATTTCATGGGTTTTTATTGTTTTTTTATGTATTTTGGGTTTCTTGGTTTTATGGGGTCTTATGAGTTTTTATTGGTTTTTGGGGTTTATTATTTTTATGTGTTTTAAGTTTTTTAAGGTATTTTAGAGGTTTTAGTGATTTTAGTGTTTTTAGGTTATTTAGGTTTTTAGTCTTTTAAGGTTTTCCAATGGTTTTCAGGGTTTTAGAATTTTTAGTCGTTTCAAGCATTTTAGGTCCTTTTAGGGTGATTTCTGGTTTTTTCAGGGTTTTAAGGGTTTTTTTTGGGTTTTGATGGGTTTTTGAGGTTTACCGGGTTTTAAGGGTTTTGTAGGCTTTTAGGGGTTTTAGTGTTTTTGTGATATTAGGGGTTGTTTAGGGTTTTTTGAGTTTATTTTTTGTTTGGGTTTTTAGGGTTTTTAAGGTTATTAAGTGTTTCATGGGTTTTAGAGGGTTTTGTTGTTTCACGAATGTTTTAAGGGGATTTAGTGCTTTTATGTTTTTTTGGGTTTTAGGATTTTAATTAGTGTTTTTTGGAATTCATAAAGTTTTCCGGATTTTATGTTATTTTTATTATGTGAAGGTGTTTTAGTGGTTTTTAAGGAATTTTAAAGAGTTTTAGAATTTTTAGGGTCTCTTATGGGGTTTTAGAGGTTTTTAGGGTTTTATGGGTTTTAGGGTTGTTTAGAATTTATAGTTTTTTTTGGATTTCATGGGCTTTAGGGATATAGTTTTTTTATGTTTTTCAGTGTTTTCTGGGATTTGAAGTTATTTTTAGGGTTTTTAGTGTTTTATGGTTTCTAGGGTTATTTAGGGGTTTTAGGGTACTTTTAGGGTTTTATGTTTTTTATGATTTTATGGGAAATTATGTGGTTTTTAGGGTTTTTATGTTTTTAGTGTTTTTAAATGTTTCTTATAGGTTTTTAGGGGTTTTATGAATTTATTAGTGTTTTTTTTGTATTTTTTTCGTTTTTAGGGTTTTGTAGTTTTTAGGGTTTTTAGATATTTTATATTTTTTGGGGTGAATAATGTTTTTTAGGATTTAAATGGATTTTAGTTTTTAATTGTATTTTTTGGTTTTTTCAATTTTAAGGGGTTTAGGGTTGTTTTAGGGTTCTCATTTATTTTAGGGAGTTTATATTTTTTTGAGTTTTTGGGTGTTTTAGGTTTTTTAGGGTGTTTAGGGTTTTTAGGGGGTTTAGGGTTTTATGATTTTTAGCGCCCTTTTTGGTGTTTTAGGATTTTTAGGGGTTTCGTAGGTTTTAAATGGTCTCCTAGGGTTTTGGGGGCCTTTTATCGTTTTAATAGGTTTATTGGTCTTTTATATTTTTTTAGAGATTTATGTATTTTTAGGGATTTTAACAGTTTGTACAGTCTTTTACGGCTGTATTATGGGGTTTAGGGTTTTTTAGGATTTTGGGTTTTTATGTTTTTTAGGGTTCTAGGGTTTTTAAGGATTTTAATGCTCTTATGTTTTTAGTGGTTTTAGGGGTTTAGGGTTTTTATGTATTTAAATGTCTTTTAATGTATTTCAGGGGTTTCTGGGTTCATTAGGCTTTTAAGGGTTTTAGTTCTTTTTTGGGGTTTTAAGGGTTTTAATGTTTTTTTGGTTTTAATGGTTTCTAGGGGTTTGAAGTATTTTTTGGGAGTTTTTTGGGGTATTTTGGGTTTTTAAGAGGGTTTAATGTTTTTAGGGTGTTTTAGGAGTTTTTTGAGTCTAAAATGGTTTTGGGATGTTATAGATTTTTTTTCGTTTAAGGGTCTGTTTTAGGGTTTTAGGATTTTTTTAGGGTTTTAGGTTTTATAGGGATTTTTTCTAGAGTTTTTAAGATTTTTTTTTTTTAGGGTTTTGAATGGTATTTAGATTTTTTTAGGTTATTAAAGAAAATTCAGGGTTGTTGATATTTTTAGGTCTTTTAGGTGTGGTTATCATTTTTAGGGTTTTTAGGGTTCATATGGTGTTTTAGGGATTTTCATGTTTTTAGGTGTTTTGGGTTTTTATATTTTTTTAGGGTTTTTAGAGATTTTATGGGTTTTTATGTTTTTGGGATTTTATGGTTTTTAGGGGTTTTAGGGTTCTTTTGTGTTTTTGAAGGTTTTAAGGGGTTTTGAAGGTTTTTAGGTAGGGTTTTAGTTATTTTATGGTGTTTAATTATTTTATGGGGCTTAGGGTTTTTGGGTGTTTTTCAGGGTTTTTATGGATTTAATTATTTTTAGAGTATTTTTGGTGTTTTAAGGGTTTTATGGTTTTTTAGACTTTGAGGGGTTTTAGGGATTTTTAGGGGTTTAGGTATTTTTGGGGGGCTTAAAAGGATTTTTTGGATTTTTTGACTTTTAGTGTATTATAGGGGAGTCATGGGGTTTTAGTGCTTTGATGTGTTTTTAGTGTTTTCGGGTTTTTATGGTATTTAATGGTTTTTATGGATTTCTAGTTTTTTTTGTTTTATTGTTTCAAGGTTTTTATTCATTTTTTGGTTTTGGTGTTTTTAGTGTTTTTGGTTTTTTAGGTTTTTTAGGACTGGTAATTTTTTTTTGGGGGGTTTAATAGGATTTTTTGGATTTTTTAGGAATTTTTAGGGGTTTTAACTGTTTTTTTGGGGGTTTAAGTGTTTGGGGGGGGGGGGGGTTAATGTCCTCCATGATTTTTATGCATTTAGGTTTTTTGGGTTATTAGTTTCTCCTTAGGGTTTTTATGGTTTGGATTTTCTTATGCTTTTTGGGTTTTTAGGTTTTTTTATGTTTTTTGGGATTTTTGGGTTTTTAGTGTTTTTATAGTTTCTAGGGGTTTTAAATGGGACTTAAAGGTTATAGGGTTTTAGAATTTCTTTTATTATTTTCATGGTGTTTTAATGTTTTTCGGGTGGTTTTAGGGTTCTTATGGTTTTTATATTATTATGGGGTTTTCTGTGTTTTGGGGTTTTAAGGGTTTCTAGTGGTTTTTAGGGTTACATATGGGGTTTTAAAGTTGTTTCCATCAATGAGTTTCTTTATCAATGAATGAAAGGGTTAAATGATGACTAGTAACTCTATCCTTTTTATCTTGTGAAGGAGGTGACATAATTAAGTCATTCATGTTATTTTCACCATTTTTTTCTTGAAGATGTGTTTGTGGACCAAATGGTTGATTGCAGGGGGTTCAATGGTGTGAAATCACTAATTTTGGGAATAATCTCTTAGAATGGTCTCCAATAGGTTTTGTTTGTGGAGGTGGAAATGCCTAATGGATCTCATATCCATGATTCATATACCTGCTTTCCGAAAGAAGGGGCACACTAGGTAACATGGTAAACGACACTTAAAAAAATAATATCGGTCGATAGGATGGGAAGTTTGAATTGTCACACCCTTTTGGCAGAACTATATCCTATTTTGGGACTCTCTTATAGATTTAGGATAAGCTCTTATATCATTTTTTCATTCCCAGGTATGCATAGGTGTATTTCCACTAGGTAATGATTGATCATAGATACACATTGGTTTGGAATCATATGTATGTATATGAGGTTCTACATTGATGGGAATATTTATATGAATCTTAGGTTCTCTAACAATGATACCATTTTATGGGCAGTTTAGAGATTTTTTTTCTTTATTAGGATGATGATGGTTTTATGCCATTTGGCAAGGCGCCATGGAGTTTGTCATCATCCCAAGATACATAATATGATTTGAGGTATGGATCAAAAACATGAGGTGGGCCTCCTATATATCATCGTGAGGGGAATCAGAACCCATGTAGTTCAGTGCCACTTAATAGGTCACTTCACCTTTTAAGTTCGTGTGAAAAGGACCCAACCATGCAGTTTAACATCATGCAGTAAGGACACCGAGAAGAAAGGTACCTGTTCAAGGATGGTGTGGGACAAATACCGGGGAATCTTGATGGAACCGGGGGAGATATGGTCTCCTGGGTATATATGAACCTACCTTAAATGTGGCCCAAAGAACATTAGGGTGAATTTATGTGCTGGGTTTGGACATCAGAGAGGATTCCTACATATCCTAGTTAGTTGGGAATCAATGCCCATATAGTTTTGTATGTTGGGGATTATGCATGGAATCTTCTCATTTAAGGGGATATGATTGGGTATTATAGTATATTGGGTGCCCTGGTTTTTGGGGCTTATGCATGGAAGTGATCCATTTGTTTGGGGTTTATGCATAGAAGTGGCCCATTTGGTTGGGATCATGTCGATGTAATGATCACCAATAACCTCTATGCCCATGTGAGTCATAATCATTGTGAGAAAAAAGATGAAGAAGTAGATATAAAGATCACATAACCCATTCTATCTGATGATGGATGGTTCTAGAGCCTAAAGGGAGAGGGAGAGGGATTTGAGTGTTACCATTTCAACCTTATTTTCATTGAATGAACGGTCACATGTAACGATCTATCTAGCTATGCCTCAGGCGGAGGTGAAGAGGAGAAAATGTGTCACCCAATAATGACTAGGGGACTAACTCAAGGCATGTTCCCTAAAATTGGTTCTAATAAAGAGAGAAATCTTCAACACTGTCCCTCATTGATGGTAAAGACCAATGGTTCCCATCAATCCCTAGAACAATGAGGTTCACGTGAGAATCCCGACATAAGAAACCATGTTACCACAAGAATGTAAATTTGACGATATTTTGAGGGTCTAAATTAATGTGGAGATTAACAACGTGACTCCGGTTACCATGTGTATATAAACCTGAGAGGACACACTGATGTACCTGATGATCTACTCATACATGTTAGGTGGATTTTGAGGAGGCCTTGGCCTGATGCCATTAGACTAGTTCACAGAGGGGCCAACATGGGGGCTGATAACAAGAAGGAAGAGAATGATGGGAGATGGATAATAGAATTCCCTAGGATGCCCCACATTACGTAGTAAACACTTATGAGGGATGGGTTTCCCTCTGTCCAGAATATAGAAATACGGGTGAGGGTATCGTCCGTACAGTACGGTGCTATGTGGATGTGAGGATTGTATGAAAATCGTTGGGCTATGCGGACCTAAGTTCTATCCGCATAGAATTTTTCTATGTGGGTCTTAGTTCATCTCACGTAGCATTTTTCTATGTGGGTAAGGGTTCTTCCCACTTAGAATTTTCCAATTGGGGTTGTTTATCCACAAAGGTTCCATCTATTTAGAAATTCACGGGATGATCCACAAAGGGGTTTTGAGTTTATGAATGGATAATTGATATTTTATTCTCCCTTTTCTTCTATGTGGTGGATTTTTACCTATTGGGTATCATCATAGGGGATCCTATTTCCATGGTGCCTCATTGATCATTTTATTTATCTCTATTTTTACTCTCCTATATTATATTCCCCCTATTTATGTCCCCCTCAATGTCTATTTATATATGTGCGTAGGGATTGGATACCATCATGGATGGTCATCCATGGTATTCTTCGAGCCTTCTTTCAAGGAATCCCACAGAAGCTTTTCTGTCCCGCGAACAACTTAGTCAGTGGGTTCATCATTCACGGGGGTGGAAATCACCACCTCAATCCTCCAAATGACTTTGTTTTATGTGAGGAATCCAATGTTATCCCCTCTTCTCATAAAATATTTAGTTCTCAGGGGATACTCATTTATAAGGGTTTAAATCACTACCTCGGTTTCGTAAATGACTTTGTTTCATTTTTTTGTAATAGTGGTGCTGCCTCTATCAAGAAACTATTTAATTCTTATACACTTCGCAAAATTGGAAAATTCCATGTGATGCAGTGGTCTGTGAATTGATTTGTAATTCATAGTTTCATCCCTTTTAATATTTTATTCAATCTTGTTCTGGTTTAATTTCTACCCTTTATCGATCCTAATATAATACACTTCTTAAATGCGGAATTTTTAGGACCCAAAAAATTCCACCCTTTAGAATGGGTTATGATTGGCATAAAGAGGAGGCTATTCAGATAAACAATGTAGTCATGTTTTGAACTGGTTCATGGTACACAATTGGACTCTAGAGAGGGTATAAAGCCTATAAATAGGGGCCAAACTCATTTTTCTTCTACTATATTTCATAGAAAAACTCAATGCTCCCACATTCTCTCAATTGTGTAATGAATTTTCGAACTGTCTCTTTTGCAGTATTCTTTTTCCACAATCTGAGTTTCTTCACCAGAAAACTGAAATTCTTAACCACGACTATCAATTTTAGATACTCCACATAGAGTGCGGATACTTCATGGATTTATGAATTATGTGAACCATCACTTTTCTGGACAATGCTTCACAGGCCAATACCTATGTGAGCTGGTGATTTAGCAGGCGAGTGGCTCCACTAATTGATGGTTTGTAAAAACATGTTTTCACAAACCATCGGTTTGTGGGATTAATCCTCAATGAACTATTTGTTTTCTAGACTTCATACATTTTCCATTTTTATTCAAAGCTGATTATTTTAATTATAAACTTTTATGTAAACTGAGATGGAACCTTCACAATCTACCTCTAATTCTGTTACTACTACCCTAACCACTACTGACAAAAGGAGAAAGGCTATTATAGACTCTATCTACAAAAAAAATATTTTTCTACCACTTCATTAACTGTGGATAGTGCTTCATAGTGCCGACTATAGAGTGTATCTGATTCTAGATATGCTTCCCCTTTATGGATGTGGGCTACCATCTTATGAATTGATTCTTTCACCATGCCCAACAATCCAACATGTATCCTAGACACATGATAATAGAAATATCCCCTGGTCTAATATCTCCACAAAGGAGGAATTCATCCAGAAAAGCTACACTATTGGGGTATTTTTTATCTATTCCCACTGATTATAGGAAGAAATTTTGTGGGTTCCCAATGATAAAGTTCACTATTATCAAAACATTGTGAAAAAGGCCATAGAGAATGATAAACTAGGGTGGTCATTCAGATGGGAACCTCACACTACCAAAGTCCTTATTTTGAGTAGTACTTGAATTGCTTGGAAGTGGTGGGAGGATATGGTACGACAACATCCATTACCTATATGAAAAATAGTGAAGAGTACTTCATTGTGTGCAGAAACACCGAGGGTTAGTGGATAAAATTGGCATGAACCTGAAAGGAATATAACTTTTTGATGAATTTAGTGTAGTACTACTTTAGATAGGGATAGTAGTATCCATGCCTTATGATTTGGAAGGAAATATTAAGCCCTGACTAGTGATATCCACAAAATTCAAAATGTACTTTCTTCAAGATAGCATCTGTCTCTTCTCTATTGATGAACCTGAGAAGGACCCCATCAAGTATCTTCTTATAGAATTATTTTTGATGGTCTATGTCATTTTAGAAAGCAAAGATAATTACTCATCTTCGAATTTCATCTCTCTCATCTCTATCTGATTAGAGTTATCCACTTTGAGGTTCGTTAATAATTGGTTCCATCTAGTCAGTGGTAGGATCATATTCTTTAAGGATGGGAGTAATCTCAACGATCTCTCCTGTATTGGTTTGAATGTAGGGTGATACCATTCATTGATGTGCAATGATGATGACTGTTTCATCCTTCTAGGGATAAAATAGAGATATTCACATTTTCCAAAGCATTGGTCTGGGAGCTCTATGACCTTGGGACATGATTCCATTTCAACTCTGAAGGGAATTCCACTATTATTCCTCAAACTGATTTTGCAGGGGGGTTATCTCTTACTTTTTGATATAATAATCTTCGCTAACCTACTGGAGGACAAGTTTTAAATCACCTTTTATCTTCAAGGGTTTTAATTGAACATAAAGTTCTATATCTATACCTGTAATGAGAGCCTTATATTCTACCTCATTGTTCGTGCACCACTCAGAGAACAGAATGGAGTAAGACAAGACAACCTTTTCCGAAGATATAATCACAACTCCCAGCCCCACTTTGTTAAGCCTATCTCCCTCCATCATATTTCCTATTAGGCTTCTAGATGAAACATCAAACTGAATTTATCATATTTGGGGGGTCCTCTTGAAGAAATAAAACCCCTTTAGCATGTAATTTAGTGTCTAATAGAGTCATTTCTGTTGATGGGCGTTCCTCTATAAAATCTGCCAATGCATGTCCTTCGATTGAATTATAAGGCACACACTAGATGTCAAACTACTATAGGATGACCACCTACCCTGATAGACACCCATTCCACAATGGACTATAGAATATTTATTTGAGTGAGTTTCCAAAAAAGACCAAATAGACCTCATGGTGATGTAGATTTTGAATTAGTTTTTGGAATACATAGATCAGCACTAGACAACTCTTCTGAATATCTAAATACCATGTCACATCATCAATCATGGTTCGTCTAATGTAATAAAGGCAATTTTCACTACCGATGTCATTATTTTTCATGAGGAAGGTTAATAGTGATCATTTCATGTCTGTCACATATAAAATGTGTGGTCTCCCTTTGATGATATGCATTATCACCGGCGAGCTCAAGAGGTACTTTTTGATATTTTTAAATTCTTTCTTAAAATCATCTTTACACTATTATATAACCCCTTTTAATCAACCTAGTGAAGGGAAAAATTTTACTGACATGGTTGGCTATGAATTTTCATATATAGGCTAAATTTACATGATGTCCTCTCAACTCTGTGAGGTTGTGAGGAGGTGACATTCCAAGGATATCCTTTGTCTTCTTAGGGTTGACTTTGATTCTAGGATGGAATATGATGATGCTGAGAAATTTTGCTAAGGTGATGTTGAAGACACATTTCAAGGGGTTTTGGGATTTTTTGTAAGGTTTTTCGGTCATTTTTGAATTTTTAGGGCATAGGGTTTAGGGTATAGGGTTTAGGGTATAGTGTATAGGGCTTAGTTTGCATGGTTTATAGTTTAGAATATAGGGTATAGGGTATATGGTGCTGGGTTTTGGGTTTATGGTGTAGGGTATATGGTTTAGGGTATCAGGATTAGGGTTTATGTTATAGGTTATATGGTCTGGGTATAGGTTTTATGGTTTAGTATATAAGGTATGGGATTTATGGTGTAGGTCCTATGGTTTAGATTTTTGGGTATATGGTTTAGGGTCTAGGGTTTAGAGTTTTGGGTGTAGGGTATTTGGTTTTGGGAGTAGGGCATAAGGTTTAGGGTTTAGAGTGTATGGTTATGGGTTTAGGGTGTAGGGTTTATGGTTTAGGGTGTAGTTTTTAGGGTTTCTTAGGGGTTTAAAGGATTTTTAGGGTTTTTTTAGGGTTTTTTTGTTTTTAAAGGATTTTTATTATTTTAATATGGTTTTTTGGTTTTCTATATTATTTAACATTTTGGGTTTTTAGGGTTTTAGGGTGTTTTCAATGGTTTGTTGGGTTTTGAGGTTTTTAGGGGTTTTAAGGGTAATAGGGTTTAATTATTTTTTTAATGTGATTTTAGGGTGTTTGGGGGTTTTCAAGGGATTTATGGTTTTTTGGGTTTTTTAGGTGTTGAAGGGGTTTTAGTGTTTTTAGGGGTTTTAATGGATTTTAGAATATTTTAAGATGTTTTAGGGTTTGTAGTTTCATTTAGGGTTTTATAGGATTATAGGGTTATTTAAGGATTTTTAGGGGTTTTAGGTTTGTATGGTTCTTTTGGTTTTTTGGGTGTTTAGGGATTTTATGAGGTTTTAGTGTTTTTAGGGGTTTCTGAGTTTTTGGGATTTTTAGGGGTTTTAGGGGTTTTTTTCATTTTTACAGGTTTTTAGGATTTTCTGTATTTGTTTGGTTTATTAGTGTTTTAAGAGGTTTTTAGGTATTTAATGGGGTTTTAGTGGTTTTTATTTTTTAGGGATTTTAATTTTTTTGACTTTTTATCAATTTTTAGGGGTTTTTAGAGTTCTAAGGTTTTTTAATGTTTTCATGATTTTTATAGGTTTTTACAAGGATTTAGAGTACTTATATGGTAATTATAGTTTTTGGGTTTTAGGGGTTTTAGGGGTTTTAGGGGGTTTAATGGTATTTAGAATTTATTCGATTTTTTAGGATTTTAAAGTGTTTATAAGGTTTTTTTTGATTTTAGGTTTTTATGGTTTTATGGTTTTATGGCCATTATCATTTTCAGGAAATTTTTTAGAATTTTTATGGATCTTTTAGAGTTTTAGTGTTTTTATGTTCTTTATGGTTTTCAGGGTATTTTAGGGTTTTTTGGATTTTTAGGGCCGTTTAGAATTATTAGGGGTTTTAATGACATTTAAGGAATTTAGGGTGTCTTTATATTTTTTGGGGGGTTTAGTTTTTTTTGTTTTCATGGGTTTTTCTAGTTTTTTAGGGTTTTTAGTGTTTGTAGAGTTTTTAGTATTTTTGTAATTTTAAGGGTTCTTCTACAGTTTTTAAGTATTTAATTGTTCTTTTAATGTTTTTAAGGGTTTTTGGGTTTTATAGGGTGTTGTAGTTGTTTGTTTAGTTTTTTGCGGGTTTACAGTGTTTTTAGAGTTTTTAGGATTTTTAGGGTTTTTTCGGGGGTTTTGAGGGTTTTTAATGGTATTTTATAGGTTTTGAGATTTTTTTTTAGTTTTTAGTATATTCAAATTTTTTACAGTTTTGTAGGATATTTATGGATTTAACTATTTTAAGGCGTTTTAATGGTTTTTGGGTTTTTAGTGTTTTTTGGATCATTTATTGGGTTTTAGTTTATTTAGAGTTTATATTCTTTTAGGGTCTATTTAGGAATTTTAGGGATTTAGGGTATTTTGGGGTTTTAGAGTTTTTATGGACTTGTCGGGATTTTTTTAGGGTTTTTAGGGTTTTTTAAAGGATTTATGGGTATTAGGGTTTTTTATTGTCTTTATTTATTTTTAGAAGTTTCAAGGGGTTTAGGGGATTTTTAAGGTTCTTATAAGGAATTAGGATTTTTAAGTGTTTTAAGGGTTTTAATGTCTTTTAGGGTTTTTATGTTTTTATTGGAGTATAGGGGTTTTTGAGTTATTTATGGTTCTTATTTTTTAGGATCTATTTTCATCTTTCATGGTTTTTAGAGGTTTTTAGGTTTTTTAGGTTTTTAGGGTATTTTAGGGTTTTTAGCATTTTGATGGACTTTAATATCTTTTTGGGTTATTTTTGCATTATTTAGGGGTTTTATGGATTTTTTTGGGTTTTTAGGGATTTTATGGGTTTTATGGTTTTAGGGGTTTTATGGTTTTATGTTGTTTTTGGTGCTTTTATGGTTATTTTGATTTTTACAAGTTTTTAGAGTTTTATGGGTTTTAGTTTTTCTTATTCATTTAGGGATTTCTTATGGTTTTTAGTGGTTTTAGGCCTTTAAGGGCTTTAGGGGTTTTTAGGTTTTTTAGTGGTTTTGGTATTTTTGAAATGTTTTATCACCATTTGAAGGATTTAAGGATTTTGGCATTTTTATTTTTTTAGGAGTTTTAGTAAATTTTCATGTTTTAGGGTGTTTTAGGGTTTTTAGGGGTTTATGGGGTTTTAAGGTCTATTTAAGGATTTTATGGGGATTTTAGGGGTAGTATGGGTTTTAGTGTATTTTAGGGCTTCTAGTGGATTTTAGAGTTTGTAGGGTTTGTAGGGTGTGTTAGGATTTTACGCAATTTTATATTTTTGAAGGGTTTTTAGGAATTTTTAGGTGGGTTTTGGGTTTTTTGGGATTTAAGGGTTTTTAGGGTCTTTTAGGATTTTTATAATTTTTGGTTGTTTCTAGGGGTCATAGGTTATTCTTACGATCATTTTTGGAGTTTCAAGCGGTGTAGGGCAGTTTAGTGTTTTAGGGTTTTGAGGATTTTAAGTGGGTTTTAGGATTATTTTTTGTTTTTAGGGATTTTATAAATTTTTATGAATTTTAGGGTTTTCTACAGTTGTTAGGGATTTTTGGGTTTTTATGGATTTATGTGTTTTTAGTGGTTTATAGTTGTTTTTAATATTTTTTGGATTTTTAGGTATTTTTAGGGATTTTGAATGGGTTTTGGTTTTTATAGGGTTTTTAGGGAATTTTAGGGTTTACGGGGGGTTAGGTTATTTGTTGATTTAGGGTTTTTATGGGTTTCGTGGTTTTTAGGGGTTTAAGTGATTTGTATGTTTTATGTGGTCTCTAGGTTTTTTACAGTTTTTATGATTTTAGGTTTATCCGGGGTATTATAGTTTTTATTTTATTTGCGTGTTTTTTAGTTTATTGGCTTATTTTAGGGTTTTTTTGTGTTTTACCATTTTTTTAGATTTTCTGGGTTTTAGGGTTTTAGTTTCTTAGGGTCTTTTATATGGATTATTGTTTTTAGTTACATTTAGGTAGTATTATGTATTTTATGGGTATTAAGAGGTTTAGGGGTTTAAGTGGCTTTTTGGATTTTTAGGGTTTTTTGGATTTTTAGGCATTTTACGTTTTTGGGGTTTATATTTTTAAGTTTTTGTGTTTTTTGGATATTTTTCATGTTTTCTTAGGTTATTATGGTATTTTTACTATTTTTATGGGTTTTTAGTGGGTTTAGTGGTTTTCTATGGTTTACATGTTTTCTAAGGGTTGAAGGGGTTCTTAGATTTTTTTAGGGTTTTTAAAGTTTTTTGGGTTTTAGAGGTTTTGATGGTTTTTAGGTTTTTAGGGGTTTGAAATGTGTTTTGGATTTTATGGGATTAAATTTTTTATTGTTTTTTAGGGTTTTTAGGAATTTTTAGAGGTTTAGGATCTTTTTAGGGGTTTCAGGTTTTTTGGCTTTTTTAGTCATTTTTAGGATTTTATGGGTTTTCAGGATTGTATGAAGTTTTTTGGTATTTTAGTGTTCTCAAGGTTTTTTATTGTTTTATGGTTTTTTATGTTGGGTATATGGGGGAGGGTTTATGGTTTTATGGGTTTTAGGGATTTTAGGTTTTTATTGTTTTTAATAGTTTTTATGGTTTTATGGATTTTAGTGGTTTTTATTTTTTTTTATTTTTGGGGTTTTAGAATTTTTATAGTTTTATGGTTTTTTAGTTTTCTTAGAGTTTTTTTAGTTTTATGGGTTTTAGTGTTTTATTAGGGGTTTCATAAGTTCTGAGGGGGTTTTTCAAATTATTAGGGTTTTAGGATTTTTAGTGTCATTATAGGGATTTTAGAGTTTTTAGGGGTTTTTAGATTTTTAGGGTCTTTATTGGTTTTAAGGGTTTTAAATTTATTTTAATTATTTTAGTGTTTAAAAGCTTTTGATTTTTTTAAGGGATTGATTATTTTTATGGTTTTTAGGTTTCATTAAGAGTTTTTATTTTTTTATGGTTTTTCAGTTTTTAATGGTTTTTAGGGTTTTTGGGGTTCTTAGAGTTTTTATTGGTTTTTAGGGGTTTTTAGGTGTGTTAGTATTTTTATGGGTTTTTTGGATTTCGGGTTTTGTAATATTTTTTATGGTTTTACAGGTTTTAAAAAGTTTCTGTGGGGGTTTTAGGAATTTTTTGAGTCTGGTGGGGGGGGGGGGTTAAGGTTTTTAGGGTTTTACAATTTTTATAGGGGGTTTAAAGGTGTTTTTATTTTTAAGGGTTTCAGGGTTTTTATATTCTTTTAGTATTTTTAGAGTTTTTCCTGGTTTTTACAGTGTTTTGGAATTTTAATGATTCTATGTTTTCTCGGGTCTCTTATCGTTTTAAAATATTTAGAGAGTTTTTAGTAATTTAGGGTCTTTTTTGGGTTTAAGAGGTTTTAAGGCCTTTAAGCTGTTTTTGGAACTTTTAGGGTATTTCCATGTTCTTAGGGGTTTTAAGGTGTTTATTAGGGTTTTTGGGGATTTAGTGTTTTTGGGGTCTTTTTGGGTTTTAGGGTTATTAAGGATTTTATTGTACATTATGGTTTTTAGGGTCCCCTACAGTTTTTAGGGCCCATTTGGGTATTTTTGGAGCTTTAGTTTTCTAAATATATTTAGAAACCTTTAGAAAATTTTATGGTTTTAGTCGCCTTTATGATTTTTATGGATTTTATGGTCTTTTAGGTTTTTGGGGTTTTTGGGTCCTTAATGATATAATTTTTTACAAATTGTTTAAGGATTTTTGGGTATTTTAAGGTATTTTATGTTATTAGGGTTTTTAGTGTATATTAGGGGTTTAGGGTTTTTAGTGGTTTGTAAGGACATTTAGGGGTTTTAGTGTTCTTTATGGTTTCTAGGTGGATATAAGTATTTTTAAGCTTTTTTGTTTTTTATGTGTTTTAGGGTTTTATGGGTTTTAGGTGTTTTAGGGGGTTTATGAGTTTTATGATTTTTATGGTTATTTAGGGTTTTTAGGGGTTTTTGGGTTTTTCTTGTTTTAGGGTTTTAATAGTTCTTTTGGGGCTTTAGATTATTTAATGATTTACGGTTTTTAGGATTTTTGGCGGTTTATAGTGTTTTCGGGTTTTTAATGTTTTGGGGTTATTATGGGTATTTTGGGTTCTTATGGGTTTTTAGTGTTTTTAGGGTTTTCATTGGTTTTTGGTTTTTATGGTTTCAGTGGTTTTAATTGGTTTTTAGGGTTTTCCTTGGTTTATAGGTTTTTAAGGTTTTTAGTAGGTTTTATGGTTTTTAGTGTCCTTAGGGTTTTTTAGGGGTTTTATATTTTTTTGTATTTATGGATTTTAGGGGGTTTAAATCATTTAGCGGTTTTATGAGATATTTACCATTTTATGTAATTCTTATTATTTTAGAATTTTATGGTTATTAGGGTTTTTAAATATTTTAAGGGTTTTATAGTGTGTTTTAGGGTCTTTTAGGGTTTCACTATTTTTTGGGTTTTTAGTTTTTTCTATAAATTTTTAGGATGTCTTTAGGATTTTTAGGGTTTTGGGTGTATTGAATAGGGTCTATTGTGTAGGGTATATGGTGTAGGGTGTAGGGTATTATGTTTAGGGAGTAGGTTTTCTGGTATTGGGTATAGGGTTTTTGGGAGTAGGGTATATGGTTTAGTGGTATATGTTATATGGTGTAGGGTATATGGTTTAAGGTGTTGGTATTAGGGTCTAGGGTGTAGGTTATAGTGTTTAGGGTGTAGGGTAAAGGGTTTAGGGTGTAGGGTTTAGGGTTTAGGGTGTAGGGTATAGGGTTGTGGATGGTGGGTATAGGGTTTAGGGTTTAGGGTTAAGGGTTTAGGATGTAGGGTATTGGGTTTAGGGTGTAGGGTTTTGGTTTAGGGTGTAGGGTTTAGGTTTTATGGTTTAGGATTTGGAGTGTAGGGTATAGAGTTTATGGTGTAGAGTTTAGGTTTTAGTGTGTAAGGTGTATGGTTTAGAGTGAAATGTTTATGTTTTACTGTGAATGGTATATGGATTAGGGGGTAGGGTTTTAGGTTTTGTGTATAGGGTTTAGGGTTTATGGTGTAATGTTTAGAGGTTAGTGTGTAGGGTATAAGGTTTAGTTTTTACAGTGTAGGTTTTAGGGGTTAGGGTTTATGTTTTATGGTTTAGGTTGTAGCATTTAAGGCGTACGATATAGGGTTATCGATGTGGTGTTTTGGTTTCAGGGTATAGGGTTTAGGGTTTAGGGTGTATAGTGTCCAGGTTAGGGTGTTGGGTATAGGTTATAGGTTATATGTTATATGGTTAAGGTGTAGGGTATATGGTTTATGGATTAGGGTGTAGGGTATATGGTAAAGGGTTTTGGGTTTTGGGTTTTGGGTTTAGGGTTTAGGGTATAGGGTCATTGGTGTTGGTTTGACAGTTTAAGGGGTGGGGTTTAGGGTTCAGGGTATATGTCTTAGGGTTTATGGTCTAGGGTCTAGGGTTTTTAGTTTAGGGTTTAGAATTTATGGTTTGGGATATGGGGTTTAGGGTGTAGGGTCTAGAGTTTAGGGTCTAGGGTATAAGGATTAGGGTATTGTGTTTAGGTTTTAGGTGTAGTGTATAGTGTTTTGGGTTTAGGGTTTGTTGTTTTGGGTATAGGGTTTAGGGTTTATGTCGTAGGGTTTAGGGTTTAGGGTGTAAGGTGTAGGGTTTAGGGTGTTCATTTTAGGGTATTGTGTATTGGTTATAGGCTTTTGGGTTTTTTGTTCAGGGTTATGTTGTTGGTGTATGTTTAGAGTGTTGGTTTGAGGATTTCAGGTTTTGGTTATAGGTTTTAGGGTTTTTTGTATTTTTGGTGGGTTTTAGGGTTTTTTTGGGGGGGGGGGGGGTTAGGTTTTTTCGAGGGTTTTGGGTTTTTAGTTGTTTAAAGGGTTTTGATTGGTTTTTTGGATTATTTTTTGGATTTTTTTATTTTTCAGTTGTTTTCTTGGTTTTTAGTGTTATTTAGGGATTTTTTTGGTTTAATGGTATTTTGGGCGTTTAAGGGGTTTTTAGAGTTTTAGGGGTTTTAGGGTTTTTAATAGTTTTTAATGGGTTTTAGGAGTTTAAAAGGTTTTTTTGGTTTTTAATGCGTTTATAGAGTTTTGAGGGTTTTATGGGTTTTTACGGTTTTTTTGACTTCATGGTTTTTCTGATTTTAAGGGTTTTAAAGTGTTTCGGGGTTTTTACGGTTATTTAGTTTTTTTATGGATTCTAATGTTTATAGTGTTTAAGGGTATTTTAGGGTTTTTAGACTTCTAGAGTATTTTTTGGGGGTTTTAGGGAATTTAGGGTTTTGTTAGGGGATTTTAAGGTATTTTCAGTTTTTAGGGGTTTAGGGTTTTTAGGGTCTTTATGTTTTTTATGTTCTATTATAATTTTTTGGAGTTTTAAAGAAAATTCTTAGGGTTTTTAGGTTTTTTAGGGTCCTTAAGGGTTTTTAGAGTCTTTTAAGGTATTTATCTTATTTTAAGGTCTTTTGTAGTTTTTGGTTCTTTTTGTTTTTTGGGGGTTTTAAAGTGTTTTATGGGTTTTTAGAAGATTTTATGATTTTAAAGGGTTTTTTTATTTTTAGGGCATTTATGGTTTTTAAGGGTTTTAAGGGTTTTCATGTTTTTCGGGGGGTTTAGTGTTTTTATGGTGTTTTAGTGGTTTATGTGCTATTTTATTTTTATTTTTTGGCTTCTTTTTTGGGATCTTTGGGTATTTTAGGGTCTTTTTAAGAGTTTAATTGGGTTTGTGGTATATTATAATTTTATGGTTTTTTAGGATTTTTATGGGGTTTTTAGGATTTTTTTTATTGGTTTTTGGGATTTTTTAGTGGTTTTATGTATTTTTTGGATTTTTACGGACTGTTGGGCTTACTAAAATTTTTAGGGATTTTGGGGGTTTTAGGAATTTTATGGTTTAATAAGTGCGATTTTTATTTTTAAGGTTTTTATTTTTTTAGATATTTTTAGAGGTTTTTATTGTTTTCTATGGGGTTTAAGGATTAATATGTGTTTTCGGGATTTTTTAGGTTTTTAGTGATTTATGGTTTTTAGGGGGTATAGTCATTTTTAGTGGGTTTTGTAGCTTTAGTTTTTTTATGATTTTTAGGGTTGTTAGGTTTCTTTGGTTCTTACGGTATTTTCTATGCTTTGGTTTTGTTTGACTTGTTTTAGGGGTTTTAGGGGTGTTATCGTTTTTTGGGAATTTAGTGTTTTTAGGGTTTTATGGGGTTTTAGGGTCCGTCTGTGCCTTTTAGGGTCTTATGTCAGTCTAGGGTTTTTAGGGAATATTATATATTGTTTTGGGTTTTAGGTATTTTATGGTTTCTAGGTGTTTTAAGGGGGTTTTATGGGCTTTAGGTTTTTTATGAATTATGTTTTTTATGGTTTTTATTGTTGTTAGGTTTGTAGTGTTTTTTGGGTTTCTTGCGGTTTCTTATGGTTTTCTTCATATTTTTATGGTTTTAAAGGTTTTTTGGTTTTTTGGGGTTTTCAAGGGATTGTATGGTTTTTATGGTTTTATGGTTTTTAGGGGTTCTTAGAATTTTTTAAGAGTTTTATATATTTTTGGGGTTTTAGGGTTTTTATGGTTTTCATGATTTTTTAGGGGATTTATGTTTTTAGGGTTTATTAGGGGTTTTAGGAATTTTTAGGATAATTTATTGCATTTCATGGTTTTCATTTTTTTCTGGTGTTTTTTGGATTTTTATGGTCTTTATGGGTTTTAGTGTTTATTATGTTATTTTATTGTTTTCATGGTTTTAAGGAGTTCAAGGGTTTTTAGTGTTTTTGGGTTTCTGTGGGATTTTATGGCCTTTATGTTTTTAAGGTGGTTTTTATTTAAGGAGTTCTTAATAGTTTTTTATTTAATCCATGTTTTTGATTTTTTAGGGTTATTTTAGGATTTTTCGATTTTTTCGATTTTTATAGTGTTTATGGGGTTTTCGTTATTTTATTGATTTTTAATGTTTTTTAGTTTTTAGGGTTCTAGGGTTTTTTGAGTTTTTATGGTTTTAGGGTTTTCATAAAGTTTTTAGGGTTTTAGGGGTTTTATTGACATTTTATGGATTTTAATGTTGTTATATTTTTGGGGGGTTTTCATAATTTTTAGGGTTTTTACTATTTTTGATGTTTTTAGGGTTTTAATGTTATTAATATTTTAATTAATTTTTATGTTTTTTAGTGTTTTAGAGTTTTTAGGGGTTTTCAGTATTCTTTAGGGATTTTATGGGGTTTTTTTCATTTTTAGGGGTTTAAAGGATTTTGGGGTACTTAGGGGTATTTAGAGTTTTTAAAATTTTAAGGTGTTTTAGAGGTTTTTATGGGTTTAACTGTTATTTTCGTATTTTAGGGGTTTCTGATATTTTATAGTGTTTTAGTGGTATTATTAAGGGTTTGGGAGTTTTATGGTTGGGGGAATTAGAATTTTAAGGGTTTTAGGGGTTTTAGGGGGTTTTCCTAATTTAAGTGTTTTAGGGTGTTTTGGGGGGTTTTATTGTTTTTAATGGTTTTTATATTTTTTATGGTTCGATAGGGATTTTGATGATTTTATGTTTTTTTCGGTCTCTTATGGTCTCTAGTTTTTTAGTGGTTTGGGGTTTTTAGAGACTTTTAGTAATTTTTTGTTGTTTTATGGTTTTTTATCGTTTTTGAGTCCTTAAATGTTCTTTATATTTTGGTTATTTTGTGGTTTTCTATGGTTTTTAGGGTTTTAGTGTTTTAGGTTAATTTATGGTTTTATGGGTTTTAGGGTCTTTGTGTGGGGGGGGGTTATGATGTTTTAAGGTCTTTTTGGTTTTTGATGGATCATAAGTAGTATTATTTTGGGTTTTAGGGTTCTTAGGGATATTTAGGGATTTAGTGTTTTTATAATTTTTAGTTTCAATGATGGTTTTAGGGTACTCAAGGGGTTTAGGTCTCTTTCTCTATTTTAGGTCTCTTTTGGGTTTTTAGGGTTTTTAAGGTCATTTGGGGGTTTTAGGGTTTAGGGACCTTTAATATTTTTTATGTATTTTATGATATTTTAGTTTTTAGGGGTTTTAGGGCCTATTAGAGGTTTTAAGTTATTTTATAGTATTTTACGACACTAGGGTGTTTTTCAAGCTTGTTTGTTTTTTTTTGGTTTTTAGAGAATTTGAGGGGTTTTAGGGGTTTTAGGGTCTTTCAAGATTTTTAAGTAATTTTAGGGGGTTTCGGGGTTTGGGGTAATTTATGTGTTCTTGAGGTTTTTAGGGCCTTTATAGGTTTTAATACTTTATGGATTTTCGTTTTATTTGGGGGTTTTAGGGAATTTAGGGATTATTTGTGATTTTGGGGTTTTAGGGTTTTTTAGGTTTTAAAATGTTTTTAGTGTCTTTAGGGTTTTTACAAATTTAAGGTTTTTTGGGTTTTCAGGATTTCAATTGGGGTTTTAGAGTTTTATGGGTTTAAGGTGTTTTGCAGGTTTTGGTGGGTTTATAGGGTTTTTTGGGGTGTTTAGAATTTTTTAGGCTTTTAGGCATTTTGGGTTTTAGGGTTTTTACTATTTTTATGGATTTTGGGGGTTTTTGGTACTTTATGAAATTTAAGGTTTATTTAGGGGTTTTGGGGATTTTTAGGATTTTATGGTTTTAGGGGGTTTTGGAATTTTAGGGTTTATGTGTTTTCATGGATTCTTCATTAGTTTTTAGTGTTGTTTTGGGGTTTTAGGGGTTTTAAAGGTTTTCATAAATTTTTAGGATTATTTTTGGTTTTTTAAGAGTTTTCGGGGGTTTAGGGTTATTAGGTTTTTAGGGTTTTTTCGATATTAGTTTTTTATAGTTTTTATATTTTTCAAATTTTTCTATGGGTTTTAGAGTTTTTTATGTTTTAAAGGGCTTTTAGGGGTCTTATAGGGTTATTTAGGGTATTTTGGGGTTTTAGTGTTTTCATTTCCTTTTAGTGTTTTTTAGGGTTTTATAGGTTTTTGGGTTTTAGGGTATTTTTTGGTGGTTTTATTCATTTTACAGATTTGAGGTTTCTAGTGGTTTTAAGGAATTTTGGGGTTTTAGTATTTTCATGGTTTTTAGTTTATTTTATGGTTTTTAGGATTTTCTGGGGGTTTGGGTTTGTTGAGTTTTTTAGTGTTTTAGGGTAGAAGTGGTGTGAGTACAGGTTATCCCCCCCCCCCAAAATTTATTATAAAAAATACACAACAGACAAGGGAGGGGATGGGTGAAACGACCCACACCCAAAAACCCTTACCAAACCCAAACCCAAAAACCCAAAGAAAGAAAAACACACACAAAACAAGAAAATAGAAAAAACCAGAAAAGATCCCAACATAATCTCTCAATCAAAAAGAACTCGACATCCAGCAGCAGCAAGCCCATAAACAACAACTTCTGCACCTCCTAGCCATTCAGCAACCAGCATCGAACATCACAATTTCCAGCATCCAGCACCTTCTCTCCAATCAAGTACACCACCAGCAACATAGAACCACCAGCACCATAAGCCTAGGCATCACCTTAATCACATACCAGCCAAGAATCTGCCAGTATCTAGCCCACCAATTTCTATTAACCAGCAGCTCTTTCTGCAGTTCCCTACAAAGCAGTAACCAATACCCAGAAGCTACAAATCCAGTTACCAATACCTCCTGGCCATTCAGTGCACCAAAATCCACACCCAGCAACATAGACATAAAAAACAACATAGGACCACCAGCACCAAAGCCTTGCACCAATCCACATCACCCCAACCACCTTTATTAGACCCACATCCAGGCCACATCTCCACCGACCAAGCCAGCCACCACCATTGAAGCCTCTAAAATGAAACCACAGAGCATCCAGACATCATTAACAACCAATAATACAACTATGGAGCTTGATTAGACATCTCAGGAACCCCCAGACTAACATTAAACTTTAATTGCAGCACAAAATCAAACAACCTGCAATCACAGTGAGAAACAAGGTCGAAGCTGAACATCCAGAACCATGAATCTGCAGATCCTGTGCAAACAAACCCGCAACCATGAATCCCAGTGACAACTCACATCCAAACTATCCATGAATTAGGAATACGCCGACCAGTGAAGCATCCACACAGCACAAAATGTCCAGCCTTTCAACCACATCATAGCACAAAATAGAATTAGAGGAACTAGAAGCACAGACCTACATTTTTTGTGCAATTTGATACCAAGCTGACTTGAAAACCCACAACAATGAATTTGTCAATCTATCACCAAGACTTCGAAGTTCCATCCACCTCTTCTAAAACCTCTTCTGGAGACATGAATTCCCACAACCATGATCCTCAAACAGAGCCTTCAAAGGACCCATCAAATATCCGCAAAGTCACACGCTAGTGGGACCAGATCCGACCAAATCCTCAATGGATCTGAGTCCCCACACCAAGGAGAGACCACGTCCAACCCATTCCATAATGTTTTGGAAAAACTACACGCCAAAAGCTATAGATCCGACCCACGTGATGTTGAAAGATGCTTTCATCCCGAGCTGCTGCCTCAGAAGGTCTGTGAGAGCATCATCAAACTAGACAAAACTCAACTTGAGAGGGGGAAGCAGCATTGCTGAGAAATCTGGTGCCTGGGAAACCAACGTTGTGCCGAAGAAGCACCATGTGGGGAAGGATCTTCATTGGAGAGACCAAGATCGAGAGGAACCATGAGATACGGGCTCCATATTTTCTTTTAGTGTTTTAGGGATGTTAGATGTTTTAGGGGGGTTTTAGTATTTTTAATATTTTTTGGGTTTTAGGGTTTTTGAGGTTGGTGGGGGTGGGGTTAGGGTTTTCTAGGATATTTCATGTTTTTTAGTGTGATTACATTTTTAGGGATTTCAATGGTTTATGGTTTTAATGTTTTTAAAGCTTTTAGGGTAGTTATGGTTATTATGTTGTTTAGAGTTTTTATGGGTTATATGTGTTTTTTCGTGTTTTGGGGGTTTTTTTGGTTTTATTGTTTTTTAGGGTTTCAGGGGTTTACTGGGTTTTGGGGATTTCTAGGGCTTATGAGGGTTTTTTTGGTGTTCTTATGGTCTTAGGTTTTTTGGGGGTTTTATGGATTTTTTGTCTTTTAATAATTTTTTGTTTTATCAAGTTTTATGATTTTTAGAATTTTTAGGGTTTTTGGATTTTTAATGATTTTTAGACATTTTTATTGGTTTTTAGTGTTTTATGGTTTTTAGGATATTTTGGGGGGGTGGGATTAAAGGTTTTAAGGTATGTTAGAGTTTATATATGGGATTTTAGGTTTTTATGGGTTTGTAGGGTATTTCTGGGTCATTTAGGGCCTCTTAATTTTTTTAAATTTTTCTAGGGTTTTGTATGGTTTTTAGGTTTTCTTTAAGGTTTTTATGGATTAGAGTGTAAGGAATAGGGATTACGGTGTAGGTTATATGGTTTAGGGTGTAGGGTGTAGTGTTCAGAGAATAGGGTTATTTGTTATGGGCGTAGGGAAAAGGGTTTAGGGTGGAGGGTACATGATTTAGGGTGTAAGGTATAGGGTTAGGGTGTATGGTATTGGGTTCAGGGTTTTGGGTTTTTATTTTTGGGTGTAGGGTATATGATTTCGGGTGTAGTCTTTATGGTTTAAGGTTTAGTGTATTGGGTTTTATTTATAGGTTTTAGGGATTGGGATAGAGGGTATATGGTTTAAGGAGTAGGGTTATGGGTTTAGGGTGTAGGCTATTGGGTTGAGGGTGTGGGGTTTATAATTTAGGGTGTTGGGTGTAGGGTTTAGGGTGTATGGTTCAGTGTTTAGGGTGTAGGGTATAGATTTTAGAGTGTATTGTTTATGTTTTTGGATTATTGGTGTACATATTAGACTGTAGGGTTTAGTGTTTAAGCTGTAAGGTATATGGTTTAATTAGTATTTTTTAAGGGTTAGTTTGTATGATATAGGGTTTAGGTTGTATTGTTTAGAGTTTTGGGAGTAGGTTTTTGGGTTTTGGGTGTAGGTTTTCGGGTTTAGGGAGTAGGGTGTAGGGTATAGGGTTTATGGTGCAAGATTTAGTGTTCAGGGTTTAGGGTTTTGGTTATAGGGTATAGGGTGCACGGTTTAGGGTTTATAGTTATTGACACTCCCTTTTAATAATTCGTGGAAAGAAATATTATGACTATTACCTTGGATATTTTAAATTATCAAGGAATCATAAGAGAATCCATGAAAATCCATCCAAACGGACCAAAACAACATACTTGTGCGCTAGGTTGCTAGCGCATGTCCTGACAGTCCAAACCAAGAGGCACAACCCCCCCCCCCCCCCCCACTGAAGACCTACGCTGGGGACCTATGCTAGAGACCTACACACTTATATTTATTGTGAACCACTATGTTAGAAAGTTTTAATATATACCTGTTCAATGAACCTACGCTAACAACTTCCTTAGACGAGGTTCCCTCCTTGCCTATAAAGAGGACCCTTGGGATCCTCATTTCACTAACAAAAACATGGGAAGAATCCCCAGAGCTCTCACTGCGCATCACCTTCTCCTAGGAACCCCAAAATATCTTAGGTATTTATCTAAAACTTGAGATAAGAGATAATTTATGGGGATAAACAAGAACAAAGTACCTTCATGGTTTAAAATACATAAGACTTGTTTGAAGACCCTCACCCCTTAATGATAAATTACCTGCATAAAGTCCCTCTCCCTAATCTGGGACCAATGCAAGACTCTTCCAAGGAAACTAGTGGAGACCCAAGCTGTATTTTCTAAAGACTCATCCAAGTGTTGTCACCCTGGATGGATATTAATCATGGTTTATCCATCTCATGTATCCCTTGTTCCCCCACACGCATCTCCGTTTTCAATTTCTCCACGAACCTGTGTGGTACAACTATGCAGCCAACCTACGTGGTACACATTCCCCAGGAATATATACTCAAGACCTATGTGAGCTAAACCTTAATCCCTATTAAATTACACCCATGGAAGGGCCTCTCATTCCTTGGATACCTTTCTTGAAAGTGACCAAGTTGAAACCTCCACCAAGACCTCCTATTTTACAAAGCCTTGGGAAAAAGCACATCTAAATTTCTCCCATTTGGATTTGGATTTCTACAGTCAGAGGATTTCCAAACTTGTCCTATCAAAGTGTAAGGATCCTAGGGGAATTTTTAAACTTGAACATATATAGTCACAGGGAACCTTATCCCAGGGGAAGTTTTGAGGAGTTCTTGGTATCAGATTCTGGGGATACGAATCTATCTGTCCCTTCCTGTCTCTGAGATCTAGAGCCTCCAATTTGTAGTTGTGAGGGTGATGATTATGTTTGATTATTTCATTTTTAAAGGGAATGACATCCTCCTCCCTCACTAAGTGACCAATTTTAAGGAAACCATCGTGGTGTAGGACACTATCCTTTCATGAAGGTGGTTTCAATCTTTATCTTCTTTACACATTCACCATCATTCCATCCTTACCTTGGACTCTCATCCAATTTAAAGTGAAGAGAGGTAAGTGTCATAGCCCTGACCTCTTTCATTGTTTCCCTGAACTCTTCTTTCATTTCCCCAACCTCTTCAATCATTTATAGAATTAAAGAGTATAGTTTGTTGAATCTTTCACATCCTATTGATTCTCACACCGAGCATGAATCGCATGATCTTATATGTTAGTGATGATCAAAACACCAACAAAATCACATGAACTAATGAACTATGAGAAATATGATTCCCACCATAATTGGGATATGTAGGAAGCCTTTTCAAGGCACAAGATCAAAGGTAATCCTCTTCATTATTAAATACAAATCATATTCCCCTTAATCTGGTTGTCCTCTATAGAAGAAAACATAGAGCTAAGCCCCAAAATCACCTTGAGAAAAAACATCCCTCATGGTTCCTTCATTAGGGATATCCTTACCATGAGTAATCTCAAACCTATCATATCAAAGGGCCATACTTTTCTATGATACATAAACCTGATGGCCTCCATAAACATGGGTCCTCACCAAATATCTTTGTGGTCCTTGATTCCCATCCAAACAAGATATGTAGGAAGCCTCCCAGTGGTTGAAACCCAACATTATAAACCAACCATTTTCTTCTGGTCCATACACCAGTAGGGTCTCATTCAATATGGAAACTCATACCCCTTCCATATTCCATGGGATGCATAGCTATAAGTGACACACCAAACATTGACTAGTAATCTTCTACCTAGATCTCTTCTCCACATGATATTAAACTATATGGTTGGGTCATTATCACATGACCTTAAAATTTATGATGTGTCCCATTAAGTTGAACCGAACTATGTGGGTTATTATTCCTTTCACCAAGATATGTAGGTAGCCCATCTATGTATTCAATACCTACATCATAACAACTTCCATATCCCCAAAAAATGATAAATTAAAGGGTGACATTCATCTACCCAGATGACCATAAACTCCAGAGTTCCCCACTATGTGGATTAAAAACCATTATCATCTTAACAACAAACAATGAATCTCTAAGTAGTTTATCAGTAGATACCATTTAAGGATAGCCTTAGATACCTACAAATACCTTCATCAAAAAAGAACCTAGAATACATATATATGATTTTGAATTGCCCACAAGATAATAATTGATTGCTAATATTAGGATTATTCACATCATACTGGGGAATTAATGAAGGATTCATGAACATATCTTAAATCTATAAAAGTGTCCTAGAGTAAGAAATAATTCCCCCTAAAAGGGTGAGATGGGCCCTGACCTCCCATCCTCTTGACCAATGTGATTTGTTAATTATCATAGGTCAAGAAACCTAACAAAATCCTTATTTTGGAATGTTGGTCTCTTTGGATATAAAACCATTGGGTGTTTCAGGTTCCATGAAAAAAATCAATTGGAAACCCTTCAAAAACAATGATTTCCCAAACGAAGTCACATTTCGGGCGAAAACAAAAATGGTGAACCTGACATTAATCCTAACCAAGATGATACTATTACCCATCTATGAGGCTCGTATCAATTGATAAAAGAGGATCAGAAAAGTAAATCAGTGATGCATATGTTCATCCAAAATGATTTTGACTTAATAATGTTCT
The DNA here is from genome assembly GCA_963277665.1 of Viscum album. Classification (NCBI taxonomy): domain Eukaryota; kingdom Viridiplantae; phylum Streptophyta; class Magnoliopsida; order Santalales; family Viscaceae; genus Viscum; species Viscum album. The sequence continues at coordinate 1,151,253,108 of OY728152.1, forward strand.
TTTTTATATGTCGATTTCTTATACATTCCCTCCTTTCCAAGAATCCATTCAATACTAATGGATTCCTTCAAGTTTACACCCATGAACACCCTAGACGCTGCTCAGACCAGATCCTTATCATCACAAAGTATGCCATCACTGAGTCAACATCTTCAATGTTTCTGGTTCGAGAGTACCATTAAAACGATTCAATCCCAACCCCAGACGTTGCCTGACATGCCCTCCAGATCGACAATCACCCTCAGTCATCTAGACAATGATGACCGGTGGTCCTGAAGCTGATGACGCCAATCGCTATCTTTAACTATTTTTGGAGCTTATCACCAAAAAAACAACCAATCCCTCCCATATTCTAGGTAGTTAAACCAATAGGCCACCTATAGTCTCATAAAAAAGACAAATGTGTCCTTCCCAAAGGTCATTTCCAAAAATCACCATCGCTAATGTCACACAGTAGTAAACCCTTGACATGATGAGGGTGATAACTTTGACAAATCGAACCAGGTCCCTCAGACCCTGGCACTCAAGAAAGCTTGCCAGGGATGAAAACTGGAAAACAAGAATCATGTTCTCACCTTTTCCCCTCTCTAGAGGCCCGCTAACCCAGTTTGGTGGAAAACAATGAGCAAGAACAAACACCCATCTGCCTTCAGACAACCCGCTAGAAGAACCGCCTGATGGAATTCAATGAAGCACATAAAACCTTTTTGGTGAAAAATATTGAGTTAGAAAATACACCCATCCACCTCCACTCATCCATTTAGAAGACACTCCTAGCATAATTCAAACAAGCCCACCAACCAAATATGGCATAAACCTTCAAGTAGGAACATACACCTGCTTGTACCCACCAAGCCTTCCAGAAAACTCGTCTGGAAACACTCAAATAAGTCATTTGAACATGTTTGGTGGCAAATGAGAAGAAGGCACACACACTTACTAATATTTATCAAGCCTTCCAGTATCCTCATCTAGAAGCACATGGGGAATTTAGTCACAAATTCTCGATGAAAAACAGAGGGAAGAATCAACTCTCTTCCCATGAGTACAATTAGCATCCACTAACAGAAAAGGGAGGATAGGAGTTGGAACATACACCTAATCCAGATGAGGAATGGACATATATCCCTATTCTAGCAGCTGAAGTCCCCACACATATCTTGGAAAAAGTAAAAGGGAATATGAAAATTCTTACCCACATACTACAGACTTGCCAGGATATCATAACAACTATGAAAGTAGTACTTAAGGGATATAAATATAAATTTATCCCCACAAATGGGGTAGCTTATAAACATGCCACCCCAAAGAAGACACGTACCTCTATTATCATCCAGGAGGTTCATGGGGCACACTCCCCCATATCATACGGACAATCAGATTGGGAACATACACTTTTTCCAATTAGAGATAATCGGCCTATTTGGATAGCCACTCCAAAGAAAGAACTTACACCTACCCATGACAACAAAATTTCCCAAAAAGTGGCCTGAACTTTTTGTAATAAGGCATTCAAGAAGAGGAATTTTCAAAACAGTTAGAAAATCAAGAGTCGATATGTGATTTGGCTCCTCTAAATGCTGGAGTTCTAGAAGACCTTAGAAATTTATCTCTTGTAGTTCAAGATCCTACCCTACCATTTCCAAATTATAAAAGTAGTAGCATAAATTATAAAGTTACTTGTCATAAAATTATTCATGGAAGCTTGATTCATAAAAATTCAGACAATATCAAGATCCTATATATTGATGAGAGCCACAGAGACCCTCTGTGTGTCCCAATGACCAAGGAGAAAGAGGGTCCACCACTTTTTATAATCCACAATGATGGTCATCCCCATGATGGAATTTTCTGCAAAATTTCTCCCCACAGTAGTGATTTTCATTTCCAAAATAATTCTCCAACTAACAATGTAGAGATGTGAAATCTATTTTTATCTTAAGGCACTTAAAAATTATTGTCCAGTCATGTTTGATTCCTTTTCACTGGTGAGTAAAATAATTTATCAACTGAAAGAAAACCCAAGGTGATGTTAATTCTCCAAACCACCCTTGGGCCATTTATCTTCCAATATAGTAGAGGAAATCTCAAATGATCCCATTGCTTATATTAAAATAATCTGGAAGCATCCAATCTGTTCATAACAGGTCGAGTAACCTATTGTGAAAGACAAATAATATCTAATAATCATGAGGAAGCTCTTAGATAAATATCATATAAGTTGTGTTCTACCCTTTAGACACATATCAATACAACATTCTAGAGTTGTTGGTGGAAGATTTTATGCAGGACATCAGCCTCAACATATGGAAAAATATCTATCACCTAAAATAAAATGTATTACATTATAATGATTAATAAACTCGTGTCAAGAAAATAGAGAGGTGGTAGTTCCATATTGACTTGGCATCTCTCCTGGATTCCGGACATCCAAAGATCAATAATCCACAAGGATCCCTTCAATGTGCATGCCTTAAAGAATTAATGTGGTTGTGAATGATGGTCACAGATACCCCATCTGGTGTTCTCATATAAGGATGGGGTGTACATGGAGAATTACATTTCACTATACTCTAGAGCCATTAAAATACCTCCAAAAGAAGTATCATGTAATGATATTACCCTAGGACATGTAAAAAAAATGAATTCTATTCATGACCGAAGAGATGCTAAAATAGAATAGGCCTCAACTGGTTTCCACCAAAGACATGCCTAAAGAGATAAATCTATTTAGATAATTTTTCATCAAGCATTTAAGAACAATGATAATGCATCCCTCTTAGAGAATTTCAGCTGTCAGATTTAAAAAATGTTTGAAATAACACAACAGTATTCTAAAATGGGAAATGTGAGTGAGAGTCATATAATGCAACTGGCCAAAGTTCTGACCAGAATTCATAAATTCAGAAGAGTAACTGTGCTGATAACAGCCATAATAGTTCAAGATCTTCCCCAACCCACATGGCAGGGTTCTTTTTTAACCAAAGCCTTGAATCCATAAAATAGATCTCGAAGGGTTGAGAAGGAAGAATAGGAATAGCCTCAGCCCATAGGGTTGGGGGTCTTTTCACATCAACAATACCCTCCTCAAAAGAAGTGATTTTTATCCTAATTAAGGAAGAAGATGAAAAATGAACACAAAAATGATGTATCAGAAGATTCCATTTGGGTTAATGTTCTCCAAAAAATCATCAAGGAACCGACCAAGAAGAGGACAAGGTCCCCTGGAGGGCACAAAATAAAGTGATCCCACAGAATTCCCAACATAATGTATGTGATAAAATAGGCATATGTGAATGTCATCAATTCCATTGTTGAACACCCTAGAGATCATAAGACCGATTTAGAGGATCTTGGAGAAGAAGATCATGTTCCTGAGATGGCCCACACTGAAAAGAATGCAGAATTTATGCATACCCAAAACTGGAGGCACATCCAAAATTTGGGTATCCCCTCAAATAATCCATCTCTAACTCCTTGAAATGAATCTAATAGGGGAAAAGGTAAGGGTCAGACCATGTCTCACCTTCCCCATGGATACAACCAATCCCATTCTCTAGAGGAAATATTTTCTCAGAAAGTGGAGAAAATGATAGAGTTGAGAAGACTCAATGCAATGTTACTCTAAGGAAATATTACTATAATATACTCCCTACAAGAACTCCCTCAACTCGCACTTCTAATTGGAACATCTCAACAAAGAGGGATTAACACAAAAACTAAAGTATACATGGAACATTCTCTCAATGTGGGACATAAAATAAAAATAAATTTGAATCCCACAACAGCAGATCAAGAATTCCCTCTATTGGGTACAAAGAAATAACATGGTCAGGCACATCCTTATAGGCATTCCCCTATTGATTAATCTTGATAGATACCAACGGTGCTACCACCAGTGGTGCCAACAATCATCACACATGTTCAGGCTCCAAACTCCATATCTATTCATTTCTCAGATCAAGTGGGCATTCCTCAAATGATTACGAACACCATTGAGTCATTAATGACTCAATTGTAATCTTTAGAAGGATGACGTGCACCAGTACAACAAGAAAATAAGGATTACCCTGAATGGGTGGATCCTACCCATCATCATCCAATCTTTGGGAATCTTACATTTCTGATTTTCATCAGCTCATGAGATCCATAACAGCACTTAACACATTTTGTCTCTCACTACGATCCCATGACGAGAACCCCTGAGAAACTAGAAGCAGTGAAACTAAGATGTTTCGTTAAATCATTTTATGCCCCATCCATTGTATGGTACATGAGTTTGTAGTCACGATATATTAATGGATGGGAAGACCTCCATCAAAATTTTCTTTTTAGATTTTAGTTCACTACTATAAAATAAAATAGTCTTTAATCTCACAAACTACAACCAAAGAGAGAATGAAAGGGTTTCAAAATTTATTACTTGGTGGAAGGGATTAACATACTCTTTAAATATACTAATCCATTAAGAAAATTTGTTTCCCATTTGTGTAGGAAATATATTTAAGGATTTGTTATCACATTTAATCCATGTGAAAAACACATGAGGGTTTAAAGACCTTGCCTCAATTTTTCAATAGGTGTAGAATTAAATCACAGAGACTAAAGAGAATTCCTAAGTATTACCATCAACTTTGGTAAAAAGAGAAAGAAATTAAGAGGATACTACAGTTACACTTAAATTGTCCCTTTTACCCATTCATACTTCAAATACATCATCATACCAAAGGGATCCAACTCCCGATCATCAGATGAAATGACCAACTCATCAAAATGATCAAAAATTTCAAAGGTGGAGATAGTTTAAGGAGTTTAAAAACAAGGTATATTATTTTCAAAATAACCAATTCCTTGGATACTTCATCTCAACTTTAGAAAAAAACATAGCTCAGTTTCCAAGGACAAAGAAACCTAAAAAATAAGGGGACGATGACCTACCAAACTATTTTACCTTCCATAAAATGTTGGTTCACCCCATCTAGTAGTGTTTTAATGATTTCCAAAAAAATATGGTGAAACAAGGGCATGTGAAGCTAAAAAATTAACCTGCCTAATTAGTATGTGTTACTTCTACCAATCCCAAGAAGGAATGCATGTGGCATGAAGTAAATATAAGAATGATAATAAATCAGATGATTGGATGGTCATGAAAACAATCAACTAAAATCATGTAACTCTACGAACAGTGTTGAAATAGTAGATTATGTCTCCAGTATCTTTCTCTATAAAAAATCCCACTTTATCAAAAACTCAGTCCACTGACTGTCAATCCTCTAAAAAAAGACATGGATAGAAGGATAAAAATATAGAAGATGAATATGGACTTGTTTCAAGGCCAATGTAATCCTTGAACATAGTATATTTCATTCCACCTTCTCAAAATCATAGGCACCGCCCCACCAAACAACACAAAAAAAATATACCTGCTGGGAAAAATCTTTATCAGGCGAGGATTTGATCTTCAACTCCATTAATATTATTCAGTCAATGGATCCCTATGAAAATGATGATTCCAATTATGAACCTAAGTTCCCAACAATTTATTGGGGAAGTGGGGGAAGAGGGTGTTATGTTCGAGGATATAAGAAAAGATTTGGTTGTTCTAGAAGCCACCACCCCTGCTCAAACTATTTATGCTGCAGAAAATCATAGGAGAGAACTCTAGTAAGATTATAATGGATAAGGGAACTCCCCCACACCTGACAGGGTATACCCTTATATGATCATCTTTGAATATAGGTTAGAGGTTGTACCACCACCTCTTAGATGAGTGTGAAGACCTAGCTTTCCTAATTAACCAAGGATTGAGGCACTTCCAGCTCCTACCACAAGAGAGGGTCTATCCAAATCAGGAATATCAACTCCCTGAGTACCTACAAAATAGAATCTATATGCTAGAAAATGAAAAACTCTGGATCAAATGTATGATGTTTTGAAACAAATTTCCCAAGTACCAGCCAAGTTATCAATATTGGGTGCCCTGAGATTATCAAAGACCTCTAGGAAGCACTCATCGCGGTTTTGTCAAGCCCTCAAGAGTTAGAAGTTCTGATTTATTCCAAAGAGGATTACCATATAGAAAATGATTCTACAGAATTAAATGAAGTCATATCTTTCATAGAGTAGGATGAGGATGTTTTCATACAAGGACACATTAGGCCCTTGTGCCCATCCTGTGAGATCAATGACATAGACTCCCGATGATCCTTTATTGATAATAGATTGGGGGTAAATATCATTCCCATTCATACAATTCATCGATTGGGTGTCACTAAATCCCACTTTTATCTCTCCACATTGATGTTACATGGTTATGAAAATAATGACCAAGAACCTCTAGATGAGATTACACTCAAAATCGAGTTTAGAGATCTTATATCTAATTCAAAGTTTATTGTTGCCCAGTAGGACATAGATTTCAATATTATTATAGGAATAGATTAGCTACATAAACATGCAGTCATTCCTTCATCATTCCACAAATGTCTCATATATTGCATAAATAGACAAATTGGGGCATTTCACAGTGACATGTCACCATTCAAAACATTTGAGTCTTAGTATATTAATGCGGAGTTCTATTACGATGGAGGAAAATGGTCCATGGAAGATGATGTTTGAATAATCAATGCTCTGAATGGACTAGAAAAGATCCTAGATAATCAATTTAGGAATATGAGTGTAGATTACATGCTACCCATTAATAAAATTGAAAGTATTGTCCCAAATCAAATCGCACATTTAGTTTCTTCCATAACATTAGTTGTGGAATCTAAACTTGAAAGTACAAGATAAATAATTAACTCACTAAGAAGTGATACAATCTTAAAGGGATATTTGTTCATTCCATCCACCGAGATAACAAAGATATTTCTACTTCATTATCCAGTTTTGATGAAGTTGACACACTATTGGGTAAAATAGAGATCGTGATTATCAATCTCGCATCTTCTTCTCAGAGCTTCAAAAGGATTGTTCATCATTAGTTGGGACAGAGATGGTTTCCTCCTCTTTAGGATGTCAAAATACCAAATCGTCCCCTATATCTGAAAATATTTCATCAACATATTCCATCCATTTAGAGACACAAGAAGTAACAAATGGAGAATATTAAGAAGATTAAGACCTCAGAGACTCCCCTCTAGCATTTGAGAATGGCTTACCCACCACTATGAATGAACATGGAAAAATAAATCTAGTAATAGAAGAATATCTATTCCCCATTATGATTAGTATGATGATGAATTATAAAGAGAATGATGTGTATAATTCCTTTCTAAAGAAACAGTGGGATGTGTTTTCTTAGAATTATATTATAATTTTAGGTCTTTCCCATGAGTTCACCACACATCACTTGGGATTTTCAGAAGAGCATCGGTGATACAAGAAACAGTAAGAATAAGACACCCAACTCATGCCTCCAAAATTGAGGCTAAAGACAACAATATCATTAAGGATGAATTCATTAGAGAGGTACATTACACAATGTGTATATCCAACATTTTCCCTATGAAATAGAAGAATGGAAAAATCAGAGTTTTCATTGATTTTAGAGATATCAACCGGTATGGTCCCAAAGATGACTTCTTGGTTCCAATCACACAACTCATGATTGATGCAAAAACTGGCTACTAATCCATTTACTTGATGGATGGATATTTTGGGTACAATCAAATTTGAATGGATCCTAAAGATGAAGAATTGACACCCTTCAAAGAAACTTGAGGCATATTTTGTTATCAGGTAATGCGCTTTGGATTAAAGAATACTTGTGCCACATACCAACGTGCGATGCATCATATCTTCAAACCCTTCTTGGGATGTTTTATTGAATTCTAAATAGATGACCTAGTTTACAAATCAAGGGAACACTCTGATCACCTGGATGACTTATAAATTAATTTTATAACGCTTCGATAGCATAATCTGATAATAAACCCCTAGAAATGTGATTTTTGGGCAACATTAAGAAAATCATCAATTTCATTATACGCCATTGCAGCATCGAAGTTGATCCTGATAAAACTAAAGCTATCCTTAGCATGTCACCTCCGCAAAACTTGAAGGAGTTGAGAAGAAATCAAGGAAACTTATCCTCCATCTAACGCTTCATATCCAATCTAGAAGGAAAGTGTTTTCCCTTCACCAAATTTATGAGGAAGGGGGTCACATATCAATGGAATAATGACTTCTACGAGGCATTTGATAACATAATGAAATACCTATTGAGTCCACCGGTATTAATACCACCTGTTGGAGGAAAGATACTCATTATTTATGTGATAGCCTTAGAGAAATCACTGGGTGACATACTTGATCAGAATAATGATGTTGGGAATGAAAAAATCATTTATTATCTCAGTTGAACCATGATCGATGTAGAGACTCGATATTAAGATATTGAGAAGAGATTCCTATCATTAATTATTGTAGTTAAAAATCCGAGGAACTATCTGTAATATCACATGGTCCACTTGGTCTCTCACAATAACCCACAAAAATTTATACTCAGTCATCCTATGCTTACAGGACGTCTAACACGATGGGTAGTTGTTCTACAGTTGTTTTATATATAGTTTGGGCCTCAAAAATCAATAAAAGGACATGGATTGGAAGAATTCTTTGATGAGAATCCATATACAGAAGAAAAAACATTAAATTATGAACTTCCTAATGAAGAAATATTCTCAGTTTAGGACAATTCCTGAATATGGGAAATGTATTTTGATAGTTCTTCCAGGAGTCCAACGGGAAATAGAATGGAATATTGTAAGCTATATAATGATGGGTTAGGGATTGAACTTATTTCCCTATAGAAGTCAGTTCTTATATATTACTTCTTATTATTTAAAGGTGGTACTAATAGTGAGGAAAAATACCAGGCTCTCATTGCAGACCTGGAATTGTCACTTCATGTATTAGTAAACCACCTAGATGTGAAGGGTGATTCATAATTGGTAACCAAGAAGATCAATGAGGATTATGACATGATAAATGAAGATATATTTCTCATATGTGATTATGTATTAGGGTAAATGGAAGAATTTACCTTACATACAATATTTTTTTACGTATTTCTATCACAAAATTCCCAGGACGATGCATTGAAAAATGCACCCAAAACCCTAGCAGATCCAAACTAGGATGAAACATTCATCAGCATTTCCCATCATTGTATGGTTTCACATTTTGGTTAAATTAGAATGGTGTAAATTAATTAAATCATCCCCATTCATGAGCCATATGTCCCTTCCATGAGATAGATGACACCCATAATTGAATATCTCCAAGACAGAGTACTTCCACCGTATAGAGTTAGCAGAGAGCAGATCCAGTGATGAGCATCTAATTTCACTCTTTATGGTGGACAAAATAATTGGATGATACTTTCTAAATATTTATTTGATGTAATTATACTTAGATGTACAGATATGGAAGAAACTATAACTGCTATGAAATAAGTACATTCAATTGCCTACAGTTCCCACCATTCTGTGTATAAACTTTCGGATCAAATTCAAAGGCTTGGATACTTCTGGCCTTAGATTATGCAGGATTTTATATAATTAAGTCAAAAGTGTTATCCTTACCATGTTCATTCCAACTTCATCCATCAAAACCCATATTTTCTACATACATCCAAATAATCCTTGACATTTGGTACATGGGGAATGGATATATTGGGACCTTATCCTCCAGCTACGGCTAAGAAGTTCAAGTACATCCTTACTACTACTGTTTTGTTCTCCAAATGGGTTGAAGAAATACATCTTTAAGAATTCAGGTCCAAAAGAATTGTCTGCTTAATCAAAACCAATATCAATACCAGATTTGGTGTCCCTCATACCATATTGACGAAAAATGACATAAATTTTTGTTCTGATGAGGTAGATACGATATATTAGGAACACAATATCAAATCCAACCATTCATCACCCTATCATGAAGTGTCCAATGGAAAAATATAGGATTTCAACAAGACGTTGTACAAAATAATCCAAAATATGGTGGATAAAGATAAGAAGTCTTGGCATAATAATCTCTTTCATGCCTTATGGGAATATATGACTACAACTCGTACTACCACATAGTAAACCCAATACTTTCTAGTGTTCAAAATATAAGAATTAATTCCCATTTAAGTTTAGTTTTCATCACATCAAGTTTCCATTTTGTATTAGTTATACATTGATGAGGAATACTAGAAACGACTAGATGAGTTAGAGCGACTGGAAAAAAAGAGATTGAATACCTTGCATTACTTAGAATTCTATCAGAACTTAATAGTTCAAGAATTCAACAATATGGTATGCCTTTTTTCATTCCTTAAATGAGATTTTGTTTTGGTCCTTAGGACACCAATGATACCAAGAAGGAAGCCTCCAAATCTTGAGCAAAAGTGGGAGGGACCATACTCTATACATAAGGTCCACTATAATGGAGACTGTTCCTTAATCTCAAAGGATGGATAACTCACTAAAACTCCAACCAATGCATGGTTATTGAAAACTTATTTTTTATAATCACACAATGTTTTTTCTATTTGCATGATAATAAAATTGGTTACAACCATTGTATTATCTATAAGATGTTAAACTAATCAAAACAATATTTTCCATGTTATACGATGTTAAACTGATGAGCATCATCATCATTGTCACATGATGAGAAAATATATGACATGAGGTCCTAATTTCATGATGATAAATTTCATATCACCAGTTTTCCTCACCACATGATGTTAAACTGTACGATTAACATTTACCTTGTTTTATATTATAGAATTCCCCAATGTACCATGAGTTAACATTTTTTATGGTCCTTCAAAATATGAGTAGATTCCATGTGTAAACCTCAATAACCTCATTTCCTAAGTTTGGATCAAAACTACATTGGATAGAACGTTCAATAACTATGTGTGGCTTGATTCTTTCTCAAGTAATATATATAGTGACCCCCAGATCTTCTATCTTGGGTATAGACACAATGTTTCTTTCATATAAGGTAAAATTCATCCATACCACATGGCGTTAAACTTCATTGTTCTTCAAGAACTATATATGGATTGATTCTTATTCCAATGAGATATGTAGTGACGACCAAATTTCCAATATTGGGTCCAACTGTGACCATGAAAGAAAAGATATCCTCTTTTCCTATATATGATCCAATTATATACTGGGAACTCTTCTGAAATATATGGTTTGATTCTCATACCATCATGTATCTTGGTTCTGACCATTATTCTAGAAGGTATTAAAGAACATCCATTTTTACATAAAAATTAATTTAGTGCGGAAACCATTGTTAGGAACAACGTGTGTCTTGATTCTCACTCTAATGAGATATATACTGACACCTAAATATCTAATCATTGGTCCAAACATGATAAAAAAATTTCCCATCACTCCCTATTTATATGGATCATACCTACACAAAGAATATTTCATTAATAATTATTCATGGCTTGATTCTTTAACAAAAAAGATACATAGTGACACTTGGGTTCTAACCCATGGTCTAACTATTTTATTTTCTTCTTTTCACGTCGGTTCATCTTCATCTATACCGCATGAGGTTAAACTGCATAGAAGATTAAAAACTATATGTGGCTTGATTATCATTACAATGATATACATAGTGATTCCCATATAACCTATATTAGGTTCAACCATTATTTTAGTAAAGACACCCCCTTCTTTTTCCCTGTTCATGAATCAGATCTGCCTAGGTAAAATATCCTAGACATATAGCCTGATTTTCATTATAATGGGATACATAGTGATGCCTTGAATCTATAAATTTGTCCCAACCATTTGTTTAGAAATTATAAAAAATCCCCTTTTCCCCATGTCAAATCCCAATTGGTATGGGGAACATTTATCTAGAACTATGTGTGGCTTGATTCTCACCCCTGTGAGATATGTAGCGATGTCTAGATCTTCAATCGTAGGCCTAGACATATCACAATATAAAGAATCTTCCACTCTCCCACATATGAATAAAAATCTATGTAGAAGATTTTATTCTTGGGTGATCGCCTTAGAGATCCCGCTAAGGAAACAAAAGATATCCCCCTTATACAAATGAGTTAGATATATGTATGGGACTCAAAACTCATGGACAATATCATTACAAATACTTCCCTTGTGTATTGGACATTACTCTTTTCTCATATCATACCCAAAATATTTAATACATTCATATTTTCATAATCATTCTTCAGTTTCATGTAGAATATTGTTTGATTCCGGAGAGCTCTTTCTCTTGACTATGTTGCACATGCCCAAGTTATCCTTGCATTAGTTGCTTATATAAGGGGCTTGTCAGCTAATGGATTCCACTATTTGGAATTGTAGCATATTCCCTATCTGTCCTTGCATAGTATGTCCCCCCATAATGGGGTTTTCAAATAGCAGCAATTCATTCTTTGGAGATTCCTCTTCTATCCATCAAAATATTGATGGTGGTATATAGGATCCCACAATTTTAAATCATCTATCCTTTGCATATTTGTCCCATATCCTTTCTCCCAACTTGAAAGTATCCAAGCTCATGGTTTACACATTCCCCATTAACTTTCCCAATGAATACATGAATAAACATGGGTCATTTGACCCAATATATTTCAATGTTTCTATAATATTTTATTCCTATTCATATGACCTAAAAATACATGCACCATACATCCCATGCTTGGGTCAGGCCTTCATAAAAGGAATATTCCCCCAATTTTTTTGGAAATTATTACTTGAAATACCTCTTATGTATTCAGGAACTTTTTCTCAATAAACCAAACTCTGTTCTTGGTAATATCAAAATCTATATAAACATTAATTGGATTTTAGTAACACAATTTCATAATTCTTGAGATCTCATTTACCTAACAATACAGTACGTTCCCCCATTTTTCCTTGCATAATGTTTTTTACATAACAGGCATGTCATCCTAAGGATACCATTATTGACTATATAGTAGATGACCCTATTGGCATTGCTTAAAACAACCCCATAATGGGTTTTTCAAGCAATGGTAACTTTTTTATTATAAGAGACCTCCTCTAATTCCATCATCTCTTTTTCTCATATCACCCTCTGGATCGGGTAATCCCCAAATCCTAGCTTACAACTCTCTCCTTACATGCTTGAATATAGTATCATATTTCAAGACATATTACTAAGAATTTGAGAACCATAAAACCCTCAGTAAAATCTAAATACCTTTAATAAAAGCCCATAATTTAGGTGTTGAATGACTTGAAACTGATTTGCATAATGTCCTTGCTGCATGAATTGAAACTGCATGGCCTAATTTCCTTTCTACAGGACTTGAAACTGAACAACATAATTTCCTTGCTTCATGACTTTAAACTGCACAACAAAATATCATAAATCCTATTTCTGATACAGTATACCCTCCTTCGCATATCAGTTTTTTGTAGGAGTGGATTCTCATTCATTGCCTATGTCGATTAAAATGATTCCTTTATTCTCATACATCTTCCATTAGAAAATACACCAACTATTGTCTTGAGACATCCAAATCATAAACATTATTTGTTCATCAATGAATGAATGTCAAAATTATTGAAAAGTCTTTTACCTGACTATGCAGTATGTGACCCCAGTTGTCCTTTCATAAGACAGCCACATAAAAGTCTTGTTAGCCTAAGGATACCACTACTTGACTATGCGGTACGTGCCATAATTTCCCTTGGATAAAAAATCCTTATAATGGGGTTTTTAACCAATGGTAACTTCATTATCAGAAGATACCATCTCTATTATTGAATACCTATCTTGGATTTGGAAATAAAAAAAATTCTCAAGAATCCCATTGCATGTACCTAAAGAATATTAGAACATTTCTTTCCATCAATCCTTATTTGGGTAATTATTTCAAAATTCATGGCCAAAGCTATTTGACCTAAAATACTAGCATTATTAGTCTGACATGCATTAATTTAAACTACACGTTATAAGAGGCATAGTACTCTATAGGTTTAAAACTCACAAATGGAAATATGGATAAAAGTTGAGTCTCCTCTCACTAGACCTACACTCTTTAGGGTTTAGTAAATATCGAGTAATAAAAAGTTAAAAGGAATAAAATATTCTAGGTTGAAAACCAAAAAATAGAGGCCATATAAAAATCCAAAACTCACCCTCTAATTCTCTTCTATATTTGTATTAGACAATAAAATTAGGGTGATAACATAAAAGACAGAAATTTTATAGGATTTTCCATATGACCCTAGTAACAGTCAAACTATGCTCATTAGGACCCATAAAATAGGCAAAAAAAATTAAAGTTCCCCATCCCTTTCATTGTAATTATGATTAGATAGCATAAATATGTAATGTTATGAAAATTATATTTAATGTTATGATTATATGAAAAAATTAGGGATAAATACATATATTATCGGAGACAAAATACTTTTCTTTTATGTAGAAAAATCAGAGGAACGTCCACATAATGGAGTCTCTCTATATTGTATTACAATAGAAATTCAGTAAAACTCTTCATTTCTTGAATAGCCTAAAAATATATATCAACCACTTTTTGAAGCTCATTCAATCGAATAGCCTTAGTCTCCTCGGCTCTACAAAGTGCTTCCATGGCAGCCCCCAATGGTAGTTACTCCTAGTTCGGATTCTTATAATGATTAGTGGAGTTTTTGAAGTTCCATTGGAGAAGCGTACAACTCTTGTTGAAGGTCTGTCACCCCTTGTTGAAGGTGAAACACCGCAAATTATTTATCCATGATTTCCCTTTTGAACTCTGCCAATTTTTCGTTAACGTTGGCCTCTTCCTAGGATACTATGGCTCAAAAACTCTCAATGTTAGTGAGCATTTTGGTCTTTATGAGTTCCTTGGAAATGTTATACTCTTGGTCCTAGTGGAGAAAATTATCCTACAACACAATATAGATTTGGTGATAATCAAATACACCAAATCCCAATACGCTAAATAGTGATGGAATTCATCCAAAATGTAATAGAATCTCTTCCAAAGGCGTCTCAAAGATCATTTTCCAAATGATCCACCATGTCTTTTCATGTGTAATATTAAGGGGAAAATGAAACTCTATGTATAATTTATAGTCACTTCCATGAGGCATGATGTATTAGGGAATCAAATCACTCATTTATGTTCCTTACACTGCTCCCTCCAAATAATTAGATTCCTCACCTACTATTACTGGTCGAGAAAATGGAGAAGCTTCACCTTCTGACCTATCCACAGAAGCTGATAATTCTTAATGGTGAATACAAATCTACATTACCTTCAAAAGAGTAGAAAAAATGGATTATAATCAAGGATGTCAGTGGAATTTACCTAGTAACAAGTCGGCTACTTGAGTATATTCGTTCCTAATACTCCCATCTACAAAATTCTAAACAACCACCTCTTGGGGAAGGGAACACTTCTGAGATTGTTCTGCCACCATGATCAAAGGATCAAGAGCATCTCCCAATTCTACATTCCTAGTTGGTATTTCTATGACATTAGTAGAGGTAGGATGGAGTGGATTTCTCCTTTTTTAAAGGTTCATTATAAAATTATTTTCATTCAAAGCTGCATAAGTTAAACTTTGAAGTGAAATATCATATGAAAGAACAAATATGTTTGAAAAATGAAAGAACGAGAAAACTCACGTCCTTTGAATTCTTCATGAAAGTCTCCAAAATACTTGATGGAACTTGGAATATTAATATATGGATTAAAGGATCCCATCATTTTAGTGTATATGGATTTATATATCACTGCATCCTTACTATTTAAGGTATCCAACAAATATTTATCAAGACCCACATTGGTTGTGTGAAATTTTTCTCCACTAGATATTCAACCAAAACATTGTTTCCATGACTTGTAGAGTTATAATCAACACTAAATCCTTCCTCAGACTTCCCAAGATCCTCATTTATCCCTCATGTGGAAATAAGAATATCATCATTGATCACCACTGAGTCCTCTGGTGCCGAAAACAGATATGAAATATTATGAGTATTGTAATTTTAGAAACCGCAAAGGGTGCCTAAATTAAGTACCTAAAACATTAACATTAACCTCTTGCCTTCCCGTGGAAGTGGTATTAGGCACAACCACACCCCATGAAACTCCATCTATCAAGGTAATGGATTTATCAGCACAAATGTGTACTTCCCCAAAGATATCCTTCTCAATCCTTGAAGGACCATTACCTAATCCTTTAAGGGAATAATGTGACTTGGATTCTAAATAAATATGAACATAGTCATCTATGTCTGTCAAGAAATTCAGAATACCCGATGATAGTTCAAATACTCTGTTTGATGTACTCATCAGACCAACTTGAATTATATTTTTCACTTCGTTTCATAAGATAGTGGAGAGATTGTTCTACTCTTCTTATTAGAGGAGACCTGGGGTAATGGGTGAGTAATTTCCCTTGACATCACCTCCATCATATCCCCCTACTAGTTGAGTGTTTTGAGGATTCAGGGGCCTCATTCACTATCTCAATAGGGGTACCCATAGGCCCATATTTTGGTGACTCAAGCACCTTTTCTATCGCTTCCTCTTATCTCATTTAAAAAAGTAAAATGAAATTCCATCAATATTAGTGATTGTGGATGAAAGAGAAGAAAATAGAAAGAAGAAAAGGGAAATATATCATCAGTGTTAACGTAAAGTTCTCATTCCTCTATAGGGTGAACAATTACCCCTTCAAATACTCCTCAATCTAGAATAATTGATACTCGCTTTGAGGCTAGGACTTGATCAATGGTTTCATATATGAAAACCTCCAACTCCTTGATATACTCCTTTACTTTTTCTAGATTATTGTTTGGATGACAATTAGAGGGTTATTTAATATCAATAAACTCTGGAATTCAATGTCTGAACTAGATAAACTCTCATGAATCCTTGAGATTACAAGTATTGATTTCCCAATAATGGATTACTAAGGGATGCACATTGTTTGTATTTGATGTGGTTGAATATGGGGAAAACTCAACACCCTCTTATTGGAAATCCTCTTCAGGCCTCATTTCATATATAGATGAGTGAGGTGATGAGACAAAAACCTCCTCCCGATGATGGCGACTATATCTCCTTGGCTCTAGGGGCATTATTGTTGGTTCTAGGCACAGTGGAAGTGCAGGATGGGTGTGTACCCAACATTGAAAATTACCATAATCGATGATTAATCTGGGATCAATAAGATGATGAACACTAGTATCCACAGAACATAATCAAAAATAAAATTCAATGGGGAGAACCCAGAACCTAGAAAATAGGATCAACATATTTTGATTATAATTAATTTAATTAAACTAGAGAACTACCTCCAAGGTTTTTCATTCTTCACTGATGTGTCCGACCACGAGTCCAAGGTGTGGCTTAGTTACGATGTAGTATCCACATATAGAAATCATCTAGAGGTGACCCACACATGCTCCACATATCTCTAGATGTCTCTGAAGGAGTCTCTGGGTGCTAACATAGAAGATCCTTTCACTTGTGATGTCCACCTTCAATCTCCTTGAGAATCACTTCCAAAATGTACTCCTTGATCTAGTGGAGGAGGATCTCTCTCATTCTTGAGAGCTTTCTTGGAGAGGGAAGTGGTCTCTACACTTGAGATATTTTCTCCAATGATGTTATGCCCAAAATGACCGGTTAGTTGGTTTAATGTCTCATTGGATTTTATAGAGAATAATAACATGATGGGGAATTTAATTCACCAGGTAATAAAAAATAATTAGCACATGTTCGGTTACCTAATTTGTTATTCCATGTGAAACCCCATTTCTAGTAATAATAGAAATGGAATTATTTCCATGACATGGGATTAACTTGCCCAATATATTTAAATATTATTTAACCAAATAATATTTAATATTAATTAACCAAATAATATTTAATATTATTTAACCAAATAACTTTTAATATTATTTCTCACTGGTCCCATAACATGGTCTTCCAATCCTCTTAAATATTTACTGGGCCTTGAATAATGACTATTTATTTGTTAAATAAATATAACTACATTATTTACTGATAAAAAAATATTATGTCTGCAATATATTCTCTAGAATAACTAGAGATGAAATAAATGAGATCAGGAATAATTTAATAATTATTAAACCAAAACCAGGAATAATATTTATTCAACTTGTAAATAAATAAATTATTTAACTAAGATACTGGCTACACTTAGTATGTGACCCTCTTGGCCCCTTTCTTGTTATCATTAGGAGGTATTTCCAAAAGTCCAAGATTACTATCTAGAAATGGTTCAATGCACCAAGAGAAAATTTCACAATGATATGTCACCTCATTCAAAAACTTACCATGTAACATAATCCCTTTATCTTGATATCTCCAATCAAGCAGGTTGCACGCTAGTGTCATCAAACCATGTGCTCAATTTATCATTCTTTGATATCCCACAATTGAACTTGACTAGAGAATACCCTGGACATGGATTTAGTTAGGATATACCATTTCCATCAAAGGTCTTGATATATCTACTTCCATAGAAGTGAATAATCCTTTCTCGTATTATTTATTAATGCAGTATTACTCATGACACACCCAACATATCCTAAATCTTCATGAACATCTGTCATCACAGTTTTAATGAATTCATCTACATGCATGATTCAAAATAGACATTAATAATAATCATAAAGTCTAAGGACCAATACACAAGTCTAGAGATAAAAACATCCAATGACACTTATGAATGTAGATTTCCTACTGGAAAGTATTGTTTTCAGGATATCCTCTTGGATATTACCAAGGGAACACACCATGAGAAGGTGCCTCAGAGTTTCATGAGTACCCACCATATATAGATTGTATCATTTGTGTCCCTTAAAATGATATCATCTGGAATTAGAAAAAATATTCAAGAATAGTTTCATGGAAATTTTATGTTCTCATCATAGTAGGGATCCTCTATGTCCTTCTCGTGTGACAACTATTCTTATAAAGTTATCACATATTATGTCACGTAGAAGAATAATCATGATGTGATAGGGAGTTTATTTATATTCATCCAATGAATACATGTTTATCATAAAGTAAAAAGAAGTCTGTTTCTCAAGAACCAACTCCAATAGAATCCCACTTTCACTAGATCCAACTACTAAAAAAATTTTGTCCACTAGCTCTCACTTGATATTCATACTTCTACTGAGATAGGCCTTTAGTCATGGAGTCTGCCATTTATCTTCCATAGGTACTCTTCTCATTTCAACTTCACCCCTTTGATAGAAATACCTCAATAGATGGTACTTTTGGACTATGTTCTCTGTCTTTTGATGTGGCCTTTTCTATTTTTCAATAGTCACCACTTCTGTATTACAAAAATACAATGTAATGGGATATTTACTACTTGGAACCACATCAAGTTGCTGGAAAATGTTTTGAATGTAGATAGATTACTTGGATGCATTTGAAACCACTATATATTTGAACTCTACTATAAAATCATTGAAAATGGATTCTTTGAACTCTTCCAACTCACAACTCATCTGTTGAGATAGAAAACAGATTCTAATTTAATAATTAGATCAATATAATCTATCAGAAAACCAGCATCATCATAGCCTCTGATGACAAGCTTCTTGTCACCTCCAGGCACCATGACAATATCCTTAGTTCTTCTCAAATACAAAAGGATAGTCTTAACAGCATTCCAATGTTTTTCTCATGGATATTCTTGATATTTTTATACCATTCTCAATGTATTGGAAACATCATGTCGGGTACATAAAATAGAATACATGATAGATCCTATCACTGAAGCGTATGGAATCTTACTCATCTAATCTTTCTCATATTGTCTCTGGGGACCCATTTTCTTAGAACGATGTATACCATGAGACACTAGAACTCATACCCTCTTGTATTGTTCCATACTAAATATTTTTAGCATCTGGTCAACGTATGTACTTTGACTTAGTCCAAATAGCCTCTTGGATCTATCACAAATGATCCTGATCCCTAGAATGTATGACAATTCAACTAAGTACTTCAAGGAGAAACACTTGTTCAACCAGTTTATGACTAACTACAATACTCATAACTCCTTTCTAATAAGAAATATGTTATCAACATACACTATTAGGATAACAACCACATTACCATTAAAATGCATGTAAACACATGGCTCGCATTCATTTTTAATGAAACCAAATTTTCTTATGGATTCATCAAATCAAATGATCCATGATCTGGATTCTTGATTTTATACATAAATGGATCTTTGAAACTTGAATACCCTTTTAGCATCACCTGGTGTCATAAATCATTCTGGTTGTTTCATATAGACATCATCATGAAGGATCCTATTAAGGAATGCAGTTTTGAAATCCATCTACCAAATCTCATAGTCATTGAAAGCTGGTAAGGAAAGTATGATTATTATGGATTTAGACATGGAAACTGGTGAAAAGGATTCCTCAAAGTCAATTCCATGATGTTGTTTAAAACATTTATCCACTATCATTGCTTTATTGGTACTAACTTGACCATCCATGTCTAGTTTCATTTTGAATGACCATTTACACAAAATAAGCTTCACATTAACTGGCGCATCAACTAGAACCCAAACCTGATTCTAATACATGAAATCCATCTCAAGATCTATATCTTTTATACATATTACATCTTTTGGGATCCCTAATGATTACTTTTAGGAGAGATGTTCGTTATTGTTCAATAATAATGAGTCACCATCCCCAATGACAAGGAAACCATCTCTCTCTGGTTCCCTTACCTCTCTTGTGCTCCTAAGTAGTAATTCTATTTCAGGAACTACCTCTTACATGGGGACATGTGAAACTTGTTCATGTACCATATCTTGTGTATGTTGAGCATCAACTTCAT
Source organism: Viscum album (assembly GCA_963277665.1). Lineage (NCBI taxonomy): Eukaryota > Viridiplantae > Streptophyta > Magnoliopsida > Santalales > Viscaceae > Viscum > Viscum album. Next base: position 1,151,274,001 of record OY728152.1, read on the forward strand.
TGAAATAAATCTTTATACCACCATCCTTTTCAAGGATATGCTCCCTCTCCAGAAAGACAACCTGTCTGGAAACAATAACTTTCTTGTCTGAGGGGTTGTATAGGTAGTACCCCTTTCTTTCCATAGGACACCCTATAAAGATACACTTTGTGTCCCAGGGTTCTACTTTGTTTCCTGATAAATCCTAAACAAATTCCTCGCATCCCCATACATGTGTATCCAACTAAGTGGGTTTCTTTCCACTCCATAGATTAAAGGGAATCCCATTTTCCACCTTATTTGTTACTTGGTTTAATGTGTATTACAAAGTTTAAAATTCATATCCCTAAAAGGATAATGGAACATGTTCAGGACTCATCATCAACCATACCATATCCAAAGAGGTACAGTTCCTCATTTCACTAACACCATTCAACTGTGGTGTATAAGGTGGGATGAGTTGTGATAGAATCCCATACTCCCGTAAAAGTTTTATGAACTCTTGTTAAGTTATTTTCCACCTAAATCCGATCAAATATTATTTATCTTCTTACCAATATGATTATATTATTCATTTTTGAACTCCTTAAAAATATCAAAGGACTCATACATATACCTTATTAAGTATAAATATCCATATATACTCAATTCTTCAATAAAAGTAATGAAGTAAGAATACCCACCACTAGATTCTACTAGAAATGCTCCACACACATCAGTGTGTACTAATCCTAGAAGCTATGTGGCCATTTCACCCTGTCCATCAAATGGTGGTTTATTCATTTTCCCTTGTAAATAAGTGTGACATATATCAAGAAGTTTTAGCTTGAAATATTCTGAACAACTATCTTGATAGATCTTTGTCAGACGCTTCTCGTTTACATGACCAAGGCGGTGATGCCACAACATGGTGTTTTATGAGTAATGTGAAGTTGTTTTTTATCAATTTCCAAGACTTGGTTCTCATAATTTAATACACCCAAACCATTAATTAAATGTTCCATACCATAAAATATGTTGTCCTTATAAAATTAAAAAAAATTTATTTTCAAACTTGAAAATAAATACATCTGTATCAAAACTCGATAAAACAATTATGTTCTTGGTAACACTAGGTACATAATAATATCCATGTAAAACCAAAATCATTCCCATTGAAAATGTGAGGTTTTAGTCACTAATGGAGAGAGAATACATCCTCGCACCATTGATATCTCGTAGATCTACCTATCCTATGTAAATTTTATGACATCTACTTGGTTCCTGCATTTGAATACAGATTTGAGCCCCATATTCTATATCTAATACCTATTGTGTAGAAATGGAAATATTTCACTTGATAACAAATGCCCCTCTGACTTACCCTTTACTTTGGGTTTAGTTTCTATTCTAGTGGTATGAATTTTCACATGCAAAGCGTACAACCTCATTTTTCTTTACCTGCGTATAAATCATCATCTTCTTCATCAGACAATTCTTGTTGGCTTTATATTGTTTATAAATCATAGGCCCGGTTTCCTTGTCATTCCTCTTCTTATTCACTATATGGACTGTGGGTTTTTCATGCCTCATGTCCTTATCAACTTGGAAAATTAGGTTAAGAAGATATGATAGACTCTTCTCATTATTTCTTATATTATAATTCAGAATAAAATTAGAGAAGGCCTTAGGCAACGATGATAGTATGAGATCCATATAAAAATCATCTAGGAATTTAATCACCGAGATGTTCAGATGCTCAATGTATCCAATAATCTTGAATACATATGGTCTAGTTGGCATAGACTCTCCAATATTAGTAGTGAACAAAGCATTGTAGATCTCATACATCTCATGTCTCACCTTCTCTTGATAGAGGCCCCTATGGTGAGACATCATGCTATAAGCATCCATTTCCTCATGTTTCTTCAAGAGATCATTGGTCATGGATGATAGCATGCAACACTGAACATCTGTAGCATCATTCAGATGTTTGTCATAGATATAGAGTTCATCGTTAGTCACCTCATTTCTAGGTTCACCTGGTAAAGGATCTTCCATCACATAAAGTTTCATCGCATGGAAAAGGATAACCCGAAGGCGCCTTTGACACTCTTGAAAATTAGTGCTGGTGAAAAGGTTTTACTTCTCGATTATGTATTGAAATGATATGTTTGATGTAATTTTGATTATTGTTTGTACAAATTAAGTTGAATAGAGATTTGGTGCATTATCTTGATAAATATAGTCAAATAAATCAATTAATATATTTTAGTCTCCCATTATTTTGTAAAAACCCAATAGCCCTCACCATTGGCTTTGGAATATCATGATTCTTTGAAATTTTAGTGGAAAGGATCCATATTACACTTTTCATTACCCAAACTAGGATTTTTCAAGAAACGTTAATGGTTTTAGACAGGAATTACAAATTCTAACTACATTAACTCATAGCTTCTTGATCTGTTGAGTGGACTCTCCTATCCTAAAATAATTAATTTTTGATTTCCTCAACCATTGCTTCTTAGTTACACCAAGTCCATCTAGGGTAGTCAAAACATGATGTAAAATTTGTTAGTTCAACCCCAAACTTCCAATTACAATTCCCTGACAATTGAATGCATACCAACTAGGGTTGGTCAAGCACTTTAAACTATGGTTCGATTCTTACTGAAGTAATTGGAGGCTATACTGACTTAGTATTTTATAGAGGTATTTTATCCTTTTTTCATAAATTTCCACTTATTATCTTTTTTCAATAGTGTTCATGTTAAGTGGGACATACTTAAGTGTTTAAGTAGGTATGAATAATATTTATGCATAAGTAATATTTATTTTAGTTCCATATTGTATGCTTGTTGGTTCATTAATTATATGATCGTGTCAAACATCCATAATGAATAACCATACAACTAATAGAAGTAAAATAAAGGATATGATCATGAGATTTACTATTGGTTAGTTTATCTAGCTGTTGATAAACTATCCCTGACATAGGGTTCAAACACCTTGAACCATTTAAGGTTCTTATTTATAGCTTTCCAGTTATCCACCTTTGTATCTACCAGGATTGGTTTCGTGTTGGCTCCTAACTTGAACCTCCTCCAGTAGCCTGAGATATCTATCCATTACATATGATTTTAACTCACATGTAACTGAGGAGTAAAAAATGGGGTTTACAAAAAAGAAACCATGGGCACACAGGCCCTACATATCAATGAGGAGAAGGCACGCGTGCCAAAAATATTAATTTTAAAAATAAATTAAAAGGGAACCAATCACATACAAAGGTCTGGTCATGCTCATGATAATACACATACATGAAATGAATTAAAAATTTATTAAAACTAGAATTAAATTCATTAATAATTGTTATTAAGATAAATTATGATCTAATCTATTAATAATTATCTTTAATTAATCAACCCTTCTGATCTTAATCCTTTTCTGAATTTCCTTGAGATTCTCATCCCTAACCTTTTACATAAATTGTGCCTTGGAAGCAACCCAGTGAATACCCATCCAAAACTACCCATCATATATTAATACCTGTATACACTCTATTCTTTGTGACATGTCGCATGCACATAGAATTATAATTTTTATGCAACTCATACATGATGTGAATGTCTTTGAACATTATGAAAATGTTAATTTAACATCTATATATATATATCTAAAACCAATCACAAGTTGTGTCCTAGATTTATTCCCACACGAAGGTATATTTCACAAGGGTTTACATAATACAATAATAAATTTTTTAATCTACGTAATTTGGCAACAAAACACAACATGTAGATCTGACTACAAGGCGTGTACCATTCTCACCATCTATCCAAAGTACACACCTGTGGAAATGGCGTGTGAGGTGTAATTCATAAATCTTCATATTACACTGCAAGTCTAGTGGGCCACACACCATTTAGACTCTGTGTTACACAGTCACTAGTCAGGAAATCTATGTATGGGATACACGACTTGACCCTGACCCGAATGTGCTAAACACCGTTTCTAGTGGATCACACAGCACGTAGTCCTACTAAACTTGCACTAGCCTTTCATGGTCAACATGGGGTGTAATAAATAATGACAATGCATTCCACTAACACACACATATTGAGTAATTTATAAATTACTCCTCATGCATTGTGCACAAATACATGTCATTTAGATCAGACTACATGGCATGTATTCTTGTGTTATCTTCACAGAACCATTTATGCCTCCTTATGAGATCATCAAATTAATTTTAATCATAAAATTATTCCTTTCTGATATATCTGTAAGAAACGATAATGGATGAACATATATTAAAATTTATACTACAAGAACAATTAAACAGGAATTAAAAAACTAAATTATTAAAGCGTAAATCATCCACAAATTATTTAAATAATTATAAAAAAAATTGACCCCTCTGATACCACATGTAGGTTCTGAGCACAATGGAAGAGCGGGATGGGGGTGTAACCAACATTAAAAATTTCAACACTCGATGATTAATTCAAGATCAATATGATGATGAACTCTGATATCCATAGAATCGAATCAAATATAATAAAAGGAGAGAACTTGGAAGCATAGAAGAGGGGATTGAAATATATTTTTAAGAATAAATTTAATTAAATTATTGAATTAACTCCAAAGTGATTCTTTCTTCGTTGATGCATCTGACCACAAGTCCAAGGTGTGGATTCATTGTGATATAGAATCCAAGGATATGAATATTCTAGTGGTGATCCACACATTCTCCACGTATCTTTAGACATCACCGAAGGAGTCTCCAAGTGCTATCATGGAAGATCCTTGTGTTTATGATGTCCATGTTTGATCACATAGAGAATAGATTCCAAATCATTATCCTTGATCAGGTGGAGGTGGATCTCTCTCGTTCTTGAGAGCATTCTTGGAGAGGGAAGAGTTTTCTAGGATCGTGAGCTTTTCTCCAAGGATGTTGTGTGTAAAACTATTGTTTAGATGGTAGAATGAACCCTTGGATTATATAGATAATAATAACATAACAAGGAATTTAATTCATGATGTAATAATAAATAATTATCACAGGTCTCATTACATAAAAATGATATTATTTCCATGACATGTGCTTAACTTGCAGGTTATATTTAAATATAATTTAAACAAATAATATTTAATATTATTTCTCACTAGACCCATATCTTGGTATGCCAATCCTCCTCAATATTTATCGAGTATTGAATATTGACTATTTATTTATTAAATGAATATGACTACATTTTTCATCGATAAATAAATATTCCATCTGAAAAATATTCTCTCGAATAACTAGCGATGAAATATATTCTATCAGGAGTACTTGAATAATTATTAAACCAAAATGGGGAATAATATTTATTTAAATTTTTAAATAAATAAATTATTTAACTGAGATACTCGCTACACTTAGTGTGTGACCCTCTAGGCCTCTTTCTCATTGGAATTACGCGGGCTTGCATAAAGTCCTATATTAATTACTAGAAATGGGTTAAGGAGCCCAAGAGAAACAAGTTGATGTCATAACCATATGTCACCTATTATATATTATTACCATGTAATATACTCCCTTTGACCTAATATCTCCAATCAAGTGGGTTGCATGTAAGATCCATCAACCACTGTGCCCGATTTCTCATTCTTTGACTTATGGGAATTGAACTTTCCTAGAGAAAACCATATCCATGGATTTATTTAGCCTATATCATTTCAATAAAAGGGTATAAGATAACTACTTCCATTTAAGTGAAAAATCAATTCGTTCATTATTAATTAATGCAGTATTAATCGTGACGCACCCAATATATCCTACCTCATCGCAAACATATGTCATCATAGTTTTCATCAATACATCTAAGTGTGGAAGTCTTAATACCCATTAATAATAATCCTAATGTCTAAGAACCAATACACATGTCCACCGATAGAAACATCCAATGAAACTTATGAATGTGGAGTTCCTACTGGCGGGTCTTGTTCTCATAATATCCTCATAAATATTACCAAGGGCGCACACCATGAGAAGGTGCCTCAATGTTTCATGAGTCCCCCCCACTGATAGCTTGTATCATTTGTGTCCCTTAAAATGATACCATCTTTCCATAGAACATATATTCAATAATAGTTTCATGGCACTTTCAGGTTCTCATCATAGTATGGATTCACTGTGACCTTTTGGTGAGACAACTATTCTTAGGACATTATCACATATTATGTCACATAAAATAACAAACATGATGTGATAATGAGTTTATTAATATTCATAAAATGAATATAGGTTTATCATAATGTACAAAGATTTTGGTTTCTAAGGAAAAAACTCCAACATTTATCTCCTTAGATTTAGCTTTCTTGGTGGACCTTCTATGAGAACATTTTAAAGGCTCTAAGGCCTCTGAAGCCTCTACATCGTATTTTGTTTTTGAATTATTTCTCTACATACCATGAAAAGAAGTTTTAAGGGACTATTTTTTGATATGTGCCCATTTTCAGAGCCCCTTAAGGGTATGTAGAAACATAGGCCATGGCATATCCAACCTCTAGTCCAATTGATGCCTCTGATAGAGGTAGTGTGATCGACATTTTGGATACCTCCAGAGCCATTAGGATCCATAATTTTTGGTCAACCATTGGATGCTTCTTGTGGATAACATAAATAGGAGGGAAGGTTCTAGATTGTTGAATACATTTAAATTAGAGAGAAATTTGATAGGGGATGTAAGCCTTACCGATAATCTCATTGTCAAAGTAGGCTACCAATACACTATCCCTAAATTCCATCATGTACACCCTAAACTCAGAATTATTTTCATTACCATCATTGAAAAATATCTTGTTTGGTGGATTACCATATGGAAAGAAGCTAAAATCTCCAAATACATTCAACACCATCAACATCTCAGCAGGTTTTAAGTTCAATGGATGAACCATGGAGTCTTTCGAAAGAAACCTGTTAAATCAACTTTTAGGGATCCTAAACGAATTCAACATCGATTATGAACTGAAATGTGCTTCAATACATCCCCATGTCACCTAGAATGGTACTCCATGCCTAAAGAAAGACTTCCCATTGCAACATGAAGAGATATATTCTTTTTAAAATAGGAGCATCCAACTCGATATACTTTCCCTATGTTAACTTGTCTTCAATAACAAAAGTCTATAGCCTCACACCACCACCGGACTCATGGATTGGGAGTAGGTAAATGCTTAGCCACATGGAAAGGAAGACATCCAGACAAACCTTTGCATCAATATTGCGCATAACCTTGTAACCCCAAAGTTTGTAATCACTCTTCTCCAATGAGGTCCAAAATGTGCCTGAAGAAACCCAATTATCTTTAGTGGGAAAAATAGAAGGATGTTTTCAAGAAGGACCCATCTCTTTCTCTAGTTATAAAAAGGATCCAATCCAAACTTCTACTTGGACATCCTCCCTAGGATGGGGTTATGTCATTTATTTGTGCAAATTATTTTCTATTATTAATAACTCATGGGCTAATGGTGGAATCGTCTTAGCATAATACCATGTTATCTTTGGTGGGATAAATTCATGATACATTTCCCTAAGAATGGGAGCTCCATAGATTTTTTAGACATCCCACCAACTGATGCTGACCTCACCATGCGTCAAATGAAAAGAATTTGTTTGAAAAATCCATTGGCTCCATAATTTATTTAGGAATGATATCTACATTATTGTAAAAATTGTTCCTTCCTACACAAATACCCTCATAAATGTGAACATATTTTAGTAATTTCCTGAAATTAAAATAGGTTTGGAATACCCAAAACGCCCACATCCATTCAGGTATGAGTCGCCCTCTAGAATGGAGATCCTAGTCATTTTTTCAGCCATGAGATTGATCTATCTTTGATGAAGGAAAGTTTGAATCAAAGCAACGTGGTCTTGGATCTATGACATGTTTCTTCTTATCAGCAGTAAAAACACGGTGATGCAGGATGTAACAAATAAGGATTGTTCCCTCATTAATGGGGACACCCTTCATAGAGATGTTGAAACTGAGAACTTTTATGTGTTTTTGAAACAAAGACTTTAGGAAATATTTCATATATGTAGACATATGAGAATCTGTCAGAAGCCCATGCCCATATGAATTTATGTATTATCTTCATGGATACTCGTGTTGATATGGAATCAAAGAATTATTCAATTTGGTAAGGGTAGTATCAATAATGTAATAGTAGCCTAGTACGTCGACCTTCATCATTTCAGTCTTTTGTGAAGAAACTTCCGCAGTTTTAGTCATTAAGGTAGTCATTTGAAAGACAAATTAAATATAGAAACCATTTCTGTTATTAAGTTAAAATATTTAAATAATAAAGTTCAAAATATTAACATATATTAATTAAAGAATTTTGAAATGGAATATACCCATGCAGGTCCATCAACATGGTACCCCACGCAGGTCCCTCAACAATGGTATCCCTCGCAGGTCCCTCAATGAGATCCTTATGCACAGTAATTTACACTAGGATGACTTCACATAGCTCCGTTTATAAAGTCTTAATACTATGAGAACGCTTTTAGGGGACCTTAGTGGGTTCACAATGTGAAATAATTGGACGAAGGATCTGTACAGTGAGAGAAAAACTAGGAAAATTCTAGTGAAGAAAGTGACAAAGGAAACGGGTATTTATAGGCATCTCTAGCCTACACCACCCACCTATGTTTATCATTTACTATATAGACCTATTACCAACCACCTACGATAACAACCATTATGTAACAACTACGTGGCGTAGCTACAAAATGCAATGTTGATCCTTTATAATCATTTCCCCCATGACATTTACCTCGAGACTAGGACCTCCTCTTTCATTTCAGATCCAATCCTATGGGCGGGTATTTTTTGACTCTTCATTTTAATAAAGGGAGGGATAAAGATTATGAATAGTACATTGGATATTATAAAGTATCAAGGAATATTAATAGAATCCATGAAAATCTGGTCAAATGGTCCTAAGCAGCATACCTGCGCACTAGTTTGCAAGCGCTTGTCTTGACAGTCCAACACAAAAGGAGCAACCCACCAACACCGAAGACCAATGATAGGGAGCTACACCGTACCCCTACATGCTTGTATTATTTATGTGCCACTGTGTGATGAAGATAATCTGTGGACCTACACCAATAAAATCTTTTAATGAGGTACCCACCAGACCTATAAATAGGACCCTTGGTCTCCTCATTTCACTAACTGGAAAATTGGAAGAATATCGTAATCTCTCATTGCACACCACCTTTTCTCAGGTCACCCAAAATTTCATAGGTAGCTCTCTAAAACATGAGAGAAGATATAATTAAAAGGGATAAACAAGACCAAAGTCCCTTCAGGTTTTAAAATAAAAGAACCTATTTGAGGATCCTCCTCCCTTAAGAAGAAATCAAATGTGAGAGGTCTATATCCCTAATAAAGGACCTATGTTAGACTCTTCCAAGGACACCAGTGGAGACCCAGGGTGTATTGGATAAATAGTTATCCAAGGGTGGTCACCCCAATATCTTATTAATCTAGGTTAATCTACCTAAACAAGCCTTCGTTCTCCTATGTGAATGCCTTTTTTTCAATTTCTCTTAGGACCTTCACAGCAAAACAACACATCCCACATACACGGTACACCTGCACCAAGAATTTTGGATTAGGAGCTATGTATTACAACCATTAATACCTATTCAAAGACACCAATAGAAGGTCCTCTCCTTCCTTGGCTACCCTGCCTAAATGGGGCTAAGTTGAAACCTCCACCAAGACAACCTAATTTGCAGTGACTAGGGAAAAGTAACATATGTGTGTATCCCACTTGGATTTGGATTTCTATAGTCATAGGTTTCCCAAACTTGTCCTATTAGTGGGTAAGGATCTTCATGGTGTCCATATATTTGAATATCTATGGCCACATGGACCCTTACCCCATGGAAAGTGTTGAGGAGTTCCCAGTATCTGATTTAGGGGATATGAATCTATCCATCCCTTCTCATCGATGAGATCTAGAGCCTTTGGTTTGTAGTAAGGAGGGTGAGGATTATTATTTATTTTTTTCTTTTTGGCAGGGAATTACATCCTCCTACCTCACTATTAGAAATATTTTAGGGCAACCATAATGGTGTGATACCACATCCTTTCATGTAAGAGGTTGGAGTCTTTATCCTCTTTAAACATTAAACTTTATTATTTCCTTACCTTGGACTCTCATGAAATGTAAAGTGAATAGAGAGAAGTGTTGTAGCCCTAGAATCTTCTGTTATAGCCCCGACCTCTTCTTCTGTAGCCCTAGCCTCTCCCATCATTGAATGAAAGAAAACATGCTGTTTTTTTAATATTTCACATCATCTTTTCACTCAAATCGATCATTAATCACATGATATTAGAGGTTAGTGATGATCACAACACCCACACAATCCAACTGAACCAATGAACTTCGAGAACTCTGATTCCCACCATAACTGGGTACATAGGAAGCATTTTTCATGATCCGAGCTCAAAGCGAATACTCATATGGATTAAACCCCAATCATAATCCCATTAATATGGGTATAATCCTTAGGAGTAAACAACATTTTAATTCCACAAATCACATTGTGTAAACACATCCTTCATGGTTCCTTCCTCGAGGATATCTTTATCACGAGTAATCCCCAACCTATCATCTCAAAGGGCTATACACCCATGTGATACATACCCTTTTGGGACTCTATAGGCATGGGTACTCACCAATGAACTACGTGGGATTTTATTCCCATCCAATGGGATACATAGGAATCCTCCCATAGGTTCAAACCCAACAATCTAATCCAACACTATTCTTCTAGGCCATACCCCAGTAGGGTCAAATTCAACATGAAATCTCATACCCCTTCCATGTTCCTTAGGATTCTTAGGTATAAGTCCCACACCAAACATTTACTAGGAATATTTTTCCTAGAATTAATTTCCACATGACATTAAAATGTATGGTATGGTCGTTATCACACAACCTTAAAAGGTATGGTGTGTCCCATTAAGTGGCACCAAACTATGTGGGTTCTGATTCCTTTAAAAAGAATACATAGGTAACCCATCTATCGATTTGATCCCAAAATCATAATAGCTACCATATTCCTGGATGATGATACATTCCAGAGTTACATTCGTCTACCTGGATGACCATAATCTCCAGAGAGGCCCACTGCATGGATTAAAAACTAGAATCATCATAATAACAACTAAATAATCTCTATGTAATGTATAAGTAGATTCCATTGATATAAAACCTCAGATACATGTATATATCTCCATCAATGAAGAACCACAAATACATACAAATGATTATAAATTTAACAAATGCTAAAAATTGATTTCTAATATTGGGATAATTCACATCTTACAGGGGAATAAATGAAGGATTCATGAACATATCTTAAATCCATAAGAGAGTCTCAAAGTAGGCAATAATTCCACCCAAAATGGTGTGATGAGCCCCAACGTCCCATCCTCTCGAAAAATGAAAGTTATTAAGTACCATAGGTCAACAAACCTAATGAACTCCTACCTCTAGAAAGAAGTTCCCTTTGGATATAGAACCATTAGGGGTTTCTAGTTCCATAAAAAAAATCTATTGGAAACAGTTCGGAAATAATGATTTCCCCAATGAAGTCACTTTTCTGATGGAAATAATAGTAAATGGTTTTTTGTGTATGTTTTAGGGATTGGGATGTTGGATTTTTATTTTAGGGTATAGGGTATCAGGTTTAGGGTGTTGGGTATAGGGTTTACGATGTTGGTTTTTTGTTAATGTGTAGGGTATATAGTTTATGGGGTATGGTTTAGGGCGTAGGGTATGTTGTATTGGGTTTTCGGTTTAGGTTTTTTGTATAGGTTTTAGGATGTAGGGTTTAGTGTTTATGGTGATGGTTATAGTGTATTGGGATTAGGGTAAAGTGTAAATAGTTTAGGGTGTAGGGTACACGGTTTAGGGATTAGGGTTTAGGGATAGAGGTTTAGGGATATGGTGTTGGGTATAGGGTTTAGGGTGAAGGATTTAGGGTATAGGGTGTAGTGTTTAGGGTTTAGGGTATAAGTTTTAGGGTTTAGGGTGTAGGGTCTTAGGTTTAGAGTGTTTGGTTTGGGGTTTATGGTGTAGGTTTTAGTGTTTTGGATATTTGGTTTGGGGTTTAGTTTTAGGGTTTATGGTGTATGTTTTATATTTTAGGGTGTAGGGTTTAATTTATATGGTTTAGGGTTTAGGTTTTAGGGTTTTTTATTTTTAGTGTTTTTAAGGTATTTATAGGATTTTTTGGGGATATGGTTTTTATTGTTTTTTGGATTTTTAGTGTTTTTTTTGGGAATTTAGGGGCTTTATTATTTTTTGGTATTATGATTTTTTAATTGTTTTTATCTATTTTAAGTATTTATTATGCATTTGAGGTGTTTAATGTGTTTTTTGGGGGTTTTAGCTATTTTAGGGTTTCTATCGTTATAGGCTTTTAGATTCTTTTAGTGTTTTACATGTTTTTTTGGTTTGTCAGGGTTTTATGGTTTTAATGGGTTTAAAGGGTCTTCTTTTGTGTTTTACTACTTTTTGGGTTTCTTTCGTGGTTTTTTGTTTTTTAGATTTTTTAGTTTTGTTAGGGATTTAAGGATTTTAGGGGTTTAGGGGGTTTATCTTTTTTTGGGATTTATGTTGGTTTTAGGGTTCACTAGGTTTTCTGGTTTTCATGTTTTTTAGAGGTTTTTAGGTTTGTTTGTTTTTAGGGATTTTTGGGAGTTTTTTAGTTTTTAGAGTTTTTTTGTTTTTTATGGTTGTTTTAGGTTTTTTGTGGTTTATTAATTTTTATTATTTTAGAGTTTTTATGATATTTATGGGTTTTTAGGTTTCATGGGTTTTTATTCCTTTTAGGTTTTTAGGGGTTTTAAAAGTTTTTTTGGATTTTTAGGGTTTTAGGGCATGTAATAGTTTTAAGGAGTTTTATGGTTTTGTAGGGGTTTTATTGTATTTGAGGTGTTTTTACGATCTTTTAGGGTATTAGGGTTTCTAGGTTATTTTACAAGTTTTAGGGGTTTTATTGTGTTTATGTGTTTTTATGGGTTTTATTGTCTTTAGGGGTTTTAGTATTTTGAGGGTTTTTAGGGTTATTTAGTTTGTGTTGATTTTTTTTTGGGTTTTAGTATTTTTTAACATTTTAAGGGTTTTAGGGTTTTTAAAGTTGTAGTGTTTTTATGGGTTTTGATGATTTTTAGGTTTTTAGTATTTATAGGATTTTATGTTTTTTGGGTTTTTAGTAATTTTTTTTTGTGGTTTTAGGTGTTTTTAGGGAGTTTAGGGTTTTTAGGGTTTTGGGTGGATAGTGGTTTTTTTGTTCTTTAGGTGTTTTAGAGTTTTGTTTGGGATTTATTGTGTTTCATATTTTTAGGGGTTTAGGGGCGTTTTAGGTTTTTTAGGGATTTTTGGGGTTTTTATGTGCGTTTAATGTTTTTGATGTTTTTAATATTCTTTGGGTTTTTAAAAAATTTTATGTGTTTTAGGGTTTTTTTGGGGTTTTACTGTTTGTTGGGGTTTTTAGTGTTCTTAGAGTTGTTAGAGTTTTTAGGGGATTTAGGGTTTTTTAGTATTTTTCTAGTTTTTTGGGTGTTTAGGGCCTTTTAATGTTTTCTGGGGTTTTATGGTATTTTAATGCTTTCAATGATTTTATGGTTTTTGATTATTTTAGTGTCTTTTGAGGTTTTTATGGTTTTTATGGTCTTTTAGGGTTTTTAGGGTAGTTAAGGGTTTTATGGGTTTTCGGTAATTTTGGGTGTTTATGTTTTGAAATAGTTGTTTAGGATTTTATGTGGTTTTAGGGCCCCTTTTGGGTTTCAGGGGTTTTAGGTTCCTTTTGGGTTTTAGGATTTTTATGATTCATTAGTGTTTTTAGGGTTTTCTAGTTTTTTAGTGTTTTTAGGTTATTTTTTGTCCTTTTTGGTATTAATGGTTTTTGGGTACTTTAGGATATTTAGGTTTTAAGGGAATTTCTTGGTATTTTAGAGTTTTTAGGTTCCTTTAGGGTTTTTAGAGTCTTCTAGGGGTGTTAAAAGTATTTTATTGTCTTTTGGAGTTTTTTGGAGTTTTTTTTGTTTTTATGGGTTTTCGTGTATTTTATGGTTTTTAGGTCCATTTAGGTGTTTTTTGGGTTTGGGGTCTTTCAGTTGTTTTAGGTGTTTTAGGGTTTTAGGTCCTTTTATGTTATTTTAGTGTTTTTTGGATTATAGGTTAATTTTGGGGGGGGGGTTTTGGTTTTAGGGATTAAGGGTCTTTAGGTGTTTTATGGTTTTAAAGGTTCTTAGGGTCCTTTAGTCTTTTTAGTTTTTATGGGTTTCTAGATATTTATGGTTCATTGGGTTTAAAGGGTATTGATAAGAATTTAGCGTTTTTATGGTTGTTAGTGGTTTTAGTGGTTTTAGTGTTTCAATGGATTTTTGATGTTCTTAAAAATTTTTATGGGGTTTTAGGGTCATTTGGGTTTTTCTGAGGGTTTTTTGGGTTTTAGATTTTTAGGATTTTTAGTTTCTATTTTGTTTTAAGGGTTTTGGGGGGGTTTTATGAATTTTAATGGGGTTTTAGTGTTTTTATGAATTTTCATTTTTTATAGAGTTTTTTCATGTTTTAATGGGGTTTGGAGTGATTTAATGGTTTTTAGATATCTAAGGATTTTTTGGGGTTTTAATGATTGTAGTGGGTTTATGGTTTTTAAGGGCATTAGTGTTTTATTGGGTTTTTTTGGAATTCAGATTTTCTAGGGTTTTTTCAAGGATTTTTAGGGGTTTACGGAATTTGGGGTATTAATTTTTTTAGGACTTTTATGATTTTTATTATTTTTTATGGTTTTTAGGGTTTTGAGGGGTGTTTCGGTTTTTAGGTTTGTCAGTGTTTTTAAGAATTTTTAGGGATTTGTATTTTTATGGTTTTTCTGGGTTTTAATGTTTTTAGGGTTGTTAGGGTGATGAAGGGTTTATGGTATTTTAGGGTTTAAATAGGGTTATTTCAGATCTTTTCATGTATTTAGGATTTTTGTGGTTTTTAGGGTTATTTTGGGTTGCGTTAGGGTTTTAGGGTATTTTATAGGTTTTTATGGTTTTTAGGGGTTTTAGGGTTTTTTTAGATTTTTTGGGATTTTATTGTTTTCATAGTTTTAGGTGATTTTTGATTTTTCTATTTTTTTATGTTTAAAGGGGTTTTTAGTGTTTTAGGGTTTTATTTTTTTTAGGATTTCTAAGGGTGTTTAGGGGTTTTTAGAGATTTTCAGGTGTTTGAGTGTTTTTCTAATTTTTGAGGGTTTTTTGAGTTTTTTTAGGGTTTTTTTTTGGAATTTTTGGGTTATTATATATATTAAACATTTTTAATATTTTTAGGGGGTTTTGGATTTTGAGGGAATTTTTATTGGTTTTTTAGTGTTTTTATGTGATTCAGGGTTTTAGGGGTTTTTAGGTTTCCAATGGGTTTTAGGGGTTTTAAGGACATTTTAGTTATTTTAGGGTTTTTTGTTTTTAATGGATTTTAGGGTTTTATGGGAGTCTTAGGGAAATTAAGATTTTTTTAGAGTTTTAAGGGATTCAATTTTTTAGGGTTTGTATGCATTTTAGTGGTTTTAGTATTTTTAGAGACTTTAGAGTTTATAAGGGGTTATACGGTTTTTTAGGGGATTAATAAGGTTTTAATGGTTTTAAGATTTTTTCATTATTTTTAGGTATTTTTATAGATTTTAGTGTTATATTGGGGTTCTTATGGCTTTTAGATTTTTTTAGTGTGTTTTAGTGTTTTTAAGGTTTTCAGGGTATCATAGGGTATTTTTTATTTTAGGGTTTTTAGAGTTTAGGGTATTTAAGGGTTTTGATTTTATTTACAATGGTTTCAAGGTCTTTTAGCAGGTTTTAGGGGTTTTTTGGTCTTTATGTTTTTTATATATTTGTATGGTCTTTTAGGAGTTTTGAGGGGTTTAGGGTCTTTTAGGTTTTAAAGGGTTTTAGGGAATTTAAAGGGTGTTTTAGGTTTTATATGGGTTTGTTTTAGATTTTCTCATATTTTTCAGGGGGTTTTTGAATTTACGGGTTTTAGGGTTTTTAGGGGTTTTGGGGGTTTTTTATTTTATGGGTTTAAAGAGGTTTTTGGGGGTTTTTTATGTTTTTATGGTTTTTATAGTATTTTTGGTGGGGGGATATAAGTTTTTGGACTTTTAGGGTTTTTTGTTTGTCTACAGTATTTTTTCTGTTTATTTTGTTTTTTTGGATTCTAGTGTTTTTTAGGATCTAAAATGTTTTTAGGGTTTTTAGGGTTCTTGAGGGTTTCTTTTAGAATTGTATGGTTTTTTGAGTTTTTTTGGGTGTTATAGTTTTTTGGGGTTTTAAGGTTTTTTGGGTGTTTAATGGGTTTTTTGGGATTTTTAGGTTTCTATTATTTTTTAGGATTTTACATGTTTTTAGGGTTTGTATGGTTTTTGATGGTTGTTTTTTTAGATTTTATATGTTTTTAGTGTTTTAGGGTTTTTATGGTGTTTTAGGGATTTTAGGTTTCTAGGTGTTTTTGGATTTTTACATATTTTTAGGGTTTCTAGGATATTTTAGAGGTTTAGGGATTTTATGGGTTTTTTGGATTTCTAGAGTTTTAAGGTTTTAAAGTTTTTCTGTTTATTATGGGGTTTCTTGAGTTTTCATAGTTTTTAGTCATTTTTATGGTTTTTTGGTTTTTTTAGGGTTTGAGGGTTTTTAGTGTATTTAATGGGTTTTAGGGGTTTTATGGTTTTCAATGGCCTTTTAGTGTTTTAGGGGATTTATTTTGGACTGGGGTTTTACTGTTTTTATGGTATATTAATGTTTATGGTTTTTTGGGGTCTTAAGGGTTTTTAGGGTCTTTTGATTTTTTAGTTTATTTTAGGGGTTTAAATAACTTTTATACTTTTTAGGGTATTTAGGGTTTTCTAGGGTATTTTAGGGTTTTTAGGGTTTTATAGGGACTTTTAGGAATTTTGGAGGGGAGTTAGGTGGTTTTTTTTAAAAGGTGTTTTAATGGTTTTTAGGGTCTTTTAGTGGTTTTGTAGAGGGTTTTAGGGGTTTTAAGGGGTTTTAGATTCTTTTAGTAGTTTAAATGATTTTTAGATTCTTTTAGGGTTTTGGGCGTTTTAGGGTCCTTTATTGTTTTTATGGTTTTTATGGTCCTTAAATGGTTTTAGATGTTTTTTATTCCCTTAGGGTTTTATGTTTTTTTGGGTCCTTTATAAATTTTCAGGGTTGTGGGAGTATTTTTTGGTCTTTTTGGGAGATTTAGTGTCTCTTAGGGTATTTAAGTTTTTAGATGCTATTAGGGATTTTTAGTTTTTTTAGTGTCCTTATTGTTTTTTAAGGGATTTAGGTCCTTTATGGATATTTGGTTTTTTGGGTTCTTCTGTTGTCTTGTAGTGTTTTTACTATTTTAGGTACATTTATTGGTTTTGATGTTTTTGGGAAATTCTTAGGAGTTTTAGGGTATTTAAGGGGTTTTATTATATTTTAGGTGTTGTAGGATTTTAAATATTTTTACGGTTTTTTTGGTTTTTAGGTTTTCAAGTTGTTTTAGAGTTTTTTTGGTTCTAGGATCATATAGGGGTTATAATGTTTTTAGGGTTTTTATTATTTTTAGGTTCTTTAGGGGTATTATGGTATTTGTATTATTTTAAGGGTTTTATAGTTTTTAAGTTCTATGGGTTTTATAAGGGGTTTTAGGGATTTTGAAGGTTTTATGGAATTTTTATTGTTTTATAGTTTTTAGGGTTTGAGGGATTTAATGGTTTTAAGGTTTTTAATAATTTTTTGTGGTGTTTAGGGAATTTTGGGTTTTATGTATTTTTAGAGGTTTTTAGTCTTGGGGGAGAGAGGGGTTTTAGGGTATTTTTTGATTTTAGTGAGTATTTTGTAATTTTTATGGGTTTAGGGATTTCTACTAGGTTTTAGAGTTTTTTGTCGATTTATGGGTATTTTTCAATTTTGAGGTTTCAGGGTTTCGATGTATTTAAGGGTTTTAAGGAATATTTATATTTTTTAGGGGTTTTAGAGTTTTTTAGGGTCTTTAAGGGTTTTAGGGTTTTTATGTGTTTTAGGGTTTATTGTTTTTAGGGGTACTATTTTTTTTAGGGTTTTAAGAGCTTTTATGATTTTAGAGGTTCGAAAAGTTTTTAGGTTTTTTAGGTGTATTAGGGTCTTGAAGGTTTTAAGGGGTTTTATAGTTTTAGAGTTTTTAGAGGTTTTCATTGTGGTTTATGGTGATTTAACATTTTCTGGGGATTTTAGGGTTTTTAAGGGGTTTTTGGGTTTTAGGGGTTTTAGGGGTTTTATGGATTTTAGGGTGTTCAGATTTTTTAATGATTTAAATGATATTTTTAGTGTTTTTATGCGTTTAAGGGTATTTAGCGTATTTAAGGTTTTAATTGTTTTAAGGTTTTGTTGGGATTTTCAAGGTTATTCAGTGTTCTTAGTAGTTTTTAGGTTTTTAGGGGTTTTTATGATTTAATGTTTTGATGATATTTAGTATTATTTTAGGTTTTTTAGGATTTCTATAATTTTTTTAGGGTTTTTAATGTTTTTTTTTGTTTTGAGGAATTTTATAGTTTATAGTGTTTTTAGGGGTTTTTTGGGTTTCTCTTAATTTTTAAGGTTTTTATGGGGTTTAGGACTTTTTAGGGTGACTAAGGGATTTTAGGGATATTTAGGGATTTTATGGTATTTTATGGTCATTAAGGATATTAGGGTTTTTTTTATTATTTTTAGGGTTTGTAGTGTATTTTGGTGTCTTTATATATTTAGTATCTTTTCGTGTTTTTAGGGTTTTTAGGGTCTTACTGGGTTTTTATGGGTTTAGGCTCTTTTCTCTTTTTTGGGTTTCTAGGGGTTTCTGTGGTTTTTTTGGGTTTTTGGGTTTTCACATGTTTTAGGGGTATTAGGTGTTTTACGGTGCTTAGAGGTTTTATTGATTTTATTGATTTAATGGGGTTTTAGTGTTTTTATTGTTTTTGGGGGGTTTTGGTTTTTTGGGTTTTTGGGGTTTTTAGGGTTTTTAGGTTTTAGAGTTTTCTGGTTTTTAGGAGTTCATTTTATTCTTTTATGTTTTTTAAATATTATAGTTTTATTTTAAGGGTTTTAGGGGTTTATAGTTATTTTTATATTTTTAGGGGGGTTTAAGAGTTTTGTATGGTTTGTTAGAGATTTATAGGACTTTTAGGGTATTTAGGGCTTGTTATAGGTTTTAGAGATTTTAAAATATTTTCTGTTTTTAATTGGGTTTTTAGGATTTTTAAGGTTTTATATTCTTGGTAGGGTTTTATGGGGTTTTATGATTTTTAGTGGGTTTAGGTTTTTTATGTGTTTTTGGGGTTTTAGGGTATTTATGTTTTTTTGGGGTGCGGGTTAGTGTTTTTAGGGGATTTAGAGTTATTTGGGTCTCATTGGTATTTTAGGGTCTTTTAGGAGATTTTAGTTTTTAATGTATTTTAAGGGTTTTTAGGTTCTGTTTCGATTTTTATGGGTTTTGGGTCTTTTAGTAGTTTTGGTTTCTTTTAGGGTTTTTATGTTTTTAGGGTCCTTTTAGTTTTTAGTGTATTTTAGAGTATTTTAGGGATTAATGGTTTTTTTAGGTTTTAGGATATTTTTGGGTTTTTAGGGTTCTTATGGGTTTTTAGTAATTTTATATTATTTAGGGTTTTATGGTTTTTAGGGGTTTTAGGGGTTTTTAATGATTTTTTATTTTTAAGGGCTTCATGTTATTTATGGTTTTTATGGTTTTATGTGTTTATGGGTATTTTAGGGGTTTTAGTTTTTTTCAAGGGTTTTTAGGGTTTAGGTTTTTTGGGGTATTTTTTTGGGTTTTTAGAGTTTTTAGGGTTAATAGGTTTTTAGGTGCACTGGGGTCTTTTTGGGCCTTCAGTGGTTCTCGGGTCTTTTAGTGTGTTTAAAGAATATTTTAGAAAATTTTATGTTTTTATGGATTTTTTTTGGGTTTTTATGGGTTTTATGGTTTCTACGGTTTTTAGGACTTTAAGGGGTTCATATGGGTTTTAAGGGTTTCAGGGTGCTTGAGGGGTTTTTTAGGTTTTAGGGGTGTCTAGAGTTTTTAAGACAATTTGGTAATTTTTAGGATTTTTTGGGTTTTCAATGTTTTTAGGGGATTTAATGATTTTGGGTATTTGGGGTCTTTTAGCTATTTAAGGGGGTTTTGTTTTTTTTATAATTTTTAGTGTTGCTATTGGTTTATTGAGTTTTGAAGTGTTTTAATATTTTTATGTCTATTTGTGTTATTTTGAGGATTTTAAATTTTTTATGGTTTTTATCTTTTTAGTTATTTTAGGGTTTTATTTCATTTTTGGTTATTGGGGTTTCTAGTGTTTTTTAGTATTTTTACGTGTTTATTAGGGTTTCAATCATTTTTAAGAGGTTTTAGGAATTTTTAAGATGATTTCAGGGATTTAGGGATTTCAGGGTTGTTTAGGGAAAACTATTTATGGTTTTATGGTTTTTAGGGTGTTTTAGGGATTTTTTCAGATTTGTAGGGGGTTTTGGGATTTGAGGGCATTTATTGGATTTTTACGAGCTTCAGGTGTTGTTAATGTTTTTATGGTTTTTAGGATTTTTTGTGTTTTAGGGTTATTTAGGGATTTCAGTTCTTCTTTTTTTAAATTGCTATATTGTTTTTAGGTTTTTATATCTTTTTAGGTTTTTATGGGTTTTGGGGGGTTTAAATTGCTTTTAGTGGATTTATAGGTTTTATAGTCTTAGATTTTTAATAGATTTAGTGGTTTATTGTTTTTTGGGGTTTTAGGTTATTTTTATATTTTTAATGGTTTTTATGGTTTTTAAGTGTAATATGGTCTTTAGGGTTCTTTAAGGTTTTTAGTGTTATTGGGGCCTATTAGTGTTTATAGGTTATTTATGGTTTTAGTATCTTTTATGGTTGGAGGGGGGGTAGAGTTTTTTAAGGTTGGGGGAGGATTTTTTAATGTTTTTCATGAATTTAGGGTATTTTAGTGTTTTAGGGGTTTTCTGGGTGTTTAGTATTTCCAGGGTATTTATAGTCTCTTGGGAATTTTAAGGTCCTTTGGGGGTTTTTGTTCCCTTAATTTTTTTGGGTCTTCTAGGCTTTTTAGGGTCCACTATGGTTTTTAGGGTTTTTATAGTCTTCTAGGTTCTTAGGGGTTTTAGGATATTTAGAGTGTTTAATTGTTTTATTGTCTATATTAGGGTCTTTATTGATATTAGTGATTCTAGTGACTTTTAGAGTTTTTAATGTTTTTAGTGATTTTAATGGGGTTTATTAGGATTTTAGGTTCTTTTAGGGGTTTTAGGTTCTTTCACGGTTTTCATAGATTTTGGTATCTTTTAGATCTTCTGAAGATTTAAAGTCCTTTTAATGTTTTTTTTTGTTTTTTCAGTGTTTCGGGTTTTTAGTAGTTTTTAGGGGTTTAAGGGTTTTTTAGGATTCCTGGGGATTCCTATGGGATTTAAGGTTTTTTTGGGGGGTTTTAGGTATTTTTTGGGATTTTAGTGTTTTGAACGCTTTTTAGTGTTTTTTGAGTTCGTAAGGTCCTTTAGGGGTTTTAAGGGTTTTTTGGTTCATTTGGGTTTTTAGGGTGTTTTTATGTTTTCACAGGGGTTTATGGGATATAGGGGTTTTAAATGTTGTTAGGGGTTTTAGGGTTTTTTTATTATTTTTAGAGATTTTTTAGGATTTTATTTTTTAATGGTTTTAGGGGGTTTTATGTAATTTAGTTGTTTTTATGGGTTTTTGGTGATTTTGGGGGTTTTAGGGGTTTATCTAGTTTTATGGTTTTTAGGGGTTTTAGGGATTTTAGGTTTTTTATATTTTTAATGTTTTTTAGAGTGTCTTAGAGATTTTTATGGATTTTAGGGTTTTTGGGTGTTTCTAGATTTTTTTTGGGTTTTAAGGATTTTTAGTGGTCTAAATGGGTTTTTGGGAGTTAGTGGTTTTTAGGAATTTTAATTGTTTAATGGTTTTATGGATTTTTAGGATTTTCTTATGGTTTCAAGGGTTTTTAGTGTTTTAGGGGTTTGTAGGTTTTATGGTTTTTAGTGTTTTATGGTTTTATGGTTTTAATGGTTTTTAGTTATTTTAGTGTTTTTGTGGTTTTCTTGTGTTTTTAAAGTGTTTTTAGGTTTTAGGTTGTTTTTATGTTTTAGGGTATTTTAATGATTTTTGGGTTTTTAGTGGTTTTTAGTGTTTATGGGGATTTCATAGTCTTTTTGGATTTTATAGTGTTCTAATGAGTTTTTAGGGGTGTTTTGGGTTTTTATTGTTTTATGGTATTTTAGGGAGTCTAAAGGGTTGTTATAGTTTTAGGGTATTTTGGGGATTGATGTTTTTAAATTTTTTAGGGTTTTATTATTTTTGGGTTTTTTGGTTTTTATGGGTTTTTTTTGTTTTTAGTGTTTTTAGTGGTTTAATGGTTTTTAGGGCTTTCCATGTTTTTATGGATTTTTACGTATATTTTGTTGCTCTCATTGTTTTTATGGGTTTTTAATGTTCTTATCGTTTTGGGATATTTGGGTTTTTATATTTTTTTGTGTCATAATGTTCTTATTATGTTTTTGGTTTTAAGATTATTTTAATGTTTTTTAGGTTTTGGAGTTGTTTTATGGGTTTAAGGGTTTTAGGTGTTTAAGGGCTGTTTCGGTATATTATATATTATTAGGATTTTAGGGTGTTTAAGGTATTTTGGGGTATTTTGGGGTTATGGGGATATTTTGGGTTTTTGGGTCTTTTATGGTCATTTTAGGGGGTTTGGGGTTTTTAGGTTTTTTAGTTTTTTAGGGTTTTCTAGGGTTTTAGGGTTATTCATATTTTAGGTTTTTATAGGTTTTGGGGGTATTAAGGGTTTTAGTTAATTTTATGGTATTTAGGTTTTTTTCTTGTTTTTAGGGTTGCTAGTTTTTTTATGGGGTTATTATTTTCGAGGTTTGTAAGATTATTTTATGGTATTTAAGGGTTTTATAATTCTTTTATGGGTTTCAATGTTCTTATAGGGTTTTATAGTTTTAAGGTTCACTTAGGGTTTTATGATTTTTTTCTGCATTAAGGATTGAAGGGTTTTTAGATATTGTTAGTGTTTTTAAGGGTATTTGTGGGGTTTAATGTTTTAATGAGTTTTTATGTGTTTTAAGGGTTTTATGGGTTTTATGGGGTTTTATAAATTTTTAGAATTTTGGTGTTTTAAGGTTATTTTTAGGGTTTTAGGTTTTTTGTTGATTTTTTGGGTTTTAGGGCATTTTTTTAGTAGTTTAAGGGTATTTTTGGGGTTTTAGGGTCTTTTAGGGGTTTAGCGTTGTTTTAAGTTTATTTATGGACTTTCTGGGTCTTTAAAAGGTGTCTTAGGGTTAGTAGGGTTTTAAAAGTTTTAGGTTTTTTAGGAGTTTATAGTGTTTCCATGGATTTTAGGGTTTTTGGGGAGGGTTTTGGGTTTTTAGGTTTTTTGATGAATTTTAATGGGTTATTAATATTTTTTGAGTTTTTAGGGGTTTTCATGGTTTTTATAGTTTTTTTTTTATTTTTTAGAGTTTTTAGGGGGTTTACTATTTCATAGTGTTTTGGTGTGTTTAAGGCATTTAGGGTATTTTAGGTTTTTGTGGTATTTTATCTATTTTTCTTACTTTTTGGAGTTTATGGATTTTTTAAGAGTTTTAGGGTTTTCTTATCATTTTTAGAGATTTATGGGTGTTTAGGGTATTCAGGTTTTTTTTGGATTTTTTGAGTTTTTATGGGGTTTTTGTGTTTTTATCATCTTTTAGGGTTTTATGGTTTTTAGGAATTTCAACAATTTATATATTTTTTAGGGTTTATTATTTTTTAGGGTTTAGAGTCTTTTATGGTGTTTTTGGTCTTTTAGGGTTTTAGGGTCCTTTTAGGTGTTTTAATATTATTTTAGGGATCTTAAATATTTTTAGCGGTTTTAGGGGATTTTAATGTATTGTAGTGTTTTAGGGTATTTTAGGGATTTTATTGGGGTTTTAGAGTTATTTTTTGTTTTTTGGGTTTTTAGGGTGTTTTAAGGGTTTCTAGGGTATTTTGGTTTTTGTATTTTGTAGTGCATTTTACGATTTGTAGGTTTTTTTGGGTTTCTAGCGTTTTTTTTGGATTTTTAAGGGTTCTATGGTTTTAAAGGGGTTTTATGGTTGACTAGGGGTTGTATGGGGTTTTTGTATTTTAATGTTTTGTTGGGTGTGTTATGGTTTTATGAGGTTTTATCGGGTTTTTATGAGATTTTAGGTTTTTAGGGTTTTTAGGTTTTTTTGTGGGTTTAATGTTTTTTGGGAATTTTATGATTTTTATGGAATTTCTGTGTTTTTAAAGGTTTTTAGTGTCATTTAGGGTTATTTTGGTTGTTTTAGGGGTTAAATGTATTTTGGGGTTTACAGTGTAGGGTTTAGGGTTTAAGGGGTAAGGTTTAGTGTTTATGGTTTACAATATGGGGTTTATGGTGTAGGGTTTAAGGATTAGAGTGTAGGGTATAGGATTTAGGGAGTCAGTATAATGACCCATACATTACATAAAATGTTAGTACTTCAAAATTGAAGTACACTTATTATAACATATAACAAAACCACGAAAGGACTGTATAGGTATAGTGTGTCTTTAGAAACTGGGAAACATAAACAACCGGTTCATAAAGCATCTACATTGTCTCCCATTTATTTCATCATATCTATATTCCCTTTTGGCATATCTTACTTAATAACCTTCTTCCTGACATGGGGAAAGAAAACATACAAAATGGTGACCTCAAATGCCCAGTAAGGGTAAACAAAAGAAATATCAATCACATCATATTCATAAGAACATAAAATTTTGGAAATCTAACCCGAAAAAGAGATCATAATTTAATAACATGGGATAAATCATGGTAGTGAAATGTAATCACAATAATCATAACTTAAAACATGAATCTTTGTGGCATACACACATAATCATAGAGAATCATTTCTTATTAGTCAAGACTCATTGCCAAGACTATCTTAGTGGACAAAGTCCATTTCTGAACCGAGTTCATTCCTCGTTTCAGTCCTGTTTCACTGCACCGGTTTAACCTACCATTCCAGCCATGTGTATCTCATGAGATATAAAATCTTTACCCAATGCATTGGAGGGATATATAGGTCCCACCCATCTCATAATTATAACATTCTTATGTGTGCCACAAAATCATAAACCATACATCATAGCATAACCCATGTAATAAAAATGAGATTCTTAAACATCGTGACTTCATAAAACAATTCATATAAGATAAAGGAATTCATAGAAATAATTCCATCACAACATAATAAAATCAATGTAATAATAGGGATAGAAACATAACCCTTTATTATCTCAGATGGAAAATAATTTTTATAAAACACTTGAACTCCTTTCTTGAGGAAAATATCCTTTCTACTTCAAAAACACTTTTCCTTTCTTAAAATGCCATAAAATTAAAAAATAAACGAATTTGATTAAAAATAAACTTGAAAACTTATAAAGGAAGCTTCATGGAAATAATGTTTTAAAAATCCATTCATGCCGTATATGTTAAAAAACATTATTCTCGTACTTTTGTCGGAAAAGTCAAAAAGTACCTCGTACAAAAAACGACAAAAGATTCCTTTTATATCTTTTACTAAAAACTTACTGAAGGGTAAAATTGGATTTAAAAAATTATAGGTGGAAGGAAATAATATTACATATTGAGGAAACATGGATGTGGATGATAAAATACACCCCAGTAAATTCCAACGTATAAACAATCTCGGATAAAAATGAGATTGTGATATTTCCCTTACCATAAGTCCGATTTTATTCGTAAGTGTCTGAACCTCCTATATAATGATTTAAATAATGTCATTGACTTATTCCAGAATCATACTCAATGTTATGATATCATATATGGTCATATTCTTATCTTATTATTTGTAATATTTCATTTCTACTTGTTATTCGGGTGTTTATTACTTTTTGTTCTTATGTGTGTTTTGTCGAATAAATTCTTATTCGTATTTTTAGGTTATAGATACCTCATTTCCAGAATTTTATTAGTGTAATATATATCATATTTATTCACTCAATTTATTTATGTAATCATTATTCAATGAAAATCATATAGAAGGAGTCGCATCACATCGTGGAGATGGTATTCCGCACGTACGCACGAGCGATGATATCTTTCCCATGATCGTGTAATTGTATTGGAGTGTATGTATACTATTTCAGAATCAATATCACTTTAAAAAAATCATATATATTCATTCTTTACACCATTATACCCATCCAAGTAAGGTGGTGGTGTAAAATAGATTACACCAAGGCGTAGAGACGGTATTCCGTACATACGCACGCGCGGTGATTTCATTTTCCGTAGGATGCATAGATGGTGACATAGGGTTGTTTCATAATTATAATAACATATCAGTATATGAGTGATACTGATGTTATTAATTCATAATGAAACAACTAAAGAAGAAGAATATTAAGAAGAAATAAATTTGAATGAATCGGTAACAGACATTACCTCTTCTTTGACATGTTTCTTTGAGACCTCCTTTTTGGGCACTAAAATTGGTCTTTGAAGAAGCCCAGGACCTCTAGGATGTTTCTCGGAAAGTGGAGAGGAGAAATTGGCAGGGTTTGGCTGATCTTTAAGGCTCAATGTGGTGTGAGGAAGAGAGGGAGGATGTGCCATTTTATAAGGGAGGAGAGGGGCACCTTTGGAAAAACTAAAAATATTATTTTATTATAAAGTCATATTCGGTTTTTAATAGCTAGAAATTGATTTATTTCGAATATAAGGTGGGGATGGGTCGAAATACTCTCATCCAATAGAATTTAGAAAAGTTTAGGTTTCTATTTTAACCTTATCATTTATATTTAACTTTAAGTTAAATAATTTTACTTTCACTGTGTCTTCTTGTTTTCTTACACTATTAGGTTAATAAACTTACTATAACAAACCAAACGAACCCCATGTTGTTTATTATTAGTATATATAACCTTATCTAAGTCATTTTTCGGA
Organism: Viscum album; assembly: GCA_963277665.1. NCBI lineage: Eukaryota > Viridiplantae > Streptophyta > Magnoliopsida > Santalales > Viscaceae > Viscum > Viscum album. The sequence continues at coordinate 1,151,301,026 of OY728152.1, forward strand.
ACCTTAGATTTTTATGAATAAAATAACAATTAATAATATAATATTGTTTTTAAAAACTATTTTATGTCAATTTTGAAAATATTTGGTAATTGATTTTTTTGAAAATCATAACAGAATTATTAGTTCTAAAAAAGTTAATTAAATCAATACTAAGATGTCATATTAACCTATAAAATTAGTTTAGTTCATAAAAAGTCTCAAATTACATTTATTTTGGTATTTATAACATCAATTATGTCAATATTTCATTAATAAGATAATTACCGCATCATATTGGTGTCATAAATAAATTAAATTATTTAATGTCTCAAAATTACAAATAAAATACCATTATGTAGAAATTTTTTTATCTTTCTGATTAATATTTATAGTCTAATTTATCTCATGTATAACCCTATATTAAAAATTATTAACTTATTAAACATCGATTTTAACTATTTAACCCTTCTTTAAATAAATTAATAATAAATGTACTAATCTAATCCAAGTGGGCCTAAATGGTCATATTGTATTCCTAAGGTAGTTTTTTGTAGAATTACACTTATCCAATAGAATTAATACATGTTTTAGGGTAATAATAATTTCATTTTTACTCTTAATTACCCTATTTATTTTTAACCGTGGTAAATAAAAGTAAAAAGTTACTATTCACCAAAAATTATTTTAATCTCATTGAACCAAATTTTACTTACTGACATCATTCGTGTCTCTCTGATTTTTGAAATTCCACTCAAAGAAGCGGTAAAATTAAGTTTTATGTAAATTTGCAAATTCTCCTAGGAGGTGGGTAAAAGACGGTAAAAAGTTCAATAAAACTTTTATATATCTAAAATTATTATAAAATTACTCCAATGAATTAAATTGAACTTATATAGGTATTATGTATCAATTTTGACCTAAAATAAATTTAAATAAAATAAATAATTATTTAAAAAAAAGTCGGTTTTTAAATAGTAACCCAGTGTTTTCACTATTGATCAAAAATTGAAATTTTCCAGAAAAATACCAAAATTTCACCCTCGGCTAATTTCAATATTCCGAATCCAAAAATGAAGTCCATTTTGAAAAATAAAATTTTCATAATTTCAAAAAGTGGTTATTACTATTCATAATTGCTAGTTTTAATAATATTTTAATAGCATATCGTTGTTTAGTGAAACTCGGTATTGCATACGACGCAAGCTATCAAGGAAGTCGTGATTGCGTGTAAATCATGACATGATAGTGTTGTGGGTAGTGAAAGATTCCTTTGATGATTTATATAAAATAAAAACAAAATATTTCTTATAAAAGTCTCGGGTGTTACATTCTACCCCCCTTAAAATGAATTTCGCCCTCAAAATTCATCACTTGTAACAAAAATATGAGGATACCTATCCCTCATCATATCCTCAAGCTCCCATGTAGATTATTATAATTGGTGGTTCCTCCATAAAACTTTCACCAAGGGAGTGGTCTTGTTCCGTAGGAATTTTTCACTACGATCGAGAATCACTATCGGCTGTTCTTTATAAGAAAGATCCTGTTCCAGCGGCACAACTTTTGAGGTGAGTACATGTGAAGGATCAGGTATGTACTCTATCAGGAGAGATACATGGAACAAATCGTGAAGTTGAGAGAGATTCGGTGGAAGCGCCAATCGGTAAGATACCTTCCCAACACGATCTAGAATTTCGAAAGGACCGATATACCTATGGATCAGCTTTCCCTTCTTTCCAAATCTTATTAATCTCTTCCAAGTAGATATTCGTAAGAACACTTTATCACCCAATTAAAACTCTAAGTCTTTTCTTCGGTTGTCGGCATAACTTTTTTGTCGACTCTGAGCTGCTCTTATGTGTTGTTGAATAGATCGGACCTTTTCTGCCATCTCATCAATAAGATCAGGTCCTAATAGCTTTCTTTCCCCAACTTCATCCCATCAAGTTGGAGTCCTGCATTTCTTTCCATAGAGAGCTTTATAAGGATCCATCTGAATACTAGAGTGAAAGCTATTATTATAAGAAAATTCCACCAAAGTTAAGTGTTGATCCCACACACCTTTGAAATCCATAGAGTAAGCTCTCAACATATCTTCTAAAGTTTGAATTGTCCTCTCAGACTGACCATCTGTCTGAGGATGATAAGCAGTGCTGAAACTCAACTCTGTATCGAGAGTATGCTGAAGACTTCACCAGAACTTTGAGGTAAACCTCGGATCCTGATCAGATATAATGGAAATTGGTACACCATGCAATCTTACCACTTCCTTTACATATATCCTGGCAAGCTGATCAAGAGAAAAATATTCTCTAATAGAAATAAAGTGTGCAGACTTTGTTAGATGATCAACTATGACCCAGATAGCATTATTTCCTTTGGATGTTTTAGGAAGTCCTGTGACAAAGTCCATAGTGATGTTTTCCAATTTCCATTCGGGTATGGGTAATGGTTGTAACATCCCCTTAGACTTCCGTCTCTCACCTTTAACTTGCTGACAAACCAAGCATCGAGAGACATATTCAACAACATCTCTTTTCATGCCATTCCACCAGAAGTACTCTTTCAGTTCCCTATACATCTTTATGCTTCCAGGATGAATAGATAATGAAGAACTATGAGCCTCATCCAGCAGCTCCTTCTTTAATTCGGGTATGGGAGGAACACAAACCCTATTCTTGAACTTTATTATCCCATCACAATAAAGGATGAATTCAGGAACATTTTTCACCTTCTTTAGTAACTCTACATCTTCTTTCTGTGCCTCTTTAATCTTCACATGTATAGATGGTTGAACATTCATTTGAGAAAGATAAGAATTTTCCCCTTTCCATTATAATTCCAAGATCCATCCTTTGTAAATCCATAAATATTGGATCTTTTGTGATCCTCATCATGGATAAACTGGCATGGTCTTGTCGACTTAATGCATCTTCCACCTTGTTTGCTTTCCCAGGGTGGTAATGAATTGAGCAGTCGTAATCCTTAATCAGCTCCAACCATCTACTTGGGTGCATATTCAGCTCCTTTTTTGTGAAAATATACTTTAAACTTTTATGATCAGTATAAATGTCACACCTTTCTCCATAAAGATAATGCCTCCAAATCTTTAATGAAAAGATTACCGCAGCTAACTCCAAATCATGAGTTGGGTAATTTTGCTCATGGATTTTCAACTGTCGTGATTCATAAGCTATCACCATATCATTTTGCATAAGAACACACCCCAGCCCCTTCTTGGATGCATCATTGTAGATCACAAACCTTTCTCCACTGCAAGGCAGTGTGAGCACAGGTGCACTGGATAACCTTCTTTTCAACTCCATAAAATTCCCTTCACACTCCTCCGTCCAAAACAACATAACTCCTTTCCAAGTCAACCTGGTGATTGGATTATATAATCATGAAAAATCTTTCACAAAACGTCGATAATATCCAGCCAAACCAAGAAAAATTCGGATCTCAGTTATTGTTGTTGGTCTCGACCATCTTTCGATAACCTCTATTTTTGCTGGATCCACAGATATCCCCTCTTTTGAGATTATATGACCCAAAAATGAAACTTTGTGAATCCAAAATTCACACTTGGTAAATTTGATATAAATCTTCTCCTTTCTCAGGGTCTTCAATATAATTCTAAAGTGATCTTCATGTTCTTCCTTGCTCTTTGAATATACAAGAATATCGTCTACAAAGACTACCACAAACTGATCAAGATAGTCTCTAAAGACTCTATTCATCAGATCCATGAAGATAGCAGGGGCATTAGTAAGAACAAATGGCATCACTATAAATTCATAGTGTTCATACCTTGTACGTAAAGCTGTCTTTGGTATATCCTCCCTTTTGAACCTTAATTGATGATACCCTGAATAAAGATCAATCTTGAATAAGTATTGAGCTCCGTGTAGTTGGTCAAATAAGTCATCAATGCGCAGGAGAGGATATTTGTTCTTGATAGTGATCTTATTAAGTTCTCGATAATCCTCAAAGAGTCTCATTGATCCATCTTTCTTCTTAACAAACAAAACAGGTGCTCCCCAAGGTGACGCACTAGTGCGTATGAACCCCTTATCATGATTCTCTTGGAGTTGCTTCTTCAATTCCTACAACTCAATTGGGGTCATTCTATAAGGTGTCTTTGAAATAGGTAAAGCACCCGGTACGAGTTCTATTGAAAACTCAACTTCACGATTTGGTGGAAGACCTGGAAATTACTCCGGAAAGACATCATCAAACTCCCGTACAATGGGTATATTCTTAATCGTGAGTTTCTCACCAACCATTTGAGATAAATAACCTTCATTTAGTGGAATCAAGACCCATAAGATGGTAGAAATTTCCACTGTAAGGTTATGTTCATCCTTGCATCGATAGACGATCAAATATTGATCTGGAATATGAAATGTGACTTCCCTTCTTTGGAAATTGATATGACCTCCATATAGAGAAACCCAATCCATGCCAAGAATCACATAAAATTCCACTATAGGGAGGATCAAAATATTTGCAGGAAGCACTTTCCCACAACCTTCAATCGGAGAAGAATTATAAACATTTGATGCAGCTGTTGTGCCATTAGGGGTTGTCACAGCTAACTCAACATCTAATTGTTGAGGTAATACGGTGATACCCTTTGAAAATTCTTCAGAAATAAAGGAGTGGGTGGATCCAGAATCAAATAAAATATTTTCTACTTTAGAGTGGATGGTAATTGTACCTTTCACCACTTCGTTATCGTACTCCACATCACTGATAGAAATTTCATGTGACTTTCCTTTGTCTTTAGCCTTAGGAGTTTTTTGACGTCGATCATCATCAACAATCCTTGGATTAGGGCATTGATTGGCATAATGCCCCATTTCCTTGCACTTTTAACATTGAAGTGTAGGAGGTGCACTCTGTGTAGCCTTTTCATTATTCGCATCACTAGACATCTTCTTCCCATCATTACGGCATTCAAATGCCCGATGAACTTCCTTTCCACTTTTGAAACATTTACTTGTCCCTTTAAGAAAAATACCTCCATGTTTCTTTCCACACTTTGAGCATAAGGGAAAAATCATCTTCTTTTCAGTGTGCTCTTTAGATTTTCCATTGAATTCCATTTTCCTCTTCTTATCAAACCCATATGACTGATGGGTTACTCCAATCTCCATCTCAACTTTGAGAGCACATCGAACGATTTCCTCATAGCTATTGAAATCCCTTATGGCTAACGCCCTTTGATGACTTGGTTTTAAGCCACTAAAGAATCGATCGATCTAACTCTCAGGTTGGATAATAATACCAGAAGCGTACCTTGCAAGTCTTGTAAAATTTGCTTCATAGGTACCAACAGATTCATCATCCTTTTTATTTAGTTCAAGAAAATCCTTCTCCATCTTTGTTCGGACAATACGAGGAAATTCTTTATTGAAAAATAAGTTCTTGAACTCGTCCCATTCCGTGGACTCAATTTCATCTCTTGGCCTCGTATTCTTGATAATATTCCACCATTGATCAACATCACCTTCCAAACGATACACTGCTAAGATGACTTTATCATGTTCAGAACATTGATGAACCGAAAATATCTTTTCAGTAGTACTGATCCATTGTTCAGCAACTAATGGATCAGTAGACCTGCTGAATAAAGGTGGACACTGCCTCATGAAGAATTCAACAGAATTTTGCTCCTTCCTTTGCTTGTTTGGAAGTCCTGCATGATTCAAGCTTGAGAAAGTTGTGTGAGCATGGCTACAAGATTTTTCATTCCAGCTCCCATAACGTTTGGTTGCTCAGGGGGACAATCATTGCATTTCCCATCGCATTCTGCATTAACACGATTCCTTCAGGTTCCAGCCATTGACTAAAACCAAGAAGAATAGTGTGAGTAACACTAATTATAATAGGAAAACCACATAATCAAGAATAAAATTTCACACTTAAGGTCATATCATAGGTTATTCATGGCCATTTCTAAAACACTAATATTGTGTTCTATGCTTAGACTTATCCTTAGGGTTCTTGCTAAAGATTTCACATCCTAGTTTCCAAAGGATGACTATACCTTTCCTCTGATACCAACTATAATGAGCCATACTTTACATACAATGTTAGTACATCAAAATTGAAGTACACTTATTACAACATATAACAAAACTAAGAAAGGACCGTATAGGTATAGTGTCTTTAGAAACTGGGAAACATAAACAACTGGTTCATAAAGCGTCTACATTGTCTCCCATTTATTTCATCATATCTATAGTCAATTTTGGCATATCTTACTTAATAACCTTATTCCTGACCTGGGGAAAGAAAACATACAAAAGGGTGATCTCAAATGATCAGTAAGGGAAAACAAAATAAATATCAATCACATCAGATTCATAAGAACATAACATTTTGGAAATCTTACCCTGCAAAAGAGATCATAATTTTATAACATGGGATAAATCATGGTAGTGAAATTTAATCACAATAATCATAACTTCAAACATGATGCTTTGTGGCATAAACACGTAATCATAGAGAATCATTTCTTATTAGTCAAGACTCATTACCAAGACTATCTTAGTGGACAAAGTCCATTTCTGAACCGAGTTCATTCCTCATTTCAGTCCTGTTTCACTGAACCGGTTTAACCTGTCGTTCCAGCCATGTCTATCTCATGAGATATAAAATCTTTACCCAATTAATTGGAGGGAGATATAGGTCCCACCCATCTCATAATGATACCATTCTTATGTGTGCCACAAAATCATAAACCATACATCACAGCATAACCCATGTAATAAAAATTGGATTCTTAAACATCGTGACATCATAAAACAATTCCTATAAGATAAAGGAATTCATAAAAATAATTCCATAACAACATAATCAAATCAAGGTAATAATAGGGATAGAAACATAACCCTTTTTTATCTTAGATGTAAAATAATTTTGCTAAAACACTTGAACTCCATTCTTGAGGAAAATATCCTTTCTACTTGAAAAACACTTTTCCTTTATTAACATGTCATACAATTCTAAACTAAAAGAAGTTGATTAAAAATAAACTTGAAAACTTGTGAAGGAATATTCTTGGAAATAATGTTTTAAAAATCCATTCATGCCGTATATGTTAAAAAAACATTCTTCTCGTACTTTTGTCAGAAAAGTCAAAAAGTACCTCGTATGAAAAATGAAAAAATATTCCTTTCATATCTTTTACTAAAAACTCACCGAAGGGTAAAATTGGATTTAAAAAATTGTAGTTGGAAGGAAATAATATTACATATTGAGGAAACATGGATGTGGATGATAAAATACACCCCAGTAAATTCCAAAGTATAAACAATCTCGGATAAAAATGAGATTGTGATATTTCCCTTACCTTAGGTCTGATTTGCTTCGTAAGTGTCTGAACCTCCTATATAATGATTTAAATAATGTCATTTACTTATTAAAGAATCAAACTAATTGTTATGATATCATATATGGCCATATTCTTAGCTTATTATTACTAATATTGCATTGCTACTTGTTATTCGGGTGTTTATTACTTTTTGTTCTTATGCGTTTTTTCTCGAATAAATTCTTATTGTTCATTTTAGTTTATAGATAACTCATTTACATAATGGTATTAGTGTAATATATATCATATTTATTCACTAAATTAATTTATGTAATCATTATGCAATGAAAATCATGTAGAACGAGTAGCATCATATTGTGGGGATGGTATTCCGTACGTACACACGAGCGATGATATCATTCCCCTGATCGTGTAATTGTATTGGAGTGTATGTATACAATTTAATAATCAATATCACTTTACAATAATCATATATATTCATTCTTTACACCATTATACCCATCCAAGTTAGGTGGTCGTGGAAAATATATTGCACCACGGCGTGGAGACGGTATTCTGTACGTACGCACGCGCGGTGATTTCGTCTTCAGTAGGATGGATAGATGGTGAAAAAGGGTTGTTTCATACTTATAATAACATATCAGTATATTAGTGATACTGATGTTATTAATTCATAGGGAAACAACTAAATAAGAAGAAGTGGAAGAAGAAATAAAGTTGAAAGAATCGATAACAGACATTACCTCTTCTTTGAGATGTTTCTTTGATACCTCATTTTTGGGCACTAAAATTGGACTTTGAAGAAGACCAGGACCTCTAGGATGTTTCTAGGGAAGTGGAGAGGAGAAATTGTTAGGGTTTGGCCGAGATTTAAGGCTCAAAGTGGTGTGAGGAAGAGTGGGAGGAGGTGCCCTTTTATAAGGGAGGAGAGGGGAACCTTTGGAAAAACTAAAAATATTAATTTATTATAAAGTCATATTCGGTTTTTAATAGCTCCAAATTGATTTATTTAGAATCTAAGGTGGGTATGGGTCAAAATAATCTCATAATATAGAATTTATACAAGTTTAGGTTTCTATTATAACCTTATCATTTAGATTTAACTTTAAGTTAAATAATTTTACTTTCACTGTGTCTTCTTGTTTTTTTACACTATAAGGTTAATAAACTTACAATAAAAGCCAAAAGAACCCCAAGTTGTTTATTATTAGTATATATAACCTTATCTATGTCATTTTGCCGAACCATAGTTTTTTAGAAATAAAATAACAACTAATAATATAATATTTGTTTTAAAAACTATTTTATGTCAATTTTGACACAATTTGGTAATTGATTTTTGTGAAAATCATAACATAATGATTAGTTCGAAAAAAGTTAGTTAAATCCATAATAACATGTCATAGTAACCTATAAAATTAGTTTAATTCATAAAAAGCCACAAATTACATTTATTTGGGTATTTATAACATCAATTATGTCAATATTTCATTAATAAGATAATTAATGCGTCATCTTTGTGTCATAAATAAATTAAATTATTTAATGTCTAAAAATTACAAATAAAATAAAATTATGTAGGAAATAATTTTATCTTTATAATTAATATTTATAGTCTAATTTATCTCATATATAACCCTATATTAAAAATTATTTACTTATTAAACTTTGATTTTAACTATTTTAACCCTTCTTTAAATAAATTAATAATAAATGTCCTAATCTAATCCAAATGGGCCTAAATGGTCATATTTTATTCCTAATGTTTTTTTTGACGAATTAAACTTGTCCAATATAATTAGGACATGTGTTAGGGTAATAATAATATCATTTTTACTCTTAATTACCCTATTTACTTTTAACCGTGGTAAATAAAAGTAAAAGGTTACTATTCACCAAAAATTATTTTCATCTCATTGAACCACATTTTACTTACTGTAATAAACCATGTCACTTGGATTTATAAAATTCCACTCACAGAAATGGTAAAATTAACTTTTATGTAAATTTGCAAATTCTCCTAGGAGGTGGGTAAAAGAGGGTGAAAAGTTCAATAAAATTTTTATATATCTAAAATTATTATAAAATTACTCCAATGAATTACATTGAACTTATATAGGTATTATGTATCAATTTTGACCTAAAATAAATTTAAATAAAATAAATAATTATTTAAATAAAAAGTCGGGTTTTTAATAGTAACCTAGTGTTTTCACTATTTATCAAAAATTTAAAGTTTCCATAAAAATACCAAAATTTCACCCTAGGATAATTTCGATATTCCAAATACAAAAATGCAGTCTATTTTGAAAATTAAAATTTAAAAAATTTCAAAAAGTGGTTATTACTATTCATAACGGCTATTTTTAATAATATTTTAATAGTATATCGTTGTTTAGTGAAACTCGGTATTGCGTACGACGCAAGCTATCATGGAAGGTTGTGATTGCGTGTAAAGCAAGCCAAGCTAGTGTTGTGTGTAGTGAAAGATTCCTTTGATGATTTATATAAAATAAAAACATAATATTTCTTATAAAAGACTCGGGTGTTACAGTCAGGTTTAGGGTTTAGGGTATATGGTATAGGTTTTACACTGTACAGTTTCTGGTTAGGGGCATAGGGTATATAGTTTCTCATGTAGTATCTTGCATTTTTGGTGTAGGATATAGGGTTTTAGGTTTCAAAAATAGGCTTATAGTGCAAGGTATATGGTTTAGTGGTTTGAGGATTTTATATTGTTCTTTGTGTTTTAGGTATTTTAGGGTCTTTATAGGGGTTTTAGAGTTTTTTTGGTTTTTAGTGTATTTGTGGTTTTTATGTTTTTTAAAGGATTTTAGGGATTTTAGGGGTTTTAATATTTTAGGGTTTTTATGTTTTTTAAGTGTTTTAGTGTTTTTAGGAATTTTTATATTTTTTGTGTTTTTCTATATTTTAAGGGGGTTTACGTGTTTTATGGGTTTTAGATGTTTTTAAGGATTTTTTTGGGATTTACAATTTTTAGTGTTTTTAGGTTTTTATGGGATTCTTAGATTATAGGGGGTTTTAGGGTTGTAATGTTTTTATGTTTTTTAGGTTTTTATGTATTTTAGGGTTTTTGGAGGGGTATGGTGTTTTTTGTGTTTTTAGAGTTTTTTAGTGTTCTGGGTTTTCTAGGATTTTCATTTTTTAGTGTTTTTAGGTTTTTAGGGGTGTTTATGGTTTATTTTGGGTTTTAGGGGGGGGGGGGTTGGGTTTTTGGAATCTTTTAATGATTTTATTTTTTTAGGTTTATTTCATGTTCTAATGGGATTTTTTTTTATTTTTAGTGTTGTTGATAATATTTAGAGGTTTTAGAGACATTAAGGGATTTTATAGCTTTTTTGGATTTTTTAGGGTTTTAGGATCATTGTGGGTTTTAGGTCCTTTTAAGGGTTTTAAAGGGTTTAATTGGTTTTATAAATTTTTATAGGCATTTTAAGGTTTTTCAGGGGGTTTGGGGTTATAGGGTCATTTACAGTTTTTAGAGAATATTATGATTTTTAGGTCATTTTGGTATTTTATGTAATTTAGTGATTTCTAGGTTTTAGGTTCTTTTTAGTGTTTTTAGAGTCTTTTAGTGTCTTTTCAGGTTTTTTAGGGGGTCTAATGGTTTTTTGGTTTTTTGGTGTTTATAGGGGTTTTATGATTATTTAGTGTTTTGAGATTTTTTTATTTTTCTAGTTTTCTATGGTCTTTTGGTATTTTATGGTTTTTAAGTGGTTTTATGTGTTTTTATGGGGTTTTAGTGGTTTTAGTACTTTTATGTTTTTTTGGGGATTTTTGGGTGTTTTTGGGTCTTAGAGTGTGTTTCAGATTCATTTGTGGTTTTTACGATTTTAGGGGTTTTACGGTAATTTAGGGGGTTTTAGGGTTTTAGAGGGTTCAGGTTTTAGGGTTTTTTGTTTTTATTTTTTTTCATAGTATTTTCATAATTTTTAACTGATTTTTAGGGTTGTAGTGTTTTAAGGGGTTTTTTAGTATTTTTAGGTATTTTTAGGTGTTTTTTGGTTTGTATGGGTTTTATGGTTTTAAGGATTTTTAGGGTTTTGAGGTTTTTTCATGTTTTTAGGGTTTTTTTAAATTTTTAGTATTTTATAGTGTTTTTATGGATTTTATTTTTTTATAGTTTTTATATTTTTATTTGGTTTTGATGGATTCTTAGGGGTTTAAGGGGTCTATTTGGAAATTTTATATTTTTTAATAATTTGGGGGGATTTTTGGATTTTTGGGGGGTTAGGGGTTTTTTCAGGATTGTAAGGTAATTTAGAGGGTTTTAAGGATTTTCAGTGTTTTATGGATTTTATGGAGTTTTTAGGTGTGTGGGGGATTTTTGGGGGTTTTTAGGCTTTTTAGGATGTCTTAGGGTTTGTAGTGTTTTGGGTGGATAATATTGTATTTAGGTTTGTTAGGGTTGTTTGGTTTAAGGGTTTTTATAAGTTTTTATAGTTTTAGGGTTTTATATTTATTTAATTTTTTTAAGGTTTCCTAGGGGTTTTATTGTAAATGTGGTTTTATTATGGGTTTTCAGGGTTTTTGGGTTTTATTAGGGGTTTTAGGGGTTTTATGTTATTATTTATGGTTTTATGGTTTTTATGGTTTTTAGTTTCTTTTTTGGGCACTATGTTTTTATGGTTTTTTGGTTTTTAAGTGATTTTAGGGGTTTAAAGGTTTTTTTTTGGAATTTTTAGGATCTTGAAGGTTCTAGAGTTATTTTAGAATATTTATCTATTTAAGGATTTTTTCAGTTATTAGAGTTTTTTTGTTAGAGTTCTTAAGGGGTTTTAGGGTTTTATTTTTGTTATCATTCTTAAAGGATTTATATATTTTAAGGGTCTTTATAGTTTTTAATTTTTTTAGTTTTTTTGGTTTTTAGCATTTTTTATGTTTTGTAGAATTTTTTTGGTATTTAGGGAGTTTGGACGTTTTTATGGTTCTTGCGAGTTTTAGGTTGTTTAGGCCTTTGGAGTTTTTTTTTCTTTTCTGGGATTTTACAGATTTCATGTGTTTTTAGGGATTTTTATGGGTTTTAGGGTTTTCAGTGGTTTTAATGGTTTTTAGTTTTTTAGGGTTTTAGGATTTTTATGGGTTTTATGGGTTTTAAATGCTTTAAGGATTTTTATGCCTTTTTATATTTTTAGATTTTTGATAGCGAGATTAATATTCAAAGGGTGTCTTTATGTTTTTTTTCGTTTTGGGATTTTAGGGGGTTCAAGGATTATTTTAGTTTTTTAGTGTCTTCTAGGGTTTTTAGGGACCAAAAGGATTTCTAGGGGTTTTTTTGGTAATCTAGCTTATTTAGGGTCCTTTAGGATTTTTAAGAAAATTTATAATTTTTAGGGGTTTTATTTTCCTTTAGGGTTTTAGGGACCTTTTGGTTTTTTAGGGTTTTTGGGTTTTTTTGTTTTTGGGTCTTTTATGGGTTTTAGGATTCTATATTTTTTTATATTATTTTAGGGTTTTAAGTGTATTTTATAGAATTTTAAGGTTTTTTAGGTTTTTAGTGTCATTTAGTGAATTGTGGGGTTTTATGGTCAATCATGGTTTTAGTGGTTTTAGGTTTTTTTATTTCTTTTTGGAGTTTAAATAGTTTTCATGGACTTATTATGGTTTTTATATATTTGGAGTTTTTAGGTTTTTCTTGTTATTTATAAGGTATAATTTTTTGTATGTTTTGTTATGGTTTTTATGATTTTTAGGGTTATTAGGGGTTTTTTGGGGTTTTTGGGATTTTAAGGTTTATTAGTGTTTTAGGGGTTTTATGGTTTAAATTTTTTTTTATTGTTTTTGGTTTTTAAAGGTATTTTTAGTTTTTATGTTGTTTTTATTTTTTAGGGGGGTTTGGGGTTTTAGTGTTATTGGGGATTTTATTATGGTTTCTAGAGATTTTTTTTGTGTTATTAAGGGTTTTAGTGTTTTATGGGTTTTTTACAATTTTTATGATTTTTAGGGTTTTTAATGGTATTTTAGTGGGGTTTTCATGTTCTTTAAGGTTTTATGGTTTTTAGAGATTTATGTTTTGGGCTTTGTTTTTAAGGGGTTTTATAATTTTTAATGTATTTTATAGTTTTTGGGGGGTTTATGGTATTTGGGGGGGGGGATTTGGGGTTTTAGGGATTTTTATGGATTTTTATTTTCTTTTTAGACATTTTTTAGGTTTAAATGGGTTTTTTGGGTTTTTTGGTGGTAAGGGTTTATAGTGTTTTTAGTATTATTTTAGGCCTTTTTATGTTTTTAGGAATTTTTAATGGTTTTAGGGGTTTTTTGGGGTTTTAGGGTTTTTCTGGACTTTTAGAGGGTTTAAGGTTTTACAAATTTTAGTTATATTTAGTGTTTTAGTATTTATAAATTCTTTTATGGGTTTAATAAGGTTATTTAGGTTCTTATAGGTTTTTAGTTTTTAAGTGTCTTTTATGAGTTTTTATGTTTTTTGTTGTTTTTTGGGGTTTGAAGGGTATTTATGGTTTTTAGGGTTTTTATGGTTGTTGGTTTTTTATTATTTTTATGTTTTTAATGGTTTTTTGGGTTTTTGGGGGTTTTAGGGGATTTTTGAGTTTTGGGGGTTTTATGGGATGTTAGGTTTTTGAGAGGTTTTTGTATTTTTTAGGGTTTTAAAGGGGTTTATGGATTTCTTAGTGGGTTTTAGGGTTTTAAGGTGTTTTTAATGTTGTAATTGTTTTTAGGGTTTTCTTAGAAAAATATCATGTTTAGGTTTTTTGGGATTTTGATGGTTTTTAGTATTTCAAGAGTTTTTACTATTTTTACTTGGTTTTCAATATTTTTTTATGATTTTTAGGGTTTTTATGGTTTTTTGGGTTTTTAGGGTTTTAGAGGTTTTATAGTTTTTTGGTTTTTAAAGAAGTTTTTTATTTGTTTTAAGGATTTTAGTATTTTTTAGGTTTTTTTTGTTTTTAGGGGTTTAAATGGTTTTCTAGGGGTTTTTAGGTCCTTTGGGTTTCTATAGTTTTAATGTTTTTTGGGTTTTCATAGGGGTTTTAGTGTTTTCTTGGGGGTTTTGGGTTTTTATGGTTTTTAGTGTATTAATTGTTTTTGGGGGTTTTTCGCATTTTTAGGGAATTTATTATTATTTAGGTTTTTACGGTTTTCATGGGTTTCTAGTGGTTTTACAATTTCAAGAAAATTTTAATGTTTTTAAGCTTCTTTCAAGTTTCAAAAATTATAGGGCCTTTTAGGGTTTAGGTTTTTATTTTCTGTTTTTAGGGTTTTTTGGTTTTTAGGGGATTTAGGGATTTTTTTCAGTTTTTAGGGTTTATTTTTTAGTGGTTAGCCCATACAATTTATTGTGTAGGTTATCGGGTTTGTGGTGTTTGGTATAGGGTTTAGGGTTTACGGTATAATATTTAGGGTGTAGGATGTAGGTTTTAGGGCATAGGGCGTAGGGCATAGGGCATAGGGTATAGGGTGTAGGGTGTAGGGTATAGGGTTTTCGGTGTAGGGTATAAGGATTATGGTGGAGGTTATATTGTTCAAGGTGTGTGTTATAGTGTTTAGGATGTAGGGTTTAAGGTTTAGGGTGTAGGGTATAAGGGTTAGGGTGAGGGGATTGGGATTGGGGTTTAAGGTGTAGCGTTTAGGGTTTATAGTGGAGGGTATATGGTTCATGGTACAAGGTATATAGTTTTAGGTGTAGGGTATTGGGTTTAGGGTGAAGGGTTTGGGTTTAGGGTTTAGGGTGTAGGGCGTGTGGTTTAGGGTGTGGGGTTTTCGTGTTTATGGTATATGATATAGAGTTTAGGGTGTAGGGTTAGGGTTTTGGCTTTAGGGTATATGGTTTAGAGTGTAGGGTATACAATTCTGGGTAGAGGTTATAGGTTTTACGGTTTGGTGTTTAGGGTGTAGATTATAGGATTTAGGGAGTAGGGTTTAGAGTTTAGGGTATATGGAAAAGAGTTTGGGGTGTATGCTTTAGGGTTTAGGCTGTATGGTATAGATTTTAAGGGTTAGGGTTTTGGGTTTTGGGTTTTGGGTTTTGGGTATATGGTTTAAGGTGTTGAGTTAAGGGTTTAAGGTTTTTGGTGTATGGTTTAGGGTGTAGGGTTTTGGGTGTAGGGTTTAGGGTTTAGGGTCTAAGATATATGGTATAGTGTTTATGGTGTGGGTATAGGTCTTATGTTGTAGGGTATATGGTTATTGTTTAGAGTATATGGTTTAGGGTGTAGGGTTTACGGTTTTGTGTGTAGAGTTTAGGGTTTAGCATTTAGGGTAAAGGGTTTAGTGTGTGTGGTTTAGGGTTTATGGATTTGGGTATAAGGTTTAGGGTGTGGGGCACAGGGTTTAGGGTGTCGATTATATTGTTTAGGGTGTAGGGTACAAGGTTTAGGGTGTAGGGTTCACGGTTTAGGGTTTAGGGTTTAGGGTTTACGATGTAGGGTGTAGTGTTTTTGGTGGAGGGTTTAGTATGTCGAGTGTAGGGTCTATGGTTTAAGGAGTAGGTTTTAGTGTTTTGGGTTTACGGACTAGGGTTTAACTTGTAGGGATTATGGTGATAGGATTAGGGTATTGGGTTTCATTGGTAGGAATTTGGATTTTGGGTGTAGGGTAGTGGGTTTAGGGTGTTGGGTTTAGGGTGCCGGGTGCCGGGTGTAGTGTGTAGAGTTTATATGGATTTTTAGGTTTTCTGTGTCTTTAAGATATTTTAGGGTTTTTTAGGATTTTTATGATTTTAGTGTTTTAATTGGTTTTTAGGTTTTTAGGGTTTTAATATTTTTATGGGTTTGAAGAATTTTTTTTGAGTTTTTATGGTTCTTGGGTTTTTAGGGGTTTTAGGGTTATTTAGTAAATTTAGGGTTTCATTATTTTTATGGGTTTAGGGTTTATTTAAGCGGTTTTAGGATTATTGGGGGTTGTCGGAATTTTTTTTTGAGTTTCATTGTTTTTCGGGGTTGTTGTGGTATTTTTATTTTTTAATATTTCTCATCATTTTTATGTTTTTTATTTGTTTTCTTAGGGGATTTAGTGTTTTTTGGGTTTAATTAGGGGATTTTGAGTTTTTTGAGTTTTTAGGGTTTTTTATGAGTTTAAAGGTTTCTAGGGATTTTAGGGTTTTAGTGCTTTTTAATATTTTAAATATCATTTATTGTTTTTTGGGATTATTATGGTTTATTAAGGGTTTTAAGGAATTTAAGGGTCTTAAAATCACTTAGGGTTTTATGACTGTTTTGTATTTTTGGATTTTTAATTGGTTTTGGGGTATCTAATGTTGATTTAGGTTTTTTGTTGTTTTAGGGTGTTTTTTGGCCTTTGTCTGTTTTAGGTTTTTTAGGATTTTTAGTAATTTTTTAGGTTATAGGGGTTTTATGGGTTATTTGGGTTATTTGGGGTTTTATGTTGTTTAAGGGTTTTTAATTTACTTTTAGGGTTTATAGGGATTTTTTAGTTTTATAGCCATTTAGAGGGTTTATGGTTTTTTGATGTTTAAGTATTTTTATGGGTTTTAAGGGTTTTCGGTTTTTTAGTGTCCTTTGGGGTTTCTAGGGGTTTTAGGGTTTTAGAGGTTTTTAGGGGGTTTTAGGGGTTTTGAATTTTTTGGGGTTTTAGGGATTTTAGTGCTTTTAGTGGGTTTCAATGTTTTAGGTGTTTTAAGGTTTTTATTATTTATCAGGTTTTATTACCTAATTTTAGAGTTTATGGGTTTTTTTGTTTTTTCTGTTTATTTGGGTTTTGAGGGTTTGTTTTGGTTTTTTGGGGTTTCAGGTTTTTATTTGTTTTTTCAGGTTTTAATGTTCTGTAATTTTTTTAGGGTTATTAGGATATTTTAATGTTTTTAGAGTTTTTAAGGTCTTTAATGGTTTTTAGGATTGTAATATTTTTTTCAGTTTTATGGTCTTTTAATTTTTTAAGTGAATTTTGCGGACTTTTATTGGTTTTATGGTTTTTAGTGATTCAAGGTCCTTTAGGGGTCTTAGGGGTATAATGTTGTTTTTGGTTGTTTTGGATTTTTAGTGTGTTCTAGGATTTTAATGGGGTTTTGGGGTTGTTTTTTGATTTTATAGGGTCATTTAATGTTTTTAGGGGTTTTTAGGGACTTTTATGGTTTGAGGGTTTTTAGGTTCCTTTAGAGTTTTTAGGGTTTTTAGGTTCCTTTAAAATTTTTGGTTGTTTTGGGTTTTTTCGGTCATTTACTATAGTTAAGTGTTTTTTGGTCCTTTTAGGATTATCGTGATTTTGGGGACCTTTTTTGGGTTTTGGTTCCTATAGGGGTTTTTTTGTGCTTTTGGGGTTTTAGGGTATTTTTAGCTGTGTTTTGGGTTTTAGTGTTTTTTAGGTTTTTTAGTGTTTTTTTTGGGTTTTTAGTTTTTGGGGGTTTTAGGTTCATTAGGGTTTTATGGGTTTATGGTTTTTAGGGTTTTTACGGTTTTTAGGGTGTTTTGGGTTTTGGTATTTTTGGTTTTTTTTTTTGGGTTTTAGGGATTTTTACTTTTTTAATGGTTTTATGTTTGTAGGGCTTTTAGGGGTTTTGAAGATTTTTCAGTTTTTAGGGTAATTAGGGTTTTCAGGAATTTGTAGTTTTTTTTAGGTTTTAAGGGGTTATAGGGTTTTAATGTATTTAATTATTTTAAGTGGTTTTATTGTTTTTATGGGGTTTTTTGGGGTTTTAAAGATTTTTAGGTTTCTTAGTGGTTTTGGGGGTTTATAATTGTTTTTATGGTTTCTAGGGGTTTTATGGTTTTTTAGGGAAAGGAAGGCGTAGGGCCAGGCTGTTCCTAAACCCCACAAAATTTATTTAAAAAAAGACACAACATAGAAGGGAGGGGCAGGGCCAATCAACCAACACCTAAAAACCCTGGACA
This sequence comes from Viscum album, assembly GCA_963277665.1. Classification (NCBI taxonomy): domain Eukaryota; kingdom Viridiplantae; phylum Streptophyta; class Magnoliopsida; order Santalales; family Viscaceae; genus Viscum; species Viscum album. The sequence continues at coordinate 1,151,319,173 of OY728152.1, forward strand.
CCCCCAAAAAACCCAAGAGTCCCCAAAAAACTCGAAAGACACACAAAACCAGAAAAAATAGAAAATCAGAAGCCACTCCAATAACATCTCCCAAACAAAACTCGACCAGAATCCCACAACACCATTTTCATCATCCAGCACCTACTTGTCAAGTGTATCCATCACCAGCATCACTGAACCAGTAGCATCAATGTCATTAGTCTCACCTTTGCCTCCTCTCAACAAATCAACAACTATCACCAAGCACCAATATCATTCATCACATCTTAGCCGACCAAAAACCAGCACATGCAACGATTCACAACCAAGCCATCCACAACACACATTACCACAAACCAACATAGCCGCCATTGTGAAGCACAATTCAACAATACCTTCACCAACAACATGAAATGGATCCAAAAGAGTACGAACTTGCATCTTCTGCACAAACCAATGCCACACCGATCTCATCTACCCAAGATACCAGCAGCACCCTACGACGCATAGTAGCACAGAATCACCAGAATCAACGACATCACCGCCTCCAAGACAACCAGCTCCTATCATTTTTCAGCTCATTTTCCAGCTTCCAGAACCTCCTAAACCATGATCTCCTAAGAGGTCATAGCTCAACCTCCAGTAACCAAAACCTTTAGACCGAACTGCTTTCAGTGTTCCACACCTCGCATCACAACTAACAACCTACCACAAGCAACCATAGCCAGTACCAAACCACGACACCCAACACCCCTCAGATAGAACAAACTTACACAACATCTCCAAACCACGCCTAAAACCTCTCAGTAGATACCATAACCAGAACTCATAGTAACCCGAAATCACAACCACAACTAAGATCATGAAGTTTTAAAAAATCCAACCAACTTTAGAATCAACAGCGTAAAATAGAGACGAAGCCAAGGGACCACTTCGCGGAGGCACCTACATCTCCTTCGCGAATCTAAGACAAGGCCGGACCAAAGCACAAAAAAAACCTTCATATGCATCACGAGATCAAGAATTTGAAATCAGAAACAAGGAAGCAGCACTGTTGCCCAACGACCAAAGCCAAACAAAAGCTACATCTTTCCGCGCTTCCAGGGACGCCAGAATATTGAGCAACACCACCACTCATAAAGGAGGAAGCTTCCAAAGAAAACCTCATGTTGGTGGTCTAGAGAACATTATTGAGTCCCACTATCACCGAGATATCGCCCCACAAGTGCGAGAGGGCAGGGCCATGAGAGTTTCCATTGCCGAAAACCCAACCAACACCACCACTTGGAAAACACGAATCCACCGATGAACCACTGTCGCACCGAAGAACTCCGCACCAACTTTCCACCACCAAGAGCACCCCCAAGAGTATGAGAGGGAATGGGAAATGACTTGCTACCACCATTTCCATATGAAGCTGGAGGAAACCCTAGAAATCACATTGAGAGTGAGAGAGAACCAGGGGAGTGCGCCGCCATCTCTTTGAGTTTTTCTATGGTTTTTAGGGATTTGAGGGGTTTTATGGATTTTAGGATTTTTTTGTCATTTTTAGGGTACCTAGGGTTTTAGGTATTTAGAGTTTTTAAGGATTTTAAAGTTTTTATGGATTTAAGGGGTTTTAGGGTTTTTTTAATCTTTTTGGGTTTTTTTTGGGAATTTTTAACATTTTCTGATGTTTATGGGTTTTTAGGTATTTTAGGTATTTAGGGGTTTTCATATACTTTTTCTACTATTTAGGGATTTTATTATTTTTTGGGCTTTATTGATTTCTCAGTTTTTTAGGATTTTTATATTTTTCAGTGTGTATAAGGGGTTTTAGGGTCTTTTGGGTTTTATAAGGATATTTGGAGTATTTTATGGGGATTATAGGGTATTTTACATTTTTCAAGGTTTTAGGGGTTTTTTGGTTTTTAGGGTTTTTAGATACTATTAGGGGATTTAGTGGTTTTTTGGGTGTTTAATGGTTTTATGGGTATTTTAGGGTTTTTAGTGTTTTATCGGATTCTTTAGGTTTTTTTAGAGATTTAATGTTTTTATTGGATTTTACGTTTTTAGTGACTTTTAGGTTTTTCAAGCTTATTATGGATATTTGGGGTTTTGAGGGTTTGTTATGTTTTTTGGGGTTTTAGGGTTTTACATGTGATTTTAGGGGTTTTTAGTGTTTTATGGGGTTTTAGGGATTTTTTATGATATTTAAAGGATTTTGGGTTTTAAGGGTTTTTTTGTTTTGTGGGGTTTTTTATGATTGTTCAACGACTTCATGGTTTTTTTGAGGGTTTTTGGGTTTTTTTTCTGTTTTTACTATGGGGGGGGGGTTGAGTTATTTTTAGGGGTTGAGGATTTTCTTAGGGTTTAGGTAATTTTAGTATTGTTAGGCGTTTTTAGGGTTTTAAGGGATTTTATATTTTATGTTTTTTTATAATTTTAAGTGGTTTAGGGTTTTTAGGGTTTTTAGGGTTTTCAAGTTTTTAGGGTTTTTGTAGTTTTTAGTGTTTTTAGAGTGTTTTAGGGGATTTTTTAGGGGTTTTAAGGTTTTCAGATTGTTTTTATTTTATTTGAGGTATTTTGATGAGTTTTTGAATTTTTAAGGGTTTTAGGGGTTTTTTTATGTTTTTAGTATTTTTATGGGTTTTTAGGGTTTTAGGGTTTTAGGATTTTAGGATTTTTAGGTTTATTTTATAGTCCTTGGGTTTCTTTTGGTTTTGGGGTTTTAAGGGGCTTTTGGGATTAATATGTTTTATAGAATATTTTACAGGTTTTAAGGGTATTATGGTTTTAAGATTTTAAGTGTTTGTGCATTTTTATGGTTTCTGGGGGTTTTATGGTTTTTAGGGTGTCTTAGTATTTTTTTAGGGATTAAAAGGTTATTTTAGGTTCTTAGGGGTTTTAGGGTTTTTTTTTGTGTTTTAGGGGTTTTGGGTTTTTATGGGTTTGTTAAGGTTATTTTGTGGTTTTATTATTTTTTTGGTTTTAAGGGTTATAGGGATTTTTAGAATTCCATTGGTTTATATAGTGTTTTAAGGATTTATGTGTTTTTAATATTTTTGAGTATTTTAGGGGTTTTATAGATTTTAGGGTCTTTTAGGTTTTAAAGATTATTTATGGCCTTTACGGTTTTTATGATCAATAAAACTTGTAGGGTTTTTAGAGCATTTTACAGTTTTTTTGTGGATTTAGTGTTTTTTTGGGTTTTTTTGGTTTTTAGTGTCTTTTAGGGTTTTAGGGTCTTTTATTATTTTATTAGGGGTTTTATGGTATTCTAGGTTTTCAGGGGATTTTGATGGATTTTTTTTGGTTTTTTGGGGTTTTAGGGTATGTAATGGGTTTTTATGGGTTTTACGGTCTTTTTTGGGTTTTTTGGAGTTTTAGGGTTTCTAGGGGTTTTCGATTCCTTTTAAGTATTTAGGGTCCTTTGTTATTTTTTTGGGTTTCTAGGGACGTTTAGGGTTTTTAGTATCCTTTTGGGTTTTTATGGGTTTTAGGGTCCGTTAGGGTTTTTAGGGGTTTTATGATCATTGAGGGGTTTTAGTGTCCATTAGTGTCTTTTAGGGGTTTTATGGTATTTTATGGCATTCTAGTGGTTTTATGGTTTTTAGTGCCATTTCAGATTTTCAGGCTATTTTTTGGTTTTATCTGGGTTTATGGTGTTTTTGGTAATTTAGGGTCTTTTAGAGGGTCTTCAGAGGTTTAGGGAATTTTAGGGGGGTTTGGGGTCTTTAGTGTATTTTAGGGTCTTTTAATTTTTTAGTGTTTTAGGGGATTTGGGGGTTTTTAGGGTTTTAGTGGTTTTAATGTTTTTAGGGATTCTATTGGTTTTGGTGTTTTAATTTTCAACTATTTTTGGGTCCTTTATTATTTTTAGGTTTTTAGGGGTTTTATGAATTTTTAGGGTTTCTAATGTTTTTAGGGGTTTAGGGTTTTTATAGTTTGTAGGGTTATTATTTATTAAGGGTTTTAATGGTCTTTAGTGTTATTAGTGGTATAGTGTCTTTAATGTTTTTAGGGGTTCATAAGGGTTGTAAGGGATTTAGGGTTTTTAGGATTTTCAGTGGTTCTAAATATTTTTATGGGTTTATAGGGATTTTAGTTTTTTAGAGTTTTTAGAGGTTTTAGGGATTTAAGGTGTTTTTAGGATCATTATGGGTTTTTATGTATTTAAGTAATTTTATATGTTTTTAAGGGGTTTAGGTTTTTGGGTTTAAATGGTTTTAGGTGTTTTCATGTATTTTTAGCGGTTCTTATCAATTGTAGTGTTTTTAGTGGTTTTATTTTTTTTGGTTTTTATGTTTTTTTGTTTTAAGTATTTTTATGTTTGTATTTTGTTTTTTAGAGTTTTTATGGTTTTAGGGGTTCTTTGGGTTTTAGGATTTTTTTGGGGGGGGGGGGTTTGGGTTTTTATGTTTTTTTTGGGTTTTTATGGATTTTCTGGTTTTAAGGTGTTTTTATAATTTTTAGGGGTTTTAGGGTTTTCTATAATTTTTGGGAGCTTAATGGTTATAGGGTCTTTGGGGTTTCTATAGGGTTGTATTATGTGTTTTAGTGTTTTTAGGGGTTTTATTGTCATTTAGGGGTTTTAGGATTTTTAGTTATTTTCATGGGTTTTATGGTTTTTAGGGTCTCTTATGGGGTTTTATGGGTATTAAGTTTATTTGGGGTTTAAAGTGCTTTTTAGGTTTTATTGGTTTTTATAATATTTATGGTTTTAGAATTTTTAGGTATTTTTGGGTTTTAAGAGATTTTCTGGTTTTATGGTTTTTGGTTTTATGGGATTTTAGAGTTTTTTTTGGGTTTTTTAGTTTTTTTCGGGTTTTAGGGGTTTTCGGGTTTATATGTTTTTTAGGTTTTTCTTAGGATTTTTTGGGTTGTTAATAGTTTTAGTGTGTTTTTGTATTTTTGAAGGTATTTACAGATTTTAGTGTATTTTAGGATTTTTAATGGTATTTATGTGTCTTAGGGGTTTGTATTTTTTGAGGGTTTTGAAGGTTTTTATTTCTTTTAGGATTTAAGGGTTTTTTTTATCATTTTATGTTTTTCAGGGTATAATGGTTTTTTTTCATTTCAAGTATTTCAGTGGTTTTTTATGTATGGGTGTTTTTATTGTTTTTGGGTTTTTAAGGTTTTTTTGGGTTTTTTGGTTTTTGGGGTCCTTTTTTGGTTTTTGGGGTCTCTCAGGTTTTTAGGGACATTAGGTTCTTTAAGGTTTTTGGGTGTTTTAGGATTTTTGGTTTTTTGGGGGGGTTTAGAGTATTTAGAGTGTTTTTTGGGTTTTAGGGGTTTTTATTGTTTTTATTGTTTTTTGGGGGTTTTGGGCATATTAGTGTGTTTCAGTGTTTTTATGGTTTGGGGGGTTTTTATAATTTATTAGTGTTGTAATGGTTTTTCTAAAAAATTTAGAGTTTTTAAGGGATTTATCGTTTATGGGTTTTTATGTTTTAAGGGATATTTTTGGGGATATAGGTTTTTTTTGGGTTTTAAGAGTTTTGGGGTTTACTAGGTTTTTAGTGTTTTTAGGGGATATACGTGTTTTTCTGGGTTTTATGGTTATTATCGGTTTAGGATTTTCATATGAGTTTTATGGTTTTTTAGAGTTTACATATGGTTTTTATGGTTTTTTTGTTATTATAAAGGTTTTAGGGGTTCTAGGGATTTTATAATTATAACTATTTTTAGATTGTTTTTACGGTTTTTTCGGGGTTTTCATATTTTTTGGTGTTTTAGTGTTTTCTGGGATGTTATAAGGATTCTATCATTTAAAGGGTTTTTATTTTTTATGGTTTTTTGATATTTTAGGGTATTTAGGTTTCTTAGGGGTTTAAGAGTTTTTGTTGATTTTATGGTGTATTACGGTGTTAAAAGGTTTTTATGGTTTTTAAGGATTTTAATTGTTTTAAGAGTTTTTAGTGATTTTTAGGATTTTAGGGTCTATTTGGGTTTTAGTTGTTTTATGGTTTTTAAGGTGTTTTAGGTTTTTTTAGAGGTTTCTGGGATTTTTTACGGTTTTTATGTGTTTTTCACATTTTTTGGGGATTTAGGTTCCTTTATGATTTTTAAGTGTTTTTTGTCTTTCTTAGGATTTTTAGGTCTTTTTAGTGTTTTTAGGGCCATTTAGGGATTTTATAATTTTTTGGGTCTTTAGGGTTTTTTTTGGGTTTTAGTTATTTTATTTTTTTTAGGTTCCTTCTTGGTTTTCATAGTTTCTAGAATCCTTTAGTGGTGTTTAGTGTTTTTAGGGTCCTTTATATTTTTATTATTTTTTTAGTATTTCTTAGGATATTTTGGATTTATAAAATCTTTTAGGGTTTTAGGATTTTTATGGGTTTTAGGATTTGTTTTTGTATTTTAGGATTTTAGGGGTTTTTATATTTTTTAGTGTTTTTGGATTCATTATTCTTTTTAAAGGTTTTATGGTATTTTAGGATTTGTAGGTTCTCTTAAGTTATTTTAGGGTTGTTATAATTTTTAATGTATTAATTTATTTTAATGTTTTTAGGGTTTTAAGGGACTTATAGTGTTTTATGATACTTATAACATTTTAATATTTTTAGGGTCATTTATGGGTTTTCAGGGTTCCTAGGGGCTTTTAGGGGTTTTAGTGGTGTTTATGGGTTTTAGGGTTTTTATGGGGTTTTGAGTATTTTCGAGTCTTTTAGGGGGTGGGGGTTAAGGTATTTTGGGTTTTAGGGTCTTTTAGGGTTTTTAAGGTCTTTTAGGGTTTTTATCATTTGATTAGGGTCCTTTTGGGTTTTGGGTTTTTTGGGACCTTTAGTGTTTTTAATGTTTATTGTTTATTTTAGGGTTTTTATGGCCCTTCTGGGGGTTTAGTGGGTTTTAGAGTATGTTGGCGTTTCTACTATATATTATGGTATTTTATGATTTTTAGGGATTTTTTAGGGTTTTTATGGTCTTTTAGGGTTTTAGGGTATTTAGTGTCTTTTAGAGGCTTTTGATTTCTAGTACCTTTTATGGAATTCTACAGTTTTTGTCATATTTAGTGAATTTTAGGGGTTTAGGGTCTTTTGGGGTGTTTAGGGATTTTAGAGAGCTTAGGGTTTTTTGGGGGATTTGTGGGTTTTTAGGTTTTCAGGTGTTTTTTTGGTTTTTAGGGGATTTGAGAGTTTTATATTTTTAATGGTTTAGGGTTTGTAGGGTATATTAGGTTTTTATGAGGTTTTAGGGTTTTTATGGTTTTAGGGTTTAAAGTGTTTTAGGATTTTTTAGGTTTTTTAAGGGTTCAAAGTGTTTTTAGGGGTTTTAAGGTTTTTAGTGCAATTATGGTTTTTAGGGTTTTAGATTTTTTAGTGTCTAAGGTATTTTTCATGTTAAAAGGAGATTTTCTGTTTTTGGGTTTTTAGGGTTTTTATAAGTTTTTTGGATTATAAGGGGTTTGTATGGTTTTTGTGATTTTAGTGTTTTTCAGTGTTTTAGGGTTTTGGGGGATTTTAGGTCTCTTTATTGGTTTTGGGATATTTTAGAGATTTTTGGGACATTATGGTTTTTTGGGTTTAGTATTTTTAGTGTTTTTGGGGTTTTTATGGATTTTCATGGATTTTTATAGTGTTTTGGGTTTTCATATTTGTAAGGGTATTTTGGGCTTTAAGTGGTTTTAATAATTTTTGGGGTTTTAGTTTTTTTTGGATTTTGTTAAGGGGATTTTTGGGTTTTAGGGGTTCTTAGTGTTTTTATGGTTTTGGAAAGTAACATTTTTATAGGGTTTTAGTGTTACCTAGGATTTGTTTAGTTCTTTTTGTGTTTTATGTTTAAAGGGATTTTAATTTATCTAATGACTTTTATAGTTTGTAGGATTCGGGGGGTTTAAGGGTTTTGGGGTTTTAGGTTATTTAGTGGAATTAATGTTTTTAAACGTGTTTTTGAGTGTTTATGGATTTATAGTTTTTTAGGTTTTAGGGGGTTTAGGGTTTTATGGCTTTTAGGGTTTTAAGGGGTTTTAAGAATTTTTAGGGTTTTTAGGGTATGGGATATTAGTTGTTTTGGTGGTTTTTAGGTCATTCATGGGTTTTAATTATGTTTAGAGTTTTTAGGGGTTTTATTATATTTTTAGGGTTTTATTTTTTAATATTTTATATGGGTTTTTGGGGTTTTTGGTGTTTTTAGGTTTTTAGTGTTTTTAGTTATTAGGGGTTTTTTGGTGTTTAAGGGTTTTTAGGTTCTTTGAGGGCATTCATAGAGGTTGTTTTAGATATTTTTTTATTGGTTTTAGGGGATTTTAATATATTTAGGGTTTTTAGGATTTTTAGGGTTTTTTGGGTCCTTTATGGGTCTGAGGGGTTTTGGGGGTTTTTATGGTTATCCAGTTTTTCTAAGGTTTCAGGGGTTTATTTGTTTTATGTTTTCTTGTGGTTTTTTGGGGAGAAAAAGTTTCAGGGATTATATCTCCCCCAAACATTAATGGAAACGAAAAAAAAGTTACAAGGAGGGTTTACACATATGAGAGTGTACCCCATCCTTCATATATGATTCCATATACAACATAAAAAAAGATTGAGAAATAAAGGCCCATAGTGAGCTCTATTCCTCAATTGCCTTCTTGGAAAGTGCATATGCCACTGAGTTGGCCTCTCTATAGGTATGAGCGACCCATATGATGAGAGTCTAAGAGTTGGTGAGGAATTCAATCCATTGTGGTAAAAGTCTCCATGGGACTTCCTTGGATTTGTTTTTGAGGGAATCCACCACAAGCGTCGATTTAGACTCAATCCAAAGGGAGTGCCACTTAAATTGAGCATCAAACTTAATCGCCTTCATCATCGTCCATAACTCCACTTAAAAAGCACATCTTTTTCCAATAGTGGTAAAATAATCCTTTGAAAAAACCTCTACAGGTTTGGAAGACCCCACCACACCCCAAGGGGCCAGGTGCTCCCAACACCCCACCGTCCACATTGACCTTTACCTATGTTGTGATCGGGGGAATTCATCAGATATATTTCAACAACTGTGGCTTCTTCCCCCTATCAGCAATATTGAGTGAATTGAAAAGAGTAAGATCATTGATATTATTTAACATCAAACCTATTGGTAGATGGGACATCTCCTGGATCACCTTGTGGATCATCACCACACCACCACGAACCGATAGGGGCTATTAGTTAAAGGGTAATGAATTAGTGGAAGTCCATGTATAGTGAATGGTCACTGCAATACCTGCAAGAAGTAGGTGGTGAGCTTTATCACTACACTTCATATTCTCCAGTCTAAAGATAAAATCACATATCGCTCCTTTCATGATAAACTACTATCCAAAACACTACAGCTCAACGATCTATAGTTCAACAGCAAATTTACAATGAAGTACAACATGTGAGTCATTCCCCTCTTCCTACTTGCTGAAAAGATAAGAGGAGTAAAGATGACATCTATCCTTCTTCAGTTTCTCTTGTAAGGGGAGCCTATTTCTCTTGATTTTTCTAGATCAGTGCATAGTGAGCCAGAGGGATGAATGGTGTTCTAAATTCGAGCAGCCCAGATGGCGAGATGAGGCCTTGGGGAAATTTCAGCCTATAGTAATCATGGGTATTGAATTTTCCAACCATACTAGGATTCCATGTGAGGGTGTATTTATCCATGAAGATATATCATTAGATTTGTAAAAATGTATGTTTATGGAAACCCATAGGGGGTCCTACTCTGCTGAAAAATGGAATCAAACGACATGTCCCTTAGGGTATGGGGTGGTGTCACCCCATCAGAAAGAAGTTTCACAAGCCATGGTGTTGTCCATCAATTAAGAGTTGAGGATCTTGACACAATCCACTTGGACTGAGAGAGAATCACCTTGTAAGAGGATCTTATAGCAGGCCAAACTGAGGAGGAAGTGGTTTTTAGGGGTGTTTGAAGGTTTTTTAAGGATTTCAAGGTTTTATAGGGGTTTTAGGGTATTTTGGTAGATTTTGTGGGGTGGGTTTAGGTTTTTTATTTTTTTAAGGGTTTTAGGGTTTTTCAAAGATTTATTTTTTTCAAGGATTTTAATGGTTTATTGGGTTTATAGGGGTTTTAAGAGGTTTTAGGGGTTTTTTGGTTTTAAAGGTTTTTTGAGACTTTTATAAGGTTTTCTTGTTTTTAGGATTATTAGTGTTTTTATGGGTTTTGTGGGGTTTAAAAAGTTTTTATAGATTTCATGAATTTTTATGGAGTTTAGGGAGTAGTGTTTTATTGTTTTTATAGAGTTTTTGAGGTTTTAAGGTGTTTGATGTGTTTTATGGGATTTAGAGTTTTCATTTATTTTACAACTTTTAGTTTTTTGAGTTATTTTTTGGGCTTTTATGGGGTTTTATGTGGTTTTAGGGGTTATAGGTTCTTTTATGGTGTCTTAGAGGTTTTTGGGTTTGTAGGGGTTTGGGGGGTAATGGGTATTATTGTATTTAGTGTTTTATGGTTTTAGTGTCATTTAAAGTTTTTAGTTTTTTTAGGATTTTTTAAATGTTTTATTGTTTGTAGTTTTTTAAGGGGTTTTATGGTTTTTATGGTTTATATATTTTAATGTTTTTAGGGGTGTTAGTTTTATTTTATGGATCTTTTATGTATTTTTAGGTTTTTAGGATTTTTTATTGTTTTTAGAGGATTTTTGGGAATTAAGAATTTTAGGATTTTTAATGGTTCCTTAGGAATTTTATGTATTTTTTAAGATTATCATTGGTTTTAGGGTTTTAGGGATTTTAGGTTTTTTTGGGATTTTAGGGTTTTAGATTATTTATGTGCTTATAGGGTATTTATAATTTTTTGAGATTTGATGGGTTTTCAGGGTTTGAGTGTTTTATAGTGGTTTTATGGATTTTTAGGGGTTTTGGGGTTGTTGGGTTTTACAGTTTTGAGGCGGGGTTTTTTAGTTTAATAGTTTTTAGAACATTTATGATTTTTTTATCTCTTATGGTTTTTAGGGGTTTTATGGGTTTTCGGAGGTTTTAGGGTTTTTATGGGTTTTTATGGGTTTTAGGGTTTCTACTTTTTTAGTGAATTTTTTATTTCTATGGCCATTAAGGATTTTTAGATCCTTTTAGTGATTTTATAGGGTTTTAAGGACTTTTGGAGGGTTTTATGGTTTTTATGGTATTTTATGGTTTTTAGTGTATTAGAGTATTTTAGAGTTTTTAGGTTTCTTGGTAATTGGGTTTTGGGTTTTATTGATTTTAGGGTCTTTTAGGGCGTTTTATGGGTTTTTATGTGTTTTAGGGTTTTTAGAGATTTCATGAGTTTTAGGAGGCTTTATATTTTCTTCTTTCTAAAATGGTTTAAAGGGTTTTTAATGGTTTTAGGGAATTTTATAGTATTTTAGGTGGTTTTACGTTTTTTAGGGTTTCATAGGGGTTCTTATGGTTATTAGAGTTTTAGGGATTTTTGGTGTTTTGGTGCTTTAGGGGGGTTTTTTGGTTTTTTTGGTTTTTTTGGTTTTTACAGATTTTAGGGTGTTTAGGGGTTTAGTGGGGTTTTAGAGATATTATGGTTTGGGGTGGGGGCGGAGTTCTTATTTTTTAATTTTTTAGTGTTTTAGTGTTTTTTAGGTTTTTTGGGTTTTAGGGGTTTTATTTTAATTTTGGGTTTTCGGTGTTTTTAGTGGTTTTTAGGATTTTTATGATTTTTTTTAGTTTTTTTAGGATTTTAGGGTTTTAGGGGACTAAAAGGTTTATTTTGCCCATTTGTGTTTTTAAGTATTGTATGTGTTTTACTGTTTTAATGTCATAATAATGATTTTTTGGGGTTTTAGGCTCTTTTACAGTTTTAAGGGTTATAATCATTTTTAGGTGTTTTGGATATTTAATGGTGCTTTATTATATTAATTTCTTCATTGGATTTTTGGGGGTTTTAGGGGTTTTTTCAGTCTTTTTGAGGTTTTAGAGGGTTTTTTGGATTGTTAAATATTGTTTAATTTTTTTATCATTTTTTTGTGGTTTTTAGGGTTCTTTAGGAGGTTTTATGGTATTTATGATCTTCTATGGGTTTTAGGGATTCTAGGGTCCTTTAGGGGTTTTTTGTTTTTTGTTTACATTATGGGTTTTCGTGGTTTTAAAGTCCCATTATGGTTTTTAGGGTCCTTTGAGATTTTGATGATATTTAAGGTTTTTTAGGGTATTTTATGGGTTTTAGGGTTTTCAGGTTTTTATGGTTTTTATGGTTTTAGGGTTTTTTTTCATTTTAAGGGGTTTAGGGTTTTATGGGTTTTTATTGGTTTTAGGATATTTAGTATTTTCTTAAGGTTTTCAACTGGTTATGAGGTTTTTTGGGGTTTAATGTTTATCTATGTTGTGAGGGCTTTATGGTTTTTTTTGAATTTTTATGGATTATACTATTATTTATGGGTTTTAACAGTTTTATGGTTTATGAGAATTTTTTGGGTTTTTTGGGATCTAGATGTTTATTTAGGGACTATTTTTGGGATTTTGGAGTTTTTGGGTTTTTTTAGTTTTCATGGGGTTTTAGTGGTTTTATACAATTTAGGGGCTTTCTGGGGTTTAGGGGATTTATAAGGGTTTTAATATTTTAGGGGGGGGGGGGTTAGGCGTTTTATGGGTTTTAAGGCCTTTTATGGGTTTTAAGGATCCTTATGTGTTTTTAATGGTTTTAAGGGGTTTTAGAGAATTTAATGGTTTTTGGGGGCTATTAATGTTTAGGTATTTTTATTTTCTTTTAAGGGGGTTTAGGATTTTTGGAGATTTTAGGGTTTTAATTGTTTTAAATGTTTTTTAGGATTTCTTAGTGTTTATTTATGGTTTTAGGGTTTTTAGGGGTTTTTTAAGGGTTTAGGGGTTCTAAATATTTGAGTGTATTTTTAGTATTTTTAGTGTTTCAAGGTGGCTTTATGGTTATTTATGGGTTTTTGTGTTTTAGGAGTTTAAGGGGCTATGGAGGGGGTTTTATAGTTTTTTGGGCTCTTTTAGGGATTTATGGTTTTTTAAGGGTTTCATGTTTATGTAGGGTTTACATGATTTTTAGGATTTTTTAGGTTTTTAGGGTTTTAATGGTATTAGATTTTTTTTTTATTTTTTGGGTTTTTAGTATTTTGGGGGGTTTTAGGGTTTTTGTGTTATTATGGTTTATATATTTTTTAGGGGTTCCACAAGGTTTCTTATATTTTTAGGGGTTTTAGTTTTTTAGGGGGTTTTTGTCTTTTTTTTTTGGTTTTTAGTGTTTGTAGTGTTTTTTAGGGTTTTATGTATTTTTAGTTGTTTGATAGATTTTAAGATTTTTAAGTGGTTTTTTGATTTTTATGGTTTTCAATGTATATATGTTTTTTGAGTTATTATAATTTCATCTAGTTTTTATGTTTTTGAATTGTTTTAGGGTTTTTAATGTTTTTAGGGTTTTTAGGGTTTTTAGGTGTTTTTAGTGTTTTAGTGTTTTTAGAGTTTTTAGTGTGTTTTATTTGTTTATCTATTTTAGGTTTTGGATAGGTTTTTAGGGTCTTTTAGTTTTTTTATTGTTTCTAGGTACATTTTGGATTTTTTTTTGATTCGCTGAAGATTTTTATTATTTTTTTTGAGTTTTTAGGGTGTTTTTAGTCTTTAGGGTTTTTTGGGTTTCTGAGTAGTTTTATGGAATTTTAAGATTTTTTGTTGTTTTAGGGTTTTTAGGGTCTTTTCTGGGTGTTATGGATTTATGGTCATGTTTGGGTGTTTTAAAGGGATTTCAGGGTTTTGTAAATTTTTGTTTTTTCTATCTTTCTGGGGTTTTCGGGCTTTTAATGTATTTTTAGATATTTTAGGATTTGTAGGAGTTTAGGGTTTTAGTTTCTTTATGAGCTTTTTTGGGTTCTAAGGGTTTTGTGGTTTTTTCTTTCTTTTTGGGGTTTCTTGATTTTTTGGGGTTTGGGGGATTTTTTGAGTTTTTAGGGTTTTAGGGAGTTTTATAGTTTTAGGGTTTATGATTTTTTTTTATGGATTTTTTGGGTTTTTATGTTTTCATGGTTTTTATATGTTTTTTTGGTATCTATATTTTTTTGGGTTTCTAGTGTTTTTTAGATTTTTATGTGTTTTTAGGATTTTTATGATTTTTTATGTATTATAGGATGATTAAGGTCTTTAAGGTTTTTAATTGTTTTTGAGTTTAATGTGATTTTGTGGTTTCTTAGTGTTTTTAAGGTATTTTGGGGGTTTTTGGTTTTTATGGATTTTTTTTGTTTTTATGATATTTTAATATTTTTAAGGGGTTTTAGGGTTTTTTTGACTTTTTAGTTTTTTCATCATCTTTAGAGGTTTGACAGTTTTTATGGTTCTTTGGGGTTTTGAATAATTTTTAGTGTCTCTTAGAGGGTTTAGGGTTTTTAGGATCTTTTTTTCTTAGGGTTTTAGGGTCCTTCAAGAGTTCTAAGGGTGTTTAAGGTGGTTTAGGGGGTTTATAGGGGTTTTATGGTCTTTTAGAGGTTTTAGGATCCTTTTGTACTTTTTATGGGTTTTTATGTTATTTTAGGATTTCTAGTTCTCTTTGGATCCTTTTGGTATTTTTTTGTGGTTTTAGATTCTTTAATTATTTTTACATACATTTAGGTATTTCTAGTGTTTTTCATGTCCTTTTAAGTTTTTAAGGGTTTTAGGTCCTTTTAGGGGTTTTAAAGGTTTTTTGGTAATTTTAGGGGGGGTTATGATTATATTGGGGTTTCTAGGGTTTCTAGGGTATTTTAGGTTTTTTTTTGAGTTTTAGGGTCTTTTAGGATTTTTAAGGTTTTGAGGGTCCTTTAAGGATTTATAGGGGTTTTTATGGTACTTTAGGTTTTTTAGGGTTATACAGTTCATTCAGGTTTTTAGAGTCCTCTAGGGTTGTTAGGATCCTTTATGCATTTTACATTTTTACAGTCATTTAGAGGTTTTAGGGAATTTTAGGTCATTTATGGGATTTAAATGTTTTTAGTGTTTTCTAGGGATTTTTATGGTTTTTATGTTCTTTTATGGAGTTTATTATTTTTGGGGTCTTTTAAGGGGTGTAGGTAATTTTATGGAGTTTTGGTGTTTTTTGTCTTTTTTAGAGTCTTTTAGGGTTATTATAACTATTAGGGGATTTTATGATTTTATATTTCTCAGTGTTTATTATTAATTTTAGGAATTTTTTGGTGTTTTTAAGGGGTTTAGGGACCCTTAAGCTTTGTTAAAGTTTTTAAGATTTTTAAATGTTTTTTTAGTTCTTTTGGGTTTTAGGGTATTTTTAATGATTTCTTATCATTTTTAGGGGATTATGTTTTTATGTGTATTTATTTGTTTTTATGAGTTTGAGGGGTTTTTGTGGGGTATTATAGTTTTTAGGGGGTTTAGGGTATTTATGTTTTAGATTTTTGGGTGTTTTTGGTATTTCTATGAATGTTTTAAATTTTCAAGTATTTTTTGGGGTTTTAGTGGTTTTTAGTTCATTAAATGGTTTTAATGAGGTTTAAGGGTTTTTAGGCTTTTAGGGGTTTAATGGGGGGTTTTATTGGTTTTTAAGAATTTTAGGGGATTAATGGATTTTTCCAATTTTAGGGTATTTAAATAATTTAGAGGTTTTTGGGGTTATAAAGGTGTGTTTGAATTTTTAGGATTGTTTTAGTGGTTTTTATAGTTTTAATAGGTTTCAGTGGTTTTATGGGGTTTTATGTTTTTTTAGGTTTTAAGGTATTCGGTTTTGTAGGGATTTTAGGTGGTTTTAAGGTTTTAAGTAATTTTAGGGTGTTTTATGGGTTTTTAGGGCTTTTAGGGGTTTTAGGGACTTTTAAAATTTCTTTAGTATTTTTTCTTTTTAGGAATATTAATGGTTTTTATGGGTTTCAATGGGTTTTTATGATTTTTCTTATTAATAGGGTATTTTTTGTGTTTTTTTGGGTATTCAAATAGTCATTATGGTTTTTATGGTTTTTTTTGTTTTTATTATTTTTGGGTTTTATGGGTTTTATGGATTTTTTTGTAGATTTTTGTGGGTTTTAGAATTTTAAGAGGTTTTAATAGTTTTAGGGTTTTTAGTGTATTTAGGGGTTTTGGTTTTTAAGCATTTTGGGATTTTTTAGGATTTTTAGTCTTTTAGAGTTTTTAGTGTTTATTAGTAATTTTATGGGGATCTAGGGTTTTTATAATTTTTAGGGGTTGTAGGAGTTGTAGGGGTTTTATAGTTGTATTGAATATTTTAACGTTATTTTAATATTTTTAGGGTTTTTATGGGTTTTTTTGGCTTTTTGTTGGTTTTTAGGGTTGTTTAACCCTTTTGGGGATTTTTAGGGTTCATATGGTATTTTGGGTTCATAGGTTTTTAAGGGTTTTAGGATTTTAAGGGTTTTATAGGGTTTTTATTGTGTTGTTGAGTTTTAGGGTATTTTTGGGATTTTTTAGTTTCTACTTTCTTTTAATTTGTTTTTGGGGTTTTAGGGCCTTTTGGGTTTTTCGGGACTTTTAGTGTTTTGGGGTTTTGGGGGTCTTCTAGTGTTTTATGGTTGTTATAGACTTTTATGGGGTTTTTTTGTTTTGTTTTGTATTAATGGTTTTTTGTGATTTTTTGATTTTAGGGTTTTACGTATTTTTTAGTTTTTCGGGTTTGTTTGGTATTTTGGAGATTTGGGGTTTTATTAGAGGTTTTATGGATTTTTTGAATTTTCAGATTATGGGGGTTTGGAGGAATTTTTAATGGGTTTTAGGGTTTTCTTATAATATTAAAAAGGCCATTATGGTTATTTTAGGTACTTTTATGGGTTTTACGGTATTTAGGGTTTTTAGTGTTTTTAGGGTTTTAATGTTTTATGTGTTTTTAAGGGGTTTTTGGGTTTCTAGAGTTTTTAATGTTTTTAGTAATTATAATGATTTTGATTGATATTTTGGGTTTTTGAGATGTTTTAGGGTTTCTTTATAGGGTTTTAAGAATTCATAGGGTATTTTATAGTTTTAGCGTTTTTAGTGTTTTTCATGGATTTTTAGAGGGTTTGAGGGGTTTTTAGGAGTTTTAGGGATTTTAGTGTTTCTTGGGGTTTAATTTTTTTTAATATTTTTAGGCAGATATAATGTTTTTATGGTTTTTAGGGATTTTAATATTTTCTTTGTTATTTTGGTTTTTACAGTTTTTTGGGCTTTTAAGGGATTTAATTGATTTTTAGTGTTTTTAGGGGTTTTTGGGTTTTTTAGTTTTCAAGGGATTTTTTCAAGTTTTTAAGTTTTCTTAATAAATTTTGGGGTTTTAGGGTATTTAGGATTTTTAAGGGTTTTTAGGGTTTGTGGGGGTTTTATGTTTTTTATATGTTTTAGGGATTTTGTATTTTTAAGGATTTTAAGGCATTTAGGGTTTTATGGTTTCAGGGATTTGTAAGTGATTTTTTGTTTTTGAGGGTTTTTTAGGGGTTTTAGATGTTTTAGGGGGTTTTAGGGGTTTTTAGGGTTTTCCCTGGTTTTAGGGTTTAAATGGTATTTTAGGGGTATTAGTTTTTTTTAGTATATATATTTTTAGGGGTTTTTTGGGGGTTTAGGGGTTTTAGGATTATTTTAGGGTTTTGTGGATTTTAGGGTTTATTAGGGTTTTTATTTTTTATTTTTTTATGTTATATAGTTTTTATGGTTTTTTAGGTTCTATTATTGGTTCTATTGGGTTTTTAACATCCTTTAGGGTTTTAGTTATTTTTGGGATTTTAGGGTTTCTTGGGTTTTAGGAGGCTTTGAACGATTTTCGGTGGGTTTTAGTATTTCTAGAGTTTTTATGAAATTTAGAGTTTCTTAGGGGTTTTAGGGATTTAAAAGGTTTTTAGAGTTATGAAATAATTTTCAGTATTTTTAATGGTTTTAGGGATTTTAGTTATTCAGATGGGTTTAGTACCATTTGGTGATTTTTTTATATTTTTAGAGGTTTTAGTTATTTTTTTCATTTTTTGAGGTTTTAGGGGTTTTCAGTGGTTTAGAGGGTTTTCATGGTTTTTAGGATTTTAATGGTTTTTAGGGGATTTATGGATTTTATATTTTTAGGGTTCTTAGTTTGTTTTTATGGATTTTAGATTTTAATAGGTTTTAATGTTTTTTTAGTTTTCAGTGTTTTAGGGATTTTTAGGGTTTTGGGTTTTTAGGTTTTAGGCTCATTTTTGGGGTTTAATGGGTTTTTATGATTTGTAATGGTTCTGAATGGTTTTTAGGGGTTCTTATATTTTTAGGGCATTATGTGGTTTTAGGGTTTTGTAGGGGTTTTTATTGTTTTTTGGTTTTTAGCAATTTTATGGTTTTGGAGGTTCATTTGGTTGTTTATGAGTTTTTTTATTTAAATAGGGTATTAGGGTTTTTGGGGTTTTTTTGGATTTATAGATTTTATGTTTTTTATAAGTATTTTGGGGTATTTTGAGGTTTTAAAAAAAATTTCATTATTTTTGGGTCCTTTGTGATTTTTTTTGTTTTTTTTTTGTTTTTAGGGTTTTTTGGGGTCTTTAATATTTTTTTATGTTTTTAGGGTTTTTAAGGTGTTTTATAGTATTTATGTGGTTTTACAATTTTATAGGGGTTAGAGTTTTTTATGGGTTTTTATTGTTTTTAGAGTTTTTTTTGGTTTTATTGGGATTTTACAGTTTTAACAGCTTTTATGTTTTTTTGTTGGTTATGTTTTTTGGGCATTTTAGGGATTTTATATGGTTTTTGGATCTTTTAGGGGTTTTAGGGTCTTTTATTATTTTTTAGTTTTTTTAGGATCAATTATTGGTCTTAGGGGTTTAGGGTCTTTTAGAAGTTTAAATGATTTTTATGGTCTTCTAGGGGTGTTTCATTAGAGCTCATGTTTTTATGGGTTTTAGGGGTGTCAGGTTTTTAGGGGTTTCATGTTTTCTTTTTTTAAGAATTTTTAGTATTTTTAGGTCTTTTTTTACGGTTTTTAGGGATTTTGGAATTTTAATGGTCTTTAAGGGTTTTAGTTATCATGGTTTTTTGGGGTTTTTAGGGTTTCAGGGTTTTGAAGATTTTGGATATTTAGTGTTTATTTAGGTTTTTAATTATTTTTAAGATTTTTATGTGCTTTAGGGGTTTATGGATTTTAAGGTTTTTTAGGGATGTTACAATTATTAGGGTTTTAACGGTTTTGGGGAGTGTTTAATGGTTTTTTAGGTTTTTGTGTTTTTATTATTTTTATGGTTTTTTTGATTTTTAGTTTTATGGATTGTTTATATATTATATTTTCTTAGTAGTTTTTTGGGTTTTTGGGGTTTTATGGGGTTTTAGAGGTTTTAAGGTGTTTTGGAATTTAAAAATTTTATGGTTTTTTTTTTTTATGTTTTGTTAAATGCCTTCAATGTTTTTATGTTCTATTATGTTTTTTATGTTTTTTGTAGATTTTTGGGTGTAGAAGGTCTTTTAGGGTATTTAAGGTTATTAGGGGTTTTCGGGTTTATAGTTTTTTTATGGTCCTTTAGTGATTTTAGGGAGTTTTATGTATTTTAATGTTTTTTTGGAGTTTTTTATTGTTTTGGAGTTTTTGTTGGGAGTTTTAAATCCTTATTGGGGTTTTAGGGGTTTTGGGTCGTTTAGGGTTTTTAGGATCCTTTTGGATTTTTAGTGTCTTTATATTTTTTTAGGGTCCTTTGTGGATATATTTTGGTTCTGGGTCCTTTTAGGGATTTTTTGGGGTTTTAGAGTCTTTTAGCCATTTTAGTGTCTTTTTTTTGGGTTTTTTGGATTTTTTTTTGACTTTTACGGTTTTTAGAGTTTTATGGTATTTTAGTTGTTTTATATTCTTTTAGGGTCTTTATGGGGTTTTAGAGTTCTTTAGCGTTTCAAGGTGTTTTAAGGGATTTTTTCGGTTTGATAGGATCCATTAGGGGTTTTAGGATTTTTTAAGGACATTTTTCAGGTTATAGGGTATTTTAGGGTCCATTAGGGGCCTTAGGGCCACTTATGGGTTTTAGGGTTTTTTTATTCTTTCAGGATTTTAATGTATTTTACGGTCTTTTAGGGGTTTCAATGTTATTAGTGTATTTTAGGGGTTTATTCTTTTACAATTCTTTAGGGTTTATTAATCTATATGGGGTCTTTTAGGTGTTTTCAGGGTTTTGGTGTATTTTAGTGTTTTGGGGGGACTTTTAGGGTATTTTAGTGATTTTTAAGGGTTTTTTTGGGATTTTAGGGGTTTTAGAATTTATTAAGTCTTTTAAGTATTTTTTTGGTTTTTATAGTTCATTCATTTTTATAGAGTTTTAATGGTTTTTAGATTTTAAGGGTTTTTAGGACTAATATAGAGACTTATGGTTTGGATTGGGGTTTTAGGAGTTTTTAGGTTCTTTAGGAGATTATGGTGTTTTTAATTATCTTAGGGTTTTTTGGTTTTTTATGGGATTTAGGTGTTTTATTATTTTTATGTATTTTTAGGGTTTTAGTGTATTTAGGTTTTTTATGGGTGTGTAGGGTTTTTATTGGTATTAAGGGTGTTTTTGGTTTTTAGGGGATTTGGGGGTTTTTACAGTTTTTTGGTGTTTTAGGTATTTTTAGGGGTTTTAGGGTTTTAGGGTTTTGAGTTGTTTTTAGGATTTTTATGGTTTTTGTGGATCTTTATGGGGTTTATAAAATATTATGGTATTTAGGGTTTCATGTTTTTCATTTGTTTTTAATGTGCTCGGTGTTTTTATTATTGGGTTTGGGTTTTTAGAATTTTAAGTGTTTTAGGGGGTTTTAGGGGTTTTATGTGTTTTAGGGATTTATATGAGTTTTGTAATTTAAATTTTTATTGTTTTAAGGGTTTTAGGTCTTTTAGGGGTGTTATGGGTTTTATGGTGTTTGAGTGTCTTTTATGATTTTTATAGGGATTCATATATTTTTAGGCATTTTTTTGTTATTTTTAGGGAATAGGAGTTTTAGGGTCTTGAATGGGCTATAAGGGGTTTTATGGGTTTTTAGGATTAATAGGGGTTTTCAATTTATTAATGCTTTTAGGGATTTTAGGGGTTTTTGGTTTTTCTAGGCTTGTATGGGTATTTAGGGGGGGTTTAGTTTTTGGGTTGTTAGGGTTATTAGGGATTTTGGTATTTTATAAGGATTTATAAGATTGTTTCTAGGGTTTTTAGGTTTTTAGGGGGTTAATTGTTTTTAGGGTTTTAGGGGATTTAAGGGTTACTAGGTTTTTATTTTGAGGTTTTTAGGGTTTTTAGGGATTTTATTGTTTTTAGGGTTTTATGATCTTGTGATTGTTTTTATAGTTTTATGTTATTTATGGTTTTTTGGATTGTTTTGGGTATTTTAGGGGGTTTAGGGTTTTTTATTGTTTTTAGGGGTTTCTCGGTTCTTAAGGATTTTTAGTGGTTTTTAGGGTTTTATTGGTTTTATGTTTTTTAGGGGTTTTAGGTGGATTATGTTTGTTTAGGGAATTTAATGAATTAAAGGGTATTTTAATTATATTTTTATGGATTTTATGGTCCTTTTGGCTGTTTTAGGGTTTTGGGGTCTTTTAGGGCCTTTTGGGGTTTTAAAGCCTTTTAGGGTTTTGTAGTATTTTTATTGTCTTTTCAGGTTTTTAGGGATTATGGGGTCTTTTAAAGGTATGTATGATTTTTATTGTTTTAAGGGTTTTAATTATTTATGTTCTGTATGGTTTTTAGGGTTTTTATGTTTTTTAGGGTTTTAGGGTTTCTAATATTGTTAGTGTTGTTTGGAGTTTTTAGGGGTTTTGGGGGGGTTTTAAGAGTTTTATGGTCTTTTAGAGACTTTTATTCTTCTTTTAGGGGTTATTGGGTTCTTTTAGTGGTTTTAGTGTCTTTATGGTTCTTTTAAAGTTTTAGGGTCTTTATGGTTTTTTAGGGTTTCAAGGGTTTTTAAGGATTCATAGGTTTTTAGAGTTTTTTATTTTTTAGGGTTTGGGGATTTTGTAGGGTTTTTAAGGGTTGTTAGTGATTTTGAAGGTATTTAATGTTTTCGGGTTTTAATTTAATTTAAGGTTTTATGGGTTTATATTTTATTATAACTTTTAAGGTTATTGTTTTGGGGTTTTGGGGTTTTTAGTGAGTGTTTGCGGTTTCTTATGGTTTTAAGGGTTTTTTAGCTTTTTGGGTATTTTTTTTTTTTATGGGTTTTATGGTCATTAGGGTATCCTATGTGATTTATGGGTACTAAGTTATTTATGGACTTTTATGGTTTTAGGTATTTTTTATGTCTTTTACGTTTTTACGGTCATTTTCATGGTTTTGGGATCTTTTATAATTTTATGGTATTTTGATGTTTCTTTAGGGGTTTTATTTTTTATGGGGTTTTTTTGGGGATTTTAGGGTTTTTAGTGGTTTGAAGGAGTTTTGGGTATTCGGAGTCTTCTAATTTCATTTATGGGGTTTTTTGGGTTTTAAGAGGTTTTAGGTGTTTTTTTGGGTTTTTTGGTTTTTTGGGTTTTTAGGGTTTTATAGTTGTTAAGATTTTTGGTTTTTTAGTTTTTTTGGGGTTTTCATAGGTTTTTTGAGTTTTTAATAGTTTTAAGGTTTTTTTAATAATTTTAGTTTGTTTTGGGGTTTTAGTGGTTTTAAGGTCTTTAGAGACTTTTAGGGTCATATAAGGGTTTTGTGGTCTTTTATTGTCTTTTAGGGGTTTTAGGGTCTTTTATGGTTTTTATTATGTTTAAAAATATTGGGGTTTTTATATTTTTTTTTCTATTTTTAGGGTTTAATGGGTTTTTTGGTTTTAACGGATTTTATTATTTTAGAGTGTTTTTAGGGATTTTAGTGTTTTTATAAATTTGGATTCTTTATGGTTTTTATATGATTTATGATTTTTATGGGGGGGGGGTAATTGTTATTATGTTAATATTATTTTAGTCTATCATAGGTGTTTTAAGGTCTTTTTAGGGTTTTATGGTGTTTTTTGGGTTTTGGGGTTTTTATGTTTTTTCGGTTTCTAGGTTTTTTAGACGCTTAGTGTTTTTTAGGAGTTTTAGTGTTTTAGGGTTTTATAAGGTTTTTAGGGTCTTTATGGGGTTTTATGGTATTTTTAGTGTTTTTAGGTCTTTAGGTTATTTCTTTAGGTTTTATAGTTTTAAGGGTTTTTATTGGGTTGTGGGGGTTTTGAAGATATTTTAGGTGTTTTAAGCAGTTTCAGATATTTTTAGGGTTGTAAGGGATTTTTACGGATTTTAGGGTTATTTTTGGTTTTTTGGGGTTTTTTAATTTTACAGTTAATATGGGTTTTATGGATTTTTATGGTGCATTAGGTTTTGTGTTTTTAATATTTTTACGGGGTCTAGGGGTTTTTATGATTGTTTTAAGGATTTTTGGGATTTATGTGTTTTAGATATTTTATGCTATTTTGGGGTTTTAGGGTGTTTTTGGGTATTTTCGGTATTTTACATTGTTAGGGTATTTATGAAATTTTAGTGTTTCTTAGGGTTTTATGGTACTTGTGGACTATTAGAGGTTTTAGGTTCTTTTAATGTTTTAAGGGTTCTTAGGGGGTGAGAGTTTTTATGGGATTTCCATGTTCTTCATGGTCGTTTTGAGTTTTTTTGGTTCTTTTAATGTTTTTATGTGTCTTTTGGGACTTTTAGTGTTTATGGATTTTGGTATAGGTTTTAAGTTGGATGGTGTAGGGTTTAGGGTTTGGGGTGTAGATTTTAGGTTTATAGTGTATGGTATAGGGTTTAGGGTGTAGGTATTAAGATTTAAGGTGAAGTGTTTGGGGTTTTTTGTGTAGGGTTTTGTGTTAAGAGTGTAGGGAATATGGTTTTTATTGTAGGGTTTAGGGTTTAGTGTGTATAGTATAAGGTATTTATTATTGGGATTTGTTTTTTGGGTGCATGGTTATCGGTTTTAGTGTTTTTATTTTTTTATAGTTTTTTAGGTTTCTAGGGATTTTATGGTTTTGGGGGTTTTACGGGTTTTGTGTTTACTTGGTTTTCAAGGTTGTATCTTTTTTGGGGGTTTATGGGTATTTTTTGGGGTTAATGTGTTTTATGGATTTTATGGGTTTTATGGGTTTTAAGTGTTTTGAGGATTTTTAGGTTCATTTATAATTTTTAGGGTTTTAGGTGTTTTAGGTTTATAGGCTGTTTAGTGGGTTTTATGGATTTTTTTTAATGGGCTGTATGGGTTATAATATTTTTAGGGGTTTCAAGTTTTTATGGACTTTTAGATCATTTTATGAATTTTTATTACTTTTGGGTTTTCATGGGATTTTATTATTTTATGGTTTTGGGTTTTTTTAGGATTTTTACATTTTATTGGGTTTTAGGGGTTTATGGGTTTATCTTTTATGGCTTTAAAGAGTTTTATGGGTTTTATGGGTTTTTTACATTTCTGTACCCTTTTTTCATGTTTTATTATGATTTTAATGTATCATAGGTGTATTAGGTATTTTAGGGTCCTTTTAGATTTTTAGGATATTTTAGGATTTTTACAGGTCCTTTAGGTATTTTAATGGGTTTTAGAGTATGTTGGGCCATTAAGGTCATTTTATGGAATTTTCTGGGTTTTAGTGGTTTTTAGGGTAATTGGGGACTTTTTAGGAATTAAATTGTTATTGGATTTTTGTGGTTTTATGGGTTTTAGGGACTTTAGGGTTTTTAGTGTTGTTGTGTAATTTTAGGGTTTCAAAAGTAATTTTAGGGTGTTAGGGTCTTTTAGGGTTTTCTTGGGTTTTGGGGGTCTATTAGGGTTTTTAAGGAATTTGGTATTTTTTTAGTGTTTCTAGGTATTTTATTATTTTTAGTGGCATTTATTCTTTTAGTTGTTAAGGGTTTTAGAGTTTGGAGGTATTTTGGTGTCTATTTAGTGGTTTTAAATGTTTCTTAGTGTTCTATAGGTTTTTAGGACTTCTTATGGGTTTTCGGGAATTTTTAGGGATTTTAGGGGTTTCAAGGAATTTTTAGGTATTTTTAATGTTTTTAGGGACTTTTTGGGAATTTGCGGGGTTTTATTTTTTAGGGCCCTTTTACAGTTTTAAGTATTTTTTGGGTGTTTTTTGGTGTTTTGGGTGGTTTAGGTGTTTTGTGGTATTTTAACGTTTTTGTTGATTTTTATTGTTTTAAATGTTTTTGGGGAATTTAAAGGTTTTTGGGTTTTTGGATTGTTTTAGGGTTTTTTATGATTTGAGGGTTTATAGAGACTTTGAGGTTCTTTTAAGGATTTTTGGATCTTTTTAGGGTTTTATGGGTTTTTGTATTTTTAAAGAGTTTATAAGTTCAAGGATTTTAGATCTTTTAGGGTTCTAGGGTTTTTTAGTGTTTATAAAATTTTATGGTTTTTAATGGGTTTAAGGGTTTTTAGGTTTTAGGGTATTGTTATTTAATTTGGAGGCCTTTTAGGGGCTTACTGTCTTTTTATTATTTTTAGGATTTGTTATGGTTGTTAGGGTTTTAATTATTTTTATGGATTTTTGGGTTTTTAGGGTTCTTTAGGGGTTTATGGTGTTTTAGTGGTTTAGAATATATATTTTTTTTATTGTGGTTTAAAGGTTATTTTGGTGTTTTTTAGGTTTTAGGGTCTATTTAGGGGTTTTGGGGTTTTGTGTATTTTTATGGTTTTAGAATTTTTTTGGTATTTAGGGGGTTTTGGGTTTATTTAGTGAATTTTGGGTGTTTAGGGGGTTTAGGGTTGTTTTTGGTTTTTTGGTTTTTAAGGTTCGTTTTGTTTGTCAAGGTTATTAGGAATTTTTTGTGTTTTGGGGAGTATTTATGGGTTTTAATGGCTATTAGGGTTTTAGGGGTCTTATGATATTAAGGGTCTTTAGAAAAATTTAGTTTTTATGGTTTTTCATATTACAATTTTTAGGGGTTTTATGATATTTTAGGGTTTTTAGGGGTTTTAATGTTTTAGGGGTTTTAGGGTCTTTTAGCTTGTTCTATGATTTTTAATGTCCTTTAGGATTTAGGATATAGGGTTTTGGGTTTATGACCAAGGTTTAGGGTTTAGAGTGTGGATTTTAGGGTTTATGGTGAAGGTTATAAGGTTTAGGGTGTAGGGTATAGGGTTTAGTGTGTAGGGTTTAGAGTTTAGCATGCAGGTTATGCGGTTTAAGGCATCAGGTTTTTTGGTTTATGGGGTTGTTTATTGGGTTTTGAGTGCGGAATTTTGGTTTTAGGATGTAAGGAATAGTGTTTATGGTGTTTTTATTAGGGTTTAGTGAGTAGGGTATAGTTATTATTTGTTTTGAGGTCTTTTATGGGTTTTGGGGTATTTTAGGGTTTTTAATGTTTTTTATGTTTTTCGGGATTTTTAGGTTTTTTTGTGCATTTTAATGTTTTTTCAGTTTTTATAGATAGTTAGGGGGTTTTAAGTGATTTTAGGATTTTTAGAGGCTTTAGTGGTTTTTTTGTGTTTTTTCGATTATTTGATTTTTTTGTGGTTTTAAGGATTTTAACATTTTTAGGGGGTTTATGGTTTTATGGTTTTTTTGTTTTCAGATGGATTTTTTGAGTCTTTAGGGTCTTTTTGGTTTTTAATGGTTTTTAGTGTGTATTGGGTTTTAAGGGTGTTTGTGTTTTTATCGTATTTAGGGGTTTGTGGGTTTTCTGGTTTGTTAGGGTTTTTATATTTTAAGGGTGTTTAGGTTATTTTAGGGTTTGGGTGATTTTTAAGGTTTTAGGGTCATTTATGGGTTTTTAGGGTTTTAGGGTGTGTTTTGGTTTTTTTGGGGTTTTATGATTTTTAGGGGTTTTAGGATCATTTATAATTTTTAGTGTTTTAGGGCCTTTTAGGGATCTTATGTGTTATTTGGGTTTTATGGAGTTTATAGTGTTTTTATATTCATTTAGGGGGTTTAGTTTATCATAAGGGTATTTTGGGGTTTTCAGTGTATTTTTTCAAATTCAGTTTTTTTGGTATTTTTGGCGTATTTGGTCTTTTTGATGGTATTTTATGAGTTTTAAGGGTTTTAAGTGTTTTAGTTTTTTAGGGTCCTTAAATAAATATTAAGGATTTTAGGGTTTTTAGGGTGATTTAGGGTTTTTATGGTTTTATGGTATTAGGGTTTTTAGGGGTTTTGGGTTTGTTATGTTTTTTTATTATTGTTGGGGTTTTTAGGATTTTATGAGTTTTAGTATTCATTAAGGTTTGTAGGCTTCATTATATTTTTATATAATTTTAGGGGGTTTAGTGTTTATAAAATGTTATTAGTGTTTTATTGTTTTTAGAGTTTTATTTGTTTTAATGGATTTCATGCTTTTAGTTTCTATGGTTTTAAGGTATTATTTGGGTTTTTAGGGGTGTTTATAGTCTCTAATTATTTTATGTGGTTTTCTTGTATGAGTTTTTATCATTTTAATGGGGTTTTATTATTTAAGGTTATTTTTTATTTTTTTATGGATTTTTAGTTTTTTAATGGTTTTGAGGGGTTTTCATGGATTTTTAGCTGTTTTAGGGTGTTTAGGGTTTTTAGGGGGTTTCGGGGTTTTAGGGGGTTTTAGGGGTTTTAGGGGGTTTTAGTTTTTTTAGTGTTTGTTAAAGTTTTTAGGTTATTTTGAATTTTTATGGGTTTTTAGAATTTGTAGGAGTTTTTAAGGGTGTTTATGGTTTTTAGGGTTTATAGTGTCTTTTGTGTTTTCTTATGGTTTTTAATGTTTTCAAGGAATATAATGTGTTTTAGGGTCTTCTAAGGTTTTATATGGTTTTTATGGACTTTTTTATTTTATTTATTTTTAGTATCATTTATTTTTTTTAGGATCCTTTGGGGGGATTTAAGGTTTTCCTCTTGTTTTATGTTTTTTCTGGTTTTTTTAATTTTCTATTTTTTTTATTTTTATGATTTTCAAGGTTTTTATGGCTTTGTTTTGTGTTATAATTTTTTATGGGGGTTTAGGGTTTTTGGAGTTTTTTTGCAGGGGGGGTGGGGGGGTTAGGGTTCTTAAGTGATTGTAGGATTTTTGGGTTCTTAGGTTTTTTGGGGGTTTAGGGTCATTTTGGTGGTTTTGGGGAGCTTGGGAGGAGGTTTAAGGGGTTTGGGTGTTTATGTTTCTTTTTTGGGTTTTTAGGGTTGTCATTTAATTTTAGGAGTTTTAAGTTTCTTTTCTGGGTTTTTAGGTTGATTAAGGTCTTTTAGGGATCGTTTAGGGTTGTTAAGGTTATTAGTGGTTTTAGGGTTTTTAAGGGTTTTCATAGTTTTTTAGTTTTTGTAAGGTTTTTAGTGCCTTTTTAGGATTTTTTTGTTTCTACAGTTTATAGGGGTGTTTTGGATTTAGGTTTTTTAATGGTTAGTTGTTTTATGGTTTTCATGGTGATTTTAGGGTTTTTAGGAGTTTTTAGGTTCCTTTAGGGTTTTAGGATTCTTTTAGGATTTTTAGGTGTTTTTATTGTTCTTATATTTTTCTAGTGTTCTTTTAGGGTTTTAGGGTTTGAAGGATATTCTACCAGTTTTAAGTGTTTAGTATGGTTCTTGAGTTTATTTAGGATTTTTTTGGATTTTTTATGGTTTTTATAGTTTTTAGAGTTTTTAGGTTTTTAGGGTTATTTATTGTTTTTAATGTTTTTATTGGTTTTCGAGGGTTTAGGGTTTTTTCATATTTCATATGGGTTTTTAGTGTTTTAATGTTTTTGTTTTTAGGTTGTTTGGTTTTGGGTATAGGGTCTAAGATTTGTGGTATAGGGTTTAGGGTGTTGGGTATTATCATTAGAGTATAGGGTATAAGGTGTAGGATGTTGGGATTTGGGTGTAGGGTATAGGATTTAAGATGTAGGGTTTACATTTTAGGATATAGGGTATATAAATTATGTTGTAGGGTTTAGGTTTTATTGTAATGCCCCGACCCCAGTTACCCAGAGTCGGAGCATTATTATATAATATTGTCATGATCACAAAAGATCAAGTCTTGAAAGGCCGATTAGTTTAGTAGGCTTGGAAACACTAGACACATTCATCAGTCTTAAATTACATCATAAAATGAAAACTACAACAACATAGTCTCCATAGTCCACACTCATATCCCCTCATACTATCCCTACAGGTCATTCATAAATTACTTCTTCACATCCTGGGAAAAATAAAACATTGAAAGGGGTGATCTCAGATGCCCAGTAAGGATAACAATATAGCAGAAACAATCATAAATAAGAATAAACATTTAAGGAAATGTATAACTAAAACAAAAGCCTTTTAAACTTGAACTTCAGCATAATATGGAAAATAAAAAATGAAATAAAGCCATTTACTTATTCACATGGATATTCTACTTGTCGAATAATCATGTGAAATATCAATAACCACTTTCATAATGATGGAATGCATAATGCTAGACTATCATAACCACATAGTCATGGCCTCGTGCCAAGACTACAAATAAGATTTTGTCAAGGCCTTGTGCCAAGACACTAGTTTGTCTCATGAGACCTACCGATGCATCGAGGAGCTATAGCGGGCATCACCCGTCACTTATTAAGTCCAACGCATTCCTCATATGAATAGGTTTAAACATAACCTAAACATTCGTATTAAAACTAGCATAAGAAATGTCAATACTATCTCCATTAACCATGAATGGTATAAAAATAACACATCCACAGTCAAACATATCACAAAACCTTCAATACAATGTGGAA
The DNA here is from genome assembly GCA_963277665.1 of Viscum album. Classification (NCBI taxonomy): domain Eukaryota; kingdom Viridiplantae; phylum Streptophyta; class Magnoliopsida; order Santalales; family Viscaceae; genus Viscum; species Viscum album. Next base: position 1,151,348,562 of record OY728152.1, read on the forward strand.
GTTTTGTATCATAATAAATAAACTTCAAATAAGCTTAAAATCCATTAAAGGATGTTGACATAGATGAAATAAAAACTATTTGATAGAAATATCTCTTTTTTGAAATCATTTAAAAGTCAAATAATTATAAAATAAAACTTTAACTTTGAAAATATTCTTATAATCTTGTAAGGGAAGCTTCGAAGATTTAATAATGGTGGAGAATAGCCGCACCCGCCGTATAAGTTAAAAAAAGACATTCTTACCTTAATTCTATCGAAAAGGTTAAAAGGAAATTGTTTGGAAAATGAAAGAAAGATTCCTTTATAAACTTCTTATAATAATTCAACAAGGGTATAAATGACGTTAACCCATAGTCTGTAAAATAGCAAGAATGATTTGAAATATATTTTTAAGAAACACGGATGTAGATGATAAAGAGGTCCCAGTAGATAATTACGTATAAACAACCTCAGATAATGAAGAGATTGTGAAATAAACCCTTACCTTGTACTTTTCCTCAGTTGAGGGTAGGTTAAACTCCTGTATAATGGTTAAATAATTATTATTAAATTATACAACAATCATATACATTAATATGATATCATATATGATCTTTTAACATTGATTTGTTAATAATATCTTAGTATTATCATCATTTCAGGTGTTAACTTACTCGTTTTCATTTATATGTTTTGTTATGTAAGAAGTGTTTGTTATGTATAGGTTGTATCTTATTCATATACAGAATGATATAAAGTCTTTAAAAATTATTTTTAATCATCAAATGAAAATTATACTTGAATGAATATGATGGGGAATGAATCTCATCGCGTTCGTGGAGACGGTAGTCCGTACGTACGCACGAGCGACGATATCATTATTTTGATATTAAAATAATATATAATTGGATGTTATATCATATATACAGAATCATTGTCATGTTAGATTTATTATTTACATGAATTTCACATCATTATTATACCCATCGAAATAATTATGTATTGAATAACAATTACACCACAACGTGGAGACGGTAAGCCGTACGTACGCACGTATGGTGACATGTCATTCAATGGATGGATAGAATACTGAATATGGTTGTACCATATTTATAATAACATCAAAGTATATTGAATATACTGGAGTTATTATTTTATATTGGAAATAACAAATAAATAAGAAGTTGAAGAAGAAAGGAACTTGAAAGAGGCTGGTGAAAACATGACCTCTTCTTCGGGTTCTTTCTTTTTATTTGATAAAAAGGGCTCCTTAGGATGGCTTTCTGATCAAACTAAGGCCTCTAGGTTTAAGTGAGGGAAGTTTAGAGAGTATTTGGGTAGGGTTTTTCCAAGAAAAAAGGCTTTTAATTTGTGAATTAGTGAGAAGGGGAAGTTCCCTTTTATAAGAGGGGTGAGGGGCACCTTTGGAAAAGTTAGAAATATTATTTTATAATAAATTCATATTCGGTTTATAATGGCTCCAAAGTGGATTATTAAAGGTATAAGGTGGGGATGGGTCTAAATACTTTCAACAAATATAATTTAGATAGGTTTGGGTCATTATATTAACCTTTTCTTTTAGTTTCAACCCTTAGTTAATTAGCTTGACATTTACCATGTCACTTTGTATTTTTATATTATATAGTTAATAAACATACTATATACATCCAAGAGACACCAAAGTGGTCCATTAATGATACACCTATCATGATATAAGTCATTCGGCCTAACCTTAGATTTTTATTAATAGAATATCAATTAATAATATAATATTTGTTTTAAAAACTCATTTATGTCAATTTTGACACTATTCAATAATTGATTTTTTTTTAAATCATAAAAACATTATTAATTCAAAAAAAAATTCATTTAAGTAATACTATAATGTCATTTTAACCAATAAAATTCATCAATTTCATCAAAACTTTCAAATTATATTTATTTTAACATTTATAATACCAATTATTTGATTCTATCATTAATAAAGAAAATACTACATCATTATTTTGTCATAAATAATATTAATTATTAAATGTCTAAAAATTATAAATAAAATAAAATTATGTAGGAAATTTTTTTATCTTTCTAATTAATATTTATAGTTGAAAATTAAACATATATAACCCTATGTAAAAAAAATTTTCTAAAAGATATATGCTTATGTCATTTTTGTATTTATTTTAACTTAATTAACATAAAGTGTCCTTGTCACCTACAAGTGGATCCATGGGGTCCCAAAATCGACCCAAAGATGACCATGGTCGGCCATTTATCAGCCAATAATGTTATGAAACGTTTTAGGGTAATTTATTATTATTATAATATTATTTGTTTACCCTTATTTACCGGATTTACCCTTTAACCATGGTAAATAAAATATTTACCGAAGTACTTATTCAAAATGTCTAAAAATGAAAGTTACCAATTTACACAATTTGTACATTCTGATTCAAAATATTAAATCCATTTTTCCAAATTCAAAACATAGAAGTGGCGGAAATTAATTTAAATTAATTCCCGTTGTTAAAACAAAAAGCATGTTTTTAAGAGATAATAACTTTCAAAAGATTGACACTTATTTATGTCCGGTTTAATTGTGAAATTATGTCCTATGACCAAAATTGTATTAAATGGTAAAAATATATTCTAAATATACTTTAAAACCACTCAAATTAATAATTTATCACTACTAATTATTTCTATTAAAAAAGTTGTTTTTAATTAAAATTTAGTAATTTTCACTATTCATAAAAATATAAAAGTTATCCGAAATGTACCAAAATTTCACCCTAGGATAATTTTGATATTCCGAATCCAAAAATGAAGTCCATTTTGAGAGATAAAATTTATAAAATTTTAAAAAGTGGGTATTACTATTCATAATGGCTAGTTTGATTGCTTGTGGTGTGTGTTAGAACTCGAAGTTGAGTACAACACACACTACTGTATTATTCAAAGAGAAGCGTACCTTGGAAGCTTGGGGTGTTACATTCACCCCTAATTAAAATAATTTTGTCCTAGAAATTTCTAGAATATTATTGCATAAAAATACTCGGGTGGTTCTTCATCATAAGTTTCTCGGGATCCCACGTTGCATCTTCCATCTTATAGTTTCTCCATAGAACTTTTACCAGATGAGTCGCCCGGTTTCTCAGCACTGGTTCTCTTGTATCAAGAATCCTGATGGGATCTTCGCAATAAGATAGATTAGGTTCCAGTTCTAATTCCTCATATGTTAGTACATGTGTTGGGTCATGCATGTATTTCCTCAATAGTGATACGTGGAACACATAGTGAAATTTGGAGAGACTTGGCGGCATTTCCAAATGGTAAGCTACAACCCCAATTCGTTCTATAATTTCGAAAGGTCTTATGTACATGGGACTCAATTTACCTTTCATTTCGAAACGTATAACTCCCTTCCATGGAGATACCTTCAAGAAAAAATGATCTCCTACCTGAAATTCCAAATCCTTCCTTCCGTTATCAGCATAGCTCTTCTGCCTACTTTGAGCTACTTTGATGTGGTTTTAGATTACCTTTACCTTTTCCATCGTTTACTCAACCAGTTCTGGGCCTGCAAGTTTTCTTTCACCAACGTCATCCCAACATGTTGTTGTGCAACATCTCTTTCCATATAACGCTTCATATGGTGCCATCTAAATACTTGAATGGAATCTATTATTATAGGAAAATTATACCAGAGGTAAATATTGATCCCACATACCCTAAAAGTCAAGTGAGCAAGATCTCAACATGTCTTCTAAGGTTTTAATAGTCCATTCTGATTGTCCATCTTTTTTAGGGTGGTAGGCAGTGCTCAAACGAAGTTCAGTATCCAAGGCCTTCTGAAGAATCTTCTAGAATCTTGAAGTAAAACGGGGATCACGATCAGAAACAATTGATAGGGGTACTACATAAGGTCTCAAAACTTCATTAATATATATTCTTTCTAGAAGTTCGAGCGGTAAATCTTCTCTTATAGCATGAAAATGTGCTGACTTGGTAAGATGATCAACAATGACCCATATTGAATCGTTCCTTCTTGGAGTCCTAGGTAGCCCCATGACGAAGTCCATCATGATATTATCCCATTTCCACTCAGGTATGGGAAGAGGTGGCATGATTCCTCTAGGTTGTTGCCTTCCGGCTTTCACTTGTTGATAAACCATACATCTTGACACAAAATCAACAATCTCCCTCTTCATGTTGTCCCACCAAAAATGTTCCTTCAAATATCTATACATTTTGGTGCTCCTAGGGTGTATAAAGAAATTTGATCTATGAGCATCATCTAAAAATTCTCTTTTCAGATCAGGTATATCGGGAATACAATGTCTCTTCCCGAATTTCAAAATTCCATCTTTATACACAAAGTCACTCAATCTCCCATAATTCACTGCTTTAATCTTCTTATGAAATTCTTCATCATTGGTCTGAGAACTCTTAATCCTTTCTAGTAAAGATGGTTTGGCAACCATTTGAAAAAGCATTGATGTTTCACCTTCCATGGTTATTCCCATGTCTATCTTCACTAGATCCATGAAAATTTGATCCCTTTGAATTCTCATATTGTTCAAAACTCCATGATCTTTACTGCTCAAAGAATCTTTTACCTTGTTTTCCTTCCCCGGGTGATAGTGTATCGTGCAATCATAATCCTTTATTAGTTCAAACCACCGCCTTGGCCTCATGTTGAGTTATTTCTATGAGAAAATGTACTTTAAACTCTTGTGATCGGTATATATCTAACATTTTTCACCATAAAGATAGTGTCTAAAAATATTCAAAGCAAAGATTACAGCTGATAACTCAAGATCATGAGTAGGATAGTTCTGCTCATGAATTTTTAGCTGTCGTGATGCATAGGCAATAACTCTATCATTCTGCATAAGGACACAACCACGTCCTTTCTTCGATGAATCACTATAAACAACGAACCCATAATTCCCCGATGGTAGAGTCAATATAGGATCATTGAATAATATTCTCTTCAGTTCTTAAAAACATTCTTCACAGTCTTTTTTCAAAACAAATTTAACCCTTTACGCGTGAGCTTCGTTAATGAGTTATCCAATCGGGAAAAATTCGGGACGAAACGCCGATAATAACCTATTAAACCAATAAAACTGCGTACCTCAATTATACTCGTTGGTGCTGGTCATTCATGGATTGCCTTGGTTTTAGAAGGATCAAAAGATATTCCATCTTTAGAGACAATATGGCCAAGAAAAGAAATCTCTTGAAGCCATAATTCACACTTGATAAACTTCCCATATAATTCATGTCTTCTTAGAGTATTCAGGATAATGCGCAAGTGATTTTCATGATCTTAATATCTTTTGGAGTATACCAATATATCATAAATAAATACCACCACAAAATTATTGATATATTCCTTGAAAACTCTATTCATTAGATCCATGAATATAGTGGGTGCATTAGTCAGCCCAAAAGGAATTACTGTAAACTCGTAATGCCCGTACCAGGTTCAAAATGTTGTCTTCGGAATGTCTTCCTTCTTCACACACAACTGAGGGTATCCATATCGAAGGTCAATCTTGGAAACGTATTGATCTACATTCAGTTGGTCAAATAAATCATCAATGCGAGGTAGGAGATACTTGTTCTTTATTGTTATAGCATTGATTTCCCTGTAGTCGATACATAAACTCATAGATCCATCTTTCTTTTTAACAAACAGAACATGGGCTCCCCATAGAGAAACACTAGGGAGAATAAATCCCTTATTACTCAATGACTCTATTAGTTTATTTGGTTCCACTAGTTCTATAGTGTCCATTCTATAGGGGGTCTTTGATATAGGCCTTGAACCCATAATTAAATCAATGGAAAACTCAACTTCTCGTTCTGGAGGATGTCCAGGTAAATCTTCAGGAAACACATCTACATATTCATTCATAATAGTAACATCCACTATTTGAACATTCTTTTCCTCACCCATAGTCATTTCATTCTTTTCCTCCCCAATAATTTAATTTAGTTGAGCTACTAGGGGTGGATCTAGATTATAATTAGGTGGTGATGATTCTGCTCTAAAGATAAGGTGTTCCTTATCATCATCATCAAAAATTGTAACCTCCTTCTTCTTACAATAAAAATTTGCATCATGGTATGAAATCCAATCCATACAGAGGATTATATCAAACTCAATCATAGGTATGACGATGAGATTAGCGGATAATGAACATTTATGTGCTCTAATGGGGACTGATTCACAAAACACTATTCCAATGATACTTCCCTTAGAAGTTTTAACTGACAACTCTCTTGTTAAATAAAATTGAAAATATCTAATTTTCTTAGAAAACTGGGAAGATATGAAACAATGCGATGATCCAGAATCAAATAATGCATTTGATAAACTTGAGGAAACCATTAAATTACCTTCCACCACGTCTTTCAGATATTCTACCTCAGCAGTAGTGATAAAATATGATTGGCCTTGATCCCTTGGCCTTTTCTGAGGTAAGTTCCCCTGATGCTTAGGAAATTAATTTTCATAATGTCCCATCTCTCTGTAGTTGTATCATTGAACATTGGTAGCTTCTTTCTTCCCCTTGCCATCACGAGCTTGGTGGCCTTTTTCACCACACCTATAACAGACTGTCATTCCCTTCAAGCAAATACTAGGGTGCTTCTTCCCACATTTACAGTAGGATAGATATTCAACATTTCCCTTATTCCCCTTATTTCCATTCCCATAGTGATCAGTAGATCTCTTCTTCTCTTGCTTTGCTTTAAAGTCATAAGACGTAGAGAATTCTTTTTTTGTCTTGATAGCACATGAGACAATATCTTCATACGACGAGAAATATTGTGAGACTAATTCTCAACGGAGAAACAGTTTTAACCCATCAAAGGAACGATCAATCTTAATTCTTGAGTTACATATATAATATCCAACATACCTTTCTAACCTTGTAAAGTTAGCCTCATAATTTGCGACATTCTTTTCCTCCTTTTGTCTCAGACTCAGAAATTTCTTTTCCATATCTGATCGATGGTCATGAGGAAAGTATTTTTCTAAAAATAGATATTTGAACTCCCTCCATTCCATATTTGATACTTCATCATCATCCTTCGTGTTTTGAATCAATGACCACCATTGATCATCATCTCCAGTGAGGCGATAAACTTCCATGAAAACTTTTTCCCGTTCACGACTCCCCAAACCGTGAAATATTTTCTCTAGGAAACCTATCCATTGATCAGATACTAATGGATTTGTACTCCCATTTAATGTTGGTGGTAGATGCCTCATGACTTGATATAACTCTGATCCTCCACACTGTGGATCAGGGTACTCCATATGGGTAAGGTTATTATTCATAACCTGAGTGAGTTGTCCTAGTATGGTGATTAGTTGATCAACACCAGTTGCATCACCAGCTCCACTATAATTATCTTGATCCATAGGGAAATCCCTACATGGAGTACGTGTATTTATACGGTTTCCATTTCTTCTACTTGGCACCATTTCTAAAAAATGGCATAAACTAGATCAGTTTATGAATCAAAATACATAATTCCATACTTGTAAAACACTTAACATAAATTGAACCATTTATGGATATAATCCATAATCATAAAAATATTTTCTTTGAGAAAGTATATACTCATAAACCCTTAATAATAGTTTGTAAAGAAAATGAGAATTATCCTAATCATATCCCCCGGGAGTGTCATAACCAAGAGTGCAGCAGGACCCGTTGTCGTGCACTAGTTCCCATTCAAGTCTAGATCAAAGAGGTGTCTTGAGGTTTTACCCCTAGGTACATCTGTTCCAAAGCTACCTCTACCTGCTCGTATCCAGACCAGGATGTATTGCTTGGAAAACTCACAAAATCTCTACAATACCAAAATTCTAGGATGTTATTCTATACTAATCCTCAAAGTCCATCCTAGGTCTATGTGCTCTAATCAGATTTTATCTAAATCTAGCTTCTAAGGTTTGTACTAAACTTCCTCTAATACCAACTATAATGCCCTGACCCCAGTTACCCAGAGTCGGTGCATTATTACATAATATTGGCATGATCACAAAAGATCAATTCTCAAAAGACCAATTAGTTTAGTAGCCTTGCAAACACTAGATACATTCATCAGTCTTAAATTACATCATAAAATGAAAACTACAACAACATAGTCTCCATATTCCACACTCATATCACCTCATACTATCCCTACAGATCATTCATAAATTACTTATTCACATCCTAGAAAAAATAAAACATTGAAAGGGGTGAGCTCAGATGCTCAGTAAGGATAACAATATAGAGGAAACTTTCATAAATAAGAATAAACATTTAAGGCAATGTATAACTAAAACAAAAGCATTTTAAACTTGAACTTCATCATAATATGGACAAGATAAAATGAAATAAAGCCATTTACTTATTCACATGGATATTTTAGTAGTCCAATAATCACGTGCAATATCAATAACCACTTTCATAATGATGGAATGCATAATTCCAGACTATCATAACAACATAGTCAAGGCCTCTAGCCAAGACTAAAAATAAGATTTAGTCAAGGCCTTGTGCCAAGACACTAGTTTATCTCATGAGACCTACCGATGCATCGAGGAGCTATATCAGGCTCCACCTATCACTTATTAAGTCTAATGTATTCCTCATATGAAAAGGTTTAAACATAACATAAACATTCGTATTAATACTATCATACGAAATGTCAATACCATCTCCATAAACCATGAATGGTATAAAAATAAAACATCCACGGTCAAACATATCAAAAAACCTTCAATACAATATAAAAGTTTTGTATCATAATAAATAAACTTCAAATAAGCTAAAAATCCATTAAAGGATGTTGACATAGATGAAATCAAAACTATTTGATAGAAATATATCTTTTTTGAAATCATTTAAAAGTAACCTAATTATAAAATAAAACTTTTACTTTGAAAATATTCTTATAATCTTGTAAGTTAATCTTCAACGGTTTTGTAACGGCGGAAAATATCCACACCCACCGTATAAGTTAAAAAAAGACATTCTTACCTTAATTCTGTCGAGAAGGTTAAAAAGGACCTTGTTTGGAAAACGACAGAATGATTACATTATAAACATCTTATAAAAAGTCAACAAGGGTATAAATGACTCTAACCCATAGTCTGTAAAATAATAATAATGATTTGAAATAAATTTTTAAGAAACATGGATGTGGGTGATAAAGAGGTCCCAGTATATAATTACGTATAAACTACCTCAGATAATGAAGAGATTGTGAAATAAACCCTTACCTTGTAATTTTCCTTGTTTGAGGGTAGGTCAAAATTATGTATAATGGTGAAATATTTTTTATTAAATTATACAAGAATCATATAAATTAATATGATATCATATATGATCTTTTTCATTGATTTGTTAATAATATCTTAGTATTATCATCGTTTCGGGTGTTAACTTACTCGTTTTCTTTTATATGTTTTGTTACGTAAGCCATGTTTGTTATAGATAGGTTGTATATTATTCATATACAGAATGATATGAAGTCTTTAAAAATTATATTTAATCATCAAATGACAAATATACTTGAATGGATATGATGGGGAATGAATCTCATCGTGTTCGTGGAGACGGTAGTCCATACGTACGCACGAGCGACAATATCATTATTTTGATATTAAAATAATATATAGTTGGATGTTATATCATATATACAGAATAATTATAATTTTATATTTATTATTTACATTAATTTAACATCATTATTATACCCATCAAAATAATAATGTATTGAATAACAATTACACCACGACGTGGAGACGGTAAGCCGTACGTACGCACGTATGGTGACAAGTCATTCAAAGGATAGATATAATACTGAATATGGTTGTAACATATTTATAATAAAATCAAATTATATTGAATATACTGGAGTTATTATTTTATAATTGAAATAACAACGATGGAATATGTTGAAGAAGAAAGGAACTCGAAAGAGGGTGGTGAAAACATTACCTCTTCTTTGGGTTCTTCCTTTTTATTTGATCAAAAGGGATCCTTAGGATGGATTTCGGATCAAACTAAGGCCTCTAGGTTGAATTTAGAGAAGTTGAGATAGTATTTGGGCGGGGTTTAACTAAGACAAAAGGCTCTTAATGTGTGAATTAGTGAGAAGGGGGAGTGCCATTTTATAAGAGGGGTGAGGGGCACCTTTGGAAAAGCTAGAAATATTATTTTATAATAAATTCATATTCGATTTATAATGAATCCAAAGTAGATTATTAAAAGTCTAAGGTAGGGATGGGTCTAAATACTTTCAACCAATATAATTTAGAATGGTTTGGGTCATTATATTAACCTTATCTTTTAGTTTTAACTCTTAGTTATTTAGTTTAACATTTACCATGTCGCTTTGTATTTTTATATTATATAGTTAATAAACTAACTATATACATCCAAGAGACCCCCAAGTGGTCCATTAATGTTACACCTATCATGATATAAGTCATTTGGCCGAACCTTAGATTTTTATTAATAGAATATCAATTAATAATATAATATTTATTTTAAAAACTCAATTATGTCAATTTAGACACTATTCAATAATTGATTTTTGTTAAAGTCCTAAAAACTTTATCAATTCGAACCAAATTCAATTAAGAAATAATATAATGTCATATTAACCAATAAAATTCATGTATGTCAACAAAACCTTCAAATTATATTTATTTTAACATTTATAATAACAATTATTTGATTCTTTCATTAATAAGGAATATACTACATCATTATTGTGTCATAAATAATATTAATTATTAAATGTATAAAAATTATAAATAAAATACCATTATGTAGGAAATTTTTTTTATCTTTCTAATGAATATTTATATTCGAAATTCTAACATATATAACCCTATATAAATTTTTCTCTAAAAGATATATGCTTATGTCATTATTGTATTTAATTTAAATTAATTAATATAAAGTGTCCTTATCACTTAAAAGTGGATCCATGGGGTCCAAAAATCGACCCAAAGATGCCAATGGTCGTAAATGTATCAACCAATAAGGTTAGGAAATGTTTTAGGGTAATTTATTATTATTATAATATTATTTTTTTACCCTTATTTACCGGATTTACCCTTTAACCATGGAAAATAAAATATTTACCAAAGTAATTATTCAAAATGTCTAAAAATAAAAGTTACCTATTTAAAAAATTTGGACATTATTATTCCAAATATGGAATCCATTTTTTCAAATTCAAAACACAGAAGTGGTAGAAATTAATTTAAAATTAATTCTCGTTCTTAAAACAAAAAGCATGTTTTAAAGAGATAATAACTATCAAAAGATTGGCAAATGTTTATGTCCGGTTTAATTGTGAAATTATATCCAATGAGAAAAATTGTATTAAATGGTAAACATATATTCTAAATTTACTCTAAAACCACTCAAATTCATAATTTATCACTATTAATTATTTCGATTAAAAAAGTTGTTTTTAATTAAAATTGAGTAATTTTCACTATTCATCAAAATATAAAAGTTATCCGAAAAGTAGAAAAGTTTTACCCTAGGCTAATTTCGATATTACAAATCCAAAAATGAAGTCCATTTTGAGAGATGAAATTTATAAAATTTCAAAAAGTGGGTATTACTATTCATAACTGCTAGTTTGATTGGTTGTGGTGTGTGTTAGAACTTGAAGTTACATACAACACACGCTACTGTATTATTCAAAGAGAAGCGTAACATGGAAGCTTGGGGTGTTACATTTATGGTGTAGGTTACTGGGTTTAGGGTTTTGGTTTTATGGCTTAGGGTGTAGGGTATAATGTTATGCGTGCATGGTTTAGTCTTTAGGATCTAGGGTACATGGTTTAGGGTAATGGTTTTAGGGATTATGTTGTAGGGTTTATGGTTTAGGGTTTGGATTTTAATGTGTCAGTTGAATGGGATAAGGTTTAGTGTATATGGTGTAGGGTGCATGGTACAAGTTTTAGGGTATAGGATTTCAGATTTAGGGTGAGAGGTATAGGGTTTTGGGTGTAGGTTTTAGGGTTTAGGGTATATGGTTTAGGGTTTTGGGTGTACAGTTTTGGGTGTAAGGTTTAGGGTTTAGGGTTTAAGCTATAGGTTTAGGGTGTATGGTCTTGGATTTAAGATATATGGTGTAGGGTATAGGGTTTAGGGTATAGGTTTTATGCTTTAGGTTGTAGGGTATAGGGTTTGGGGTTTAGAGTTAAGGGTGTAGGGTATATGGTTTATGATGCCTATTTTAGGGTTTAGGGTGTAAGGTTTGGGTTTTAAGGCGTCGGTATAGGGTATTGGGTTTGTGGTTGGGGGTGTAAGGTATATTTTATATTGCATAGGGTTTAGGGTGTATGGTTTAGGGTATAGTGTTTTTGGTTTAGGGTTAATGATATTGAGTTTGGGCAGTTGGGTATAGTGTACAGGGTTTAGGGTGTTGTTTATAGAGTTTTTGGTTTTGTGTTTTTGTTTTTAAGTGTATGGTATATGGTTTTGGGTGTTGGGTTTTGAGTGTTGAGTATATAATTTAGTGTGTAAGGTTTAGGGTTTAGGGTGCATGTTTTAGGATTTAAGGCATAGGATATTGGGTTTGGGTGTCCGGTATAGGGTTTGAGTGTAGGGTATAGGGTTTGTGCTATATGGTACATGGATAAGTGTTTAGGGTTTATGGTTCAGGGTGTAGTGTGTAGGGTCTAGGGTGTATAGTTTAGGGTTTATGATTTAGGGTATAGGGTGTAAGGTGTAGGGTTTGGCGTGTAGGGTTTTGGGTTTAGGGTGTAGGGTCCAGGGGTTAGGGTTTAAGGAGTAGGGTAAAGGGTTTCAAATGTTGGTTTCATGGTGTAGGTTATAGGGTTCTGGGTGTAGGGTTCAGGGTTTAGGGTGTAGGGTATAGGATTTTGGGTGTACGGTTTATCGTTTAATGTATAGGGTATCGAGTATAGGGTGTATGGTTTTGTGTGTGGGATTTTGGGTTTAGGGTGGGGAGTTTAGGGTTTTTGGTGTAGGGTTTAGGGTTTAGTGTGTAGGGTTTAGGTTTTTGGTTTTTGGGTATAAGGTACAGTGTTTCTAATGGTCTTGGATGTTTTAGGGCAAGGAAGGAGTGAGGTGAGGCTATTCCTAGCCCCCCAAAATTAAATAAAATAAAAGGAAATCAGACAAGGGAGGGGTGGGGCCAAACATCCCACACCAAAAAAAACCCTACACCCCACAAGACACAAAAACCCCAAGGATCCAAAAAGTAGAAGAGAAAGAACGAGGAACTACAAATCAACATCTCCATCCCCATATGGGTCCCCATCAGCACCCTAACCAGAGGAAGCATCTGACTCCACCGAATCCCATTCAGATGATTCATATTGCTTTAGGAAGGCAGTGTAACACTCTCTAAGATGTTGCTGCTCAACATTCAGCTATGCCTTGACTAGCCACCTTCCCAGCTGGAGTCAATAGCCTTATATTTTCAAGAGGCTATTATGGACACTATCTTTGGAAAAGTAGAATATTACTTCCTCAACTTACTCTTTCAAGGATCTAAAGAGACCCCTATAGATTTATTTTCCTACCCCTATGGAATGGACTCTAGAAAGGCCCACTCCTTAATGATCATAGCCATATTTTGATTCATCCTTCTAATATCCTCCTGGAAATTTTTTTGATCAGGGGTGAAGGAGGCTTCTGAATTTAGGGAACAGTCCACAAGAACCCCACACTATGTCATGCTAGAAACCACCAGGGTAGGTTCCTCAATAACCACCCTAGGCCACTTGCTTACTTCCCCCTGGAAAGAAGAATCATTCTCAAAAATCCCATCACTGTGGTGCACAAGCCCCAACATCACCCTTTTCTCCTACACACCAGCACCATCCGAGCACCCAATGATGTCCAACATCAGCTCGACTCCACAAGAATTATGGGCCAACTCCCTCCACCACGCCCAGCAGCGATGACCTTCACCTCACTCATCAACCAAATAACAAACCTCTCACTCCCCAAATCAACAACTGAAGACCCTTTCCCCTCCTCCCCAGGCATATTTCTTACTTTACAATCATCCACAAAAATCCCATCACTATTGTGAACAAGCACCTGCAACTCCCTTTTTTCTTACTCAACAACACCATCCGAGTGTCTATAGGTGTCAAACATTAGCTTGGCTTCAATACAATTATGGGCCACACTGCCTCCCTTATGCCCAACAGTAATGGATTGCACCTCACTTTTTACCTATACATTAGACCTCGCACTCCCAACATCAATAATCAGATACCCATGCTCCTCCTCCTCATGCTCCAAGCCTTCAAAGTGGTTGAAAGTTGGAACAACCTACACCTCACTATGTGCCTGTATATCCAACCTCGCACTCCCAACATCAATAATCATAGACCATTCCTACCTCTGTTTCATACTTCTATAAGAGGAAATAGACATACTGTTAGTATCAACCTCCATGTATAAAGAACTTCCAAGATCCGGGATCTTCAAGTCTCTCCTCAATCGCTTAAAAATACCACTCACCTTGGGCTCTGGATTGCACTGAACAACTGTTTTCCCAAAACTGTGAACACCTACTTGAGACCCATGCCCCCCCCCCCCCGCACAATCGGAAGAATAGCCTGAACAGTATGCAGGCTCATTGATCCAAAACATAGAACAATTGTAGGTGCCACCCCCTCAGCTCCATTCCTTTCATGCCCACTTGAAACTGCCGATGCGACTTGCACCCCCACGCGAGCCTGACTCCATTCACCGGACTCAACCTAAACCAAATTAAAGGATTGAGGATCAGTGTGAACAGCATCATACACCTCTCCCCAATCCTGATTCCCTTCATCATCCACCTCCTATGCTCGATTAAAAACAATACATTTTCTTCCACCACACCTGAAATCTCAAACACTATGTCCTAGTAACCAACAGGAGGAGCAGAAGTCAATGGAGGACTCAAAAGTCACATGATATTTCCAGCGAAGCTCTTCACCAATATAAATCCAAATAAAATCAATCGGTTCTTTAGATGCAACAATCTCAATAAAGTCCCTTGGGGATACCGGGTGACAAAGGGCACTTGTTCTACTTTCCTCACATAAGAACCTTCCCAACAGATTCCCTAACATGGAAATAATGGAAAAACATTGAACAGGAATGGGAAAATCCAGAAATCTAACTTAAGATTCCAACATCGGTGATTCAAGGTTCAAATGCAGATCAATACTCTGTTTAAAAAGGGAGAAACAGGCATAGTTGCATCTTCTTGAAGCTGCAGATCAGGCATGAACTAGATCCACCTCTGATGAAAATCAAATCAAAATGTGACTACTGTCAATAAAACCTAATGCAGAGAGATCTTAGAGGTCCCATTGTTCAAACACAAACCTGTCAAAAATATCCACCAGAGGACGCCAGTTCAAGAATTGAGAAACCAAGGCCATCCTATGCAGTGTGGAGGCCTCATTGAATTCCGTAGTAGATAACAAGAGTTCTATACATCCTTCATTTAGATCAGGTACATTTGGACAAATCTCAACCCACATAAAAGGAGTAAGCATATCAGGAACCAAGAATGAAACAAATAGATGCTCATCATCAAGAACCAGTGGAGGCCCCTCCCCCACAGAGGGGGGGAGGGAGAGGCATAAGATCGGCCATCTTCTTCAAGCTTGTGGAGAGAGAGGATAATCTCAATCATGAGAGAGTGGAGTCACCATATTTCATAGGGGTTATAGGAGTTTTATTGTGTTTTTAGGTTTTTTAAGATTTATTGTGTTTTTCTTATTTTTAGGTTTTTAGATTTCTTTGGTTTTTGGGGTTTTAGGTTTTCATTTTTTTAGGGTTCTCGGTGTTTTTGTATTTTTAATGGTTTTTATGGTTTCAGTGGGTTTTTTTTCTATTTTTCAGTGTATTTTTTAAGGTATTTTATGGTTTTAAAGTGTCTTTAGGGGTTTTATGGGTTTTATGGGGTTTTGGGATTTTATAGTTTTCTACGGTTTTATAGTTTTTATGGTTGTAAGGGTTTAATTAGGGTATTCTTGGGTTTAATGGTTTTATTAGGGATTTTTCAAGGGGTTTTTTGGGGTTTTAGGAATTTTAGTATTATTTAAGGGATTTATGGTTTTTATTTTTTATTTTTTATTTTTATTAATGTTTTAGTGATTATTATGGGTTTTGGGGTTTTTATGGTTTTAGGGGTTTTATGGTTTTGGGGGATTTTCGGTTTTTATAGGGGTTTTGCGGGTTTTGGGGGTTTTCATGGGTTATAATGGTTTATGGGGTGGTTTTGGGGATTTTTGAGATTTTTTGTGTCTTTAGGGTTTGGTTGGGGTTTAGGGTTTTAGGGTTTTTAGGGGGTTTAAGGTTTTTAAGGGTATTTTAGATTTTTATAGGGTTTTAGGGTCTTTTGGGGTTAGGTACTTTTTGGATATTTTATATTTCTAGGGTCTTTTAGGTAGGGGTTAGTGTTTTTAGGGACTTTTATTGGTTTTAGGGGTTTTTATGGGTTTTTTGATTTTTTATGTTTTTAGGGGTTTTAGTTTTTTTTGGTTTTTAGGGATTATATGGGTTTTTTGGGTATTCATTGTTATTGTGGTTCTAGGGGGTCTGTATATTTTTTAAGTACTTGGGTTTTAGTGTTTTTATGGTTTTACAAATTTTTTGCAGTTTTTTGCATTATTTTGGATTTTAGGGGTTTTTTGTGATTTTTTGAGTTTTTAGGGATTTAAAAGTTATTTCATGTTTTTGGGGGTTTTAGGGTTATTTTGGGTATTAATGGATTTTTGGGTTCTTTGTATTGGGGGGGGGGGGGGTTAGGAGATTTAGTGATCTAGGGGGGTTTAGGTTTTTTATAGTTTTTTGAGTTTTTTACTTTTTGGGGGGGTTTTATGGCTTTAGGGTTTTAGGGTTTTTACGGTTTTAGTTGTTTTGATGGGATTTTAGGGTTTTTGGGGTGTTTAGGTATTTTTTGGGTTTTTTGGGTATTTTAAGTATTTTAGGGGTTTAACAGCCTTTTATAGATTTTTAGTGTGTTTATGGTCCTTTAAAGTTTTAGGGTCATTTAGTGCTTTATGGGTTTTTAGGGGTTTTATGAGTTTTAGGGCTTTTTTAGGTGTTTTAAGGGTCTTTAGTGTTTTACTGTGTTTAGGGACTTTTATAGTTTCTAGGGTTTTAGGTTCTTTAAAGGATTTTTTGGGGTGTTTTGTGTTTTTAGGGGTTTTTTTAGTTTTTATGGTTTTTAGGGCATTTTAAGAGTTTTGGGGGTATTTAGGTGGTTTTAGTGTGTGTGGGGGTGTGTTTTATATGTTTTTAGTTACTTTTAAGGGCTTTCGGTGGTTTTAGTATTTTTTTGGGCCATTTAATTTTTTTATGGGTTTAGGGTCTTCTTGGGTTTTTAGTGTCCATTGGGGGGGGGGGTTAGGGGGTTTTTTGAGTTATTAGGGTTATTAGGGTTATTATTGATTATATATTTTTAATGGTTTTAAGGGGTTTCTAGTGTTGTTTGTGGTTTTTAGTATTTTTTGGTATTTTATAGTTTTTTTTTGTTTTTAAGGGTTTTAAGTAGTTATTTTCAGAGTTTTAACTGTTTTTTTTGAGTTTTTGAGTTTTTTTATGTTTTTTAGGGATTTTAGTGTTTAAAGGGATTTTTTTTGGTTTTAGGGTTATTTGTGTTTTATGGTTTCTTGATATATTTTATTATTTTTGTTATTTTTTGTGGTTTTATGGTTTTTAAGGATTTTTCGGGTTTTAGGAGTTTTGGGGTCTTATGGTTTTTGTGGTGTTTAGGGGTTTCTTGGGGTTTCAGATATCTATGTGTTTTAGGGATTTTTGGAAAGTCTTAGTATTTTTTCGGGTTTTTATATTTTCATTGTTTTTTAGTATTTTATTATTTTAAGGTGATTTTATGGTATATATGGTTTTTTGGTTGTTTAGGGATTTTTAGGGTCTTTATGGGTTTCTATAGGGGTTTTTTAGCTTTTTTTATTTTTAGGGTTCTATGGGACTTTTATGGGTTTAGGGGGATTTGAGGGTGTTTTTTTATCTTAGGTTAATTTAGGGGTTTTAATGATTTTTGGGGTTTTAGGAGGTTTTTTTTATGGTTTTGGGTTTTTAATGGTTTTTAGTGTTTTAGTGATTTTTTTAGGATTTTTAGTCTTTTAGGGGTATTATGTTTTTAGGTTGGTTTAGAGTTTTAATGTTTTTTTTTGTAATTTTGGGGTTTTATGGTTTTTGAGGGTTTTATGTGTTTTAGGTTTTTTGGTATTTTAGGGGTTTAAAGGGGTCTTTTATGGATTTTAGGGGGTTTAGGGGTTTTTAGGGTTTAGGGGGGTTTTAGGTTTTTTAGAGTTTTCATGTATTTTTTTAGGGTTTGAGTGTTTTCTTAGTGGGTTTAGTGGATTTATTGGTTTTTGGGATTTTTAATGGTTTTTTTTGGATTTTTTAGTGTTTATACAGTTTTACTACTCTTTATTTTGGGTTTAAGGATTTTTAGGGTCATCGAGTATTTTTTGGTTTATGGGGTTTCAAATGTATTTAGGGGTTTTATGGGTTTTAGGATTATTATGTATTTTTGGTTTTTAAGCTTTCAATTTTTTTATGGTTTTAGGGAGTTTATGTATTTTTTATGGTCTTTTAGAGTTATTATAGGGTTTTAAGGGTGTTTTAGGGTTTTTAGGGAATTTCATATTTTCAGGGTATTTAGTGTCTTTAAGGGTTTTTTGAGTAATTTAGGGCTTTATTTTTTTTATGGTTTTAGGGGTTTCATAGGGTTTCTGAGTTTTTATTGTTCTTGGGATTTTTATGGGTTTTAAGGCATATTTAGTGTTTTATAGGGTTTTAGGATTTATTGTTTTTTAGGGTTTTATGTTTTTAAGGGTTCTATAGATCATTGGGTTTTTGGGGTTTTAATGTTTTTAGGTTTTTTAAAGGAATTTTGGGAATTTTAGATTTTTAGGGTTTTTATTGGTGTTTTTGGTTTTTTGGGATTTTAGGGTTTTAGGAATTTTAGGGGTTTAAGAGTTAATTAATGTATTTTGGGGGTTTTTGGAGTTTTGAGGTATTTTATGGTGTGTGGGGGATATAAGGGTTTCTATTGGTTTTCATTGTGTTTTACGGGTTTTTGGGTTTTTAGATTTTTAGGTCTTTTAGGGATTTTAGTGGTTTTTAGGTTTTAGGGGTTTTGGGATTTTTTGGGGTCATAGTGATTTTTAGAGTTTTTCTTGGTTTATAAAGTGTTTTTTGTTTTTACGGTGGTTCTTAAGGGTATTTTGGGTTTTTGTATTTTTAAGGTTTTTTATTGTTTTTATTGTTTTTAGGGGTATTAGTATTTGCTTATATTTTTTCGGGTTTTTAGTTTGTTTTAAGGTATTTAGTGGTTCTTTGATTTTTTATGGTTTTAAAGGGGTTTGGGGGTTTTTAGTGTTTTTAAAATATTATTATCATTTATTCTGTTTTTAGGATTTTAGGGTTTTAAGGAGTTTAGGGTGTTTAGAAGTTGTATATATTTTATGAACATTTATTGCGGTTCTATGATTTTATAGGATTTTTAGTGAATTTTTGGGGTTTTAGGTTATTGGGGGTTTTAGGGATTTTAGGGTCTTTAGGGGGTTTAATTGTTTTTGGTTTTTATGGGCTTTAATGGTTTTGTTAATATTTTTTAGGTTTTAGTGTTTTTTGTATTTTTATTGATTTTATGGGTTGTTAGTGTGATTAGAGGTTAGGGGTTTTAAAGGGTTTTTTTATTTGGTATGGGTTTTATGGGTTTTAGTGTTTTTAGGGTTTTTTGAGTTTTATTTTTTTTCAGTATTTTATGTTTCCGTAGGTTTTGTCGTGTTCTTTTATTTATTTTAGGGTTTTAGGGTTTTTTGTTGGTTTTTAGGGTTTTCAGTGTTTTTCAATGTTTTTGGGATTCTTTAGTTTATTTTGGGTTCTTTATAGATTTTAGTGTTTTTATGATTCTTAAGGTATTTTTAGGGATTTTTTGGGATTTTCTGGGTTTAAATGATTATTAGTGGTATTTAAGGGTTTTATGTGATTTTGGTTGTTTATTTATTTGTGTGGGATTTTTTAGTTTTTTTGGGTTTTCAGGGTTTTTTAGTATTGTAATGGTTTTTTGGGGGGTTTTTAGGTTTTTATTAGGTGTTTAAAGGGGTTTCTTATTGTTTATAGGGTATTCATAGGGGTTGTATTTATTTTTTTGGGTTTTTTGAATTTTTAGCCTTTTATGTGTTTTGTATTAATTTAGGGATATTTTATTACTTTTAGGGGCTTTTTGAATTTTTGAGTGTTTTTAAGATTTTTATGGTTTTAAGGAGTTTAGGGTTTTCAGGGTTGTTTTGGATTTTTTGGGGGTTTTAGTGTTTTTTGGGGTTTTATGGATTTTTAGGGTTTATGAGTTTTATGTTTTGATAGGAGTTTTTAATTTTTATAGGTTATTTTGCAATTTTATGGATTTTAAGCGTTTTTAGGGTTTTGTATGGTTATTTTTGTTGTTTTGGGGGATTTTAGGGGTTTGAGGATTTTGTGGGGTTTTGTGGGGTTTTAGGGTTTTTATGTATTTATTGTGTTTTATGGTTTTTAGGGTTCTTAGTTTTTTTATGGATTTCATAATTTTTAGGGTTTTAAGGGTTTTAAGAGTATTTTTTAGTTTTTATATTTTTTTGGGGTCTATTAGGGGGTTATTAAGGTTTGTAGGGTGTTGTAGGGTTTTTAGGGTTTCAGTTATTTTAGGGGTTTTAGGGTCTTTTAGGGGTTTATGGGTTTTAGGTGTTTTAGAGTTTTAGGTGTTTTAAGTTCTTGTAGTGTTTTTATGATTTTTTAGACTGTTATGTTTTTTTATGTTTTTAGGGGTTTTTTGGTTTTTTAATTTTTTAATTTTTTTCATTTTTTATGTTTTTCTAGATTATTTTGATTTTTTTCGATATTTTAGGATTTTTAAGGTTTTTAGAGGGTTTTTATGGTTTTTGGGTTTAATGGAGGTTTAGGGGCATTTAGGGAAATGTAGAGGTTTTTCACTATTTTTTTGGGGTTTTGGGTTTATAGGGACTTGTATGGGGTCTTGGTCTTTTAGTGTATTTAGCGTTTATAGTGTTTTTATGTTATTTTAAGGGTTTTAATGTATTTTAAGGGTTTCCTTGGGTTTTTTATGTTTTTTTGGGGTTTTATGTGGTTTTAGGGTCTTATGAGGTTCTTCATGTTTTTATATTATTTTAATGTCTTTAGGGTTATTTATGGTTTTCTGGGTTTTTTTGGAGTTTTATTGGTTCTTTATGGTATTTGGGATTTTTAGGTTCTTTAGGGATTCGAGAGTCCTTTTGGGGTTTTTTGGGTTTTTAGGTTTGTCTCGCAGCGCACGACGGGATCATGGGGGAGAAACGTGTGCTACCCGATGATTGATTGAAGAAGATTGGGTTATGCTTAATCACTCATATCAGGTGCACCGTTTTTTGTCTCGAAACACCCAACAGTTCCATATCTAGCAATACGTGGACCTGCTTTCCAAAGGCAGGCGTTCAATGGGTGATTTGACTAGCGATGCTTAAGAACTCACATTGGTCGAGAGGATAAAAATTCGGGCTCATCACACCCTTTTGGGGGGAATTATTGCCTGTTCCGGGACTCTCTTATAGATTTAAGACGTATTCATATGTTTGTGAATCTTTGGTTTATACCCAAGCACAGTATCCACATGTTATTCCTGGTTAGAAATTGTCAGCTAAACGCAAGGATTCAGAATCATTTAGTCCTGAGTTTTACCATCCCTCATTGGATTAATGACTCTGAGGAGTTGATACTTGTTGGGACGACGCTAGTTTAAAGCCTCATAACTGGGCGCTCTGGAGTTTATTGTCGTCCAGGGGGGACAGATTAACGACCTGAGCGTTTGGATCGAACTCGTGATCCGGGCTTCCTACGTATCCTCACGAGAGTAATCAGAATCCACGTAGTTCGGTAGTACAGTTTAACATCATGCAGGACGAAGGATGAACTGACGTGAAGGGGGTCGGAATGGACGATTATTGGGCTTGAACCTCGTGGAGGCTTCCTACGTACCATGCCTTGGCATGGATCAAAGTCCTCGTAGTTCACATGGGGGTGGTGTCGGAGAACTGTCGTGAAGATGGATCGGGGGTCCGATGGGTAATGGGCTTGAACCTCTTGTAGGATTCCTACGTATCCCTATGATGGGGAATCAAAGTCCACGTAGTTCGAACGAAGATGGGGCTTACACTCTGAGGAGGCCCAGGGTAATGTATTGGGGCTTACACTCTAAGGAGGCCCAGGGTAATGGATTGGGGCTTACAATCTGAGAAGGCCCAGGGTAATGGATTTGGGCTTACACTCTGAGGAGGCCTAGGAGAGGATGTCATGGTCGATGCTTAATCTAAGCCCATGTGATTCATGCTTGGTGTGAGAATCAAGAGGCAGCAGGGACCAGAAGATCACTTCGTGAAAGGTGTGTCCGTGGGAAGTGCGATGGGGCTTATGCGTGGGGGCAGCCCAAAAAGTTAGGGCTTACCCCGAGATAGATGCCCATGGTGATAAAGCCCAGTGGGGAAAGGACATGGCCCTGAAGAAAAATGGAGTAGAACCCTTCCCCACCACGCCTTTCCTTGGACATGGTCGTGGGAAAGTATGGAGGTACATGGGTGATTCCTTCTGATGGGTAGTCTGCCACTCCCCGTGGAGGGAAGAAGTACCCCAGTCCTAACAAGTGGAGGGACTGAAAGGGGACTCCATAACTTGGATTCGGCATTACAATGGGAATTTTAACCCAGTAATGCTTTGGGAATCCACTCAATGGTCAGAGAAATCCCTTCTCCCTCGCTTACCATGGTTATGTGAACTCAAAATAGTGCGCTGATGCGCCTAAAGGTTACATCACAAGGGTCTGGTGGCTCTGGTGGATGCCTTGGCTCGGGGCCAATGAATGGACCAATGAGGGGGTTGTGAAGGATCAGACCAGATTAGAGGGATTTTATCTGGATCGGGGAATGGGAACTCCAAAGAATTTGGCGAGCCGAATGGGTGTATGAGGGGTGGGGCCTTTCGCGTAGGGAGGTGCTACGTAGGTGTAGGGTCCATCCGTGAACCAGGGTGGTCCGCGGACTGATGGGCATCCCGCGAACTATGGTGGTTCATGGCTTCAGGTTCGTCCTGTGTACCAGGTTGGTATGAAAAGAGGTTCATGCAAGCAGCGGAAATCGCGGGCGACATCGGTCAGAGGTTCGTCGGTCGGGGCTTCGCCCGAGTAGGAGGGTGCTACGCGGTGCGACAGATCGGAAAAGGGGCATAAACTCCCTGATTCGTGGGGAGTGCATCCACGGAGGGGCCTTGGTTCACGGTCTTCTTTTCTTTTTTATTTTAAGTTCGTGGTTCACCAAGTTATTATGCATTTTTGGTTCCTTATTAATTTTTTTCCAACTTCATACATATTCTAGTTCACGAACTGAAACTTCGATGTTTACAAAATCTTAAGCTCCTTCCTTCAAAATCCTTCCACCCGAATCTGATTGATCTCCTCTCCTCATTTTTTTCTACCCCTCTCCCTTGATCTGCTTTTATAGAGGGGGGAAAAGAGGTGTATCTGTGGTCATGCAACACCTTTTTCAGAGGCCCATGACCGGAAACCTGAATTATGGATGACTTGGTCAATCCACAACTCGCAGGGGGCATTGAACGCACCTCCCACGTGAACCAAACTAGCTCGGGGAGTGCTTCGCAGCCGCGCAGGGTTCCACCTCCATTCCGTGGAAAATAGAAGATGCGGCCCGTGCCGGTTGATGCGGTTCACAGCTGGGGCAGTTCATGATGGTGGAACGAGTTGGCACCTGTCATGCTCCGCGCCCGTGGAGGATCCCCGCCTCTGTTACACGAATGACAATGGTCCACGGAGGGGACGCTTCACGGAACTGGCTGCGTACCTTTATCATTGGACCGGTCTGCGGACCGGTTTGTCTTGTTCCATACTTTGAGTATTATCCACACTTTTCCCCAATTTATTAGGGGGAAATTGGGTAGAATTTCCCATGGATTAAAGGAGATTATCATTCTCGTTTGCAGATTTTTCAGGACACTACAAATTCCCCCCATTGCAATGGGGTCCGATCAAAATGAAGAAGAGGCCATTCCTATGTAGAGTGGTCCTGAAACATGGATGGTTTGTGGTAGGGGAGTGGAACCGGTAGGGGACCATTCCTATAAATACGGGGGCCCTTCTTTTGTCTTTTACTGGATTATTCACGAAACCAGAGCTCTATTTCTTTTTGTCTCCGCGTGCTCGTTCCTTCACGAAACACCTCGTCCGCGAACCAGCTGCCACTTCTGCAAACCATTTATCGTTCACGTCGTCCTTCACCCACGGACCAATCTCCCATCCCTGAACTATCACTTTTAATTAACTAAAAATTAAGTTATGACGGGCTGCGTAGGAACTCGCTCCACAGTTTTGATGGTCTGCAGACTGAAATATTCCAGACTTTGAAAATTTCTTAAGTCTTCTGAACCTAACTATTTAAATCTGGGATTAAGATTCTGCAAAGGGACCTGGTTCGCGGTTTTCTGGCCAATGCTCCGTAGGCTAGAGTACTGTGGACCTCTTCCACGTAGGATTGGTTCGCGGGATTAAGTCATCGCGAACCACATTTTGAGGCCTGCTCGCGGACCTTGTTATGAATGCTTCTTGAATCCTTTTCCATATAATTGGTAATTTTTTCCAAATTTTAATATTCCAGACTAACCATTTTCCTAGTTATTATAATGCAGGGAGAAAACATGGTTCCCTCTCGCCCTGCACCCAGGCCTGCTGCCGAGCCTCTTCCAATTTGTTCAGGGAGACGTCTAGCTATGATTCATAGAGCAGAGAGCATCAAAGAGGACCCTAGTCGATCCATCATTCCCGACGATGGTGTCTTGAAGTACTTTCTCTCTCCTGATCTCCTTGGTTATCCAGTATCAAATGGACTTCCGCTTTATAGCTTCGGTCTTCAAGACAAAGTCTCTATCCCCCCTACTTTCTCAGGTCTTCCGTCTCCTTGCTTGGAAGCATCACCAAAGTGCATTCTGGCGATCCTTAACTCATTGGGGGAGATGATCTCTAATTATTATCTAAAATACACTTTCATTTTGAGAGGCTATGTTTGGACCCAATGTGATCAGTGCAATCAAGACTTCTCTCAATAAGTTATATTCCAGAATGACCCCTCTACGATCAACCTTGCTTGAGTGGATCCCGACGTGGGGTGGAATCCTAGGTGGGATCTTCGGTCTAGTGGGATTTTCTCAAGTAACTGGGCCTGTGCCTTCTGGGTGCATCATCATTGTTGGGAATCTCCCGAGTTACTTGAAGTATTCAATCTATACTCCGCAATGTGGGCCTCCCAGTTTGCTGTCTACCCACCATCTTTGATCCGGCCTGACCTGCTCAGTCGCTGGTGTTCAAGCACTAATACTTTACACCTTTACCATGGTAAATTTGGAATTATTTTATGGGACATATACCAATTGGGAGGGCTTCCAATCATTGGTGAGATGTATGACGAGTTTCTGCCCACTTCTGATGCATGGGACGACATCGAACAAGTTCCTTCGTTGGTGAGGGATCTGCTCGTTATGGCGGAGCGGTCACTAGGTCAGGCCTTGTGTGCCCGCTCTCTTATTACCTATAGCACCGGGATAGGGTTATTTCTAAACACCCCTAGTCCTATTCCTAAGATAAAGTGCCCCAGGACTCATCCTTCCCAACAGTCATGAACCATCCCAGGTTCCTACTGGGTGGTTCTGGAGGCGGGCGACTACCTTTCATGGGGTTAAGAGGTGCACCCTGGTGTGCCGCCTATGCTTAGGCTGGAAGGTCTGTTTGCTATGTTTTTGAGCCGGTGGCTATTCCCTTCTCAGGATATCAACCCAAGTGTTAGATCTTGCACCATTATTATGGAATTTGAGTTGGAAAAGGGCCGCCTAGTGAATTTGGATATTCCCACTTTGGCTCGTACTTACGAACTATTAAGCCACATGAATGAGGGTAGGTCACCCTACCATCTGAGTGGTCCATTTCAATTCTTATTTAGCTGGATAGAGAACCATTTTCTTTGTTATGAGTATTGTCATGAAAAATTCATCCTTCTTCCTACCTTTCAGCCAACCATGCTCGATATATCTAGGGTTCGCTTGAAGTCCCTCAGTTCTGATGAAGTCATCAAGATTTTGAGTGACTTCTTGCAGATTTCTTTCACTCCCTACCCCACCCCTTCCGGCGTAGTAGATGAAAACTGCAGGGGGATCTTGGAAGAGCGTTCTTATGTGATTTCACTATGGGATGAGTTTTTGTCCGCACGGATTGATGGGGTTTCTCTATGCGAGTTGTATGCCCCCATCGTTTTCCCGCCTGTTTGGGTGTATGAAACTCCAAGCTTCCCTTCCCCCTCATCAAGCTCGAGGACTGCACCCAGCCACTCTCTATCAATGGTGGTTGATGCTGATATGGGAGGGATCTGACATAAGAATTCCCTTTCTTGGCATAGGAGCAGCTTCCAGCCTATCCTTGGAGTACGCACGAATGTGGGTAAAACATTATCCTGATGGGATCATGGGGAAGGCTGTCTGGAAGGTTCCCAAATCAGGAGTCATTGCGGCTGTTGTGCCTATCTCTCCTTCCTCATTGGCTCTGAGGGAGGACCGACTGATGGATCGTCGTTCAAAGTGACTCAGGGGATTTTCCTCTCTCAGCCCCTCCGTAGCTGAAGTTCAGATGGACCCATCTTTCTTGGACATGGGTAAGGACGTCCATGTGGCTTCGGGTCCCAGTGAGACAATTCATGAAGTTCTTTCGGTGGAAACCGGACTTAGAAACTTGATTCCTAAGACCGTACCGGATTTAGAAGCTTCAGACCTTCCAACTCGGAACAATCTTCAAGCGTGCACATGTCTGGGCTGATCACAATGCTAGCCTTCATTCCCATGCTATCTAGCGAGGATACCAAAGATCCTCGTTTCATGGAGGACCACCGAGTAGTGCACAGGTGGGCCTGGCCCCAGATTTGTGATATTTTTTCTGAAACTCATCTAGCTGATATGGAAACTAAAATTGAAGCTCTCTGACAACTCTTCCTATGTTTGGGGTCAGGTGGCTTTGACTATCGACAGTTTCATTTTCTCTCTTTCCAGGTTGTCATGGCCCATGAGAAAGTTTCCGATAGTGAACACAAAATTTATCACCTCATGGCCTCTCATTGCAGGACCTGAGCATTAGAGGAGGCGATGATAAAGCTCCATCAGCTGGTAGAACTGGAGGCGAGCTCTCGAGATCAGGCGGCCACCCTCTCTACTGAGTTGCATGAATGTGAAGTACGGGCAGCGATGCTGAGGAATCAGTTTTCAACTATGAATGGTAAACTAGAAGCCACTAGGAAAGGGATCAACGATCTCCAAACAACAGTGGGGCATACTCATTCGGTGGCCGAGGTTGAGGCCAGGGAGAAGGCTATGCTGGATCAAACTCGCAACAACCTCCACCGCACAGTTTCTGATCTGATTGAGAGAGCGATCCAGGATCCTTTGTGACGATCAGAGCCATTCATGTACACTCTGTTTTTCTTACACCCCCCCCCCCTTCGTTGCTGTTAGGGAGAGGCCCCAGCTTGTGTATTTCCTCCATTTGTGTCAAACGTTATACAATCTATGTCAATCTTTCCTTGCTCTAAAATTTGATTGTTACTGGAACAATTTTTGCGTAAATAACAACCCACTGAATCAGAATTAATCATAATTCAGGAAAATAGAAACAAACTCTTACTTTTCCCTAGACCATGGGATCTAGCAAGCATAGTTTTACTATTTCTAGGGTTTTGTAGAACACCCCCACAAACTTATTGTCTTTTTATTTAATACCCTAATTTTTCCTGGGACCATTTGGTGTGGACCCAGCGGGTATGGATCGGCTTTTTCTTAGGTCTCCCTTTTCAGGTTTTTGGCCTAACGGGATTTGCGCCTCTTTTTTTTATGAGCCGTTTAAATTCCTGCCCACAATACTATCATTACTGATGTCTTAGGTCGAACAGTTTTGACAATATATGGTGGGGCGAGGGCCCCGATGAGGTTTGGTTGATTTAAAGATGTCTCGATACCCTTCAGACGCATGTGGGGGGGGGGGGGCATGTTTAGATTTGAACGACATATAGGGAATGTCTTAAGGCATGGGAGCCGTATCAGCGTGCAAAGGTAGAAAATCATTACCTAAGGCAGACTTTCCTATGGTAGACGGTCCATGGGTGATCAATATGCAGAGCCGCTGAGGGTATGGTATGCATAGTCGTGCAAAGGTGTCCTTAAGTTAATGACTATCCATTTATGATGGCCTGAGAACTTTATGGAAGTTAGAATTATAGAAACCACCATGGGTGGCTTGGAGAATTATGAAAACCACCAGGGGTGGTTCGGAGATGGTGTGTGACATCTGAAAGGGTTTGAGAGCATCTGTATTAATTAGGAGTGTGGACTCAGGGTCCCTATCCTACTCATTTATCTAGCGTAAAGGATGGTTGGAGCTTGGTGCAGTTTATAGTCATACAGCTGGGACATCACTTAAAATGGATAGGATTCTCTTGGTTCTTGGTAATCTCATTAGATATGTTCCGCCATATTCAAGAAGGGTCGTGAAAGAGGTTGATAAACTGTAGCTCAAAGGGTTTTCGAATCCCGGGATGGACATGGGGGCTCAAGGGACAAGAGCCATATAGAGAGAAGCATTGCCTAAGGAAATATTGCCTTTGGTAGACGGACCAGGGGTGATCAATATGTAGAACTGTTGAGGGCATGGAATGCATAGTCATGAAAAGGTGTCCTTGGGTAAATGATTTCATTCTCCCGATAGCTGAGAAACTTGAGAGAAGTTGAGATTCGAGACTACCAAGGGTGGCTTATGAGAGTTCAGATTTTTCTGAGTACAATGTATGGTTTATGAGGAGAGGGTTTCTGGATACAGGAGAAACATCTAGGCTAAATATTCCAACAATGGGTGATGTCATTCCTTCTCATGCTGGTGTGAGACGGTGGTTTGTGCAGGTATGAACCGTGCACCGAGGGACAGTGAAAATCCTTCGTTCCTTACTAAACCCATTACAGGTTTGACCGTGCCGTTTAACTTCATGCGGCAAGGATGGATTCTGTGTAGTTTAACATCATGTGGTAAGGACGAGGAGAATTATTAAAGGATGTTGGGTAGTTTAACATCGTGCAATGAGGATGGGGGGCATTTTCGCCGATGCTGTGCAGTTTTAATGTCGTGTAGCAAGGAAAAGGGGCATTTTTAAACCAGTGAAAATGCTTGTAGTTGGGGGCATTTCCCTGGATGTTTAATGCTTGGTCATTGTAGCTTTATTCCAAGTGGACAAGATGTTCCATGAAGTTTAACTTCATGTGGTAAGGACGTAGTTGCAAAGCCTACTCTTGATCAGAATGTAACTGGGCTTGAATTTCTCGACATGTCCAAGATGTGGAGAGGGGTTAATTGGTGTAAATCATGGTTTTAGGGCTTCTTGGTTCAGGAGAAATGATATGGGGGCTCTGAGACCGGTAAGTGTACGGAGCTAGGAAGAGTATCGCCTGAGGAAATCATGCCTTTGGTAGATAGGACAAAGGCTATCAATATGCAGAGCCGCTGCGGGTATGGTATGCATAGTCATGAAAAGGTGTCCACAGGTTGATAACATTCCACTTCTGATGTTCATGAATGGTTATGAGGATCCGCGATTTTCCGGGCCATGAAGTCTTCCATTTGGTAATAAAATATCTGCACATGTCGGGCATATTCGGCCCTGGTTGCTGTTAAAGCTAAGAGAGCTCTCTGCGCTGATTTATCTTTCATGTGGGGGTGTAACTTCACTCCATGCAGTTTAACACCATGTGGTAAGGATGAAGTACCCCTAGTTTAGAGGTCATAGAGGTCGGACCATGGGGTAACTATTGCTACAGTCAGATGAAGGATAACTGAGTTAACATGCTCTGATATACTCTAAACAAGGTGGGGGATGGAGGTTGTAAATTGTAACTTTGAGGTTTCCCGGATTTGGAGATGTGGTGTGGGGGCTCTGAGGTTAGTAAGCGTACGGAACTATAAAGAGTACTGCCCGAGGAAATCTTTTCTTTGGTATATGGGCCAGGGGATATCAATATGAAGAGCCGCTAAGGGCATGGTATGCATAGTCATTCAAAGGTGTCCCTGGGTCGATAAATTTCCACTTCAGATAGCCATGAATGATTATTAAAATCCAAGGATTCTTATAGTACAGAGTTCAGCAGGAGGGGATAATGGTTTCCGAGCATACAAGAAACATCTTCACTTCAATTTTTTGTTGATTCAAAGTACCCTATCCCTATCTTGTTGTTCGTAGATGCAGGTCGTCATGTGAACAATGGGTGAATACATAGGCTAACCAGGTAGGGATACCCTGGAAACATTTGGATGTAAAAAGGGGGATGAACTTGTAAACCACCGCACCATAAATTTGTGGATTGGGAGATATGATATGGGGTCTCTGAGGCGAAAAAGCGTACGAAGCTAGGAAGAGTATCGCCTGATAAAATCTTGCCATTGGTAGATGGGCCAAGGACCGTCAATATGCAGATCTGCTGAGGGCATGGTTTGAATAGTCATGAAAAGGTGTCCACAGGTCGATAACTTTCCACTTCTGATGGCCATGAATGGTTATGAAGAACCGTAATTATCCAGGCTGTGGAGTCTGATGTATGGGGAGGATGCATAAAAATGCGCAAGGAGTATTTCCATCTCGTTTTGCCGTATATCATGGGTGGGTCGTGATGAAGTTCGTGCATTATTAACGTCATGAGGTGATGACGAAGAATACACCTCATGCAGGTCTGGTCCATACACGGGGGAAGAGGGGATTTTTTTAAATCTTCATTTGGGAATGGCTGGACAAGGATGGAAAACCCTGACATCACAACGCATCCTGTGAGGGAAGAAATCAAGCCATGCATAGTTCCCTGAATGAGGTACACCACGCGCAGGGTTAGTCCGTACACGGGGGAAAACAACATTTTTTTACTTTCATTTGGGGATGGCTGGACTAGGGTGAGGGACCCTGGCATCACTACATATCCTGTGAGGGCAGGAATCAAGCCTCACGTAGTTCTCTGAAGTTCGTGTAGTTTGACATCATGCGATGAGGACGAAGAATACACGCCGTGCAGGTCTGGTTCGTACACAGGGGGAGAGACAATTTTTTTTGAATGGATGGGATAGGATGGGGAACCCTGGTATCACTACATATCTTGTGAGGTCAGGAATCAAGCCTCATGTAGTTCTTTTGGGTAATACACCCCGTGAGGGTCTGGTCCGTACAGGGGAAGGGGGTATTTTTGGCTTCATTTGAGGTGGTTGGGCCAGGGTGTGGAATTCTGGGGTCACAACGTATCCTACGAGAGCAGGAATCAAGCTTCACGTAGTTCTCGGAAAGAAGTACACCCCGTGCAGGGCTGGTCCGTACATGGGGGAAGGGGAAATTTTTTTTTAACTTTATCCGTGTAGTTTATCATTGTGCGGTAAGGACGAATAATACACCCCGTGCAAGGATGGTCCGTACATGGGGGGAGAGGGAATTTTTAACTTTTATTCGGGGATGGATGGGCCAGGATGTGGAATTCTGGCGTCACTATGTATCCTGAGAGGGCAAGAATCAAGCCTCACATATTTCTCTGAAATAAGTACACCCCATGCAGGGCTGGTCCGTACATGGGGGAAGGTGAATTTTTTTTCTTTTATCCTTATCCGTGCATTTTATTGTTGTGCGATAAGGATGAATAATACAACCCGTGTAGGTTTGGTCTGTACACGGGGGGAGAGGTAATTTTTAACATTTATTCGGGGATGGATGGGCTAGGATGGGGAAATCAAGCATCACTACGTATCTTTCAAGGGAAAGAATCAAGCCACATGTAGTTATCTGAAAGACAATACACCCCGTGCAGGGCTGGTCCGTACACGGGGGAAGGGGACATTTTTTTAACTTTTATTTGAGGATGGATAGGCCAAGATAGGGAATTGTGGCATCACTACGTATTCTATGAGGGCAGGAATCAAGCTCACGTAGTTCTCTGAAATCCGCAAAGTTTAATGTCATGCGGTGCAGACGAAATACTCTTAGTTT
The DNA here is from genome assembly GCA_963277665.1 of Viscum album. Classification (NCBI taxonomy): domain Eukaryota; kingdom Viridiplantae; phylum Streptophyta; class Magnoliopsida; order Santalales; family Viscaceae; genus Viscum; species Viscum album. The sequence continues at coordinate 1,151,380,725 of OY728152.1, forward strand.
AGTGTCATAGAGTTTGGACCGTTGGGTTCTTGGATGTTTAATGTACTGCAGCTCAGGAGAGAACTTCTTTTAGTTAGTCCAGTGAGGGTGAAATACTCTTAGTTTAGGGTCATAGATTTTGTACAATTGGGTGCTTGGCAGTTTAACATCCTGCAGCTTGAAAGATAACTACTTTTGATTTCTATGTGAAATACTTCTTCTGGAATCTCGCATTTGTAGGAGCGGTAGTGAACTGCTCGTCCATGGAGATCAGGGAATATGATCCATTGGTGTAGACCTTGTGTATAACATATGGTCCCTCCCACTTGGGATCCAACTTGGGAGGTTTCTTTCCGGGTATCAGTGGGGTCTGGAAGACCAATACCAATTCTACTTCTATGAAAGACCGAATACGAACCTTTTTATTTAAGGCTCACGCAATCTCGTTCTGATATACTTCTTGATGGTGCAAAGTGTGCAACCGCTTCTCATCTAGAAGTTCCAATTCACCTAACCACTTTTCTGATTGCTCATTTTTGGATAATTGATCACAAATGGGAACGCGGAGTGAGGGTAGTTAGAGATCAATGGGAAGGACCGCATCTGTTCCGTATACTAATGAGTTTGGAGTAGCCCGAGTAGTGGTGCGGATCGTGGTTCGATAATCCCACAATGCATGCAAGAGTTTATCTGGCCACAATTTCTTTTCTTTGTCCACCATTTTTTGGAGATTTTGGATAGGGTCTTGTTGAAATCCTCTATCTATCCATTGGCTGATGCATGGTAGCGGGATGAGTGGTTAGCGTTGATACCATATTCTTGGTATAGTTTCTCCAATTCAGCATAGATGATGTTGGCGCCATTATCCATCAGTATGTTTTGAGGGACACCAAATCTGGTGATGATATTGGTTTTCACAAAGCTTACAATGTTTCATGCCTCGACTTCCTTAAGGGGTACAACTTGTGCCCATTTGGAAAAGAAGTCGGTTGTTGTGAGGATATACTTCAGTTGTTTGGTTGTGGCGGGAGGATATAGTCCCACGACGTCCATTCCCCAGATAGAAAATAGACAGGAGTACTTGTCCTGATGAAGTAACTCCAAGGGTTGGTTTATGAAGTTGGCATGAATTTGGAATGAGTGGAATTTTGCGGTAAAGTGCTCGCAATCTCATGCCACAGTGGGCCAATAGTACCCAAGCCTTCGAACATGATGGGAAAGCCTAGACCCCGACTGATGTGCCCCACATACTCTGGTATGTACTTCAGTCATGACAGCAACAATTTATTCTCCATCAATGCGTTTGAGGAGGATTCCGTCGAGGCCTCATTTGTAGAGGACCTCTTGCTAACCCGTGATGCCATATAGGACAAAGTTGATTGCCCTTCTCCATATTTGCTCTCGTTCAACCCTGTCTGGTGGAATTTCTCCCCGTTTAAGGTAGTTTGCAATGGGGGTCATCCAGCTGGTGGCAGGAGCATATGGCTTAGGGACAGGACTGACTTCTTTGATTTCTTCTGTCTTGGCCTGATCAAATGACATGATCATTCGATGATGAGAAATCCTGATAGTTGTTTCATCCCGGTCTGGGTTGGCTAGGGATATGGCCGCATTATCTAATGCATCGTCCTGGGCATTCTGAGGCCAGGGAATATAGTTTAATGTTGGTTCTGTGGAGAATTCTACCATTAACCCTTATACATGGTCAAATAGGGGAATCAACTCCTCCTTTTTTATATCATAGTCCCCGTTGATTTTCTTGATCACTAGTTCCGAGTCACCTTTTACCTTAAGGTTTCATACTTGTGCCTGGAGTGCGAGCTCCCGGCCTGCAATGAGGGCTTGATAATCTTCTTCATTGTTCGTACATCCTTTTGATAGGAGGAAGGAATATGGAAATAATTCCTTTTCTGGGGACATGAGTATTATCCCCAAACCCACCTTATTAAATTTGGGATCCTCCATCCTTTTCCCCGTCAGGCTTCGAGATGCACCATTGATGTACATTCCCAATGTCGAGAACTCCTCTTGAACCGAGAAGATGTCTTCATCGGGTAGCTCGGCCTCCGGTGCGGTGGTCCCCGTTGAAGGGTGCTCTTCTTGAAAATCTTCTAATGTCTGGCCCTTGACAGCTTTCCGAGGCACAAACCAGATGTTGAACTGTTGCAAGATGACTACCCATCGAGACAGGTGCCCAGTCAGCATTGGGCGGCCAAGGATGTACTTGAGCGGGATACTATGTGAGACCAAATGGACATCATAATGCTACAGATAATGTCACAAATCTTGAACTGCGAAGATCATGGCCAAAAAACTCTTCTTGATGTTTGAGTATTGAGTTTCAGCATCGATCATGGTTCGACTGAGGTAATAGAGAATGTTTTCACTACCGATGTCATTTTTCTACACGAGGAAGGCTCCCAGGGACCGCTCAAGGGACTACACATATAGGATGAGAGGTCTTCCTTCAACCGAGGGCATGACCACCGGTGGGATAAAGAGGTACTTATTTAGGCTATTGAACGCCTTTTGGCAGTCATCTGTCCATTGGTACGTGACTCCCTTCTTCATTAACTTGGTAAAAGGAAAACATTTTCCTGTGAGGTTGGCTATGAACCGTCTGATATAGGCTAGGTTCCCTTGGAATCCTCTCAACTTAGTAATATTGCGGGGAGGTGGCAGGCCAAGGATTTCCTTTTTCTTTTCAAGTTCGACTTCGATTCCACAATGGCGTACGATGAAGCCATGGAATTTCCCTAAGGTAACCCCGAAGGTTCATTTCAAGGGATTCATCTTTAGGATATGTTGTCAAAGTTTGTTGAAGATGGTTTCAAGGTCTGATAGGTGATCTGAGCACTGTCTTTATTTGACCACCAAGTCATCCATGTAGCATTTGACGAATCTCCCCAGGAATGATTTAAAGATACGATGCATGTCACGTTGATATGTGGCACCAACATTCATGAGAACAAAGGACATGACCCTGTAACAAAATATTCCTTGAGGGGCTCTAAAGGCAGTGGATTCTTCGTCTTCTCGGGCCATCCAGATCTGATTATACCTAGAATAACCATCCATGAAGGGTAGAGCCTCATACCAGGCCATTGCGTTGGTTAATAACTCGGTGATCGGGACTGGGAAATCATCTTTCGAACAATTCCGATTGAGATCTCTGAAATCAATGAAAACGCATATTTATCCATTCTTTTTCTTGACGGGGACAATTTTGGACAACCAGATGGGGTACTAGACCTCTTGAATGAATCCTTCTTTAATAATCTTTTCGACTTCAGCCTCTATTTTTGTAGCATGTGAGGGGTTTGTTCTTCTGGCGGCTTGTTTATAGCCCCAATGGTCTTTTTTTAGACCTAAATAGTGGGTTGCCATTTTGAGATTGAGTCCTGGAATTTCCATGTAATTCTAGGAAAAAACATCATGGTGTTTCTTCATGAAGGAGATATATACCTCGTTATCCTCGAGAGACATGGATGCACTAATGAGAGTGGGCCTTCGGTCTTCCTCGGTTCCCAGGTTTGTTTTCCTGAGCTCATCCACAGTGGTGGAGATACCTTCCTCAAATGTGGGAGGTGCATCCCTGAGATCTTCCTCCTCCCCTTCCTCCAAACCCTCATCATCTTGATCCGATGGGGGGAGAGGTCTCTGTACGGGCTCTTGGGAGTCCGGAGGCGAGGCATTGTGGTCAGCCTCTCTCAAGTATTCACCCCCAATTTGAAGGTCATCAGTCATTTCCACACTACTGTGATTGGGCATCGTGGTTGAAGCCATGAGGACAGTCGAGTGTGTGTCCAGGCTTGAATCCATGCTCTCAACATGGTTGATGGGTAGTACGTAGTCTCCAAAAAGCTGCCTGAGGGGGTCATCAAGAACCATTTCCGTACAATTTTGAGTGGGGATCTAGTCAATACCTTCGAGCGAAGGAATCTTTTTCTTTTTCTCATAAAACCTGACGTCAATGTAGTGTGACTTGGAGAGATCGAAAGGGGCCTTGTCAGCATGAAATGTCTCACTTTTCCCATTGATGCAATATTTTATACACTGGTGGTAGGATAAAAGAACAACCATGTGCTTATGGATCCATGTCCTTCCAAGAAGGTAATTGAATGCTGTGTTCTGCTGAACCACCAGGAATTCTGAGTAGGTCACAAGGTCGCCAAAATGGTTGTTCATCTTGATTTGTCCCATTGGCATCTGTTCACTGTGGTCACAACTCAACAGTATTTTGGCTGAGGGGATTGGGTCAATCTCATTGTATCCCTACTTGCAGAGTGTTTGTAGGGGAAGGAGGTTAACTCCAGAGTCATTTTCAATAAAGACTTTGCAGATCCCAACATCATTTAGTGTTACGGACACATATAGTGGTTTGATATACCCTTTCATGATGAAATCTTCATTCTGATTGGTGAAGGAAATCACCACATTGCATTCACTTGGGCCTGCCTCCGTCCAGTAAATCTCAACAGTATCTACCTCGGCTCGAAACTCATGGGGGCTGAGAAAGGCTTCAATAAGAGCCTCACTGAGATCTTCTGACAAACTCAGGGCATCCAGGATTGACATCCTGGCTGGTACTGATGCTAGAGGATTAAATATATCCTATTTTTCTCCAACAGCCAACACCTCTCCATAAGTGGGAGATTTTTAGCAGGCACTTTAGGAGTTGGAGCATGTGATGAGGATGGACCTGCCGTGGGGTTAGAGGTTGATGTTGTTCCCACGTTCTGGGGACTCGGCCTAGCCGGTCTGTTTGTGCGCACTAGGTGGCTAGACATATGTTCCTCCTATGATGGGTACCACAGAATGACAAGTCCAGAGTAGCCGCTTGTGGAGGTGGAGGGATATTATTTCTCTTGTTGAGTCCATTGAAGGGATCTCTGATGGGTTTCTGCGATATTAATGGTTTGGGCCGGGGTAAAACCATAGGGTTGGTTTATGCCACGACTATGCCTTCTTCGGTATCCCCTGCCTCTGTGATTCCTCCTCTAAGCCCCTTGCATCAAGAAAATAGGTTCATAACCATACCCTTCATCAAGGAACTATTATATTAGAAGGATGAAATTGATGGAAAAAAAGATTAGCTCCTCATCCTGTGACAGGTCAACCTGGTTGGCTGTCCCTGATGGTGCCGTTTGGCGGGTCGGTGCCCGAGGCACTAAGTTTGAGGGAATAAAATCTGCCAGTGTCAGGACTAACTTTGGCCTTGTTGTGTACTGCTCCTCTTCCACTTGTTTCCTCCCTTTTTGATTACACCTGGATGACCTGCTCGTGGAGTGTTGTGAGGCCGATATTGTCGGTTGTGCGACATTAGGGGCTGTTGGAGGCAACATCAGCTGCTGTAATTGAGCTCGGAGTATGCCCTAAGCTTGGTTGACAGTCTTTCGAGTCATCCAGCTATCAAATTTATGCCCCTTATTACTAGTGACTTCCTTCCACCCCTCCCCTTTATCAGAGTCAGTGGTAGAAATCTATGTCACATGTGCTGGGGTAGTCCCAACTCGACCTTCCCGGAGTCTACCATCCTTTGTAGGAGGTATTTGAAAGATGAAGCATTCCTGGATATTGTTCCCTAACATTCGATGGTAGGGAAAGTAATCTAGCCTATCATAACGACCGACTTATTTGGGCTTCCTTGGCTCCAGGAGGCGGAGTAGGTTGCAATTCATGGAGGGGATGAAATAGTCGTGGACTTGGTCCTCTCAAAACATGTATACTTTTTGTATTCATTCCTCTAACTGGTTCTTATTTGATACTCTCTGATCGTCCTGCTTGGGTGGAGGCATCCGCTGATATACAGGGGGCCCTTGACGATTTGGTGGATGCCTAGGAAGTGGAGCATGCATCGGGGCTGGCTTGAGCATGACAGAGGACACTTCAGCTCTAACTTCTCACTTTGCAGGAGCCAGTGAGGCTATTCAGGACTTCATATTGGTCCGTTGTAGGGAGTCTTCAATTCTTTGGGCGATGGCTGAGAGATGGAGGAAGCCAATGGTGCACTCCACTAGTATGAGCAGTGTTCGCAGATCATCTCCAAGGTTATCGATGCATATAGAAAGCATCTCATCTTGAGGTATTGGCCTATTCAGAGAGTAGGTCAGACCATTCCATCTGGCTATGAAATATGAGACCCTCTCGTTCTCCCTATTTTTGCAATTCATGAGGTAGCAGACCGTTGTTTTAGGCAATGTCGAGCTGAAGTGGAACAAGAACTGCTGCCGAAGGTCGTCCCAGCTTTTTATTTACTAAGCGGGAAAACTGATATACCAGATGAAGGAAGATCTTTGCAAGGTCCATACGAAGCATCTGAGTTTCACTGCTTCTTGTTGTTCCGGAGTTCCCATCATAGGGTCACAATAAGATTCGTAGTGCATCAAGTTCTGTTCCGGATCGCCTAAACCATTGAAAATAGGGAATACAGGTCTCCCAAAATTTCATGGAGGAGGTGTTTTTCCCACCCAATCTGGGTAGGGCTTCCGATCTGGTTGTATTAGAGCAAGTCATCCTTCCATTGCTTCTAATCAAGCTATCAGTGACTCGATGGTGCTGGCGAGTCCCTAGTTTACATCCTGTTGGGCCCAGTCTTGGGTGGGTGTAGCCCAAGGCATTGCCTGACGATCTAGCTTGGTCGGCACCAAGGGTGTGTATGCCATTTGTGACACATTTAGAGGGTCTTGAGGTACTCTCTCCTGTTTCTTCCTAATTGGAGGGAAGTCTTGGTATTCACCCGAATCCATGTTCAGGTAGTTAGACGGACCGGGCGCCTCCTTGGGTGGGGGCCCTGGCCATGCTTCTTCTACCGGGGAAAACCATAGTCAATGAGGTGCACTTTCTGTGAGTTCAAGGTGTGGATCTTCTTGGGAATCTCTTTTAATAGGACGGTTCCTCCGGAGTAGTTCAATGTTAAGCCACCTCAATTATTTCATTTCCTCCTCCTGTCAAGCGAATCTATCTTCGAGCGTAAGTGCCTTGTTTTTATCAAGAGAAGGAGGCAGTTTAAGAGTAACCAGTCCTTTATTCTTATCCTTGTTGGAAGATCACAGGGTAAGTGGAGGAGGGTTAGTTGAAGGGGAGGCCATATTTAGGGTGGCCCTCTGGTTCTGGGTGTGCACACCTGGTGGTTCATTGTGAGTCACATCATGACTGGAACCATCGTCTCCCGATCCATCCAGATTTTCATCGTCTCTGGTGTCACCCATGGGGTTAGCCTCTATGGAGTTGATGGATGCATAGAGTGGGGTGTAGGATATTTCATCTCCCAAATAGGAAGAGGATCTCCCGCTCCTTTTTCTGGTCCTCCCCCTCCTGTCTTGATATTTCTTTTGAACTCCTTGACGAAGGTTGACGCAGAGAGTGCTTTGATGCGTCCTTATGGTACAACTCCCTCTTGAAGGGGATGGTGACTCAAAAGATGGGATAGGGCAAGAACATCTTCTTCTGACTGTACTCCATAGACGATAGAATACTGATTTGTGTGGGGGAGTTTGTTGTTGAGGAGGTAAAAATGCCCCCAGCCCTGACGGATAGGGTTGGCTCCATTCCTTGGATGTTGAGTCTCTTCTCGTTTTTATTGGTCTTACAGGGGCATTTGTTGTTAAAAATTCCCCTAGCCCTGCAGTCTGGGGTTGGCCCTAGATTGCGGTAGCAGCTGCTGCTATCGCTACTAGCCTGATCTTGCGTGGCCCCAGTTGGGGGTGAACTGGATCTGATGCCGAGTTCGCTCGCGACTCAATCATTTCCAAGGAGGCTAGAAATGACCGCTGATTGCTCTCTATTAAGAGATAATATTGTTGTATGATTTTGGTGTCCAAATTTATGAGTTCGTGAATGGCTTGTTCCCGCTGGGCCTGATGCTTCTGGAACTTACTCAAGGCATGTCTCTGCTAGGTGTGTCACCTTTTTCGAACAGGGGGACCACTCGATCGTTGTCTTTCCATGACGGCGTTTCAAGACACTACGCCGAACGAGTTCTTTTGGGCGGGGAGTGGAGTGAAATGTAGAGCTCCATGTTCTCCCCATCCTCTAATATGGACTCCCATCAAAGCGTTGCCAATGAGTCAGCACAGCTGGTGTAGTGCATGTAGGCAAGCTAACTCCATGCTTCCTTTATGCCTCTCAGGTCGCGGTTGTCACACCGAAGGAAGAGCTTCCAGGTCGATGTGACACAGAAGGTCTTCTATTGTCTTGACATGGTCTACATACCTGTCGTAAGGCAAGAAGGTTAATTTCAGCCGGTGGAGGGTTGTCCATATATTGTAGTGGATGTCGGGTACACATTCTTCCGACAACCTTCTAGGTATGTTAAATTGAGAGGTGGCCGTGGGCCAAAACATAACTTGGATATCATCTCTCGCCAGTATTTTCCTCAGGTTCAATATGTTGGCATACTCTTCTACTAATGGTTCCTCTAACTAGTCGACCAAACTGAGGTGATGACCGATAGTGTGGCCGGAGGTAGTGGGGCCGGTAGGTGTTGAATTATCATACGGGCGATTCTGGGGTGGTTCAGAAGTTGAACATGGCCCCGGACCATCTTCTGATCAAAGAAGGTTATCGTTGGCGACTAACTGGGATTGTCACATGCTCGATCTCGTTCTTCTGAGTGCCTCAGCATATGAGGGATTTTCTGTGCTTGATTCGGCAGGGAGAGGACCTTCCTGTCGATATGACATGTCACTGCGGGGAGGAACTTCACAATGGCAGCCGCAATGGAGAGGACTGCCATCACAGTTTCCATAGGGAGATAACCTGTAGGGTACACCCTGGGTAGGGCCTTCAGAATGTACCGCAATGATGGGAGGTACTTCTCATTGAACGACGTCTAGGTGGGGAGGGCCTCCTATATCCACTTCGTAATGGTCACGGCTACCATTTCTAATTGACGCCTCAATACATAGAGGACTTTTGCAGCGCATGCCCTGGGGAAGACCTCCAAGGAATATCGCAGTGAGGGGAGGACCTTCTGGTTGCATAGTATTGTTATGAGGAGGGCCTTCGCAACAAAAGCCATCATGGCGAGGATGACCATCATGGTTGGAGGTTCGATGTGTATCCGGGGGATGACCATCAAGACACACTGCAACAAGGGGAGGACCTTCTTGTTGCTTGGGGCCACTGCGGTCGCAATGGCGACTGTGGTGGCGAGGACTACCATCACATATTTCGCAGGGAGAATGTATGTGGGGTAAACCCTGGGGAGGGCCTTCATAATATACCGCAATGAGGGGAGGTCCTTCTCGTTGCTTGACGTCTATGTGGGGAGGACCTCCGTTATCAGGGTGGCGAGGACTGCCACCATGATCTGATGCCCGACTGCGCAGAGTTTCGTTGCAATGTAACCCATGGGGAAGACCTTCAGGGCATGCCACAACAAGGGGAGGGCCTTCTTGTCATGATGAGATGTCACTAAGGGGTGGACCTCCACACTTGCAACTATGATAGTGAGGACTACTATCATAATCTGTGGTCCCACTGCACGGAGAGTGCTTGCCGTGTATACCCTGGGGAGGACCTTCAGGGTGGACTGTAGAAAGTGGAGGGCCTTCTTGATGATCGATCTTCTGGCCACGCGGAGGGTTTCCGTGACTCGCATAAAAAGATAAGCTCTTGTGATCGATCATTAAATGCCCGTGGGAGACGCCCGCATGAGTGATCCGGGGAGGACCTTCAGAGCTGCTGATAGCAACATTGTGGGGAGGACCTTCGCAACTGCTACTTACACTCCCATAATATGGTAATGTGGGGGGGGGGGAATGGTTCTGTGCCTTCAATGTGTGCTTAGCGGCTTCAGGAACCCCAAATTCCTAAAGAGCGGAGTCATAAGCCTTCTCTTTATTTTCCGGCTGCTTTCGGCATGTTCGAGGCATTTCTTATGGGCAATGGGGACCATCTTCTATTGACAACGGACTTCGCTTTTGGGTCCCTGTCTGATTGGGTACTGTGATGATGTCATGATATGCCGACGAACATCTTGACTTTTAACAGGGATATATGCCTGCTCTGGAGCATCCACCATGATGGAAGGGTGTCCCCCAGTTGGAACGAGTGAAGCTGCTCGATCCGGTTTCCCTTCCATCGCGGAATATGGCCGACGACCCTCCTGGGAGGAAGCATGGATGCAGATCTACTCTGAGGCAGCTATCTCATCTCTTAGATGAGTCAACTCAATTAGGGAGACAGGATCATGGGCCCGAGTCCTTGTTGTTTCCACTGATGCAATTATATTCTGGAAAGTCTGCAAGATATGATCTGGGATCAATACCTGCTCCTCCATCATTTCTAGGATATCTAGAGAGACATATTTGGCTGGAATGAGAATGAGGTACCATTCTGGTATCTGAGTAGGAATATCCTGCTTCGGTCCTCTGGTTGTCAGTGGGTACTGACAATTCTCCTATGTCGGGGCAGGTGAATGAATCTACCCCTGGGCTGAGATATGTCTGTTTATCTCTCTATTTTCTGCCACATCGGGATAGAATACTTTACTTGCATCCGCAGGGAACTGTCCCTACATATATTGGTTTCCCACCATATCGAGTCAGTGTCCTTTTTTGGAAGGGAGACATGCCCTCCTATTAATCTCTGTCACATCTGGATGGCGGGATTTGTTGATCACCCCCATTCTGGGATGGTAAGCGTCAATTGAACCTACTAGGAGCAGGTCCTACAGGTGTTGGGTCACCACCACGTCAGGTTGGTGGGCTTCACAACCCTGGGAAGGGAGAGGTGCCTTCCAGGTAGGTTCCGTCATGTGTGTGTGACGGGCTTGATGGAGCTCAGAGGGGATGTGCTCCTGCTCTTACGATGCCGCCATGTCTAGATGGTGGGCTTTGGAGGAGTGAACAGGTGTATGTGCCCGTTCATAATACATCTCCATGACTGGGCAACAAAGCTCCTCCTCAGGGACAAGGGTGATGACTGGTCCCTGGTTGTACGTTTGCCGCCTTCATCGGGCGGTCCGAGGGGCTGGTGCTCTGGGAGCATGGGCTTGTATCCTTGGGGTGAAATCCTACTTATCGTGAGGATGTTGAGTCGTGGAGTGACCGTGATGACGTCTTCCGACGGGGGCCTTTGAGTGGAACCCTAGTTCAGCGGGGATGAAGTCCTCGGTGTCGACCTCATCCACCTCCCTAAGATAAGTGAGGTACGCATTGTCTCGTTCTGGGGATAGACTCCCGAAATAGTTTGAGACGGAAACAGGGGACGTATGGATCTACTTTTTTGGCTGCTGTGGGGCAGGCGACCGATGAGTCCCGGCGGTTTGGAAGGCACGCATGGCCGCCTCCACCGTTGGGAGGGTATCGTTCATGTGGTACTCTCAGATCAACGCATCTGAGACCCAATGTTGAAGAAGCTGGGTAGGTGACAGGGTCCTCCGTTGGTGAGGAAGTCCAGTCATTGCATTATTGGAAGCATGCTCCAGTGAGCACCTTCATGACGACATTGGGTCGAAGGGAGTTCTGAGCGGTACCTATAAACTATTTTAACAAATACAGACAACAAACCTGTCAAAGTAGCATCTCATGATCCCATGCATAATTAATGACCTTTATTGTCCCTCCTCATGTGTATAGGGGGGCCCAGAGTGAGATTAGGTTAAATCTATCATGCGTGGTTAAAGATTCACGTCGGGTTCACCATTTTTTGTCTCGCGGAGCATGACGGTATTGTAGGGGAGAAACGTGCGCTACATAAAAATTGATTAGAGAAGATTGGGTTCTGCTTAATCCCTCATATCAGGTGCACCATTTTCTCCCCAAAACACCCAATGGTTCCATACCCAGCAAAATGTGGACCTTCTTTCCAAAGGCAGGCGTTCGCTGGGTGATTTGACCAGAGATGCTTAAGAACTCAAGTTGGTCGAGAGGATGGGAAGTCAGGCTCATCACACCCTTCTGGGGGGAATTATTTCCTATTCCAGGACTCGCTTATATATTTAAGAAGTATTCATATGTTCACGAATATTTGGTTTATACCCAAGCATATTATCCCTGGGTTATTCCTGGTTGGAAATTCTCAGCTAAATGCAGGGGTTTAGAGTCATTTAGGCCCAAGGTTTACCATCCCTTATTGGATTAATGACTTCGAGGAGTTGAGACTCGTTGGGAGGACGTTGGTTTAAAGCCTCATAACTGGGCGCTCTAGAGTTTATTGTCATCCAGGGGGGACAGATTAACGACCCGAGCATTTGGATCGAACTCGTGATGCAGGCTTCCTACTTATCCTCATGAGAGGAATCAAAATACATGTAGTTCAGCAGTACAGTTTAACGTCATGCAGGACAAAGGATGAACAGAAATGAAGGGGGTCAGAATGGATGATTATTGGGCTTGAACCTCGTAGAGGATTCCTACGTACCATGCCTTGGCATGGATCAAAGTCCTCATAGTTCACATAGGGGTGGTGTCGGAGAACCGATGTGAATATGGACCAGGGGTCTGATGGGTAATGGGCTTGAACCTCTTGTAGGCTTCCTACGTATCCCTGTGGTGGGGAATCAAAGTCCACATAGTTCAAATGGAGATGAGGATTACAATTTGAGGAGGCCCAGGGTAATGGATTGGGGATTACACTCTCAGGAGGCCGAGGGTAATGGATTGGGGCATACACTCTAAGGAGGACTAGGGTAATGGTTTGGGGATTACACTCTGAGGAGGCCCAGGAGAGGATGTCATGGTCGATGCTTACTCTAAGCCCACGTGAGTCATGCTCGGTGTGAGAAACAAGAGGGAAAAGGGACCAGATGATCTCATCGTGAAAGGTGCGTCTATGGGAAGTGCAATGGGACTTACATGTGGGGGAGGCCCAAAAACTCAGGGCTTACTCCGAGATGGATTCCCTTGGGGATAAAGCCTAGTGGGAAAGGGACTTGGCCCCGAAGAAGACAGAGCATCACCCTTCCCCACCACGCCCTTCCTTGTCCATGGTTGTGGGAAAATACGGAGGTACATGGGTGCTTCCTTCTGATGGGTAGTCCGCCACTCCCCGCGGAAGGAAGAAGTTCCCCAGTCCTAACATGTGTAGGGGTAGAAAGGGGACTCCCGGGCTTGGATTCCGCATTACCGTGGGAATGTGAACCTTGGAATGCTTCAGGAATCTACTCAAGGTTCGGACCAATCCCTTATCCCTCGCTTACCATGAGTATGTAAACTCAAAACGGCGCGCTGATGCGCCTGAAGGATACATCACACGGGTCCGGTTTCTCTAGTCGAGGCCTCGGCTCAGGGCCAATGAATTGGACAATGAGGGGTTTGTGAAGGATCAGGCCGGATTGGAAGTATTTTATCTGGCTCGGGGAATGGGAACTCCAAAGGATTTGGTGGGTCGCACAGGTGTATGAGGGGTGGTTCCCATCGTGTAGGGAGGTGCAACATGGCTGGAGGTGCCATCCACAAACCAGGGTGGTCCACGGACTGATGGGCATCCCGCAAACTAGGGTGGTTCGCAGCTTCGGGTTCGGCCCGCGTACCAGGTTGGTACGTGTAGGGGTCCATGTGAGCAGTGGCGACTGAGGGCGACGCCGGTCAGAGGTTCGTCAGTCGGGGCTTCGCCCGCATAGGATGGTGCTACGCGGTGCGACGAATCAGAAAAGGGTCATAAACTCCCTAGTCCGTGGGGAGTGCATTCGTAGAGGGGCCATGGTTTACAGTCTTCTTTTCTTTGTTATTTTAAGTTCGTGGTTCAACAAGTTGTTATGCATTTTTAGTTCCTTATTAATTCGTTTCCAGCTTCATCCCTATTCTGGTTCACGAACTGGAACTTCACTGTTTGTGAAATCCTAAGCTCCTTCCTTCGAAATCCTTCCACCCGAATCTGATCGATCTCCTATCCTCCTCCTTTTTTTCATCCCCTCTCCCTCGATCTGCTTTTATAGAGGGGTGAAATAGGTGTATCTGTGGTCATGCAGCACCTTTTGATGAGGCCCATGACAGGAAACATGGTTTACAGATGACTTAGTCAATCCGCAACTCGTGGCGGGGCATTGAACGCACATCCCCAGCAAACCAAACTAGCTCGGGGAGTGCTTTGCAGCCACACAGGGTTCCTCCTCCATTCTGCAGATGACATAAGATGTGGCACGGGCTGGTTGATGTGGTTCACAGTTGGGGCGGTTCATGATGGTGGACCAAGTTGGCGCCCATCCTGCTCCGCACCCACAGAGGATCCCCACCTCTGTTCTGCGAATGACAACGGTCTGCAGAGGGGGAGCTTCATGGAACCAGCCATGTACTGTTATCATTGGACCGGTCTACGGACCGGTTCGTTCTGTGCCATGCTTTTAGTATTCTCCACACATTTCCCCAATTCTTTTGGGGGGTGGGGGGAATTGGGTAGAATCTCCCTTGGATTAAAGGGGATTCTCATTATCCTTTGCGTATTTTTCAGGACCCTACAAGGTTCATTTAGGACTTTTATGGGTTTTATAGACCCTTAGGGTTTTTAAAACAATTGAGTGGTTCTAGGGTGTTTTAGGTTCCTTTAGGGTTTTTATGGGTTTTGAGGGTCCTTTTTGGTTTTTAGGATCCTTTATGTTTATATAGGGTTTTTAGGGCTATTTATAGGTTATAAGATTTTTAGATTCTTTTAGGGTTTTAATTTTATTTTATGGACTTTTTTGTGTCTTTTATGGTCTTTAGAGTATATGGACTTTTAAGATTTTTAGGGACATTTAGGAATTTTTCAGATATATTAAGGTCTTTTGGGGTTTTAGGTATTATTATGGTTTTTATGTGTTTTTAGGGATACTAGGTCATTTTATGGGTTTTAATATTTTTAGGGTATTAGGTTTTTTTTGAGTTTTGAGGGGGGGGGGGGGTTAGTTCATAGGGCCCTTTATGATTTTTAGTAATTCTTGGGATTTTATTGTTTTTAGGGTTTTTAGGATTTTAATGGTTTTTTTCGATTTTATGTTTTTTAAAATATTTTTATGGTTTTATGGAAGTTTAGGGTATTTAAGGGTTTTAGTGTTCTTTAATTTTTTAGGTTTTCTTATGGTTATAAGGGTTTTATAGTGTTTTTAGGGGTTTAAAGGGGGTTTTAGTGCTTTAGTGTGTTTTGTTATTTTAGTGTTTTTAGGGTTTTTATGGGTTTTTATGGGTTTTAGGGTTCTAAGAGGATTTAGAATTATTAGAGTTTTGTTAGGGTTTTAAAGGGTTTTTAGGAGTTTTAGGGGTTTACCATTTTAAGGGTTTTTATGATTTTTGGGTTTTTAGGGTTTTTAGTATTTTTTTCATTTATTAGGGTTTTTGGGGTTTTGGGGATTTTAGGACTTTTTGGGTTTTCTCAGTCATACATGTTTTTAGTGTTTTTAGGGGTTTTTAGGATTTGTAGGGATTCTAATGTATTTTAAAGGGTGTTTTTTATTGGGGGGGGGGGGTTTAAGGGATTTAAGGTTTTCAAGGTATTTTTATAATTTTTTGGGGGTTTTAGTTTTTTGGGGTGTTTTAGGGTTTCTAGTGGATTTTAATGGATTTAGGGGTTTAGTGGGTTTTATAGGTTTTAAAAGAATTTTATTTTTTAGGGGTTTCAGTTATTTTAGGGTGTTTAGGGTTTACAGGGGTTTAAGGTTGTTTAATGTTTTTATGATCTTTTAGAGAATATAGGTTATTTTAGGAGGGTTACTGTGTCATTTATGAAAATTTTGTTTTTTATGGGATTAAGGATGTTTTGGGGTTATAGGTTTTTAAGATTTTTTAATGTTTTTTGGGTTTTATGTTTTCTAGGGTTATTAGGGATTTTAAGTGTTTTATTGTTTCTAGGGGATTGAGGAAGTTTTTCAGGTTCTTATGGTGTTTCAGGATTCTTAGGGTCTTTTACAGTTTTTATTGAGTTATTTAGGGACTTAGAGTAATTTTAGGGATTTTAGGGGATTTTGGATTTTAGGATTTTTAGGGGTTTTAGGGTATTTTAGTGGTCTTCATGTCTTTAGTGTTTTTAGGTGTCTTATAGGGCTTCAGGGGTTTTTAGTATTTTTAGGGTTTTGTATTTTTTTAAGGGTTTTAGTGTTTTTTTGGTTTTTATGGATTTCTTATATCTTAGGGGATATAATTTTTTATGAGTTCTTTTGGGGTTTAGGAGGTTTCTTATGGTTTTCAGTGGTTTAGGGATTTCATACTTCATAGGGACTTTTTTATGATTTTAAATATATTTTCTGTTTTAATTGTTTTTTGGTATTTTGATGGTCTTTTGGGTTTTTAGAGTTTTTAGAATTTTTATGAATTTTAGGTTTTTTATGGTTTTTTATATTTGTTGGAAGTTTTATGGTTTTATATGTTTTAGTATTTTTAGAGGTATTGGGCAGTTTTTAGGTTTTTAGTTGTTTAATTTTTTAGGGCATTTTTATTGTTTTTTGGGTTTTCAGGGTTTTTTTAGTTTTTTATATTTTTATAGGATTTTTGGTTTTCATGGTTTTTATAAGGTTTTTTGGGGTTTCAAATTTGGTTTGGGTTTTATAGGGTCTTACTGGGTTTAATGGTTTTTATGAATTTTTGTATTTTTTGTTTATATTAGGGTTTTAGGTGTTTTTAGAGTTTCTAGGGATATTTATTACTTTTCTGGATTTTTTAGGGTTTTATAGTTTTTAGGATTTTTAAGTGTTTTCATTAGGTTTTCGAGGTTTTAGCCTTTTTAGTGGTTTTTTGGGTTTTTTTGGATAATTAGGGATTTAGGTTTTTTTTTGTTTTAGGTTGTTATTTTATTTTTATGGGTTATTAAGGATAATAGGGTTTTAATGGGGTTGTCGGGTTATTTCAAATTTATTGGGGATTTTGTAGGGTTTTTAGGTATTTTACATTTTTTATTATTTTTTATTGTTTTCTGGGGTTTTAATGTTTTAAGTGTTTTTTTGGTTTTTAGGTGATTTAGTGTATTTATGGTTTTTAGGGGGTTTATTGTTTTATTGATTTTTAGTGATATTTAGGGTTTTCAGTTTTTAGGGGTTTTATTGTTTTAGGGGTTTATAGGTTTTAGGAATATTACTTTATTTTTTGTATCTTTAAGGTTTTTTGAGTTTTTGTGTTTTTTAGTTTTTAGGGGGTTTTATAGGGGTTTCTTAGTCTTAAAGGGGTATTAGCGTTTTGATATATAATTTTTGGTTTTCTGGGATTTTTAGAGTTTTTTTGGATTTTTTTTGTTTTATTATAGACTTTAAAAGTTATTTAGGGTTTTTGGTTCTTTTATGTTTTTATTGTTTCTTTGCCAATTTAGCTTTACTTAGGGTATTTTAGGGGTTTTAAGTGTTTTCTATTGTTTTATGGTCTTTTAGGGATTTTAGGGGGGGTGTATGGATATTTTTTTAGAGTTTTTAGGGTATTTTAGGGTTTTAGGGTCATTTATAGTTTTTAGGATTTTTTATTATAATTAGGGTTTTATTCTGGGTTTTTACTATCCTATAGGGTTTTAAGGATTTTTTTGGGGCCTATAGGTATTTGTATGTTTTTTTGTTTTATAATTTTTTAGGGGGTTTAGGGTCCTTTAGGGTATTTTGGGGTTTTAAGGACCCCTTAGGGGTTTTAGGTTATTTTATTGTGTTTTAGGGTTTTTAGGGTACATTAGGTTTTGTTTAATTCTTTTATAAACTTTTATATTTAAGGGTATATTAGGATATTTTATTGTTTATTGTTTATTTTAGAGATTTTTGGGGCTTTATGTTCTTTTAGTTATTTTATGGGTATTGGTATGTTTTAGGGGGGTTTTAGGGGTTTTAGGGAATTTTTTATTTTTGTTATCTTTAGAATATTTTTGTGTTTTTAGGTTATTTTAAGGGTATTTTTGGTTTTTTAGGTTGGTAGCGGTTTTACGGTTTTTATATTTTTATGTTTTTTAAATGGTTTTTGAGGTTTTTATGTTTTTTTGGGTTCTATTAGGGTTTTTATGTTTTTTTGTGGTTTTAATTTTTTAAGTGTTTTAGAGTTTTAGAGTTATTAAGGTTTTATTGGTTTGAGGAGGTTTTGGTCATTTTTTAGTGGTTTAAGAGTTTTAGGTATTTTTATTTATTTATTCGGTTATTAAACATTTTAGGGAGATTAGAGTTCTATGGGTATTTAAGTGTTTTAGGAATTTTTATGGTTCTTAGGTTCATCTAAGGGTTTATGGTATTTAACTGTTTTATGGGTTTATTAGTGTTTTTAGGGGTTTAAAGGGGATTTTGGGGTTTTGAATGTCCTTTAGGGTTTTTATAGTGTCATTTAGGGATATTTAGTGTACTTTAGTGGTTTTAGGGTCTTTTAAAGTTTTAATTCTTTTTAAGAGTTTTTAGGGTTTTATGTGGTTTTATGGTTTTATGTGTTTTTAGGGTTTTAGGTTTGTTTTGTGGGATATAAGAGTCTTTAGGAGTTTATACGGGTTTTAGGGTATTTTAAAATTTTTAGGTGTTTTGGGTTTTTTAGGGTTTTTAGTGGTTTTATGTTGTTTAAGGGGTTTAGGTATTTTAAGGATTTTATAGGGTTAATTATTGTCTTTATTGGTTCTTTGGGGATTTAGTATCTTTATGTGTTTTTAGGGGGTTATTTGGGGTTGTTAGGGTATTTTTAGGGTTTTATGGGGTTTTAGGGTTTTGTGTTTTTTGGGATTTTAAGGATTTTAGGATTTTAGGTGTTTTAGGGTATTAGGTGTTTTTATGTGTTTTAGGGAGTTTAATGGTTTTTAGGTGTTTTAGTGATCTTATATTGTAATTTAGGGTCTTTTATGTTTTTTTTGGGTTTTTACGGTCTTTTGTGGTTTTTATGGATGTTGTGGTTTTTGGATACTTTTTGGGGTTTTATTGTTTATATGAGTTTTGGGTTTGGGGGGTTTTAAGGTGTTTTAAGGTTTTTAATAGGTTTTAGAGTTCTTTAGGATTTTGTGGGGTTTTTATTTTTTATGGGTTTTTTTTTCGTTTTTTTGGGTTTAAGGGGTTTTTTATGATTTTCTTTGATATTCAAGGGGGTTTTTGTAGTTTTTTAGTGTTTTTTGGTTTTTTGATTTTTCTTTAGGGTTTTTAGGGGTTTTAGGGTTTTTAAGGGTTTTCAGGATTTTATGAGTTTTTAGTATTTTTAATGTTTTAGGGTTCTGAAGGTTTTTACGGGGTTTTTGGATAATTAGGGTTTTTTTTGTGTTTTTAGGCTTTTGATGTTTTAATGGTTTTTAGGGTTTTTACGGGATTTCAGTTTTTTAGGTTCATACGGGTTTATATTTTTTAGGGGATTTAAATTTTTTTAGGGGTTTTTGGGTTTTTAGGGGTCTACGGGTTTTCAGGGTTTTAGAGGGTTTTCATATTTTAGGGAGTTTTATGGTTTTCATTGATATTTTTGGTATAATGTTTATGGTGAATGGTATAATGTTTAAGGTGTAGTGTATATGGTTTAGGGTGTATGGTTTAGGGTGTTTTTTGTGGGGTATAGGGTGCAGGGTGTAGGGTTTATGGTTATAGTGTAGTATTGGGTTCAGGGTGTATGTTATATGGTATAGGGGTGTAGAGTTTATGGTGTCATATTTAGGGATTGGGGTAGAGGGTTTAGGGTTTAGGGTTTAGGGTTTAGGGTTTAGGGTTTAGGGCATTTGTATTAAGGTGTATGTTTTATGGTTTATGGTATAGAGATATAAGATTTATTAGGTGGGGTTTATGGTTTATGGTGTAGGGTATAGGGTTTTGGGTTTAGGTTTTAGTTTTAATAGTTTAGAATGTAGGATATATGGTTTTAGTTGTATGTTTTAGGGTTTATTGTGTAAGGTATAAGGTTTAGGGTGTACAATTTACGGTTTAGGGTGTAGGGTATATTATTTTTGGTGTAGGATTTATAGTCTATGGTGTATGATATAGGGTTTAGGGTGATAGGTTTAGGTTTTTGGGTGTAGTGAATATGGTTTTTGGTGTAGGGTTTAGGCATTAGTTTATAGGGTTTTGGGATTGCGGTTTAGGGTTTAGTGTGTCTGGTATAAAGTATTGGTTTTTATTGTTGGGGTGTATAATTCTTATAGTAGTTATTTGGTTTTTATGGTTTTTTTGGGTTTTTAGTATTTTTATGGTTATTAAGGTGTTTTTAAAATTTTTATTGATTTTTTGGTGTTAGGTATTTTTATGGTCTTTTAGGTTTTTAGGGTCTTATAGGATTTAAGGGGTTTTTATGTTTTTTTGCAATTTTTATGGTCTTTTATGGTTTTTAGGGTTTTGGGTCTTTTAAGGTTTCTTGGGTTTTGGGTCTTTTAAGGTTTATAGGGTGTTATTGTATTTTTTGTGATTTTTAGGTTATTGTGTTGTCTTTTAGTGTATTTATGTTTTTTTTGGTTTTTTGGGTTTTTTTATTTTTAGTGTCCATTAGGGTTTTTAGGTTTTTTAGGTTCCTTTTGGGGTTTTCATGGGATTTTGGGTTATTTAGGGTTTTGGGGCCATTTCATAACTTTTTGGGGTTTTAGGCCTCTTTAGTCTTTTTATGGACTTTATGGTATTTTAGATTTTTATGGTTTTTGTGGCCGTTTATGGTTTTTTGGTTTTTAAGGGTTTTAGAGTCTTTTGTTTTTTTGGGTAATTTTTTGGTCTTTTGCTGTTTTTTGGGTTTTTTGTATCCTTTAGGGGTTTTAGGGTTTTAGGGTTTTAGCATTTTGTATGGTCTTTTATGGGTTATTAAAGTATTTAGAATCATTTATGGATTTTATAGTTTTTAGGGGTTTTGGGTTTTTAATTGGATTTTATGGATTTGGGTGTTTTTACCAGTTTGTTGGGGTTTTTAGGGGTTTTGGGTTCTCTTGCGGTTTTAGGGTTTTTAGTGGTTTTTATGGTTTTTATGTTATTCTATGTTTTTATGTTATTTATGTGTTTTAATGGGTTTAGAGGTTTTATTTAATATTTTGGGGGTTGTTTAGGTGTATTTGGGTTTTAATGGGTTTTAGGGTTTTTAGGGTTTTAAGGTGTTTTAGAGTTTTTGCGGGTATTTTACGATCTTGGGGGGGTTTTATTTTTTTAGGTATTTTTTAGGGTTTTTAGGGTTTTTTATGTTTTTTGGATGTTTTATATTTTTTATTATTTTATTTTTTTTACAGTTTTTAGGTTCTATTATAGGTTTTTGGATTTTTATAGGTTTTTACAGTTTTTTGGTTATATTAATGTTTTTAGGGTTATTTGGGTCTTTTCAAGTTTTAGGTTTTTTATCGGTTTTGAGGATAATTTAGTGTTTTATTTGTGTTTTTAGGGTCTTTTATGTTTTATTAGAGTATATTAAGGTCTTTTAGTGCTTTAGGGGGTTAGGTTTTTTACGGTTTTTAGGGTTGTTTAGGGTTTTTAGGGTCCATTATGGTTTTCATGATTTTTTAGGTATCTTTATATTTTTTAGGTTTTGTGGTTCTTTTTTTGGTTTTAGTAATTTTAGGGTCCTTTATGTGTTTTTATAATCCTTTGGGGGGTTTTGGATTTATTTGGGTCCTCTAGGGGTTTTAGGGTCTTTTAGGGGTTCTAGGGTTTTTCGGACCCTTTAGGGTTTTTAGAGGGTTTTAGAATCCTTTAGTTTTTTATGCCTTTTTTGTTTTCAGTGGATTTTAGGGGTTTTGGGGGTTTTTTAGCTCTTTTAGGGTTTTATGGATTTTAGTGCATTTTAGGGTATTTTTAGGATTTCTATGAAAATTTTACATGATTTTATTGATTAATAGGGATTTTATGATTTATAGGGTTTTTATAGATTTTTTTATATTTTTTGTGTTTTTAAGGGATCTTATAGTTTTTATGGTTTTAGGGAAAGGAAGATGTGGGGCAAGGATATTCCAAGTCCCCCCAAAATATATAATGAAAAGGCAGATGCCACAAGGGAGGGGCGGGGCCGAACAACCTTTACCCAAAACACCAACAAGACTCACACCCAAAAAGTCCAAAATAAAATAAAAGGCACACAAAAGAGAAAGTTAATCAATGTCACCGCCAAAGTCATCTAGTTCCACACAGAGAGATCTGAGGCTTGCACCATGACCAGCGATCACGTCGAAAAAACAAAAGTCTGAGTCAGCTCCAATATCCATAGAGTCCTAGCCCGAATCATAATCCTCCTGCATTCTGAGAATAAGAAAGAGTTTATATCTTTCCCTCTCTTGCTAAGAATTTTGCGAAGGCTACTCCCAGTTATTGACTTTAAGATTCAGCTTGATCGCCCTTGACGTGGCTCGGGTCACCATGGGTCTTGAAAGGAAAGAGTAATCCTTCCACTGCCTTCTTTTGGGGGGGGGGGAAGAGATGAAACCATCTTCATGAACTGCCTTCTCATGTATGACTCCATCACTGGCCACACATGAGGACTCCTTATTCCCATTCTTGCTTCCTATCCTATGAGTTGTGCCACCCCTTTTTTGGAGATTTTTATTTTCTTCCTTGAACCGGGCCATAATATCATTTAGCCTACGTTCATACTCATCAAACCTCGCCCCAATTATCTTACCCTCATCCTCAATGGGAAACCTTTCCCATTTAACCACCATCATTTCATAGGGCAGAAAACACTGGTCTTCCATAGATGGAACACCATAAACAACCATGGCCTTCTATAGGTTCAGGGATGGCCCAACTTCATCAGTGTTAGGGTCCGGTAGAGGGATCCCAACCGGATCCTCCACATGAGCTCCAGGAAAACTCTCCACACAAATAGCGCCAGCCTCTTCCATAAAAGATCCTGGCACAACCCCCATGTCGGTTCTCTCCGCATCGTCGCACCTAGGGGGAATCAAGGGGTAGTGCACCAACTGAGGTGTCACACCCCAGGAATTCAGGTCTTCTCCTCTACCAAGATCATTTCCTACCCAGTCGAGATCAGTTTTCTCTCATCCCCAGATCTCATATCCAGCTCAGCCACATCCCCCACATGGGCTCACTTGCATGCACAACAACATCACTGACTAGGTCATCCCAGGTTATGTCATGAAACCAATTCTATAGAGTCACAGTATTTACATCTAGAAGCATGCTACTACTATCACCCCCAATTTTCTTCCTCAAGTCAATAATCTCTCCATCCAGGGATAGCGTCAGGGGGCCTCCAGTTGTTCATGCCCATACCAATCTGCCTACATAGCAGAATTCCCCTTCTCCATCTCTCTCCCTGATAATTCACCACTTCTTCAAACCTTATCATCACAATACCAAGTTCTCCCTATAACAGTGTTCACTACATTAGGGGATTTAGAGGTTGTTAGGGTTTTTGGATCTTTTAGGGTTTTATGGTTTTTAATGTCTTAAGGGTTTTTTCTATTTTTGGGGGTTTAATGGTTTGATTTTTTTAGGATTTGGGAGTTTTTATGAAATGTTAGTGTTTTTTTAGAATTTTAAGTGATTTTAGAAGTTTTTTTGTTTTTATTTTTTTTGGTAATTAGGGATTTATAGTATTTTTAGGTTATTTATTTATATAATGGGTTTTAGTTTTTTAGGGATTTTAAGGGGTTTTAGGGTTTTGAGTGTTTTTTAACTGGTTTATTTTTTTTAGATTTTTCAACGGGTGTGATGGTTTTTTTAATTTTTTGTGTTTCTAGGGGATTTTCAGGTTTCCATGTTTTTTTTATAATTTTTGTGTTTTAAAGGATTTTTATGGTTCATTATTTTTTTGGATTTTTTTGGGAATTTATGGGTTTCATGGTTTTATGGTTTTAATGGATTTGTTAGGGTTTTAGTGGTATTTGTGGTTTTTAGGGATTCAAAGGGTTCTTGGGGTATTAGGGGGTTTCAATTTTTTATGGGATTTTAGGGTTTTAGTCATTTTAGGGGTTTTAGGATTTTTTGGGTTTTTAATGATTTTATACTTTGGGGGTGGGGGGTAGTGTTTGTTAGAATTGTTTGGGGGGGGGGGTGTTGGGTTTTTTTAATGTTTTTAGGTTTTTAAGGGGTTTTACTATCTCTTACACTTATTTAGGGTATTTCAGGGTATTTGGGTCTTTTTTAAATTTTTAGGTTTTTTAGGGTTTTTAGGGAGTTTAAAGACTTTTGTGTTTTTATGGTTTTGGGTTCTTTTATGTGTTTTGGTGGGTTTTAGGGTTTTAATATATTTAATTTTTTTGGGGTTTAAAGGGTTTTTTTATATTTTTAGTGTTTTTAGGATTTTTAGGGGGGTTTTTTTATTAGATTTTTTAGTTTTTAGGGGTTTTTTAGGTTTTAGTTGTATAGTATTTTTAGGTTTTTTTGTTTTCTATTATTTTTAGGGGAGTTCAGGGTTTTAGGGTTTTTATGGGTTTTAGGATTTTTAGGGCGTGTAGGTATTTTTTAGAGTTTTTATGGATTTTAGGGTTTTTTAGGGTTTTATGAATTTTTAGTATCTTTATAATTTTAGGGGTTTTAGGGTTTATAGATTTTTTGGGTCATTGTGTGGTGCTACTATATTTAAGGTTTTTAGGTTTTTTTTAGTTATTTTTAGTGCTTTTAGGATTTTTGGGTATTTTATGGGTTTTAGTGTTTTTCATGGTTTTCGGTGGTATTTATGGTACCTTTTGGTTTTGGTGGATTTAGGGTTTTTTGTAGGTTTATGGGGTTTTAGGGTTTTATGGGTTTAATAGTGGTATTAAAAATTTTCTTGGATATTAGGAATTTTAGCGTTTTTTGGATTTAGAGATTACTAGTGAAACGTCCCCGACTCGAAATCCCCTAAAACGGTTCTCCGAGCTTGGTGGTTACATGACCTTAAGTGCACTTCCACATATGACAAAGGTTGGTGATTAGCAGCTGGGGTCTAAATAGTCAACTGGGGAGATTATACGCCCTTTTTATTAGAGTAATCCACAATAGAAGATAAATAAAATATCTGAATTAATAACCAATAATACAAGAGTATTTATGGTACCTTTTGGTTTTGGTGGATTTAGGGTTTTTTGTAGGTTTATGGGGTTTTAGGGTTTTATGGGTTTAATAGTGGTATTAAAAATTTTCTTGGATATTAGGCATTTTAGCGTTTTTTGGATTTAGAGATTACTAGTGAAACGTCCCCGACTCGAAATCCCCTAAAACGGTTCTCCGAGCTTGGTGGTTACATGACCTTAAGTGCACTTCCACATATGACAAAGGTTGGTGATTAGCAGCTGGGGTCTAAATAGTCAACTGGGGAGATTATACGCCCTTTTTATTAGAGTAATCCACAATAGAAGATAAATAAAATATCTGAATTAATAACCAATAATACAAGAGTATTCATAAACAACCATTTCCCAAATAGGGTACAACCATATAGAAAAATAAATATATCATTCCATGCTACAAGTTCAAAAGTGAGAAATACAAAAAAATAAAGGCAACTGAATAATCCCCAAAAGGGTCCTGACACCATGTCTGGGTCCTCCTCTACACACACTTGTGCCAACCCAACTAACTAGCAAGGACCTTTTCCCTTCTCCTCACCTAAAAACATGATGTCTTCTCGAGTACCCAATAGCGGCCCGAGCAGGGTGTGAGTACAACTCAGTAGGCCACCACCAAGGGTGTCTACAAAATATCGGGTATAAACAGATGTTCATGGAGAAGAAAATGAATAATAAATGATAAGTAAAATATTAAGTTCCCTTAGCCAGTTTTGGTCCATTACCCACATTTATTACCACTTCCATATCTTACCATTTCATCCCATTTCCCAGTACATAACATTTCCAACATGTTTAACATGGGTTCTTCAAAAACCAAAAATTACACGGGCTCAAGTACACAATCCCGTACCTGAGGGAAAACACATAGTCGAGTTTGGAGCATTCTTCCAACTCCCCATCAACCATATCCTCACCTCGAAGCATCAGTCCGGGTGGATGAAACTGTTAGGAGAATAGAGCATCTGTCTTCATCCCTAGCCCATGCATTAGAGGTCGAGTTTATAGCCTCAGTCCAACTTGACCCGTGGGTGTAGAACCACAGTCAATACCCCACACTACCAAGTTCTGTGCACATGCTATACATATATGTTTCCATAAAATATTCACACAAAATCAAAACCATTTCCCAAGGAAATCATAAACCATAACAATAACATGGGAGTTAACACCATGTCAAAACCCATTAATACATTTACCACATTTCACATCATTTATCCATTTATACCAATTCCATTTTATTATGCTTATCTCACTAAGAATTCATTCACTATGCTTATCTCCCTAGGCTAGTTCATTATGCCTAACTCCCAAGGCTTTGTTACCATGCTCATAACCCATTCATTTATGGTCTTTAATCACTTAAACATATTAACCCAACATCCCTTATGTTATTACCAAGATTTTATGCACCACCTTGCTTCTAACCCAACCCTACTAGTCACCCCAACATGTTTGTCAAGGGATCTAGATGATTACACAAAAATCTCACTTATTCTTCCAAAATTTCAATGTTCAAGGGAGTCAAAACATCCCATGGGTGGCCCTAGATTAGTGGCATTACCCTCAACGCAACTCATGTGAATTATGTGGCTCTCCATTTACCTTTTTAACAACCATTTTACCAAAACATGCCATGGGTGATCAAAACATACCAAGAGACACCCAAGAACAAAACCACACATGCACAAATCCTCAAATAAACCATGGGACATAACTTGTAGACAACCTACCTTGATTCAATAGGTTAACGTACTCTTAATCAAACCCTTAGATTCCAAATCAACCAAACTTTGAAGCTTCAACCTAAAAATCACCCAAGGAGTAGGGTTTTAGTGCTTCAGAATGAGAGGAGAAGAAGATACAAACCTTAATCTCAAAAGAGATGCAAGGATTGGATTATCCTTAACTAGAGCTTCAATCTACAACCAACTGCACCAAAAACACCTTAGGAATGAGGGAGATCGATCTCTTAGAGATCTTGGGAGATTTGGTTCTTCGCTAGGGTGAGGAGGGGTGAAATGGGAGGAAATCCCGAGTTGGGGTTAAAAATCCCGGACTGGAAAAATTGTACTTTTTAAAAGGTTTTTGGACCACAAGGTTTACCCGCACGGGTATCAAAACCATGCGCAAGACATGCAGAAGATTCTGTCCCAAAAGACCCCTCTCATTTTTTTTACCCGCACAGTTTTCCCAACTGTGTGCAAACCGAGCCGAGGCCACTATCCAAAAACACATTTCTTGCAAAGTTTCCTAGGATGTCTACATGGTTAGTACAAACATTGACCAGGCTGTGAGGCCTACCCAAACCCCCATTTCTTTAGTTTTTTGTCCCAAACCCCCGGAACACCCCCTAGCCTCCTCTAGGTCTTGGGTAAATAGTTAATTAACAAAAACAAGGGATTCGAACCAAAACTTAAATGAGAACATACTTTTACAAGATCCGGGGTCTTAGAACCCCCAACTTATATTGGATCATCCTCGAGGTGAGTTCCTAATCATCACTACACTTCTAAGGAAAATAGATTGGGCCACTAAGCTTGCATATCTAATTCCCGCTCCCAAGTTTCTTCCTGAACCTTTCCATGTGGCCATAGTACTCACACCAATGGCACAACCTTGCCCCTCAAGACATTCTCACTACAATCCCTGACATGTCAGGGGAGTACATCAAGTATGTACTTCTTCACTTGAGAGTCATTTGATTGATACCCAGTCAGAAGAATTGACAACTATGGTAAGACATATTGCTTTGGCACAAAATACATCCCAACCCACTCCTTCAAGGCCTTGTGGAATTTTCACTGAGACAAGCCACCCAATTGACTGTTGCCCCCAACTACAAGAAATAGAAGATTGTGCAGCAGTATTCCCTGGGAGACCATATTTGCAATAACAACAACCACATCCCCAAATGAAGTATGACTCTTTTTAACAAACATTAAACCAAGGGTGTAAGGATCAATTAGACATGATGTATTGCTCTGGGCGACAACAAAGGACCCATTTTCAACCAATCTTCCAGTACCCTCCACATTACCAATAGGGTTTCCAACAACCCCAAAGGAGATTCGAAGCTCAAACATCAAAAATTCAACAACAAGGGAATCTAAAAAACAAGGTAGACTCTAACACTAATGATCTTTTGAAAGAAATTGTTCTTAATCAACATAATGAGCTGAAGAGTCAAGGTTCGGAGTTTAGGGATTTGAAGACTCAGATGAGCCAGATTTCCACTGCCCTCCATGAACTGGTAAGTAATAATTCTGGAAATATTCCTTCCCAACCTAATCCCAATCCAAAGGGGATTGTCAGTGCCATTACATTGAGAAGTGGGAAGTAAACAACTGATGCTTCTCCACCTATCATTCCACCGAGATTCACCTCAACTCCGGAGAAGCCCCATTCCATACCAACTGATGAGAATCACAAGGATAAAGATAAAGGTAAGAAAAATATTGATGATATTCCTCCTAAACCTCTTCCCTTTCCAAATAGTGTTGTTCAAACCATGAAGATGGCTGAAGAGGCGATGAAAAAAGAGGGTTTGGACACATTCAAGCATGTTGAGATCAACATCCCTCTACTTGAAGACATCAAACAAATCCCAAGGTATGACAAATTCTTAAAAGTACTCTGCACCAATCAAAGAGGGGTCAAGGGACATGAGAGGATCAAACTTGGAAGGAATTTATCATCACTCATTACACAAACTCTATCAATGCCAACAAATTTCAAGGATCCCGGGACATTAACCATCCCATGTACCATATGGGATTTGTAATTCTCGGATGCACTTTGTGATTTAGGAGCTTCCATAAATGTGACGCCTCAATCTGTATTCTCTTCTTTATAGGTTGGTGAGTTGAAGTTGATGAGAGTAGTGGTGCAATTGGTGAATAGAGATATGGCATATCCAATGGGAGTCCTTGAGGATGTACTTGTCTGGGTAGAGGACATGATCTTTCTAGCAGATTTCTATGTGCTTAACATGGAGGATGATCAGGTAAGTTCTCATGCCCCTATTATCATAGGGAGACTGTTCCTCAAAACTGCAAAAACTATCATAAATGTCAATGAGGGTAAACTTTCCATGGAATTTGGGGATGATGTTGTGATATTTAATGTTATGGATTCCATGAAGTACCCCTCAGAGGATCATTCTAAATTTGTTATCTCCCATTTTGAACCACTGAGTAAAAACCCCATAGATTTTGACTATCCTATTCTTAGTGAGATTATGAGTATTGGTTCTATTTTGATGTCTAAGAGTACTTCCACACCTATTTTTGATGGAAAAACCTATCTTGGATTTGATTTTGATGTGGATTCAAATTCTGATCAAGTAACTCTAATTATGACATGGTTGTTGAGTATGCTGATGGATTTCATGAATTATTTTATAATTTTGATGATTTTTATTCTAATACTGATGTTCATTGTGCAGATATGTCAGTTGAATCAATTTATCTATCCATACATCACCCCTACATTGGAACTCTAGCCATTTCCCCCAAATCTTTAATATGCCTACTTGCTGAGTGGTGATAGATTCCCTGTCATCATTGCTAACAATATCTCTTTTTAACATTAAGAAAAACATTGGAATATTTTGAGAGATAACATTAGGGCAATTGGTTGGACATTAGCGGACATGTCAGGTATTAGCCCCTCCATTTTCATTCATAGAATTCTCTTGGAGGATGGGGCTAAACTGATTAAGCAGCCACAAAGGAGACTTAATCCAACACTTTTGGTAGTTGTTAAGAAATAAGTTGAAAATTTACTTGAGGAGGGTATCATTTACCCTATTTCTGACTCACAATGGGTTAGCCATGTCCAGGTTATACCAAAGAAAACTGGTTTCAGTATTATAAAAAATGAAAATGATGAGTTAGTTCTTGTGAGAGTACAAAACTGTTGGCGAGTGTTTATTGATTATAAGAAACTAAATCAATCCACTTGTAGGGACCATTTCCCACTTCCATTCATAGACAAGAAGATTGAGAGACTTGTAGGTAGGAAACATTATTTCTTCTTGGATGGTTTCTATGGCTATTTTCAGGTTCCCACTACAGTAGAGGACTAGTACAAGGCAAAATTCACCTGCCCATTCGATACCTTTACTTACTGAAGGATGCCATTTGGACTTTGCAATTCCCCAGGTACCTTTCTGATATGTATGGTGAGTATTTTATCAGATTTTATTGATACCTGAATGGATGTATTTATGGATGATTTTATAGTTTATGGATCCTCATTTGATGAATGTCTCTCTAGTTTGGGCGATGTGTTGCATCATTGTATTGAGAAAAATCGGGTCTTGAATTTGGAAAAATGTCATTTCATGGTCAAAAAGGGAACTGTCTTAGGTCATATAGTCTCACAACATGGAATTGAAGTTGATAAATCTATGGTAGACATTATTTCATCCCTTCCAAATCCTATATGTGTGTGTGATGTTCGATCATTCCTTGGACATGCTGGATTTTATCGACGTTTCATCAAAGATTTTAGTAAGATATCTCTAGACTTATCTCGATTGCTTCAAAAAGACATTGAATTCAATTTTGATGATTCATTCAAGGTATCATTTTATGAGATAGAGAAGTGTCTGGCCACTCCACCGATCATACATCCCCTACGGTGGGACATTCCATTTGAGCTTATGTGTGACGCATCCAACTTTGCGGTTGGAGCTGTCTTATCTCAGAGGGTGGAGGGATGTTCACATGTGATTTCGTAAGCATCAAGGACGTTGGATTCTTCCCAATAATACTACACCATAATAGAAAAGGAGTTTCTTGCTATTATATTTTCTTTAGATAAATTTTGATCATATTTATTGGGATCTAAAGTAGTTGTTTTTTCTGACCATGCAGCTTTGAGGTACCTCCTAAAAAAGACACATGCAAAGCCACGACTTATCCGTTGGATGCTCCTTCTTCAAGTGTTTGACATCAAGATAAAGGACAGGAAGGGGTCAAAGAATTTGGTGGTAGACCATAGGAGTAGGCTTACTCACACACCAGAGGGTGACACGTTGGACTAGGTACCACTTTGGGACACTTTCCCCGATGAGCATCTCTATACCATATCAGGTACGCATCCTTGGTATGCTGATTTATTTGAATACATTGTTGCCTCTAAAATCACAGTAAATTTGATAAAGCATCAAGTCCAAAAATTAAAAAGTGAGTCTAGGTTTTATGTGTGGGATGATCCTTATCTCTGGCACATGTGTAGTGACCAAGTCATTAAGAGGTGTGTTCCCGATCATGAGTTTGAGTCTATTTTGCATTTCTATCATACACTTTCTTGTGGTGGACACTTTGGACCCCAAAGTACTCCTAGAAAAGTCTTAGAATCTGGATTATATTGGCCTAGATTATTCCATGATTCCCATGTTTTTTGTAAGTCATGCTCTCATTTCCAACACAATGGAAACATTTCAAGGAGACACAACATGCCCCAACAACCCATTTTATCTTGTGATATTTTTGATGTTAGGGGAATTGATTTTATGGGCCCTTTTCCTTGTTCATTTGGTTTCTTGTATATCCTTGTTGCTATCGATTATGTGAGTAAATGGGTGGATGCCAAGGCCACCAAGACTGACGATTCTCATGTTGTAGTGGATTTTTTCACGACTCAAATTTTTTGCAGGTTTGGAGTACCAAAGGCCATCATCAGTGACCAAGGGACACACTTTTGCAATAGGAATTTTTCTTCCCTCCTTTGAATGTATGGGGTGACGCACAAAACATCAACACCATACCACCCCAAAACAAATGGCCAGGCTGAGGTTTCAAATCGTGAGTTGAAACAAATCTTGGAGAAAACCGTGAAGCCAAATAGGAAGGATTGGAGCAAGAGCTTGGATGATGCGTTGTGGGATTATAGGAAAAAATACAAGACCTCCATTGGTATGTCATCATTTTGGATTGTTTTTGGGAAACCATGTCATCTCCCAGTGGAAGTCAAGCATCAGGCTTATTGGGATATAATGAAATGCAACATGGATTTGGCCCAAGAAGGAATCCAAAGGCAGCTACAAATTCAAGAGCTTGAGGAGATTAGATTGTATTCATATGATAACTCAAGTCTCTACAAATAATGATCAAAAGAAACTCATGATAAAATGATCCATAAAAGGGAATTTCTTGTTGGAGATAAAGTCCTACTCTACAGTTCACGAGTGAAGTTGATGCCTGGTAAGTTGCATTCTAGATGGTTAGGTCCTTATGTTGTGTATAATGTTTTTCCTTATGGGGCTGTGGAGATCACACAAGAGGACACTGGAAGGAGCTTTACAGTCAATGCGCAACGTTTGAATAAATACATCAAGGGACTTTCTACTGATGTAGTGGATTTTATCACACTCCATGACCCCATCATCACTTGAGAATATCATGCTGTTCCTAACCCTTTCGCTTTTATATTACTTGTCCTAAATAAAATTATGCATTTCATGTGCACATATCATATCATGGGTTCACATTGAGGAAAATGAAATATTTTAAGTGTGGGGGAGGTAACCTTTTAGTTTAGTAATTTCAATTATTTTCCTATAAAAAAAACAAAAACAAACAAAAAATTGTGTGTTTTATAAATTCGGTGTGTTTATTTTTCAATTTTCTGTGTGTTTTTGAAACTTTTGAACTGAAATGATTCTCATCACCTTTTTTAAATCCGTATCAATAAGTGAAAAAATTTATCCCTTGAAACTAAGCTTAAATTAATGTTGAAATGACTTTGTTTCATGTTCAAATATTTAGTAATTTCATGAAAAGTACACTGAATTTTTAATCCCATGCCACATCTCACTTTATTTATATTTTAAATCACTTTCCTGTGAGGCTTCTGAACCATTATTTTCATATTCTTTACATTCAACTCACTTATTGAGAGAACCAGACCATGATTTATTTAACCAGAATTTGATTTATTCCCGTCAAAACCCGAGGGTTTGAGGTACTTATGTTTAAATGATTGAGACATTTGTTTGGTATTAAAGCCCCTATCTCAAAGAATCCTTTTTTATAATGTCATACCTTGATCATTTAATCCTTTTATCCCTTATAATCCATGAACAACCTATTAGGTTATCCACATTACAAGATAAGTTTCCCAATCCAACCAACTCTTGAAGTGAAATTTCATAATCTTGTTGAGCTTAAGGGTGGGGGAAACTGTCTTGTGTTGTGCTACAACATTTTGTGATACTTCGGGTGAAATATTAAATTCTGAAGAGATGTGTGTGCTGCTTAAGAAAAAAATTATATTAAAAGTTTTTCCTTTCTAGATCTTTCATGATAAAAGAATTTGTGCCTTTCTAGAGCTTCTAATTGAGGGGGAAAGTTGTGCCTATCTGGAGCTTTTAAGAAAATCATGTTCGAGAAGATTGATATTTTTTCTGCTGAAATGTTGAATGGTGTGAACATTCCTTTATTTTTCATGATGATGAACATGAATCAATTATATGTTGATTGAGTAGGAGACCATATTTATGTGAAAATTAAATTTATGCAATTTTTCTTCCAAAAGAGTCAAGCCCTCCTCATTCAACCTCAGAATTTTTCACATCTAAATCCTACCAACCCAAAGCCACAAAACAACCCTAAAAATTCTTCATGATAAACATATGTCCTTGAATAACATCGGGTAGTGATGTAGGAATTTATCAAGCCTATGGTGACCCTTTTATGAGTTTGGATGATAAAGACATTGTAATTTTTTTTGACATTTGTGTGATAAGAGAAAATTAATTTGAGGTAAGCGTTTTGTGAACGGGAGGATAGATAAAGTGGAAATATATTGAATGATATAAATGAAGAACTTGAAATAATGGTTTTTTATGAGGCATGATATCTTTTGTTTCGGGGTGTTTAATTGTTGAATCTCAAGGATATGTGTTTTAAAATAGGTTTTGATTTGATATTCATGTTTACTTGATATGAGGTTTTTCCCAGGAGTGAAAAAGGGTAAGTGTGGGGTAATTGATAAAACACTATTTTTTTTGATATTTTATTGATAATAAATGATATAATTTCCGCACATTATGCTAAATATATTAATTTATGAAATATTTGGGATTAGATCATTCATTAGAAAATTTGATGAAAATTCTAGTTTTACCCTTTTAAAATGTACTGTAGTGATTTGAAATTAAATATTTAAATGTTTATTATTTGAACTTAATATTTTGTAATAGTTTTCCTAACTTAATTTTCTACAACTTTTATTCAGGACACTAGAGCTAAAGAGTGCAGTTGGGTGGAGTAAATGGGTCATTAAGTCAATGGTGGGATGGACTCAGTAGAATGGAAATGGGTTCTTTATTTGGGCCATAACTTCTTCATCCCTGCTTGGATCAGGCCCACATTTTGTGAGGAGCTAAATGAATCATTTTCGCGTGGATCGTCCTTCTGGATTGATAGATGATTCAAGCGTTGGCATAGTCAAATGGGCGGTTCAATTTGGAATAAAATATTTAACTGAGATTCCTCATTCACACTTGAAACCACTTTGAACCTAGCCTCCCCACCACTCTATAAATTGGTGTTTTTATCATTTTTTGAGGTTGGGACGTTAATTGGGAAGTATAGGGAAGAGGAGAAGTAGATCCACTCTTATTGTACAAACATTTCAATATGGGTATCTCTTGAAGAAACAATACCTTCGACAAAGCCATCTTCTTCTCCTTCGTGTTGTAATGCTTTTCACTACCACAAAAACAGTTTTTCGCAGTGCCCCCCTTTATCAGCGCTTTGGTTAGCACTGATAAGGGGCCCCCTTTTATCAACGCTTGTTTAGTAGTGCTGATAACGGGCCCCCCCTTTATTAGTGCTTGTTTAGTAGCGCTGATAAAGGGGGCCTTAATCAGCGCTTTTTTAGCACTGATAAAGGGTCGCCCTCAAAAAAAAATTTAAAAAATATATTAATATATTAATATATAAATATAGTTATAATTTTATATAAATATAATATATAATTTTTAAATATATTTTAGATAAGTATAAATGTACATT
The DNA here is from genome assembly GCA_963277665.1 of Viscum album. Classification (NCBI taxonomy): domain Eukaryota; kingdom Viridiplantae; phylum Streptophyta; class Magnoliopsida; order Santalales; family Viscaceae; genus Viscum; species Viscum album. The sequence goes on from OY728152.1 coordinate 1,151,415,533, forward strand.
TACACTTATTATACTTAATATATAAGATATTTCGTGAAAATGACTTCTTAAAAAATTAAAAAAAATATTTTTAATTAATATTTTGATAATCATTATGGAGTAATAGTAATTTAATAACAATTTGAGGACTAAAAAAAATTAAAAAAAATTAAAAAAAGATCCAAAATATGTTGAAAACGCAACTCAAACTTCAAACGGCCATAACTTTTGATCCGGGTGTCCGTTTGAGCTCTACCACATATCAAATCGAAGCCTACGACGAGCTCTACGTATCAGTGACCGGGGGAGCCCCGGTCAAGCTTTTTTCGAGGCCAAAACAGGCCCATAAGGCCTCCAAAACTGAGTTTTTTTTGGGGTACCCAGATTTTTTAACATTTTGTGGATTTTCAAACTCGTTTAAGGGGGTATTATTGGCTTTTCTTGGCGGGGACTGAATTTATTACAAGGTATTACATTCATATTGATATTATTTTTTTGAAATTTCATCATTTTTTATAATGAACTGCTATTTATAATCAAATATATAACTATATGTACATATTTTTTATATATTCGCACCTAAAAATTAAATTTTTTAAATAAATAATTAAACATATTTATATATAAAATATATTAGCTGTATCTAAATAATAACTAATATCCATTTTATTTAGAATACCAATATATGAATATTTATATACCTATATATTAATCTAACTATATATATATATATTAATCTAACTATATATATATATTAATCTAACTATATATATATTAATCTAATAACTATATATATATTAATATAACTACATATATAGATATATAAGTATTACTATAAATATATATATTAATATCACTATAAATATATATATTAATATCACTATATATATTAATATAACTATATATATATATTAATATAACTATATATATATATATATATATTAATATAACTATATATATGTAAATATAACTATATATATGTTAATATAACTATATATATATTAATATAAATATATATTACTATACGAATAAATATAACTAAATATATATATATAGATATAGATATATATTAATACCAATATATATATATATTAATATTACTATATATATTATAATATAACTATATATATATATTATAATATAACTATATATATATAATAATATAAATATATATTACCATACTAATAGATATAACTAAATATATAAATATATATATATAGAGATATCATGAATTGGAAAGCAAATCAAAATAGAGTAGTGGTAAGGGCTTAGGCGCGTAGGGGGGAGGTCTCGAGTTCAAATCCTGGTGGAGGCAGGGGTGCGCGCGCATAGGGAATATTGGAGCAAGCACTGTTAAAGTTTGGAGGGGGGTGCGTGGGGTGCGTGGGGTGTTGTATAGGGGCCGAAAAGCGCTGTAAAAGGGAGGGGGTTCAAGCGTATAAAAGCCCCCCCGATTGGCAGTATTATTTAATTTTTTTTAATTTTTTTTAATTTTTTTTAAATTTTTTTCAATTTTTTAAACTTTTATGAGCGCTTTTTTAAAAGCGCTGATAAAAGGGTTCTTTATCAGCGCTAAAAAGAAAGCGCTGATAAAGGAAGCGCTGATATAGGACCCCTTTATCAACGCTAAAAAAAGCATTGATAAAGGGGTACTTTTATCAGCGCTTTTTTTAGCGCTGATAAAGGGGTCATATATTAGTGATTTTAGGAGCGCTGATAAAGGGGACCCCCCCTTTATCTACCCTAGCTTTATCAGCGCTTTTCTAGCGCTGATAAAGGCCGTGTTTGTAGTAGTGTTTGTTTGTGTAATAAATTTCGTTGTACTTATTTTATTTTCTTCTCTTTTCATATGTTTTATTATAATTTATTCTTCTCTTAATATTCCTCTTTGGGTTGGAATTATTGAGTAGAATCATTATTGGGTTATACCAATTATAAACCGTTGCAAATGCAATTCGCTTCTACGATGATTACGACACCTATGAAAGAGTAGTCTTTTAGTAATCGATCTATCTCTTACCTTATAAATTAATTTATTTTGAATCAATGATATACTGTAATTAACATAATATGATAAATTAATTGTGTTTTTAATTTAATTTAAACTAAGCAATCAATTGAACAATTAACAAAAAAACACACGAGGACGAGATTTTTGTGTAAATTATGAGAGTGCGAACTTAATCGGTTATACAAAACCATACAGGATCAATTTGCAGTGTTAAAATATAATCCCTAAACTCAATTAATTCTAATTTACAGTGAGGAAATGTGCCTTAATTTACCATTGACCATAATCTAATCTTAGAACCTCAATCGAAGCAGGGTGTTGCAATTTCATGTTCTGTAGTTAGCCTAGTGTTAAATTTACTTCATCTTTGTGGTAAGGTTAATTCTCCTAGGGTTCTGGGGTTAACAAGTTAAAGGATAATAATTAAGTGGATGTTAATTTAAATTATAATGATAAATAATTGATTGAATAGGTAGAGTTATATCGATTATGTCTTTTAAATAGTTTTCTAAAAAAACATCTTCTCATTATGCTTTGTTAATCAACTTACATTTCAAAATTTAAAACAAAAAAATACAATCTTCTTCCAAGAAACTTCTTCTATATTTATAAACTATAAAAAAACCCAATCCTTTAAACTGGAGTTTTAATTCTATTCTATTTTATTTTTAGAATACCTTTAATAAGTTGTTAAATTCACTTCGTCCTTTGAGAGACGACCTTAGTCAGCCACTCAGTTGCACCAAAGTACCCCAAATTCACACTAAACATTTGAGGGCACCCACGACAGTGCTCTTTCATTTTTAATAATATTTTACATTTTATCCTTTTTTCAATGGATTTTGGAGGTTTTATGTTTTTTAGGTAATTTAGGGTTTTATGGATTTTTGTGTATTTAGGGTTTTTAAGGATTTTGTAGATACTTTAATGAGATTTTGTTGTTTAAAAGGGATATTTGGGTTTATAGGGTTTTATGTTTTCAGTAATATTTATAAATTTTAAGGGTTTTTAAGTTTTTTTATGTTTTTAGGGTTTTAGAGGCTTTTATGGTATGTTGGATCCTTTATAGTTCTACAGTTTTTAGGTTCTTAAGGGATTTTTAGGTGGTTTAGGGGGTTTAGGGTTTTTTGTAGTTTTGGGGTTTTTAGTTATTTTGGGTTTTTAGTGATTTTCAGTGTTTATTTGGTTTTTTCAATATTTTTAAGGAATTTATGGGGTTTAGGGTTTTAATGAATTTTTTAGTTTCTTTAGTGATTTTTAGGATTTTTAGGGTTGTAAAGGGTTATTTTTGTATTTGGGATTTCAATGATTTATGGGTTTTTTTACAGTTTTAGTCATTATAGGTTTTTTTTGATTTTTAGGTATTTTAATGGTTTTTGGGATTTTAGGTGTTTTATGGGTTTTATAGGTTTTAGGGTTTGTTAAGCTTGTTTCTTTGGGGGAGGGTTTATTGTTTTTTGAGTTTTTAGGCTATTGAAGGGATTTTACCATCTTTTATGGGTTTTAGGGTTATTTAGCGTACCTTATGGTTGTTAGGTATTTTCGGAATTTTTAGGGAATTTATGGTATTTTTTACTGGTTTTAGGGTTTTTAGGGCCTTTTAGGTGTTTATAGGGTTTTGGGGGTTTTAGTTGATTTTTATTTCTTCGAGTTTTAAGGGTTTTGTTTTTATTTTTTTGGGATTTTAAGGGGTTTTAGGATTTTTAGAGATTTTTATTTTTTTAGGATTTTTAAATTATAAGATAGTTTGTGGTTTCAGAAATTTTGGATTTTTCATGGTTTTATGTTTTTAGTGTTCTTAGGGTTTTGGGGTTTGGTTTTTTTAGGGTTTTAAGGTTTTTATGGGTTTTGGGTGTTTTATGGATTTTTTGAGGATTTATGGTTTTTATGGTTTTTATTATTTTTATGTTTTTGACGGGTTTTAGGTGTTTTTAATGGGATTTAATTTATTTTTGTTTTAAGGAGTTTTGGATTTTGGTTTTTTAGGGATTTTAGGGGTTTTGGATTTTTAATTTATTTAATGTTTAAGGGGTTTTATGGTTTCTCGTGGTTTTTGGGTCATTTTATAGTGTTGATATTTTTATGGTACTTAGGATTTTTTAGGGATTTTATTTTTTGTGTATTTTTGGGTATTTTAGAAGATTTAGGTGTTTTTAAGGTTTTTAGTGGTTTTTACCTAATTTTTTGTTTTTTATAGATTTAGGGGTTTAAAGGGTTCTTTTTGTTTTTAGGGTTTTTAGAGTTATAGGGATTTTTATTGGTTTAAAAAGTCTGCTTGGATTTTAGGGGTTTTTAGGGTTTTTAGGTTTTATGGTTATTTTAGAGGTTTAGGGATCTTTTTAGAGGTTTTTTAGTGGTTTTTATCATTTTTAGCATTTTTTATAATTTTACTTTTTTATGGTTTTTTCCGTTAATTTTCAAGCTTTTAGCAAATTTTCTTTGTTTTTTATGGATTTTAAGATTTTAATGGGTTTTTATGGTTTTATAGGGCTTATGATTTTATGGTTTTTATGGGGATTTCATATTTTTTAGTGTTTTTGGTATTTTAGGGGTTTTTGCATTATTTTAGTGGTTTTAGGGTTTTTAGGGTTTTTAGGGTGTTTAGGCAAAGAAGATGCGAGGGTCGGGCTATTCCCAACCCCCCAAATTTATTAGAAAGATAAAGATACACAACAGACAAGGGAGGGGAGGGTTCAAACAACCCACACCCAAAAATCCCTTACCAACCATGCCAAAAAAAGAGAAATACAAAAAGGAAAAGGAAAACCACACAGAGAGAAGAAAAGAGAAAGGCCGTAACAACAATTTAGCGGTCAGAAATCTCTATCCCCATACGGATCCGCATCAGCACCATATCCAGTGGAAGCATCTGAATCCACTGACTCCCATTCATTTGATTCATATATTTTAAGGAAGGTGGTGCAGTAATCTCTAAGGTGTTGCTGCTTCTCATCAAGCTGCACCTGCTCCACATTCAGCTACTTCTTAGAAAACTGCCCCACCTTGTCAGAGGAGTTCTTCACAGCATTACTGGATGACCTAGTAGCCAGTGTTTTTGGCAGGGAGGAATAGTCCTTCCTCGGATTCCTCTTTCGTGGGTTAGATGTGACACTAGAAGAAAATTTATCCTGAACGGGGATAATATTGTCCACTTTATTCATATATAAACAGTGGGGATGGACCCCTCAATAGGCCCCTCCCCAGATGAACCACATGTAAGGTTCTCTTCTCCAAGAGGAAGTTCATTCCCAAGCATAGACTTCTCCTTCATTATATGTGCCATGTTGAAGTTCATTCATGATTCACCATCTGATCCCTCCCCCCAAGCCACTGCTCCATGTAAATCCATTTCATTTTGTAAGATGGATTTATGTACTGCTATTGGCATCACATTGGAGACCTCCAAAGTCATGTCCTTTAGTATCTTGGTCAGGAAAACAGCTCCCGTTTGTCCAGCCTCATCAATCTGGCCATTGAGAATCCCTTTGGGCACATGCGCATTTGAAAAATTCACTACGACCGGGACTAGATGCCCATTCTCATCAAAACATGCTTCATGCAGATCAGAGCACGCCACATCAACACATGTCAGATCTTTAGCACCAGCAGGCCGAGCAGCATGCACACCATCAAGCCCATCAGATTCATCCACTGCAGTACTGGCACCAGGTACAATGGTATCATCAACCCATGTACTGGCCTCATTAGTCTTAGTCATGAGAACCCCTTCGGGAACACACACATCTGAAACCTCCCTCTCAGCTAGGGCCAGATGCCTATCATCCGGGGAGATGGTTTCAAGTAGTAGGGGGCACGTCACAACAGCTCCTTCAGAAGTAGGCTGGGCAGCGTGGTCCCCTTCAAAAGCACCTGTGTTCTTCCTTCCGCATTCAACATGTCCATCCGCCTCAATACTGTCAAAGGCCTCTGGTACGGCCTGCAGCTGCTCAAGACAGAGGACCGGGTCGCCACCAATACCCAGAGGCACAACACCATGCTGAGTATCATGCTTCCCTTCATTGCAAGCATCATATCCATGGCTTTCCAAATAACCCAAGCCCTCAAAACGGTTTCTCAGGGATATCCCATAGGTGACATTCATTTTTCTTCCAGAAAACTCATGGTCAACAGTAGTAAGAACCAAACATTTGGAGTTCCCATCCTCATTGTCCCTAAACATCCCATCCTCAACAAAATTCACATCATGCGCCTCTGAAGCATCCACTATGATCGGAACTGGTTCAAAGGGTTCTGAAGTTCTCATCAAAGACCTGGTGAGGACACCCCCATTACCCTCGACCTTAGAAGCATTCACACCATTCTCGATCCCCAGATCAGCCCTCGCCTTATGCTCCTATTCACCAGCCCTATCAAGGCTCCCAAAAGTGCACAATATCATCCCAACTTCACTAGCATGCTGGTCCACATTCCCTCCCCCCTGTCTAGTAGCAAGCACATCCATCAGCACCTAAAAAGGAGGCTTCACACTCCCAACATCAGCCACTGGAGGATTCTAGGACACGCTCCCTCCACCATGGAAAACAGCATCGAACTTCACTTTATTCTGTGTCTATTCAGTAGAGATCTCACATCCCACATTGTCCGAGGGCCCTTGAACCTCCTTCTCAAACTCCATCCCAGAAGAAACCTCCATGCCAAGAGAGATTATAGAATCTGGGAGCTTCAGATCACTCCTCAAGAGCTTGAAGATATCATGCATCTTGGGTTCCGGTGACACTAGACAACCACTTTCCCAATGCTGTAATTATCCCCTCCAGATCCAACTCCCTCAAGCACAATCGAAGAGATATCTTGCACCACCTTCTACACCGCGCCAAGGTCCATGTTCCCTTTACATGCCACCTCTTTATCACGAATCAAAACACCAAAACTCATGACACCACTCCTAGAAGCCCGAGAACTATGACCCAGATGCCGACAGGAGGAGCAGAAATCAATCCATGACTCGAAGATAACATGTTACTTCCACCAAATTTCCTCACCAACAGCAATCCAAAGAAAGTACACCGGTCCTTTAGAAGCATCAATTTCAATAAAAGACCTTGGGGAAACTGAGTGACAAAGGTCCCTAGTCCTACTATCCACACACAACAACCTTCCCAAATGATTTCCTAGCATAGAGATAATGGAAAAGTTTTGAAATGGAAGGTGCAGTTCAGGAAAACTAACCCACAATGCAACCATCGGAGAGTCGCGATTCAAGTACAGATCAAAGCTCCACCGAGAAAGAACAAACCGGGAACCATTGCATCTTCTTGGAGCCACAAACCAAGCATTGACTATATCCTCCTATGATTCAAAGAGAATCAAGATATGACCACTATCAAGAAGACCTACCATAGCGTGATCTTGAAGGTCCCATTTTGCAAACACAAATCTGTCAAAAACATCCACTGGAGGTCGCCATTTCATGAACCGAGCCACCAAGGCCAGCCTATGGAGAGAGAAGGCCTCATTTAACTCCGCAATAGATAACTAGAGCTGTGGATAACCTTCTTGAAAATCAGGTACCTTGGGGACAATATTAATTCATGGAAAAGTGTGAAGCAGGTCTGGATTTGAGAATGGAACAAAAGGAAGGTCATCAATAGGAGCTAGGGGAGGCCCCTCCCTTGTGAAGGGGGGAGGCCGAGGCACAAGAGCAATCGTTGTCTTCAAGCTTGTCGGGGAAGAGGAGAATCGCCATCGCGAGAGAGCCAAGTTTCCATCCATTCTTTTATGATTTAGGTGTAATTTATAAATGGGTTTTAGGGTTTTTATTGTTTTAGAGGTATTATTTTTTATGGATTTTAAGGTTTTTAAGTATTGTTTAGGGTTTCTATGGGTTTTGTGTGGCTTTTTTTGTTTTTAGGTTTTGAAGGTGTTTTTTTTGTAATATGGATTTTTCTGGTTTTTTGGGGTTTTTGGGGGTTTTATGGTTTTTGGGGTTTTATTTATTTTAGGGGGTTTTTACTATTATTTTAGGGTTCAAGTTTGTTTAGATATTTATGGTTTTTAGGGTTTTGGGGGTTTTAAGGGTTTTAGGGAATTTGGTGGTTTTAATGTTTTTAGGGATCTTTATGGACTTTTTTAAATTTTAGGGTTTTTAAAGATTTTTATGGGTTTTGGAGCCTTTTAATATTTTCTAGTTTTTAATTCCTTTTAGGGTTTATTGGGTTTTAGGGTATTTTAGGGGTTTAGGTTCTTTTAAATACTTTTTGTGCTTCTTTGGGAATTTTATGTTTTTTGGGTTTTTGGGGTTCTAGGGTATTATAAGGATTCATTAGGATATTTAGGGTATTTTATGGTATTTTAGGGTTTCCTGTGGTTTTTTTATTTTTAGGGGTTTTAGGTTCCACAAGTGTTTTTTGGGGGCTTTAAGTTCCCTTTAGGGTTTTTGGGGTTTTATGGTCCTTTAGGGTTTTAGGGGTTTTAGGGACCATTAGTGTTTTTAGGTGTTTAGGGCCCTTTTGTAATTTTAGGTGTTTATATTTCTTTAAAATTTTATGGTCCTTTTGGGGTTTTATGAGTCTTTTAGGGTTTTATGTTTTTTATGATTTTGTAGTGGTTTTTAGGGTTTTATGGTTTTATGGTTTTAGGTTTTCTTGGGTCATTTTGTTCTTTTTTTGGTTTTTATGATTTTTAGGGTTTTAGGCATTCCTTATGGTTTAAATGTTTTTATGATTTTAGATCTCTTTACGGTTTTAGGGATTTTAGTATTTTAGGGGTTTTAGGTATTTTAGGGGTTTTAAGGTGTAATAGGGTTTTTTGAGATTCTAATGGATTTTAGGGTTTTATTGGATTTTATTATTTTATAGTATTTAAGGATATTTTGGGGGTTTTTTGAAGGTTTTTAGTGTGTTTAGGTTTTTTTGCGGGTTTAGGGGTTTAGTATTTTTAGGGGTTTTTTGGGTTTTATGGTATTTTTAGGTTTATTAATATTTTCCATGTTTTTAGGGGATTTTTGGTTTTGGGCCTTTTGATGATTTTAATGATTTTAATCCTTTTGAATATTTTTAGTGTTTTTATCTTTTTTATGGTTTTGAGGATTTTGTTGGATTTTTGGTTGTTTTCAAGGGGTTTTAAGCGATTTTTACTATTTTTAGGTTTTTAAAGTTTTTAGGCATTTTAGGGGATACTAGGTTTTTAAATATTTTTAGTGGGTTCCTAGGTTATTATGTTTTGGGTGTAGGGTTTTTAAGGGTTTTTAGCTTTGTTTGTGTTTTCTTGTATTTTTAGGTTTTTAGTGATTTTTTGGGTGTTCGTGTGTTTTAATAGTTTTTTAGATTTTTAGGGTTTTTTTTTATGATTTTCTAGCATTTGGATGGTTTTCATAGGGGTTTTAGGGTTTTATTTGGGTGTTTTTATGTATTTTTAGTGGTGTTTGGGTTTTATGGTTTTTGACAGTGTCTAGAGTTTTTATGGTTTTTAGTGCTATCAATGATATTTTTTTTTGTTTTATAGTTTTTAATGGTGTTTAAGTATTTTTATTATTTTTTCTAGGGTTTTTTGGTTTTTTTTCAGGTTTAAAGGGTTTTTTTTATTTTTAGGATTTTTTGATTTTTTAGTGTTTTTAGTGTTTTTTAGAGTTTTAGGGGGTATGGTTAACGGTGTAGGTTATAAGGATTATATTGTAGGGTTGAGGGTATATGGTTTATGGTTTTGGAAGTAGTGTATAGGGTTTAGTGTGTATGGTTTAGGGTTTAGGGTGGAGGGTATGTGGTTTGGGGTGTGGGGTATACAGTTTGGGATGTAGGGTATACGATTTTGGGTGAAGGGTATAGAGTTTACAATGTAGGGTTTTGGGTTTTGGATTTTGGATTTAGGGTGTAGGATTAAGAGTTTAGGATGCAGAGTATTGGGTTCAAAGTGGTCGGTATAGGGTTTTGGTTATATGGTATAGGGTTTAGTGTGCATAGTATTGAGTTTAGGGTGTAGGGATTATGGTTTAGGGTGTAGGGTATTTGGTTTAGGGTTTTGTGTTTTAGGATTGAGGTGTTGGGAATAGGTTTATTTTATAGTGTTTAGGGTTGAGTGTGTTGGTATACAGTTTAGCATATAGGGCTTAGGGTTCATGTTATTTTGTATAGCGTTTTGGGTGTAGGTTTTGGATTTAGGGTATAGTGTATAGGGTATATGGTGTTTGATTTAGAGTTTAGGGTGTAGGTTATCATTTTTTGGGTTTATGGTTTGGGGTTTTGGGTTTTGGGTTTTGGGTTTTGTGTCATGGGATTAAGATTTAGGTTATTTGGTTTAGTGAATAGGTTTTAAGGTTTAGGGTTTAGGGGATAAAGATTACGGTTTTGGGGGATTTTTATGTTTTTTTTATTTTTAGTGTTTAGGTTTTTTTTGAGGTTTTAGGGTTTGGTGGCGTTTTTAGGGTTTTAGGGTTTTTTGAGCTTTTTACATTTTTTAGTATATTTATGGTTTAGTTTTTTTCTGTTATCTTCTATTTTTTTGGAAAATTTTATTGTTTTATGGTTTTATGGTCTTTTATGGTTTCCTAGATTTTTAGGATTTTTTTTGATATAGGGTCTATTCAGGGTTCTAGGAGATTTTAGGGTGTTCTAGGGTCTTTTTAGGTTTATAGTGATTTATAGTGTTTTAGGATATTTAATGGGGGTTTTAATTTTTATGGTTTTTAGGTTTTTTAGGGGTCCTTTCATTTTTAGTATTTTTATGGGTCTTATGTTTTCTAGTGTCCTTTAACTTTTTTTACTGATTTTTAGCACCATTAGGGTTTTTTGGTTTTTAAGTTATTTTATGGTATTTTTGTTTTTTAGGGTGCTTTAGGGGTTTTATGTTTTTTAAAGTCCTTATGGATTTTAGGTAATTTTCAGACTTTTTTAGGGGGTTTAGAGGTTTTTGTGACTTTTAGGGTTTTAGGGCATTTTAGGGGGTTTTTGGGTTTAGGTTATTTTAGGTGTTTAAAATTCGTTTAATGTATTTTATGGGTTTTTTTTGTTTTTAGGGTTTTTTAAGGTTTTATGGTTTTATTAGGTTTTTAGGGGGTTTGAGGTGTTTTTTGTGGATTTAATTTTTTTTTTTGGATTCTATTCTTTTTTAAGAGGTTTTAGGGTTTTTTGGACTTTAGTGTTTTTATGGTTTATTAGGGGTTTTGGAGTATTTATGGTTTTCAGGGGTTTTGGGGTTTTACTCTTTTAATGGGTTTTATAATTTTTAGATGTTTCATGGATTTTAGGTTTTTTTGGGTTTTTTGGTTTTTTTGAGGGTTTAGGGTTTTATGGAGGTTTTAGTATTCTTGGGGGTTTTAATTGGTTTTAGGGTTTTATGGTTTTGTAAGGGTTTTTAGGTATTTTTCAATTTTTAGTGTTTTAGATTGTTTTTGGTTTTAATGTATTTTAGGGTTTTTTTATTTTTTTTATAGTTTTTGGTTAATAACACGTTTTAGTGTTATTTACAATTTTTAGGGATTTCAGGGTCTTTTAGGGTTTTTAGTGTTTTTAAGGGATTTTAATGTTTTGAAGTGGTTATTTTGTTTCTAGGGTCTAGGGGTTTTATGGCTATTTAGGGTCTTTTTAGGATTTTAGGATTTCGGGGGACCTTTAATGGTTTTTTGGGTTGTTATCAATTTTTTTGGGTTTTAGGGTCCCTTAGGCTTTTTATGATAATTTACAAAAAAAAATTTGGGTTTTGGGGATTTATGAACATTTAGGGTTTTTAGAAGCCTTGGTGTATTTTATGGTATTTTATAGTCTTTAGGGTTTTAGTGTCTTTTAGGGTTTTTTTGGGTTTTTAGGATCTTTTAGTTTTTTGGGTTTTTGGGTTATTTTGGGGTTTTATGAAAATTTAAAGGGTTTTAAGGATTTTTAGGGTCTTTTAGGGGTTTTAAGGGGGTTTATGGGTTTTAAGGTTGTTAAATGTTTTAAGTTTTTTATGGTTCTTTAGGGGTTTCTGTTTTTTAGGTATTTTTCCATTTTCAACGGATTGGTTGGGGTATATGGGTTTTAGGGTTTTAAGGATTATTTTGGGTTTGAGGGGATTTAAGGTTTTTTTGGGTTTCAAAAATTTTAGTGGTTTTTATGGTTTTTAGTTAATTAGTATTTTTAGTGTTATTAGTGTTTTAGGGTTTTTATGGTTTTTAGTGTTTTTTGTTGTTTTAGTTTTTTAGGGTTTTATGGTTTTAGGGGTTTTTATCAGTTTTAATTTTTTTTAAAGTTTTGAAGAGTATTATGTTTTTTATGTGTTTTAGATGTTTTTTGTTTTTTAGGGTTTTAAGGGTTTCAAGGGTTTTAGGGGTTTTAAATATTTTAGGTATTTATTTTTTGTTTTTAGGGTTTTTATAGTTTTTATAGTTTTGAGGGGTTTTTAATAATTTTTATTATTTTTTTGGGTTTTTAGGAGTTTTAGGGTTTTCCATGGATTTAATGGGTTTTATGGTTTTAATTTTTTTTCTGTGGATTTTAGTTTATTAAGGGGTTTTTAGTGTTTTTGGGGATTTTTGAAGTTTTTCATATTTGCAAGATAGTTTAATTTTTTAGGTTTTTTTGTGTGATTTGGGTTTTTAGGATTTTTATGTGTTTTAACGGGTTTTTATGGTGTTTAAGGGGTTTATGGTGTTTTAGGTCTTTTATAGGATTATATATTCTATTTTTGGATAGTATAGGGGTTTTAGGATCTTTTTGGGTTTTTATGATATTTTAGGGTTTTTAGTGTTTTAGGGTATTTTAGGGAGATTCATGGGTTTTAAAAGAAAATAGGTTTTTAGGAGTTTTATTTCTTTTATTATTTTTAGGTTTTTAGGGAGTTTAAGGGTTTTAGGGTTTTAGGTTTTTTAGTGTTTTCAATGTTATTTAGGGTTTTATGGGTACTTATGTTTTTTGGTTTTCTAGGTTCTCAGCGGGGTTTGGGAAGGACTTTTAGTATTTTTAGGGGTTTTATTGTTATTATGATTTTAAGGGGGTTTTGGGTTTGTAATTTTTTATGGTTTTAAGAGTATATAGGGTTTTAGGTTTTCAAATAGGATTTTGAGTGTTTTTTCAGAGAGCTCAGTGTTTTAGTGGTTTCAGGGTTTTTACGGGTTTGAGGAATTTCATGTGTTTACCTGGGGTTTTTAAGTTTTTAATGTTTTATGGTATTAAAATGTTTCTAGGGGTTTAAAGGTGTTTTTATAATATTTAAGGGTTTTAAGGGTTTTTGGTATTTTAAGAGTTTTCTGTTTTCTAGTTTGTTTTTTGGGATGTTTTAGGGGGTTTAATAGGGTTTTTATGGATTCTAGTATTTTTAAGATTTTTAATATTATTTTGTGATTTTAGGGATTTTTAAGGTTTTTAAGGTGTGTTGGGTTTTTTTGGGTTTTTGGGTTTTTAGTTTTTTAGGGGTTTTAAGAGTTTGTATGGATATTTGTATTGTCAGTGGTTTATGTTTTTTTTACTTTTAAGTGTTTTTTTTCCTTTAAGGATTTTAAGAGTTTTTTAGCATTTTGTAGTTTTCAAGGATTTATGGATTTTTCGTTTTTTTAGGGTTTTAGGGTCGTTTTTTGGGATTTTCAGGGTTTTTAGTGGTTTTATGGTTGTCTATGTTTTTTGTGGTGTTTTTAGCATTTTTAAATGGGGTTTTAGGGTCTTTTAGGGGGTTCACATGGGTTTTATAATCTTTTAGGGAATAATGGGTATTTAAGGGTCTTCAAGGGGGTTTTTGGGTTTTTTCTCCATTAAGGTTTTTAGTGTTTTAGGGGTATTGGGGGATTTGGGTTCTTTGGTTTTTTTTGTCTTCTAGGGGTTTCAGGTTGTTTTCGTGTGTTTTAGGGTTTTATTAAATTTATGTATTATTAGGGGATTTAGGGTTTCAAGGGGTAAGTTTTGATAGGGTTTTATTGGGTTTTACATGTTTTAAGGTTGTTTAGGGATTAAGAATATTTTTTGGTTTTTTGGGGTTTTAGGGGTATTTAGGGTTGTTGAGGAATTTTAGGAGTTTTTTGGTCCTTTAGGGTTTTTTGTATTCTTTATCATTTTAGGGGTTTTGAAGATATTTTGGGGGTTTTTGGGTGTTTTTGGATTTTTGTGTATTTATCAGTTTTATATTTTATTAAGGGGGTTTTTTTGGTTTTTTGTGTTTTACGGTTTTTTGGGCGGTTTTGGGTTTTTAGCGGTTTTTAACATTTTTGGGTATTTTAATGTTTTTATGGTTATTGGGGATTTTTATGGTTTTAATAGCTTTTATTTTTTAGGGGTTCTAGTGGTTTCTATTATTTTTATTCATTTTTATGCGTTTTTAGTATTTTTGGATTTATGGTATTTTAGGTTTTTAGGGTTTTAGAGATTTTTTTGGGTTTAGGGTTTAGGTTGTTGGGAAGGGTTTCAGGTGTAATGTATTGGTTTGGGGTGTTTGACATATGGTTTATGGTGGAGTGTGTAGGGTTTTTTAAATCGTGTTTAGGGTTTAGGGTGTGGGGATTAGGGTGTAGGTTATATGGTTTACAATATAGGTTTTAGAGTTTAACATGTTGGTTATAGGGTTTAGGGTGTGGGGTTTTGGATATAGGGTGTAGGGTATTGGGGTTTGGGTGTAGGGTTTAGGGTTTTTGGTAAAGGTTTTAGGGTTTATGGTTTAGGAAGTCGAGTATAGGGTTTAGGGTGTAGGGTGTAGGGTTTATGTTATAGGGTGAAGGGTATAGGGTTAAGGTTGTAGGGTTTAGGATTTAGGCTTTAGGGTATCATGTTTAGGGTGTAGGGTTTAGGGTTTGGGTGTAGGGTATAGGATTTAATGTTTAGGGTGTATGGTTAAGGGTTTAGGGTTTAGGGTGTAGGTATAGGATTTTTGGAGAAGGGTTTGGAGTTTGGGGTCTGGGGTTCAGGGGTTTTACGTGTTTTATGTGTTTTTAGGATTTTTGTGTTTTTAGGGTTTAAAGGTGTTTTCAGTTTTTAGGGGGTTGTTCGGTTTTTAGGGGTTTTTACTGGTTTTGGGGTTTTCAGGTTTTTTTAGGTTTTTTAGGAGTTCTTTATGGTTTTTGGGTTTCTTACGTTATTTAGGGTTTTAAGGTATTAGGGTTTTTTATGGTTTTGGGTCTCATTTTGTTTTTCATGATCTTTGAGGGGTTTATATGATATTTATGGGTTTTATTTTGATTTTTATATTTTTCTTACGATTTTTAGGGATTATAAATTTTTTAGGGTCTTAGGATTTCAAATCCTTTTAGGAGTTTCTTTATGTTTTTAGTGTTATAAATGGATTTATGTAAGTTTTCATTTTTTATGTTTATAGGGTAGTTTTATAATTTTTGTGTATTTTGATTTTTTTTACAGTTTCTGCGGTTTTTTGGGTTTTGGGGGTTTTTTATATTGTTTGGTTTTTTGGGTGTCTAATGGTTTTTAAAGGTATTTTAGGGGGTTATATGGATTTTAGGGGTTTTAGGGTTTTTAATATTTTTATGATTTTTTGGGTGCTTTAGGGTTTTTTTGGTTTTTAAGGTGTTTTGTTGTTTTTGAGTTTTTGGAGTTTTTAGAGGGTTATAGGTTTTTTCAAATGATTTTAGGGATTTTAGTTTTTAGTGGTTTTGGGGGTTTTCAGGGTTTTTAAGAGTTTTATGGGTTTATTGTTGTAAGGTCATTAGGTTTTACAATTTTTTAGAGATTTTTGGTGGTTTTCATGATTTTTAGTATTTCTATATTGTTTTGAGAGGGTTTTGGGGTTTTATTGGTTTTTGTGGGTTTTTAGTTTTTAGGTTTCATTAGTGTTTTAGGTGTTTTTTAGAGTTTTTAGGCTATTATAGGGGTTTAAGGATTTTAGGGTTTGTATGGATTTTATGGTTTTCTTATGGTTTGTAGGGCCATATAGGAGTTTTTAATATTTTTAAGGTTTTAGGGGTTTTATCATTTTTAGGTTTTTTAATGTTTTTTTAGTTTTTTGGGTTTTTTGGGTATTAGATATTTTAGATATTTTTTACATTTTTAATGTTTTTAGGGTTTTCATTACTTTTTAGTGTTTTTATTACTTTATGATTTATATGGGTTTTTAGGGTTTAGGGTTTTTAAGGTTTCGGGTATTTTTGGGTTTTAGGGGGTTCAGGATTTCTTAAGTGGGATTTTTTGGGTTTTTATACATTTTTAGTGGTTTAGGGGTTTTTTTTGGATTTTGGGTGTTTTACCGGTTTGTAGGGTTTTATGGTTTCAGAGATTTTTATTGTTTTTAATATTTTTAGGGTATTAGGATCTTTTAGGGATTCTATGTTGTTTAATGGGGTTTAGGGTATTTTTGGGTTTAATAAGGATTTTATTTGGTGATTATTTGTTTCAAGGGTTTTTTTGTCTTTTAGGGGGGTTTAGGGTTTATATGGTATTTTAATTTCATTAAGGGATTTAGGGACTTGGGAAGGGGGGTTAGGGTTTTTATGGATTTTAGGGTTTTATGGGTATTTCCAATTTTAAGGGTTTTTACAGTTTTTACAGTTTTTAGGTTATCAGTTATTTTTTGGGTTTTAGGATTTACTAGGGTTTCTTGGATTTTTAGGGGTTTTAGGGGTTTTTACGGTTTTTATGGATTTTAGTGTTTTATTGGTTTTTAGTGTTTTTAGATTTATGGGTAGTTTTTTGGGTTTTGAGGGGTTTAATATTTCTAGGATTTTTAGGGTTTTGGGATTTGTAAATGTTTTTTTAGGTATTTAGGGTTTTAGGTGGTTTTAGGATCTTTAGGGTTTTATGTATTTTAGGTTCTTTTTAGAGGTTTTAGAGTTTTTAGGGGATTTTTTTTTGGTTTTTTGTTTCTTTTTACCATTTTTATGGATTTTAAGGATTTTGATTGGTTTTTAGGGAATTTAGGGGTTTCCACAATTTTATGTTCTTTTATGGGTTTGAGGGACTTTTAGTATTTCTAAGGTTTGTAGTGTCCTTTTACTGGTTTTAGTGGTTTTGTTATGGTTTTAGGTGACTTTTATATTTTTAGGGGTTATATGATTTTTTAGGATTTTATTGTTCTTATGGGTTTTAGTGTTTTCATGGGTTTTATAGGTTTTTAGGGATTTTAGTGGGTTTTAGGTTTCTTTTTGGGGGGTTTTAGGGGTTTTGGGGTTCTTTTAAGAGTTTTAGGGTTTTATATATCTCTTTGTGTTTTAGGGTTCTTTTTGGGGTTTATGATTTTTTGGCATTTTTACGGCTATTTGGGTTTTTAGGATTTTGTATGGAAATAGGTGTTTTCCGGGGTTTGTCATATTTTAATGGGTTTTTTGGGTTTCAATTTTTTGTTAGGGTTTTTATGCTTTTTATATGTGTTTTTTTGGAATTTGGGTTTTATATTATTTTTTATTGTTTTTAAGGTTTTCAGTGTCTTTTTATAGTCATGAGTGTTTTCATAGGGGTTTTAATCATTTCTAGAGTTTTATTTTGGGGTTTTGGTGTTTAAGATAGGTTTTTTGGATTTTATGTTTTTAGGGGTTTGATGGGTTTTTATTTAATTTAGGATTTTTTTTCAAGGGTTTTATGGTTTTTCAAATTTTTGTTTGAAATTTGGGGGTTTTGGGGTTTTTATGATTGTTTTATGGTTTTACAGAATCAGGTATAGGGTTTAGAGTTTATTCTATAGTGTTTAGGGTGCATGGTATATGGTTTAAGGAGTAGGGTATAAGGCATAGGGTGTAGGGTTTAGAGTTTAGGGTGTGGGGTATTAGGTTTATGGTGTAGCGCATATTGTTTTGGGTGTACTGTATAGGGATCAGGGTGTAAGGTTTAGGGTGCAGGGTATATGTTTTAGGGTGTAGGTTTTAGGGTTTATGGTGTAGGGAATAGGGTATTGGGTTCAAAATTTTTGGGTTTAGGGTTTAGGGTATAGGGTTAGGGTGTAGGTTTTATGGTTCATGGTGTAGGGTATAAGAATTACAGTGTAGGGTATAGGGTTTTCTGTGTAGGGTTTTGGGTTTTTCATTTAGGTTACTGGGATTAGAGTGTAGGGTTTTGGGTGTAGGGTGTAAGGTTTAGGGTTTAGGGTGCCGGGTTTGTGGTGTAGGGTATAAGTTTTAGGGTATAGGGTTTGGTGTTCATATTGTTGGGTATATGGTTTTTTAGGTTTTTTGGGTTTTTTTGGTTTTTATGTTTTTCAGGTTTTTAGTTTTTTTGGGGTTTTATGGTTTTAAGGTTATTTTTTGGATTTTAGAGGTTTTAGAAGTTTTAGGGTTTTAGAGTTTTCGGGTTGAAAGGTTTTTATGGGCTTTGGGTTTGAACGGTTTTGGGTTTATGGTGTATGACATTGGTTATAAGGTGCATGAATTATTGTTTTGTGTCTAGGGTTAGGGTTAGGGTGTATGGTTTAGGGTTTTGGATTTTGGGAGTAGGGTATAGGTTTTAGGGTTTAGGATATATGGTATATAGTATTGGTTATCGGGTAATGGGTGTAGGGTTTGGGATTTTTTAGTGTTGGGTATCAGAATTAGGGTGTAGAGTGTAGGTTGTAGGGTGTAAGGTTTATGGTTTAGGTTGTAGGGAATATGGGGTAGGGTATAGGGTTTGGTGATTAGGGTGTTGGTTATATGGTTTTTTATGGTTTTTGAGTTTTCGAATTTTTATGGTTTTTTAGGTTTTTAGTGTTTCTTTGGGATTTATTGTTTTAAGGGTAATTTAGGTTCTTTAATTAATTTAGTGGTCTTAGGGTTTTAATATTTTCAACAGTTTTGGGTTCTTAGGGTTTTTTTTTGTTTCATAGGTCTTTTAAGGGTTTGTAATGGATTTTTTCTTTTTTGTTTTTATGGGTTTTAGGGTTTTAAAGGGGTTTAGTGTTTTCCACATTTTTAATGGGACTTTATAAGTTTTAGAAATTTTTAGTTAGTGTTTTTAGGATAATAGGATATCTTTTAGTATTTATATTTTTAATTGTTTTATCGGTGATTTATGTTTTGAGTGTTTTAAGGGTTTTTAGTGTTTTTTACATTTTTAGGGTTTAAGTTTTATTATTATTATTTGGCTTTTTAATGTTTTTATATTTTTTTTATTTTTAGGTAATTTTAGTAATTTTAGGGTTTTAAGTGGGCTTATCATTTTTTTTGGGTTTTTTGGGGGTTTTAGGTGTTTTAGGATCTTTTATGGTTGTAATTATTTTTAGTCGTTTTTGTGTTCTTTCGGGGTTTTTTGGATATTTTTAAGGTTTTAAGGGGTTTAATGGATTTTTTAGTGATTAAATATTTTTAAGATTTTAATGGAATTTATGGTTTTTTTTTGTTTTTATGGTTTTAATTATTTTTTTGGTTTTAGAGTTTTACAGTTTTTAGGGTTTTTAATGGTCTTAGGGTGTTTTAATGATTTTAATCTCTTTTTAGGGGTTTGGGTGTTTGGGGGGATTTTATGGTTTTTTTTGGGATTAGAGTTTTTTATGATGTTTTAGGTTTTTTAAAGGATTTAGTTTTTTTTAGGATTTTTTGGTTGTTTCTTTGAGAATAAATATGGGTTTTGTGTTTCAAGGAATTTTTATGGATTTAGGTTTTATAAGGTTTTATAATTTTAATGTTTTTAGGGCATTAAGGGTCTTTAAGGTTCTATGGGTTTTTTAGTGTTTTGGGGATTTAGTGTTTTTAGGGTTTTAAGGGTGTTTAAGGGGGGTTTAGTGTCTTTTTTGGATTTCATAGGGGATTTGGGGTCTTTTAGTGTGTTTTTAGGGTCTTTTAGGGATTTAAAGGGTTTTCAAGGGTTTTTTGGTGTTTTTTGGGTTTTGAGATTTTAGGGGTTTTAGTTTTATTTTACTTTCTTTGAATATTTTAAGATTCATATGGGTATTTATGATTTTTTAGGATTTTTAGTGTTTTTTGGAATTTTTGGTGTTTTTTTATGTTTTTAACATTTTATAGATTCTTAAGAGTTTTTTTTGTTTTTAGGGGTTTCAAAGGATTTATGTTTTTAATTATTTTTAGGGTTTTATGCCTTATATGGTTTTCAATTATTTTAGTGCTTTTAAGGGGTTTTATAGTTTTAGGGGGTGTCATAGAATTTATAAAAAAATTTAGGGTTTTAGTGGTTTAAGGGTTTTAAGATTTTACGGTTCTAGGGATTTTAGATGAGAATCAAACCCCACGTAGTTCGATTTATTAAGGACCCACACCTATAGTAGTCCTCAGATGGTTTGTCTCATAGAGAATGTGGCCCTTTAAGAGGATTGTGACCTGATTCTTGGACTTATACTAAATAGAAGACCCATTTAAGTGGGTACAGTTTGGGATTATACCAAATTGGAGTCCCTTATTGTTTGATATAGGGCTCTAAGGACCCATTCCTATTGAGGCCCACTAAAGGATGGGGAGAGAATGATCTCGAAAGGGATTCTCTATCTAGACATTCATATTATCATGATAATTTCATGATAATAACTAGCCTATAATCCTATGTTTTACAATATCATTGTGAGAAAAAAGAGGAATTAGAAATTCCAACAAACCACACAGTCCTTTTTCCATTCGTGGAAGAGGTTTGTGAAACCAAAGAAGAAGAAAGGGATTTTATGTTCACATATCCTCCAATTTTTGTAACTAGGATAATTACATCTAAAAACCCACTTGGATATGGACCATAAGAAAGGCTAGGTGCTTACATAATGAGGGATTCCGTGTTCTTAGTTCAGCAAAAGAGACGAGTGTATGCTACTAATCCCCATCAAAGGGAAAGGTAATAACCCCCACATTCTGAAACAGATGTTTCTTGGTCTCATAGATGATAATATAAGGAAAATTTCCCTATCCGTCATTTCGTAGAGAGGAAAAGGGAAGGAAAAATCCTTTTACCATCTATTTTAGACTGAGAGTTCCCTAGAATTACCTCTAGTATTAGGTTCGTCAGAACCTAAGGGGTCCATAACTGCACACAACCCAAGGACCCTATCCATCAGGTATGAAAAGTGTGGGACACCACTGATTAATGGAATACATAACTGAATCATAAAAACTCTTGTGTGTCTCTTTAATGATTTTAAAATCATGTAGGATTCAATGGAGTTTTGAATTTGGTCTCCCTTATATTTTATTCTCAAGGAATCTATTGCCTTGACATTGGTATCATGAATAGATGGATTAAAGGAGGATCACGTAGGTATGGATTGGGAGAGCAGAAGTGGGCTCGTTCAGGTGGAATATAGAAGAGGCAAGGAGGTATCATGCGAGGTAAGGATTATGAGGATCATAATTTGTTCACACATGGTAGGAATATGTGAGCTACAAATAAAAACGTTTCGAAGGATAACATAGTGAAAAAAACATTAGAGCGGGCATTATTTTGGATCAAGTGGTCTTTATAGTTTTCCCTAGAGGGGTCCCATGTAGGTGTAAGGTTTAGAAGGTAAACCTTATGATAGTTCTTATTGATTAAATGGGAGGGTCTCTGGATACATGTGTTTTTTACTTCACACAACGGAGGTAATTTGGAGACAATATTCCCCATAATTCCCTATTCTCCTAGGTTTTAGAGAGCTACACGGATGATTATAAGGACTTTGCGAAGGAAAAGGGAAAACAAAGCTTCATGATTTATCTAGGATATTTACTATCTCAAATGAGGAACTATGGGTACCTATTTATTGGACATAATAGGACATTGGTCAAAGGATATTTTCAATGGAGGTCCATCATAAAATTTCCACATATAGGAACCTTGTGTTGGGGTGGATGCTTAATCTAGGTTTTATAAGTAGGTCTTGAGTGAACCTCTTTGTGCCTAGTCTGGGTGTGAGAATGACCAACTGCGTGAGACCACTAGTCTATACCATGGGGGGATATGCTCCTGATCCCACATTTAGGATCACTATCATTCTACAGTCCTGGTCCTATAGGCCAGTCCCTTTACTACTGTCACTGAGCCCCATGAGAAATAGACAGTCGCACTATGAACATTTCAGTCCAAGTTTAGGAAGTTTTGGGTTAAGAATCATAAAACCCCACATTTAACTATAAATCTATGGAATACTCTCAGTGGGAGGTTCAAACCACCATGCCATTGTATTTGAAAATTTTCTAAGGAATCTCCATCCCCTAGGGTGTGAGAATTCATAAAGCATATTGAAATCAAATATTCTCCTTCTGAAATAGATACACATTTTAACATAAACTCTACATTTGGTATCAAAATAAGGTTAATATCATTAGTCATAAGGATAATTTTATAGAATTATTTTTTGGTGTCAATATTGGGTTATTACGGTTTTTAGGGTTTTTTGGATTTGTGGAGTTTCAAGGGGATTCTAGGGTTTTTAGGTTTTTAAGGATTTTTAGGAATATTAATGATTTTATGGTTGTTAGGTTAATTTTAATATTTTGTGATTTTAGTTGTTTAAAGGGTTTTTAGGGTTCCTAGGGTTTTAGGTGTTTTTAATGGTTTTTAGGTTTTTAAGGTTTTTTTGGAGTTTTTAGGGGTTAATCGGTTTTTAGGGATTTTTTGGGTTTTATGGGAGTTTGTATACCTCTAGTGTTCTTAGGGGGGTTAGGGGGTTTTATGGTTTTAATAGTTTCTAGGTTTATTAGTGTTTTAGGGGTTTAAAGGTGTTTTCAGGTCATTTAAGATTTTATTTTTTTATGGTTTTTATGGTTTTTAGGGGATTTAGGTGTATTATGATTTCTTTATGGGGTTTTAAGGGTTTTAGGGTTTTTAGTGTTTTAGGGTTTTTAGGGTTTTCAAGTGTTTTATGGTTTTCAAGGGTTTTTTTGGGTTTTTAGGTTTTTTAGGTTTTTAAGGGTTTTTGGGATGTTTTGGGATTTTATAGGGTTATTTGGGTTCTTTTTTGTGTTTTTTAGTATTTTATGGGTTTTCAGGTTTTCTGAAATAATTATGTGTTTTGCGTCTTTGTGGGTTTTTGTGGTACTTTATGGTGTATAGGGGTTTGATGTTTTTATTAGGGTTTTTTTGGATTTATTAGGATTTTAGGGTTTTTTGGGGGTTTTAGGTTTTTAGGGGTTTTATGGTTTTTGATCGTTTGTTAGGGTTTTTTTGGATTTCGGAATTTTTATTGGTTTTTTCAATGCATATATTTTTATGGTTTTTGATGGTATTGAAGGATTTTTTAGTGTTTTTTATTTTCAGAGGTTTTTAGAGTTTTTTGGGTTTTAAGGGTGTTTTATGAGTATTTATGGTTTTAGGTTTTTAAAGGGGGTTTGAGTGGTTTTAGGGTTTTTAGGGGTTTTAGGGTTATTAGGTTTCAAGATAATTTTATGGTTTCTAGGGTATTTTTGGGTTCTTTTGAGTTATTTAGGGTTTTTAGGGTTTTTAAGGGTTTTAGGGTTTATAGGGTGTTTTAGGTTTTTAGGGTTTTTACGGTGTTTTAGGGTGTTTTCTAGTTACAAATTTCAAGGGTATTTTATGGTATCTAGAAGAATTTTTAGGGAATTTTTGGGGTTTTTAGTGTTTATATGCAGTTTTTGGGTTTTAAGGTTGTTTTGCCTATTTTTTTGGATTTTTTGAGGTTTTATGGGATTTCATTTGTTTTTAGGGTTTTTAGGAATTTTCTAGGAGTTTTAGGTTATCTAAGGTATTTAGGGTTTTTTTTGTTTTCAATGCGTTTTTTTAGTTTAATTGTTTTATTTTATTCTGAGGCGGTTTTACTATTTTTAGGGGTTCTAGGGTTTTTAGGTATTTTTATGGGGTTTATGAGGTTTTAGGGTTTTTCATTATTTTCTAGGATTGTTAATGTATATTGGGGAGATTTTTGAGCCCCCATTTTTTTAGGGTTTTTTAGGATTTTGGGTTTTTGTGTTTTTTGGAATTTTTAATGGTTTTATGGTATTTAAGTGATTTTTATCGGTTTTGTTCCTTTTTAGAAATTTGGGAGTTTTAAGTGTTTTTTTTGGTTTTTAGGGTAATTTAAGGGTTTTACGGGTTTAATGGGGTTAATGAGATTATATGGATGTTTAGTGTTTTATAGGGTTTTTAGGAACTTTTAGAGATTTTAGGGGTTTCAATGGTTTTTTCGTCTTTTTAGTGGGATTAGGGTCATTGGGGTTTTGATAGATTTAGGTGATTTTTAGGGTTTTAAGGATTTTAAAGTGTTTTAGGGTTCTTAGTGTTTTTACTGGTTTTTAGATTTTTACAGGTTTTCAAAGTTTTTTGGGTTCTGGGGTTTTTGGGGTTTTCTAGATTTTTGTAGTTTTAGGGGGATTTAGGTTTTTTTGGGTTTTTAAGGTTTTCTATTTGTTTTCAAGTGGCTTTAAGGGTTTTGTGGTTTTTAGGTTTTTTATGAAATTTTATTGTGTTTAGGATTTTTAAGAAATTTTTGGGATTTTAGGGTTTATCATGGTTTTTAAGTGGGTTTGATGGTTTTGTATGGACTAGAGTGTTTTTAAGTGTTTTAAGTGGTTTTATTGTTTTTTGGGGGTTTTAGGTTTTAATGTGTTTTTTATGGTTTATAGGGTTTTAATGGGATTTTGGGTTTTTATGGGTTTTAGGGGTTTTAGTGTTTTATGGGTTTAGGTTTTTAGGTTTTAGTGATTTTTAATGTTTTTAGGATCTTTTAGGGTTTTAGGGTACTTATGGTTTTTAAGGAATATAGGGTTTTTAGGATGTTTTATGGTTTTTATGGGTTTTAGGGGTTTTAGGGTTTTCGGGTTGGGGGGGGTAGAGTTTTTATGGTTTTATATGGGATAATTTTTGTTTATTTTTGTTTTTTAAGGGTTTTATGGTTTTTAATGTTTCTTTGGATTTTCGGGTTTTTAGGTATTTTATTGTTTTCAGGTTTTTTTGGATTTTTGGGGGTTTTTGTGTTATTTAGGGGTTTTAAATACTTTTAGGGTTTTATGGGTTATTATTATTTTTTGTATTATTTTTGCGATTTGACGGTGTATATGATTTTTTTGGGGTGTTTTGGGTATTTATAATTTTTTGGGGTTTAAAGTGATTTTTTGGTTTGTAGGGTTTCTTAGCGTTGTTTAAGATGTTTATGGGTTATAGGGGTTTTTAGGATTCTAAGGGTGTTTGAGGGGTTTTATAGGAATTTTAGGGTTTTTATTAGTTTTTTAAGATCTTTAATATTTTTAAGGGTTTTTCGGATATTTTTGAGTTTTAAGGTCTTTTAGATGCTTTTAGGGGTTTTGGGCTTTCCATGGTTCTTTGGGTTTTTTATGGTTTTGGGGGTTTTAGGGTTTTTTTGATTTTTCTGGGTTTTTTATGTTTTTTGGGGAATTTGGTACATTATTTTTTTATTATTTTATGGATCTTTAGGTTTTTAGTGGTTTTTATTATTTTATGTGTTTTTTGGGGTATTTTAGGTTTTTAGGGGTTTTAGGGTATTTTTAGGTTTTTATGGGGTTTAGGCAGAAGTTGTGTGAGGCCTGGATATTTCGGGCCCCCCATAATTTATAAGAAAAATGACACTGCAGACAAGGGAGGGGAGGGGTCAAATGACCCACACCCAAAAGCCCTTAACAACCCCAAACCCATCACGACCTAAAATCCAAAAAAAGATACAAACAAGCACACAAAATCCAAACAAAGTAGACATTCACAATCATCTTCATGAGCATCTTCCCCCCAAGCAGCACCCAACATCTCGCAACACCATTTTAATCAACCAACACCTCCTTGCCAAGAATTTCCACCACCAGAATCAGAGTAGAATCAACATCATAAGCCTCACCTTCAATCCTGTCAGCTTCCAACAATTCACACCTAATAGCACATCCAAGAACACTTCTACAACACCCAAAGGCAAGAAAACATCTAACAACACTCAGCAGAACCAAAATCCATCATCCATGCCGATTTTCAACCAAAATTGCTGCAACACAAAATACCACAGAACATAATTCAACACACCTTCCAACGACTAGGGGCTTCTCAGAAAAAACACTCACTACCCGCAACATCGAACCACCAACACCAAAAGCATCAGCCTCCACATCACCTAGTGCCACCATGAAAGGAAGGACCTTCTCCATCATAACAGAACCTACAACACCCTAAACAAAAGAATAATCTTCATCGCATCTCAGCCAATTAACAAGACACATCCCAACATATCGCACCCAGCAGAACAACTAGGGATAAAGGACCAACAACATCCCATCCAAGAGCCAAAATACAGCCCAAGCAGCCCTTCCCGTAACCTAGAAACCGAAACTTATAGCCATCATGAAACACCTCAAATCAAAACCAGAAAGCTACACTAGTAATGGATCAGTGCCAGACCATCCACCACCATAGAATATCCATGTGGTAAAAGGGAAAGAAGAAAACCCTTTAGTAAGAAATTAGGGACCAACTAAAACCGCCTTGACACTGCCGGAGAGTGTAGACCGAATCCAAATCGCTGCAAAACACAGAAAGACCAGGATCATCAGCATAAATCAATGGTAGGGCTAGGGAAATAACATGGATCTTCTAAAAAGATCAAAATAATGACAATCTGAAAACCCACAAAACCGTAGCAGGCGTAGAACCACCGAGCCGACACCACTTCTCCCGCATCCACCATGAACTGTCGCATCGCCATGACTAGAGCTCCATACCTCCAACGAAACTCTATGCCTTTCCAGATCCCCTCACATGCCACGAAGATCTATGAAGGGGAAGTTAGAAACTTACATTGTCCTCTAGGACCATACCCACTTACAACGTATCCAAATCTACCAATCTGGAAGTAGAACACCTGCAACCAGTGATCACATCACCACCAAATACCGACACCGCTGATAACTGCTGAAAACCTCCCCCATAAAGGATAGACACAGACAAAAACTGCCAAAGAATGCTACAACTATCATGGTGGATTCCAAGACCTGGAGAGCACCATGGCTCTTGCGGAAGAACGGATTCCAGACCTGACAAAACCAAGCCAAACATGGTGAAGCCAGAACAACCCTTGTTCGAAAAAATATCCCATCACCGCAGATAAAATGCATATTCACCCACAAATGAAGCACCAAAGAACACTGCTGATCCACATCACGAATGAGCTGGAAGACAAAAATGCCATTGGAATATCCATGAGGGAACGTTGGAGATCACGACGTCGGGAGAGGTAACCTGGGAGAGACCGGTGACATCTTCAATTTGAGTTTTTTCATGGGTATTAGGGTTTTAAGTATTTTTTTTTATTTTAAGGGTTTTAATTGGTTTTTGGGGTTTTAGGGTTATTTAATTTTTTATGGGTTTTAGTGGTTTTACATTTAATTGTTTTATGAGTTTTTATTTTTTTAAGGTTTTTATGGTTTTGGGTGGATTTTAGATTTTTTTGGGTTTTTAGGGGTTTTTAGTTTTTTGGGGCTTTTATGGGTTTTTTGGATTTTTGGTTTTTTAGAGGATTAAAATTTTAATTTTAACGTTTTTGATATTTTTTTGGATTTTATGGTGTTTCAGTATTTAGTGGTATTTAGGATTTCTTGGGGTTTTAGGGTCTTTAAGTGTCTTTAAGGGTGTTTACAGACATTTAGGATTTTATAAACGTTTTGGGTTTTGGGGAATTTTATATCCATTTGTAGTTTTTTGGTTATAATGGTATTTTAGTGTTTTTATAGTTATTAGTGTATTTTAGTGTTTTAGGGTCTTTTAGGGGTTTTAGGGATTTTTGGTTTTTTATGATATTTATGGTTTTAGATATTTTTGGGGTTTTAGGTTATTATTAGTTTTAGGTATTTTAGGATCCTTTTGGGGTTTTAGGGTTTTTAAGGTTTTTGGGGTTTTAGGGGTTTCTGGGTTCATTATGGTTTTTTGGTTTTTTGGGTTTTGAGTAATTTTAATTGTGTGTATGGTTTCTATGGTTTTAGAGTTTTTATTCTAATTAGTTTTTTAGGGGTTTTATTGTTTCTATGGTTTCTTTAGTGATTTTAGGGTTTTATTAGTGTTTATAGGGTTTTTAGAGTTTTTTTGGTTTCTTAGTTTTTTTAGGGGTTTTAATGTTTTTATGGTTTTTTGGGGTTTCATAGGGTTTTAGGGGTTTTATTGTTTTTTGTTTTGTCAATGGTTTTTTGGGTTTTTATTTTTTTTAGGTTTTTTAGGGTTTTAGGGTTTTTTTTGGGTCACTATGTTTTTTGGATGTTTTAGGGGTTCGTCAATTTTTTTCACTTTTAGTGTTTTTTGGATAATTTTATGGTTTGTGGACTTTATGGTTTTTAGTATAGTTTTTAGGGTTTTGGGTGTATGGTATAATCTTTAGGGTGTAGGGTATAGGGTTTAGGTTGTTGCGTATAGGGTTTAGTGTGTAGTTTATAGTGTTTAGGGTGTAGGGTTTATGGTTTAGGGTGTATGTTTAGGGTGTTGGGTATTAAGTTTAGGGTGTTGGTTTTACGGTTTAGGGTGTAGGGTATATGGTTTATAATATAAAGTTTTGGGTTTATGTTGTATGGTATAGTGTTTATGGTGTAGGGTATTGAGTGTAAGGTGTAGGGTATAGGGTTTATGGTCTAGGGTTTAGGCTTTAGGTTGTATTGTATAGGGTATAGGGTTTTGGCTTTTGGGTTTCAAGTGTATGGTATAGGGTTTAAGGTATAGGGTTTATGTTTTAGGGTAGAGGGTCTTTGGTTTAGGGTGTAGGTTTTAGGTTTTATGGTGCATGGCCTAAGGTTTTGGAGGTAGGGTTTTGGGTTTTGGGTGTAGGGTTTGGGGTTTATAGTTTAGGGGTTACAGTTTACTTTATCTGATGTAAGTTTTATGATATAGGTTTTAGTGTTTAGTTTTCATGGTATTTGGTTTTTGATTTAGGGTTTATGGTGTATGGTTTATGGTTTATGGTGAAGGGTTTAGGGATTAAGGTGTATGATACATGGTTTGAGGTTTTGGGTTTAGGGTATACAATATTGCTTTTACTATGTGGTGTATAGGGTGTAAAGTGTAGGGTTTAGGGATTTTGGTTAAGGGTATATAGTTTCTAGTGTAGGTATTTGGGTTTAGGGTGTGGGGTGTGGGGTATCGGGTTTATGGTTTTGGGTTTACAGTTTAAAGTGTAGTGTTTAGGGTTTAAGGTGTAGGGTATAGGGTTTTGGTGTAGGGTTTAGTGTTTAAGGTCTTGAGTACAGGGTTCAAGGAGTATGGAATATGTTATAGGGTGTAGTGTTTTGGGTTTATGGTGTAGGGTATAGGGTTTAGGATGTGTGGTTTAGGGTATAGGGTGTAGGGTGTAGGGTTCAGGGTGTATTTTTTAGGCTTTAGGGTGTATGGAACAAGTTTTAAGGTGTTGGATATTGGATTTTGGGTATAGGGTGTATGATATGGGGTGTAGGTTATAGGGTTTAGGGTATATGATTTAAGGTGAAGGGTATATGATTTAGTGTGTAGGGTTTTTGGTTTAGGGTTTAAGGTTTACGGTGTAGGATTTAAGGTTTGGGGTGTAGGGTATATAGTTTATTTTTTATCATTTTGGGTTTAATGTGTTGTTTATTGGGTTTTGGTTGTAAGGTTTTGGGTATAGTGTGTCATGTATTGGATATAGGGTGTAGGTTTTGAGGTTTATGGTGTTGGTTATAGGTAATAGTGTGTGGGGTTTATGGGTTCTATTGTAGGGTTTTCGGTTTACTCTTTAGGGTGTTGGGTATATGGTTTCGTGTGTAGGGTATAGGGTTTTAGATGTAGGGTATAGGGTTCTTGGTTTGGGTTTAGGGTATAGGTTTTACGGTGTAAGGCTAACAGTTTTGGGTTTATAGTGTAGGGTATAGGGTTTAAGGTGTATGTTTTAGGTATTAGGGTGTAGGGTAAATGGTTTTGGCAGTAGATAATTGAGTTTAGAGTGTATGGTATCAGGATTAGGTTGTGGGGTATAGGTTTTAGGGTGTGGGGTATGGTTTTTAGGGTTTAGGGAATATGTTTCATATGTAGGTTTTATGGTTTATGGAGTAGGGTTTAGGGTTTTTGGTGATGGGTTTAGGATTCAAGGTGTAGGGTATGGGGTTTATGGAGCATGATTTTGGGTTTTGTGCGTAGGGTACATGGTTTGGGTATAGGGTATAGTTTATAGGGTGTAGGGTATAGGGTATAGTGTATAGGGTTTAGGGTATAGGGTATAGGGTGTATGATTTTTTGTTTGGGGTTAAAGGTGTAGGTTATTGGGTTTTGGGTGCAGGGTTACGTGTTTAGGATGTATGGTATAGGGTTTAGGGCGTACGGTCTGGGGTTTAGGGTGTATGGTTTTTTGTTTAGGAAGTGGGGTATGTGGTTTTTTATTTATATTGTCAGTTATGGGGTTTAGGTTATACGGTATAGGTTCTAGGTTGATGGGTATAAGTTTTGTGGTCTTAAAGAATTTATTTGGGCATTTAGTGTTTTAATTGGTTTTTAGGATTTTAGTGTTTTTTGGGGTTTTAGGGTATTTATGGGTTTTTACAGTTTTTAAGGGTTTCTATGGGTTTTTAGTATTTTTATTGTTTGGTGTGATTTTATTGTTTTTTAATATTTTTAGAAGTTTTAGGGGTTTTTAGGGTTGTTATGGTTTTTTAGGATTTATAGGGTTTTTTTGTTTTTGGGTTTTTAAGGTTATTTAATTTTTATGGTTTTCTAAGGGGTTTGAGTGTATTTTAGGGGGGGGGGGGGTTTGAGTTTTTAGGGTTTTTTGGTATTTCTAGGATTTTAGTGATTTTAATATTTTTAAGTGGTTTTAAGGGTTTTCTTATGGGTTTTTATTATTTTAATGGTTCTAGAGATTTTGTCGGTTTTAGGGGTTTTATGAGATTTTAGAGATTTTAGGGGGTTTTGCGTGGTATTTTACTGTTTAGGGTATTTACAATTTTTAGTTGTTTAGGGTAATAGCTTTGTTTTAGAGTTTTTTGTTTTTTAGTGTTTTTAGGAATTTGTTAGTTATTAATCTATTTTTTGTGTCATTAAGTGCTAAGGGTTTTATAGTGTTTAAGGGGGTTAAAGGTTGTTTTTGGCCTTTTATAAGTTTTTTTTGGGTCTTTTAGTGTTTTTATGGGTTTTAGGGACATTTAGGGATTTGTCGGGTTTTATGGGTTTTCTATTATTTATGGTTTATTAGGGGTTTTTGGGTTTTTGGGGGTTAATTTCTTTTTTGGCCTTTTGGTTTTTTTTCATTAGGTGTTATTAGGATTTTTTTTTGTGTTTTAGTGTCCTTTTGAGGGTTTTATGGTTTTTAGGGACTCTAATGTTTTATGGGTTTTTGGTGTTTTGTTTGATATTTAGGTTTTCTAGTGATTTTAGGTGTTTTTTAGTGTTTGGGTTTTTTTTTCAGTTTTAGGATTTTTAGAGCTTGGGGGTGGGGTTATTGTTTTTGGGATTTTTAGGGTTTCAAATCCTTTTTTGGGTTTTGTGGTTTTTATAGTTATTTAGTGATTTTAGGGATTTATTGGGGTCTATAAGTTTTTAGGGGTTTTGGGGGGTGTTTCTATCATTTTAGGGTTTCAAGGGGTTTGGGGATTTAAATGTTTTTTTGGATTTTTAGGATATTTAGGGTTTTCTTGGTGGTTGTTCTAGTTTTTCAGGTTTTTACATTTTTTTTGTTTTCTAGGGTTTTATGGTATTTTAAGTGGTTTTTTATTATAGGGGTTTTAGTGGTTTGAAGGGTTATTAGTGTTTCTTTATACATTTAGGGTTTTCTTAGGGGTTTAGGGTCTTTTAGGGTTTTAGGTGTTTTTGAGTCTTTTAGAGTGTTTTAAGGGTTTTAGGTTTTTGGGTTCATTTATAGTTTTTAGTTTCATTTATTTTTTAGGGTTTTAGGTGTCCTTTAGTGTTTTTAAAATTTTAAGGGTCCTTTAGGATATTTGGGTTTTTGTATTCCTTTACGATTTTATTAGGTTTTATGATCTGTTATGGTTAATTAGGGGTTTTATGGTGCTTCATAGTTTTTTGGGGTTTTAGTGTTATAAATTTGTTAGAGTATTTTATGATCCATTATGGTTTGTAGGTTTTTGTATCTTTTAGTTCCTTGGAGGTTTTTAGGATATGTTGGGGTTTTTATGCGTTTTAGGAACTTTTAGGATTTTTAGGGGTTTTTAGGATCCTTTATGGGTTTTCATTATTCTGTTTCATATTTTAGGTATTTTTAGTGTATTTTATAGTTTTTATAGTTTTTAGGGTTTTAGTGGTTTTTAGGGGTTTTTTGTTTCATATTTTAGGGGGTTTAAATGGTTATTTATGGGTTTTACAGGTTTTAGGGTATTATGGTTTTTTTTATTATTTTAGTGTTTTTTGTATGTTTCTAGGGTTTTAGATTTTTATTGGTTTTGAAGTCTTTTTAGGGGGTTTTAGTATATTTTATGGGTTTTAAGATTTTTAGGGTTTTTATGGTTTTTAGGGTGGTTATGGGTTTTTATAGTTTTCTAGATTTTTTTTTGTTTTTTGGCGTTTGTTGGGTATTAAATGGGTTTTTATGTTTTCAAGGGTAATATGGTGGTTTTTGGTTTTTTATGGATTTTATGTTTTAAGGGTTTTATAGGGTTTTTATGGGGTTTTAAGAATTTTCATAGTTTTTTTGGTGATCATGGTTTTATAAACATTTTTTTGGGGTTTTAGTACTATTTAAGGGTTTTTATGGATTTTTAGGAATTTTATGGGGTTTTATATTTTTTAGTGTTTTGGGGTTCTAATGGGTTTTCACTACTTTTTATGGGTTTTTAGTGTTTTTCGGGTTTTAAGGGATTTTGTGGTTTTTTTTGGATTTTAGAGTTTTTTATATTTTTTGGGTTATTTATGGATTTATTGGAGATTTAATATATTTTGGGATTTTAGGTTTTTAAGTGGTTTTAGGGATTTTAGTGCTTAATTGTTTTTATCATTTTATGGATTTTTAGTGTTTTTGGGGTTTATGGTTTTCTATGATTTTTATAGTTTTATGGTTTTTATTGGTTTTTTTGTGCTTAAGGGTTTTTAGGGTCATTTTTGGTTTTTATAATTATTTTAAATGTTTTATTTTTTTATATTTTTTTAGATTTATATATTTTAGTTGTTTTAGGTTCTTTTAGGTATTGGGGGGGGTTAAGATTTTAATATTTTTTTGAGGGGGTTTTAGTGTTTTTTAGGGTTTTTAGGGTTTTTAGTTTATTTAGGGTTTTTTTGTATTCTAATGGTTTTAGGGGTTTTAGGGTTATCTTTTGGTTTTCATGGTCATTCCATATTTCTAGTTTATGGGGAGTTTTAGGTCTATTTTCTGGTTTTATGGTTTTTAGGATTTTTTGGGGTGTTTGGATTTTTAGGGGTTGTTAAGGGTTTTAGTGTTTTAGGTTTTAAGGGGGTTTGTGAGTTTTTAATGTTTTTATTTTTTATAGTGTTTTTATGTTTTCAGTGTATATTGGGGTTTTATGAGTTTTTCGTGTTTTTGGGTAATTAGTTATTTTAACGGTTTTTTGGTTTTTATTGGTTTTCAAGTATTTTTTATTTTTTAGGGTTGTTAGTTTCTTTTTATGGTTTTTTATGGTTTTCAAATTTTTAGGGGTCCATTGGGTATTTTTAGATTCTTTTATGGTATTTTATGGGATTTAGGTTTTCAGAGTTATATAGGTTTTAATGGTTTTTCTAGTTGTGGGGAATTTTATGGGTTTTAAGGGTTTATTTAGGTTTATTGGGGTTTAAATAATTTTTAGGATTTTTAATGGTTTTCATAGAGATTTTTTAGTTTTTATGGTTTTTTAATGGTATACAGTTTTTAGGGTATTTAGTGTTTTATGGGTATCATTCATTTTTATATGTTTTTAGGGTTTTTAGTAGTTTTTCTGTTTTTTAGAGTTTCAAAGGATTTTTGGGTTTTTAGTGTATTTTAATGTTTTTGGGGTTTTTAGAGTTTATTTTGTTTTTAAGGGTTTGTGGTTTTTATGGATTTTCAATTCTATTTATAGTTATTTTGGTATTTTAGGATTATTTTTCCGGTTTTTATAGGTTTTAAGGGGTTTTAGGGTTTATATTTTTTTTAAGGTGTTGGATGTTTATGAAGGATTTGTAAGGGTTTTAGTGTTTTAGGTGTTTTTATATTTTTAGGCTGTTATGATTTTTTTTGTGTTTTTGGGGTTTCAGGGGTTTTGTATTGTTTTGGGGTCTTTTATATTTTTATGTTATTTTTAGGTTTTCATAGGATATTTAAATATTTTAGTGGTTTTTAGGGGATTTATGTTATTTAGTCTTTTTAGGGTTTTTTATGGTTTTTTGGTTTTTAGGATTTTTCTGACGTTTAAGGAGTTTTAGTGACATTTTGGGGTTTTATATTTTTATTTAGGGTTTTTATAGTTTTATAGTTTTATAGGTTTTAGGGGTTTTTTGTTTTTTGGTTTTTTATGGTTTTTAGGTATTTTAGGGACCATTAGGGGGTTTTTACAATTTTATGGGTTTTTTAAGGTTTTTAAGTGTTTTAGGATGTTTAGTTTTTTGCGGGACTTTATTTTTTAGTGGGTTTAATGGTTTTAGGTTTTTTCGGTTTTAGGAGTTATTAATGTTTTTTGGGGTTTTATGATTTATTGGGTATTTTGGGTTTTTAGTGGGTTTTGATAATTTTAAGAATTTTAAATAATTTTATGGGTTTTTTGTGTTTTTAGTGCTATTTAGGGGGGTTGGTTTTTTAGGGGTTTTTGGATCTATAGGGTTCTTGCTGTTTCTAGGGGGTTTTATAGTTTTAATGGTTTTACGGGGTTTTATGGGGGTTTTATGGGTTTTCAATATTATTTGGGTTTTATTGGGATTTATGGTTTTTAGGGGTTTTAGGGTTTTTAGGATCTTTATAGGGTTTGTTGGGTTTTTAGGGTTTTTAGGGGTTATAGGGTTTTTAGGGTTTCTTGTGGTATTTTGGGTGTTTTTTGTTTTTGTGGTTTATTTGGGGTTTCAATGTTTTTGGGTTTTTTTGGGGTTTGAGCGGTTTTTGTGTTTTCTTTGGGTTAATTGATGTTTTTTAGTATTTTTTTTTGTTTTTAGGGATTTTTATGGTTTGGGGATTTTTTTGTATTTTTGTGATTTTCTAGATTTTAGATTTTCTAGGGTTTTTGTGAATTTTTTTTGGTATTTAAATGTTTTTAGGGGTTTTTTGGGTTTTTTTTAATTTAATAGAGATTAAAGAATTTTCGAGGGTTTTAATGTTTTTAGTGTTTTAGTGTAATTTTTGTTTCTCATGATTTTTAGGATTTTACGTATTTTTAGTTTTTTTAGGTTTTATGGATTTTTTGGTTTTTTGGTTTTTTGTATTCTTAGTCGGTTTGGAATTATTTTGGGGTTTAAGGGTTTTTAGTCATTCAGGGTCTTTTTATGTTTTTTAGTTCTCTTTGGGGTTTTAATGTTTCTAGTGTTGTTGAGTTTTTAAACGATGTTTACTATTTTTAGAGTTTTTTTGTAGATTTTAAAGTTTTTGGTGGTTTTAATATTTTTGGGAGGTTTAGATATTTTGGGTTTTTATGGATCTTTAATTATTTTAGATTTTATAACGGCATTAGGTTTTTGGGAAATTTTAGAGTTCTTAATGGGTTTTAGGGTTTTTTGGGTTCTTAGGGGTTTTGGTGGTTTTAGGTGTTTTATGGTTTTTATTGTATCTAGGGGTTTTATAGTTTTCAGGTATTTTTAATATTTTTTTGGGATTTTAACATTTTTTCAGGGTTTATGGGGTATTTTATGGTTTTTTGGCTGTTTTTTGGGTTTTAAGGATATTTAAAGTGGTTTAAAAGTTTTTAATTATTTTTCGGGTTTTTTGGGTCTTTTAAGGGGTGTTAGGGGTTTTCAGGGTGTGTAGGGCTATAGGAAATTTTAAATTTTTAGATTTCTTTAGTTTTTATGGGTTTTTTTGGTTTCTATGATTTTTATTTGTTTAAGGGTTTTTATTTTGTTTATGGTTCTTCAGGGTTTTTAGGGTTTTATTGTTTTTAATGGTTTTGGGGATTCTAGGGTTCTACTAAGGTTTTAGGGTTTTTATGTTTTACTTATTTGTTGTTCAATTTTTAGGGATTTTACGAGTTTTAGGGTTTTGGGGGATTTTTATTTTCCTTACGGCTTTTAGGTGTTTTGGTTTGTTAGAGTATTAAGGGTTTTTATTGTTTCTAGGGTTTTATTAATGTGTTATAGGGTTTTTAAGGATTCAAAGGGGTTAAAGTGGTTTTTACTTTTTTAGGGGTTTTTAGGGGTTTCTTTGTATTTTTAAGGGTTTGAGGGATTTTAAGGGTTTTTGGGGGGTTTTAGGGGAATTAGGTTTTTTATGTTTCATGGGGTTTTTTATGGTGTTAGAATATTTTAACTGTTTTTTCTGGTTTTTAGGGATTCTTATGTTTTTAGGATTTAGGATTTAGTGTATTGGGTTTATGGTGCAGGGTATGGGTTTAGGGGGGTAGGGTATAAGGTTTAGGGTGTATGGTGTGGGGTAGGGTTTAGGATATATGATATAGGTTTTAATTTTTATATAGTGTATGGTATTGAATTTGGGATGAAGTTTTTAAGGGTAAAGGTGTATGGTATAGGGTTTAGGATGTCAAGTTTTGGATTTAGGGTGTAATGTATAGGGTGGTTGGTGTTGGGTGTGTGGTGTCTGTAGGGTTTAGTGTTTAGGTTGTAGGTTGTAAGGTATATCATGTAGGGATTTGGGTTTAGCATATAGGGTATAAGGTTTAGGGTGTAGTGTTTAGAGTTTAGGGTGAAACTATAGTTTTTAGGGTGTGTGGTTTGGGGTTTATGGTGCATGGTATAGATTATAACTTAAATGGTTTTGTGTTTCAGGCTTTGGCTTTTGGGTTTTGGGTTTTGGGTTTAGGGTGTAGGGTTTAGGTTTTAGTGCATTGATTTTAGGGATTAGCGTGTAGGGTATAAGGTTTAGGATATAGGGTGTAGGGTTTAGGGTGTTGGGTATAGGGTTTAAGATGTAGGGTTTAGGGTTTTGGGTGTAGGATATACGGTATATGGTGTAGGTTTTAGGGTTTAAGGTGTTAGGAATAGGGTTTAGGGTATATGATTTAGTGTTTAGGGAATAGGGTATTGGGTTTATAGTGTAGGGTTTAGGGTGTAGTGTGTAGGGTATAGGGTTTTGAGTGTAGGGTTTAGGGTGGAGGATCTAAGGTTTAGGGAATAGGTCTTAGAGTGTAGGGATTTGGTTTTAGGGGGTAGGGTATAGGGTGTTTATTTAGGGTTTAAGGTTTAGGGTGTCGGGTTTAGGTTCCATGGTTTTGGGTATTGGGTAATGGAATTATGGTGTTGCGTATAGGTTTTAGGGTTTAAGGTATATGGTTTAGTATGTATGGTATATGGTTTAGGGTTTAGGGTTTAGGGTGTAGGGTATAGGGTTTAGGTAACAGGGTTTAGGGTTTGAGGTTTGGGGTGTTAGGTATAGGGTTTTTGCTGTATGGTTTGGGTTTAGGGTTTAGGTTTTGGGGTTTAGGGTATAAGGTATGAGGTTTAGGGTGTTGGGTATAAGGTTTTACATGTTGGGTGTGGGGTTCATATTGTAGGGTATGTGTTTTAGGGTGTTGGGTGGAAAGTACAACATTTATGTTATAGGGTAATGGGATTAGGAATTACACTACCAAAAAAACAGTTTTTCGCAGCGCCCCCCTTTATCCGCGCTAACGAAAAAGCGCTGATAAAGGGGGGTGCCTTTATCGGCGCTCAAACAATTTCTGATAAAGGGTCGGCTTCAAAAAAAATTTAAAAAATATATTAATATATTAATATATAAATATAGTTATATTGATATATAATATATAATATATAATTTTTAAATATATTTTAGATAAGTATAAATGTACTTTTACACTTATTATACTTAATATATAAGATATTTAGTGAAAATGGATTCTTAAAAAATTTAAAAAATATTTTTAATTAATAATTTGCTAATCATTATGGAGTAATAGTCATTTAATAACAATTTGAAGACTAAAAAAATAAAAAAAATTAAAAAGATCCAAAATATGTTGAAAACACAACACAAACATCAAACGGCCATAACCTTTGATCCGGTTGTCCGTTTGAGCTCTACCACATATCAAATCGAAGCATGCGACAAGATCTATGTCGCTATGACACGAGGGGAACCTCGATCAATGGATTTTAGAGGCCAAAAGAGGCCCAGAAGGCCTCCAAAACTGAGTTTTTAGTCGGGGTACCCCGATTTTTTAACATTTTGTGGATTTTCAGCCTCGTTTAAGGGGGTATTATTGGATTTTTCTGGTGGGGACTGAATTTATTCCAAGGCATTACATTCATATTGATAATATTTCTTTGAAATTTAATCATTTATTATAATGCACCGCAATTTATATCAAATATATAACAATATATTCATATTTTTTTATATATTCACACCTAAAAATTGGATTATAAATATAAATAATAAAATATATTTACATATAAAATATAATAGATTTATCTAAATAATAACTAACATCCATTTTATTTAAAATAAAAATATATGAATATTTATATACCAATATATTAATTTGACTATATATATATATTAATCTAACTATATATATATATATTAATGTAACTATATATATATTAATCTAAAAACTATTAATATATTAATATAACTACATATATATATATATTAGTAATGCCATAAATATATATATTAATATCAATATAAATATATATTTATTAATATCACTATATATATATTAATATAACTATATATATATATTCATATAACTATATATATGTTAATATAACTATATATATGTTAATATAACTATATATATGTTAATATAACTATATATATATTTTAATATAAATATATATTACTATACGAATGAATATAACTAAATATATATATATATAGATATAATGATATATTAATATAACTATATATATATATTAATATAACTATATATATATTAATATAACTATATATATATTATAATATAACTATATATATATATATTAATATAAATATATATTACTATACGAATAAATATAACTATATATATATATATATAGATATCATGAAATGGAAGACCAATCAAAATAGAGTAGTGGTAAAGGCTTAGGCACGCAGGGGGGAGGTCTCGAGTTCAAATCCTGGGGGAGGCACGGGCACACGCGCATGGGGGAATATAGAAGCAGGCGCTGTTAGAGGGTGAAGGGGGTGCGTGGGGTGTTGTACAGGGGCAGAAAAGCGCTGTAAAAGGAGGGGCTCAAGCGCTATAAAAGCCCCCCCGATTGGTAGTATTTTTTAATATTTTTTAATTTTTTTTAATTTTTTAATTTTTTTTAATTTTTTTAACTTTTATCAGTGCGAAAATGAAAGCGCTAATAAAATAAGCACTGATATAGGACCCCTTTATCAGCGCTAAAAAAATCGCTGATAAAGGGGTACTTTTATCAGTGCTTTTTTTAGCGCTGATAAAAGACCCGTTTATCAGCGCTTTTTTAGCACTGATAAAAGGGGACTTTATCAGCATTTTTTGGAGCACTGATAAAGGGGACCCTCCCTTTATCTTCATCAGATTTATCAAAACTTTTTCTAGCGCTGATAAAGGCCATTTTTAGCACTGATAAAGGCTGTATTTGAAGTAGTGTTAGGATATAGGGTATAGGGATTAGGGTGTAGGTTTTAGGGTTTTGGGTTTTGGGTATAGTGTTTAGGGCTGTGGTTTATGGTTTAGGGTGTAGGGTATATGGTTTTATTTGTTGCATTTAGGGTTTATGGTTTAAGGTATAGGGTATAGTGTGTAGTGTTTAGGGTATATGGTATAAGATGTTGGGTATAAGGTGTACAGTTTAGGGTTGACATCATAGGATGTATGGTTTATTTTATTCAGGGGGATTCATAATTTTTTTGGTTTTAGTGGGTTTTAGTGTTTTCTAGAAATTTTTTGCTTTTCTATTTTTAGGTTTTTGAATGCGTTTATAAATTTAGGTGTTTTTATTGTTTTCCTGAGTTGATAAGGATTTTGGTTTTTTTAGGTTTTGGGGGACTTTTTGGATCTCTTTAGAGTTTTAGGGTTTTTAGGGTTTTTTAGGTTTTAAGCTTTTATTTTTTATTTTTAGTTTATCATGAGTTTTTAGTGGTTTAAATGGTTTTTTTGGGTATTAGAGTGTAATTTATTGTTTTCTTAGGGAATTTTGTGTTTTTTGGATTTTC
This sequence comes from Viscum album, assembly GCA_963277665.1. NCBI lineage: Eukaryota > Viridiplantae > Streptophyta > Magnoliopsida > Santalales > Viscaceae > Viscum > Viscum album. The sequence goes on from OY728152.1 coordinate 1,151,455,404, forward strand.
TGAGGGGTTTGTAGGTAATTTACTATTTATTAGGGTTTTGAAATTTTAAAGTTTTTAGGGGGTTTTAGTTATTTTTAGGGGTTTTTTGTCTTGTTTTAGTGTTTTTGGGGTTTTATGGGTTTTTAGGTTGCTATAATGTTTTCTCGGGTTTTTAGGGTTTTTCTGTTTTTTGGGGTTTTGGGGGTTTTTAGATGTTTTTATGTTTTTATGTTTTTTTTATTTTTAGTGGTTTTAAGGATTTTTTTAGTTTTTAGGGGTTTTTGGGTTTCTTAGGGGTTTTAAGGCCTATTGGGTTTTATTGGTATTTTGGGTGTTTTCCAGATGTTTAATGTTTTTATGGCTTTCAGGGGTTTTAGGGTTTTGATTGTGTTTCAAGGTTCCTTTAGGGATGCATTAGAATTTTTTAGGGTTTTTAGGGTTTTTAGGGTTTTAGGATTTTTAGGGTTTTAGGGGTTTTAGTGATTTTTGGGGTTTTCGGTTATATAGTGGGTTTCAAGGGTATTTATTGTACTTTTAGGGTATTTATTGCCTTTTAGGCGTTTTTAGTGGTTTTAGGGTATATTAGGGGTTTTTATTGTTTTGAGGATCCTTTAGGTGTTTTAGTGTTTTTTAGTGTTTTAACGTGTTTTCATGATTTTTAGGTATTTTTTTGGGTTGTAAGTGTTTTTTTGGATTTTTTGGGGTTTTATTTTTTTTTAATGTTTTTTGGGTTTTTTTTTGTTTTTAGGGGTTTTATCTTGGAGGGGGGGAGGTTCGGGTTTTTTGAGTTTTTAGGGTGTTTTGGATTTTTAAAAGTTTTTATGGGTTTCTGGTTTTTAGGGCAAGGAAGATGCGAAGGTCAGGCTATTAGGATTCTTGTTTTTAGGGGTTTTAGGGATTTTAGTATATTTTAGGGTTTTAGGATGATTATGGTATTTTCTTGGGTTTTTATAGTTTTTAATGGTTTTTTGGGTGTTGATGGGTTTTGAGGGCTTTTACAGTTTTTTAGATTTTGTGTAGATTTTCAAGAGTTTAAAGTTTTTTGGGTGTTTTTGGGTTTTTAGGATATTTTAGGACTCTTTAAGGTTTTCTGGGTTTGTATGTTTTTTTGGGTATTTTAATTTTTTTAGGTACTTTTATTGTTTTAGGGTTTTAGGGTCCTCTAGGGTTTTGTTTTTTTGCAGTATTTTTGGGTTTTTAGAGTATTTTTGTGTTTTTGGTGGTTTTTAGGGTTTTTTTTTGGTTTTGTTGGTTTTTAGGAACCTTTTTTGTGGTTTTAGGTTTTTTTAGGGGTTTTAGGTCCCTCTATGGGTTTTAGGGTATTTAATTATCATTTAACTAGTTTTAGTGTATTTCAGTTTTTAGGGGTTCTGGCATTATTTACTATATTTTTTTGGGGTTTAAAGGGTTTTCAAAACATTTTAGGGTCTTTTAGGGGGTTTATATGTTTTAGGGGTTTAAAGGGTTTTTAGGGGTCTTTGGGTTTTTATAGGTATTAGGGTTTTTATATTTATAAAGTTTTTCACAGGTTTTCAATAATTGTTTGTGGTTTCATGGATTTTTAAGTATTTTTAGGGTCCTTTTGGGTATTAAGGATTTATAATTTTTTCGGGGTTTTACCGGGTTTATGGTTTTATGGTTTTTAGGGATTTTATGGGTTTATGGGTTTTTATGGGTTTGCGGTTTTAATAGATTTTAGAGTTTTTATATATTTTTTGGGATTTTTTGGTTTTTAGGGTTTTTAATGATTATAAAGGGTTTTAGGGTTATTAGGGTTCTTAAAGTTTTATGTTTTTTAGGGGTTTTTAGTTTTTTAGGGTTTTTTGGGTTTTAATGGTTTTTAAGGGATTCATGGGTTTTTATTGTTATTAGGGGTTTGGGGGTTTTAATGGTTTAGATTTTTTTTGGGTTTTAGGGTCTCTATAATTTTTAGGTGTTTATGGTTTCTTAGATTATATTAGGGGTTATGGGATTTGAAGGGATTTTATGGGTTTTAGGAATTGTTATTTTTTTAGGGGTTTTAATGTTTTTTTTGGTTTTTTGGGTTATATGGTTTTAATTGTTTTTTTGGGTTTTGGGGGGTTTTAGGGATTTTAGTGTTTTTATGGGTTTGGGGGTTTTAGGGGTTTTATATATTTTGTTTGTTTTTTATGGTTTTATGGATTTTTTATTGATTTTGGTTTGGGGGTGGGTTAGGGTATTTTTAGTGGGTATTTTTAAGGGTTTTAGGGTTTTTAGTGTTATAGGGGTTTTAGGGTGATTATGGGGTTTTAGGTTCTTTTTGTGTTTTTATAATGATATTTTGGGTTAATTACAGGGTAAAGGATTTTAAGGGGTTTTAGGGTGTTTAAGGTCTTTTATAGATTTTTATTTTTGTCAGGGTTTTGTGTTTTTTTTGGATTGTTTAAAGATTTATATGTTCATTTAGGGGTTTTATAGGGGTTTTAGGGACTTTTAATATTTTTAGGGTTTTAGGAACATTATATTGATTTTTTGTGTTTTTAGGGCCATTAGGGGGGTTTACAGATTTATGGGATTTATGGATTTTAGAGGTTTAAATGGAGTTTTTGGGATTAAAGTTTCTTAAGATTTTTATGGTTTTCTTATTTTAGGGTATTCTATGGTTTTATGGGTTTTAGGTTTTTTATTATTTTTATTTGTTTTATGGGTTTTAGGGTTTTAGGTGGGTTTATGGTTTTAGGGTATTTTATTGGTTTTTTGGGGTTTCTTTGTGTTTTCTGTGGTTTTTAGGCGTTTTAGGACTTTTTTATACTTTTAGTATTTTCAAGGATTGTTGGATTTTTTTGTCTTTTATGGTCTTTAGGGGTTTTTTGGGACTATAATGGATTTTAAATTATATATTTAGGTTTCTAGGTTTTCTTTTTGGATTTTATGTTTTTTCACATGTTTTTGGGTTTTATAGATTTTTAGGTATTCTAGGGTTTTTGGGGTTTTATGGTCTTTTAAGTTTTTAGGGGTTTCCTATATCTATAGTTTTTAGCGGTTTTTTTGGGGTTTTTGGTTTTTAGGGGTTTTACGGGGTTTGGATGTATTTTAGGGTTTTTTTAGTATTTTGGATTTCTTAGGGGTTTAACAGTTTTCTAATTTTGAAGGTTTTTTGTAGTTTTTAGTTTTTTAGGAGTTTCATTATTTATTCATGATTTTTAGTGATTTTATGGTTTTATGGGTTTTATGTTTATTTTAGGGTTTATTAGGGTTTTTAGGACTCCTAAGGTTATTTTGGGATTTACCATGCTTTTTAGGGTTTTTGTGTTTTTAGGGGTGTTTACATTTTTTAGGGTTATTAAGGGTATTACTAGGGATCATAGAATTTTTCAGGTTTTCTTATGGTTTTTAGTATTTTTAGGGTTTTTATTGTTTTTATGGTTTTTAGGTATTTTAGGGTATTAGGGGTATAAGTGTTTCCTTAGGTTTTTAGTGGCTTTTGGGTAGATTTTGGGGTTTATAGGAGTTTTAATTATTTTTATCATATACTTTAGGGGTTTATGGTTTTTATTGTTTTTATGGGTTTTTAGGGTTTTTATAATTTTATGAATTTTTAGTGGTTTGGGGGGCTTTATTGTGTTTTTAGTTTTTTAGGATTTTTAGGTGTTTTAGTTGTTTTAAGTGTTTTTTTTGATTTTTTAGGGTATCTATGAATTTTTAAGGGGTTTAGTGTGTTTTGGGGGTTATATGAAGTTTAAGGATTTTATGGATTTTTAGGTTGTTAATGGTTTTTAGGGTTTTAGGTGATTTTTTAGGGATTTAAGAGATTTTAGCGGGGGTTTAAGGGTATTAAGAAATTTTAGGGGTTTTATATGGCCATGGGGTTTTATGGGGTTTTGGGTTTGTTTTTCTGTTTTTCAAGTTTTTTTGATTTTTAGGTTTTTATGGGTTTTAGTGGATTTTATTATATTTTGTGTTTTTAATGTCCATATATTTTCTAATGGTTTTTATGGTTTTTTTAGTTTTTAATTTTTTTAGATTATTTAAGTTTCTTTATGGTATTTTATGGTATTTATAATATTTTTATTATTTTTAGCATTTTTGGGTTTTTTGGGTTTCAAGTTATTTCAGGGTTTTAGGGTGATTAATGGTCTTTTAGGATTCTTGATGTGGGTTTTAGGGGTTTTTGGGGATTTTGAGGTTTTTTTGGGCCATTCTGGTTTCTAGGGTCTTTTAGGGTTTTTTGCTTTTTAGGGTCCTTTAGTGTTTTTAGAGTTTTTAATGACTTTTGTGTGATTTTATGGTCATTTTTTGGATTTTTAATATTTTTAGTGTCCTTTATAGGGTTTTTATGTTTTTTGGGACTTTTAGGGATGTTTATCATATTTAATGAATTTTCTAGGGGTTTAAGGTGTTTTAGGGCTTATTTTGGGTTTTTAGGGTCTTTAGGGTTTTACGGTATTTTGTTCCTTTTGGGGGTATTTTATAAATTTTAGTGGTTTTAGTGGTTTTATTGTTTTAAGGGTTTTTTATGGTTTTAGGGTTTTTTGGATCTTTACTATTTTTTAGGCTTTTCGGGGTTTTATGTTTTTAAATAGGTTTTAGGTTTTTTGATTTTTTGTGTGTTTTTAGGGGGTTTAGGGTTTTTTGGGTTTTTTGGTTTAAGTGGTTTTTTGGTTTAGGGGTGTTTTTACGTGTTTAAGGGGTTTTATGGGGGTTTGTGTAATGCCCTGATCCCAGTTACCCATATTCAGTGAATTATTAAATAACATTAGCATGATACAAGGAAGTGTTTCCCGAAATACCAATCTATTTAGTATCCTTGTAAGTACTAGATACATACATAAGTTATACATTACATCCTAAAATAAAAAAAACATTGTGTCCCCGTTCAACACACTTATATCCCTTAGCCTATTCCTGTAGGTTAATCATAATATAATTCTTCGCATCCTTGGAAAAATAAAACATATGAAAGGGGTGAGCTCAGATGTTCAGTAAGGATAACAATATAGTTGAAAGTATCATAAATAAGCATAAAAATTTATGGAAATGTATTGGAGTAAAACACAAGCCTTTTAAACTTAATCTTGAGAATAATATGGGAAAGATAAAACAAATAATTTCATTTACAAATTCACATGAATATTCTACTAGTAGAATAATCGCATGTAATATCAATAGCCAATTTCATAATTATGGAATGAATAATTCTGGACATCATAACCACATAGTCAAGGCCTTGTTCCAGGAATATAAATAATATTATGTCCATGCGTAGTGATAAGACACTGATTTGTCTCATGAGACCTACCAATGCATGAAGGACCTACAGTGGGCTCCACCCATCACTTACTAAGTCCAATGAATTCCTTATATGAAAAGGTCGCAACATAACGTAAAAATTTGTATTAAAACTAGCATACAAAATGTTAATACTTTAAACATAAACCATGAATGCTATAAATATAAAAAATCCACAATCAAACATATCATGAAACCTTGAATAGAATATGGAAGATTGAATCATAATAAATAAACTTCAAACAAGTGTAAAATCCATAAAAGGATGTTGACATAGATGAAAACAAAACTCTTTGAGAGAAATATATCTTTCCATTTTGAAATCATTTAAATGTATTGTAATTATAAAAGAAAATTTTTATTTTGAAAATATTCTCATAAGCTTGTAAGGGAAGATTCAATGGTGTTATAACTGCAAAAAATTGACGCACTCTCCATATAAGTTAGAAAAACATTCTTTCCTTAATTCATCGAAAAGGTCATAAAGTAACTTGATTGGAAAATGAAGGAAATATTAATTTTAAAACATTTTATAAAAAATTCAATCCAAGGTATAAATGACTTTAACCCATATTATTGTAAATTGTAAAAAAAAAATTAAATACATTTTTAAGAAACACGAATGTGGATGATAAAGAGGTCCCAGTAGATACTCACATATAAACAACCTCACATAATGAAGAGAGTGTAGAATTAACACTTACCTTGTACTTTTCCATGATTTAGGGTCAGTTAACCTTCAATATAATAGTTAAATCATTGTTATTAAATTATACAAGAACCAAATACATAAATATGATATCATATATGATCTGCTAATATTGCTTCATTAATAATATTTTAGTAGTATCATTATTCTGGGTGTCAACTGATTCATTTTCATTTATATGCTTAGTTACGTAATACATGTTTGTTGTGGATATGATGTAACATATTCATATCCATAATTATATTATTTTCTTAAACATTATTTTTATTCAATAAATTATTCTTGAATGGTTACGATGGGGTATGAATCTTATCGCGTTCATGGAGATGGTAATTCGCACGTACACACGAGCAACAATGACATTGTATTGATGGTGAAATAGCATATAATTGGATGGTATATATTTTATACATAATTTTTAACATGTTATATTTATTATTTACATCAGTTATTCTCAATATTATACCCATCCAAATAATGAACCATTTGAATAACAACCCACACCACGACGTGGAGACGGCAAGCCGTACGTACACACATATGATGACTTGTCATTTATAGGATGGATATAATAATGAATATGGTTATACCATATTTATAATTACATCACAGTATGTGTAAAGTATTGGAGTCATTATTTTGGTATGGAAACAACAAAAAAAGAGGAAGTAGAATAAGAAAAGAACTTTGAAAGAGGTGGTGAAATTACTACCTCTTCTTCAGGTGTTTCCTTTTGAGTTAATAAAAAGGTCTCATTAGATTGGGCTTATGATCAATGTAACGCCTCTAGGTAGAATTTATAATATTTGGGAGGATATTTGAGCAGGGTTTGGATGAACCAAATAGATTTTTAGGTGTGATTTTTAGATAAGGGGAAGTACCCTTTTATAAGAGAGGTGAGGGTCACTTTAGAAAAAGTTTGAAATATAATTTTATTATACAATCATATTTAGTTCATAATTCCTAAAAAATGATTTATTTCGAGGATAAGGTGGGTATGGGACGAAAAAATCCCAACCAATAGATTTTATATAGGTTTTGGTCACCATATTAACATTATCTTTTAGATTTAACTCTTAGTTAGATAGTTTCAGTTTTACCATGTATTTCTTGTATTATTATAATAAATGGTTAATAAAATTACTATAAAAATCCAATAGAACACGAAATAGTTAATTATTTACATATATAACCTTACGAAAGTCATTTGGCCAATCCTTAGATTTTTAGGAAAATTATATCAATTAATAATATAGTTTTTGTTTTAAAAACTCATTTATGTCAATTTTTTCACTATTTGGTATTTTGTTTTTTGGAAAGTCATAAAAACTTTATCACTTAGAGAAAAAATATTTAATAAACCCTAATATGTCATATTAACCTATAAAATTTGTGGAATTTATCAAAAGTCTCAATTTACATTTATTTAGATATTTATAATAGTAATTATTTTAATATTTCATTAATAAGGTAATTACTACAACATCGTTGTGTCATAAAAAATTTAATTATTTAATGTCTAAAAAATATAAATAAATTTTTTTTATGTATTAAATATTTTTATCTTTCTAATTAATATTTATTCCCGAATTTATCTTATGTATAACCATATATTAAGAATGGTTTACTTATTCATCTTTGAATTTAACAGTTTTAAATCATCTTTAAATAAATTAATAATAAATATCATAATCAAATCCAAGTGGACCAAAAGGTTACTATTTTCATCCAAAGGTTGATTTTAGTCGAAATAACCTTATATAATATAATTAGTAAATCTTTTATGGTAATTATAATATCATTTTTAACCATTAATTACCCTATTTACTTTTAACTGTGTTAAATAAAAGTCAAAAGTTACTATTTACCAAAAATTATTTTCATTTTATTGAACCAAATTTTTATTACTGATGTCAATTGTGTCTCTCATATTTTAGAAATTCAATTCACTGAAGCAGTAAAATTACGTTTTATGCAAATTTGAAAATGCACCTAGAAGCTGGGTAAAAGACGATAAAAAGTTCAATAAAATTTTATATATCTAATATTAATATAAAATGAATCCAATGAATTACATTGAAAATATATAATTAATATGTATCTATTTTTTCCTAATATAGATTAAAATAAAATAAATAATTATTTAAATAAAAGTTTGTTTTTAAACATTAACGTAGTGCATTACACTATTCATAAAAAATTGAATGTTTTCAAAACAATATCAAAAATTTGTCCTAATATAATTTTGATATTCCAAATACAAATATGAAGTCCATTTTGAAAAATAAAATTTATAAAATTTCAAAAAGTGTGTGTTACTATTCATAACAACTAGTTTGACTGGTTGTGGTGTGTCAAAACTTGAAGTTGCATACAATGAAAGCTATTGTATTATTCAAAGAGAAGCATATTGTGGACGTTTGGGGTGTTACCTTCTTTCCTCCTTAAAATAATCCTATCCTCGAAATTTCAAGAATATTACTGCATAAAAAGACTTGGGTGGTTCTACATCAAAAGTTCCTTAGGTTCCCACGTTGCCTCTACCATTTCTCCATAGAACTTTCACTAGACGAGTCCTTCAGTTTCTAAGCACTTGTTCTATTGTATCAATAATCTTGATAGGCTCTCCACCAATAGATAGATCGAGTTCTAGTTCTATTTCTTCATATGTGAGTACATGCATTGGGTGAGGCATGTATTTTCTTAACTGTGATACGTGGAACACATATGAACTTTGGAAAGACTTGGCGGAATTGCCAACCGGTAAGCTACAAATCCAATTTGTTCTAGAATTTCAAATGGTCTGATGTACCTGGGAGTTAATTTTCCCTTCTTACCGAATCGTATAACAACCTTCTATGGAGATACCTTCAAGAAAACATGATCTCCTACTAGAAATTCCAAATCCTTTATTAGGTTATCGCCATAGCTCTTTTGCCTACTTTGAGCTACTTTGACGTGGGTTTGGATAACCTTAAACTTTTCCATTGTTTCTTCAACAAGTTCTAGGACTATGAGGTTTCTTTCACCAACATCATCCCAAAAAGTTGGTGTGCGAAATATCTTTCCATATAATGCTTCATATGGTGCCATCTAAATACTTGAATGGAAGCTATTTTTATAGGAGAATTATACCACAGTTAAATATTGATCTCACATACCTTGAAAGTCAAGTGAGCAAGATCTCAACATGTCTTCTATGGTTTGAATAGCCAGTTCTGATTGTCCATCAGTTTGTGGGTGGTAGGTAGTGCTCAAACAAAGTTCAGTATCCAAGGCCTACTAAAGACATTTCCTAAATCTTGATGTAAAATGTGGATCATGATCAGAAATAATCGATAGGGGTACTCTATGAAGTCTTACAACTTCATTAATATATATTCATGTTAAACGTTCAAGTGGTAAATCTTATCTTATAGTAAGAAAATGTGTTGACTTGGTAAGACGATCAACAATGTCCCATATTGCATCATTCCTTATAAGAGTGTTTGGTAGCCCCATGAAAAAGTCCATCGTTATATTACCCCATTTCCACTCAGGTATGGGAAGCGGTTTCATGACTCCTCTAGGAGGTTGTCTTCCAACCTTAACCTATTGAAAACCCATATATCTTGACACATAATCAACAATATCCATCTTCATGTTTTCCCACATAAAATGTTCATTCAAATCTCTTTACATATTAGTGCTACCATGGTGTATAGAAAAATTAGAGATATGAGCATCATCCAACAATTCCCTTTTTAGATTAAGTATATAATGAAAACAAAGTCTCTTCCCAAACTTCAAAATTTCATCTTCATATAAAAAGTAAATCAATCTCCCATCATTCACATCATTAATTTTCTTTTGAAACTTCTCATCATCAGTCTGAGAACTTTTTATCTTTTATTGAACCAATGGTTTGGAAATAATTTGAAAAAATATTGATGTTTCACCTTCCATGATTATTCTCATATCAATATTTACTAGATCCATGAACATAGGATCCCTTTAAACTCTCATCTTGTTCAAAACTCCATGATACTTTCTGATCAAATAATCTTACACCTTATTTTCCTTCTCTAGGTGGTAGTGTATAGTGAAATTATAATCTTTGAGAAGTTCAAGCCATTGCCTTTGCCTCATGTTGAGTTATTTCTGTGAGAAAATATACTTCAAACTCTTTTGATCGGTATATATCTCCCATTTTTCACCATAGAGATAGTGTCTTCATATCTTCAAAGAAAATATTATAGCTGCTATCTCAAGATCATGGGTGAGACAATTTTGTTCATGAATTTTTAGCTGTTGTGATGCATAGGAAATAACTCTATCATTATGCATAAGGAAACAACCAATCCCTTTCTTTAAAGAATCACAATAAATACAAACCCATCGTTCCCCAATGGTAGAGTCAATATTGGAGCATTGGAAAATCTTATTTTCTATTCATAAAAACATTTTTCACACTCTTTTGTCCAAACAAATTTAACCCATTTACATGTGATCTTGGTTTATGGGTTTTCCAATTGGAAAATATTTTGGCTGAAATGCCGATAATATCCCGCTAAACCAATAAAAATGTGTACCTCAGTTATACTCGTCAGTGATGTCCATTATAATATTTCTCTTGTCTTAGAAGGATCAATAGAGATTCAATCCTTATAGACAATATGGCTAAGAAAAGATATTTTCTAAAGATAGAATTCACACTTGCTAAACATCTCATATAATTCATTTCTTCTAAGTGCTTTCACAATTGTGCGCAAGTGATTTTCATGATTTTCTTAGCTTTTTGAGTATACAATATATCATCAATAAATACTACTAAAATTTCATCAATATAGTCCATGAAATATCTATTCATTATATCCATGAAAACAGAGGGTGTATTAGTCAGTCCAAAAGGCATTATTGTAAACTCTTAATGCCCATACTGTGTACAAAATTTTTTCTTCGAAATGTCTTCCTTCTTCACACAAAACTGATGATATCTAGATCGAAGGTCAATATTTGAAAAATATTGAGCTCCATGAATTTGATTAAATAAATAAAAAATGTGAGGTAGGGGATACTTGTTTCTTATTGTTATAGAGATGATCTCCTTGTAGTCAATACACAACCTCATAGTTCTATATTTTTCTTAACAAAAAGAATAGGGGATACCCATGGAGAAACACTAGGGTGAATAAATCCATTATTACTCAATTACTATAGCTATTTATTTAGTTCTTCTAATTCCACAGTGGACATTCTGTAAGGGGTCTTCGATATGGGCCTTGAACTAGGAATTTAATCAATGTAAAACTCAATTTCTCATTCAAGAGGATATCTAGGTAAATCCTCTAGAAACCCATCAACATATTTTTGAACAATAGGCACGCCCTCTATTCGATTTTTTCCTCACCCATATTTATTTAATTTTCTTCCTCCACAATAATTGAATTTATCAGAGCTACTGGTGGTGGATCCAGATAAGAATCAGGTGGTGACGTTTCTACTCTAATGATAAGGTATTCATAATCCTCATCGAAAATTGTAAACTCCTTATTCTTACAATAATTTTTTGCATCATGGTCTGAAAGCCGGTCCATACCAAGTATTATATCAAATTCAATCATGGTCATCATGATTAGATCAGAAGATAAAAATCATTTATATTCCCTAATGGAGACTGATTCACAAATCTTTGTTGCAATGATACGTCCCTTTGGAGTTTTGACTGAAAAATCCATTGTTAAATAAAATTGTAAATATCTAATTTTTTTTTCAGAAAACTTGTAAGATATGAAACAATGCAATGATCCATAATCAAATAAAACTATAGCTAAACTTGAGGAAAACATTAAAATACCTGCCACCACCTCTTTCTGTGCTTCAACCTCAGCAGTAGTGATCGAATAAGCTTGGCCTTGCTCCCATTTCCTTTTCTGAGGTAAGTTTCCTTGGTGTCTGGACATTCAATTTCATAATGCCGCATTTCTCTACAATTTTATCACTGAACATTGATAGCCTATTTATTTCCCTTGCAATCAAGGGCTTGGGGGCCTTTTTAACCACATTTATAATAGAATCTCATTCCTTTCAGAGAAGTATTGGGGTGTTTCTTCCCACATTTACCGCAGAATGGAAATTCTTCTTTTCCCTTCCTCCCCTTATTTATATTTCTAGAGTGTTCAGATAATCTCTTCTTTTCATGGTTTTTTAAATTCATTGGACTTAGAGAATTCATTTTTTTTCTTGATAGCACATGAGACAATATCTTCATACGATGAGAAGGATTTTGAGACTAATGATCGATGGAGAAATAGTTTTAACCAATCAAAGAATTGATAAATATTACTCATTGGGTTACATATATAATCTGATGCATTCCTTACTAACATTGTCAAGGTGGCCTCATACTTTGCAACATTCTCATACTCATTTTTCCTCATTCTTAGAAATTGTCTTTCTATATCTGCTCGATGGTCACAAGGAATTTATTTTTCTCATAAAATCTCTTTAAACTCCCTCCATTCCATATTTTATACTTATTCATCCTCAATTGTGTTTTTAATTAATTACCAACATTTATCTGCATCTCCCGTGAGGTGATAAACTTCCATGACAACTTTTACCCATTTACTACTCCCCAAAGTATGAAATATTTTTTCTTAGGAACTTATCCATTTCTCAGCAATAAATGTATTTGTACACCCATTGAATGTTGGTGGTTTTTTCCTCATGAAGTGGTCTAACATTGATCCTCCAAATTGTTGATCGGGGTTCTCCATACGGGTAAGGTTATTATTCACAACCCGAGTGAGTTGTCCCAGTATGGTTATAAGATGATCAGAACCAATTGCATCACCCGATCCACTATAATTATTTGGAGTAGGAGGGAAATCCCTACATGGAGTATGTGTGTTGATATCGTTTCCATTCCTTCCACTAGGCACAATTTTTAAACAATAACATACACTAGATTAGTTTATGAATCATAATACATAATTCTAAACTTGTATAACACTTAACATAAATTGAAAAGTTTATGGATACAATCCATAATCATAAAAAAGTTTTCCTTTAGAATTTATGCAATCATAAATCCTTCATAATGGTTTGTAATGCAAATGTGAATTATCCTAAGCATATCCCCCAGGAGTGTCATAACCAAGAGTGAAACAAAGACCATTGTCGTGTACCAGGATACCCCGGATCAAGCCTGAAACTCCTTATCGAAGTTTTCACTCCTAGGTACATCTGTGGCAGAGCCGCCTCTATCTGCTCAGATCCAGACAGAGACATATTGGTTGGAAAGCTCACGAAATCTCTACCTTACCAAAATTCTAAGAAGTTATTCTATACTAATTGTCAAAGTCTATCTTAGGGTAATGTTCTCTAATCAGAGTTTTTATAAATATAGCATCAAATGTTTGTACTAAACTTCCTCTGATACCAACTATAATTTCCCAACCCCAGTTACCCAATGTCAGTGCAATATTACATAACATTTTCATGATAAAATGAATCATGTCCCAAAAACCGATCGATTAAGTAGCTTTGAAAGTACTAGATACATACATAAGTTTTACATTACATCTTGAAATAAAAAAAATGTGTCCACTTTCAACAATATTGTATCCATTATCCTTTTACTTCATGTTAATCGTAATATATTTTTTTCACATCCTGGGAAACATTAAACATAAGAAAGGGGTGATCTCAGATGCACAGTAAGGATAACAATATAGTGGAGACTATCATAAATAAGCATAAAAATTTAAGGAAACATATAAGACTAAAACAAAAGGATTTTAAACATAAACATCAGAATAATATGGAAAAGATAAATCAAATAATTCCATTTACTTATTCACATTGATATTATACTAGTATAATAAACACATGTAATATCAATAACCAATTTCATAATGAAAGAATGCATAATGTCGGACATCATAACCATATAGCAAAGCCCTCGTTCCAAGACAATAAATAAATTTTTTCAAGGCCTTCTACCAATAAAATAATTCGTCTCATGATTCCTACAGATTCATCGAGGATCTATAGTATGCTCCACCCATCACTTACTAAGTCCAATGCATTCGTCATATGAAAAGGTTGAAACATAACATCAATATTTATATTAAAATTCGCATACGAAATGTTAATACATTAACTATAAACCATGAATGGTATAAAAATATCTCATCCATAGTAAAACATATCACAAAACCCTTAATACAATATGGAATATTGTATCATAATAAATCAACATCAAGCAAGTATAAAATCCCTCAAAGGATGTTGACATAGATGAAATCAAAATTGTTGGAGAGAAATATCTCTTTCTATTTCGAAATAATTTAAAAGTATTGTAATTATAAAAGAAAACCTTTATTTTGAAAATATTCTTATAATCATTTTAGGAAAGATTTTAAGGTGTAATAATGGTAGAAAATAGACACACTCGCGTATATGTTAAAAAACCATTCTTTCCTAAATTCGTCGAAAAGGTCCTAAAGTACCTTGTTTAGAAATCGAAGAAAATATTCCTTCCAAAAATATTTATAAAAAAAGTGAATCAAGTGTAAAAATTAATTTAACCCATATTATAGGAAATTTAAAAATTTTATCAAATAAATATTTAAGAAACACTGATGATGATGATAAAGAGGTCCCAGTACGTAATCACGTATAAACAACAATGGAGAAAGAATAGATTGTAGAATTATACCTTACCTTGTACTTTTCATTAGTCGAGGGCATGTTAACCTAATGTATAATAGTTAAATAATTGTTATTAAATTATAAAAGAACCAAATACATAAATATGATATCATATATGTGTTGTACCTCTCGTACCCCTCGTGGTTTAATTTTCATGATCACAATCACTCTCCTTTTTATCTAATATTGTTTTCAAGTGTTTTTGTTAATAGGCATGATTTCAGGAGCAAGAAGTGGCAAAGGAAGAACAGTGGACTGTCTTTCAGTCCACCGGCCAACCGGTGGCTTCACCACCGGCCAGCCGATAGACCCTGGGTAGAAGGGACACCCACTGCCTTCTCACCGGCCAACCGGTGGCCTCCTCACCGGCCGACCGGTGGCACCCAGACAGAAGGCTGAGCTACTGTCTCAGCACCGGCCAACCGGTGGCCTCAGCACCGGCCAGCCGGTGGCGCCTGGACAGAAGCCCTCCTCCATTTTGCAAGCACCGGCCAACCGGTGGCCTAGCACCGGTCAGCCGGTGGAGCCAGTCAAACTAGTCGTTGGGCTTTGACCAGACCTGTCCACTTCCCTCCCAACGGCTCTGAAGGCCTCTCCAACGGCTCCGAAGCCTCCCAAAGGCCTTTTGAGGGTTCCCACTCTATAAATAAAGGACTAGGAAGCCCCGAACCATAACCCAATCCATACGGAAGCCCACGGGACACATTTTGATCATTTGGCGAACCTCCAGAGGATTCTTCCAAGGAACTCCAATAGCTCCAACTCACTTCCACATCCAAGGAGCACCACCATAGAAGCTTGGGATCACCCTTCATCAACTCCAATCAATCATTGGCGCCCAAGGCTTCTCCTCATTACGGTTTTTCATTATTTATCATTTTGAGCTTTAAATTGAGTTTGTGCCTACAAACTCCCATTTCTTTCATCCTCCATTCTTTTGGGTTTTCAAATCACCTTTAAGGTGTGAAGAGGTTTGTCAAGCCTTCCCTTTAAAAGGCTTGAGTCATAGGTGAGCTAGCCTTCACCTGTAAGAAGGCTAGTGGGTTCTTGCTCAACCAATAAAAGAAAGCTGTAATAGGTTCTAGACTAACCTTAAAGTCTAGTGGGTTTCTTGCTAAAACCATTAAAAAGCAAGCGGTAGTAAATCTATCAATGGTTGAGTTGGGAGCGGAGACGTAGGCTTGGGTTTAAGCCGAACTCCGTTATCATGCTTTGTGTCTTGCCTCTTTTATTTCCGCTGTATTCTTTACTTTGATTTTAAATTGTTAATTAATTTTTAAAAGGCAATTCACCCCCCCTCTTGCCATCACTTCTTCTCTTCTCCGCCCAACAATTGGTATCAGAGGAAAATTTGAGTAATACCTTCACCGGTTTCAAATTTAAGATCCATTGTGATGGCATCAACCTCTTTCTCCCCCGAAGGCTATTCTTTGGGTCGTGCTCCATTCTTTGATGGAACCGACTATAATTATTGGAAAACCCGCATGACCACTTTTCTTAGAAGCATTGGTTATCCCATTTATAAAATTTTCATGCATGGTTATTCACTTTCCTCTCCCGATGAATCCAAATGGACTCAAGCCGATATTAAAAATTTCGAGCTTGATGGCAAAGCCATGAACGCTCTTCATTGCGGCCTTGATCGTAATGAGTTCAATCGAGTTTCCACATGCACCTCATCACATGAAATCTGGAAACTATTGGAGGTTACCCATGAGGGGACCAACAAAGTCAAGGACACTCGATTGGATATGCTCCGTCAAGATTTTGAGTCTTTCACCATGCATCCATCCGAATCAATTTCTGAAATGTTTACTCGCTTTACTGACGTTTGCAATGATAGAAAATCTCTTGGTGATGATGTGTCTGCAGAAACAATGGTCAAGAAGATCCTTTGGATCTTACCGAGCTCATGGGAACCAAAGGTCACGGCAATCCAAGAAGCAAAAGACATAAAGAACATGCCGTTCGAAGAGCTCATCGGATCCCTCATGACCTACGAGATCACCATGAGGAGGCAAGCTGAAAAAGAAGGCAAACCGATCAAAACTCCAAAGAACATCGCCTTCAAAGCTCAAAAAGAAAGCTCCTCCTCCTCCTCATCATCTTCCTCTTCAAGCGGCGATTCCGAAATGGAGAATCTTGCCCGCAAGATACACAAATTCATGAAGAAGCACAAGAAGAAGAAATCCCGCAAGGCTCGAAAGGAAAAACACGACGAAAAATCTGAGCCTGAGGTAACATGCTATGGGTGTGGCAAGAAAGGCCATTACAAGCCCGATTGCCCACTCAACAAGAAAAAGGCCAAGCAAAAGGAAAAGAAGAAGGCTTTCAAGGCCACATGGAGTGATAGCTCCACATCCTCCTCCTCCTCCTCCTCAAGTGACAATGGTAAAAAATGCCTAATGGCATTTCACTAGGTAACATCTTCCGACTCCTCATCCTCTTGTTCTTCAAATTCATTTAATAATTTGTCATATGAGGATCTCCAACATGCTAGAGATCAATTGGTGGAAGGTTTTCACGAACTTTCTTCCAAATTTGTTGCTTTAAAAAAGAATTTCAAAAAACATTCTTCCGAAAAGGAACAACTTCTCAAAGAGAAGGAAGACTTGACCCTTAAGATCCAAAACCTTCCCGATGTTGATTCTATGGAATCAACAATCAAAGATTTAAGGGAATCCCTAGCCAAGTTCACCCAAGGGGAACAAAATTTGACCAAATTGCTTGGTTCCCAACGCATATCTAGAACCACTGAAGGGCTTGGCTATTCCAAGAAAGCTTCCTCTTCCCATGCTCCAACTATTTTTGTAAGGGGGAGCTCCCAATTTAAATTTTGCAATTATTGTAAAAAACCCGGGCACTTAATTTATGAGTGCGATTGAAAAAATGCCCGGTATGGTAGGCCCAAAACCATTTTCCTTAACGATGAATTTTATAGTAGAAGACCCACCACTAGACAAGTATGGATTGAAAAATCCCTTTTAGCGAGTCTTACCGGACCAAAATTTGTCTCGGTTTCAAAAACCTCACCCCGGTGATTTGTTGTTTTTATTTAGGGGGAGTTAGGATCGTTTAAGCTTTTTTTCAAAATTTATCATTTCAAAATTTTCGATTCAAAACTTTCATTTCAAAATTTTCATTCAAAATTTTTGATTCAAAATTTTCAATTCAAAACTTTCAATTCAAATTTCAAAAATTTCAATTGCTTTAAATACTCTATCTTGTTTTTCAACGTTTCCCTCAATCAAGTTTTATGCCCCGTGCTATTTTGATAATCACAAAGGGGGAGAAATTCTTGGTTGATTGGGGGAAAAATCTTTTAAAGAATGCCTCTCATTTCAGTCTTTTTACATTACTTGTTTTGGTGATTGTGATCATCAAAATAGGGGGAGATTGTTTTACCTCTCGTACCCCTCGTGGTTTAATTTTCATGATAACAATCACTCTCCTTTTTATCTAATCTTGTTTTCTAGTGTTTTTGTTAATAGGCATGATTTCAGGAGCAAGAAGTGGCAAAGGAAGAACAGTGGACTGTCTTTCAGTCCACCGGCCAACCGGTGGCTTCACCACCGGCCAACCATTGGACCCTGGGCAGAAGGGACACCCACTGCCTTCTCACCGGCCAACCGATGGCCTCCTCACCGGCCGACCGGTGGCACCCAGACAGAAGGCTGAGCTACTGTCTCAGCACCGGCCAACCGGTGGCCTCAGCACCGGCCATCCGGTGGCGCCTGGACAGAAGCCCTCCTCCATTTTGCAAGCACCGGCCAACCGGTGGCCTAGCACCGGTCAACCGGTGGAGCCAGTCAAACTAGCCGTTGGGCTTTGACCAGACCTGTCCACTTGCCTCCCAACGGCTCCGAAGGCCTCTCCAACAGCTCCGAAGCCTCCCAAAGGCCTTTTGAGGGTTCCCCCTCTATAAATAAAGGACTAGGAAGCCCCGGAACACAACCCAAGCCATACGGAATCCCACGGGACACATTTTGATCATTTGGCGAACCTCCGGAGGATTCTTCCAAGGAACTCCAATAGCTCCAACTCACTTCCACATCCAAGGAGCACCACCATAGAAGCTTGGGAGCACCCTTCATCAAATCCAATCAATCATTGGTGCCCAAGGCTTCTCCTCATTACAGATTTTCATTATTTATCATTTTGAGCTTTAAATTGAGTTTGTTCCTACAAACTCCCATTTCTCTCATCCTCTATTCTTTTGGGTTTTCACATCACCTTTAAGGTGTGAAGAGGTTAGTCAAGCCTTCCCTTTAAAAGGCTTGAGTCATAGGTGAGCTAGCCTTCACCTGTAAGAAGGCTAGTGGGTTCTTGCTCAACCAATAAAAGCAAGCTGTAATAGGTTATAGACTGACCTTAAAGTCTAGTGGGTTTCTTGCTAAAACCATTAAAAAGCAAGTGGTAGTAAATCTCTCAATGGTTGAGTTGGGAGAGGAGACGTAGGCTTGGGTTTAAGCCGAACTCCGTTATCAAGCTTTGTGTCTTGCCTCTTTTATTTCCGCTGCATTCTTTACTTTGATTTTAAATTGTTAATTAATTTTTAAAAGGCAATTCACCCCCCCTCTTGCCATCACTTCTTCTCTTCTCCGCCCAACAATATGGTCTTCTAATATTGCTTTGTTAATAATATTTCAGTAGTATCATTGTTTCAGGTGTTAACTGATTCATTTTCCTTTATATGTTTGGTTATGTTAGCCACATTTTTTATGGATAGGATGTATTTAATTCATATCTATAATGATATTAAGTTCTTTAAAATTATTTTTAATCATAAAATTAGCCTTGAATGGTTACGATGGGGTATAAATCTTATCACGCTTGTGGGGACGGTAATCCGTTCGTACGAATGAGTGACGATAAAAATATATTGGTGGTGAAATAATATATAATTGGATGGTATATCATATATAAAAAATCCTTAACATGTTATATTTATTATTTACATCAGTTATACTCATTATTTTATCCATCCAAAAAATGAACTGTTTTAATAACAAACTACACCACGACGTGGAGACGGTAAGTTGTACGTAAGCACTTATGATGACTTCTCATTCATAGGATGGATAAAATTATGAATATGGTTGTACAATATTTATAATAACATCACAGTATGTATATGGTAATATAGTTATTTTTTTGGTATGGATACAACAAATAAACAGGAAGTGGACTAGAAAATAACATTGAAAGAGGTGGTGAAATTATTACCTCTTCTTCGGGTGTTTCCATTTGAGTTGATCAAAAGGGCCCCATAGGTTGAATTTATGATAAATGTAAGGCCACTAGGTCAAAGTGAGGGTAGTTTGAAGGATATTTTAGAAGGTTTTGTCCTATCCAAATGGCTTTGGAGGTGTGATTTTGAGAAAAGGGGATGTACCCTTTTATAAGAGAGGTGAGGGTTACTTTAGGAAAAGATTGAAAAATTATTTTATTATACAATAATATTCTTATTATATTGGACCCAAAATGATTTATTTCGAGGATAAGGTAAGGATGGGTTGAAAAACTCCCAAAAAATATGTTTTATACAGGTTTAGGTCACCATATTACCCTTATCTTTTTGATTTAACTATAATTTAAATAGTTTAGCTTTTACTATGTATTCTATTATTATTATAATAAATAGTTAATAAACATACTATAAAAAACCTTGAGAACCCCAAGTGGTTAATTATTTATATATATAATCTTATCTATGTACTTTTACTGAACCATATATTTTTAGGAATATTATATCAACTAATAATATAGTATTGGTTTTAAAAACGCGTTTATGTCAATTTTGACTTTATTTAGTATTTTGTTTTTTTGGAAGTCATAACAACTTTATCGATTCGAAAGAAATTTATTTAATAAACCCTAAAATGTCATATTAACCTATAAAATTTCTTTAATTTATCAAAAGTCAAAATTTACATTTATTTGGATATTTATAATATCAGTTATTTTAATCTTTCAATAATAAGGTTATTATAGTATCATCATTATGTCATAAATAAATTTAATTATTTAGTGTCTAAAAATTATAAATAAAATACCATTATATACGAAATATTTTTTTGTTTCAAATTAATAATTATAGGAAAATTTATCTTATTTATAAAACTATATTAAAAAATTGGTTAGTTATTATACTTTGAATTTAACACTTTTAACTCTTTTTAAATAAAATAATAATAATTGTTCTAATCTAATCCAAGTCGACCATAAGGATCATATTTAATTCTTAAGGTTGGTTTTGGTCGAAATTCACTTATCCAATAGAATTAAGACATTTTTTATGGTAATTATAATAATATTTTTTACCTTTGATTGCCCTATTTAATTATAACCATGGAAAATAAAAGTAAAAATTTACTATTCACCAAAAATTATTTCCATCTTATTGAACCAAATTTTACTTACTGGTGTTAACCATGTCTCTTGGAGTTTTTAAATTCAATTCACAAAAGTGGTAAAATTACGTTTTATGCTAATTTACAAATGCGCCTTGAAGGTGGGTAAAAGACTGTAAAAAGTTCAATAAAATTTTATATATCAATTATTATTATAAAATATCCCCAATGAATTTAATTGAACATATATAGGTATTATTTATCCATTTTTACCAAATATAAATTTAAATAAAATAAATAATTATTAAAAAAAAGCCAGTTTTAAACAATAAAACAATGTTTTTCGCTATTAATAAAAAATTGTATGTTTTCAGAAAAATACCAAAAATTCATCCTAAGATATTTTTGATATTTAAAATCCAAAAATGAATTCCATTTTGAAAAATAAAATTTATAAAATTTCAGAAGGTCTGTATTATTATTCATAACGGCTATTTTGATTGGTCGTGGTGTGTTATAACTCAAATTTGTGTACAACACAAGCTATTGTATTATTCAAAGTGAAGCGTATTGTAGAATCATGTGGTGTTACAGTTAGGTTATTTAAGGATTTTATTGTTTTTTGTGGATTTGGGGATTTTTTTATTCTTATGTTTTTCTGGATTTTAGGGTTATTAGGGTTTTTAAGGGTTTTGGGGGGTTTAAGGGTTTTAAAAAGTTTTATGTATTTTCATGTTTTTACGGATTTGTTATGGATTTATAGGGTTTTTGGGTTTTTAAGGGTTTTAGGGATTTTATATTTTTAGGTCTTATGTGTTTTAGCAATTCTGGACCTTTTGCGGTTTTAGGGATTTTTTTGTTGGTTGGTGGGGGTGTGGGTAGGGGTCTTCATTGGTTTTTAGTGTTTTTAGGGGTTTTAGTGATTTTTTTGTATTTAGGGGTCTTTTGGGGTATTCCATGGATTTCAGGGGTTGGGGGTGTTCAGTGTTTTTAGGGGGATTATGGTTTTTAAGGATTTTAATGTTTTAGTGTTGTTTATATTTTTTATGGTTTAAGGGTTATTATGTCTTTTAGTGATTTTTAGGGGTTTTTAGGGTTTTAGGGATTTATGAGGTTTTATGTTTTTTATGGTTTTTAAGGGTTTTTATGGTTTTTTATGGTTTTTAGGGGTTTTATGGTTTTTTTGTTGTTAGGGATTTTAGGGGTTTTTGTGTGTTTCAAGATTTTTATAGTGTTATTTAGGGGTTAAGAACATTAAGGGTCTTTTACTGGTTTTCAGGGTAATTTAGGGTTTTAGGATTTTTAGTGACTTTTAGGGAATTTGTGGGGTTTAGGGTTTCTAGGGGATTTTGGATTTTAAGGGAACTACATGTTTTTTGGGTTTTATTACGATTTAGGTTTTTATGATTTTTAGGGATTTATGTGTTTTAGGGTTTTTAGTATTTTCATGGTTTTAGGGCCTTTATGAACATTTAGAGTTTTTAGGGGGTTTATGGGTTTCATAGTTTATTATGTTTTTCTTGGTGTTTCCAGGGTTTTTTTTTCAGTTTTAGGGTCTTTAGGGGTTTTAAATAATTTCATGGTCTTTATGGTTTTTTTCTAATTTTTTGTGCTTTTTGAGATTTTCAAGGGTCCTAGAGTTTTTAGAGGCATTTCATGGGATTTTAGGTTTTTTAGGGTTTTAGGGATTCTAGGGTTTTAGGGTTTTTTGGGTTTTTAATTGGTTTTAGGGGTTTAAGGTTTTTAGTGTTTTTAGGGGTTTATAGTTTTTGTAGTGTTTTGGGGGTTTTTTATTTCATAGTTTTTATGGTTTTTTGGGTTTTTAGTTTTTTTTAGGTGGGGGTTAATATTTTATAGGGTATTGAAGGTTTTCTTAGTGTATTAGGGTTTTCTATGGTTTTCTTAGGTTTTTCAATGGGTTTGGGATTTTAGTGTTTCCGGGTTTTAAAGGGGTTTTGGGATTTAAAAGTTATAGGGGTTTTAGGTTTTTTAAAGATATTATATTTTTTGGGGTTTTAAGGGTTGTTAGGGTTTCTATGGGGGTTTAGGGTTTTTTAAATTTATTGGAATTTTTTATCGTTTTTGGGGTTCATTTTGTGTTTGTAGTGTTTATTGTATTTTTTAGGGTTGTTGGGATTTTTCATATTTTTTGGGGTTTTTTGGGTTTTTAAGGTTGGTTAAGGTTTTTTGAAGTTTAGGGTTTATTGTGTAGGATATTGGGTTTATGTTATAGGGTATTGGGTTTGGGGGGTATATTTTAGGGTTTATGATGTAGGGTTTAGGGTTTATAGAGTAGGATATAGGGTTTATGTTGTAGGGTTTAGGGATGAGGGTGTTGGGTATTGGGATTAGGGAGTAGGGTATAGGGATTGGGGTGTATGGTATATGGTTTAGGCTGTATGGTTTAGGGTTTTTGGGTGTAGGGTATATGTTTTATGGTGTAAGGTGTATGGTTAAGTGTGTCGAGTTTAGGGTTTAGGTTGTAGATTATTATCTTTATATTGTAGTGTTTAGAGAGGTGGGTATAAGGATTAGGATGTTGGATTAATGTTTTAGGGTGCATGGTATTGGTTTTAGGATGCATGGTTTTTGTCTTGTTGGGTAGGGTATAGGGTTTTCGGTTTGGGATTATGGTTTAGGATGTATGGTATATGTTTTGGGTGTAGTGTTTAGGTTTTAGGGTGTAGGGTATGTGGTTTAGTGTGTAGGGTTTAGGTTTAGGGTGCAGGGTACACCATAGGAAAAATGGGCTTTTGCGACCGGTTATTTGCGAAGGGAATAGATTATGTCCCAAATAGTCCGTCGAAGAGATTATTTGCAACGGGTACCCTAATCCCATCGCAAATAATTAGTTTTTTGTGATGGGATTAGTGGTCCCGTCATAAAAGGTTTGGCGTGGATTGCGCACCAAACCGTGGGAATGGTATTTGCGATTGGGGGGGGGCTCTCCATCTCAAATACCTGGCGACGGTAAATACTATTTGTGACGATATATTCCCCCATTGCAAATAGTGTGTCGATAGATCACAATTTGCGAAGGGACCCATCACAAACACCCTTTTAACCACCGACAGTAATTAATGCAGCTGAAGGAATTTGCGCCGGGGGTCCCATCAGAAATAGTACCATCACAAATAATCTAACATATATATTCCCCCATCCATTTTTTCATTCTTCCTCTCAATTCCTCATTTCTCGCTCTCTAAAAACAAATTTTATAGTTAAAATTTCTATGAGTTGAATTTTTTGTATGAACAAGTTTTGAATTTTTCTACACCTACAAAAGATCATGTTTAAAGGTATTTATGTTTTAAATTATTTAATATTTATTTCATTTTTATATTAATTTTATTAATTTTTAATTTTTGTAATTAAATTAGATTTAGATAGTTTTTATCATGAGTATTTTTTTGCAATAATAAATTCAAATTAGTAGTAATAATTATTCATAATAAGTAGTTACTAGGAATTATTAATGATAATTAATAATGAATAGGAATAATTAGTACTAATTAGTAATTAGTAGCGACAATTTGCGGAAACTTGCATTAATTAATATTAATTAACGCAAATTAGTAATAATTAGTTGTAATTCATAGTAATTAGGAATAAATAGTAATAATTAGTAAAAAATAGTAAAAAATACTAATACTTAGTAATAAATACTAATAAATACTAATAATTAGTAGTATATACTAATAAATACTAATAATTTGTAATAAATACTAATAAATACTAATAACTAGTAATAAATACTAATAAATACTAATAATTACTAATAATTACTAATAATTACTAATAATTAGTAATTATTTGTAATAAATTGTCAATAATTAGTAGTAATTAGTTAATAATTAGCAATAATTAGGAATAATAAGTAATAATTAGCAATAATTAGCAATAATTAGCAATAATTAGCAATAATTAGGAATAAATACTAATAAATACTAACAATTAGGAATAAATACTAATAAATACAAATAATTCCTAATAATTAGTAATAATTAGGAATAATTATCATTAAGTATCATTAATTAGAAATAAATAAGAATAATTTCCATTAATTAAGAATAATTGGCATTAATTAAAAATAATAAGAAATAATTAGCAATAAATATGAACAAATACTAGAAAATACTGATAAATACTAATAAATATTATTCAATATTATTCAATACAAATAATTAGTAAAAATTAGTAAAAATTAGTATAAATTAGTAATAATTAGTAATAATTAGTAATAATTAGTAATAATTAGTAATAATTAGTAATAATTAGAAATAATAGGAATAATTAGTAATAATAGGAATAATTAGTATTAATTAGATTTAATTAGTATTAATTAGTAATAATTAGTAACAATTAGTAATAATTAGAAACAATTAGTATTAATTACTATTAATTAGTATTAATTAGTAGTAATTAGTAGAAATTTTTAGTAATTAGTATTAAATAGTAGTAATTAGTAGTAATTTGTACTTATTTGCACTAATTAGTTCTAATTAGTAATAATTAGTAATAATTAGTAATAATTAGAAGTAATTAGTAATAATTAGTAGTGATTAGTAATAATTAGTAATAATTTGACTTAATTGGTATTAATTAGTATTAATTAGTATTATTTATTAATAATTAGTAATAATTAGTAATAATTAGTAATAATTAGTAATAATTAGAAATAATAAATAATAATTAGTAATAATTAGTAAAAATTAGTAAAAATTTGTATTAATTAGTAAAAATTAGTATTAATTAGTAATAATTAGTATTCATTTGTAATAATTAGTAATAATTAGTAATAATTAGTAATAATTATTAATAATTAGTAATAATTAGTAATAATTAGTAATAATTAGTATTAATTACTTTTAATTTGAAATAATTACAAATAAATAGGGATAAATAGAAATAATAAGTAATAAATAGGGATTAATAGGGATAATTAGAAATAATTAGAAATAATTGGTAATGGATAAGGATAATTTTTATAAATTGTAAGAACATGGATCTATTTTCGGTGGAATGGTGACCCTCATATTTCTCAATGACTCTTCTCCTTTCAACTATCACTGACTCAAAACATTATGGAAAATGTGATACTATGTATAAATATCCAATCTCACATGCACGAGATTGGATATGAATTCATAGGACCACATTTTTCATAATGTTTTCAGACGGTGACAGTTTCAAGAAGATGATTCATCGACAAAATGAGGGATCTTTTGTCTGATGAATCATTTACTTGCATATTTCTCACACTAAAATCACAATGAAAAATCTAGTCTGAGGTACTCTTATGATTTTAATATGAACAGAAATGGATATGCATACCTTTGATAAAATTCTTTATTGTTATTTTTGTGTGAGAAAGTTGTATGTAAATGATCCATATGACAAAAGAGTAGCCTCCGATCAAATGTAAATTATGTAACTCTTAATTAGAGGTAATTAGTAAGAAGTACCAGTAATTATTTATCTACTATTTTTTGGATAATGTTTGTCTTATTTCCAGTTATTGAAAAATAGTCAGGATTTAATATTTTATAGAAAAATATGGACCAAGGAAGTCGACAACAGTCATTATTAGATGTCCTCTATTGGATAAATCAGCGTAGAAATCCAAACGGTACTGGTTTAAATCCATTATATAATAAAGGTGTTGAATCATTCTTATAATTTTTATCATCAAAACTGGAATTTGTTTCAGAAGGTACAATTATGTTTCCTTGTAAAAAATGTGCTCTAAGAACATTTGACCCACTTAAAAACATTGAGGACATCTCTTGCATTATGGTTTTATACCATATTATGTCTTTTGGTATCAAAACGATGAACATAGTTCTAGATAAGATACTAATAATTTGATTTTGTATCCATCACAGTTTCAAAATTTTGTACATGATGTTGTTGGTCCATCTGTTCTACAAACTGAAACTCCGGATGATATTGATTTAACTCCTGAGTTGGCGCCATATGGATTTTAATAGTTTTTTAGGTCTTTTGATGTGTAATTATATCCTTGTTGCACGATAAAAAAATTAGAATGATTTTCAAAATATATGGTTATTAAATAAGCTAATGTAATGTCAAACACTTGTTTTGATCAGATATTTTCTTTGGTTAAATCAATGTTACCTAAAGGAAATATGTTTCCTTCAAATTAATATAAGATAAAGAAGTTGTTTCATAATATAGACCTTAGGTATCAGTGGATTCATGAATGTGAAAATGATTTCATCTTATACTCTGGTGAAAATTAGTCGTTGGAAAGTTGTCCCACATGTGGAGAATCGATGTATAAAGATGCTCAAACAGGGAAGTCTGGATCGATTCCTATAAAACAGTTATGATATTTCCTACTTACACCCATATTGTAGTGTTAATTTATGTCTCAGAACACAACAAAAATGAGGTCTTGGAAGAAAATAAAGATTTCAACTATTAAAAGCTTTAATCATCCATCTGGTGGTGATTCATGGAAACATTTTGACCGAGTGCATCCATATTTTGATTTAGAAGACCAGAACATGTGATTGGGTCTTTCCACTGATGGTTTCAATCCATTTGGTTATTACGGTAGTCAGTATTCATGTAGGCCTGTCTTTGTAACTCCGTAAAATTTACCTCTATGGATGTTGATGAAGAATCCTTATATATTTTTGCACTTATTAATCTTAGGACATCTGAAAAAGAATATTGATGTTTATTTGAAACCATTGATTTATATGTAAAATTCATTGTGGAGTAATGGTGTTAGTACATATGATGTTGTTCCGAAACAATATTTACAAATAAAAGCTGCATTGATATGGTAAATTAGTGACATCCCAATATATCACAAGTTATTTGGTTGGTGTAGACATGGTAAGAAATCACTTCCATACTGTATGCGAGACAACAAAGAATTTATGATCTTAAATGGTAAAAAATCTTGCTACATTGTAGATTTATTCTAGCCAATCATCCTTTTCAGAGGAGAAAATCTCATTTTAGAAAAGGAACAATTGAAAGGGATGGACCTCCAAAAATTATATCGGTACATAGTAAAAATCAGTAGTATTTTCCTTACCTCCCATCACCTTTGGACCAATAATAAACCAACATAAAATTCATGTATTTGGTAAAAAACACAATTGGATAAAAAATAATTTTTTTGGGATCTACCATATTGTTCTGATTTGTAGGTCCGCCACATGTTGGATGTCATCCATATTGAGTAGAACTATTTTGATAATTTGTTTCATGCAGTTTAGGTTACAATAGGTAAGACCAAACACAATGTAAATGCACGATTAGATGCTTCCCAAATTTGTAGGAGACCAGAACGTGAACTGTTTGAAAATGTCAGATCATAGAGTTCAATGAATCCAAAAGTATCTTATACGCTATCCACAAATATTTTCTTATTATTTTGTCAATGGATTGTAGATTTGAGACTTTCAAATGGATATGATTCCAATTTGGAAAGATGTGTTAGGAATGGTCATATTACCGGGTTAAAAAGGCATGATTTTCATGGTATAACAGAAATAATTATGCCTATTTGATTAAGAGGTTTGTTGAATTATATGATTTGGTATTCGATAATAGGCATATCATATTTTCTTTGAGACATTTGTTCGGTGACAAAAGACTACGACATGCTATGAAAACTAGAAGAATATGTTGTTGTAATTATATGTAAACTGGAAAAAATATTTCCACTGGATTTATCTGACTCAATGGAACATTTAATATTACATTGTCTATATGAAGAAAAATTTGGAGGTCCAGAACAGTTTCAATGGATGTACCCATTCTGTAGATGCATGCACAAATTGAAAAAAAAAGTATGTTACAAAGCATCAGTTGAAGACTCAATTGCTGAAGATTATTTTAAAGAGGAAATTTCTTTTTGCTGCTCTCATTATTTTGATTCTAAATATCTATCAAAACATAACCACATGGATAGTAATTAGGGGAATGTTGATGATGAACTGGAAAATCAATTATCAGTTTTAAATTGGCTAGAGCTTGGCTTCGGTAGAGTTCATGAATGGCGAATTTCAGATGATGAACATCAAATATCTTATAAATATGTTCGACTCAAATGTTAATAAATGACATAATTTTTACTGTGAGTTCTTCAATCACATATTCTATAATTTATGTTACAATAAGTACACATATTTTATTTTTAGGTTATATGATAATCATATCAAGAAATAGATTCCACAAATTACAGCAGCTGCTCTTGAAGAATGCAGGGAAAAAAAATTCCCAATTGTTTTTAAAACTGGTAACATAACATATTGATGGTTTAATATGTCAATTAAGTTTATTATTTATTATATTGATAATTGGTTTAAAAAAATTCAGGTGTCACATCATGCGGATAAAATTGATAAGTGACTGTGTATATTGAGTAACCAATCATCCAAAATGTTTAAATATTATAATGTATTTGTGGTTAATGGTTTTCGATTGAATAAACATGAATATGGGGAATAAAATGAAAATGAACAATAGAGTTTTCTTGAATGGATCTCATCATATAGAAACTGAAGTTTATTTTTACGGCATGCTGGATGAAATTATTGAACTGTGTTATCTAGGACAAAATTGCATAACAATGTTTAAATGTCAGTGGTTGGATACTGATAGAGGCTTTCATGTTCGTCCGACTTATAGAATCATTGATATTAAAAATTAATGTCTTCTTGTAGTAAATGAACCATTTTTACTAGATCAATTGGCAAATCAAATTTATTATGCAATGTATTGTGCTACCTCAAGAGACCTGAGTGATTAGTGGAGCATAATAAAAATTAAATCTTGGGAAAATCAGTTTACTAAAATTGAATTTGGTTCCACTGAAGTTCAAGGAATTGAAATTTTTTAAGAGTCTACTCAAAATCCATCTTTTTGACAAAGAGACATGAATATCGATGATGAAACCACACAATTAAAGTTTGATAGTGATGATGATGTTAATGATGTAACAAATTAATTTAAAATGGAAGGAGATGATGAAATTGAAGCTCATATGAATATTGATCATGCATAGGAGGAATATGAAGACATTGGCATTGTGAGATATGAAGATGGTGATGAAGGTGAAAATTAACATAGTTAAATGCTGGTTATAATCATAACTATTATATATCTATATATAATAGTTATTTTCAACTATTTTCTACCAACAATAATTTTTAGTTTCATAAGGATGATGATCTATTTCATGAGTTGCAAGAGGCTAACCTGACGTTAGATGAGGTGGTTTTGGGATCATCTGATCGTTAGCCTACTGGCAGTTTAGGGTGTACATGGAGGGGGTGCGGTCTTGCTCGACTGATGATTCTTGAACCTATCCCCGAGCGACATCCATGTCTTGTCTTTGACCCATGCTTGTAGAGTTATGGTAACTTATGTATTTTAGTTAGCTTTCATTAAATCATTTATATACTAATTGTTTGATTATTTTATATTTTTTCAAAGTTTTTCGCATATAGCTATTGGACATGGGAGTGATATCTTGTGCAACTTTTTTTCACATCCATGGATCTCATAAGAATAGATTCACGTTGATGTGCAGCTCGGCATGTTCATTCATTGGATGGTACGTAAAAAAAATATTTATTTTAAAAATTTATTTTATTAATAGCTTGATATTACAAATTATTTGCGTGGTTTTTGGAATCCCATCAATGATTGCATGCACGATGCTATCCACGCAACATGGGAGCTATCAATGTGTGACCATTTCTGTCAGTTTTTGCACAATTTCAGAAGGATAAACATGAATAAAGCCTAGGTGTAAGTATTTGATGAGTCGTGTAGAGCCCACTAACAAAAGTAATTTTCATCTCATGCTTGGGATGGATTATGTTCACACTGGTTGGGTGTTATATTTGAGAGGATATCTTCATTGGGGCGACCGAAGCAGGGGATATTGGAGGTGACACATCAAGCCAATAGCCGTACATTCAGTACACATAGGGAGCATCTGGTAGGTAATTTATTTAAATATTTTATATAACATTAAATATAAAAAATTTATTTTATATTCATATAGGTAGTCAAGTAGCCCGATATTATAAAGTACGACATTTATCAGAGGATGTACAGTGATCCAAAAACCGAAGAGATTAGAGTTGATCACCAGTATCAGATTGTGGTCATTATTATTTCTTTTTCAGTTTGAAAATTATCGGCATAAAATATTTTTAATATTTCAATTTAAAATTTGAACTGATGGAGTCATATGAGTCTACGACCTGTCAGACACACGTTATGAGTCAGGCCCAGACGGTTGATCAGACTAGTGCCCACCATTTTGATGAGGCGACATGGATGCAGGCGACACAATATGGCATCGAGAAGGGTCGAGTAGTTGGTATCGACTCTCATTTAACTCATGGTACTGATTATAGCACTATTGCGATGTCATCGTCCGAATCAAGAGAAGCTTATGGAGAGACATCATCTTCTAGGTCATAGTATCCGGAGTAGCTTCAAGCTCATAGTGCGCTTATAGAGAGTTGGTGTAAGCTGTAGGAAAAGACGTGTCAGTAGTAGTAGCAGCATCACGAGGAGGAGACGCGTTGATGGCAGCAGCAACATCAAAAGTAGATGGAGTACATGCGTCATCTGACTCGCACTTTAGAGATGGAGTTTTCTCTACCATCTCCTCCTGCTCCTCTACCTACTCCAGAAGACTATCCCGTAGTTACTTTTTTTAGCGTTAAAACATTTGAATTCAAAGATTGTTGTAATATTAACAATTTATAGTATCTTTCTTATATATTGGTGTGAATATTGCACAATTTATTTATATTTTATATTTTATTTATAATATTTTAATATTTTAATATTTTAATCTTTATTATTAGTATTATTTTCTTAATGTTTTTTGATTTAATTAATAATAATAATAAATTTTTATAATTTTTTTTATATTTTTTGCGAATATTGATAATTTTATTATTTTATAATGTTATTATTTTAATTGTAATAATATTATTTTTTCATAAATATTAATAATAATAACAACATTATTATTAAATTATTATTATTATTTTATTATTAATATTATAATAATATAATTTTTTTATATTATTAATATTAGTATTATTATTATATAATATAATATTATTTATATTAATAGTATTAATAATAATAATTTTTTTTAATATTAAATTATGATAATTTTAGTGAATATATATTTTTTATTTTATTAAGTATTTGTGAGGGGTCCTTTTGAGATGGGACCCCATCACAAATTGTTTATACATTTCGTAAATAAGTATTTGCGATGGGAAAGCTGGACCATTGCAATTACGAATTTGTGATGGCCCCATCACAATAGGTTTATATATATATATAATCTATATAATTGGAAAACTATTTGCGATGCCATTTTCATCAATGGGCTATTTGAGACGGGACCCCGTCGCAATAGCTCATTTGCGACGGTATCTCGTCGCAAATAGCCCATCACAAATACCTCAAATTCAAGCAGTGTTATTGGGTTTAGGGTGTAGGTTTTAGTGTTTATAGTGCAGGGTATAAGGTGTAGGGTTTAATGTTTGGGGTGTAGGGTATAATGTGTTTTATGGTTTAGGGTGTAGGTTTTATGGTTTATGGTGTAGGGTTTAGGGTTTAGGGTTTAGGGTTTATGGTATAAGTTATAGGGTTTAGGGTGTATGTTTTAAGGTTTTGGGTGTTGGGTATAGGTTTTAGGTTGTACGGTGTAGGGTTTATGGTGTAGGATTTAGGGTTTAGATTTAAAGTATAGGGTCGAGGGTTTGGGGTTTAGGTTATAGTGTTTAGGGTATATGATTTACCGTATGGGGTATAGTGTGTTGGGAATAGGGTTATGGTTTATTAGTTTACTGTAAATTCTCACCCATTCTTATTGGGTTGAGAGGGTAGTAATATGGTACTTGTTCTTAAGAGACATCAACAACCAAGGCTATAAATAAATTCGAAAGGACTTCAATTAATGTGGGGTACAATTTTCCCTTAAAGAGTAAAACAACTATCAAAACCATCCATAACGAAACAAACCTCTGTATTATGCGTGATAATAATGGAAGACAATTCAACATTTCATTAATCAATTTCATACTAAATTCATGTACCACAGGAGAAGAATTCAAAATCAAAGTAAAAATTGTAAGACTATAAAACCAAAAAAACACAAAGACAACTACAAATCTAGATCTCTACAAGATCCATGCTCAAACATCACAAGATTTCCCAATTATCACAATGTGGTGCTAAATATGTGTGATATTATACCTTTTCCCATGTTACAATATATGACATCTATAGAAGCGCTGTAGTGCCAAAGAATGTGTGAGTACTAATACTTATTAGGTTTTCCCCAATGTCTTCCCTAATCATACCACTAGCATAGAACATATAAGAAACATTGAAATCAAACAATTTACAAGAAAGAATTTCAAAAATAGTTTATAACTAAATATAAACAAAATCGATATTAAAAAGTTTTCCATGAAATATACATAAACTATTCTTTAAATCATTTATCCTTACTTTTGGGTGTAACCATTCCATTCCACATATCCTCACAGCCAACCATGCATAAAACATGGAAGATGGAGAAATCCCTGACCATTATCCATCTTAGTAATGATAGGGGAGACTTCATAACCTTATCTAACCCAAATGCACCTAAATTTTGGACAAGGGGTATCCCTAAACCTTATCCATCCCAGTAATGATGTGGGAGACTCTGGACCTTTATCTATCCCAAATGCACATGAACACACATAACTAGGTATCCCAAAAACCATTCTAATACAAGCATTTTATCCATTTCAATAAAACCATTTTTTTATATAAAAAACCTTTCAAATAGAATAATTCCACACATTTCAATAAAAATATCCTTTTATTGAATTTTTTTATTAAATAATTTTACATAATTCATGCATATCCATATTTTAATATCAACATATTAAAATAAAGAAACACAATCAATTTCCACAAAACACCCAGTTTACACAATTTTCTAAACCGTCACTAAAGAAGGCTTTCAAATTAGAAATTCAAAAATAATTAAAAATAAATTTCAATCAACGAAATAAATTTAAAATAAAGGCTTCATGTTCTAAATAGAGGAGTCAAGAGTAAAGCCACTTACATCGAGAATTTTGGCGAAAACGATAAACGACACAAAAAATGTTCCAGAAATAGGGTTAAATCTAAAAAAAACCAAAAATAGATCTTTTTCCCTATCATAAAATAGTCCAAAACTAGACATATTTTTCATCCACAACCATAGATATTCCCACAAAAGGTGTAGATACAAGAAACTAAGAGAGTGGGTGAGGTAGATCTAAGATAAAAATTAAGAACAATGAAGAAAAATTACATACCACAAGAATAGAGTTTCAACACACCAAGGGATGGCTCCAAATCACTTACAATTGAATGGGGAGAGGTTCTACGACATTTGAGAGACAAAAAACCCAATTTAGGGCCATTTTTGGTAAAACAAACAAGGCACATAGAGGTAAAAATGAGTAAGATCTACAATTTAAGGATTTAACTTTGACTTGTGCATGGTTTAGTCACACGGTTAGGCAAACCAAGTGCTAACCATTCTCCAACCACTGCCTTAATGATGGACCTCACACATTCTCCTTGAACAGTATACAACCCCAGTGCCAACCATGTTGAAGCCAATACCTCAAAAACTCATAAAATTATTTTCAAAGAACATGGTTTCCACTTGGTGGATACAAAATTTGGTCCATCCATGTGCCTCCCATGTGCCTTCCATAAATCTATTTTCACTCTATACACAGTTTCCTACAAGTGTTTTACAATTTCCACAAATCGTTCACCACATGAGAACCTAAATAAAATCCCCAAAAACTCTAAAAAAGTTCTCCAAAGACTCAAAAAATCACCCTTAAACTTTATATAATAAAAAACAATAAAAACAAGGTTACATAATAGAAACCATGGGTACTAAATTCTACCCACTATTGGTCTTTCAATCCCATTAAAGTAGAAACCCACCATTTCTCTGAAACAGTTCTAGCCATTTCTCTTTCATTTCCTTCTCGAGTTCCCAAGTATCATCTAGAATCTGTCCATGTTTCCACAAAACCTATAGTAGATTGATGAATTTTCCACACAAGACATTATCTTGACTATCCAGAATGTACACTAAGATATATAAAAAATAATCACATGACATTAGGGAAGTGAGATCCTATTTGATCACATGGTCACAGTCAGGTTGATTATTTTTAAAATAAGACACATGGAATACATTATGGACCACACTAAATTGTGGTGGTAATGAAAAGTTATATTCCACCTCACTAATGCAATATACTATCTAAAAGGTCCTATGTTTCATAGAGATAACTTTCCCTTCATCTCAAAACATTGATGTCCGATCCATGAAGAAATACTCAATAATATAGGGCCACTCACTGCGAATGAAAATAGACCTTGAAGATGATCCACCAAATATTTCTGAAAACTAAGGGCCATCTCCATACTATTTCTGATCAACTAATTGTTCTCCATAGTTTCATGGATAGGGCTCAGTTGAACTAGTTAATTATCACAAGTTTCCACCCAACAAAGTGGAAAATTAAAAGGATCCTCATACAAAGATTTAAATAGAGACATATGTATCGAGGCCTAATTGATGTTGTTATATGGGAAATCCACCAACATCATCTGCTCTTCCAATGACCCACTAAAATACATTACACAAGCCCGTAACATGTCATCATATGTTGGTATCATCCACCTGGATTTCCCATCCATCTGAGGATGATACACTTTACTCATTGTCAATTGATCACCAAGAGCTTTCTATAAGGATTTTCAAAAATGATATGTAAACCACTTATGAGATATAGATTTTGGACATATCATCCACCATATGAGTTTCAAAAATAAGGAAGAAATGGGCCAAATTTTTTAGCTAATCCCTAATCACCCATATAGAGTTATGATTCTGAACTGTTATTGGGAGACCGATTAAAAATTTGATACCCATCATCTCTTATTTCCATGATGGAATGGGTAATGATTGTAACATAGATTCCAGTCGTTATTTTTCTTCCTTAAATTGATGACGAGTGTAGTATCTTGAAACAAATTAAGCCACCTAAATTTTCATGTCGACCCATGAAAACTATGGTTTCAATGCCTTATACATATTCTATAATACTAGATGAACATCCCATCTCGAGTGGTGGTAAGCATGATGAAGTTTTTTTCGATAGGCCAAAGGTACAACCATCTGATTTCTGAACTAGAAAGATAAACTCACATCCAGTTGGCATCCCTAAATGGTATCCCTAACATTGAGTCTTGAACCCATCACCACACACCCTAAAACATATGTTTCTTCCAATTTC
Source organism: Viscum album (assembly GCA_963277665.1). Lineage (NCBI taxonomy): Eukaryota > Viridiplantae > Streptophyta > Magnoliopsida > Santalales > Viscaceae > Viscum > Viscum album. Next base: position 1,151,491,793 of record OY728152.1, read on the forward strand.
ACCAACTTCACCAGATCAAGAACCAAAGAAACAGGAAAGAAAACTGCAACATCACCTTAGTCTTCATATTCCAAGTTCACGTCTTCTTGGATTGACATCTTCTTCCTCTCATATAATGATTATTTTTACAAATGTGTATATGAATCACTATTTAATGCATATGTCACGAAATTGCCCTTAGTCTCTGTATATATCAAGTAAAATTCAAATAGTTGGAGATAGTCCATTCAACTTCTTTACCTAGTGTATGAAACCCGTGATTTCTTAAGATTTCCTACACTATCTCTGAGTGTTTCTCATGCTTAGAACTTGTCCTTGAACACAGAAATATATCATCCACACCACCACCACAAGTGATTATAGATATATTTTATATGTCTGATTCATCAAAACCATAATGACCATTGGGGAATTCTTAATTCCAAAAGGCATTACCATACATTCATATTGGTCATAACTGCTTTTAACAATCATCTTTGAAATATACTCCTTCTGAACCCAAAATTGGCGATATCATGATCAAATTAATATCTTATAGAACCACTGATCTCACATAAATTAATCAAAAAGATCATCAATGAGTGTAACATGATATTTATTTTTTATAGTATCATGGATAAGACTTTGATAATTGATACAAATATAAAGAGTTACATCTGTCATCTAAACAAACAAAACTGGTGCTACCCCCATAAACTAGCTTGAACGAATGAAACCCTTGAATTCTAGTTCTTCAAACCACACTTTCAGTTCCATTAATTTTATTGGTTCCATTCGATAATATGGATGGGAAATTGGACTGGTCCTCGGAAGGAGATCAATCAAAAATAAAAATATTGTGTCAGTGGAAACCCAGTGAAATTTTCAGGAAACACATCCGAAAATTGATCCACTACTACTAGAAAACAGAAATTATCAATCTCTTCAATCGAATCCAAATTCAACATGGCCAATTTGTAAGAGGTCATTCCAGCTTCTAGTTCTAATAAGACTGTTTCACCCATATTCAAATTCTATTCTCGTCTAAAGAGATGCTCGGTTCCATCCTCAATTATGTATCTAACTATTATTTTATAAAATCTAATGTGAACCTTGAACATTTTCAACCAATCCATAACCAGGATTATATCAAAAAAATATAACTCAATCACATGGAAATATAATTTTATCTTGTCGCCATCAATAGTTATAGAACATTCTCTATAAAAAGGATATCCATTCTCTTTTCCTAAGAGGAGTTTGATGTTTTATCATAGAAAATATCATATAATGTTTTAAACTCACAAAATGAATAGAACGAGAAGAAATAAAGGAATGAGATTCACCTATATCAAATAACACTTTCATATGGGTAAAATTCAAAAGGATCGTACCTCTCACCATTGATGGTCTGGACTAATCATCCATAATCACTGACTCAGCTCCATATAATTTAATCATCGCTTCACATTGTTCTATATTTCCCTGTTGAGATTAGCCTTGGTGAGGTGTCATGGTATTCCTAGAGTCACCAAGTTTGTTCTGCTGATGAGGATAGTTATACTTCCCTCTGTCCATTGAAGCATACGACGTCTAAAACACAAGGGGAGTTTTCAGAACACTCGAACTCGGAGCACTACAACAATAACATTGAAGATGCCCCATATTGATTCAATTGGGGATTTTCCTGGTGGTGCTATACAATCATAATTTATGTGGTCAATAGAACCACATTTGAAACATTTTTATTTTCTATTGCGTTGTTGAAGAAGGTTTCTAGATATTGTGGTCTGATTTCAAAGTGTTCCACCTCTTTGATAATTAGGGTTCCTCTTCCACTTTCTATTAGAATTATAGTTCTCACTTCCCCTTGTGAAGAAAACCATACTCCCTCCACTATTATTTATAGTAGTAAAAAATATCGTAAAAATAGTATCCGGATGAAGTCCTAACTAAACGGTTCAAAAAAGGATTGAGTGATTCTTTGAACCAACTGTTGGTTCACCTCTGAGTTAGGGGAAAAACACTCTCAACAACCTCTTCAGATCCATTACTACAATGTCTATGAAGTTCTATTTTCTCATAACACAAATAAACAACATAAGTATCTCTCTTTATTAACTAAATTATTGAGATTTCCAATTCTATCACATTAATGAATTCCAAAATCATCCCTTTTCCATGTTCAACCATTTTTGAAAAACAATTCAACTTAATTTTGAAAATCAAACCATTTTCAAAATACCACAACCATTCCCTTTTTCAAAATATTTCACTTGAAAACACTTTCAAATATTTTAAAAAAATAATCACTTTTACAAAAAATCATACACCATTACCTAAAATGATGTATGAACTCTTAATGGGTAGTCATTCCTCTAAATCATGTCATGATTGTCTCATTATCTAAACCCATGAAAATGAGATTCCAAAACTATAAGTATCTAAAAAAACTTATGTACCTAACTCCATCGTATCATTAAGGTTAGCATAAAAAGGTTAGCTAAGTCTTTTTAGTCTATACATTTCATGTCCTAAAAATCCAACTCATTTCTATGATCCCAACTCAATGAATAGAAAAGATTTCTTTTATGAAAAGTTTTAATTGTGGACATTGTATTAAATTAAAATAAAGTTACCCAAGTCTAAAAAACGGAATCTTACATTTATCATGGATTAAGAAAAGTAGCAGGTCACCTGAAAGAGTGGATGGTCAATTACATCCTTCAGTAGTGACCCTTTAGTTTGCAAGACCATTTGAAGGTAGTTAGCTTCCCACTATGCATGAGTGATGATGTAGTTCATGTGATAAAGACTTTCCAAGAAATTGATCCACTTTTCCATTATCTTCCAAGATAGTCAAAGTAGTCCTCATCTTATCACTTTCACAAGAGTTGAGAAATCACATTCTAACCAAGGAGAGCTCCATTATATTTTGTTACAATGGTAAACTTCCATAATAATTTCCATCATTTCTACCTCCAGTGCAGTGAAGTGGTCGTACGAGCCATAAAGGTATTCAAGAACACCACCATTGTAGTCTCTAAAGACTTCAACAAAACCTTATGGGCCTAGATCACCTCTAAATGCTTCGTCTGTGTTTCATTTGATCCAAACATGAAAGGGGGATTTCCAAGAGACTTACAAAGTTCCACGGGGTATAGGAAAATTACCTAAGATTCATAGTCATCTGAGCACCAGGAGGTCTTCCACCTTGTTGCTTCATTTTTAGCATGCAATGTGTTGACTATTTTCATAGTAGTGAAGATAGACTTCATGGCCAGATCAATGCGGGATAACTTCTTGTGGTAGAGAATTCCATTCTAGATCCTCCAAATGAAGTGAATTAGTTCAACACGTTAAGTTCTAAGGAGTATTGTGATTGTCTTTGAATGAGAATCATTGTGTATCTCTTAAAAAAAGAGTAGATAGAGTCTGATCGGTTCAGCTGGATATTAAATAGTTGGAGCACATTCTTCTAAATAGCCAAGGCTATGTTGCATCTCAGGAAGAGGTAGTTGACATCCTCCCTATTCTGGTTTCATAGCACACACTTAGAGCATAGATAGATTCCCAATATTTAGATATTAAGATCCTCTAGAAGTTTATTTAACAACACCCTCTAGATTAGAGTATACCTGGAGTGGGAATCTATTTTTTATTCCAAATACCAAACCATTATTTTTCACCATGAATGAAATTCATATAGAATTTCTTCAAGTCCAGATTTCCATTTGAGTACCCTTTCCATATAAGCATATCCTTTTGTTTTATAAAGTCATATTTTTTCACAATTGAGACAATTTTCTTTAGAACTACTTCTATATATTGCATATAGTCCATGAACTTCATGTTGTGGTTAATAACACTTCCATCACTCTTAACCCTATCAATAAGTTGTTTATCAGTCTAGTTGTCATACCCGAAATTTAGAGAAGAATGAGCACTATAAATCTATTGAACGTGAATAATGATCTTTTGAAAAATCATTTTAATGCAAGGAAATATCAAAGATTAAAGATATCATTGTTTTCCGGATATATTTTTGTCCAAAAATAGAATTTGATGAAATCCTATGTTAGTAGAATTTTTGTTGATTTTTTTACATATGAATTTAGCCTTCATGGATTGATTAGAAAATTCTATATTCATTATCTCCAGGCCTCCATGTTTGTAAGGAAGAAAAAAACTCTTCCAATAAGTGGTTATAATTCACTTTTCTAGGAAAATTACACTCCATAAATTTTTTTCATCATTTTGTTGAGGTTTTTTGAAAAGTGAGATAGGTCGAAGATAGACCATTAAGAAGTAGACAAGATTGAATATGGAAACATTCTTTCCAAGGTATATGTGGAATACCATTGATAATGATTTCCCATTCGAGGAGGCGAGAGTTCTTATAACCTGATACATAATATAAGAGTAGTAGGTAGCTAGGGGTTTTCCACAGCTCAAAGGAACACCCATGTAGACAAAAGGTTGAGATCCCTCCTTGAGTCTAAAGTCATTTATAAGATGTACTTTTCATAAAGCTGCGATGTTCTTACCAAAGTAGATAAAAATATTTTTCCCAGATGATTTCTTGACCAGAGATATTCTCATAGTGCTCGAGGACCTTTTTGAGATTAGTAATGTTCCTCTTATCTCCCCACATGAAAATGAAAATGTCATTAGTGAATAGAATATGGGGGGAGAAGTGGTACATCAGCCTGCTTTGATGGTCTTAAATTCACCCTTATCAACCATATCAAGGATGAGTCTACTCTGGTAATCCTATGCAATGACAAATATGATATCAAACATTGGATCACCCTCTCTAAACTCCCTTAAGAAAGTAAAATAACCCTCTAGTGATCCATTGATAAGGATGAAGAAATGTGCCGAATCAAGTAGTTCCTTGACCCATTGGATTAAAGTGAGGATGAATCCAAAATTGTTTAGAACACTACCTATGAATCCCCTATTTATTGAGTCAAAGGCCTTATTGATGTCAATATTTAGAACAAAATTTCATCCATGAGAACTTTTCCTAAGGTAGTTCCAACATTATTAGGTAGTAAGAAAAAAATCATGGTTGTTCCTTCCTTTCTTGAAGCGAAATTGATTTTGTGTGATTATTTTCCCAATGATACTAGAAAGCCTGCTGGCCAGATATTTTTTGATCACTTTGTAATGAGTGTTAACTAGAGAAACCAACCGAAATTGTCTTATCTCACTTTAATTTTCAAAATTTGTAATTAGAGTAATAAATTGGGATTTTAACCCATGAGTAAGATTACCACCCCAAAAAATGTTTAAAAAGATGGCGGACCACAATTTGGATAATTTCCTAATAGGTTTGAATGATGCAGTTTGTGAACCCATCTGGACTTGTAGAGATATCCTTGTTTATCCCAAACACTACCTCCTTGATTTCTAATTCCAATGGAATTGAGGTAAGGAAAAGGTTGTCTTCTTTAGTGAGAAACATTGAAATGACATTTTCCCATAACATTTCATTTTTTGGAAGTCCATTTAAGAGATCTATATAAAAAGAGATAATATGATTTGATAACTCCCATATTTACTCCAAAATTAGAATTCCATCTTCAAGGAGAGAAAGTTGCCTATTTTCTATTCAAACCCTTTGAAGGGTGTTAAGGAACTTTTTGTTTCTATCCCCATCTGAGAGCCACCTGATCTTGAAGGTATTTTTTTATGTTGTCCCTGAGCTTCATAAGGATTAAAATATTGAATGGGGTTTCACTCTCTTACACCATATCTCCATATAAATTTCCCCTATTGTTTTCTTCCTGAATTTCATGTAGATAGAATTCATGTCCATCAATTTTAGAATCTAGAGATATGGACATATTCTTGATCCATTCCTTCAGATTAAATTTAATCAATTTTAGCTTTGAGATGCACATCAGAGGGCTCTCATTTGGGGTCTTCAGAGCCCAGGTGTCCTTGATTATCATTTAGTAGTCTGGGAGAGATTCCCAGGTATTGTTGAATATAAAAGAAATTAGGAGTTTTTTGTCATTAATTCAACTCCATGAATGACATAACCGATTACTACTTTTTCCACAAGCAAAGGTCCAAGATGATATCACCTGTCTCAAATAGAGTGTTGGACCGAACAAGACTGATACCATTTGTAGAATCCCTCCCCTTATCATTGTATTGAGAGGGTGGTGAGATGTTACTAGGACTTAAGTGACATCCCAAAGATTAAAATCTCCAGCAATAAATTCTGAAGGGCTTCATTACATGTGAGGGATAATTTTTTCTTAAAGAGTAAAACAACTAACTAACCCATAGTTTACCAGGAAAACCACTATATGATGTATGATAAAAAAATAAAACAAAAAATTTAAATTATAAAATTAATACTAAATTCAAGTACCATAGATAAATACTACAAAATCAAAGAAAATAGTGGAATTCTATAAAAACAGCAAAACTCAAAAACAATTATAACTCCAAAGCCCAAAATGATCCATGCTACAAATTCCCCAAACAAAAAAAGTATCAGGAGGTTGTGCTAAAGTTGTGTGATACTTTACCTTCTCCCATGTCCCAGTAGATGACATTTGTCAAAGAACCAATGTAGAAAATCTAGGGTGAGAATTGAAACTCAGTTGGTTTTCCCCGAATGGATTCCCTACTCAGACCACTACTATAAAACATGTTAGAAACATTTATACAAAACAATATATATAAAAAAATTTCTAAAAAATTCCACAGAAAACAGTTTTACAAGGAAATTAAATAAAAAATTCTTTAAATAATTTAACATTATTTTTTGTGTAACTATTACATTCCACATATCCACACAACTAACCACGCACTAACCCTAGATGATGGGGAAATCCCTGACCCATATCCATCCTATTAATTATGGGGGATAATTCTTAACCTTATTCGACTCATATTCACATAAATGTTTGATGGGGTTGGGTAGCCCTGAAACATATCCATTCAAGTATTTATGGGGTATACTCATGACCCTTATCCATCCTGAATTCACATGAACAAAATAAACTAGTTTTTCCAAAAATCATTCCAATACAACCATTTTAACCATTTCAATAAAACCATTCGTTTATTGGAAAACTTTCAAACAAACCAGTTCAATAAATTTCAATAAAACCGTCCTTTTAATTATTACATTTCATTAAACCATTTACTATATATCATGTAAATAAAAAATTTAAATCGAACATTTAAAAATCAAGAAAAACAAGCACTTCCCAAAAAACACCCAATTTCAACAATTTTGTGAACTGTCACAAAAGAGGGGTTTGAACAAGAAATTAACAACAATTTGACAATCAATTACAATCAATGAAATAAATTTTATACTAATCCTTCAAGTTATAAATATAGGAGTCAAGAGTGAATCCACGAACTAGGATATTTTTTGAGAAGATGTTAAGTGACACTAAAAATGTTTACAAAACCGAGTAAAATATATATAAAACCCCCTTAGATCTCTTACCATATCAAGAAAAATACCAAAAATATAAAAATTTGGAATCCAATACCTTATATCTACCCACAGCGGGTGTAAATATAAGAATCCTACATAGAGGGAGAAGTATATCTATAAAAAACATCAAGAATGGTGAAGAACAATCACATACCAAAAGAATCAAGCTTCAAAATACAAAGGGACGACTTCAGATCTCTTCCAATTCGACGGGGAGAGGTTCTCCAACCTTTTTGAGACCAAAATACAAAGTTAGGGACGTTCTGGGGAAAATGAGGCTCATTGAGGTAAAAATGAGTTAGATCCACAATTTAAGGATCTAACATTAACCCACACATGGTTTTGTTGCACCGTTAGGAAAACTGTTCCCTAAATGTGCTCCATCCAATGCCTAAAGGATGGACCTCGCATGGTGTCCCCACATGGTACACAAATCATATTCCCATCATGATGAATCCACTTCTTTAAAAATTCAAATCCTCAAATTTAAATCTCACCATTTATTCATGGTGAATGCAAGGTTTGATAAAATAGTTTTATTCCCATGTTCCTTCCATATAACTCTTGTCTCACAGTTCATGGTTTTCTATAAGTGTTTCATGGTTTCCACAGACCATGCAGCTCCTAGGAACTTGAAAAAAATCCCTAAAAACTCTCAAAAAGTTCTATGAACTATTCTAAGATTCTTCCTTAAACATTATATACTTAAAAAAGAATAAATACAAGGTCACGTACTAGAAAATGAGGTACTACATTTAGGGTGTCAATTATAAGGTTTAGGGCACAGGGTTTAGGATTTAGGGTTTATGGTGTAGGGAAAAGGGTTTAGGGTGCAGGGTATATGTTATAAGGTGTAGTGTATGGGGTTTATTGAGTAGGGTAAAAGGTATAGGGTGTATGGTATATTGTTTACGGCTTAGGGTTTATGAGGTAGGGTATAAGGATTAGGGTGTATAATTTGGGGTTTAGGGTGTATGGTATTGATTTTAAGGTGTTGTGTTTCTTTTTTAGGTTGTAGGTTATATGGTTTAGGGTGTAGGGTTTAGGGTTTAGGGTGTAGGGTATAAGGTTTAAAGTGTGTTTTTAGGCTCCATGGTGTAGGGTATATGGTTAAAATTGCAGGGTTTAGGGTTTGGGGTTTAGGGTTTAGGCTTTAGTATGTAGTGTATAGGGTTTAGGGTGTAGTGTTTTGGGTTTAGGGTGTATGGTTAGGGTTTATGTTTTTTTTATTATTTTTAGGGGTTTTATGATTTTTAGGGAATTTAAGGTTTTTATGGGGTTTATTGTTTTTATGGTTTTATTAGAGTTTTAGGTTTTTTATTTAGGGTTAGGATATTTTAGGGTTTACTAGGGGGTGCATGGATTTTTGATGTTATTTAGGATTTTAATAAGATTTTAGGGTTCATTAAGAATTTTACGGATTATTAAGGGGGGTTACATATTTTTTTAATGTTTTAGGGGTTTCTAGAGTTTTTATGGGTTTTTATGGGTTTTTTGGTTTTAATATTTTAAAGGTATTTTAACGGTTTTAAGGAATATAAATAATTGTTAGCTGTTCTAGATTTTTTTGGTTTTTTAGGGTTTTGGTATTCTTTTGGGTTTAGGATTATTTTTATAGTTCTTAGTTTCATTTTTTAGATTTTAGGGATTTTATGTATTTTATGTGTTTTAGATTGTTTTGGGGGTTTTAAGGGATTTTAATGGTTTTAGGGGTTTTTTAGTTGTTAAAATGTTTTATTGTGTTTTATAGGGTTTTTATGTTTTAGGGGATTTAGGGGTTATTTTTGGGTTTTGGTTTTTCAGTATTATCTAGGGTTTTTAGAGTATTTAAGTTATTTAATGGTCTTTTAGGGGGTTATAATGGGGTTTTAGGACCTTTTGGGTGGCTAGGGTCTTTTAGGTTGTTTAGGATTTTTAGGTACTTTTTGGGTTTTTTAAGGTTTTAATGGTCTTTTGGTGTATTTTGGGGTCTTTGTAGTATTTTAATTTTTAAGGGAGTTTATGATTTTTACTGGGTTTTCAGGTCTTTAGGAGTTTTGTTTTGGTGGGGGGGGGGGGGGTGGGCGGGTAACAGATTTTAGGTGTTTTTATGGTCTTTAGGTGTTTTATGGTTTTTTGGTGTTCTTTGGTTTTTATTTTTTATTTATGGGTTTTACAATTTTTGGGGTATTTCAGGGTTTATAGGCATTTTAGTTGGTTTAAGGGTTTTGGGGGTTTTAGGGGGTTTTTATTGATTTTTATGTTTTTAGGTGTTTTCGGGATTTTATGTTATTTTTGAGATTTTATTTGGATTTGGGGGATTTTATGGGTTTAGGGTTTAATGTTTTTTTTCTTCATTTTTATGGAGTTTAGGGATATAATTTTTTTTGGAATTTTTAGGTGTTTTAGGGTTTTTAGGGCTTTTTTGGATATTTTGGATTTTTAGGGTTTTTGGGGTTATTTTTAATTTTTTTAGCATTTTTAGGTGTTTATGGGTTTAAATGTGTTTTAATGTTTTTAGTGTTTTTACATTTTAGTGTTTTTATATTTTGATAGGGTTTTTAACATTTTGTAGGGGTTTTAGAGTTTACGTTTTTTAGGGATTTTAAGGTTTCTTGATTTTTAGGCTTTTTATGGTTTTATGATATTTTAGGGTTTTTAGGGTATTTTAGGGTTTCTAGGATTTTTAGGGATTAGGTTCATTAGGTTTTCGGGATTCTTGGGTTTTAGGGGTTTAATGTTTTTTTCTATGCATTTTCATGTTTTTAGTTGTTTTTACGGGTTTTTGAATTTCTAGGATTTTAATAGGTTTTGAGAGGGTTTTATTGTTTTTTGAGTATATAAGGTTTTTTTCCTTTTTAGAGATTTTTAGGAGAGTTTAGGCGTTTTTTGTGGTTTTTAGGGGTTTCTATATTTTTAGGGTTTTAGGATTTTTTTGGGATTCTAGGGGTTTGGGGATTTTTAGTTGTTTTTGGGTTTAAGTGTTTTTTTTTGTTTTAGGGGGTTTGGGTGTTTTTTGGGGTTTTAAAGATTTTATGGAATTTTTATGGGTTTTTTATTTTTAGGGTTTTCGGTTTTCTAGTATTTTTACAGATTTTCAGGATTTTCAACCTTTTTATGGGTTTTAGTGGGTTTTAGGGGTTTCTAGGGTTTTAGGTGATTTATGGGTTTTAGATATTCTTAGTGTTTTAGGGGTTTTTAGGATATATAGGTGTTTTCAGTGTCTTTTAGTATCTTTTAGGGTCATTTATGGGTTTTTATATTTTTTTGGCATCTTTTAGAGGTTTTTGGGTTTTTACATACCTTTGGGATTTTTGTGTTTTAATGTATTTTTATAGTTTTTTTGTTATTTTATGATCATTTTTGTTTTTTATTGTGTCTTTTAGGTGTTTTAGGGTTTAGAGTCTTTTACGGTGTTATATTTTCTTAGGTTTTTTGGGGGTTTTATTACTTTTATGGGTTTTATGGTTTTTAGGATTTTAGTTGTTTTACAGTGTTTAAGGGTGTCTTATGGTTTTAGGTGTTTTATAAGGTTATTTAGGGACTTTTAGGGTTCATGGGGTCTTTTAGGGAGGGAGGTATAAAAGTTTTATGGTTTTAGTGGTTTAGGTGTTTTAGGGTATCTTTCTGGGGTTTTAAGGTTGTGGGGGGTTTTAAAGGGTTTAGGGTCTTTTAGGGGTTTAGGGTTGTTTAGGACTATTGGGGGGGGGGTAAGGTTGTTAGTATTTTTATTGATTTTTATATTTTTATGGTATTTAGGGGCTGAGGAAGGTTTTAGGGATTATATTTTTTAAATGGTATTTGTGTTGTTTAGGGGTTTTTAGGGATTTTATGGTTATTTAATGATTTTTTGGGTTTTTTATGGTTTTCAGGGTTTTTAGGGTATGGGGTGGGGGTTATGATTTTAGACAGTTTTAGGGGTATTTTGTGTTATTTAGAATTTTTTTAGGTTTATGGTCTTTAGTTGTTTCTTAAGATTTTAGGGATTTTAGGGTTTTTAGTATTTTTAGCAATTTTAGGAATTTTAGGATTTTTTGGGTTTAAAATAGGTATTTTGGGGCTAGGGTGGGGAGGGTTATGGTTTTTGGGTTATATTTGTGTTTTTGTATTTTTAAGGGTTTTAAGATTTTAAGTGGTTTTAAGTGTTGCAAGGGGTTTTAGGTGTTTTATGGGGTTTTAGAGTATTAGGGGTTTTAAGATTTTTAGGGTTTGTAATGCATTAAGGGGTGTTAAGGTTTTCGAGTATTTTTTAGATTTTTTTAATTCTTAGGGTTTTTCTAGGTTTTAATGGTATTTTTTATTGTTTTTATAGTTTTTTATTGTTCTAGGGGTTTTCTATTTTTTTAGGGTTTTTATGGGTTTTATGGTTTTTATTAGTTTTATGGGATTAAAGGGCTTTTTAGGGTTTTTAGTGTTTTAGTAACTTTTTGGATTTTGTAAGGGTTTTAATTTTTTGGATTTTTATGGTATTTTATATATTTTTTGGTTTATAGTGTTATTACCATTTGTAGATAATTTTAATGATTTCATGGTTTCGATGGTCTTTTAAGGGTTTTATTAGTTTTAGTGTTTTTGGGGTTTTAGGGGTGTTTAGGGTTTTTATTTCCTTTTACGTATTTTAGGTTTTTTAGTGTCCATTATTATTTTATATGTTTTATGGTTTTTAGAGACATTTAATGGCATTAGTGTTTTTGGGGTCCTTTTGGGGTTTTAGTATCGTTATGTTCCGCTAGTGTATTTTTTGGATAATTTTTTTTGGGTTTTTTGCGTCCTTTATGTTTTTTAGCATTTTTATGAGTTTTTAAGAGTTTCTTGGATATTTTATGTTTTTAGGGGTTTATGGGCTATAAGTATCTTCATATTTGTTTATGTTCTTCTAGGAGTTTTAAGGATTTTAGAGTCTTTTAGGGGTTTTTAGGTTTTTTGTGGTATATTATGGATTTTTTGAGTTTTGTGGTTTTTATGGGATTTTTAAGGGGGTGTAGGATTTTTAGAATTTTTTATGTTATTAATGTGTTTTGGTTTTTACTTTTTTTATGGATTAAGGGGAATTTTGGATTTATTAGGGTTTTAGGGTCCTTTAGGATTTTAGAGGTTTTAGGTTTTTATAGTATTTTATGGTATTTTATGGTTTTTAATTTCTTTTACTTATTTAAGGGGTTTAAGATATTTTAGGATTTATTTGTATTTTAAGGGGGTTTTAGAGTTTTTAGGGGTTTATAGGGTTTGTAGGCATTTTATAGCGTTTGAGGTGGTTTTAGGGTCTTTTAGGTTCCTTAGAAGTGTGTGAGGGTATTTTGGTGGGTTTATGGTCTTTATGGTCTTTTTTTGTTTGTGGTGGGTGGGGGTGGGGGTAGGGGTTAATGGTTTTTAAGGTTTCTAAGGGGATTATGGGATTTTTGGATATTTTGGGATATTTGGGTGTGTTAAGGGTATTTAGGGTTGTTTAATGGTTCAGGGGTATTAATTATTTTTATAATGTTTATGGGTTTATGGTTTTGAGGGTTTTTAGGGGTTTTAAGGATTTTAGGATTTTGTGGATGTTTTGGGTTTTAGATGGGCTTCAGGGGGATTTTGGGATTTTAGGGGATTTTAGGGTTTTTTTGGTTTTTAGGGATTTTTTGGATTATATAGTTCATTGAATTTTTATGTGGTTTTAGGGGTTTAAGAGTTTTTAGGGTTTTTTGTATTTTTGGGGATTTATGTATTTTTATGTTTGTAGGAAATTTTTTGGGGTTTTGGGGATTTTAGGGTTTTTAGGGGTTTTAGGTATGTTAGGGGGTTTAAGGGTCTTATGGGGGATTCTTATGGGATTGGGGGTACTTTTTAAGGTTTAAGGGGTTCGTTGTTTTTATGATTTTTAGGATTTTGAGGTGGTTTATAAGGTTTTATGGTTGTATTGGTTTTATTATTTTAGGTATTTCCACAGGTTTAATGATTTTAGGGGAGTTTAGGGTATTATGGGGTTATAGGATATTTATGGTTCTTTGGGTTTTTAGTGTTTTATGGATTTTAGGGTGTTTTGGGATTTTTAGGGTTTTTAAGAATTTTTAATGCATTTTTATGGTTTAAGGGTATTTTGTAGTTTTTTTTGGGTTTTGTGTTGGAATTTAGAGTTTTTAGGGTTTCTATTATTTTTAGGTGTTTTATGATTGTTATGGTTTTTTGGGATTTTATGGGGTTTTTGGGTTTTAGGGCGGTTTTAGGGGTTTTTTTTGGGGTTTTTGAATTTTTAGGGTCTCTAATATTTTTGGGTTTTTTGTATTTTGTTGGCGTGTTTATGGATTTTCAAGGGTTTTAGTGTTTGTGTGAAATAAGTATTTAAATGGTATTTTTGGGATTTTATGGTTTTTGGGGTTTTAGGTTATCTAGGTTATTTAGGTTTTTAGGGTCTTTTAAGTGTTTTATGTGCTTTGGATTTTTAGGGGTTTAAAGGGTTTTTATGGGTTTAGTGTGTTATAGGGGTTTTTAGGTTTTTTTTCTATTAGGGATTTTAGGTGTCTTAAGGTTTTTATGGTTTTTTAGGCCCATTTATATTTTTACGGGTTTTAAGGTCTTTTAGGATTTTAAGGGATTTAGTTTCCTTTTGGTTTTTTTCATTTTTTGGGTCCTTTTGGGGTTTTAGGGTTTTTTTAGAGCCTATATGTGTTTATTGTTTATTTTATGGCCATTTATTGCCTAATATCTTTAATTGAATTTTAGGTATATAAGGTCTTTTAGGAATTTTTAGTGTATTAGGGTATTTTAGGTTTTTTTTATTTTTAGGGTATTTTAGGGATTTTAGGGTATTTTTATGGTATTTATTTTATTTTATAGGTTTTTAGGGTCTTTTATTTGGTTTTTATGGTTTTTAGTTTTTCTTTGGGTTTTTAAAGTTTTTAGGGTTTTAGTTTTTTAAGGGTTATTTGGATTTTTTAGTGACATTTAAGTGTTTTTTGGGGTTTTTGGGTTATTTTTGGTTTTAGGGCACTTAGGTGGTTTTTATGTTCCTTTTAGGGCTATAATGTTTTCTAGTGTTTTTAATGTTTTTATGGTATTTTATGGGATTTTTATGGGATTTAGGGTTTTTTGGGTGGTTTTATGGATATTTGGGGGGTTTTGAGTTTTATAGTGTTTTAGGGTTTTAATTTTATTATTGTTTTTTTTATATTTTAGGTGTTTTATGGTTTTTAGGGATTTTATGATTTTTGGGGGTTATATGGTCTTTTGGGGTTTTATCAGGTTTTTAAGATACTGTAGTATTTTCAATTTTTTTACAGTGTTCTGGTTTTTTACAGGGTATTCAGGATATTTTGGGGTTTTAGGGTGTTTTAGGGATTTAGGTTTTCATATGTTTTTTTGGGTTTTAGTTGTTTTTGGTGTTGGGGGGGTTTATGGGTTTACGAGGTATTATAGTTTTTAGGGTTTTATTGGAATTTAGTGTTATTGTGATATTTTATGGTTTTAGGGGTTTAAGTTTTTTTATAGTTTTAGATTATTATAGAGGTTTTAGGGTCTTTAGGATTTTAGTGTTTTAGGATTTTTATGGGTTCATAGGGTTTTTTGGGCTTTAGGGGTTTCTCTGTGGTTTTATGGGGTGTTTAGGTTTATAGGGATTCAAGTATTTTTATTTTTGTTTTGGGGTTTTGGGTGGGTTCTTTCATCCTTTTAGGGGTTTTAATGGATTCTATGGTTTTTATTGTTTTGTGAGTTTTAGTGTTTTATGATTTTTAATGTTTTTTTTTGTTTTCAGAGTTTTGGAGTTTTTTGTTTTTTTTGGGTTTTAGGGTATTTTTAATTTTTGTATATTTTAGTTTTTTAAATTTTTTATCATTTTTTTTTGTTTTTAGGGATTTCAGGGTTTTAATGTTTTTAGGGGTTTTAAGGTTTTTAGGGTTTTTAATGGTTTTATGGATTTTTAAGGGTATTTAGGGTTTTATATTTTTTGTTCTTTTTAATGGGTTTTTAGTTTTTTATTTGTTTTAGGGTACATGAGGTTTTTTTTGGGGGGGGGGGGTTTGTGAGATTTTTAGGGTTCTAAAAATATTTTAAGGGTTTTAGGTTTTTTATAGTTTTTAGGGTCTTTATGGATTTAAGGTATTCTTGGGTATTTTAGGGTCTTTGGGGTTTTTTTTACAGTATTTTAAGAGGTTTTGGGTGTTTGAATGGGATTTGAGGTTCTTTTAGGGTTTTTTTGGGTTTTCAGGGTTTTTAGGGTATTTATGGGGTTTTAGGGTTTTTAGGCTATTTTAGGTTTTTAGGGTTTTTATTGAATTTTAAGGGTTTTATTTTTTTTAGGTTCTATTAGGTTTTAGGGTTTTTTGGGTCCCTTATTGCATTTTTAGGGGTTTTAGTGTCTTTTATGGTCTTTTAGGGTTTTGAGGATCTTTAGGTTATTTTGGTATTTTAGGTTATTTTTAGGGTTTTTAGGGTCCCTTTGGGTTTTTATTGTGTTTGGGGTCCTTTAGGGTTTTTATTGTTTTTAGGGTCTTTGGGATTTTAGGGGTTTTAGTGCCCTTTTGGGGTTTTTAGGATTTTTGGGTTTTTAGTTGTTTCTGGGTTTTTGTGATTTGAGTTAATTTAGCACTTTTAGAGTCTTTTGGGGGTTATAATATTTTTTTTTGGGTTTTTGGTGTCATTATGGTATATTTTACTTTTAGGAAATTTTAGTTTTTTAGGGGGTTATAGGTTTTTATGTTTTTATAGTTTTTATGGGTTTTTTGGTATTTAGTGTTTTTTGGGGGTTTTATTTTCAACTTTTTAATGGGTTTTTAGGTTTTAGGGGTTTTAGGCTCCTTTAGGGTACTTATGGGTTTTATGGTTTTTATTATATTTAGATTTATTATTATTTTTCTATATTTAATGTATTTATATTGTTTATAGGGGTTTTTAGGTTTAAGGGTTTTATTGGTTTCTTAGGGTTTTTAGCAGTTTTTGGGGTTTAGTGGGTTTTAATGATTCATGAGTTTTTAATCTTATTTAGGATTTATTAGTTTTTAGGATATTTAGGTTTTATAGTGTTCCGGGGGGTTTTCATGTTTTATAGGTATTTTAAGGATTATTATACGTTTAAGGGGTTTTATGGGTTTTAAAGTTTTTGTTTTTTTATGTTTTTTTTGGTTTTTTAGGGTATTAGAGTTTTTTATAGTTTTTGGGTCCATTAGGGTTTAAGGGTTTTTGGGTTTTTGGTTTTTTAGAGTTTATGTTTTAGTAGGATTTAAGGTTTTATAGGGTTTAATGTTTTGTATGGTTTTTAGGTTTTAATGGTTTTTAGGGTTTTTAGGGGTTTTAGTGTTTTTAGGATTTCTTGGGGGGGGGGTTCACAGTTGTTTGGGGTTTTTGGGCTATTTATAATTTTTTTATGATTATTTATTTTTTTAGGATTTTTAGGATTTTTTATTATTTTTAGGGTTCTTTGGGGTTTTATATTTTTTACATATTTTTAGTAATTTTTTACAGTTTTAGGGTTTTTGTGGTTTTTATTGATTTTATTATTTTGTGGGATTCTAAGGTTTTATTAGGGTTTTAGGGTCTTTAGTGGTTTATGGGTTTTAAGTATTTTAGGGGTTTCAAGGTTTTTTTGGGTTTTATGGTTTTTTTCGGTATTAGGTTTTTTAGAGGTTTTATACCTATGTTTATGGTAATAGGGCTTTACAAGACTATATGGGGTAACCAATTTTTTCTCATAAAAAAATATTTCACCCCCACCAGCATAGTCGGTAGATCATGGAGACCAATACGTTCCACATGGTGCATAGGGAAGTCGGTTCTAGCCTTTTGTATTTATTGATGATAATGGCTTTACCCATCATGGGTGATATGTATGATGAGTTACTTCCTTCTTCTTTGGTGTGGGATGAAATTGAGAGGATACCTCTGATCTTGAGGGATTTTCTTAACATAGCATAAAATCATCAAGTGGTTGAGACCCACCCCATGATGGATGACCCTTTTATGACTAGGTTCATCATTTTTCTACACCAAATGATCATGATCCCCATGTGTGGAGACTGAGGGTGTTTCTTACTCACATATGATCTAGCGCTCATTAAATGAAACTCGAAGATGGTCGATTTGATCAATGTGGTTGGAAACTTTCCACTAGGGTTTATCCATTTTTTATTAGATATTTTATTGGTATTTTTTATGTGGTTGGTTTCCACTAGCATGTGAGTAAGAATTATTGTTATCGTTACAACTTTGTGATTTCGACATCCCAAATATAGACCAGGAGACATGTCAACCCGGGGGTCCCAGTATTTGCACAAATATATCCATTATTGGGAGGAATTAGTTGGGTGAGACTCCCTACAGGCCTGTAGGCCACTTCTAACACCTATGGGGATGAGTAGTAGCACATATGGGGGGTTATGAGTTTATAAATGACCAAATAATTCCAAACACTTCATTAAATCCCTAATTATAGTGTATAAGTGTGGTAAACCCATTAATATTGGGGTTAGGTGATGACATGAGCAAGCTCAATTATCATGATTTTTTATAATCACCTTACTAATATACTACTATTACCCTAGTAAACGATGCAACTGATGATAATACAATAGGAGGGTACCTCTTTTCTTTGACGTAGGGTATTTTGGTTGTGAAAATTGACAGAAAACTGATCTGTGAAGGGTATTCACCTTGCGGATTTGGGTGACAATACCATTGTATCCAAAAAATGTGCTTTTCATCGATTAACATCACTCTACAAGAAAAAAAACTAATAGATGATCTTCATATTTGGATCAAGTTCACATGGAAGTAAATGGGCTCTAGGATTTAACTCCTACCCATAAGAATCAATCTCAGCCTTGTGAAGGCCTATACTGAATCTTGGATATGTTTATACCCAAATGTTCAACCTGTAAAACTAGTACCCATTATTAAGGGCCCACATGTAACTGAGTCTGGAGTGTTCAAGGAGCATTCCATGGATGTATTTAGGTCTGGAAAGGGTATTGAACTAAGGAAACCCCTCATTAATGAAATATGTAAGAATAGGATGAAGATCCAGGGTCCATTCCCTCAATATACTAGTTTCACCCCCATTTCCCAAGATACTAAACCATATTCCCATGTGCTCATCCCAACATAGGCTATATATCCCATGGATTGTAGGGGGTGCGACATATGGATAATAACTATTCAAATTAATTTGATTTGGAACCTCCAACATGGGGAGGAAATAATTTTGACTATGAATAGTGGAATATATGCACCTAAAATCATTTCATATATGGAGCATAATAACATGGCTGAAGCATATATTATAAGAACTGATGGATCTATTCATTATATAAAAGAAAAATTAATATGTTCAGAATGGGTACTTTAGATGTTGATACCATATAAAAGTGATAGTGTAGACGTTGATAGTGGTTCACTGGTGGCCAATGAGGAATATTTTATAGTTCCCCATTAACTCATTAATACACCCTCTTCCTCGCAACTGGGGCTTCAAAAGTGACTTCTCCAAGGGGATTCATATTCGAGAAACCAAATAAGAATTTGAGGTGACTTGATCCTACTCTTCCTACATTGTTGGACTCCTCTTAATTATCCATCCCAATCCTGGATGTATTTCATTAATTTTATAGAGAATAGGAATATTTGAGAAGCAATGCTCCTACTGAGGATGTTTGTTTCATGTTTCATTCAAAGGAAATTGATTTTCCTTGATATGGGGGTTACTACACTTGAACATTTCTATTTTAGAGAAAATCCCAAGGGGGTGGTATGTAACTTCTGAAGATGGAAAAATTAATCTATTCATTCACAGGTTTAATTTATTAGTCTGATTGGGTGAAATAAATGTGGGTAGAGAGGGAGTAAATGGACAATTCTAGTGTTGTGGTAGCATGATTTCTTATATTGGATCTGTCTTTTCTCTTACCATATTATTTTACCCGTTATTCACCCCCCCTTTAGGAGACAAGGGGTGAGCCGTCTCGCATTCCTTGCCTAGAATATATGGAGGGAGGAACCATTGTTGGATTAGATTCTCATATGGATGAAAGGTTCATGGAATAAGGCCCTCCTGAAGAATTAGAGCATATAAATATAGTGATTGAAGACCCAAAAAATAGTATTCACACCACTCCACTGACTATGTTCTCTATGATACTATCTTCATGGTAGATCACAAGGCATATGCAACTGAGGAATCTAACAATTCATATATGATCTGGGAAAAAAGTAATTTTTTTACCATTATAACTTAATTTTAACATTTCATATCCCTTTGTGTTGATTATTTAACTTGTACAGGGGTTGAAAAAGCATTCAGATGTCAGTAAATTCCAATCTTTTGGGACCAAGCAATCTTAGGGAGGTATCGATTAGATAAGGATTCGAGGCCTGCCATTGACTTTGTGGATATTCTGAGCTTTAGGGAGTCAATTCATCAATATAAAACAATCCGTAACCTATTATAATAGCAGTTAGAGAGGGTTTAATCTTATTCAGGATGCACTGGTCTCATTCCTCGGAATGGAGGAATTGCAGAGGAAGCAACGATGGGTGCCCAAGAGGTTTTGAGTCCAATTGTTTCCCCAACATAATTGATAGTCATCCCTATAGTCACAATGTATACGAGTGACCTTTTAGAGGTTACTAACCCATATGAACATGAGCATGTTTCACATGCCTCCCTAAAATATTCAACTCTTAAGGTCGACCCACAAGATGGAGTTGTGACAAATTTCTTGCAAGTCTATGAAAAGATGATGGCCGATGAGTTCAGTGCCCCAGTGGGTGAAGGTGAGTCTATCAACTTATTGACCATATCATATTCTTACTTACAAGGTATTAATTGATGGATACATATTTACAGAGCATTTGTACTAGTATCAAAGGTCCCAGATGCTGAAAATTTCCAATAAGATAAGGTTTCCAAGACATTGACTACTGTGGAGTCTGCATGTTTTGAAAATTTTGATGATGGGAATACTCTAGTTAACCAATTTCAAGAATATGTTCTTATATCAGAGAGTGACTCAAGTGATGAAAAAGAAAACTTTGAAAATTTTCACAGTACTTGATAAACAATATGGAGGGTATATGGAATGTTATTTCTCCAAACCCCTTTCTAATCTATTATCAATGTTTTACATGTTGTGTTGTACACTCTCTGTGATTAGTTATGGGGTGTTTGATTACTATGATATTTACACCAATGTGAAACTCTACAAAACAAATACCTAATTAGAGTGGGATATTTTTTTTAATATAGAGGGGGTTATATCCCCCTTTAATCACATTAGCGGCGGTTATGAGGCACCACCGTTAATGTTCCTGTTAACTATTGTTAGAGGCAGTTCTGATGAACCACAGGTAAAGTGTTGGTTTATTTAGTGGACATCATGTGACAAGGTCCCCCATCTTCCCTGAAGATATCCTCCCATCCACCTATGAAACTGCATCTACACACCATGTAAAATTTTCAGGTGCTTGGTTTTGAACCGCTGATCTCCAATATAACTCTCCCATTCCTCCACCATCATGAACAATTTATTTTTATATCTAAATTACACGTTAATATAAATATATATATTAGAAATATGAATCAAATAAATATTATTTGAATAAATATTTCAATACATTAAATTATATAACACACATATATATATAAATAAATATATAAATTTTTACATTACATATTTATTTAATTATAATATAATACATTTATATTATATTTAATTTTTTCATTTATATAAACAATATATTTTATGTGTGTATTTACATGAATTTTTGTAAATATATTTTATAATTTTATTTTTGTTATGTATATAAAGATATATTTTCATATTTATGTAAATTATTTATATACTTAAATACATATTTATATATTGTGTACATGTTTATTTATATAATATATATATATATATATATATAACTTTTTAATTATTATATATTTATAAAATATCTTTAAAAATATATTTGTATAATGTATTTCAATACATGTATTTATTATTATGTACATTAATATATATTTATTTGTATAAATTATATAATATTGTATATGATTAATATATAATTAATATTATTTGAAATACATAAATATGAAATAAAATTCATGAAAATATTTATATAATATATAATTAATATTATATGAAATTCAATTTATACAAATAATATATATGAAATTAAATTTATACAAATATTTATATAGTTTATATGAAATTCAATTTTATATTATATATAATTAATGTGTACATTATATATAACTAATATTATATGAAATACAATTCATACAAATATATAATTAGTATTATATGAAATAAAATTTATACAAATATTTATACAATGTATTTCAATTCATGTATTTATTATTATTCACATCAATATGTATGTACTTAAATAAATATATTATATAAAATGAGGTACATTAACATATAAGTATTTCAATAAAAATAATTGTAAAATTTGTTTTATAAAATTTACATCATATAATACTAATTATATATAATATAAAATCATAAATATATTAATTTAAAAATATATTTTTAATTTTTATAATATAAATTATAAAACCTATAAGCTTGGGTTTTATGTGATAAACTGTTTAAATAGATTATATTTATGTATATATTTATATAATAAGTTTATTATTTTATATTTTATATAATTAATATTACATGAAATACAATTTACACAAATAAATATAAATATAATTATACATATTAATGGATATAAAATTATAAAAATACATTTATGTATACATATAATTACAATTAAATACAATCATATTAATATTTTATATAATATTTTCATATAATATATTTAAATACATGTATATGTATTGTTTTAATTATATATATATATATATATATTATTAAAAAAAATTTAATAAAGGGGGGTTTTGAACACCCTCTAATTTAAAAGATTTGTGGGGTTTTGAACTCACTCTAATTTAAGACATTAAAGGGGGTTTTCAATTCCCTTTAATTTAATACATTAGAGTTGGTTTTCAACCGCCTCTAATTTAATACATTAAAGAGGATTTTTCACCCCCACTAGTTCAAGATATTATAGGGGGTTGGGAATCGCCTTTAATCTCAATTATTAGTGGTGGTTATGAATCCCCTCTATATTATTAAATTAGTGGGGGATCAAACCCACCTCTTAAATCCAATAATATATTAAAAAATAATGTTATAATTTTATATGGGATTCTTAACCACCTATAAATTTAACGATTAGCCAGCATCACACATAACCCCCTCTAATTAATATAGAAAATGATTTTAGATGGGGTTTATAACCCCTCTCTGAATTGGATAATTATAGGGGGTTGTGCATAACCCCCTCTAAATATACACAAATTGAATTTTGAGGTGGTTGTGCATAACCCCCTCTAAATAACCCGTAGAATATGTTTTATTTTTAGTAAATTTTGGGGTTAATTTCTAATAGATGGATATTTCACTACAATATCATATCATTACTACGAATTCTATGTCCCATTTTGTTATATCTACAAATATCCTACTTAATGAGGCCTCAAAAAAAGTTTGAGTAGCATCCCTACACAAAATCTGGGTTACAAAATAGGGGACCTTGGCGAAATGGCTCCACCAAGAGGTAGATAGTCTCAATCAGGAATTGGATCATGCTGAAACAGTGGCTAGTAATGAGTAATAGCTAGTGTAAGTGGCATAGAAGGATAGGATTGATTCCTTTGAGAAGGCAGAAGCACTATGAGCTGACATAGAAACATGGGCTGCATCACTTTTAGAATTACTTTGAGGTGTAGAGGACTATAATAAGATAATTATTCATCTCTATTAATTCTTCGATCAGGCCTTATAATATCGTATATTATCTCATGTGGGGAGGATCCTAAATTTTGGATATTTTTTTTAAAATCAATTCATTTAATGAAAGATTTTTTGTCTTCAATTTTATTTATATATAGTTTTTATTTACATCTTGTCATTTCATGTCAACTTGTAGTGTTTCAAAATATATATAATCAGTATTACACAAATCATTCGACTGTCGAGAAAAAAAATTGTCCGCATTAATGAAAATTCAAACCAACGTTTTATGTTTCTTTTCCTTTTGTTATGGATCATAAACGGGTGTAGGTATGATTACCATCACCATAAAATAAGAGTTGTCCTGTTTTAATGAATGAATGATCTTGTATCTAATTTCTTGAATATCTACTTTGAAATATTACGTACAAAATTTTGTTGTGATCTAATTTTTAACATGGTAGATAAATATATAGAGCATAGTTTTAATTTTTTATGTATAAATGAAAGACCCTACAAACATTATGCCTATTCTGTTACCACCCTAACTTTTACTTCAATCCAATGTGAAGAATAATTAGCAGAATGACTCAAATTTTACTCAGGACAACCACTACAGTTTTTCAACCTGATGATTTTTACATATCATTCCACTGGTAGTTAAATATATTTCATGATAGAATAATTAAAATCATGTTTTAGGTTGAAAATCAGTGAATATGGGTTATGGGAGTAATGACTCCGGCATGGTTTTCATGACGAGAATGTTAAAAAATTATTCAGGTATGAAAAGGGGGTTTTAAGTAATGACATTTTAATTTATGAATCTAAATAAATGATATGGGAAATGTTTGAAGGCGATGACAATGGAAAATGTTTTAAAAGTGTTTTATATGATGATGTTTATAGGGTGTACAGAGATTAAGGTATCCTTTCCTAAATATAAATGTGCTGATAATGTTCACTAGGTTGAATACCCTGAGAGGGGGGGGGGGTGAATCAGGGTATGATAGATTAAATCTTTCTCACATTCAGATCCTGTTTTGTTGTTAGACAAAACTCAATTATTTCTTCCTCCCATAAAAATATATGAACAGATATGAAATCATGAACAAGACAAAATGATTTTCACTTGGTTCACCCTCACTGGGCTACGTCGAGGGAGCATACAATGACAATGTGTCGATGTACAAAATTCACTAAGGATCACTGCCAATAATGATTACAATGTTGGGGATATATCATCTATTCCCAGGATAACTACCTTTATAATGTTTAGGGTCTACTCACTGAATTCCCAAGGGTCACTCCCTAGGCCACTTTCTCTGGGTCACTGCAGGTGGAAAGGGTTTCCATCTTCATATTTCTTCTCTCGATGCTTTGGGAAAGGAATCCACTCACATTTTATGGACGTCTATGTCAAACATAGTTTATGGACATGTAGGTCCCTTCATTAGTAAGAATTCCTACATCCTCAACCATAGTTAGGTGCTCTATTGAAGTTCCGTTTTCACCCAAAATGAATTATACCTTCCTGAGTGTGGTTAGGAACCGTAAAAAACATTCTCAAACAGAATTGAAGCATTCACATTCTTCCCGTGAAAATCATGAACCACCTTGTCTCTCCTACTTACTGAGTACCAGTCATGGTACACGAACCACCTTCTCCATGTACTACTTCCCCTTCCTCAAACCTCTTTTGTCCTTGGACTGCCTCTTTTGCGAATGTCCTCTTTCAATGGAATACCTCCTCCTTTGCTGTCATGTGAAGATACCACGTACTGACTTTGTGAACCTCTTATATGAAAACCCTTTTTTCCGTGAAATTTTCATTGTTCGCGGAATTCCTTCACTTCCGCATACCGAAGTCCCTACTCCACGTACTACTCGTGGAACTCTCCCTCTCACATACTGGAGATTCTTCCTCCATGTACCGAGAAAACTTCTTCCGTGTACCGAAATTCCTCTTCTGCATACCAGACATCCTTTGTGGGTTGAGAAACCCCACAAACACCTTTAGTGGAATTCCTTCTATGTTGACCACTTTAGCCTTCATGATCCTCCCTTCACGAACTACCTTTAATATTCAATGAATTCCCTGAGAAAAATATGATTTCTAATGATGATCCATCTCCACAGTAATTGCTGGGATTATTGTTTCTTATATAGGCAAAGATACGCGCTTAATACACTAAATCGAGATTTACCAAATCTTCAACCCACCACTTATTGAAACTCCAGCCACTATGAACCTCAAGCCATCCCCAAACCATTTTCCTATGTGCTCTGTGTACCACCTTTTCTCCTACATGATCAACTTCCTCTGCGGTCTTCATCCCATCTACATACCGCACTGTTGCTCAATCGAGAATCATATTTGGTTCCGTGCACCACATCTGGGTACAGTTATCGATGTCTGGCACGCGCCTGCGTACCCTTACAAGTCATGGTATGTGATCCATGTCTCAGTCTCCTCATTCCTTTTCCTTTGTCGATTTTGTTTTCCAATACTCACACAAATTCCATATTTTGAGGCCCCAAAATTTGGAAAACACTGGGAAACTACGCCACCTTAAGAACCTGACATTGGAAAATACCAACCACTTGCATATGCGGTAATCTGGCTTTGTCAACAAACACAACCACACCCAAAACATACCGAGAGTATTCCTTGAGGGATTTTTTCCCAACAATCTCCCCCTTTGGGTTTTTTGAAAACTTTTCTTTAAAAAAATCTCTATATTTTGATATCTCAATAAATCTCCATCCATCTTCAATCCATCATTTTCTATAAACGATTAAGATAATGAACAATAATTTACTCAACACTGAATCTAAGCCCACATGGGAAATGCATGGAGTGAGAAACATGTGTAAATGAGAATTTAATAAAAGAATCACCTCATTTATGTCACCAATTATTGATACCAAACTTATACCAATTTCTAAGTGCTAGAAACCTTCTAACACCATTCCAGCACCATTCATCTGCTTTTATCATGATCCTCAGCTGTCGTGATATTTATTCTTTGATTGATCACTTCTAGTAATGCTCCCCCTATCTTTTAGCTCTTCCAAACATTGCTCTTCTAAATAGATTCAGCTCAGCTTCAACTCCCCCTATCTTTCTACTTCACTTAACAGCTTCTCCAAATGTCTTTTCTTCCCCCATAAATAGTCACACTTTCTCCCCCTTGTCAATAAACCCTAAGGGATCTTTAAGGTTGTATTAAAGAGGTTAAAGAACACATATCGGCATATTAGGGAAAGACACATCATACCTCGGGGAGTGGGGGACCCAAATCCTTAGTTTTTCAAGTGCGGGAAGTCAACTGGACTCCTAAATCCAGTTGATGCCTTTCAAATGCTTCATTGAGTAACGCCTTTTTCAGAATTTCATCAACCTATTTCTCAATAGTCACATACTCTAACGTCAAAAGCCCTTGATCCTCTTTATCCTTGATAAAATGATATCTAATTTAAATGTTCTTTGTCCTTGTGTGATGGACTGGATTTTTGCTCAGATTTATAGCACATGTATTATCACAATGAATTCCAATCAGATATTTCACTTCAATTACTATATCTTCATGTTGTTTCTTCATCCACAATATTTGTGTGCAATATTGAGTAGTACCAATGTATTCATCTTCTATGGTGCTCAATGAAATGAAATCTTGTTTCTTTTTTAATAATGAAATACATAACCTTCAGAGATAAAAGGAACCTCCTGATGTTGAGTTCCTATCATCTGATGAACTAGCCCAGTCCACATCTGTATATCCCAATAACTCTGGATGATATTTTTCATTATACATTAGCCCAAAGTCCAATATTTCCTTGATATACCGAATAGTTTTTTTACTGATATCTAGTGGATCTCCTTAAGATTGCATTGATACCTCGCTGCTTTCCTTGTGGCAAATACGATATCAGGACTTGCCGCTATCTAGTACAACAGACATCCAATCCTTTTCCTATATTCTATGATATTAATTGCCTTGCCTTCATCATCCCATGACACTTTCAACTGGGTAGCAACCAGAGTCTTCATATATTTGGAATTTTCCATTTGAAATCTTCGCAAAACCTCCTTGGCATATTTATATTGAGAAATAAATGTGCCATTACTTCCTTGCATCAACATTAATTCAAGGAAAAATGTCATATCACCAATCATTGACATTTCAAACTCTCTTTTCATTTATTCAAAAAACTATCTACATTGGGCTTCATCTGATCCCCCTAATATTATGTCATTAATATAAACCATCACCATCATCATTTGAATACTATCATTGTTGAAATATAAATTTTAATCTACTCCCGCACACTGAAAACTGAACTTCTTTAGAAACTGATGAATACTCTAATACCAAGCTCTTGGTGCCTAATTCAAACCATATATATCCTTCTTCAGTTGACAGATTCTGTTCTCATCTTCATGAATGAGAAATTCATTAAGCTTCTCAATGTAAACTTCTTCTTCTAGAAATCCATTTGGAAGTTCTGACTTGAAATCCATCTAGAAAACGTTAAACTTTCGTTGAACAGCTATGACCAAGAATAATCTAATTGTCTCTAGTCTTGCAATAGGTGAAAATGTTTCACAGACAAATATTCCCTCTATGTGGGAGTACGCTTTGAACAGATGTCATTCTTTTCTTTTAATCACAATGCAGTATTCATTCATTTTGTTGTGAAATACCCACTTTGTCCCTAACTCATTTTTGTCTTCTGGTCTTGAAAAAATTTCCCATGTTTGATTATTCTCAATTTGATCAAGATCGTCTTACTGGTCTCAAGGAAGACACTGATTTATTCTCATAATCTGAGTCTTCTTCTGAATCAACATTTTCACATATTCTCCTCATGTTTCTCTTATGACTTCATAACTTTTGATAAGCATATTTTTGAAACATTATTGATATTTTTTCACAACTCCTTGGTATCCTGAAAATAGTCAGCTGATACAACATTGTTAGAAAAAAATACATAATCATGAAGTGAATGATGGTTTCTACTTCATGGAAATCCGTCTACTCTTTGTGGACAACTAACACATGAACTGGGGAAGGATACCAATGGACATATATTCAATACAACTCATAACCCCTAGATAATCCATGTACAACTTTTACATCTCTTCAGTTTCAACATAGACACGTCATCATGTAATCTATTCTTTCCATAGAACGCATCCTTATGATAATGATAGAAACATTGTGTTGAATCTGATTAGAATGTATAAAGCTCCCCCTATGATGTCCAGATCATCAAGTTATAAGGTCTATTGTTTATAACCACAAAAATTCTTCTTCTCCTATCTCGTGAAGCCATATAACATTAACTCCTTCCAATAAATTTTTCCAGATACCTTCTCCAGCTCTCGTAACTAATTTGAATTAATTGATATTATGGATCACATCACATCACTACATTGAATCTTTTGATGCCACTTCCCCATGGATCATATCTCTCTTTGAACCTAAAACACATCAACATCATTTAATAGAATTTATATACATAGGGAGAGTGGAAATTATAGAATCCTCAACGTGAGGATTGTGGTTGATCCTAATGGCTTAACCATTTGATTATTTCTTACAGAGCATCACCCTCCTTCCTTGCTTCTTCTAGATGCCTAGCCAACTTCACCTAATCTGGCCATATGACTAGGCATCCATTACCCACATGATGAGTCCTTTTCTGATATTTATATTCTGCAGGCTTGGAGTTTCTCTCAATTTGGGGTCTAAGCCCACTAGTACACATTTCCATCTTTGATGTTCCTCCAATATGCCACTTCCCTTGATTCCTTATATAAGTAAGAATCTCTCTACTTGTCATCTTCCCTGGATTCTTCCACCATTGCAGGGATATTCATCTTTCCTCCACTTCTCTTCATTGCACATGACAAGTGATTTTTTCAATACATTCTTTGTTCATCTTTCTTTTATCTGATACCTGTTCCACCACACTATTTTGCACTAGTGGTGAGTCCTCCATTGAACATGCATTAATCTTATCCAAATTTGGAGTAGATATCCCATTAATATTCCTATTTTGTTCACATTCTCTTCACAAGAGCTGTTGTGAGTGTGATAGAGAATGTGATTGATACACCTTTTGTTTATCTCCTTGTGATTCCCCTAATGTAGTAAACCTATTTTTCAATTTAGAACTTTGTCTTCCAGTGTAGGATTTATCATTATAAACCACCAGATTCAAGAATCACCTTTTTAGTTACTTTTAATTTCCTAGTTTCTTCTAGATGTAATGTCTTGCTAAATGACCATTATCAAACAATATAAAACATTTTCGACCAAAGGCATACCTAATTTCATCATTTCTCAATCAAGATGTGGATGTCACTTGAGTTCTTATTCTAAAATTTTTCCCCTAAGCTTACTGACACATGTTTATGGTGTGTCCCATTATTCCACAATAAAAGAATATAATGAATACTTTCTTTTGAGAGATTTCCCTTTCTGATTTCTCATGAAACTTATTCTTATTCTTAAATTTAGTAAAAAATCTATATTCACAGCTTGAAATGTATTACTAAGACCTTGAAAAAATATTTATGTATGGCTATAAATCCCACAGAAATAGCACATGTTGTCAGTAATTCTTGTAAGAGACTTTCTAGGTTTATCTTCAGAAGATACATTGTTTTTTATTATCTCTGGAACATTTCACTACTCTCTTCCTATAATTCATAAGAGTGGGATCATTTTATCCAATTCTAGATTTTTCCAAAATGGATGGACTTTAGGATAACATTATTATCTCATGATTCTCCTCTGAAGTATAATATTTGGATTTCATTTCATTATCACTCGCCGAAGGATAATATAATAATAAGTGTAGTGCATCCTTTAACTTAGGCATTCCTTTATCATTTGATTTCTCCATTTCTTTCTTGAATGATTCAATCTCTTCCTCTAGTTTCTGAATCTTCTTATCCCTTGATTCAAGTTGAGCATTGATATCTCTTCTGATATTCTTTCCAATACTCATCTCATCTACCATTTCTCATGTGTGCTTGTCTACCATATCACATTTCACATTCATTTTCAATTTTACATGATAAAAATAATTAGAGAAGGAAACATTATCTTGTTGTAGCCTTTGATTCTTCTGGTCTAGTTTAAATAGTTTTGTACCAAGATCATTATTTCGGACTTTCAGATTCTCAATTTCTTCTGAGTTCATATTCTTTCCCTTTTCATCATCTTTGGGTTTTCCTAATCCTTGAAGAAATTTTTTTCAGATATTCTCCTTGAGAATCAATCTTCGCCCTATGGTCAGTAGCCACATAAATGAGACTTTGATTTAGTCATCTTATCTTTTTTATCTCAATCTCTAGTGCTTGGATTCAGATATCATTAGCTTCAATTTCATCACCATATTTCTAATCCAATTCCTTTGCCTCATGGATATCTTTCTCTTTTGGACTTCTAGGAGTTTCTTTATCATCAATAGTTTCTTCATCACTTGGTATGTCAAGTTCATCACTCATTCCTACAACATCAATGAGTGAGTCTATCTCTTTCATGTCTGATTCATACAATCATTTATTTAGTAACCTATTGGATTCCTTAAACTCAATCACACATTTTATGTAGACACTTCCACACTAAGGGATACCACATAACTTGTAATTCTTCTTTATAGTTATTATCTTTGTCATGGATCACCAATATATGATAAGACTGAATCTTTAACTTTATAAATTGAATGAACCAAGTCGGTGCACACAAATCCTGATAAGAGAAACCATCAATCTGATACCAATTGTTAGGTCCACTAGGTCAAATACCCTGAGAGGGGGTGGGGGGTGAATCAGGGTATTCTAGATTAAAACTTTCTCCTGTTCAGATGATGTTTTTTGTTAGACAAAACTCAATTCTCTCTTACTCTCATGGAAATATTTGAACAGATATAAAATCATGCAAAGAAAAAACAATTTTTACTTGGTTCACCCTCACTAGGCTACATCCAAGGATCATACAACAAAAAATATGCTGATGTACCAAATTCATCAAGGCTCACTGCTAATAATGATTACAATGTTTAGGCTATATCTTCTATGCCTAGGCTCACTGCCTTTAAAATGTTTAGGGTTTTCTCACTGAATTCCCAAGGGTCCCTCCCTATGCCTCTTTCTCTGGATCACTACCCATGGAAAGGGTCACCATTTTCCTCTTCCTTCTCTCATTACCTTAGAAAGGAATCCACTCATAGTTTATGGATGTGTAGGTCAAACACAGTTTATGGAAATGTTGGTCCTTTCATTTGCATGATTTCTTGCATCCTCAACTATAAGTAGATGCTCTGTTGAAGTTCTGTTTTCACCCGTAGATGAATTCCACCTTCTTGAGTACTTTTTTTACTGGAAAATTCTTTCTCAAACTGAATTGAATCTTTCAGAAGATTCCCCTGAAAATCTCAATCCACCTTGTCTCTCCTGGGAACTAAGTACCGGGTTTGGTACATGAACCTCCTTCTCCGCATAGTACTGCCTCTTCTGCGAATCTCCTCTGTCTGCAGAAAACATCTTCCATGAACCTCCTCTTTCCATGGACAGCCTCCGCCTTCTATATCGCATTAAACTACCACATACCGACTTCACGAACCTCCTCTATGAAACCCCTCTTGTCCGCGAACTGTTATTTGTTTGCAGACTCCCTTCCATTCCACGTACCAGAGTCCCCCCTCCACGTACTACTCGTGGAACTCTCCCTCTCACATACCTGAGATTCCTCCTCTACATACTGATACAACTCATTCCACATACTAGAATTCCTCTTCCACATACTAGACTTCCTTTGTGGGTTAAGAAACCCCGCAAACACCTTCGGTGGAATTCCTTTTCCGCAAACCACTTCAGCCTTCACTATCCTTCCTTCGGGAACTACAATTGATATTTACTAGATTCCCGGAGCAAAATATAATTTCTAATGATGTTCCATATCCACAAAAATTTATGTGATTAGCATTTCTTAGATAGGAAAAGATACCCTCTTAATCTACTGAATCAAGATTTACCGAATCTTTAACCCACCGCTTACCGATACTAATGCCACCACAAACCTCAAGCCATCCGCAAACCATTTTCCTACGCACTCCATGTACCTCATTTTCCCCTACATGGTCTAATTCCTCTTCAGAATTCATCCCATCTGCGTATCAAACTTTCATTCAGCTATGAACTGTTTTTTGGTTCCGCAAACTAGATCCACATACCGTAGCTACTGCATGGTATGTGGCTGCTTACCCTTCCAGGACATGGTACGCGATCCATATCACAGGATCCTAATTACTTTTCCTTTTCCTATTTCCTTCACAATTACTCACACAAATTTCCGATATTTGTGGCCCCAAAATTTGGTAAACACTGGGAAACTGTGCTGCGTTAAAAACCTGACGTCAAAAAACACCAACCACTCTGATCTGCGGTCAACTGGCTTTATAAACAAACAAAACTACACCCAAAACATACCGAGAGGATGACTTGAGGAATTTTTTCCCAACAATGCTTCTAGTTGACTAGAATTCTTGGTTCGACTACTAAAAATCCATACTAGGGCACAATTTTCAAAGTCAAAGAAAAGGTATCCTTTGTATTTAGATGTCTTCTATCCCTAATGGACATGGGGGGTTGATAAATAACTATATTTATCAAATCCAAAACTGGTTTTTATGAAAGTAATATGTCTCAAAATTAAATACACATATAGATAAACACCTACCATATATGATAACCCCCCCCACACACACACAAATTTGATTTGTATATATAGAATGGGAATTATATTTTCACCATGATCATGAAAATGAGGGGTCCTGGATATAATTCATAATTTCATACCAAAGTCAGGGTTTTGATCATTAATGGAGAACCCCACATGTTTTTCATGTTGTATCAGAAGGTCCTAGAATGTATAATATAGGAATCACTTTGTATCTCATTGATATGACAATCAATCCATATGTAATTCTTTGTAATTAAGTCACAGTATTTATTTGAATCAAATAGAGAGAGGATCATTTTTTTATATATTTCTGGGTCAAGGATGAGGGATCTAGGTTTCATTATGTGTATTTATGAAATGAGAATCAATTCATATGAAGCATATAATGTTGATTTGGGGGGGGGTTAAAGAAACCAGATGGAAAACCTCCTCATAGACGAGGGTTGAAGCATCATATAGTTCAATGATGCATGACCAGGAAATGGACAATGCAATTTAGAATCTTATGGAATGGAAATTGAGGGATTAAATTTAAGGTCATTTACCATTGGCAAAAATATTAGTTAGTTTCCATTTCAGGGTGACCTAAACCAGAATGTTCCACCATTTTTCAGTCATGAAGATGTAATGTTTAAGTCATAATTTGTTGGATTTCTTATCTGAAAAGTGAATTCAGACAAGTATGCATGGGATAACTGTGGACCATGTTTGAAAATAGGTTTCTAACATGATTTCATCAGGGACTATGGATATAGGAGAGGTTTCTCTTGAGGATGAAGGTTCCTCGTATGGATAGGGCCAACTAGGGGTGACTTATGAAAATAAATAATGTGGAATATTATTCATAGTTAAATAGTGGTGTAATCTAGAATCATATATTCTATTAATAATAGTTAGGGAATATTTATGTAGATTTATATTTCCCCCGATGTATAGTTTGATTAGTGTAAGTAAGGATCCTAAGGATAGAAGGACAATTTTATGATGAAATCATCCAATAATTGGGAAAAGTTTCCATATGTAGGTCTGACCCATATATAGGGACATGAAACATTTTCTTTAAAATTGTTACTGGAATAGTACATCAGATACAAGTGTCACTATTATTCTCATCAATTCACTAATCTTGACATATGTTGTTCTCATAAAGAACATTCGTTTACAGGTTCTACCCACACGTAGAGAGGGGATATTTTTTATACTATATATTTCATATAAACACAAGAAAAAGGATCCAAATGTCACTACGCATATAATAGTGGTGAGAATCAATACAAATGTTGTTATAGAAAGAGAGTGTGGTGGGAGACTGGCACTAAGGATAATTGTCCTCTCTGGTGAGGGACAAAGAAATTCATAGTTTTATCCCATGAAAAATAAGCCAACCATGCATTTTAACATGATGCAGTAAAGGTGTTTGGTGTGACATTTATGGTATTTCATGTAAGTCCATTCTAACCTTGATATAAACTGAAACATCTCAATAATGTAGGGAATCCCTTAACAATATTCCAAATACCACATGAGCTAAGTTCAATCTGAGAAACAAGGAGGGGAAAGGATTTATTTCACCATATGGAGATCATTAAAAGAAAGTATAAAGGTATTTTTATCATGTGGTTGTTGGACTATGATATAGGATATGGGAATCACTATATATTTCATAGGGATGAGAATCAATACTTTCGTAGTTCTTAGAGAATCTTAATATCAAATTATAGGTTCATTAACCATGTATTTTATCATCACGTGACAATGAAGAAGTTTACCCAAAACGAAATATAAACATGGTGTCCTATAAAAATTGTCCATGAGTTTTGGGAATGATCTCATGAGTATAATCCCATGATTTTGACATGTGTCTTCCTAAGCTAGATTACCAAGGAATCCTATGATATATATATAGGTTAAGAATAAATTTTAATGTCATGTTTTAAATACAATATCTTATAATTTAATTTCTCATTACTAGGATGCAATGGGTTATGCCTTTTAGGGTTGTGCGATACGAAAATATCCATATCTCAAGGACATTCCAAAAAAAATAATGGAGTCTTTTAGTTTTAGGTCATGTTATTTGGACCTTAATTCATGGAAACGATGACTGAAAAATGGCATATCAGGGCCATGTTATTCTGACCCACTTTAGACATAAAGAATGAAATTGTAAACCTTGATCATAGGGGTTCAAGAATCATATGAAGTGATATGGGATAAGTAATCAAGGAGTGACCACAATAGAGGTTTGAAAATAAGTATCCAGTATGATGTTGTTTTGAAGTATGAAGATAAAAGAGGTTTCTCCTGAGGAAAATAGTTCCACTGTTTTAAAGGCCCTGCTGGGGAAAATTTAGAAAATTGTAGATTGGGGTATACTATGAATAGTAAAAAAATGGTGTTCTATAAAACCATAAATTTTATTATATATGGGTAAGGAAATATTATGGAGATATTAATTTTTTTAGGATAATGATTATGATGCATGGAAGGGTTGTTTCTGAGAACAAATGAAGCATTTTGACCAGAATTGGTAATGGAGTGTGAAGTTCCCTATATAGATCTGGATCACATATTGAGGAGGAATATTTGTTTCTATGATGGGCTCATAAATGAGGGAACCTGAATTAAGATCTTGTTCATGGAATGAGTTTGTATATAGGAGGAAAGGTATAAATAAACCTCTATTTTTTACTATGGTGGGGCCTAGGATAGGGGACTCGGGTGTCACTATGTAACCTGTATTTATAGGAACCAATCAACAAATAGTTATGATTCCATAATACATTACAATAAGTTAAAGGACCCTGTTGGAGTCCCTTGAATAGATATTTTTTTTGTAATAGAGAGAGAATTTTAATTAAATCACACTTGGTCCCAAGACATATGGTTTGGAGGTCACTACATATCCCACTAAGATGAGAATTAAGCCACAAGTAGTTATGAAATGGAGGTGTGGTGCGAGACTAGTACCAAAGATCTTGATCTACTAAATCATTGATGGAAATTATATATAGTTTTACATCATGAAACAAGGACGTGAATCTTGAATTTTTATGTAATGTGGTACGGATTTTTTCATACAATTTAATATATTACGAATATGAATGTGGGAAATGTAGTTTAATGTCTTATATATTAAGATATAATTTCTTTCCATTTTAGGTTTTACAACAAGGACCATAATTAATGAATTTTAATGTCATTCGATGAAGACCAGGGGTCATGATTAGAGAAAGTACATCTAGAGAAACCATGTATTGTTAGGTTTTGTAACAATATCCCGATCCATTGAGATGAAGTAATATTATCTGTTATAGTATAAATTTTGTATGGAATAAGGTCCCTCCAAATTTGGTTCAATATTTTGATTTTTCTTCCTTGGTATTATCGGATTCCAAAAAACCAGTACCAGTTCTCCTGGGAGAAATGGGTAGAGGAAAAAATTCTTGTTAAAATCCCGTGTTATAAAATTTTGATGGACATACAAGTGATGAAAGATATAGAATATTTTATCCTCAATTTATTCAAATTGACCCATCCATTAATGGGATTTACCATATGTATATAGAGGATCATATACGGAAACATGAAGTGAGGAAAAATAGACCTCAATGGGGAGGACAACTTCTATCCCGTATAATAGTGAATATAGGGTCATTAGTGTGGCGTTTTAGATATTAGTCTAATAATCCCACAAGGCATGAAATTTTTTTTTGGAATAATTATTTTTATCTTTATCCATAATATGATTCAGTATTTTTGATATTGTCTTGTTCAAGGCATCTATAAGTCCATTAGTCGCTGCATGATAGTGACATGAATTGTCGGATTTGAAATTATACACCTGATACATCCTT
This sequence comes from Viscum album, assembly GCA_963277665.1. Taxonomy (NCBI): domain Eukaryota; kingdom Viridiplantae; phylum Streptophyta; class Magnoliopsida; order Santalales; family Viscaceae; genus Viscum; species Viscum album. Next base: position 1,151,528,583 of record OY728152.1, read on the forward strand.
CCCAATTTACCCAAATCAAAATTGGCTCAATTATACCTTTGTATAGTATGAGGGACACCAAATTTAACAATCATATTGGCTTCCATGAAGCTGAAAAATCTTCTAGTCTTGAATTATTTGACGGGTATTGCTTTAGTCCATTTGGAGAAGTAGTCGATAGTAGTGAGGATGTATTTGAATTCCATGGATGTAGCTAGAGGTTATGGTCACACAATATCAATTCATTATATGGAAAATGGTCAGTATTATATTCGGGTGTGTACCAAATCTGAGTATTGATGGATGAAGTTGGCGTGCACTTGGAAGGAATGATACGTTTTGGTGAATTTTTTGCAATTCTACCTCATTTAAGGATAGATATATCATAGATTTAGTATTTTTTGGGATGTTTTTAACCATAAGTAGTGAAAACAAAATCACTCAATATGTACTTGTTTTAGGATATAAATAGTCCCTTATCCATCAACACACCTAACAAGGACTCTGTCCAAGACCCGTTTATAGAGGCTTTTGGGTGATTTGGGTTTTCATAAAGAGTAATGTTATTTAATCATCATAAGGGTTTTTCTTTTTCTATATTTTTTAGGATGTTATTAATCCATTTTTATGGTAGTCCAAAATGAGAATCATTCAACCAGTTCCAGTACTGTGTGGTTCATGGATATAATTAACCTCTTTGATTTCGATCATGCCGACAAGAAAAAAGGAAACACCATTCAATAGGGATTAATGTTGGTTAATATGTCATCCCAGTATGGATGTTCCAAATTTCATTTAAACATTTTAAAATGCATTTACCTTGGAATTTTTTGATCGGGGGATGCTAGTCAGTGTTGGTTCCATGTGAAATTTTTCACTTAGTACTCTGACATAGTAAAGAAAGGGGATTGACTCATCCTTTCTGATCTCATAATCACTATTGAAATGCTTGATCAGTAATTATGTATCTTTTTTTACCTTGAATTTTTCCATCAAAATTTAGTGTGGTAGTTCTAACCATGTAATGTGGACTTGATATTTAGACACATTGTTTTTTAAACCTTCTAACAATAGGAATGAGTAAGGAAAGGCTGTAATTTTGGGGGAGATGATCATGACTTCTAACCCATCTTTATTGAGCTTCGGTTCTTCCATTCTTTTCATGTCAAGATTCATGACGTACGACCAAAATAAATCTCCCATAATTGGGGCCCTTGTGAATAGAGAATATATTATCATTGGTAAATTTATTATTCAATGAAGATGTCCTATAGAGGGGTATTTTGAAAGTAATTTTGTTAATGTATAGCCTTTTAGCATATTTTATGGCACAAATTGAATTTCAAACAACTAAAAGGAGACTTTCCACCATGAAAAACACTTGGTCAACATAAGATTACGAAGCATTTATTTGATAATGTTTCTAGGAGAGACCAAATTGACCTCGTGGTGTTTCAAGTATTTTCTTATCTTCTAAACCACATAGATTTGAATGTTAGACTTTGGATACAGTTGGGAGGATCACCTACCATTGGTGAATTTTTAATAAAAAATTGACTACGATTCCACCATCAGTATAGAACCATTCTAGGCCTTGTATGGGTGGCCTTATAAGTGATAACTATACTGTATCGAAAAATTAGTGTCATCAATTATGGTCCCAGTTTGAGTGATCCAAGGCTGAGAAATAGAATATAATCGAGGAGAATATGAGGACTATATAAATCCATAAGAACTATTATTCAGAATAATGAAAGGGACTAATAGAGTTCAAGGAGGGAGTTTATGTGTGCATGTGGGCTTCACCTCAATATGGGCCATATAGATTTGTCTTGGGATGCAAGTTATGTTTGAGATTCATTAAACCTTTATAAATACTTCACAAAGTCTGTAAGGTGGAATACCAGTTTTCTATACCCCCATAGTTGGTCCAATTATAGGAAGTATTAAATGTGTCACAACTAAAGAGGTATGTTAATGACCAGTCATGTAATGCCTGACCCGAGGAACCCATGGCAAATTCATTACTTTATTACATTGACATAGATACAAGCTTCAAATCACAAGGGACCAAAATATTTAACAGTTTTGAAAAACCATATTACATACATGATACAAATATTATATTGAGAAATAGAAAATAAAACCTAATATATAAAAAACACTAATAAACTTCATCCCTACAAATAATTCAGAAGAGTTTCCTTCATAACCTGTAGAAAGGAAAAAAACAATGGTGTGTCCAAATACTCAGTATGGTTAAGTAACATAGAAGAAACAATGAATCAATAAGAATGAGTCAAAAAGGAAATTTGAATAACTAAGAACTCATTCCATTTAAATTATTAAACTGATATTGAAATGCATCCATAGATTTTCTAATAGTGAAAATCTCATGGACTAAAAATACCCAATCAAAATGAAGGCAATGCTTTATTATTGGGTGAAAAGTCTTGGAAACTTGAAAACCTCTACATTATAGATATATCTTAATTTTTTCAAGAAACTATAGGTTGAAACCTATTTAATTTTTCAACCGATTTGTCTCATGAGAACCTATCAATGCATTGAGAGGATATATAATGCCTGAGCCCCACCAATTACTTCAGGTCCAAATCATTCCTCAAATCGAATTATAGATTTAATAAATAAATAATATTCCTTATTAAATATCTGTATTAAATGAAGATTATAAATTTATAAATATTTCCTCAGAGGAGGATAATTAATAAATAATGGTTTTGACATTTATTAATGTAAACACCATTAAAATATCATTAAAACATTATTTTAGAATATAATATTTAAACACTACAAAGTATCCCATACCACTTAGAAACATTTGAATCATAATCCCCATTAAGAAATTCCATTAAATAATGTTTTTATATAAAGATAATAAGTTTATTGATGATATAATGTTTCAATGGTAAGTATATGAACCACATAAAATTTTACTGGTTCATAATAAAAAATAAGCCTCGATGGAATGTAAATTGAGATGAAATCTATTACCTTGAGTCTGACTTGTCATGTATGTATTTATATTATTATATAAAAAAATTATATTAATTATTTAATTTATTCAAAATCTATTTTTATTTTATTTTATAATTTACATAAATTTTACACAATTTTATATAACTACATAAACAATTAATTTGACATCTGGTGTTTTTTAAAAAATTCGGTTCATGGATCCAAACAACTTTTGTAGGTTAACTATTGTCAAAGGGGTCATTAAATAAAATTCTCCATAATAATAAAATTAAAATAGTTATCATATTTATACATGAATTATTATTTTAAAAATAATCATGAATGATGGTTGTGAAAAATGGATCAACGTTATAATTAGGGACATATTAGACCGTACGTACTCCTGAGTAATGTTCTCATTATTCAATGATCATTATGCAAAGAAGTTAAGTAACATTATGTCTTCCCAAAATGATAATTATATTATAAATATAATTTTTTTAGTTTTATATAATTATATATTTATTTCTTGTGATGTAAGAGGATTCACATTGTATTGAGGAGGTGGTAGTCCACTCATCCACGAACGACATTATAAATTATTCAGTACATGAAATGGGTAATAATGGAAATGATATATTATATTTCCATAAATGTAATAATTTCATTAATATATTATATATTTCATTTATTTAATATATTTTTAATTAAAAATGACCTTAATACCTTCCATGAATAGAGTTAACTAATCATGTTACTTTGAGGTGGCAGTAGTTCACACTTCCACAAACCATGTTATCATATTCCCAAAATATGGACTATATAATGGTATGTAATAAAAAAGAAACAAATAAGAATAAAAAAATAAATCTCATATATATAATATAAAAATATTTTGTTCATCATAATTCTCATCATGATAGATAATAAAGTGATAACAAACATTCATCGTTTTGCGAGGCTATAGATCGTAGTACTAGAATGGTGGGTTCGTTACCCATTAGACGGAAGTGGGTGTATGTGTAGTTAAAAAATATAGAATAAAAATATCTCAGTATATTGAGAATACTAATTCTATTATATAATAGGAATTTAAAAATAATTTAATGGGTTTATAAGTAAATGAAATAAAAGTTATCATTATACAATGTTACATCTTAATCTGGTAACTCCTTTTGGTATTCGCCAAACAGATTCATTAATTTTTTTTCATAACAAGGGAAAGATTATTGGAAGAGGGTAGATATTTTGTGAGATTATTTTATCAGATATTTTTTCGATCCAAATGGATTGATAGGTGTGAACAAGTGGGAGGGTTGAGATCCTTTTTATAGTGGAAGAGGGTTGGCATTGTTGTAAATTTTTGAAATGAGAACCCGAACAACAATTTTCTTATGAAACATGGATCCAATAATTGTAAATTTTTTATAAAAGGTTGGATAGAGTAAATATATTTCCATTAAATATTTTTTTTAGAAGTTTATAGATCATTTTTTCCATTAAGTTAAAGGTTTAGTCCTTTGTTATGCTAATTTTCTCTTAATCACTGTAATTAATTTTAATTACTTTTTATAATTTTTTTGGTAAAAACTAAGTTTAAATTATTATAAATTTTAAATTATTATGATTAAAAATATGGAATAATATTTCCAAATTACAATTATATAATTTGTTTAAACTAATAAAAATATAATCCCACAAATTAGAAAACATTGTAGGTTTTTAATTTAAAATGATCAAATGATTGCTATGTTTTTATAACAAATTTCATTCTGAAATTGATTAAAATTACAAACACTGGATTAATGGTTCTAAATTAGATCAAATAAAGAGTTTAAACCAATACAAAATAATAATTTATCTTTATAAATAAATTAGATGAAAATTATGTTTTGAATTAGAATTCAGAATTTTTCACTATTCATTAAAAAATGAAACTTCTCTGAAAAATATGAAATATACACCCTAAACTAATTTTGAGGTTAAAATTTAAAAGAATATTTTTTTAGGAATACTAAATATTTGAAATTTATAAATTTTAGTTTTAGAATAGGTGATACATTAAAAGGTCATAAAAATAATTTTATAAAAAATAGGGTTTTATTTGTAATATTGTGTTTGGTCTTATCTGATGGATATCAAAACAATTTAATGAATGGAAAAAATAATTTATTGAATATATAATATATATATATATATATATATTACATTAATATAACTCACTAGTTATAATTAACTTAATTTTATAAAAAAATGACTTTTTGAGAATAAAAATAATTTTTTTATAAAAACATTCCCTTTTATATTTAATCAGTTCTTATATTCATTAAAAATTAACATGTAACAAATAAATTTGACCATATATTTTCATAAGATAGTGAATCCTATTCATAACCATGAAATAAATAGATAGTTTTTATCTCATTATATAAAATAATAAAATCATTATAATATATTGTTGTTCGCTAAAACTCATTCTTGTGTATAACACAAACTACTGAAAAAATTCATTATTTCATGTAACACAAGATATATATTGTTGTGTGATTTAAAATCTATAGAATATATTTTTTTAAAATATTAAATATATCATAATGTGTTAGGATGCCTTGTTTCTTTCTATTTTAGGTGGTTTGTGTGAAACAAGATACTCTCAATGTTTCATGCAGCATAAGTCTAACTTGGTGTTTCATATAAACCAATATATAAAAATTTAAAATTATTATAAAAAGAAAATATTATATATTCTTGGGGTGTTACATTATCCCCACCTTATATATATTTTTTCTTCATAATTTAAACTCAATCTCAATAATCAAAGGATTGATATTTGAAAATAAACTATTATTGAAAAACCCACACTATGAATAAGGTTAATAAAACATCTTCAAAATAAGAGATAAAGGGAAGTATAATGGTCACGTAACATGGATTCCTTGTAGGAGAACATAGGTGGAAAATAAAAACATGTATACTGAAGAAAAATCGAATAACCATGTTCCACTGATGAGTATTATAGAACATGTTTAGATGAAATTTGATTACCAAAAATCCTTAAACAACTATTATGAAAAGTTCATTAATATCATCAAACATGATGATAATATAGAAATATTTTGGTTTCAATACCGTTTTTCATATATTTTATTAATTATTTTAATCTATACAGATATATGTAAATATACATTTCTTTTTTCATAAAAAAATCTTCTCATTTAGTTGTTCATTCAGCCATTTCTGCTTCATTTCTTAGCACACGATTGATCATATGGTGAAGTAGTACATTAACATATAAAACCTCATCCAAATATTATCATATCAAATTTCTTAAATGTTTACCTTTTACAAAATAATGTGATCCAACACTTTGGAGGGAAGGTCACTAAATTTCCAAAATGAACTTATCATTAGCCTTTAATCAACATAAAGTATATCTTTAATCATCCCACACCAAACACATAGGCACATTCATAAGGAATTCTCTTAAAATATGGTAATACCTTGAATTACCATAAAAAATTATTGGACACATGAAATATTCCTTATTTACTAAGTAAAAAACACATTATTGGTTATATTACATAAATCCATGGGTGTTGTAAACTAAATAAATGATAGAAAAAATATCTTTATCGACAAATAATTAATTTTTTATATGGTTGTCATCACATATCAAAATAAATCACTTCATTATCAAAAATATATATCAACATTAGGAACATATTGAGGGATATATTTCCATCAAACATGTGTTTTATAAAAAGTTTAAATTTATACTAAATAACTTTTCTTCTTACTATTCAAGATATGATCTAAAATCTATATTAAAAAAGTAAATAAGAACAATAATCATATAGTCCATAAATATTATAACTAGTATGTAATTAATAAAATACCCAAATTTCAAAAATTCATTAATCTATAAATAAGAACATTAATCATTCCTCTTTATATATGGAAGTATCAAAATCATGATGATGATCCATTTTCTTCATTTGGGGTATATTCTTTTGAATCACGAGCCATTGATTTTTGTAGTATCCCATATCCTTGAAGTGTAAGTATTTCAAATTTCAATTGTCTTTCATTTCTAAGAAATCGTGAACATGGTGAAATTTTTCTCCACACCTATAAAAAATCCCATTCTATTTAAGGATGTACCTAGGTGTTTATTTCCATAATTATCACATGTGGGAAAAATACTTCATTCTCTTATTATCTTTGTATATCCTTTCACCTGATCCTCTTATTTTATTTAATTTTTTAAGCTATAACCATTGAAGAATTTATTAACCATATCATTATAACATGATACTATTTCCCCATATGATGACAATTCCTAGGAGAATAATTACCTTCAAAATATTTTCCTATGATCATTAAAGATATGACCCTTCTTACTCTTTAAATCATGTACATTAGGGAGGTTCATTTTCATTTTTCTAGGTGTCGTTTATAAAAAGATAAATCCACTAAGTTAGTTAATATCATTGTAAAACATAATTTATAATCCCAAACATCTAAAATAATTAACATAAATTGAATTATTTTTTTCTAATCTAATAATCAAAGTAATGTTTTTGGGGTCATTTTTTCTTTTAAATCCTTTCTAATGGTTTGTATAAAAAATGGGAATTGTACTATGAATATCCCTAGGAAATGTCTGAACAGGTGTGCAGTAAGGCCTTTTGTGGTGTACCCGGTTGCATTCATGTTAGGGCTAATGTACCTTGTCAGATTTGTTACCCCTAGGTACATCTATTCTAGAACTACATCCACTTATAGTATCCTGGCATGAATGTCTTTCTAGGAAGACCAACATAATCTCTACCATACACACATTTTAGTATTTTCTTCTATACTTATCCTCAATGTTTATCTTAGGGTTATTTTCTTAATCTGTTAATTTTCAAAATCCAGTTTCCATGGTTTCTACTAAAAATTCTCAGGAACAAACTATAATTCCCCAAACCAAGAACCTCAGATATAGTTCATTACAATATTACATTATCATAGATACTAGATTCATTTCCCAAGCGACCGAATAGTTTAATAGTTTTGGAAAACCATATTATACACATGAAAACCATATTAAATTGATAATTAAAAAATAAAAAATAATACAGAACAAAGACTAATTAACAAAATCCATGAAACACATTCAAAGGATTTCTCTTCATAACTTGGGGAAAAAATAAGTGTGATATCAAATTCTCTGTAAGGGTAAGTTCAACGAAAAAAATAATGAATCGATGTAATTTAATCAACATTTAAAGGTTATTAAATGATAAAAAAATTCCATTTAAATCAATAAAATTAGAATTAATTTCATCTTTACTTTTTCATACTGAAAATATCATGGACATGAAATACTAAATCAAAATTAAGGCAATACATAATTATTGGATGTCATGTCTCGGGCACATGAAAACCACTATTTTAAATATATATCATCCAGATAGTTTAAAACTACTGGTAGAAAATAATTTGATGTGGGCATAAATTTTTTGACATGAGAACATGTCAATACATCGAGGGGTTACATAATGTTTGGGTCCCACCCGTCCCAACATGTCCAAAGCATTCCTCATATCAAATAATTGATTTAATAAATAAATAATGTGCCTTAACAAATTTTTATAGAATAAATATATGTATTTATCAAAATATCCTTATTGTAGGAGAATTAACTACAAGGGTTGTGGACATTGATGAATGGAAATAACCATTAATGATAATTTTGAGGAAGATAATCTTTAAACACTCCAATGTCTCCCATACCACTTCGAATCCTTTGAATCATAATACCCATGAATGAATACAATTAAATTAATCATTGAATTTCATGTTTACAAGGATATTCAAGATATAACATGTCAAATGGAAGAATATACACCCTATAAAATTGAATGTGTGCATAGCAACAAATAAGTCCAAATGGAATGTAAATTGAGATGAAATCCATTCCCTTAAGTTTGAATTTTCATGTGTTTATTTATATTCATAAATAAAAAAACTATGTTAATTATTTTATTTATTAAAAACAATTTCATGTTTCCTATTAATTTTACTTATCTTATTAAAAAATTGTATTCAACTACATAAACAATTATGTTTATGTTGGCTGTTTTTGACCAAATTTGCTTAATCTATCAAAAATGACTTTGGTAGGATGACAATGGTCCAAGGGTTAATTATAAAAACATCACCATAATAATAATCATAACATAATTTTCATATTAAATAACCAATTATACTTTTCATACCAATTATTAATGATGGTTTTCAAAAATTAACCAATATTACAATTATAGAGATGGTGGGTCATACGTACGCTTGAGTAACGTTCCAATTTTTATATGATAATTATTGATAGAAGGTATGTAAAAATATATATTTATATAATTATAATTAAATAATACAAAACCTTTTATTTAATCATATATACTTATATATATATGTAATTATTTAAATGTAATAGGTTTCACATCGCGTCGAGGGGGTGGTAATCAACACATCCACATATGATATTATCACTTTTTTAGTATGTGAAAAGGGTAATATATAAAAAGATATAGTATATTTATTGAAAGGTAATAATATAATTAATATCATATATATTTCATTTATGTCACAAATTTTTAATTAATAGCATCATTAATACCTTCCATTTATAGTGTGACTGAATCCCATCCCTTTAGGGAGGCGGTAGTCCGCACTTTCACAAATGAGGTTACCATATTCCCACAAAATGGATTCCATAAAGGTATTTTTTAAAAAATAATTAAAGAGGAATTAAGACATTATAAATATCATATATATCATATAAATTTTTTATGTCCATTATAATTACCACTAAGAGATATGGTAAAGGAAAAATGAACAATCATAATTTTGTGAGGTGGTAGTTTACTATACACAAATTTTATGTTTGTCACCCATTATATGGAAGTGTGTGTAAGTTATGTTTAAAACATTATAATAAAAACAACTCAGTATATTTAGAATAATTATGTTATTATATAATCTCGGTATAAAAATAATTGAATGGATGGTTTTACAAATTAAATAAAAGTGATCATTGGAAAATGTTACCTCTTAATCGGGTAACTCCTTTTTGGTTTGCATAAAAAGGATTTCTTGGATTTTTTTCTACCAAAGGGGACAATACTATGTTGATTGGTAGGATTTTTGGAGATTATTTGGTTAGATATTGGGAGACCCAAATGTATTTATATGTGTGAATAAGTGGTATGGGTGAGTGCCTTTTTATAGTGGAAGACGAGTGGCATTTTTGTATATTTTTGAAAGTGCAATTACACCCACATTTTTTCTATGAAACATGATTCCAAAAATATTAATAAAAGGATTTAAATGGTAAAAATATGGCCAGAATTTTCTAGGTCATTTTGACCCTTAATTTTAATGTTTAGTCCATTGTAAAGCTAATTTTTCTCATAATCACTTTAATTAATTTTAATTACTTTTACAAATATTTTTGGTCAAAATTAAGTTAAACATATTAATAATTACGAATTTTTATAATTCCAAATATTTAATACATTTTCCAAATTCAAATCATATAATTTTCATAAATTAATTTAAATATAATCTCTTAGACTAGGTGACAATGCATGTTTTTCGAGTTAAAATGTTCAAAAGTTTTATAAGTTATTATATCCAATTTCAAAATGAAATTGATTCAAATGACCTAAATTTTACTAATAAAAGTAAAATTTATCTAAATAAAATAAAAAATTTAAAAAATTAATTTAACCATATAAATAAGTCAGACAAAAAATATGATTTGAAATAAAATTTAGTATTTTTTAATGTTCATTTAAAAATGAAACATCTCATACAATTAAAAAAACAACCCAATCATAATTATAATGTTCCAATTTAAAAAATAATTTTTATAATGACATATTAAATTTATTAACTTTAAAAAATCTATATTTAAAATATTTGCTCCCTTAAAATCAGGTAAAACTGCCTTTACAAAAATATAGGTTTTTATGTGTAAAATTGGGTTTATTATTATCTTATTCATATCAAATATTTTGGATCATTGTAAAAATATTAGATTAATTATAATATATATATATATATATTAATATAACTCACTAATTATAATTAATTTAATTTATTAAGATAAAATGACATTATGAGCATATAAATAGCTTTTTATAAAAACATTACCATTATGTTGAATTTATTATTATATTAATTTTAATTAATTTGTAAGTATTGAATTCAACTATATATTTTCATTAGTTCGTTAATCGTATAAATAACCATCAATTTAATGGATAGGTTGTATCTTACTAAATTAAATAATAATGTCTCAATATTTTTTTGGTAAAACTTGGTCTTGCAAATAACACAAACTATTGATCAAATTCATTCTGGTGTGTAATGAAAGATATCTAATTTTTTTATGCATTACAATATACTAAATATATTTATTTAAAATATTAAATATAATGAAATTTCTGGGGATGTGATATTCCTTTCAATGTTAGTTGTTTCATGTCAAACAAGCTATTATCAATGTAACATGTAGAGTACATTTAACTTGATGTTGTGTATAAATAAATATAGGAAAAAAATTAAATATATTATAAAAGGAAAACAATATAAAGTCTTGGGGTATTACACGGTGCATGATATCTACTTGGGGGATCTAGACATTGATGATGAAGATACGTTTCTAGTTTACCTAGTAGATATTGTGGATTGGTAGGAGAAGATCCTCCATGGGAGAGGGATTCCATTAGATCATGTATGGTTGAAGTACACGAATATTTAGTAGAGTACCTAGAAGTAGGAGACCCAAATTCATGCTTAGTACCCACATAACTTTTGAAGTTTTTTTTGCTTTTGAGGACATAAATACAAGTGGTGAGGAGAATTAAATGTCTTTTTTTTTCATGTGTTTTATTTTAATATTTATAGTAATATTTCTAAAACCAGGTATTGAGACATGACATGATTATAAGGCCTGGTGAGCCTAGAATTTTTGTTTGAAATATATTAAATATATTAATTGAATTAGGAAGAAGTTTTCATAAGAACGATAAGAAAAACAAATAGGGTAACTTAAATTTTAATTCTAAGGCCACTGTTGAGTTCACAACATGGGTTTTACCATAGGCATGACATAATTATTAATGGCAAATGAATTTTATGAAAATGAAATCACATGGTTAAATAATAAATTAATTTAGTTTTATTTTATGGTTTAGATACCTATTAATGATATTTATAAACTGAGTTAAAAAAATTTCAGGATGAACTAATTACATAGAGTTTTAGAGAGAATCCGGTGGAGGAGCTTCAACGGATGAACATCGATGGATTGTGCATTACTGATCTATAAGTCAAAAACATTCTAGGGACTCACCAATTAATAAAATGTAGATTAATTATTCATTAGGTATTAATCTATATAATGGTAGTAATTTTATTTAATTTATATTTATCCCGGATTTATTTTTCATATGAAATATGTGAATTAGTCAACTAATGAATCTATTCATGGATGAAAGGTATTGTAGTAACATGTCAGATTTAGTATTAATTATGAATTTCTATAGTTGATATTTTATATATTTTTGTCTTTCCTTATAAAAGTGATTATTTTAGTCTAAAAAAACACTGTACAAGAACCATTCATAATTTTTTCCAGAATTTATTCTTCTTTATTCGCACTATCAGCACAGTAAATTCTTATGGGCCACAGCTCGAAAAATACTTGATAATCATTTTTTGTGCACCCGTTTATTGAAAAAATGATCTATACTTCTTATTTAGGTTCAATAAAATGTGGGGATCATTCTATAGTGATGGATTGAGACCCGATTAGAGATATTCATGTGGTTTTTGACATTAAGTGACGGGATACAGATGGATGGTTTCCCATGCGAGTTAGATGGATATATTCAAAAGAGGATTGATGGAAACACCTCTATGAACCTGATCATTGTTTACCTGAATGACTCATAGATGGATCAGTGGCTAGAAGATCAAATGATGATGCATGAATAAGATATTCTATTTCTAGAAAATCCCAAGATACATAGTGTTTAATCTTAGAATACATGATGTGTATGTCCCTAGATACAACATTTGGGATTCCAAGGAGAATAAAAATATCATATTTCATGTGAACCTTACCTGGAAGCTTGATATGTATCTTAAGGGATACATGAAAAAAACATGGTAAGGTACATGACACAACCAAAGTACTTAGGTTATGTCTTGTACATTGACACTATCATGTACACATATAGAGTTAGGTACACAGAAATGTCTATGTGTACATGGTAACAAACACATACAGGGGTCGTGATATACTAGAAGAATAGTTGATGAAGCAATAAATTGTTTATTTCTAGTTTATACTATGTACTCATTCAAATATAACATGGATTTCTCATATCCATCATCATATAATTTTTTTCTTAAGGGAATGTTTTATCGATACATCCATTTGAGGGAATACTACGGTAGTACATAAAAAAAAGTATTGTGAGAAAATATGAGGGATTAGTTTTAGATAGAGTTATAGGAATCTTCTCCTAGGGTATGGGATGAGATCCAATGTCTCCATTCTACCTAGGTTATTTTCATATAATTGGCATGAACAATGTTATATGGGCATGAATCCCATACATAGTGGGATAATCTACATGAGTTTATTTTTATTCCCCATGGACCTAGGTGTGATCCTCATATGTATATTTACCTCATAAAACTCCTATTGAGCACTTCTCATAGAGAGACCCGTATATCATGACATCTCAGTTGGATTTCAGTAGTGTTATATGGATCATGGAGTGTGTTCTATTGGAAAAGTGTTATATGGAACCTTAGAGAAGGAATCTCCAGTTGAAAATAAAATTATCACCTTACCTTGAGACTATGTGTCTTATAGGAGTATATTGTGATGTTCTTGTCATGTATACTATTAACATATCATTATATTGAGTTTAAAACAATTATTTATTCTATATGATTAGTGATTTTATGGTGTCTTATTGGATATTGTCATATTCACACCTGTATGGGATTTTGACACATGTGACATGTGTTATATATATTATTTGATTTTTAACAAGTTTCTTGGTGGTGTCCGAGAATATGAAGATTAGATTTGGGATAGAAAGACTATGGTTTATTTCAGGATTCATATTTGACTATAGTCCCCCTTTTCACTCTCGTTAGACAACATTAAGGGTTTTTGTGGAATTTTATTTATTCCCTATCACATTTAAGTATTTTTTATACACTATTTATGGAATTTAGATGTGTTCATGCATTGGGTTTTAGATTTATTTCACATTTAATAATTTAATAGGCTTGGAGATGTGTGTGTGTTTCTTTGTATAGGATCCTTAGGCTAATTCCTCCCATATAAGTTCTATTCTGACTCAAAATTTGTCTACAGTTCCTATCCAATTGGAGGTGGTCATGGGGTAGTCTCACTCTGCTAACTGTCAGACAGGAGGGCCTCAGTGGGTCGGTTCATGACATGATGCCTTAATCTAGTGATCATATGATGGAAAATGATCTGACCCAGATATAATAGTTGAAATATGAGGGAAAAAAGTAGGCATGTGGGGATCATTCACAAACTTTTAAATAATCGTATAATGATTTCCCCATTCTTAGAATCCAGAGGAACCAATGGATACACCGATGGGACCAGATCTAATTAACTTACCTCCCCAACCACCACTGTGATATAATTGGATAAAAGAGTAACTTTACTATTATTCATATCCACCACCATGTTTTTTTTGATAAAGATGGTCTCTTGTGCCTAATAAAATCCCTCGAGTGACTCTACCAACACCATTGCACACAAAATAATGAAACTGCTAAATACCAATCAATTTCTCTAGGAAAATTCATTTCCTGATCTGATAATCACTTGAGATGGTAGTGGTACCATCAAATCCAATTCAACATAGATGAGAGGATACAACACAATCTATAAGATTCGGGTTTCATCATCAATAAAAAGGAACTTACATTGAGCATTTCCAAAATATTAAAACATCATTGGATTATGGAATATAAGAGAAACCCATAGTAATAAATCACTAATTGAATGCTTGTTTGAATCATTCATGTAGTGTGTTTCCCAAGACCACTGAGAAAGTGAGAACCTCTAAGAACCACAAAGACGAGCCTCCCTAGACCAAGACATAATCAACTCATCCCATGAGGAAAAATGGATTAAAAAAATAAAGGAAGGATATGATCAATACCTACATAGAACATTGAATCCCCCTCAAGATAATAAAGCTAATAAACAAAATAAGAGGTTGGTTTTCATGCCTGAAGTTCACCCCTTCTGAAAAGCTGTAAAACACCATAGCTTCTCATATTTCCTCCTCTGGACAATCCATTATTGGGTACCGTTACACATGATCCAAAAATTGATGTTAAATGAAAATAAGTGTAATTATCAATAGGTCCACCCAAATAGGACCAGACATCTCCCCTAGTGCCTCATTGAAAGACATAGATCCTATAAGGCCAGGCTTGACGACATGGTCACCAGATGTTGGAAATATACTTGAAGAAATTATTTTGACATTGTATGGTGGTGGTGGAGATTAAAATTCCATATAGGGATCCATAAAAGAATAAAATTAAAGGATTATGAAAATAGTCTAGTATGTGAAGTAAGTTGTCTATCCTTGAAACCATTCCACCATTTCCTCACTACCTCAATCATTAGATGTTTATTTTTCATTGAAAACACTTAAGGGTATGATGGAAACATCTCAAGTATATAGATCCTATATATTATAATATTATGGAAATGTTTTTCCATTAAATCATATTATTCTTCATCTAATTGAATTTTCATGTAATTTTTGGAATTGATTGGTTATCTCATTATAGTGTCCAAATCAATTATGAAGGAAGGGATGTTATATTTGATATTTTGAATAAAACTAAGTTCTTATATCAGTTCGAGGATGAACTAGAGAAACCAATTGAAATGACATCCATATTATGTTTTTTAAAACCTAATAATGAATGATATTTATCATATATAGTTGTGGGGAAACTCAACATTGATGATATGCTTATTGAATGGGAGTTTATTGATGTCTTTGTTAAATATTTTTCTTATCTTACCACGAATCGTGATATTTTCTTGTCAATTGAAATAAAAAATTGTGCTACATAATTTTTAAAGATTCCATATAGAATATACTCGATTGAGTTCAAGGAATTAAGGAACTAACTTGGGGAGAACCTAGATAAGCGATTCATTTAGCCTAGTTCCTCACAAGGGTTGTGCTTGTTATTTTTGTGAAGAAAAAATATCATACATTGAATCCTTGCATCTATTTCAGAAACATTAAAATATCACTATTAAGAATAAGTATCTACTACAATGTATCGATGATCTATTTGATCAACTATGTGGAGATTAATATTTATCCATTAATGATCATTGATATGAATATAATCATCTAATTGTAAAGAATTGGATATGCACAAGACATCCTTATATAAGATTTATGGTCATTTAAATTTATTTTAATGTCGTTTGGACTTACCAATGCTCATACTAACTTCATGGATTTAATTAATATATTATTTTGAGATTACATTAATCAGTTTATAGAAGTATTTATAGACAATATTCTGATATATTCGAAGGGAAAGGAAGACCATGAAGAATAATTTAGTATTATCATGATGACCCAAAGGAAGGATAAGATATATTCCAAATTTACCAAGTGTGGATTTTTGCTTCAAATAATATCATTTGTGGGTCATATAATTTCAAGTGAAAGTATATCAATGTATTATTAAAAGAAATAAGTTATTGAAAAAATGGGATAGAACAACCACGATATCTGAGACCCACTATTTTCTTAGGTTGAATAGTTACTTAAAATAGTTTATAAAATATTTATTATGACATTCTAATCCATTTTCAAAGTTAACTCAAAATGAGTCTTTGTTATTTTATAAATATGAATGTGAGAGGAATTTCAAATAATTTAAGGGAAGTTTGGTCAGTGCACTTTTTCCTAAACTACCTAGTAGTGGATAAGGGTTTGTGAAATATATTGATTTATTTTAGAAGGTGCTAGGATGAATCCTAATATATAATTATATCATGACAGATTATGCCTTTCAATAGTTGAAAACTCATAAGTAAAATTACTTTAATCATGATTTGGAGTTTGAATCAATAATTTTTTCATTAAAGAAACAAAGGAATTGAAAATATGGAAAATAGTTTGGTATATATAAATATATATACTAATAATAAAATCATGGAGTATATAATTACCTAATAATATTTGAACATTCATCAGAAAATATAATTAGAGTAGATCCAAGATTATAAATACTCAATACATTTCCACACTGGGAAAACACGAATGGTGAATGATGATTTAATTTAGGAAAATAATTCTATTTCTATGATGAGGATTGAAAGAGACCCAATATTTACGAATTTTCAGAAGCTAGATATATAAATATTTATATAAGGGGAAATTTATTATCTGTCTCCTCTAAATGTTCAACCATCCATCCATTAGATTGTTATGATGGTGTAGTGGGAAGATATAGAATTATAGAAGATGGTGGGGAATGTTCCTAAGTTAAACCATGACAATATAGGAATTATAAGTTTTAGGAACTGAGTATGTGTTAGATTAATACCATATTTTAAGAAGGATATATTGGATGAAACCTATAGTTCATCATTCTCTATTCATCCTACAATTATGAAGATGTATAGTGATCTAAAAGAGAATTTTTGGTGAGATAACCTAAAAAGAGAAATTTCTAAGTATGTATCTTAATGTGAAGTGTTTCGATAATTTAAGACTGATAGAAATAATTTTAAGGGCACGTGACAACAATTACCTATACCATAATGTAAATGGGAAGACATTATGGTTTATTTCATCATTAGACTTCCCAAAACCTATAAAGTTTGTAAGTATATTTGTTTTTTATTTTATCTCCTTATGAAATCAGTACATTTTATAGATATTATAGAATATTTCTCTCTTGATCATGTTACTTTGTTATACATTACTGATGTTTTGAGATTTCATGGAGTACCACAGTCAATCATATGTGATTGGGATCCAAGATTTACATCAAGGATTTGGAGAAGTCCTTAGAAGGATACAGATACATATTATAATTTCAATAATACATATCTTCCTCAATCAAAAGGATAGTCTAATAGGAATGATACAACTCTAGAGTACTTCTTTAGGGACCTGTCTAAGGGTTTTAAAGGCATTTTGGATCAACACCTCTATTTGGTGTAACATTTTTACATCAATAGATTTTATTCGATCATTCATATTAATCTTTATGAATCTATCAATGGAAATAATTGAAGAAATCCAATGCACTGGGATGAAATTGTAAAAAAGGATATTGGGACCTATTGTAGCTGAATAAATGACATATAAATATATGGCTATTCAATAGTACAGAAGTCCTGGTCATAATCAATAAAAACGTTATCCAAAAAATCACTGATGAGATCTACATTTCAAAGTTTGTGAAAAGGTATTCAAATGATTATCTCATGGAAGTAATGTTATGTTATTTAGAAATGAAGTTAATCTTAGATATATATATATTATTCCTTGGTAAATTATTGATCATATTGTGATGGAGGATTTTTCCTTGGCACATCGACTGAATCTATTTCATGCTCAGGATGTTTTCCATGTATCTCTCCCAAAAAAGAATATACACGATTCTTTATATGTTCTAAACATAGAGGAAACACTATTGGATAAAGATATATCATATAAAG
This sequence comes from Viscum album, assembly GCA_963277665.1. Classification (NCBI taxonomy): domain Eukaryota; kingdom Viridiplantae; phylum Streptophyta; class Magnoliopsida; order Santalales; family Viscaceae; genus Viscum; species Viscum album. The sequence goes on from OY728152.1 coordinate 1,151,547,376, forward strand.
AATAACTAGTTGTGATTTTGAATCATAGAGAGAATGTTCTACCAAAAGATTAAACTAAAATGTTCAAAATTGTGTTGTGAAACATTATAATTGAGGAAACTACCTAGGAAGGTGAGAATGTGATTATGCAGAAGTATAATATTTATTATTATTATAAAGAGGAAATTTTGGTGGAAATGTTATTATAATAGTTTTATAATGTAGCTGGCCAAGATTTTTTGATATATATATCTTCTAATAAATTTAATTTCTTCAAAATCCGTAGATTCATACAACTATAAGTCTAAATGAACCATTATATAATATACAATTATAACGTACTCAATAAAATTTATGGTATGAATAAGATTAAAAACATTATAAATAATATGTATGAAGGACCCACTCAAATTTTTTTATTAATTCTTAGGAACTAAGCACACATATTTTCATTAAAGTTATTTTATTCTTTAGAAATATGTTTCCTTCAAAAATTATATTTATTTCTTTTTTGTAGAATAATATTATATATATTTCTTTGAAAATTTAAAAATATAATTTGATAAAAATGATATCATTTTTAAAATTATACTTAAAAATTATCATAGGAGGGCATTATTATGATTTTTCTAAAATATTCTATTTTTCATTCAATTGTGAGAAATACTTATTCTTATTAAAAATATCTATTATATTCAATTAAATTAAAATTAAAATTATATTTTGGATTGTTATTTAAAATATAATTTAGTTCCAATTGGTTAAATATAGTCCAATAAATGGTATTGGAAATAATATTACACATAAATTTTGGATTAAAACATTTTGAATCTTTAAAAGGAATATTTTTGGAAAACTGCTTTTCATCACGTTTCACCAGTCTAATTTTAAATTAAATTATATGAAGTAAGTTAATTGATTTTGATAAAATAGATTCTATATTTTAAATTAGTAGTTAAAAATTTTTAAATGGTTCCATTTTTTAAATACGAATATTAAGCATTGTCAATATTCATCCTCTAGGTAAGGTTAAACTAGGTAAAACTAGGGTAAGACCTTAGGATAAGGATTAAAAATTACAGTAACAATATCATTTATTCTAATTGATCAGTATAATATTACCATTATAATCCATTTCTCAATAATAGTTCTTCTTGGTTCAATTATTATTTGATATTGACCTAAATATTGTTTTATAAAAGGAATAAATAAAAAATGGCACTCTCATGAATTTAATATCTATAATTTTTTTACATGAGAATAAAAAGTGAATAAATTTAATTTTAAATGTTTATTTTAAATATGAGTTATTTTTTTATAATGTGAATTTATTTTTCATTTTTCATGATTTAATAATAACCTTAATGTCTTATGCAACATCAATATAATATTTATTCAATTAAGTTAAAAATAAAATAATTGTTTTTAAAAATATTAAAAGTGATAAATTTTGAGTGAATTGTCTTATTATAATAATTTTTAGATATATATATATGATTATATTTATTTTTTAAAAACAAATATTAATATTCCATCTTTATCTTGAAGTCCATAAAGACATATTAAATAAATAGAATCAAAATTAATAATAATGTTATTTTATTTAAAATAATATTTTATTAAATTATTTAAAATTAATAGAAGTCATATCATAGACCAAGTGAATGATATATGGGAAAATATATATATATATATATATATATATATATTTCCAATTCATGGTTCACTTTTTCATTTATGGTAACATTCAAAATCCTGAAAATGTAGAAATCTTTATTATTGCGGTTATTGTCAAAAATGTCAACGAGATGATACTAATATGAAATAAGAGTGAAAACATAATCAAAACAAGTACACAGTTTATTTATAATAAATTATTTATAATCATCAACACATTATATTCTAATTTTATCAATTTTTATTCATTTTTCCATGAAAATTTATTTATATTATTTTAATAATTTTTTATTCCTAAGCGTCCCCCCTCACCATTTTATAAATGGGTGTATATTCTCCTCAATTACTAACAAATTTTCATAATTTTATTTCAATAAATACAAACCCTAATACCTTCCTTGTTTTCATGCACATGTATTTTATCTTATGGGATTTCCAAAATACAGTCCTTTTATGGCATAAGGTGTAATCCAAAATAGGTTTCTTTATGAAGAGGTACAACCCTTAACCAAGTACTTTAAATTTATTTCTCCTTTTAGCTCCGATTAACATATTGTATTCACTATAAATAATATCTAAATTATAATAAATATATTAAAATTTTATTATGATTATGTAACCTCTTTATTTACCCAATATTTGTTAAATGGTAAATAAAATTGTCACTTAGGCGTGTGTGTGTGGACAACTTCCTCCACTCAGCAATGCAATTATTCTCATGTCACCATCATTAATGAATGTTTATTATGAAGGGTTGAATATTTATATATTATATCTATTACATAATAATTATTTTGTAATTACAATATCATATCTACATTCTTATCCTCCAATCCATTACAAAATGATATTATCACATCCGCGTATGTGTTTACTACCACCTCCACAAAGCGATACGACTCTCTTTCTATTTTATAATTACATAACTACTAATAAGTATAAATTTAATGAATATATAAGATAAATATGATATAATATTGTTTCTTATGTTAAATTACTATTTTCCATCTTTCATTCCATTCCTTAAAATGTGAAAATATTAGTAATGTGTAAGTACATACTACCACCTCCATGAATAGTGAAATTTATTTTTCTATTTCTACGTTAAATGGTTGAATAAAACAATATATAAAATGAATATATATGATAATTATATAATTTTAAAAAATTATATATTATTAAATAATGATTAAGGAAAAATGACCAGAACTACCGAAACTGAAGTTCTCATGAAAAAAAATGTGGTTAGTACCGAGAAACAATGATTTTGATAAAACAATATTACTAAATAGGTGATTTAATTATTATATGTGGATAATATATTATATTATAAGGATCTAAATGAATCTAGTATATAATTTATATTACTAAAAATTTATTATAGATGATGTTAGAATCACATATGAGGAAACTTGAAATTTTGGTAAGGGATTTCAATTAAAATCCCATTTTTTCGTGATTATTTATGTTTGAATTTACATTGAGGGAAATTATACAACACGTATTTGATAAAACCATTTAACATTACTATACTATGTTTATTCATGTAATTTTCAAGTAATATCACCATTTTACTCTTTTAAAACCCTATAAATATCAAGAAAATGTTTTAAATAAAAACATATATTATTTTCTATTTTGTTGGGGATCTTTTTCATCCATTTTATTTTTTTGTAAAAATGTTTTTAGAAATATTTTTTATATTACCCTATGGTTTATTAAATTAATTTTTACCCATTATTGAATTTTTATAATATATTTTAAATGGTATATTCATGTAATTTTCCAAATGAGGTACCTTTGTAGATTTAAGGAAAATTCAAAAATAATGTTTGTTTTAATGTACACAACGAAAATAGAATTCCTCACTATCATGATTTCTCAATGATCTTAAATATTATTTATATTTTTTCAATTTTATTTTCAAATACAATTTACTATTTAATATTTGGGAAAATGTTACATTTTAATAAGTGATTTAATTAAAATAAGGGTATTTCCCCCAAAAAAGATGATTTTTCTTTTAGAGGTATTTTTAGATTTGAAAACACTCATTAATATTACTAGAGATATGATAAAATGATACTATATTTATTCTTTATTAAGATACTTTTTGATGATTAAATGTACAAGTCATTTTTTCTTCATTTAAAATGAAAATATTTCACTTATAAGGCATTTAAAGAATATATTTTTTAATCAATAAAAAGTAAGTAATGCATAAGAAATGGAATTGAAATGTGGGGAACAACTATATATCCATATGATTTCTTTTTAAAGGTATCACAATAATAAAAAACACGCATTTCATATTAGATGGGTAATTTTTTTTACACATACCCATTTATTAAGAATGATGTATTTGTTGAGAGGACATCATAGTAAGAATCATTATATCATGGATGTCTATAATTATTCATTTAATAATTAAGTTTTTTTATATTAATGTGTTTTCTACGATAAAATTAGCCTAGTATACTCATTTAAAGAACATTATTATTGAATGGAATGTGCTTTGACAATCCTCTCTACTATGTTGATTATGTATTATTTTCTAATGATAAAATCTATTGTACGTAACCCATACTGAGTATCTGAGACAACCGATTATTATTTTTCCTTTCCATGGGATTTAAAGAAATATATTATTAATGATATAATGGATTTAATAATGTTTCCTATAATATGTTTTTACATTCCCAATGTAATATTGGAATTTTGTATGTTTTTATATTTCAAAAACAACCAAACCAATTCATCCTACATGTTGTGATTCCCTGTATCTTGTACCAATGTAATAATGTAAACATCATTTCTTGGTTTCTGGATTTGGGGTTTCAAAAATTATATACACCGTGGATTCTATCAATAAAACCAGTCCTAGGATATTTCTAAAAATAGGGTTTCAATTCACCAGATCCATTGTAGATTCAATAGAAGATCAGGAATTCCTCATCGATTCGGAAATATGACATCAAATCCATCCAATAAAAACATTTACACTAAAAATACATCAATGTTAATGAGATACATGCTAATATTCAAGAATAATATTATCATAGGATGACATATCTAAAGACAATTTACATGAAATGTCCACTATTAAGGAGGAATTAGGCTCAGATTAATGAGATTTTATTGAAAGATCAAAGACACTACCAAACTACCAATGTATAATAAAAATATTATTTTTTTATCATTTATTCAAAATTAAGAATATTTATATGAAGATTATTTGATACTTATACCTATAAGATTACTGAAATTGATGCTAGTTCTCATTTCAATCCAGAGGCATCATCATAATTCTAGATCCACCACTATTATACAAAGGATGAAATATATCATCCTAAAATCATTATAGAAAACATATATCCATAATAGTTATGTAATAAAATCATATTAATTTAGATTAAAAGGATTTATTTATAAATAAGACTCATTGTTTTTTCATCACTGAATATGTACGACCTTGAAGAATAAAGGGTGGATGAATAAGGGAGCTCTAGAGATAGAAAAAGGCTTAAAATAAAAAATTGGGTATTTAGGGACATAAATAAGTGTTAGAGTAAGAAAAAATTTATTTGAATTTAATTATTTTAGGCTTAATTTAATACACCCCTAGACTAGAAGTTCCAGTGAGTCGGTGGGTATCACTATCTGGATGATGGAGCCTCTAGCTAACCGGTGATTGGCCACCTACTGAATGATGTGTTGGGAAGAACTACAATGGTTCTCCTAGCTTGGATGGTAGGCTGGTGTGGTCTATAGATAGATGTAAACCTATTTAAGATCTACTTATTAGCCATTTTAGACCACTAGTTATCCAGTTGTATTTTACAACCACCGTATGGAAATTCCTTCACTCAAAAAGCCTATAATAATTTCCTTGCACTATTCACATGAAAACTAACGTCCTAAAAACCCATAAAATAGTATAATCAAATTAAAATGACGAAATTTATAAAACATAATGATATAATACATTTAATTCAGTGGTGATTTTATAATTATCCCCCTCTACCAACTTCTCATACTTAAGGATTAACATAAAAGATTTATCTCAAACCACATGGTCCATTCAGCCCAAATATTATCCTCTCAATCTTAGGTCTCCTCCTGAATAAATTAATGATGACATAAAATCTAAAATAATGGAATTTTCATACCACCATGTAATTTGACATACCAATCTAGAATTCCAACTAGGCTCTCTATGTATGATGCATCGGTCTCATGCATAATATCCTCTAAGTAGATAAATTGTGAATTAAATGGAATGTAACCGTAGAACTGATTCACGTGAAACAAATTGTTCATACCTTATTAATGAAAAGGAATATACATATGGTATTCCACTATTCCAATCTTCTTTTTGGTCATGGAGGTCCCAAAATTATATACTAAGAACTCCAAATATGATTTATTTGGATCCATCACAACATCCTCACAATCGACAACATGGTAATGATAGGGCATGTACTTTTATAACTATGTCACATGAAATACATTGTGAATACCTTGGTAGTGAGATGGAATAACAAAATAGTATTCAATTGTTCCATTTTTCTCGATGATCTTTGAGGGCCCAACAAATCATGGAACAAGATTATCTTTCTTCAAAAAATGATGACATCTTAACCAATGATTCACTATCAGAAAAAAACCAATAAACTATTAAAATATCAAACGGTCTTCTCCAATATTTTTCTTAATTTTTTTTCCTACTCTTAGAAATGATCATCCTCTTCTTAATTCTTGTCACTATCTCTAATGTATAATGTACCATACTAGGCCACAATGCTATGGCCACACCTTCCTTGTGGAAATAATTTTTTGAAAACAAGTCATACAATAAAGATCCTAAGAGAGTTCCATTTGAATCAAATAAAAGTAAATATAGGTTTATAACAACTCAACCAAGTATATGAGATCTACATTGAACCATATATTTCATTCTTAAATATTACATCTTATTATTTGTATATTCGTTACATAAGTTAATGATCCATGATGAAATCATATAGGTATAGTATATTTTGAAACATATATTCAAAAAAACATGTTCATATGTGAACTAAATCATCTTCATATATTTCTTCTTTTCTGAAACCCTTCTTAGAAATATCATAATTAATATCATTCTTTGAAACCAAGGGAAATGAAACAAAATAATGGGTGATATTATATTCTTAGTGTGGGTAAACCAGGGATATATCTATTTAGCATGAGCATAACTATTTAGGAACATGAGCAAAACATTTGAAAACCATACCATTCGTATCATTTAGAATAATCTAAAATGATTAAATTAATCATGGTGGTTCATAAGGTAGGAATTATAAAAGAATCAAACAACATGAAGCCAGAGAGAAAAACATTAGCATAAGAAATAAGTTTGTGTCATACAAAAAATCATAGAAATTCATTTCCATGGTATTCAAGGATCTCTTACAAGACTATAATAGTTGATTGGGTTCACTCCCCTAACCAGGATATTATTCATGGTTCACTCCCAGAACTATCATAGAAGATAGAGCCCCTCGTAGAACTGGGTTCACTTACGATTCCAGTCCTATTTTTATTAGGATATATCCTTCATTGAATATTACATTTTAGAGTTATATAATTCCAAGATCACCCATCAAATAATTAAAAACATATATATGTGTCCAAAAAGATCATGAAACATTCATAATATAATAACTTAATTGAAGGAAATGGGTTACATAAAAATTTCATCATAGCATAACTCATAGAAAATAAACATGTTTCATAAGAATTTTATCATTTCATCATAGAATAATCCTATAGAAAAGAAACATGTATCTTAAACCTCATATCATAATAATAATAAACCATATATAAGAAGAATAATGATGGTATCACTGGATCATATATCTAATATACTATAAGTAACATCAAAGGATGTTATCTTAGATGAAAATTCCTTTAAAAGATCACTTGATGTATGTCTTGAGTAAAATATCATTTTCAACTTAAAATAACTTATTCAAAATCTTTAAAATTTCAAAATATTTAAGAAAACAAATTTTTTGATAATAAAAATGGAAACATGAAAATAAATCCTCAATTTATTAAGGGTTCATAATGGTTTTAAATTCATTTCATAGCGTATATTCTAAAATATATCATTCCTTTCACATTTTTGTAAAAAGTAAAAAATGTACCACATTTGGAAATCGACAAGATTATTAATTTTAAACCATTTTTAAACATTAAATAATTTTTAAAGATTAATTTAAACCAATATATTTTAATATTTAAACAATTCTTGATTTTTTTTATAGAACATGTATATATATGATAAATGATTATTGGCCGAATAGAGAAATAAAATCAGTTTTCTTTAAAAAAATTCTTTTAGTATAATCAGTTCATAAATAGAGGAAAATGAATGTAGAAAAATAATATCAAAATAATATAAAAAATTAAGAATAAAATTCATGGTTTTCTTGAGATATAAACCATAATATATCATCAATGAAACATAATCATATATAATCACAATAAATAATGAGATTTTAATATAAAACCCTTACCTTAGGTGAAACTTCCTTTATACCGGTTTTAAAATCCTATATAATTAATATAGGTTTATTATACATCTATTAAAATAATATATATATATATATATATTATCATATATGATTTAATTTTAACCTTTTGTGACCTATTTAATGACAATTCTTTATAAAAATCACAGTTCTTGGTGATAACAACATCATCTCTCATGTATGTTTTGGTTTTTTAGTTTTGTTACTTGTACATTGATCATCGTTACATCATATATTTTTTTATTCATGATATATAAATCATAAACATACATTATGTACATATTTATAGTCATCCATTAATTATTGAGATAGAAAAATAAATTACACTGTTCATAGAGATTATTGGTCGTACGTATGTATGAAAACTATTTTCAATTTCCAACATGTGAAAACAAAGAATGCTAAATAATAATTCACCTTTCCAAAATCATTATTATATAATTTTAGTCATATATATTCATAAAATCCATCCTTATTAAGGTCTATGTAATGTGGAAATGAATGAATAGTCACATCACTTCATGGAGGTGACAATCTACACATACATATAAGCGACGTTATTGTTTTCCAAAACATTGTATGGTAAGAAGTTCAATATGATATTATCATTAAAAAAGAATAATTATGTCATGAATATAATAAATAAAAATTAAACCCATCATACATTACTCTACATAAAATATGGTGATGAATATTTTTGTATCTCTATGTGGAGACTGTAAGTCGTACGTAGGAAAAAGTGATGATTTCACTTCCAATTGGTTAGAAAGAGGGTATGTAATTGTGGATTCATAATAATAATAACACTTTTTTATATTTTTTATGAATTATTTATTTTTTATCATCAATACAATGTATTCAGATGATATAAAATAAGTAGTGGACAAATAATGTGATCGATTAAGGTGATTACCTCTTTTTAGATGTCCTCCTTTAGGTATCCTACTATGGACCATAGGGTTTCTCTTTTATAGTTAACAAAACCTCTATAACATGGATAAAGACGTTATTAAATGATTTTCATAGGGTTTAGTCGATCAAGAAGGCTCAATGTTGTGTAAAAAGAGAAAGGATATAGAGGACCCAAATTTATTTTCCTAAAATATTAAAATATAATAAATTCAATCTAGAGATAAATGATCCATAATGACCTTGAATTATAAGAAATATAATCTTGGGTAAAAATTACGACATCTAATAAAATTTGGATTATTTTTTGTGTCATTTAAATAATTATCCCATGAATAATATTTTCAACCATATTCCATTCAATTGTATACATATAATATATTTAAAATTTTTAAATAATTTTATAAATATTATTTATTATAAAATAAAATTAATTTCCATTTTGGAAATATTAATTGAATTTGACATTAATAGATTAAAATATAGAATTATTATATAATCCTTTATCAAATTAATAATTATTTATACTAATCTATAACATTTTTGAAACACTATGAATCATTAAATTTATATTTCCTTTACGTACATGAGGTCTTGGATGATTGGTTTAGTCCCTATATGGTGAATATGAGAAACCAAGGTTTTAATTTCGAATCACATCATATTTGTTCGCGTCAATTGGGGATTTGTTGTGGTGGATGGAATCAATTTACCCACGTGTTGATAATGTGAATCATGATTCAATATGGTGGTTTATAATGTGACCCTCTCAATGTTTTGGGAAGGGTCAGGTGGCGACCGACAATGTATTCACAAGTGGAGACTGGCAGTAGACTACGGACCTCATATGGTGTAGTAGGTTATAGGCTTCTAATATTATATACGTAAATGCAAAGGGGGAATAAATTATTTAAAGGTTGAAAATTTATAATGGGAATCTAGTGTAGGAATTGCGAGATGGTGGGCCCCAATGGTGGAATGTGGCTCAAGGTGATGTAGGTGTGCCCCCACCTGATAGAGGTAGTTTTTATGTTTTAATGATGTCAACTAACACCATCATGATGATATCCCGTGATATTGTGTGGTAGTGAAAAGACGAGTCCCATCCCTATAGTGAGGTGGGGGGATGATGTGGAGGGGGTGACCTACTAGAAACTTATATATATATATATATATAATATACATATAATGTTATGGACATTATCTTTTATTTACATGAGTGGATATAGACTAGTTTTTACCTTTAATTGTGGGTTTGTGTGAGTGTTTTAGAAATCACTGTGACCCCGAGCGTATAATATATATACACACACACACACACATATTTTTTTAAAATTTTTAAAATGATTTATTACATTAATTATTAAATAAAAAATATTTTTTCAGTGTTGGCTTGTTTTTTAGAAAATTATATAATTAATAAAAATTAGAAATAAATTTTCATTGTGAAAATAATATAATTATTATCAAAATAACCAATAATATTCATTCACAACATTCTATGGTTTTTTTGGGAAAACATAAGTGATATTTAAAAGTAATAGAATGACATTTTTGTTTTTCTTTCCTATAAATATTATATAAGTTATTTTTAGGAACAAATTTATCTTAAACAATTATATTTTGAGATTAAGATGATAATGGATGAACTAAATTTATCTGATTATTTTTAATATTCAAAAATGATAAAATTATGATTTATTTTTTACCTTGGTTAATCCGACTTAGCATTTACTAAGGTGATAACTTTTACCATGGTTTCTAATCAAAATGAATAAAAATAAATATACCAATTTACCAAAATTGGAACTCCTAATTCCAAATATGAAATCCATTTTTTACAATTAAGTCTCTATAAGTGTTTGAAATTATTTTTAAAATAATTGTAAAAAAGACGATGAATACGATTTTTAATGGAAATATATTTTATGTCGAAAAATACATTAATTCCAATATCATGCCAAGAAAACATTATATGAATGTTAAAAAATTAAATTTTATATATTATATTTATTTTTCACTAAAATTATTCACAATCAGTAACTAAATTAATTTATTATGATAAAAAACATTACATGTATAAAAAAAGTTTTCAAAAAAAACATATCCTTTATTTTGAAATGTTTTTTATTTTTATTTATAATTTTTTATAACCAAAGAATTCATTTTAAAAATATACAATACATTTATTTTTCATAATTTTTTATTCATATTCATAACCACCAATGGTTCTTCTAGGTGATAAGCTTCGTAACAAATAATAATATTTTAATAGTATATCTAGGTTTTTTTGAACTCTGTATTTCATGAAACACTAGGTATCAAAGAAACATATTATAGAGAACTATATCATACAATATCTAGATGTTAAATTTTACTCCCCATAAAATGAATTTCACCCTAAATTTTTTGTAACATTCAAAACAAAAAATGTGGACATATTTATCTTATTACATTTTTTGGTTCCCAAGAAGATTCTGTGGATTTTTGATTCCTATAGAAAACAGTAACTGGGTGAGTAGTCTTGTTCCATTGAACATTATTTCAGCAAACAAATATTTATAATGGGTGTTCTTCATCAGATTGATAATGCTTTAGTGGTATGATATTTGGGTTCATTACATCTGATGGATAATGTGTGTACATCCACATGATAAATACATGGAACGTGTCTTAAACATGAGAGGGGTTCAGTGGAATTTCCATGTGATATATTACCATCCCTAATTAATCAAGAATGTAAAAGAGGAAAGTATACATAGAGAAAAATATTCCATTATTTTTGAATATCATTATCTTATTCCATGTATACATTTAGATAAAAACATTATCACCAACTATAAAATATAGATCTTTCAAACTATTATCATAATAAATTTTCTATCGACTCTGAGCTACTTTGATGTGATGTTTAATAGCCTAGAATTTCTCTATGATTTCCCCATCAAACTCTTATCTATATAAAATTCTTTATTCAACTTCATCCAAATATGTTAGAGTCCTAAACATCATTCTATAAAGGTATTCAAAATGATCCATCTAAATTCTTGAGTGAAAGGTGTTTTTCTACAAATATTTGACTAGAGGAAGGTGTTGATCACTACAACCATTAAAAACTATAGAGAAAAATCTTATAATATTTTCCATGGTTTGAATGGATATCTCAAACTAAACCTATTTCTATGAATGATAATTTGTATTGCAAGTAAACTTTGTATCCAATGTTTTTTGAATACTTCTCCTGATATTTGAGGCTAACTTCGGATCCTGATCAGATTCAATAGAAGTTGTATTCCAAACAAACTAACCACTTCTGTAATATATATTTTTGAATGATAATCAATAGAAAAATATTCTATGTTAGTAATGAAGTGGGAATAATTTTTAAGGTCATTTACTAAAACACAAATAGAATTATGGACTTTAGATGATTTGGGGAGTTTGAGAAAAAAGTCCATAGTGATTTTTTCACATTTCCATTCTTTTGTGGCTAATGGTTATAACATACCTATTGACTTTTATCTCTCAACTTAAATTTTATAACACACCATGAACCAAAATACATACTTTGAAATTTATATTTTAATGTAATCCCACTAGAAATACACTTTTAGATATGAATATATATTCATAATTCCATGATGAATTGATAATGTCTGACTATGAGCCTCATAAAATAATTCCTTCTTAAAATATAATAATTAAAGGAACATATACACAATTCATAACCCTTATCACTCTATCACAATCCTGGTTGACCTCATGATCATTAATGACCATCTTCTATAGTTCCACATTTTCCTTCTCTACATCTTTAATACTTATATGAATATATTGTTTAAACTTTATTTGAGAATGATTAGATTCCTCCCCTTGATTCTTGATTTCTATATCCATCCTATATTGGCTCTTTTTTGACCTCATCATACTTAAGCTATCATGATCCTTTTGATTAATATAATCTTCAACCTTGTTCACCTTTCCAGGGTGGTAATTTATTGAGTAGTCGTATTATTTTATTATCTCTATCCATATTCACATGTTCCTATTATACTCTTTATGAGTGAATATATTCTTTAACCATTTATGATCAGTTCATATATCACATTATTTTATATGTATTTAATGTGTATATATCATTATTGAAATGAATACCCCAAGTGTTTCAAAATCTTGAGTTGGGTTATTTTACTCATGAACCATCAATTGTTGTGAGGTGTCTGATATAACCATATCATTATAAATAATCTAATTTACTTCTTTAATGCATCAATATATATTACAAACCCTTACCCAATATATTTTAATGTAAGAAAATGTTCACCAACAAACCTTCTCTTCTGTTCATTGAAATTTCTGTCACATTCATTTGTCTAAAGGAACTTGACTCCCTTAAAATTCAACTTGGGGAGTGGACTATATAGTTGTGATAAATTATACTATAATCATAGATAGTATATATAAATTTCTAAAAAATCTAAATATCACAATCAAAATGGATGGTTTTGGAAAATTTTAAATACCTTTTCTCTTTGTTGGATCCACAAATATACCATCTCTTGAAATTGTATGATAAAAAATGATTCCTTTTTACATAAATAAATCATGATCTATAAATTTTTTATACAGATTATTTAACCTTAAGTAATTCATTATAATCCTCAAGTAATCTTCATCTTCTTCCACACTCTTTAAATATATTATAATATCTAAAATAAACACTACCGAAACTGATCGAGGTAATCACTAAATACTTTATTCATTAAATCCAAAATGATGGAGGGGGAATTTGTAATTCCAAAAGGAATCACTGTATATTCATATTTTATATACCTTATTTAGAATAATTTCTTTCGTATATATTCCTTATTGGCCCTCAATTGATAATATCCAGAAAATAGATTAATCATGGAAATGTATTGAGCTTCACATAGCTGATCAAACAAGTCACTATTACAAGTCATTTGATACTTATTCATGACTAAGAACTTATTATGTTCCAAATAAGTAATTTATATTCACATTTATCCTTCATTATTCATAAAAAAGAACATTTGAACCATATTATGACAAACATGGCCAAATAAGTCTATTATAAATATTCACATAGAGTTTCTACTTTATTTCATTAAATTCTATTTGGTTCATTCTATATGGTTTCCTTGATATACGTGTAAAACCTCGAATGATATTTACTGAGAACTGAAATTAATGATATAATGAAATAATAGAAAACCATTTTATAAATACATAAAAAAAATTCCATATAATAGAATTATCATCTATATTGATTTTAACACTAAAAATATGAGATAAATTCTCTTTTTTATTATGAACAAAGACCCATACAAAGGATTTAATTTCAATAAGATGTTAATATTTACTATATCACTTATATATGATTATATATTAGATCATAATAACAATCATGACTTAACTTCCTTAGAAATTGATGTGGTATTTTTTTTAGTAAATACAATCCATATACAAAATAACATCAAATTCAATTAGCGGGACAATAATGATGCTCTTAGTGTCAAATTCCCATATAATTTAGTCAGAAAATAATCATTAACACATTATATTATCATCATACTAATAAGAATATTTAATACTAATTCAACATCCAATCGTGGAGATTCTGTAGTGATACTAATAAGAAAAATTCAGATATAAAATATTGGGGATATTAGAGTCAAATAACACATTATAAGTTATATAGTGTATAGTAGGTGTACATTTCATCACTTATTTATCACACACTACATCAATAATAGTGGTTTCATGAGATTTACTTTTATCATAGGGATTTAGAGGTCACTAAACTTGATCATCATTATAAACCTTCAGGTTTGAGCACTAGTTGACATTATTCCTATATTCTTAGTATTTAAATCATTGGAATGTAGGTGGTGTATTATGTGGTGCTTTTCCTCCAACATTGACCTACTAGTTCTCACCAATTCTCCATTTTATTTCTTAACAACCTTTCTTTCCACAGATGAAACATATATTATTCCCCTTATGAAAATGTATTCTATGTTTCCTTTTTCATTTTGAGCATAAAGAAGAGCTCACCTTATTCTCTCCACAGTTTTTTGAATAACCTTTTAATTCCACATTTTTCTTCTTATCAAAGCCATGATATTGATGGGAAACTACAATTATAAAAAAACTTTTCTTTATTTCACATTAATATTTGTTTTATTTGAAAAAAATACACATAATAAAACCTTGATGATCATGAATCCTAGTCTCTTTTGGAATTACGTACATAACCTAACAAAATAAAATAGGGTATACAACATCTTTATTAATAACTTCCTTAATATGCGAAAAAATAATCCTTCTAACATAAAAATGCATGGGATAACCTGGTGACATACATAACAAAGGGTTGATATATAAGGAAGAGTAAGGTAATAAACATTTAATAAGTGATATATGTTAGAAAATATGTATAATAATGAGGAATTAAAGGTACATGAATAAAAAGGCATGATATATCTTGATAATCATAATATGGAAAATATGGAAACAACTTAAATAAATAAATCATAAATATAAGTCAAGGATAAAACAACTAATAAATTGTGGTGGAAAAATTACCATAAAGGAATCTGGTAAAATCCATATCCCAATAGGACATATCAGGATACTGAACATTACCGAATGCATTAGTTCAATATTTGGGCTTACCCATCATATTCATTTCATTCTTATACTCATGTTATCCACATAGATCACACATCATGGATCCATTCATCATCATAATTTATTACACGATCAAGGAATGTGTAATAAATACATGTTACTCCCTAATAAACTTGTATATGTACATAAAAATGAATATCCTTGATAGAAAAATGGGTACAGTATTCACTACACAAATGTTTTGGCCTAGAAAACCACATTGATATTTTGGCAAAATAATGATGTTACATAAAAATTTATAAGAGGGATTTATGAGAGAGAAATGGGCATATCATCATTTGGAAATAAATTGTATATTAAGGGGGTTATTGAATAGGACATCCCATCATAATGATATTAAGACAAAATATATAAGGTAAAGATGATACATGAATAATGTAGATATATTAAAAGACCACTTACGAAATTTTGGCATGATAACAAGTGTCCATAAAGGATCATGGGAGTGATAATGAGAGAGGAAAAGGGGAAATCGTCATTTATAAATTAAATGGACATTAATGGGAATATGGAGGAATATATTCCAAAAAACAAATGGAATTCAATAGACATAATATAAAATGTGTTTTTTAATGGAAATCAGAAGAGAAAAATACCTTACAGAATTTCCTCAAAGTAACGACTTAGGTGAAGGTAAAAATGAGATGGTAAATTATCAATCATTAAAATAACAACCATTGGATAATATTGGTTGGTTAAAAATAAATCATATCATAATAAATTTCAAATAATAAGTAAAATTCCAAAGAAGGTTCTTGAATTGAAAGTAGGAGGGGCAGGTGAGGATCCCTTATAAGAATGTTGAAATTAAGAAACATAGGAGAGGCTTCTTGAGTTCCTGGAGTGCCTCTGGGGGACTCTAGAGAGTGTATGGAAGAGTATAGTGATCATCCAAGAGTTTTTAGTGAAGATAAATGGGATCATGACTTGGTTTATATATGAAAAAGGGGTATTTCTCTATTATTTGGGTTTTGGAACATATATAATAAGAAAAATCGAAAAACACAAAACAACTAATATTTTTACCATGGTTTCATAAAAAATGGAGTGTTTTTATTACGTTATAATTCCAAGGTCAAAAATTATTAAATTAATTCCATTTCTTATGTGGAGGTGAGTCTCACTCAGAAAGAAAGGATTTTAAAACCTTAATATGTCTTAGATGTTTTGGAGGATTCATAATGGATTTTGAAAATAAATCAAATAATATTAAAATCAAATTATTTTAAAGGGAAAAAATATATTTTTATTTTATACCCTTCATAGTATTTATTAAATTACTTTTAGGAAATTATGATTTCATAATATATAAAGTATAATTATACGGTCTTTATTTTTTACCATAAAATTCAACTATCTCAGAAAATTATGAAAAAATAACCATTGGATAATTTCAACTTTATAATTCCAAAAATAATATACATTTTTTATAAATAATTTCATAAATATGTGATTTTTCACTTTTAAAATACTAACTGACACTTATTGAAAATTATGGGTTTTTTTTGATAATATCAATTTTAAAACCCTTATAAAAATAACATTTGACATCATAAAAATTAAATGATATATTATATTTAATAAAATTTATTTAATAATATTATTTTAATAATATAACACTTACATAAAAAATATTTCAATTCATCAAACTAAATTCATTAATTGAATTTGAATATAATCCAAATATAGAATTTGTATTTTATTGAATCAAAATAAAAATAATTTACAAATTAAAAATATTATGAAGAAAATATATTCAATATTATATAAAAAATAATTGACATAATAATTTTTCTAGGGTCTTGATATATATCCGTTTAATAAACCATCATATTTCTTAAGAGTAAGGTTCACGATGGTTGGAATTTTAGGGAGTGGTTCAGTGAACATGGTTTGGATCTTGATGTTGATAAGCTAGATATTCTCTCATAAATGTGTTTTCTCATGTTAATGTTTCTGGATATCATATTTGGATTAGTCAATTTAAATTACTTGAGATTTTTTCTCCCTTATAAGCTTTAATAAAGGGGATTTGTAGGGTATGATCTTACTAGTTAAGTTCATCAATTACTTTGTCTGTGTCAATTGGATTTTCTAAAACTCCATATTTATACTAATCAGGTGATCACTATTCAAAAAATATGTTATCAATGATAATGATACTTAAAATTATTTTTATTCCAATTGGATATAATAAAATAAAAAATGGAATTCTTTTTCTAATAATATATTTTATATTTTGAAATTTAATAAAATCAAAAGGGGAAATTTTATTTATAACATCTTGGGTCATTACAATCTTCCACCCTTAATATATTGCATTCTCAAAATTTTATTTTTCCAAACTAAAATAGATGAGGGTAACTCTGCCTCATCACCTCCTATGGTTCTGATGTTTCATCTTCAAACAATTGGTTTCTCCATATCTCTTTAACAAGGTGAATTTTCTTATTTTGTATAACATTTTTTTCTACAATGTAAGATCCTCACTGGCTGATCCTTATAAGTATTGGTCATTATCTAATGACACCAAAACTATATTTATTACATGTGAGTGGTTTGGTATCTACTTAATAAAGAGAGACACAAGGAATACACCCTGTACATGATATAAGTTTAGTGGGAGTTATAGTTGATAAAAAGTGCTATGATACAATCAAGGATCTCCAAGGGGCCACTATATCTTGGTCAAAGATTTCCATTATTATTAAATCACATCACTTTCTTCTATAGATATATGTGAATAAATAGCATATTTATAACATAAATCTCTAGGCCTTGTCAATGATTGGTAGAATATTTCTTTTTTTTACTCTGAGTAGCATTGATGTATTGTTGAATTGAATTAACTTTTTCCACCATTTCCCTAACCATTTCATGACCTAGTAGTTTGCGTTACCCAACTTCAACCAAGCATACAAGTTTTTTACACCTATTCCCATAATAAGATTCATTGGGAGAGGTTTGGTTGCTCGAGTGAAAATTGTTTTTGTAAGAGAACTCGAACAAAGGAATATTTTTTTGTCCCATCCTCTTTTGAATTCAGTTGATCATGCTCTCAATATTCCCTTAAGTGTCTAGATAGTCCCCTAATATTTTCCATCAGTTTGAGAGTGATAATCTTGGATGATGTTCAAAATGTTATTCACAGCGTGTTGGAGACTCTTCCACAACATATATGTCAATCTTAGATCTCAATCTGATATAACCAAAAGTGGTAATCCATACATACTTACCTCTTATCTAATGTATATCATTGTATGTTTATCTAGTGATAAATCCCCTCGAATTATGATAAAGAAAGATGCCTTTGTATTATGATCCACAAAAACCCATCTAGCATTGTTTCCCCAAGATGTATTTAGAATTTCGGTTAAAAAGTCCATGGTGATGTTCTCCCATTTTCATGTGGGTATGGGTAATGGTTGCATTATCCCATTGTATTGTTTTTTCCTTCCACGTTCACTTACATGAATATAATAAAACATGATATATACTCCATGATATTCTTCTTAATGTTTTCCCAAAAATAGAATTCTCAGATATCTCAATACATCTTTGTGCTACCTGGGTATATGGAGAAGGTTAATCTATGTGAATCATCTAATATATCCTTCTTTATGTCATGATTTTATGGAAAACATAGTCTTGAACCAAATATCACAACTCATTATTCATTAACATTGAACTATGAGGTTGTACATTTTCTTATAGATTCTACTTTATTCTAAATTCTCACATCATCCCTTTGAGAATATTTTTACATCACCAAAAGTGGTGGTTGAGAAATCATTTGTGAAAGTATTAATGATAACCCTTACATTATGATTCCCATGTCTATCCTTTCTAAATCCAAGAATATCATATTCCTTTCATTTCTCAATAGTGCTAGAATTTATTGATCCTTTCTACTTAGATAATCCGACTATTTATTCACTTTATTGGGATGGTAGTGAATTGAGAAGTCATAGTCCTTGATCAGATCTACCCATATTTTTTGGATCATATTATGATCTTTCTATATGAATATATATTTGAGACGTTTTGATCCTTATATATTCCAAAATTTTCCCAAAACAGATAACACTTCCACATTTTCAAATCCAAGATCACGACTGCCAACTCCGGATCATGCACAGGATAGTTCAATTAGTGAACAATCCACTACCTTGAATAATAGGCTATGAATTTGTAATTTTTCATCAACACACATATCGATCCCTTATTTCAAGCATCCCTGAATATTACGAAAAGATCTCCACTTGTGGGTAGTGTGGGAAAGGGGTCATAATAATCCTTCTTTTTAACTCATTGAAGATTTCATTACATTCATCATTCCAAAAAGAATAATCCCCCTTCAGAGTTATCCTGGTAATAGAGTTTAAAAATATGACCAAATTTCTCACAAATCTGTAATAATATCCACGTGACCCAAGGAAAATATGGATATTTGTCATCAATGTTGGCCTTAACAATCCAAAAATTTATTTTCTCCTTGAAGGATCCATAGACATCCCATTGATTGTTATTTTATGGCCTAGGAATGAAACTTCCTTTAACCAGAACATACACTTGGTTTACTTTGGATAAGGCTTCTCCTTTTGAAAGTTCTATATCATAGTGCATATATGTCCTCATGCACCTCCATGGTGATAAAGAATATTAGACTATAATCTATAAAGAATACCAAAAAAAATTTGTGGTAATCTGTAATGAATCTATTTATCAAGTCTATGAATATTTATAATGTATTAGGTAGTTAAAATGTCATTACTGTGAACTCATAATGCACATACCTTGCACAAAAATTAGTCTTGGGGATATCCTCCTTCATCACCCTAACTTGATAATATCCCAATCAAAGATCCACCTAAGAGAAGTATTATATTCCACATATCTGATCAAAAAAGTCATCAATACATGTGAAATCAAATTATTCTATATCATGATATCTTTGATCTCAAGATAATAAATGAAACGACACAATGATCCATCCTTCTTCCTGATGAATAGGATTGGTGCACCTCATTGTAATGCACATGGTCATATAAGCCAATTATACAGATTATACTATAGTTGCTTATTTAACATATAATTTCCCATAACATACACACTATATATATTCATGGATATTCAAAAGGCCCCTGGTATAATCTCAATAGAAATTTTAACCTCTCAGCTAAGAGGAAGACCACATAATTCATCAAGAAACATATCATTGTATTACCTCACAATGGGCATGTATTCGATGAGGATTATTTATTTAGAATCAATAATTTGAGATATATATGTCTTCTCAGAGGGAAATAATATCCATTTTTTATATTTTGGTTGTAAATAACATTCATTTCCATCCTTTACCTTGTACAGAATCGGGGGTCGATTCTTTATATGGAAAGTGATTTCCTTCTCATGGTAATTTATATTGGCTTTATATAGGGAATGAGAATCCATGCCCATGACTGAGTTAAATTCCACCAAAGGTAGTATTTCAAGGTTCACTGGGAAGTTCATCCCAAAACAATTGATAGAGGATGATTTATATGCATGGGATACAATAATTTTACCATTTTCCATTTTCACCGATAGGTTTGCTTCCCTGATTTGGGGTGGGATAGTTCTTCTAATCTTTTGTGACATGGAGGAATGTGTAGAACATTTTATGATAACCCTATATTTAATTTTTTTTATTCTGGTTCTAATTTATCCAATATAGACTTTGGGATGAGTATTATTAAACTATAAAACACATAATGTTGAATCCAATGACATTAAAGGGATAACATATAAATTACATTTATTTCATAACTTATGAATTTCTAGGATTTCTTCTATGTTATCCATGATATACTTCCAAACATATATTATTATGCATTTTTTGTTCCCCTAACAATGGATCATAGTGAACTTTTTAATTTACCAAAATATATCCTCTGGGAGTGTCGAACTAGGTGTGAGATAAGGCCCATTTTCATATACCAGGTTACCTCGAGTCAGGTCTGGGACACCTTGTCAGAGTTGTTACACCTAGGAAGATCTATTCCATAACCACATACACTTTTTGTATGCAGACAAGGATTTAATTTCTTTATAACCCAATTACTATATAATTACAAAAATTTAGGTACGTTTTCTTACACATAGCCTTATCCTTAAGGATTTTCACTAGAGTTGTCTAATCCTAATCCAAAAAATAACTCTACTTTTACTCTGATACCAACTATAACAACACTTCTCTTCATTTCACATTAATACTTGTTTTATTACATATAACTACACATATTATACCACATATGATCTATAATTATAGTGTCGTTCGGAATAAGGTACATCACATAACAACCTAAAATAGGGAATTCAACATCTTTGTTTAGATCTTCCTTAACATTCTCAAAATACTATGTCATTCATAAAATTGTATTGGATAGCCAGGGGACGTACAAAAGAAATGGGTGAGATATAAATCATAGAAAGGGAATAAAAATGGAATAAGGTAAAAATTTTAGAAAATAATAATATCAATGATTAATTAAAGGAATATTGATAATAAGGCACGATATATCATGATAATCATAACATGGGAAATGAGGAAATAAATTAAAACACTAAATCATAAACATAGGTCAAGGATAAATCCACCAAGAAATCATGGTGAAAAAAGTACCATAATGGAATATGTTTTACTAAATATCCCAATCATGACACCAAACATTACCCAATGCATTGGAACGCTATCAGGGCACACTGATCATATTCATTTCATTATAATGCTTAAGTGTACCACATAGATCATACAACATGGATACATTCATCATCATAATTTATTCCAAGATCAAGTAATTTGGAATACATAAATTTAAGTCCCCAATAAATAAGTATATTTTAATAAAGGATAATACACTTGATAGAAAATGGGTATTTTATTCAATACACAATTTTTTTATCGGAGAAAATCGCAGTGAAATTTTGATAGCATAACAACATTACATAAAATATCAGAAAAGGGATTTAGGGGGGAGAAAGGATCATATCATCATTTGGAAATCAATTTTCCAATAATGTGATATGTAATGACATATCCTATCATAATTAAATTATGATAAAAGATATAAGTTAAAGCAGATACTTGAATAAAAAACGAAAGGAGAAGACCCCTTATAAAATTTCAGTATGGTAACTAGTGTACATAAAGCATCATGGGAAGAATAATGAGAGTTAAAAGGGGATCACATTAGTTATAAAATAAAGAGAATGTATTGACAAAATTTAAAAGCATATCCCAAAAAATTAAATGGAATTTAATAGACATAACAAAAAATGTGTTCTTTAATTGAAATGAGAAGAGAGAATTCCCCTAGGAAATTACGGCACAATAACATCTTAGGTGAATTTACAAATGAGATAGAATAGAGGATATATATGTAAAATAAAATATTTTGGAGAATATGTGATATTTATAAATAAATGAAGCCATAAAATTGAAATTAAGAACACAAATTCCAAATAAGGTTCTTGAATTCAAAGGATGGGAAGGTGAAAATCCCTCACTTGAGTGTGTGTCTTCAAAATCATTAGAGGGGATTAATAAGTGCTTGGGGAAACATTGGAGGACTATATAGAGTATAGGAATGAGTATGATCATGCTAAAATTGGTTTGAGTTATGTGAAATGATATCTTGGGAGAGTTTATAGAGTAAAAGAGGGAGATTTCTTTATTATTTAGGTTTTGGACTCGACATAATAATAAAAAAATCCAAAACCAAAAACAAAACTATGGTTATTGCCAATGGTATATGAAAAAGGGACGAGTTATCATTATTTTATAATTATAAGGGAAGAAATTATTAAAATAATTTCCTTTAATTATGTGGAGGTGGGCCTTACTCTTAATGAAATTATTTTAAAACATTAAAATATTTTATAGTTTTGGAGGATTCATAATGGATTTACAAAATAAATCAAATAAGTATGAAATAAAAATATTTTAAAGGTAAAAATAAATTTTTTTTGTGTAACCATTATAATATTTATTAAATTACATTTGAGTCATTATGATGTCATAACAAATTATTTATATTTTTATGATATTTAATTTTTACCTGAAAATATTACTCATTCAAAAAATTAAGAAAAATTCACCATGGGAGAATTTAGAAATTACAATTATAACTATTATATTCACATTATCTAAATAATTATATATTTATTTGAATTTTAAATTTTAGAATAATAATCAAAATTTGTTGAAAATAATGTATTTTCTAATAATAACAGTTTTCGAACCCTTATAAAAATTATATTTGACATAATAAAAATTATATGATCAATTATATTTAATTAAAATTATTTAATAATAATATTTTATGAAAATATAATTTATTTTAAACATACATTAGTTTATCAATATAAATTCCATAATTTAATTTTAATATTAACGAAAAATACTCTTTGTGTTTTGTTGAATAGAAATTGAAATCATTTACAAAGTAACACTAATTGGATTAAAATATATAAATTATTCTATACAAAACAAGATACATACTAATATTAATAGGGTCTTGAAAAATATCAATTTAATAAACCAAAATGCACCCTAAGAGTAAGCTTCATGATGGTTAGAATTTCGTGGGTGGTTCATTGAACATGGTTTCAGTTGTGATATTGATGAGATTGAACTTCTCCCATAAAAAATTTCAATATTACATATCTTATTGGAACTCAGATTGGGATTGGTCGAGGAAAATTACTATAAATGATATATCCCATAGAAGCTTTGATAAAAGGCTTTTATAGTGTATGATCTTATTGGTTGAGGCCATCACTTCCTTTTTCGATGTCAATTGTATTTGTTAATACCATATATTTTTACTAATCATGTGATCACTATTCAACAACTATATATTCGATGGTAAATATAATTAATAGTATTTTAAATAAAATTGGATAAAATAAAATAAAATAAGATCATGTGTTTTCTATAACCATATTATATAACAATACATTTAATTAAATCAAAAGGGAAATTTTTCTTTATCATAGTTCGGGTCATTATAAAAATCTCTATTTACAACTTGATAACATGTAAAAATATTTATATATAGATAATGAAGTATCTAATTGAAAACTTCATTATAATACTAGGTTTTAAGTCACCCAATGAACAGTCATCCTTACTTCTAGATTTGATGATAACATAAGAATCATACCTTGATTGTCTTGTAAAATTTCCCTCATAGGTACTAACAGATTTATCGTCCTTCGGATTTATCACAAGGAATTATTTTTCTATTTTCATATTAAGAATAAAAGTATAGTACTTATTGAAAATTATGATTTTAAACTCATCCCACTATGTGGATTTAATTTCTTCACATAACATTGTGTTCAAGATAATATTCCAACATTTATCTTCTTCTCTAATCAAATGATAGAATTATAAAATAAATTTTTTTTATTCTGAACACTGGAGAATAGGAAATAACTTCTCAATGGAACCTATACACTTCTCACCAAATAATGGACCTCTAGACCCCCTAAAATTATGTTTTAGTCACCTCGTGAAGGCATAATAGAATTGTGTTCCCTCCTTTTCTCCTTTTTATGCTCTAGACATTTAATATCTTGAGAAATTTATGTGAGGATTGAAATGATATTTTTTCATTCCATCTCTAATAATATTTGGTTTTAAGGAGGTTTATTATTTTATTATATTTCATATTCCCCATAAAAAATTTTCTTTCATGCACGATTGATTAAATAAAAACAAAAAGAATTGTGAGTTTAATAATTACCATTATGGGAATCCACATAATTACGGGAAATCATTTATATGATGTCTAAAAAAGGACACCTTATTGTCAATAAATGAAATATTAAAATTAAAATGCACTATTTATGTTCCTTACCAGACCAGTAGGATGTCATCATATAATTATACTTTTCCCAAGTAATTTAAAAAAAAATCTCATCCAAGTTTCAAAATGATAACTAATCCTTACTCTAATAACAACAATCATCACCCATAACTTTCAAACATATATATGAAATCTTATTTTATGTATTTTCATTACATAAGATAAAAATCAATGTTAGAATAACATAGGTCATGTATATTTGAAATCCTGGAGGCATAAACAATTATTTAAAAAGTGAAATACATCATCTTACAATATGTTATTCACAACTAAAACTCATATCAAACATATAAAACTTAATATCTTTATTTATAAACTTGGGAATTTATGAATAAGAATCCATGATCTTACATTTTATGTAATGGTAAAGAAGGTAGATATCAACATAACATAATAATAAGGGTATAAGAACCTGATAATGAAATTTGAAACACATAAACTATATATTATAGATAATAATACTGAATCATGGATTAAATCTTGAAAGGACACAATACATGAATCATAAAGTAATCAATGAACATATTCAATGACCGAATATCATTGGCATAGGACATAAGTTTTCTGAATACACAGAAGCATAGAAAATAATTTATATAGTAGTAAAGGATAACAATAATGAATATCATTGTGGATTGGGTTAACTCCCCAAATAAGTATGTTTTTCAAGGTTCACTCCCAAGACTATAAATGTGGGAATACACCCTTACAGAAATAGATTCAGACCCTATTCTAGTCATTTTTATCTGATGAGATGCAGTTATTTACATAATTCATTGGAGGGACATAAAATTATAAACCCACATATAACATAATTAAAACCGTACATATGTTTTTCAAAAGATAATAGAACATTAATAATATCGTAATCTATAGAAAATAAATGATTCCCATAAACAATTCATAATAGGATAGCATATAAAAAAAAGTTTCAAAAACATTACATTATTTTATCATAGAATAAGCCATGGAAAATGGAAGAGTTTCATAAAGGTATTGTCATCATCATTATAAACCATCCAATTAATGAGTGAGGATGTTATATTTGGATCATATCCCTTTTAAATAAAAATTTAAATTAATGGATATAATCTTAGATGATAATTATTTTCAAATATTAGTTGGTGTATTTTTTGAGGAAAATTTCATTTTTCACATTAAAATATAAAAAATTACCACATATTAAATAAAACGTGTTCTATATAAATAACCTAGGATTATTGTAATATAATATTAAATTAATTTAGTGGTTATAATGGTGGAAAATTTAATACATTTCATATAAGTTAAAATAAAAAAATCATTTCATATTTTTTATAAAAATTCAAAAAGTAACTCATTCTGAAAATGATAAGAAGATTTATTTTTATCTATTTTTTTAAAGTAAATAAATGGTAAAAATGAATTTAAAAAATTATATAATAATATCAAAATAATCATAAAAACTTTTCTAGAAAACATATATATGGAAAAAAATGATTTTTGATTAAAAGTAGAAACAAATTATGTTTTCTCTGAAATCAATCTTTCAGTGCCTTAAGTTCATATGGATATGAAAATTAATAAAATCAAATATAATTTTCAAAAAAGAAAAAAATGAATATAAAATTAAAATTATTATCAATTGATAGACTATAATACCCCATCAACGTATCCAAATTGTAAAAAATCCCAAAAAATAATTAGATAGTAAAATAAAACAACTACCTCAGGTTCAAAATTCTTCATACATATTAGAAAATTCTGCATAGTAAAAGATGATTTATTATAAATATTTTTAATAATAATAATAATTTATATATAAATATAAATATTATTTAATTATAATATTTTATTAACATTTTATTAATTATTAATTATTAAATTCACTATTCTGGGTGATAAAGGATTCATTTCTCATGTTTGTATTAGTTCATTAGTTTCGGTCCACGTACATTAATTATGGTAATATAATATTCATATGGTAAATAAATATATATATGTATATATATCATATATATTCACTATTAAAATTTTTATATTCATTCATTAAAGGTATATATAGAAAAATATATTACACCCTTCCAATAGTTTTTAAGTCATATGTATGCCTGAATGTGGGTTCCACGTTTTAATGAGGTTAATGAAAGGGTATTAAATATTAATTCATATTTATAGAATAGTTTCTATATAAAAAATTTATATATGTTAATAAAATACATCCTTATTACCATCCATGGAATGTGGAAATGAAAAACATGTCACATCGCTATGTGGAGGCTGTAGTCTGCATGTGTGTATGAGAGATGTTATCTTAATCTACCATGTTTGAAGGTAAGAAGGTAGATATGATATTATAATTATATAAATATATTTATTTCTTGAATATAATATATAAAAGCTTAACCCATCATAATTACACATCCGTAAGACATGGAAAGGAATAATGAATTGTATTTCCACGTGGATCTGGTAAGTAATACATACACATGAGTATTACTTTCACTTACCATTTGATGGGAAAGAGGGTGGATAATGACGGTTTCATAACAATAAATATTTTTTAGTTTATTTATGACACTAACTATATTATTTTAATACAAATTCCATATATTTTTAGTAGACAAAACAAGAAGTAAATAAATAAAGTGACCAGTTAAGGCGACCACCTCTTCATAGAAAGAATTCCATTAGATCTCCTCTTAAAGACACAAGGGTTTGTATTTTGGAAAGACGAAAACCTCTAGAATGTTTATAGTGTAGTTTTGAAGTTATTTTATATTATTTTGGTCTATAAAAAAGTCTCACTATTTTTAAAAAAAGAGAAATTAGGGGTTTCCTTTTATAAGGGAGGTAGAGGGCGCACTTGGAATTTCTTAAAAGTTGAAAATATAATAAGGAAATTATCAAGGATATTTTTTCCAAATTAATATTTAAACTAATAAAAATGTTATAGGGTGGATTTAACTTTTTATAATAAAAATTATACATGTTTTGGTTCCATTTTAAATAATATCATTTTGATTAACGAATTCGTTATCCATTTTTTAGCTTTACTATGGTAGAGACTATTTTAATCTTAAGGGGCTGAGAAAGATAACATAAATGAAAAAATATCTAATAAATGTAATATAGATGATATTTAAAACCATATTATATCCACATGGATGAATATAATATTCATTAAAAAAATATAAATCATTTAATAAAGGTTATTTATTATAAAATATCATTAATTTTAATTTTGGAACTACTAATTTTTTATAATATTCAAGGAAACTAGAGAAATATAAACTTTTAATATAATCCTATACTAAAAAAATAATATGTTATATTTGTATATAAAATTAATGGAACACTATAACTCCGTAAAATAGTATTACTTTTAAAAATATTATAATCATCTATTTTATTTTTCTATTAATTAAAGTTACATTGTCTGAGTTTTTCATAAGAATTTAAGTTAAATATTTAATTAATAAAAAAATATAAAAAAATTTACAGAAAGAAAATAATTTCATTGTTCTCTAAATAACCATTATTACTCATTCAAACCATTCTTTTTCCATTATATGAATGAATACATGATATTTATAAATAAGATATTGACATGTCTTATTTTTCATTTTTTTAATGATTATAAAGGTCATTTTAAAAGAAATGTGTCCCAAGACTAAGGTGATCAGTGAAAAATTAAATTCATCAAATAATAACTATGTTGAAAAAATGGAGAACTTAACATTTAGTTTTAACCTAGGGTTAACTGGATTTACCCTTTACCAAGCTGATAAATTATGACACAATTACTATTCATAATGACTATAAATAAGTGGGACCTATTTACCAAATTTTAACATCATGATTTAAACTAATTAATGAATTCATAAAAATTAAATTTTTATGTGGTGTAAATTAGTTTTCAAATATGTTCACAGTATTCTATGAAAATAATTTGTCAGAAAAATATATTTTTTTATCATAAACCATAATTTTTTCCAATTATATGCTAAAAAATTAAATTAATGTTAAAAAAATTATCATATATAAAATAGTTTAAATTCTAATATAATAATTAAAAATAGTGATTAATTTTATTTATTAATATAAAAACATGTTGCATGCATAAAGATAATTTTTTCAGAAAAATTTCCTCTTTATTTTCAAGTAATTTTTTTCATTTATAATTATTTGATTACCAGTGAATTTATTTTGTACAAATGTACACGATAATTTTTTTTATAATTTAGTTATTCCTTTTTATACCAAAAAATCCATGAATTGGTGACAAATTAAATAATACATAATAATATTTTAACAATATATCGCTGTTGGTTTAAACAAAGTGTTCTATGTAATTCCAGACATCGAGGAAAAAAATTATAGAAAACAATAACATAAAATATCATAGTGTTACACAATCATACCAAGATCCATAATTGTATAGAACACAATATTAGAGCACATCCTCCAGTATCTGAATTTTTCTCCCCAACTTTATGTTTGTCAGGGGATGATATGTTGTGCTCAATCTCAACTAAGTCTGTAAGACATTCTAAAATCCCTAACAAACTATGATATAAAACATGAATCTCATTCAAATAAAATGATAAAGGTAACTACATAAAACCATACTAGATCATGGAAATGAATCCTTCATATCATGTCCAATAAGTTTGTATGAAACCCCGATATTTTATAGTATTTATATTCTTAATTAAATTCATTTTTTTTCAAATATTACATGCAACACTGAGGTCAAATAAACTGTGATATGCTATTAAATATTAACATGACTATTAGAATAGTGAAGTGACTGTTAGGAATAGTAATATAAATTTTTTAGTAATATCTTAAAATATTAATTTATAAATAATATTTTGGTATCTCATAAATTAAAATCATATATATTTATATTATTGAATAAATAAATAAATGTTTTAAAAATGAAAATTTATTTGTTGATATTTTTATGAAACATAAATCATTATTTAAAATTTTATAATAAAAATAATGATTTAAAGTAAATTTTATTTTCCCAGAAAAGATTCATAAATTAATATTTTGGTTTATTATAATTATAATATATTTTTATGAGACCATATTTAATTTTTCAGGATGTAGTTAAATCGGTTATAATATTGAAGGAGATAGTTTTTTGAATAAATGATGATTTTATTAAAATAATAAATTCATAATATTTGTAGATTTATTTTAATTAAATGGCCTCATTTTTTAAAATATACATTCTGAAAAATGGTTCGGGTAATTTTTTGCAAATTTTCTAAAATAGTTGAATTTTTTTGATGAATAGTGAAATACATTAATTTAATGAATTAAACATTATAGGTAAATAAATGAATTATTGAGTGAGGTCAGATGTATGTATGAGGTAATCACTCATTATTTCAAACTCACCTATGATTTATACTATACTTAGTCACAAAAATCAACATTATTTGTAGACATTAACCAAAATTATAATCGAATGAAAAAAATAATAAAAAAATGAACCTATCCTATACGATAAATATAACCCTTCAACACCCCTCATCCTCATACCTTAAAATATTTTATTTTGGTAAAAATTATTCCAAATTACCTTCCCAATGTTCTTACCCATGTCCAATTCATTCTTATCAAATAAAAAGACCAAATCCAGGTGTCTTAAGTATGTTCCCATGGAGACAATATTCAAGAGCTAAATTCCTCCTTTATATTTTAATTGTTTTTCATATAGTCTACACAATTACAATATCAAAAGTTTCATGATTAATATGGTATCATATATATACTGTAATTTTATTTTTCTAATGGATTATCCATCATCAAATCCCTTCTCCACCCTTTTTATTTTTAAAAATGAAGACCTCATCTGTGATGTATTGATACATCACCTTTATGGACGATGAGTTTTCATTTTCCATTACTTAATGAAAGTCTAGGCATAAAAGAATTATTATGTTTAAATAGGATTTTAATATACATATTATAATTTATATCATGTTCTATAACCAATATAGAAACATAATGATAAATAAAATGACACAACTTCATGATGGTCATAAAACTGCCAAAACAAAATAAGTCATTTTCATCAATATTTTTTAGTTAATAATTCTCAAACCACATAATAAAATGATACATTATATCACATATTCTATGTAATTTAATTAATAAAATATAATTTCCCTTCTAGAGAATTTATTCTCATTTGAACAGAACTCCCATATTTATACTCAAGGGAACAAACCATAAAAACATGAAACTAACTCTCCCCAAATAAAAAAATTAAACATTTTAACTGATCGAAATATCCATAAATTAACATAATAAAATTATAATAAATGAAATATATGTTTAATAGGTTCTAAATTAATTAATTTAACAATTTTTTTATTATCTTATTAATTAAATACAATTTTAAAATGCTTTTGGACATAAGGTAATGCTTTCTCATCTCACTTTTATTTATGTGAGATATGCTTTACTCAACAATTATTTCACGTCTTAGGTTTATGTATAGATAATTTTGATTTATCATATCATGAATCTCTTTATAATTATGGTATTTAATGTTTCATTGTATTATCATTAA
Source organism: Viscum album (assembly GCA_963277665.1). Lineage (NCBI taxonomy): Eukaryota > Viridiplantae > Streptophyta > Magnoliopsida > Santalales > Viscaceae > Viscum > Viscum album. Next base: position 1,151,579,721 of record OY728152.1, read on the forward strand.
TTTTATGGGGAATACGGTTAGAATGAGTACAAAGTGGTAATCTAATTATTAACCCAATTTTCATTCATTAGGTTAAACATCTACTCCATTAATCATTTCATGATATTATTATTGGTGAAAATACTTTTTATTATCCTATGTTGTATTACCACATGTTTTATGTGTATTTACAATTGATACACATAATCGATTCATTTGGTTAACTCTCACACATTATTTTAAAAGTAATCTCTTACATATTTCTTTTTTCAACATTTAAGTAGACTGATTTTTTATTCTTATACTGAATGAGAAACATCACTATATTTCATGATTCCTTAATTTCATAAGAAAAAAATTATAATTTTACATGGTTATCTTCAATGTTTTTTTTCTTTTTTCATCTTTGAAAATAAATGACTCCAAAGTAATGTGGAATTTCTATCTAAAATATCTTGATGATTTTATCAGATTATTTTCATCTATGTCAAAACTCATTGTTTTATCATATTATTAATTGTGGTTTTTCTATTATGATACCAACTCCCATATTTTCTTAATTTTTTTATGATCTGTTTAACCGTGGTTGTGTTGAATGTTTTATTATTAAGTTTATTATTTGGGAAGAGTTATTAACATTTCATATTCTAGTGTCAATATGAATGTATATATTTATTATTTTTTACCCATTTCATATAGGGAATGCATTGGACATAGTTACTAATGTGTTAGGCCTATTATAGACCCTCGATGAATCGGTAGATCTCATGAGTGAAACTATATCGGGTTTTGGCCGGGGGCTTTCCCATTTATATAGAATTATTGGTTGTGGCTTTGACTGTATGTTTTAGATGTCCCACATTTTGAATTTCCTCGTTATGAAATTATTTATTGATAATAAATGTGATTATTAGACTATTATAATATACATTGTTATGTTTCATTCACATGTGATTACATATATTATTTTTTCGATAATTTATTTTTTCTAACTTATTATGATCAAGATTATGTTTTAATGGAATGTGTTTTTAGTTATTCACCTTTCCATATTGTTTATGTTTATTTATGATAGATTTAGTTGTATTAATACACTTACAAGAAATCTGAGATCCCCCCATTCTTATGTTTTATTTTTTCCTATGATTCTATGATGTATATTATGATTTACATATAGGGATACTCTATGAGAATAAGAGTGTTTCCAATAAGGTTATTATGTTGTATTTCATTTCAAGTTATAATTTAATACTTATGTTTGTATCTATTTTTCCAAAACAAATAATATAGTTATTAATTTTGGATATGATTTTTTGTACCTAGTTCAAATTTAATAAATTAATGAATCATTTCTGATCCACTGGGGTTAGGGTCATTATAGAGTGTGTCAATGATCGATAAGAAATGAGAAAATTTTGTTTTCCGATCGATAGTCACCCAAATAGAACCATGGAACCACATTTTCTTTGGTAAAACTATCAAAAAGTCCTTCATTAAATCCTATGACTTCCACACAAGGTATATAAAGTTGTTGGATAAAACCACCATGATTATGGTGCTCAACCATAGATCAATCTTGAAGAACCACTTGGATCCCTGTAACTAATAATAGGGATAATTGATCATATTATAATGATATCTATTATTTATCTTCACCTAATTACACATATAAAAATATATTAGTTAATTAATTATTATATATTACTTCTGTTAAATTAGAAATGGCTCAACTCGTAGTTATATTATCATCTTGATAATTCCCTTTTAATACATTTCCTCAAGTGGTACATTGATCTTATTCATCTTAGTTGGTTTTATATGATATGAGAGTATCAAAATATGATATTTATGTGGCATGATTTATATATTGAACCCAACTCTTATATCAAGTAAAATTTATGTGAATTCATGTGGGAAGATGTTCTTATAGATATCCACAATCGGAGGAAAAAGACAATGGGCATACAAGTAATCCTATAGAAAGAGCCAATCATGAAATCTTCATCACGGTCATTCCATGATGGTTGATATTTAGAAACAATATAACTACTCCCATGTTTCATTCACCAATCATCAAAAGCTTATATCCATTTAGAAAAGTAATAGATATATTTCTCTTATATAAATTAATTTGAATTTGGAAGTTGGTCAACCAGTTCATGCAACAATCACATAAAAATTCTTCATCTCTATAATGATGAAACCCTATAGTTTTACATTATTTCATTTTTTAATTCTCCCAATGTGGTCTAATTTAATTACCAATAGTGATTAATGGTATGAAAATCAGAATATATCATGACTAGAAAGTTATTTCTATCCATAACATGGGATGATATAAAGGAACTTGAAGCACTAATATCAAACAAAGTATTCAACAACATAAAAGTAATGAATATCATACCTCAAAATATTGCTGGTCTCTCCAATACCATTTGTAGAGTCTATTACAATTCTTATACATAGACTACCTTAGATATGAGGCCCTATATCTAAGATACGTGAGCCACCTGATTCATCCTTACTTGAGCTTACTACCAAGGACCATGAACAGATCCCTAAGGTATAGACCATGAAAACCTTCACCCTAGAAGAACCTTTCCCATAATGATATTGAGTATAAATATTGGTGATTACCCAAAATTCAATAATAAAACAAATTGGTCCAAGGTTCTATAAAAATTATTATGATGCTTTTTTATCACTCCATATTTGATGAACTATGGAATTCCATATGAGGTGGATGAAGAATCCACACTTCGGCCCACCTTTATACCACTACCCTAAAGAACATCCTTGATCTTCCTTTTCCTTCTTCAAAAATATACACTCATATAAACAGTAGGAGTTACACCTATATGAGTACTAAATGGTGGTAGAATAAAAACCACTTGATCCTCCTATATGGACTTCTTAATAATCAATTCCCACTACACTAGAAATTGACTTTAGCGGCCGTTTTTTAGTGGAGGTTTTGGGAACTGCCGCTAAACCGTTTTTTAAAATGGTTTCGCGAGGGTTTATAATAAACCACTGCGAAAAATTTTTTTTACACTGCCGACCCTTCCCCCACCCTTCCCCCCCTTCTCACCCCGCGACCCCGCTTCCACCGGGACCCCGTTTCCCCCGCGACCCCGTCCCCCCACAATCCCAACAACCCGATGACCCCGGTGACCCGGTGACCCCAGTGACCCCATGACCCCGACGACCCCGGCCCCCCGTGACCCTGACAACCCTGCGACCCTAGCAACCCCACTTCCCCCAACACCCCATGACCCCGACGACCTCTAAGAACCCTAAGGTTTGAATTCTAGTCATTTTACATCAATTATTGTCTCCTTTTTTTTGAATTATGAAGATTCATGGTCAATTTTTCCTTCAATTAATTAAACATATAGATATCTTTTGTTTAATATGATATCCTTAATAAAAAAAACTTATTATCACTTTGTTATTATTTATGTTTAATCCTTGTAAACTATTTCAACAACTTAAGGTGTTCAATTGGAATCTCCCTAGGTATTGTGCATTCTTAGGTGACCAAACCAAATTCTATGTGGTTTTTTCTTGAATCTTAATAGTATTGACTATAATTAATTTGATGAGAAGGGTGTCATGATATCATATCACCTATTTCTACATTAAAAAGGATACTCCCTTGTTAAACTATAATGCTGATATATTATAAGGACTACTTGATTATAATGAATTAGAACACTTAAGTATGGAGTTCCTTACACTTCTGATACTCGATCATGGAGTCCATCAAACAAGTGTTACTCAAGAATATCATTCCTTATATGTGTGGTACTCTGGAATTGTGTCCCTTATACTTGTGACACCAGAGCATGGTGTCCCTAATACTAAGAATAATTAGTCATTGAATCCCTTATACTTATAATACATGGTAATAAAATCCCTAATTATAGTATTACTAAGGTCTGGAGTACCTAATACTTGTGATATATGGTCATGGAATCCCATATACTTTTAATAAACTTGTGAGGAATCCCCTACTACCATATGAGACTCTAGTGACTTTATAGGGTTTCCTGAGTAATGCCTCAGGTCATGGATTGTTACTCAAAATTTGTAATTTTTCTTCTTTTTAAAATGGAATGTTGTGGTGTTTCTCTCTTTGAAGCCAAAATTTCAATCCAAACAACATGAAACCAAAGTGTTCTTCCATAATGTAATTTAATTTACTTTGTATAAAATTTTTTGTGTGTTTATGTGAATGGTATTTAATTCTTTCAAACTTATTGTAGTAGTTTGGATGAATATAATTCTTCCAAGTTCCCGAATATAATGTTTAGAGATAATTCCTTCTAGGGTATATTTCCATCTATGTGATTCTGATTATCTTATTATGTTGTCCTAGAGGATAGTACCAACACCCCGCATTTCATCTCCAAATTCAAAACATTATTCTACTCTGAAACTCCAAACACCAAGCCCAAACACATCAACTATTCTTCAAATACACTAGTTTGGTCCCCAAACCACAGAAGCCACATCTTGAACGACATTTCTGATGTGGTCTCCACCTTACCATATCAATTTTTATGCAACAACACTAGTTTAGGAATTTAATGTTGTGATTTAATGGGGTTTTTTATTTTAGTTATAATACCAGTGAGGCTAGAGTAGGTGTGGCTATAAATGTATCCTTTCGCCGAGACATTGGAAACCATTTAGTCAACCCAAATATCTAAATCATCATATATGGGGTAAAATTAAGTTGATACATGAATCATATATTTATCAATAATTATATTTCATGTAACTCCTATTTTAGTTAATTTAGATATGCTCTAATCATTATGGGTTCATCCTATCAAGTGAATAAAATCCACCCACAAAAAACAACTTTTTTTAGAGTTAAGTTTGTCAAATTCCTATCTCAGTGCTTGATCCTTTTTCCACTTTTAATTTAAGGGATGAGGTGTTGATTTAAATTCTTATATAATATATATACATTCCCTATTATTTTAGATAGCTTATCTCCCCTTTTTTAGTATAGAACTTTTCATAAAGAAGATTGTAGTTCCCACTGATGGACTACCCAAAAGAAAACTGCGAAACATGAATTCCAATAGTTGAGGCCTCCTAGATTCTGAGAAGCCACTAATCCACTTGTGGTATAGGATTTAGTGGAGTCATAAACTCATGCAATTAATCTATTTCGGAAACCCACAAACCATATGGTGATCCTAGAACCAAGTTATCTACACAACACACTATGTTTTTAGTGGATAATGTTTTCTCAAACTCATATGGTATTAATCGGTTAGGGTTTTAATTTAAGACCTTCTTATAGATGAGATTCTATCCACAAATAATAAGGATGGTTTCAGTTCTGAAGATGTTAAACCCTTTGTAGGGTAGCATGACCATATCTAATAATTTGTTGAGTTTATTAATCATCATAAGGTTTTCCCTAAACACTATATATAATATATTTATTCGCTATTAGAGTTTTATATAAATACTCTTTAGAGAACATAGGTTGGGGATTTCTCTTACAAAACTCCACCTGTGTTGGAGTCCTCAAGCGAGTGTTGTTAGGTTGAGAATTCCCGGTAGGGATGTATCCATGATTTAGGATAAGGTTATAGTTTTTATTCAAAAGTTCTAGAGAAATTATGTTCTAAAACCTCTAGATTATAAGTAACATTGAGGTCATAGACTCTACTATTATATGATAATTGAATTACTTGGAATAGGTTTTGGTTAAGAAGCTTGTGGTGTAGGAGTGGTAAGAGATGAGGGACACTTTGACACAATCCCACAATCACCACATTTGATTGTTTCTTGTCAATAACGTAGTGATAAGAGTTATATATATAGGTTTATGTGTATATATTATTTAGGTGACATGTAGTATGGTTTTAGGTATGATTTGTGTCCTCTCTTCATGTACCTTCATACTGGATGATACATGTCATGATATTATTTATGTGTCGATTTTTTGGGAGTTATAGATTCTAATTGAGACCCTTATCATACCTTTTATCAACTATAGAATTTCCACTAATGGTGACTATCTTTCAATAATACATTCTGGTAAAATGATTTTAACCCCAATGGAGAAATGGTTCATTAATGGGATTCTTATTTGGTAGAGATGATACCCAATAGTATCTTCCTTGGTTGGTATTGGATACACTTTTCTATTATTATATGGTGTTATGTGGTTTTGTAAATGAGATTTGTTCCACCTTCAATAGTGAATGGGACCCTATTAGGTGTATCAAGTAGAGCCAAACCTTGAGAAGTGGTAGTGTTTTTCCCATCAGATGGTTGCATGGTTTTATATGACTTAGGGGTTGTTGATTATTTACTTCATGTGAATGTTGAATAATTCAAGGGTACTCATATATGAAAAACCATTGTTGTTTCTTATTGGGAACCTAAAATATTCATCAATGTGTATTCCAAATATGCAATTCAAGAGTTATTGCGTAGGATTATGGATTCCATTATATTTATCTCTTTTTTCTCCCAGCAAGAATGAATCATGTGGACATATATATTGTGAGTTCTTATCTCATATATTGGTCAAAGTGAAAAACTCAATGCAAAAAATTCAAAAAAGAAATTATTTTAATTTTTTTTTGGAAATTTAGAGTAGGATCACCCACTTATTAAATCATTTTCCTTTTAATACTAAATACCCTCTATATTTTTTATCAGGTGATAGAATATTTGTGCTTGGAAAACATAATTTGAGTGGATTCGACAACTTTTGATGGCTTGGATAGCTCCTTGTAATCCATTTCAACTCTAGGAAAGACCTCATTTACTCAAAAATAAATTTTGGATTTATCATACTAATATATAGCTGCTTTATAAGTTTTCTAAGAAAACTCATCTTCTAATATCTTTATTTAATCCTCTCGGATGCGTTTGGTGTCTTTTTAGGAAAAGGTTACATCCTGCTATTTCTATGCTTCTTCATCAAGCTTGGAAACAATATTTTTTCCCCATGAACTGTGATTCTAACCATGTTATTCTTAAGTTAATTTTTGTTATCTAATATTATATTTTGATGCTATAAAGGATATATAAAGTAAAGGGCTGAAAATTTAGAGATTTGGGAGAAACATGATAGGAATACTGTTTAGGATAACTTTTAGTATTGACCACATGGTAATTGAGTAATATGGCATTGTTGGTTCTATTGATGATTATTATTATTTCAGCAGAATTTTCGTAACCATTCATTTCCATGAAAACCATTTGGATGAATGTACTATATTATAGATGTTATCTCATACCTTATGAATTATTTTTATTTCCAAGTTGTTATTCCTAATTAACAATGTGTATTGGTTTTCATGGTAAAGTAGCTACCATGTTGTTAACAAACTATTTCTCTTTACCAAAGAAACATCCCCTATCCCAAACACTAGAGGGTTCATATCTTACTCAGGGGATTATCGTTGTTATATTATGTTTTTGTAATCATACACTATCGTATATATAAATCTCTTTATCTATTTAGTAGTAACTATGTGTTTTCATTTTTTTTATTGTGTAGGCACACTGTGATATACATGGATAAAATCTGGATCACATTGCCGAGGAACACATATTAGTATGTTAAGGGTTTGAATGAGTTTTTAGATTTCAAAATTTTTAATCGATCCGTTTAAGGTAGAATAATATTTCCATGTCTTAAATGTAAATTTAGAACATGGTTGAAGAGTGATGAAGTTTATGAACAATTAATACTAAAGCAATTCCCTGGTCAATATTTGTATTGGATATGGCATGGATAATCAAACGTTACAAAAATAGTGAGCACTGATGTTAATCCATAGAATGAGGTATCAAGTTAGTAGACAATGGAAAATGAAGTGAAAACCCTCATAAATGATGCATTAGGCACTGCAAGACACCACTATCAGCATCAAAACATATCAGAACAACCAGAAGATGGTGCTCCAAATTGCAACGTGACAAGTGATGTTTTTGAGACTGTAACACAAGAAGATCAAGATTGTAACATATCATTGGATCCTCCTCTTGATTATGTGGAGCCAAATTTAAGAGAAAACTTCACGGAGGAAAATGTGTTTCATTATTTGGTTGATGCTGGAAATCAAGAGTTGTATAGTGGGTGATTGAAATATTCAAAGATTTCATTTCTGCTGAATTTGTACCATATCAAATGTCTAGGTGGAATTACAAATAAGGCAATGTCCATGATATTGGAATTGATTCATGATGAATTTCCTAAAGTAGAAATCCCAGAATCTTTTTATGATATGAAAACAGTTGTTAACAAGCTTGGTTTGAATTATACAAATATACATATGATTTTATGCTTTATTGGGGAGAGGATTCAAGTAGACATAATTGCAAGAAATGTTCTTCTTCTATATGGCAGTCAAAGGGTGATGTTGGAAGTCTAAATGAACATAATTTCATGGAGAAGAAGAAATGGAACACACCTTCAAAGGTTTTTCATTACTTTCCTTTGAATCCTCGATTGCAATGATTATTCAAGTCATCGAAAAGCGCTGAACACGTGAAGTGGCATTCTATAGATAATAACAACGATGGGTTAATGAGATATCCATGAGATTACCAATCGTGGAAGACATTTGATTCATTACATATAGATTTCTCAACTAATCCTAGGAATGTTCGATTGGGATTGGATACCGATGGATTCAACCCATTTGGGACTTTGAGTACCAGTTATACCATTTGGCCAGTTGTTTTGATCCATTATAATCTACCTATGTGGATGTGTATGGAACATACATATTTTATCATTTATATGATTATTCATAGAAAAAAATGCTTGGAAATGATATTTATGTATACTTTCATCCTTTGATTGATGAATTTATGGAGTTATAGAGCAAAGGTGTTGATACATTTGATGCTTCTTCTAAAACAATGTTCAAAATGCATGCTGCTTTAATGTGGACCATTAGTGACTTCCCTGGGCTTGGGAATTTATCTGGTTGGAACAATTACATGAGTTTGGATTATCCCATTTGTAACTCTGATTTTGAGCCCGAATGGCTACCTCACAGTAGAAAATGGTGCTTTTTTGTGCCATCGAAGATTTCTCGATGCATCTCACAGATTTCGGTTGAACAGATCAAAATTTAATGTCTCCATTGATCATAGACCACCTCCAAAGTTTTTAACTGGTTTTGAAATATTGACACAGCTTGAAAATGTTGAAACCGATTTTGGGAAGGTTCATCACTTGAATGATAGCAGAAAATGGGTCCAAAGTGCATCGTCAAGTGAAATCAGAATGCAACAATGGAATAAAAAAATTATATTATTCAAACTTCCGTATTGGGAGGTTAATTTGTTGTGGCACAATTTTTATGTGATGCATATTGAGAATAATGTCTGTGATAATTTGATTTTCACATTACTTAATGAGCATGGAAAGTCAAAGTATCCTCTCAATGCTCACAAAGACTTACAAGTAATGAACATAAAACATGATCTCTGTCCAAATGTAAATGAAAAGTATGATTCGACAATTTTTGCAATGAAAAATAGGGATAAAGATACATTCCTTCAGGTTTTAAAGAATGTGAAGGTATCTGATGGGTATTCGAGTAACATCTCATGGTGTGTTGACATGAATAATCATAAGTTACATAGATTGAAAAATCATGATTCACATATTTTGTTACAAAAGTTACTTCCATTGACATTGCGTACATTATTACCTAAAAAATTTACTGCTGTTGTACTCCAATTTTTCACATTTGTCAACAAATTATGTGAGAAATATCTACATATATTTCATCTTTACGACCTCTAGAAGAGGTTTGTATTGGCTCTTTGTGCAATGGAGATGATCTTTCCTCTATCGTTTTTTACTGTTGTGATTCTTTTAACTGTGCATTTGGTTGAGGAAGCTAAATTAGGAGGACCTGTTCATTATCGATGGATGTATCTAATTGAGAGGTATTTTATTTATATTTTTTTCAGTTAACAAAAAAAATTGATATTTTAATAAATGCATAATACTATTATTTTATTTCACAGATATATTGGGAATTAAGAAGAATACGTGAGAAATAAAGCTCAACCAGAAAGCTCTATTGATGAAGGCTATTTGGATGAGGGTGTCTTACCTTTTGTTCCAGATATTTGGATTATATTGAGACAATATTTAATTGATTTGGATGTGTATATGAGACATCAACTCAATCTGAAATGCATCAGAAATCAAAAATATTTCCTGCTATTGGCTTATCAGTTGGGAGGACCTCAAATGTGACACTGACAAAATTGGAATTATTACTGCCACATAGATATGTGCTGATGAATAGTGAAATTGTAGATCCATTTATAGATTAGTTGAGGATACAAAAAAAAAGATACGAATGAGTGGTCGATCATGAAATGAGAAAGATATAACAAAATCTGTGAATAATGAGCTTGTAGAATGGTTTGCACGATGTGTATGTTCATAAATATAGAAATAAATTTGAATATTAGTTTGAACCTTAAATTTTTTAAATCTATTAAATTTTATTTATTTTTTCAGATCTTGAATAATGATACTCGAGAAGACTTGTCATAATATACGAAGTTTCTTGCTAGAGTTCCTATAAAACAAGTTAGAAGCTTTGACACTTCTAATGTGAATGGCTTTAGATTTCGTACAGTCGGCCGAGAAGTGGGTTTGAAAACACAAAATAGTGGTATATTCCCATTTTCTGAAGTGGGATACTATGGAAAGTTACATGATATTTTTGAATTAAACTACCATGGAAATTTTTGTGTTGTTTTATTCAAATGAAAATGGGTCGATATTATCAGAGGTGTTAAAAGAGATTCCTTGAAATTTACTTCTGTGAACATCTCTCGCTTGATGGATGTTGGTGATCATGAATTTCATGATCCATATATCCTATCATCACAAGAAAAAATGGTATATTATTTGAATGATGTTGTGGATGAAGGGTGGAGGGTATTTGTTCACACAATACAACGATATTTGTATGATATGGGTGATGAAGTGGAATATTTGACCTCTAAAATTGAATTTCATCAACAACAGGAAGCAAAATTATTTTTCCATCATGATATTTAAAATATTAGTCTAGCACAGATGGATGAAGTGGATGAAGCAATGGAGTAGGGAACCGACATGATTTAAGGGGAAAATTGTTTTATGTACAATTATTTATTCATTTAGCAACCACTTGTTTCATTTCTACAGTCATTCATTATCATTGTTATATATATTTTGTCGGTTAGAACTGGGCATCTATTATCATTTTTAATTTTTTTTTCTGCATAATTTTTTTGAAATATATATTTTGACCTTAATTTTATTTGATTAAATTATAGTAATTCCAAGGAGGAAGCAATACACTATTTCATCGAGTTCTGCGACAGATGACGATCCATCTGGCTCCCTCCCCACGACATCTGAGGCACCAGGTGCCTACAACCCAACACCATCTCCCCCTGCACCATCTCTCACACAATCTTTCGGTGTCCCACTAGAGGCTGAGTCATGGACTCCCCCTTCAGGAGCCTCAGTAGTGGGGCGGCGATACACCCCTTCCAGTACATCACAGACATACTGGAGTGTCACTGTCATTGGTAAAAATTTAAATTAAATAAATTTATTGCATTTTTTATACTAATTTTTTTCTCAGGTTCGATGAAAAAAATGAAACTATGGAGAAAAACATAAAATATTCAGATGTTTGTAATATGAATGGTGAGAAGATATTCGTTCCATTTGATTATTATGGGGTCCCTACGGATGACGCTGCGGGGTGACTTGGCCAGATTCTAGCCAGCTGGTAGTGGAGAACATTTCCCTTCCCATTTCTTATGATTATTGGAGACATATGCCTCCAAGATGGAAAAATGAAGTTTTTGATTCCCAAATAAAGGTAATTTTATTACATTATGGTTTAATTTAATGTCATGTTACTAATATGTTCAAAATGAATTTCTGTATATAGATGTTCTTCTACTTTATAGTTGCTGATGTGATAGCATAGAAGTGGACGTTGAAAAATCTTGGTAAGAAATGGAAAGATTTCAAAAGGAGATTTTGGTGTCATTTCAACGATACTTTGTTGATCATGCAACAAATGTATGAGATGATACCCAGTTGGGTACCGAATGAACAATGAAAGGTTTTTGTTGATAGACATCGTGATGAGAAGTGGATGGTATTGAAATATATATTATTATATTATCCTTATTTTACATTTAAACATGTTTATTAAGAGGTTATGACATTGAATATAGTACTGTTAAATTGAATTTTATTTATTTCAGGATCTCTATAGAAAGAATGCATCAAACTGGGCTAAGAAAGTCATCCATCACACTACGGGCTCAAAATTCTTTTCTAGAAGCCAAACGACATTGGTAATCTTTTAATTAGTTGAAATATTTATAAGAAAATGTTATCTATTTAGTATATTGAATTGTTGATTTATCTTTTCTTAATGCAGTCACAGAGTTTAGGGAACGAAGCATCCCAAACTGAATTGTGGTTGTATGTTCACAAAAAATCAAGTGGAAGTTTTGTTAATGATCCTACCCAAGAAGTTGGGGTATGAAGTCAATTTTTTATTATAATATCTTTTTATCAGTTTTTACTGTGTTAATATATGTTGATATTTTATTTATAGGTAAAAATTAATGAACTATGGGATGCCAATACTGGGTTGTACTACTCAGTCTCCCATGATGACCTAGTTGTTAAAGTCATTGGGAAAGAGCATCCTGGTAGAGTGTGCGGGATGGGTTTTAGACCCATACCATCTATGGTCTTTGGAATGCCACCAGTGATTCCAGCTTCATCTACTCTTAGTTATAGTCAGTCGGTACGTAAAGATGCTCAGAGGGAGATTGATTCTCTATGAACCCCAGTTCAAGACTAGGGGGCTCAGATATCATCTTTGCAGAAAGAAATTACTGATATAAATCAGTATATGAGCAGATATGCCCCCGGTGGTAGTGCATCGACTAGTGGAAGCAGGTAAATCAGAAAAAATCAAAATCATTTAGTTTTCAATCATTCATTTGTTTTATGTTTTAATATAAATATGCAATAGTATTTAATTTTCAATATCATGTTCTTACAGGTGACAACAGAATGTGGAGATGGAGGTGGAGAGGGTGATGATGCATCATCAAACTGTGAGTAGTTGTATTGTTGATGTGTTGAACAAATATGGGAACAGTTTGTTTTTATATGTAACATGTGTGGCACATAGTTTCCACCAAAAAATTTCATGTCCTATCATTTTCATGATTTCTTATGTTTCCTTTTATGCATTTTAATGATTTATGATGTTTCCTTTAATGTCTTGATTTCTCGAGTGTGGTATACATCATTCTATTTAGGCCTATGTTTGAATTAGTAGTCATGATTTTGGATTACTAGGAGTTAAACCCATAGTTGATTTTTTGATCATATTGGGTCATTTCATAGTGATCAAGGGGAGGGTGTTGTGGAAAATTTGGTGAGGTAGAATTTGTAGATAGTGAATCTTCATGTGTTTTTAATGGTTATCATTTTCTATTCATGATGATAAAATGTTCTCATAACCCATATAAAACCTAGGTTCTACTTAATGGGAGATGGTATTAAACCGTATAAAACTGGGATTCACTGTACGATGTGTATTTGATGATCTAAAAGTCTTACACTAGAAAATTTGGATTCCTCTTATGATAATTATGATATGTTCAAAAAAATTACCTCATATAAAACATGGAAGTATCACAATATGTGAGAAGAAAAAATCATTTTCTTTAATAAATGACATTAAACTTTATCCTTATCTCATTCCTTCGAAATGTGATGCCTCATGATTATCATTATATTCCAAAATTCCCTCTATATATAGGATTAACCCTAGTTCCAATGTTGTTATTATAATATTCCATATTCTAAAACAATATGTTTCTTGATTCACACTCTCATGGGATACATAATAATGCTTAGATGTCCTTTTTTGGGTCTATATTTAAATTTATTAAGCCTTTGGACCCATTGCTCCATTTACGGTCCCCAGATTATAAACATAAATAATGTTCAGTTCATATGAAAATGTTCATGTGGTACATGGGACAACATTAACCCCTTATATGTTGGTTTTTACCCATACCATGACACATAGATATCTTGCAGAGAATCATCATACTAGTCCATGAATCATGAAATAAAATTTTTCATCATGGTCTGGTTGTATGATCTTACAATGTGTGCAATCATATTCAGGATTTCCTCATGGGTTGAAGGGACTATTTTATCCTATAACCCCAGGTTTTATTCACCAAAAAAGATTCTTGATTCCCACACCTCACCAATCTATACTATAACGGTTTATATCAAGAGATACCTAGTCCAAGAATTATGATAAAAAAATATTCTCATACATCCATCACATGGGTTTATTCATCCCTGGAGTTTCATCAAACATCTATATACACAACATTCTAGAACAAGGGGTGGATTGATTCCCATTTCCATTGGATATGTATTGATACATATATCTTCTATCATTGAGCCCAGCTGATGATTCACCATATAATAATCCAATACCTAAGGTGTCATTTCCCCAAAACACTCACATGAGCCTCTTTTTTAGCAATAATCTTTTTTCATTTATGTTGACACATCCGTGGGAGAAGGTGCTCTCATTTCCTGATATGAGGAAGTAAATAATTGGTATATAGATGCAGAAGGCCTTCTAAAATACTAATAAGATGAATTTAAAGTATATCATTACCCCGTGTAAACTATATATACCTATTAATGATAGATAATTTAACCCCCAAAAAATTGATATGTCTCTTAAAGAGAGATAATTTCACCTCTTATAAATTCTCAATTCTTAATATTATAATATTTAATTATTCAATATCATCATCCAAGAAGGTAAACCCTTCTGGATTTGGTATCATATGAAATAGAGAATCATAAAAACATGTGGATTTATTCCAATAATCATGATATAATTGGTTACATATAAATATTTAATCCAGGGAACAACCTTATCACTGACTCATTATAGGTTTATCCCTTTCCTATCTACTTTGGTTAAATCTTGGAGAACTTTAACTCAAACCTATTCCTATATTTGGGGCTCTTGGAATTTAAATTAGTTGTAGTCATAGTCTATGTTGGATGATTTTAAACCTCAAAGCCCAATGTCCTCAGCAAACAATGTTAATTAACAACCATACCCTATTAAATGAAATAAGGGTGCCTCATCCGATAAGTGTGGGATTATTATAAAAATAATTACCACATATAAAACTGAGATTCCTCATATGATAAGTATGAATTGAACCACACATTACCCATATAAATCATGTATTTCTCTGAACATGAGATGATATGATATCCTTGCCAGAGATGAAATCACTCCACCGACAATAGTCTCTTACCATGTAACGCATAAAAACAATGTTTGTCTTGATTCCCATTATGAGGAGACACATATTGATGCATGTATATTTCATCTTAGTCCCATCCCTACCTAAAACTCATCAT
Organism: Viscum album; assembly: GCA_963277665.1. Taxonomy (NCBI): domain Eukaryota; kingdom Viridiplantae; phylum Streptophyta; class Magnoliopsida; order Santalales; family Viscaceae; genus Viscum; species Viscum album. The sequence goes on from OY728152.1 coordinate 1,151,595,235, forward strand.
GGGGATGTTTCCCTCTGGGACAGACTTGAATCTTGTCAACCCACATGTTTAATTATAACATTTGAGCACATGATGAAATATCTCCCATGGAACCTAATATTCTATATGGTACATCCCCACATACACTTTTGCGGTTCAGACATTATAATATTAGGATAATCCTCACCCTAATAATCTAAACTAATTTTAAATCAACCTTAGAATGTGTTGTGTGGTGTTATACACATTATCTATCAATTCAAGTCATGTTTTTACTCCTCACTACACATATCCATTTAGGATGTTCCACTATATTTTCCAAGCATCACGAACATAATTTTTTTTACTATTTGTCTCCATTAATTTTCAAATTTTTTGTGCATTAATATGTTAGGCTATTGGTCTTTCTATTTTGATTTTGTTTTCAGGGCAGCGGTGCAGTGGAAGCAGAACAACTTTTTTTTTCTGGTCAGATTTTCGCGGCGGTTTTAACCACCGCTAAAGTATACTGGTAAGACATTAGCGGCGGTTAAAACCTATAATAAAAATAAGTAATTTTTACTTAGAAGTGGTTATATCCTCTACTATTGGCTTACATTTAGAGGTGGTTTTAACTTCCACTACAGAGTCGCATCACCTGTGTGCATTCCGCGGCTGTTTTCGTGACTTTAGGGGCGGATTCAAGGCCACCGGATTTTATTTTATTCGCGACGGTTATAAACGACGAGAATAAAATAAAATCCATGGCCTGTAAAAACCACCGCTAAAATCAGTAAAATCACTGGGAAATGAGGTAGCTACGATGCTTCCCTTAAACCACCACTAAATGGAAATAACCACCGCTAATAGATTTCTGATGCCCAATTTAGCAGTGGTTTCTCTAAACTGCCACAAAACATATAGTGGTGGTTTAAACGGCCTCTATATGCAAAAAATAACTGCCGCTAATAGGAGGTTTTCTTGTTGTGTCCTCACACACATCCTCTAGGTATTTCATTATTTTTGAGATCGAAACCAAACTTCTTATTACAATATAAACAATGATCCAAATACTTATCCTCATTTCATATCTTATTTTCATATAAGACAGGAGGAAAATGAGGCATATATTTTAAATGATAAGAGTATGAATAAACTATAATTAACGCCTATGTTAGCTTCATAAACCCCTACGCTCGTTCTAGATTTATCATATTGGGAAATAATTATTAAAAAAATATGCCCACAAAAGCCTCCCCAATGAGTCCCTCATATATTCTAGCCTCACCCTTCTTGCCTCACCATATCCTAGAAGGAACTTAGAGCATAAAATCTTCTACCTTAAAATTTCTTCCCTCAACTATCTTAATGAGATCATAGACACCATCAATGTTGTTTATCCATATTCAATGTCATATTACCTCTAGTTCTGCTGAAATGATATTGGATTCTAAGAAACTATTTCTATGGAAAAGTTGAAAATAAAAAATGGTTCCCATATTAAATAAGAATGAAAAAGTTAAAGGACTATAGATTTTGGGAGGGGGTACTAAATTTACAACAAGAGTAGTTACAATAGAATTATATAATGTACCATCCTATATAGCAGGAAGTGGAATCGGGGAATCCTCTCTCGATTGAGCTTCTCATCCCATGTTAGATGGTGGTCCCATAAGTCTCCTTTTGGTTTAATATTCTTAAATGTAACAGAATGATTTATAAAAACCAATTCCATTCGGACATATGAAAATCAGTATATGGGATCACACATGGTTCTCCTAGGAGTCTACCCATAACCCAAGACATATCCCTCCTAGAATTACACTTGGTTACCATCCATGAACATTAACCACAATCATATATTTATGAAACATAAGATAATTTTAATGTTTAAAGAATTATTTAAAAATAGATATATTAAAACAATATTGAAAATTACAATATCACTCAATCTAATAATACAAGCCTATCTCAAATAGATGGAGCACATCAAAGAATTAAATTAAAGAAATAATATACATCACACAATGGGAATATATATTGAATGTGATCCTATGTACCTAATAATGATGAATGAATGCATCTAACACTGTTGGAAATTTAAGGTATACCAACAGTTGAAAACTGTTGGTATAGTGTGGAGAACCGTTGGTATAAATTATACCAAAAGTTTTAGAAACCGTAGCCTAGTAAGTCGTGATAGTAGACATGTACCAACAGTTTGAGATGAATTGTTGGTATATGTAAATAAATCTACTCTATAACAATGGTTTAATAACACCGTTGGTATAGAGTTATCATACAAAAAATATGCCAACGGTTTCAAAACCATTGGTATATCTTTTAATAGTCTTCCATTCACCCCTATACCAATGGTTTCAACTTTTGATAAAGTTTTTTTACCGATGGTTTAGAACCATTGGTAAAAACAAATACAAAACCTATACCAACAGTTGACAACCGTTGGTATAGTCTTTACTGTATAATTCACACAGCAGCCTGATGTGTGTGCTTCTGTGCTACTATGTGAATTGTACAGCAGTAAATGTATAATATAATACAATACATAATAATTATACAAAATTAAAAACTGATAATTAGAAGGATCTATAATTTAATAATCAATTATGAATACAATACAATAAAAACTGAATACATAATTATATGCGATACAAAATTAAGAATACATAAAAAACGGGTTTTTTATATCATATACAGGATTGAATTCAGAAATTAGAAGCTAATAACCCAAAATAAGGAAATAAATAAATTAATTCAACCAAACACAAATATAATGTCCCATGGTGTGGGATGGGTGTCCTTGAACTTAGTGATGATGATAATGGGTGTGTATCAATGAGCATGTGTGACTTAGGGAATATAGTGGTCCTTCACGTATTAAATGTCATGTGTTTTAGAATATGGGTAGGATTTCCTTACATGAGATGTGGATTGTGTGAGGATGGACCATGGATCGTTGTGCTAAGGTATCAACACAATCCGAAAACGTTTGGTCGGTTTCCCATATGCCTGTTGTTTTTAATTAAAATGATGTTCATTTTAATACAAGGAGAGATTGTTAAAGTGATACCAGCCACACCATGCCTCAGATTGTGGATGGGTTTACTTGTACACATCACATATAACCCAAGGATTATTGTCCAAAAGTATCAATTCAATCTGAATGTGTTAGGTTGGTATTCCGTATACTAGTTGTTGTTTTCACTTAAAATGTTGTCCATTTCAGATAAAAGTGAGACACTTTGTGTGGTACCGGACACACCGGGACTTGGATTGAGGCTTGGTTGACTCATACACATCATAAATGACCCATGGATTATTGTGCTAAAGTATAAACTCAATCCGAATACATTTGGTCAGTTTTTCGTATGTCAGTTTTTTTTACTTAAAACAATGTCCATTTTAAACAAAAGAGAGACACTTTGAGTGGTACTAGCCACACCGCGCCTCAGATTGAGGCAGGGTTGACTCATTGACATAAAAAATGACTCATGGACGGTTTTTCTAAAATATAAACAGAATTCGAATACGTTTGGTCTATTTTCTGTATGCCAGTTGTTTTTTTCACTTAAAATGATGTCCATTTTAAACAAAATAGAGACATTTAGAGTGGTACAGGCCACACCATGCCTCGAATTGATGCATGGTTGACTTTTACACATCAAAAATGTCCCATGTATTGTTTTCCTAATGTATCAACACAATATGAATGTGTTTGGTTGATTTTCCGTATTCCAGTTGTTATTTTCACTTAAAATGATGTCAATTTAAAAAAAAGAGAGACATTTAGAGTGGTACCGACCACACTGTGCCTCAGATTGATGCGGGGTTGACTCTTACACATAAAAAATAACCCATGGATCGTTTTTCTAAAGTATAAACATAATAAGAATGTGTTAGGTTGGTTTTCCGTATGCCAGTTTTTGTTTTCACTTAAAATGTAGTCCATTTCAAATAAAAGTGAGACACTTTGAGTGGTATCGGCCACACCGCACCTCAGATTGATGCAAGGTTGAGTCATACAGGTTAAATATGACCAATGGATCATTTTCCTAATATATAAACACAATTCTAATGTGTTTGTTCAGTTTTTCATATGCCAGTTCTGGTTATCATTGAAAATGTTGATCATTTCAAATAAACGTGAGACACTTTGAGTGGTTCTAGCCACACCGTGCCTCATATTAAGGCAGGGTTGACGCCTAAAAATCAAAAATTTCCCATGTATTTTTTTCCTAAAATATTAACACAATATAAATCTATTTTTTGGTATTCCATATGCCACGTGTTTTTACTCTAAACATTGTCCATTTTATACAAAATGGAGATACTTAAAGTGGTATCGGCCACAAATTGACTCAGATTGATTCTGGGTTGACTTGTACCCATCCAAAATGTCCCATGGATCATTTTCCTAAAGTATCAACACAATCCGATTGTGATTGGTTGGTTTTTCGTATGCCAGTTGTTGTTTTCACTTAAAATGTTTATCATTTCAAATAAAGGTGAGACACTTTGAATGTAACCGGCCACACCGTACCTTGGATTGATGAGAGGTTGAATCCTACATGTCATAAATTTCCCATGAATCGTTTTCCTAAAGTATCAACACAATATGAAAGTGGTTGGTTGGTTTTCCGTATGGCAGTTGTTGTTTCCACTTAAAATGTTGTCTATTTCAAATAAAAGTTAGACACTTTGAGTGGTACCGGCCACACCATGCCTCAGATTGATGATGAGTTGAGTTGTACACATCACAAATGACCAATGCATCATTTTCCTAATGTATCAACACAATCTGAATGCATTTGGTCAGTTTTCCGTATTCCACTTGTTGTTTTCATTTAAAATGTTGATCATTTCAAATAAAGGTGAGACACTTTGAGTGGTACCGGCCACACCATGCCTCTGATTGAGGTGGTGTTGACTCGTGCACATCACATCTGAATCATGGATCAATTTCCTAAAGTATCAACACAATATGAATGCATTTGGCCAGTTTTTCATATGCATGTTTTTGTTTTCACTTAAAATGATGTCCATTTTAAACAAAAGAGAGACATTTAGAGTGGTACCAGCCACACCGTGACTCGGATTGATAGGAGGTTGACTCTTACAAATCAAAAATGTCCGATGGATAATTTTCCTAAAGTATCAACACAATACGAATGTGTTTGGTTGGTTTCCCGTATGCAAATTATTTTTTTCACTTAAAATGATATCCATTTTAAACAAAAGAGAGATATTTAGAGTGGTACAGGCCACACCGCACCTTGGATTGATGCGGGGTTGACTCCTACGCGTCCAAAATGTTCCATGGATCATTATCATAACGTATCAACACAATATGAATATGTTTGGTCATTTTTCCGTATGCTAGTTGTTTTTACTTAAAACATTGTCAATTTTAAACAAAAAAGAGACACTTACAGTGGTACCGGCCACTTTGTGCCTCATATTGATGTGGGGATGATTTGTACACATCAAAAATGTCCCATGGATTGTTTTCCTAAAGTATGAACAGAATCAAAATGTGTTTGGTTGGTTTTCTATATGCCAGTTGTTTTTTTCACTTAAAAGGTTGATCATTTCAAATAAAGGTGAGACACTTTGAGTGGTACCAGACACACCATGACTCAGATTGAGGTGGGATTGACTCGTACACATGAAATATGAATCATGGATCATTTTTATAATGTGTCAACTCAATCTAAATCCCTTTGTTCAGTTTTCCGTATGCCATTTGTTGTTTTCACTTAAAATGATGTCCATTTTAAACAAAAGAGAGACATTTAGAGTGGTACCAGCCACACCACACCTCATATTGATGAGGGGTTGACTCATACATGTCACAAATATCCCATGGATCATTTTACTAATGTATCAACACAATCTGAATGAATTTTATAAGTTTTACATGTGCTAGTTTTTGTTTCCATTTAAAATAATGATCATTTCAAATAAAGGTGAGACACTTTGAGTGGTACCAGACACACCGTGCCTCGGATTTAGGTAGGGTTGACTCTTACACGTCACATATGACTCATGAATCGTTTTCCTAAAGTATAAACACAATCCAAATGCGTTTGGTCGGTTTTCCGTATGCCAGTTGTTGTTTTCAATTAAAATGATGTCCATTTTAAACAAAAGAGATAGATTTAGAGTGGTACCAGCCACACCATGCCTTGGATTGATGCGGGGTTGACTCATACACTTAAAAAATGTCCCATAGATTTTATTCCTAAAGTATCAACTCAATCCTAATGCATTTGGTTGGTTTTCCATATGCTAGTTGTTGTTTTCACTTAAAATGATGTGTAATTTAAACAAAAGAGTAACATTTAGAGTGGTACCGGCCACACCACACCTTGGATTGATGTGGGGATTACTTATACATGTCCAAAATGTCCATTGGATTGTTTTCCTAATGTATCAACACAATCCTAATACGTTTGGTAGGGTTTCCATATTCTAGTTGTTTTTACTTAATACATTGTCCATTTTAAACAAAAGAGAGACACATAGAGTGGTACCAGCCACACTGTGACTTGGATTGATGTAGGGTTGACTCGTAAACATCACAACTATCCCATGGATCGTTTTACTATACTACCAACATAATCTGAATGTATTGGTTGGTTTTCCATATTCCAGTTGTTGTTTTCACTTAAAATGTTTATCATTTAAAATAATGGTGAGACACTTTGAGTGGTACCAGCCACACCGTGTCTCAGATTGATGTGGGATTGACTCATACATGTCACAAATGTCTCGTGGATCATTTTTATAAAGTATCAATAGAATCTGAATACGTTTAGTCAGTTTTCCATATGTCAGTTGTTGTTTTCACTTAAAATGTTG